>JASPKZ010008860.1:0-2870000 GCA_030220185.1 Diploptera punctata
CGGTGTTGTGGCGGAGTGTGGTGGGGCGGTATGAGGTGCGTGCGCGATAATGTAATGTAATAAAATAAATAATATAATATAATATAAATAATAAATATAGTAATGTAATATAAGTAATAAATATAATATAAATAAATTAATAGAAAATATAATAATAAATATTACTATAATATCTTAAATATAATATAAATAGTATATATAATATAATATATAATACAGTAATATTACGAGTATCGTTTAATTAATTCAATATAATATAATATAATATAATATAATATAAAAGTAAATAAAATGAATATTAAATAATAGCCCATACGTAATATAGTATACATAGAAATAGTAATAGAAATGGTATAGTGTAAGTAAATGAATATAATGCGGTGCGCTGTGCGGTGCGAGGTGCGGTGCGCGGGGTTGCGCGTGAAATGTCGTGAGGGTGCGGAGGGTGCGCGGTTATTGTGTTGGAGGGTTGCGCGGTGAGGTGCGCCGTGGGTGCGAGGAGAGGTGCGGTGCGCGAGCTTGCGCGGTGAGGTGCGTGGTGAGTGCGGTGCGCGGAGCTTTGCGCGGTGGGTGCTGTTCGCGGAGCTTTGCGCTGTGTGTGCGCCATGTGTGCGTGTGAGGGCGGTGCGTGAGCTTTGCGCGGTGGAGTGCGCGTGCGGTGCGAGTGAGGGCGGTGCGCGGTTGTTCGGTTGTGGGGGGTATGAGTGCGTTGCGGTAATGTATGAATATAATATATAAATATAATATATATAATATAATATAATAATATAAATAGATATAATATATATAATATATCTATAATATAATAAATAAATATAATAAATATAATAAATAATATTAATAATATAATATAATAAATATAATATTATAAATATATATTATAAATATAATAATTAAATATTATATAATATATAATATGTAATATAATAGTAATAGTGTAATGTATGTAATGTAATAATAAATCTATTCTTTCTATAATTTAATAATATCCTATAGTAATAGTATAGTATGGTAATGTCATCTAATGGTTGTGATGTGCTGTGGGTGCTGGCGTGCGCGGTGCGGGGTGCGGCGAGGTGCTTGGCGTGGCGTGAGGGCGTGTAGCGTTGCGCGGTGAGTGCGCTGAGCTTTGGCGTGAGGTGCGAGGTTGTGCGCGGTGATGTGCGCGAGCTTTGCGCGGTGATGGGCGGGGCGTTGCGCAGGTGTGTGCGGGTGGGTGCGCGGTGAGGTTGCGCGGAAGGTGAGTCGGTGCGCTGAGGGTTGCGCGTGTTGTGCTGTGTTTATACTTATTAAATATACGTTAATAAAATATAATATAATAAATATAATATAATTATAATATAATATAATATAATATAATATAATATAATGATAATATAATATATAATATACTATAATATATATATAATATAATATGATATAATAATATAATATAATATAATATAATATAATATAATATATATATATATAATATAATATAATATAATATAATAGATATAATATAATAAAATATATAATAGAGTAATAGTTAAGAGTATAGTGTAATGTAATGTAATATAATGCGGTGTGATGTGCGGTGCGCTGTGCTGTGCCCTGCACGGTGCGCCGTGCGGTGGCAGAAGCGGTGCGCCGTGCGGTGATCGAAGCGGTGCGCCGTGCGGTGCTCGAAGCGATGCGCCGTGCGGTGCGCGGTGCGGTGAGCAGTGCAGTGCGGGGCGCGGAGAGGGGAGCGGCGCGGAGTGGCGAGCTGCGCGGGGTGTTGGGCGGGGCGGAGCGCGGAGCGGTGCGCCGTGCGGTGCGAGGTGAGGTGCGGTGCGCGGAGCGGTGCGCGGTGTTGTACGGTGTGTGGGGCGGTATGAGGTGCGTTGTGCGATAATGTAATGTAATATAAGATAATAAATATAATATAATAAATATAATATAATAAATATAATATAATAAATATAATATAATAAATATAATATAATAAACATTATTTAATAAATATAATATTATAAATAAAATATAATCAATATAATATAATATAATAAATATAATATAATATAGTATAATATAATATAATATATAATACAGTAATAGTAAGATTATAGTGTAATGTAATGTAATGTAAAAATAAATCTATTCTATTCTATAATATAATATAATATCCTATATGTAATATAGTATAATATAGTATAATATAGAAATAGTAATAGAAATGGTATAGTGTAATGTAATGTAATATAATGCGGTGTGCTGTGCGGTGCGAGTGCGGGGCGCGGAGTGGTGCTTGGAGCGTTGCGCGGTGAGGTGCGCGGAGCTTTGCGCGGTGAGGTGCGAGGAGCTTTGCGCGGTGAGGTGCGCGGAGCGTTGCGCAGTGAGTTGCGCGGAGAGTTGCGCGGAGAGTTGCGCGGAGCGTTGCGCGGTGAGGTGCGAGGTGAGGTGCGGTGCGCGGAGCTTTGCGCGGTGAGGTGCGCCGTGCGGTGCGAGGTGAAGTGCGGTGCGCGGAGCTTTGCGCGGTGAGGTGCGCCGTGCTGTGCGAGGTGAGGTGCGCGGTGTTGTACGGTGTGTGGGGCGGTGCGAGGTGCGTTGCGGGATAATGTAATGTAATGTAATAAAATATAATATAATAAATATAATATAATAGAATATAATGAATATAATATAATATAATGAAAATAATATACTATATTAAATATAATATAATATAATAAATATAATATAATATAATATAATATAATAGATATAATATAATAAAATATATAATATAGTAATAGTAAGAGTATAGTGTAATGCAATGTAATATAATGCGGTGTAATGTGCGGTGCGCTATGCTGTGCCCTGCACGGTGCGCCGTGCGGTGCGAGGTGCGGGGCGCGGAGTGGAACGCGGTGCAGTGCGCGGAGCGTTGCGCCGTGCGTTGCGCGGAGCGGTGCGCTATGAGGTGCGGTGCGCAGAGCGGTGCGCCGTGCGGTGCGAGGTGAGTTGCGCCGTGGGGTGCGAGGTGAGGTGCGTTGTGCGGTGCGAGGTGAGTTGCGCCGTGGGGTGCGAGGTGAGGTGCGTTGTGCGGGGCGCGGAGTGTAGAGCTGTGCGGTGCGGTGAGCTGTGCATTGCGCGGAAGCGTCGCGAGGCGGTGCGCGGGGCGGTGGGTGGTGCGAGGTGCGGGTCGCGGAGTGGTGCGCGGTGAGAGGTGAGGTGCGGGTGCGCGGAGCGTTGCGCGTGAGCGTTGACGCGAGGTGCGGTGCGCGGTGCGTGGAGCGGTGCGCGGTGCGTTGTGCGGTAATGTGGGCGTAATGAGGTACGTTACGTATAATGTAATGTAATAAATATAATATAATATAATATAATAAATATAATATAATATAACATAATAAATAAATATAATATAATATATACAAAATAATATAAATAATATAATATAATATAATATCCCATACGTAATATAGTATAATATAGAAATAGTAATAGAAATGGTATAGTGTAACGTAATGTAATATAATGCGGTGTGCTGTGCTGTGCGGTGCGAGGTGCGGGGCGCGGAGCGTTGCGCGGTGAGATGGGCGGTGAGGTGCGCGGAGCGTTGCGCGGTGAGGTGCGCCGTGCGGTGCGAGGAGAGGTGCGTTGAGCGGAGCTTTGCGCGGTGAGGTGCGCCGTGCGGTGCGTGGTGAGGTGCGGTGCGTGGAGCTTTGCGCGGTGTGGTGCGCCGTGCGGTGCGAGGTGAGGTGCGGTGCGCGGAGCGGTGCGCGGTGTTGTACGGTGTGTGGGGCGGTATGAGGTGCGTTGCGCGATAATGTAATGTAATATAAGATAATAAATATAATATAATATAATATAATATAATATAATATAATATAATATAATATAATATAATATAATATAATATAATATAATATAATAAATAAAATATAATAAATATAATATAATATATTAAATATAATATAATATAGTATAATATAATATAATATAATATATAATACAGTAATAGTAAGAGTATAGTGTAATGTAATGTAAAAATAAATCTATTCTATTCTATAATATAATATAATATCCTATATGTAATATAGTATAATATAGTATAATATAGAAATAGTAATAGAAATGGTATAGTGTAATGTAATATAATATAATGCGGTGTGCTGTGCGGTGCGAGGTGCGGAGTGATGCTTGGAGCGTTGCGCGGAGTTTTGCGCGGTAAGGTGCGCGGAGCTTTGCGCGGTGAGGTGCGCGGAGCTTTGCGCGGTGATGTGCGCGGAGCGTTGCGCGGTGAGGTGCGCGGAGAGTTGCGCGGTGAGGTGCGAGGTGAGGTGCGGTGCGCGGAGCTTTGCGCGGTGAGGTGCGGTGAGGTGCGCGGTGCGGGGTGCGGTGAGGTGCGCCGTGCGGTGCGAGGTGAGGTGCGCCGTGCGGTGCGAGGTGAGGTGCGCCGTGCGGTGCGAGGTGAGGTGCGGTGCGCGGAGCTTTGCGCGGTGAGGTGCGCCGTGCTGTGCGCGGTGAGGTGCGCCGTGCGGTACGCGGAACGGTGCGCGGTGTTGTACGGTGTGTGGGGTGGTGCGTGGTGCGTTGCGGGATAATGTAATGTAATAAAATATAATATAATAAATACAATAGAATAGAATATAATGAATATAATATAATGAATATAATATACTATATTAAATATAATATAATATAATAAATATAATATAATAGATATAATATAATATAATATAATAGATATAATATAATAAAATATATAATATAGTAATAGTAAGAGTATAGTGTAATGTAATGTAATATAATGCGGTGCGAGGTGCGGGGCGCGGAGTGGAACGCGGTGCAGTACGCGGAGCGTTGCGCGGTGAATTGCGCCGTGCTGTGCGCGGAGCGGTGCGCTATGAGGTGCGGTGCGCAGAGCGGTGCGCCGTGCGGTGCGAGGTGAGGTGCGCCGTGCGGTGCGAGGTGAGGTGAGCCGTGCGGTGCGAGGTGAGGTGCGCCGTGCGGTGCGAGGTGAGGTGCGCGGTGCGGGGCGCGGAGGTAGAGCTGTGCGGTGCGGTGAGATGTGCAGTGCGCGGAACGTTGCGCGAGGCGGTGCGCGGGGGTGCGGGGCGGTGCGCGGGGCGGTGGGCGGGGGGCGGTGCGCGGTGCGGGTCGCGGAGTGGTGCGCGGTGAGGTGCGCCGTGCGGTGAGAGGTGAGGTGCGGTGCGCGGAGCGGTGCGCGGTGTTGTGCGGTGTGTGGGGCGGTATGAGGTGCGTTGCGCGATAATGTAATGAAATAAAATATAATATTATATAATTAATGTAATAAATATAATTTAATATAATAAATATAATATAACATAATAAATATAATATAATATAATATAAAATTAATATAAAATGAATATAATATAATATCCCATACGTAATATAGTATAATATAGAAATAGTAATAGAAATGGTATAGTGTAACGTAATGTAATATAATGCGGTGTGCTGTGCGGTGCGCGGAGCGTTGCGCGGTGAGATGGGCGGTGAGGTGCGCGGAGCGTTGCGCGGTGAGGTGCGCCGTGCGGTGCGAGGTGAGGTGCGGTGCGCGGAGCTTTGCGCGGTGAGGTGCGCCGTGCGGTGCGTGGTGTGGTGCGGTGCGCGGAGCTTTGCGCGGTGAGGTGCGCCGTGCGGTGCGGTGCGTGGAGCTTTGCGCGGTGAGGTGCGCCGTGCGGTGCGTGGTGAGGTGCGGTGCGCGGAGCGGTGCGCGGTGTTGTGCGGTGTGCGGGGCGGTGCGCGGTGTTGTGCGGTGTGCGGGGCGGTGCGCGGTGTTGTGCGGTGTGCGGGGCGGTGCGCGGTGTTGTGCGGTGTGTGGGGCGGTGCGAAGTGCGTTGCGGGATAATGTGATGTAATGTAATGTAATAAAATATAATATAATATAATATAATATAATATAATATAATATAATATAATATAGTATATTATAGTATATTATAGAATAGCATAGTATATCATATCATATCATATATAATATTCATATATCATATCATATCATATCATCTATCATATCATATATCATAATCATATATCATCATATCATCATCATCATATCATCTCATATCATATCATATCACAATCATATCACATCATATCACATCATATCACATCATATCACATCATATCACATCATATCACATCATATCATATCATATAGCATAGTATAGTATAGTATAGTATAGTATTAATATAATATAATATAATATAATATAATATAATATAATATAATATAATATAATATAATATAATATATAATATAGTAATAGTAAGAGTATAGTGTAATGTAATGTAATATAATATTATATCCTATATGTAATATAGTATAATATATAGAAATAGTAATAGAAATAGTATAGTTTAATGTAATGTAATATAATGGGGTGTGCTGTGAGGTGCGCTGTGCGGTGCCCTGTGCGGGGTGAGGTGAGGTGTGCGGTGCGGGGCGCGGTGCGCCGTGAGGTGCGTGGTGCGGTGCGCCGTGAAGTGCGCAGTGCGGTGCGCCGTGAGGTGCGAGGTGGGGTCCGCGGTGAGGTGCGAGGTGGGGTCCGGCGTGAGTTGCGGGGCGCGGTGCCCTGCGGTGCGGGTCGCAGTGCGTGGTGCGGTGTGGGGCGCAGTGCATGGTTCGGTGCGCGGTGCGGTGCGGTGCGGTGCGAGGTTCGGTGCGCGGAGTGGTGAGCCGTGCGGTGCGGTGCGGTGCGGTGCGGTGCGCGGTGCAGTGCGCGGAGTGTTGCGCGGCGCGAGGCGGTGCGCGGAGTGTTGCGCGGCGCGAGGCGGTGCGCGGAGCGGTGCTCCGTGCGAGAATTAAGCCTGCGCCATGTGGGGATTTGTTAACAAAGAGACAAGCCTGAAACCCAATCAATACGTCATTTTAAGAGTTGGCCTCAAACAATCAGTCTGTTCAGTGGACATTCCGTCAGAACTTGTTACATTAACAATAAATTCCGACAAATATAATATCCGATTTTAAATTTTACCAAGACTCGGAAATGAATGATAACTAAATGTTGGTTGGTCCCGGTGGACTAGTGGATACCGTACTTGCCTTAAGTTCCGAGATTCCGAGGTTCAACCTTGGCCGGGGTATGTGGATTTTCTCTTCTTCTTCTTCTTCTTCTTCTTCACTTCACGGGCTAGGCAAAATGCCTGTTCCGCCTCACAGTTGTTCTGCCCATCTTTTCACTGGTCTTCCTGCATTCCTTGACCTTCTTGGCTTGTAGTTGAATGCTGCTTTTAGTAATCTTGTTACATTCATTCTTTCTACATGTCTAAACCGTTTTTCTCTATATCCTTTCATTTTATCATTTAATGGATATATATTTAACTTTGTTCTTATATCTTCATTATTTAACCGATCCATTACTGTGCAGCCTTTTATACTTCTAAGGAAGTTCATCTCTACATTTTGTATTCTACTTTGTAATTTTTTGGTCTTTACCCAAGTTTCACTGCCATAAAGTAACGCAGGAACTGCCAATGTTTTATAAAACTTCCTCTCTCACACAGTGGATTTTCTCAAGACATAAAAATACGAAATATGGTTTCCTGCGGAAGGAAAAATAAATCTGTAGGCCCTGTCGTACATTTACATCACGCAAGAGAGCCTCAAATCTGAAATAAGGAGCCTCTGGGCAAAATGTGTCGTGCCTTTCATGCTGAGATTTGAATTGCAAAGCTAATGACAAATGCCATTATATAAAAATATTATCTACTTACAAATCTTAATGTATAAAATTATATTTTATATAATTTCGAATAGTTTGTTTATTTTTATAATATTTGTATTATTTTAACGTTAATCGCTGTAATCTCGAGGTAGTGTCGCACAGTGGGACAGAATCCCAAAAAGCTGGCCAAAACCTCAAAGCGTTGTCTAATGGGTTTGAAATTTTCTACTCGGAGGTTTTCGGAGTCGCTGATAACGAATCCAATATCAGTTTTGGCAAAAACAAAATGGCGGATCCAATATGGCGACCGTGTATATTATAAAATTCTTATTTTTCGGTCAAATTTTGTATTTGGGGGGTTTACATTGTGCTAATTACGAATAAGATGTCCGTTTTGGAATAAACACAGACGCGTCGCTGCCTCGTGCACAGCGGTTCCGAGTTCGATCCTCGGTCGAGATATTTTTCCTAGGTTTTTCGGGGTTTTTCTTTCCTGTAAAGCAATTGTCAGGAAAGTTTAAGGACCAAATGATCCTCGAAAATCATCTGGTCATCAATCATCATTATCACATTCACCATGTTTAATATGAATGTGTGAATGGTGTGACTCGTCTTAATGCTGTGTTGTTTCGGAGGTAGCTCTGACATTGAGCTGATCATTCATTCGGCGAGACCAGCATGTCCTTGTGTGGCCCAAAAGTATGTATATGATCCATAGTTAAAATCCCTCTCCCGACAGGTCGTGGTACTGTAATGTCCGGGTGACTTGTGGCACATAAAAGTACCTATAAATCGAGAGGTTAAACTGTGTAAATGGAAACAGACTAACTAGGTAACTCTGTCCACCATAACTGCAAAAGATAATTATACAGTAAAACTTGTTTAATCCGGAACGTGAGTAATGCGGAAATCTGTCCAATGTAAACAAATGTATTGGTCCCGGCGACATAATAGTAAGTTTATGTGCATTTATTTTGTATAAAACGGAATTTGTCCAACGCGGAAAAACGGAAGGATATATCTACAGAATTCATTAAAGAAAATGTGTATAAGACTGAAAGATAGAGAAATAAATTAGTTTCCACTTCATTGAATTCCCGTTAGGCGAATTAACAATAAGTGATGATTCCTGGCGCCTGGTGAAGTATTTGGAATTTTCTTTCAGCCTCACTGCACACCCGTTTTGCGAAATACAGATTCGTTTAACAAATGTCAATTGGCGTGTGACATCTGTTTTACAAATAACCAGTGCACTGTAAAATCTTAAATTATTCTAAGATCTGAGACCAATTATGTAGCGTTCTCAATTTACGGAATAAAGATGTAAAAATCGTATATATCATCATCGTCATTAAACAAAAAAGTGAAAGTGATTGAAGATAGAGAAAAACAAACTCTCGGTACGCTAAATAATGACTAAATTTAAATGTGGAAACACCCAAGTTTAAGAGATTTTAAAACACAAAGAAAAAGTAATGAATGAATGGATGCAAGGAAATGGTTAAATAAAGAAAAAAAAAAGTTTTACAATTATCGAACCAATTTATAAGAAAGGAGATAAAACTGATTGCAACAACTATAGGGGCTTCTCATTACTTTAAACTTCGTACAAAATCCTAACAAATATATTAGTCAGCAGACTTACTCCCTATATTAATGACCTCTAGGATATCATCAATGTGGATTTAGAAGAAACAGGTCTACAACAGATCATATTTTTAGTATAAGACAGATTTTAGAAAAGAAATGGGAATATAATGGTACTGTACATCAACTATACGTAGACTTCAAAAAAGCATATGATTCAATTAAGAGGGAGAAGTTATATAGTATCCTGCTGGAGTTTGGAATTCCTAAAAAGTTAGTTAGACTTATACGAATGTGTCTAAATGGCACAAAGAGTAGGGTGCGTGTAGGCAAACAGTTTTCGGACACTTTTGAAATCTAGAATGGGTTGAAGCAAGGAGATGCACTATCTCCTCTACTATTTAATTGTGTACTAGAGCATGCCATTAAATCTTTAGAGAATGAGCAAGGCTTGCAACTCAATGGTATTAATAAGCTGTTAGTTTATGCTGATGATGTAGTACTATTAACCGATAGCGAACAGATACTAAAGGACAACACACACACACTATTGAGTAACACTAAGAAATTAGGACTGGAAGTAAATATCAATAAAACTAAATATATGGTCACACGTAGAAATACATTATATTATGGAAATGGACAAATGAGGGAAATTTTGAGGATGTGGGTGAATTCAAATACCTAGGAACAACAATCACAAATAGGAATGAGATGCACAAAGAAATTAAACATAGGCTCAATTCTGTAAATGCGTGCTATTATGCATTGCAGAGACTCTTGATGTCCCAACTCCTTTCAAAAAATGTTAAACTGAAAATATATAAAACTATTATTCTACCAGTTATATTATATGGGTGCGAAACATGGACTCTTACTTTAAGGGAGGAAATGAGATTACAAGTATTTGAGAATAAAGTACTTAGGAAAATTTTTGGACCTAAGAGAGATGAACAAACAGGTGAATGGAGAAGACTACATAACAATGAACTACATGGTCTTTATACGAAGTCAGATGTAATAAGAACAGTTAAGTCTCGTAGACTGCGATGGCCAGGACATGTTACGCGTATGGGGAATGAAAGACGTGCATGGAAACTTCTTGTAGGAAAGCCAGAAGGAAAACGTCCAGTTGGTAGACCAAGAATGAGGTGGGAGAACAACATTAACTATGATCTGAGGGAAGTAGATTATACAGGGAATGATTGGAAATTATTAGCTCAGGATAGGGATGTATGGAGAGCTTGTGTCCGCGCGGCCATGAACCTACGGGTTCGATTGTGCCAGTGAGTGAGTGAGTAAGTAATATAATTATCCCTTATTCTTCTTCAGTAGCAGATCTTGGACTACATCTAGACGCAAATTTAACCTGGCAAACACAAGTGAAACACATATGTAAAAAGACTTTCTCCATCTTACATTTATCTTAGACGTTTAAAGAATTTTCTCCTAGTTTCATTAAAAGAAATCATTTTACATAATCTTGTGTTGCCACACTTCGATTATTGTGACGTTATATACATTCTTTTTATTTATTATTCCGGCTTTTACAATGAATATACATTTTTCCGGTACCCATGTTCACAGTTAACTACACATTTGTTTCAACACATTTTTCCATTCTTGTCTGTTCATCCATATATCTTCTTCTATTTCCCATTCCCTCTTAGTTTCATTGATTCCCTGAATCCACGTAATATTTGGTCTACCCTTCTTTTTCCTTCCCTGTGGTTCCCAATCCATGATTATCTTAGGTAGTCTTCCTTCTTCCACCCTTCTAATGTGTCCGTACCAATTTAATTGTTTCTTCTTTATAAAATCTAATATTGAATATTGTACCTGCATTTTTTCTTTCATATATGAATTTCTGATTTTATCCTTCCTGGATATTCTTGCAGCACGTCTCCAGTAGTCCATTTCAGTGGCGAGTAATTTTATTTTCATTTGTGCATTTAAAGCCCACACATCAGCTCCATAGGTAATAATGCTTCTGATTATTGTATTAAAAACAGTTTTTTTTTTTGTTTCTTTGAAGATATGTTTGTCCCATACTATTCCATTTAGGGCAGATAATAGCATACTTTCCTATATTTATCCTGTTTCTTATCTCTGTTTCTTGTTTTCCATCTTTAGTAACGTTATATATAATAATCTAAATCATGACTTGTCGTAGAGACTGCAGCGTGTTCATAATGCTTGCGTTCGATTCATTTTCAATATCCGCCGTTATGATCGTATTTCCGAACACTTTAATAACCTCTCTTGACTCCGTCTTACTGACAGACGTAAATTGCACTCTCTTTCACTTCTTTTCAAGCTTCTGAATTCCTACACTTCTAGTTACCTGGCGTCCAGATTTGAGAAGTTATCCTCTTACCACAATATTGACACTAGGTCACAAGATAACAGTCTGCTAACAATCCCTCTTCATAGCACTTCCTCTTATTCTACTTCCTTCACAATAGCCCCTGCCCGGTACATTTTAATCTATGACTAATACAGAGTTTTATTAATATTGAATGTTATTTCCTACTTGAGGTTATTTTGCTTACATAACAAATAACATGTTCAGAACTGAACAGCTATAAGCATACTAAAGAGGTAACAAAAAGATAAGACAAAACACTGTACTTTTTGTAAGAAAATTGGAACGGTTTTTCTGGCCAGCACTAGTAATACAATTGAATCGCAACGCCCTTGCAGATCGGAGCATATTGTTGGAGGAAGCTCTAATTATTAAGCAGGACAATAACATTTCGACGAAGTCGTAAACCAAACTGGTATTCTAAAGAGAATTTACTTGCGTGAAAAGCAGCGGCACTCACAAGTTTGCTTCCATTGTCCTTAACTCCTGCTCCAAGAGCAAGAAATATTGCAAGCTTTTTGCTGCACATATTCTGCCTAATGTTTTATACTCTTGCCAAGTACAGTCCCTCCTGATAACACACGTTTTCTCCTTATGTAGATTCGACGTCGCCAAATAATCGAGCCACTTCCATGCGAGGATTAATGCCATAGTGACATAAGTCACATTTTCAAATGTATTTACATTACTTCAGAAATATATTATATAAACAAGATTATGAAGACTTAGAATATATAACTAGAAAATTAATAGAAGAATATGAAAAATGGGGATTAAATTTGAACATGAAAGAAACAAAATATTTATCAATTGGTGAACCACAACAATTTTTTTTTTTTTGAGTCTGGAGAAACAATAAAATCTTGTAGTGAGATCACATATTTAGGAATTAAAATAAATAAAAATGGGAGTTATGAAGAGGAAATAAGAAATAGAAATAATAAAGGAAAATTTGCAATTGCTTGTCTCAATGGAATATTGTGGGATAAAAATATAAGTAATAAAAATAAAATGAATATATATCATACAATTGTTAAAAGCATCATTACTTATGGAGCAGAACTTTGGTCACTAACAATAAAAACAAATAAGTACCTTTTGGCAACGGAAATGGATTTTATACGAAGGGCCGCAAGAATTTCAGGAAGAGAAAAAATTAGGAACTCAGTTATAAGGGAGAAAATGAAGACTGAAGACACTATTTTAGATTATATTAAAACTCAGGAATTTAGATGGTACGAATGGAAGATGATCGATTACCAAAATCTGTTTTGGAATGGAAACCTGAGGGAAAACGAGGCAGAGGAAGACCTAAAACCTCCTGGAGTCAGGGAATATGTTTATACATGAAGAAGAAACATCTACAACCAGGAGATTGGATGGACCGACAAAATTGGCTATTATGAATCGGACGATGTCAAAGACATTAATCAACCGATGATCTATCGATCTATTTTATAAACTAGACATAACAATACTTCTAATAATATCATAACTAATTTCTTGAAATTAAATTTATGTTTTTCTTTTATAAAGATATTTTATTTTATTCGTCCTATTTCTAATATGTTTATCTATTTATTTATTTATTTATTTATTTATTTCAGGATTGTTTCTATTATATACACAGGTATGCTCAACCAAAATATACAATTTTTACATCCACATTTCCCGGTCTTGCATGTCTGCTTCTATCATATCTCTCTTCTGCATGTTGTCTCGAATTCCCTTTATCCACGTTGGCTTTGGTCTACCACGTTTCCCTTTTCCAGTGGGTATCCATTTCAATGCTTCTTTGTTTGTTTTTCTGACCCTTCTTCTCTCCATAACATCTTAGTTGGATTTCTTCAATCTCTTGTACAATATCCTTTTCTACATTCATAATTTATCTTATTGTATTATTTTTTATTTTGTCTAATTTGTATATTCTTGCCGATCTTCTTAAAAAGTCAATTTCTGTTACTAATAATTTATTTCTGTGTTTTTGCTTCAACGTCTATGTTCTGCACCATATAAAAATACTCTTCACAATTGTGTTATATATTAATAATGCATGTGTGTATATATATATATATATATATATATAATATATATATATATATATATATATATATATATATCCACCGCTGTGGTCTCGAGGTAGCATGCTGCTTGTCACGCAGCAGACCCAGGTTCGATTCCCGGTCGGGACAAGCTCCTGGGTGAGGTTTTATCGGGGTTTTTCCTCACCTGGAAGATAAATGTCCGGTAGCTTAGGGCCCAACGGTCCCCGAAAATCATCCATCCATCATGATCACCGTCATCCTCATTATTATCATCATGACCATTCACCGGTGTGGAAAGCAACGGGAAGCTACCACACCTACAATTCCCTAGTAACCTGCAAAGCATAACATGAAAGTGCTATGATTGCAGTAAAGACCTGCCTTCGGGCAGAATTACAATGGATAGATATATAACTGTTGTATTTAATTGCTCAAATTATTAACGTCCCAATTCAATAATAATAATAATAATAATAATAATAATAATAATAATAATAATAATAATGATAATAATAATGACAATAATAATAATAATAATAATAATAATGATAATAATAATAATAATAATAATAATAAATAATAATAATAATAATGACATAGGATACACGTATCTAGGAAAGAAATTAGAAGTAGGCAGAAAGGAATAAAATATAGGTTCGACTACGGGAACGGAAGCTCTTATGTATTATAGTTCACATATAAATATTAGGTATAAATTCAAATCGATATTGGTAAAAGCAAAAGCTGTTTTATTCAATTTTATAACGAAATGTTTTAGTTTTTTCTTGTCTAGGTCCTTTGGGTGTGTATCAATAGGCTTGAAGACTTGATTTTACTATATAAGCTCTACCCATAGTAATTCTGCCCAAGGGCACATCTTTCACTGCAATCATATCATTTTCATGCTATGCTTTGCAGCTTTCTAGGGAATTATAGGTATGGTTGCTTTCCACACCGGTGAAGAATGATGATGTCGATAATGATGATTATGATGATGATGATGATGATGATGATGATAAGAATGATGATGGTCGAATGATTTTCGGGGACCGTTGGATCCTAAGCTTCGTGACATTTGTAATACAGGTGAGGAAAAATCTCGAAAAAAACCTCACCCAGGAGCCTGTCCCGACCGGGAATCGAACCCGCTCCCGTTGCGTGACAAGGCAGCACGCTACCTCGAGACCACAGCGGTGGACTATTAAAGTAATTGGGGTTTAAATACAGAGAAACTTCGGCTCTGTCCAGGAGGTGTGCATAAAATGACCAACTGGTAGTAAAATAACATAAAACTAAGATCCTGGGTTCAAATCTTGGCTGACATGCAAGAATGTTTTATCTATTATGCTGTACCTAATCACATATACAGAAATAAGACAACTAAAAATAGAGGAATTAAACTCAACAATAGAGAAATACAGAACAAACTGGAAACAACACTTGGCAAGGATGACTGAGAATAGAATACCAAAAGCAGCATACAACTATTCACCACGAGGAAGAAGAAGTTTGGGAAGACCAAGGAAAAGATGGAAAGAGCAGCAATTTGGAGCCGGAACAGGCTAGTAAATAAGCCTAAACCGTGAAGAAGAAGAAGAAGAAGAAGAAGCTATACCTAATCAGGTTGGTGGTCACCGGGATTTGAACTCGATACATCTTAATACGAATCTCAAACCGTCTGGGCCAATGCGCTCGTAAAGAACTCTCTGCTTTAAATTTTAAAAAAAGAACATGGAATGCAGTTAGACTGCATTGTTATCCGCTATTTCATGTAAACTTACGATTGAAAAGCACAACTGTTAAAAGTGCCTCATTTCCTCGCAACAATGGCGTCCCGGCGTAAAAGAAACACATAAGCAAGCTCTTATATCATGCCATAAAGACCGAGGTTTACTTTTCACTTCATAAAGATTGCTACAAGATAAAAGTACAATTGAGTGTTTGCTAAGGGTTCCTTCTTTTATGTGACGGAACATTGTGTATAACATTAGTTGTCGAGACACCCTTCACGGATTATCAAACTTTTTTTTATTTTTAAATCTAGCATAAAAACACGGGTGTAAGCACAAAGCCCCGGTCCATTAATCACCGGCCAAAGACAGAGTGCGACGTAGCTTCCATCAGGTGCGGTGGCCGCCAGATTTTTTTGCACTCATCCACAGCCCTCTGCAATCAATATGCGCAACTTGTTACGAAAAATTAACCAAGAAAGGTCTTGAATGTAGTGGACATGTTTTCAGGATATTATTCACTGAATATTTGTAAGTGCACAATATTCCGCGCAATAACTATTTATATCAGAACAATTATTATTGTTTCTTTCTGCATTTAATTTCTTATTTATGTATTGGATCCATTTTAGAACACAAGAAGGAAGTTCGCTCGTAATCGAAAAACAACGTAGAAAATGGCCCTAATCAACAAATTTCATCATAAGTAATGCCACAAGTGATTTCTAAATTATCGATAAATTCACGACTCACGAAGTGAGGAATTTAACTAGAGAATTTGAAAATCAAGAGTGGCATTTATTAAGACATTAAACGAATAAAATTAAGCTGTTTACTCACAAATCATTATTTAAATATAGTTTTTTTTAAAATATTTATATATTTAATGTGCTGCCTTGTTACGCAGCGGGCCCGGGTTCAATCCCCGGTCGGGGTAGTTTTTCTGGGTGAGGTTTTTATCGGGGTTTTTCCTCGCCTGTAAGACAAATGTCAGGAAAACTTTAAGGCCTAAACGGTCCCCGAAATCATATGGCCATCATCCTCATCTTCATCCTCCTCCCTCTCATTATCATCATCATCCTTCACCGGTGTGGAAAGCAACGGGAAGCTACCACACCTACAATTCCCTAGTAAAGCTGCAAGCATAGCATGGAAATGCAATGATTGAAGTGAAGGACCTGCCTTCGGGCAGAATTACTATGGATGGATATATTTAATGTAAACGGCGATGTTTGAAAACAAATGAGAAACATTATGTTTAATTTGTTCATCACTGCAACCAGATCATATATATTGCCAAATAGAATCGCAATATCGTAACAATGCACCCTAGTGGAGAAATTTATAACCAACGTTATAGGTATTAATTAATCTCTGATGTCCTATGATGTAAATATGTCAATTATATTTTTCTGTAACATTCATATTAATTGATTATACCACAATAAAAAGAAACTACTGTTTGCACTTTCTTAAACGTATTATTTCCCAGGAATTTACGTTCCAGAAAAATATAATTTACATAATAGGACATCAGAAATTAATTAATAAAAAGTTTGATGTGTTTCATTTTTTCTCCACTAGGGTGGATTCTTGCGATATTGCGATCCATTGGCAATAAATAATATGATCTGGTTGCAGTGATGAATAAGTTAAAAACGTTTCTCATTTGTTTTCAAATATTACCGTTTACATTAAATATATAAATATTTTAAAATAACTATATTTAAATAATGATTTGTGAGTAAACAGTTTAATTGTATTCGTTAAATAGTCCTAACAAATGCCACGAGTGATTTCCAAATTATCGATAAATTCACGACTCACGAAGTGATCCATTATTGTATAGCCAGCCACACTCCTCAGAAACCTCATTTCTGACGTTTCTATTCTTCGTTCCTGGTTTTTGGTTAAGACCCAGTGTTCCAATCCATACAGTAATCTTAGTGTTGGAACCGCCATTGTTTTATAAAATTTTAAAAGTGTCTCCTTTCTAGTTCCTTTGAGACTTCGTTTTATGGTGCCACACATATAATTAAATTTATTTATTTTGTTTTGAATGTCTTCACTTTTTCTATCTGATACATTGTATCCCAGGTAATTAAAATTGCTCACTTGTTCTATTATTTTATTCCCTAATTGAATGTTTACTCTTTGTGGCTCACACCCTCGAAAAGCTAAAACTTTTGTTTTTACAGTAGATATTTTCAAGTTGTATGTTTTACATATTTTACTTAATTTATAAATTGCCCGTTGTGGGCCATCTTCTGTCTCAGATATCACAACCTGATCATCTGCAAAAAGTAAAGCATCTAATAAAATATTGTCAATTTCAAAATGTTCAGTTATAACAATTTGCCAATTCTGTATGGCATCGTCTATATATATATATATATATATATCCTCATGAACTAATTCGTTTTAGGCCATGTGGCCTGTACGGTAAACCTAGCGAAGATGGTCTTGATCTTTCCACCGATGTTTTGGTCTTCCTTGGTCCCTATGTCCAGTTGGGGTATAATGGAATGCCAATTTTGGAAGTCTATTTCTTGCCATTCTCCTCAGATGATTTTTCCATTCTTGTTGGTATCTTTGTATATCTTCATTTAAACTTGTTACTCCAAGTTTTCCTCTGATAATAGTGTTCCTTTGGTGATCCAGTCTATTAACTTCTAACAATGATCGTAAGAAGCGCATTTGGCTTACTTGAAGTTTATGAGAGTTTCTTTTATTTAATATATATATATATATATATATAAGGAAATTAGAAACATAATGGAAGCAGAAGAAAGCATAATTGAAAGAATTGAGGAAAAGGAATTAAAGTGGTTAGGACATGTTTTAAGAATGGAAGATGAGCGATGGCCAAAGCAACTATATGAATGGCATCCGAACAGAAAGAAGAAAAGAGGGAGACCAAGGTTAACATGGAAGGAAAACATGAAGACAGTAATGCAAGCTAGAGGGCTAAGCATCGAAGATGCCCAAGACCGTAGGCTTTGGAGGTTTGGCACGGGAAGACGGCAGCAGCTGTAAAAACCCGAAGATATATATATATATATATATATGTTGTTGTTATTGTCTAATGTGCTGCATCCAACACTGAAGTCATTATCAGTCTTGCTCTCCAGTAATCATCATCATCATCATCAACAAGGATTAAACCCAATGGCCTGTTCCGATCTCATTATAGATCGAATTGGTCCTTCCATCTCTTCAAAGGCCTTCCCAACAATCTTCTCCCTTTTGGTTTATAATTATACATTCTTCTTGGTATGCGCTGTTCATTCTGGTCACATCCTGAAATTCAATCCGGCCTTTGCTTTGAGATAAATCAGGAGTAATAAATGTGCCCTGACCGCGTTACGAGCGCTGTGCAGGGTAAGGAAAATGACAGGGCTGCTGTCTCAGAGCATCTATCCATGCTCCTCTAAGTATTAACCCCTTTAGAGAGGGTTGCTGCTTCCGCCCCTTGAGCCGTTGAGATGATCGCCTGGTATCACGTCGCCTCGTAGACCGTTGCAGACTTCTTGGTCGAAGTCAACCTTCTGGCCGACGTCTCCCACGTTGCGGACTATTCTTATAGTCCATGAGGGCTAACTTGTCTAGAATATTTTAGAAAGAGAAAGAGAGTACTCACCATCTTCTTTCTCACTTATACACATATCTCTTCACGGTGACAGCGGTATGGCAGACACTCCCTGCAGTGGTGGCATTCCCTTCTTCTAAACATTCTTCCTGGCAAGTTTCTATGTCTTCATTTTCATCATCGTCGGTATCGTCTAAATTTATTTCAAACCGATCACTAATTTCGTCCATTAAACCGTCTGCCTGCCAATATGACTCTTCAATCTTTTCAGTGTGTTCACACGCTCTGCAGTCACTTTTAACAGAGCACTCTGAACCAGTCGCCACTGACAAAAATTACCTGACACAAAAGTGACTGGACGGAAGTGGGGGGGGGTGGAGTTTTTCTAGCATTCCTAAGTAATTTTACAAGGGTAGCCCATTGTGTTTTGCGAAGGGTGGAAGAGCAGTTCTCTAGACAAGGATAGCAGAAATCATGCCAACTTAGTCCTCCCCCACTATAGTTTCCTCTCACCTCTAACCAAGGCAAAGCTAAACTTCCCCGATTTGGTTGCCTGGTTCATTGAGTACTCGGCGCCCCCACCACGTCGATGTGATAGTCCACGGGGGGCTCTCCAATACTTTGAGGTCTTATTAAAAAGTGATGGAGAAAGTGGGCATCCTTGTTTTACCCCACAGTTTATTGTCGCTGTTTTTTTTTCATTTAAATTATTTTTATTACCCACTTGTATCTTTTATTCGTTATATTTATATTAAATGAACACAAATAAATTATACTGTATGTACAATATGTAATCATTTAGTTTTATTGTATTTTAATTATAAGATTAATTTATTTAATTACATACAGAATTTTAATGTTTACACGTCTTTCTGTGCCTGAAGTTTTATTTTTCTTCTCCACTCGTCTCTCTCCATCCAATCCATGTCCTCCAGTGCTCTTGCTCTCATCCCAGTTCTTATTTCCTGCATCCACGAGTTTCGAGGTCTTCCTCTCCTCCTTCTTCCAGGTGGACACCATTCCATTTTTTCCTGGTAATCTTAATTCTTGTATTCGTCGTACGTGCCCATAGCAATTTAATTGCTTATACCGTATATAATCTACTATTGAATAACCAATATTCATTTTTTCTCTTATGACAGTATTTCTTATTTTATCTAATTGTGAACATCTTGATGCTCTCCTCAAGAAATCCATTTCCATCGACATAAGTTTTTGTTCTAAGCTTTTGTTGAATTTGCAAACTTCAGCTCCATATGTGACAGTACTTCTCACTATTGAATTATATATCTGTAACTTATTTTTCCTGGTTATATGTCTGTTCCATAAGACTCCATTCATCATTGCTCTTATTACTCTACCTTTATTTATTCTGTTCTTAATATCACTTTCTTGTTTATCCTCTTTATCTAATTTTACTCCCAGATACTCAAATTCTTCACATCCTCTAATATACCCCTTTTCATCTTCTAATATCAAATTATTAGATTAATAATGTGAATTTTATTTAATCTGGTTAAGTGAGAGATGAAATCTTGACTCTACCAGATGAAATAAAAGTATTATCATTATATGAAATGGTCCAATCGGTAAGATTGCAAAATTAAGGATGGTGGAAGAGGAAAGATAAAAGAGAAGAGGAGTGTAAAGAATAAAGAGGTAAGAATTGCGTTAATGAAGAGAGTATCGGACGGGCTCTCGGGGACCATGCAAAGAAATGGCACCACAATTCTACCTGAGGGAGCTTCTGTTTTGAATTCTAACCACGGTATCCCCTTAGCGGCAATCTCCTCCGCTACAGCTGAAAGAAAAATATATTCCGAGGAGCTTGTTCTTTTCCCTTTGGTGGAGTGGACGTGGCTAGAATAGCGAATCTCTATTTGAGACATCGCTTACATTAGCATAATATTGAGTTACCATTGTTTCCTATCCACTTCCTTGTTTTTTATATATTTTCCCTGTTATTAGAACCAAATCAAATCATGTTTCTATTCAAAACCATTACCTTCTATATTTACCACAGAGTCCATAGAAAAAAATACCTTAAATAAAAATCTACAGAGTCAAAATAAGCGTTATCTTGTCTCACATATAATAGCATGTATCATCATCATCATAGTACATTCACGAATTTAGGCCATTTGTTGACCTGTTTCGGCCTCAAGAGAAACACCATCCAGAAGTCTTTTGAGTGGATGTCCTAGTCTTCTTCTTCCTGCAGGTTGATATCTTAACATTTGTTTGGGTATTCTGTGATATTCCATTCGATGAACATGTTGCATCCATCTTGACTTATAATCAGAAATAACGTTCATACTGAAAGTGTATTGTTGCAAAAAGAAAATTGTGCAGCAGCAATGTGAATTGACTTACTCTCGCGTATTTAGTGGTTTAAAAAAGTGAGTACATTTCATTATTTAAATTTAAATTTAAATTAAACGCTGCCTAATCTTGGTTTCAGGAATTTCATTACATTCTTTTTTTATATTTAGATATTCGCGCCTACTTTCATTATACCTCGACATAGAACATTGACGGGTTGGAGTGAGAGACAAAGAAGAAGTGATATATATTCCCGTACACATAATAATAGATCAAATGCAAATTTTAATAGTAATAGTATACAAAATGTCAAATGACGGTTTTTTTTAATATGGCTTAGCCAAGCTATACCATACAATTATTTCCTATCGTTTGTATTTTAAAATAAATCGAAAAGTAATGCATAATGATCTATTTGTGACAAACTTAAAAATTTAATGTTTTGTGGTAATTATTTACATTCCAAGTATTCTTTGGAATGTGATGTTTTGTAACACGGGCTTAACTGTATTATTCTTATATCGTTTTATTAAATAATTGGCATATTAAATATTGAATCACTCTGTAGTTTCTAAAGAAGAAACAAGTTGTAGCAACTCATTTATAAAGATTTAGAAATATGTTATCATGATACAAATATTATCCAAAGTTTTCCAGAAATAGCATGTTTATCTGGCGACAAGAGACAGGAAATTTTCGAAATTAAATAACTCAAGAGAATGTTCCAGAAAAAAACTATTAGGACATTTCAGCTAATCGGCCGCGGTGGACTTGTGGTTATGCTCCTTGCCTCTGGTCCCAAGGGTCGCGGGTTCAAACCCGGCCGGGGTCGATGGATTTTTTAGGATGGAAAAGTCCAAGGAGCAAGTCCTCCGGGAGGGACTTAAAGCCGTGGGTCCCGAGTCTGAAGATTTTCAGGCTCGTAAAAAATCCTTAAGCCTGAATGAAAAGGCCTCTAAGCAAAATTTACCGAATTTTGCCGTCCTAGTAGGCCTACTACCTTGATTTCCTAGATGTCAGTATGAGGCGGAACGCTGACCACGGGCCACTCAAAATGACATCTATACGAAAACAAGTGTAACTAAATCAGTAAGGTTCAAATTCTTCCTTGTAGGGGGAGAGCGCCTAAATCTCTGTAAAGGGAAAAACATAGGCTTACAATACAAAAAAAAATACATTTCAGCTATGCCACGAATTTCGACCACTGGGAGACCACTAGTGGATATTAAATGCCATCCATCCATAGTAATTCTTCCCGAAGGCAGGTCCTTCACTGCAATCATAGCATTTTCATGCTATGCTTGCAGCTTTACTATGGAATTGTGTAGGTGTGGTAGCTTCCCGTTGCTTTCCACACCGGTGAAGGATGATGATGATAATGATAATGTTAAGGATGATAATGATGATGATGATGGCCATATGATTTCGGGGACCGTTTGGGCCTTAAATTTTTCCTGACATTTGTCTTACAGGTAAGGAAAAACCCCGATAAAAACCTCACCCAGAAAAAATGCCCCGACCCGGGGATCGAACCCGGGCCTGCTGCGTGACAAGGCAGCACGCTACCTCGAGACCACAGCGGTGGACTTAAATGCCATAAGGAACACAATACTATGGGTGCCATACTGTGTTTAATGTATATCCTTCTGACAATAAATTGTTGAATACCCTGTTTTTAAATAAACTTGTATACACAAATAATTAATCCAACAGTAAATTCGTCAACATTCAAATTAATAATCTGTCAAACATAGAATTGCAATTAGCTTGCCGAGTGTTGCAGGTATTTAATATCCTTTGACAAGGGATGGATAAACATCAAATATTGGGAGCCTCGCTAAGGTTTTATTAGAGACAGTAAATAAATATTAATACTGTGGCAAGTATGGCTTATTTCACATTTCGCTTGGAGGTTAATTTATTTTTATTGAAACCCGGATGCTTGTTCAAACATGAGAGGCGCTTTCCCTGACAAGTAATTAAGTCTTTCAAAACATAAACTTGAATTAAGTAAATATTTTACTTTAACAAACTTATTTACGCGTCTAAATTTTATGTTTCTTATAAGATCTTACAAAACTAATTATAAAAGTAATTTCAAAATGCGATCTAGAAATAATTCGAAACTTCACTCATATCCCTTCCTCTCTTCAAGCAAGACAAAGAATGAGTTTAAGGAACATAAGCTACGATAATTTGGGAGATTCTCCAATTTAAGTAATTTTTAAATTATTAGTTCGCTACATGTAAGCGATTTAAAAACAACTGTATAACATTTTTTAAATCTCAAGTAAACTTATAGATTAGATTAGATTAGATTAGATTTATTTAGCCTGGTGGAGTTAAGGCCATGTGGCCTTCTCTTCCACTCACCAGGACAAACATATATTACATCAGAATATAACAATCTCAATTAACTCTAATATTAAATACTAAATAAAAATTTGATCAAAAAGATAATATCTATTATATTACGATCTATAATGCAACCAGTTAATGTTAGTTAAAATTAAGACTAAAACTAATAATAAAATGTATACAAGCAAGACATATTAAATTGTCCCTGTCTAATGTATATAAAAACAAAGAAAAATAATGAGATATAGAAAACTAATTTTACGATTATACAATATTTAAAACAAAACAAATGAAAATATTTGTTAATCTTAATATTATTTTCATAAATAATTAAATTTATTAATAGTTAAAAGAATATTATCAGTGAGGTGTATAAGTTAGTTTGTTATTAAATAATTATTTAGTTTGTTTTTTAAGGATGTTATAGTTTGACAGTCTCTGACATAGGGCGGAAGGGAATTCCATGTTTTGGTAAGTGAGACCGTTGTAATATAGTGTAATATTGTGTAATATATTATAATATATATATATATATATATATCTTGCATATACATTTTATTCATATAATTCATATTTCTTGTTAAAAGTAAGAAAAACCTAACTTGTAATTTAGAATTTGTTATCAATGGTTAAACATTTCTTAATGACCAAAGTTCAAAAGTAGGGATGGTGATTCTTTTTCAGGTCCACATTGCATCATCCTTACCTTGCTTACGCATTATCTTACGACAATGTTATCTTATGTTTTATATGTATAAATATGTGCACGTCTGTATTTGACAGACAGACAGATTATTATTTTCATCGGTGTAACCGATAAGCTGTCTCATTTATTCTTCATTAAAGTCTGTTTTAATTGTCTACACTCGCCTGTTGTAATTTTCCATAGTTAGGTTTAACCCTATCTACCAACTACATCTCCGAAGATTTCCTGGTCCTGATTCCTATATTCTATCTTAAGCTATAAATTCTACTAGAACTTCAAGACGATCTTCACTTCACAAAACACTTACTTTCTTTTAATTCTGATTTATATTATAATTAATCATTTTTAATTATAGAAGGAATCGACCAGATATGACATAGTGGCAGCGAGTAAGGATTGGAAAACCAGCGAGCAGTGAGACATCCGAAGGTGCGTACGAGCTGGAGAGACTCTTCAATTAGTCCCAGATAATCCAGAGCCTATCCCGAGGGATCAACGCTCCAGAGTAACCCACAGGCGCAGTGGTACCCGTAAACGCACCAGAGGAAAGCAGACTGTGGTCCTGAGGCCAACACCAGCAGCCACCGACGCGCTCGAGGGACGTCCTTGGTGTTCAGCCGTTGGCAGCCTGCACCGCGAGAGGAGTCGCACCCTGAGGGGAGCTGAAAGGCCATCACTACGACTCTGAACTGTGCATCTCAGACCACCCTACATCTTTCTTTAGGTGAGTCCAATTCCATTATGGCAAGCGAGGGCGATATTGATATTAACGAGGAAATCTATATCCCTGTAGTTCAAGCAGTTAAGTTGATACCCCGAACATTCGATGGAAACCCCAAATATTTAAGAGAATTTATAGAAGGAGTAGAAGCTGCTATTCAGGTAGTCCATCCAACCAAACAACCCTTATTAATAAAGTTTATAGAATCTAAAATTTCAGGAGATGCTAAAGATAGACTTTTAGCTAGGACAGAGAGAGAAACATGGGTCCAAATTAAAGCAATATTGGAGGAGAACTTTTCTGTTAGGAGAACGTTAGAATACTATGCAGGTGTACTATTTAATTCAAAACAAGGTACAAATGAAACAGTTGCACAATGGGGTTCAAGATTAGATGGAATAGCCATGGATTTAAGGAAAGAAGTTAGAAATCGATTAGAGAAGTTAGAACAACGTGATAATTCGAGATATGTAGAAGGAGGTCTTCAGCTGATAGGAGAATTTTTAAAAGGCACTTTCGTGGCAGGATTGAAGGACGATAAGATTAAGTATATAGTAAAGGCTAAGGGCGAAGAAGAATCATTAGCGCAGCTAATCGAAACCGCATTACAGGAAGAAAGCGAAGTAAAGTCCACGAGATTCAGGGGAAATCCAAATGGACAGGGATATTCATTCACAGGGGCAGTAAGAAAAGAATTTAGAAGACCATACGGGTCAGAGATAAAGAGAGAGGTTAACCTGGCCACAAAAGAAATAAGATGTTATAATTGCAACGAAATAGGACACATCAGTAGAGAATGTAGTAAGAGACCACAACCCCGTAGGCATGGAGGACGGGACAGAGCGGCTCTGGGAGGTCGCCAGGGAAACGAGAATTCGGGTTACCTGAGCAGTCGCAGGTAATCCTCCCGTCAGACTGTGCACCAGGACTCATGGAGTGCCTGAGGGATCATACTAGGGTAAATATGGTAGGGGAATTACCTGAACTAGTTGATCAGAATATTAAGGTTAATGATAGGATAGATAAAGCCGATAAAATAGTTAGTGACGCGAATGAGTCCCCAGATGACGGTGTCTGTTGGGCAGTGTCGCAAGGCGAACTGCATATGTTGACTAGAACGCCAAAAAGTGGGTTCTGTGACTGTGGGTCTAGCGTGGTTGGGGAACGCCAAGAGACTGTAGGCTCAAGTCAGTGTAATAATTCCTTTAGTAATTATAGAGGAACGCAAAGTAACGTGTTCCAGACCTCGAGGTGTAGCGTTAGAGGGAAACGTTACGGGTCATCCACAAGGGATCGAACTTGGGTTAGTGGATTTAAGGAAAAATCCAAGGACACCAAACCCACCTCGTTGGAGACAGCATGCTGTGAGGTCGAAGTAGGGACTCTTAAGGCTATTAATCAGTGGGACGCCTCTGGTTATGAACCGAGACCCTGGGAGATGTATGTCCTATGTGAACAGTTAAAAAGTGGCCTAGGTTTAGTATTGATAGATACGGGAGCACAAGTATCATTAGTTAGAGAAACGTCACTAAAGAGAAATATTATAAAGGATAACTGCAATATGAAAATACAAGGTATTGGTGGGAACTCTATAAAAGTAAATGGGATAACTCAATTAGTATTGAATAATTGCGAAAAACATACAGTTGCTAATTGTCATATGGTAGATAAATTACCCAGAGATTTAGATATAATTTTAGGCCAAGACTGGCTCATGGAACAAGGTTATATGTTAAATAAAAAGATGATTCTTCCTCCGTATAGTGAAAATTTAATGGAATTTCCTACGAACGAAAAAGGGAACAGGTTCATAGAGCGGCAAGTTTTACAGCCAGGGTTAATTTGTGCTAACGGGATAACAAAATGTGATAAGACATTCACATGCCTAGTAATTAATTTAACAGCTGACGCACAGATAATAAAGAAAATACCAGAACTAATTAAACCGCCCACTCAAATAAGTAAAGAACAGAAAATATCAGTTAAAAATTCCGTACCTCAAAGATTAGATTTATTAAATAAAAATCTGAGACTTGAACACGTGAAGGAAGGAGCCCATAGTATACGAAAAATTTGCACAGAATACGCGGATATATTTAAGCTTCCGGGAGATAGACTAACGAGCACAACAGCTGCTACACATTCCATACCTACCCCTTCAATTCCTAAAGGAAGAGCTATAACTTTAAAGAATTATAGGTTAGCAGAGGCTCATCAAGAAGAAATTAATAAACAAGTTACACAAATGTTAGAAGACGGTATTATCGCACATAGTAAGAGCGAATGGAATTTTCCACTAATAGTCATACCTAAAAAGGAAGACGCCTCAGGGAAGAAAAAATGGCGAATCTGTATAGATTTTAGGAAGTTAAACGAAGTAACCGTAGGAGACAGCTATCCTCTTCCTAACATACAAGATATATTAGACAAAATAGGAAGGGCTAGATATTTTTCAGCGTTAGATTGCGCTAGTGGATACCTCCAGGTGCCAATCGCCGAGGAAGACCAATGTAAAACTGCTTTTAGCACCCCTAACGGACATTTCGAATACAGGAAAATGCCCTTTGGAGTTAGATCGGGACCTGCTACATTCCAACGAATGATGAACTCAGTACTCCATGAATCCATAGGTAATAGATGCTTTGTATACATGGACGATATATTAGTAATGGGCGAAACCTTAGAAGAACATAATAAAAAATTACGGGAAGTGTTTAATCAGTTGCGGAAACACAATTTAAAGATCGAGCCTGATAAATGCGAATTTTTAAGAGAAGAATTAAAATACTTAGGACACGTAGTTACCGCTCAAGGAGTCAAACCCGATCCCAAGAAGATACAGGCAGTTACAGAATTTCCAACTCCAAAGACACCTAAAGACATAAAATCATTCTTAGGTTTGGCAGGATATTACAGAAAATTTATAGAAGAATTTAGTGCTATTGCAAAACCTTTGACTGAATTGTTAAAGAAAGATAAGAAATGGAAGTGGGAAGACCCAGAACAGAATAGCTTCAATAAATTAAAAGATAAATTAACAACAGCTCCACTGTTACAGTATCCAGATTTCACACAAACCTTTATAGTAACTACAGACGCTAGTGGATACGCTTTAGGCGCCATTCTTAGTCAAGGAACATTAGGAGATGATAAACCCATTGCTTACGCTAGCAGAACTTTAAATCAAGCCGAATTGCATTACAGCACTGTAGAAAAAGAACTTTTAGCGATAGTATGGGCATGCAGGCATTTTAGACCTTATTTACTAGGACGTAAATTTCAAGTAGTGACAGATCATAAAGGATTGGTCTGGTTATTTAAGGTGAAAGACCCTAGTTCGAGGTTAATACGTTGGAAATTACAACTTTCAGAATTTGAATTCGAAATTCATTATAGGGCAGGTAAAAGACACGTAAACGCAGATAGTTTGAGTAGACATCCTGTAGAATGTTGCACATTGAATAGTAATCACGTAACTGAGGATCGTAAAGAGAAAATAATCAAAGAATTTCACAGCTGTCCAGTTGGAGGACATCTTGGAGTCAATAAAACTACCGATCGAATTAAATTATACATAAATTGGCCGGGAATCGAGAAAGACGTAACTAATTACATTAAAACTTGTAAGATTTGTCAATTTAATAAAGATATGAATCATAAAATCAAACAACCTTTAGAGGTCACGGACACACAAAAGAACCTTGGATAAAAATTTATCTAGACGTAGTAGGACCGCTTCCACTAACCGAGAGAAATCATAAATATATATTAACTTGTCAAGATAACTTAAGTAAATATTTAATTGTTATTCCCTTAAAGACACAAACAGCCGAAGAAGTAACAGAAGCTTTCGTAAACAATGTTATCTTAATTTATGGGATTCCTGATATCATATTAACTGATCAAGGAACAAATTTATGTCCGATTTATTTAAAAGAATATGTAAACTATTTAAGATTCAGAAACTGAACTCTACTGCTTATCATCCTGAAAGTAATGGAGCTTTAGAAAGAACTCATAAGACTTTAGTAACTTACTTACGTTGTTTTTGCAATCCTAGAGGAGCAGATTGGGACAAATGGTTACCCTTTGCCAGTTTTACGTACAACACTACCCCCCATAGTATTACTAAATACTCACCCTATGAATTATTGTACGGAAGAAAATGTAAAATCCCAGGAATTTTACAAACTAAATCACAACCTTTATATAATTACGACGATTTAATTCTGAATGTAAGGAATAAATTGCAAAGTTGTCATGAGGTAGCTAGAGAAAGGCTTATTAAATTTAAAGAACAGCAACAAGCGCGTGTGAAAAGCAATTATGTTGAATTCAAGGAGAATGATCTAGTACTTCTCAGAGTAGAAAATAGGAATAAATTAGATCCAATATGGAAAGGTCCATATGAGGTTAAGAATACTGAAGGTCACAACGTAATAATACAAAAATTAGGTAAACGCAAATATGAGACAGTACATTCAAATAGATTAAAGCTATATTTTCCTTTGCAGGGAAAAGAAAATGAAACTTCATAACACATGGATAATGCTACAAATATTAATACCATTTTGGTTGGGAAAGCTTGCAGACGCACAAGAAGTTAAAGCTCATTTAACAGATTGTGGGAGTTTAAATCACTTTGTAAAACCAAAAGTCAAGTATGTTGAAAATTTAAAAGAATTAGTCACAGAATATTTAAAAACACCTAATGAACAGAATACTAGAACCAAGAGAGGCGTTTTAAATTTTATGGGAGAGATCGCTAAAATATTATTCGGTACTTTAACTCAATCTGATGCAGAGGAATATAATAATCACATTTCACAGTTAGAGAAGGAACAGGCCGAATTTTTGCATATTCTAAAGGACGAAATTACAGTAATTAAATCGACCATTAATTCAGTTAACTTAACTATAGCAAGGGTAAACCGGAATGAAAATATTTTAAAGGATAGTTTAACAAAATTAAATAATTATACCACTGATAGGATTAACACACTACAGAGGGAAATAGAGAGTATTAGTTTAGCAAATGAACAGATAAGGATTTCACTTAGAGGTGTGGAAGAATGTCAACATTCTTTTGAAATTCTTATAGACGCCTTTGTACACGCAGAGCAAGGAACTCTTCAACCCCAATTAATTACGGTGGAAAAGATTAAGAATGTTATGAAAGCTCAAACGCTGCCAACTGGTCTGGACTACCCTAATTTTTCTTTTTCAGAACTTCAAAACTTAATAACACCTCACACCTATTCTTATAAGCAATATTTAGTATATGTATTACAAATACCCCTCCTCTCTCCTACTCCATATCACTTGTATAAAACACTTCCTTTTCCTGTGAAGAAGGAAGATAATATTTACATTTTTCTAAGCGCAAACAAAGAATATATTTTTAGTGACCCTTTGAGACAACATTATGGAAAAATGACAACTAATGAACTCACTGGATGTTTTCATCCTAATATTTTGCATTACGTATGTAAAGAAACTATACCGATTTATTTGTTCACCCCTGAGGCTGATTGTGAAGCCTCACTTCTTCATCCGTCCACCACTAAAGTTCCAAAAAGTTGCGAGACTAGAATTTTCACACTGAATAAATCCTACTGGATTCCCTTATATTTGTCTAATGAATGGTTATTTGTCGCCCCAAAGCCAGATCGTATGACTGTGTTATGTGGTGACAAATCAACACAACTTAATATTGAGAAAGAAGGCAAATTGTCGCTAGGACAAAATTGCAAGGCTTTTAATGCCCACGTAACCTTACATGCCATGAGTAATTTAGTAAGTAACTTAACAATAGATTTTATGCCTACAGCACCTATTGACTTCGACTGTTGCTTTGATATGGATAAAACTAACAAATATGAGAAATTACAATTAGACATGCCTATGTCTAATCTAATGTCGTCGGTAGATGATTTGAGAATGGCCAGTATGAAGGCCGATGATTTAGGTAAGTTATTGAAACAGCAGGAAGAAAATGATTATTCAAAGTGGTATATACATATAACCACATGGCGTTCTGTGATGGGTACAATCATATTTGTAACCTTGACATGTTGTTGTTGTTTTTGTTGTTGTAAGAGCTGCAGAAATATGATATTTTGGTTATGGGATAAATGGACGCCAAGAAAATGCTGGAAAGAAACTACTGATAGATTATGTATTAACATACATAATTACTCAGGGCATGATCGTGTAGTTTACTCCACGACCCCAGGTAAGGATGAAAATTCACCTACCGTGTCCCTTAAGTCATCACCACCAATAGAAGAAGGAATTAGAGATCCCAACTCTTTACCAAATATATCCCAAGATGAAGAAGATAAGGCTAGTATTGCGCATAGAACTCGAAATAAAACTAAAATGTTTCGTTAGTAAAGTTTCGAATTATGAATTCAAAACTTTCTATAAGGGGAGGAGTGTAATATTGTGTAATATCGTGTAATATATTATAATATATATATATATATATAATATATTGCATATACATTTTATTCATATAATTCATATTTCTTGTTAAAAGTAAGAAAAACCTAACTTGTAATTTAGAAATTGTTATCAATGGATAAACATTCTTACTATCATTATCAGAGTCCAAAGTAGGGATGGTGGTTCTTTTCCACATCCAAGTGGCATCATCCTTACCTTGATTGTGTAATTGTTACGACAATGTTATCTTATAATTTTATGTATATAAATACATAGGTCTGTATTTGACAGACAGACAGATTATTATTTTCATCGGTGTAACCGATAAGCTGTCTCATTTATTCTTCATTAAAGTCTGTTTTAATTGTCCACGCTCGCCTGTTGTAATTTCCATAGTTAGGTTTAACCCTATCTACCAACTACATCTCCGAAGAATTCCTGGTCCTGATTCCTATATTCTATCTTAAGCTATAAATTCTACTAGAACTTCAAGACGATCTTCACTTCACAAAACACTTACTTTCTTTTAATTCTGATTTATATTATAATTAATCATTTTTAATTATAGAAGGAATCGACCAGATATGACACCGTAAAAGATAATGAATAATATACAGTGTGTTGAGGAGTGATATAAAGGACAATGTGCTGATGGGATCGAGTGTCAAGATTATGTGTGTCGAATAGTCAGATGAAGCGGCGTGATAAATAATTAGGCGATAATAATAATAATAATAATAATAATACTAATAATAATAATAATAATAATAATACTTTATTTATTCTGGCAGAGTTAAGGCCATAAGGCCCTCTCTTCCACTCAACCAGCACAAATACAAATAAATATTCGACAAATATAGATATACACTATACTAATTATAAACAGTTAAAGATACAATAATAATAATAATAAATATAAATATGATACATTATACGGGAAACACCAATTAATATATATATCTTACACTGGATAATAATGAAGTCGAGTTTAGAGCAAATATAAATTTAGATTTCTTTTAAAAGATGCCAATGTCCGGCAGCCCCTTATTTCTTGTGGTAGGGAATTCCAGTTGCGAGAAGTGGAGATGGTATATGACATGGAGTGATGTGATGTCCTATGTTGCGGTATATTAAGTAAGAGACTATGTTGTGATCTTGTGTTTAAGTTATGGTTTGAGGATAGATACTGGAAACGGGATGATAAATAATTGGGAATCGAGGTATGTAGGATCTTAAATAGGAGAATTAGACAGTGCGATTTTCTCTCTCTTTTAGATGTAGCCATGACAATTCGTGGAATAATGGAGAAATGTGATCGTATTTTCGAACATTAAATATGAATCTGATACACATATTATGGACACGCTGCAGTTTGTCCGACAATCCGTCACTTATGTCAGTTAGTAGAACGTCACAGTAGTCAAAATGCGGCATCACTAAAGTTTGGATTAAAATTCTTTTAAGAGTTGTAGGAAGAAAATGTTTAAGTCGCTTTAGGGAATGCATTATGGAGAAGATCCTTTTAGATGTTTGTGTTACTTGCTCATGCCATTTTAAATTAGAATCTAAGTAAAATCCCAAGTTTTTAACGACGTATTATTATTATTATTATTATTATTATTATTATTATTATTATTATTATTATTATTATTGATGTGTGAAGTATTTTATAGAGAAGGGATAGGGTATGGACAGTCCTACGATCTCTTAGACGAAGCCACGATAATTGTTCCAGGGACGGTGTAACATGGTCAAATTTACAGAACAATCTGTAAGCTACGTATGTTTTGAATAAGTTTATTATTTTATATTTAGTTTAATTCCTTCAGCAATTTAAATATGTTTCATGTAACACACTTGTATGCAAGTAACATAAAACTAGGAGTAGCCCGAAGATATGGAACAGAAAGAGATGAGGTGCGATGGGGAGAGGTGCGCTGTGAACTTGCGAGGATGAATGTTCCTCATACGCTGACCCCAAGTACTCAACCCTCCCTTCTCCAACCCCCGTCGACGTTTCTGTTTTAATTATCGCTTTTCCCGGCAGTGGGCAACACTGGCAGCTTCCGGCCCCATGTATTCTCTGCTGACCACCGCCTCGGCTGTTATATGATACCTATTATTACACTGCTGCCATCTCATTGTAACAATTGTTACTACATGATATAGACCCGTGTCTCCACCGAGCGGAAACTTTTTTTTGCCGAGCTTGTGCCCGTATTCTCGTTATTGCTAATAAAAATTGCCCGTTAGCTTTGCTGCAATGTCTCATAAATTTATATGCCCACCCCATACATACAAACTAAATCTAAAGTCCGTTCATACAGATATGGCATTTCAACTTTTGTTCCTAGAGTCAGCAAAATTCCTATTAAATTCGGATGGAATGTGATTTTTTTTTCACTCTATGCGAGATTAATCATTGCATGATAATGAAATAATGGATTTATGAGAAGTTTCATAACTCGTTTTAAATCTTTATCGTCAATTCAGTGATATGAATCGATTCTATCACATAAATCGTTTGGTTTAACAAAAAATAATATCTCCGCTGTCTGGACTTGAAGCGATGTGGTAAATCATTAACAATAATATAAATATTTATACATCTATCTAAAACCGATTTAACAATGTAAACACATCTTCCGGTAATGCATAACTTATATCCAAATAAAAATGTGTAATAACTGACAGCAGATATTCAGCTCAACTAAGAAAAATAAAACGAAAATAACATAAATATTATAAGAATAAATATGGACTCTTTCTTTAAGGGAGGAAAGGAGATTACAAGTATTTGAGAATAAAGTACTTAGGAAATTTTTTCGACTAAAGAGAGATGAACAGACAGGTGAATGGAGAACACTTCATAACAATGAACTACATGGGCTTTATAGGAAGCCAGATATAATAAGAACAGTTACGTCTCGTAGACTGCGATGGGCAGGACATGTTGCACGTATGGGGAATGAAAGACTTGCATGGAGGCTTCTTGTGGGAAAGCCAGAGGGAAAACGCCCAGTTGGTATACCAAGAATGAGGTGGGAGAATAACATTAACTATGATTTGAGGGTAGTAGATTATACATGAAATGATTGGAAAGCATTAGCTCAGGATAGGGATGTATGGAGAGCTTACGTCCGCGCGGTCATGAACCTACGGGTTCGATAGTGCCAGTGAGTAAGTAAGTATTATAAGAATTAGTCCATTACATGTGACAAAAATATAATGGAAACATTGCAAGTTGTCAAATACGCGATAAGAACATCAGCAAATAAAGCGACTACAAAAATAAATACTTACTTACTTACTCACTGGCACTATCGAACCCGTAGGTTCATGGCAGCGCGGACATAAGCTCTCCATACATCCCTATCCTGAGCTAATGCTTTCCAATCATTCCCTGTATAATCTACTTCCCTCAAATTATAGTTAATGTTATTCTCCCACCTCATTCTTGGTCTACCAACTGGGCGTTTTCCCTCTGGCTTTCCTACAAGAAGCTTCCATGCAAGTCTTTCATTCCCCATACGTGCAACATGTCCTGCCCATCGCAGTCTACGAGACTTAACTGTTCTTATTATATCTGGCTTCCTATAAAGACCATGTAGTTCTTTGTTATGTAGTCTTCTGCATTCACCTGTCTGTTCATATCTCTTTGGTCCAAAAAATTTCCTAAGTTCTTTATTCTCAAATACTTGTAATCTCCTTTCCTCCCTTAAAGTAAGAGCCCATGTTTCGCACCCATATAATATAACTGGTAGAATAATAGTTTTATATATTTTCAGTTTAACGTTTTTTGAAAGGAGTTGGGACATCAAGAGTCTCTGTAATGCATAATAGCACGCATTTCCAGAATTGAGCCTATGTTTAATTTCTTTGTGCATCTCATTCCTATTTGTGATTATTGTTCCTAGGTATTTGAATTCAGCCACTTCCTCAAAATTTCCCTCATTTGTCATTAGCTGTCCATATCCATTATATAATTTATTTCTATGTTTGACTATATATTTAGTTTTATTGATATTTACTTCCAGTCCTAATTTCTTAGTGTTACTCAATAGTGTGTGCGTGTTGACCTTTAGTATCTCCTCGCTATCGGCCAATAGTACGAAATCATCAGCATAAACTAACAGCTTATTAATATTAAGAGGGAACAGGGATGGTAGAGATTGAAGGGTGGGAAAAAGGAATCAGGAAATGGCGTCAGCTGTAACAAACCTGAATGATGATGGTGATTATGATCTGATGTCATTCATTTAGGCTGTCTGGTGCCGTACAACGGTCTATTACTCACAGGGATATTAATTCAATTGAATTCGCATCGCAAGTGAAACTCTATCATGTTGTTACCACATGTTGCATCAAATCAAAGTCGCACAACAATATTTCAAAGCTAATATATCTGATTGCCAAAACAAAATAAAAATTGTTTTATTACATACAAATTATAATAAAAAATGTATTTTTTTTTTGTAAACTGTAGCATTAAGTCTCTTACAAACGAATATTTATATTTGTAGAGAAACGTCTAAAATTAAAATAAATAATAATAGTAATAATAATAAATTATATGATTGTTGAAAATAAAATACATTTCATTTTGGAATAAATTTAAAAAGAGAATCACTTTTATGTTTGTATAAAACATATGCATACGCATACGTGTGTGTGTGTGTGCGTGCGTGCGTGCGTGCGTGCGTGTGCGTGTGTGTTATAATTATAACATCGATAAAGCATCACTGCTATAATGTAAAAATATTCTCTTTAATTTGCTTACTTGTTATAGTAGCTAGTTACCAGGTGGCAGTGAAGACCAAGTTCTCACTACATCTCGTAATAATGTAGAATATATATTTAAGAGAAATAAATGTTTGTATTAGATTTGTCCAGTGGTGTAATGGATAGCACGCTGAAGTACCAATTCAGAGGTCCGAGTTCAAATCCCGTCCAAGAATTTATTTTTCTTATTATGTCATATACACTGCTCAAAACAATTAGAGGAACACTTGTAATAAATTGAATAAGTAATTGTTTTTTAAAGCTGTGATGCTGAAAGTTGGACAATATGTAAATTGAATTATTAATTTTATCATTGGATACAAATTTTAAAGATCCATGGCCTAAATACAGAGAAATTACCTCAAATAACAAATATAGAGAATTTTTTTTATTTTGGAAGGCACTGGCCACTTCTAATTGGTAAGCTTCCTGATGTTGCTATAGTGACGAATGTTGATTATTGCCTTGTTTATTGAAGTCTCTGACAAAATGAGGCATTTAAATGAGTTTGAAGTGTATCATGCTCTACATCTTTTACGACAAGGTCAATCTCTGCGACAAGTGGCTAGAGAGCTTGGGGTTTCTCCTTCCGTGGTGTCCAGGTTACGCAACAGGCACAGAGAGACAGGTCAGTATTGTAGAAGACGTGGCCAGGGCCGTAAATTTAAAACAAGCCCCCAGGATGACAGATACGTTGTTCTTTCTGCTCTTCGACAGCGTACAAAAAACTGCAAAAGACCTGCAGAATGACCTTCATATGGCTTCCGGAATCCGGGTTTCAGACCAAACCATAAGGAACAGATTAAGGAAAGAGAATATTCGTCCAAAAAGGCCCGTTAAAAAAACACGCTTAACAAATGGGCATAAGGCAGCAAGACGTACGTATGCTGAAAACCATGGTGATTGGAACCTGAACCAGTGGGAGTCTGTGCTCTTCTCGGACGAATCCAGGTATCGTCTTACACGTTGTGATGGTCGATTGAGGGTGTGGGGACGGCCAGGAGAAAGATTTTCTGCAGAGGCTGTACAGGAAATTGATAGATTCGGAGAAGGTTCCATAATGGTGTGGGCCGGAGTTATGTACAACAATCGTACGGACCTTGTACTTGTTCCCCAGCGACTGAATGCTGTCCGGTATATCGAGCACGTTCTGGAAGAGCATGTAGTACCTGCTGCCATTGGAGTAGGCCCTGGATTTCTGTTTATGCAGGATAATGCCAGGGCACATTCTGCGGCTGTCACCAGGGATTTCCTGAGGAGGAATGAAATTGAGGGTAATGGAGTGGCCAGCGGTCAGCCCAGACCTCAACCCTATTGAACACTTGTGGGATCTTCTAGACAGGAAGGTCAGGAACCGACACCAAGCTCCACAAACTCTGCAGCAACTTGGAGATGCTCTGAAAGAGGAATGGGAGAATATCCCTCAAGAGGAAATCCAGAATCTTATTGGGAGCATGCCACGAAGGTGCCAAACTGTCATCGAATGTCGTGGAGGCCATACACCATACTAACTCTATATAACGAGTGTTTAACTTTGAAAAATAAGCACAAGATTCAATTGCTTGCATAGCGGAATTATTTGAAAAGTTAATTGTCAGCGTTATTCATTTGTTTTTACTGACATGAGCAATAAATAAATAAATAAACACAAATGTACTTTATTAATTTCATGTTTGTACCTTTATCCAATGAAAAAATATTTGCATATTTCATAGTGTTCCTCTAATTGTTTTGAGCAGTGTATATATATACATATATGTGTGTGTGTGTGTGTGTGTGTGTGTGTGTGTATGTGTATGTGTGTGCGCGTGTGTGCGTGCGTTCGTGCGTGCGTGTGCGTGTGTGTGTGTGTGTGCGTGTGTTTATGTGACATGAAAAAAATGAACGCCAGAACCGGGATTTGAATCCAAGACCTCTAACTTGACACGTTAGTGCGCTACCAGTAACGCTATCTAGGCATCCTAGCACAACATTTATTCTTCCTTACATAGGGCCTATATATTCTTTATAATGAGACGTAGCGGGAACTTGATCTCACTGCCCTCTCGTGGCTACTATAACAAGTAAGCACTGGCACTATCGACCCCGTAGGTTCACCGCCTCATGGGCATAAACTCTCCATACATCCCAATACTGAGCTAATGTTTTCCAATCATTCCCTGTATAATCTACATCCCCCAAATCATAGTTAATGTTATTTTCCCACCTCATTCTTGGCCTACCAACTGGAGTTTTCCCTCTGGTTTTCCTACAAGAAGCTTCCATGCACGTCTTTCATTCCCCATACGTGCAACATATTCTGCCCATCGCAGTCTATGAGACTTAACTGTTCTTATTATATCTGGCTTTCTATAAAGACCATGTAGTTCACTGTTACGAAGTATTCTCCATTCACTTGTCTATTCATCTCTCTTTGGTCCAAATTTTTTCCTAAGTACTTTATTCTCAAATACTCGTAATCTCCTTTCCTCCCTTATAATAAGAATTCATGTTTCACATCCATGTAACTGGAAGAATAAGAGTTTATATATTTTCAGTTTAACTTTTTTGAAAGAAGTTGGGACAAGAGTCCCTGTAATGCATAATAGCATGTATTTATATAATTTAGCCTATGTTTAATATATTTGTGCTTCTAATTCCTATTTGTGGTTATTGATCCTAGGTATTTGAATTCAGTCACTTCCTCAAAATAAATATGTTAATAATTAATGAGTTTATATTTTTTAATGTTAGGTGTTTTTAACAAAACCTGTTACTTTTATATGATATATGTTTAATTATGAACTATATTTTATTATATACAACTTTTCTCATTAGAGGATTGCCTCAAGAATAAAGTGATACAGACAATTAATTTTCGAAATTGATGAAATACATTTTGTAAATACGTTACAAAATTTCAAATTGCAATTGAAGTATACATGCTATAAAGCAGAAATTTTGTAAAGATGGTTTCTTAAAATTGAAATTGATCCTCTAATGACAGCGATGGCAATTTTAGAAAGATACACCCTGTCCAAATCTAAAGAATTTAGCTAAGAATCCTGGTATAGTACCTCTTGCCCTGATCATCAATCCTGTGACAGTTATACTATGTAAGTGGTATTTATCATAAGTAATGCCACGAGTGATTTCCAAATTATCGATAAATTCACGACTCACGAAGTGAGGAGTGAATTTATCTAGAGAATTTGGAAATCAAGAGTGGCATTTGTTAGGACTATTTAACGAATAAAATAAAGCTGTTTACTCACAAATCATTATTTAACTACAGTTATTTAAAAATATTTTTATATTTAAAGTAAACGGTGATGTTTGAAAACTAATGAGAAACGATAGGTAGCCTACGCTTCTACTGCTTCTTTTGTTTATCACTGCAACCAGATCATACTATTTATTGCCAAAGGAACGCAATATTGTAAGAATGCTCTCTAGTGGAGAAAAAATGAAACACATCAATCTGTATATTAATTCATTTTTGATGTCGTATACATTTAAGAAAGTGCAAACAGTGGTTTCTTTTTTTGGTGGTATAATCAATTGCTACAAATGTTGACATGTAAGCACTATTATATACAATCTGGTAGCCGTATTTGTTATAGGCTCAGTCACTGCAAAATAACGGTCAGACCTGTTCAGAATATTAAAAAGGAGGAGCTTTGCTTAATATATGATAATCCTAACGTTGATAATTATTTCGTGAAACACGTCTCTGATTGGTTGTAATACAGAAATCATTGAAACGTGATTGGTCATTGACTCCCATTTGGGGCATGAGTTAAATAGTCTTTGTAATAGTTAATTGTTGGCTCATATACGGCTTTCTTTTCACAGTCAACTTCCTCAGGTTGGCCACTATGAGTCTCAAAACGGATTATGGGATCTAATATCATACCAATTTTAGAAGATGGTCTAAATGAAATAATAGTACAGTAGCCAGAGAAGAGTTTGGACTCAAGATACAAGGATATGACTCAATACTCATGAAAACGATAGACCACCAAGTATCCCTTAGATCATGACTGTAATTCGTATTTTAGCTCTGGTAATTTCAACAATTTTCAAAATTTAAATTTATATCCTACAAGAAGCTCTTCCAGATGAATGGAAGGAATCAATTATCGTACCAATTTATAAGAAAGGAGATAAAACTGATTGCAACAACTATAGGGGCATCTCATTACTTTCAACTTCGTACAAAATTCTAACAAATATATTAGTAAGCAGACTTACTCCCTATACTGATGACATTCTAGGAGATCATCAATGTGTATTTAGAAGAAACAGGTCTACAACAGATCAGATTTTTAGTATAAGACAGATTTTAGAAAAGAAATGGGAATATAATGGTACGGTACATCAACTATATGTAGACTTCAAAAAAGCATATGATTCAATTAAGAGGGAGAAGTTATATAGTGCTGGAGTTCGGAATTCCTAAAAAGTTAGTTAGACTTATACGAATGTGTCTAAATGGCTCAATGAGTAGGGTGCGTGTAGGCAAACAGTTTTCAGACACTTTTGAAATCCAGAATGGGTTGAAGCAAGGAGATGCACTATCTCCTCTACTATTTAATTTTGTACTAGAGCATGCCATTAAATCTTTAGAGAATGAGGAAGGCTTACAACTGAATGGTATTAATAAGCTGTTAGTTTATGCTGATGATGTAGTACTACTGGCCGATAGCGAGGAGATACTAAAGGCCAACACGCACACACTATTGAGTAACACTAAGAAATTAGGACTGGAAGTAAATATCAGTAAAACTAAATATATGGTCACACGTAGAAATACATTATATAATGGAAATGGACAGCTAATGACAAATGAGGGAAATTTGAGGAATTGGCTGAATTCAAATACCTAGGAACAATAATCACAAATAGGAATGAGATGCACAAAGAAATTAAACATAGGCTCAATTCTGGAAATGCATGCTATTATGCATTCCAGAGACTTTTGATGTCCCAACTCCTTTCAAAAAACGTTAAACTGAAAATATATAAAACTATTATTCTACCAGTTATATTATATGGGTGCGAAACATGGACTCTTACTTTAAGGGAGGAAAGGAGATTACGAGTATTTGAGAATAAAGTTCTTAGGAAAATTTTTGGTCCAAAGAGAGATGAACAGACAGGTGAATGGAGAAGACTACATAACAATGAACTACATGGTCTTTATAGGAGGCCAGATATAATAAGAACAGTTAAGTCCCGTAGACTGCGATGGGGCAGGACATGTTGCGCGTATGGGGAATGAAAGACGTGCATGGAAACTTCTTGTAGGAAAGCCAGAAGGAAAACGCCCAGTTGGTAGACCAAGAATGAGGTGGGAGAACAACATTAACTATGATTTGAGGGAAGTAGATTATACAGGGAATGATTGGAAAACATTAGCACAGGATAGGGATGTATGGAGGGCTTATGTCCGTGCGGCCATGAACCTACGGGTTCGATAGTGCCAGTGAGTAAGTAAGTAAGTAAGTATCCTACGCTCTATAATATTTAATTTAACGAAGGAAACCTAATCAACTTTTATAAGATTCATGATGTGTTCCGTTGAGGTTTATTCAAAATTAATATAAAATTATGGAATATTCACCTGAAAGGTCCGTCTCAACTTAATTAATCATTTAACTGTAGCGATTTCGGGACTTGTCCCATCATCGGCAGGATTCAAAAGTTTTGAATCCTGCCGATGATGGGACAAGTCCCGAAAGCGCTACAGTTAAAATATAATTAAGTTGAGGAGACGGACCTTTCAGGTGAATATTTTATAATTTTATATTAATTTTGAAGGAAACCTAGTTTAACATTTATTTCTCAATTTAATACTTACTTACTCACTGGCACTATCGAACCTGTAGGTTCATGGCCGCGCGGACATAAGCCCTCCATACATATCTATCCTGAGCTAATGCTTTCCAGTCATCCCGTGTATAATCTACTTCCCTCAAATCATGGTTAATGTTATTCTCCCACCTCATTCTTGGTCTACCAACTGGGCGTTTTCCCTCTGGCTTTCCTACAAGAAGCTTCCATGCAAGTCTTTCATTCCCCATACGTGCAACATGTCCTGCCCAACGCAGTCTACGAGACTTAACTGTTCTTATTATATCTGGCTTCCTATAAAGACCAAGTAGTCCATTGTTATGTAGTCTTCTCCATTCACCTGTTTGTTCATGTTTCTTTGGTCCAAAAATGTCCCTAAGTACTTTATTCTCAAATACTAATATTCCATGTTCCTAGGAACATGTCCCTATGTTTAAGCCTTTGGCACTATATCCAAGGGTGATGTATCTAATCGCGGGTTAATACCTCTAGCGCCCCGCTATTGTATAAGGTCCTAACATGTTCTTAGCGACATGTCCTTATGTTTGAGCCTTTGGCATGGGTTCCCTGAAGTAGTCCCCGCCCGGAAAACCGAATGGGGGACTATTTGACCTCCGGGAAATTTTACCCCAGTTGAACCCATGTCCGCATTTCTTGACGGTTGTATTTTACGGTGAAAGATCGTCACTCTTTCGACCAAGGAACTTTTTTCGTCTGACTTATCACCTTCGACCGTCCGGCATGGACCTATCGGCAGCAATGCTACCGCCCGCATAGCTCTCAGGATCATTTAAGCACGCAAGCCACTCCACCACGACAAGGTAAATATATCATGGAGGGTATATCCTTCGCTCTATAATATTTAATTTAACGAAGGAAGCCTAGTTTAACCCTTAAATTCATAACGTATGCTTTTGGATACATCAGTGAGTTTAATTAATGTATTATTTTAAATAAATCAGAAGAAAACTAACAAAAATAAACCACTTAAATGTGTGTCCAATCATACAATATACATAATAATAAGTTATACAAGATTACGTTTTCAGTGCGGTCCGCCACATTCAAATATCTAACTGAAGAAATTTGTTTTTTGCCATATAAATCGGACTGCAAGGCAATCTTGGCGGGAGTTCCCCAAGGTGCTGTCCTTTCACCCATACTGTATACTTTATACGTATCAGACCTTCCTACTATCCCCTACATCCATACCGCATCATTCGCCGATGATACCTGTTTCTTTTACCAGACTACCTTCAAATCTCTTCCTAATCGAATCCATGTATTCCAAACCGCTCTCAACCGTATCTATATTTGGTTCCAGTTATGGAACATAAAGATAAACACGACAAAAACCCAGGCGATCCTTTTCACTAAATCAACCAGACGGTCACCCATCCAACTAACCTTGGGAAATCAAAATCTTCGCCTAGAACCTTCAGTGAAGTATCTTGGGGTCCATCTGGACCCCAAGCTTACGTTCAAAATTCATATTCGACATCTACAACATAAAGCAAATGCAGCAATTGCAATTTTATACTCATTTTTCAGGTCGAATACATTGTCACGTAAGATCAAGCTTTTACTGTATAAAAGCGTGATCCGCAGCATGCTACTGTACGGATGTGAGGCCTGGAGCATCCTCGCAAAACAGCATAAACGAAGAATACAAATTATACAGAATAAGTGTTTGAAAATAATTTTTCAAGCACCGCGTTTCACAAGGATGACAGACCTACACAACGTAGCGCAACTTCCCCATATTGATGCCATGATAACTGAAAATGTAAGCAAGATGCACAAATTTACATCTTTGCATACAAATTTTATGGTACGCAGTATTGGACGCTTGCCCCAGTGGCGTGCTGTACATAGAAACATATTCATCCGATTTACTCCTCATTAAATCCAGCCAGAGATTTGGCGATGTGCTCTCACCTGGAGTAGCGTGGCTCATTCCACAATGCTGGATTTCCGACTCTCGGCTTGAAAGCATGTGGTTTCTGATGTCCTGCTTCAGGTCATCACATCCCTATCTCTGTCCAAATTTCATCACCATTTGCACACAAACGCTAGCGCCGCCAAATAGGCTCGGGTTAAGTGAACTACAACCCCGTAATGATAGCCACTATTAACTTAGCTGCCAAAGAGCCCTAGTGGGTTCTAACATACGCAGCACACTGGGTGAAGCTAGACTTCGCCTTATCCAGTCCAGTCCAGTTTTTTGCCAATTTAAGGGTTAATATTTATTTCTCAGTTTAATGTTGAATCAAAATTGTGACAATTTTCGGGTAGAATTTGATTCGTTCAAATCAATAAATGAGAATATCTGGCAATAAATAGCAATGAACGAGAAAATTTAATATTGGAAGAAGGAATCCAAATAAAGCAAGTGAAACAAACTAAATATTTGGGAATAATTATGGATAACATTGAAGGTATAGGCAAAGAGAACATAAAACATAGAATTGAATTGAGTAGCAAAATAATATCATCGTTAAACTCCATATGGTGGGATAAGCATATTTGGAAAGACACAAAAAAATATATTGGTAAAACATTGGTGGAATCTGTTGCAATGTATGGAAGTGAGGTATGGACAATCAATAAGTACTACAAGAATAGACTAATAGCTCTAGAAATGGATTATTTACGGAGAAGTGCCAGAAAGTCTAGATTAGAACATGTCACAAATAAGGAAATTAGAAACATAATGGAAGCAGAAGAAAGCATAATTGAAAGAATTGAGGAGAAGGAATTAAAGTGGTTAGGACATGTCTTAAGAATGGAAGATGAGCAATGGCCAAAGCAACTATATGAATGGCATCCGAACAAAAAGAAGAAAAGAGGGAGACCAAGGTTAACATGGAAGGAAAACATGAAGGGAGTAATGCAAGCTAGAGGGCTAAGCATCGAAGATGCCCAAGACCGTAGGCTTTGGAGGTTTCGCACGGGAAGACGGCAGGAGCTGTAAAAAACCCGAAGATAGATAGATAGATCAATAAATGCATCGCCACTGATACAAAAGTATAATATTTATTAAATTTCTATTAGCGACAATAGAAACATGAAAAACTTTTCAAGTGGAAACGATACCTCGGCCGAAACAATTGAAAATTGTGGGTGTGGGTCTCTGGATGCTAGCGTACAGAAGCGAGAGGAGGGCAGACAGCCCCCTCGCATTTAACACAGTAGCTTCCTTCCGGTCGTTGCCAACTATTGTCTTGAGATTTATTGCACTCCAGTGTTATAATAATGAACAAATGAATTTCCTTCGTTTCGTTTCATGCAACTAACTGTATCTGGGAGGGGAACACATCCCTTTGTACGAGTTTCGAAAACATAACTTCTGTATCATTACACACACATTAAATAGTTTTTGTGTGTTTAAAACTAAAAGCAACGTTAGAACCGAACTTTCATTGTCAATAACTAAATAACTAACTGGCTCTATCGAACCCGTAGGTTTATGGCCGCACGGACATAAGCTCTCCATACGTCCCTATCCTGAGCTAATTTTCCAATCATCCCCTGTATAATCTTATTGTATTGTAAGCCCATGTTTTCCCTTTACAGAGATTTTAGGCGCTCTCCCCCTACAGGGAAGAATTTGAACCATACTAATTTAGTTACACTTGTTTTCGTATAGATGTCATTTTGAGTGGTCCGTGGTCGGCGTTCCGCCTCATACTGACATCTAGGAAACCAAGGTAGTACTAGGACGGGAAAATTAGGTAAATTTTGCTTAGAGGCCTTTTCATTCAGGCTTAAGGATTGTTTATGAGCCTGAAAATCTTCAGACTCGGGACCCACGGCTTAAAGTCTCTCCCGGAGGACTTGCTCCTTGGATTTTTCCATCCTAAAAAAGTCTATCGACCACGGCCGGGTTTGATCCCGCGATCCTCGGGCCCGGAGGCAAGGAGCATAACCACTAGTCCACCGCGGCCTTTATAATCTACTTCCCTCAAATCATAGTTAATGTTATTCTCCCACCTTTTCTTGGTCTACCAAGTGGACGTTTTCCCTCTGCTTTTCCTATAAGAAGCTCCCATGCACGTCTTCCATTCCCCATTTGTGCCACATGTTCTATCCATCGCAGTCTACGAGACTTAACTGTTATTATACCTGGCTTCCTATAAAGACCATGTAGTTCATTGTTATGCGGTCTTCTCCATTCACCTGTCTGTTCATCTGTCTTTGGTCCAAAAATCTTCCCAAGAACTTTATTCTCAAATACTCGTAATTTCCTTTCCTCCCTTAAAGTAAGAGCCCATGTTTCGCATCCATATAATGTAACTGGAAGAATAATAAGTTTATATATTCTCAGTTTAACATTTTTCAAAAGGAGTTGGGACGTCAAGAGTCTCTGTAATGCATAATAGCACGAATTTCCAGAATTGAGCCTACTCACGTTGTCAATACAATATTAACCTTTTCACTGCTGAGATATTTCCAGCCTTTAAAACTCTCCTTGCTCAATGCAGGGAGAAATATGGAAATAGTTTATTTAGGTTCCTAAGAGATGGCAGTATATGCCTGCTTAGTTTGAAAGCAATACAATATGTAATATATAACTAGCAGGCGTTTGAAGTTGAGAATGGATATACACACCCATAGCACGGCAAGCATTTTCTTTGCCAACGCATATACCCGTTCGTAGCAGTGTAAAGGTTAAAAGTTGGTCTGTGTAACTGCGCATAAAACAATCCAATTACCGTGAAACTGAAATGTATAACTCTCCTGCTCGCCTCACGCCAGGAAGGGCGAGGAGAATATTTTCAAAAATATATACATGAATCAAAGTTATTATCAACAGTAATCTAATAAGAGGTTGTGTTTTTCTGAAAAAATTACGAGCAACGAAGTGGCGACTGATTTTGTCTAATGAAAAACTCAATGTCGCGTTGGATTTGGATTTGGAGTAGTGGAGTTGATTTGGATTTGGAGTAGTGGAGTTGTATATATATATATATATATATATATATATATATATATATATATATATATATATATATATTACTCAAAAAATTAGAGGAACACATGTTTAAACTAAAGCCACAAAATAAATATTGCAACAATTTAATTTTTGAGAGTCAGGTGTTTTGAGTTCAAGTATTGTTTAAAATCAGATTGAAGATCATCTGAGTTTTATTAATTTTTTACTGAATATGTTAGTGAAATTCCAAGTGTTGCTGAAACCAAAGTGAGCTCATATTGATTTAAAAAAAAACAGGTTTGAAAAATAATCTGTGGTAGGGAATTGTTATTTTTGTGTTCTCTGAAGCTAATACAGAGCAATGAGACATCTGAATGAAACATCAGTTGCACGAGCAGTTGCATTGATTGAAGATGGTCGTTCCATTCGCCATGTCTCTAGGATTCTTGATGTCAGCCCATCCGTCATCCATAGGCTGTGGAGGCGATATAGAGAGACACATGGATACAAGAGGAGACCCGGGCAAGGCCGTAAGAAGAAGACTACAGACGCACTGGATAGATTTCTTGTCTTATCAGCTTTGCGCAGAAGAAAATCTACAGCCAGAGATCTACAAAATAATTTATGCACAGCAACTGGGACGGTAATTTCTGATCAGACTGCAAGAAATAGACTGAGAAATGCAAGGTTGAGATCTAGAATCCCCTTTAAAGTCTCTCGTTTAACACGTCAGAACAAAGAAGCCCGGCTGCGATTTGCTCATAATCATGTCAACTGGCAGCTCCACCAATGGAAGAGTGTTTTATTCACGGACGAATCAAGATTTCGTCTAACAGATTCTAATGGTCGTACACGTGTATGGAGACGTCCTGGTGAACGTTTTGATCCAGCCACAATTATTGAACGTCACAGATTTGGAGGTGGTTCGGTTATGGTTTGGGCTGGAATTACCATTGAGTCTCGGACAGAGCTTGTCGTTGTCCCACAGCGAATGAATGCTGATATTTACATTAATGACATTATGCTCCAACATGTTGTACCCTTTGCTTATGGTATGGACCCTAATTTTCTTCTAATGCAAGATAATGCTATATGTCATACAGCACAGGCTAGCAGAGATGTTCTGAAAGAATGGCAAATTCGGGTGATGGACTGGCCTGCATACAGTCCGGACCTTAATCCGATCGAGCATATGTGGGATAAGTTGCAAAAACTTGTTCGTAAGCGTCCTGCTGTACCTCAGAACCTTGAAGAACTTTCACATGCACTCACGGAGGAATGGGAGAGAATCTCACAAGTTTCTGTAAGAAGGCTTCTGCGAAGCTGCCTGTAGGTGTAATGCGGTCATTCAGGCTTACGGAGGACACACTAAGTACTGAGTGTTGAAATAACCATAAAAACATTGATTTCAAAAATTGTAAATCTCAAATTTCTATGTATAACTGCAGTCTGCAGCCGACTGTTGAGGAGTTCACAGAGAGCACACAGTATCTCCTGATGATGTCTACCGCAGCAGTAGACGAAACGTCGAGTAGAAGAACGACTGGACAACGGCCTATATGCCGGGAAGACGAACCTAATAGGGCTCAAATTTCTACTTTGTTTTATGTTACAAATGATAACTTGTTCGTATTGCTAATACTGTACAAGAAAATACTGTTTGAATGTCAATTCTAATTCTATATAAATCTTCAATTTATAATTACAAAAGATCAAACATTAAATTGTTTCAACATTCATTCTCGTATTTTGGTTTAAACACGTGTTCCTTCAATTTTTTAGTAGTGTATATATATTGTTACATGTCGCATAGCGAAGTTTAAACTGCGCGGACGAGTAGCCTATGGCGAGTTAAAGGACCCGCATAGCCGGCGAATTATCTGGAGCGTGTTGCCAGATGGTTCTACCAGTGTATATCTCCCCTTTGGAGAAGAGATCCATGTCTAGAGGATTCTAGGCGTCGAAGTTACTCGAAGCTGTTTCTACAGCTTTCCTGGCGCTTATATAAGAGCGGAGGCAGAAGACCGGCGAGTCAGTTTTGTGTTTGACGCCGGCGAGAGCAGTCAGTCTGCGATAGCGAGTTTTGTGATGAACAGTGGACGATAAGTTGTGCCGAATGTATTTATCAGTGAGTGGAAAATTGTTCTGAGATAACAATTAAAAGAAGATTATTTCGGGGACTGTAATTGTGAATAGAAGTTTGTTGATAATTGAAGAGTTGAATAAAGTGTTGAGTGAAATTTTTAATAAATTCATTGTGCTTACTAACGGATAAAGAACATAGAAGAAAAATAGAGGTTATCGCGGCACAAAATATATATATATATATTATACCCCAGCCGCTATATCCCCGGCTCTGAAGTTTAGTTACACGAGGGGTAAAGGGAGAATTCGCCCTCTACTGACAATAACTGTAGTGGGAGTAGATGTCTTCCACAACCAATCACTGCTCTTGACACATCTATAGAGCGCTAGTAAGGTTTGAAATTGCAGAGATGTTGTCAGCTGTATGTCTGCTAACCGCATACATGAAGCGGTCACTCCAACTGAATATCCATATCGGCAACACTGTCGTGAAAATGTCAAGGCCGGAGAATCAGTGGCTGCAGTATAATTACTTTAACCATGCAGTTCCTTTAAACCCCGTTATTTTGATTTCTTTGCAGCTTTAGATTTTGACCAAAGTTCAAATAAATATTAATTTAGATATATTTTAAATGATTCTAAGGCCAGACAATCCCTGTATTTCATTTGGTGGGGAATTAAGAATTGCGGGAAGTGGAGATGGTATAAAATGATGTGGAGTGACGACATTTCCTATGATGAAGTACATTAAGTAAGAGGTTATTCAAAAATAATGACCTCAAACTTCTCTCTATTTGAAGACAATTATAAAAATGTTAGTTTCCTTTAAACTTAAATTGACTAAATCAAGTTGCACATTCCTCCCTTGAAAATAAAATTGTGTTTACACTGATCCTAGCAAACCTACAGATCGCGCATATGAAATATGTTTCAGTCGCAAAATACCTTGTCACTAGGTCCTCATTTCAATGTATCAATAATAACTTTATTTTACCTGGCACAGTTAAGGCCTTGTCTACCACTCAACCAGGTTTTAAAAAATACAAAAAAAAAGTCTTATATCTAAATTACAATAAACATAAACGATTACTTACTCACTGGCACTATCGAACCCGTAGGTTCATGGCCGCACGGACATAAGCTCTCCATAATTTACTAGCATCGGCTAATGCTTTCCAATCATTCCCTGTATAATCTACTTCCCTCAAATCATAGTTAATGTTGTTCTCCCACCTCATTCTTGGTCTACCAACTGGGCGTTTTCCTTCTGGCTCTCCTACAAGAAGTTTCCATGCACGTCTTTCATTCCCCATACGCGCAACATTTCCTGCCCATCGCAGTCTACGAGACTTAACTGTTCTTATTATATCTGGCTTCCTATAAAGACCATGTAGTTCATTGTTATGAAGTCTTCTCCATTCACCTGTCTGTTCATCTCTCTTGGTCCAAAAATTTTCCTAAGTACTTTATTCTCAAATACTTGTAATCTCCTTTCCTGCCTTAAAGTAAGAGTCCATGTTTCGCATCCATTTAATATAACTGGTAGAATAATAGTTTTATATATTTTCAGTTTAACGTTTTTTGAAAGGAGTTGGGACATCAAGAGTCTCTGCAATGCGTAATAGCACGCATTTCCAGAATTGAGCCTATGTTTAATTTCTTTGTGCATCTCATTCCTATTAACATAAAAGATTACGTGTTATATATACAATTGTTATTTATAATAGATCTTGATTTACTCTAGATTTAACGAATTAAATATATGTACAAGATATAGGCTATAAAAAACGAGAAAAATTATTAATGACATAGTATACATTCAAATTAAGAAATTATGACCCGAAGTAAATATCAATGAAACTAAATATATGGTCACACTTAGAAATACATTATATAATGGAAATGGACAGCTAATGACAAATGAGGGAAATTTTGAGGAAGTGGCTGAATTCAAATACCTAGGAACAATAATCACAAACAGGAATGAGATGCACAAAGAAATTAAACATAGGCTCAATTCTGGAAATGCGTGCTATTACGCATTGCAGAGACTCTTGATGTCCCAACTCCTTTCAAAAAACGTTAAACTGAAAATATATAAAACTATTATTCTACCAGTTATATTAAATGGATGCGAAACATGGACTCTTACTTTAAGGCAGGAAAGGAGATTACAAGTATTTGAGAATAAAGTACTTAGGAAAATTTTTGGACCAAGAGAGATGAACAGACAGGTGAATGGAGAAGACTTTATAACAATGAACTACATGGTCTTTATAGGAAGCCAGATATAATAAGAACAGTTAAGTCTCGTAGACTGCGATGGGTAGGACATGTTGCACGTATGGGGAATGAAAGACTTGCATGGAAGCTTCTTGTAGGAAAGCCAGAGGGAAAGCGCCCTGTTGGTAGACCAAGAATGAGGCGGGGAGAATAACATTAACTATGATTTGAGGGAAGTAGATTATACAGGGAATGATTCGAAAGCATTAGCTCAGGATAGGGATGTATGGAGAGCTTATTTCCGCGCGGCCATGAACCTATGGGTTCGATAGTGCCAGTGAGTAAGTATAAATTTAAATAAATAGAGAAAAATTAATTATAAGACAATAGATAACTGTACAAGCGTGACTTAAAAGTGCAAGTGTGCGGCAATCCCTGATATCTTGAGGAAGGAGCGGACAGAGGCTACTGTGAAGGAAGTAGAATAAGAGGAAGTGCTATGAAGAGGGATTGACACACTGGTTTTCTTAGCTATCTGCTGACCTATTTCTACTATTGGATACATGTATCATTCTCTCATCTTTAAGTGGCTTCTTATGATATTCCAGCTTCTCTTGTCGACTAAGAAAGACATTCCCGCCCAAAAGATCAGACATCATTTAATTGCATCATTAAAGGGTTGTAAAATGCCACTAAAATGTTACCGGTACTGCAATAACATTTAAAATAATGGCACAAACAACTGCTGAAGATCCTTCGATTAACTTTCCTTAGAACCAACATATTTTTATGATTTTTTTATTGCCTTGTTCTAAGAGAAATAAGCGTCAATCCAACTTTCTACATGTAACACATACTGCTATGTTTGTTATATAGTTTATGATTGTATGCCATAGTTTTCTTTAAAAAAATTGGCATATTCAGGAAACAGTTTGAAATGTACGTATAGCCTTTGAAAAAATTGATGGCGCAACTCTTGATAGTGGAAAGTTAAGAATTCTGAAGAGCGATTCACACCAGTACGTCGTTACGTGTCCTGACTACTTTGAGTACAAAACGGGCTCTGTAAGTATCCCTTCATGCAATAATCGTATCGTTCCCTTCAGTGGAGCAGTCGGTAATATGCTTTGCTGCGACAACGCGGGCTCAGGTACGATTCTGGTCAGGAATATATATGTTTTTTTTAATAACGTCGTTAATTTTCACAATGGCACATGTTACCAAATTTCGATAAATAAATAAATAAATAAAAAATATACATCCATCCATAGTAATTCTGCCCGAGGACAGGTCTTTCACTGCAATCATAGCATTTTCATGCTATGCTTTGCAGCTTTGCTAGGGAATTGTAGGTGTGGTAGCTTCCCGTTGCTTTCCACACCGGTAAAGGATGATAATGATGATGATGATGGCCGTATGATTTCGGGGACCGTTTGGGCCTTAAAGTTTTCCTGGCATTTCTCTTACAGGTGAGGAAAAATCCCCATAAAAACCTCAGCCAGAAAACTCTCCCGACCGGGGATCGAACCCGGGCCCGCTATGTGACAAGGCAGTACGCTACCTCGAGACCACAGCGATGGACCATATATATATTAAATCCATTTTAAGAGGAAACCTCACATCATTCAGCCGCCTGACCAAACTGCTGATTTTTCTTAAATAAATCTCAAATAAATAAAATGTGAAATAAATGGTGAGTAATAAGCCTCTATGTGTAGGCCTATTTTTATAATAATCTAATTAGTTGAGTTATTTGTATTTTGTAGCTTCTAACTGTCTTCATTTGCCGGTAGTAACGGAACACACTCTCCGCCGGTGCATGCACAAAAAGCGGGCAAAGTGAGAGCCGCTGCAACGCTATAAAAGGGTTTCCGCTTAAAATGAATTCCTTGTGTGTGTGTGTGTGTGTGTGTGTGTGTGTGTGTGTGTGTGTGTGTGTGTGTGTGTGTGTGTGTGTGTGTGCGTGTGCGTGTGTATGTGCGTGTGCACGCGTGTGTGCGCGAGTGCATATATATATATATATATATATATATATATATATATATATTTGCGAATGCCCCAGGTTGTCTTTCGATTTCCTGGTGTCCTCTCCTGGTATGGCGTACTTGTAACTCACTGAGGTTGGGGCGACTGGAAGGCGAGGTTGCATTGCCCCGATGACATGATGGGTGATGATGACGACGATGATGATGATAATGGTGCGCCAGGAGAGTCCCTAATCCTAAGCTTAATCTAAGATGAATATGAATGATGATGATTGCGATGGCCATATGATTTCGGGAACCGTTTGGGCCTTAAAGCTTTCCTGACATTTGTCTTACAGGTGAGGAAAAAACCCGGATAAGAACCTCACCCAGAAAAACTGTCCTTATCGGGGATCGAACCCGGGCCCGCTGCTTGACAAGGTAGCAAGCTACCTCGAGACCACAGCGGTGGACATATATATATGGAAATAAATTAATTAAAAGAAACAGGTCATATAAAAAACGATTGGAACATCTCATTGCTTCGTTTGCAAAATACAAGGCATAACAAGGTTGATTATTTCAACAACTAATGCAAAACGCGTTACTTCGTCTGATTGATTTAAACTAAGTCAAGTTAATGTCTAATTTCAATACACAAGTAAGTCCTGGAGTATTGCATCGCTTCATACAGACAGTTTCTAACAGAGGCGATTATGGCCTAGTGCAGGAACGTCTGTTTTCCATGCATATCGTCGCGTGTTCGATCCCCCTGTCATGTTTTTTTTTTCTAGTCCTTATTTCAATTAATTTTGTTTATATTCTTTAATTTGTTTTGTTTTATTTATTTACACGAAATTATTTTCCCTTGCACGACACACAACGAAATAGAACGGAGTTTAGTTTGTCAAATAGTTGTGCACTTGTGAACGAAGTAGCTGACATCTGATCATGCGCAGTGGCTTCGTTCTGGGGGCATAAAATTATCTGAGCGCCATCAATTCTTTCAAAGGCTATACATAAATGTTATTCTACAAAATAATTATATAGCATTATATTATAGAATATTGAGATATGGAGTAACAGAAAATAGTCTATAATATTCAAGTAATTAAAATGCAATAATGTAATATAAGTAGCTACCCTATTGCTATGTAGTATTTCCTCTGATATATGTACAAGAATACGTAACAATAGACATTTAAATACGTAGCAAATACGTAATAAGCAAATCGAAATAAAATAGAATTGTTAGAAGTGTTAAATACTTTTTTGCGCGATATAAATCGCTGACTAGCCCTCTAGATTGTATTTTTGCAGTTGTATTTTTGCAGTTTTCGATATTTTTGCAATTGTCATTTTTGTTAAAAAATCCAAGGAATTTTTTTAACAAAAATGACATAATTTCAAAAATATCGAAAACTGCAAAAATACAATCTAGAGGGCTAGTCAGCGATTTATAATGCAAAAAATCCGGTTAAAATAAAAAATTTGAAAATCGAGTTTTTTTTTTCCAAGGCTATAACCTTGGATTTTTTAACAAAAATGACATAATTTCAAAAATATCGAAAACTGCAAAAATACAATCTAGAGGGCTAGTCAGCGATTTATAATGCAAAAAATCCGGTTAAAATCAAAAATTTTAAAATCGAGTTTTTTTTTTCCAAGGCTATGTAACCTTGGATTTTTTAACAAAAATGACAATTTCAAAAATATCGAAAACTGCAAAAATACAATCTAGAGGGCTAGTCAGCGATTTATAATGCAAAAAATCCGGTTAAAATCAAAAATTTTAAAATCGAGTTTTTTTTATCTCCAAGGCTATGTAACCTTGGATTTTTTTAACAAAAATGACAATTTCAAAAATATCGAAAACTGCAAAAATACAATCTAGAGGGCTAGTCAGCGATTAATAATGCAAAAAATCCGGTTAAAATCAAAAATTTTAAAATCGAGTTTTTTTTTCCAAGGCTATGTAACCTTGGATTTTTTAACAAAAATGACAATTTCAAAAATATCGAAAACTGAAAAAAATACAATCTAGAAGGCTAGTCAGCGATTTATAATGCAAAAAATCCGGTTAAAATCAAAAATTTTAAAATCGAGTTTTTTTTTTCCAAGGCTATGTAACCTTGGATTTTTTAACAAAAATGACAATTTCAAAAATATCGAAAACTGCAAAAATACAATCTAGAGGGCTAGTCAGGATTTATAATGCAAAAAATCCGGTTAAAATCAAAAATTTTAAAATCGAGTTTTTTTTTCCAAGGCTATAACCTTGGATTTTTTTAACAAAAATGACATAATTTCAAAAATATCGAAAACTGCAAAAATACAATCTAGAGGGCTAGTCAGCGATTTATAATGCAAAAAATCCGGTTAAAATCAAAAATTTGAAAATCGAGTTTTTTTTCCAAGGCTATATTGGATTTTTTAACAAAAATGACATAATTTCAAAAATATCGAAAACTGCAAAAATACAATCTAGAGGGCTAGTCAGCGATTTATAATGCAAAAAATCCGGTTAAAATCAAAAATTTTAAAATCGAGTTATTTTTTCCCTTGGATTTTTTAACAAAAATGACATAATTTCAAAAATATCGAAAACTGCAAAAATACAATCTAGAGGGCTAGTCAGCGATTTATAATGCAAAAAATCCGGTTAAAATAAAAAATTTTAAAATCGAGTTATTTCTTTCCAATGCTTTGGATTTTTTAACAAAAATGACATAATTTCAAAAATATCGAAAACTGCAAAAATGCAATCTAGAGGGCTAGTCAGTGATTTATAATGCAAAAAATCCGATTAAGATCAAAAATTTGAAAATCGAGTTATTTTTTCCCAAGGCTATATATAACCTTGGATTTTTTAACAAAAATGACATAATTTCAAAAATATCGAAAACTGCAAAAATACAATCTAGAGGGCTAGTCAGCGATTTATAATGCAAAAAATCCGGTTAAAATAAAAAATTTTTAAATCAAGTTATTTTTTCCAAGGCTAGGGCTAAGTCAGCGATTTAAAATGCAAAAAATCCGGTTAAAATAAAAAAATTTAAAATCGAGTTATTTTTTTCCAAGGCTATATATACCTTGGATTTTTTAACAAAAATGACATAATTTCAAAAATATCGAAAACTGCAAAAATACAATCTAGGGGGCTAGTCAGCGATTTATAATGCAAAAAATCCGGTTAAAATAAAAAATGTTTAAATCAAGTTATTTTTTCCAAGGCTAGGGCTAAGTCAGCGATTTATAATGCAAAAAATCCGGTTAAAATAAAAAATTTTAAAATCGAGTTATTTTTTTCCAAGGCTATATATACCTTGGATTTTTTTAACAAAAATGACATAATTTCAAAAATATCGAAAACTGCAAAAATACAATCTAGAGGGCTAGTCAGCGATTTATAATGCAAAAAATCCGGTTAAAATAAAAAATTTTTAAATCAAGTTATTTTTTCCAAGGCTAGGGCTAAGTCAGCGATTTATAATGCAAAAAATCCGGTTAAAATAAAAAATTTTAAAATCGAGTTATTTTTTTCCAAGGCTATATATACCTTGGATTTTTTAACAAAAATGACATAATTTCAAAAATATCGAAAACTGCAAAAATACAATCTAGAGGGCTAGTCAGCGATTTATAATGCAAAAAATCCGGTTAAAATAAAAAATTTTTAAATCAAGTTATTTTTTCCAAGGCTAGGGCTAAGTCAGCGATTTATAATGCAAAAAATCCGGTTAAAATAAAAAATTTTAAAATCGAGTTATTTTTTTCCAAGGCTATATATACCTTGGATTTTTTAACAAAATGACATAATTTCAAAAATATCGAAAACTGCAAAAATACAATCTAGAGGGCTAGTCAGCGATTTATAATGCAAAAAATCCGGTTAAAATAAAAAAAATTTAAATCGAGTTATTTTTTCCAAGGCTAGGGCTAAGTCAGCGATTTATAATGCAAAAAAATCCGGTTTAAAATAAAAATTTTAAAATCGAGTTATTTTTTTCCAAGGCTATATATACCTTGGATTTTTTAACAAAAATGACATAATTTCAAAAATATCGAAAACTGCAAAAATACAATCTAGAGGGCTAGTCAGCGATTTATAATGCAAAAAATCCGGTTAAAATAAAAAAATTTTAAATCAAGTTATTTTTTCCAAGGCTAGGGCTAAGTCAGCGATTTATAATGCAAAAAATCCGGTTAAAATAAAAAATTTTAAAATCGAGTTATTTTTTTCCAAGGCTATATATACCTTGGATTTTTTAACAAAAATGACATAATTTCAAAAATATCGAAAACTGCAAAAATACAATCTAGAGGGCTAGTCAGCGATTTATAATGCAAAAAATCCGGTTAAAATAAAAAAATTTAAATCGAGTTATTTTTTCCAAGGCTAGGGCTAAGTCAGCGATTTATAATGCAAAAAATCCGGTTAAAATAAAAAATTTTAAAATCGAGTTATTTTTTTCCAAGGCTATATATACCTTGGATTTTTTAACAAAAATGACATAATTTCAAAAATATCGAAAACTGCAAAAATACAATCTAGAGGGCTAGTCAGCGATTTATAATGCAAAAAATCCGGTTAAAATAAAAAATTTTAAAATCAAGTTATTTTTTCCAAGGCTAGGGCTAAGTCAGCGATTTATAATGCAAAAAATCCGGTTAAAATAAAAAATTTTAAAATCGAGTTATTTTTGGATTTTTTAACAAAAATGACATAATTTCAAAAATATCGAAAACTGCAAAAATACAATCTAGAGGGCTAGTCAGCGATTTATAATGCAAAAAATCCGGTTAAAATAAAAAAATTTTAAATCGAGTTATTTTTTCCAAGGCTAGGGCTAAGTCAGCGATTTATAATGCAAAAAATCCGGTTAAAATAAAAAATTTTAAAATCGAGTTATTTTTTTCCAAGGCTATATATACCTTGGATTTTTTAACAAAAATGACATAATTTCAAAAATATCGAAAACTGCAAAAATACAATCTAGAGGGCTAGTCAGCGATTTATAATGCAAAAAATCCGGTTAAAATAAAAAAATTTTAAATCGAGTTATTTTTTCCAAGGCTAGGGCTAAGTCAGCGATTTATAATGCAAAAAATCCGGTTAAAATAAAAAATTTTAAAATCGAGTTATTTTTTTCCTAGGATTTTTTTAACAAAAATGACATAATTTCAAAAATATCGAAAACTGCAAAAATACAATCTAGAGGGCTAGTCAGCGATTTATAATGCAAAAAATCCGGTTAAAATAAAAAATTTAACAAAAATGACATAATTTCAAAAATATCGAAAACTGCAAAAATACAATCTAGAGGGCTAGTCAGCGATTTATAATGCAAAAAATCCGGTTAAAATAAAAAATTTTAAAATCGAGTTATTTTCTTAACCTTGGATTTTTTTAACAAAAATGACATAATTTCAAAAATATCGGAAACTGCAAAAATGCAATCTCGAGGGCTAGTCAGCGATTTATAATGCAAAAAATCCGGTTAAAATCAAAAATTTTAAAATCGAGTTATTTTTTTCCTAGGATTTTTTAACAAAAATGACATAATTTCAAAAATATCGAAAACTGCAAAAATACAATCTAGAGGGCTAGTCAGCGATTTATAATGCAAAAAATCCGGTTAAAATAAAAAATTTAACAAAAATGACATAATTTCAAAAATATCGAAAACTGCAAAAATACAATCTAGAGGGCTAGTCAGCGATTTATAATGCAAAAAATCCGGTTAAAATAAAAAATTTTAAAATCGAGTTATTTTTTTTAACCTTGGATTTTTTAACAAAAATGACATAATTTCAAAAATATCGGAAACTGCAAAAATGCAATCTCGAGGGCTAGTCAGCGATTTATAATGCAAAAAATCCGGTTAAAATCAAAAATTTTAAAATCGAGTTATTTTTTTCCTAGGATTTTTTAACAAAAATGACATAATTTCAAAAATATCGAAAACTGCAAAAATACAATCTAGAGGGCTAGTCAGCGATTTATAATGCAAAAAAATCCGGTTAAAATAAAAAAATTTAACAAAAATGACAATTTCAAAAACATCGAAAAGTGCAAAAATTCAATCTAGAGGGCTAAGTCAGCGATTTATAATGCAAAAAATCCGGTTAAAATCAATAGAGTTATTTTTTTCCAAGGCTATATAACCTTGGATTTTTTTAACAAAAATGACATAATTTCAAAAATATCGAAAACTGCAAAAATACAATCTAGAGGGCTAGTCAGCGATTTATAATGCAAAAAATCCGGTTAAAATCAAAAATTTGAAAATCGAGTTATTTTTTTCCAAGGCTATATTGGATTTTTTAACAAAAATGACATAATTTCAAAAATATCGAAAACTGCAAAAATACAATCTAGAGGGCTAGTCAGCGATTTATAATGCAAAAAATCCGGTTAAAATCAAAAATTTGAAAATCGAGTTATTTTTTTCCAAGGCTATATTGGATTTTTTCACAAAAATGACATAATTTAAAAAATATCGAAAACTGCAAAAATACAATCTAGAGGGCTAGTCAGCGATTTTTAATGCAAAAAATCCGGTTAAAATCAAAAATTTTAAAATCGAGTTATTTCTTTCCAATGCTTTGGATTTTTTAACAAAAATGACATAATTTCAAAAATATCGAAAACTGCAAAAATGCAATCTAGAGGGCTAGTCAGTGATTTATAATGCAAAAAATCCGATTAAGATCAAAAATTTGAAAATCGAGTTATTTTTTCCCAAGGCTATATATAACCTTGGATTTTTTAACAAAAATGACATAATTTCAAAAATATCGAAAACTGCAAAAATACAATCTAGAGGGCTAGTCAGCGATTTATAATGCAAAAAATCCGGTTAAAATAAATAATTTTTAAATCGAGTTATTTTTTCCAAGGCTAGGGCTAGGTCAGGCGATTTATAATGCAAAAAATCCGGTGGAAAAACAATTTTTAAAAAATTTTAAAACTCGAGTTATTTTTTTAAACCCGGGGGATTTTTTAACAAAAATGACATAATTTCAAAAATATCGGAAACTGCAAAAATGCAATCTCGAGGGCTAGTCAGCGATTTATAATGCAAAAAATCCGGTTAAAATAAAAAATTTTAAAATCGTGTTATTTTTTTCCTAGGATTTTTTAACAAAAATGACATAATTTCAAAAATATCGAAAACTGCAAAAATACAATCTAGAGGGGTAGTCAGCGATTTATAATGCAAAAAATCCGGTTAAAATAAAAACAATAACAAAAATGACATAATTTCAAAAACATCTAAAAGTGCAAAAATTCAATCTAGAGGGCTAAGTCAGCGATTTATAATGCAAAAAATCCGGTCAAAATAAAAAATTTTAAAATCGAGTTATTTTTTTTAACCTTGGATTTTTTAACAAAAATGACAATTTCAAAAATATCGAAAACTGCAAAAATGCAATCTAGAGGGCTAGTCAGCGATTTATAATGCAAAAAATCCGGTTAAAATCGAAAATTTAACAAAAATGACATAATTTCAAAAACATCGAAAACTGCAAAAATTCAATCTAGAGGGCTAAGTCAGCGATTTATAATGCAAAAAATCCGGTTAAAATAAAAAATTTTTAAATCGAGTTTTTTTTTCTTGGATTTTTTAACAAAAATGACAATTTCAAAAATATCGAAAACTGCAAAAATGCAATCTAGAGGGCTAGTCAGCGATTTATAATGCAAAAAATCCGGTTAAAATCGAAAATTTAACAAAAATGACATAATTTCAAAAATATCTAAAACTGCAAAAATGCAATCTCGAGGGCTATTCAGCGATTTATAATGCAAAAAAATCCGGTTAAAATCAAAAATTTTAAAATCGAGTTATTTTTTTCCAAGGCTATGTAACCTTGGATGTTTTAACAAAAATGACATAATTTCAAAAATATCTAAAACTGCAAAAATACAATCTAGAGGGTTAGTCAGCGATTTATAATGCAAAAAATCCGGTTAAAATAAAAAATTTGAAAATCGAGTTATTTTTATCCTTGGATTTTTTAACAAAAATGGCATAATTTCAAAAATATCGAAAACTGCAAAAATACAATCTAGAGGGCTAGTCAGAGATTTATAATGCAAAAAATCCGGTTAAAATCAAAAATTTTAAAATCGAGTTATTTTTTTCCAAGGCTATAACCTTGGATTTTTTAACAAACATGACATAATTTCAAAAATATCTAAAACTGCAAAAATGCAATCTCGAGGGCTAGTCAGCGATTTATAATGCAAAAAATCCGGTTAAAATCAAAAATTTTAAAATAGAGTTATTTTTTCCAAGGCTATAACCTTGGATTTTTTAACAAAAATGACATAATTTCAAAAATATCGAAAACTGCAAAAATGCAATCTAGAGGGCTAGTCAGCGATTTATAATGCAAAAAATCCGGTTAAAATCAAAAATTTTAAAATCGAGTTATTTTTTTCCAAGGCAATGGCGACCATGATTGAACGTTCAACTTCCTACATTTCGAGATTGCCAACCTAAATAACTATACTGTAATATTACATATTACGAACCACGTGTGGGAAGTAAAACGACTACCCTTTATATATACTACGTAGAATGTATATACAAAAATATATCCTAAAGGTAGTGTTAATATACATTATATGAAACAAATCACTGCATTTTAAATTAACTGAACTTTATTTGAAACAATATAAAACAATAAATACGTACTTTCCGCCATTTTATAACTGATTGGTGTCTAAAAAACTACACTTTAAGTTACCTGATATATTTTCAAAGTCCTATAGAACAACAATATGCATGCGCCAGAGTTTAGAGAGCCAGCGATAACCACCATTGTACCACATGTCGATTATCAATCTTGCCACATATTGATTATTATCGATATGGTACTAAAGTTTATACAGCTTAAGCTAGAGGGTAGAACGTCGCTCTGAAATTTAAATGACCAATCTTTACAATAAATCCCCAAATCTATGTTTAAAAATACATTAATAATATTAAAATTACTAAACGTTTATTTAAAATGGGTGTGCACTTACTTATCGCTGCCTAACGCCGATCCAACCAGCGATAAGCCAAAACAGCGATAGAAAAACCATAGACTAAGTAATATACTCTGTGGAGAAAATAGCAGTTAGCATCACAATATTGTCTAAGAGTGTCATAATATTGTGATTTGCGTATTTAAATAAATACTTGAAAATTGTCTAATAATGTTATAAAAATTGTTTGAAAAAGTTTAATATATTAAAAAATGTTAGTAAATACAGAAGAAGAGCTGTAGTTTACAACAATAAACTGAAAAATCAAGAGTCAGTAGAAGTGCAGTAGATCCGCTTTTTTTTTTTTTGTACAAAAAAAAACTTCGTTCTCGAATTTTTCTCACCCAAAAATGTAATTGACCCTGGTCAGGATCTAAACTACAAATCTCAGTTTCGCCGTTTCAGGAGATGCAACTGCAGTCCACAAAAGCTGAAAAGGGCTATAAAAGTTATATTTTTATTTAATTTTTTCAATAAATTAATTTTCGATACAGAATTTCTTATTGAAAACGTTATCTTCTTATTTCACGGTTTAACTCTTCACAAAATAACGATATTCTACTCTCGATACAGAATACTTCTCTGAAGCAAACAGGCGGAAAGTAGGACAGCTACCAAATAAAAATAAGATAAACATTAATATCCCAAGGCAACTTTCGATACGGGTCATAACCGCTGAAACCAATGTGGGCTGACCAGAAAAAAAAAACACTCTAACAGCGAAGCCGAAATAACCTCTTTCGGCGCACTGCAGCATAAAGATAGGAAGCATTAGAATGGTCATTCAACAAATCAGCGAATTCTTTATATCTTATAGTCGCCATTGATTTATCCAGTTGAGCCACTACATAAACACATGGATGCCATCTGTGAGAAGTGAGGCGTACTACGACATGGAATAATAACTGTGAAAGGGATAGAAGCGTAAATAGGGAATATTTTAGTTTGTGGTGGAGTGACGCCCCTCCCTTTGCCCAAAACCGAGACTCTTAGAAATATGCGTTTTTATAAACGACTCTCTCCTCTGACGTTTAATATCCATATATTTTCTGATGGCAGTAACTTTAAAATTGCTCCATAGCTCCAAATGTGTTTTTGCCTGGTTTCCCTGCCAGTAAAATGCAAACGCCTCCACTACAGTATGGTCAAGAAAACCTAGTACAGTAATAGTATATTATGATGCGAGTTTGGGAAGTGGTTTTTACAGAATCAAGGAAAATGTTTAAAAACCGAGCGATAACAAAGTTTTTAATTTCCGAGATTCTGTAAAACACTTCACAAACGTGCGTTGTAATTATTTTTTCCGCGATGGTGTTTTCTAAATAATAAGTAATAGTAAAATAATATATTTCTTGGAAATGTTTGCTTTCATTATAAACAATTGACTACCGTTAACAGTGTGGACAATGTTTATTAGTTGAAACAACAGAAGGCCGTGAGACTAATTAGTGTAGAATAACAGGAGGCCGTGAGATGATTTAGTGATAAAATGGCGGCAAGTACGTATTTATTGTTTTATATTGTTTCAAATAAAGTTCAGTTCATTTAAAATGCAGTGATTTGTTTCGTATAACGTATATTAACACTACCTTTTGTACATTTTTTGTACATACACTGTACGTTGTATATATAGAGGGCAATGGTTTTGTTTCCCACACGCGTGTTTGTAATATGTAATATTACAGTATAGTTATTTTATTATAGTATAGTTATTTAGGTTCCATCCATAGTAATTCTGCCCGAGGGCAGGTCCTTCACTGCAATCATAGCATTTTCATGCTATGCTTGCAGCTTTACTAGGGAATTGTAGGTGTGGTAGCTTCCCGTTGCTTTCCACACCGGTGAAGGATGATGATGATGGCCATATGATTTCGGGGACCGTTTGGGCGTTAAAGTTTTCCTGACATTTGTCTTACAGGTGAGGAAAAACCCCGATAAAAACCTCATCCAGAAAAACTGCCCCGACCGGGGATCGAAACCGGGCCCGCTGCGTGACAAGGCAGCACGCTACTCGAGACCATAGCGCAGCGGCGGCAACCCCGAAATGTAGGAAGTCGAACTTTCAATCATGGTCGCCATTGCTGTAAGTACGGCAAAAAGCACTATAGCGCAATAAATAATTTTCTAGACAACTGGTGAACGAAGAACAGTGAAGAAACATACTCTCTGTGATGTGGAGTATGACAGTAAATTATATTAATGCAATCGAGTCATTTAAATTCGCATGCAGTAACGTACGGTGAGTCGCTATGTTCGTTATTATCGCTCATATGTTGCCACGCGTGGATATTTAATAACTCTACTACCATCTGTATAATCCGCTTTTCAGAAATATAGAGATTATAGCTAAGCTTGGACATTCAAACCTACAATTCTAATATAAATTCAAGATCGCGAAACAAAAGGACAACCGAGATAGAAACACACTTTAAATTCAAACTTAATAACCAAAAAAGCAGAATGTCTATGCGCTGGGCCCGGGATACATAGGCATGTTTCGGGTCGGGTGGACAAGACCATATATTTAGAGATTATAGCTAAGCTTGGACATTCAAACCTACAATTCTAATATAAATTCAAGATCGCGAAACAAAAGGACAACCGAGATAGAAACACACTTTAAATTCAAACTTAATAACCAAAAAAAGCAGAATGTCTATGCGCTGGGCCCGGGATACATAGGCATGTTTCGGGTCGGGTGGACAAGACCATATATTTAGAGATTATAGCTAAGCTTGGACATTCAAACCTACAATTCTAATATAAATTCAAGATCGCGAAACAAAAGGACAACCGAGATAGAAACACACTTTAAATTCAAACTTAATAACCAAAAAAGCAGAATGTCTATGCGCTGGGCCCGGGATACATAGGCATGTTTCGGGTCGGGTGGACAAGACCATATATTTAGAGATTATAGCTAAGCTTGGACATTCAAACCTACAATTCTAATATAAATTCAAGATCGCGAAACAAAAGGACAACCGAGATAGAAACACACTTTAAATTCAAACTTAATAACCAAGAAAGCAGAATGTCTATGCGCTGGGCCCGGGATACATAGGCATGTTTCGGGTCGGGTGGACAAGACCATATATTTACTTATGCACTTTAACACAACTCAAATGCAACAAATACCCATAAAATTATATACTTATTGTGTTTAGCTGCGGGATGTATTTATCTTCATCTTATTTTACTCGTAAATATGAAAAACAAGTGGGACTATTTCCTGTCTTGACTGCTCTAATAACTCTGCAATTATACAACATGGAGGTCATAACCACACTAATAACTGTGGTTACAACTGTTATTCTATGAGTTATTGTATGAACCAGCGATAACCTCTAATAATCAACGATAACCACATTAATTATTAAACAAAATGCGCACAAGTTGTACATTAATAACCAGCGATAACCACGCTCATAATCAGCGATAACCCACTGCTAATAACTATGGTTACTTTTTATAGAATTAAATTACGTTAGGTCTGCTTTTAGATATTAAATTACTTTAGCATAGGTTAGAGTAACTGATTTAGGTTAGGTTAGCTTATAGCTTCCTATACATGTAAGTTAGGATATTTCTGAGTTTGTTGTGCATATAGTATAATTTATTTACATTCTTCATAACAGTTCTTCTATGGACTTTCAAAATGGCCAACATTTACAACGTAAATACATATTTCCGCTAATTCACTTCATATAACGTTAAAATACTTTCACAATGTTTACTTTTCGCAGATGAATGTTATAAGTGTCATTACGTAATACCATTATTTGCATCAATCGCGAGAGTAAATATATGGTGTTCTCCACTCCAACGTTTGTTTAATTCCTTTGTTATGCATCTGCTAGTTATATACGAATATTTTAAAGTACTAATATGACCTTTTGATAACCAACTTTATTAATGCCAATCATGATCCAGGCTTTTAGGGAAGTAAATGATGTAACTGTACTAAACTCAGCTTCAAAAGGAGTCTTGTGTAACACAAATCACTAATAAACAGAAGTTCCGGCTGCAAGATTGCTACGTTTATCGAGTGTACGAACAAAATCAATTTTTTTTCATAAAATTGTGAATGACTGAATACATTTTCGCCGAGTTGCCTATTAAAATTCGGCCGCCAGTATGTTTAATTAAAATATAATTTATTTATTTATTCAAAATAATTTGATTTACTTGTTATTAAAATAAATTATAATCCAGTTCGCAGAAATCGATGTATGGAGCTTGAAAAGTTTTGGTTGTCATTGCACACTTGGCCGTAAACCTCCTCGCGCCTACAGCAGGCTATGACACCAATCAATAATAAAATAGCGGTAAGTACGTATTTATTGTTTAATATTGTTTCAAATAAAGTTCAGTTCATTTAAAATGCTGTGATTTGTTTCGTATAATGTATATTAACACTACCTTTTGGATATATGTTTGTATATACATCGTAAATAGTACACATAAAGGGCAGTAGTTTTACTTCCCGCTGCGAGGGAACAATATAAAACAATAAATACTTACTTACCGCCATTTTATTACTGATTGGTGTCACAGACTGCTGTAGCCGCGATGAGGTTTACGGTCAAGTGTCCAATGGCAACCGAAACTTTTCAAGCTCTATACATCGATTTCTGTGAACTGGATTATAATTTATTTCAATAACAAGTGAATCAAATTATTTCGAATATTTGCTTACTCACTGGCACAATCGAACCCATAGGTTCATGGCCGCGCGGACATAAGCTCTCCATACATCCCTATCCTGAGCTAATGCTTTCCAATCATTTCCTGTATAATCTACTTCCCTCAAATCATAGTTAATGTTATTCTCCCACCTCATTCTTGGTCTACCAACTGGGCGTTTTCCCTCTGGCTTTCCTACAAGAAGCTTCCATGCAAGTCTTTCATTCCCCTTACGTGCAACATGTCCTGCCCATCGCAGTCTACGAGACTTAACTGTTCTTATTATATCTGGCTTCCTATAAAGACCATGTAGTTCATTGTTATGTAGTCTTCTGCATTCACCTGTCTGTTCATCTCTCTTTGGTCCAAAAATTTTCCTAAGTGCTTTCATTATTTCGAATAAATAAATAAAGTATATTTTAATTAAACATACTGGCGGCCGAATTTTAATAGGCAACTCGGCAAAAATGTATTCAGTAATTCACAATTTTATGAAAAAAATAGATTTTGTTCAAACACTCGTTGAACGTAGTAATCTTGCAGCCGGATCTTGAACAATAATTAATTAATAGCTATGACAAATATAAATAATCTAATAAAAGATAACAAAAGTAGTATTCTTAGGGAACAAGACTTCTTCTTCATAGGGAATTACAATAATATATAATAAAATCAATATTCTCATACCATTCCATAATCATAGTTGCATTCACTCCCAAAGCAAAGTCCTTATCTTCACAGCACTGTAAACAAAACATAAACCAAAACGATGTGCTTGAGGCCGAGGGGTCGTACCTCCGAATCCCTTGCCGAACGAAGGTCTTGGAATCTCGAAAAAGAATGCTGTAGTTTTCGTGTCTAGAGACCTTGTCTACTGCGCAGAATTAATGCGCAGACGAGTGGGGATGGATACACTCAGGAAAGAAAGGAGACACCGATATATAGACGAAACATTACAAATAACAAGGCAACACAGAGGAATTACACTAGTACAGTTCAGTAAATTCAGAAGACCTAAAAATAATATGATAATTAAACGTGTTGATGAATTTAAATAACTTGGATCTATAACAGATAAATCTGGTACTTGTGAAAGAGACATTATTAACAGAGTAAATTGTGCAAGGAAGGCGATTAGATCCCTGAATGGTCTTTTATGGAATAGAAATTTGACCAGAAAAACAAAAAAAGAGATTATACACACAATAATAGAAAGTATACTTACATATGGATCAAAAAGCTGGACAATAAATGAAAGGAGGCAGAAAAGAATCTTGGCGACAGAAATGGATGGATTACGGAGAACTATGAGAATATACAGGCTACAACATATTAGAAATTCGTCCACCGTTGTGGCCTCGAGGTAGCGTGCTGCCTTGTCACGCAGCAGGCCCGGGTTCGATCCCCGTTCGGGACAGTTTTTCTGGGTGAGGTTTTTATCGGGGTTTTTCCTCACCTGTAAGACAAATGTCAGGAAAACTTTAAGGCCCTAACTGTCCCCGAAATCATATGGCCATCGCAATCATCATCATTCATATTCATCTTAGATTAAGCTTAGGTGTCAGGAAAACTTTAAGGCCCTAACTGTCCCCGAAATCATATGGCCATCGCAATCATCATCATTCATATTCATCTTAGATTAAGCTTACGATTAGGGACTCTCCTGGCGCACCATTATCATCATCATCGCCCATCTTATCACAAGCTTGCCAACTCTGTCTCTCTCCCGTCCCGCCATCACAAACCCAGAACACTGTTTAGCCTATGATGCGTCATTGCAGTCTACGATACCAGTGAACTTGAACAAATGGATGATGGATGAAACCCAACGTGAATTGACGCAGAAGGGGGCTTTAAAACGACAAAAAATCAAACAAGTGTGTCAGTGGATAAAACAGTCGTGGTCTAGAGTGAGAGAAGACATTGTTAAATCTTTCAAGAATGCGGCGTAAGTAACGCTCTCGATGGTAGTGAAGACCATCTTATATATGAAGAGGACGCTGACAATGACGAAGAAGAAGAAATTTCAGATGACGATTTTCAGGGATTTTAAAGATCAGAACGGTTTCATAAACTAAAATTTTTTTTTAAAAAACTGCACTTAAACTAGCGTCAAATATTTTCAAAGTCCTATACAACAACAGTGCGCATGCGCCAGAGTTTATAGAGCCAGCGATAACCCATAATCGAACCACATATCGATTATCATCCTTGATTACTATCCGTCGCTATGAAATTTAAATGACCAATATTTCCAATAAATCCCCAAATCTATGTTAAAAATATATGAGTAATATTAAAATTACCAAACATTTATTAAAATGGGTGTACACTTACTTATCACTCCCTAACGCTGATCCAACCACCGATAACCCAAAACAGCGATAGAAAAATCATAGACTAAGTAATAAACTCTGTGGAGAAAGAGCAGTTTGCATCACTATATTCTCTAACAGCGTCATAATATTGTTTTTTTTTTGCATATTTAAATAAATACTTCCAAAATGTCTAATAATGCTATAAAAAGTGTTTGAAAAAGCTTAAAATATTAAATAATGATAGTAAATACAGAAGAAGAGCTATAGTTTACAACAATATAACTGAAGAAGTAAGCGCTAGTAGAAGTGCAGTTGAGCCATTTTTTTTTAGTTTGGCTTTGCAATCTAATAATGAAAATGGTAAAAATGTTTTTTTAAGGGGGGGATGGGTGAAATGTTGACCATTTGAAATCAAAATTGCATTTTTTGCTTCTTGAACTAAAAAATAGCCTGTACTCTAATGTATATGTTGGTAAAGTTTGAGAGGCCTATGACGCTTCTAAGTGCCCTAAAGTGCTGATTAGGCCTGTATGTTACATACTGTATTTAAACTGCACGCAAATCTTAAAACTTGTTTTTCCACACTTTTATTTTCACTGCATTTTTGTACATTCAAAATTGAATGGAATTCACAAATTTTGTCCTAGAGGACTCAAATCTTTACTGCATGTCCTAAAAACAATGAGTAACAAAGTAGTGCATGGGTTTCATGGTTGAAGTAGTATTTTAAGAAATAAAAAATAAAATGTATGCAATTATTAATTTGTTTTTGTAATTCCACGCATGAGGTACAACATTTTTTTCTCTCTTTGTATTCACATTATAAGAATTCTAATGCATGATGTTTTTCTAAATATTTTAGAGGTCTTGTAAAAAATCTGACAATTTTACAAAAAATTGTGGAACTCATTTAATTATAATATATGCAATTTTTTAATACAATATTTAATAACACATAAAATAAATGTCTCACAAGAATAAAACTTAAACACATCATTATGTATCATGCAGTGAATGTTTGTACAAGAAATCAAGTCTCTAGCTCAAAAAATTTAGAAAATAGAAATTTCACCCATCAGCCCCCTTAAATTGCTAAACAATTAAGGTGCGTCTTACAGTCCGTAAAATGCGGTAGCTAAAACAATAAATTTCCTACATTCATCGTAATTTAGAATTCGACAAAGATACTTCCTGAAAACATCATTGCTTTAAAATGTTATTTATTATTTTCTTTTCTCTGTTTGATTTCATTAAACTAATTACACTGGTCAACATAATTTTTGTCTCATGAGTACCAATAGTTGTAATTAATGCAGTTTCTTATCGTGTTTTCAAATATGCATTTGGAATTTCCCCATCACCCACAGTTTTTATTTCAATTTCAATCAATGGATTTAAATAATTATTTTTAATAAACGTTTTTCGTCCATTTGTCCATTGCAAAATAAAACCAAATGAGCTAACTCAAATGTTTTCAGCTATGGAAAAGAGATATCAAGACAAATGGAATCCAAATATGCTGGCCGATTATTGTTGGACCATCAAGAGGCATGTTCCAAAGGCGAAATACGATAGCAGAAAATCGTAATTTCTTACTTTCTAGGTGAGTCCGAATGTTCTAATATTGTGTAGTTACGAATGTAGAAAATATTAAAGTGTTTGAAATTATAAATTCCTGTGTCTCGGAAACCTTGCGTGATGAGTAAACCCGATATCATATTTGAATTCAGGAGGAAAATACTATCAGAGTCACATATTTTTCTTTCTGAGACAAAAAAAAAAACAAAGTTTATTTTTTGTTGCTCAGTGTAATTGTAACGAAAATTGTGTGCTAGGAATAGTTTTGAGATCTCCTGTTTTGAATCTATTAATTTTGTAATTTGTGTGAGAAATCGAGTAATGATATTGTATTGATATGTTTGTTTCGCAATCGTTGTTGGTAGTAATTTGACTTAATTGCAAGTTGCAATCCACAATGAAAGGGAAAAAATCTGGTTGTAATTCAAACAGCTTCACGCATGAGAGAACCTTTTGAGCTCGTTCTTACGCTTAATTACGCATACAAAGAGCACGTTCCTTATTTTCTAATTATTTATACTCTTCTTCATGCTATTATTCTTCTTCTCCATGTATCTTCATTTCCTTCTTGTTCTTCTGCCTCGCGTTTCTCAGCTCGCCGCTCGGCTGCTTTAAGGCAAGGGTATGATATCTGAAGATATTTCAACGAGATACAACCAATAGTGTTCATCCATGTTATTATAAGATACGAATGCATTTTCCTCTTATACTGAAACTATTTCTCTAACTCTCACTGGCACTATCGAACCCGTAGGTTCATGGCCGCGAGGACATAAGCTCTCCATACATTCCTATGCTGAGCCAATACTTTCCAATCATTCCCTTATAATCTACTTCCCTCAAATCATAGTTAATGTTATTCTCCCACCTCATTCTTGGTCTACCAACAGGGTGTTTTCACTCTGGTTTTCCTACAAGAAGCTTCCATGTACGTCTTTCATTGCCCATTCGTGCCACATGTCCTGCACATCGCAGTCTACGAGACAACTTTTCTCATTATATCTGGCTTCCTATAAAGACCATGTAATTCACTGTTATGCAGTCTTCTCCATTTACCTGTCTGTTCATCTCTCTTTGGTCCAAAAATTTTCCTAATAACTTTATTCTCAAATACTCGTAATCTCCTTTCCTCCCTTAAAGTAAGAGTCCATGTTTCGCATCCATATAATATAACTGGTAAATAATAGTTTTATATATTTTCAGTTTAACGTTTTTTGAAAGGAGTTGGAACATCAACAGTCTCTGCAATGGATAATAGCACGCATTTCCAGAATTAAGCCTATGTTTAATTTCCTTGTGCATATTCCTCTAAATATAAGTAATTTTCTGCATGTATTGTTTGTTAAAAGTATCACTCAGGAATGAATGTACAATGTCAATTTCTTAATAAAAAGACAAATGTATAACTATATACTCATTATTATAAAGAATGTCTACAAAGTCTCAATTCATTTTGGAGAAATTGCATTTTTTGTTTTCTGTAGTTATTCGAGATAAGAATCTGTCAACATTAAACTATTACAGGAAAATATCACTCGGAGTATAATTTAATTTTTTAAACTAACTCTGTTTCACCTCACTTCATAATTAGAGTTACTCTAAGTAAAACATTTCAGGCTTAAGGATATTTTACGAGCCATCCCGGAGAGGGACTGCTACTTGGATTTTTCCATCCTAAAAAACCCATCGACCCCGGCCGGGTTTGAACCCGCGACCCTCTGGACCAGAGGCAAGGAGCATAACCACTAGTCCACCGTGGCCGATTTATATATATATATAGATAGATATATATATATATATATATTGTATATATATATATATACACAATCATACACGTATACACTCGTACATGTAAAGGTCATGTGTATAGATACAAAAGAGTCCAATTCTGTATTAATAATTAAAAAAATAGCTACAAAACAAATTTAAAAAAAGAGAGGAAACACACGCTAAGTCATAAAGTAATGAAATGGGAGCTTATTATGAAATAAAACTGTATAAAGTCGTGTTTTATTTATTTTTTTGATAATCATCTTCTTCCTTCCTTCCAAGTATTAGGCCAAGGCCTGTTACGATCCTATAGAAAATTTTCCCTCCAGCGTTTCATAGGACGGCCCAGTGATCTTCGTCCTCTTGGTATATAACTATAAACAGCTTTGGGGATCCGATTTGAATTCATTCTTTCTAGACGGTGTTTCCAATTTAGTTGGTACTGTTTAATATATTCCAAAATTGGCGTAGTCTTCAATTCTTTTAAGATGTCGGTGTTCCTTTTCCGATCCCATCTGGTGTAACCCGCTGTTCTGCGCATGAATCTCATTTCACAAGCCGTTATTCTCCTTTCAAGTTGTCTTTTTAGTGTCCATGCTTCACTACCATAGGTCAACACTGGTCTAGCCAAAGTGTTATATAAACGTATCTGGTGTTTTTTGTACAAGGGATGGTTTCATAACTTGATTAATAATTCCCAAACTTTTATTATAACTAGTAATTTTTTCAGGGATATCCTTTTCATCCCAGATAGAGAGATAATACTTACTTACTCACTGGCACTATCGAACCCGTAGGTTCATGGCCGCGCGGACATAAGCTCTCCATACATCCCTATCCTGAGCTAATGTTTTCCAATCATTCCCTGTATAATCTACTTCCCTTAAATCATAGTTAATGTTATTCTCCCACCTCATTCTTAGTCTACCAAATGGCCGTTTTCCTTCTGGCTTTCCTACAAGAAGCTTCCATGCACGTCTTGCATTCCCCATACGTGCAACATGTCCTGCCCATCGCAGTCTACGAGACTTAACTGTTCTCATTATATCTGGCTTCCTATAAAGACCATATAGTTCATTGTTATAAAGTCTTCTCCATTCACCTGTCTGTTCATCTCTCTTTGGTCCAAAAATTTTCCTAAGTACTTTATTCTCAAATACTTGTAATCTCCTTTCCTCCCTTAAAGTAAGAGTCAATGTTTCGCACCCATATAATATAACTGGCAGAATAATAGTTTTATATATTTTCAGTTTAACGTTTTTTTAAAGGAGTTGGGACATCAAGAGTCTCTGCGATGCACAATAGCACGCATTTCCAGAATTGAGCCTATGTTTGATTTCTTTGTGCATCTCATTCCTGTTTGTGATTATTGTTCCTAGGTATTTGAATTCAGCCACTTCCTCAAAATTTCCCTCATTTGTCATTAGCTGTCCATTTCCATTATATAATGAACTTCTACGTGTGACCATATATTTAGTTTTATTGATATTTACTTCCAGTCCTAATTTCTTAGTGTTACTCAATAGTGTGTGCGAGTTGGCCTTTAGTATCTCCTCGCTATCGGCCAATAATACTACATCATCAGCATAAACTAACAGTTTATGAATACCATTGAGTTGTAAGCCTTCCTCATTCTCTAAAGATTTAATGGCATGCTCTAGTACAAAATTAAATAATAGAGGAGATAGTGCATCTCCTTGCTTCAACCCATTCTGGATTTCAAAAGTGTCTGAAAACTGTTTGCCTACACGCACCCTACTCTTTGTACCATTTAGACACATTCGTATAAGTCTAACTAACTTTTTAGGAATTCCGAACTCCAGCAGGATACTATATAACTTCTCCCTCTTAATTGAATCATATGCTTTTTTGAAGTCTACAAAAAAAAAAGGATATGATTCAATTAAGAGGGAGAAAGATAGAGGAGATAATATCCAAGATATTTAAATTGATTAAATCTCTCTAAAATAATTTGGATAATTTTAAATTGAAATATTAAGAGGAAAGGAGTAGTGTGTGTTTGTCACGAGGTCAGTACACTGACATAAGTGCGAGGTGAACGTGAAGAACAGTCGGCACCAAACCCAAACCTTTCCACCGTAATACATATACCAATAGTGCCCGCCCGCCCGCCTGCTGCCAGCCAAGTGAAAAGCGTTCAAGTGTGAAAACTGATATGAAAAGAGTCATTTTCGTTCTTTCTGCTCTCTCTCTCTCTCTCTCTCTCTCTCTCTCTCTCTCTCTCTCTCTCTCTCATCTTCCTCTCTCCTCTCTATCTCCTCCTCTCTCCTCTCTCTCTTCTCTCTCTCGTCTCTCTCTCTCTCCTCTCCTCTCTCTCTCTCTCTCTCTCTCTCTCTCTCTCTCTCTCTCTCTCTCTCTTTCTTTCCCTCTCCCTCTCTTTCTCTTCTAGTTATGTGGCTCACAGAGCTTGTCTGAAAATCACGACAGCACAGAAGCATCCGTGAATTTGTGTATCACAGTGGCGGTTTTTGTCCTCACCAAAGCTAAAATAACTAATTTACTATATTTAATATTAAATGTATCACTTCTCACTCAATGACAAATTAAATTTGAAGAGAAAAATAGATGCCTAAATCGGGAATTTAGCCCAATATCTCTGCAAAGGTATGGGGATCCCAATAGGCAACAGATTTTTGCTGACATTACAATTTGCTGATGATCAACTGGTTTTAGCGCAAGACAAATTTGATATGGAATTCATGATAAAAAGGTTGAAAAACACATATGAATAATGGGGCCTCACAGTAAATTAACAAAAAACAGAATATCTGGCAGTAAATAGCAATGAAAGAGAAAATTTAATGTTGGAGGAAGGAATCCAAATAAAGCAAGTGAAACAAACTAAATATTTGGGAATAATTATGGATAATATTGAAGGTATAGGCAAAGAGAATATAAAACATAGAATTGAATTGAGTAGCAAAATAATATCATCGTTAAATTCCATATGGTGGGATAGATTAGATTTTTAGATTTATTTGTTTAGCCTGGTGGAGTTAAGGCCATGTGGCCTTCTCTTCCACTCACCAGGACAAACATATATTACATCAGAATATAACAATCTTAATTAACTCTAATATTAAACGCTAAGTAAAAATTTGATCAAAAGATAATATCTAATATACGTATTACGATCTATAATACAGCCAGTTAATTTTAATTAAAATTAAGACTAAAACTAATAATAAAATATATACAAGCAAGGCATATTAAATTGTCCCTGTCTAGTGTATATAAAAAACAGGAAAATAATGAGATATAGAAAACTAATTTTACGATTATACAATATTTAAAACAAAACAAATAAAAATATGTGTTATTCTTAATATTATTTTCATAAATAATTAAATATATTAATATTGCTAAAAGAATACTATCGGTGAGGTGTATAAGTTAGTATAAGTATATTTGGAAAGACATAAAAAAATATATTGGTAAAACATTGGTGGAATCTGTTGCAATGTATGGAAGTGAGGTATGGACAATCAATAAGTACTACAGGAATAGACTAATAGCTCTAGAAATGGATTATTTACGAAGAAGTGCCAGAAAGTCTAAATTAGAACATGTCACAAATAAGGAAATTAGAAACATAATGGAAGCAGAAGAAAGCATAATTGAAAGAATTGAGGAGAAGGAATTAAAGAGGTTAGGACATGTTTTAAGAATGGAAGATGAGCGATGGCCAAAGCAACTATATCAATGGCATCCGACCAGAAGGAGGAAGAGAGGGAGACTGAAGTTAACATGGAAGGAAAACATGAAGACATTAATGCAAGCTAGAGGACTAAGCATTGAAGATGCCCAAGAACGTAGGCGTTGGAGGTTTGGCACGGGAAGACGGGAGCAGCTGTAAAAACCCGAAGATAGATAGATAGATAGATATGTTAACTATAGTTGATCAGAATACAGTATATACCTACATATTTCTTCGAAGGTCGGAGACTAACTAAAAATTCGCATTTGTTTAAAACTGAACAATTCTTGAGAAGAAGTTGAATTTATATATTAAATTTGGGAATTTTTAACATTATGAGGTTCAATTAATAAGAATTAAATGAATCGTGATTTCTTCTTACCTCATACTTCTATGTTTTTTAAACACAGCACTGCAGTATCAGCGACCATTGTCACCATCGTCAGCTGTTTTCACGACTGTCAATTTTTTATTTTGCCGGTAATTATCCAACAAGAACACCAGATGGCAGTTTGGATAATTACCGGCAAAAGAAAAAAATTGACAGTCGTGATAACAGCTGACGATGGTGGCAATGGGTCGCCGATACTGCAGTGCTGTGTTTAAAAAAAAACATTGAAGTATGAGGTAAGAAGAAAGCACGATTCATTTAATTCTTATTAAGTTGAATGTCCGTTACAAATATGGCGGCTGTCGGATAGTTTATGTTAACTTAACTAGCTTATTTTAATTTAAATGTTTGATTTGAATTAATATGTTTAATATTAACAATTATAATTTAATTAGTTTTCGACGTACCATTGCAAATGTTAATACAACCTGCAACATTAAAAATTAAAACTATTGTTGTAAATTAATTTATCGGTTTGTAACAAACAGCTGACAGTTCGCCTGCACTCTTACACGTACTGCGCGAAGTAATACATTCGGAAGTTAAATGTCAAAGTGTGTTTCTCACGTTGGACAGAGAATACCTACAGCTTGGTAGGGTACGAAAAAAACCACAAGCACAACAGCAGACCACAAACTAACCGAATGGCATCTAACAAACCTGTACTGGGCATAGGGCATCAGATGATCGGTGAATGGCCCTAGTCTTTGTCGCCGAAAATGCGGAATACCACAACGTGTGCTGTGGTATTTTGCGTGTAGCGGGAAAACTGTACGTTTCCAGACATGAGTTCTTATGCTAAAGATAACCGTCTTTGTCTCCACTACACGTCCTCAAAGTCTGTAATGGGTATTTAGTTACACCCTGTATAACTAAATCTGTATCTGACAAATAACTTTGCTATTATTCTTCTTAGTGTTCTATAACATCATTCAAAATTTACAGAAATAAAGGCACATAATAACTACCAAGCGATATCGAGGTTTTTAATTCCCGAGATTCTGTAAAACACTTCACAAACGTGCGTTATACATTATTTTTTACGCGATGGTGTTTTCAAAATAATAAATAGTAGTAAAATAATAACATCTTCTTCTTCTTCTTCTTCTTCTTCTTCCTTCCAAGTATTAGGCCAAGGCCTGTTACGATCCTATAGAAAATTTTCCCTCCAGCGTTTTGATCCTTCCGGGAAATTCTCGTATAAGACTTGAAAGCATAATAATAGTCCCTTCGATTGGTTGCTGGTCAAAGGAAGGCAAGACCAGTGATGGGGCTGCCATCTTATAGCCTCTGGTCAGGCTTTTCTGGAGAAGAAATGGAAGAAAGGAAAGACTCCCTAGCCCTCGGATGCCCTAATAGCGTCGGGGTCGAAAAAAACAAGAGTTAACCAAGAGAGGTTAGATAGTAAAGTTAGAAGAGTGCAAAACACAAGTAAGTGGAAGAAATGTTTTGCTCAGCTTGGGCACCTTGTGGTCGCCATCCACATATCCCCTAGATGAGGACCCCTGAGGGAAATATATTTCTTGGAAATATTTGCGTTCATTATAAACAATTGACTAACATTAACAGTGTGGACAATGTTTATTGGTTGAAAGTACAGGAGGCCGTGAGACCATTATTGTCGATAAAATGACCGCAAATACGTATTTATTGTTTTATATTGTTTCAAATAAAGTTCAGTTCATTTAAAATGCAGTGATTTGTTTGGTATAACGTATATTATAAATTATAACACTGCATTTTGGATATTTTTTGTATATGCATTGTACGTAGTATACATAGAGAGCAGTAGTTTTACTTCCCGCACGTGGGTGTCAGTTTAATATTACAGTATAGTTATTTGTGTTGGCAATCCCGAAATGTAGGAAGTTAAACTTTCAATCATGGTCGCCATCGCGCAAAAACACATACACAGATCAATTGGACTCACCTATCTGAGAGGTTGTAACAGATTTTTGGGGATTGTATGCCAAAAGTGACTCTATGTAAATTGCAGTAAAAAATTTGCATTGGTCAGTGTTCAATCGGAATAACCAATTTACCCTAAGCGGCGCCACTTTATCCAATACATTGTAAACTAATCTGGTGTAGGGCTACATTAATTTGCCCATTTTCTCACCGTACAAAATAAATTGAGTACAGAATAACATATGGTACAAAGACTTAGTAATCAATAAATAAATATGTAAAAAACGCAATCCGACAGCGGAAACGTGTATTATCAAGTGGCTAACACAACGCTGGTAGTATTTTTTTCTCCCTTGCAGCTTCAATGACACACACCTGGCGTACAATAACCAGATTTTTTTAACATATTGATTGTCTAGCATTTCTATAAGTTATGTTAAAGCATTAAAAAATTGCATTAATCATAAATACCTCCCTCAAAACATGATTCAGGAATAGTATAACTTCTTACAATGCTATTACTAGTACTTACTTACTTACTTACTCACTGGCACTATCGAACCCGTAGGTTCATGGCCGCACGGACATAAGCTCTCCATACATCCCTATCCTGAGCTAATGCTTTCCAATCATTCCCTGTATAATCTACTTCCCTCAAATCATAGTTAATGTTGTTCTCCCACCTCATTCTTGGTCTACCTACTGGGCGTTTTCCCTCTGGCTTTCCTACAAGAAGCTTCCATGCACGTCTTTCACTCCCCATACGCGCAACATGTCCTGCCCATCGCAGTCTACGGGACTTAACTGTTCTTATTATATCTGGCTTCCTATAAAGACCATGTAGTTCATTGTTATGTAGTCTTCTCCATTCACCTGTCTGTTCATCTCTCTTTGGTCCAAAAATTTTCCTAAGAACTTTATTCTCAAATACTCGTAATCTCCTTTCCTCCCTTAAAGTAAGAGTCCATGTTTCGCACCCATATAATATAACTGGTAGAATAATAGTTTTATATATTTTCAGCTTAACGTTTTTTGAAAGGAGTTGGGACATCAAAAGTCTCTGCAATGCATAATAGCACGCATTTCCAGAATTGAGCCTATGTTTAATTTCTTTGTGCATCTCATTCCTATTTGTGATTATTGTTCCTAGGTATTTGAATTCAGACACTTCCTCAAAATTTCCCTCATTTGTCATTAGCTGTCCATTTCCATTATATAATGTATTTCTACGTGTGACCATATATTTAGTTTTACTGATATTTACTTCCAGTCCTAATTTCTTAGTGTTACTCAATAGTGTGTGCGTGTTGGCCTTTAGTATCTCCTCGCTATCGGCCAGTAGTACTTGCTATTACTAGTAGCGAAGATTTTCTTAGCATTGAAAATATATAAAACCGCCACTGACGTTTAAACGGGATGTGATGATGGGATTTTTGCTGCTATTGCGAAATAACTGCACACAAGATGTTTATCAAGATGCAATTAGTTCATAGTATGGACACTGCACGCGCCACAAGCGTTTTATTTATGACTTTTAGAGTTAACATCCCGTTATATCAGCAAAGTACACTAAAACCAAAGAGAATGCGACTCGATGAAGCGAGTGCGGTCTAGTCACACAGTGTTCTCTTGTTTCGAGATAGTAGCGAGGCGCCATGATAAATTAGACTTCAGAGCGTTCTATCGATGAACTATCTCGTCCTTTCGTGAGAATGAACAGATTTTTGTGAAGTAACCGCAAAAAAAAATAAGGCTTCTGGCCAAATAGATTACAGCAAGACCCGTATAAATGAAAAAAAGAGTCAGTAACATTATAAGAATAAAAATAATAGCCCTGCCGTTACAATTTAAGTTGCGTTGTCCAAAAATAATGTACCATAACATTATTCAAGTCGGTTGTAAAAAATACTGTTCAATCACGTATTAATGTGTAAATATTGATTTATAAAGTTCGAATGTTGCCTAATTTTATAACTAGTAGTAGTAGTAGTAGTAGTAGTAGTAGTAGTAGTAGTGGAAATTTACTCATATTTATCGAAAAAATATGTTCAATAACACTGCGCACGGGCCTGTTTGGCCGTAATTGCACATTCCCGTTCCACGATAAAAAAAAATAAAAAATACGAATACTATATATATATATATATACGATTTTATACGAAGGCAGCAAGAATTTCAAGAAGAAAAAAATTAGGAACTCAGTTATAAGGGAAAAAATGAAGATTGAAGACACTATTTTAGATTATATTAAAACTCAGCAATTAAGATGGTACGGACATGTCCAGCGAATGGAAGAGGATCGGCTACCAAAATCTGAGGGAAGACGAGGCAGAGGAAGACCTAAAACCTCCTGGAGTCAAGGAATATGTTTATACATGAAGGAGAAACATCTACAACCAGGAGATTGGATGGACCGACAAAATTGACTATTAGGAATCGGACGATGTCAAAGACATTAATCAACCGATGATCTATATATATACTAGCTGGCCCGGCGAACGTTGTATCGCCTTTAAATATTTTACGTTAATTTTTCCGATGTTTTAATAGTTATGTGTTATTCGGGGCGGAAACAAATCCAACAAATCAAAGATCATAAAAATCGGTCCAGCCGTTCTTGAGTTATAAATAGTGTAACTAATCCGATTTTGTTTTATATAGAAGTCCCGGCCACGCGTTGCTGTGGCTAAGGTATACGTTAAATTATGTTGTAGTAAACTAAGTGAGAATTCTAAATCAGTAAGTTTTTGTTTTACACAATTTTTTAGTTCTGGTACGTTAACTACACCCGGTATAAATATGAGTGGTGGTTTATGTGGAAGTGGTTTTGTTGATTGAGATGAATTTATGTTGTCTGCATTCTCATTATCATCCATAAGTATATCATAAGGATTATATACTTTATTGATGGCATATTTTGAGGAGGCTTGCTGGTTTCATTATATTTCCTTTTTTTCTACGAACTTGTTGGCAGTTTGGATTCTCATCATCATCAAGAAGTCTCTGTATAGTAATATCATCTTGTGATATATTATAGTCATCTTGTTTTTCATTTAATTCAGGCATGGAGATTGTTTCTGTAATATTAGGCATATTATTATAACTAACAGACTTACTTACAGTTCTGTTATTCCGTTCCTTAGGACCTTCATATGTTTTTAAATTGAAATTCTTCTTAAATGTAAGATTTATGTCACATAGGCCTATACCAATTTGCGGAAATTCACTTGATATCTTATCATGCATGGTCTCTATAACTGATTCGCCATATTGTTCAATGTCCCTTCTCGGTCCAGTTAAATTCGCGGTTGCAACAAAAAGCACAGCCACCTGGATCTCTCTTTGTTAAATAATAAACCAATTACCTTACCAAATTACGTTACACCGCCATCTATTTGAATCGATTGGAAATAATAATAATAATAATAATAATAATAATAATAATAATAATAATGCTTTATTTTAACTAACAGATAATTATAACTCTTTGTTAAATAATAAACAAATAATTTGAAATAAAAAATAATGCAACTATAAATTTAGTTATAAACTACCCTATGTCTCAAGTTGGATCAAACTGCACGCAGTGTGCAAAATTTTATTAAAATCTGTTCAGTAGTTTAGGATTCCATCGCGGACAAACAACGTGACACGAAATTTATATATATATATATATATATATATATATATATATATATACATCGTGTCCTTAAAGTTCGGTAACACGTTTCTTATTGAATTACTCAAAAACGAAACATCGTACAGGTTTCGATTATATGTCATATGAAAGAGTATCTCAAATGGTTTTTTTGTGCAATGTCTGGGTTCACAATCCCTCAAATGGTAACCACGTGTAACTGGGATATGTCTGCACGGTAATCCAGTTCTTGCCATACTCTTTGGAGTATATCCTCAGATACAGTGGTAACAACTTTTTCAATCCTACGCTTCAGGTTTCGTATATTTTGTGGTAAAGGTGGCACATACGCTTTATATTTTATAATAGTAATATAACTGCGCACAATCGTGCAAAATTAATTAATTGGCGTATTGCGCTAATGACATTGAACACAATTCCAGATGATATCTTGTACACTTTACTCCTCGCAGTTTACATCTGCAGCTGATGGTAAGTGACATTCACACACACTTTGTGGACTGCATCTGGTGCCTTAGTTCCACACCAGCTCCTATCTATCATGGCAGTTTACATCTGCAACTGTCTTCGATTTGATGGTAAGTGACATTCACACACACTTTGTGGACTGCATCTGGTGCCTTAGTTCCTTGTTTGGTCCACACCAGCTCCTATCTATCATGGCAGTTTACATCTGCAACTGTCTTCGATTTGATGGTAAGTGACATTCACACACACTTTGTGGACTGCATCTGGTGCCTTAGTTCCTTGTTTGGTCCACACCAGCTCCTATCTATCATGGCAGTTTACATCTGCAACTGTCTTCGATTTGATGGTAAGTGACATTCACACACACTTTGTGGACTGCATCTGGTGCCTTAGTTCCTTGTTTGGTCCACACCAGCTCCTATCTATCATGGCAGTTTACATCTGCAACTGTCTTCGATTTGATGGTAAGTGACATTCACACACACTTTGTGGACTGCATCTGGTGCCTTAGTTCCTTGTTTGGTCCACACCAGCTCCTATCTATCATGGCAGTTTACATCTGCAACTGTCTTCGATTTGATGGTAAGTGACATTCACACACACTTTGTGGACTGCATCTGGTGCCTTAGTTCCACACCAGCTCCTATCTATCATGGCAGTTTACATCTGCAACTGTCTTCGATTTGATGGTAAGTGACATTCACACACACTTTGTGGACTGCATCTGGTGCCTTAGTTCCTTGTTTGGTCCACACCAGCTCCTATCTATCATGGCAGTTTACATCTGCAACTGTCTTCGATTTGATGGTAAGTGACATTCACACACACTTTGTGGACTGCATCTGGTGCCTTAGTTCCACACCAGCTCCTATCTATCATGGCAGTTTACATCTGCAACTGTCTTCGATTTGATGGTAAGTGACATTCACACACACTTTGTGGACTGCATCTGGTGCCTTAGTTCCTTGTTTGGTCCACACCAGCTCCTATCTATCATGGCAGTTTACATCTGCAACTGTCTTCGATTTGATGGTAAGTGACATTCACACACACTTTGTGGACTGCATCTGGTGCCTTAGTTCCTTGTTTGGTCCACACCAGCTCCTATCTATCATGGCAGTTTACATCTGCAACTGTCTTCGATTTGATGGTAAGTGACATTCACACACACTTTGTGGACTGCATCTGGTGCCTTAGTTCCTTGTTTGGTCCACACCAGCTCCTATCTATCATGGCAGTTTACATCTGCAACTGTCTTCGATTTGATGGTAAGTGACATTCACACACACTTTGTGGACTGCATCTGGTGCCTTAGTTCCTTGTTTGGTCCACACCAGCTCCTATCTATCATGGCAGTTTACATCTGCAACTGTCTTCGATTTGATGGTAAGTGACATTCACACACACTTTGTGGACTGCATCTGGTGCCTTAGTTCCACACCAGCTCCTATCTATCATGGCAGTTTACATCTGCAACTGTCTTCGATTGATGGTAAGTGACATTCACACACACTTTGTGGACTGCATCTGGTGCCTTAGTTCCTTGTTTGGTCCACACCAGCTCCTATCTATCATGGCAGTTTACATCTGCAACTGTCTTCGATTTGATGGTAAGTGACATTCACACACACTTTGTGGACTGCATCTGGTGCCTTAGTTCCTTGTTTGGTCCACACCAGCTCCTATCTATCATGGCAGTTTACATCTGCAACTGTCTTCGATTTGATGGTAAGTGACATTCACACACACTTTGTGGACTGCATCTGGTGCCTTAGTTCCTTGTTTGGTCCACACCAGCTCCTATCTATCATGGCAGGCGATGGGACAACAAAGATTGCTTACAACCTTTGACATATCTACACTACCAAACATTACTATAAATAATATAATTATCCCTTATTCTTCTTCAGTAATAGATCTTGGACTACATCTAGACGCAAATTTAACCTGGCAAACACAAGTGAAACACATATGTAAAAAGACTTTCTCCATCTTACATTATCTTAGACGTTTAAAGAATTTTCTCCCAGTTTCGTTAAAACAAATCCTTGTGCAGAATCTTGTGTTACCACACTTCGATTATTGTGACATTATATATAATGATCTAAACTATGACTTGTCGCAGAGACTGCAGCGTGTTCATAATGCTTGCGTTCGATTCATTTTCAATATCCGCCGTTTATGACCATATTTCCGAACACTTTAATAACCTCTCTTGGCTCCGTCTTACTGACAGACGTAAATTGCATTCTCTTTCACTACTTTTCAAGCTTCTGAATTCCTACATCCCTACTTACCTGGCGTCTAGATTTGAGAAGTTATCCTCTTACCACAATATTGACACTAGATCACAAGATAGCAGTCTGCTAACAATTCCTCTTCATAGCACTTCCTCCTATTCTACTTCCTTCACAGTAGCCTCTGCCCGCTCCTGGAATCTCCTTCCTCAAGATATCAGGGGTTGCCGCACACTTGGTACATTTAAGTCACGCTTATACAGTTACCTGTTGTCTAATAATTATTTTTTCTCTATTTATTTAATTTTATACTATGTCATTAATCTTTTCCTGTTTTTTATATATATTGTACATATTATATATTTAATTCGTTAAATTTAGAGTAAATCAAAATACATTATAAATATTAATTGTATTGTATTCATAACTTGTAATCGTTTATATATATATATTGTAATTTAGATTTAAGACTATTTTTTTGTTTGTATTTTTTTTAAACCTGGTTGAGTGGTAGACAAGGCCTTAAGGCCTTAACTCTGCCAGGTAAAATAAAGCTATTATTATATATTATTATTATTATTATTATTATTATTATTATTATTACCGTAGAATTCTTCAGGAATGGCATCCCGCTTCTGTCTTCTCTGTTGTTCGTAAGCTTTAGTGGATGGCAGGTAGTAGCGCATTCTGTCTTGCAGGAAGAACTGTTCTCTTGCTAGTACATAGACCAGTCTCGAGGGAGTGAATTTAGAGACTGCTAGAATTTTCTTTAGATAGGAGGCCTTGACGCTGTATCCCCATAGGAAGAAGTCACAAGGAGTTAGATCCGGGGAACTGAGAGGCCATTTGTCAAAATAGTCATCATTATGCCCTGCACGTCCTATCCAGCGTTGAGGTAACTCACTGTTCAGGAATTCACGAATGTCGTTATGATAATGGGGTGGGGACCCGTCCTGCTGGAACAGGAAATTGTCAGAATCCTCTTGAATTTGTGGGAACAACCACTGCTGTATGGCCAGTCACAGTGTTCACCATGAAGAAGAATGGCCCGTAAAGTTTCCGCAATGACACTGCGCACAAAACGTTTACTTTGGGTGAATCACGCTCATATTCGACGAATTCGCGAGGATTCTCTGTACGCCATATTCGACAGTTATGTCTGTTGACTCTGCCATTTCTGTGGAAAATCGCTTCATCACTAAAGATTACGTGATCCACGAAGTTATCATCCTCGGCCACGAAGTATTGCATTCGGCTACAAAACACACCAAAACCATTTGAGATTCTCTTTCATATGACATATAAACAAAACATGTATATGATGATCTAGATGAAGATTTTCGGGCTGTAGGCCGTGGTCGCGAGGCTTGTAGTTCCCCGAAGTTCCGCCAAAGACTGCGTCTGGCATCCTCAAGGGTTGTCTTGAGACTGGCAATTCTGTCCACTGTCTGTCCTATTTATACGTTCACCGCGAAGTGTACGTAAGTTATATCTGCCTTCTGATTGGCCAGCGTTAGGGACTTCCATTGCTCCAATGAGATTGCTGTTTGATGGTGTAGTCGACTGTACGTTATATTTGCCTTCTGATTGGTCAGCGGTAGGGACTTCTATTGTTCCAATGAGATTGCTGTTTGATACGTGACTAGACTAGAACCCATAAGTTCATGACCGCGCGGATATAAGCTCTCCATACTTTCCAATCCTGAGCCAATGCTTTCCGATCATTCTCTGTATAATCTATTTCCCTCAAATCAAGGTTAATGTTATTCTCCCACCTCATTCTTGGTCTACCAACAGCGCGTTTTCCCTCCGGTTTTCCTAAAAGAAGCTTCCATGCACCTCTTTCATTCCCCATTCGTGCCACATGTCCTGCCTACCGCAGTCTACGAGACTTAGCTGTTCTTATTATTGTTGTCTTATAAAAACAATGTAGATCACTGTTATGAAATCTTCTCCATTCACCTGTCTGTTCATCTCTCTTTGGTCCAAATTTTTTCCTAAGAACTTTATTCTTAACTACTCATAATCTCCTGTCCTCCCTTAAAATAAGAGTTATGTTTCGCATCCATATAATATAACTGGGAGAATAACAGTTTTACATATTTTCAGTTTAATGTTTTTTTTAAGGAGTTGGGACGTCAAGAGTCCCTGTGATATGTAATAGCACGCATTTCCACATTTGAGCCTATGTTTCATTTCTTGGTGCATCTCATTCCTATTTGTAATTATTGTTCCTAAGCATTTGAAATTAGCTACTTCTTCAAAATTTGCCTCATTTGTCCATTTCCATTATATAATGAATTTCTATATGTGAACATTAACTCACTGGCACTATCGAACCCGTAGGTTCATGGCCGCGCGGACATAAGCTCTCCATATAGCCCTACTGAGCCAAAGTTTTCCAATCATTCCCTGTATAATCTACTTCCCTCAAATCATAGTTAATGTTATTCTCCCATCTCATTATTGGTCTACCAACTGGGCGTTTTCCCTCTGGTTTTCCTACAAGAAGCTTCCATGCACGTCTTTCATCATTCCCCATTCGTGCCACATGTCCTGCCCATCGCAGTCTACGAGACTTAACTGTTCTCATTATATCTGGCTTCCTATAAAAGACACATTAAAGAAGATTATATCTGTGACAGTTTCAGGTATAGGAGTTCACATCCTGGCGTCACAATTACCTCCGCAACAGAAAAAGGCGACGTCAAAACCACTAAGAGAATCTCAAAACATCTCTAAATCAAAATTTCCCATCTGTATAAATATTTCAATTGCACATCATTGCACACAGAGTCACACATTCTATTTTCATGAAGTTTCCTTCCGACAAAAATACTTTCTTCTTCTTGAAGAGCGTATAGAGTTGATAAATGAAGAGGAAATGAGGGATTCAGGCTTGGTATTGTGGCATGACGGAAACTGGGCTAGGGAGACCGGCTGTTGCAGGGGTTCAGAGAAGTCATTTGAATTATACATCGGGACGAAATATGGACCGGAGATATCAAAACTACCACCCACCCCCGCCCGTCAGCATGCTATATGGAATATAATATGATTTCAAAAACTAATTTCTCAGCCTCCACGAGCTTCTTCCAACTTTCGATTCCTGTCGAAACGAGTTTTTCCTCTCTTTTCTCCTTTTCGTGCTCTTCTTATTGAGAGTTATCCATGTAGTCGTCTGGCTCTTCAATATAGGCTGGCACCTAGCAATCTCTTCTCTATTACGCATATAAAAAACATCCAGCTGGCACCTAGCAATCTCTTCTCTATTACGCATATAAAAAACATCCAACCTTTCACGTAAAGCTGGCATTATTCACATTAACCCTAGCAATACCAACGGGGGGGGGGTAATTTATGCCCAGCTTCTGTCATTTTAATCATTATGTCTTTTAATTTTTTCACTAAAACCATGAAGTTAATAGTTATTTTCAATCATTGTTTCTAGAATTGAAATACGTAATTGTTTGTAAGTTTTGATTGTTGGCTATTTTATGAAACAATGATCTATTATTACTTACTTACTCACTGGCACTATCGAACCCGTAGGTTCATGGCCGCGCGGACATAAGCTCTCCATACATCCCTATCCCGAGCTAATCCTTTCCAATCATTCCCTGTATAATCTACTTCCCTCAAATCATAGTTAATGTTATTCTCCCACCTCATTCTTGGTCTACCAACTGGGCGTTTTTCCTCTGGCTTTCCTACAAGAAGCTTCCATGCAAGTCTTTCATTCCCCATACGTACAACATGTCCTGCCCATGGCAGTCTACGAAACTTAACTGTTCTTATTATATCTGGCTTCCTATAAAGACCATGTAGTTCATTGTTACGTAGTCTTCTCCATTCACCTGTTCGTAGTCTTCTCCATTCACCTGTCTGTTCATCTCTCTTTGGTCCAAACATTTTCCTAAGTACTTTATTTTTCAAATACCTGTAATCTCCTTTCCTCCCTTAAAGTAAGAGTCCATGTTTCGCACCCATAAATGATCTATTATTGTGGTCATAAATTAGCCCCCCCCTACGTTGGTAGTTCTTGTGACGCATAACATGTCTTGAATTTCTTTTCTTAGCTTCTTCAATAATGGTTTTATATCTCTAAGTTTATTTTTACCAACAATGTAGTTGTTTTATATAATTTCTTCTTTCATTATTGATTGATCTGAAAGTTTGTTCTCTTAAACTTTTTTTTTTTTACTTATTCAGTAGCCAATCTGTCTTTTGTTAAGTTATAGTAATTCACATATATGACTAACAAAATTATTTTAAAATGTCTTGATGTCCTTCGACTGACGAAAAAATTATGGACATATTTGTTAATAAAATAGTTTCAGATTTTGAATTTGATGATAGTGATGAGGAAGTGAAACAGAAGATGAAAATATTGTGCGTGAGCAAGTTGACGAAGCAATTTTTATTGCCTTCTGACGATGACGATGATGATCATAATAATAATAACAGAGTAACATTGAAAATGGCGCCAGTGCCAGATATTCCAAGGTGTAAGTTTCAAACTGTCTGAAACAACTCCCCCTATTCTTTTTTTACAAAGATTCAAAAATAAAACGGCGCTACTACCAAAATTCAGTATTTTTAAACTGACCAAAACCTTCTGGCGGCACTATGGCCCTGGGGTCGACTCAGCCTCTAACGAAAATGAGTACCAAACTCTTGTTCTGGGGGTAAAGGCGGCGGTCACGCAGGGCTGACAACCCGGCTAACATCGAGTGCCGATTGTCTAGAAAAAGTGGGAGCCTTAACCTCCTGCTACTCCAAGGGCCTCCCGAGGCCTGTAGTGGGATCACTTTACTTTACTACCAAAATTAGAACCTACCTGTAGGTTCATGGCCTCGCGGACATAAGCTCTCCATACATCTCTATTCTGATATGTTTTGCAATCACCACCTGTGTAATCTACTTCCCACAGAGCATGGTTAATGTTATTCTTCCACCTCATTCTTGGTCTGCCAACTGGTAGTTTTCCCTCTGGTTTTCCTATAAGAAGCTTACATACTCCTCTTTCATACCCCATCCGTGCCACATGTCCTGCCCATCACAGTCTACGAGACATGACTGTTCTTATTATATCTGATTTCCTATAAAGATCAAATAGCTCACTGTTATGCAGTCTTCTCCATTCGCCTGTTTGTTCATCTCTCCTTAGTCCAAAAATGTTCCTAACAACTTTATACTCAAATAACTCGAAATTTCCTCTCCTCCCTTAAAGGAAGAGTCCATGTTTCGCATCCATATAATAGAACTGGGAGAATAATAGTTTTATATATTTTCAGTTTAACTTTTTTGAGAGAGACCACCGCTGTGGTCTCGAGGTAACGTGCTGCCTTGTCACGCAGCGGGACCGAGTTCGATCTCCCCTCAGGACAAGTTTCCTGAGTGAGGTTATTTTCGGGGGTTTTCCTCACCTGTGAGACAAATGCCAGGATACTTTAAGGCCCAAACGGTCCCTGAACATCATCTGGCCATCATCAACATCATATTCACCTCATTAGATTAAGTTTAGGTTTAAGGTCTCTCCTGGCGCATAATTACCCATCGTCATCGCCCATCATATCATTGGGGCAACGTAAACCCGCCTCCCAGGCGCCCCAACCTCAGAAGTGGGTTACAATACGCCAATGCCAGGAGAGACAAACAGGTGGCATTGAAAAAAAAATTGAGAGAAGTTGGAATATTAACTACCATTTTAATTGTATAAAAATAATTATAACTCGATAAAAATAAATTGGTTATAATTTAGAATGATTGTGCCTACAGCCCAGTCTAATAACGACAGAGAAATTCCAACGCCAAAATAATTTAATAACATGTTTTCGGTAAGTATACATCTAATTGTGAAGAATCAAACCAACTATGCTTTGAATGTTATCATTTTATTCAAAATTTTATTTATATAGGCTACAGAATTTTAATGTTTACACATCTTTCTGTGCCTAAAGTTTTATTTTTCTTCTCCACTCGTCTCTCTCCATCCAATCCATGTCCTCCAGTCCTCTTGCTCTCATTCCAGTTCTTATTTCCTGCATCCACGAGTTTCGAGGTCTTACTCTCCTCCTTCTTCCAGGTGGACACCATTCCAGTGTTTTCCTGGGTAATCTTTCTTTTTCATTCGTCGTACGTGCCCATACCAATTTAATTGCTTATACCGTATATAATCTACTATTGAATAACCAATATTCATTTTTTCTCTTATGACAGTATTTCTTATTTTGTCTAATTTTGAACATCTTGCTGCTCTCCTCAAGAAATCCATTTCCATCAACATAAGTTTTTAAGATGCGACATTAATATAAAATTATGGAATATTCACCTGAAAGGTCCGTCTCCTCAACTTAATTAATCATTTAACTGTAGCGCTTTCGGGACTTGTCCCATCATCGGCAGGATTCAAAACTGGTGTTTCACTGAATATCTGGTAGAGGGGGTTGCATGTATTGGGTTCGTTTTCGTTTATCAGGCTGTCGTTGTTGTGAGCTGCTTTCATGATTTCCATCTCTTCGAGTACGTTTATCTTCGCTGGATTATTTTCGCTGTGCATTACTGTTAGGGTGTTTTGCATGGCTTGATTTCCCTTCTGCGTGAATGAAGTCTCGAAAATGTTCTTTGAGTCTGATGTTAAAACTCCTGTTTGTCCTTCCTATATAAAATTTGTTGCAGTCCTTATATGTCAGTTTATAAACTCCTTTGCTGTTGAAAATGTTATTTTCTTCAATGTTATTGTTTATTATGTTGTTTAATTTATTACTGGTTCTGTATGCTATTTTTACATTTTTATCGGCTTTCTTTAGTGCATTGGCTAATTTTGTCGTTTCTTTTCCTGTGTATGTAAGTGTTATCCATGTTTTCTTGTTGTTGTCAGATTCTTTTTCTAGTTTAGTTATGTTGGTTATGTTGTTTTTCCTTTTTTGTTTTTTTTACGAGTTTATCTACGAATTCTTCATTATAGCCATTGATTTTTGCCATATACTTAATGTAGTTGAGTTCTTGGATATAATCAAGCTATGCAAAACACGTTATCCATGAAGGACATCGCATGTTAAATATTGAAAACACCCTAACAGTAATGCACAGAGAAAATAATCCAGCGAAGATAAACGTACTCAAAGAGATGGAAATCATAAAAGCAGCTCACAACAACGACAATCTGATAAACGAAAACGAACCCAATACATGCAACCCCCTCTACCAGATCTTCAGTGAAACACCAGTTTTGAATCCTGCCGATGATGGGACAAGTCCCGAAAGCGCTACAGTTAAATGATTAATTAAGTTGAGGAGACGGACCTTTCAGGTGAATATTCCATAATTTTATATTAATTTCGAATAATACCTCAACGGAACACATCATGAATCTTATAAAAGTTGAAGATGCGACATGTAATTTCTAACGCTTTCACATAAACATTAAGCCTATATTGATTTAGAGACATGGACTTTAACGCACATTACATGGGACATGTACTGCAAAAGTATTACTGAGGCATTGAAGAACATTTCGTAAAATCCGATAGCATAAATTAGATTATGAAATTAATTTTGTTAAATGGGATATGAAGTTAATATTATATATTATTTTTAGAAGAGTATATGCAGAGATTCCTAACTCTCTTCATTACAATGGTTTGTAAGAGCTATCTTTCTATAGAGCATGCGTCTTTTTAGCTACAGAAATTCTGGAAATTAATTAATTTTAATGAAACGTCATTGCTTTAATGTTAACGCACCCTTCCCCCCCCTCTTCGTCTTTCTCAATATTTGACAATTTCGCCATGCTTCAGTGAATATTCTTAATTTTGCTGACGGAAATGTCGGGCGCTTTCATCATATGCTGTGTTTCACTAGCTTTTTTCTTGTCAGCATTTGTTCTTTGTTGACTGAGAAAAGGCCAACTTCAAAGGCACTAAAATAAAATGAAAAGTCTTGGAATTGGGGAGGCCAAGAGAAAGGGGCCAGGGGGTAGGGTGAGGAACCGTAATTATCAGTGCCCTTCTCTACCCCTCTCTCTCTCTCTCGCTCTTTTATTTTCTCATCTTGCGTGGTAATTCAGAACGTTACATCGTGTGGAAACTGCCCACCGGCATCACAACTCATTTAATACCGACCAATAAGGGTGTGGGGGATGTCTTTGTCTTTTAAATTGTTGCTTCCACTACGACACTTCTCTCTCTTCCAATGAACAGCTTAACTTTAATGCAGGACACTGCTGATCAAGGAGTTTCGTTATTGTTTTGTCCGTCCAAGCGTCGCATTCCCAAGCACCGTCATTCGCGGTTTTCTTCATCATTAAGTGCTCTTGTCTAATTGATGAATAAGAAATTCTAATCAAACCAGCATCTCGCTGCGCATTTCCAACTCAATCAATTATAAAGGTCTGGTTGTACTATTCCACAATGATCCAACAAAATACCCTCAAGCATAGGCTATTTGACTCACTCACTGGCACTATCGAACCCGTAGGTTCATGGCCTCGCGGACATAAGCTCTCCATACATCCCTATCCCGAGCTAATGATTTCCAATCATTCCCTGTATAATCTACTTCCCCCAAATCATAATTAATGTTATTCTCCCACCTCATTCTTGGTCTACCAACTGGGCGTTTTCCCTCTGGCTTTCCTACAAGAAGCTTCCATGCAAGTCTTTCATTCCCCATACGTGCAACATGTCCTGCCCATCGCAGTCTACGAGACTTAACTGTTCTTATTATATCTGGCTTCCTATAAAGACCATGTAGTTCATTGTTATGTAGTCTTCTCCATTCACCTGTCTGTTCATCTCTCTTTGGTCCAAAAATTTTCCTAAGTACTTTATTCTCAAATACCTGTAATCTCCTTTCCTCCCTTAAAGTAAGAGTCCATGTTTCGCACCCATATAATATAACTGGTAGAATAATAGTTTTATATATTTTCAGTTTAACGTTTTTTTGAAAGGAGTTGGGACATCAAGAGTCTCTGCAATGCATAATAGCACGCATTTCCAGAATTGAGCCTATGTTTAATTTCTTTGTGCATCTCATTCCTATTTGTGATTATTGTTCCTAGGTATTTGAATTCAGCCACTTCCTCAAAATTTCCCTCATTTGTCATTAGCTGTCAATTTCCATTATATACTGTAGGCCTATATCTATGTGTGACCATATATTTAGTTTTATTGGTATTTATTTCCAGTCCTAATTTCTTAGTGTTACTCAATAGTGTGCGCGTGTTGTCCTTTACGAAAATACCTTCAAGCAAAGGCAATTTGACTAACTCACTGGCACTATCAAACCTGTAGGTTCATGGCTGCGCGGACGTAAGCTCTCCATACATCCCTATCATAAGCTAATGCTTTCCAACCATTCCTTGTATAATCTACATCACTCATGCCATAGTTAATGTTATTCTCCCACATCATTCTTGGTCTACCAACTGGGCGTTTTTCCTCTGGTTTTCTACAAGAAGCTTCCATGCACGTCTTTCATTTCCCATTCGTGCCACATGTCCTGCATCGCAGTCTACGAGAATTAACTGTTGCTATTATATCTGGCTTTCTATAAAGACCATGTAGTTCACTGTTATGTAATCTTCTCTATTCACCTGTTTGTTCAACTCTCTTTGGTCCAAAAATTTGACACTTTCATTAATTCTTCATTCGCATTTTTTTTATTTCAGATGTTTGAACATTTAGGCAATATCGCGTCTAGGATTTTTGTGTGAAAGTTTATACCAGTAGAATTACATTGTATAGTTACGTATCTTAGCTTAATGCTTACTGATATATACCGGGCTTCCAATATAACCCCGGACCGGCCTCACGGGGTTTCACCCGTCAGGCAGCGCTCTCTCCTCGTCCGCATTTCACTCTGCCAGCCGCTCGTCCTTGAACTTGTCAGTTTACTATCGTTCGACAAGATGAGACGTCAGCTGACATTAGAGCAGCGCATTTATGCGTGTAAATGTTATTATAAATACGAATCAGCTCGTCGCGTTCGCGAGGAATTTATTCGGAACTTCCCTGGACAATTACCTCCTTCCAGATCGACAATCCACGATCTTGTGACTAAATTTGAGACCACTGGTTCAGTACAAAATAAGAAACACATGCGAAGGCGTACGGTTCTCACCGAAGAAAAATTAGGGAAGTGTTTGAAGATAGAGTGATTAGTGCTGGTGTATGGCCCCCTCGCTCCCCAGATCTAACAGTGTGTGATTTTTATTTGTGGGGTAGCCTAAAAGACAAAGTGTACAAAACAAATCCGCAAACATTGGAAGAACTGAAGAACATAAGAAATGAAATCAGAAACTTGACAGTGCCCGAACTACAGCGTGTCAATCTAAATGTGTTTACTCGGTATAATGCCTGTTTAATTGCGGGAGGACAACATTTCCAGCATTTTCTATAAGGTAAGAAACAGTTCAAGGACGGGTGGCAGGCAGGGTGAATTGCGGGAGGAAGAGACAGCACTGCGTGCCGGGTGAAACTCCGAAAGGCCGGTCCGGTTTTATATTGGAAGCCCGTTATATATATATATATATATATATATATATATATATATATATATATTACAGATAAGATATTTAATCAGCGATTACATTATGTATAATTACCATACAAAATTCGATAGATGTAAATTGCCAGAATCTGAGAATCGAAAACCAGGACAAAACAAATATTTCGCATAATCAATCTAAGGAAATGGAAATTTGAAGAGTAAGAAACTGTGAAGTAATATAAACCTGCTTTTCATTTCCATTAAGGAATCGTTATCGAAAAACTGCACTTAAACTAGCATGAGATTTTTAGAACAATGCACATGGGCCAGAGTTTATAGAGCCAGCGATAACCCACAATCGAACCACATATGAATTATCATCCTCGATTACTATCTGTCGCTATGAAATTTAAATGACCAATATTTGCAATAAATCCCCAGATCTATGTTAAAAAATATATTAATAATATTAAAATTAAGTAAGTAAAGTGATCCCACAACAGGTCCGGAGACCCTTGGGGTAGTAGGAGGTTAAGGCTCCCACTTTTTCTAGACAATCGGCACTTTATGTCAGCCGGGTTGTCAGCCCTGCGTGACGGCCGCCTTCACCCCCAGAACAAGCGTCTGGTACTCAATTCAGTTAGAGGCTGAGTCGACCCCAGGGCCATAGTGCCGCCAGAGGGTTTGGGTCAGTTTAAAAATCCTGACCCCAACGGGACTTGAACCCTCGCCCCTCCGGCTTGTAGCTCAGTGATATTAAAATTACCAAACATTTATTAAAAATGGGTGTACACTTACTTATCACTCCCTAACGATGATCCAACCAGCGATAACCCAAAACAGCAATAGAAAAAGCATAGACTAAGTAATATACTCTGTGGAGAAGATAGCAGTTAGCATCACAATATTGTCTAACAGTGTCATAATATTGTGATTTGCATATTTAAATAAATACTTCAAAATTGTCTAATAATGTTAAAAAATTGTTTCCAAAAGTTTGTAGCGAATAAGATACGGCCCTAATCTGGTATAGTAAATAAGAAATATGATTAATGAATAAACAAATTACTGCCCAAAGTTTAAAATATTAAATAATGTTGATAAATACAGAAGAAGAGCTATAGTTTACAACAATGTAACTGAAAAATCAAGCGCTAGTAGAAGTGCAGTTGAGCCATCGTTATTAGCAAAAATTAGAATTTGCATAAAATGTTTTGAATACATTAGTTTCGGCATCAGAATGTAAGTACAGTAAAACTTGTTTAATCCGGAACGTGAATAATGCGGAAATCTGTCCAATGTGAACAAATTTATTGGTCCCGGCAAAATAATAGTAATTTTACGTGTATTTATTTTGTATAAAACGGAATCTGTCCAACGCGGAAACGGAAGAATATTTTTCTACGTAATTCATGAAAACAAAATTATAAGGCGGAAAGATAGAGAGAGTAATCAATCAGTTTCCACATCCGTTAGGAGAATGATGATTCCTGCCGCCGGGTGAAGTAGAGTTTCTACCTGTATCTGGAATTTTCTTTTGGCCTCACTGCACACTCATTTTGCGAAATACAGGTTCGTTTAACAAGTATTTGGAGTGTGACATCTGTCTTACAAATAATCAGTGCACTGTAAAATCTTAAATTAGTTTAAGATCTGAGAACGATAGTGTACGTATCTTTCACAGATAGCGTTCTGAATTTACGGAATAAAGATGGCTAAATTGTATGTATCATTGTCATTAAATGAAAAAGTGAAAGTGATTGAAGATAAAAAAAACAATTTCTCAGTACGCGAAATAATGACTAAATTAATGAGATTTTAAAGTTTATGAGATTTTAAAACACAATGAAAAAATAACGAATGAATGGACGCTAGGAAATGGTGAAATGAAGAGCAAAAAAATTTTTTTAATCAACGAGGTGTGGGAGAGTTTTACGTGTCCACGTCAAAAAAAACTCCAAATTTCCGGACTGATGCTCCAGAGTCAAGCTCTAGCTGTTGCTATATCCCTAGGGAATAACGTTTTCAAGGCATCTTCAGGTTGGTTGTGGACAGTTTTAAAAGACAACACAATGTAGTGTGGAATGAAATTTGCGGGGATTCAAAGGATTCAAAAGGGGTGTTGTATACTAAACGTCGCAAAACATTTTCAATTTAATTTCTTATGCCACTGATGCACTATACACTTTTAAACACGTTTAAAACATTTTGTAACGCTTTTAAACACGTTTTAAACATCTTCCAATGATGCAACGATCTTATATATATATATATATTTACGTAAAACATGATCGACCTACTTTCTGCTATTTTCTCTCCTGTTCCTATGTTGTTCCAACATTGCCACCATCGACAACCCAAAATACTCCAGATGTTGCCAACATCACCTACGTTAGAGTAATTGATTTGTGTTACAGTAATTGATTTAGGTTTGGTTAGCTTTTAGGTTCCTTGCTTTTTAAATGTGATTTGATACGTAAAATAAATTACCTCTTCATATCTGTTATTCTATGAAAAATTCAAAATGTCGGACGGTTACCACGCAAAATCATATTTCCACTAGTTCATTTCGTGTTAACTATACATATTTAGACTAAGTTCTGGGAATTTTGTGTCAATGTTGATCATACTGATTTCACATACGTATACCGCCAACTGATGGAGGTTGCATTTATCTTTCTGGGTTTACATGGAGCACTAGCGCATGCGCACTGCGATTCTATAGAACTTTGAAAAATTTATTTGCGACGGTAAGTATACTTTATCCGACATAAGTATAGTTAGTGAGTGGAAACCGAAACTGCAATACTTTAATTTCAGGATTCGCGCCTAAGAGACATTTTTAACGCTGACGAAACGGGACTGTTACCATCGAAGTCGATCGTACATACTGTACTTCAGTTTGCAACGGCAGCGCAACTAAATTAATAGAAGGTACATAAAAATACATATACGGTGCTCTATAATCTAAGACTGGTTAATAATATTTGTTTTTTGTAATGCGGAATATTTTATAATGTGGAAAAAAAGATTGGTCCCATGCGATTCCGCTTTGAACAAGTTTTACCGTATTTTTGTATCAATCATATTTTTTAGAACTTTGAACAGATGAAAGGAACAGTTTATAGAATTCAGAGCAACTTGCATGTTTCATAATGTTGTATTTGCAGCATTCCATTAACTGATTTTATACTTAACCTGTTCCTTTCTTCTGTACACTGAGCAGTCATGAAGGAAAACACTCTATTTACATTGTTGTTATGTCCAGGAATGGAGAAATAATATTCCACAATTTTTAACAACTCTGAATATTGCTCACTAGAAACACAGTTAGGATAACCCATTTCTTATGAGACGGCCAATTCTAAAAATATTTCAATTTCAATATCTGGTTAAAATGTGTACTCTCATTTAATTTACAGGTTGTGTTATCATGCAACCACAAAAAAAATATATGAGAGACTAATTTTCCTAGGAAAGCAACGAATTTATTCAATTCAAAAGTTAAAACCCGTCATTATTTGTCCTGTATAAATGAAACGCCACTTACCTGCAAACTTTGCAGAAAGCTTCGTGCTCAGTTCTTCCTCACTTAATTCTAGGAAACTTCCCCTTACGTCTGAGAGACATTATTATGCCGCATTCTTAAATAATAAATATTTAATACACAAAAAATCGAAGTACAAAACCACGGTTATTTACAAGCAAACACACAGAACTTAACGGAAATGCAGTTTGTATACTTTTATGGTATACTACTCGAGATGAATAGTCTCTATCGATATCTCGAAAGATATTCTGTACTCTTTGGTTGTTTGTATTTTCGACACCATAGAGGTTTTCCTGTTGCTTCCTTAGCGGTAATTTTAAATAATCATAAGTTGATTTCAAATGTAGCAAAAATCGCGGAATTTTGTCTTTTCGGCTCAGACATTTTAATTTAGCGTAAAATCGCGGACTGTCCACAAAATCCGTGGCATATGACAACCCTAAATGTAATACATAATGGCTAGATTAATTTCTTCCTGTAATACACGCACATGTAGTTAAGTCTCGTATACCAGGTTGGGCACGACATGTGGCATGAATGAAGAATAAAAGAGCGGCATGGAAACTCCTTGTAGTAAAAACCAGAGGCAAAGCGCCCAATAGGAAGACCGAGAATAAGGGGGGATAATAATAACTACGATTTCAGGGAAGTAAATTATACAGGGGATGATTGAAAAACATTAGCTCAGGATAGGGATGTATGGAGAGCTTATGTCCGCGCGGCCATAAACCTACAGGTTCGATAGAGACACTGAGTTAGTTACACACACACACACACACACACATATATATATATATATATATATATATATATGGGGAATGAAAGACTTGCATGGGCTTCTTGTAGGAAAGCCAAAGGGAAAACGCCCAGTTGGTAGACCAATAATGAGGTGGGAGAATAACATTAAGAATTGCACTCTCTTTCACTACTTTTCAAGCTTCTGAATTCCTACACTCCTAGTTACCTGGCGTCCAGATTTGAGAAGTTATCCTCTTACCACAATATTGACACTAGGTCACAAGATAGCAGTCTGCTAACAATTCCTCTTCATAGCACTTCCTCCTATTCTACTTCCTTCACAGTAGCCTCTGCCCGCTCCTGGAATCTCCTTCCTCAAGATATCAGGGGTTGCCGCACACTTGGCACCTTTAAGTCATGCTTATATAGTTACCTGTTGTCTAATAATTAATTTTTCTCTATTTATTTAAATTTCTACTACGTCATTAATCTTTTCCTCGTTTTTTTATCTATCTTGTACATATTATATATTTCATTCGTTAAATTTAGAATAAATCAAAATACATTATAAATATTAATTGTATTGTATTCATAACATGTAATCATTTATATATATATATATATATATATATTGTAATTTAGATTTAAGACTATTTTTTTGTTTGTATTTTTTTAAACTTGGTTGAGTGGTAGACAAGGCCTTAAGGCCATAACTCTGCCAGGTAAAATAAAGCTATTATTATTATTATTATTATGATTTGAGGGAAATAGATTATACAGGGAATGATTGGAAAGCATTAGCTCAGGATAGGGATGTATGGAGAGCTTATGTCCGTGCGGCCATGTACCTACGGGTTCGATAGTGCCAGTGAGTAAGTGTATATATATATATATATATACACATATATGATATAGTTATAACATATATATATATATATATATAATATCAGTCAAATATTATATACAGTATAATAGGCTCATGGTCGCGAGGACATAAGCTCTCCATACATCCCTATCCTGAGCCAAAGTTTACCAATCGTCCCCTGTATAATCCACCACCCTCATATCATGGTTGTTATTCTCTCACCTCATTCTTGGTCTACCAACAGGGTGTTTTCCCTCTGGTTTTCCTACAAGAAGCTCCCATGCTCCTGTTTTATTTCCCCACTCGTGCCACATGTCCTGCCTATCACAGTCTACGAGACATGACTGTTCTTATTATATCTCTGGTTTCCTACAAAGATCATGTAGCTCGCTGTTATAAAGTCTTCTCCATTTGCCTGTCCATTCATCTCTCTGGAATGAAAATGCACCTCAGAATTTGTATATATGATCTCAAACTCGAGTGTTTAAATCATCTTAAACTTTTTCAAATAGTTTTATTCTCTCATTGGTTAAAATTCACATACTTACATGTAATGACAAACACAAAATAATATCCCCTACCTCCTTGTAAGATCATCTACAAAGAACTTTCAACAGATACTATTCTAATACCAGCTACATCTCTCTACGCATTCAGTTTCACCATTAACTGTTATTTCCAGGTCTGTTTTGGTCTTTCTCTTCCTCTATTTTTTTTTAAGATTCCAACTACTGCAATTCTTGTTTTCAATTCCTCCAATGACCTTTCCAATGTCCAGTTCCATTTTTTAATTATTTAATTCAACATTTTTTTGTACTTTTTTATATAAAATCTATCTATCTTCTTAATGTATCCAGGACAACACGAAGTTCTACTACATTGTTCTTCATTTTACAAAAGATGGATATAGCACCTGATGTTTGTAGTATATTCCAGCTGCTAGAGTCCAAAGATGAGGAGTTGTCAGGATATATTGTTGTGCTTTTTCCAAAGTTCCAGGTATTAAAGATTTGAGTTTAGTTCTTTGAAGGTTTGGAAAAGAGCAATTTATACAGATGTGTTCAAGATCTTCTTCATGACTGTTACACCAACAGCAGGTATAGATATTTCTGGGTGACTATGTGGCCTATCCTTGCTCTTGTTAAGAAAGTTTGTATAATTCTGGGGATGGTTTTGTACATTTGTAAATCATTTGGTTTGTCTAGCTTGTAGTGTTTTACCTTGTCAGATGAAAGCCATGTTTTGATCCATGAATTTATTGTAGAGTAGGCACTAGATAAATATGTTGTTAGCGACGGTTTATAAAATCTATGATCTACATAAAATTCAAACCAACAGCATCACCAGCAGCACTGCTATCGTTACCAAAGGGGAGGATGGTGATATCTTCATGAACATAGCAGCACACAGAGGTGCAAATTTAAAAGCACTAAAACAATGTGCAAAATCATAATTATCTTCAGATCTAGTTAGATAACCTAACAAATGAAACAGCTCCTTTAAATGGACTTCACGCCTCATGTGAATTCATTGAATTATCTATTTGTTTTTTCTGATTATTAAATAATACTTCCATTACAATTATTTTTGCCAAAACCAAGCAAGGCTTTGTGTCAGTACCTTGAATCAATATCAATTTATGATAAATACTCAATCTCTGCCCCTTGACATACCCACATTCCTCTTGAAAGCAATACACTGTATCACTGTTTTTTCCAACACTGTGTATGGAAAGAAAACATTTCAATATCCTGAATACTTCCAATTTTACTTCAATATTTCATCTTCTTCTTCTTCTTCTTCCTTTCATGTGATAGACCTAGTGGTCTGTCAATCCAACGTTTGAAGGGTCTGTCCAAAGATCTCTTGCCTGGTGGCTGGTAATTTAAGATTTGACGTGGTATTCTTGTTCTGCTCATTCTTCTTACGTGTATTTTTGTACATATTCCATGACTGATTCTGTTTGTAATTCTTTGAGAATCTCAGAATTCCTTTTAAGGTCTGTTCTTGAGTAACCTGCAGTACGTCTCATAAATTTCATTTCTGCCGCAGTTAAGTCTTTGTTCATCTACACTGCGAACTGTGCAGGCCTCACTGCCGTAACATAATGGGTCTGGCCAGCTTTTTATAAATTTTAGTTTGTGTGTGTTGCTGTACTGTGTTTGGCTTGAAAATATTATTTATAATTCCTGCTACTCTGTTAAATTTTATAATTTTTTGACTAAAATCTTTTTTCTCTTCGTATGTAACTTGGTAGCCGAGGTAGTTAAATGTGTTAGTTTGTTATAATATTTTATTATTAATAACAATTTTATGCGAACTGGGTCTTTTCCTAGGAAAGCTATGACTTTAGATTTTTCTGTTCAGATTTCCATGTTGTAGTTTATTGCAATTTGGTGGAAAGAGTGGACTGAACGTTGTAGGTCATCTTCTGAGTTCGCTATAAACACAATGTCATCTGCAAATAATAGGGTATCTAAATTATACAATCTATCAAGTGGTATGCTGCCATGTGGTTGTAGTCTCCATTCTTTAATAATTGAGTTCATGTATATTGTGAAGAGCATTGATGAAAGACCACATCCATGTCTAACTCCTTGATTAATTGGTCTGCATTCAGAGATTTTATTTTCAATCTTAACTTAGATGTAATTATCATAATAAAGAAAGCACCTCCTTTTTAACATTCTGAATAGATCATAACATTATTTTGCAGTGACTGACTCTCTAAGAAATATGGCTACCAGATTGTATATATAGTGCATGAATGTCAGCAGAAAGTGCATGCGATAGATAATATAAAAACATTTGTAACAATTGATTATACCACAAAAAAAAGAAAACACTGTTTGCACTTTAAACGAATTATTTTCTAGGAAATGACGTTGCAGAAAAATATCATTGACATATTTACATCATAGAACATCAAATTAATTAATACCTATAACGTTGGTTATAAATTCCTCCACTAGGGTGCATTCTTACAATATTGCGATCCTTTGGTAATAAATAATATTATGATCCAGTTGCAGTGATGAACAAAGGAAGGAAATGAAGCACACCAATCGTTTCTCATTTGTTTTCAAACATCGCCGTTTACATTAAATACATAAATATTTAAAAATAACTATAGTTAAATAATGATTTGTGAGTAAACAGCTTAATTTTATTCGTTAAATAGTTCTAACAAATGCCACTCTTGATTTCCAAATTCTCTAGATAAATTGGAAATCACTTGTGGCATTACTTATGACTATTTAACTCATGCCACAAATGCTGGTCAATGACCAATTACGTTTCAATGAATCTTGTTTTACAACCAATGACAGTCGTGTATCACCTCACTCTTTATCAATTTATCTTTATCAGCTCCTACTTTTGTGATAAAGAGAGCTCCTCCTTTTTAATGTTCTGAACAGGTCAAAGCATTAGTTTTCTCCAACAAATACATTGAATATAGCAAATAATGAAAAGATTTCTTGATTTTACTGAGTTGTTTACTAAAAAATAAATGAATAACCCGTAATGTTGATTATGATGTATAGTTTGATGTGTTTCATTATTTCTCCACTTGGGTGCACTCTTACAATATTGCGATCTTATTTGGCAATAAATAATATGATCAAGCAGCAGTGAATGAACATAACCTCACATTTCTGATTTGTTTTCAAACATCGTTGTTTACATTAAATATATAAATATTTTAAAATAATTATAGTTAAACAATGATTTGTGAGTAAACAGCTTAATTTTATTCGTTAAATAGTCCTAACAAATGTGACTCTTGATTTCCAAATTCTCTACATAAATTCACTTCGTGAGTCGTGAATTTATCAATAATTTGGAAATCACTCGTGGCATTACTTATGATAAACTTTAATTGGTAAATTCTATGCAAAACACGACTGTGATTGGTTGTAAATCAAAAATCATTGAAATGTGATTGGTCATTGACTCCTATTTGGGGCATGAGTTAAATAGTCCTTATAAATATCATATATAGCTTTTATCAATTGGTCTGGGATGCCATCACATTTGAGGACTTCTAATAATAAATATTTCCAAATCATACCTTACTATTAATAAGGGAACTGTCAACCATTGAATGATGAAACTTACCTTCCAATTTCTTCCAAAGAAGTGATAGTAGAGTCCGGATATTAGGCACTTAAAAAATTCAAAATAGGCAGGCAAAAAGGCACTAAAAATCATTAATATAGGCACTAAAAATTCAAAATAGGCTCTTACAAAAAATGGACTACAACATAACTTTTTACAGTCTTACGTTAAGAATATGGTAGTGCAGCATGGACAATACGAAAAAAAGATGAAAGCCGAATAACAGCAAATGAGATGTGATTTATGCGCCGTACAGCAGGCTACACAAAGTGGGACCATAAAAGAAATGAGGAAATTATGAAAGAGTTGGATGTAGAACCCATTGTTCACCATATACAAAACTACCAGAACAACTGGAAAGCCCATCTTCAACGAATGCCGTCTCATAGAATTCCAAAAGCCATGCTTCGCTACTGCCCCCAAGGCAAAAGATTGCTGGGACGTCCAAAAAAGCGCTGGGTGGAAAATTCCTCTTTGAGACCGTAACAGGCCATACGGCCTAATACTTGCATGGATGATGATGATGTTGTTAAGAATATAAACATATGCTATCAATAGCATGCGAAGATATAATAGATGCTTTTGGAATTTGTTTTGCCTTTTTACAAAGAGCAGAACCGTCACTTGAGAATATTTCCGCACCAAATTCTTTCATGAAATTGGTCAGTTTGTCTTTAACTGTTGTCCGCTCCTTAGGTTCTTAAAAAAACTGTTCTAAAGGTAAAAAGAAAAACTTTGTCTTTGAAGCACCTTTCTGTGAATGAGGACAGCAGACTGAATGAGTGTTACCAAGATCAAAAATAATATTGCCAGTCACCTAAAGGTTTCAGCACCAGGTGTGAGACAGAGAAAGAAAGCTTGAGCTTTGTCACCCAACAATGTTTGTATTGAAAAGAAGCAAAGAACTTTTCTCCAAGCCTTAGAGCCGGAGCATAATACAATGGGACATAGCACAGGGCTATTTCGCTTAACGGGAATGCTTGAGGTGGAAAAATATATAATATTTACCTAACAGGAGTGCAATGAGGGGGAAACCATCTACCTGCTAGGTTATTGAGTTATTGCCACCCATATCCTAAAATATTCTAAGGGAATTTATAAAAAGAACACTTGAAAACTTCTATGAAATGATTTGTGCCATGAAGTTTGTCCATTTCAATTGATTACTGAGTTAATTTCGAGAAAAAAATTGCAAATAGGTATTTATAGGCATTATAAGCTGAAATAGGCAATATAGGCTAAATGAAGTTCATGGAAAACAACTCTAGGGTCGCTGATATGAACTTATATGAAGTCACTTTTACAATATCTATAATAAATAACTATAGGCATTTTCCCTAACATCCAGTCTCTAATTATAACGTACACACATGTATACCATGTGTCACTTGATCAATATTTTTGACAAATTGTCTGCATAGAAAAACTTACTGGTCATTCTAGTATAAATGAATTATAGACTTGAAGAGTGAATGTTCAATATGTGAGGTTCTGCTAATAACATGTAGGCTATATTACATACAGAATAGGTTAGAACTGCCAACATAACCAATGTAAAACTAATAACATTTAATAACTCCAAGCGTAATAGGCCTAGAAGTCCATTGGCCTACCAGCCGGCTGCTGGCCTCGCATCCACATGCGTTAATCACAGAGGTAGACAATCATCTAGCAAGTGTACGGGTAACAAGTTGGCAGTATGTCAGGTCCCCCAGCCGTTATAACTGGTCTTCTAAACATAGTTAAAATTGAGAAATACTTATTATATTGTCTGTCCAACGGATCTGTACCCCCGTAAGATATGCAAACTAAAGCCTACTTCCTTTTCTGCCTTGGTCAAATTATTTCCCTCCCTGCATTCCTATCTCTCTCACTTTTCTATCTCTCTCTTGCACTTGCACTCCAGTGTTGTCAACTTGACTCCAACCTTGCATTATTCGATATTCAAGCGCCATGACACTGGGGGAAGTTTGGCAACATCCCTACTCGATGGCTGCTGTTTGACGTGGTGGGAGGGGAGTGCGGTGAAATGGCGTGAGTATAGACATGTACTTTTCTAAGAACGATGCCAGCGCTGTAGGTGCACAGATCCGTTGGTCCGAGTATATTAATATACATGATACATCATTCTAGTGAATGGAAAACATTCTTTTGAACACAAATTCATGGAATAAGTTATTTTATGAGTTATATGTGAAAAATAAAGTTTAAGTGCTTCATTAGAGAAATATGTGATCTGTTGAAGATTCGAGAAACTTATTTTTATACAATGATTATTGAAAAAAAAATGAAAATTTTACAAAATAAATTAATAAACATGTTATGTTAAGTTATGTAGGTAGGAAATAACACTATGAGGTTTATTTTAATTTTTGTTTAGTTGTTTCTTGACTCACCTCATACTTCTTAACTCCCTTGCATATCTAGATTTCGTCACTGTATTTGTGACATTCTCAATGCTGTTCACATTCACAACTGACGTCCAATGGTCTCCTCTCCTGCAGACTGACCTCCGTGCCATCTAATGGCTGACCGACGAACTTCCAAATCAATCCCCTCTCCTTATCACCGGGTATTTCAAAATTCATAGTTGTGTTTTTATTCTTGCATATGTAAATTTTTTCCCAAATTGTGAGTTCCTTCGGATTTTCCAATTGTTTAAGTAATTTTGTTTTGTTTCTCCTTGGAGAAACAGAAAAATCTGCAATAGCTGCACATGCCTGGTCAGAAAAACATAGAATAGAAACCAAAACAAAATGACTTAAACAATTGGAAAAACCGAAGGAACTCACAATTTGGGAAAAAATGTACATATGCAGGAATAAAAACAATACCCGGTGATAAGGAGAGGGGACTGATTTTGGAACTTCGTCGGTCAGCCATCAGATGGCGCGGAGGTCAGTCTGCTGGAGAGGAGACCATTGGACGTCAGTTGTGAACATGAACAGCATTGAGAATGTCACAAATACTGTGACGAATATGATACGACCCTAATGTAATATAGTGATTAAGGAATATAAGAAATGAATAAATAATGAAGGGACAGAATATAGTTAAAAATAAATTAAGTTTCATATTGGTAAATAGTTCTCACTAAGAAGCGGTTGAAACCCTAAGTAAAAGATGTCATAAACATGTAACTCCTCAAATTGACCTGAAATCCTTAAGCTGGTCTAGCTTCAAAAATCACGTTTGGGAGAAATGTCAAACTCCAAATTTACAATCGCGGAAAGCCCAAGCTGGCAAACATGCTCCCTAGCCGTGAGAATAAAATCAAAAGGTAGGTGGTAGTTTAAATAAAATAGTTATGCCCTTGGAGGACATGTGATTGAATATTCTAACCAATCAAAATCAGAGTTAGGGTATAGACCATATATGGGAATAATGGTCCTGACTTCGATACGGAACCCATGAGGACAAAATTTAATACACTTATACTCGACACTTAGAAGGAAGAAGATCTTGATTGTATAGTAAAAAATATCTTGTAACAACGATTATGGACTTAGGGATAATCTCCCGAACTCATAAGTCATTTGCTAGTCCTCATTAGCTAAATATCGAAGACCAGGGACAGAAAAGTCTTATTTTCACTGTGTAATGTGCATTTAAATTGGCAGAGATTAATTAAATAAAATAATTCAAATAATTAGTGATTGTCTGTTCCTACGCAATTCTCCTTCCGAACACGTTATAGATAGGAGTCTCAGCGCTCACCCTGAAACAGGAACCGACTAGCTACCGAGGAAGGGCAAGTAACAATTCACAATTAAATCAAGTGGAACTAAACTGAGATTACCAACCCTATAAACGTACTGCCCCAATACAGTGATGAAATCTAGATATGCAAGGGAGTTAAGAAGTATGAAGCGAGTCAAGAAACAACTAAACAAAATTAAACATGTTATGTATTGTGTTAAAAAAATTATTTAACGCATCACAAAACTGAACCCCACATAATAAACATTTTGAATATTAAACACAAAGTTCAGAATCACCATGTTATATTCTGAAAACACAAAATGCTTCAAGAGATAAAACAAAAACATGAAATGGGTTTGTACAAGAGGAGTCTGCACTGCATACACACCTTTTACTTGCGGGTGCTGTACAAAAATAAACATAACAGTCATTCATTTTTACCATAAAACCTCATCTAAAATATTGTAATAACATTTAATATTTTACACTTCTGACACCTCTTTTAAATTTGTGTGTGCAACAGTAATTGTTGTATAATGTACATACAATGTTAATATGAGTACATGTATCCACTTCCAGATCTATCGTCAAAACATTATGCACTGCCGTACATAAATAGATATGGTTTCCATTAACAAAAGAAACAAGTTAAACAAGCAGAGAACCAATCTAACTGAAATGACTTATTACCAGATACCTAAGTAAAACTTACAATTGTAGGCATTGTATCAGTTACCCTACCAGGTACTGTATTCATACATCTCCAGATTAAATTCTATGAAGCAATTCAAGCAGCCATCATTCTATTGCCTTCCTCTAAAAGGATCTATATCAGCAATTTTTAAACTCTATGATGAATATTCCACTATAAGTTCCATTTCTAAAATTATACTCTAAAAACAAAACTGCTCTATAAACAGAAATGTATTTTAACTTCAATGTTGAAATTGAAATAATTGTGGAAAAAAATAAAAACACACTGTTCTGGGCAAAAAGATCACAACATTTACTGCAACAGTAAACAATATTTAAATATTTATGCAGCAATATTTAGATAGTATTTTAATTAAATAATATACAGTGTGATTATAAAGTTCCAGTACATTTTAAAGAAATCGCTTACATATCGTATTTCTGTTACAGCCATTCGAAAGATACAAATATGTTCACCATTGAAGAGCGGATAGAGATTGTTGCTGCGTGTTTAAGAGGCCAGTCGTACGAAGAAGTTAGAGACTGATTCCAAAGGAAACCATCACGGGAGACGTGTATATTGATATGTTGCATCTTTTCTTATAGCCACAGTTACAGCAAGATGGTATCATTGACACAGTGGTGTTGCAACAAGATGGAGCACCACCACACTTTGCTCTGGCTATACGCGGGTATCTCAATGACAGGTTTCCCAAAAGGTGGATTGGAAGGGCATCTCCTCGTATCTGGGCACCTCGTTCACCAGACCTCGCACTCCTGGACTTTTTTGCTTGGGGGTTCATCAAGCAACAGGCGTACAGAACCAAGTTTCCTAATCTGCAAAGTGCTGAAAGAACGCATACGCCAAGCGAGTGAAATGATTACAGAGGATATGTTGGTGCATGTTTTCCGGGTGACGCGACGGTGCGTCGTTGGGAAACATGTTTTGAGATTGATGGAGGTTATGTTGAACACTAACTTGATAGTAGAAACTACCTTATAATTTTTGTTATATATGCGCTACGTTATCTTCAAAATGTACTGGGACTTTATAATCACACTGTATATTAAGTAAAATTGTAGACTTTCACGGCAGGTATTTTGATTCATGTATTTTATGTCTTTCGGGCTAAATGGCCGTGGTCTGGTTTTATTAAAACTCGACGTTTCGTCTACTACTGCAGTAGACATCCTCAGGAGATTCTGCGTGTTCTTTGACTTGTTAACTCTTCAAATGTCGGCTGCAGACTGGCTGTGTGTTGGAAATCGTGTCCTTATTTATAGTTGAGTATTGTGAGGAGATGTTTTCTACATGGTCCGTTACTTTGGAGCCAGTGATAACCAATCAGAAAAATAGCTCCAAAGTAACGGACCGTGTAGAAAACATCTCCGCACAATACTCAACTATAAATAAGGACACGATTTCCAACACACTGCCAGTCTGCAGCCGACATTTGAAGAGTTAGGAGGTCAAAGAGCACGCAGAATCTCCTGAGGATGTCTACCGCAGTAGTAGACAAAACGTCGAGTTTTAATAAAACCAGACCACGGCCATTTAGCCCAAAAGATATAAAATACATGAATCAGTATATATTAAGTTTTAATATAACAATCATTAAAAAATAGTTTAAATTAAGTGGAAATTTTGTAAATTACAGCACTTTTATTAATATCTTATTAATAATTTTATTTTATTAATAGTTTTATTGGTTTATTTATGTATTTATTGTATTTTTTAAAGAAATTACAACTATAATTTCTATAAAATTGCACTAAATGGCCTTTATGTCAATATGGGAGTGATTTATACGATTATATATTGAAATATTTTAAACCGGAGTTACGTATTTCTAACAAGACCTGATTGAAATTTAAATACCTTGTTTTTAATTGATATTACATTAATGTATTTATTTCCAATCCTGTCAGAAGTAAAATTATACTTGACAATACAATTTTGGAGCAATTTTACATATCTAGGATATAATATCTCATATGAAGAAGAAAAGAATGTAAATCCAAAATGTCAAAATTTCTACAGATTTTAGGGTTAATTCTTGTTTAGTTGCTCTTCCAGGTTAAAAAATTAGTCCAAAACATTCAAGATTAAAAATGTATAAAATATTGCTATTCCAACTCTTTTGTATGGTAGCGAAGTATGGACGTTGAAACAGAAGGATATACATAGACTTATATCAGCTGAAATGAGATATCTTTGGACGACTGCAGGATACACACAACTAGATCATGGAAAAAAATAAGGGTCGTATGCAAATACATTAGTCTCTACTCAAATTACTTCCAATCACTAGTGAGCTGAGATCGAATTAACGGCCGCCTTAACCGGTCATGTATGAATGTTGACGTTTTCGTAATATTGGCAACGAATTACCCAGAATTCTCAGCGATAAAACCACTTCCGTTATTTTCATCTGCTATAGAGGAATGCATTTATGCTTGCATCCCGCAAATAATACCGTATACAAACACGTCTGCGACGTGCAATATTACGCCGATTCTCCTGTTCTTCCAGTTGAATTCTTTGGTAGACTCTATCAAATTCCTCTTCTCCGCATATACCGAAAACATGATCGAAGTCTTCAAGGTCCGACATCTTGGATAAGTTTCAAACTACATCGGTTACCATCGGTTCCCTTCGGGATTTTCACATAAGTTTATATCTTGAGCTACGATCTTAAGGTACCTTGTCAGGTAGCTTTACAATTATTACCGCGTGAATAGATTTCTGAGTAAAAAAAATGTGTTTGAATAAAACTTTATCAGCAGAGAACGCCTTTTACTGTCTAATGCGTTCAAACATTCGACCCTAAAGATATCTTAGATGAATGGAAACTTTAAAAAACAAAATTTCTGATTATATGTCAAGATGGATGCAACATGTTCATCAAATAGAAAATCACAGGATACCCAAGCAGATGTTAAGCTATCAACCTGCAGGAAGAAGAAGAAGATCAGGACATCCACTCAAAAGACTTCTGGATGGTGTTTCTATGATGATAATGATTTATTTTCACTGTTTACTTTTACATTATCAATTTCAAAAGGTTTAGAGTTTTGATAATAGTTACCAAAAGTTTAATTTGCTTTCACATTATCAGTTTCAAAAGTTTAGACTTTTGGTAACAATTACCAACTGTTATGCTTCCAGTTATATTATATGGATGTGAAACATGATCTCATTTTATGGAAGGAGAAAAGATTATGAGTATTTGACAATAAAGTTCTTAGGATAATTTTTTATCCAAAAAGAGATCTAGCTGATATTTATGAAAAACCAGAATATAAAAACAATAGTCTCTTGGGGTAGTACATGTGGCAATAATCAGTAATGGAAGAATAACATGAACAATGATTTGAGGAGGTGAATTATATCCATCCATAGTAATTCTGCCCGAGGGCAGGTCTTTCACTGCAATCATAGCATTTTCACGCTATACTTTGCAGCTTTATTAGTGATAAAATAAAATAAGTTAAAATATACCTTCTTAGGTAAAATCCGTCGTCCTCAACTTATAAAATATGTAATATTTATGCCTGTAGGCCTTTCAGAACATCCGTTCCATCTTCAGCAGGTCACTCTTCGCTACAACATCCAATATGATGATTGATACTGCTGAAGATGGAACGGATGTTCTGAAAGGCCTACAGGCGTAAAGATTACATATTTTATAAGTTGATGACGATGGATTTTACCTAAGAAGGTATATTTTAACTTATTTTATTTTATGACGCTCCACCTCAACGGGTTAGTAAAGTAAAGTAATCCCACAACAGGCCTCGGGAGGCCCTTGGGGTAGTAGGAAGTTAAGGCTCCTACGTTTTCTAGACAATCGGCACTTGATGTCAGCCGGGTTGTCAGCCCTGCGTGACAGCCGCCTTTACCCCCAGAACAAGCGTCTGGTACTCATTTCCGTTAGAGGCTGAGTCGACCCCAGGGCCATAGTGCTGCCAGAAGGTTTTGGTCAGTTTAAAAATCCTGACCCCACCGGGACTTGAACTCTCGACCTTCTGGCTTGTAGCGTGGTGCCTTAACCACTACACTACGGTGTGCCCCCACAACAATGAATTTTATTAGTATTTACTAGTGAGTTACAGGTTGAGAAAAATGTCTTCCTCCGTAGAGAGACTCAAACCAGCGTAAGTCCCGTAGTTCTGCGCCAAGACTTCTTGCATTAACCACTCGGCTATGGCGCGAGACTCTTGGTATCAATGAAAGACAAAAATGGTTATTGTGAGTTATCTGTAAGAGATAAGGGACTCTTGGTATCAATGAAAGACAAAAATGGTTTTTGTGAGTTATCCGTAAGAGATAAACATATGCTGTCACAGACTTTTTTGTAGAGCTTTTTGAGATATTCAATTCTGTGTACATTAATTTTGAGTATTTCTTATGGTTTAGGCAGCATAAGCCATTTAAGCGTCCAAAGAACTACTTTTTTCATGTTTTCCACTACAAAGGGCGATTTTTAAGGGTGTAGGAGTTGAGTATCACAAATCTCTTATAGCCTATGTTCATCCCGGGAATCTCCTGAACATTTTGCAAAAGAACCCCATCACAATCGGATCAACGGTATGGCCGCGCATAAAGTACGAACAAACAAACAAATATACAAACAAACAATTTTTATATATAAGATATATTAATTGTAGTTAATAAATAAAATCTTGGGGTTAAAAAATCAACCTCAAATATGTTTTATGTAAGTAAGATACTGGGAATAATTAAAAACAACTATGCAATTTGTATAGGGTTTGTTCCGTTACAACTTTTATAATACATATGCTTTAACATCAAGGGGTCGCATGCAAATATATTAGTCTCTACTCAAATTACTTCCAATCACTGGTGAGCTGACTCACCGTGACCAATTGCTGAGATCGAATTAACGGCCGACTTAACCGGTCATGCATGAAAGTTGACTATTTGTAATATTGGCAACGAATTACCCAGAATTCTCAGCGATAAAACCACTTCCGTTATTTTCGTCTGCTATAGAGGAATGCATTTACGCTTGCATCCCGCAAATAATACCGTATACAATGACGTCTGCGTCGTGCAATATTATGCCGATTCTCCTGTTCTTCCAGTTGAATTCTTTGGTAAACTCTATCAAATTCCTCTTCTTCGCGTATACCGAAAACATGATCGAAGTCTTCAAGGTCCGACATCTTGGATAAAGCTGCAAAGGTTTCAAACTACATCGGTTACCATCGGTTCTCTTGGGAATTTTCACGATAAGTTTCTATCTTGAGCTATGATCTTAAGGTACCTCGTCAGGTAGCTTACAATTATTATCGCATGAATAGATTTCTGAGTAAGCAAAATGTATTTGGATAAAACTTTCTCAGCAGAGAACGCCTTTTACTGTCTATAGCGGAGGAGGACTAAGTTGGCATGATTTCTGCTATCCTTGTCTAGAGACCTGTTCTTCCACCCTTCGCAAAATACAATGGGCTACCCTTGTAAAATTACTTAGGAATGCTAGAAAAACTCCACCCCCCCCCACTTCCGTCCAGTCACTTTTGTGTCAGGTAATTTTTGTCAGTGGCGACTGGTTCAGAGTGCTCTGTTAAAAGTGACTGCAGAAGAGCGAGTGAAAAGATTGAAGAGTCATATTGGCAGCAGACGGTTTAATGGACGAAATTAGTGATCGGTTTGAAATAAATTTAGACGATACCAATGACGATGAAAATGAAAATGAAGACATAGAAACTTGCCAGGAAGAATGTTTAGAAGAAGGGAATGCCACCACTGCAGGGAGTGTCTGCGCTACCGCTGTCACCGTGAAGTGATATGTGTATGAGTGAGAAAGAAGATGGTGAGTACTCTCTTTCTCTTTCTAAAATATTCTAGACAAGTTAGCCCTCATGGACTATAATGCGTTCAAACATTCGACCCCTACAGTCATATCACATCTGGGATCTTTAGGTTATCCAGTAGACTGTGTGTTCTTATCAACATACTTTTGTGAAGAAATTAACTGATTTTAAATTTAATGCTACTGTATTATGAAATGGTAATTTTGATGAAATGGATCCAGGTAAAGAAATTCCAATTCAGTATTTGCATAATAATTAAATGAATTGTGATGTTTTCTTACCTCATACATCTATGTTTCTTTAAACACAGCACTGCAGTATCGGCGACACTTTGTTCGTCATCGTCAGCTGTTTTCACGACTGTCAATTTTTTCTCCTTTTTGCCGGTAATTATCTAGACTGCCATCTGGTGTTCTTTTGAAGGAATTACTCTTCAAACTGCCATCTGGTGTTATTTTGAATGAATCATTTCCTAAACTGCTATCTGTTGTATTTTTGAAGAACTTTGTAATCAAGCTTGGTTCTTCCGGAATCTCAAAGTTCATAGTTCTAGTATGGTTTTTTTGAATATATATTTTTTCCCAAACTGTTAAATCCAAAGGTTTAGATAGATGTTTTAAAAGTTTTGCTTCTTTTTCAATCCTATGATGCTCTAATAAACTATGTGCTGCTATAGCTGATTTTTCAATTTCTCCATTCTTCATGTTTCTGAAGTGCTCTTTTTTTACGAATTTCCAAGTTCCTTTTTGTTTTTCCTATATATATCTTGTTGCAATCTTTGCAATCAATTTGATAAATCCCAGATTTTTTGTTGTCTGGGGTATTACATTTATTATTAGTTAACAGCAGATTACCCAGGCTGAATTTGTTAATTGGAGCTAATGTTATATTAAAATTTCTGAAAATTTTTTGAAACTTATTATGAACTTCAGGATGGTAAGTGAATTTCTTGAATTTTACATCTTTCTTGGGACCATGATGTAAGGTGGTGTATTCCTGTAACCTTTTTTGTTGTTTGAATTTCTTTAATTTATTCTTTATAATATATAAATATATCAGTATTTGCAAGTTACAAACTTTTTCAACATGGCCAAATGTAGAAGTATTTAACTTTCACAGGGAAATAACACTATGAGGTTTAATTAAATTAAATTAATGTTTTTATTACCTCACCTCATATCCTTTTTCTTCTAGACTGCAGTTTCGGAGCTTATCTCCATCGTCAGTAGCCTCTGGTCGACCAGTGTTATGTCGTTTCTTGGCAGTTTTCTTCTTACTTCTATCGGTGGACAGATGAACCTCTGGATCAGGTCAAAATTTGCGGGAGTTTCAAAATTCATGAGTTTATCTTTCTTGTTTTTTTGGATGTGGATTTTTTCCCAGACTGTAAGTTCTTTTTGTTTATCTGTGTGTTTGATTAGGCTAGCTTCTGTATCAATTAAATGCTTTTCAGACCAAGCATGGGCTGCTACAGCTGACTTGTACACTTCATCCTTTTTTATATTTCTAAGGTGTTCTTTCAATCTAGTTTTTAAATTTCTTTTTGTTTTTCCTATATAGATTTTGTCACAAAAAGAAATTTAAAAACTAGATTGAAAGAACACCTTAGAAATGTAAAAAAGGGTGAAGTGGACAAGTCAGCTGTAGCAGCCCATGCTTGGTCTGAAAAGCATTTAATCAATACAGAAGCTAGCCTAATCAAACACACAGATAAACAAAAGGAACTCACAGTCTGGGAAAAAATCCACATCCAAAAAAACAAGAAAGATAAACTCATGAATTTCGAAACTCCTGCAAATTTTGACCTGATCCAGAGTTCATCTGTCCACCGATAGAAGTAAGGAGAAAACCGCCAAGAAACGACATAACACCAGTCGACCAGAGGCTACTAATGATGGAGATAAGCTCCGAAACTGCAGTCAAGAAGAAAAAGGATATGAGGTGAGGTAATAAAAACATTAATTTAATTCTTAGTCAAGCTGTTTAATATTTTTGGTAACCGATTAACATCAACAAACAAATGATTTGTTTTTCAAAAGTGAAATAAAAAACCTAAAATATATAACATAATTTAATTTAAAGTTAGTAGGAAGTAACACTATGAGGTATCAATAATTTAATATTAAATATGTCATCTCACATCATATTTTGTCTTTTTTTAGACCGGTTTCAGAATAATTGAATCACTATTACAAACCACTAGGACGAAGAAATGTTGGAAGACCCAGTAAAAGATGGACAGACCAATTCTAACATGAGATTGGAACAGACCAGCAGGTCTAATCCTTGATGCTGATGATGAGTTTAACTCCAAAAACTACAGAAAAGAATTCAATTGCAATGGATACCTGCACATTGTGGAATTGCTGGAAATGACACTGCTGATTTTCTTGCCAAAAAAAGCTCCAATTTAATTCAGAATACGACTAAAAACTTACCTTTCGCATCCATAAAAAGAATAATTAAAAACAAATATAAAATCAAACAAAACCAAGATCTATGTAATAAAACCAAAGACAAAAAATGGAATATTTTAGTAAAGAAGCCAGATATTATTCCAGAAATTCCACGTAAAACTACTTACTTACTTACTCACTGGCACTATCGAACCCGTAGGTTCATGGCCGCGCGGACATAAGTTCTCCACACATCCCTATCCTGTGCTTTCCAATAATTCCCTGTATAATCTACTTCTCTCAAATCATAGTTAATGTTATTCTCCCAACCTTATTCTTGGTCTACCAACTGGGCATTTTCCCTCTGTCTTTCCTACAAGAAGCTTCCATGCAACTGGGGTAAAATTTTCCATGTAAAACTACAGTAGCAAAATTTAGACTGCTTACAGAACATGACTATTTGGCCAAACATTTATATAAAATATAAATCTACATGAATCCAAATTGTCCTCTATGCACAAAGATGAAGAAATGAACGAAGAACATCTACAAACCTGTGAAGTAATACCTTTTGGATCCACCATAGAGAAATGTTGGAGAGCAAAAATGCTAACGCCTTTGTTACCAAGGCCCAGCATTTAAAAACAACAACATAACATTGTAATTGGTCAAAAATTTATCAGAATAAGCTATAAGAAGTGATGTAGCTTTTTTAAGGTTTTCTCAAAAGTAGGATATTTGAAGTTTCTTCCTTTTCAACTTAGTGATTCAATTATTCTGAAAATCATCTAAAAAGAAGACAAGATATGAGGTGAGGTGATATTTTTAATAATTAAATATATCATACTGTTGTATGTTACGGCTGGTGGAAGGCTAGAAAATATCCTTCACCTCTTCTACTAAGTACAGATACAACCTTTTTTTAACTTTTACAGGAATTAATCACTATGAGGTTTAATTTATGGTAAAATCAAATGTTTCCTACCTCTCCCCATATAATTCTTCTAAGTAGATCGCGACTGATGTTATGTTGATTGGAAAAACCACTTCTTCTTCCCTCTGTTGGTGGACCGTTGAACCTCTGGATCAGGTCAGAATTTGCGGGAATTTCGAAGTTCATAAGTTTTCCTTTGTTTTTCTGAATGTGTATTTTTTTTCCAAACTGTGAGTTCCTTTTGTTTGTTTATTTGTTTAATTAGAACTGGCTTTTGATTCAAGTAAATGTTTTTCGGACCAAGCATGAGCAGCTACTGCTGACTTTTCCACTTCTCCATTTTTGACATTTCTAAGACGCTCATTCACCCTTGTTTTCAAATTTCTTTTTGTTTTTCCAATATAAATTTTGTCACAATCCCTGCATTTGATCTTATTAATTCCAGATTTGTTTTCTTCTTCAATTCTTTCATTTTTATTAGTTTTAATTATCCTATTAAGGCTGTGTTTGTTCTTCGGTGCTAATCTTAATTAAACTTTTTGAAAATTTTTTAAAACTTATAATGTTTCAATGGATGGTAAGTGAATTTCTTGAATTTTATTTTTTCTGTTTCTTTTATAAGTGTGCTTTCATTAATTAATGCTCATGCTTGGTCCAAAAAACATTTAATTGAATCAAAAGCTAGTCTAATTAAACAAACAGATAAACAAAAGGAACTCACGGTTTGGGAAAAGATCCACATTCAGAAAAACAAAGGAAAACTTATGAACTTCGAAATTCCCGCAAATTCTGACCTGATCCAAAGGTTCATCGGTCCACCAACAGAGGGAAGAAGAAGAGTTTCTTCTGATCGACATAACATCAATCGCCAAAATAGTACTGAAGATGAGACCATTACGGTATCGAAATTGCGATCTACTTAGAAGATTTGTATGAGGAGAGGTAGGAAACATTTGAAGGGTCCAGGGGAAAAAGATGAACGTCACATTAAACTCAAACTGAGATAAATGAATTTTAAGTTTTGAAACGCTATATCATTTCCCTGTACACATTATTTTCAAAGCCTTATAAAACGCAACCCATGGCTTCTTTAAGCAGTTTTCGCCTTTTAAATGTTACTAGGGAACAGCACAAACACTAAGAATTCGAAACCTCAGTTTTTGTGATTTTGTGACATTCATCGTTTTTCCCCTCGACCCTTCATTTGATTTTACCATAAATTAAACCTCATAGTGATTAATTCCTGTAAAAGTTAAACAGATACAACCCGTTTATTTATTTTCATATGCTTAAAACTTGCACTCATACACAGTATCATGGATAATAACTTCCTAATTTGTTTATAGTTTGTATTGAAACAATTAAAAATTTATCCTGTAACATGAGCTATTTAATTAGCAGTTAATATAATTTTAGCTCTATTACGTAAATCTGGGCTTTCATTATCAATATCCCTCCTCGTCACTCATAATTACACAAATTGCATTAATATTTAATTTTAGGAAGTTATATTTTGAGGTTATTTTAATTATATTATTTTTGGTCTGGACATCTTACCTCAATATTAATGTTGATTTGTTCTTGGACATGTTTCAAAACAATTCTGTTTTATCGTCAGCTTTCCCAGACTGGTTTTATTTATGTTGCATTATGTTGCACCACCTTGATGTCGATGTCAGCTCCATCCTGTGGTTGGCCAAAGAACCTCCAAACAAGGTCACCCTCCATCGGAATATCAAAATTCATAACTCTGTTTCTGTTCTTCTGAATATAAATTTTTTCCCAAATAGTCAGCTCTTTTGTATTTTCTAACTGTTTTAATAATTTAGTGTCTGAATTTATATTATGTTTTTCAGACCAAACATGAGCAGCAACTGCAGATTTTTCAATTTCTCCATTTTTAATATTTCTTATGTGTTCTTTGGTTCTAATTTTTAGGTTTCTTTTTGTTTTCCCTATATATATCTTTTCACAACCCATGCATTCAATTTGATATATTCCTGACTTTTTATTTTTATCAGTTTTTTCATTTTTGTTATTTTTATCAGTTTTTTTCATTTTTGTTGAAAAATGAAAATCTGATAAAAATAAAAAGTCAGGAATATATCAAATTGAATGCATGGGTTGTGAAAAGATATATATAGGGAAAACAAAAAGAAACCTAAAAATTAGAACCAAAGAACACATAAGAAATATTAAAAATGGAGAAATTGAAAAATCTGCAGTTGCTGCTCACGTTTGGTCTGAAAACATAATATAAATTCAGACACTAAATTATTAAAACAGTTAGAAAATACAAAAGAGCTGACTATTTGGGAAAAAATTTATATTCAGAAGAACAGAAACAGAGTTATGAATTTTGATATTCCGATGGAGGGTGACCTTGTTTGGAGGTTCTTTGGCCAACCACAGGATGGAGCTGACATCGAAATCAAGGTGGTGCAACATAATGCAACATAAATAAAACCAGTCTGGGAAAGCTGACGATAAAACAGAATTGTTTTGAAACATGTCCAAGAACAAATCAACATTAATATTGAGGTAAGATGTCCAGACCAAAAACAAATTGCATTATTAATTTAATCTTACTAAATTGTCATTTACTCATAAGTGTCTTATGTAAAAATTAATAACAAAAAAGTAATTTAGTAATAAAAGGTGAAATTCCCATCACAATTTAAGAATTGCTGTACTATAAGAAAACAATAATAATAATAATAATAATATTTACAATAATAATAATAATAATAATAAGCTCTGTTATTAAACAGAAACTGTAAGAATTTGCTTTCAGTCTGCGATTACTGCTTTAAGATGGATAATGTTATAAGCATAGTAGATAACCTAGCAATACTATAGAATCGGTGGTACAATCTAGAAAAGTGAAGATGGTGTCCTTCACAAATTTGATATATCACAGACATGGCATTGAATGATACAGTACCTGTACATATGTACGCCAGCAAACCTTTTGCATTATTGCTTACCACATACAGCACTGATAAATGTTAAAAATTATTCAGTTGTGCCATTATCTAATGGATTTGTGTTTTAATATTATTCACACTACAGTTTTATCAATTTTGCAGTGTAACATTACATTTTAATATTAAATAACCATATTTCTTCATTCATTGCATATACCAATTCTTTAAGCTTTTTAAAGGCCACAATATTTATGTTATTTTTTTATATTTGCCTCTATCTTAAGAATATAAGATAAATTCCTATAAATTTAATTTAAAAAACTGTAATAAATATATCACTTTTAGTATTGTACATGATCTATTGTCATGCATAGTGAGTTAGAAATGTGAGAACTGCAGAGCTCATATATAAATACAGTCATCAATAATCATTTTCAAATCTTATAAATGTACATTTAATATAAAACTTGTCCAACATACATTTAATATTGTTACACTTATAAATTATATTAAATGGTCGCACATATGCATAGGCTTCTTATGGTAACATTGATGAAATTGTAAATTTCCAGATATTCAATCTATATGGGCCGCATGCAAATACATTAGTCTCTACTCAAATTACTTCCAATCACTGGTGAGCTGACTCACCGTGAGCAATTGCTGAGATCGAATTAACGGCCGACTTACTGGTCATGCATGAAAGTTGATGTTTTCGTAATATTGGCAACGAATTACCCAGAATTCTCAGCGATAAAACCACTTCCGTTATTTTCGTCTGCTATAGAGGAATGCATTTACGCTTGCGTCCTGCAAATAATAGCGTATGCAACAACGTCTGCATTGCGCAATATTATGCCGATTCTCCTGTTCTTCCAGTTGAATTCTTTGGTAGACTCTATCAAAATCCTCTTCTCCGTGTATACCGAAAACATGATTGAAGTCTTCAAGGTCCGACATCTTGGATAAAGCTGCAAAGGTTTCAAACTACATCGGTTCCCTTCGGGATTTTCAAGATAAGTTTCTATCTTGAGCTATGATCTTAAGGTACCTCATCAGGTAGCTTACAATTATTATCGCATGAATAGATTTCTGAGTAAGCAAAATGTATTTGGATAAAACTTTCTCAGCAGAGAACGCCTTTTACTGTCTAATGCGTTCAAACATTTGACCCTTAAAGGAGTATTAAGAGATCAAGTTTCTATCAGCAAGAGTGTTAGTCATGACAACTGCCTCTACTCCCATCTGGTACTCATTTCAATTAGAGGCTGAGTCAATCCCAGGGCCAGGGCTATGGAGCTGACAGAAGGTTTAGGTCTGTTTAAAAATTCTGACCCATCAGTGATTGAACCTGAAATGTTACAACTAATCAACTGTGCTATGGCATGTCCCCTATATATATCATATAGAGTACTAAGGTTGAGGACAATGATTTCAAAACATATTCCATTTGGTACCTGTAAAAGACAAGTATTATTATTTATTTTTAGTTTTATCACATGATTTTTTTTAAATTTAAGACAAAGCTAGAGTTCAGTAGCTTCATATCTTACAATACCCACTTGTGACCCATCACAATAATTAATGTATTGTGGGAAAACCAGAGGGAAAGTGCTCAGTTTGTAGGCAAAGAATAACATGGAAGAATAACATTAAATATGATTTGAGAAAGGTAATTTATACAGGGGATAACTGAAAACATTAGTTCAGAATAGAGATGTATGAAGAGCTTATATCTGCACATCCAAGAACCTCTGGTTTGATAGTTATTATATGTTTTAATTGTTCAGTTGTGATGAAATTGTGAAACATTCACAATATGAGTAAATGTTGGTTGGTTGGTTGGTATCTAATGTCGAGCACTTGATAATAAATCATTCGCTCTCTTGCACTCCAATATTTAGCAGAAAGGCTGGTCTCTTCTACAAAAGCTGGGCAACGGAGGAGATGGTTTCTTTCCATATCTTCATTTAAATTGCAAAAAGGGTTCATTTCTCCTTCCTTCCTATACCTACTTTCTCTCGACGGGTGACGTAATCACCACATGTGGTGCCTACTACTAAACGGTTACAACTAGTTTATTATTATGACTAAATGTTAAATCACAGTAAGATATAATGTCAAGAGAATGAACCAGAAATATCCACCTCACTTCTTATTATATTTTCTCACCTGGACATGCATTTCCCCTCTCAACAAGAATTTTGTTGCACTGCCCATTCAATGTCTTCAATATTCATTCCCTCTCATGGTGGGCAGACAAACCTCAAATTCAAATCCTTCTCCCCGAGAATTTCACAATGCATTAGTACCTTATTCTTCTGGGAAGAAGGATTTGCCCACCACTAGAGGGAAGACATTGGACAGTTAATACAATAGTCAGAATTATAGTTGAGAATGGAGATGTTGATCTTTGAACCAAATAAAAAATATAATATGAGGTGAAGTGTACATTTTTGGTTCAATCTCTTGATAATATTACCTTACAATCAATTTCTGATTAACAATATAATGTGTCAATTCTTAGATTGTGCATTAAGTTATTAGATTTCTAAAGCAAACAATAATTGATTTTAAAGATTACTATTTATATTTAGTGACAACTATTACAAAAACAATATGTTAAAATTTGCTTTTACTAATTTTTTAAGTAATTGCAAGCACAATAATATTTTTTTAATCAAAATTACTGTGTGAAGTAGCAGTATGAGACAATTTAAACCTCGTTTAACCAACTCAATTTATAAATAAAATAAAATCATCATCATACATGCAAGTATTTAGGCCATGTGGCCTGTTACAGTCTGAAAGAGGACTTTTCCATCCAGCATTTTTTTGGACATTCCCAGCAATCTTTTGCCTTGGGAGCAGTAGCGAAGTATGGCTTTTGGAATTCTATGAGACAGCATTCGTTGAAGATGGGCTTTCCAGTTGTTCTGGTAGTTTTGTATATGGTGAAGAATGGGTTCTACATCCAACTCTTCCATAACTTCCTTATCTGTCTGATTCATCCGAGGCTTGGTTTGAGACTTGAAAGCAAATATAAATTTTTCCGCCCAATGGGTTGCTGGCCCAGAGGGGTATTATTGTGGGGTTCCCACTAATGTAGCATTTCCTCTACATTAAGGTGATGTGGTTATACCACCAGTACTCGGTCCTCAGAGCCTCATTTATAATAGCAGGTTGCACCACGAGCAGGTTGAGGATAGGAGAGGTGATGAAATGCACGTCACTATCCCTTGCAATAAAATAAAATAAAAATAATAATACTAATCAATACACAAATGAATAAAAGTATATATTAGCCATATCGGTCCCACACCACAGCTGAGTGGTCTAATGCATCATGCCTCAGCACAGAGTTACAGGACACGCACTAATTCCAGTCCCCCAAAGGATAAGAAATTTTCTCATGAAATTTCAACCAGTATGGGACCAGCATCCTGAGGAATTTGGGTACTTAGAATAAATACCGGCTCCAGGTTCAGAAAACCAGTTATAATGAGGGACTTGATATGCTGACCACATGCCATTCCTATGCTGGTTGAATGATTGTCCACTTCTCTAAATGGCATATTAGAATGTGAGATCAGCAGCCAACTGGTAGACCAAGGACCTTCTATGGGTTTCTCATGCCAGAGATTTTTTTTTTAAATTAGCCACATCTATACACTAATTTGTAGAATGAATCAAGTGGGCTTATAATTGTTTTTCTGAAATGCTTACCATTTTTCATCATTCATTGTCTTGATTATATTGTTCATATGCAAAGCACCAAAAAAAGTTCATTTTTGTCGACCAGTGTTATCTTAGGTTTTACTGGAAAATCTTAGGATTTACCATAATTCGGGCATTTACAGTAACACACACACATATATATATATATATATATATATATATACCGGGCTTCCAATATAAAACTGGACCGGACTCACGGAGTTTCACCCGGCATGCAGTGCTGTCTCTTCCTCCAGCAATTCACCCTGCCTGCCACCCGTCCTTGAACTGTTTCTTACCTTATAGAAAATGCTGGAAATGTTCTCCTCCCGCAGTTAAACAGGCATTATATCGAGTAAACACATTTTGTTGCTGTATGTGCAGAAGATACTGAAATCCCAACTTGTTGTGCTAATTTCGGTAATGATTTTTGTGGTGAACGTTCCAAATTTTCGCCAATTTCGTCTAATTTTTCTTCGGTGAGAACCGTATGCCTTCGTGTGTGTTTCTTATTTTGTACTGAACCAGTGGTCTGAAATTTAGTCACAAGATCATGGATTGTCGATCTGGAAGGAGGTAATTGTCCAGGGAAGTTCCGAATAAATTCCTCGCGAACTCGGCGAGCTGATTCATATTTATAATAACATTTACACACATAAATGCGCTGCTCTAATGTCAGCTGACGTCTCATCTTGTCGAACGATAGTAAACTGAGTAGTTCAAGGACGAGCGGCTGGCAGAGTGAAATGCGGACGAGGAGAGAGCGTTGCCTGACGGGTGAAACCCTGTGAGGGCGGTCCGGGTTTATATAGGAAGCCCGGTATATCCCACACTACCAGGACACTTTCTTGTTTATTTATACATTATATGGGTATTATTATTGTCGCATAAGGAGCCTTTGCAAGATAAAATATTTTATGTGATATAATCCCTAAAAAAATTAATTATACATAATATATATATATATATATATCATTAATGTCACATAAGAAGAATTTCCAAAATGAACTATCTTTTATGTGATATATAATCTCTCTAGGATTATGTTTAGTATCACAAAAGACTGCATTTTTATATGAGCACTCTGTTCTTGACATATAATGTTATAAAATAGAGACTAATATAATATATTAATAATAACAAAATTATGTTTATTCAAGTTTTGAGTATGAAGCTTTGCTTCCAAGGCAACTATGGTTTTGACTTGCAACTTGAAAAATCAAGCTCTCAAAAAAAATTATCTTGGTCTCTAACCTACATTTTGAAATTTGAGTTGTTTATTCTTTGATATTGTTTTGATCCCCGAAATATTGCCATAAAGTTTGTCTTTTATCCAAATTATTATATTAATGATTTGATTATCAAATTTTATGGCAAATGTAAATTCTGTATTAAATTAGGATTTCTTTATCTCATATTTTCAATATTTTAAATTGTAATATTTTTAGAATACATCAACAAACGTTGTCTTTTATTGTTCTGAGTCATCACATTATATATACATACGTCACATTTAGGGTTCCCAATTTTCTTTGTTAATAACTGTATTATATTCAAAGAATCTTCTAATATTTTATGCGAGAATTGTCATTAAAATATTGCAGAAAAATATTAAATTTATACATACAATTTTCTCGTCTCCTAATATACAAACACATACACAAAAAAAATACATCCAACTTTCAACACAGACTGTCATCACACTAAATAAAAAGTGCACTAAAATATGTTAATTGGGAATCCTTCATGTGTTAATGACATTTGAATAAAAATACACAAAATGTAAGATTATTCAAAATACAGTTATTTTTTGTAAAATTTGTAGTGTCAATTTTCAGCATGATCAGGACAAATTGCTTGATCAAAAAATATGATTTTCTAAGAAGTATTTTTTTACTGACTTCACCTTTATCTTTTGAAAAGAATCTGAATCATAGCACTCAACCATTAAGAAAGAGCAATGGTGCAAAATATTATCACCTAATATGCTGCATCTCCAGAAAATTGTCTCCCTAAAATATTTATTTAACAATGCATTAAGCACAAAAATAATCCTAATACTTTGCTCCCCAATCGTTTAAAGAGTTACAGATTAATGGAATTTACACTCAAATCTAATTCCTTAAGCCTGAATGAAAAGGCCTCTAAGCAAAATTTACCGAATTTTCCCATCCTAGTACTACCTTGGCTTCCTAGATGTCAGTATGAGGCGGAACGCTGACCACGGACCACTCAAAAATGACATCTATACAAAAACAAGTGTAACTAATTAAGTTATGTAGATAGGAAATAACACTATGAGGTTCTTTAATATTGTTTATTTTTTATTATTTCACTCACCTCATACTTCATAATTCATAGCAGACCCTGGGTTTCTTCACATAATTTGTGACATTGTCAATGCTGCGTCACGTTCACAACTGACGTCCAACGGCCTTCTATCCTGCAGACTGACCTCCGCGCCATCTGGTGGCCGACCGAAGAATTTCCAAATCAGTCCTCTCTCCTTATAACCGGGTATTTCAAAATTCATAGTTGTATTTTCATTCTTGCATATGTAAATTTTTTCCCAAATTGTGAGTTCCTTCGGTTTTTCCAATTGTTTAAGTAATTAAGTAATTTAATTAGAATAGAAACCAAAACAAAATTACTTAAACAATTGGAAAAACCGAAGGAACTCACAATTTGGGAAAAAATTTACATATGCAAGAATGAAAATACAACTATGAATTTTGAAATACCCGGTTATAAGGAGAGAGGACTGATTTGGAAATTCTTCGGTCGGCCACCAGATGGCGCGGAGGTCAGTCTGCAGGATAGAAGGCCGTTGGACGTCAGTTGTGAACGTGACGCAGCATTGACAATGTCACAAATTATGTGAAGAAACCCAGGGTCTGCTATGAATTATGAAGTATGAGGTGAGTGAAATAATAAAAAATAAACTAGTGTAACTAAATTAGTATGGTTCAAATTCTTCCCTGTAGGGGAAGAGCGCCTAAATCTCTGTAAAGGGAAAAAGGCTTATAATACAATTTTTTTCATATTCAAATGATACAAATTTTTACAAAACTTAAAAGTTATGAATGACTTTTGAGTAATCTTACATAATAGTATTTAAAAATTGTAGCCTTTAGAAAATGGTAAGTAGAGAAGAACTGGTATAAGCAATATTATGGTCCAATACTACACACACACACTTGAGTAATATAGATGCAGTCTCTAACATTTAAATCTATAAGTTGCACATTTTTGACTGCATTACAAAATGTTCCTAATCTTGCAAATCAAATAAAATCTATCACATTATAAACAGATAAATATATACAACTTAAAACAGTCTTAAAAACAGAAATTAAAATTTCTTATACAAACAACAGAGGTATATGTTTCAATCTCTGCTGCAATGAAGCCCCTTTAACATGAAACATCTCCTCAATCAGTCTTTTAAGTCATAGATATAAACTAAATCATGTTAATATTCCTTCAAAACTGTGTTTCCCAAATTTTAATTTGCAAACCTAAGAATCACATCCTCATTCCAAACATTTACTTAAAAGAGTCGTTAACCTTTATATTCCGGGGTATTTAAAAATACCGCATGAACTGCTGGACGGAATTTAAATCCCAGTCCGTGATATTAAATGGATGGTAGAGCGCGCATACTAACAAAAAAATTTTTTTACGATAAACTATAAGAGATATAAGTATAAAATAACTTTTATTTAATTCATAAAGGAGTGTATTATTCAATTAAATGTTTTATTTTTACATACAATAGAGAATTTTATTATTAAAAGTTAAAATTTATTTTGCGAGGTCTATATTTTTTGGTTTGACTTTATAACGGGTTCAGTTTATGATTTGAAGGTGACTGTACTGTTGCAAGGGGAATTTTATGGCATAGTGTGAACACGTGTGCCTTGAAAAATCTGCTTTCAAACCATAAACACGGGTACCCAGTCTTGTTGATGACAGAGTTATCAGCAAACTTTTTTTTTCTGTGGCAGTCAAACCCTTAGCAAGTTTGTACTAACCACACTAGCATTCAGTCTTGAATTAGTAACTGTAGACTGTGGTTCGTTTTTTAAAATATAAAAAATGGCTTCACGTATATTAGTTACGGAAGAAGAAATTGTGAAAGAATTATACGCTGATAGTGACTCTGACGCCTATGATACGTGTAGTGAATTAGCGTGTAACATAATATTCAAACAGGATTGAAAAGATTAACGTTGGGTTGTGTATATCGGGGTGCTTCAAGGACTATCATACAAAAAGACAGTTCTAAACGAGTGACCAAGGCATCCTGGATTATCAAAATAATGTAAGTAGCATATCAGATATTTTTTAAAAATAAATACTAACAAGATATTTACCATGTTAACTCATTATAATTTAAATACAAAATTAGGGGTGGAAAAGATACAACATGTTTTATTATTTTATTTTTTATGAATACTTGATCTAAAACAATAGGTCAGAGCCACAAATAACTTCCTTGCAACATTTTCTGAATTTTTATACTTTTACAAAGAAATAATGTTATCAATGGACAAATATGTCCACTAAGTCCTTTAAGGCTTTACATTTTATGGACAAATATGTCCCACAAATCTTCTAAAGGTTAATATATGAAATGAGGAGAAGAGTATATCATTACAAATGTAAGTATCAGAACATATTAATAGTGAGTGGAGAACATATTTTTAACGACTCACCTCATATAATTTCAAATTTCTTTAATACTGGCGGTTTCAGACAATATCTTGTCCCTCTTCAGTCATGGCTTCCAGTGGAAGTCGGAGTTATGGCTGAGGATGAACACGACTGTGTTTGAAACCGCGGTATCATGGAAGCATGAATCCTATGAGGTGAGTTGTTTAAATAAAATGTTCTCTGATGAATTTTAATTAGATATTAAATTGGTTTATACTACCAGTCCTTCTTTAAACAGGATTCTTCGAAATCCTAAAGATAAAGTTGATTTTCTAAAAAAATCCAGTATTTATCAGATCGGGTGTAAGAACTGTGATAAGATATATGTTGGGCAAACAAGAAAATCTATTTTAACTAAATTCAAAGAGCATATTGTCCACTTTTGATTGAACAGAATTGACAAATCTGGGGTTGCTTAACATATTTCTGATTATGGTCATGTTATTGATAAGAGTAATCTTAGACTGGTTAGATTGGTCATTGATTTTAAATTCTTTCATGTTCTTGCAAGTTTGGAGATTTATAAAAACAAAGAAAACATTATGAAAAATGGTCCTATTCTGGTCAGCACCTTCTTTTTTTTAATAAAAGAAAGGACGATTATGTTGATGATGTTAGTAAGTAATTTTAAATTGTGGTCACGTGAAGTGACGTAATCAGAACCGTAACTGATATTGTGTTTATCACATTTTAGCCTGTTTTTATTCAATCTTGATAATGATAGTCTCGCTATCGAAACCATTTGACTGTTTTAATACTTTGGTTTGGTGATTTGGCTTTTGTAAAAACTAGGTAATACCCAGCATGCACTGCTATGCCTAAATAAATTATATGTGTTTTTATGTTTATTTGAATAAGTAAAAAGAAAAATAATTATAAATTTATATTGTAATTATTTCTAGATACCCCGTGCTGATAATCCAGCATTGCCCAAGAACCTAATTTATCCCGATCTTCTTGGCATCAATGAGCTGAAAGACAAAAATAGTTTTTGTGAGTTATTCATAAAAGATAGACATGTGCTGCCACAGACTCTTTTGTAGATTTTTTTGAGATATTCAATTCTGTGTACATTAATATGGTACACTTGTTATGATTTAGGCAACATAAGCCATTTAAGCGTCCAAAAAGATACTTTTTTTTAATGCACCAATACCCTTTTATCTTAAGCTTTGGCCCTATAGTATGTAGGGTAATGTGTTATATACATTAATTGTCCCAGAAAATTGCTCAAAGTGATGAAAACCCTATCCAAATTCAATTAGGTTTTGAATCCAAAAAGGACAGACAGATATTTTTATATATAAAGATAAAGATGTGCGATACATTTTTATTATCACCTAGAAGATCCTCTTTATTAATATAACAAATTTGTTATGTCCAACTCTCTTGAGAGAATTATATTAATCTAATTATTAAAAATTATAACTATCGAATTTGTCAATATGTAGTCTAGGTTTGCAATATTGGGAACCACCGTTCTCATACAATAGTTTTGTTACTAATCATATGACCAACCATATTGTTTGTTGGTTTGCAACAATCCTCTTATCAACAAACTGCCTTATCAATAAGCAAGTACTCAAAACAATTTCTCAATTTAATACTTGCTTAAATAACATGACATACAAGAAAACACCAACCACAAATATTTATTCAAGAAAGATTTTGAAGCATTTAACAATTTGCAATAGCTCAAATTTCAATCAGTTTTATTAACTAAAAAACTGAAATATGTAAGAAAAATGTGAACTATAATTAGATCTCAAGTAGTGGCTTCCCTTCAAAAGCACAAATAGATTGTTTTGTGCATTCTCATAGATGTGATGTTAAAAAACAAAAATGTCTTACAAGGATAACTTATAAGCATTCTGTTTTGCTGTTTCCCTTTTAGTGTATATAAAATATGCCATCTTTCTACAAAATAAAATAACTAATAAAATTTAAAAATACAACAGGAAGTAACATTAAGAGGTTTGTTTAATAATTAAAACATTTTGTCTGTTCATTCTTACCTCTTAGAGTTGTTTTTATCAAACATATGTTTCAAGGCTTCTTAGCCCAATCACCAGCGATTACAGACTCTATAATAATAAAATAAAATGCTATTACATACTTCTGAGGGTTGTAGAAAGGGCTTAGTACTGAAAATAAAGTTTTGATGAAGAACCCTGTTTTAGTGTCATAATGATAAAAAGAAACAAGATTTTAAATCCCCTTTTCATAGTCAGAAACCCAGATTGAGAAAGTGTGGCATCTAAAGACAAGTATCTTCAGTTTAAAATCTGGTGGATATCCCAATTTCACAATTTTTAATATTTCTAAAATGTTCTTTAGAGCGTGTTTCCAAATTGCTTTTTGTTTTTCCTATGTATACTTTGCTACAATCATTACAATTTATTTGATAAATTCCAGATTTCTTACTGTCTGGGATGTTGATTTTTTTATTTGTTATTTAATTTTGTTATTGGTACTTAGAAGTTTTTCCAGACTAAATTTATTTATTGGTGCCAAAGTAATGTTGTGTTTGTCAAACATTTTTTTTTAAATTTCCTATGTACTACTGCATGGTAAGTAATTTTCTTGCAAAAATTACTTGGAGAGATCTTGGAAGATATGTTTAGTGAACATTCTTGACCAGCAAATTTACTTGTCATTCAAAGAAGCTTCGTCAGAATATTTACGAAATGGTAGAATGGTTGAGGTAATTAACTAGGTGAAGTGTGAGATATAATCATTGTAGCACTAAAACAGTACATTTCTTTATCAACACCTGATCTCCACAACACCAGACGGTGTTATAATAATTATGAATATTAAATCTTGTTTTAAAATCATTAGGAATTAACATTATGAGGTTTAATTTTATAATTGAGTTAATTAATAATTGCTGAAGATGGAGCAATAAGCTTTGAAACGATCGTCCAACAAAACAAACATAAGACATATATTAAAAATACAAACTCAATTTTTGTATTTGAAGCTAAATATGACATATATAAAAAAATAATCAATCATACTGAGCTATCCCTCTAAAAAAATATGTACTAGGACTAATACCTCTTCAAAAGATAAAAAAAAGTATTGATATTTTCATTATTGATTTAACGCTTGTCACTGAAGGATATATTAAATTTGTAAGAGAAAAATGTTTGCCCAAACCAAGACTCAAACCCAGGACATTTGGTTTTCTGTACCAAATACTCTACCAACTGAGAATTTTTCTCTTCAAATTTAATGTATCCTCCAGTGAGAAGTGTTAAATTAGTAATGAAAACATCAATAGAAGCCCTACTGGTTTTTAAAAGTAGTGTTAAAAATTCCCAATAAATGTCTTCTTAACTAAGAAGCTGCCATTTGCATAGAACGAAGCCAAAGCTTCAAGCATTTGGTGCGCAGAAATTACAATGTATATAAGAGAAAAATTTGCATCTAGATTGAAACTCGCCCTGATAGCTCAGTTGGTAGAGCATTTGGTATGGAAAACCAAAAGTCCCGGGTTCGAGTATTGGTCTGGGCAAAAAAATTTCTCTTCAAATTTAATTAAAAGAGTACATTTGAAGAGAAACATTTCTGCCCAGACTGAGACTCGAAACCAGGACCTTTGGCTTTCCGTAAAGTAAAGTGATCCCACAACAGGCCTCAGGAGGCCCTTGGGGTAGTAGGAGGTTAAGGCTCCAACTTTTTCTAGACAATCGGCACTTTATGTCAGCCGGGTTGTCAGCCCTGCGTGACGGCCGCCTTTACCCCAGAACAAGCGTCTGGTACTCATTTCAGTTAGAGGCTGAGTCGACCCCAGGGCCATAGTGCCGCCAGAGGGTTTGGGTCAGTTTAAAAATCCTGACCCCAACGGGACTTGAACCCTCGACCCTCCGGCTTGTAGCTCAGTGCCTTAACCACTACGCTACGGCGTGCCCCCTTTGGCTTTCCGGGCAAATGCTATACCAACTTGCGCTACCGGGACAAGTTCCAATCTAAATGCATATTTTTCTCTTATATAAGTTGTAATATTAACAAAGTACTTTAATCTGTGTAGTTGATATATATATAGTTACTTCAGTCTTCTGGTACTAAATCTGGTATACCTGGTATTTTTCATAATATTTCCCTTTATAATTTTACTTATATGTCATATATAAATTCATACATTAAAAATATTGATTTAATTATATAAATTATAACTGTTAATTCAAAAATTGCACAAACTCCTTTTTAAATAGTATATCTACAGATTTAAGAGAAACCAGAAAGCTGTTACTTTTACAAGCCTAGTTTATCTTATTTATTTATTTATTTCTATCAATATACAATACATAACAATATATGTTTGAGTACTCTATCTACTATATGGACTCTGTATACTATATGGACTCTGTATTATATGGAAACGGAAAAAATGTAGGAACTGCACAAGGTTGTTTTTTTGCTGAATTCAAGATAAATTTAAAATTAAAAGCTATTATCTAATCCATACAAAGGGTGTGCTTATATATATATATATATATATATATATATAATCTAATAAATTAAGTTAAAATATATCAGGATAATATTAATAAAAATTGGTACATTTGTTTATAGGAAATTAAGGTTATCTTAGGAAAAAATCTCCTTTACTTTTCATTTACCACATTTAAAACAATACAACTACAGTTCCAAACTATCCTGATATTATAAGTAATAAACTTTCCATGTAGAACCATTATTCTAGGGTACAAAGAAAATTAATAGGTAACATTAGTGTTAAAATAAATATTGGGAAGTAAACATTATGAGGTTATATCATTAATAGTGAGTGGAGAACATATTTTTAACGACTCACCTCATATAATTTCAAATTTCTTTGATACCGGCGGTTTCAGACAATATCTTGTCCCTCTTCAGTCATGGCTTCCACTGATGAAATTCTCTGGTTGTTGATTTCTCTAAGGACATAACCTCTTGTGCTGCCATCTTTGGTTGGGATTATAAACTTTGAAATTAAATTTTTATCCACCGGAATATCGAAGTTGACAATTTGGGAAAAGATATTCATTCAGAAGAATAAATATCGATCTATGAACTTTGATATTCCAGTGGATAAAAATTTAATTTCAAAGTTTATAATACGAGCCAAAGATGGCAGCACAAGAGGTGATGTCCTTAGAGAAATCAACAACCAGAGAATTTCATCAGTAGTCATGAGTGAAGAGGGACAAGATATTGTCTGAAACCGCTGGTATCAAAGAAATTTGAAATTATATGAGGTGAGTCGTTATAAATATGTTCTCCACTCACTATTTACGTTAGTGTTTCTGGTATTATTCATAATTCAAAACAAAACTGGGAGAAGTATTATATGAACTGATCATTTTCTCTAAAATTATTCCAAATTAAAGATAAATTTGAGCTACCATAAGATTATTATATAAGAGAATATCAACAATGATTAAAGATTCCTTCTTGAATAAAGATTTTGTGGTGTGAATACTTATCTTGAACACTGCACAAGACACTTAAGATTTTACTCACAGATCCAGGATTCAATTTAAACATATATATGATTCATTTAACATATACAGTAGGCCTACATAGCTCCAAAAGAAGGACAATGTGAATTTTACAGAACTTCCGGGCTTTGCAGTAGAGATAGAAAGGCTGTATCAAATATATTTTTTTTCCCTCTCAAACTTCATGACTTATTAGAAGTTATGTTAAAGTCACAACAGTATTTGTCTCTTTTGGAGAAAACCACCACTCTCAAACATACTGATATTTGACATAACCATTCAAAGCACATAAAATTTGCTTATGTTACCCAACTCACAAACCACTTCATTCTTGAAATTTAGGTTGTATTTTTTTATACAGTATTAACAAAAGAATGTACTAGGAAATACACATTATTCATCTTAATATATAAAAATTTCATGTCACATTGTTTGTCTGCGATGGAATCCTATACTACTGAACCAATTTTAATAAAATTTTGCACACTGTGTGCAGTTTGATCCAACTTGAGACTTAGGGTAGTTTATAACTAAATTTATAGTCACATTATTTTTTTATTGCAAATTATTTGTTTATTATTTAACAAAGAGATAATTATCTCTGAGTTCCAAACAATTCTAACAGATGGTGGTGTAAGGTAATTTGGTAAGGTAATTGGTTTATTATTTAACAAAGAGGGATCCAGATGGCTTTCAATTGAATTATATATATTGATTATTTCATAATTTAAGTGTGTTCAGTGTTTATTTTATTTTCAATATTGTTAATTTCGTGTGTAAGTATTAGTTTTAAGTAATCTGGCTGAAAGACAGCAACTTAATTAAAATTTTTAACGTATACCTTAGCCACAGCAACGTGTGGCCAGGACTTCTAGTATTTTATAAAATAAGCTTTTTCTGGAAGATACTATACTTTAATTTGGAACCTGTTTTCTGAGATAAAGATAATAGTGAGTTAAGTTATGTAGGTAGAGTTGTGAACGTGATACAGCATTGAGAATGTCACAAATGCAGTGAAGAAACACGAGTCTGTGAGGGAGTTAAGAAGTATGAGGTGAGGGAGTTAAGAAGTATGAGGTGAGGGAGTTAAGAAGTACAAGGTGAGGGAGTTAAGAAGTACGAGGTGAGGGAGTTAAGAAGTATGAGGTGAGGGAGTTAAGAAGTATGAGGTGAGGGAGTTAAGAAGTACGAGGTGAGGGAGTTAAGAAGTACGAGGTGAGGGAGTTAAGAAGTATGAGGTGAGGGAGTTAAGAAGTATGAGGTGAGGGAGTTAAGAAGTATGAGGTGAGGGAGTTAAGAAGTATGAGGTGAGGGAGTTAAGAAGTATGAGGTGAGGGAGTTAAGAAGTATGAGGTGAGGGAGTTAAGAAGTATGAGGTGAGGGAGTTAAGAAGTATGAGGTGAGGGAGTTAAGAAGTATGAAGTGAGGGAGTTAAGAAGTACGAGGTGAGGGAGTTAAGAAGTACGAGGTGAGGGAGTTAAGAAGTACGAGGTGAGGGAGTTAAGAAGTACGAGGTGAGGGAGTTAAAAAGTATGAGGTGAGGGGAGTTAAGAAGTATGAGGTGAGGGAGTTAAGAAGTATGAGGTGAGGGAGTTAAGAAGTACGAGGTGAGGGAGTTAAGAAGTACGAGGTGAGGGAGGTAAGAAGTACGAGGTGAGGGAGGGTCAAGAAGTACGAGGTGAGGGAGTTAAGAAGTATGAGGTGAGGGAGTTAAGAAGTATGAGGTGAGGGAGTTAAGAAGTATGAGGTGAGGGAGTTAAGAAGTATGAGGTGAGGGAGTTAAGAAGTATGAGGTGAGGGAGTTAAGAAGTACGAGGTGAGGGAGTTAAGAAGTACGAGGTGAGGGAGTTAAGAAGTACGAGGTGAGGGAGTTAAGAAGTACGAGGTGAGGGAGTTAAGAAGTACGAGGTGAGGGAGTTAAGAAGTATGAGGTGAGGGAGTTAAGAAGTATGAGGTGAGGGAGTTAAGATGTATGAGGTGAGGGAGGAGTTAAGAAGTATGAGGTGAGGAGTTAAGAAGTATGAGGGTGAGGGAGTTAAGAAGTATGAGGTGAGGGAGTTAAGAAGTATGAGGTGAGGGAGTTAGAAGTATGAGGTGAGGGAGCTAGTAAGAAGTATGAGGTGAGGGAGGTTAAGAAGTATGAGGTGAGGGAGTAAGAAGTATGAGGTGAGGGAGTTAAGAAGTATGAGGTGAGGGAGTTAAGAAGTATGAGGTGAGGGAGTTAAGAAGTATGAGGTGAGGGAGTTAAGAAGTATGAGGTGAGGGAGTTAAGAAGTACGAGGTGAGGGAGTTAAGAAGTACGAGGTGAGGGAGTTAAGAAGTACGAGGTGAGGGAGTTAAGAAGTATGAGGTGAGGGAGTTAAGAAGTACGAGGTGAGGGAGTTAAGAAGTACGAGGTGAGGGAGTTAAGAAGTACGAGGTGAGGGAGTTAAGAAGTATGAGGGTGAGGGAGGAGTTAAGAGAGTATGAGGTGAGGGAGTTAAGAAGTACGAGGTGAGGGAGTTAAGAAGTACGAGGTGAGGGAGTTAAGAAGTATGAGGTGAGGGAGTTAAGAAGTATGAGGTGAGGGAGTTAAGAAGTATGAGGTGAGGGAGTTAAGAAGTATGAGGTGAGAGAGTTAAGAAAGTACGAGGTGAGAGAGTTAAGAAGTACGAGGTGAGGGAGTAAGAAGTATGAGGTGAGGGAGTTAAGAAGTATGAGGTGAGGTGAGAGAGAGTTAAGAAGTATGAGGGTGAGGGAGTTAAGAAGTACGAGGTGAGGGAGTTAAGAAGTACGAGGTGAGGGAGTTAAGAAGTATGAGGTGAGGGAGTTAAGAAGTATGAGGTGAGGGAGTTAAGAAGTATGAGGTGAGGGAGTTAAGAAGTATGAGGTGAGGGAGTTAAGAAGTATGGAGGTGAGGGAGTTAAGAAGTATGAGGTGAGGGAGTTAAGAAGTATGAGGTGAGGAGAGTTAAGAAGTACGAGGTGAGGGAGTTAAGAAGTACGAGGTGAGGGAGTTAAGAAGTACGAGGTGAGGGAGTTAAGAAGTAGAGGTGAGGGAGTTAAGAAGTACGAGGTGAGGGAGTTCAGACGTCTGAGGTGCGGGGAGTTAAGAAGTACGAGGTGAGGGAGTTAAGAAGTATGAGGGTGAGGGAGTTAAGAAGTACGAGGTGAGGGAGTTTAAGAAGTATGAGGTGAGGGAGTTAAGAAGTACGAGGTGAGGGAGTTAGAAGTATGAGGATGAGGGAGTTAAGAAGTATCGAGGTGAGGGAGTTAAGAAGTATGAGGTGAGGGAGTTAAGAAGTATGAGGTGAGGGAGTTAAGAAGTACGAGGTGAGGGAGTTAAGAAGTATGAGGTGAGGGAGGTAAGAAGTACGAGGTGAGGGAGTTAAGAAGTACGAGGTGAGGGAGTTAAGAAGTACGAGGTGAGGGAGTTAAGAAGTATGAGGTGAGGGAGTTAAGAAGTACGAGGTGAGGGAGTTAAGAAGTACGAGGTGAGGGAGTTAAGAAGTACGAGGTGAGGGAGTTAAGAAGTACGAGGTGAGAGAGTTAAGAAGTATGAGGTGAGGAGTTAGAGTAAGAAGTATGAGGTGAGGGAGTTAAGGAGTATGAGGTGAGGAGTTGGAGTTAAGAAGTATGAGGTGAGGGAGTTAAGAAGTACGAGGTGAGGGAGTTAAGAAGTATGAGGTGAGGGAGTTAAGAAGTATGAGGTGAGGGAGTTAAGAAGTATGAGGTGAGGGAGTTAAGAAGTACGAGGTGAGGGAGTTAAGAAGTATGAGGTGAGGGAGTTAAGAAGTATGAGGTGAGTGAGTTAAGAAGTATGAGGTGAGGGAGTTAAGAAGTATGAGGTGAGGGAGTTAAGAAGTATGAGGTGAGGAGTTAAGAAGTATGAGGTGAGGGAGTTAAGAAGTATGAGGTGAGGGAGTTAAGAAGTATGAGGTGAGTCAAAAACAACTCAACATAAATTATAATAGTGAGTACAGTAATTTATTTTTATAATCAATTGAGTTGGTGTTTACTTGATGAAAATCCACATTTATTAATTAAATAAAAATAAAACATAGTTTTATTTGATTTTCATATTTATTATATAATTCAGTGACAGCTGTTTCAGTACACTGTACCTTCTTCAGACATGTTAACAAATTATGAATTGTGTTCCAACTGATCTAAGCAACAATACAACAATATTTATTTACATTTTTTAATTTAACAAACGGGATTCATTCAAATCACGTTGAGAATTTAACAGTTTTTTACTACTTTTAAATTTATTAATTTCTACAGCCTCCAAAAGATCTAACTTCTTACCCTTATCACAAATATGTAAAATTTCAAAATTTGGATCGAAACAATGATTAAATTGGAATGGGTGGTTAGCATATTTTGAATTTTCTAAATTTCTGTTATATGTTCTCATGTGTTCCTTTATCCGAGAGATAAAAGGTCTACCAGTTTGTCCTATATAGACATTGTCACATGTGCCACACTTCAATTTATATACACCTGATATTTTTTTTTCTTTTTTTGTTTTGGTTTCGAACTGCCTAGAAGCTGTTTCTGGATATTTCCTCATGCCGTACATAAGAGCAGGGGCAAGAGATCGCAGTCAGTCTGCGATAGCGAGTCTTGGGGTGAACAGTGTGATGATAAGTTGTGGAGAATTTATCAGTGAGTGGAAAAGTGTTCTAACTGATATAACAATTAAAAGAAGATTATTTCGGGAATTAATTGTGAACAGAAGTTTGTTGATAATTGAAGAGTTAAATAAAGTGTTAAGTGAAATTTTTAATAAATTCATTGTGCTTATTTATGGCTAAATAACCTAGAAGGAAAATCGATGCTATCCTGTGACAATATGTTATATAGATAGGCTCATATAATTTTCTGTATATACCACTCTTTTACTAGAAAAGATAAATATTCACATTGTTTATTTTTTATTATTTCACTCACCTCATACTTCATAATTCATAGCAGACCCTGGGTTTCTTCACATATTTTGTGACATTGTCAATGCTGCATCACGTTCACAACTGACGTCCAACGGCCTTCTATCCTGCAGACTGACCTCCGTGCCATCTGGTGGCCGACCGAAGAATTTCCAAATCAGTCCTCTTTCTTTATAACCGGGTATTTCAAAATTCATAGTTGTATTTTCATTCTTGCATATGTAAATTTTTTCCCAAATTGTGAGTTCCTTCGGTTTTTCCAATTGTTTAAGTAATTTTGTTTTGGTTTCTATTCTATGTTTTTCTGACCAGGCATGTGCAGCTATTGCAGATTTTTCGGTTTCTCCATTTTTAACATTTCTGAGGTGTTCTTTTAATCTTGTATTTAGATTCCTTTTTGTTTTTCCTATGTATATCTTTTCACAATCTTTACAATTAATTTGATAAATTCCCGATTTTTTGCAGTCTTCAATCTTTTCATTTTGTTGGTTTTTATTAAATTACCTAAGCTGTAATCATTTTTCGGTGCTAATTTAATGTTGAATTGTGTTGAAAATTTTTTTAAACTTGTCAAATACGAAAGGATGGTATGTGAACTTCTTGAATTTTTTGCCTATATTTTTATCTGTCTGAAGAGTACTTTCATTGATGACTTTTTGTTCTTTGAATTTATTTATTTTCTTGTGTATCATTTTCTTTTGAAAACCATTATCCTTAGCAATTGTATGATGTGTTCTTTCTCTTTATTGTAATTTTCTTTGCTCATGGGGACATTCACAAGTCTGTGTGTTAAACTATTAAATACTGCCTGTTTGTGTGAAAAATGGTTAAATCCAGTAGCTTTTATATAATTGTCGATGTGAGTTTCTTTTCTGTAGATTCCAAATTCTATTTTCTTTTTTTCTTCATTCCTAATAAATTTAAGGTCTAAAAATGGTATTTCATGATTATTTTCTATTTCCATTGTAAATTTGATTGTTTTGTTTTGAATATTTAACAGTTTAATGGCATCTTCTAATTGTTTCTCTTTTATCTACATAACTTAATAAATATTCACGTTTTATTTTTAGAATTATTCACATATGGTGGGTGTAGTTGTAAATATAATACAATAACTTACAACAATGAGCTCTGGACTAATTTAGTTAGTAATAATGAAACTGAAAAACAGCTAAATATGGAGTATTTACTGCAGCTAATAATAAGAATTTTATCTTTGTGATTTGCTGTTATCATTTGTCCACATTTGTTTTCTATTTGCTTATAAAATCAATTTCTGAATATTTTTTAGAACTGCGTTCAATGAGCATTCTAGTGCTAATAAAATAGAGGTGGAAGTAACTAAAGGCACTAAATTTGTTTATTTCAGTAATGTTTCATCAAATACTCACAGAACCTACTCCACATGAATATTCTATAAAATCTCTTCTCCAAAAAAAAAAGTTAATTTCCTAAAATTGTTTCAGTACAATACATATAAAATGTTGGTGTGAGTTGGGAAACATTTTTTTTACAATAAAAATACAGAACAAATCTTCCATAAAGTTATACAAAGTTTCTTTCCATTTCTTTGTGATTTTGATTGCATATAGGGTTCTATTCAAATCAGAGTAAAAAATATAGTTATATCTAAGGGTTCCATATTCATAAAATCAAGTACAATTTTAAATACCCTATTTTAAAATTGTTATAGGCATATAATGCAATATATTATGCTGCTAAAGACTTTACAGAATTAGAATTGATTCAATAATATTCTATTTAATTTTTTTATATGTTACAATTCTGAATCTGCTACTTCTGCCTTCTGGAATTAGGCTGTTGACCTGTTTCCATATTAATAATTGAGTCCTTTCATCTCGTACGGGACAACATTTCATTTTCCTTTGGAATAGTTCAATAATTAAAGTATAAAATTATGGAATATTACCTGAAAGGTCCATCTCCTCAACTTCATTAGTTATTTATCTGTAGCGCTTTCAGAACTAGTCCCATCATTAGCAGGATTCAAAACTGGTGTTTTACAGAAGATCTGGTAGAGGGGGTTACACGTACTGGGTTCGTTTTTGTTTATCAGATGGTCGTTGTTGTTAACTGCTTTCAAGATTTCCATCTCCATGAGTACGTTTATCTTCGCTGGATTATTTTCTCTGTGCATCTCCTCGAGTACATTTATCTTTGCTGGATTATTTTCTCTGTGCATTACTGTCAGGGTGTTTTCAATATCTAACATACGATGTCCTTCGAAAAACACATTATCCATGAAGGACATCGTATGTTAGATATTGAAAACACCCTGACAGTAATGCACAGAGAAAATAATCCAGCAAAGATAAACGTTATATTTGAAGAGAAAAGTTTTTGCCTAGACCGAGACTCGAACCCGGAACCTTGCTTTCCGGGCCAAATGCTTTACCAACTGAGCTACTGAGGCGATTGCGATCTAGATGCAAATTCTTCTCTTATATACGTTGTAATTCCCTCTCGCCAAATGCTTTTGAGACCATTGCTTCTATGTATTCACGTAGACTTTCACGGCCGAAGTTGCTATGATGATCTTGATGAAGATTTTCGGGCTGTAGACCGTGGTCGTGAGGCTTGTAGTTCACCAATGTTTCGCCAGAGACTGCATCTGGCATCCTCAAGGGTTGTCTTGAGACTCCCTTGAGGATGCCAGACGCAGTCTCTGGCGAAACGTCGGGGAACTACAAGCCTCACGACCACGGCCTACAGCCCAAAAATCTTCATCAAGATCATCATTGTTTCTATATTTGCAAATGGTGGCTTCTTAGTTAAGAAGACATTTATTGGGAATTTAACACTACTTTATAAAGCTAGTAAGGCTTCTAATGATGTTTTTATTATTGATTTAACATTTCTCACTGAAAGAAAATTTTTCTCTTCAAATATAATTTATCTTTCAGTGAGAAATGTTAAATCAATAATAAAAAACATAATTAGAAGCCTTACTAGCTTTATAAAGCAATGTTAAATTCCCAATAAATGTCTTCTTAACTAAGAAGCCGCCATTTGCACAGATAGAAGCAATGGTTTCAAAAGCATTTGGCGAGTGGGAATTACAATGTATATAAGAGAAAAATTTGCATCTAGATCATAACTCGCCTCGGTAGCTCAGTTGGTAGAGACTTGGTCCGGCAAGCCAAAGGTCCCAGGTTCGAGTCTCGGTCTAGGCAAAAATTTTTCTCTTCAAATATAATTTATCTTTCAGTGAGAAATGTTAAATCAATAGTAAAAACATCATAAAGATAAACGTACTCAAGGAGACGGAAATCTTGAAAGCAGTTAACAATAATGACCATCTAATAAACGAAAACGAACCCAGTACGTGTAACCCTCTCTACCAGATCTTCAGTGAAACACCAGTTTTGAATCCTGCTGATGATGGGACTAATCCCAAAAGCGCTGCAGATAAATAACTAATGAAGTTGAGGAGACGGACCTTTTAGGTAAACATTTCATAATTTTGAATAATACCTCAATGGAACATATCATGAATCTTATAAATAGTTCAATAAAATGTGTGGAATTCTATTTGGTGATATTACAATTCAGAGTCATTATCCATTATATGAAGTGCAAGCCCTGATATGAATCATACTTGTGTAGTTGGTAAAGTTCACGGAAACACCATCTAGGAGACACTCTAAGCTGATTACTGCCTTCATCTCTAGTCAGCAAGATAGTTCTGTTTCTACAAACTGACACTTGATATATTCTATTCAGAATAATAAATTAAAGTGACATCTATAAATATAAAATTCAAAATATTATTAAAACACTAGATCAAACCAACAAATGCAACAGCTTCTATAATTTAATTATTTTGTTAATTTAAAAATATATAGATTTTCATTCTTGCCACGAGATATCACCAATAGTTTCCTTGTTTTTATTCTAAATCTCCGGAAAAGGCATCCATTTTATATTCAACATTTAATTTATCTAACATTTCAGTTGTTTATGGGAAAAAAAGTTAAATATTTATTATTGAAAAAGTTTTCTGTATTTAAATATCTAAATCCTTCCATTTGCTAAATGATATACAGATCTGTATGACATGAGGTGAACTGTGTCACCAGATAAAGTGACTTTTTATATAAGATTTGAGCCCTTGAGTATTAAAATGGACCATAATAATTGATAGTGAGTGGAGAACATATTTTTAATAACTCACCTCAAACAATTTCAAATTTATTTGAGACCATTGGTTTCTAATGAATTTTTCAATCATCTTCAGTCATGACTCTATTTGGAGAAATCAACAAATAGAGAATTTCAACAGTTGGAGTCATGACTGAAGATGAATGAAAAATTCATTTGAAACGATTGGTATCAAATAAATTTGGAATTATATGAGGTGAGTCATTAAAAATATGTTCTCCACTCAATATTAATGATATAACCTCATAATGTTTACTTCCCAACATTAATTTTAACATAATAATTGAGTTTGTATTTTTTAACATTCTTACCTTATATGATTGTTTATCCGGACATATATTTCAGGACAACTTGAAGAAAAGAAAAAAAAAACAGTTTGTGTCAACGCTGAAAATGTGGCAACAGCCCTGTCTGAATAAACAATCATATGAGGTAAGAATGTTAAAAAATACAAACTCAATTATTAAATTAAACCTCATAATGTTACTTCCTAATGATTTTAAAATTTAAAAAATGGTCCATGTCCACTTCTGGTGCATTTACAACTGAGCACATCTACTGATACCTCAAGAGTATATTTATTAAGTTAAGGTAGAATTTTTTATCACTCACCTCATATTGTTCTTCTTATTTGACTATAAACTAGTTTCGGAACATAGTTTCTGTTCCATCCTCAGTATCGTCATGACCGTTGTTCTGTCGTCTTGAAGAGCTGTCCTTCACTCCTTCCATTGGCTGACTGAAAAACCTCGAAAACCAGGTCATTCAAGGTTTTTCAGTCAGTCAATGGAAGGAGTGAAGGACAGCTCTTCAAGACGACAGAACAACAGTCGTGACGATACTGAGGATAGAACAGAAACTATGTTCCGAAACTAGTTTATAGTCAAATAAGAAGAACAATATGAGGTGAGTGATAAAAAATTCTACCTTAATGAATATACCTCATAGTGAGAATTCCTAAAATAAGTAAGTATATTTATGTTTATAATTGCATTTTCCTAGTGTTACCAAGTATCTATTAAAACAAACAAAATATTTGTTCTATGTACACTATTTATAATATATGGTTTAATCCAGCATATAGAAGAAAATGCAGATTTTTTAAATGTGACACAATGAACATGACCCATTTTGTTACTCGAGGGCTTACTTAACATGGTCGTAGATTACTGATGGAAGGAATTGGGCCATTTAAAACTCAATGTTTGTATTCTCTTCTATGCCCTGCTGCTCACAGCATAAAACTCAATAAAGCAGATGGCACTTTAGAAGAGAGAGGCGACTACATCATTCTTGATCCTAGTATATTTTCTGTATACAGATTTAATTTGGACAAGCTGTAATGCAAATGTGTCAATAGGAGACCCACTCTACCAGATCGCTGTTTTAAATATTATCTTAAGATTTTTTTACATAAAGTCATATGTTTTCAATATTACTATTTTATTCTATTTCTTTGAAATATATAATCAATAAGTATATTTAATGCATTATGAAATAAAATACCATATAAAACTAGTATAAATGTGATGTTAATAGGTAAATTTATACAATCAGGCTGATAGACTAGTGTAAGTGTACCTACCAGTGGCGTGCATTCAACACCAGCTACCCACTGCTGGGGTAATTAGTATATGAATAATTTTGAATTAAAAAATAATAATATATTTGCCAATCAAATCAATTATGCATTCAAATCAATTATGCAAGAACATAAAAATTCAAAATTCCTGCCACACCAGTATCGCAATCGATTTGACAGATTCACATTATCTCCATAGAGAAATGCATAGAGTATTTTAATTTTGTTTATTTGTTCTTGACTCACCTCATACTTCTTAACTCCCTTGCATATCTAGATTTCGTCACTGTATTTGTGACATTTTCAATGCTGTTCACGTTCACAACTGACATCCAATGGTCTCCTCTCCTGCAAACTGACCTCCGCGCCATCTGATGGTTAACCGACGAACTTCCAAATCAGTCCCCTCTCCTTATCACCGGGTATTTCAAAATTCATAGTTGTGTTTTTATTCTTGCATATGTAAATTTTTTCCCAAATTGTGAGTTCCTTCGGCTTTTCCAATTGTTTAAGTAATTTTGTTTTGGTTTCTATTCTATGTTTTATTACTTAAACAATTGGAAAAACCGAAGGAATTCAGAATTTGGGAAAAAATTTACATATGCAAGAATAAAAACACAACTACGAATTTTGAAATACCCGATGATAAGGAGAGGAGATTGATTTGGAAGTTCGTCGGTCAGCCATCAGATGGCGCGGAGGTCAAGTCTGCACGAGAGGAGACCACTGGACGTCAGTTGTGAACGTGACATAGCATTGAGAATGTCACAAATGCAGCGAAGAAACTCGAGTCTGCAAGGGAGTTAAGAAGTATGAGATGAGTTAAGAAATATTTAATTTTAGGAAGTTATATTTTGAGGTTATTTTAATTATATTATTTTTGGTCTAGACATCTTACCTCAATATTAATGTTGATTTGTTCTTGAACATGTTTCAAAACAATTCTGTTTTATCTTCAGCTTTCCCAGACTCTGGGAAAGCTGAAGATAAAACAGAATTGTTTTGAAACATGTTCAAGAACAAATCAACATTAATATTGAGGTAAGATGTCTAGACCAAAAATAATATAATGAGTTAAGAAACCTCAACAGAATTAATATTGTTTTTATTATTAATTTAACATTTCTCAATGAAAGATAAATTAAATTTGAAGAGAAAAATTTTCGCCTAGACCGGGACTCGAACCCGGGACCCTTGGCTTTCCGGGCCAAGTGCTCTACCAACTGAGCTATCGAGGCGAGTTACGATCTAGACGCAAATTTTTCTCTTATATACGTTGTAATTCCCTATCGCCAAATGCTTTTGAAACCATTGTTTCTATCTTTGCAAATGGCGGCTTCTTAGTTAAGAAGACATTTATTGGAAATTTAACATTACTTTAAAAGCCAGTAAGGCCTCTAATGATGTTTTTATTATTAATTTAACATTTCTCAATGTTTCAAAAGCATTTGGCGATAGGGAATTACAACGTATATAAGAGAAAAATTTGCGTCTAGATCGTAACTCGCCTCGATAGCTCAGTTGGTAGAGCACTTGGCCCGGAAAGCCAAGGGTCCCGGGTTCGAGTCCCGGTCTAGGCGAAAATTTTTCTCTTCAAAAATAGAATTAATATTTCTTAATTTATAATATTTAATTTATGCTAGTTATATTTTTAAAAAATAAAATAAATAAATAAAATTATGCAGTATGTTTTGTCAGCTACAGAGACCTGTTAATTTAAGAAACTTTATTTACATTGTATAATTGAATAACAACAATTGGATTATTACGAATGTGTATATATTATTTGTGGAAAGCAACATGAATTTAATTTAACTTTCACAGGGAAAGAACACTATGAGGTTTAATTTAATTATGAATTTAATATCGGCACTGAGTTCGTTCAAACGCATTATTATTACATTTTTACGAGTTACTGATGAATGTGATTTGTCAATTTAGTAAAAATGAATGTAAGTGACTGTATAATTGTACAAACGAGATCGTTTTCGTGCAGCAGACCTTTCAACAAGAAAAATTACTTCGTAAAACAAGGTAGGTCAACTCCAGATTTACCGGATCTAAAGAAAGAAAAAATACAAGGCATTTTAGTATCATGCCATATGTAAACTGAATAATCAGAATGAAAGCTTTTTCTAAACTATACGTCACATTTTCTCTTCATACAGCTGAGTATTACTCATTTAACTTTACTATCTAACCTCTCTTGGTTAACTCTTGTTTTTTTCAACTCCGACGCTATTAGGGCATCCAAGGGCTAGGGAGTCTTTCCTTTCTTCCATTTCTTATTTCCTTTATTTTCTTTTCTTCTCCAGAAAAGCCTGACCAGAGGCTACAAGATGGCAGCCCCATCACTGGTCTTGCCTTCCTTTTGCCAGCAACCAATCGAAGGGACTATTATTATGCTTTCAAGTCTTTACGAGAATTTCCCGGAAGGATCAAACCAAATTGGATCCCCAAAGCTGTTTATAATTATATACCAAGAGGACAAAGATCTCTGGGCCATCCTATGAAATGCTGGAGGGAAAATTTTCTATAGGATCGTAACAGGCCTTAGCCTAATAGTTGGAAGGAAGAAGAAGAAGAAGACAGCTGGGGTAATTGCTGTGACCACCACACGCCACTGGTACCTACTATTTAAAAATTCTAAATTTAGCTGATGTTTTATTTATACACATCATTCAAAAATATTTGCATATTTCATTAGTTCTAAAGCTATATTAAAAATATTTTTATTTTAGGCTCTATGTGCAGCAACCTATGCTAATCTCATCATTATCTGTACTAAACTACACTGCTCAAAACAATTAGAGGAACACTTGTAATGAATTGAATAAGTAATTGTTTTTTAAAGCTGTGATGCTGAAAGTTGGACAATATGTAAATTGAATTATTAATTTTATCATTGGATACAAATTTTAAAGATCCATGGCCTAAATACAGAGAAATTACCTCAAATAACAAATATAGATAATTTTTTTTTATTTTGGAAGGCACTGGCCACTTCTAATTGGTAAGCTTCCTGATGTTGCTATAGTGACGAATGATGATTAATGCCTTGTTTATTGAAGTCTCTGACAAAATGAGGCATTTAAATGAGTTTGAAGTGTATCATGCTCTACATCTTTTACGACAAGGTCAATCTCTGCGACAAGTGGCTAGAGAGCTTGGGGTTTCTCCTTCCATGGTGTCCAGGTTACGCAACAGGCACAGAGAGACAGGTCAGTATTGTAGAAGACATAGCCAGGGCCGTAAATTTAAAACAAGCCCCCAGGATGACAGATACGTTGTTCTTTCTGCTCTTCGACAGCGTACAAAACTGCAAAAGACCTGCAGAATGACCTTCATATGGCTTCTGGAATCCGGGTTTGAGACCAAACCATAAGGAACAGATTAAGGAAAGAGAATATTCGTCCAAAAAGGCCCGTTAAAAAACCACGCTTAACAAATGGGCATAAGGCAGCAAGACGTACGTATGCTGAAAACCATGGTGATTGGAACCTGAACCAGTGGGAGTCTGTGCTCTTCTCGGATGAATCCAGGTATCGTCTTACATGTTGTGATGGTCGATTGAGGGTGTGGGGACGGCCCGGAGAAAGATTTTCTGCAGAGGTTGTACAGGAAATTGATAGATTCGGAGGAGGTTCCATAATGGTGTGGGCCGGAGTTATGTACAACAATCGTACGGACCTTGTACTTGTTCCCCAGCGACTGAATGCTGTCCGGTATATCGAGCACGTTCTGGAAGAGCATGTAGTACCTGCTGCCATTGGAGTAGGCCCTGGATTTCTGTTTATGCAGGATAATGCCAGGGCACATTCTGCGGCTGTCACCAGGGATTTCCTGAGGAGGAATGAAATTGAGGTAATGGAGTGGGCAGCGGAAAGCCCAGACCTGAACCCTATTGAACACTTGTGGGATCTTCTAGACAGGAAGGTCAGGAACCGACATCAAGCTCCACAAACTCTGCAGCAACTTGGAGATGCTCTGAAGGAGGAATGGGAGAATATCCCGCAAGATGAAATCCAGAATCTTATTGGGAGCATGCCACGAAGGTACCAAAGTGTCATCGAATGTCGTGGAGGCCATACACGATACTAACTATATATAACGAGTGTTTAACTTTGAAAAATAAGCACAAGATTCAATTGCTTACATAGCGGAATTATTTGAAAAGTTAATTGTCAGTGTTATTCATTTGTTTTTACTGACATGAGCAATAAATAAATAAATAAATAACCACAAATAATGTACTTTATTAATTTCATGTTTGTACCTTTATCCAATGAAAAAATATTTGCATATTTCATAGTGTTCCTCTAATTGTTTTGAGCAGTGTAATAAGTATACTAGTGGTTGCCCAGGGGTCAAAATTCGACCACAATTCATTAAATTTTTAAGTGTATCACAAATACGTCATTATGCATTAATTTTCAATTTATTTTAAAAATATGAAGGATTGGAAATACGTGGTATAGCTTGGTTAAGCCATATTTAAAAAACAATAACACGTCATTCGACATTTGTATACTATTTATACTATTTCTTCTTCTTCTTCCTTCCAAGTATTAGGCCAAGGCCTGTTACGATCCTATAGAAAATTTCTGGGAAATTCTCGTATAAGACTTGAAAGCATAATAATAGTCCCTTCAATTGGTTGCTGGCCAAAGGAAGGCAAGACCAGTGATGGGGCTGCCATCTTATAGTCTCTGGTCAGGCTTTTCTGGAGAAGAAAAGAAAATAAAGGAAAGAAGAAATGGAAGAAAGGAATGACTCCCTAGCCCTCGGATGCCCTAATAGTGTCGGGGTCGAAAAACAAGAGTTAACCAAGAGAGGTTAGATAGTAAAGTTAAAAGAGTGCAAAACACAAGTAAGTGGAAGAAATGTTTTGCTCAGCTTGGGCACCTTGTGGTCGCCATCCACATATCCCCTAGGTGAGGACTTGCATTTGGCCTATTATTATGTGTACAGGGATATAATCCCGTCCTCTTTGTCTCTCACTCCAATCCGTCAATGTTCTATGTCGAGGCATAATGGAAGTAGATGCAAATATGTAAATATAATATAAAATGTAATGAAATTAGTGAAACAAAGATTAGACAGGGTTTAATTTAAATTTAAATTATAAAATGTACTAGTTTAAATCATTAATAATGAAACCACTAATAATAACTACACGAGAGTAAGTCAATTCACATTGCTGCTGCACAATTTTCTTTTTACAACAATGCACTTTCAGTATGAACGTAAACAAATGAATGAGTAATACACATAAATTCCTTAGAGACAATTTATTTAATTTTGTTTAATTTAATTTATTTGTAACACATATTATACATACATTTTATTTTTCTGCACTCCTTCTCTATATGAACTTTAATTATGCCAAATATCACACTCCTCCGTGCGTGCAATCTGCTTAAAAAGGAGTACAAAGTTTTTCCTTCACGTACTAATATATAGATAGTGAATTAACCATATTTACTGTATTGGTATATATAAATACAAATATATTATAACAGATCTTTCTGTTTTGTTAAATCTCTATTAAAATTTAATATTCACGTCACCGAGTTGTTTTAAAATAACTAATTACTTTTATTAAAGTTTTAATAATTGTATAACAATTATATTATTTTTAGTCTGATCATCTTACCTCAATATTAATGTTGATTTGTTCTTGGACATGTTTCAAAACAATTCTGTTTTATCGTCAGCTTATCCAGACTGACAAGCTGACGATAAAACAGAATTGTTTTGAAACATGTCCAAGAACAAATCAACATTAATATTGAGGTAAGATGATCAGACTAAAAATAATATAATTAAAATAACCTCAAAATATCACTTCCTAAAATTAAATATTGTATAACAGTACCTGATATCTCAGTTGTTTTATAGGAGGCCTTTCGATAACTTATGTATCATCTTCTGCTTTCATTTTGGTACTGAGTGTTGTTGGTAGTTATTTTGTACAGAGGGTTTATGCTGGGTATGTTCTCGTTCATATACATAAGTTATCGAAAGGCCTCCTATAAAACAACACTGCAAATTATTGAGGACGACTGAGATATCAGGTACAATTATTAAAACTTTAACACAGTAACCTCAACGGAGTTTCATAATGTATTTTAAAAATATTGATTACTTTTATTACTAAACAGAAACATACAAGAATCAATTCTCATTCTGTCAACATCTCTACATAAAGTTTTATTTTTTTCATAGTATATGACGAATCCTGTATGCAAGTAAACCCTTAACTTCTCGTGGTTTCCCTCGCTCAGTCTTTTACCCCCTGAGTCCACTTCCACAGACAATGTTACAATAATTGAAGATCATGTAATTCCAGCATGGTCTACAAAACTAGATAATATGGTCCAATCTGTTAGATCAGTAATTCTCAAATGCACACTTGGTATTTATGTCAAATTCAATTCTTCAACTCAAGTCTAGAGTAACTTAACGTGCAGACCTACTAATTTCAATGCTCACTTACATGAATACCATCTCTCCCAGAAATACTTGTTTTAATATTAAGAAGTTAATGCACATTAAAATTTGTTTATTTAGTTTCTACAGGTAACTAATTAATGAAACAAATTTAAGATAATTCAAATATTGAATCTTATATATATATATATATATACCATATTTAGTAACAGGATGAGGAAAAATTTAATTTCTTTAAATTGAGGACTTGATGGTAAATCCCAAAGAAACCGCGGAATTCCCAGTCTTTAAAATTGATTTGTATCTGTTAGGTGTTATTAAAAACTTAGGAAAGGAATAATAAGACTGATAAACTGTGAATGCAATATGCCCACCCCAATTTTTATATTTTAATTACATGAAAATATTGCAAAGATGGCACTGATGTATAATCCTGGAGGACGAAGATCGATACAAAGACAAAGAAAGCGCTGGGCTGAACAGATGTGAGATTGGAACAGGCAAAGACCTAATCAGTGAAGTTGATGATGATGATCAAAATATTAAAAACTCAATAAATAAACTTGAAGAAGATTTTCGGGCTGTAGGCCGTGGTCGTGAGGCTTGTAGTTCCCCGATGTTTCGCCAGAGACTGCATCTGGCATCCTCAAGGGTTGTCTTAAGACTGGCAATTCTGTCCACTGTCAGTCCTATTTATATGTTCACCGCGATGTGTTCGTAAGTTATATCTGCCTTCTGATTGGTCAGCGTTACGGACTTCCATTGCTCCAATGAGATTGCTGTTAGATGGTCTAGTTGACGATACGTTATATCTGCCTACTGTCAACTAGACCATCAAACAGCAATCTCATTGGATCAATGGAAATCCCTATCGCTGACCAATCAGAAGGCAGATATAACTTACGAACACATCGTGGTGAACGTATAAATAGGACAGACAGTGGACAGAATTGCCAGTCTCAAGACAACCTTTGAGGATGTCAGACGCAGTCTCTGGCGAAACATCGGGAAACTACAAGCCTCACGACCACGGCCTAGAGCCCGAAAATCTTCTTCAAGATCATCAAAGCAACTCCGGCCGTGGAAGTCTATGTCAATACATCAATAAATAAACTTTTAGTCAAACTGCTGTAATTTTTCATCACCACTAACTTTAGGGATAAGATAATAAGTATATTTTCTCAAGTTCGTAGGTTCAAACCTGGCCAGAGTTTATGTATTTTTAAGGGAATAAAAATCCTGAACATTGCTTTCTTTGAAAGGGAAGTAAAGCTGCAAGTTCTGTGTCATAAATTTATGGGTATTATAGAACCTCAAATCTAAAATAAGAGGCATATGAGCAAAATTTATTGGTCCTTTCGTGCCAAAATTTGTATTGTGACACTAATGACCTGAGCTGTTAAAGAGTGTCATTAAATTTAAAAAAAAAGTTTTATTCTGTTCAGGATTAAAATTTATGAAATCCATACTGACAGATTCTGTGTATTTAACTTTCACAGGGAAAGAACACTATGAGGTTTAATTTAAGAATTAAATTAATGTTTTTATTACCTCACTTCATATCTTTCTTTTTCTAAAAGGAGAAGAAATAGGATATGAGGTGAGGTAATAAAAACATTAATTTAATTCTTAGATTTTGTATAGTTAGTCCAGAGTAATCTTTCTACATGATTCCACAATTTTTTTCCCCTTATAAGATGAATTACGAACAGTGGTGATATTAGACATAGAACCAATTGAATTAGAGGTTGAAAAAGAGATAGAAAAATTAAAGATGTTCAAAGCATCAGATTCAGATAAAATCTCAGCAGAACTCATAAAAACAGGGGGAGAAAAATGATGGAGAAGTTACAAAGTTATATTATTTTTGGTCTGGACATCTTACCTCAATATTAATCTTGATTTGTTCTTGGACATGTTTCAAAACAATTCTGTTTTATCGTCAGCTTTCCCAGACTGGTTTTATTTATGTTGCATTATGTTGCACCACCTGGATGTCGATGTCAGCTCCATCCTGTGGTTGGCCAAAGAACCTCCAAACAAGGTCACCCTCCATCGGAATATCAAAATTCATAACTCTGTTTCTGTTCTTCTGAATCTAAATTTTTTCCCAAATAGTCAGCTCTTTTGTATTTTCTAACTGTTTTAATAATTTAGTGTCTGAATTTATATTATGTTTTTCAGACCAAACATGAGCAGCAATGGAGAAATTGAAAAATCTGCAGTTGCTGCTCATGTTTGGTCTGAAAAACATAATATAAATTCAGACACTAAATTATTAAAACAGTTAGAAAATACAAAAGAGCTGACTATTTGGGAAAAAATTTATATTCAGAAGAACAGAAACAGAGTTATGAATTTTGATATTCCGATGGAGGGTGACCTTGTTTGGAGGTTCTTTGGCTAACCACAGGATGGAGCTGACATCGACATCCAGGTGGTGCAACATAATGCAACATAAATAAAACCAGTCTGGGAAAGCTGACGATAAAACAGAATTGTTTTGAAACATGTCCAAGAACAAATCAACATTAATATTGAGGTAAGATGTCCAGACCAAAAATAATATAATTAAAATAACCTCAAAATATAACTTCCTAAAATTAAATATTAGTTACAAAGTTGTTTAGCAAGATTTGGAAAAAGAGTTTTTTTTTAAATTAATGAAAAGAATTGATTACTGTGCCAATATATAACAAACCAACTAACTAACTAACTCACTGGCACTATCAAACCCATAGGTTCATGGCCGCACGGACATAAGCTCTCCATATATCCCTATCCTGAGCCAATGTTTTCCAATCATCCCCTGTACAATCTACTTCCTCAAATCATAGTTAATGTTATTCTCCCACCTCATTCTTGGTCTACCAACTGGGCATTTTCTCTCTGGCTTTCCTATAAGAAGCTTCCATGCAAGTCTTTCATTCCCCATACGTGCAACATGTCCTGCCCATCGAAGTCTACGAGACTTAACTGTTTTCATTATATCTGGCTTCCTATAAACTATAAGAAAGGAAATAATACTAATTGTAAAATCTATACGGGTATTTCATTATTTTCAATTTCACATAAAATTCTAACAAATATATTAGTAAAGGAGGTCACACTCTTAGGGCCGCATGCAAATACATTAGTCTCTACTCAAATTACTTCCAATCACTGGTGAGCTGACTCACCGTGAGCAAGTGCAAAGATCGAATTAGCTACCCACTAACTGGTCATGCATGAAAGTCGTTTTCGTAATATTGGCAAGAAATTACCCAGAATTCTCAGCGATAAAACCACTTCTGTTATTTTCGTCTGCTATAGAGGAACGCATTTACGCTTGCATCCCGCAAATAATACCGTATACAACAACATCTGCATCGTGCAATATTATGCCGATTCTCCTGTTCTTCCAGTTGAATTCTTTAGACTCTATTAAATTCCTCTTCTCCGCGTATACCAAAAACATGATCAAAGTCTTCAAGGTCCGACATCTTGGATAAAGCAGCAAGGTATGCAGCAAGGTTTCAAACTACATTCGGTTACCATCAGTTCCCTTCGGAATTCTCACAATAAGTTTCTATCTTAAGTTACCTCGTCAGGTAGCTTACGAATTTCAACAATTATTATCGCATGAATAGATTTCTGAGTAAGCAAACTTTCTCAGCAGAGAATACCTTTTATGGTCTAATGCGTTCAAAGATTCGATCCTTAGTCCCACTCACTTTCATAAGCGAGAGCATTTGAAAAGAAGTGCAGCCAGGAGAGTCTCAAGACAATGAGAAGTCCTGGGATTCTCGCAGTGAGTATGGAGGATGAAGTAAGGTACAGTTCACGCTACATAAGAAATATTTACTGCATGTATGAAGATGTACATTTCTCAATAGCCAAAGGAATTCCTTCTTTCACGAATAAACATCATTATATTTAAATTAAATTGGAAAGTAAACATTATGAGGTTATAGTGAGTGGAGAACATATTTTTAACGACTCACCTCATATAATTTCAAATTTCTTTGACACCGGCGGTTTCAGACAATATCTTGTCCCTCTTCAGTCATTGTATGAAACTCACTATTAAACATCATTATGTTAAGTGATTCCGGGCTATGTGGCCGTATTCTGTTACTGGTGTTCCTACCAGATGTATCTCCCTCAACTGCGGAGTGTATCTTCAGTGGCGAGTAGTTCTAGGTGTTGTTTCCTGTGGTATGGCCATATCAAAAGAATGCAAGAGCACAGATTGCCTAAAATTGTTATGGAATGGATCCCAATGGAAAGGAGGAAGAGAGGAAGACCAAAGAAAACTTGGATAGAAAGGGTACAAGCTGCTAACCATTTGATAAAAGTGTTCTGTCCATGATAACAATTTTGTATTTAACTTTTTTTTTACAAATTAACACTATGAGGTATTATTTATTAAAGTAAAATTGTATCATGCCATTTAATATTTTTAATTTAAATTGCTCACCAATACTGATTAATTGATTTCCATTTTCATTTCTCGTTTCCTCTCCATATGGTCCAATTGGTCCAATTACATCATGGAAGATAGGCAAAGAGAATATAAAACATAGAATTGAATTGAGTAGCAAAATACTATTGTTAAATTCCATATGGTGGGATAAGCATATTTGGAAAGACACAAAAAATATATTGGTAAAACATTGGTGGAATCTGTTGCAATGTATGGAAGTGAGGTATGGACAATCAAAAAGTACTACAAGAATAGACTAATAGCTTTAGAAATGGATTATTTATGCAGAAGTGGCAGAAAGTCAAAATTAGAACATGTCACAAATAAGGAAATTAGAAATATAATGGAAGCAAAAGAAAGCATGATTGAAAGAATTGAGGACAAGGAATTAAAGTAGTTAGGACATGTTTTAAGAATGGAAGATGAGCGATGGCCAAAGTAACTATATCAATGGCATCCGATCAGAAAGAAGAGAAGAGGGAGACCAAAGTTAACATGGAAGGAAAACATGAAGACATTAATGCAAGCAAGAGGGCTAAGCATTGAAGATGCCCAAGATTGTAAGCTTTGGAGGTTTGGCACGGGAAGATGGTAGTAGTTGTAAAAACCCGAAGATAGATAGACATCATGGAAGAAGTGGAAGGGGCAGACCTAGAGAACGGTGGATGGATGGAGTGAAGAGAAGTATGGAGATTTGAGGAAAGCAGATGCTTTAGACAGGAATTCTGGCGACAAATCACTTTAGGTTGAAGGAAAAACACTGTATTGTGGAATATTCCTAAATAATTATTATTATTATTATTATTATTATTATTATTATTATTATTATTATTATCATCATCATCATCATCATATTAGGAGAAGAAGAAAGTAAGGTGAGGTGATAAAAGTTCTGCATTTGTACTGCTAATACCTAACTGAAAATCCTGGTTACCGGGTTTTAATGGGCAAGTGCTCAGCGTTTCTGACTACAGTTCATGAGGTCCCAGGTTCGATACCCTGTCACACCATAGGAATTTCTCCTTGTAGGGAATTATTCTTGTTATTGCTCATGATTTGGAATTTAGGTTAAGTTTAAGTGAAAGAATTAAAATTTATCGGAGAATATATTGTTTAAACAACTCACCTCATAGGATTCATGCTTCCATGATATCATGGAAGCATGAATCCTATGAGGTGAGTTGTTTAAACAATATATTCTCGCGATAAATTTTAATGATTATACCTCATAATGTTTACTTCCCAACATTAATTAAATATAATGAAAGAATTAAATTAATATTTTTAATACCTCACCTCATATCCTTTATTCTTCTAGACTTCAGTTTCGGAGCTATATCTTGATCATCAGTAGCTTCTCATCAACCGGTGTTATGTCGTTTCTGGCAGTTTTTTGACAAGAAACTACATAACACCAGTCGACGAGAAGCTACTGATGATGGAGATAAGCTCCGAAACTGCAGTCTAGAAGAATAAAGGATATGAGGTGAGGTATTAAAAATATTAATTTAATTCTTTAATTAAATCTCATAATGATTTTTTCCTGTGAAAGTTAAAAAAGTGTAAGTGCTTCATCATCATTTATCACCCATCATATCTTTGAGGTAGCATAACTCTGCCTTCCTGGTGCCCCAACCTAAGAAAGGGATTACAATTTCTTCAATGCCAGGAGAGAAAGCCAGAAATGTCATAAAAAAACAACCTGGTGGCATTGGACAATATATATAAAGCTTGTTAGTCTCATCTTCAGAGTCTGTAACTACTGAAGATGAGGCTAACAATCTTAGAAACATATGTCTAACAAAAACAACGATATGATGTAAGAATAATACAGACAACACTTCTTATTAAGTAAAACCTCATAATGTTACTTGATATTGTACTTTCAAATAATTTCTTTTTTTTACTCTATATATATAAATAGCGCCTAAATCTCTGTTAAGGGAAACATGGGCTTACTAGATTACAAGAAGATATATAAATAAAATATAAATAACTAACTCACTGGCACTATCAAACCCGTAGGTTCATGGCCACACAGACATAAGCTCTCCATACATCTCTATCCTGAGCTAATGTTTTCCAATCATTCCCTTTACAATCTACTCCCCTCAAATCATAGTTAATGTTATTCTCCCACCTCAATCTTGGTCTACCAACTGGGCGGCAAATATTACATACGAACGATTAGGGAGTCACAAATTAATGATTAATAAGGGGTTACTAAATTTTATGCCTACTTTGTCTTTATGGTGATTTTTGTTGAGATCTTGCAACATGGCTGCTCCTCCCTCCATTAATCTTCTAGGGGAAATTAGATTATTAAATAGAATAGTTGGTTGAAGTTTCCTTCTGGGGTTTTCCCTCTAGTTTTCCTACAAGAAGCTTCCATGCACGCCTTTCATTCCCCATTTGTGCCACATGTCTTGCCCATCGAAGTCTATGAGACTTAACTGTTCTTATTATATCTGGATTCCTATAAAGACCATGTATTGTTTATTTTTTATTATTTCACTCACCTCATACTTCATAATTCATAGCAGACCCTGGGTTTCTTCACATCTTTTGTGACATTCTCAATGCTGCGTCACGTTCACAACTGACGTCCAACGGCCTTCTATCCTGCAGACTGACCTCTGCGCCATCTGGTGGCCGACCGAAGAATTTCCAAATCAGTCCTCTTTCTTTATAACTGGGTATTTCAAAATTCATAGTTGTATTTTCATTCTTGCATATGTAAATTTTTTCCCAAATTGTGAGTTCCTTCGGTTTTTCCAATTGTTTAAGTAATTTTGCTTTGGTTTCTATTCTATGTTTTTCTGACCAGGCATGTGCAGCTATTGCAGATTTTTCGGTTTCTCCATTTTTAACATTTCTGAGGTGTTCTTTTAATCTTGTATTTAGATTCCTTTTTGTTTTTCCTATGTATATCTTTTCACAATCTTTACAATTAATTTGATAAATTCCCGATTTTTTGCAGTCTTCAATCTTTTCATTTTTGTTGGTTTTTATTAAATTACCTAAGCTGTAATCATTTTTAGGTGCTAATTTAATGTTGAATTTGTTGAAAATTTTTTGAAACTTGTCAAATACCAAAGGATGGTATGTGAACTTCTTGAATTTTTTGCCTATATTTTTATCTGTCTGAAGAGTACTTTCATTGATGACTTTTTGTTCTTTGAATTTATTTATTTTCTTGTGTATCATTTTCTTTTGAAAACCATTATCCTTAGCAATTTGTATGATGTGTTCTTTCTCTTTATTGTAATTTTCTTTGCTCATGGGGACATTCACAAGTCTGTGTGTTAAACTATTAAATACTGCCTGTTTGTGTGAAAAATGGTTAAATCCAGTAGCTTTTATATAGTTCATTGTTATGTAGTCTTCTCCATTCACCTGTCCATTCATCTCTCTTTGGTCCAAAAGTGTTCCTAAGAACTTTATTCTCAAATACTCGTAATCTCCTTTACTCCCTTAAATTAAGAGTCCATGTCATATCATATAATATAACTGGTAGAATAATAGTTTTATATATTTTCATTTTAACATTTTTTGAAAGGAGTTGGGACATCAAGAGTCTCTGTAATGCATAATAGCATGCAGTTCTAGAATTGAGCACATGTTTAATTTCTTTGTGCATCTCATTTCTATTTGTTAGTATTGTTCCTAAGTATTTGAATTCAGCCACTTCCTCAAAATTTCCCTCATTTATCATTAGCTGTCCATTTCCATTATATAATGTATTTCTATGATAAATTATAAATATATATATATATATTTTTTATTATTATATATATAGCACTGAATTCAATTTTTGGCTGACCAGTTTTGTCTTAATTAACACATATTTTCCCCTTTACAAGTGATTTGCGTTTCTAACTCGCCACGTATACAAACTACTTGTTAAGTTAAATTTGAATTTGAAGAGAAAAATTTTCGCCTAGACCGGGACTCGAACCCGGGACCCTTGGCTTTCCGGGCCAAGTGCTCTACCAACTGAGCTACCGAGGCGAGTTACGATCTAGACGCAAATTTTTCTCTTATATACTTGTTAAGTTTCTAGTTCTATAGGTTCAAAATTGGCCCTACATTTAAACTATAATACATACCTCCCTCAGTTTGTATAGCATGAATCTAGAACAATCCATTTATGCAAGGACTTTTTTTTGGCATATAAAAATAAATACATACCATCTCATGTTGAAAAATAATTTATAGTATCAATAATAATATAGCAACCAGAATCAACAGGATTTCAGAATATCGGGCAGGTTTTAGAGAAGGGTATTATACAAAAGACAAGGTATTTGTTCTGGCAACACTAATTGATGTCAATCTGAAAAACAAGAGGGGTAAATTAATTATCTTGTGTATTCATTGATTTTAAAATGGCATTTCAATACGTGTACTATGGGAAAAAACTGAAACGGGTAATTGTCTTACAAAATGATACAAGCTTTATTATAAATTTATAAATATGTTAAAAACATATAAAAGTTGATCAGGATTTGGTTATAGAGTGTTGTACAGCCAATTATGGACTGAGACAAACTTGTATTTTGACTAATGTCATTTAAATAATTTGTTGATGATATTGTAAATCTAATGTTATAAGATATTAAATATAAAATTGGTGTTTAATTTTAGGAAGTGATATTTTGAGGTTATTTTAATTATATTATTTTCAAAGTTAAAATTGGGAAACACATTATGAGGTTCTTAATTAATAAATTAATGAGTCATTTTAACATCTTACCTCATATTTCATGTTTTTCAAACACGGTAACTATAGTTTTCAAATGATCTTGTCATTCATTTTCAACCGCCATTATGACTACCGGATATTCGTTGGAATCTCCCTCTATAACGTTGCCATCTGGTATTGATTTGACGAACTTCGAGATATCATTGCCATCTGGTGTTGATTCGATGAACTTCGAGATGAGGTCACGTTCATCCGGAATGTCGAAATTCATAGATTTAAATTTGTTCTTCTGTATAAATATTTTCTCCCAAACTGTCAAATCCAAAGGTTTTTCCAAATGTTTTAGAAGTTTAGCTTCTTTTTCAATTCTATGACCTTCCAACAAACTATGTGCTGCAATAGCTGATTTTTCAATTTCACCATTTTTAATATTTCTAAAGTGTTCCTTTGTGCGAGTGTCCAAATTTCTTTTTGTTTTTCCTATGTATACTTTATTGCAATCTCGACAATCAATTTGATAAATTCCAGATTTTTTACTATCTGGGGTGAATACACTACCCTGCAATCTGATTCAAAGAAAGGAAAACAATTTAAGAAAATCACTTATCATCCTGGAATACATAACAAATTTCAAAAAATTTTCAAGAAATTCAATATTACATTGGCACCGATAAATAAATTTAGCCTTGGTAACTTATTAACAACCAATAAGAAAATGAACACCCCAGATAGTAAAAAATCTGGAATTTATCAAATTGATTGTCGAGATTGCAATAAAGTATACATAGGAAAAACAAAAAGAAATTTGGACACTTGCACAAAGGAACACTTTAGAAATATTAAAAATGGTGAAATTGAAAAATCAGCTATTGCAGCACATAGTTTGTTGGAAGGTCATAGAATTGAAAAAGAAGCTAAACTTCTAAAACATTTGGAAAAACCTTTGGATTTGACAGTTTGGGAGAAAATATTTATACAGAAGAACAAATTTAAATCTATGAATTTCGACATTCCGGATGAACGTGACCTCATCTCGAAGTTCATCGAATCAACACCAGATGGCAACGATATCTCGAAGTTCGTCAAATCAACACCAGATGGCAACGTTATAGAGGGAGATTCCAACGAATATCCGGTAGTCATAATGGCGGTTGAAAATGAATGACAAGATCATTTGAAAACTATAGTTACCGTGTTTGATAAAACATGAAATATGAGGTAAGATGTTAAAATGACTCATTAATTTATTAATTAAGAACCTCATAATGTGTTTCCCAATTTTAACTTTGAATAATGTCATTTAAATAATTTGTTGATGATATTGTAAATCTAATGTTATAAGATATTAAATATAAAATTGGTGTTTAACTTTAGGAAGTGATATTTTGAGGTTATTTTAATTATATTATTTTCAGTCTGATCCATCTTAACTCAATATTAATGTTGGACAAGCTGATGATAAAACAGAATTGTTTTGAAACATGTTCAAGAACAAATCAACATTAATATTGAGGTAAGATGATCAGACTAAAAATAATATAATTAAAATAACCTCAAAATATAACTTCGTCAAATTAAATATTAACTCTAATCAGATGTTAATGTAATAACCAATATGGGAACAAATTTCAGTGTCAATATATCACAGTCCACCGCTGTGGTCTCGAGGTAGCGTGCTGCCTTGTCACGCAGCGGGCCCGGGTTCGATCCCCGGTCGGGGCACTTTTTCTGGGTGAGGTTTTATCGGGGTTTTTCCTCACCTGTAAGACAAATGTCAGGAAAACTTTAAGGCCTAAACGGTCCCAGAAATCATATGGCCATCATCCTTATCATTATCATCCTTACCATTATCATTATCATCATCATCCTTCACCGGTGTGGAAAGCAACGGGAAGCTACCACACCTACACAATTCCCTAGTAAAGCTGCAAGCATAGCATGAAAATGCTATGATTGCAGTGAAGGACCTGCCTTCGGGCAGAATTACTATGGATGGATATATCACAGTACACACGCAGGGAAATAAAAGAAAATAAAAGAAGAAGAAAAAAGTGGCTTGCCATGATTTGAACCATCAGTGTTCAAACTCAAATCCATCGCTTTAACCATTAAGCCACATGTTAACCACACAGATTCTGCGTGTTTCACTCTGAGCTAAGACTCTCATTGTACCGATGCTACTTTAACCAGTGCAGGGCGTGCAATCATCTGCTAAGTTCCAAATTCTAAGGAATTTGATAACCCAATATTTCATAATGTTGTCGATGAATTATTAGCAATCATGATCTCGGAATTATTACCAAGATCTGACATTATTCTAGTATATTTTCTCACCTACTTTGCCCTCCTTTACTAATTGTCGATTACTTTGATTCCCTACAAAGTTTAAAGTAATCCCACTACAGGCCTCAGGAGACCCTTGGGGTAGTAGGAGGTTAAGGCTCCCACTTTTTCTGGACAATCGGCACTAGATGTCAGCCGGGTTGTCAGCCCTGCGTGACGGCTGCCTTTACCCCCAGAACAAGCGTCTGCTACTCGTTTCTGTTAGAGGCTGAGTCGACCCCAGGACCATGGTGCTGCCAGAAGGTTTGGGTCAGTTTAAAAATCCTGACCCCACGGGGTCTTGAACCCTCAATCTTCCAACTTGTAGCGTAATGCCTTAACCACTACACTACAGTGTGTCCCTGATTCCCTATAACTAGCCCATTGGTTTCCTATTTCAAATTACTTGTATAATACCCCTCTGTAAGCAGTCAAATTTGTGCGGTATAATTCATTTACACCCTATATATACAGAGTGTAAATGAATTATACCGCATAAATTTAACTATGTATAGAGAGGTATTATATAAGCATTTTGATATAATGGATTAATGTTCTACAAGGGAAAAAGGGCGAGTTATAGGAAATCAAACTAAACGACATTTGATACAGATAAATCAACAGGAGAGCATACTAGGAGAGAATAATTTAATCTCCAAGTTCATAAAATCTACACCAGATGGCAGTTCAAAAGATGATGTTAACGACGAAATTTCAACAGTTGGAATTTGACTGAAGATGAAAGTAATACTATACTTTTGAAACAGGTATCGTGAAGGCACACAACTTTGTGAGGTGAGATGTTAAAACATTTTCTCCAACTCATTTATTAATGTAAATACCTCATAGTGTTTCCTCCCACTGTAATTTTAATTAAAAACTACGAGAATGTTGACCCTATCACTCAAGAAGAATACATAGAAGCTTTAAATCAAATTAAGAACAATAAATCCCCAGGAACAGACCAAATTAATGGAGAACTGATAAAATATGCACGCAATCCTTACAAGATAGATTATTTAATATATATTGGAAAAGAGGACATATACCAGATGAATGGGGAACAGCTATTGCCATACCTATATTTAAAAAAAGTTGCAAGGATGACAGTGATAATCACAGAGGGATTAGTTATTGAAAACTTGATATAAACTACATGCAAAGATATTAACTGATCGAATAAAGTATGTAACTGAATGTCTACTATTAGAATCACAAAATGGTTTCTGAAAAGGAAGATCCTGCCTTGATTATACATTTACAGCAGCACAGATAAATGATAAAAAGACAAAAATTTAATTTGCCATTATATATAGCCTTCATAGATTATATATAAGTCTTCAACAGGGTAGAGAGAGAAACTCTGTGGAACATATTAACTGAAAGAGACTTTCCAGAACATATTATAAGATTTTAAAATACAATAGGAAGTAACATTAGGAGGTTTGTTTAATAATTAAAACATTTTGTCTGTTCATTCTTACCTCTTAAGAGTTGTTTTTGTCGAACATATGTTTCAAATATTTAATTTGACGAAGTGATATTTTGAGGTTATTTTAATTATATTATTTTTAGTCTAATCATCTTACCTCAATATTAATGTTGATTTGTTCTTGAACATGTTTCAAAACAATTCTGTTCTATCGTCAGCTTGTCAGTCTGGGCAGAATTGTTTTGAAAGATGTTCAAGAACAAATCAACATTAATATTGAGGTAAGATGATCAGACAAAAATGATATAATATGTTTCAAAGCTTCTTAGCCCCATCGTCAGCGATTACAGATTTAAAATTTAAAAATACAATAGTCTGTAATCGCTGACGATGGGGCTAAGAAGCTCTGAAACATATGTTCGACAAAAACAACTCTAAGAGGTAAGAATGAACAGACAAAATGTTTTAATCATATTATAAGAGCTATTTAAAGGTTATATGCAAATACAAATATCAAAATGAAGAGTGGAAATCTAAAATCAAAACATGAAATTGTAATAAATCAAGGACTACAACAAGGATGCCCTCTTTCACCCATTCTCTTTAATTTATATATTGACAAAGTCGTCAGAAAACGGCAACTGACTTTAAATTCCAATAATAAAATCCGTGTTGACACACTCATATTTGCTGACGATCAGGTTATAATGGCTTCTTCAGAGAATGACTTACAAAGAGCTATTTTTAAATTAAATAATATTGCAAAAGATTACAACCTAAAAATGTCGTCAACAAAATCTAAAGTAACGGCCCAATGTGGCAAAGAAATGGAAAGAACAAAAATAGTACTAAATGACAAAATACTAGAACAAGTAAAAGATTTCAATTATCTAGGTGTATCTTTCGGCTGTAATAGAGAAAAAGACATAAATAATAAATTACAAATATTTCAATATTTATGGGGCACCCTTAAAAAAACACTAAGAAATAAAGTAAGAAAAGAAACACATTTAAAATTTTATAAAGCATTGGATGTGCATGCAATATTGCATGGCTCAGAAATATGGACTCTGAATAAACAGTCAATTAAAAGAATATAAGCCGCAAAAATGAAATATTTACGATTTGTGGCAGGATATACTTTAATGGATAAAAAATGAAGTGAAGACATTCGTAAAGAACTGCAAATATTTAGTTTGACAGATAAAATAGAACAGTATAGGAGAAAATGGTATGAATATGTCTGCAGGTTGCCTTGGAAAATAAATGGACACGGCAGCTATGATACTTGGAGCTGGAACAAACCAGTAAGGTTTAATCCTTGTATGAAGAAGAAGAAGAAAAAGTCCAGAAAGCAGATATTTAAAGTATTTGGTAACTTGCAATAGTTATAACGTATGGTTTCCCAAATGAAAATAGAAATATCTAATAACAGAAAAATGAATAATCTACAGATCTGCATGTTACACAAAAAAACTTCTATATTTGTCTTCAATATTCCTTTGCGTTTATATTTTCAAAATTAAAAAAAAAGAAAGGGAGAGGATAAAATCTGAGATAATGTGAAATAAAATACACTTTGTAAAATTGTGCCTTTATTACTGACTTTGCAATCTATCGTTACTGTTTAAATAAAAGACATAGTGTAGCACTTATGTGACAGTGCACTGAATTAATGTAAAAAATTAGATATTTTACATAAAAATTTGCTCTTCACTAATTAAAAAATCAGTCATATATGCAATAGTTTCACATAATTAATTTTTACTTCATTTCTAATCTCTTAGAAATGCTATAATGAACTTTACATTTGTTGAATGCAGACTTTCACGGCCAGTAATCATAATGTTGAGTGATTCCGGGCTTTGTGGCCGTGGTCCATTACTGGTGTTCCTACCAGACGTTTCTCCCTCAGCTGCGGAGGGCATCTTCAGTGGCGAGTACTTCTAGGTGGGCTGGACTGTCGAGCCTCCGACCAGGAAACAACACCTATAAGCACTCGCCACTAAAGATGCCCTCCGCAGCTGAGGGAGAAACGTCTGGTAGGAATACCAGTAATGGACCACAGCCACAAAGCCCGGAATCACTCAACATTAGAACTTTACATTTTCTCATAAATAATGTAAAATAATAAATAATGTTTGATTTATTAGGCTAAATAATTTACCATCCAACAAAAATTCTCATTCCTTGTCTTCCTCATGGGCTAAAACTGCCTTTATCTCAACGTTTCCAAACTATAGAAGTTTTTAAAAGCATGTCTTAATGTTTTAAATTACTTTTCTATGGTTAGTGACATCCATTATCTCATACATTTCTAATTATATTTTACTATGTCAACCATTCCAGATTTTACTAAATATTTATGCTATTCCATACTTCACAGCCTATACTCATATGCTTTCTAAAGTGAAGCAAACTATATTTGAATCATTTCTAACCTCTCAGTCACTATTAACAATACCAACTCACATCTTGAGAATACTGATCAACAGAATTACGATGTTAAAACAACATTGTTACAAACATGTCCTATCGAATGTAAGCCTCTAACATCTCAACAAACAATTTGTTCATGGGTACCTTTCCTTCGCGATGTATTCCCGTCCAGTATCGTCGTATTACTTGGTCCGCTTGACGAAGAGATGGCAGGCACATAAGAAGGTGATGCATATGGTATGTTGATGTATTTGGTCTGCAAATAATTATCTTAATTAAATATTTTATATTAAATTAATATTGGGAAGTAAACATTATGAAGTATTTTATTATTAATTTAACACTTCTCATTGAAGGATAAATTATATTTGAAGGGAAAGTGTTAAATTAATAATAAAATCATCAGTAGAAGCTCTACTTTATAAAGTAGTGTTAAATTCCCAATAAATGTCTTCTTAACTAAGAAGCCGCCATTTGCATAGATACAAGTAGAGAAGCCTTTGGAACTGACAGTTTGGGAGAAGATATACATTCAGAAAAAATAAAGATAGATCAATGAATTTTGATATCCCTAACAAAATTACTTTGATTTCGAAGTTCATAAATTCAACTGAAGATGGCAACAGTTGACGGCCGAAGAATTTCATCAGTCGGAGTTATGGCTGAGGATGAACATGACTGTGTTTGAAACTGCGGTATCATGGAAGCATGAATCCCATTAGGTGAGTTGTTTAAAAAAATGTTCTCCGATGAATTTTAATGATTATACCTCATAATGTTTACTTGCCAACATTAATTTAATATATATTACATAATTAATAGTGAGTGGAGAACATATTTTTATCGACTCACCTCATATGATTTCAAATTTCTTTGATACTGACGGTTTCAGACAATATCATGTCCTTCTTCAGTCATGGCTTTCATGGAAAGTATATGAGGTGAGTCGATAAAAATATGTTCTCCACTCACTATTAATGATATAACCTCATAATAATTAAATTAATGTTTTTATTACCTCACCTCATATCCTTTTTCTTCTATACTGCAGTTTCGGAGCTTATCTCCATCGTCAGTAGCCTCTGGTCGACCGGTGTTATGTCGTTTCTTGGCGGTTTCCTTCTTACTTCTATCGGTGGACCGATGAACCTCTGGATCAGGTCAAAATTTGCGGGAGTTTCAAAATTCATGAATTTTGATCCAGAGGTTCATCGGTCCACCGATAGAAGTAAGAAGGAAACCGCCAAGAAACGACATAACACCGGTTGACCAGAGGCTACTGACGATGGAGATAAGCTCCGAAACTGCTGTATAGAAGAAAAAGGATATGAGGTGAGGTAATAAAAACATTAATTTAATTATTAAATTAAACCTCATAGTGTTCTTTCCCTGTGAAAGTTAAATAACCTCATAATGTTTACTTCCCAACATTAATTTAATATAATACATTGAGCTTAATAAAGAAGGTAACATACCTTATGACTGCAACACAGTCTGTCAGGGCTGTCAGGATATTGTCACGAAACTTTTTTAGTGAACCAAATTGATCCATTCGAACATCTGAATTTGCAAGAATCAAGGCCTTCATAATGTAGTACTCTTCCTTTGCAATGCTTAGCCTCTCCAACCTTTCCACAATCTGTACACACTGCAATCATAAAACAAACAAGCTAAAAATCATCACAGACATAATTCTGTAGGCCTACAACTCAACAGTATTAACAAGCTGTTAGTTTATTAATAGTGAGTGGAGAACATATTTATAAATTCATAACTAAATATGGGAAATAACATTATGAGGTTCTTAATGACTCATTAATTTACATATTTATCATCTTCATCATCATCATCCGGTAACATGGCAGCTGCCGCCGTCTTCCGGAAACCAAATGCCATTCCTCTCTGTCCATCCATTGATCTTCCTCCAAATATATTTATAATATGTTATAACCTCATAATGTTTACTTCCCAACATTAATTTAAATATACTGTTAGTTTATGTTGATGATGTGGTATTATTGGGCGATAATGAGGAGATACTAAAGGCCAACACGCACACACTATTGAGTAAAACTAAGAAATTGGGACTGGAAGTAAATATCAATAAAACTAAATATATGTTCACATATAGAAATATGTTATATAATTGAAATGGACATTTAATGACAAATGAGGGAAATTTTGAAGAAGTGGCTGAATTCAAATACTTAGGAACAATAATCACAAATAGGAATGAGGTACACAAAGAAATTAAACACAGGCTCAATTCTGGAAATGCATGCTATTATGCATTACAGAGACTCTTGTCGTCCCAAATTCTCTCAAAAAACGTTAAACTGAAAATATATAAAACTATTATTCTACCAGTTATATTATATGGGTACAAAACATGGACTCTTACTTTAAGGGAGGAAAGGAGATTACGAGTATTTGAGAATAAAGTTCTTAGGAAAATTTTTGCACCAAAGAGAGATGAACAGACCGGTGAATGGAGAAGACTATACATAGGTTGAGTCTGTATTTCATCTTACCTCATATTGGCAGTTTCTAGTAAAGCAGGATTTTAATATTATAATAAATAAAAAAGTTAAAGTTAATAATTTTATACTTTAAAATTCTATTAATATTTAAATATAACTTAAATAAAGAAAAACATCTAAATAATTCATTGTTGAATAAAAATGTCTCAGTAACAATTAAAGAAATTGTATTGCATAACAGTCTTTCTAAAGAATGTTTTTAAAATTGTTTTAAGTCATTGTTGTCAGAATTATAAAGCTTTCTGTTATAACTGTAATAAGAACACCTGCTTAACTTCATATTTTTAAATAAAAGTAAACTAAACTCTGATTGGATGTTAAAACAATTAACTTTTTGATTTAACAAATCAAATTTAAACCATGTATTTAATGGACTATTAACCAATAGAATTTAAAATTACCATCATGTGATGTAATAATGTTCTTTAAAATTATAAAAGAATTACACTAGTCATTCTGCAAAACCAACAAAAATGAAAAAAACTGATAAAAGTATAAAATCAGGAATATATCAAATTGAATGTATGGGTTGTGAAAATACACATATATAGGAAAAAACAAAAAGAAACCTAAAAATTAGAACCAAAGAACACATAAAAAATATTAAAAATGGGGAAATAGAAAAATCTGCAGTTGCTGCTCATGTTTGGTCTGAAAAACATAATATAAATTCGGACACTAAATTATTAAAACAGTTAGAAAAAATATAAAAGAGCTGACTATTTGGGAAAAAAATCTATATTCAGAAGAACAAAAACAGAGTTATGAATTTTGAAATACCGACTGAGTGTGACCTTGTTTGGAGGTTCTTTGGCCAACCACAGGATGGAGCTGACATCGACATCCAGGGTGTACAACATAAATCTAACCAGTCTGGACAATGATTATGATATAATCGAAACTTGTTCAAGAACAAATCAATATTAATACTAAGGTAAGATGAACAGACTAAAAATAATTTAATACTTATTTAGACTTACATGTTGATAGAGCTCGATGGCACCACATTCTCTAGCCTGTTTCTCGTCCAACGTGAAGTCCAATGCGAATCTTAACTTTCCTGTACTGGATAAAGATCTGTATGTGAGAGTAAGAGTGAGAATCTCAGCCCATGTGCTTTGCAGGAGTCTCATCTGATCATTCAGAGAGAGGTCTGTGAAACCTACAACACAATCCCACATCTGTTTATAGAGTCAGTGCATATCTACAGCCTTCCATTTAATGATATTAAAATTTAATATAATAAATTTGGGCAATTTAATATAATAAATTTGGGCCATCCTGAAGTTCATAATAAATTTCAGAAAATTTAATATAACACTGGCTCCAATTAACAAACTCAGCCTGGGCAATCTTCTGTTAACTATTTTTTTTATTACATAAAACTTTCGTCATTAGAGGATTGCCTCAAGGACAAAGTGATACAGACAATTAATTTTTGTAATTGATGAAATACATTTTGTAAATACATTTTAAAAAAATTCAACTTGTAGGCCTAATTGAAGTATACATACTATAAAGCAATTTTGTAAATATGGTTTCTTAAAATTGAAATTGATCCTCTAATGGCAGCGATGGTAATTCTAGAAAGATACATCCTGTCCAAATCTAAGGAATTCCAAAATTTGGCTAAGAATCCTGGTATAGTACCTCTTGCCCCGACCATCAATCCTGTGACAGTTATACTATCTAGTTGGTATTTATCATAAGTAATGCCACGAGTGATTTCCAAATTATCGATAAATTCACGACTCACGAAGTGAGGAGTGAATTTATCTAGAGAATTTGGAAATCAAGAGTGGCATTTGTTAGGACTATTTAACGAATAAAATTAAGCTGTTTACTCACAAATCATTATTTAACTATAGTTATTTTAAAATATTTATATATTTAATGTAAACGGCGATGTTTGAAAACAAATGAGAAACGATAGGTACGCTTCTACTGCTTCATTTGTCCATCACTGCAACCAGATCATACTATTTATTGCCAAAGGAACGCAATATTGTAAGGAGGAGCTTTCTTTAATATGGTAATTATAACACTGATAAATATTTGGTGAAACACGACTCTGATTGGTTGTAAAACAGAAATCAGAGAAACGTGATTGGTCGTTGACTCCCATTTGGGGCATGAGTTAAATAGTCTTTGTAATAGTCAATTGTTGGCTCATATATGGCTTTCTTTACAGAGTCAACTTCCTCAGGTTGGCCACTATGAGTCTCAAAACAAATTGTGGGATCTAATATCATACCAATTTTAGAGGATGGTCTAAATGCAATAATATCTATTCGTCTTTTACTCCCATTAGTGGCCACACCATGAACGTAATAAAGTTAACACACCAGACAACAAAAAATCTGGAATTTATCAAATTGATTGCAAAGATTGCAATAGGATATACATAGGAAAAACAAAAAGGAACATGGAAACTCGTAAAAAAGAACACTTTAGAAATATAAAGAATGGAGAAATTGAAAAATCAGCTATAGCAGCACATAGTTTATTAGAGAATCATAGAATTGAAAAAGAAGCAAAACTTTTGAAACATCTATCCAAACCTTTGGATTTAACAGTTTGGGAAAAGATATATATATTAAATAAAACCATACTAGAACCATGAACTTCGAGATTCCGGATAAACCAAGCTTGATTACAAAGTTCTTCAAAAATACAACAGATGGCAGTTTAGAAAATTATTCCTTCAAAAGAACACCAGATGGCAGTTGATAATTACTGGCAAAAGAAAAAATTGAGAGTCGTGAAAACAGCTGATGATGGTGATGATGGTCGCCGATAGTGCGGTGCTGTGTTTAAAAATAAAATAGAAGTATGAGGTAAGAAGAATTTACGATTCATTTGATTCTTATAGATATAAAAATTATCTTAATATTTAAAGGAAGTGACACTATGAGGTTTATTTTAAATAACAGAGAGTTAGAATTTTAATGACTCACTTCATATTTGTAGATTTCTTGAAGACCAGTTTCAATATGTTGTGTATCATATCAATTCCTTCTAACTTCGAAACTAGTCTCCAAGAAATCTACAAATATAAAGTGAGTAGTTAAAATTCTAACTCTCTATTAATTAATATGTATATATTTCTAATCATTCACTTGATGAATTATTCAGCTACACAAAATACTAAGGGTCGAATCTATGAACGCATTAGACCGTAAAACGCGTTCTCTGCTGAGAAAGTTGTATCCTAATACGATTTTGCATACTCAGAAATCTGTTCATGCGATAATAATTGTTGAAATTCGTAAGTTACCTGATGAGGTAACTTAGGAGAGAAACGATTCGTGAGAATCCCGAAGGGAACCGATGTAGTTTGAAACCTTGCCACGTACCTTACTGCTTTATCCAAGATGTCGGACCTTGAAGACTTCGATCATGTTTTCGGTATACGCAGAGAAGAGGAATTTGATAGAGTCAACCAAAGAATTCAACTGGAAGAACAGGAGAATCGGCATAATATTGCACGATGCAGACGTTGTTGTATACGGTATTATTTGCGGGATGCAAGCGTACATGCGTTCCTCTAGCAGACGAAAATAACGGAAGTGGTTTTATCGCTGAGAATTCTGGGTAATTTTTTGCCAATATTACGAAAACGACGACTTTCATGCAAGACCAGTTAGTGGGTAGCTAATTCGATCTTTGCACTTGCTCACCAGTGATTGGAAGTAATTTGAGTAGAGACTAATGTATTTGCATGCGACCCTAACTCTCTATTAATTAATATGAATACATTTGTAATCATTCACTTGATGAATTATTCAGCCACACAAAATACTAAAATATAAAATTAGTACCTGATGAATCAGTCATCCTCAACTGTTATAAAACTTTGTCAAGTAGTACCAGTTGAAATGCAGAAGATGAAACATTGTTTTGAAAGGCCTTCATATTTTAACTATATAATTATAAGATAATGGCTGTGCCAGTATTAATGTTCAAAAGTGAATCATGAAAAAGACAGAAGCAAGATTCAGTCATGATAAAATCAAATGTTTCCTACCTCTAAAAAAGATAAAGGTAAAGTGATCCCACTACAGGCCTCAGGAGGTCCTTGGGGTAATAGGAAGTTAAGGCTCCCACTTTTTTTTAGACAATTGGCACTTGATGTCAGCCGGGTTGTCAGCCCTCCGTGTCGGCCGCCTTTATCCCCAGAACAAGCCTGGTACTCATTTACATTAGAGGCTGAGTATACCCCACGGCCTGGTGCTGCCAGAACGTTTGGGTCACTTTAAAAATCCTGACCCATTGGGACTCGAACCCTCAACCTTCCATCTTGTAGCGCAGTGCCTTAACCACTATGCTGCGGCATGCCCCCGTTTCCTACCTCTCCTCATATAAATCTTCTAAGTAGATCACGATTTCGAGACCATAACGGTCTCATCTTCAGTACAATCTTGGCGACTGATGTTATGTCGATCAGAAAAAACGCTTCATCTTCCTTCTGTTGGTGGACCGATGAAACTCTGGATCAAGTCAGGATTTGCAGAAATTTCAAAGTTCATAAGTTTTCCTTTGTTTTTCTGAAAACTTATGAACTTCGAAATTCCTGCAAATCCTGACCTGATCCAGAGGTTCATTGGTCCACCAACAGACGGAAGAAGAAGTGTTTTTTCCAATCGACATAACATCAGTCGTCCAAGATTGTACTGAAGATGAGACCGTTATCGACTCAAAATCGCGATCTACTTAGAAGATTAATATGAGGAGAGGTAAGAAACATTTGATTTTATCATAAATTAAACTTCATAGTGATTAATTCCAATAAAAGTTAAAAATAAAAAGATTCAGTCAGCTGAAATGAGATTCCTCCATAGATAAGAGGACGTATAAAATTGGACTTGATATGAAATAAAAATATACAAGAAGAATTTAAATATAAACTGTCTAATTGAGAAAACAGAAGAGTGCAAATACAATGGAAAGCCCAACTGGATCGCACAAAAATCTCAGCTTTGGTGAATATCTATCATGCTAAAAGGAGAAGAGAAGTTGGATGCACAAGGAAGAGACGGTCCTAACACTGTGAACATGGAACAGGCAAGTAATGATGATAATTATCAAAAATATTTATTTTTATTCTCCACTTCTTGAATTCTGATATTTTGCTGCTTTGAGAGAAGATAAAAAATTATTTAATCAATTTTCATAACATGCAATAATAAAATTTATGTATCAAAATATCTAATGTGGAAACATTTTACCCATCTGGTGGATGATTTGTAAAAAAAGATGAAAAATTAAATTTGAAGAGAAAAATTATACGCTCGGTCTGGGGCTTGAACCCAGGACCTTTTGGCTTTCTAGGCCAATTCAGATTCTCTTATATAAGAGAAAGATTTGTGTTTAGATTGGAACTTGCTAAGGTAGCTCAGTCGATAGAGCATTGGCCTAAAGCCAAAGTTACTGGGTTCAAGCCTCAGTCTGGGCATATAATTTTTCTCTTCAAATATGATTTATCCATCATCGAGATGTATGAAATGAATAATAAAAACAGCGGATGAAAAATTAATTTTGAAAAAGCAATAAGTGAAGACACTATGGCTGTGAAAGTTGATCCCTAATAAAAACTCAAGAAAACAAAATTAGAATATTTGAAAGAAAAATATTAAGGAAAATATTTGGCCCAATATGTGAGAGTGAAAACTGGCAAATTAGATAAAATGATGAATTATATGAACTATATGGTGATGTAGACATCATTAAAACAATAAAGATGGCAAGAAGTAGATGGCTGGGACATCTCTACAGGGAAGAGGAATCAGACATATGTCGTAGAGTCACATTGACAACTATAACTGGAAACCGAAGAGTTGGACGTCCTAATATTAGATGACTGGACAGCGTTGAACAGGACCTGAGGACACTGGGTGTACGAGGATGGAGAAGGAAGGCAGAGAAGAGGGACAAATGGAGTGCATTGTAGGGGCGGTCAAGGCCTGCAATGGGCTGTACAACCAATAATGATGATGATGATGAATAAGTGAAGACAAAATATTCATAAATCGTGAACAAACCTGGTATCTGCTTTGCCCAACTAATGATGCCCACCAGTTCTCGGTCGTAGAGTTCACTTAGTGTGCTCACAATGCGGTACTCATGATCTGACAAATTGGAGTCATGAGAAGCCATCAGCATATCAGGTTCACAAGTTGATAATGCCTCCAGCATTTTGTTTTCTGTAAACAGGAGAAAATTTCAATATGGTTCAAATTTAGAATACCTTTACCAGTGATTTTCCATATACATTCTTGTAATACTGTTGCTCTACATACTTTTCCCATCTTTACTAACATTTCATACTATTTTAAATGTTTTGCAAAGATACTTATAACTTTTTTTTACAATTATTAAATAAGTATGAAATGATTAAAAATCATCGGAGAACATATTGTTTAAATAACTCACCTCATAGGATTCATGCTTCCATGAAATCGCGATTTCAAACATAATCATGTTCATCGTCAGCCATAAGTCGGAGTTATGAACATGATTATGTTTGAAATCGCGATTTCATGGAAGCATGAATCCTATGAGGTGAGTTATTTAAACAATATGTTCTCCGATGATTTTTAATGATTATACCTCATAATGTTTACTTCCCAACATTAATTAAATATAAGTATGAAATGATTTAATATTTAATTTTAGGAAGTTATATTTTGAGGTTATTTTAATTATATTATTTTTAGTCTGAACATCTTACCTCAATAGTCTGGAAAAGCAGACAATAAAACAGAATTGTTTTGAAACGTGTTCAAGAACAAATCAACATTAATATTGAGGTAAGATGTTCAGACTAAAAATAATATAATAATAAATGAAATGATTTCTTCAGTTCTACAGAATTGTTGTGCACATGTGTGAATGCTTAAAGAAACTTCTGCTAGATGGCAAGAGATATCTGTGAAATCGGAATGTTCAACATTAAAAAAATCAGGAATATATCAAATTGAATGTACGCGTTGTGAAAAGATATATATAGGAAAAACAAAAAGAAACCTATAAATAAGAACCAAAGAACACATAAGAAATATTAAAAATGGGGAAACAGAAAAATCTGCAGTTGCTGCTCATGTTTGGTCTGAAAAACATAATATAAATTCGGACACTAAATTATTAAAACAGTTAGAAAATACAAAAGAGCTAACTATTTGGGAAAAAATCTATATTCAGAAGAACAAAAACAGAGTTATGAATTTTGAAATACCGACGGAACGTGACCTCATTTGGAGTTTCTTTGGCCAACCACAGGAGGGAGCTGACATCGACATCCAGGATTTACAACATAAATCCAACCAGTATGGGCAAGATGCTAAGGATGATTAAGAACTAATCGAAACATGTTCAAGAACAAATCAACATTAATATTGAGGTAAGATAAACAGACTCAAAATAATATAATTCAAAAATATATTTTAAAAATTTGGATGTTCACTCACTTCAGTTTTTTAGGTTCCGATGGGACAAGTTAGTGTACATCAGATTAGTTTATACTTCAATAAATAATATGTATGTAATTTATTTTGTTAGGTTATGAAGGCAGAAGTTGTTGTACATTCATTTCTTATAAATGTTTCAAAATTTATTGCGAAGGTTGGTCTTACCAATTTCACACATATGTCCACCATTTAGCAAAAGTTTTTTTAAGCGTTCCTGCATGTGCACTACGATTCTGTAGAACTTAGAAAAATTCTTGGTAAAAGAAAATTAAACTTTTTCCATAGGTTCATCGGTCCACCAACAGAGGAAAGAAGAAGAGTTTCTTCCAATCAACATAACATCAATCGCCAAAAGAGTACTGAAGATGAGACCGTTATGGTCTCGAAATCGCAATCTACTTAGAAGATTTGTATGAGGAGAGGTGAGAAACATTTGATTTCACTACATACTATCTTTTTAAATTTACATCTAATTAGGCTGAAATTACGTTTCTTAAGGTACGTACACACTTGCGCGCCGCGCGCGCACCATGTTCGGGGTTTTAAGGTGTGCGCGAATGGCGTTCACGCCGCGCGCGCATCTCTCACCATGATCCACTCATTGTCGGTTTTTTCCACAAACACTTTGATGGTTCACTGTTTAGATTTGGACGGGTACCTGAGAGGTTCGTTGTTTTCGGTGCGTACCTATTATTTGAGTATGGAGTGGTCAGAGGAAAACATGTTAAAACTTATTGACATTTATAGAAGCAAGCAATTATTGTGGGATCCTCAACATAAGGATCATTTTTAAAAATCATTGAAAGGAGATGCCTGTTTTTTTTTTCAATGTTTTTTTTTCATGTGTACTGTAATTGTACGAATAAATTAGAATTATTTAGAAAACATTATTTATTTAAGACGTTCATTTCATAATATTATGCATGAAGTATCACAAAACAATACAATATATAAACACATTTATTACTAATTATTTATTTATTTCTTCAAAGACTCCAAAGAGCAAGATTGCTCATGTTAAGGGGTAATATACAAAAAATAATGGCCATAAAACAATTAACAATAAAAACAAGAAAACAAATTCAGGCATAAGTTTAAATAATACAAACTATTATAGAAGCACAATATAGGCTATATACACATATAAATACAATATTTAAACAGGATAATATTAATAATAATAAAATTAACAAAATTAACTAAGAAAGCAACGAGAAAAAATATTTTTTAATACAATTAGAAAAATGTTTACCATTCGTGAAATGTTGATATCCAATAGGTAAGTTATTGTAATGGTTGATTAATGCATAACGAATTCCTTTTATACCTTTTTTTTTTGAGAAACTAGTATCTTTGTGCAATAAAGTACAACCTCTAGTATAATAATCATGTACATCTTTATTAAAAATTAAGGCCATGTTATGGTGAGATAGATTCTTAATCATTTTAAACATATATATACAAATCATATATTTTTTTAAAATTCCTTTAATGCTATAATATTTGAAAAAGTATAAATAAAGTTATAAGATGTAATAAGTAATAAGCGTGACCAGACGTCCCGATTTTGGCGGGATAGTCCCGATTTTTAACAATTTGTCCCGCGTCCCGCGGCATTTTAAAAAAAAGTCCCTACTTTTGGGAAAGAATGCAGGACAAGCAGGAGAACGGAAAGGGAATAGACATGGTTGGTTACACCTGCTCTGCAAAATGTCTACTGAAGGTTTGTGGGTTTCCTATGGATCGCAGGAGGTTCGTTGAAATTAATCATTTCGACGAACATAAGATGCGCCGCGCGCATATGTGTACGTACCTTTATATACACATTCTTAAATGCTTTGACCTAATCTGATATTCTGTGCCTATTTGGTAACATAATGTATACAATGACTGATTAGTGTGATAGAGTTTGTCAATAATGTGCCAAAGTCTATGTTTTTAATCAATTTTCAGTCGGCCACAGTGGACTAGTGGTTATGCTCCTTGCCTCTGGTCCCGAGTTCAAACCCGGCCAGGGTTGATAGATTTTTTAGGATGGAAAAATCCAAGGAACAAGTCGACTTTGAGCCATGGGTCCCGAGTCTCAAGATTTTCAGGCTCGTAAAAAATCCTTAAGCCTGAATGAAAAGGCCTCTAAGCAAAATTTACCGAATTTTCCCGTCCTAGTACTACCTTGGTTTCCTAGATGTCAGTATGAGGCGGAACACTGACCACGGACCACTCAAAATGACATCTATACGAAAACATAGTATGGTTCACATTCTTCCCTATAGGAGGAGAGCGCCTAAATCTCTGTAAAGGAAAAACATGGGCTTACAATACAATACAAATAAATTTTCAAAAATGCTGTAGGTGTCTTGAGAGTACTGGCCATTATGTGTTTTGCAGTTCTATTACCAGTTTCACTTCATCCCTTAGTTTTTGTAGTTTTGGACATCTGTAGAGCAGATGCTGTACCGATTATTCCTCTTGCAGACAGGTACAAGTGGGATCATCTATTCCCCTCCTGTCCTTCGTTTTGCCTTAAATGCTAAGATGATTGGCCATCTGTAACAGATTCTGGTGAGAAGACATAAACAAAATGCTTATTTTTTTCCTGTTGGAAAGACTTCTTGCAATGAGAGTCTTTCATGAGTAATGGACTGGTTCAGAAGGCCAGTACAACTTACTTGATTGATTGAGCAGTGAAATAAACCAATTACACTGGTCAACATGATTTTTGTCTCATGAGTACCAACAGTTGTACTTACGCAGTTTTTTATCGTGTTTTCAAATATGTATTCGGAAGTTCTCCATCACCCACAGTTTTTTTTATTTCAATTTCAATTAATGGATTTAAATAATGTCTCTCGGAAACCTTGCATGATAGAGAAAAACCGATATCATATTTGAATTCAGGAGAAAAAATATCACATAATTTTTTCCTTTCAGAGACAAAAAAAAAGTTTATTTTTTGTTGCTCAGTGATTTATTGTTGGACCATCAAAAGGGATGCTCCACAGGCAAAAAATAGCAGAAAATCGTCATTTCTTACTTTCTAGGTGAGTCCAAATGTTCGAATATTGCGTAGTTACAAATGTAGAAAATATTAAAGTGTTTAAAATTATAAATGCCTGTCTCTCGGAAATCTTGAGTAATGGAGAAAAACCGATATCATATTTGAATTCAGGAGAAAAAACATCACATATTTTTCTTTCTGAGACAAAAAAAAAAGTTTTATTTTTTGTTGCTCAGTGATTTATTGTTGGACCATCAAAAGGGAGCTCCACAGGCGAAATATAGCAGAAAATTGTCATTTCTTACTTTCTAGGTGAGACTAAGGGTCGAATGTTTGAATGCATTAGACAGTAAAAGGCGTTCTCTGCTGATAAAGTTTTATCCAAACACATTTTTCTTACTCAGAAATCTATTCACGCAGTAATAATTGTAAGCTACCTGACAAGGTACCTTAAGATTATAGCTCAAGATATAAACTTATGTGAAAATCCCAAAGGGAACCGATGGTAACCAATGTAGTTTGAAACTTATTCAAGATGTCGGACCTTGAAGACTTCGATCATGTTTTCGGTATACGCGGAGAAGAGGAATTTGATAGAGTCTACCAAAGAATTCAACTGGAAGAACAGGAGAATCGGCGTAATATTGCACGTCGCAGACGTGTTTGTATATGGTATTATTTGCGGGATGCAAGCATAAATGCATTCCTATATAGCAGACGAAAATAACGGAAGTGGTTTTATCACTGAGAATTCTGGGTAATTCGTTGCCAATATTACGAAAACGTCAACATTCATGCATGACCGGTTAAGGCGGCCGTTAATTCGATCTCAGCTCACCAGTGATTGGAAGTAATTTGAGTAGAGACTAATGTATTTGCATACGACCCTAAATGTTCGAATATTGTGTAGTTACAAATGTAGAAAATATTGAAGTGTTTGAAATTATAAATGCCTGTCTTTCGGAAACCTTGCGTGATGGAGAAAAACCGATATCATATTTGAATTCAGGAGAAAAAATATCACATATCTTTCTTTCTGAGACAAAAAAATTTTTTTTTTTGTTGCTCAGCGTTACTACTCTTATGTTTAGTTACTGTTTGACATAAATACGAATAAGATGGGTACTGCATATTAATAACAAACATCTACGTACAATGTTTCCTTATTTGTTCCTTGCCAAAGTGCTCAGAGTAGAAGATATGCCATCCTTACAAAATAAGACCACAATTCAGAAGATATTAAGTTTAGAAACATTTACTTCTTAATTTATATTACCACCTCTATAAATATTGTAACCTTTTTTTTTCGGGATTCTGTATATTTAGATATTAAATTTCATACAGTTCAGTTAAACTTACCTTCGAGAGTTGGAGTAGGTTTGACAGGTAGCAATGGTTGCACTTGGTAAGGTAATTCAGGGTTACGTCTATATTTCTGACGTCCCCCTCTAACTCTGTCCAGACGGACACCTTCCTTTAGCATACCCATTCTTAGACATTTCTGAAATCGGCAGGCCTGGCATGCTTTCCTACGTCTCTTATTTATTTCACAATCATTGGATGCAGGACACGTGTATTCAATATTTCCTGTAAACATATGTTATAATAATATATTATAAATCAATAATAATATTCTTTTTTCAATGTTTCTATTTGAATTAACATTTTCCAATCCTGGATAGAATCAAATTTAAGAAAGAAAAATTGTTTGAACCGGGATTTGAACCCTGGACCCCTAGTTCCACATATTAGTGTGCTGTCCATTACACCATTCAAACGACGATACAAACATTAACATTTCTTACAATTTATACAATTTTCGTTCGTCCGAAGACTGTTGCTACCATCACACCAACTGACATCTTGTATTCAGAAGTATTTTTATTTATTGAGAATTTATACACTACTTTTTAGTGAAAATATGAAGCTTTACTGCTAAAAAGTAGTGCATAATTTCTCAATAAATAAAAATACTTCTGAATAGAAGATGTCAGTTGGCGTCAAAGAGATGGAAATTTTGAAAGCAGTTAACAACATTCATTATTATTCAATTTGACAGACTATTTAACTCATATTGTTTATTTTTTATTTCACTCACATCATACTTCATAACTCCTAGCAAACCCAGGGTTTCGTCACATCCTTTGTGACATTCTCAATGCTGTGTCACGTTCACAACTGACGTCCGACTGCCTTCTATCCTGCAGACTAACCTCCGCGCCATCTGATGGCTGACCGACGAACGTCCAAATCAGTCCTCTCTCCTTATAACCGGGTATTTCAAAATTCATAGTTGTATTTTCATTCTTGCATATGTAAATTTTTTCCCAAATTGTGAGTTCCTTCGGTTTTTCCAATTGTTTAAGTAATTTTGTTTTGGTTTCTATTCTATGTTTTTCTGACCAGGTGTGTGCAGCTATTGCAGATTTTTTGGTTTCTCCATTTTTAACATTTCTGAGGTGTTCCTTTAATCTTGTATTTAGATTCCTTTTTGTTTTTCCTGCAACAGCTGCACATGCCTGGTCAGAAAAACATAGAATAGAAACCAGAACAAAATTACTTAAACAATTGGAAAACCGAAGGAACTCACAATTTGGGGAAAAAATTACATATGCAAGAATGAAAATACAACTATGAATTTTGAAATACCTGGTTATAAGGAGAGAGGACTGATTTGGAAGTTCGTCGGTCAGCCATCAGATGGCGCGAGGTCAGTCTGCAGGATAGAAGGCAGTCGGACGTCAGTTGTGAATGTGACACAGCATTGAGAATGTCACAAATGATGTGACGAAACCCTGGGATTGCTAGGAGTTATGAAGTATGAGGTGAGTGAAATAAAAAGTAAACAATATTAAAAAAACCTCATAGTATTATTTCCTGTCTACATAACTTAATATTTAACTCATGTCGCAAATGGTAGTCAATGACCAATCATGTTTCAATGAATTCTGTTTTACACCAATAACAGTCGTGTTTCACCTCGCTCTTTAACGATTTCTCTATAACAGCTCCTGCTTTTGTGATAAAGAAAGCTCCTTTTTTAATATTCTAAACCATTATTTTTCTCCAACAAATACATTGAATATAGCAAAAATGAATAGATTCAGTGATTTTACTGAGTTGTTTATTCAAAATATAAATGATTAACCAATAATGTTGATTATAATAGTTTGATGTGTTTCATTATTTCTCCACTAGAGTGCATTCTTACAATATTGCGATCCTATTTGGCAATAAATAATATGATCGAGTTGCAGTGAATATACATAACCTCACATTTCTAATTTGTTTTCAAACATCGCCATTTACATTAACTATATAAATATTTTAAAACACCGGTAACTATATTCAAATAATTATTTTTTAGTAAAGAGCTTAATTTTATTCGTTAAATAGTCCCAACAAATGCCACTCTTGATTTCCAAATTCTCTAGATAAATTCACTCCTCACTTGATGAGTCGTGAATTTATCGATAATTTGGAAATCACTCGTGGCATTACTTATGATAATTAATTGATTAGTATGTACTATTATTGTAATTTTTTGTATTTATATGTAACATATGTTTGTCCTGGTGAGTGGAAGAGAAGGCCACATGGCCTTAACTCCACCAGGCCAAATAAATCTATTATTATAACAACAATGACCATCCGATAAACGAAAATTAACCCAGTACGTGTAACCCCCTCTACCAGATCTTCAATGAAACACAGTTTTGAATGCTGCTGATGATGGGACTAGTCCCGAAAGCGCTACAGATAAATAACTAATAAAGTTGAGGAGACGGACCCTTTAGGTAAATATTCCATAATTTTATACTTTAATAAAGTTAATAGTTATATTGAAAACAATTTTATTATACAATAGGTGCAAAAAGGGGCTACATTACCCTGAATAGTTCTTTTGAAGAATGCTTTGCATGCTTCACAGGATGCTACTCCGTAATGGAAGCCTGAAGCAACATCCCCACACACAAGGCACAACCTTCGAGGAAGATCCTCTTCTTTCATTCCTTCCTGAAAAAAAAAACATTGTAAATGATTTCTTACCCATCTGATATAATTCAAATCTAGGTTTCTATATAACAAAAACAAATTAAATAATTCTCTGAAATGCCTGTCGGATGCCTGCATTGCATCATCTTCAAGGTATGGGCCTGTTGGCCCGTTCCGCTCCCCAGTGCACTATATGCTGCAGGTGCAGGTCGTCCTTCCAACGACGTTTTGGTCTTCCTACATTTCTTCGGCCTAGAGGTTTATAATGAAATAGCTGTTTTCATAAACGATTATTTGGCATTCATTGTATATGTTCAAACCAATTACATTTATTTCAGTATATTCTCTTGTTTAGACCAAGAAAAAGATGGAAAGAGCAGCAATTTGGAGCCGGAACAGGCTAGTAAATAAACCTAAACCGTGAAGAAGAAGAAGATATTCTCTTGTTTATATTATATATTTGTAATATAACCCAAATAACTACAGTGGTACAAGCCTATTATTAAAAATGAACAACATAGGTTCAGAAAAGGTCGCTCTACAATTGACTGTATTTTTTCATTCCAACAGTTGATAGAAAAAAGAAGAGAATTTAATCTTGAGACACACATATTGTTTATCAACTATGAGAAGGCTTTTCATAAAATTATGCCTGCATTTCCAATTTTGTATGAGGTCATTTTTTAATTCCGATTGAGGGTCTTTCCACTTTTCAGCGGTTGCCCTTTTACCAGCCGGCTGCTGGCCCTTCACATCCACATGTGTCAATCACAGAGGTAGATGATCAACAGCCAGTGTAGGGGTGACATGTGGTTAGCATGTCGAGTCCCCCAGCTGTTATAGCTGGTTCCTCAACCTGGAGCCGCTACTTATTGTAGCTACCCAATTGCCTCACGATGCTGGGTGGGCACCGGTCCCATACTGGCCGAAATACCATGAGAAAATTTCTTCCCCCATGGAGACTCGAACCAGCGCAAGTCCCGTAGCTCTGCGCCAAGGCTTGCTACCTTAACCACTCAATTGTTTAAATAAAACCTTATAGTATACCTCCCTAAGAAATATCAAAATACAATTCAAATTCTTCTCCAAGTTTCAAAATATCTGTAGTTGAAAATGCATTGAATGTCTTATAATCAAAGTTTAAGGGGGGATGAAAAAAAAAAAGAATCCATTACCATGCTAACGTAAGTAGTGAAAATTCATTGGTAAAATAATTATGATAATATAAGAGGTCAATTCTTTAGGAGAAGGGGAAGTGCAGGGGAAAGACATTCAACTTAAAATAGGTGTGGGTATTTGAGAGAGAAAATATCAATGCCCTCGAAATTAATGCAAAAAATAGAAACATCAGAGAATTATATCAGGGAGACAAAGGAAAGGATTTCAGGCTAGAACATATATAATTAAACATGGAAGTGGGGATATGATTGCAGATTCCAAGAGTAAATTAAATATATGGGAAAATTATTTTAATCAACAATTGAATGTACATGCATAACAGGATATTGAGAAGGATGATTACAGGCAGCAGATCCACTGAACTTGATTATAATTTAAAACACTGCATTTTATTTATGGAGACAACAGGTTGATTTTTATTAGCAACTAGCGTACCCGGCAGACGTTGTCCTGCCCGAATGTTCAATTCTCATGTCATGGGTGGACGATAAAAATATGTTACTTTTTTACCATAAAATTTGGCAATTAGGACATAATTAGATATTATTTAATAAGTTTGCAAGAAAACCTCTTACAGCCTTCTGTTGTGGCTCAAGAAGTGTGAATGATGACGTCACATAGTTATGTCGGAACATAACAATAATACAGATGACTACGCATCTGACATAAAAAAATCCTATAACTCGATCGCAGCGCCACCTACCAAGTCCAATTGTGAATCTTAACCATCCAGGACCCACTCAAACACACAGAAAATAAATCATCCAAATCGGTCCAGTCGATATACAGGAGTTTTTAATTTCGGATTTCAAGTAAACCTCCACTTCTAAATTGTACCCTCCTTTGCAGATAAGTTAAGAACCGTCATATAACAATTATATTAGAGTGAAAAAAAAAAAGATAAATTGATGAGAGTGAGTCAAAAGCTTTTTTTTTTTTTCCCAGTTAGATTTCATTTCTGACCCACTGTGCACCGGTCCCATACTAGCCAAAATTCCATGTCTTCTCCTGTAGAGACTCGAACCAGCATAAGTCCTGCAGTTCTGCGCCAAGACTTCTTGCCTTATCCACTCGGCTACGACACGAGACTCTTGGTATCAATGAAAGACAAAAATGGTTATTGTGAGTTATCCTTAAGAGATAAGGGACTCTTGGCATCAATGAAAGACACAATTGGTTTTTCTGAGTTATCCGTAAGGGATAAACATATGCTGTCACAGACTTTTTTGTAGAGCTTTTTGAGATATTCAATTCTGTGTACATTAATTTTGTGTATTTCTTATGGTTTAGGCAGCGTAAGCCATTTAAGCGTCCAAAGAGCTATTTTTTTCACGTATTCCACAACAAAGGATGATTTTTAAGGGTGTAGGAGTTGAGTATCACAACTCTCTTATAGCCTATGTTCATCCCGGGAATCTCCTGAACATTTTGCAAAAAACCCCATCACAATCGGATCAACGGTATGGCCGTGCATAAAGTACGAACAAACAAACATACATTAATTTTTAATCAATTGAGTTGTTTCTCTTGAGGCCGAAACAGGTCAACAAATGGCCTAAATTCGTGAATGTACTATGATGATGATGATGAGTTGTGAAATCCTGTGAAATTAATTAATTTTTATATATAAAAGTAAAGTGATCCCACTACAGGCCTCAGGAGGCCCTTGAGGTAGTAGGAGGTTAAGGCTCCCACTTTTTCTAGACAATCGGCACTTTATGTCAGCCGGGTTGTCAGCCCTGCGTGACGGCCGCCTTTACCCCCAGAACAAGCGTCTGGTACTCATTTCCGTTAGAGGCTGAGTCGACCCCAGGGCCATAGTGCCGCCAGAGGGTTTGGGTCAGTTTAAAAATCCTGACCCCAACAGGACTTGAACCCTCGACCTTCCAGCTTGTAGCGCAGTGCCTTAACCACTACGCTACGGCGTGCCCCCAAGATAAACAATTTCAATGTGTACAGGAAGGTATATTCATAGCAAACTAACTTATATAAGAAAAGTATAATTTTTCAATCTTTTGTCCATTTTCTTTTCCAATTTTATTTCAAATTTATTGTGTGTAGTTGAAAGTGTACATATAAATTATCATTACATTTGTCAGAAATTATGCATTATTTAAACTCAAAGTGTCTTAAACTTTTAGTTAACTTATTTCTTCACAATTAGAATTTAAGATCCACTTAAATAATCTAATCATCTCTACCACTTACTTAATTAATCCATCTTAATCAATGTTTTTATTATTCATTTCATACATCTCAATGACAGATAAATCATATTTGAAGAGAAAAATTATACAGTCAGACTGGGGCTTGAACATAGGAACTTTGGCTTTCTAGGCCAATACTCTATCGACTGAGCTACCTGAGCAAATACCAATCTAAATGCAAGTCTTTCTCTTATATACTCTGTTAATTCACGCACACCAAATTAACATAGAATTAACAGAGTAGCTACAAGCCGGAAGGTCGAGAGTTCAAGTCCTGGTAGGGTCAGGATTTTTAAACTGACCCAAACATCCTGGGGTCGACTTAGCCTCTAACGGAAATTAGTATCAGATGCTTGTTGTGGGGTAAAGGCGGCCGTCACGCAGGGCTGACAACCTAGCTGACATCAAGTGCCGATTGTCCAGAAAAAGTGGGAGCCTTAACCTCGTACTACCCCAAGAGTCTCCTGAGGCCTGTAGTGGGATTACTTTACTTTTTATATAAGAGAAAGATACGCGTTTAGATTGGAACTTGCTCAGGTAGCTCCGTCGGTAGAGTATTGACTTAGAAAGCCAAAGGTCCTGGGTTCAACCCCAGTCTGAGCATGTAATTTTTCTCTTAAAATATGATTTATCCATCTTAATCATATTAAAATATAAATAATGATTTTGCATTAATATTTTTTTTATAATTTGAATAATGATATATTAATGTTTTTAAAAATGTACCTGATGCAAGCAACATCCTAGCTCACCCAATGTTGTGTATGTTTGTGTACCATCAGTTTTCATTTCATTTGTGTTCCATAGCAATATAAAATAATTTAGTTTAAAACATGGCACAAGAAAGCATTTGGTCACAAATGAAACAAAACATCACAGTGTGTGTCACACGACCACTCACTTTGAACTTCCAAATGCACCTGCATTATTTCAATGGAGAAACATCATTTTATAATACACCCCTCACTCCCTGCAGAATGATAGAGTATCCTGTCTCCACACTAACTGTTACATTAAACAACACCTCGACCTCTGCTTTATGCATTTATACTCTTATATAAAACTTGTTGTCTCCTCCATTATCTCCACCTTCACAATAAGTTACTGATTCCACCGACTGCTAAAAGAAGTCATGAATATCTTTAAATAAATGCTAACCTTTATTCAAGGACACAATGTGGAAAGCAATGGGAACCTACCACACCTATAATTCCCTAGTAAAGCTGCAAAGCATAGCATGAAAATGTTATGATTGCAGTGAAAGACCTGCCCTCGGGCAGAATTACTATGGATGGATGGATTCAAGGACAATTATGTGTACAGGACAAAAACACTATATATTATCAAATAATATAAATATATATAGAATATGTATAAGAAAAATAAATGTTTGTTCTGGATTCGCCTGGTAGCGTAAGTGATAGCACACTGAGATATCAACTCAGAGGTCCGGGTTCAAATCCCGTCCAAGCATTTATTTTTCTTATCTTGTCATATTAAGCTTGCATTGCTCAATGTCAAAAAGGTTTAATTATAACATCGAAAAAGCATCACTGCTATAAAGTAAAAATATTCTCTTTAATTTGCTTACTTGTTATAGTAGCTACTAGATGGCAGTGGAGTTCCCGCCATATCTGGTAATAATAGAGAATATGTATAAGAAAAATAAATGTTTGTTCTGGATTTGTCTGGTAGCATAAGTGGTAGCGCACTGAGTTATCAACTCAGAGGTCCGGATTCAAATCCCATCCAGGCATTTATTTTTATCTTGTCATATATATATATATATATATATATATATATATATATATATCCATCAATAGTAATTCTGCCCGAAGGCAGGTCCTTCACTGCAATCATAGCATTTTCATGCCATGCTTGCAGCTTTACTAGGGAATTGTAGGTGTGGTAACTTTCCATTGCTTTCCACACCGGTGAAGGATGATGATGACGGCCATATGATTTCGGGGACCATTTGGGCCTTAACCTGACATTTGTCTTACAGGTGAGGAAAAACCCTGATAAAAACATCACCCAGGAAAACTGAAACTGCCCCGACCGGGGATTGAACCCGTACCTGCTGCGTGACCACATCGGTGGACATATATATATATATCCTTATATAAATTGTCCACCACTATAAACTCGGTGCAGTGTCGCTGCCTCATAAGCTGTGGGTCTGGGTTCAATCCCCTGTTGGCACAAGTTTCCTGAGTGATGGTACTTTTCAGGGTTTTTCCTCGTCTATAAGGCAATGTCAGGAAACTTTAAGGCCCAAATGGTCCCCTAACATCATCTGGCCATCTTAATCATCATTATCATATTTGGCATGTATGTGTGTATGGTGTGTTTCGTCTTAATATTGTGTTGCCTCAGAGGAGGCCCTGACGTTGAGCTGATCTCTCATTCGGGGAGATCCTCCAGGTCCCAATCGCTGGTAACAGTGTATAAGAGAAAAATTTGCATTTAGATTGGAGCTTCTCATGTAGCTCAGTGGTAGAGCATTGGCCTAGAAAGCCAAAGTTCCTGGGTTCAAACCCCAGTCGGAGCATATAATTTTCTCTTCAAAAACTAATATATTTGTTAGAATTTTGTACGAAATTGAAAGTAATGAGATGCTCCTGTAGTTATTGCAATCAGTTTTATCTCCTTTCTTATAGATTAGTATAATAATTGATTCTTTCCATTAATTTGGAAGAGATATTTTTTTCCAAATCATACTAAGGAACTGACGTATCTTGTCCATTAATTTTTTTCTCCCCCTGATTTTATCAGTTCTGCTGGGATCCATTCTGAACCTGATGCTTTATACATCTTTAATTTTTTTTATTGCCATTTCAACGTCTAATGCATTTGGTTCTGTGACTATTATTTCTGTTGTTTGTAAATCATCCTCTTCAATATCCTGTTCTGCATATGCATTTAATAGATGATTAAAGTAATTGTTCCATCTAATTTTATTTTTTGCAATAATATCTCCATTTTCTTTGCTAAGTATGTTTGTTCTAGCCTGAAACCCTTTTCTCTCTATCCTAATTCCCTGATATAATTCTGCGATGTTCCTATGTTTTACATTCATTTGAAGATCATTAAACTTCTCTCTCAAATATTTCTTCTTTTTAATCTTTAATAACCTGATGATTTCCCTCTGATGTTACCCAATTGTTCTAAATTTACTTCATTTGGCTCGTGTAACCAATTCATTTTTGCTAGCTTTCATTTCTTTACAATGTCGGCAGATTCCTCATCAAACCTTTTTTTTTTATTTTGCATCTTTCTTAAATAACCTATGCTTTTTGATGCTGATAATTTAATAGTTCTTATGGATAAAGTTGCTTTACAGGAAGTTAGGTGACCGGAGAAGGTAGTCAGGAAACAGGAAGCTTTGCATTATACAGGGCTATTCAGAAAGGTCTTCAAAAATTTATTTCTCCAAACCTACAAAAAATAGAAACACAATTCCAACGTTCCTGGAAAGAGAAAAGTTCAAATTTCACTACTGTATGGATTCAATATGAGCACCATGTGTTACATGACAAATATCAAAATGGTGGCTCATTTCTTGCCACACACAAATCAGCTGGTCTCTAGTTATCCAATTCAAAGCTTCAACAATTTGATGTTGCAGATTTTCAAGAGTGTCAGTATAGGGGTGGGATAAAAACACGGTCTTTTACGTAACCCCACAGATAAAAATCACACGGGTTTAGATCTGGTGACTGGGAGGTCTGGGATCTTCTAATGGGAACACTTTACTTCACTAAGTCTATCACATCTATCTATTCATCCATATCCATATGCATGTATGTATAACTTTAAGACCAATGTGGCCGTGACCGCAACTTCAAAATTTTGTCTTTCCAGGAACTCGGAATTATGTTTATATTTTTGGTACTTTGGAAGAAATAAATTTTTGAAGTCTGTTCCCTCTTTCTGAATAACCTTGTATTATAGGGGTGCAGTGAGATCCTAAATATTACATACAACTAATTAACTGGGACTATCAAACCCAGAAGCTCATGGGCATGCTGACACGAGCTCTCCATATATCTCTATCCTGAACTAATCTAAACATTATATATTTATTTAACATTTTCCAATACTGTTATTTTAACACAGTTCCAATAATGGATCATATTATAATGATATTGTGAAAAGAAAAATTAATGTGTGAACCAGGAATCGAACCGTGGACCTCTAGTGTGCCAGGTGTGGAATAACAGTATTGGAAAATGTTAAATAACATTGTTTACTACTTATAAAAGTGGTGGTGTAAAATTCTCAAATATAGATACTTCTAAACGAAGTCGGCCATTGGCGATGGCAGTGTCATCTACCTGACAGTGGACGAAACGAGAATTATAGATTTGTATACGTGGAAAGAATTGTTAGTGTTTGTGCCAGGTGTGGAATGGTGTAGTGGGCTGCACACTAGTCTGGAGAACTAGAGGTCCACGGTTTGATTCCTGGTTCTCACATTAATTTTTTTTTTCACAATTATTATTATTATTATTATTATTATCGTATAAAATGTTGTTTGTACATGAAATTTACATTGCTACATTTAATGTATCTTTAACTGTTTATAATTAGTATAGTGTATATCTATATTTGTCAAATATTTATTTGTATTTGTGCTGGTTGCGTGGAAGAGAAGGCCTTATGGCCTTAACTCTGCCAGAATAAATAAAACATTATTATTATTATTATTATTATTATCATCATTATAATATTATTATACATTTAGTCATAAAATGTTAAACACAATCTCAAAATTAATTAAATGAGTCGTATCTTACATCATACTTCATGTTTCTCAAGCACAGGAACTGCAGTTTTCAAGAGGTGTCCCTCCCATTCTTAGCCAACATCACAATTCATTCTATTAATTGAAGAACCACATAATATTATTTCTCGTAATTAATTTATCACAATCTCAAAATTTCTTCTTCTTATTCATCTTCCACTACGCATGAAAGCTGGTGGCTTGTTGCATGTTTATTCACCTCAGATCCGGAGTATGGTGATGTCCTTCCATCATAGTTGTGGTCTTCCTAATGGCCTTTTCTTCACTAATCTACTGTTCTCCATTCTATCTATGTGATCGTTCCAGTTTAGTCTTCAATCATTTATCCAAAGGTTTATAGGTTCAATCTCACATTCTTCTCTAATAACAGAGCTGCGAATTTTCTCTCTCAGCAATTTTCCTTAAAACTTTCATTTCGGTTGTTTCATTAATTTGTTTTGTTTTTTGAGTTTCTGTTCGGCATTCGCAACCATATGTTAAAACTCATAACACCAGTTTTCAAATTTCTTTTTGACTTTTTTGTATTTAAAAGGACTGACTGATATTTCAAGCACAAAATAACAGTAACATCTGAAAACTTGCATCCAAAAGAAATTATCTTACATAACAATTTTACATTCTTCACTTATTTTCTAGCCCCTCCTTTTAAGATATTGACATATCAACAATGAGGGATGACATAACTAGAATCCCTGAAAATATACAGAATTCTTCCTCAGCGTTTATATATTACCAGTGACAAATTTTATATTCATGAAATGTTAGGTAACAGAACAATTTTATATTGTAGCTGATATTCATTGACAGATGCAAATGATTCCAGATGGGTGTTACATAATACAGGGTGTCTCAAAATGATGGACGGGGTTTCAAAGTTATTAAATTAATATTGAGAAGCTAAAGCTATTAATATGATAGAAATAAGTAAATTAATAAACACAATTAAATTATTGTAAATCAATGGTAAAGAGAAAAATTTTTACCTGAACTGGGAATCGAACCCCGAACCTTTAGCTTTCCGTGCTAATGCTCAGACCACTGAGCTAATCCAGGCTTCAATCCCATTAGCTCAGTGGTCTAAGCATTAGCACGGAAAGCTAAAGGTTCGGGGTTCGATTCCCAGTTCAGGCAAAAATTTTTCTCTTTACCATTTGATTTACAATAATTTAATTGTGTTTATTAATTTACTTATTTCTATCATAGTAATAGCTTTAGCTTCTCAATATTAATTTAATAAATAATGCTATAGCTGTGTGGAGTCCCTTCATGTCTTCTTCAGCTAGAAGCCATTCATTGTGTATTTGTGAATGATGATTCATCGCAATTGAATGTGGGACCAGTAGAGTGAAGGTAAAGGAAGGATTTCTGCTGGGATGGGAATGAAGCCTGGATTAGCTCAGTGGTCTGAGCATTAGCACAGAAAGCTAAAGATTCGGGGTTCGATTCCCGGTTCAGGCAAACATTTTTCTCTTTACCATTGATTTTCAAAGTTATTTAATTTCCCTTACATGATACAGTAAAACCTGTCTATGAAGGAACATGACAGTTCCTTAAATATATTTCCGTCTTGGCAGTTTTCCTTCTTATAAAGGGTTTCCAAATTACAAGCTTGAATTTTCTCACGCAGTGTAAGGGTTTTACATGCACGCTTTAAAGACATAACATATTGAACTGAAATACAAACAAAATAGTGTATGTAACACTGCTCAGTTTACACGGCAATACAAAACAACTTTATTACACAAACGAGAAGGAACTCAACTACAGGAGGACTGAAGAGTTTCCCAACTCCCTCGCAGGTTATGTAAGCAGGCAAGGAAAAGCGAGGGATTCCCCATTGTCACGCATGAGCAAGAGTATCCCCGCAATACAATGGCAACACAAGAAGGTAAAAATGATATAATGCAGTAGCGTCATATGCAGAATTTTCACGTGTGATCATTGATACTGTAATTAGAACGTGCTTAGGAATAATTTTCCGTTTTACTGAGGTAAAAATTAACTATTGGTACTTTAAAAACCATTCCATTTCTGCGTTATGTAAGGTTTCCGGCTTATACAGGACGATTTTACATATAAAATCGTTCAAAGTTAAAATTGGGAAACACATTATGAGGTTCTTAATTAATAAATTAATGAGTCATTTTAACATCTTACCTCATATTTCATGTTTTTCAAACACGGTAACTATAGTTTTCAAATGAATGACAAGATCATTTGAAAACTATAGTTACCGTGTTTGAAAAACATGAAATATGAGGTAAGATGTTAAAATGACTCATTAATTTATTAATATAAAATCGTACCATTCTGGAGATTTTTTTTCCGTCTCTACAGATTTCCATCTTATAAAGGTTCCGGCTAAGACAAGTTTCACTGTATATATAAGAACAAAAGTAATGGGATTAAAGAGAAACTCGTAGAGTTTTCATAACATACTTTATAAGTGTTTGATGTGAGCACCTTTTGTCACAAGGCACACATCTAGCCGATAGTCGAATTCCTCCCAAACCTTGGTCAGCATATTTGGAGTAATGGATTCAATAGCAGCAACAATCCTTCTTCTCAAGTCTGGAAGTGGTGGTACGTACACATGGTCCTTCACATAACCCCACAGGAAGAAATCACAAGTTGTGAGATCGGGAGACCGTGGAGGGTATGGGAATGAATCATGTCATCTGGACCGATGCATCATTTGGTGTTCGTGGACGTTCTGGACTTTTCCTTTTACAGATAGGCCTACACCTAGTTGTTTCTAACTATTTAACCATCGACAGATAATTTTATCTGTCAGAGGATCAATTCCAAATTGCTGTCGGAAAGCTCGCTGCACTGCGACAATGGAACCAGACCTCGCAAATTGCAACACACAAAATGACTTCTGTACACGAATTGCCATTTTCATAAATTTAACGCTGATGACGTAATAATGACAAGAAACAAATTACTGCATACAGGATATGAAACTTTCACTATTTTTCTTTCATTATAGCAAATAATCACGCATCCTATTTCGTTTGTAAAGCTATACCAACTACTTAAAACCCTGTCCATCATTTTGGAACATGGTGTATAAAAGAAGTTGAATGTCAAATGCAAAACGAACATAAAGAAATATTCTATGCTTAATAACATTGATAATAAGTTTGAGTTTGGTATCTTTCACAAACCATCTCATACTGATACCACTATCCATAGTTCTTCTCTTCACCCATATACTCATAAGAAGGCAGCCTTTAATAGTTACATTCATAGACTTTTAAATAGCCCTCTTTCACCCTTGGAATATAATATTGAATTGAATATTATTAAACAATTAGCTATTAATAATAACTACGACCCTAAAATTATAGAATATTTAATTAAGAAAGTTCATTACAAAAAATCAATTAAAGTTTTTCCTTTACCCAAAGAAAACATAAAGAAATATGTCATAATGTCATACATAGGCCCACTTTCAAATAAAATATCTAAACACTTTAAAAAGTTGAACATTAATGTGGCATTCAAAACTAATAAAACTTTACAAAATATAATAAAAAACAACAAAACCAAATTAAAAAAGAAAAATTATCAGGTGTATATAAATTGAAGTGTGGCACATGTGACAATGTCTATATAGGACAAACTGGTAGACCTTTTATCTCTCGGATAAAGGACACATGAGAGCATATAACAGAAATTTAGAATATTCAAAATATGCTAACCACCTATTCCAATTTAATCATTATTTGGATCCAAATTTTGAAATTTTACATGTTTGTGATAAGGGTAAGAAGTTAGATCTTTTGGAGGCTGTAGAAATTAATAAATTGAGAAGTAGTAACAAACTGTTAAATTCTCAACTTGATTTAAATGAATCCCCTTTGTTAAATTTAAATAAATATTGTTGTATTGTTGCTTAGATCAGTTGGATCACAATTCATAATTTGTTAACATGTCTGAAGAAGGTACAGTGTACCGAAACAGCTGTCACTGAATTATATAATAAATATGAGAATCAAATAAATCTATGTTTTATTTTTATTTAATTAATTAATAGCTTTTAATTAAACCTAAATATTACTATCAACTCCATGATGCAACTGGCCTACAAAACCCCAGCCATCTGCTGGCCTTACATCCACTTGTCATTTACAGAGACGGATGATCAACTAGTCAGTGTATGTGTGACACATAGTCAGCATGTCGATCCCCCCTGCTGTTATCTAAGCACAGAATCACAATATTCCAGTACAAGTTTGGAGAGTATTTATGACCACTGAAACTTGTAAGCTGCATTAGCAACGTAGCCAATTTATCCATCCCTTCTTCTTGTAAGCCCATGTTTCCCTTAACAGAGATTTAGGCACTCTCCCCCTACAGGGAAGAATTTGAACCATACTAATTTCGTTACACTTGTTTTTGTATAGATGTCATTTGAGTAGTCCGTGGTCAGCGTTCCGCCTCATACTGAGATCTAGGAAACCAAGGTAGTACTAGGATGGGAAAATTCAGTAAATTTTGCTTAGAGGCCTTTTCTTTCAGGCTTAAGGATCTTTTACGGGCCTGAAAATCTTCAGACTGGGGACCCACGGCTTAAAGTCCCTCCCGGAGGACTTGCTCCTTGGATTTTTCCATCCTAAAAATCCATCGACCCCGGCCGGGTTTGAACCCACGACCCTCAGGACCAGAGGCAAGGAGCATAACCACTAGTCCACCGCGGCCGATCCCTACCATTCTTAACCAACATCTCCCTTGGAAAGTAAATAATATTGGATGTGTATTAACAATTTTCACCGTGTATTTATCTAGATATTTTGATTGCTTAAATTTTTAAGAGAAGCACATGGTCTGTTCATAACTTAAATATTTCCAGAACATCAACTGAGAAAATATTACTAAATAGTTTTTGGCAAAGTGATATGTTTTTGAAACTCTCCCGAGAACATTTTTTTTAAACTTGCCTCATAAATTTTGTGTTTTTCACGAAACCGTGGTTTAAAAATGTAATCACATCCATCTTCGGCCACAACTCTGACTGATGAAATTCTTCGGCCATCAACTGTTCTATTGACACCATCTTTAGCACAGCCATCTATGTTTGAATTTATGAACTTCAAAATCAAATTTTGTTTGTTAGGAAAATCAAAATTCATTGATCTACATTTATTTTTCTGAATGTATATCTTCTCCCAAACTGTCAATTCTAAAGGTTTAACCACATGTTTTGCTTCTCTTCCAATTTTATGATGTTCTAATAAACTATGTGCTAATTTAAATAGTGTAAATAGTTAATTAATTAAATAAAAATAAAACATAGTTTTATTTGATTTTCATATTTATTATATAATTCAGTGACAGCTGTTTCGGTACACTGTACCTTCTTCAGACATGTTAACAAATTATGAATTGTGTTCCAACTGATCTAAGCAACAATACAACAATATTTATTTAAATTTTTTAATTTGATAAAGGAGATTCATTCAAATCAAGTTGAGAATTTAACAGTTTTTTACTACTTTTAAATTTATTAATTTCTACAACCTCCAAAAGATCTAACTTCTTACCCTTATCACAAATATGTAAAATTTCAAAATTTGGATCTAAACAATGATTAAATTGGAATAGGTGGTTAGCATATTTTGAATTTTCTAAATTTCTGTTATATGCTCTCATGTGTTCCTTTATTGTTTTTTAAACATGGCTTAGCCAAGCTATACCACATATTTCCTATCGTTCGTATTTTTTAAATAAATAAAAAATTAATGCATAATGACATATTTGTGACAAACTTAAAAATTTAATGAATTCTGGTCAAATTTCGACTGATGGGCGACCACTAGTTTGTATAATTGTACAAATATGAGGTGAGCCGTGAATATTCTAACTCCTATAATTTTGATGATGATGATAAATTTTTCCTTTACTTATTCAACAAAACATAAAAACACATTAATTTTTGTCTTTCAGCTCATTTATGCCATGAAGATTGGGATAAGTAGATTCCTGGGTAATGCCAGGTAATCAGCACGTGATATCTAAAAATAATTACGATATAAACTTTTCCTTTAACTTATTCAACTGTTCATAAAAAACACATTAATTTTCGTCTTCAGCTCATTTTTTCCAAGAAGACCAGGATTAGATTCCCAGGCAACGACAGATAATAACCAGCATGGGGTATCTAAACATAAAAACATTAATTTTAATTTCTTTAGGCATAGCAGCGCATGCCTTTAGGCATAGCAGCGCATGCCGGGTATTAGCCAGTTAATGATAAAAGAAATTACAAAATAATATTGTGATTATAAATTGGTAATTAAATGTTTCCACCATGTTAGATAAGGAGGAAACAGGATAATAATAATAAAAACAAGTATTGTTATTGATAATGAACTGAAAAAACCTGTTAACTTTATTTTTTAAGTTGAAACTCACAAAGGAAGTGTCAAACATTGCATGCCAGAAGAATTAAATATATCGTGATTATTTCTTACCTCATACTTCTATGTTCCTTTAAACACAGCACTGCAGTATCGGCGACTCCTTGTCACCATCATCAGCTGTTTTCATGATTGTTCAGCTGATGATGGTGATAAGGAGTCACCGATACTGCAGTGCTGTGTTTAAAGGAACAAAGAAGTATGAGGTAAGAAATAATCACGATTTATTTAATTCTTATGAATTGAACCTCATAATGTTAAAAATCCCCAAATTTAATATATAAAAATTGCATGCCAGAACCTACGTTGAAATTCCTTCCACAGAAACGTTGCGATATACCAAGGCTGTGTCCAAAAAAATTATCTTCCAGTTCTTCTTCTTCATTTCCAGGATTAGGTCAATGCGACCGTTCCGGTCTCAAGTCTATCGTTTCCTTGGCCGTCCCAAAGATCTTTTTCCATGCGGTTTGTAGGTGTTGATCGTTATGGGTAATCTTGTATTGTCCATTAAATTATTTTTAGTCTTTTAACATTTTCCAATACAGTTATTTTAACACAGTTCCAATAATGGATCATATTATAATGATATTGTGAAAAGAAAAATTAATGTGTGAACCAGGAATCGAACCGTGGAACTCTAGTTCTCCAGACTAGTGTGCAGCCCACTACACCATTCCACACCTGGCACAAACACTAACAATTCTTTCCACATATAAAATCTATAATTCTCATTTTGTCCGCTGTCAGGTAGATGACACTGCCATCACCAACGGCCGGCTTTGTTTAGAAGTATCTATATTTGAGAATTTTACACCAGCACTTTTATAAGCAGTAAACGACGTTATTTAACATTTTCCAATACTGTTATTTTAACACAGTTCCAATAATGGATCATATTATAATATTATAATGATATTGTGAAAAGAAAAATTAATTTGTGAACCAGGAATCGAACCGTGGACCTCTATGGTTTGATTCCTGGTTCACACATTAATTTTTCTTTTCACAATATCATTATAATATTATTTTTAGTCTGTTCATCTTACCTCTAGTCTCTTGTTTAATATACCGCAACATAGGACATCACATCACTCCATGTCATATACTATCTTCACTTCTCGCAACTGGAATTCCCTACCACAAGAAATAAGGGGCTGCCGGACATTGGCATCTTTTAAAAGAAATCTAAATTTATATTTGCTCTAACCTCGACTTCATCATTACCCAGTGTAAGGTATATATATTAATTGGTGTTTCTCGTATAATGTATCATATTTATATTATTATTATAATTATTATTATTATTATTGTATCATTATTGTTATTACCCTATAAAATGTTGTTTGTACATGACATTTACATTGCTACATTATTGTATCTTTAACTGTTTATAATTAGTATAGTGTATATCTATATTTGTCAAATATTTATTTGTATTTGTGCTGGTTGAGTGGAAGAGAGGGCCTTATGGCCTTAACTCTGCCAGAATAAATAAAGTATTACTATTATTATTATGATTATTATGATTATTATTATTATTATTATTATTATTATTATTATTATATCATAATAGAAACATGTTCAAGAACAAATCAACATTAATATTGAGGTAAGATGAACAGACTAAAAATGATTCAATTAAAATAACCTCAAAATATCATTTCCTAAAATAAAATATTGTATTGTCCATTCTGTCTAAATGTTTTTTTTTTTTTTCCATCGGTATTTGTGCTCTTCTACTTTATTGAGTATTGAAAATATCTTCAGTTCACTTCTTATTGACTCATTATGTAATCTATCCATGTGTGTACATCCTTTTACGGATCTTAAAAATTTAATTTCAGTGGCTTGAATAGGTGAGATATCTTTTTTTGTAAGTGCCCAAGATTCAGATCCATATAAAAGAACAGGAACACCATAATTTTATAAAACTTGAGCTGCTGTTTTTAAACTGAGACACTAAAATCAAGCGCCAAATCTTATTTAAACTATAGGGAAGTAATACAAATGCTGAATTTATAGATTGGATACCCCTCACTCCACTCACTCTTATTTATGCAGGGAGTCCATCTGCTCTTTGGCAGTTCCCTTGGCAGAAAAGAAATTCAAAGTCTCTACTGAGAAGCAAGTGGGAAAAATGGAAAAATACAATTAAAAGCTTTAAATTTTTAAAGAATTTTAGGGTTAATAAATTCTATCTTCAAGCCACAGTTAGTCCAAAAGCATTCAAGATTAAAAGTGTATAAAACACTGGCTCTTCCAACTCTTTTGTATGGTAGCGAAGTATGGACGTTGAAACAGAAGTATATACAGAGACTTAGATCTGCTGAAATGAGATACCTTCGGAGGACTGCAGGATACACACTACTAGATCACAAAAAAAAAAAAATGAAGACATCTTAGAAGAATTACACATGGAACCTTTAGAAAACAAAATTTCTGATTATAAGTCAAGATGGATGCAACATATTCATCGAATGGAAGATCACAGAATACCCAAACAAATGTTAAGATATCAACCTGCAGGAAGAAGAAGACCAGGACGTCCACTCAAAAGACTTCTGGATGGTGTTTCTCTTGAGGCCGAAACTGGTCAACAAATGGCCTAAATTCGTGAATTTACTATGATGATGATGATGATGATGATGAAAGCTACATAAAATTTAATATGAATACCATAACAGAGTCCACTGCTGTTGTCTCAAGGTAGCGTGCTGTCTTGTCACGCAGCGAGCCTGGGTTTGATCCCCGGTCGGGGCAGTTTTTCTGAGTGAGGTTTTTATCGGGGTTTTTCCTCAGCTGTAAGACAAATGTCAGGAAAACTTTAAGGCCCAAACGGTCCCTGAAATCTTATGGCCATCATCATCATCATCATCATCATTATCATTATCATCATCACCATGATTCTTCATCGGTGTGGAAAGCAATGGGAAGCTACCACACCTACACAATTCCCTAGTAAAGCTGCAAGCATAGCATGAAAATGCTATGATTGCAGTGAAGGATCTGCCTTCGGACAGAATTACTATGGATGGAGCATAACAGAAATGAATTAATGATAGGTCTGGTAACATGTTTTTATGAATTAATTCCTGATTTCAGAAACAATTATTGGTTGAAGCACACTTACCTCTGAATGACCAAGCATGGAGTCACCGATAGGTTGCGTGGTAGAAGAACAGTATTGACGGTCAGGACTACCAGGTGATCTCGATTGTGATACCTCATACCTTCTTGAATCCTGACTCTCACAATATTCCATCTGTTAACAAAAACACATACTTCTTACATTACTACTTTAGACATACGGTAACTTTATCAGAAGTACCATAAAAACATTAATTTTTTTATGAAACATTGAGTGAACATATAAGAGGAATAATGGCTGTTTATCTACCTAATTATTATATTTAATTAATGTTGGGAAGTAAACATTATGAGGTATAATCATTAAAAATCATCGGAGAACATATTGTTTAAATAACTCATAAATTCAACCATAGATAGCAGCACTGAAGATGGCGACAATAGAATAGTTGACGGCCGAAGAATTTCAACAGTCGGAGTTATGGCTGACGATGAACATGATTATGTTTGAAATCGCGATATCATGGAAGCATGAATCCTATGAGGTGAGTTATTTAAACAATATGTTCTCCGATGATTTTTACCTAATTATTGCTTATGAAACGTTTGAAATAATATTGTTTATGGGTCTATGGAGAATTTCATTCTGAGCACCTAAATTTTGGATTGGTTATGTATTTAGTAATTAAATTTGAGTTGTTTTTTGACTCAACAATGTCACGAATTCAGAGACGAAATTTGAGTCTGCATAAAAATCAAGAAATGTGAGGTGAGTCAAAAAACAACTAAAATTGAATTAAAATAGACCTCATAGTGTTATTTCCTACCTAAAGTATAAAGTGATCCCACTACAGGCCTCAGGAGGCCCTTTGGGAGTAGGTTAAGGCTCCCACTTTTTCTGGACAATCGCCACTTGATGTCAGCCAGGTTGCCAGCCCTGCGTGACGGCCGCCTTTACCCCCAGAACAAGCGTCTGGTTCTCATTTTAGTTAGAGGCTGAGTCAACCCTAGGGCCACAGTGCCGCCAGAAGGTTTTTGGGTCAGTTTAAAAATCGTGACCCAACTAGGACTTGAACCTTCGACCTTCTGGTTTGTAGCACAGTGCCTTAACCACAACGCTACGGCGTGCCCCCTACATATATTTAATGTATTTAGTATTTTATAAAATTATGCCTTCTTCCTTTTAATCCAACTGGCTGATCTCTATTAGATTTTTTAGCATTGTAATTTTTTTTTGTGATGGCAGGGAACTGGCCTACCACATCACCCCCAACCTGAAGGACCAGTGGTTTTTTTCAGGTGTCCATCCTTAGATCAGTTGCTTTCACTACAGCTGCCCTTAATAAGGAAGAATTTGACAGAAATTGACCTAAAACCTCCTGGAGTGAGGGAATATATTTATACATGAAGAAGAAACATCTACAACCAAGAGATCGGATGGACCGACAAAATTGGCTATTAGGAATCGAACGGTCAAAAACATTAATCAACTGATGATCTATCTATAGAAATACATTTTTAACAACTCACAATCAGATCATAAGCATCATAATTCATATTTTTAGAGGTCTCTTATTTCAAGCTGGAGGTTCTTCATGCTTCGAATCTACGACTCAAAACCCATGGTTTTACTTTCCTTTCACAGGAAACATACTCAAGAATATCAAGTCTTTAAAAATCCATCAATCCTGAGTGAACCAGCAAAACTTTGAATCAGAGGCAAACATAGTACATGTTTTGAAAGAACTATTAAAAATTCCTACAACTTATAGAAGAGACTTAGGGTCGCATGTTTGGACGCATTAGACAGTAAAATGCCTTCTCTGCTGAGCAAGTTGTATGCTAATACGATTTTGCTTACTCAGAAATCTGTTCATGCGATAATAATTGGTTAAATTTGTAAGCTACCTGCGGAGGTACCTTACATGAGCAACTCAAATTAAAATCCCGAAGGGAACCGATGGTAATCGATGTACTTTGCTGCTTTATCCAACATTTATCCAAGATGTCGGACCTTGAAGACTTCGATCATGTTTTCGGTATACACGGAGAAGAGGAATTTGATAGAGTCTACCAAAGAATTCAACTGGAAGAACAGGAGAATCGGCGTAATATTGCGTGTCGCAGACGTGTTTGTATACGGTATTATTTGCGGGATGCAAGCATAAATGCATTCCTCTATAGCAGACGAAAATAACGGAAGTGGTTTTATCGCTGAGAATTCTGGGTAATTCGTTGCCAATATTACGAAAACGTCGACTCTCGTACATGACCGTTAAGTCGGCCGTTAATTCGTTCTCAGCAATTGCTCACGGTGAATCAGCTCACTAGTGATTGGAAGTAATTCGAGTAGAGAGTAATGTTCTAACATACGACCCTTAGAGTAAAATAGAAACAAATCAAGTATAATTTTCAGCTCAGCTGAGTCAAAGAGTAGGACTGAACTGAATTTAGACTCCAATAAAGTAATTTCCAATTTTCCTATAAAAAGGCTACTGTATCCTATGGATTATCATGCGAGGCCTTAACAAATATACATTTTTTTGTATTGACATAGACTTTCACGGCCGGAGTTGCTATGATGATCTTGAAGTAGGCCGTGGTCGTGAGGCTTGTAGTTCCCCGACGTTTCGCAAGAGACTGCGTCTGGCATCCTCAAGGGTTGTCTTGAGACTCGCAATTTGTCTACTGTCTGTCCTATTTATACCGTTTGCCGCGATGTGTGTGTGGGTTATATCTGCCTTCTGATTGGTCAGCGGTAGGGACTTCCCTGTATAATCTACTTCCCTCAAATCATAGTTAATGCTATTCTTCCACCTCATTCATGGTCTACCAATTGGGCATTTATGTATTTATGTTTTTATAATTGATTTGACATTTCTCACTGAAAGATAAATTATATTTGAAGAGAAAAATTTTCGCCTAGACTGAGACTCGAACCCGGGACCTTTGGCTTGCAGGGCCAAATGCTCTACCAACTGAGATACCGAGGCGAGTTACGATCTAGACGCAAATTTTTCTCTTATATACGTTGTAATTCCCTCTCGCCAAATGCTTTTGAAACCATTGCTTCTCTTTGCAAATGGCGGCTTCTTAGTTAAGAAGACATTTTTTGGGAATTTAACATTACTTTATAAAGCCAGTAGGGCTTCTAATTATGTTTTTATTATTGATTTAACATTTATCACTGAAAGATAAATCATATTCCCAAAAAATGTCTTCTTAACTAAAAAGCCGCCATTTGCAAAGATAGAAGCAATGGTTTCAAAAGCATTTGGCGAGAGGGAATTACAACGTATATAAGAGAAACATTTGCGTCTAGATCGTAACTCGCCTCGGTAGCTCAGTTAGTAGAGCATTTGACCCGGCAAGCCAAAGGTCCCGGGTTCGAGTCTCGGTCTAGGCGAACATTTTTCTCTTCAAATATAATTTATGTATTTGTCTAACAGTATGAATTCTAGATTTCATACCAAGCTTGTTTTGTTCTCTTTTCAAAGTTATTTTTCCCTGCTATCTACCGGGTTAACTATTTGCACAAACTTGTAACAGTATCTATTACTTATTGTGATTTGTGTCTCTTCTGTTCTACTCCTGATTTAGATGGATTTATTTGAAGATCTACTTTTCTACTCTTTTAATTCAATTCCAATAATATTTAAGTTCAAACTCTGATTCAGTGAACAATCCTATGTCGTTCATGAACTTTAGATTGCTTATACCAAATCAACAATACATGATAACAGATTACTTACATCATTTTGCAGGACAGTAGTAGTAGGTGAATACATATTGCTATTGGACGGGGAGCAAGCTTGAAAATTGGCAGGTTCCTCTTCTTTTTTGATATGGGGTGTGGGGGCCATTCCTGTCCCATCTGTCGACATCATCGACACCTGAAACCATTAATTAATCACATTAATAAAATAGTAGGATACACACTACTAGATCACAAAAAAATGAAGACATCTTAGAAGAATTACACATGGAACCTTTAGAAAACAATATTTCTGATTATAAGTCAAGATGGATGCAACATGTTCATCGAATGGAAGATCACAGGATACCCAAACAAATGTTAAGATATCAACCTGCAGGAAGAAGAAGACCAGGACGTCCACTCAAAAGACTTCTGGATGGTGTTTCTCTTGAGGCCGAAACAGGTAAACAAATGGCCTAAATTCATGAATGTTCTATGATGATGATGAATAAAATAGTATATGCTCTAAAGCTTAACAATAAATTAATTATTATTAATTGCATAAGTAGTAGTAGTAGTAGTAGTAGTAGTAATATTCAAATGTTCTGAAGCTCTTGATTTGTCATCATTCGCTTGGGGGCTTCCCAATAATATTCAGCAATTTGGAATGGTGTTCCAACTATTTTCTGAAGATCAGCGCAGAACATCAAGTGATCCTTGTTCATTATCGCATTTGTGTCCTTGCATACTATGCAGTGTGGAGAGTCTAGTAGCTAAATTCTATGTAGATGTGCTGCCAAGCAATCATAACCAGTTTCAAGACAAAATGATGCAACTGGAATTGATCTGGGACTGTTTGATATTGTATCTGGTTCTAGTAATGTCTTCCATATCTTGGTTTCACATTGGATTTTGTTTTGTTCAGCTATATGGGATTTTATTTTCATTTTGGTGTAGAGTTGTACTGATTTTGTAAGATAGGTAATTGATCTTACTCTGTTGGATGAGTGTACCTTTTTTTGCAAGCATATCAGCCTTCTCATTACCTTCCACGCCACAATGTGCTGGAATCCATTGTAGAACAACATTTCTGTTTAGATTTTTGAACATCCTGATGCAATTTTTGGCTTCTATTATTCTATGGTCTTGGATGGTCTGGTTGTGTGTTATGGCTGAGCTAGAGTCAGAAAGTATTACAGCATTTTGGAAGGAATTGATATGAAGAAACAATTGTTGTAGGGCTGTAAGTATTGCTTGTCATAATGTGATGTATATTTCCCAAGAGAGGTGTACGTAAAATGAGAAGAGTTTAAGCATTATTCCTGTTCCTGCTTCTCTATTCATTAGTGACCCACCTGTATAGACATAAAGCCACATTTGTTCTGGATATCTAATGTTGATTGTTTCTAATGTTAATTGTTTCATTACTATTACGCTTGTAATTGTATAAGTTGATTCATAAAATAATACTGTCTACACTGAAAATCTATCCGAGTTAAAAATAGTTAATTCTTGTTAATTTTCATGTGAAATAAATTAATATGGCGTTTAAAATGTTTATTTAGCTCTCATTCTCTAAAAAAACAGAAATTCTTCTTCTTCCTTCCAAGTATTAGGCCAACGCCTGTTACGATCCTATAGAAAATTTTCCCTCCAGCATTTGAGGGAAATTCTCGTATAAGACTTGAAAGCATAACAACAGTCCCTTCGATTGGTTGCCGGCCAAAGGAAGGCAAGACCAGTGATGGGGCTGCCATCCTATAGCCTCTGGTCAGGCTTTTCTGGAGAAGAAAAGAAAATAAAGGAAAGAAGAAATGGAAGAAAGGAAAGACTCCCTAGCCCTCGGATGCCCTAATAGCGTCGGCGTCGAAAAAACAAGAGTTAACCAAGAGAGGTTAGATAGTAAAGTTAAAAGAGTGCTAAACACAAGTAAGTGGAAGAAATGTTTTGCACAGCTTGGGACCTTGTGGTCGCCATCCACATATCCCCTAGATGAGGACCCCTTAATTTTATGAAACATGGAACTTTTGTAATTTTAATTTAGAAAGAAAAATTAAGACTATGTCCAATTCTGGAAAATGTTAATTTAAAATATATTAACTTAAACATTTTGTAACGTTGGTAATTTTTTTCTTGTTACAAATACAGGTTTGTCAACACTAAGTAAACCATATTTTGTTACTAGACAAGCCATTTTGTTTACATAAACATGCTTTGTGTGCTTAGAGAACTTATCTGCTCTCTCGGTAATTTTCTGTGTTTGAAGTTAATTTTTCACAGATAAATACAAAATGTTTGTAACAACTTCAAACCTTTATTTACCTTCAAGGGTGCAAAAAACATATTCATAATATACATTTTCAGTAATTATGAAGAAACATTGTATGAACGATGTAAGAATCTGTTCATTTGAACTAGTGAACAATGTTTATTATTCATAAAACAAACTATTGTTGATTAATTATCAGCTGGTTATTTTGACTCACCTGTTATTTCTTGATTTTTATACAGACCTGGTTTTGTCGCTTTTGTGCGACATTGTTGATGCTTCCGATTGTCGTTTTGCGATTGTCCATCCTATAAGTTGATTTTTTTAAATTCATGAAATTTACATACCACCCTTTAGTATTTAATAAGTTTCAAAAAATTTTCAGCAAATTTTACATTAAATTAGCACCAAAAAATGATTACAAGTTTGAATAAATTAATCAAAACGAACAAAAATGAAAAGATTGAAGATGTCAATAAATCATGGATTTATCAAATTGATTGTAAAGATTGTGAAAAAATATACATAGGGGGAAAAAAAAAGTAACTTGAATACAAGTTGAAAGAACACCTTAGAAATGTTTAAAATGGAGAAATAGAAAAATCTGCAATACCTGCACATGCATGGTCAGAAAAACACAGAATTGAAACTAAGGCGAAATTACTGAAATAGTTAGAAAAATCTAAGGAAGTCACAATTTTGGAGAAAATTTACTTCTGCAAGAATAAAAAGAAAATCATGAATTTTAAAATTCCCAGAGAGAAAAAAAAAATTGATTTGGAAGTTCATCGGTCAGCCAGCAGAGGGAGCAGAAATCGACTTACAGGATGGACAACCACAAAACGACAATTGGAAGAATTGACAATGTCGCGCAAAAGCTACGAAACTAGGTCTCCATAAAAATCAAGGAATCTGAGGTGAGTCAAAATAACCAACTCATAATAATTAAAAGAAACCTCACCGTGTTATTTCCTATGTACATTAAATTAAAAAAAAAGCTATTGTTGGTCAGATTAATTTTCAATATGGCAGCAAACAAGTTAGTATATTTAATATTTACACACATTTTTATGGTTTGTTAAGCAGTGTGGGGGGGGTTGAGGGGGACAAAGCTCCTTCATGGATGTTTTCAGAACACGAACTCCCAATATACAAATATAAACACGTCAGTCTAGAATGTAAAAGCTATCAAAAGTACTAACCAAGATGAATTCGCACAAACCTTAGAACTCTACAAAAAAAATCCATGACATCATATGTTTATCTCTTACGGATAACTCACAATAACCATTTTTGTCTTTCATTGATGCCAAGAAGATCAAGACAAGTACGTAGATTCCTGTGCAAGCATAGCAGCACATGGTGGGTATTCTTTTATGGATAACTCACAATAACAAATTTTGTCTTTTAGCTCATTTATGCCAAGAAGATTGAGATAAGTAGATTCTCAGGTAACACCAGGTAATCAGCACAGGGAAACTTAAAATAATTACGATATACATTTATAATTATTTTTCATTTTACTTATTCAACTAATGATAAGAAGTACATCAATTTTTGTCTTTCAGCTCATTTATGCCAAGAAGATTGGGATGAGTAGATTCCCAGAAAACGCCGGGTAAACAGAACGGGGTATCTAAAAATAATTACGATATAAATTTTTCCTTTTACTTATTCAACTAAACATAAAAGCACATTAATTTTCATTTATTTAGGTATAGCAGTGAATCCCAGGTATTAGCTTATATATATATATATATATATATATATATATATATATATATATATAACAACTCGCACTAACATTACATAAATCCATTCCATATAGCTTTGATTGTTAGGTCACATTTTGGTTAGATTTGATTTTTATATTGATTCAATTTAGAAATGAAATTAAAAAAAAAATATTGTGCCATCTTTGCTAATATAAGATATGAATGTTGAGCATAAACAATGAGAATGATGCCACATATATGACATATTTAATTTTCTATTTTGTGATCATTTTTCTACATTTTCTTACTTAAAACCAAGTAATTTTGTTATTTTCTATGTGAGAATTAATTTACATGTGCAAAATATTGCACTTCAATTATAATTTTTCAAAATCCAGACTATAACATATAAGGCTAATATCAATAAAACTAAATATATGGTCACACGTAGAAATATATTATGCAATGGAAATGGACTGCTAATGACAAAAGAGGGAAATTTTGAGGAAGTGGCTGAATTCAAATACCTAGGAACAATAATCACAAATAGCAATGAGATGCACAAAGAAATTAAACATAGACTAAATTCTGGAAATGCGTGCTATTACGCGTTGCAGCAGAGACTCTTGACGTCCCAACTCCTTTCAAAAAACGTTAAACTGAAAAATATATAAAAATATTATTCTACCAGTTATATTATATGTGTGCGAAACATGGACTCTTACATTAAGAGAGGAAAGGAGATTACGAGTTTTTGAGAATAAAGTTCTTAGGAAAATTTTTGGACCAAAGAGAGATGAACAGACAGGTGAATGGAGAAGACTACACAACAATGAACTACGTGGTCTTTATAGGAAGCCAGATATAATAAGAACAGTTAAATCTCTTAGACTGCGATGGGCAGGACATGTTGCACGTATGGGGAATGAAAGACGTGCATGGAAGCTTCTTGTAGGAAAACCAGAGGGAAAACGCCCAGTTGGTAGACCAACAATGAGGTAGGAGAAAAACATTAACTATGATTTGAGGGAAGTAGATTATACAGGGAATGATTGGAAAGCATTAGCTCAGGATAGGGAAGTATGGAGAGCTTATGTTCGCGCGGCCATGAACCTAAGGGTTCTATAGTGCCAGTGAGTAAGTAAGTAACATATAAGGCTTATTAAAATCTTACGATCTTACAAGATCGTTGTGAGGCTATAGATCTGAAGGTTCAAGGTTCGAATCTTGCCAAAATCCATGGTAAGTAATAATGCAATTTATGATATGTAGTAATGTAATTTGAATTACATGGAATTGTAAGGTAGAAGTACAGGGCAAGTCAAAATGTTGTGCAGGTTTTCAGAAATTTATTATGTGAAATGTAATGAACATATAATATTGTGAGACATATTGTATGAAAGGTAAACTCTCAAAGTTTTTTTTTAAATATTCACAGATGTTCTATGTGAGCGCCTTTTGTTACACGACAGATGTCAAGCCGATATTCAATCTCCTGCCAAACTTTCTGTAGCAGTCCGCGGTCGATATCAGCAATGGCTGCTGTGATGCGGGCACGCAGTTCATGCAGTGTTGTTGGAAGTGGTGGTACGTAAACATGATCCTTTACAAGACCCCACATGAAGAAATCACACGGGGTTAGATCTGTTGAACGAGGTGGCCAATGAATGAGTTGTTGATCACCCTGAGATGCACGGCCTATCCAGCGTTGTGGTAAAGCCGTATTAAAATGGTCTCGAACACTGCCATGGTAATGTGGAGGGGCACCATCCAACTGCAGAATGAAATCTGGACTATCCGCTTCAAGCTGCGGAAGGAGCCATTGTTGTAGCATATCAAGGAAAACATGTCCGTTCACAGTACGTTCATGAAAGAAAAAGGGCCCATAAACCTTTGCATGGGAAATGGCACAAAAGACATTCACTTTCGGAGAATCGCGTTGATGGTTCCAGAGTTGCATGGGGGTTACCAGTTCCCCAAATCCTTACATTGTGTCTATTCACTTTCCCTGAAAGGTGGAAAGTCGCTTCATCACTGTAAAACTACCCTCTCATGGAACTCATTCTCTTCCATTAATGCGAGAAAATCAACACAGAAGGACGCTCGCAAAGCATAATCGGCGGGTTTTAAGGCTTGAACCAGTTGCAAGTGGTAGGGTTTCATCTGTTAAACGTTTCCGGAGAATCCGCCATACAGTTTTTTGTGGTAGTTGAAGTTCTGTCGCTCCCCGGTAGGTGGATTTCTGTGGACTCCGCACGAAGCATGTGCGAACGCGTTCGACTGTCTCTTCACTCGTCGACGGACGGCCAGTCGATTTTCGTTTACAGATACAGCCTGAATCCCTAAATTGTGTGTACCACTTACGAATGGATCTCCCATCCGGCGGGTCTTTATCGTATCTGGTACGGAAATGTCGTTGAACACTAGTCACAGAGTTGTTTACATGGTAATCAAGCACACAGAAAGACTTCTGATCCCCAGTCAACGCAATTTTCCTTTACTGCTCTGCTGTTGACATCTTGCGGGTGAACGCGGAACTTTAGAAGTGGACAACTAAACTTTGAGAGTTTACCTTTCATACAATATGTCTCACGATATTATATGTTCATTACATTTCACATAATAAATTTCTGAAAACCTGCACAACATTTTGACTTGCCCTGTATAATTGAGATAGATGTGAAATAGAAAGTAAAATAAAGGTAGATGAAGGGAGAGTAGGAGGAAGAGAGCACATCTTGTGCTTGGCTGCATGATGCAAAAGTTAGATTAGCATTATGAAGATCTGGTTTCATACCCGTTTGTTGCAAAACGTAGAATCACTGATAAGACAATAGCATTTGAATTTTCTTTAATAATGCAGCTATATTTAAAGATTTGACGGTAAAAGTGTGCGTAAACTTACTTCATGAGGCAGTGCAACAGATGGCATCAAAATTTTCATTTTTCAAACATTGTACTTAGCCGGTTGATGCATAATATCATCCATATTGAAAAAAAGTAACTATGTTATTACTAAAAATTGAATCTACCTCTGACATTGTAGCAAGCTTCCAAAATTCAATACTATATCACGATTTATCAATTCAAGATTTTTACCTAACTAAATTTTTCTCTAAATAATATATTTGGTAGACCAACAATGAGGTAGGAGAAAAACATTAACTATGATTTGAGCGAAGTAGATTATACAGGGAATGATTGGAAAGCATTAGCTCAGGATAGGGAAGTATGGAGATTTTGCGGCTCTTCGGTTCATTTTAATGTATATTAACACTAAAAATTTAAATACTTTAAATCAGAATGTAAAAGTATTTTGTTTCTGGTGTAACAAAACCAACCAATTGTATGAGATCTCAATTCTTACAAATAATATAATGTGCGTATATATATATATATATATATATATATATATTATTATATGATATATAAGTCGGCCGTGGTGGACTAGTGGTTATGCTCCTTGCCTCTGGTCCCGAGGGTCGCGAGTTCAAACCCGGTCGGGGTCGATGGTTTTTTTAGGACGGAAAAATCCAAGGACCAAGCCCTCCGGGAGAGACTTTAAGCCGTGGGTCCCGAGTCTGAAGATTTTCAGGCTCGTAAAAAATCCTTAAGCCTGAATGAAAAGGCCTCTAAGCAAAATTTAGCGAATTTTCCCGTCCTAGTACTACCTTGGTTTCCTAGATGTCAGTATGAGGCGGAACGCTAACCACGTACCACTCAAAATGACATCTTTACGAAAACAAGTGTAACTAAATTAGTATGGTTCAAATCCCTCCATGTAGGGGAGAGCGCCTCATGGGCTTACAATATACATAACATATATGATACACAGTCCACCGCTGTGGTCTCGAGATAGCGTGCTGCCTTGTCACGCAGCGGGCCCGGGTTCTATCCCCGGTCGGGGCAGTTTTTCTGGGTGGGGTTTTTCCTCACCCGTAAGACAAATGTCAGGAAAACTTTAAGGTCCAAACGGTCCCCGAAATCATATGGCCATCATCATCTTCCTTATCATTAGCATCATCATCCTTCACCGGTGTGGAAAGCAACGGGAAGCTACCACACCTACAATTCCCTAGTAAAGCTGCAAGCATAGCATGAAAATGCTGTGATTGCAGTGAAGGACCTGCCTTCGGGCAGAATTACTATGGATGGATAGGTGTAGTAGTTTCCCGTTGCTTTCCACATCGGTGAAGGATGATGATGATAATGATAAGGATGATGATGATGGCCGGATGATTTTCGGGAACCGATGGCCCCTAAGCTTCCTGACATTTGTCTTACAGGTGAGAAAAAACCCTGAAAAACCTCACCCAGGAAGCTTGTCCCGACCGGGGATCGAACCCGGGCCCGTTGCGTGACAAGGCAGCACGCTACCTCGAGACCACAGCGGTGGACAGAAATCGTGTAAAGGATGCAATAAAAATGTTTTAAAAAATTAAAGTGACATTGAACGACTAAAAAAAAACATTGTTTCAATTGAAACCCTCATCAGTATCTTCTCTACGTCGCGTCGGCAGAAGTGGAAAAGTTAAACACTTTATTTTATTTCTATTTTCATGCATTTATGTGACATGCATTGCTATTCAAACATCTCTCTACCAGCTCTATTAGCCGGCAAAAGAAATTTCGAAACGTCTCAAGTATGTTCCTTATTACTATCATTGAAAACTGGACGTTATCCGTGACCTACCTCAACCGCAAGGTTAAGGACGGTAAGGTCTCTTACTTACCTCGCCGCCTTCACGTCTCATATTGTGCTATCCGCGTGATTCTTTTTGAGCTCTGAATTCACGGACGAGAGTCAATCCACGTCCTGCACTGTGACCGAGCGGTAAGGGATCATGCCTTGGCGCTGGTTTGAATCTTTATGAGGGAAGGAATATTCTTGCGAATTTTCGGCCAGTGTACGGGACCGATGTTAAAACCGGATATTTATCCCCATGTAAAAGTAATAAGGGTTTTTTATTTAATATTTAAATATAATTATATTTATTTCTATTAAATGGACATAAGATTGATTTAGATAATTCAATTTTTTTATAAGTATATAAAAAATTCAAACTGGTCAATATAAACTGTTAATACAGTTAGATGTATTTCAAACTGGTTTAATATGTAAAAATATTTTGAATATTTGAATTAACATTTTTAGATAGAATCCCTCAGCTGTTACTAAAGTACAAACCAACAGGACATAGAAATGTTGGACGCCCATTTACTAGATGGTAGGATTCATTAAATCCCACTTGATGTGAAAACAGGTCAAAAGGCCTAATTTCATGAAGCAGAGGAATAATAAACAAATAAATGGGATTGGACGAATTGGATGGGAGTCAGCCAGTTGTACTCCTTCCTTTTCAGTTGGACCAATCGGAACTTCCAGATTATAACATAAATGAAATGGGATTTTTCCCAGAATAACAAGATGGCAACAATACTTGAAAGAAGTTAGACATTTAAAACAACGGCTCATCGAATCCCTAGAGCAATTATTTAAGGTGTGGATTTGGTACCGACCTTACGAAGGTCTTGACCCGATAACTTCATGTGCTTGTAGGAAGGTGGTGGCGAAATTGTGTGTTATGCTATGTAGAGTGCTCCTCTAAACAGTTGTCTTCTTCAGGTGAGCTTGTCGATCTTGAAAAACGGCTTTTTCTTGTAGTGTCTGGATCTTGCAGTCTAAGTTCTAGATGAGACTTGAGTATTCACAAAGGATAGTGTGGTTTGAAGGACTTGAGGGTTTTGAAGGATGGTGGTGAGGAGAATGAGGAGGGATTGGAGTATATTCTCCGGCGGGTTCTGAGAAGGTAAGGGAGGGAAGTTTTCTTCGGTCTTTTGAGGTGTTCTTGGAGTGGTTTTTGAAGTGATTTCAGGCTTTCTCGTGGTAGATGGTTTGCTTGTTCCTTGCGTTTGTCTCATTTTCAGATACTTCTGGAATGATGGACATTTTCGATGACTTGCTGCGTGATCTGCGTTGCAGTTGGTACACTTGGCTTCCGTCTGGGTGCAGTCGGAGACTCTGTGGTTTCCGGAACACCTGACGCATTTTGTGTCTCGAAAGCAGAATTCTGCAATATGTCCAAAGCCTTGACATTTGAAGCACTGGGTGCCTCCTGGGGGTTTCCGGTAAGGTTCCAATCTGATTCGGATGTTGAATAGCTCTTTTAGATTTTCTTCAATTTTTTCCTTGATGTCTGGTGTTTTGTGGAGTGTTAGGATGTAAATAGGAAGCTCTATCTTCTTCTTTACTCCTTCTATGAAGACTTGTTTTTCAATGCTTCTTAATTCTTTGACGGGCAGGTTCCTACTCATAATTTCATCATATACTTCATGTGTTGTGATGGACTTAGGAAGTCCCTTCACAACTAGTTTGATGATAGGAGGCCTGCCGTAGCCATGGGTATAAAACTGAGTCTCAGATTTCTTGAGCTCTTTGTAAGCTCGCCGATAGGCCGCTTTTGTTGAGGTCCTAATGGTGAGAACGCCCTGGTTGTACTTCATGTGTACTTCATTTTTGTTTCCTGCAGTGATGCTTTCCAATTTTAGTGGCGTGATGTCTTTGGAATATACCACTAAGGGAGGTGGAGTTTCTGCCTTTTCTTCGTATAGATGTTCAAACAGATTTCTTGTTTCTATTGGTGTTCGTTGTTTATAGTGGTGTTGATTATTTCTAGCAGTGCGACGTGCTGGCGGGTGGACGAATCCATCCCGGTCTTGCATTTCTGCGTAGTGCTTCTTTCGACGAGGTGCTCTAGTTGCCAGCTCGATCGATAGAATGAATGATCAATCCATGAATGAAAAATAAGAGAATTAGTGTTTATTTCTTGATAGTAGTTGACAAAATGGTGTGAAAGTGATGGAAAATAATATTATAGTATACATTTTATTCATCTGGAGTATAAATAATTCATAAAGTGGAAATAATGTGTTAGTGAATGAAAAATTGACCGTTGGAAATAGTCATCCATTATATGTATGAAGTAATAATCGCTCATGAGTGAAATTTATTAATTTGAGCCGGAATTTTCGAAGCTATTGAACATTTACAAGATTCGTCTCAATTTAAATGAGAACTTTAATAAAAATAATATTTAATTTAACTGTTAACGAAGTGTCGTTACTTATTTATGTAAGAAACTATCCCTCATTCCCCTGACGGGAGTCACCAGTGCCGTGGCAAATAATAGTAATTTATTAAAGTAAAGTAAAGTAAAGTATTCCCACTACAGGCATCAGGAGGCCCTTGGGGTAGTGGGAGGTTAAGGCTCCCATTTTTTCTAGACAATCGGCACTTGATGTCAACCGGGTTGTCAGCCCTGCGTGACGGCCGCCTTTACCCCAGAACAAGCGTCTGGTACTCATTTCCGTTAGAGGCTGAGTCGACCCCAGGGCCATAGTGCCGCCAGAAGGTTTTGGTCAGTTTAAAAATCCTGACCCCACCGGGACTTGAACCCTCGACCTTCCGGCTTGTAGCGCAGTGTCTTAACCACTACGCTACATAAAAATAAAACGTAGTTTTATTTGATCTTCATATTTATTATATAATTCAGTGACAGCTGTTTCGGTACACTGTACCTTCTTCAGACATGTTAACAAATTATGAATTGTGTTCCAACTGATCTAAGCAACAATACAACAATATTTATTTAATTTTTTTTAATTTAACAAAGGGGATTCATTCAAATCAAGTTGAGAATTTAACAGTTTGTTACTACTTTTAAATTTATTAATTTCTACAGCCTCCAAAAGATCTAACTTCTTACCCTTATCACAAATATGTAAAATTTCAAAATTTGGATCGAAACAATGATTAAATTGGAATAGGTGGTTAGCATATTTTGAATATTCTAAATTTCTGTTATATGCTCTCATGTGTTCCTTTATCCGAGAGATAAAAGGTCTACCAGTTTGTCCTATATAGACATTGTCACATGTGCCACACTTCAATTTGTATACACCTGATAATTTTTATTTTTTTTATTTTGGTTTTACTGTTTTTTATTATATTTTGTAAAGTGTTATTAGTTTTAAATGCCACATTAATGTTCAACTTTTTAAAGTGTTTAGATATTTTATTTGAAAGTGGGCCTATGTATGACATTACGACATATTTCTTTATGTTTTCTTTGGGTAAAGAAAAAACTTTGTTAATTGCTTTTTTGTAATGAACTTTCTTAATTAAATATTCTATAATTTTAATTTAATTTAATTAATATAAAAATAAATAAATAAATAATAAAAATAGTAATTTAAATTATTAAAATCATATATCTACAACGTGGGACATCACAACCAACAACCATCTCTAATGTCCATCCAACAATGTGAGGAATTTGAGCAGCTGCGATACCCAAATTGAACGGCTGAGTTATTAAACATTCTGGTCCTTAAGACGACTTATCTTAAATTAAACCTCATAGTGATTTATTCCTATAAAAGTTCAATATACTGATCCTTATTCTGGCGGCATAATCAAACTTATATGATTAATGATATGTGTGGATGTGAGACTTGCTCGAAAGAGTGACGATCTTTCACCGTAAAAATACAACCGTCAAGAAATGCGGACATGGGTTCAACTGGGGTAAAATTTTCCGGAGGTTAAAACTATTATTCTACCAGTTATATTATATGGGTGCGAAACATGGACTCTTACTTTAAGGGAGGAAAGGAGATTACGAGTATTCGAGAATAAAGTACTTAGGAAAATTTTTGGACTAAAGAAAGATGAACAGACAGGTGAATGGAGAAGACTACATAACAATGAACTACATGGTCTTTATAGGAAGCCAGATATAATAAGAACAGTTAAGTCTCGTAGACTGCGGTGGGCAGGACACGTTGCGCGTATGGGGAATGAAAGACTTGCATGGAAGCTTCTTGTAGGAAAGCCAGAGGGAAAACGCCCAGTTGGTAGACCAAGAATGAGGTGGGAGAATAATATTAACTATGATTTGAGGGAAGTAGATTATATAGGGAATGGTTGGAAAGCATTAGCTCAGGATAGGGATGTATAGAGAGCTTATGTCTGCGCGGCCATGAACCTACGGGTTCGATAGTGCCAGTGAGTAAGTAAGTAAGTGGATGTGAGACTTGCGCCGACCTGGTAGTGTCATGTGACACAACTGGAAAAATGTATCTCTATCAACTACCAGAAAATGTCTTGTCTCGATTTTTAAATTCAGATCGCTATTATTCTTCTGTCCACCGCTGTGGTCTCGAGGTAGCGTGCTGCCTTGTCACGCAGCGGGCCCGGATTCGATTCCCCGTCGGGACAGGCTCCTGGGTGAGGTTTTTTCGGTTTTTTTTTTTTTTCCTCACCTGTAAGACAAGTGTCAGGAAGCTTAGGGCCCAACGATCCCCGGAAATCATCCGGCCACCATCTACAATTCCCTAGTAAAGCTGCAAGCATAGCATGAAAATGCTATGATTGCAGTGAAGGATCTGCCTTCGGGCAGAATTACTATGGATGGATACATGTATTCTAATAAATTATGTTACAAATTTCGAAGATTACGTTATAAATAGGTGGCTCTATTTATTGAATATTTTGTAAGGGCTAATTTGGCGTTGTTCATTTTCGAGAAATACGTACCATGACGTATCGGTTATTATCGACAATCGATTCAGTTGAACCATTTTTTCTTAAGAAACTCTACGTGAGGATGTGATTTTTATTAAATTTTAAACTGTGCTATGTAATTTTGGAAATACAATAAAATATTAATTCTATTTTAGCATCTGTATTGAAGAAAACATGTTTTTACCCTGGACTTACGTCGGAATATCGAATCTGACGTCAGAACCACAATGGCAGCAACTTACTTCAAGTAATATAGGGAATAGTGCTTTATAAATTGTTATTTTACAGCTTTGTTTCTGGATGGTCCGCAAATTGTTTTCATATTTTCATCTGCGACGTTCCTAAGCTTCATTTTAAACCAAAATTATCTCGAAATTCGGATGTCCACTTTTTGCGCCGTACCCAGGCTGTGATTGACACATGTGGGTGTGAGGCCAGCAGCCGGAAGGTAGGCCAAGGGTCTTCTAGGCCTGTCGCGCTTGGAGTTTAGTTTAGTAGAGAACTTAAAAATAAGTAGCCAGAACTAGAATCTTCCACCACATTATACGGACTATATTTGCTCACTGGCACTATCGAACCCGTAGGTTCATGGCCGCGCGGACATAAGCTCTCCACACATCCCTATCCTGAGCTAATGCTTTCCAATCATTTACTTCCTTCAAATCATAGTTCATTTTATTCTCCCACCTCATTCTTGGTCTACCAACTGGGCGTTTTCCCTCTGGTTTTCCTACAAGAAGCTTCCATGAGTATAATGCAAAGCTTCCTGATTCCTGACTACCTTCTCCTGGCCATCTAACTTCCTGTGCAGCGACTATATCCAAGGGCGATTTATCTAATTCCCGCGTTAATATCTCTAGTGTCCTGCTGTTGTATAAGTCCTAACATTCCATGTTCCTAGGAACATGTCCCTGTGTTTGAGCCTTTGGCATGGGTTCCCTGAAGTAGTCCCCGCCCGGAGAACCGAATGGGGGACTATTTGACCTCCGGAAAATTTTACCCCAGTTGAGCCCATGTCCGCATTTCTTGACGGTTATATTTTTACGGTGAAAGATCGTCACTCTTTCGACCAAAGTACTTTTTTCGTCTGGCTTATCACCTTCGACCAGTCCGGCATGGGTAACCCTATCGGCAGCAATGCTACCGCCGGCATAGCTCTCAGGAGCATTTAAGCACGCAAGACACCACCACGACAAGGTAAAGATACCATGGAGGGATTATGTTACAAGTTTAAGCATGTAAATTAATATAAAATTATGTAATTTTATAGTCATATATGAAAATATTAAGTCAGCAACAATATTATCTGCAAAACATGTGAATCGCGGAAAGTGTAAATTTGAGGTTTGTGAACCCCTGTCTTCATCAAGCAGACGGTTGTCGACTCAGCGCTCTTCAGCAATGCAGATGCAGGCATTTACAGTATCCAATACATTATGAGATAAAGATCTGACAGTTTGGGGCAGGAGACCTTGAATCATTTCAACGTGCAACTTCTGAACACTGCTTTGTTTTATTTTTCCTGTTATTTACTGCTTTTAACACTTTTTAAAGTTACGAATAAGGATGGAGAGGGTCTTATAAATAATTTAGTGGCCACTTCTACCTTAAGACAAGTGTAAATGCAGCTACTTACTTACTTACTCACTCACTGGCACTATCTAACCCGTAGGTTCATGGCCGCGCGGACATAAGCTCTCCATACATCCCTATCCTGAGCTAATGCTTTCCAATCATTCCCCTACAATCTACCTCCCCCAAATCATAGTTAATGTTATTCTCCCACCTCATTCTTGGTCTACCAACTGGGCGTTTTCTCTCTGGCTTTCCTACAAGAAGCTTCCATGCAAGTCTTCCATTCCCCATACGTGCAACATGTCCTGCTCATCGCAGTCTACGAGACTTAACTGTTCTTATTATATCTGGCTTCCTATAAAGACCATGTAGTTCGTTGTTATGTAGTTTTCTCCATTCACCTGTCTGTTCATCTCTCTTTGGTCCAAAATTTTTCCTAAGTACTTTATTCTCAAATACTTGTAATCTTCTTTCCTCCCTTAAAGTAAGAGTCCATGTTTCGCACCCATATAACATAACTGGTAGAATAATAGTTTTATATATTTTCAGTTTAACGTTTTTTGAAAGGAGTTGGGACATCAAGAGTCTCTGCAATGCATAATAGCACGCATTTCCAGAATTGAGCCTATGTTTAATTTCTTTGTGCATCTAATTCCTATTTGTGATTATTGTTCCCAAGTATTTGAATTCAGCCACTTCCTCAAAATTTCCCTCATTTGTCATTAGCTGTCCATTTCCATTATGGTGTAAATGCAGCTAATACAGATTAATTAATTCAGATTTGTTCCAAAACTTTCCTCCACGAACCAGTGCTATAATATAGTCCACCCGACTAAGTATTAAATATGTCACAACATTTGTACCACTTGCTACATAGTTATAATTAAATTCGTATTTTAACTTATATAGGCCCATTCACATTTATAATATGCGTTTATAAAACATAAACTACGCAATTTAATAAAATAAACACATTTCATAAACACTGAAACCCGAGACTTATCACTGCTATAAGGTAAAAATATTCTCTTTAATTTGCTTAGTTGTTATAGTCGGCTGCTAGATGGCGGTGAAGACCGAGTTCTCGCGACATCTAGTATTAATGGAGAGTATAATACATATATAAGAAAAAATAAGTGTTTGAATTGGATTCGCCTGGTAGTGTAATGGATATCACGCTGAGGTACAGACTCAGAGATCCGGGTTCGAATCCCGTCCAGGCATTTATTTTTCTTATCATTCCATATATATATATATATATATATATATATATGTGTGTGTGTGTATATGCCGCGGTGGACTAGTAGTTATGCTCCTTGCCTCTGGTCCCGAGGGTCGCGGGTTCAAACCCGGCCGGGGTCGATGGATTTTTTTTTTATGATGGGAAAATCCAGGAGCAAGTCCTCCGGGAGAGACTTAAGTCGTGGGTCCCGAGTCTGAAGATTTTCAGGCTAGTAAAAGATCCTTAAGCCTGAATGAAAGGCCTCTAAAATATTTCACAATCGGCCGCGGTGGACTAGTGCTTATGCACCTTGCCTCTGGTCCCGAGGATCGCGGGTCCAAACCCGGCCGGGGTCGATAGATTTTTTTAGGATGGGAAAATCCAAGTAGCAAGTCCTCTGGGCGAGACTTAAGTCGTGGGTCCCGAGTCTGAAGATTTTCAGGCTAGTAAAAGATCCTTAAGCCTGAATGAAAGGCCTCTAAGCAAAATTTGCCGAATTTTTCCGTCCTAGTACTACCTTGGTTTCCTAGATGTCAGTATGAGGCGGAACGCTGACCACGGACCACTCAAGTGGCATCTATAAGAAAACAAGTGTAACTGAATTAATATGGTTCAAATTCTTCCCTGTAGGGGAGAGCGCCTAAGTCTCTGTAAAGAGAAACATGGGCTTACAAGAAGAAAACAAGATATATATATATACACACACAATGGATATTCAATAATTCATTACTGATTTCTTTAACTAGAGATCACTCAGCCACTGCATCCATAATATATCCATCCATAGTAATTTTGCCCGAGGGCGGGTCTTTCGCTGCAATCATAACATTTTCATACTATGCTTTGCAGCTTTACTAGGGAGTTATAGGTGTGGTAGCTTCCCGTTGCTTTCCATACTGGTGAAGGATGATAATGATAAGGATAATGAAGATGGCCGGATGATTTTCGGGAACCGTTGGGCCCTAAGCTTCCTGACATTTGTCTTACAGGAGAGGAAAAACCCCGAAAAAAAAAACCTCACCCAGGAGCCTGTCCCGACCGGGGCTCGAACCCGGGCCCGCTGCGTGACAAGGCAGCACTCTACCTCGAGACCACAGCGGTGAACCCATAAGAGTAGTAGTAGAATTCAAATGTTCTCAAGCTCTTGATTTGTCATCATTCGCTTGCGGGTTTCCCAATAATATTTGCTTTGGAAAGCATATTGAATATCTGTTGTGGTTCATTTTCCATGACCCAGAGTGCACCTGATAGTATTACCAGCGGAGGAAAACTACATTACACTCGTTTTTTATAAATATTTAGGAGAAAAGAAATGAAGAGATCCCCTAGGCCTCAAGTACTCTGATACCATCGGGTTCGAAGAAAACAAAGAGTTCAGTCAAGGGAGACTAGATAGGAAAGTTGAAAGAGGGAATTGGTACACGGAAAGGAATAAATACCAATTTAGATATAAGAAACGAAAGAAGGAGCAAAACACAAGTGAGTGGAAGTAATGATTTTGTTCAGCTTGGGCACCTTGTCGTCGCCATCCATATATCCCTTAGATGGGGACCCATAAGATATCCATCCATAGTAATTCTGCCCGAAGACAAGTCCTTCACTGCAATCATAGCATTTTCATGCTATTCTTGCAGCTTTACTAGGGAATTGTGTAGGTGTGGTAGCTTCCCGTTGCTTTCCACACCGGTGAAGGATGATGATGACAATGATAATGGTAAGGATGATAATGATAAGGATGATGGCCATATGATTTCGGGGACCGTTTGGGCCTTAAAGTTTTCCTGACATTTGCTTACAGGTGAGGGAAAACCCCGATAAAACCTCACCCAGAAAAACTGCCCCGACCGGGGATCGAACCCGGGCCCGCTGCGTGACAAGGCAGCACGCTGCCTCGAGACCACAGCGGTGGGCCCATAAGATATAGTATAAAATAATTCAATCGAAGCATTTTATCTGGTTATAAAGGAAATGAAGAGAAGAATTTTGAGATAAGGAATCCAGTCTCCAAAAAAAATGCAAGAATATATAATGGATGGGTTTGCTTGAGACCTTTCTGGCGTTGGATGAAACCCAAACATCGTATTTTTTAAATGTAATTTTTAGATAAATGCCCATATTTACCGGTAGATTTACAGATTCCCTTTAACTGTCAATTTTGGTAACATGACTGATTACATCCTAATAATTGGATTTCATCATCATCATCATCATCACTCCAGGGATTAGGCAATTGCCCGTTCCGACTTCATAATGCATCAGCCCAACGTCTTCTAGGTCTTCCAACATCACGTCTTCCTCTTGCTTGATAATTTCTTGCTAACAATGGATATCTCTCCTTATTCATTCCATCCATGTGATCAATTCATTTCTGTCTGTAATTCGTGACTTTATACAATAAAGGCTGCACTTTCAATTCTTCTCTTATATCCTCATTTCTTATTCTATCAAGTCTTGTACATCATTTTACTTGTCTTAGGAACCGCATCTCTGCCGTCTGTATTCTATCCTTCTGTCTTTTCACTGGAGCCCAAGTTTCACATCCATACACTATTGTGGGAACCGCCATAACATTATACATTTTTATCTTGGTTTCTTTTCTAATTTTATTTTTGAATGTTCTCTGTATTGTTCCACACACCGTCTGAAATTTATTTATTTTGGAGTCAATATCTCTTTCCACATTGTAGCCAACATCACAGCCCAAATATTTGAAACTAGACACCTGTTCTATACTTTGATTTTCTAAAATAATTTTGGATCTCACTGGATCTCTTCCTCTAAAAGCCATGGTCTTCGTTTTCCTTACAGAAATCTTTAGATCGTATATTTTACATATTTCATTTAATGCATGCATTGATTTCTGTATTATGATTACATCGTCAGCAAATAGAAGATTATTTAGGCACACTTTATTATCCATTCTTATTCCTGGATTCGCTAAAACTTTCCATTTATTTAAAATATCGTCTATATACGATATATCTTAAGCCAATCTTCCCCAGTAGGGTCGTCTGGTTCATCGGGTACTAAGCCCCCCCACCACGTCAAGGTGATAGCTCCTGGGGGGGATTTCATCCAAACTCTAATTAAGGTCCAAAGCCATATCATCTCATGTCCTTATTTTACTTTAACACTGGTTTGTTATTACGTATATATAATTTTAATAAATTAAAAATGAAATACCGGTATGTTTTGTCTGAGATTCTGGGAATCCTATCTAGAATTCTTTGTCTGTAACCTTTCTATAACTTAATTACAATTATAATATAAAATTATAAAATTGTTACCTAATAGATCTGTCTCCTCAACTTTGTAAACTATTAATTCTCTGGTAGGCCTTTCGGGACAGCCCCATCATCAGCCGAAGGTGTAGGAGACAAGTCTGTATCTACTGATCCTGAATGCAATACTGGTCTGTAGATACAGATTTATCTCCTGCTCCTGCTGTGATGGGACTAGTCCCGAAAGGCCTATAGAAAATTAATAGATTACAAAATTGAGGAGACAGACCTATTAGGTAATAATTTTATATTATAATTTTAATTTTATGACTATTACAGTAAAATCTGTCTATGAAGGAACATGACGGTTCCTTAAATATATTTCCGTTTTGGCAGTTTTCCCTCTTATAAGGGTTCCCAAATTACAAGCTTGAATTTTCTCACGCAGTGTAAGGGTTTTACATGCACGCATTAAAGATACACGCATTGACTGAAATACAGACAAAATAGTGTATGTAACACAGTTCAGTTTGCACGGCAATACAAAACAATTTTATTACACAAAAGCGAGAAAGAACTCAACTACAGGATGACTGAAGAGTTTCCAAACTCCCTCGCAGGTTACGTAAGCAGGTGAGGAAAAGCGAGGGATTCCGCGCTGTCACACATAAGCAAGGGTATCCCCGCAATACAATGGCAACACAAGAAGGTAAAACGATATAATGCAGAAAGCGTCATATGCAGAATTGTTACGTGTGGTCATTAATACCGCAATTAGAACGTGCTTAAGAATAATTTTTCCGTCTTACTGAGGTAAAAATTAACTGTCGGTATTTTAAAAACCATTCCGTTTCCGCGTTATGAAGGTTTCCGGCTTATACAGGACGATTTTTACATATAAAATCGTACCGTTCTGGAGATTTTTTTCCCTCTCTACAGGTTTCCTTCTTACAAAGGTTCCGGCTAAGACATGTTTTACTGTATCTCAACGGAATTTTATCATGCATTTTATTAATGTTCACTTCTGTAACTACGTAAATTTATTCGGTCTAATTTATGTATACTCTATGCAGGACTACTGCGTTTTTCCAACATATCTACTGCTGTCAGTATAAAACGTTCTAATTATTCAGAATGTTTCAACTATCGACAGAAATGAAGTATCTTCTTGGTTTAAATAGTCCCATATCATTGAGAATAAAACTATTTATTACTTACTTTATTTTGACAGGTGGTTTTTAACAAATAATGCATTTTTGTAGTGTTATACTAATATAATTTTTCAAATCCTGAATTTAAAACTGCTGCTTAATTTATCCTCCTCAACTCGTGTTCAACTCAGGGTCTGGTCAAGGGATGAGATGAGATGAAGTCTGTGAATGACAAGGATGCCGGCTGATCACGCCTGACGCACCATCACGGGGGCAGATGTACGAAATGGATGAGATGAGTATGGGGAAATGGTGGAATGAAAATTGTGGCAGGGGAAAACAGGAGAAAACCTCGAAACTCCGTTTCGCCCATCATGAAACACACACGGAGTGACCGTGACTCGATCTCGGGACCCCAGCGGTGAGAGGCGGTCTAACGGCTTGCGCCATGGTGCCGCCTACTGTTTAATTTATATTAACACAAAAAATGTCAATTAAATAAAACTTAACGCTTTATATTAGTTTAATATTTATTAAAATACAAATTCGTTACAGCTGTTTCAGTCTTTTGTACCTTCTTCAGACAAATTTTAATAAACATGGAAATCATATAACATTTAACAGTTTTATTTCTATTTCTTCTTGGTCCTTCCAAATTTTAGGCCAAGGCCTGTTTCGATCCTATAGAAAATTTTCCCTCCAGCATACTTCCGGGAAATTCTCGTATAAGACTTGAAAGCATAATAATAGTCCCATCAATTGGTTGCTGGCCAAAGGAAGGCAAGACCAGTGATGGGACTGCCATCTTATAGCCTCTGGTCAGGCTTTTCTGGAGAAGAAAAGAAAATAAAGGAAAGAAGAAATGGAAGAAAGGAAAGACTCCCTAGCCCTCGGATGCCCTAATAGCGTCGGTCGAAAAAAACAAGAGTTAACCAAGAGAGGTTAGACAGTAAAGTTAAAAGAGTCTGGTATAAGCAAGTGGAAGAAAGGAAGAAATACTAGATCGGTTAAAGATAAAAGGAGCAAAACACAAGTAAGTGGAAGCAATGTTTTGCTCAGCTTGGGCACCTTGTGGTCGCCATCCACATATCCCCTAGATGGGGACCCCTGAGCGTTTAATTGACATAAAAATGGATTTTCATCAAGTAAACGCCAAATCAATTGATTAAAAAATATTTTCTCGTTTATGGGCTTGGGGTCAACTCAGCCTCTAACGGAAATGAGTACCAGGCGCTTGTTCTGGGGGTAAAGGCGGCCGTCATGCAGGACCGACAACCCGGCTGACATCAAGTGCCGATTGTCTAGAAAAGTGGGAGCCTTAACCTCCTACTACCCCAAGGGCCTCCTGAGGCCTGTAGTGGGATCACTTTACTTTATATTTTATACATACTTTATTAATGTCTCCAATTTCAATTATGTAATTGCTCCCAAAAGAAAGGCTATTCAACAAGAAGAAAATAGCAAACGATGTTTAGAATCGTCCGGTGGTAAACTTGATGCAGGTGTGACGCGAGCGTTAGAATCACACTTCAACATAAGAGTTTAACATAATTTATGTTGAGAGCTCTGAAACAATGGTGGCAGAACTATAAATCAACAGATGGTCAAATTTATATCAAGTCCGATCTATACGCAATATATTGTCACCATTCGATCCAGGTAATCCACATCGTTGATCCTCTTAACTACTCGGAACGGACCGTCCCAGGAACGCTGCAGCTTCGGCGATATTCTTCTCGACCAGGTAAGGGGGTACAGCCATACCAAGTCGCCCTCTTGGAATCTAGCGCAATGGCTAGTCGGTTGTAGCGTACCTTCCTCCTATGATGAAAGTTAAAAATTAAATTGTACCTGTTGGTAGGTGCCGTCGCCCTCAACTTTGTTAAAATATTGTATAATAAAATTAACTGGAGCGCTTTCGGAAGTTATCTTCCATCTTCTGCAGGTTGAGCTACCGCTACTTGTTGTTGTGTACGGTGATGTATACTCCAACTGTTTGTAGCAGCAACAAAGTTGAGGACGACGGCACCTACCAACAGGTACAATTTAATTTTTAACTTTCATCATCGGCCGCGGTGGATTAGTGGTTATGCTCCTTGCCTCTGGTCCCGAGGGTCGCGGGTCCAAACCCGGCCGGGGTCGATGGTTTTTTTAGGATGGAAAAATCCAAGGAGCAAGTCGTCCGGGAGGGACTTTAAGCCGTGGGTCCCGAGTCTGAAGATTTTCAGGCTCGTAAAAAATCCTTAAGTTTGAATGAAAAGGCCTCTAAGCAAAATTTACCGAATTTTCCCGTCCTAGTACTACCTTGGTTTCCTAGATGTCAGTATGAGGCGGAACGCTGACCACGGACCACTCAAATGACATCTATACGAAAAACAAGTGTAACTAAATTAGTATGGTTCAAATTCTTCCCTGTAGGGGGAGAGCGCCTAAATCTCTGTTAAGGGAAACTTGGGCTTACAAGAAGAAGAAGAAGAAGAAGAAGAACTTTCATCATATGATTTCACCTCAACGGAATTTTATATGAATTTTACTGGTACCGTATTGATACCTTCCTCCTGTCTCTGGGTCAAGCATATGCAGTCCATCTTGGGGATTTCTTCTAGCCTCCAGCATTATATGTCGTCGGGGTCGTCTTTCCACCCATGCCGTAACCAATGCCAAAGCTTCAGGTGGGAACTCCTCCTTCTTCGCTGTGAGTTTGCGGACGGCTGGTCTTTGGCCCTCAAAGTTGAGTAGCGTTTCATTAGTACCATCGTCCGATGTCCGTTCTAGCGTCGTACATCCTTCCACCCACGCCGTAACCAATGCCAAAGCTCCAGGTGGAACACCTTCTTCGCTGTGAGTTTGCGGACGGCTGGTCTTTGGCCCTCAAAGTTGAGTAGCGTTTCATTAGTACCATCGTCCGATGTCCGTTCTAGCGTCGTACATCCTTCCACCCACGCCGTAACCAATGCCAAAGCTCCAGGTGGAACACCTTCTTCGCTGTGAGTTTGCGGACGGCTGGTCTTTGGCCCTCAAAGTTGAGTAGCGTTTCATTAGTACCATCGTCCGATGTCCGTTCTAGCGTCGTACATCCTTCCACCCACGCCGTAACCAATGCCAAAACTCCAGGTGGGAACTCCTCCTTCTTCACTGTGAGTTTGCGGACGGCTGGTCTTTGGCCCTCAAAGTTGAGTAGCGTTTCATTAGTACCATCGTCCGATGTCCGTTCTAGCGTCGTACACCCTTCCACCCACGCCGTAACCAATGCCAAAGCTTCAGGTGAACATGTTGCATCCATATTGACTTATAATCAGAAATTTTATTTTCTAAAGGTTCCATGTGTAATTCTTCTAATATGTCTTCATTTTTTTTTGTTGTGATCTAGTAGTGTGCACCCTGCAGTCCTCCGAAGGTTTCTTTAAGCAGTTTATTTTCAGTTTTGATGATGCTTACTTCCAGCCCCAATTTCTTAGTGTTATTCAATAGCGTGCATTTTGGAGATCTCCTCGCTATCACCTAATAATACTACATAAACTAACAGCTATAAAGACCATTGAGTTGTAGGCCTTCTTCATCCTCTAAATACATGTTAAGGCCTGCTCTAGTACACAATTGAATAGTAGAGGAGATAATGAATATCCTCCATCGAACAAAAAGCCCATTCCGAATTCATATCTCCTTGCACTCCCATAGTACAATGCAAAGCTTCCTGATTCCTTACTACCTCCTCATGACCATCTAACTTCTGTAAAGAGACTATATCCAAGGGTAAAGTAAAGTAAAGAGATCCCACAACAGGCCTCAGGAGGCCCTTGGGGTAGTGGGAGGTTAAGGTTCCCACTTTTTCTAGACAATCGGCACTTTATGTCAGCCGGGTTGTCAGCCCTGCGTGACGGCCGCCTTTACCCCCAGAACAAGCGTTTGGTACTCATTTTCGTTAGAGGCTGAGTCGACCCCAGGGCCATGGTGCCGCCAGAGGGTTTGGGTCAGTTTAAAAATCCTGACCCCAACGGGACTTGAACCCTCGACCCTCCGGCTTGTAGCTCAGTGCCTTAACCACTACGCTACGGCGTGCGATTTATCTAATTTCCGCGTTCATATTTCTAGTGCTCCACTATTATATAATCTCTATGTTTCTGGGAACATGTCTCTGTGTTTGAGCCTTTGACATGGATTTCCTGAAGTAGTTCCCGCTCGAAAAACCGAATGGAGGACTATTTTACCTCCAGAAAAATTTACCCCAGGGGGATCCATGGTTGTATTTTTACTGTGAAAGAACGTCACTCTTTCGACCAAGTTACTTTCCTGGACTGACTCATCGCTTTCCGACCTGTCCGCCATATCTATCGGGGTCATTTAACCACGCAAGTCACTCCACCACAAGGTAAAGATACCATACAAGATAATAATAATAATAATAATAATAATAATAATAATAATAATAATAATAATAATAATAATAATAATAATAATAATAGCTTTATTTTACATGTTTAAATTTACATTCTCATCAATAGGAACCTCAAACTCGATGCTATTCTTTTTGCAGACGATTTAGCGCTTCTGGCACTTTCCGAAAATGATTTGCAACGATCAATTCATAATTTACTAAAAAACAGCTGCCAAATTTAATATGGAAATATCAGTTAACAAAACTAAAATTATGGCATTTCATGGGAAGGACCCCATACAAAATAAAATCTGTCTCCATAATAAAATTTTAGAGAGATCTAATCAATCTAAATATCTTGGATATTATCTCTCTATCTGGGATGAAAAGGATATCCCTGAAAAAATTACTAGTTATAATAAAAGTTTAGGAATTATTAATCAAGTTATGAAACCATCCCTTGTACAAAAAAAAACACCAGATTACGTTTATATAACACTTTGGCTAGACCAGTGTTGACCTATGGTAGTGAAGCATGGACACTAAAAATACAACATGAAAGCAGAATAACGGCTTGTGAAATGAGATTCATGCGCAGAACAGCGGGTTACACCAGATGGGATCGGAAAAGGAACACCCATATCTTAAAAGAATTTAAGACTACGCCAATTTTGGAATATATTAAACAGTACCAACTAAATTGGAAACGCCATCTTGAAAGAATGAGTTCAAATCGGATCCCCAAAGCTGTTTATAATTATATACCAAGAGGACGAAGATCTCTGGGCCGTCCTATGAAACAATGGAGGGAACATTTTCTGTAGGATCGTAACAGGCCTTGGCCTAATACTTTGGAAGGAAGAAGAAGAAAAAATGTACATTCTTTACAAATATTTTCAAGTACTGAGCCATCGTTGACACATGTGAATTAGCATATCATGTAGTACAGTTGGAAAAAATTAAAAATGGCCGCATTCATGAACTGTGAATATATAATACAGTAAAACTTGTTTAATCCGGAACGTGTATAATGCGGAAATCTATCCAATATGAACTAATGTATTGGTCCCGGCGAAATAATAGTAATTTTAGGTGAATTTATTCTGCATAAAACGGAATCTGTCCAACGCGGAAACGGAAAGATATTACTACCCAATTCATGACAGAAAATGTATAAAGCGGAAAGACAGAGAGAGAAATAAATTAGTTACAATTTCATTGAATTCCCGTTAGGTAAAAAAAAAACAATAAGGAATGATTCCTGCCGCCGCGCCGGGTGAAGTAGAGATTCTACCTGTACCTGAAATTTTATTTCGGCTTCACTGCACACCGTTATGCGAAATACAGATACCTATCTTATAAATAACCATTGCACTGTAAATTCTTAAATTAGTTGAAGTTCTGAAGACCAATCTATCAAAGGTAGCGTTCTGAATTTACGGAATAAAGATGGCTAGAACGTGTGTATCATTGTCATTAAACGAAAAAGATAAAGTGATTGAAGATAAATCTCCAAATATCCGGACCGATGCTCCAGAGTCAAGCTCTACCTACTGCTAAATCCCTAGGGAATAACGATTTCAAGGCATCTTCAGGTTGGCTGTACAGTTTTTAAAAAAAGACGACACAATGTAGTGTGGAATGAAATTTACGGGGAATCAAAGGATGTGGACGAAAGTGTAGTTAGTGAGCGGAAACCGAAACTGCATACTTTAATTTCAGGATAGGTCGTAACAGACATTTTTAACACAGACGAAACGGAACTGTTGTTTCGCGCGTTACCGTAGAAGTCGCTCGTACATACTATACCTCACTTTTCAACTTTGCAGCGGAACTACAATTAAGCCAAGGTACGTAAAAAGATATATGATGTACTCTATAATCTAAGATTATTAATAACACTGAGCAACACAAAATAAACTTTTTTTTTGTCTCAGAAAGAAAAATATGTGATTCTGGTAGTATTTTTTCTCCTGAATTCAAATATGATATCGGTTTTTCTCCATCACGCAAGGTTTCCGAGAGACAGGCATTTATAATTTCAAACACTTTAATAGTTTCTACATTCGTAACTACACAATATTCGAACATTCGGACTCACCTAGGAAGTAAGAAATGACGATGTTTTGCTATATTTCGCCTCTTGATGTTCCAACAATAATCGGCCAGCACACTAGGATTCCATTGGCCTTGATATATATTTTCCATAGCTGAAATCTCCTGATGAAAGTGTTCCCCGTTTTATTTTACAATGGACAAAAGGACGAAAAAAGTTTATTAAAAAAATAATTATTTAAATCCATTAATTGAAATTGAAATAAAAAAACTGTGTGTGATGGAGAAATTCCGAATACATATTTGAAAAAGCGATAAAAAACTGCATTAAGTACAACTATTGGTACTCATGAGACAAAAATCATGTTGAGCAGTGTAATTTTTAGCTTTTTTATAATGCGGAATCTTGTCTAATGTGGAAAATTTGGTCCCATGTGATTCCGCTTTGGGCAAGTTTTACTGTATATTCTACATTGCACTTCGGATCACGGTGCTTTTACGCGTTACATGTGTTTGTAAATGCATAGTTGAAGTAGTTTGTGAACTATATGTTTAATAAGGATTAATGCCCTTCATGCACTGCTATAACGATATGAAAGATTGTGAATTCAGCCTTGTTCGAGCTTTCATTTCTATTTCTTATTCTTCTTTAATGATATGAATACCGTAATACTAATGCTAGTTTTTCTTATATTATTACATTAAACGTACTTTTTTGTAACAAAACAAAGAAAGGATGTAACGAGGATTTGAACCCGGGACGTTGACATATAAATGAATGGTAAAGAGAAATCACCAGATAAATCACTTTTTTGTCGAAATGAAGTTTGAGGTGTCATTAGATTCTCCATGGAAAGCACTATCATTTAGAAGTCTGAAAAAGTAAATGATTGAGTTTAGTCATGGGTTTATTTACTACCAAAGTTTGGTATACAGGTTAGGGAAATATGGATGTCGCACAAATAAAAGTGCGTTTTATAGGTTTCAATGGAAAGTTACTTTTCTGTAACCTTCATATGACGACCTTCCAGCTGAGCTATACAGCATTTACTTTGTACTTACGAAATGCAAAACAGTTGTAGAAATAATACAACTTAACATCCATTTACGTTATATTGCAATTTAATAATGCCATAAAATATTTTATGACGATAAGTCGAAATGTTTATTGAAATAGTAGTAGCAGTATTTTTAACTTGTTATCAAATAAATTATTTTGTGGATACAAAGTAGAGCATCAGTGCCATAGGTGCCTAACCCGCAATTAAAAGAAATCCCTTTCCTGTAGTTTCACTAGAAATAATATGGATCTCTGCCTTTAACATTTTTATGTGAATTTTAACTCATCCATATGTTATAGGCAGATGTGACTTTGACAGACTGACAGAGATGATTATTTCTAGTGCAATTACACGGACTATTTAACTCATGCCCCAAATGGGAGTCAATGACCAATCACGTTTCAATGATTTCTGTTTTATAACCAATCAGAGCCGTGTTTCACGAAATATTTATCAGTGTTATAATTACCATATTAAAAGAAAGCTCCTCCTTTTTAATATTCTGAACATTATTTTGCAGTGACTGAGCCTGTGAGAAATACGGCTACCATATAGTGCATGAATGTCAACACATGCCGCATGCGGGAGTTAATATAAAAACATTTGTAGCAATTGATTATACCACCAAAAAAAGAAACCACTGTTTGCACTTTCTTAAATGTATTTTTTCCCAGGTAACAATCCAGAAAAATATAATTGTCATATTTACATCATACGACATCAGAAATGAATTAATATACAGTTTGATGTGTTTCATTTTTTCTCCACTAGAGAGCATTCTTACAATATTGCGTTCCTTTGGCAATAAATAGTATGATCTGGTTGCAGTGATAAACAAAAGAAGCAGATGAAGCGTACCTATCGCTTCTCATTTGTTTTCAAACATCGCCGTTTACATTAAATATATAAATATTTTAAAATAACTATAGTTAAATAATGATTTGTGAGTAAACAGCTTAATTTTATTCGTTAAATAGTCCTAACAAATGCCACTCTTGATTTCCAAATTCTATACATAAATTCACTCCTCACTTCGTGAGTCGTGAATTTATCGATAATTTGGAAATCACTCGTGGCATTACTTATGAAAAAGCATAATATGTTTAATTGTGGGTTAGGCACCTATGGCTCTGAGGCACCGATACTCTCAATGCAGGTCTTTAAAAACAAGTTAACATCTGATGTCGAGGTTATAAGCCATTTTTTTTTTAATATTTGAAGTAAATGTCTGCATATGATATAAGTTTTATTAATCTAACAGATAAAAATGGATGTTTGTTTGTTTGTTTGTTCGTGTTTTATGCGGAGCCATACCGTTGATCCGATTGTGATGGGGATTTTTGCAAAATGTTCAGGACATTCCCGGGATGAACATAGGCTATAAGAGAGTTGTGATACTCAACTCCTACACCCTTAAAAATCACCCTTTGTAGTGGAAAACGTGAAAAAAGTAGCTCTTTGGACGATTAAATGGCTTACGCTGCCTAAATCATAACAAATACACAAAACTAGTGTACACAGAATTGAATATCTCAAAAACCTCTACAAAAAAGTCCGCAACAGCATATGTTTATCTCTTACGGATAACTGACAATAACCATTTTTGTCTTTCATTGATGCCAAGAACAGCGAGACAAGTACGTAGATTCCTATGCAAGCATAGCAGCACATGGAGGGTATTCTTTTACGGATAACTCACAACAACGAATTTTGCCGTTTAGCTTATTTTATGCCAACAAGATGGGGCAACAACAGAAAATCAGCACTGGGAATCTTAAAATAATTACGATATACATTTATAATTATTTTTCATTTTACTTATTCAACTAATCATAAGAAGTATATTAATTTTTGTCTTTCAGGTCATTTATGCCAAGAAGATCGGGAGGAGTAGATTGGTAACCAACACGGGGTATCTAAAATAATTACGATATAAATATTTCCTTTTACTTATTTAACTAAACATAAAATACATTAATTTTCGTATTTCAGCTCATTTATGTCAAGAAGATCGGGATAAGTAGATTCCCGGGCAAAGTTGTGTAATCAGCATGGTGTATCTAAAAAATATATATTTTTGGAAATCAAGCGTGGCATTTGTTAGGACTATCTAACGAATAAACTTAAGCTGTTTACTCACAAATCATTATTTAACTATAGTTATTTTAAAATATTTATATATTTAATGTAAACGGCGATGTTTGAAAACAAATGAGAAACGATTCGTATGCTTCATTTGCTTCTTTTGATCGTCACTGTAACCAGATCATAATATTATTTATTGTCAAAGGATCGCAATGTTGTAAGAATGCACCCTAGTGGAGAAATTTATAACCAACGTTATAGGTATTAATTAATTTGATGTCCTATGATGTAAATATGTCAATTATATTTTTCTGCAAAGTCATTTTCTGGAAAATAATTCGTTTAAGAAAATGCAAACAGTGTTTTTTTTTGCATAATCTATTGTTACAAATGTTTTTATATATTATCTCGCATGCGCTTTTTGTTGACATTCATGCACTATATATACAATCTGGTAGCCGTATTTCTTAGAGAGTCAGTCACTGCAAAATAATGCTATGACCTATTCAGAATGTTAAAAAGGAGGTGCTTTCTTTATTATGATAAACTTTAGTTGGTAAATTTTAGGGGAAACACGACTGTGATTGGTTGTAAATAAAAAAAAATCATTGAAATGTGATTGGTCATTGACTCACATTTGGGGCATGAGTTAAATAGTCAAAGTGAATGTTTTTCCATTGTATTAAGGCCTACATACAGACTAAGATTGTTCGATAAAATAAAAGACATTTAATTTTCTAAGACAGAAGCGAATATGTTTATTTGTTTTGTGTTACAAAATATAGTTTTGTTAAGAATGGGATATGTATGTATTTCTATTTATAGCCATAATGTAAACATAAATAATGATAAAGTCGTAGCATATTAAATTTATGAACCTTGGTGTTGATTATTAAAATAGTCATAAAGGAGACAGAAAAATTATATTTCCTCTCTCTTAAAAAAAAGTGTGTGTTGGAACGTACAACCTCGCCTCATAAGTACACACTGTATCACGCTGAAGTTTCCATTATAACTATACTAGCTAATACCCTGCGTGCGCTGGTACTCCTAAATAAATGTTAATGTGTTTTTACCACCAGCCTTGCGCTGCTATGCTTGTCCGGGAATCAGCTTATCCCGATCTTCTTGGCATCAATGAAAGACAACATTGGCTATTGTGAGTTATCCTTAAAAGATAAACTCCTTTCAAAAAACGTTAAACTGAAAATATATAAAACTATTATTCTACCAGTTATATTATATGGGTGCGAAACATGGACTCTTACTTTAAGGGAGGAAAGGAGATTACAAGTATTTGAGAATAAAGTACTTAGGAAAATTTTTGGACCAAAGAGAGATGAACAGACAAGTGAATGGAGAAGACTACATAACAACGAACTACATGGTCTTTATAGGAAGCCAGATATAATAAGAACAGTTAAGTCTCGTAGACTGCGATGGACAGGGCATGTTGCACGTATGGGGAATGAAAGACTTGCATGGAAGCTTCTTGTAGGAAAACCAGAGGGAAAACGCCGAGTTGGTAGACCAAGAATGAGGTGGGAGAACAACATTAACTATGATTTGAGGGAAGTAGATTATACAGGGAATGATTGGAGGGCATTAGCTCAGGATAGGGATGTATGGAGAGCTTATGTCCGCGCGGCCATGAACCTACGGGTTCGATAGTGCCAGTGAGTAAGTAAGTAAGTAAGTCGTGTTTATGCAGAAATAGAACACGTGACACTGCTATCTTAGAGTACAGAGGGGAATGGGACGTGGGACGCTGACAGTATGCACTGCCTTATGAACGTCACGTGTATAAACAAACAGAGCTTCGTAATTCTTCCGCCTGCAAAGATATTTTGAATGACTAATAAGATAAACATATGCTGTCGCGGACTTTTTTGTATAGTTTTTTGAGATATTCAAATTCGTGTACAATAATTTGGTGTATTTGTTATGGTTTAGGCAGCGTAAGCCATTTGCATCAAATAGGGACTTTATTTCACGTTTTTCACTACAAAGAGTGATTTTTAGGAGTGAAGGGGTTGAGTATTACAACTCTCTTATAGCCTATGTTCATCCCCGGAATCTCCTGAACATTTCTCAAAAAGCCCCATCACAATCGGATGAACGGTATGGCAGAGTACGCTTGCCCGGGAATCTACTTATCCCGATCTTCTTGGAATCAATAACATACAAAAATGGTTAGTGTGAGTTATCCGTAAAAAGATAAACATATGCTGTCGCGGACTTTTTTGTAGAGTTTTTTGGGATATTGAACAGTGTGTACATTAATTTTGTGTATTTGTTATGGTTTAGGCAGCGTAAGCCATTTAAGCGTCAAAGTAGGGACTTTATTTCACGTTTTTCGCTACAAAGGGTGATTTTTAGGGGTGAAGGGGTTGAGTATTACAACTCCCTTATCGCCTATGTTCATCCCGGGAATCTCTTGTACATTTTGCAAAAAAACCCATCAAATTCGGATCAACGGAACAAACATTCATTTTTATATATTAGATTATATCAGGGCACAGTTGGATTGAGGTCCAACAACGTGCATCATTGTGTTCTGTGAGCAATAGCCAAAAGAATCTCAACACAGCGGCTACTTTCATTTTTGCCAGCTGTACCTCGCAATAGTTGCTCAAAACTGCCGATCATGCAAGTATGACATAGGTATACAAAATTCTGCCGCACTCTGACAAATACAGTAAATGGTTGGACAAGTTTTCCCCCATATCCCCATAAGCTAACTTAGCAGACCATAGCTTCCCTGCGCATGCCCTGTTTCATTTTACTGAAATACCTTGCACATTATTTTTCCTGGTAAATTTTCTTCTGGACTATGCCCTGACATCATAGATTGGACATTTTCGAGTTCGAAACGTGATGATGATAGGCTATTTAAATAATACTAGTGGTCGCTCAGCGGTCGAAATTCGACCAAAATTCATTAAATTTTTAAGTTTGTCATAAGTAATGCCACGAGTGATTTCCAAATTGTTTATCTAGAGAATTTGGAAATCAAGAGTGGCATTTGCTAGGACTATTTAACGAATAAAATTAAGCTGTTTACTCACAAACCATTGTTTAACTATAGTTATTTTAAAATATTTATATATTTAATGTAAACGGCGATGTTTGAAAACAAATCAGAAATGTGAGGTTATGTTCATTCACTGCTGCTTGATCATATTATTTATTGCCAAATAAGATCGCAATATTGTAAGAGTGCAGCCAAGTGGAGAAATAATGAAACACATCAAACTATATATTATAATCAACATTACGGGTTATTCATTTATTTTTTTAGTAAACAACTCAGTAAAATCAATGAATATTTTCATTATTTGCTATATTCAATGTTTCTGTTGGAGAAAAATAATGCTTTGACCTGTTCAGAACATTAAAAAGGAGGAGCTTTCTTTATCACAAAAGCAGGAGCTGATAAAGATAAATCGATAAAGAGCGAGGTGAAACATGACTGTCATTGGTTGTAAAACAACATTCATTGAAACTTGATTGGTCATTGACTAGCATTTGTGGCATGAGTTAAATAGTCACAAATACGTCATTATGCAATAATTTTAGATTTATTCTAAAAATACGAACGATGGGAAATATGTGGTATAGCTTGGCTAAGCCATATTAAAAAAAAATAACGCGTCATTTGACAGTTGCATACTATTTATACTATTTAAATTTGCTTTGGTCTATTATTATGTGTACGGGAATATATATCCCTTCCTCTTTGTCTCTCACTCCGACCCGTCAATGTTCTATGTCGAGGCACAATGGAAGTAGGTGCGAATATCTAAATATAAAAAAAATATATGTAATGAAATTACTGAAACCAAGATTAGACAGAGTTTAATTTAAATTTATAAAATGCCCTCCCCTTTTTTTAAACCACTAATAATAAATACGCGAGAGTAAGTACATCTGTTGCTGCTGCACAATTTTCTTTTTGCAACAATGCACTTTCGGTACGATCGTAAACAAATGAATAATACACATTAATTCCTTAGAGACAATTTTTTTTTTGTTCAATGACACCTATTTGTCATTCAACATTTCAGGTATTCTCTCCTGGCATTGGCGTACTGTAATCCACTTCTGCGGTTGGGGCGCCTGGAAGGCGGGGTTACGCTGCCCCAATGATATGATGGGTGATGACGCGCCAGGAGAGGCCTTAAACCCAAACTTAATCTAATGAGGTGAATATGATATTGATGATAATGATGTTCGGGGACCGTTTGGGCCTTAAAGTATCCTGACATTTGTCTTACAGGTGAGGAAAAACCCCGAATAACCTCACCCAGGAAAATTGTCCCGGGCGGGGATCGAACCCAGGCCCGCTGCGTGACAAGGCAGCACGCTACCTCGAGACCACAGCGGTGGACAAAGACAATTTATTTTATTTTGTTTAATTTAATTTATTTGTAACACATATTATACATACATTTTATTTTTCTGCACTTTTTCCTTCTCTATATGAACTTTAATTATGCCAAATACCACACTCCTCCGTGCGCGCAATCTGCTTAAAAAGGGGTACAAAGTATTTCCTTCGCGTATTAATATATATATATATATATATATATATGCATCCCCCATTGAAAACGATCAAATCCCGGATAAAATCAGAGACAAGATAGTTGGTGCATCCACATGCAACGATTTGTCCACAAGTATTGCATGAAAACTAAGTTTCTTTTCAGTCTTTTCGACAGGTCTTCGTGCCAAACTTCAAAAGTTCGTCCACAAGTAACATCTTACTTGATCAAATAAGTTTAAGGATAAAATATTACATGTAGACAGGGCTTTAGTCTATAAAAATAATTACAATCGCTATACTTAACACTAGAAGTAAATGCGTTTATGTTGTATAGCAGGATTTTAATATCATAATAAATATGAAAGTTTAAGTTAATAATTTTATATTTTAAAATTCTTTTAATATTTAAATATAACTTAAATAAAGAAAAACAACTAAATAATTAATTGTTGTTCATTGTTGAATAAAAATGTCTCAGTAACAATTAAAAAAATTGTATTATATAACAGTCTTTCTAAATAATGCTTTTAAAATTGTGTCTTAAGTCATTGTTGTCTGAAATATAAACCTTTCTGTTATAACTGTAATAAGAACACCTGCTTAACTTAATATTTTTAAATAAAAGTATACTAAATTCTGATTGGATGTTAAAACAATTAACTTTTTTATTTAACAAATCAAATTTAAACCTGGTATTTAATGGACCATTAACCAACAGAATTTAAATATAAAATCATGTGATGTAATAATGTTCTTTAAAATAATAACAGAATTACTCTAGTCAGTCAGCATATAACTTTCATCAAGGATAGAAGCAATAACAGCTCTCCTGATAAAATGTGATATTTAATACAAGAAGAACAGTTGACTCAAGAAAATAAAATAATATTTAATTTTAATTGACAGTGAAGAATAATACCACTTAAATTTACTTAATCTGCTGGGAACCTACAAAATGAATAAATTTATAACTATTTCTACAAGAATCAGTTATTAGTGATTTTTAAAGTGTTTTCCTATCCTGTGTACCAATTTCGACCTTGAGAAGAGAATCCAGCTCTACCGAAAATTAAACCCAACCTGAACCAGTAATTATTTTTGGGACACCAATCCTTCAAAATGTTACTACAACATCGGGCATGAAGAGAGTTAGCTGCTTCAAAACATCGCCACAATATGGGAAAAGAATTACTTCTTCAAAATTGTCGCCACAACGAGGGGCATAATGAAGATCTGACTAAAATACTTCTTCAGTTGTCAGCAATTAATTCAACCGTAATAAAAATTACAACATACAACTAGAAAAGAATGTAATTATGGAAATTTTTCAGTGTTGGATTAATTGAGGCCGTTAGAAGCAAAGGGGTATAATTAGTATGATGCATAATTACATGTTCAGGTACCTGTGAGAGAGATGTACAAACTAAAATTGCAATGACAAAAATGCAACTAAGACACATGGAATTTGGAACAAGAATATTACAAAGTAAACTAAAAAAAAATATAAGAGCATAATACAGAATACTTTGTCATATGGAAGTGAAACTTTGTCTTTGACGGAATTACAAAAGAATACAATTAGAACAGTTGAATTTGATTATCTTAGAAGAAGCCTTCAAAATACAAGACAGGATAAAAAAGAAATGAATTCCTTTGAAGAGAAATGAATGTTACCACATCTGTTGTTAAGAGGATTGAAAATCAAACTCTTAAATGGTAGGGTCATGTACAAAGAATGGAAAATGAAAGATGGCCAATATATATACGAATGATCACCCCTGGAAGAAATAAACGTGGCAGACCAAGATGGAAATGGAAAACCTATGTCAGAACTATAATGGATGATAGGAATTTGGAAGAAGGAGATTGGAATGATAGAAATAAATGGAAACTGAAGACGGCAAAGCTATAAGTGGGAGAAAGTCGAAGAAAAAGAAGAAGAAGCATAATTTTATTTAGTGGCAAAGGGATATAAGTGTATGCTTTATGAGTAGATAAAGTATTATTATCAATTTTCTTATACAATTTAAACCTGTTTTTCTCAACACTGCAAAACTTGCACCAATTTGCTTTTAACCGTCTTAATAGAAAAAAAAACTGAAAGAGACATAAATATGAAACTGTCGAAATTACAAATGATATGCGGAACTATACATAAAACATTAAAGAATAAAACAAGAAGAGATACTAGATTGAAGTTTTATAAAACATTGACCGTTCCTGCATTACTTTATGGCAGTGAAAATTGGGTAGTGACCAAAAAAATTACAAAGTAGAATACAAAGCGTACAAATGAACTTCCTTAGAAAAGCAAAACTCTGCACAAGAATGGATCGGATAAAGAATGGAGATGTAAGAACAAAGTTAAATATATGTTCATTGAATGGTAAAATCAAAGATAATAATGGTTTACACATGTAGAAAAAATGAATGTAACAAGATTACCAAGAGCAGCATTCAACTACAAGCCAAGAGGTTCAAGTAATGTAGGAAGGCCAGTGAAAAGATGGACAGAACAACTGTGAGGCGGAGCAGGCAATTTTTGCCTAGCCCGTGAAGTGTAGAAGAAAAAGAAGATTCTCGTGTTTTTTTTTTTCAATTTCACTCTTAATTTATACAGTGGTATCTTCTATTATGAACAAGTATTATTAAATGCTGAACTATTCCTTTACTTTCTTATGGACATACTGTGGTAAAGTGTTAAAACGCATATATGACTAAGCAAACAGGAAATCTTAACGCTAGGAAAGGAAACTACAGAGTGTCCCAAATTGATGTATACACTCTTTGAAACGTTATTTCTCAGCAACGAAATGATACAGAAATACAATTTTTGTTGTGTATGATCCACAGGGCACTGGAAAAGCATAGCAAACACGTGCATCGATCTTCAAGTCTTTATAAACAACAATGGCGGCGAGATTATCATTCGATTAACATAAGTGGATACTGAAGTGTTATTGGAAAGTGGAGAATGTTGTTTAAGTGCAACGATGTTGGATGGTTGAATTTGGGACACCACCACCAACAAGGGTAACAATAACAAGAATCCGAGACAAGTTTCAAGACGATGCATGACTGAAACAGTGCTCTTTTTTATATAAGTTAATTTTTTTCCCCCCTTTTCGTTTACAGTGTTTTCCTTCTTGTTAACTTTCTGTTATTCTCACATATCGTACTCTCGTTATCAGTGGAACGTCTCTTTCTTCCGCACCGACCTTTCAACACACCTTGCACCGTTCCACCGTCTTCAAACTTGATTATATTATATTATCTATTGCATGCACTTTCTGCTGACATTCATGCACTATATATACAATCTGTCCACCGCTGTGGTCTCGAGGTAGCGTGCTGCCTTGTCACGCAGCGGGCCCGGGTTCGATCCCCGGTCGGGGCAGTTTTTCTGGGTGCGGTTTTTATCGGGGTTTTTCCTCACCTGTAAGACAAATGTCAGGAAAACTTTAATGCCCAAATGGTCCCCGAAATCATATGGCCATCACCCTTATCATTATCATCCTTACCATTATCATTATCATCATCATCCTTCACCGGTGTGGAAAGCAACGGGAAGCTACCACACCTACACAATTCCCTAGTAAAGCTGCAAGCATAGCATGAAAATGCTATGATTGCAGTGAAGGACCTGCCTTCGGGCAGAATTACTATGGATTACTATGGATGGATATACAATCTGGTAGCCGTATTTCTTAGAGGGTCAGTCACTGCAAAATAATGCTATGACCTATTTAGAATGTTAAAAAGGATGTGCTTTCTTTATTATGATAAACTTTAGTTGAGAAATTCGAGGCGAAACACGACTGTGATTGGTTGTAAATAAAAAATCACTGAAATGTGATTGGTAATTGACTCCCATTTGGGGCATGAGTTAAATAATCAGAGAAATTTGGTGAAAAAACAGAATCTGGCTTAAAAAGAGGAATCTTATTTGCTGTATATGGTTAATATACCCTTCTACTGTAGGCCTATAATATAAACTAATGATGATCATTGCTGTTTCCAGGTTAAGAAAATATTGGTGTCTCAGAGAGATTAATTTGGATTGAATAATGATTATTTAGCAGGGTAAATTGAGTTTTCTATAGGATCTTAACAGGCCTTGGCCTAATACTTGGAAGGAAGAAGAAGAAGTTTAAGGGATTAATTTATTTATAAATTTTATAACTGATTTAAATTTGAAAATATTATGAATTTAAAATTGGTTATTAAATTCATCATCATCATCAACAACAAGGATTAAGCCCAATGGCCTGTTCCGATCTCATTATAGGTCGAATTGGTCCTTCCATCTCTTCAATGGTATTCCCAACATTCTTCTCCCTTTTGGTTTATAATTATACATTCTTCTTGGTATGCGCTGTTCATTCATTCGTAATATGTGCTGAAGATAAGCATTTTGATAATATTTTATTCTTTCATAGAGATTAAATATATTAAGTTCTGTTCTTATATCTTCGTTTTTTTTATCGGTCCTTTGGTATCCTGTTATTGCTCTCAACATCTTCATTTCAGCAGCCTCTATTTGTTTACTATCTGCCTTTGTTAATGTCCAGGTTTCACATCCATAGATAAGAGATGGAACTGCCAATACTTTGTAAAACTTCAAAATAGTTTAATTTCTAGTCTTATTGGTTATTAATTTGAGTATACTTTATCAATGCATCATTAATCATTACTTATGACGTAATAAATACATGGCGAAATAAATAGGCAAAAAGCACTATAAATGCACAATCTACTGTTATTCAGTACAAATCTCTTCTTCTTCTTCTTCTTCTGCTTCATGAAATTAGGCCTTTTGACCTGTTTTCACATCAAGTGGGATTTAATGAATCCTCCCATCTAGTAAATGGGCGTCCAACATTTCTATGTCCTATTGGTTTGTACTTCAGTAACAGCTGAGGGATTCTATCTGTAGGCATTCTCTTGACATGTTCATACCAGTTGTTTCTCACGTTGTCAATTCTATTTGTTAAATTGAAAATATTTAAGTCCTTCCTAATATCCTCACTTCTTTTCTTGTCCAAAATTGTCACACCTGCTACTGAACGTAGGAACTTCATTTCTGCAGTTTCTATTTTCCTTCTGTCTGAACGGTTAAGAGTCCAATTTTCACTTGCATATGTTAAGACAGGCACTGCCATAATTTTGTAAAATTTTAGTTGTGTGCTCCTCAAAGTTTTATTTTTCAGTGTCCGTCTTATAGTGCCACACATTCTGTAAAATCTATTTAATTTAATATTAATATCTTCCTTCTGGCTGTATGATACGTTGCATCCTAAATAATTAAAATTGTTCACCTGTTGTATTGTACTGTTATTAATACTGATTTTACACCTCATGTGGTCTTTCCCGTTGAATGCCATTACTTTCGATTTACTTTCAGAGATTGTCATATTGAATTTATTTGCTATTTCGTTTAATTTATATGCTGCTATTTGTAAATTGTCTTCTGAAGAGCTAAGGATTGTCTGATCGTCTGCAAACAGTATGGTATTTAGAATCATACTGCCAACTTTAAATAATAAATAAATTTCACTATTATTTGATGCTAATCCTGAATCCTCATAATGAGATTTTTTTCTTTTCTACTTGTGCCAAAGATGGGATGTAAGACTTGGTAATTAAAGAAATTGATGACCTTGACTTCGGGAAGTACGCGGCTGCCACGTTAGCAGATGAAAATGCCTCCCGACATACGTACCAGAGGGAGAGACGCGTTCAGCCTTGAAATCATCAGGAGGATCAAGGTGAACGTGTAGCCTCACTTCCCTGCTTCATCAGACGCAACTTTGAAGCACCTCTTATCAAAAGAAAAATATAAGAGTTCAATCTCCTCTTACTGCCATTATCATAAGTAATGCCACGAGTGATTTCCAAATTATCGATAAATTCACGACTCACTAAGTGAGGAGTGAATTTATCTAGAGAATTTGGAAATCAAGAGTGGCATTTGTTAGGACTATTTAACGAATAAAATTAAGCTGTTTACTCACAAATCATTATTTAACTATAGTTATTTTAAAATATTTATATATTTAATGTAAACGGCGATGTTTAAAAACAAATGAGAAGCGATAGGTACGCTTCATCTGCTTCTTTTGTTTATCACTGTAACCAGATCATACTATTTATTGCCAAAGGAACGCAATATTACAAGAATGCTCTCTAGTGGAGAAAAAATACATCAAACTGTATATTAATTCATTTCTGATGTCGTATGATGTAAATATGAGAATTATATTTTTCTGGATTATTACCTGGGAAAAAATACATTTAAGAAAGTGCAAACAGTGGTTTCTTTTTTTGGTGGTATAATCAATTGCTACAAATGTTTTTATATCAACTCCCACATGCGGCGTGTGTTGACATTCATGCACTATATATACAATCTGGTAGCCGTATTTCTCACAGGCACAGTCACTGCAAAATAATGGTCAGACCTGTTCAGAATATTAAAAAGGAGGGGCTTTGTTTAATATGGTAATTATAACACTGATAAATATTTCGTGAAACACGACTCTGATTGGTTGTAAAACAGAAATCATTGAAACGTGATTGGCCATTGAGTCCCATTTGGGGCATCAGTTAAATAGTCATAAGTAATGCCACGAGTGATTTCCAAATTATCGATAAATTCACGACTCACTAAGTGAGGAATGAATTTATCTAGAGAATTTGGAAATCATGAGTGGCATTTGTTAGGACTATTTAACGAATAAAATTAAGCTGTTTACTCGCAAATCATTGTTTAACTATAGTTATTTTAAAATATTTATATATTTAATGTAAACGGCGATGTTTGAAAACAAATCAGAAATCTGAGGTTATGTTCATTCACTGCTGCTTGATCATATTGTTTATTGCCAAATAAGATCGCAATATTGTAAGAGTGCACCCAAGTGGAGAAATAATGAAACACATCAAACAATATATCATAATCAACATTACGGGTTATTCATTTATTTTTTTTTAGTAAACAACTCAGTAAAATCAAGGAATCTTTTCATTATTTGCTATATTCAATGTATTTGTTGGAGAAAAATAATGCTTTGACCTGTTCAGAACATTAAAAAGGAGGAGTTTTCTTTATCACAAAAGCAGGAGCTGATAAAGAGAAATCGATAAAGAGCGAGGTGAAACACGACTGTCATTGGTTGTAAAACAACAATCATTGAAACGTGATTGGTCACTGACTAGCATTTGTGGCATGAGTTAAATAGTCATCTCAACAAATGCAAGAGGCGTCCACTCACATCTATCGATAGGAGTTGCTGTCTTTCATAGAGTTTACTCCATGTGAGTGGACAGTGTTCGTCTCTGCGGGTTCAAAAATTCGGAGCTTGGGGAAATAAAGTCGTGGGCCCATCTAGTAGATTTACAGCACATTAAATAAACTCAAACTCTGAAATAAGAGGCCTCTGTGCAAAATCTGTCACCTTTGAACTGCTACACTAATAACACTGAGCAACAAAAAATAAACTTTTTTTTTTGTCTCAGAAAGAAAAATATGTGATTCTGATAATATTTTTTCTCCTGAATTCAAATATGATATCGGTTTTTCTCCATCATGCAAGGTTTCCGAGAGACAGGAATTTATAATTTCAAGCACTTTAATATTTCTACATTCGTAACTACACAATATTCGAACATTCGGACTCACCTACAAAGTAAGAAATGACGATTTTCTGCTATATTTCGCCTGTGGAGCATCCCTCTTGAAGGTCCAACAATAATCAGCCAGCATATTAGGTTTCCATTTGCCTTGTTATCTCTTTTCCATAGCTGAAATCTCCTGAGTTAGCTCATTTGGTTTTATTTTACAATGGACAAATGGACGAAAAAATGTTTATTAAAAAAATAATTATTTAAATCCATTAATTGAAATTGAAATAAAAAAAAACTGTGGGTGATGGAGAAATTCCGAATACATATGTTAAAACACTATAAAAAACTGCATTAAGTACAACTATTGGTACTCATGAGACAAAAATCTTGTTGACCAGTGTAATTTTCAACAGCTTCCTTTTGGTTGGCATGGTTAGCATCAGACTGTCAAATTATAATGCGTATCTCACTTCAAAAATAGGAAATACAATTTATAAAATCCTTCAATTAAAGCTATAAAAAACTTAACTCCACGGCGTAACAAGCCTAGAACCTCCTTGGCCTACCATCCGGCTCCTGGCCTCACATCCACACGTGTTAATCGCAGAGGTAGACGATCATCCAGCCAGGGTAGGAGTCACATGTGGTCAGCATGTCGGTTCTCTCAGCCGTTATAACTGGTTTTCTCAACCTGGAGTTGCTACTTATTGTAGCTACAAAAATTCCTCGCGGTGCTGGGTGGGCACCGGTTCCAAACTGGCCGAAATTCTATGAGAAAATTTCTTCCCTCATAGAGACTCTAACGAGCGCAAATCCCATAGCTGGGCGCTAAACGATGGTTATTATTAGTGAATCGCTCTTTAAACTATTGTTGTTGCTGCTGCTGCTGTTTTTGTTGCTGTTGCTGTTTTTGTTGCTGTTGTTGCTGTTTTTGTTGCTGTTGTTGTTTCTGTTGATGTTGCTGTTTTTGTTGCTGTTGCTGTTTTTGTTTTTGTTGCTGTTGTTGTTGCTGTTGTTGTTTCTGTTGTTTCTGTTGATGTTGCTGTTTCTGTTGCTGTTGTTTTTGTTGCTGTTGTTGTTTTTGATGTTGTTGCTGTTGCTGCTGCTGTTTTTGTTGTTGTTATTATTATTATTATTATTATTATTGCCAGCATCTTTTCCCCTCTTTTCGTTTATACTGTTTTCCTTCTACTTTTACCTTTTTGTTATTCTCACACATAGACACAAGGACAAGACACATACCCAGACCCAAGGTGGAGATTAAAAATTCCCTACCTCGCCGGGAATCGAACCCGCGTCGCCGGACTGGAAGGTAGGGACTCTACCGACTACGCCACGGCCACGGAGAGTTTTAAATGTCTATGGCAGCTTGACAGGACTCACTGAAAATTAGGTAGGAATGGTAGATACCAATAGATGTACAAATTCACAGAACTTATTTGATTGGCATACCAGTCCCTAAACAACTAATTTTATACAAAATATAGAAACTACGTAGAACTTGTTGCGCAATGGAAACTAAAGGTAGTAACAACAGTGTATAATAGTCATTAAAATGCAGAACGTACAAATTATTTTAACTACAGTAGTAACACTGAAAGTAAGTTTTTAAACATTGCATAAGACACAACATTATGATACAGTGATGATAATAATGTACATAAAATTAATATACAGTATGTCAATTTGGTATTTATACATAGGCATTTTTATTAATAAAAATCCAATTTTCAGAAAGTTTTTAAAAGTACAGTGTGATTATAAAGTCCCAGTACATTTTGTGGATAATGTGGCGCAAATAAAACAAAAATTGTAAGGTAGTTTCTACTATCAAGTTAGTGTTCAACATAACCTCCATCTATCTCAAAACATGTTTCCCAACGACGCACCGTCGCCCGGAAAACATGCACCAACATATCCTCTGTAATAATCTCACTCGCTTGGCGTATGCGTTCTTTCAGCACTTGCAGATTAGGAAACTTGGTTCTGTACACCTGTTGCTTGATGAACCCCTAAGCAAGAAAGTCCAGGGGTGCGAGATCTGGCGAACGAGGTGCCCAGATACGAGGAGATGCCCTTCTAATCCACCTTTTGGGAAACCTGTCATTGAGATACCCGCGTATAGCCAGAGCAAAGTGTGGTGGTGCTCCATCTTGTTGCAACACCACTGTATCAATGATACCACCTTGCTGTAACTGTGGCTGTAAGAAAAGTTGCAACATATCAAGATACACGTCTCCCGTGATGGTTTACTTTGGAACCTGTCTCTAACTTCTTCGTACGACTGACCTCTTAAACGCTCAGCAACAATCTCTATCCGCTCTTCAATGGTGAACATATTTGTATATTTCGAATGGCTGTAACAGAAATACGATATGTAAGCGATTTCTTTAAAATGCACTGGGACTTTATAATCACACTGTAAAGAAAAAAAATATGTATTGTTGTTTGAAGGAAACACTAAGTTATATCTATCTACACATGTAGTTCAAAACTTAATTCTAAAATAAACATAATTTTATAAAAATAAATAATCTTTATTACACCCAAATACAAGCCAATTTGCTATTCATACACTAAAGAAAACACTGCAGTGTATTTGCTTGTCTAACTTGCTTAAACATTAATGCAACATGAATGCTCTAAGTTGTGCATTTGTTTACATCTGCCTACTGTGCTGGTTGTGTACACTGGCAGTCAGTCGCCTCCTAAATGGGTAAATGTAAAGAACTCAGTTCTGATCTCAAGGATACAATTGTAAATCTTGCACTTAAGGGATATTCTTTGAGAAAAATAGGGCGACTGATATGCAAATGTCATGCAACAGTACAGTATATACTAAATAAATTCAAGTATAAAGGTTCAGTAGAGAATGTTCCGAGAAAACATAAACAAAAGAAGTGAAAAGGAGGAGAGAACCATTGAGAGACAAGTGAAATTCAACCCGCGAATTAGTGCTCCAAAATTGCGGTCTACCCTAGAAGTTTCTACTGGTAAAAAGGTATGTGCTGAGACAGTTCGGAAGGTGTTAAGCAGAAATGGCTATCATGGAAGAATGACTAGAAAAAGGCCGTATGTAAGTAAGAAGAACCGCGTTGTAAGACTACAGTTTTCAAAAGAACATGTAAATAAGGGACAAGCATTTTGGAATAATGTTCTCTGGTCAAATGAGACTAAAATCAACCTGTTCGGTTCAGATGGCGTTCATAGAGTCTGGAGAAAAGCGAATGCGGATAATGATGTGACCAATACAACACCTACAGTAAAACATGGGGGTGGGTCTATAATGTTGTGGGGGTGTATGTCGGCAAAAGGGGTTGGCAATATACAGTTCATTGACAATGCTATGGGCAAATTTGTGTATAACGACATTCTTCGTAAGAATGTTAAACAAAGTGCAGCAAAATTGGATATGCTCCCTACGTACATGTTCCAACAAGATAACGACCCCAAACATACGGCGGACTTAAATAAGACTTGGTTGGTATGGAACGTGCCAAAGCAATTGAAAACCCCTCTTCAATCTGCTGACTTAAACCCTATAGAACATTTATGGGCGTTTTTGAAACCTAGGGTCCACAGCAGAAACCCTTCTTCCAAAGAAGAATTGAAGAAGGTGGTTACTGAAGAATGGCGCACAATCAGTCCTCAGATATGTGATAGGCTTGTTAGATCCATGCATCGTAGGTGTCAAGCTGTTATTAAAGCTAAAGGTTACCCTACAAAGTATTAAGGACAGTTCTTTTTTTTTTTTTTTTTCATTCTAACTGTATGAATAGAAAAGTGACTATAAAATTTACAACTTTTTAAGTTGTTTTAATATATTATACGTTAAATGTTATAGAATTTGTTGATTTGTATATATTATGTAGTCCCGCGCCGTAGCCGAGCGGTTAAGGTAGGAAGCCTTGGCGCAGAGCTACGGGACTTGCGCTGGTTCGAGTCTCCATGGGGGAAGAAATTTTCTCATGGTATTTCGGCCATTATGGGACCGGTGCCCACCCAGCATCGTGAGGCAATTGGGTAGCTACAATAAGTAGCGGCTCCAGGCTGAGGAACCAGCTATAACGGCTGGGGGACTCGACATGCTAACCACATGTCACCCCTACACTGGCTGTTGATCATCTACCTCTGTGATTGACACATGTGGATGTGAAGGGCCAGCAGCCGGCTGGTAAAAGGGCAACCGCTGAAAAGTGGAAAGACCCTCAATCGGAATCGGTATATATTATGTAAAGAAGTATACCTGAAAATGTTTAAGTAATGGCAAAATATAATTGCAATATTCTGAGAATTAAAATTGTGCTATTTAAATTATAAAATCTAAGTGAATGAATAACAAATTGACATACTGTATATCATACAATTGCTAAAAGAATGATTACTTATGGAGCAGAACTTTGGCCATTAACAACAAAAACAAATAAGTATATTTTGGCAATGGAAATGGATTTTATACGAAGGGCAACAAGAATTTCAAGAAGAGAAAAAAATTAGGAACTCAGTTATAAGGGAGAAAATGAAGATTGAAGACACTATTTTAGATTATATTAAAATTCAGCAATTAAGATGGTACGGACATGTCCACCGAATGGAAGAGGATCGGCTACCAAAATCTGTTTAGGAATGGAAACCTGAGGGAAGACGAGCAGAGGAAGATCTAAAACCTCCTGGAGTCAGGGAATATATTTATATATGAAGGAGAAACATCTACAACCAGGAGATTGGATGGACTGACAAAATTGGCTATTAGGAATCGGACGATGTCAAAGACATTAATCAACCGATGATCTATTTATCTATCTATCATATTGTAGATATTATTTTACTTATGTTTTCTCTATCTTCTCTTTAATTTAACTATTCTCATTGTAGATACTTTTAAATTCCAGAAGTCACTCCGGTCGTACAAGTAACAATCTATGGGGAAATGAGTTTTAACTCCGGATCACATTAAAATGTATTCACCGCATAAAAACACGGAGAGCCTACAGAGAGGAATGATTAGTTCAATGCTGGGAACACCTCCCACATGTTATATATCCATCCATCCATAGTAATTCTGCCCGAGGGCAGGTCTTTTACTGCAATCATAGTATTTTCATGCTATGCTTTGCAGCTTTACTAGGAAATTGTAGGTTTGGTAGCTTCCCGTTGCTTTCCACACCGGTGAAGATGATATGATGATGATGATGGCCATATGATTTCGGGGACCGTTTGGGCCATAAAGTTTTCCTGATATTTGTCTTACAGGTGAGGAAACACCCCGATAAAAACCTCACACAGAAAAACTGTTCCGACTGGGGATCGAACCCGGCCCGCTGCATGACAAGGCAGCACGCTACCTATGTTATATATTTAGAACAAAAATTATTTCCTATAATCATAATACCGATATGCATTTCAAAATATTTCATTTTATACTAAAGCATGCAATTATTTGTAACAATTGTTGGACCAAAGAGAGGAACAATTTTATCAATCGGCTGTTGGTATATGATGATATGTAGTATTATCAGGCGATTGTGAGGAAATGCTACAGAAAATCCATTTTAAGCGGAAACCTTTCTATAGCGTTGCAGCGGCTCTCCCTTTGCCCGCTATTGTGCATGCACCGGCGGGGAGCGTGTCCCGTTACAACCGACAAATGAAGACAGTTAGAAGCTACAAAATACAAATAACTCAACTAGTTAGATTATAAAAATAGGCCTACACATAGAGGCTTATTACTCACCATTTACTTGAGATTTTATTTGAGATTTGAGATTTATTTGAGAAAATGCAGCAGTCTGGTCGCGGCGGCAGAATGATGCGAGGTTTCCTCTTAAAATGGATTCCCTGTATAAAGCAACACAATCTATAGAATAACATTAAGAAACCGGGGCTGGATATAATATCAATATAACCACATATATAGTTACACGTAGAACTATATTGTTAAATGGGACACAACAAAAATTGTGGGAAATTCTTAAAAAGCGTTAGAACTCAGGAACAGTGATTAGAAGAGGAATGAAGCGCACAGATAAATTAGACAGGCTGTGGAAACACATATCTGTTTGTCATCCCAAATCCTTTCAAAAAACGTAAGAAAAAAAAAGAACTTATTCCTCCAGTAATACTAGATGGACGCAAGTCCGAGGTGCTGGTTCAGCGACAGCATGTCTGCTTCCTGACTAGCGGGACCGGGTTCGATACTCGGCGGGGTCGAATATTTAAACTGTTAAGTTGTACTAGAGCATGCCATCAAATCTTTAGAGGATGAAGAAGGCTTACAACTCAATGGTATTAATAAGCTGTTGGTTTATGCTGATGATGTAGTACTATTGGCCGATAGCGAGGAGATACTAAAGGACAACACGCACACACTATTGAGTAACACTAAGGAATTAGGACTGGAAGTAAATATAAATAAAACTAAATATATGGTCACATGTAGAAATACATTATATAATGGAAATGGACAGCTAATGACAAATGAGGGAAATTTTGAGGAAGTGGCTGAATTCAAATACCTAGGAACAATAATCACAAATAGGAATGAGATGCACAAAGAAATTAAACATAGGCTCGAATCTGGAAATGTGTGTTATCATGCATTGCAGAGACTCTTGATGTCCCAACTCCTTCCAAAAAACATTAAACTGAAAATATATAAATCTATTATTCTACCAGTTATCTTATATGAGTGCGAAACATGGACTCTTACTTTAAGGGAGGAAAGGAGATTGCGAGTATTTGGGAATAAAGTACTTAGGAAAAAATTTGGACCAAAGAGAGATGAACAGACAGGTGAATGGAGAAGACTTGCATAACAATTAATTACATGGTCTTCATAGGGAGCCAGATATAATGAGAACAGTTAAGTCTCTTAGACTGCGATGGGCAAGGCATGTGGTACGAATGGGGAATGAAATACGTGCATGGAAGCTTCTTGTAAGAAAACTAGAGGAAAACGTCCAGTTGGTAGACCAAGAATAAGGTGGGAGAATAACATTAACTATGATTTGAGGGAAGTAGATTATACACGGGATGATTGGAAAACATTGGCTCAGGATAGGGATGTATGGAGAGCTTATGCCCGAGCGGCCATGAACCTACGGGTTCGATAGTGCCAGTGAGTGAGTGAGTTAGTTAGTTATTAAAAATGTAAGGTAGAATAAGAACGTCTATATTATTGCAATGAATGGCAGCAAAATATAAAAAATAGTCTGTCTACACAGAAACACGGTTGAAAAACTAAAGCACTCAAAGCACTTTCTCTTTATCAAAAAGCACTCTCGATCTCTTAAAATACGTAATGAACCACCGTTGAGGTTACTATGAAACACGTTAAAATATTAAAAAGCGTGTCTGAGATCTTGGTCGCACTCGACAATCAGGACAATTAAAATGTCAGGTAAAATTGTAATATCTTACAAAGCATTGTGAACGTGACTCTGTGTAAAACTTGGAAATATAATCCCAATAGTCTGAGAGATAGCATAATGCGATGTGTCAATAGAACGCCTGCTTTTGAATTACAGTCAACTTACATCATCGATGAGTAAGATGTGTTACATATCCTTCCGGCGTACCACAGTCTGAAAACTTCAAATACTCGTATTAAATTATAGGGTATAACCGAATGAGCATTTGTACGCGCACTTTATTATTATTATTATCTTTATCTTGTCCTATTATATAGAATATATGATCAGAAAGTTGGTCGATGCATTTGAGGTAGGTGGACTGAAGATAAATTATATTAAAAACAGAATATATGGTAATCGGAGCAAATTCAGAAGACCTACAGATAAATAATATGATAATTAAACGTGTTGAAGAATTTAAATATCTTGGATCTATAATAGATAAATCTGGTACTTGTGAAAAATATATTATTAACAGAGTAAATTGTGCAAGGAAGGCGATTAGATCCCTGAATGGTCTTTTATGGAATAGAAATTTGACCAGAAAAACAAAAAAAGGAATTATACAGACAATAATAGAAAGTATACTTACATATGGATCAGAAAGCTGGACAATAAATGAAAGGATGCAGAAAAGAATCTTGGCGACAGAAATGGATGGATTACGGAGAAGTATGAGAATATCCAGGCTACAACATATTCGAAATACATATATCAGACAAGAAATGGATGCACAAGAAACTATTATCGATAGGATAACAAAGAGAGCTCTACAATGGTATGGACATGTACAACGGATGCCGGAAGACCAGTGGCCTAAACAGGTGTTGGATTGGATGGTACCAGGCAGAAGGAGAAGGGGAAGAAGTAGAAGAGCATGGTATGAGGGAATATATGATGCCATGATGAAGAGGGGTATGGAAGATGGACAATGGGAAGATAGGAATCTCTGGAAAGCAGGAATCAAAGGCAAACTTCTGTAAAGTGGAAAACCTGTATTAAGTATTAAGTAAGTATTATTATCTGGTACTTACAGATGAGGATGTTCAAGACCGCTACAAATGGAAAAGGCGAATATCTTAGGGTGACGGAAAACCAATGTATTGTCGATGAATTCCAAAATAATAATAATAATAATAATAATAATAATAATAATAATAATAATAATAATAATAATAATAATAATAATAATAATAATAATTAGAGCTAGAAATTTTAAGTGCAAAATTTTGGTGAAAGAGGTGCAAAAAAGGCGTTTTAATTTATCACAAAAATGTGCAAAAGAGGTGCAATTTTTAAAAATAAAAGGTGCAAATTCCGCATGTAAATAATCATTAAAGAGTACCAAAACCAATTACTACAAATAACTTACGACACAAAATTCATCTATGTTCTCATGTATTAAAAAGTCTGCGTAAGAAAAGTCCCAGAACATTATGCTACTGAAATCACAAGTCCAGAAAATTGTTGAAGTATATATTTTTTAACAACTCAGTGTTTTAAGATACAAATTTAAAAAAAATGTACCTGTTGGCAGGTGCCGTCGTCCTCAACTTTGTTAAAATTATGTATTTAAAATATTAGTTGGAGGCCTTACATAAGTTAACTTCCATCATCAGCAGGATGAAGTGGAAGTAATGTGATCTGGACCGATACTACTCATCATTACCAACGCTTGAAAACGTATTTGAAGAAATGTATATACACATATTATCTTGGGAATAAAATGCTGCAAAGGAGACAAAAAAAGGTTTGAAAAAGTGCAAAATGTGCTTGCACTGAAAAAAATGTACAAAAAAGTGCTAGCATTGAAAAAAAGGTGCAAAAAGGTGCTACTAAAACACAGTTAGGGGCATTTATTTAATGCTTTCTTTGCAAGACAAGCTAATTTGAGCATTATAGTAACAAAAAATAATAAGACGCAGCACCTAAAATTCCTAGCTCTAATAATAATAATAATAATAATAATAATAATAATAATAATAATAATAATAATAATAATAATAATAATAATAATAATAATAGCAATAATAATAATAATAATTATTATTATTATTTATTATTCCGGCTTTTACGATGAATATACATTTTTCGGGTACCCATGTTCACAGTTAACTACACATTTGTTTCAACACATTTTTCCATTCTTGTCTGTTCATCCATATATCTTCTTCTATTTCCAATTCCCTCTTAGTTTCATTGATTCCCTGAATCCACGTAATATTTGGTCTACCCTTCTTTTTCCTTCCTTGTGGTTCCCAATCCATGATTATCTTAGGTAGTCTTCCTTCTTCCATCCTTCTAATGTGTCCGTACCCCGAGGAATATCGCGTTGACGTGTCGGAGGGGCTTAGTACCTGATGATCGAGACGGCTTACTGAGTGAGACTACCAGTGGGCAAGAGGTGAAGGGAAGCTAAGAATATTCCACAACGGGCGGATGGGGCTCCATAGTTTTGGTAGACAGCCCATCTAGGAGAAGAGGACTCCAAAATTAAACTCCTGGTCCTCCAAGTTGGGGGTTGATGCAACGGGCTAACTCCCCGTTCATCGAAAAAAAAATGTTAAAAAAACCAATGAAGCACAGCCGGACAGGAAGAAACATAATAATAATAATAATAATAATAATAATAATAATAATAATAATAATTTGGTTTTACTTTACCGTTCAAGATCATGCAAGGAAAAACAAAGAGATACATTTACAATGATGGGATTTAATTCAACCGTAAAATTAGCTCTGGGCTAAAATGATTAGGTACTGTAACGACTTATTGAATGAGTTTCATACCGGCAACAGCGACAGAGAGCAAGTGGCCGTAGTGGACGGCTACTGAAAGAAACAACCCTCTCGAAATGTTGTAGGAACGAGAAGTACATAACCTTGAGCGGTAAAGTAACACCATATACCCTACAGTTTAGATCAGTGATAACCAAACGACTGCCCGCGAAGAAATATATAAATTGTTCTTTTTTTTTTAACTCCATGCATAGAAATTAGTGTACCTGGCCATCATAATGATCTGAATCAATAATGGGGGGGGGGTCGCTTTCACTTTTTTTTCTCTCGTAATAAAACACAACAGATGATCGCGTAAAATTCCACAATAAATGTATTTGATTCTATAGTCTCTCAGTGACATTTCATTCACAAATTGCTGCAATAATTAATCTTGTTTTAAAGTTATATATCACTCATTAGTACTGATACATAAAATTACTTAAAAATAAAGGGAAGATAAGAAAATGTCATATAATTGACATTACCGTTACTAAGAATTTAAAGGAAAGGAGATTACAAGTATTTGAGAATAAAGTACTTTTGGACCAAAGAGAGATGAACAGACAGGTGAATGGAGAAGACTACATAACAATGAACTACATGGTCTTTATAGGAAGCCAGATATAATAAGAACAGTTAAGTCTCGTAGACTGCGATGGGCAGGACATGTTGCACGTATGGGGAATGAAAGACTTGCATGGAGGCTTCTTGTAGGAAAGCCAGAGGGAAAACGCCCAGTTGGTAGATCAAGAATGAGGTGGGAGAATAACATAAACTATGATTTGAGGGAAGTAGATTATACAGAAAATGATTGGAAAGCATTAACTCAGGATAGGGATGTATGGAGAGCTTATGTCCGCGCGGCCATGAACCTACGGGTTCGATAGTGCCAGTGAGTAAGTAAGTAAGTAAGTAAGTAAGAATTTAACACAATGATTAACAAAGATTATTTGATGAGAAAGAGTTATTAATGATGGCTATTTAACTCATGCCCCAAATGGGACTGAATGACCAATCACATTTCAATTTTCAATGATTTTTTTAATTACAACCAATCATAGTCACGTTTCACCTCGAATTTATCAAACAAGTTTATCATATTAAAGAAAGCTCCTCCTTTTTAATATTCTGAATAGGTCATAGCATTATTTTGCAGTGACTGAGTCTCTAAGAAATACGGCTACCAGATTGCATATTTATATAGTGCACGAATGTCAGCTGAAAGTGCTTGCGGGAGATAATATAAAATAATTTGTAGCAATTGATTATACCACAAAAAAACACTGTTTGCACTTTCTTAAACGAATCATTTCCCAGGAAATAATGTTGCAGAAAAATATAACTGACATATTTACATCATAGGACATCAGAAATTAATTAATACCTATAAAGTTGGTTATCAATTTCTCCACTAGGGTGCATTCTTACAATATTGCGATCCTTTGGTAATAAATAATATGATCCGGTTGCAGTGATCAACAAAAGAAGTAAATGAAGGGTACCAATCGTTTCTCATTTGTTTTCAAACATCGCCGTTTACATTAAATATATAATTTAAAAAAAAAACTATAGTTAAACAATGATTTGTGAGTAAATAGCTTAATTTTATTCGTTAAATAGTCCTAACAAATGCCATTCTTGTTTTCCAAATTCTCTAGATTATTTAACTCATGTCGCAAATGGTAGTCAATGACCAATCACGTTTCAATGAATTCTGTTTTACACCAATGACAGTCGTGTTCACCTCGCTCTTTATCGATTACTCTTTATCAGCTCCTGCTTTTGTGATAAAGAAAGCTCCTCCTTTTTTAATATTCTGAACAGGTTAGACTATTATTTTTCTCCAACAAATACATTGAATATAGCAAATAATGAAAAGATTCAGTGATTTTACTAAGTTGTTTATTCAAAATACAAATGATTAGCCAATAATGTTGATTATAATAGTTTGATGTGTTTCATTATTTCTCCACTAGAGTGCATTCTTACAATATTGCGATCTTATTTGGCAATAAATAATATGATCGAGTTGCAGTGAATATACATAACCTCACATTTCTAATTTGTTTTCAAACATCGCCGTTTACATTAACGATATAAATATTTTAAAACACCGATAACTATATTCAAATAATTATTTTTTAGTAAAGAGCTTAATTTTATTCGTTAAATAGTCCTAACAAATGTCACTCTTGATTTCCTCACTTCGTGAGTCGTGAATGTATCGATAATTTGGAAATCACTCGTGGCATTACTTATGATAATGAATTTATATTTTGAAGGAAAAAAGGACGCAGCTCCATAACAAAATAGCTGTGTGAGGTAACAGTTATTGCATTGATCTCACGACGCAAAATCCTGGAACAGGTGGTCCCTTCCAAGGTTCCGGATCCGACCCCTTTAATAGAACGGAATCCTTAGTTGCCAAATATACTGATGTTAACTTCATACCATATACATGCATCAAATTTATTAATGTCAACCAATACCAATGTCGTCTTTAAATTCGCAATCCTTATAACAAAGCATTCAGGATGTAAAACAATTTACAAACTTTTCGTTTTAAGACTATTAATCATTTAGGTGTCAATTATATCTAAAGTTATGGCCTTTCAAGGGAGATTCCCAGTAAGAAGTAAAATTTGTATTCAGAATTCAATATTAGAGCAAGTTAATTCATTTAAATACTTAGGGTATAATCTAACTTATAATGAGGAATGTGATATATCCTTTAAAATACAAAACTATAATAAAGCTTTAAGAATTATCAACCAAGTTTTTAAACCATCAAAAGTGCAGAGACACACAAGAATGAAAATCTATAAAATTCTCGCTAGACCCATAATCTGTTACGGCGGTGAAGCTTGGACCATCAGAACTCAGGATGATCGCAGCCACGGAGATGAAATTTCTGCGACTAACTGCAGGTTATAGCCTTCTAGACCACCATAGAAATTCAACAATAGCCAGAGAGTTAAACATCGTACCTATATCTGAATACCTCCAAGAATATAGAAACAATTGGCTAGCCCATATTCAGCGCATGGATCGTCACAGAATATCAAAACAAATTCTTCACTACATTCCTCGAGGCAGAAGATCTGTGGGTCGACCTTTTCGGAGATGGCGGGAGACCGTAACGGGCCACTGGGCCTAATACTTGAAAGGACGATGATGATTATTTTTATTGGAAACCGATCTTCCCATCGAATTTTAGGTCTCCCTCTGATACTTAATCCATGTAGATGCAATTATAGTGCCCTGCAAGTTTGTATTCTGTTTATTTATTGTTTTCAGTTTTTATGACAACCCTGGAAGTTTGTATTTTTTATGTAGCAGTTTATGATAGTAACTGTAGTGTATTAGCAATTTTAGTATTAAAATCTAATATATAAAAATGAATGTTTGTTTGTTTGTTGTTTGTTTGTTCGTACTTTATATCGTTGATCCGATTGTGATGGGGCTTTTTGTAAAATGTTCAGGAGATTCCAGGGATGAGCATAGGCTATAAGAGAATTGTGATACTCAACTCCTACACCCTTAAAAATAGCCCTTTGTAGTGGAATCGTGAAAAAGGTAGCTCTTTGGACGCTTAAATGGCTTACGCTGCCTAAACCATAACAAATACACAAAATTAATGTAAACAGAATTGAATATCTCAACACGCTCTACAAAAAAAGTCTGCGACAGCATATGTTTATCTCTTACGGATAACTCACAATAACCATTTTTGTCTTTCATTGATGCCAAGAAGATCGAGACAAGTACGTAGATTCCTGTGCAAGCATAGCAACACATGACGGGTATTCTTTTACGGATAACTCACAATAACGAAATTTGTCTTTTAACTAATTTATGCCAATTAGATTGAGTAATCAGCATGGGGAATCTTAAAATAATTACGACAAAGATTTATAATTATTTTTCATTTTACTTATTCAAGTAATCATAAGAAGTATATTAATTTTCGTCTTTCAGCTCATTTATGCCAAGAAGATCGGGATGAGTAGATTCCTGACTTATATTTTAAATAAACTATCCCTTGAAATGGTTAATTCTTTTAATTTCCAGTCTAATTACCAGATTTATTTTTACCCAGATAAATCATCCTCTAGCAATAGGGTGCACAACGCCGGGTAAACAGCACAGAGTATCTAAAAATAATTACGATATCAATTTTTCCTTTTGCTTATTTAACTAAACATAAAGCACATTAATTTTCGTATTTCACCTCATTTATGTCAAGATGATCGGGATAAGTAGATTCCCGGGCAACGCCGGGTTATCAGCATTGGGTATCTAAAAAATATAAATTTATAATTATTGTTTCTTATACTTATTCAACTAGACATAAAAGCACATTAATTTTCATGTATTCAGTCGTAGCAGCGCACGCCGGGTATTAGGTAGTGTCTTATAAATATGCTAAGTGTTCCTCATGTTCCAAAACACAAATATTTTGAACATTTAAAAAATGTCCTAATTTTTCGCCATAAATATTAAGAAAATTGTGTAGTTCTCGTGGTACTTTTACTCTCTTCATCAAAACTTCACAGGATGTCCATGATACAATCAGTTGACATATTTAATACATTAATGTCTCTCTCTTTTTTATCGATCCCTTCCTTTGTTGAACCTCTCCTTGTATGTGTCTCACGCCTTTACAGGAACACAACCTATTAATACAGAATTTAAAATTCAAATTATCACTCGCCCTACCTTGTTTATCTCATTGTGAAAACAAAGACAAACAAATGTTCTTTTGCAATTTTAAATTGACGTCAAATATTACATTTGATTTATACCATTCTGAACCCAGATTATCTTCTGTCACCGACAACACAAGTCTCGTGATGATTTTTTTTAAAAATATATAAATATGATAAACTAAGAGTATATTATTTCATATTATATAATAGAGCGTCCACCGCTGTGGTCTCGGGGTAGCGTCGTAAGCGGGCCCGGGTTCGATCTCCGGTCGTGAATAGTTTCCTAGGTGATGGTATTTTTCGGGGATTTTCCTCACCTATAAGACAAATGTCAGGAAACTTTAAGATCTGATCGGCCATCATAAGTATCATTGTCATATTCGCTACGTTTAGTATGAATGTGTGTGAATTGTTTCTTCTTGATTTGTTTTTCTCTGAGGAGTCCCTGATATTGTGGTGATCACTCAATCGAGGAGGCCTCATGTACTTGTGTGATGATCCGTAATTAAAATACAGACCGTGCCACTGCAAGGTCCGGGTGGTGTGTGGTTAAATTGCATTTATATCATCATCATCATCCATGCAAGTACAGTAAAACCTGTCTATGAAGGAACATGACGGTTCCTTCAATGATACTTTTTTATTTATTTATACACATGGTCTTTTCATGGATGAGTGTAGATATGTATTATTGTGATGTAGTGTAGACATAGATTTTACTTATATGTAGCCTGTTATTGTTTTCTGATACAGGTGTATTTGTAGGTATTTGTTTATATTATTAGTTTTATTTTTTTATTCATGGAAAAATAATGCACGTACGGCCAAGCAGGCCCGTGCGCAATGTAAATGCGTATTTTCTTTATTCTGAAAAAAAAGGCAATAAATTCCATTATCTATCTATATTTCCGTCTTGGCAGTTTTCCTTCTTATAAAGAGTTTCCAAATTACAAATAAATTATTTAGAGTACTACAGTCTCTGCACCACAAATATAGCGAATAAAAAGTAAAAAAGAGATTACTCACATTTTAGTTAATTTCACTTCCTCCATAGCTGTAGTAAGGTAGGCTGCCTAGTTTTAGTCACAGCACACAAGCACAGTCATATAAGCAAGGGTATCCCCGCAATACAATGGCTACACAAGAAGGTAAACGATATAATGCAAAAGCGTCATATGCAGAATTATCACGTGTGGTCATTAATACTGTAATTAGAACGTGCTTAAGAATAATTTTCCGTCTTACTGAGGTAAAAATTAACTATTGGTACTTTAAAAACCATTCAGTTTCCGCGTTATGAAGGTTTTCAGCTTATACAGGACGATTTTACATATAAAATTGTACCGTTCTGGAGATTTTTTTTTTTTTTTTCCATCTCTACACGTTTCCTTCTTATAGAAATTCCAGCTAAGACAGGTTTTCCCGTATTAGGCCGTGAGGAGTTTTCCATCTAGCGCTTTTTTGGACGTGCCAGCGATTTTTTGCCTTGGGAGCAGTAACGAAGCATGGCTTTTCGAATTCTATGAGACGGCATTCGTTGAAGATGGGCTTTCCAGCTGTTCTGGTAGTTTTGTATTTGGTGAAGAATGGGTTCTACATCCAACTCTTCCATAATTTCCTCATTTCTTTTATGGTCCAACTTTGTATAGCCTGCTGTACAGCGCATAAATCGCATCTCATTTGTTGTTATTCGACTTTCATCTCTTCTTCGTATTGTCAATGCTTCACTGCCATATCTTAATACTGGTCTTGCGAAAACCTTATAAAGCCGTAATCCTGTGTTCTTCTGTACTAAAGATGGTTTCATTATACGGTTAATTATCCCCGTTGTTTGCATTTATATGTATATATGATATAAAAAGAAAAATGAATGCTTGAGTCGGGATTTGAACCCGAGTCTCTAAACTCTATACGTTCAGCGCTCTAACCAACTGAGCTACACAAGTATTCCAACACAAACATACATTTTTCTTACATATGTATAATTCTCAATTTACACAAGAGGTAGCGCGGGAAGTCATTCCAACTGACATCTAGTGGCCACCATAACAGGTAAACAAATTTTTAAAGAGAATATTTACTTTATAGCAGTAACGCTTGTATATTTAGATGTTATAACTATATTTTTGACATTTGGCAATGAAGGCAAATATGATATGAAAAGAAAAATGAATGCTAGGGTCGGGATTTGAACCCGAGTCTCTAAACTCTGTACGTCCAGCGCTCTAACCAACTGAGCTACTCAAGTATTCCAACACAAACATACATTTTTCTTATATATGTAGTATTCTCAATTCACAGAAGAGGTAGCGGGAAGTCATTCCAACTGACATCTAGTGGCCACCATAACAGGTAAACAAAATTTTAAAGAGAATATTTACTTCATAGCAGTAACGCTTGTGTATATAGATGTTATAACTATATGTTTGGCATTTGGCAATGAAGGCAAATATGATATGAAAAGAAAAATGAATGCTTGGGTCGGGATTTGAACCCGAGTCTCTAAACTCTGTACATTCAGCGCTCTAACCAACTGAGCTACTCAAGTATTCCAACACAAACATACGTTTTTCTTATATATGTAGTATTCTCAATTCACAGAAGAGGTAGCGGGAAGTCATTCCAACTGACATCTAGTGGCCACCATAACAGGTAAACAAAATTTTAAAGAGAATATTTACTTCATAGCAGTAACGCTTGTGTATATAGATGTTATAACTATATGTTTGGCATTTGGCAATGAAGGCAAATATGATATGAAAAGAAAAATGAATGCTTGGGTCGGGATTTGAACCCGAGTCTCTAAACTCTGTACGTCCAGCGCTCTAACCAACTGAGCTACTCAAGTATTCCAACACAAACATACATTTTTCTTATATATGTAGTATTCTCAATTCACAGAAGAGGTAGCGGGAAGTCGTTCCAACACCATCTAGTGGCCACCATAACAGGTAAACAAAATTTTAAAGAGAATATTTACTTTATAGCAGTAACGCTTGTATATTTAGATGTTATAACTATATTTTTGACATTTGGCAATGAAGGCAAATATGATATGAAAAGAAAAATGAATGCTAGCGTCGGGATTTGAACCCGAGACTCTAAACTCTGTACGTTCAGCGCTCTAACCAACTGAGCTACCTAAGTATTCCAACACAAACATACATTTTTCTTATATATGTAGTATTCTCAATTCACACAAGAGGTAGCGGGAAGTCGTTCCAACACCATCTAGTGGCCACCATAACAGGTAAACAAAATTTTAAAGAGAATATTTACTTTATAGCAGTAACGCTTGTATATTTAGATGTTATAACTATATTTTTGACATTTGGCAATGAAGGCAAATATGATATGAAAAGAAAAATGGATGCTAGCGTCGGGATTTGAACCCGAGACTCTAAACTCTGTACGTTCAGCGCTCTAACCAACTGAGCTACCTAAGTATTCCAACACAAACATACATTTTTCTTATATATGTAGTATTCTCAATTCACACAAGAGGTAGCGGGAAGTCGTTCCAACTGACATCTAGCGGCCACCATAACAGTAAGCAAAATTTTAAAGAGAATATTTACTTTATAGCAGTAATGCTTGTGTGTATATATATATATATATATATATATATATATATATATATATATATAAAATTTCACAGTAATATAATGGATAGTGTGATTGACACATGTGGATGTGAAGGGCCAGCAGCCGGCTGGTAAAAGGGCAACCGCTGAAAAGTGGAAAGACCCTCAATCGGAATATAATGGATAGATGTAATTAATGAAAATATATTACATGTGGTGTTATTTATACACATGAATTAAACTCAACGTGACAAAAAATATAACCCTAAAGCTTGGTTGAAAATCCTCAAGTCTTGATTATGGTCTGATTCTTTTGTTAATTGAATGAATAAATTTCCTGCATATTTCAGCCCATTCTTCCGCAACAATTTAACTTATTCTCTCGAAGCATTCCCCCTTTTTCTGATTTTTCTGTTTAAAATGGACAAAATAAAAAATGAAGATGTGCTAGACAGAGTGGGTGAAGGAAGAACAATGCTGGAACTCATAAAGAAGAGGAAAAGAAATTGGATTGGAAACTGGCTAAGATGAAAATGCCTGCTGACGGATGCTCTAGAAGGAATGGTCAACGGAAAGAAAGAGGCAGAAAAAGACATTAGATTATAGAAAATATTTAAATAAATGGTTTGTATGTGGATATAAAAAAGGAAAGCTGAGTTAAGGAAAGAGTGGAGAATGCTGAGTTTGCAGTGAAAGACCTGCTCTTCGACAGAACACTATGCATATATGTATAATCAACAAATTAATGTAGGCCTAGCGTTTTATCGGATTAAAGCTTGGTGACTGACCGAACATTGTCAACACTCAAAATTAGTTACCCGCTTTTTTTTTTCGTTAATCTTTCAAGCCTACTCACATTCTCATTAGGGCCTTCAAATTTTAGTATTATTATTATTATTATTGTTATTATTATTATTATTGTTATTATTATTATTGTTATTATTATTATTGTTATTTGAATGCAGGCTTTCACGGCCGGTAATCATAATGTTGTGTGATTCTGGGTTCTGTGGCCGTGGTCCATAGTTGGTGTTGATACCAGACGTTTCGCCCTCAACTGCGGAGGGCATCTTCAGTGGCGAGTGCTTCTAGGCGTGTTTCCTGGTCGGAAGATCTACTTAGAGTGAGCTCTGCTGACGTTGTGGACGTTGTATTGATACTAGTGGTGGGAGCAGGGTGAGTGAGCGTGGCTCTTGCTGATTGGCTAATGGTCGTCTCCTTGTTGTCCCTAGTGTTGATGCATTTATTTTCTAGTGTATGGCACCAGGCCTTAGGCAATTTGATACCTTCCTCTTTTCTGTTAATATTTTCTTTATGCTTGTATATTTCTATAGCCTCTCGGTATAATCTAGGGAAATAGTAGGAAGTTGTGGCTAAAACTTGTGTATCATCGAATAGAATCTGGTGTCCATTCATAATGGCATGTTCTGCTACAGCCGATTTATCCATTTCTCCTTGTCTGCAGTTTCTTTTATGTTCAGATAAACGGGTGGCTATACTTCTTTTCGTGGTCCCTATGTATGGTTTACCACACGAACAAGGAAGTCGATATACGCCGCAAGTGGAGAGAGGTGGCCGAGGATCCTTTAGCTGAGCGAAGGCAGTCTTCTATTTTTCTTGTAGGTCTGTAAACTGTTTTTATGTTGTATTTTCGTAGGAGTTTTCCGATACGATCTGTGACTCTTTGTACATATGGTAAGTAGGCTATGCTGGTTGAGGGCGTGTTATCCATTCTGACGTGCTGTCTTCGTGGATGTATGGTTTGTCTTATTTCCTTGGATGTGTAGCCATTTTTCTGGAAACAATTGAACAGATGGTGTTGTTCTTGTTTAAGGTGTTGTGGTTGGCATAACTTAGTCGCTCTGTCGAACAGTGTCTTAATGACACCTCGCTTTTGTCTTGGATGGTGGTTAGAGTCTTTGTGCAGATATCGGTCTGTGTGTTCTGTAAACAGAAAACCTACACACACAGACCGATATCTGCACAAAGACTCTAACCACCATCCAAGACAAAAGCGAGGTGTCATTAAGACACTGTTCGACAGAGCGACTAAGTTATGCCAACCACAACACCTTAAACAAGAACAACACCATCTGTTCAATTGTTTCCAGAAAAATGGCTACACATCCAAGGAAATAAGACAAACCATACATCCACGAAGACAGCACGTCAGAATGGATAACACGCCCTCAACCAGCATAGCCTACTTACCATATGTACAAAGAGTCACAGATCGTATCGGAAAACTCCTACGAAAATACAACATAAAAACAGTTTACAGACCTACAAGAAAAATAGAAGACTGCCTTCGCTCAGCTAAGGATCCTCGGCCACCTCTCTCCACTTGCGGCGTATATCGACTTCCTTGTTCGTGTGGTAAACCATACATAGGGACCACGAAAAGAAGTATAGCCACCCGTTTATCTGAACATAAAAGAAACTGCAGACAAGGAGAAATGGATAAATCGGCTGTAGCAGAACATGCCATTATGAATGGACACCAGATTCTATTCGATGATACACAAGTTTTAGCCACAACTCGCTACTATTTCCGCTAGCTTATACGCGAGATGCTCATAGAATATAGAAAGCTAAGCATAAAGAAAATATTAAGCAGAAAAGAGGAAGGTATCAAATTTCCTAAGGCCATGGTACGGCATACCCTAGAAAATAAATGCATCAACACTAGGGACAACAAGGAGACGACCATTAGCCAATCAGCAAGACTCACCCTGCTCCCACCACTAGTATCAATACAACGTCCACAACGTCAGCAGAGCTCACTCTAAGTAGATCTTCCGACCAGGAAACACGCCTAGAAGCACTCGCCACTGAAGATGCCCTCCGCAGTTGAGGGCGAAACGTCTGGTATCAACACCAACTATGGACCACGGCCACAGAACCCGGAATCACACAACATTATTATTGTTATTATTATTATTATTATTATTATTGTTATTATTGTTATTATTATTATTGTTATTATTATTATTATTATTGTTATTATTATTATTGTTATTATTATTATTATTATTATTGTTATTATTGTTATTGTTATTATTATTATTGTTATATATACTTGTGTTTTTATTATTATTATTATTATTATTTTGTTATTATTGTTATTATTGTACTTATTGTTATTGTTATTATTGTTATTATTATTATTGTTATTATTATTTTAGTTATTATTATTATTGTTTTATTATTATTATTATTATTGTTATTATTATTATTAGGTGATTCATTCTTCTTGTTATTATTCTTATTATTTATCTTATTCTTATTGTTATTCTTTTATTCTTCTTCTTACTTCTTATTCTTCTTCTTCTTCTTCTTCTTCTTCTTCTTATTCTTCTTCTTTGTTCTTCTTGTTCTTGTTCTTCTTCTTCTTCTTGTTCTTCTTCTTTATTCTTCTTCTTCTTGTTCTTCTTCTTCTTGTTCTTCTTCTTCTTGTTCTTCTTCTTCTTCTTCTTCTTCTTTCTTCTTCTTCTTTCTTCTTCTTCTTTCTTCTTCTTCTTCTCCTTCTTCTTGTTCTTGTTCTTCTTCTTCTTGTTGTTCTTCTTCTTGTTCTTCTTATCTTCTTGTATTCCTCCTGTGTTCTTCTTCTTCTTGTTCTTCGTCTTCTTCTTCTTCTTCTTTGTTCTTCTTGTTCTTGTTCTTCTTCTTCTTTCTTCTTCTTCTTTTTCTTCTTGTTCTTCTTTTTCTTCTTCTTCTTCTTGTTCTTCTTCTTGTTCTTCTTTGTTCTTGTTCTTATTCTTCTTCTTCTTCTTCTTCTTATTCGTCTTCTTCTTGTTCTTCTTGTTTCTTCTTTTTCTATTCTTATCTTATTATTATTCGGACTGTCTCTACCATCCCTTGTCCCTCTGCTTCCTCCCTACCTCCCTCTTCTCATCCCCCCCATTCCGTTTATCATCTCGACACCATAGCCTACTCCTATGCACTCCTTCAACACTCTGCTCTTTTGGTCTCCTCTTTCTTAAGTTGTCCTTCGCTTCAAAATTCAATATTATCTTAGTTACCCTGTCATCTGACATCCTCTTTACGTGGTCTTCTTTCTTCAAAAACAAGTAGAAACTCTCTTTGGATATCCATTATTTCTCTGATTTTGGTGTTTTTAATTTTGTCTCTTCTTGAATTTCTAGAAACCGTCCTCCAGAAGTTCATCTCGGTCACCAATAATTTATATGGTTGCAATCTGCTTAATGAGAGAACATTTTACCCTAGCTATTCGTCTACATCGAACATCTCACTATTCCTTATCCTTCCTTGTTTCACCCACACGACTCTGGAATTCTCTCCCCTCGTATATCAAGGGCTGTCCGACTCAAAAACTGTTTAAAAAGAAACTCACTTCATATTTCCTTAGACAATATAATATATAACCGTGTTACATATATACTTTTGTTATTTCTTTATATTTTAAACTTTCTTTACCAAGTCAATTACTTAATGTAATTATAGGTTATTATTTTTGTCAAGATGGATGCAACATGTTCATCGAATGGAAAATCACAGAATACCCAAACAAATGTTAAGATATCAACCTGCAGGAAGAAGAATACCAGGACGTCCACCAAAAGACTTTTGGATGGTGTTTCTCTTGAGGCCGAAACAGGTCAACAAATGGCCTAAATTCGTGAATGTACTATGATGATGATGATTTTTGTTATTATTATTATTACTACTATGTCTCTTTCTTACCCTTGTCAGCTTTATATTGTGTAGTGTATAATTATCTAGTATGCATCATTAATCACAATTCTTATTGTATGTATAGAGATTTAAGCGCTTTCCCCCCACAGGGAAGAATTTGAACCACACTAGTAGATTACAAGACGATTGTATGTATAATTTAACTCTGATGAAGTGGAAGAGAAGACCTTACGGTCTTAACTCCATCAGGTAATATATGTATATATATATACTTACTCACTGGCACTATCGAACCCGTAGGTTTATGGCCGCGCTGACATAAGCTCTCCATACATTCCTATCCTGACGTAATGCTTTCCAATCATTCCCTGTATAATCTACTTCCCTCAAATCATAGTTAATGTTATTCTCTCACCTCATTCTTGGTCTACCAACTGGGCGTTTTCCCTCTGGCTTTCCTACAAGAAGCTTCCATGCACGTCTTTCATTTCCCATACGCGCAACATGTCCTGCCCATCGCAGTCTACGAGACTTAACTGTTCTTATATATCTGGCTTCCTATAAAGACCACGAAGTTCATTGTTATGTAGTCTTCTCCATTCACCTGTCTGTTCATCTCTCTTTGGTCCAAACATTTTTCTAAGAACTTTATTCTCAAAAACTCGTAATCTCATTTCCTCCCTTAAAGTAAGATTCCATATTTCGCACCCATATAGTATAACTGGTAGAATAATAGTTTTATATATTTTCAGTTTAACGTTTTTTGAAAGGAGTCGGGACATCAAAAGTCTCTGCAATGCATAATAGCACGCATTTCCAGAATTGAGCCTATGTTTAATTTCTTTGTGCACCTCATTCCTGTTTGTGATTATTGTTCCTAGGTATTTGAATTCACCCACTTCCTCAAAATTTCCCACATTTGTCATTAGCTGTCCATTTCCATTATTTAATGCATTTCTACGTGTGACCATGCATTTAGTTTCATTGATATTTACTTCCAGCCCTAATTCCTTGGTGTTACTCAATAGTGTGTGCGTGTTGTCCTTTAGTATCTCCTCGCTATTGGCTACATCATCAGCATATATGTCCACGTTTCCGCAAAATGCAAGTATTTTATACAAGTTTTTTTTTCGATTTTTTTTTTTCCTTTCTATTATTATTGAAGTTACCGGTGCCAAAGAATTTAACATCAATTTATTCTACCATATCATCTTGCTCAATCAGTCTTCTTTATGAATAACAAAATATTGAATAAACTCAAGTCAAAATTACTCTTTGTCACGGATGTGAAAATCTTGAAATTGACTGCTTGTCATTACAGAATTCTAAAATACTGTAAAGTGTTATTTTTAACTTACTTACTTGTTCATGACAGCATACATGTAAGTATGATAATAGCATCATAATTAATTAAGGTCAACCACTGCCTCTTCCTTATCGGTATAAACACACCACATTATCCGCCTTGGTGGTCACGTTCGTCTATAGACTCCAAGTTCGCGGAATTAACACTCGATCCTGAACAGGTTCAATATAATTTTTTGGAAGTGAAAAACACAGCAGATACAGCGGAGAAGGAGTCCTTCGGTACGATGTACCTGGCGGAAGAGGCAACTCTACATCTACTGACTTGTAGACTGATGAACGGGCGGATGGGGTTCGTTAGTCCTGCAAGACAGCCCATCTAGAAGAGACAACTCCGAAAAAAAACGGGACAGGCTGAGCTCTGGAGCTGGGTGAAGGTAACACTTGTCAACATGATTTTTGTTTCATGAGTACCAATAGTTGTACTTACTGCAGTTTTTTATCGTGTTTTCAAATATGTATTCGGAATTTCTCCATCACCCACAGTTTTTTTATTTCAATTTCAAATAATGGTTTTAAATAATGATTTTTAATAACGTTTTTTCGTCCATTTGTCCAATGTAAAGTAAAACTGGGAACACTTTCATCAGGAGATTACAGCTATGGAAAAGAGACACCAAGGGAAATGGAATCCTAAATATGCTGGCCGATTATTGTTGGACCATCAAGAGGGATGCTCTACAGGCGAAATATAGCAGAAGATCGTAATTTCTTACTTTCTAGGTGAGTCCGAATGTTCGAATATTGTGTAGTTACGAATGTAGAAAATATTAGTGTTTGAAATTATAAATGTCTGTTCTCTCGGAAACCTTGTGTGATGGAAAAAAAACCGACATCATATTTGAATTCAGGACAAAAAATACTTACTTACTTACTCACTGGCACTATCGAACCCGTAGGTTTATGGCCCCGCGGACATAAGCTCTCCGTACATCGCTATCCTGAGCTAATGCTTCCCAATAATTTCCTATATAATCTACTTCCCTCAAATCATAGTTTGTTATTCTCCCACCTCATTCTTGGTCTACCAATTGGGCGTTTTCCCTCTGGTTTTCCTACAAGAAGCTTCAATGCATGTATTTCATTCCCCATACATGCCACATGTCCTGCCCATCGCAGTCTACGAGACTTAACTGTTCTTATTATATATGGCTTCCTATAAAGACCATGTAGTTCATTGTTATGTAGTCTTCTCCATTCACCAGTCTGTTCATCTCTCTTTGGTCCAAAAATTTTCCTAAGACATTTATTCTCCAATACTCGTAATCTCCTTTCGTACCTTAAAGGAAAGTGTCCGTGTTTCGCATCCATATCAGGACAAAAAATACTATCAATCAAATATTTTTCTTTCTGAGACAAAAAAAAATATATTTTTTGTTGCACAGTGTTATTTGACGAAATAAAATAAGTAATCAAACTAAGTCGAGCTGCAATTCCGTCGACTTAACATTTACCACAACCCACACAACATGTAACAATTTTATGGTAAAAAATCATTACAATTTTTCAGAACATAAAAATTACATTGTAAGTTATAATACAATTACGACATATGAAATTCACATTTCCATTTCCTCGCCGCAAGCTCTGACTCACAGTGAAATTGCGTCTTATAAGTGAAAGTAATGTGTCTACATTCCCTACAGTCTTATAAAAACGAATTCGATTTCGATGGAACAGAAACTGTGCGACAAGATAATCAAATAACATGCATCCAAATTGCTAGCAGGCATAATGTTTGAAATATTATTGTTACTATTAACTCTCTCCTTTTCGTTGTTGGCCTTGAACTTGACTCTTCATGGCCAATAAGCGGGCGGCGTTGTGGCAGCATAGCGATAGCTGTCAAGGCCACGCTTCCGTTCCGTGCCGAGCCGAGCCGGTAAAACGTCACGCAACACGAAATGACGTGGGTCGGGCTGCCTGCGTCTCGCTTCATACCCGTAAATAACAATCCACATAGTGGGCGAGGACAGAAAACATCTCCTGGATGTTTCCAATTTGTCTCCCTTTTCCAGCATCTACAGCTGGTACGGCTTACAAAGGCACCGGTAACAGACTTTTTTGATTTAAATATTTTATTTAGGGTTGACCAATCATTCCGCGATGTTGTGTTTAACTCATGCCACAAATGCTAGTCAATGACCAATCACGTTTCAATGAATGTTGTTTTACAACCAATGACAGTCGTGTTTCACCTCGCTCTTTATCAGCTCCTGCTTTTGTGATAAAGAAAGCTCCTCCTTTTTAATGTTCTGAACAGGTCAAAGCATTATTTTTCTCCAACAAATACATTGAATATAGCAAATAACGAAAATATTCCTTGATTTTACTGAGTTGTTTACTAAAAAAAAATAAATGAATAACCCGTAATGTTAATTATGATATATAGTTTGATGTGTTTCATTGTGTCTCCACTTGGCTGCACTCTTATAATATTGCGATCTTATTTGGCAATAAATAATATGATCAAGCAGCAGTGAATGAACATAACCTCACATTTCTCATTTGTTTTCAAATATCGCCGTTTACATTAAATATATAAATATTTTAAAAGTAACTATAATTAAACAATGATTTGTGAGTAAACATCTTAATTTTATTCGTTAAATAGTCCTAAAAAATGCCACTCTTGATTTCCAAATTCTCTAGATAAATTCACTCCTCACTTTGTGAGTCGTGAATTTATCGATAATTTGGAAATCACTCGTGGCATTACTTATGACTATTTAACTCATGCCCCAAATGGGACTCAATGGCCAATCACGTTTCAATGATTTCTGTTTTACAACCGATCAGAGTCGTGTTTCACGAAATATTTATCAGTGTTATAATTACCATATTAAAGAAGGCTCCTCCTTTTTAATATTCTGAACAGGTCTGACCATTATTTTGCAGTGACTGAGCCTGTGAGAAATACGGCTACCAGATTGTATATATAGTGCATGAATGTCAACACATGCCGCATGCGGGAGTTAATATAAAAACATTTGTAGCAATTTATTATACCACCAAAAAGGAAACCACTGTTTGCACTTTCTTAAATGTATTTTCCCAGGTAACAATCCAGAAAAATATAATTGTCATATTTACATCATACGACATCAGAAATGAATTAATATACAGTTTGATGTGTTTCATTTTTTCTCCACTAGAGAGCATTCTTACAATATTGCGTTTATTTGGCAATAAATAGAATGATCTGGTTGCAGTGATAAACAAAAGAAGCAATTGAAGCGTACCAATAATTTCTCATTTGTTTTCAAACATCGTCGTTTACATTAAATGTATAAATATTTTAAAATAACTATAGTTAAATAATGATTTGTTAGTAAACAGCTTAATTTTATTCGTTAAATAGTCCTAACAAATGCCACTCTTGATTTCCAAATTCTGTAGATAAATTCACTCCTCACTTCGTGAGTCGTGAATTTATCGATAATTTGGAAATCACTCGTGGCATTACTTATGATAAACACAAGCTGCTGCTGCTATGTTTACGTTCGTAAGCAACAGCTCAAACATATATACGGTTTAATTAACAATAATTATATTATCAAACATACACTAATACAGCCCATAGTTACGTTACTCACCAGTAGATAGCACTTCAATAATGTAGTTCTTGTGGTTTATTCCAGTTACATTGGCATATTCAACTTTTATAAGATTCATGATGAGTTCCGTTGAGGTATTATTCAAAATTAAAACATAAAATTATGGAATATTCACCTGAAAGTTCCGTCTCCTCAACTTAATTAATTATTTAACTGTAGCGCTTTCGGGACTTGTCCCATCATCGGCAGGATTCAAAACTGGTGTTTCACTGAAGATCTGGTAGAGGGGGTTACATGTGTTGGGTTCGTTTTCGTTTATCAGATTGTCGTTGTTGTGTGCTGCTTTCATGATTTCCATCTCTTCGAGTACGTTTATCTTCGCTGGATTATTTTCTCTGTGCATTACTGTTAGGATGTTTTCAATATTTAACATCCGATGTCCTTCGTGGATAACGTGTTTTGCATAGCTTGATTTTCCTTCTGCGTGAATAAAGTCTCGGAAATGTTCTTTAAATGTTAAAACTTCTGTTTGTTCTTCCTACATTAGCATATATGTGTATATTTCTATATATAACTCTATTTAAGGTTTATAAAGCATTTTCGATATTTACCGGTATTCCATATTATATACTTGTTTTCTGATCGATACTGGAACACCATTCCATAAATTTAATCTAAATGGTTGTATTGGTTGAAATGTTCCATCTGCCTTAGTTTCAGGATTTCTTCAATGGCGGCTGGTGTTTAAAAAGCAGGTAAAGCAATTATACAAATATGAGATAGTGGACTCAGTAATTTAGTTTGCAGGCGCTTTGCTTTGTGGTTACGTGGGTCTATTTTGCACGGATAAATATTTACCATATCAAGCGGCGTTGTCACGTTTTATTCACTGGCACTTGAACCGAAAGTGCGTTTTTCGGCTCATTACTGCAGCGTCGTTATCCTCCCTAGACTGTAAGATTCATGAACTATGCCAATATTCCTTTCTCTATGCATCTACCCCCACTCTCCCTCTTTACCTCTCCTGGTGCGCTGTTCCTACGGCGCATCTCCCCTCTACCTCGGAACCTTCAAATACGTTATGCACAGCGAGAACGTTATCATTCATCATTCATTCATTCATTCTTCAGTTATTCATCTATCCAGTCCGGGATGGGATTGGACTTTTAAGTGGACAATGTCGTCTGGAGCCGCGAAGTGGCGGAATTTATGTTGGTCCTGAAGACCGGGGAAGAAGCCACCCTGGCTTGGACTCTAGCATGAGTGTGGTATGTGGTATGATGTGGTTTTTTGTCCTGTAGAAGTATTATCATTTATTTATTCACTTTACATGTCTTTGAATGATCAAATGTTTATCTTGGTTATGTTTTTACTTCAGACCTCTTGTTTACATTAAATCTCATTTTTATAAATTAATGTTCTAATGATTTATGTGCACGTAGCTGTTTGGTATTCCTATTCGGAAACTCACTCAGTTAAGAGATAATTCCAGCTCCCTTTATTTTTCTGTCTAGCTTTCTTGACTGATTGATAATTATAGTGAAAACATTCTTATTTAAAGTCACTCTGTTGTTTTGTGAACTATTATTGGGTAATGTTAAAACTCCTAGGAAAGAAAGATGAATCAATTCTTGCCTCCTATGGGTCCGGGGCAAGTAGCTTTGTGATTAATAACCTTGGAGGTAATCAGATCTACGCTAATAGAAGCAACAGAAACAAAAGACGATCTATATGCGGCACAAATGGTAGCAGAGCGTGGTTTGGTTATTCACCGCCCGCACAAATGGTAGCATAGCGTGTGGTTTATTAATAGTGGTTGGTTATCGCGCCGGCACAACATACTATATTATAATAATACTGCAAAAGACAAAACTTGAAACGCTGTTAAGATAATTATACCCACGTGGAATTGGCTATTAACCCATTAACTGCCTTTTTTTTTTTCATACAAGTTTTACTTTTATCATGTTTCTCAAGGTATTTGAAGATGTATAAATGCAAAAATAATCACTTCATTTGAATTATTTTTTATTAAATGGCTTAAATATGACGATCCCCATTTGGGGATCATGACGATTGCTACCTTGTTAATTTACAATTTTGTTACACTTTTTGTTTACTGTGCCAGACAGAAAAGCAGTAAATATGAAGTCCTACATTGCACACACAACATTTTTTCTTGCAAACTGCAATTTTCTTTGTCTTCCCATGGTCGTGCGTTCGATCATATGGCTGGAACCAGACGTCCTGATCTCCACTGGAACATAGGAAGAAATTGGTTTCGGATATGATGGACGTCCAGCCAGTTTTGGGTCAGAAATGGATGATGAACAATATATCCTCTAGCCACCATCCTCCTGAATTAAAGCAACGATACTCTTCCATTGGCGAGACAATATAGAGCATGCGCATTTACCAGCGCCACATCCATTGCATTGGTTATCAATAGAAAATGCCATTTCTTACTTCGGGATTTTATGCGGTATTTCTCAACGATACAATCGAGCTACTCCACGCCTCCCATGTGCTTATTGTACTCTGTTATAAAATTTGGCTGCGGGACCTGCACCTCCTTCTTTCATTTCTGCTCCATCTCTTGACATTGTTTATTGTTTCAATTTCCTCATGATTTGTTAGAAGGTTCACACAGCTGTTGTCTTTCCATGTAACTGCCAAGATCTCACTGTTGTCAAACCTCTAGTCATAAGTTCATCTTTCTTTTTTCTTCATACTATTTCACTTTCAATAGGACAGTTGTTCATTTTGTTCATCCGAGTGGTGCCTTGTTGATCTCACTCCTATTTGCGGAGGAAGCTCCACGATGTCAATAGTTTCAAACAAATCCTCATCTTCACTGTCAGATGCCATAAAATTGGTATAATTAACAATATCCTCCAGTTCGAGAACTAACGGCCCTTAGTATATAATGACGTTTAATTGAAATCTGAAAATTAAAAAGAAAAATCTAGGTGGCATCTATCATGAGCCCCAAATGGGGATCGTGCTTCAAGCAACCGGTAGAGCAAAACTAAATTATATGTGAAAGTAAAATGACAATGGATATGATCTATAAACATTACTAAACAAATTAATATATAGAAAATAAAAATTCCATAATTACAGTAATTACATGTTTTAACTGTGATATAATAGAATGTTGAAATTATTGCTCCCTTCTCACAAATCACTCTCTATAAATGGTCTGCTTTAAAATTTCTGTCACATAATACACAAGTTTGAAGAAACTACACACAATCCAAAGAAGAAATGAAGTCTGCCAGCATAAAAGTAGCTGAAGAGTCAAATATAAACAACAATCCCCAAATGGGGATCATGGCAGTTAATGGGTTAAACGTTATAATGCGAAGATATTATTGGCAGAGAACTGTTATTAGTTTTTTGTTATTGGAGCGGCTTCTTAGAATAAACCCGATGGGTACAACTTGGACACTACACACACCCAGTCCCAAAGTTGAGATTTTTTTAAATTTCTTACCCCGCCAGGAATCGAACCCGGGTCGCCGGAGTGGAAGTTAGGGATTCTACCGACTACGCCACGTCGACGGACTCTTAGAAGCCTCTAACAACAACTCCCCGGCTCTACCTCGCAGTAGCAATGTATTGTTTAATCCAGAGGGAAACAGCATTTTCATGCTATGCTTGCAGCTTTACTAGGGAATTGTAGGCGTGGTAGCTTCCCATTGCTTTTCACACCGGTGAAGGATGATGATCGTGATAATGATAGCCATATGATTTTGGGGACCGTTTGGGCCTGAAAGTTTTCCTGACATTTATCTTACAGGTGAGGAAAACCCCCGATAAAAACCTCACCCAGAAAAATTGCCTCGACCGGTATCGAACCCGGGCCCGCTGCGTGACAAGGCAGCATGCTACCTCGAGACCACACGGTACATATATATATATATATATATATATAATATATATATATATATATATATATATGTATGTGTGTGTGTGTGTGTGTGTGTGTGTGTGTTTTGTACCAGGTAAAGTGGGTGATGTAGTTTCCACTAAACTGCATTCTCTGCTGAATAAGAACCCTGGATACTCAAGTCTTGTTATTTTGTCTCGTTTATTTAATGTTGGAATTGTAGATATCCTGAGAATATTAATCTTAGCACAATCCCTCTGTATAAATATGCACCGTTGATTTGTTGCGATGTTTCTCTATTTATAAAACACTAGCTGGCCGGCGAACTTCGTATCGCCTTTAAATATTTTTACGTTAATTGTTCCGATGTTTTAATAGTTATTCTGCTATTCGGGGCGGAAACAAATCCAACAAATCAAAGATCATAAAAATCGGTCCAGCCGTTCTTGAGTTATAAATAGTGTAACTAATCCGACTTTGTAATATATATATATATATATGAATAAATAAAGCGTGATATGTCCCTTTAGGGCAAAGGCCTCCCTGTACAGGGGTTAAGCTCTTTTGTGAATGTCACCCGGTGAGCTACTCCGTGGTGAGAAGTTGACTTGGATGTAGCACTTGGTTTGTATACACTGTCTGTTCTGTGATTAGTTAATGCACAGTTGGCTCTCCATCGTTCTCCAGCTTTTCCTGCATCTGGCGACTCTGGACCATTGCGCCCCTGCTCGTTCTTTGAAGATGTCAGCCCATCGTCGTCTTGGTCTTCCGCGCTGTCTCTTGCCTGTGTACGGGTCCCACATGGTTGTTTTTATTGTCCACCTGTCGTTCTGTATTCTTGCGACGTGGCCTCCCCACTTCCATTTTTTCCTGATGGCTTGTTGTGCAGGATCAGTTGTTGAGGACATCGCTTGAAGTGTTGTATTCGAGATTCTGTCCTTCAGAGTTATGCCTAAGATTTTCCTCTCCATTTTCCTTTGGCATACTTGGAGTGTGTACTTCAGTTTGGCAGTAAGATTCCAAGTTTGGCAGCCATATAACAGTGTTTCCATTTTGAGTTTCCGGTTGAGTGACTTGTCCAGCAGTATAAATTTCAGTGACCAGAACGCCTTCCAGGCGAGAGCTATTCTTCTGCTTATTTCTTTCTCTACTTTCTGATGGAAGGAGAGTAGCTGTCCTAAGTATATGTACTCGCTTGCATATTGTAGATCCATTCCATCGACTTTGATTGGGTTTTCCGGACCATTTGACATAATTTGTGTCTTGCTTTTGTTCATCGAAAGGCCTGCAATTTTGCTAATTTCTGATAGCTCTTGTAGCATTGATTGGGGTAGTTTCGGGGATCTGGCGAACAACACCACGTCGTCAGCGAATCTTAAGTTGGATATCCTGCTCCCGTTTATATTTACTACTCAGCATAAAATGTTGAATTTTATATTTTATTAATTTTATGTTCAAGTTTGTAACAAATTAGTAAATTACTAAGTTGTTAGTTGATAACATGTAACATTTAATTTTATAAATGAGGTAGGATACATAATTCTTAATTTTTAACAACAATATTTATTTTTTTAATTATAAACATCTACAATCCAATTAAATTAAGTTGCTGTTATTCAGCCAGATTACTTAAAACTAATACTTATACACGAAATTAATATTATTATTATTAATATATTGTCCACCGCTGTGGTCTCGAGGTAGCGTGCTGTATTGTCACGCAACGGGCCCGGGTCGGGGCAGTTTTTCTGGGTGAGGTTTTTCCTCATCTGTAAGACAAATGTAAGGAAAACTTTAAGGCCCAAGCGGTCCCCGAAATCATATGGCCATCATCATAATCATCATCCTCCTTATCATTATCATCATCCTTTACCAGTGTGGAAAGCAACGGGAAGCTACCACACCTACACAATTCCCTAGTAAAGCTGCAAGCATAGCATGAAAATGCTATGATTGCAGTGAAGGACCTGCCTTCGGGCAGAATTACTATGGATGGATTAATATATTGAAAATAAAATAAACACTGAACACACTTTAATTATGAAATAATCAATATTTGTAATTCAATTGAAATTTGCGGTTGCAACAAAAAGCACAGCCACCTGGAACTCTCTTTGTTAAATAATAAACCAATTACCTTACACCGCCATCTGTTAGAATCGTATGGAATTCACAGATAATTATAACTCTTTGTTAAATAATAAACAAATAATTTGCAATAAAAAAGTAATGTGTCTATAAATTTAGTTATAAACTACCCCAAGTCTCAAGTTGGATCAAACTGCACACAGTGTGCAAAATTTTATTAAAATCGGTTCAGTAGTTTAGGATTCCATCGCGGACAAACAACGTGACACGAAATTTTTATATATTAAGATATTGTCAGACAGAAGACTGTACATGACAACAGAACATTCGGGAAAAGTAAAGGCCTATTATAATTAAATGTGCATGGGGAAACACTTGTACTCCAGTAATTTATAGCACAAGTGGATTCATTAATAATTAACATACAGAGTTGACTAACCTACTTGTGAACATTTATTGTGTAGCAAAGAAATGAAATGTTGAATTTTACATATAATTACTTCATTACATATTTACATCAACAGAATAAATAAACCACAGAATATTAACAGGAAACAAAGCATATTTTGTGAATTTCAGTTTAATAAATTCAAAACTGTTAACTTTCTTACTCACTGGCACTATCGAACCCGAAGGTTCATGGCCGTGCAGACATACGCTCTCCATATATCCCTATCCTGAGCTAATGCTTTCCAATCATTCCCTGTATAATCTACTTTCCTCAAATCATGGTTAATGTTGCTCTCCCACCTCATTCTTGGTCTAACAACTGGGCGTTTTCCCTCTGGCTTTCCTACAAGAAGCTTCCATGCACGTCTTTCATTCCCCATACGTGCAACATGTCCTGCTCATCGCAGTCTACGACACTTAACTGCTCTTATTATATCTGGCTTCCTATAAAGTCCATGTAGTTCATTGTTATGTAGTCTTCTCCATTCACCTGTCTGTTCATCTCTATTTGGTCCAAAAATGTTCCTAAGAACTTTATTCTCAAAAACTCGAAATCTCATTTCCTCCCTTAAAGTAAGAGTCAATGTTTCGCACCCATATAATATAACCGGTAGAATAATAGTTTTATATATTTTCAGCTTAACGTTTTTTTGAAAGTCTCTGCAATGAATAATAGCACGCATTTCCAGAATTGAGCCTATGTTTAATTTCTTTGTGCATCTCATTCCTGTTTGTGATTATTGTTCCTAGGTATTTGAATTCAGCCACTTCCTCAAAATTTCCCTCATTTGTCATTAGCTGCCCATTTCCATTATATAATGCATTTCTACGTGTGACCGTATATTTAGTTTTATTGATATTTACTTCCAGTCCTAATTCCTTAGTGTTACTCAATAGTGTGTGCGTGTTGTCCTTTAGTATCTCCTCGCTATCGGCCAACAATACTACATCATCAGCATAAACTAACAGCTTATTATACCATTGAGTTGTAAGCCATCCTCATTCTCTAAAGATTTAATGGCATGCTCTAGTACAAAATTAAATAGTAGAGTCTTAGTAACTTTTTAGGAATTCCGAACTCCAGCAGGATACTATATAACTTCTCCCTCTTAATTGAATCATATGCTTTTTTGAAGTCTACATACAGTTGATGTACAGTACCATTATATTCCCATTTCTTTTCTAAAATCTGTCTTATACTAAAAATCTGATCTGTTGTAGACCTGTTTCTTCTAAATCCACATTGATGATCTCCTACAATGTCATCAATATAGGCATTATTCGACATTAATATCATTATTGTTCAGTTTAACCAGATAATTAATTGTTTAGTACGTACTGTTATTGTAACTTTCTTGCATTTAAATGCAACATATGTTTGTCCTGGTGAATGGAAGACAAGGCCACATGACCTTAACTCCGCCAGGCTAAATAAATATATCTAAATCTATCTATCATTGTCTAAAATTATGACATGGTTGTGGAATATTAAGGAAAATATTTCTTTCATTCAATTTTCAAAATGTTGTTGGTTCATCCATAATAGTCACTGCTGCTGCTTTCTGCCTTATAAAGGAGTTTCGTCACACTCTTGCTTCCAGCATGAAGAAGGCGGTTACCTGCACCAAAAAACGTCATCAGACTTCCAGCAATTCATTAACAGTAAAATTACCATTCAACCAGGTTTCGTCTAGATAGAATATTTCCTTCTCTGATTCTTGAACACCCTTACTTTTAACAAGGAATTCATGACGCCACTAAAAATGAATCGTTTTTCAATTAAAATTCGTCTTTTTCTTCTGCACTTTCTCCATTTGAACCCAATACCTCTGAGAACCGTTACTACAGATTTTACACCCCATGAAAAACGTAGTTTCTTAGCTGTGGGAACTATTTATTGTTCTCTTTTATAAAATTCTCGAACTATATTTCTAATGCCATAGCCATTCAGATTCATTTTTCTGTCGTTTAATCGAGTTTTTTTTTTCAGGGGTAGATAGTTTACGAGCCTACCTCGCTCTTAAGGTTGCTTTACTTCTTTCCTAATTTCTATAATGGAACTGTCAGGTTATTCGCAATAATCCGCTCCTCTTTTTTCTAGCCTGCTTTAGTGAAAACCTGAGAGAATTTTGTTTTGACCCATCATATTTTTCAGTAATATTTCTGATCACTACACGGAATTCACTATGGAACACAATTTTTTTTTCCGAGAACCTGAACCTGATGTATTTTCGGCCATACTCATCGCCAATCACTGACTCTATCGAACCTGTAGGTTCATGGCCGCACGGACATAAGCTCTCCATACATCCCTATCCTGATCTAATGTTTTCTAATCATCCTCTGTATAATGTACATTCCTCAAATTATGGATAATGTTATTCTCACACCTCATTCTTCGTCTATCAACTAGGCGTTTGCCCTCTGGTTTTCGAACCAGAAGCTTCCAAACACCTCTTTCATCCCCATTCGTACCACATGTCCTGCCCATCGCAGCCTACGAGACACTGTTCTTATTATATCTGGTTTTCTATGCATATCATGTAGCTCACAGTAATATAATGTACGGTTAAAAACTATAATATAGTTACCTTGTAGGTCCGTCTCCTCAACTTAAGATCTTTTAAAACTCTGTAGGCCTTTCGGGACTAGTCCCAACATCAGCAGAATGCATTAGGTCCGTTCTTGTTGACCCTTGTTGAAGCACTGACTTGGTTGTGAGAATTTTGTACAGAGGATTCTGTGGATTAGGTGTGTATTCATTGAGAATCAGGTTGTTGTTGATTTCTCTTAGGATTGCGATTTCCTCCAGTATATTTATTCTCGTTGGAATGTTTTCTCTATGTACTATTGTGAGGGTGTTATCGATGTTATGCATATGCATAGCTCACTATTATGTAGTTTTCTCCATTCACCTGTGCATCTCTTTTCGGTCCAAAATTTCCCTATGAACATTATTCTCTTATTCTAGTAGTCTTCTTTCCTCCCTTAAAGTAAGAGTCCATGTTTCGCATCATCGCCATTATCACATTAAACATCAGTACGGTGATTTTAATGCAAAGCAAAACTAGAACTAACAGATACCAAGGACTAACCCAATGTTATTGTGTTTAGATCAATAGGAAGTGTTCACCCCGCAAACACACGGAAGAGTAGCATAGGTCGTGAAGCGGGTGAGTAAGCTCCATACAACAGCTAATATGGGTCATACAGACTGTGGAGGGAACTCCCTGCCTACTTCCAGTTTCTCGCCCCTCAGTTGCAATATTTTGATCGGCCACAGTAGAATATGGGTACAATGTTTGTCGCTCATACATGAATGATGACGGTAATGGCGGGTAGGGCAGCAACAGAGGTCAGAATTTATAATGTAATCATGGCAATATCTTGTCATTAAAAGAAATCACATGGCCATCATCATCATCCTTCGCCGGTGTGGAAAGCAACGGGAAGCTACCACACCTACAATTCCCTAGTATAGCTGCAAGCATAGCATGAAAATGCTATGATTGCAGTGAAGGTCCTGCTCTCGGGCAGAATTACTATGGATGGATTAGAAAGAATTCGAATAATTACAATTAAAATGAAAACCAAACACAACGAGAAAAAAAACTTATTCCTGAATAAGTGACAGAATAGTAGTTCGGAAGAGACAATTTAACAATAATAGGAACATATGCCCCATCTACTGGAAATAAAAAGGAAGCAGAGAAATTCTATAATGAACTACAAGATATAAAGGATAGAATAAATAAAAATCACCATATAGTAATATTAGGAGACTTCAATGCAGAATTGAAAATAAATATATGGTATAATTAGGAGAAATTTTGGAAAACAAATGAGGAAAGAAATCCAATTGAGATTTCATAATGCCATAGCCAAACCTTCTCTACTATACGGAAGTGAATGCTGGACACTTCGAGCAAAAGATAAATCCCGTATTAATAGTTCACAAATGAGATTCCTCCGATCACTAACTGGAGTAACATTAAGGGATAGAATGAAAAGTGATGAGATAAGGATGCAGTGGAATAGCAGGGAAATGGTTGAACATATACAAAATTATCAGATTAAATGGTTCCAACATGTCCAGAGAATGTCAAATTCCCGTTTACCAAAGATGATTTACCACCTCAACCCTAAAGGCAAAAGAGACCTCGGAAGACCCTTCAACCGATGAAAAGATCATTTTTTGTAGTCGCAGAACGGGCATCATCACCCAATACTGCATTCGGAAGAAGAAGAAGACCAAACACAACTACAGTGAAACCTGTCTTAGCCGGAACCTTTATAAGAAGGAGACATGTAGAGACGGAAAGAAATCTCCAGAACGGTACGATTTTATATGTAAAATCGTCCTGTATAAGCCGGAAACCTTCATAACGCGGAAACGGAATGGTTTTTAAAATACCAATAGTTAATTTTTACCTCAGTAACGCGGAAAATTATTCTTAAGCACGTTCTAATTACAGTATTAATGACCACACGTGAAAATTTTGCATATGACGCTACTGCATTATATTGTTTTACCGTCTTGTGTTGCCTGCTTACGTAACCTGCGAGGGAGTTGGGAAACTCTTCAGTCCTGCAGTTTAGTTCCTTCTCGTTTTTGTGTAACAGAGTTGTTTTGTGTTGCCGTGCAAACTGTGCTGTGTTACATACACTATTTTGTCAGTATTTCAGTTCAATACGTTATGTCTTTAAAGCGTGCATGTAAAACCCTTACACTGCGTGAGAAAATTCAAGCTTGTAATTTGGGAACCCTTTATAAGAAGGAAAACTGCCAAGACGGAAATATATTTAGGGAATCGTCATGTTCCTTCATAGACAGGTTTTTACTGTATTAACAGTGTATTAGCAAAGTCTATGTAGTTTAGGGGGCACGCCGTAGCGTAGTGGTTAAGGCACTGAGCTACAAGCCGGAGGGTCGAGGGATCAAGTCCCGTTGGGGTCAGGATTTTTAAAACTGACCCAAACCTTCTGGCGGCACTATGGCCCTGGGGTCGACTCAGCCTCTAACGGAAATGAGTACCAGACGCCTGTTCTGGGGGTAAAGGCGGCCGTCACGCAGGGTTGACAACCCAGCTGACATAAAGTGCCGATTGTCTAGAAAAAGTGGGAGCCTTAACCTCCTACTACACCAAGGGCCTCCGGGCCTGTTGTGGGATCACTTTACTTTTTTTACTTTTTTATGTAGTTTAGAAAAGTTGCAACATTCAGGATTGTTGCTAGAGTATTTGAATATGTAGGAAGGAGGGTAAGAAGTGGTCACACAGTGATTGGCTGTTGCCATGGTATTAAATGCGTTGCTATAACAACACAGATCAACAATTAACAAATGCTAAAGAACCGCCCATTCCACTATAATGAGTAATTAATTTAATCTTATTTATTTATTTGGAAAATCTTAATAGACATACATACATAGTGTTCTGCCCAAGAGCAGGTGTCTTTTACTGCAAACTCAGCATTCTCCACTCTTTCCTTAACTCAGCTTTCCTTTTTGTATCTGCATACAAACCATTTATTTTAACATTGTCTATCATCTGATGCCTTTTTCTGCATCTTACCTTGTTCCCGCTGACCATTCCTTCTAGGGCATCCGTCAGCAGGCAGTTTCTTCTTATCCAGTGGACAATCCAATTTATTTTCCTCTTCTTTATGCGTTCTAGCATTGTTCTTCCTTCACCGACTCTATCTATGCACATCTTTATTTTTTAATTTGTCTGTCCATTTTATACGCTCCATCCTTCTCCATATCCACATCTCAAAAGCTTCCAGTCGCTTTTCCTCATTCCGTCGTAATGTCCAAGTCTCTGCTATACTCCACACAAAGCACTTCACTAGCCTCTTCTGTAATTCTTTTGCCAAAGGTCCACAGAAAATGCTTCTCTTCTTGTTAAAAGCTTCTTTTGCCATTGCTATCCTCTGCTTTACTTCTTGACTGCCGTTCATGTTACTACTGATAGTACAACCCAAGTATTTGAAGCTCTCCACTTGCTCAATGACCTGATCTTTAATCTTCTTAATGGATCCATCCATAGTAATTCTGCCCGAAGGCAGGTCCTTCACTGCAATCATAGCATTTTCATGCTATGCTTGCAGCTTTACTAGGGAATTGTGTAGGTGTGGTAGCTTCCCGTTGCTTTCCACACCTGTGAAGGATGATGATGATGATGATGATGATAATGATAAGGGTGTTGATGATGATGATGATGGCCATATGATTTCGGGGACCGTTTGTGCCTTAAAGTTTTCCTGACATTTGTCTTACAGGTGAGGAAAAACCCCGATAAAAACCTCACCCATAAAAACTGCCCCGACCGGGGACCGAACCCGGGTCCGCTGCGTGACAAGGCAGCACGCTACCTCGAGACCACAGCGGTGGACTCTTAATAGATATGTATTTATAAATAAATAAATAAATAAATAAATAAATAAGATTCATAAAGGAGTAATTCCGGTTTCATGGGTTTAATGGAAATTAGGTATCGTAATACTAGTATATTATGAAGCTAATCGTGACGGAACATCAGAAAGTGTAAAAAACATAATTATGTTATATTAAGCATGACGAGCTCTCGTAACTCGACAGTCATCTCCCGTATCCAAAAATTCGAAACAACAGACTGCTCTCAAAAGCATTAATAAATACAGGCTACGTTAAATTAAAACACGTCAACGAGAGGTCGTCTGACCTTCCACAAGGCCCGAAGATGTAAATGCATCGCGTGTTACTTTATAGTATTGTATAATTGTATAACAATTTTGATACAGATTAGTCCTAATTACGCAAATACCAAATCACAATATATATATTCAATAAAAGTATATATATGGTCACACATTGAAACACATTCCATAGTAATTCTACCCGAGGGCAGGTCCTTCACTGCAATCATAGCATTTTCATGCTATGCTTGCAGCTTTACTAGGGAATTGTGTAGGTGTGGTAGCTTCCCGTTGCTTTCCACACCGGTGAAGGATGATAATGATAAGGATGATGATGATGGCCATACGATTTTTGGGACCATTTGGGCCTTAAAGTTTTCCTGACATTTGTCTTACAGGTGAGGAAAAACCCCGATAAAAACCTCACCCAGAAAAACTGCCCCGACCGGAGATCGAACCCGGGCCCGCTGCGTGACAAGGCAGCACGCTACCTCGAGACCACAGCGGTAGACTATATATATATATATATATATATATATATATATATATATATTTCAATAAAAGTAAATAAATGGTCACGCATAGAAATACATTCCATAGTAATTCTACCCGAGGGCAGGTCTTTCACTGCAATCATAGCATTTTGATGCTGTGCTTTGTACCCATACTAGGGAATTATAGATGTGATAGATTCCCGTTGCTTTCCACACCGGTGAAGGATGATGATGATGCCAGAATAAATAAAACATTATATTATTATTATTATTATTATTATTATGATAATGATAAGGATAATTATGATGGCCGGATGATTTTCGGGGACCGTTGGGCCCTAAGCTTCCTGACATTTGTCTTACAGGTGAAGAAAAAACCCGAAAAAATACCTCACCAAGGAGCCTGTCCCGACCGGGAATCGAATCCGGGCCAAGGCAGCACGCTACCTCGAGACCACAGCGGTGGACTATACGTACATTAATATGTAAAAAAAAATGTATCAATTATGCAATAGAAAAATTACAAAGAAATGTTGAAAATTGTTTTAAAAATGTTTTTATATAACTTGAAACGTAAAAAAAAAAAAAAAAAAAAAAAAAAAACACGAATTGCATACATAGAGTGTGTCCCATCAGTTCTAAAGCCAATCACGGCAGTAAATAACAAGATATTTCTCCATACTATAGCAGGATTTTAATATTATAATAAATATGAAAGTTTAAGTTAATAATTTTATATTTTAAAATTTAAATATAACTTAAATAAAGAAAAACATCTAAATAATTAATTGTTGTTCATTGTTGAATAAAAATGTCTCAGTAACAATTAAAGAAATCGTATTATATAAGTCTTTCTAAATAATGCTTTTAAAATTGTGTTTTAAGTCATTGTTGTCTGAAATATAAAGCTTTCTGTTATAACTGTAATAAGAACACCTGCTTAACTTAATATTTTTAAATAAAAGTATACTATATTCGGATTGGGTGTTAAAATAATTAACTTTTTGATTTAACAAATCAAATTTAAACATTATATTAACCAATGGAATTTAAACCTAACATCATGTGATGTAATAATGTTCTTTAAAATTATAACAGAATTACACTGGTCAGTCAGCATATAAATTTCATCAAGGATAGAAGCAATAACAGCTCTCCTGATAAAATGTGATATTTAATACAAGAAGAATAGTTGATTCAAGAATAGAAAAGAAAATAATTTTATTTTAATTGACGGTGAAGAATAATACCACCTATATTTACTTGATCTGCTGGGAAATTAAATAGTAAATAAATTTACAACTATTTCTACAAGAAGCAGTTATAAGTGATTTTGAAAGTGTTTTCCTATCTTGTGTCCCGCGCCGTAGCCGAGCGGTTAAGGTAGGAAGCCTTGGCGCAGAGCTACGGGATTTGCGCTGGTTCGATTCTCCATGGGGGAAGAAATTTTCTCATAGTATTTCAGCCAGTATGGGACCGGTGCCCACCCAGTATCGTGAGGCAATTGGGTAGCTACAATAAGTAGCGGCTCCAGGTTGAGGAACCAGCTATAACGGCTGGGGGACTCGACATGCTAACCACATGTCACCCCTACACTGGCTGTTGATCATCTACCTCTGTGATTGACACATGTGGATGTGAAGGGCCAGCCGGCAACCGCTGAAAAAGTGGAAAGACCCTCAATCGGAATCGGTGTACCAACTCCGACCTTGAGAAGAGAATCCAGCTCGACCGAAAATCAAACCCAATCTGAACCAGTAATTCTTTTTGAGACACTAATCCTTCAAAATGTTACTACATCATCGGTTATCAAGAGAGTTAGCTGCTTCAAAACATCGCCACAATATGGGAAAAGAATTACTTCTTCAATACTTTAGGGGGTTAGTTAGGTTTTATCGGCAATCAGAAGGGATGATGTTTGTGAAACATGTCAATCAGTTACGCCGTGAAGGACAAAATCTTTTAGAACCTAAAAATTGCATTCCATAAGCATTTAACATATAAACAAAGTACGTGAAATATAATTATGTATAAAATATGTAAAAATATGCGATTACCTTTAAAATATGTAACGGGCTTCCAATATAAAACCGGACCGGCCTTACGGAGTTTCACCCGGCACGCAGTGCTGTCTCTTCCTCCCGCAATTCACCCTGCCTGCCACCCGTCCTTGAACTGTTTCTTACCTTATAGAAACTGCTGGAAATGTTGTCCTCCCGCAGTTAAACAGGCATTATACCGAGTAAACACATTTAGATGGACACGCTGTAGTTCGGGCACTGTCAAGTTTCTGATTTAATTTCTTATGTTGTTCTTCAGTTCTTCCAATGTTTGCGGATTTGTTTTGTACACTTTGTCTTTCAGGCTACCCCACAAATAAAAATCACACACTGTTAGATCTGGGGAGCGAGTGTTTCTTATTTTTAGTACTGAACCAGTGGTCTCAAATTTAGTCACAAGATAGTGGATTGTCGATCTGGAAGGAGGTAATTGTCCAGGGAAGTACCGAATAAATTCCTCGCGAACGCGACGAGCTGATTCGTATTTATAATAACATTTACACACATAAATGCGTTGCTCTAATGTCAGCTGACGTCTCATCTTGTCGAACGATAGTAAACTGACTAGTTCAAGGACGAGCGGCTGGCAGAGTGAAATGCGGACGAGGAGAGAGCGCTGACTGACGGGTGAAACCCCGTGAGGCCGGTCCGGGTTTATATTGGAAGCCCGGTAGTATTGTACGGAATATTTAGAAATATATACCGTGAACATGAAACATAAGGTCGCAGAAACTTATTTAAGTTCTCAGACTGGAAAAAAATATCGAGAAAAAAAATGTAATTATGTAGAAATCCCAACACTATTTACTCGTATAACAAATATGTACAGCATTACGACTGCAACTCAAATGCGGATGTTCTCTGTGTCGGATTATACATCTCATTCTTGGGATATTCTTTACAAATCGGACAGTACCTAATTATTATACATATCTGTGGCTCGGAACCAACAACTTTTTAACTTCTCCACACGCAACAGCTAATGACAAATGAGGGAAATTTTGTGGAAGTGGCTGAATTCAAATACCTAGGAACAATAATCACAAATAGGAATGAGATGCACAAGGAAATTAAACATAGGCTCAATTCTGGAAATGCGTGCTATTATGCATTGCAAAAAAACGTTAAACTGAAAATATATAAAACTATTATTCTACCAGTTATATTATATGGGTGCGAAACATGGACTCTTACCTAAAGGGAGGAAAGGAGATTACGAGTATTTGGGAATAAAGTACTTACGAAAATTTTTGGACCAAAGAGAGATGAACAAACAGGTGAATGGAGAAGACTACACAACAATGAATTACATGGTCTTTATAGGAAGCCAGATATAATAAGAACAGTTAAGTCTCGTAGACTGCGATGGGCAGGACATGTTGCACGTATGGGGAATGAAATACTTGCATGGAAGCTTCTTGTAGGAAAGCCAGAGGGAAAACGCCCAGTTGGTAGACCAAGAATGAGGTGGAAGAATAACATTAACTATGATTTGAGGGAAGTAGATTATACAGGGAATGATTGGAAAGCATTAGCTCAGGATAGGGATGTATGCAGAGCTTATGTCCGTGCGGCCATGAACCTATGGGTTCGATAGTGCCAGTGAGTAAGTAAGTAAGTATTCATGTAATTAATAAAAATCATGAAAACTGTAGAAAAATACGGCAAGTTGCTTGTTTGTATATTAGAATATAACTTTTTTAACGTTACCTTAAGATAGGCAATTGGACGTACAGTAGCAGCCTGCGACCTGATAACACAAGTTGATCTTCCTTACCCTCTTCACGTTCAACATCAAGCTGTTGTCCTTGACATCTCTCTGGCTAACATTTTATTTCTTTTTTGTTTTGTTGAAGAGTGAAACGTCGGCGTAGCAAGCACAGCTTCTGACTCACATTTCTGTTACCACTTGACTCAATATGATTATCCGCACTAAATTCTATGAATACACAAGCATTGTTATTGCTATTTTATTGTTATTAAGTTTCAAGGAAAAAAATACTATTTTCAATTTATTTACAAAATAAAATAGTCAAAGTTGTATATGATCTTATATATATATATATATATATATATATATATATATATATATATATATATATACTTACTCACTGGCACTATCGAACCCGTAGGTTCATGGCCACGCGGACATAAGCTCTCCATACATCCCTATCCTGAGCTAATGCTTTCCAATCATTCCCTGTATAATCTACTTCCCTCAAATTATAGTTAATGTTGTTCTCCCACATCATTCTTGGTCTACCAACTGGGCGTTTTCCCTCTGGTTTTCCTACAAAAAGCTTCCATGCACATCTTTCATTCCCCATTCGTGCCACATGTCCTGCCCATCGCAGTCTACGAGACTTAACTGTTCTTATTATATCCGGCTTCCTATAAAGACCACGTAGTTCTCATCTGTCTGTTCATCTCTCTTTGGTCCAAAAATTTTCCTAAAAACTTTATTCTCAAATACTCGTAATCTCATTTCCTCCCTTAAAGTAAGAGTCCATGTTTCGCACCCATATAAAATAATTGGTAGAATAATAGTTTTATATATTTTCAGCTTAACGTTTTTTTGAAAGGAGTTGGGACATCAAAAGTCTCTGCAATGCATAATAGCAAGCATTTCCAGAACTGAGCCTATGTTCAATTTCTTTGTGCATCTCATTCCTATTTGTGATTATTGTTCCTAAGTATTTGAATTCAGCCACTTCCTCAAAATTTCCCTCATTTGTCATTAGCTGTCCATTTCCATTATATACTGAATTTCTACGTGTGACCGTATATTTAGTTTTACTGATATTTACTTCCAGTCCTAATTTTTTAGTGTTTTATATATATATATATATATATATATATATATATATATATATAATAATCTTGGGGAAATTTCTGCATCCTTTGAAATTAGGACAGCAGTAAGACAAAGAGATGGACTTCCACTACTCTTCAATTGTGTTCTTGATAAAGTAATAGAAGAATGGCGTAAACAGAAAACAATGTTTAAATGTAATCAACCAATCATATTAGGAAGAGGGAAATTGAAGATTGATTGCCTAGCATATGCTGATGATCTAGCAATCTTAACCCGTGACGTTGTAACAGCACAAAAATAGATTGAATTATTAAATTACATTGCAGAGAAAGTTGGTCTGCAGATTTCTTTTGAAAAGATATTTCATGCAATAAACAAGCACCAAAATACCTGGAAACCAAATATGGAAAAATTAAACGAGTTTCATAATTTAAATATCTTGGTGAAATAATTCAGGAAAATGAAATTGAAACTAAAGCCAATAAAAGTAGATGCCAAAAAATGGAAACAGCATTTCGGCTTACTCACAACACTTACAATAAAAAATGCATATCTTTACATACAAAACTACGACACTATAACACTGTAATTAAACCAGAGTGCCTCTATGGAGCAGAAACATTAATTTTGAACAGAAAAAAAGATATCGAAAATATAGTGAAAAAAAAAATGCAAAATTATAAGAAAAGTTTTAGGTCCACAAGTCATAGGTGAAGCATTTGGACTCAGAAGTAAAAAGGAAATAAAAATATATACAGACATTCATAGTGATATTAGAAAATGAAGGTTAAAAAAATTTTATGGCCATATTAAACGAATGAACTCAAATAGGCTTACAAAACAGATAATGGAATTCTACGAAAACAGAAGTAAAGCTCCAGTGGATACTATGAAGTGGATTGATGAAGTCAAAATAGACTTAAAATTGGCAGGAATTACTAAAGAAGATATCCCAAACAGAGATATATTTAGAGTTAAGGTGAATAAAGTGGCAAGTTGACCAAGAGGACAAACCGAAGAAAAGAACTGGAACTTGGACAGATGATAGAAAACAAGCTCATAGCAAAAGATTGAAAGAAATTTGGGCTCAAAGGAAACGCCTCTAAGTACTTTGCGTAGTCCTACATGGGCTCATCCGCAATCAAAAAAAAAAATAATAATAATCTTCCTTCCAGGTATTAGGCCAAGACCTGTTACGATCCTATAGAAAATTTTCCCTCCAGCGTTTCATAGGACGCCCCATAGATCTTCGTTCTCTTGGTATATAATTATAAGCAGCTTTGGATCTGATTTGAACTCATTCTTTCAAGATGGTGTTTCCAATTTAGTTGGTACTGTTTAATATATTCCAAATTGGCGTAGTCTTCAATTGTTGTAAGATATCGGTGTTCCTTTTCCGATCCCATCTGGTGTAACCCGCTTTTCTGCACGTGAATCTCATTTCACATGCTATTATTCTGCTTTCATGTTGTCTTTTTAGTGTCCATGCTTCAATACCACAGGTCAACACTGGTCTAGCCAAAGTGTTATATAAACGTAATCTGGTGTTTTTTTTTTGTACAAGGGATGGTTTCATAACTTTATTAATAATTCCCAAACTTTTATTATAACTAGTAATTTTTTCAGTATAAATATATATATTCGTATGTACAATATCGCGGCAGACGTCAAATCTATATTCTAGGCCTAGTTCTTACATCCAGTATTTTGTTTCGCGCTCTTTCTTGCAGTCCCTCTAAATCACGGGACACAGAATATTTGATATAATCTAATGCGAAAAAATTTACATTCAAAGAAGTAATTAATAAATAAAACTAATTGAGGATTACATCAGGTGACCGCGGAGACCACCGAAGAAGAAAAGTCTCTTTTGAACTTCCTATACCACGTATGGGTTGTTTTGTCTGCAAGTGCTGCAGTAGGCCGTTGTGTAGGCACACGATTCGTATTTAGCGAATCCAAAACGCATAAAAACTTTCCTGTAAAAAATAAAATAGCCTAATACCAGTTTTAGAGAAGTCTAAACGAATTAAGCTATTGACGTCATGAAAATATTTTTGAAATATTTTTTATACATGATCTCCCACTCTATCTAGTAGACATAAAAAATTATCATAATCGATATATGTATGTGTGTAACAACACTCAAGTGGCCACAATTTTTGTTTTATCTTCTTGTAACCCAATGTTTCCCTTAACAGAGATTTGGGCGCTCTCCCCGTACAGGGAAGTATTTGAACCATACTAATTAAGTTACACTTGTTTTCGTATAAATGTCATTTTGAGTGGTCGCTGGTCAGCGTTCCGCCTCATACTGACATCTAGGAAACCAAGGTAGTACTAGGACGGGAAAATTCGGTAAATTTTGCTTAGAGGCCTTTCATTCAGGCTTAAGGATCTTTTACGAGCCTGAAAATCTTCAAGAATCGGGACCCACGGCTTAAAGTCCCTCCCGGAGGACTTGCTCCTTGGATTTTTCCATCCTAAAAATCCATCGACCCCGGCCGGATTTGAACCCGCGACCCTCGGGACCAGAGGCAAGGAGCATAACCACTAGTCCACCGCGGCCGATATTTTTGTTTTATCAGAATCAAATTTGGCATAGTCCTATACCAATAATTAAAAAAAAGTAAGGTCGAGTTCTTTAACCATCAAATCGGACCATTACTTGCAGGAGTTCATCTGAAAACGAACTTTAAAAATCGCTCTAGCGGTCGCACTTTTCGATGATTCACAATGAAACTCAGTACATGACAAATGAAATAAAAATGCGGAAGGTATTCTCAAAAATCAGCGAAATCTGACCATTAGAAGTGGGGGTTTATCTGAAACCAAAAATTTTAAATTCGCTCTAGCAACCACAATGTTTGCGTCTAAGCAATTTGTACCACATAATTTAATAATCCGTCCTGCACCGTAGCCGAGTGGTTAAGGAAATAAGTGTTGGCGCAGAGCTACAGGACTTGCGCTGGTTCGAGTCCCCATGCGGGAAAAAATTTGCTCATGGAATTTCGGCCAGTATGGGACCGGTGCCCACCCAGCACCGTGAAGCATTTGGTTAGCTACAATAAGTAGCGACTCCAGGTTGAGAAGACCAGTTATAACGGCTGGGGGATCTGACATGCTGACCACATGTCACCCCTATACTCTCTGATTAACACATGTGGATGTGAGGCAAGCAGCCGGTTGCAGGCAAAGGGCCTTCTAAGTTTGTCGCGCTTGGAGTTTAAGTTTTTTTAATTTAATTATCCCTTAAATGTCCACCGCAGTGGTCTCGAGGTAGCGTGCTGCCTTGTCATGCAGCGGGCCCGAGTTCGATTCCCGGCCGGGACAGGCTCGTGGGTGAAGTTTTTTTCGGGGTTTTTCCTCACCTGTAAGAGAAATGTCAGGGCCCAACGGTCCCCGAAAAATCATCCGGCCATCATCCTTATCATTATCATCACCATCTTTCATCGGTGTGGAAAGCAACGGGAAGCTACCACACCTATAGTTCCCTAGTAAAGCTGCAAAGCATAGCAAGAAAATGCTGTGATTGCAGTGAAAGGCCTGCCTTCTGGCAGAATTACTATACATGGATGGATCCCTTAAATGTCCGTGGTCTCGAGGTAGCGTGCTGCCTTGTCACGCAGCGGGCCCGGGTTAGATTTCCGGTCGGGAGAGGCTCCTAGGTGAGGTTTTTTCGGGGTTTTTCCTCACCTGTAAAAGAAATTTGAGGAAGCTTAGGGCCCTTCGATGCCCGAAAATCATCCGGCCATCATCATTATCCTTATCTTTATCATCATCATCCTACACCGGTGTGGAAAGCAAAGGGAAGCTACCACACCTATAATGCCCTAGTAATGTGCAAAGCATAGCATGGAAATGCTGTGATTGCAGTGAAAGACCTGCCCTCGTGCAGAATTACTATGGATGGATGGATCCCTTAAATGTCCACCGTAGTGGTCTCGAGGTAGCGTGCTGCCTTGTCACGCAGCGGGCCCGGGTTCGATTCCCGGTCGGGAGAGGCTCCTGGGTGAGGTCTTTTTCGGGGTTTTTCCTCATCTGTAAGAGAAATGTCAGGAAGCTTAGGGCCCTTCGGTGCCCGAAAATTATCCGGCCATCATCACCCTATCATTATCATCATCTTCATCATTCTTGACCGGTGTGGAAAGCAACGGCAAGCTACCATGTGCAAATCCTTTCGGCATAGTTCTTGGGTTCATTTAAGCAAACAAGGTAAAGATATCATGGAGGGTTAATATTAATGTACGCACGGGTTAATTGTTGTATATTTACACGAGTAATAATTTACATTTTCAGATTTAAAAAAAAATAGTTTTCAAAACTCAGTTCTTTATCCAATAGCAGAATTTTAATATCATAATGAATATAAAAGTTAAAGTTAATAATTTTGTATTTTAAAATTTTCTTAATATTTAAATATAACTTAAATAAAAACATCTAAATAATTCATTGATAGTTATTGTTGAATAAAAATGTCTCAGTAACAATTAAAGAAATTGTACTACATAACGGTCTTTGTAAAGAATGCTTTTAAAAATTGTTTTAAGTCATTGTTGTCAAAATTATAAATCCTTCTGTTATAATTGTAATAAGAACACCTGCTTAACTTCATATTCTTAAATGAAAGTAAACTAAATTCTGATTGGATGTTAAAACAATTAATTTTCTTATTTAACAAATAAATTTAAACCTTATATTTAAAGAATTATTAACCAATAGAATTTAAAAATACCATCATGTGATGTAATAATGGTCTTAAAATTATAAAAGAATTACACTAGTCATTCTGCATACAACTTTCAACAAATATAGAAGCAATAGAGCTCACCTGATAAAATGTAATACTTAATACAAGAAGAATAACTGATTCAAGAAAAGAAAATATTTTAATTGACGGCGAAGAATAATACCACCTACATTTATTTAATCTGCTGAGAAATTAAGAACTGAATAAATTTGCAATTATTTCTACAAGAAACAGTTTAAGTGTTTTCCTATCCAGTGTGCCAACTTCCGACCCTAAGAAGAGAATCCAGCTCTACCGAAAATTAAACCCAACCTGAACCAGTAATTCTTTTTCGGGACACAAATCCTTCAAAATGTTACTACAACATCGGGCATGAAGAGAATTACTACTCTTCTATTTATTCTGAAAAACGTCGTCTAAGATATCGTAGAACTGTCCACTCCCTATCCCTTCTCTATAAAATCCTTCACACATCATCGCCTAATTATTTATCACCACGCCGCTTCATCAGACTATCCGACACACATAATCTTGACACTCGATCCCATCAGCACATTGTCCTTTATATCCCTCCTCATCACACTGTACATTATTCATTATATTTTACGGTCTCACTTACCAAAACATGGAATTCCCTTCCGCCCTATGTCAGAGACTGTAAAACTATAACATCCTTCAAAAATAAATTAAAGAATTATTTAATAACAAACTAACTTATACACCTCACTGATAGTATTCTTTTAACAATTAATAAATTTAATCATCTATTAAAATAATATTAAGATTAACAAATATTTTCTTTTGTTTTGTTTTAAATATTGTACAAACGTAAAATTAGTTTTCTATATCTCATTATTTTTCTTTGTTTTTTATAAACATTAGACAGGGACAATTTAATATGTCTTGCTTGTATACATTGTATTATTAGTTTTAGTCTTAATTTTAACTAACATTAACTGGTTGCATTATAGATCGTAATATAATAGATATCTTTTTGATCAAATTTTTATTTACTTACTTACTTACTCACTGACACTATCAAACTCGTAGGTTCATAGCCGCGCGGACATAAGCTCTCCATACATCCCTATCCTGAGTTAATGTTTTCCAATCATTCCCTGTATAATCTACTTCCCTCAAATCATAGTTAATGTTATTCTCCCACCTCATTCTTGGTCTACCAACTGGGCGTTTTCCCTCTGGCTTTCCTACAAGAAGCTTCCCGCTATTGTATAAAGTCCTAACATTCCATATTCCTAGGAACATGTCCCTGTGTTTGAGCCTTTGGCATGGGTTCCCTGAAGTAGTACCCGCCCGGAGAACCGAATGGGGGACTATTTGACCTCCGGAAAATTTTACCCCAGTTGAACCCATGTCCGCATTTCTTGACAGTTGTATTTTTACGGTGAAAGATCGTCACTCTTTCGCCCAAGGTACTTTTTTCGTCTGGCTTATCACCTTCGACCAGTCCGGCATTGGTAACCCTATCGGCAGCAATGCTACCGCCAGCATAGCTCTCAGGATCATTTAAGCACGCAAGCCACTCCACCACGACAAGGTAAAGATAAATTTTTATTTAGTATTTAATATTAGAGTTCATTTTAATTGTTATATTCTGATGTAATAAATGTTTGTCCTGGTGAGTGGAAGAGATGGCCACATGGCCTTAACTCCACCAGGCTAAATAAATAAATCTAAATCTAAATCCAAAAAAAATGAGACATACAGGAGACTGTGAGGATATGCTTATTGGTGAAAACGGTCTATAAATTAAAATGCAAACATTGATACCTTTAAAGTTAACAAATCCTACGAGGTCTACTGTACAGTGATGTAAGCTGGTGAGAGATTCAAGGTCAAGAGCATGTGATTTACACCAACATCTATTTATCTCTGCCCATCTGGCGGAACCGAATGATGTAACCAGTTTTGCGACGTCATACTTCTTTCGCTATCCCCCAATATTACATTAACAAACTAATTTAAGCCTGATAATCCTTTCAAATTAAATAAATTCCTACACAAACTGAAGTTTTAAAATACCCAACTCAACAGGACTCATACAAAATTCTTTTTAAATATTTCATCCATTTTAAAACAAAAACTTCAGAAAATCACAGAAGATAAAATTGGAGAGGAACAATGTGGATTCCGAAAAGGTCGATCGTGTATCGACGCCATATTTGTTGTAAAACAACTAATTGAGAAGTGGAAGGAATTTAATATCCCCCTATATATATCATTTTTAGATTTTGAAAAGGCCTATGAAAGAGTCAAACGGGACATAATGTGAAAAATATTGGAAATCTACCAAGTCCCCAATAATTTAATAAATGCTATAAAAAGTTTATATGAAACCACATTTATAAAAGTAAAGTTAGATCATGGAAAAAATAACAGATAAATTTGAAATTAACCAAGGTTTAAGACAGGGATGTGGACTATCTCCATTACTGTTTATTCTATATCTGAATGAAATTGTCCAGGAGTGGAAAAAACTAAACCCCCCAGGAGTAAAAATATGTAGAGGAAACCAAATACAAACAATAATCTTCGCAGATGATCAAGTACTTCTAGCAGAGAATGAAGATGATTTGCAGAGATCAGTGTTTAAATTTCAGAATACCCTGGAAAAATATAACATGAAAATATCTGAAAATAAAACCAAATCCATGGCAATCACTGGAAAGGGACTTTCGAGAATAAATAATAATAAATAATAAACCAATAGAACAAGTAACACACTTTAATTATTTAGGTAATAATATATCACAGTTTCATAATCAAAGGGTGTGGAAACAAATTTTAAAAAAATATAACAGACTAAATGGTGTAATTAGGAGAAATTTTGGAAAACAAATGAGAAAAGAAATCCAATTGAGATTTCATAATGCCATAGCCAAACCTTCTCTACTATACGGAAGTGAATGCTGGGCACTTCGAGCAAAAGATAAATCCCGCATTAATAGTTCACAAATGAGATTCCTCCGATCACTAACTGGAGTAACTTTAAGGGATAGAATGAAAAGTGATGAGATAAGGATGCAGTGGACTAGTAGGGAAATGGCGGAACATATACAAAATTACCAGATTAAATGGTTCCAACACGTCCAGAGAATGTCAAATTCCCGTTTACCAAAGATGATTTACCAGCTCAAACCTAAAGGCAAACGAGACCTCGGAAGACCCTTCAACCGATGGAAAGATAATTTTTTGTAGTCGCAGAACGGGCATCATCACCCAATACTGCATTCGGAAGAAGAAGAAGAAGAAAATATTTCACAATCGGCCGCGGTGGACTAGTAGTTATGCTCCTTGCCTCTGGTCCCGAGGGTCGCGGGTTCAAACCCGGCCGGGGTCGATGGATTTTTTAGGACGGAAAAATCCAAGGAGCAAGTCCTCCGGGAGGATCTTTAAGCCGTGAGTCCCCAGTCTGAAGATTTTCAGGCTCGTAAAAAATCCTTAAGCCTGAATGGAAAGGCTTCTAAGCAAAATTTACCGAATTTTCCCGTCCTAGTACTACCTTGGTTTCCTAGATGTCAGTATGAGGCGGAACACTGACCACGGAACCACTCATCTATACGAAAACAAGTGTAACTAAATTAATATGGTTCAAATTCTTCCCTGTAGGGGGAGAGCGCCTAAATCTCTGTAAAGGGAAAACATGGGCTTACAATACAAAAATATTTCACAATAAAGAAAATACGCAAATTTATCATCATCATCATCCGGTATCGTGGCAGCTGCCGCCGTCTTCCGGAAACCAAACGCCATTCCTCTCTGTCCATCCACTGATCTTCCTCCATACCTCTGATATTCATAGCTGCTTGTACCCCTTCTATCCAAGTTTTCTTCGGTCTTCCTCTCTTCTTCCTTTCCATTGGGATTCATTCCATAACAATTTTTGGCAATCTTTTGACATGACCATACCACTGCAATCTTTTCTTTTCTATAATGTCTATGATGTCCGGCTCCTCTTGGACTCCCATAATTCCCCTTATTTCTTTATTTCGTATTGTATCCATTCTAGATTTTCCAGCTGATCTTCTTAAAACATCCATTTCTGTACTTAAAATTATTTTCATTTCCCTGGTAGGAATTTGCAAATTTATAAATATGATATTAATATTAAATATAATTAATCTGTATAATCTTAATATTTAAATACAATTGAAAAAAGTGTCTCATTAACCAAAATGTATTTTAATGATTTACAGTAGCTTTAATTACAGTGCTCATATCAGGTCTTATGTCATGGTCATTAAGTCTAGTCTATGGAATTCGGTGTTCTGGTTCAGACTACAGAATCTGACATTCCGATCGAAGTCCTCTCAGTGTTATGATAACCGGTGCACAGGCCTTGTGTGGAAAGTGCTCTGTAACCTTATTCCACAAACATCACAGTACCAGAACAAACCTATGGAAAGGCTATTTTGTATTATTCTGAGATCTGACACTTTTATATGTGGATAATAATACTCGAACTGCCATTAGTCACTGCATTACAATTTTATTTGAAGCGAATTAAAAAAAAAGTACTATCTTCATTTAAAGTATATGTCTATCCCGCCAGTCATACAATTGTAATATGAATATTTAATATGAATTACGTGTTTAACTTAATGTATATTATGACCCGCTGGTTTTGAATATACCAAACCATAATTCAGAGCATTTTAACATATGGTGCTGAAGTCTGGCAAATTCCTACCAGGGAAATGAAAAGAATTTTAAGTACAGAAATGGATGTTTTAAGAAGATCAGCTGGAAAATCTAGAATGGATAGAATACGAAATAAAGAAATAAGGGAAAGCATGGGTGTACAAGAGCAGCCGGACATTATAGAAAAGAAAAGATTGCAGTGGTATGGTCATGTCAAACGAATGCCAGAGCAAAGATTGCCAAAAATTGTTATGGAATGAATCCCAATGGAAAGGAGGAAGAGAGGAAGACCGAAGAAAACTTGGGTAGAAGGGGTACAAGCAGCTATGAATATCAGAGGAATGGAGGAAGATCAATGGATGGATAGAGAGGAATGGCGTTTGGTTTCCGGAAGACGGCGACAGCTGCCATGATACCGGATGATGATGATGATGATGGGTTTCTTATGCTTTTAAGGACCTTCGGGACTTGGAAAATCTGGTAGCGTATCTAGACGAGCGTTAGTATTAGGATGCACAGTTATATATGCATACGTGTTTTGAAATAAACAAATGGATTCTTAAATTTAACTATTTTATTTCTAGAGAATAATGATTAGAAATAAACCTAAGTGTCTAGCCCAAAATAACTAATCTAAGCTTATATTATGAAACCCTACATCCTAACTTTCTTAGAGTTTGAGAACGGGAGATGTGGGAAAATAAATCTACCCTAATCTACATTTTTTAAAATTCTAATATCCCTCTTTAAATATAGTATTAAATAGTTTAATTGTACTTGATTCCCTTCCAAAAATCCTAGCAATTTTGTTAAGAAAAATGGTAGCTTACTCACCCATCAGCTGCTCTTGTTTTCACAGACAGACACGAGACCTTACTTTTCCAGGGTTAAATACTCAACTTGACCTATATTTCCACTGACTAACTGTACTAACATACACAGCCTTAACAGTAGTAACATTCCACTCTAAAATTAGAGATTTTACAGTTAACTTCCTTGAAAACCCTCTTCTGAAATATATAATGTCTAAACTTTATTTCAACAAACTTTTGTTTGAATAATTAAAATAATCTATAAAATAATTAAATAAAATACTCTATGTATTCATAACATATTCCCCCCTTCTTAAACCCAAGAAAGGGTCTTTTAAGGCCCATTTGGGGCCGCTGAAGTTGTGTACTTAACTAAGCACAAGCTTTCTAGGTGATCTGGTTTTTGGTTACATTTGATACTACAGATTTGCTCTATCTCCTGTTCCTAAAGGCTACTTAACCCTTTTCAAAATACTATTCATAAACAGGAATTTTAATATGTTATGGATACATAGAGTATTTTATTTAATCATTTTATAGATTATTTTAATTCTTTAAACAAAAGTTTGTTGAAATAAAGTTTAGACATGATATATTTCAAAACCCTCTTCTGAAATATATCATGGCTAAACTTTATTTCAACAAACTTTTGTTTGAATAATTAAAATAATCTATAAAATAATCAAATAAAATACTCTATGTATTCATAACAATGTATTTCATTCTTCTTTAAATTCTTCGTAAGTTAACCATATGCAGAATGAGTGTTATGATTATGTATGTAAATAAGAGTTTTATGGCGTCTCATAACTAAGGCTAGGATTTTTATGTAATATTAACATGCAAAATATGTACACAGCGACAAAAAGAATGAGCCGCTTCAAAAAGCAGAGCTCTTGTTATGGCCCACTGCGCATACCCGAAAAGCCATAGCTGAGATTCACGAGGTAACGCACTGTTAAATGTTTTAAATGCGCTGCATTTGGTTTTAATGGTCTTAAATAGTTAAAGAACAGTGAAGGAGACATGTTTCTAGATATTTAAGAGTGTTGGACAAATGCAATATTACGCAAATTGCGACATTTTAAATAAAGTTCAACTCTCGTTCATAGTGTAAAAGTAAACACGGCAACTAGTATCAGACGTTCGAGTAGCGTAGATGGTTAAACTTCTTACAACAAGATAAAATGTATGTGAAAGCCAGGGTTCAAATCCTCCGACATTTTTGTTTATTTTTATTTTTGTATCCTATACATACTATAATATTTAATTCCTGCCACATAATCTACGTTCACTTTACACGATCTTAAGTAATATTCCTGCCTCTGTAATACTATTTAGCTACCGGCATAAATTTAATTGTGCGTGCAGTGCCACGTTTTAATAATAATGCTATAAATTTATGTAATATAACATAATATAGCTTCATATATTTATGTGTTTATTTATTTATTACGTATTAGTGAGTAAAAAGTTTCAACCTTCAATTAAAATATTTAGTTTATATATGTCAAGTCCATCATAATAATAGCTCATAGATGATGGACAATAATAAAAAAATTATTATTATTATTATTATTATTATCCGTCATCTATAAAAAAATTAGTAATACTAATACTACTACTACTACTACTCCTACTACTACTACTACTACTACTAATAATAATAATAATAATAATAATAATAATAATAATAGGATGTATCAAACGATGTGAAGAATATAATTACCTGGGGATCAAAATTAACTCAAAATCTCCCCAAGAACATTACATAAAATATAGAATTCAAAAGGGCAGATCGGTAATAACATTGTTAGACGGAGTTTTGTGGAATAACAACATAAGAATAGATACCAAATTAGAAATTATAAATCCATAATCCGAAGCACGCTAACATTCGGTGCAGAAACTTGGAATCTGAATAAAAATTTCAGTTTAAAGCTTATGTTTACCGAAATGGATTCTTACAGACGCTCAACTATACATTCTAAATTGGAAAAAAAAAATCAAATTCAATCATCACACAACAAATGAAATTCCAAAATTCAATATTAGGTTTTGTGAGATACAGACAACTAGAATGGTATTGTCATATACGTAGGATGCTAGAGAAAACATTTCCCAGACAAGCTTTGGAATGGATTCCACCTGAAAAAGAAAAGAGAGGTGGACCAGATTTAAATGATGGATGATGTAAGAAGAGATATGGGGGAGCTAGGTCTGGAAGAATTGGAATGAGAAGATAGAGAAGAATGGAGAAAGAAGATAATTTAAAAAGCTTTGGGCATAGGAAAATGTTTTATTACACTGTAAACCTGTTTATAAATAAGTAAATAATAATATTAATAATAAAAATATTAATACTTCCAAATAGTTAGTACGTTTTTTTCTTTAAGAATGAATATACAGAATAAAATAGAAAGCAGTTTAACAACTAAAAAAAAAACCTCAGCGGTAATTGAACCTGCGACCTCTTGTATACGAATCAAGCCACTAAGCACTGAACTACGCTTTCGCTGCCTTGTTGCGTTTAGAAAGAATACTTTTCAAGGAAAGAAGGAAAACGTATTGTAGCAATACTGTGCAATTAGTTTACTCATGTGAATCGCGCGTTGGAACTTGATGAAATATTCCAGATCAAGAGTTGGCCCATTCTTTTTGTCGCTAAGTGTACATATTTATGTAAAATTTGTAAGATTACAAAAAAGTCCTTAAAATATGTAATATTAAATACATTAAAATTTAATTTTATATAAATTTATATTAAATATTAACTTTAAAATAGATTAAATTTGAACGAATGGGATAGTTTAATATTTGGGTATTGTAAAATGATCCCACTGCAGGTCTTAGGGATACTGGAAGGTTAAGGCTCCCATCTTTCAGCCTTGTGTGATAGTAGTCTTTACCCTCACAACATTAATATGTTATTAATTTTTTACAGACTGTGTCGACCCTGCCGCCTGAAGATTAAGCAGTTTAAAATCGGATCTCGACCCTCGATTTTCCAGCTTGTAGGATATTGTCTTATCCAACTATACGATATGCCCCCTATATATTTGTACTATTTCATTCATACTATATTCAAGTTTCCAGAGTTTTCCTGTATCTATGTTAATTGTGTTTAGTAAACAAAACAGTTTCAGTGTACAAACAGGTATCCGAGTTTTTTTAATGTAAACAAATCCATCCATCCATAGTAATTCTGCCCGAAGGCAGGTCCTTCACGGCAAACCATAGCATTTTCATGCTATGCTTGCAGCTTTACTAGGGAATTGTGTAGGTGTGGTAGCTTCCCGTTGCTTTCCACACTGGTGAAGGATGATGATGATGATGGCCATATGATTTCGGGGACCGTTTGGGCCTTACAGTTTTCCTGACATTTGTCTTACAGGTGAGGAAAAACCCCGATAAAAACCTCACCCAGAAAAACTGCCCCGACCGGGGATCGAACCCGGGTCCGCTGCGTGACAAGGCAGCACGCTACCTCGAGACCACACGGTGGACGTAGATGTTCCCAAACTCATAATAACGGTATTTGTTTATTTAGGAAGGGTGGAACGGCAAGATTAGCTGTACTTTTCCAAATCTATGTAGCCTACTATACATTTAAAAAAAACATCGTTTTTTCTATTACAGCATTCAAACTAGTTTTATAGTAAATATGAGAGTCGACACTTTCACACAGGATAATACTGATCCGCAAGAGCTCAGTGACAAGTGGTAACTTTTTTCTTTAAGAGGGAGTGGCTTGGACGGCTACAACTTACAACTATGCACTTGCTGTGTTGCAATCTTCAGTTTTATATAAGGATTTCTCTCAAGAAAATACTGTTAAAATGGCAACCCAGTTCCCTATTCAAAACACACAGTAACTTCCTGGGTTGAATCTGACTGTACCTGATAATAAAGAAACGCTTATGGCGTATGAAATACCACTGCTTTCATTCACTTCGTCTGTGGATAATAGTGAGAGGTATCAGTCTGCCAATTCATGAGTTCTATTATTTACCTATACTTTAAATGAGAGATTTGGCGCTGGATTTGAATACCTTTCAGTTAAAAACGGCTGGTATTTTTTTGGACACGGACTTGGTACATCAGAACGCTTCTCTGGAATAAATTTCAAGGTAGATTTTGGCATGCAATGGTGACAGTTCCTTTGGAAGACAAAATTCATAAGAGTAAGAAAGACATTAAAATAAAACAACTGAAGACAAAGTAAAAAGATCTAATATCAGCGGTTTAAAGATAAAAGAAAAAGAATAACCCACTGGCTTATTTTATCATCTTATTACATTCACGAACATTTGTTGACCTGTTTCGGCCTCAAGAGAAACACCATCCAGAAGTCTTTTGAGTGGACGTCCTGGTCTTCTTCTTACTGCAGGTTCGTATCTTAACATTTGTTTGGGTATCCTGTGATCTTCCATTCGATGAACATGTTGCATTCATCTTGACTTATAATCAGAAATTTTGTTTTCTAAAGGTTCCATGTGTAATTATTCTAAAATGTCTTCATTTATTTGGTGATCTATTAGTGTGTATCCTGCAGTCCTCCGAAGATATCTCATTTCAGCAGATCTAAGTCTCTGTATATATATTTCTGTTTCAACGTCCATACTTCGCTACCATACAAAAGAGTTGGAAGAGCCAGTGTTTTATACACTTTTAGTCTTGGATGTTTTTGGACTAACTGTGGCTTGAAGAAAGAATGTATTAACCCTAAAAATCTTAAAAATTTTGATATTTTTGCATTTATATCCTTTTCTTCTTCATATGAGATATTGCATCCTAGATATGTAAAATTATTCACCTGCTCCAAAATTGTATTGTCAATTACAATTTTACTTCTGACAGGATCTACACCTTGAAATGCCACAATTTTCGTTTTCCCTATAGATATCTTCATTCCATATTCTTCTGTAATTTTGTTAAGTTCATACAGACCTTTCTGCAGATTATTTTCTGAATTTCAATTATTATTTGGTCATCTGCAAACAATAGTGTTTAATTTTGTATTTTCTGATATTCTTATTGCAAATTTATGTATTATGGCTTATTTGTGCACCATTTTTCTATAAATAAAATAAAAAATGCGCACAGCGTGCAAAGAAGATTGTTCTGTCACTGCAGAGTTTCAACAATGATTCTGATCTCATTCTACAGTTTAACACATGATATTTCTCGCACTATTCGCCACATCTTGCACACATGCAGTCTGGGCTGGGCTCGTGGAATCTCTGCTTGCTGCACAGCTTGTGGTGAAATCCATGCACAGCGAGTCTGGTCACTGTGTGGCGCAATTCATATCCTCCCCGAGTCCATTCACGGTTTGTCATGGCGTCAGTAATATAGAATTCTTCCCATATTTTGCGTTTCTTCTCGTGGAGTTTTTGCAGGAGGTCCTGGTAAGCTGGTGTCACTGGTAGTAGGAACTCTAGCCTCAGCTCTACTATGTAGAATGGCTCTCTGGAGAGTCCATAAACAAGTCGTGAGGGCGTGTATCTGGAGAGACAGAGCACCCTTTTTAGGTATGTGGCTATTAGTTTCTCTAATTTTTCTAGGTTCGTTTTCTTTAAATGGACCCATATGTTGCAACGGGATCAACTTTAAGATCAAAAAGTTGTAGGGCTGTTTCTAGTGAGAGTTTGTTTATTGACTTAATATCGCTTATGGCTCTTATCGCACCATTTACTCTGTCATTTACATGGTTTGTAAACTCGCTTCCCTGTGTTTATGCACCATTTTAAAGCCTAATAGAAAAACAACTGAACTACTTATAGGCCTATGTACGTGAATAATAATGACTTGAAAATAAAGCGATTTAATGAAGAAATTTCCCGGATATGATTCATCCAATGAAAACGAAAAAAAAAATCGTATGCAAGAAATGAACTCCATGTAAATAAATGCAATACAGAAATAAATGAATATTTACTGTATGGCAAAAACTGTGGTGCAAAGAAACAAGGAAAAGATGGTGAGGAAGCGATGCATACCATAAAGGTACGTGTTAACAAAAATATGAATTCATGCGCAGAACAGTGGGTTACACCAGATGGGATCGGAAAAGGAACACCGATATCTTAAAAGAATTGAAGACTACGCCAATTTTGGAATATATTAAACAGTGCCAACTAAATTGGAAACACCATAAAATTAGTTTTCTATATCTCATTATCTTTCTTTGTTTTTTATATACATTAGACAGGGACAATTTAATATGTCTTGCTTGTATACATTTTATTATTAGTTTTAGTCTTAACTTTAACTAACATTAACTGGTTGCATTATAGATCGTAATATATTAGATATTATCTTTTTGATCAAATTTTTATTTAGTATTTAGAGAGTTAATTGAGATTGTTATATTGTGATGTAATATATGTTTGTCCTGGTGAGTGGAAGAGAAGGCCACATGGCCTTAACTCCACCAGGCTAAACAAATCTAATCTAATCTTGAAAGAATGAGTTCAAATCGGATCCCCAAAGCTGTTTATAATTATATACCAAGAGAACGAAGATCTCTGGGCCGTCCTATGAAACGCTGGAGGGAAAATTGTCTATAGGATCGTAACAGGCTTGGAAGGAAGAAGAAGAACAACAACAAAAATATGAGGAAGTTATTGATTGAAAGTGACGATGATGATGATGATGATGGCAAGGACTGTATCTCAAATATTCACATGAATGTTAAATATAAACCTTCTCCGGAATTGTGAAATAATGTCTTGCGCAGCTCAATGTTAATGGGTCGGTAAAACCAGGGAAATCCCACCTTCTAACAAGCTACTCCTCATTTTTTCCTTATTCTATTCAGGATTGAAATTCTATTAACGGCGTTTAGTCTTCACAAGAACACAAACACATGCTATTACAAGTATTAAGAAATATGATCCATATATTTGTACTCACATAATCTTGAAACTGCGATAAACCACACACACACATGTAAGGTCAATGGAAGGAGTGCAACTTACCTGCTAACAAACAAAACAAGAAATAAATTAAAACCATGATGTATAGCAATTGCTAAAAATATCAATTATTTACTATGTTTGTCTAGGATATTATTATATACAACTTTCCTCATTAGAGGATTGCCTCAAGGACAAAGTGATACAGACAATTAATTTTTGGAATTGATGAAATACATTACACGCACACACTATTGAGTAACACTAAGAAATTAGGATGGAAGTAAATATCAATAAAACTAAATATATGCTCACAAGTAGAAATTCATTATATAATGGAAATGGACAGCTAATGACAAATGAGGGAAATTTTGAGGAAGTGGCTGAATTCAAATACCTAGGAACAATGATCACAAATAGGAATGAGATGCACAAAGAAATTAAACATAGGCTCAATACTGGAAATCCGTGCTATTATGCATTGCAGAGACTCTTGATGTCCCAACTCCTTTCAAAAAACGTTAAACTGAAAATATATAAAACTATTATTCTACCAGTTATATTATATGGGTGCGAAACATGGACTCTTACTTTAAGGGAGGAAAGGAGATTACAAGTATTTGAGAATAAAGTACTTAGGAAAATGTTTGGACCAAAGAGAGATGAACAGACAGGTGAATGGAGAAGACTACATAACAATGAACTACATGGTCTTTATAGGAAGCCAGATATAATAAGAACAGTTAAGTCCCGTAGACTGCGATGGGCAGGACATGTTGCGCGTATGGGGAATGAAAGACTTGCATGGAAGCTTCTTGTAGGAAAGCCAGAGGGAAAACGCCCAGTTGGTAGACCAAGAATGAGGTGGGAGAATAACATTAACTATGATTTGAGGGAAGTAGATTATACAGGGAATGATTGGAAAGCATTAGCTCAGGATAGGGATGTATGGGGAGCTTATGTCCGTGCGGCCATGAACCTACGGGTTCGATAGTGCCAGTAAGTAAGTAAGTAAGATGAAATACATTTTGTAAATAAAATAAAATAAGTTAAAATATACCTTCTTAGGTAAGATCCGTCGTCCTCAACTTATAAAATATGTAATCTTTATGCCTGTAGGCCTTTCAGAACATCCGTTCCATCTTCAGCAGGTCCTTTTTCGCTACAATATTTAGTATAATGGTTGATGCTGCGGGTCCTAATGTGGTGTTGTCGTGACTAAAGTTTCTTCCTGACGATATCGTATAGTGGGTTGTTTAGTCTGGGAGTGCTTTCATTTATTAAAAGCTTGTTGTCTATTTCCAACCCACTATACGATATCGTAAGGAAGAAGCTTTAGTCACGACAACACCACATTGGACCAGCAGCATCAGCCATCATATTAGATATTGTAGCGAAGAAGGACATGCTGAAGATGGAACCGATGTTCTGAAAGGTCTACAGGCATAAAGAATACATGTTTTATAAGTTGAGGACGACGGATTTTACCTAAGAAGGTATATTTTAACTTATTTTATTTTATGACTCTCCACCTCAACGGTTTTAACAATGAATTTTATTAGTATTGATTTTGTAAATAGGTATATAAAAAAATTCAAATTGTAGGCCTAATTGAAGTATACATACTATAAAGTATAAATTTTGTAAATATGGTTTCTTAAAATTGAAATTGATCCTCTAATGGCAGCGATGGCAATTTTAGAAAGATACACCCTGTCCAAATCTAAGGAATTCCAAAATTTGGCTAAGAATCCTACAGCAGGAGAAATTGCACAGACTTCAGAAATAATATTTTTTATAATATCGAATTTTGATTTTCGTCAATTGTTGGGTTTTTATAGATGATTGAAGTCACGATTTTGTCTACCACGTATAAAAAAAAAGATTTGTAAATATTTAAATAATTCCACATTTATAGCTTCATTCACACAATATTAACACATTTAAATACAGCAAAACCTTTTTATTCGCGGCGGATATGTTCCGCAAATATGCAGCGAATACAGAAATCGCGAATATGGAATGGTAATTTGTATGGAAATATAGGGGATACGTTCCAAGGTTACACAATAAAATAATAATTAATTAATGAGAGATTATGAATAATTTCTATCAATTACACTGGTCAACATGATTTTTGTCTCATGAGTACCAATAGTTGTACTTAAAGCAGTTTTTTATCCTATTTTCAAATATGTATTCGGAATTTCTCCATCACCCACAGTTTTATTTCACTTTCAATTAATGGATTTAAATAATTATTTTTTTAATAAACGTTTTTTCGTCCATTTATTATCTTGGCGCAGTGAGAGATGAGCACGGGGAACACTTTCATCAGGAGATTTCAGCTATGGTAAAGAGATATCAAGGCAAATGGAATCCTAATATGCTGGCCGATTATTGTTGGACCATCAAGAGGGATGCTCCACAGGCGAAATATAGCAGAAAATCGTCATTTCTTACTTTCTAGGTGAGTCCGAATGTTTGAATATTGTGTAGTTACGAATGTAGAAAATATTAAAGTGTTTGAAATTATATATCCGTCTCGCGGTAACGTTGCCTGATGGAGAAAACCCGATATCATTTGAATTCAGGAAAAAAAATACTATCAGAATCACATATTTTTCTTTCTGAGACAAAAAAAAAGTTTATTTTTTGTTGCTCAGTGTAATTAATTAGATCGCAGTAATGAAAATCCAGTCCAGTTTTGCACACGCAACTGAGGAAAACAGTGAGAGAAATAATAAAGTTATGCGGTACTTGGAACAACCTCAATAAGGGTTTCAAATGTTATTGTTTCATTAGGAAAACTTAATTATTTTCAAGGTTATTATTTCCTTGCTTCTACAAAAGTCTTTTGCAGAACCGGTAGTAATTTATTAAGGATATAATATATGACTTTGAAACTTAGTAGTTTAATTTGCTACCAGGCAAAATAAAAGAAATGCAGTATTCCGGTTTTTAAATATATTTTAAGTACGTGATTTTGAAAGAGACTGTATATCGAGTTCACTTTCAAATCAGAGAAGCATGGCGGCGCGGCGGTGTGCGCTGGACTGGAACAGGTTGGGCCTGGCCACGAACTTGACCGCCTAACAACTTCGTGAGTTACTCAACCCGTGATCCTCGACTACCAGCAAACTTGTATTCAGTTACCTAGTCCAGTATACGCAACTTCACAGAGAAATAAATTAATATCAAGCTTTCTCTTGTTCCACACACATTAGCGCACAACTGAACGAGGACCCACGAGGCTCTAAAACATTATAACTCACCTCCTATACTTACTTACTCACTGGCACTATCGAACTCGTAGGTTCATGGCCGCGCGGACATTCCTATCCTGAGCTAATGCTTTCCAATCATTCCCTGTATAATCTACTTCCCTCAAATCATAGTTAATGTTACTCTCCCACCTCATTCTTGGTCTACCAACTGGGAGTTTTCCCTCTGACTTTCCTACAAGAAGCTTCCATGCAAGTCTTTCATTCCCCATACGTGCAACATGTCCTTCCCATCGCAGTCTACGAGACTTAACTGTTCTTATTATATCTGGCTTCCGATAAATACCATGTAGTTCATTGTTATGTAGTCTTCTCCATTCACCTGTTTGTTCATCTCTCTTTGGTCCAAAAATTTTCCTAAGTACTTTATTCTCAAATACTTGTAATCTCCTTTCCTCTCTTAAAGTAAGAGTCCATGTTTCGCACCCATATAATATAACTGGTAGAATAATAGTTGTATATATTTTCAGTTTAACGTTTTTTTTAAATGAGTTGGGACATCAAGAGTCTCTGCAGTGCCTCCTATGCACAAAGAAATTAAACATAGGCTCAATTCTGGAAATGCATGCTATTATGCATTACAGAGACTCTTGACGTCTCAACTCCTTTCAAAAAACGTTAAACTGAAAATATATAAAACTGTTATTCTACCAGTTATATTATATGGATGCGAAACATGGACTCTTACTTTAAGGGAGGAAAGCAGATTACGAGTATTTGAGAATAAAATTCTTAAGAAAGGTTTTGGAACAAAGAGAGATGAACAGATAGGTGAATGGAGAAAGCTACATAACAGTGAACTACATGGTCTTTATAGGAAGTCAGATATAATAAGAACAGTTAAGTCTCGTAGACTCCGATGGGCAGGACATGTGGCTTCTTGTAGGAAAACCAGAGGGAAAACGCCAGTTGGTAGACGAAGAATGGGGTGGGAGAATAAAATTAACTATGATTTGAAGGAAGTAGATTATACAGGGGATGATTGGAAAATATTAGCTCAGGATAGGGATGTATGGAGAGCTTATGTCCGCGCGGCCATGAACCTATGGGTTCGATAGTGCCAGTGAGTTAGTTAGTCACCACCTGCAAATTGTTCAGTTTGATCCTCATATTTTTTAGGTATACAATTTTATATCTCACTAGTTCATATATTTTACAATAATGCAGGATTTAAATATTCTTTCTGTAGAAATGAGGCGATAATTGCGTATATTTATGACTTTGAAGAAATCTCTCTTTAAAAAAATTATCTGAATGAATAAATAAATGGTATTTCGTCCTTTATAGAATCAAAATAAACACTTCTTCTTCTTCTTCCGTTCATGTGATAGACCTAGTGGTCTGTTACGGTCTCAATCCAATGTTTGAAGGGTCTTCCCAAAGATCTCTTGCCTGGTGGATGGTAATTTTAAGATCTGACGTGGTATTCTTGTCCTGCTCATTCTTCGTACGTGAGATTTCCAGTTGTTTCTGTATTTTTGTACATATTCCATGACTGATTCTGTTTGTAATTCTTTGAGAATTTCAGAATTCCTTTTATGGTCTGTCCTTGAATAGCCCGCAATACGTCTCATAAATTTCATTTCTGCCGCAGTTAGTCTTTGTTCATCTACACTGCGAATTGTCCAGGCCTCACTGCCGTAACATAATATGGGTCTGGCCAGTGTTTTATAAATTCTAGTTCGTGTGTGTTGCTGTACTGTGTTTGGCTTGAAAATATTATTTATAATTCCTGTTACTCTGTTAAATTGTATAAATTTTTGAATAAAATCTTTCTCCTCTTCGTATGTAACTTGGTATCCGAGATAGTTAAATGCGTTAGTTTGTTCTAATATATTATTATTAATAACAATTTTACTGCGAACTGGGTCTTTACCTATGAAAACCATGACTTTAGATTTTTCTGTTGAGATTTCCATGTTGTAGTTTATTGCAATCTGGTGAAAAGAGTGGAGTGAACATTGTAGGTCATCTTCTGAATTCGCTATAAACACAATGTCATCTGCAAATAATAGGGTGCCTAAATGATATAATCTATTAAGTGGTATACTGCCATGTGTTGTAGTCTCCATTCTTTAATAATTGAGTTCATGTATATTATGAAGAGCATTGGTGAAGGACTACATCCTTGTCTAACTCCTTGATTAATTGGTCTGCATTCAGAGATTTTATTTTCAATCTTAACTTGGTTGTAATTATCCTTATAAATATCATATATATAGCTTTTATCAGTTGGTCTGGGATTCCATCATATTTGAGGATTTCTAATAATTTGTTTCTATTTACTTTGTCAAATGCCTATAATAAATACTTTACACAATATATTTCAATAACAATATTAACCATATAGCTGATTAATAATACCGTATTAATCTTTATTAGGAAAATACAATGGGCACAGATTCACATGAATGCAATGTTATTAAAATATTTATTTCAATTTATTGAAGTTGTAGCCAGATGAATATCCGAGAAATTAAATTTATACTTTTCTAGGACTGATTCATAACACCGATTCACATTTTATATACTCAATGTAATATTAGATTATGAATTTAATTTTACAAAACATCAAGAATTGCGAGTGAAACGTGATTCAGTGATACAATAACCATTATCAGGGCGTAATTAAACACTTTGAAGTGTAAAACTGTGATTATTAACGCTTACCAATAATTAATTTAAAAGCAAGAAGAATAGAACTTACTATGAAACCAAAAAAATATTATTGGGAGAGGAGCCTTGAAAAAGTTTGAACAAAATTAGGTTTGGGGTGTAACCTTATTCTACCTATTTTGATAATTTCGGATTTTTTTAGAGTTTATTTAATTAGCTTGGAGTGTATTCATTAAAAATATATTATTTTAAGTTTAATGTGGAGGATATTTTGTTGAGTCATATGTTAAAGAGAAAAAGTTAGTAAGGTTTGAAAGAATGAGTGTGTGGTATGAATGCATTTGTACGTATATCTTAGTACAGTAAAACTTGGGACAGCTCAATGTCAGGGCCTCCTCCGAGACAACACAAAATTAAGAAGAAACACCATTTACACACACAATCATACTAAACACGACGAATATGATAATGATGGCCGGATGATGTTCGGGGACCGCTCGCCCTTAAAGTTTCCTGACATTTGTCTTACAGGTGAGGAAAACCCCCGAAAAAAACTTGACCCAGAAAACTTGCCCCGATGAGGGATCGAACCTGAGCACGTTGCGTACTAGGCAGCGACACTACCTCGAGACCAGGGCGGTGGAGATTTTCTATTGTAACTATTAAATAACATTTTCTCCATAATAATCATTTGTAGGGTATAATGTAAGCACACTGAATAAAATGAACTACATTTCAGCTTTGCATTAGTTAATTTATATTTATAAACTAGCCAATACACGGCGTGCGCTGAAACGCCTAAATAAATTAAAATTAGCGTGTTTTTTATGTTTACTTGAATAAGTAGACGGAAAAATAATTATAAATGTATATTTTTGTATATCCTGTGCTGATTACCCGGCGTTGCCCGGGAATCTACTTATCCCGATCGTCTTGACATAAATGAGCTATAATACGAAAATTAATGTGTTTTATGTTTAGTTAAATAAGTGAAGGGAGAAATTTATATCGTAATTATTTTTGGATACCCCGTGCTGTTTACCCGGCGTTGTCCGGGAATCTACTCATCCCGATCTTCTTGGCATAAATGAGCTGAAAGAGAAAAATTATTGTACTTCCTATGATTAGTTGAATAAGTAAAATGAAAAATAATTATAAATGTATATCGTAATTATTTTAAGATTACCCGTGCTGATTACCCGGGAATCTACTTATCTCGATCTTCTTGGCACAAATGAGCTAAAAGACAAAATTGTGTATTATGAGTTATCCGTAAAAGAATACCCGCCATGTGCTGCTATGCTTGCACAGAATTCTACGTACTTGTCCCGATCTTCTTGACATCAATGAAACACAAAAATGGTTATTGTGAGTTATCCGTAAGAGATAAACAGATGCTGTCGCGGACTTTTTTGTAGAACTTTTTGAGATATTCAATTCTGTGTACATTAATGTTGTGTATTTGTTATGGTTTAGACAGCGTAAGCCATTTAAGCGTCCAAGGAGATACTTTTTTCACGTTTTCCACTACAAAGAGCGATTTTTAAGGGTGTAGGAGTTGAGTATCACAACTCTCTTATACCCTATGTTCATCCCGGGAATCTTCTGAACATTTTGCAAAAAGCCCCATCACAATCGGATCAACGGTATGGCCGCGCATAAAGTACGAACAAACAAACATTCATTTTTATAAATTAGACTGCGATGGGCAGGCCATGTTGCACGCATGGGGAATGAAAGACTTGCATGGAAGCTTCTTGTAGGAAAGCCAGAGGGAAAACGCCCAGTTGGTAGACCAAGAATGAGGTGGGAGAATAACATTAACTATGATTTGAGAGAAGTAGATTATACAGGGAATGATTGGAAAGCATTAGCTCAAGATAGGGATGTATGGAGAGCTTATGTCCGTGCGGGCATGAACCTACGGGTTCGATAGTGCCAATGAGGAAGTAAGTAAGATAATATTGTTACATACTGTTTGTCACGTAAAACGAAAAAAAAAAAAAGGTATAAATCAAAAGCAAATTTTTTTTCATTGCCATCTTTCCTTTACTGACAAGTGTTTATCATAAGTAATGCCACGAGTGATTTCCAAATTATCGATAAATTCACGACTCACGAAGTGAGGAGTGAATTTATCTAGAGAATTTGGAAATCAAGACTGGCATTTGTTAGGACTATTTAACGAATAAAATTAAGCTGTTTACTCACAAATCATTGTTTAACTATAGTTATTTTAAAATATTTATATATTTAATGTAAACGGCGATGTTTGAAAACAAATCAGAAATGTGAGGTTATGTTCATTCACTGCTGCTTGATCATATTATTTATTGCCAAATAAGATCGCAATATTGTAAGAGTGCACCCAAGTGGAGAAATAATGAAACACATCAAACTATATATCATAATCAACATTGTGGGTTATTCAATTATTTTTTTAGTAAACAACTCAGTAAAATCAAGGAATCTTTTCATTATTTGCTATATTCAATGTATTTGTTGGAGAAAAATAATGCTTTGTCCTGTTCAGAACATTAAAAAGGAGGAGCTTTCTTTATCACAAAAGCAGGAGCTGATAAAGAGAAATCGATAAAGAGCGAGGTGAAACACGACTGTCATTGGTTGTAAAACAACATTCATTGAAACGTGATTGGTCATTGACTAGTATTCGTGGCATGAGTTAAACAGTCTGTCAAAATTTATATTTTGTCGCTAATCTGCGATATTTATATTAAAATGACCATTTTCTGGGAAATTTTATTAGAGAGATATTTTTATAAAATCGTATATGTGAAATATTAAAAACACCGTTTACTTCCCGTCCAGATTTTGTACCCTGCCTCTTACTTACTTACTCACTGGAACTATCAAACCCGTAGGTTCATGGCCGCGCGGACATAAGCTCTCCATACATCCCTATCCTGAGCTAATGCTTTCCAATCATTCCCTGTATAATCTACTTCCCTCAAATCATAGTTAATGTTGTTCTCCCACCTCATTCTTGGTCTACCAACTGGGCGTTTTTCTTCTGGTTTTCCTACAAGAAAGTTTCCATGCACATCTTTCATTCCCCATACGTGCAACATGTCCTGCCCATCGCAGTCTACGAGACTTAACTGTTCTTATTATATCTGGCTTCCTATAAAGACCATGTAGTTCATTGTTATGTAGTCTTCTCCATTCACCTGTCTGTTCATCTCTCTTTGGTCCAAAAATTTTCCTAAGAACTTTATTCTCAAATACTCGTAATCTCCTTTCCTCCCTTAAAGTAAGAGTCCATGTTTCGCACCCATATAATATAACTGGTAGAATAATAGTTTTATATATTTTCAGTTTAACGTTTTTTGAAACGTGTTGGGGCATCAAGAGTCTCTGCAATGCATAATAGCATGCATTTCCAGAATTGAGCCTATGTTTAATTTCTTTGTGCGTCTCATTCCTATTTGTGATTATTGTTCCTAGGTATTTGAATTCAGCCACCTCCTCAAAATTTCCCTCATTTGTCATGAGCTGTCCATTTCCATTATATACTGAATTTCTACGTATGACCATATAGGCCTATTTAGTTTTACTGCCTCTAACGGCTCTAATTAAAAATTACAACATAGTTTGCAAGGACTGCTAAATTGTAACCAGTTCGCCACTGGTGGGTTCATGTTGTTGATAACCCCGGCCTTGGTACAAGATATGTGATAAGTAGTATTCAGGGCCGTGACTCGTAAACACTCTTTCTTATGCAGTAAGATGCTCTAGTCCTAACATTACGCTAACAACCACTGGATAATTCCATTTCAACTTCCACAACACCCCACGCCCCTTTTTATCATTAACAAAAGCCGATGTCATCACTTCCTCCGTATTGTGCCCATTTGAATAACTTCATCATCATCATCATCATAGTACATTCACGAATTTAGGCCATTTGTTGACCTGTTTCGGCCTCAAGAGAAACACCATCCAGAAGTCTTTTGAGTGGACGTCCTGGTCTTCTTCTTCCTGCAGGTTGATATCTTAACATTTGTTTGGGTATTCTGTGATCTTCCATTCGATGAACATGTTGCATCCATCTTGACTTATAATCAGAAATTTTGTTTTCTAAAGATTCCATGTCTTCATTTTTTTTTGTGATCTAGTAGTGTGTGTATAACCTTTCCTACCCAATTCTCATCCTCACCTTCTCGTGGTACAACCCGTTTTCACAAACGAGGCTCTGAGGACCGAGTCACGGCGGTATAACCGTTCCATCAGGTACTGAGTAAATGCGGTATCCTAATGTCTGTCCAGAGACTAAAAGGTAGCAGCCCTACCACTGGACTACTTAGCGTCGGGCCAGTAACCTGTCCTAAGGAACTTCAAAACTACTTTCAAGTCTCAACACGAAAAAATCCAGAAGGAATTTCAATAACTTACAGTATTTAAAAAAAAATCTGCCTTTATTACGTCAACTCGATATATGTACGTTAACCCCCACAAAATGTAATACAGGGCTATTCTGAAAGAAGGGATAAATTCAAACATTTACCGTAAAACGGGGTTACTTTGACTCGAGGGGCAACTTTGACAGTATTGGGGCTTCTTTGACATTTTAAATTTCTTGCGTGTTTTGGGCTATTTTGACAACGACTGAATGGTGTAGACATTTCCTTGAAGGCGCACGAATAATTAAGTTGTTTTAAAAGAGGATGTTAATTGTTGGAGACACATCTGTGTCACTTTCATGTGGCCTTCTCTTCCACTCACCAGGACAAACATATGTTACATATAAATACAAAAAATACGATAATAGTACATACTAAACAATTAATTATCTGTCAAAATGGCACAAAGAGTAAGGTGCGGGTAGGGAAACTTGTTTTCGGATACTTTTGAAGAGCAAGGTGCGGGTAGGGAAACTTGTTTTCGGATACTTTTGAAATTCACAATGGGCTAAAAACAAGAAGATGCATTACATCCTCTACTATTTAATTTTATACTAGAGCGTGCCATCAAATCTTAAAGAGGATAAAGAAGGCATACTACTCAGTGGTATTCATTTGCTGTTGGTATATGCAGATGATGTACGAGTATTATTAGGCGATAGCGAGGGGATATTAAGGGCCAACATGCACATTCTATTAAGTAATACTAAGAAATTGGACTGGAAGTAAATATCAATAAAACTAAATATATGGTCACACACAAAAATTACTTATATAAAGAAAACGGGTTAATGACAAATGAGGGAAATTTTCAAGAAGTGGCTGAATTCAAAAATCTTCTTCTTCTTCTTCTTCTTCACTTCACGAGCTAGGCAAAAATTGCCTGTTTCGCCTCACAGTAGTTCTGTCCATCTTTTCACTGGCCTTCCTACATTCCTTGAACCTCTTGGCTTGTAGTTGAATGCTGTTCTTGGTAATCTTGTTACATTCATTCATTCTTTCTACATGTGTAAACCATTTCTCTCTATATTCTTTGATTTTCTCATTCAATGGATATATATTTAACTCTGATATCTAGAAGCAATAATTACAAACAGAAATGAGGTATAAAAAAATATAGGCTCCATTATAGAAATGTGTGCTATTATGCATTGCAGGGATTCTTGTCATCCAAAATTCTCTAAAAAAGCTATTAAACTGAACGTGTATAAAACTGTTATTCTCCCAATTGCATTATATGGATGCGAAACATAGATTCTTACTTTATGAGGCGACCGAAGATTAGGAGTATTTGAGAATAAAGTTAAAAAAAATCTGGACCAAAAAGAGATGAACAGACAGGTGAATGGAGAAGACTTCATAATAGTGAGGTACATGATATTCATGTTCACCGCTGTGGTCTCGAGGTAGCGTGCTGCCTTGTCACGCAGCGGGCTCGGGTTCGATCCCCGGTCGGGGCAGTTTTTCTGGGCGAGGTTTTATCGGGGTTTTTCCTCACCTGTAAGACAATTATTAGGAAAATTGTAAGGCCCAAACGGTCCCCGAAATCATATGCCCATCATAATCATCATTCTTATCATTATCATCATCATCCTTCACCGGTGTGGAAAGCAACGGGAAGCTACCACACCTACAATTCCCTACTAAAGCTGCAAGCATAGCCTTCGGGCAGAATTACTATGAATGGATTATCTTCATGTAAAACGAGTTATAATATCTATCCATCCCATAGTAATTCTGCCCGAAGGCAGGTCTTTCGCTGCAATCATAGCATTTTCATGCTATGCTTACAGCTTTACTAGGGAATTGTGTAGGTGTGGTAGCTTCCCGTTGCTTTCCACACCGGTGAAGGATGGTGATGATAAGGATGATGATGATGATGATGGCTATATGATTTCGGGGACCGTTGGGTTTTAAAAATTTTCCTGACATTTGTCTTACAGATGAGGAAATATGAATAGTTAAATCTCGTTCCAGGACATGTGGCACGAATAGAAAACGAAATATTAGTATGCGAACTCCTTGTAGGACAACCAAAGGGGAAAGGGTAGTCCAATAATGAGGTGGGAGAATAACATTAGCTATGTTTCTTGGCAGGTAAATTATACAGGGGATAATTGGAGAACGTTCAAGATAGGGAAGCATGGAGAGAGAATGTCCGTGCGGCCATGAACCTATGTGTTCGATAGTGGCAGTGAGTTAATTATTAATTTAATTTGAACAATTAATATAGACTAATTATATCAGCATTACAACATAACAAGTTAACCCACACAACTTGTTACACTAAAATAGCTGATAGGATATGCAAAAGCAAGTCATGCAAGCTTTGATTATCATTCTGTAAATGTTAAACATACCTTATAACAGAACATCTCATTCTTATTTTTTTCACTTTCCATTATTGAAATTCGATACCAGAGAAATCAGGAGCTATCTGTGAATAGCCATTTTCAAGAAAAATAACATCTTATCTGAAAGTTGTACTGTAATTAATGTTACTTTTCGTCGTGTTATTCGATAAATCAAACATTATTTATAATTACATGTACATATTACTAATATCTTCAACATCTATAAAGATAATGAAATCTCTGTTAAACAAGATGGCAAATTATCTTCTTGGGAAAAGATCAGCACTGGAGTAAGACAGGGATGTGGACTTTCACCGGTGCTTTTCATTATATATATGAATAAATTGATAAACGAAGGAGGAAAACACGAGGATATATACCCATCAATAGGAACCTCAAACTCGATGCTATTCTTTTTGCAGACGATTTAGGTCTTCTAGCACTTTCCGAAAATGATTTGCAATGATCAATTTATAATTTACAAAAAAATAGGTGCCAAATTTAATATGGAAATATCAATTAACAAAACTAAAATTATGGCATTTCATGGGAAGGACCCCTTACAAAGTAAAATCTGTCTCCAGAATAAAATTTTAGAGAGATCTAATCAATTTAAATATCTTGGATATTATCTCTCTATCTGGGATGAAAAAGACATCCCTGAAAAAATTACTAGTTATAATAAAAGTTTAGGAATTATTAATCAAGTTATGAAACCATCCCTTGTACAAAAACAACACCAGATTACGTTTATATAACACTTTGGCTAGACCAGTGTTGACCTATGGTAGTAAAGCATGGACACTAAAAAGACAACATGAAAGCAGAATAACGGCTTGTGAAATGAGATTCATGCGCAGAACAGCGGGTTACACCAGATGGGATCGGAAAAGGAACACCGATATCTTAGAAGAATTGAAGACTACGCCAATTTTGGAATATATTAAACAGTACCAACTAAATTGGAAACACCATCTTGAAAGAATGAGTTCAAATCGGATCCCCAAAGCTGTTTATAATTATATACCAAGAGGACGAAGATCACTGGGCCGTCCTATGAAACGCTGGAGGGAAAATTTTCTATAGGATCGTAACAGGCCTTGGCCTAATACTTGGAAGGAAGGAAGAAGAAGACATGTATTTATAGACCTAATCACTGTAGTATTTAAACAATTGCATTTATTTAAATGCATTTTTATGTTAGAAGCATCTAATATATCGACCGCGGTGGACTAGTGGTTATGCTCCTTGCCTCTGGTCCCGAGGGTCGCGGGTTCAAACCCTGTCGGGGTCGATGGATTTTTTAGGATGGAAGCAAGTCCTCCGGGAGGGACTTTAAGCCGTGGGTCCCGAATCTGAAGATTTCCAGGTTTGTAAAAAATCCTTAAACCTGAATGAAAAGGCCTCTAAGCAAAATTTAGCGAATTTTCCCGTCCTAGAACTACCTTGGTTTCCTAGATGTCAGAATGAGGCAGAGCGCTGACCACGGACCACTCAAAATGACATTTATACGAAAACAAGTGTAACTAAATTAGTATGGTTCAAATATTTCCCTGTAGGGGGAGAGCGCCTAAATCTCTGTAAAGGGAAAACATGGGCTTACAATACAAGACAATACTATCTAATATTGTCATCTCGGTATACACGTGGCTAGCCGGCGCGACTGTAATTATGACGCTTTAGAGATATATTGGTGTGTGCCACACCAGGAATTTTTCGTGGTTTTTTTCGGGGTACTCCCGCTTCCCGAATTCTCCCTTCCCTCCCCTTCATGTCATTTCATTTCTCATTCATCTATTTCATATCACATTTTACCTCATTTCATGTTAGAAAAACAGTCTGGTTGGCACTCACAGGTACTGAAAGCATGTGATTGCGGGAATCTAGTGGTGCACACTAAGGTGCTGGCTCATTACTCGGAGCCTAACAATAACAGAGGGCGAAAGGGGTGATTGGAAAGGTTATAGTCCCTTTTCGCGGCCACCGGGTCCAACCCAAAAATGGATATATGTGTCATTAGAGAAGAACCTGTTGTGTTGGACCAACTTGTATGTATGCATATTATTTAAGGCCGTTTCTAACTGTGGAATTTTATATGAATTTGGGTCATTCCAGGACAACATAAACTGCAAAACTCATGTACTCAAATACTGGTTGTGGGGAATCCAAGGTGAACAAACAATGCTCAGAGCACTTTGTTACGACCACCAAATTAGAAACATAGATGTGAAATTCTGGGCAGACGAGGTTAGGAGAGAACTCCAAAAGATTGGGATGGGTTGGGTATGGGAAAAAGGGACTGAAAATCGTAAGAATGTGTGGAGAAAAATAAGGAGAAGGTACTTAGATATAAACCAACAAGATATTTTCGCGAATGTACGGGAAAACGCTCACTGTTTTTACAAAGAGACCTAAAACATGTTTGGGGAAATTAATCTTATATACTCAACCTAGGATTTAAAGAGAGATCAGGGCTTGCTTGGTTTAGGATAGGGGCATGAAAATTTCTAAAAATTAGCGACGTTCACGATATGCGAATATGTCCAATGTGCGGGAGCTTTGAAGACGAGATACATATATTAGGAAAATGTAACGATTTAGAATATTGGAGGCGGCGGCGGCGGCAGTTATTACCCGTAAGGTTTCTAAATTCAAATCGTGAAAGATTGGCATGCTACGAGTTAATGGTAAATCCAGAAAATTTTATAAACTTGGGTAAATTTCTGTACAAAACGCGGAAAATAAGAACAACACTCATTCATGAATAAATTCATGTTATCAGAATGCAATACCATTAATTCTTAATAATTGTACATAACTTAATGTATAATGTTATTGCATTATTATGTAATTGTAATATTATTGTGTTTTCTTTATGTAATTGTAATATTATTGTTTTATTTTTGTTTTTCTTTATACTATTACCAAATATTAATTTATTGTAACGGACTGTCAACAGCACGTACGGCTTACTGCCCGTGCGACCCATATTTGTAAATAATATTGTATATATCTTACTTTTAGTCTAATAAAGTCCTACTACTGCTACTTTAAGACTAATATTCGATTAATGCATATTCTTTCGTTACTTGCTGAATACCATTACTTTTTCAGAGATCATAAACATTGTCTTCCCCAATAACTCCAAACGACTCTCACTTTCCTTGTTTTCCAGAACAATGTCAACACACACAAAATATCCCCTCATTGCGTTATGTTTTCCAAGGATGTTCAATGTAAGTGTAGTATGTGTTTCTAAATTTGACTTGGCAACAAGATTAGTTGTCTTTTACATGAATTCCAATGGCTCCTTGCTTAAATCAATTTTTGTTTAAATTTACAATTTATTAAATATATTCTAGAAACCTAATACCGGTTTGCCAGCTTCAACAATAATTCCGCAAGTACTGGCGTCAAAACGTTAAATTCCTCCTACAATTTAAGAACCTCTGCATATCAACTCCTCTCCCAACCTGCTCGAGGTGGACCTGCTAATCCGAGTAACCCAAATCAAGGTTGTGGTATAGAATCCCTTCGGCGATTTGGGTCGGAGAACTGATGGGAAGAGGCGGTCCTTTCTCTGGGATGATAAGAGACCCATGCTCGGGGAAACAAGAGTAAAGTCCACAACGACAACTAGTTTTTAATAGGTTGGCGGAAGCGGCAACCCTCTAGATGGGGTTAGTACATCTAGGAGCTGGACCTAAAGCTTCGAGGTGGCAGCCCCACCAATGGTCTACTCTGCATAGCGTTGGTACCGCGATCAGAGGAAAACACATTACTCGTATTCTTCACAATGGAAACTCGGCGGAACAGGCAACTCTTGCCTAAACCTGGAAGTGAAGAAGAATAATTAAAGAACCAGATTATCAAATTGGAACCAGTTCAATATATACGTTCCGTATATAAACAAAATTATGTAGAATTTATTATGTATATTAAAACTAGCTTCTGCGGCAGCTACGCTGGCGTGGAATTCATGTCAACCAATTTTCTTTATTTTAGTTTTTATTACATTACATGTAATACGATTAACATTAACGTGATTAATATACTCCTAACCTTCACATGTAGCTATAAACAGTTGTCGAGTTTTTCGCGATTGATTACACAGGTCAACATGATTTTTGTCTCATGAGTACCAATAGTTGTACTTAATGCAGTTTTTTTATTGTGTTTTCAAATATGTATTCGGAATTTCTCCATCACCCACAGTTTTTTTTTCATTTCAATTTCAATTAACGGATTTAATTTTTTTAATAAACCTATTTCTTCCCGGAAAATCTTGGCGCAGTGAGCGATGAGCACGGGGAACACTTTTATCAGATTTCAGCTATGGAAAACAGATATCAAGGCAAATGGGATCCTAATATGCTGGCCATCAAGAGGGATGCTCCACAGGCGAAATATAGCAGAAAATCGTCATTTATTACTTTCTAGGTGAGTCCGAATGTTCGAATATTGTGTAGTTACGAATGTAGAAATGTGTTTGAAATTATAATAAATGCCTGTCTCTCGGAAACCTTGTGTGATGGAGAAACCCCGATATATTTGAATTCAGGAGAAAAAATACTATCAGACTCACATATTTTTCTTTCTGAAACAAAAAAAAAAGTGTCTTTCTTGTTGCTCAGTGTAATAGAAATTAAATCAATAATTTCTCACCAGAATTGGAATAATATATAATTCATGTTAACTTTGTTGAGTTCTTTCGAATTATCGTATTTATAATAATAAAGAAACTACAATTTGATCAAATATGTTGGCATGCTGAAAACTATCACCCAATTATCTTAAAAAAGTAGGCAATTTGAATTCAGAATTCTGGCTCTCGTTTATCGTTTTTAACATGCAGTAAATTAATTATTCTATTAACACAATTTTAAAATTCTGATACACGCCTGAAGCTAATCCTCTTCAGCCGGACTTAAAATGTTTCATTTTAAACTCAGGCCTACATTTTTCATAGTTTGTAATGTATTGCTTTGTTACTCATTTCTATGACAGTACGAACATTACTTAAATTATAAATTGTATTAACCAACATCTCACAGTTGTCACTTGTATTATTATTACACTGGTTAACATGGTTTTTGTCTCATGGGTACTGATAGTTGTACTTAATGCAGTTTTTAATCGTGTTTTCAAATATGTATTCGGAATTTCTCCATCACCAACAGTTTTTTTTAATTTCAATTTCAATTAATGGATTTAAATAATTATTGTTTAATAGCCGTTTCTTCGTCCATTTGTCCATTGTAAAATAACACCAAATGAGCTAACTCAAATGGTTCCGTTGCTACTGTTGTGTAGGTTCGGATATGTATAGACATGTACAGACATCATGCAAAAACTTGATCTAGGGTAGTATGCATTCATTAGAACGATGTTAGTTGTGAGATAGCAGTGAACGAGTAAACACGTAATTGTGAGTGCGTTGTATCTGGATTATTGTATATTACATATTTACAAATTTATTTCTTTTAATTTGTTGTTAGTTACAAAATGCCTAGAGTTTGTTTAAATCATCCTAACAAATTTTGTTATATATGTAGTAAAGTGACGCTCAAGTCCCAAAGGTGAAACCTTACTCCATTAGTAAAAAAGTGTTATGAACTTTATTTTGGGTGTAAAGTGAGGGACCAAACAAGGACCTGGGCCCCACATGTCTGTTTTTTATCGTGTAGTAGGTTTCTCACACCATGGAAGAATGGCACACGCCACATGCCATTTGCTATCTCTATGATTTGGAGGGAACCCAAAGATCACTCCTCTGACTGTTATTTCTGCTTAACAAACATTAAAGGGATTACGTCAAAATCAAAACATACAGTGGTGTACCCTGACTTGCAATCTTCAATGAGACCAGTTCCACAGTGCGAAGAATTGCCCATACCAAAGCCTCCAGAACATGTGACATTAGATGAAGAGAACTCAGATCCTGATGGAAGTAAGGAAGAAGAAGAAGAAACAGATTTTGGCGATACAACTTTTGAACAAAGCTGTTCATCTGAGCCTCATTTATTGACTCAAGAAGATCTTAACGATCTCATAGAGAGATTTAAAGTTATCCAAAAACCAGTCTGAAATGCTTGGTTCCCGGCTAAAAGGATGGAATCTTCTTCAAAAAAATACAAATAGGCCTATATGTACTTATTGTAGTCGTCATTCTCAATTTAAAGACTATTCTCCTGAAGAAAATGGCTTAGCGTTTTGTAATGACATTTCTTCTCTTATGGAGGCATTTGGTATTGAACATAACCCAACAGAATGGCGCTTGTTCGTTGATTCCTCCAAAGCTAGTTTTAAAAGTAGTGCTTCTGCATAATGGAAACAGTTTCCCATCAATGCCCGTGGCTCACTCTGCTAGTATGAAAGAAACATATGAAAACTTTCCATTTATATTGGCAAAGCTTCAATATGCAATGTACGAATGGAATATTTGTAGTGATTTGAAGGTAATTGCACTTATTCTTGGTCTGCAGCTTGGTTACACAAAGTACTTGTATTCTTTGGGATAGTAGGGACAGAAAAAACCATTACATAAAAAAAGAATGGCCTAAACGCAAATCATTCATTCCTGGACAGAAAAATGTGTATCTACCTCCACTACATATCAAACTAGGATTGATGAAGAATTTCGTGAAAGCCATGGGCAATACTCCTGGTTTCATGTATTTAGAATAGAAGTTTCCTAAAATTGGCGAAGCAAAAATTAAAGAAGGGATATTTGTGGGTCCACAAGTATGATCACTAATGCATGATGATAAGTTTGAGGAACTATTGAATGCACTGGAGAAAGCAGCGTGGCAAGCATTCAAAAAAGTTACAGATTTTTGGGAAATCGAAAGGCGGAAAATTACCGTGATATTGTCAATGATCGTATAACATCTTATAAAAATGTCGGTTGTAATATGTCCTTAAAAATACACTTCCTGCACTCGCACCTAGATTTCTTCCAAGAAAATCTTGGCGCAGTGAGCGATGAGCACGGGGAACACTTTCATCAGGAGATTTCAGCTATGGAAAAGAGATATCAAGGCAAATGGAATCCTAATATGCTGGCCGATTATTGTTGGACCATCAAGAGGGATGCTACACACGCGAAATATAGCAGAAAATCGTCGTTTCTTACTTTCTGGGTGAGTCCGAATGTTCGAATATTGTGTAGTTACGAATGTAGAAAATATTAAAGTGTTTGAAATTATAAATGCCTGTTCTCTCGCAAACCTTGCATGATGGACAAAACCCGATATCATATTTGAATTCAGGAGAAAGAATACTATCAGAATCACATATTTTTCTTTCTGAGACAAAAAAAAAAGTTCTTTTGTTGCTCAGTGTAATATAAATATATTTCACTCGTTCTGTTTTCCCTTTTATGCGAACACATTACGTTACGTTTCGCCCAAAGAAATTTCAATTACTAACAAGAGTTTGGAAGGCGAAGATTTTCTCCATTTTTTTAATATTAGATCTCCAAACCAAGATTAAGAAACCCAGCTATGATGACGACATACTGACCACATGACACCCCTATACTGGCTGCATGATCGTCCACCTCTGTGATTAGCACATTTGAATGTGAGGTCAGCAGCAGGTTACTGGGCTAAAGAGCAGCTAAGTCTGTCCCGCCCTGGAGTTTTATCAAGATTCCCAAATCTATTATTCTCGTTTTTATCTCTTTATACACGTTTTCTAAACCAAAGTTTCACTACCAATTATTTTTAACCGAAAAAAAAAAACATAATAGATGCATTAAAACTCACTTTTGGGTATCACTTATCAATTTTACTTCCAAATAATATCCTGTGAGAGAGAAAAAAAAGAGTGATAATTTTTAATGAAAATATTGAGAAATCTCTTTACGATGGTTTAGCCTATGTTACGTTGGATCAAGTTAGATGCATTATAATACACCATAATTCTCTGTTTATGAGAGTAATAATAATAATAATAATACTTTATTTATTCTGGCAGAGTTAAGGCCATAAGGCCCTCTCTTCCACTCAACCAGCACAAATACAAATAAATATTCGACAAATATAGATATACACTATACTAATTATAAACAGTTAAAGATACAATAAATGTAGCAATGTAAATGTCATGTACAAACACATTTTATAGGGTAATAACAATAATGATACGATAATAATAATAATAATAATAATAATAATAATAATAATAATAATAATATAAATATGATACATTATACGGGAAACACCAATTAATATATATATATTATATATATATATATATATATATATATATATATATATATATATATATCTTACACTGGATAATAATGAAGTCGAGTTTACAGCAAATATAAATTTAGATTTCTTTTAAAAGATGCCAATGTCCCACAGCTCCTTATTTCTTGTGGTAGGGAATTCCAGTTGCGAGAAGTGAAGATGGTATATGACATGGAGTGATGTGATGTCCTATGTTGCGGTATATTAAGTAAGAGACTATGTTGTGATATTGTGTTTAAGTTATGGTTTGAGGATAGATACTGGAAACGGGATGATAAATAATTGGGAATCGAGGTATGTAGGATCTTAAATAGGAGAATTAGACAGTGCGATTTTCTTCTCTCTTTTAGATGTAGCCATGACAATTCGTGGAATAATGGAGAAATGTGATCGTATTTTCGAACATTAAATATGAATCTGATACACATATTATGGACACGCTGCATGCAGTTTGTCGACAATCCGTCACCTATGTCAGTTAGCAGAACGTCACAGTAGTCAAAATGCGGCATCACTAAAGTTTGGATTAAAATTATTGTAAGAGTTGTAGGAAGAAAATGTTTAAGTCGCTTTAGGGAATGCATTATGGAGAAGATCCTTTTAGATGTTTGTTTTACTTGCTCATGCCATTTTAAATTAGAATCTAAGTAAAATCCCAAGTTTTTAACGACGTCGGTATAAGGAATTTGTTCATTATCTAATATGACAGCCGGCATATTGCCATTGTTTATGAGGTGTAATAGCCTTGGATGTCCGATAATTATTGCTTGCGTTTTGTTTACATTTAGTTTCAGCCCATATTGTCTGGACCATAAAGATATATGCCTGAGGTCAGTGTTTACTTTGTCAATATATTCATTAATTTCGTCAGGCCTAAAGTGTGTGTAAATCTGCAGGTCGTCGGCGTAAAGATGATGCTTGCAGTTTTGTAGTTTCTTGGTCACGTCATTAATATAAAGTACAATATTGTGGAAAGTACAAATTAATAAGGAGATGTATATGAATATTTTAATGTATGCAGACGATCTGGTAATTATACAGAAGTCAGAGGATGATTACAAAGAGTCATTTACATGTTGAATCAATTAGGACTCTATTATAATCTCAAAGTCTCAACTTCAAAAACTAAAATTATGGCTTTTCAGGGCAAAGTGCCAGTCAGAGCAAAAATAGTGATCAATCATGAAATAATAGAACAGGTAGCACACTTCAACTATCTTGGTTCAGATATAACATATAGCTATGATTGGGATATACATAATAAATTAAACCGATATCAAATGATGTGTGGCACCATAAGAAGAACCCTCCGAAAGACTCGAAGAGAAACTCAGCTCAGGTTTTAGAAAATTATGGCTGTTCCTTTTCTTTTATATGGATCTGAATCTTGGGTACTTACAAAAAAAGATATCTCACACATCCAAGCCACTGAAATGAAATGTTTAGGATCTGTAAAAGGATGTACACGCATGGATAGATTACACAATGAATCAATAAGAAATGAACTGGAGATATGTTCAATAGTTCATAAACTAGAAGAGCAACTAGAAGAGCACAAATACCAATGGAAAGAACATTTAGACAGAATGGACAATATAAGATTACTCAAAAATATCACCACCTACAATCCACATGGGAAAAGATCTTTGGGACGGTCAAGGAAACGATGGACTTGCGACTGGAACAGGTCACATTGACCTAATCCTGGAAAGGAAGAAGAAGGAGAAGTAAAATTTAAATACACACCTTTAGTGGGAAAAAAGGATTTTTTTTACTAATTGAGGAAAATGCTTTCTTTTGGAAAAGTATATCCCAAACTATTCATTAATCTATATAAAAACTGCTTAAAGCTTTGGATCAATAATAGTAATAGGTATAATTCCAGTATCTATCGAAATGGAATCAAAATACATGCCACTGGAAAGAAAGACATTACAAAGCGGCGTGTATATTTTATAGCTTTAAGTACATTTCAATCACGTGAGTCAGCCAAACACTGCGCAATATTTTATATACGACTCGTCCTCCTCACAATTTTCTTGATTTTAAACAAATCAGACGATTTATTGCTCAGTTTACTTGAATTTGATATTGTGTTCTATTCTGACCTAAGCCTACGGATATTTGCAAAAAGGAATTGGATAAACGTGTATGTCATCATCATCAATTTAGTCATGGATTAGGCCACTGGCCTTTCCGCTTTAGGACAGAAATTAATCCCTCCATCGCTTATTAGGTATTCCTGGGTCTCTTCGTCCTGTGGGTCTGTAGTTGAAAAGCTTCAGAGGTAGTCAGTATAATGTTTGGCATTCTAAGGAGGTGTTCATCCCAATTATTTTGGTATATTTCGATGGTTTCAGTTATTGCTGGTGTGTTGAGAGCTTCATTACGCATGTGGTCATAAAGCGTATAACCCGCTAAAGGTCTTAATAACTTCATTTCTGCGGCTACTATCCTACTTAATTTACCTGTAGTAAAAGTCCAGGTTTCAGAGCCATAAAGTAGAGTTGGAAGAGCCATTGTTTTATAAAATTTTAGAATTGTATCTGGGCATACTTCTCTGAGAAGTGTGTTTTTTATTGTTCCTATAAGTTTTTGGAATTTGATAAATTGTATGTCTGTCTTTACATGTGTCGTAGGAAAGGTTGCAGCCAAGATTAGTAAAGTAAAACGTGTATGTATGGAATATAATTATATGTAAGACCAGTATGAAATTGTTTCACAAAGTAGAATATTTAAAAACAATACCATTTTGCGTTATACGGTACTGTTTATTGCATTTTACTTTATTACTAGTCCGATGATAATAGATGAGTAAATGGTCTGCTACTGTCAACGCTGTTTGTTATTCCATGCGGCACCCACTGGAAAAGTGAGATTCAAACATTTGATATAATCTTACAAGATCTATGCAGCACATCTTTGGACATGCATTCCTCTTCGAAACATTATCAAATCAACATTTCTTTCAGAATAATCAGATTTAAGAAAAAGAGCATTTTAATTTTTGGTGGAAGGAATTTAAAAACACTCAGTATAACTTATATATCAATTATATAATATAGCCTACTCCACAGTTTCATCGAAAGTCGACCCGTTTTGATCCATTATTTCGAATTACGCATATATACATTTTTGTCATAGATAATAATTAATAATTAAAATTACTACAATCCGAACATATATCATTGTTTATTATTATATAAAAATAAACGTATTTGATTTTCATATTTATTATATAATTCAGTGACAGCTGTTTCGGTACACTGTACCTTCTTCAGACATGTTAACAAATTATGAATTGTGTTCCAACTGATCTAAGCAACAATACAACAATATTTATTTAAATTTTTCTTCTTCTTCTTCTTCTTCCGAATGCAGTATTGGGTGATGATGCCCGTTCTGCGACTACAAAAACTGTTTAAATTTAAAAAAGGGGATTCATTCAAATCAAGTCGAGAATTTGTTTTTTACTACTTTTAAATTTATTAATTTCTACAGCCTCCAAAAGATCTAACTTCTTACCCTTATCACAAATATGTATAATTTCAAAATTTGGATCGAAACAATGATTAAATTGGAATAGGGTGGTTAGCATATTTTGAATTTTCTAAATTTCTGTTATATGCTCTCATGTGTTCCTTTATCCGAGAGATAAAAGATCTACCAGTTTGTCCTATATAGACATTGTCACATGTGCCACACTTCAACTTGTATACACCTGACAATTTTTTTTCTTTTTTTTTGTTTTGGTTTTAAATAAATATGGATTTTCATCAAGTAAACACCAACTCAATTGATTATATATCATTGTAATTAAAAAACGCGGAAAATAAGAACAACACTCATTCAGGAATAAATAAATATGTTAACAAATTGCAATACCATTAATTCTTAATAATTCTACATAACTAAGTTAATGTATAATGTAATTGTATTGTTATCTAATTGTAATATTATAGTGTTTTCTTTTTTTGTTTTAAGTATATTATTATACCAAACATCAACTTATTGTAACGGACTGTCAACAGCACGTACGGCTTCCTGCCCGTGCGATCCATATTTGTAAATAACATTGTATGTATCTTACTTTTAGTCTAATAAAGTCCTTATGTACTGTAATTAAAATAAAAAAGTTATGAAATAATTATATTGTAGAGTACACGTCAAAAATTTTAATTTCTGCTTGGATTATATTCCTGAACCTAATTAATAAATATGTAAATTAATTATAATGTATTTTTATAAATGTTCTGTTGTCATGCACAGTCTTCTGTCTGACAATATGTTTTTATAAATAGAGATAGGTTGCAAGAAGTCAACGGTGCATATTTATACAGAGGGATTGTCCCAGGAATAATATTCTCAAGGGTTATATAAGTTCACCATTAAATAAGCTAGTCAAAATAACTAGATTTAGTTTCCAGGGTTAGTTTTCAGCACAGATTGCACTTCACCTGATACAACACTGACCTTCTAAACTGCATCTTCCATTATTCTGACAGCTTCTTGGTGATGCATACTTGAAGTCTCCAGTTTCTTGATGTTGAAAAGACAGCTTAAGTGTCTTGCGATGTATGAAACTGAACTGAGCATTTAAGAACTGTTGAATGCTAACAACGATTCACTCACAGACACTGCAAGATCATAAAAAACTTTCTCCATCATTGCCTTCACAGCTTCGAAGTGCTTACTGTAGAAAATCACAGCTTCAGTCCATGTTGCCCACCTTATTATCACTGGCTCCGGAGGGAAAAGTACGTACATCAGGTAGCTGCTGCTTGTAGCGTTGTACATGATAAGGTGCATTTCAATAAAACGTTCTTCGATGCTGATATCAGTGTATTTACATTTGGGAATTTATGTATGTTTCTGCCACTCGTAGAAATGCACGAGTCGTATATGTAACATGCACCTAAGCTTGGATCAAACATAGTAAGCGATTTCCCCATTTTCAACATGCATGGAGCTGCATCTGTGTACATAATACGAAAAAATCTCTTCTTTTAAGTAATCTAGTCATAGTACCATAAGTGTATCATTAACGAATCTAGCAATTGTTGAACAATTTGTTGCCTCCAAAGGTTTACAATAAATTAAATTGTGCTTTGATGCAACTTTTGGGTCTGACTTGACAACAATTAGATCAGCGATGCCATCAGTAAAAATCCATATAGGTGATTCTCCTATGTCAGCGCTAATATTTTGTCTAATATGTCAACATAACAAAAATCCAAGTAATTCTTCCTGAGAGTAAGACTCGTCGGGAATTTTGCGGTTGCAGTATTTTTGTAAGAAATGTTTAAATTTAAGTACCTGACATTTGTTCCTGGGTATGTTCCCTGTAAACAATGCCAGGCACAGTTATTTGTAAAATTCCCTATTAGATGATGTAGGCTGCTCAAGCAACTATGCAAGTAGTATATGTTACTTTGAAGAAACCTGTTGTTTATTCGTAATATATAGATTGCTTTCTAAATGTTATTCAATTTTAGATTTCATAGTACACCCTATACGTTTATCATAAGTTTCGCAGAGGACTGTATTACCATCAATGGTTAAAATATTATGATGATCTTGTAGAATATTTCCGGGCTGTTGGCCGTGATCTTGAGGCTTGTAGTTCCCCGACGTTTCGCCAGAGACTGCGTCCGGCATCCTCAAGGGTTGTCTTGAGACTGGCAATTTTGTCGACTACCTGCCCTATTTATACATTTATCCGCGACGCGTTCTCTGCGCGGTCCGTTTCTTCGTAAATTGTATCTGCCTTCTGGTTGGTTAGCATTAGGGCCTTTCATTGTACCAATGACGTTGCTGTCTGATGTCTCGTAGATTGTTCTTGTAGGGGTTTACATCTGGCTTTTTTTAAGACTGGTATCCATGCTTTGTTGGATTTTAACGATTCTTCCTTTATATTGTAACTATTTTGATGTTGTTTGAAAATATTGTCAATAGAAATCCATGTTTTTATGCTCTGATGACAACGAAGACGCAATCGGTCTTAACTTAAATGTAACTGACTGTTACAAATTCTGAAGCGTTTGAAAACAAGAAAGGTAAACGTTTAAAACGAGTCATCGTTGTCTGCATCGAACTCGTGCAATTTAGCTTTGAACGTAACGGAAATGAATGGGATTGACGACAATGTATGAGAAGCACAATAAGAAATATTATAGCCCCCCCATTTCTTGCTATGTAACAAAAGGAAGGGGAATGACGAAAATGTATAATTCCGTAATAATGTTTAAATATGTAAAATTGTAATTTAAAACTTTGGACTTTTTCTCGGAAAATCTAGGTTGTGTCAGCAAGATGAAAGATTTCACTGAGAAATAAAGGAGATGGAAAGAGTCGCCTGTATATGTAATTATAGGAAAAGCTAAAATCTCGACGAATTACATTAAAAGGAGCCTTATTCCAAAGTATTTTGACACTATCGGAATTTCTCAAGCATATTTTCTACATTTTTTTATTTTGTCATTTCCTAGAAAAAAATAATGACACTTTTAAAACCAAGCCACGCCTGTTTTTTTAATACCTGTCATTGTTTCTTCATATAAAGTGTCAGAAATCAACTTCCTAATATGTGCTCCAACAAATATTCCCTCCTTAATCCCTAATTTTATGTGTAAAGTAGATAATAGGACATCTTTCAGACTAATTTGTAGGAGTCTATAAATAATCTCCAATCACCTGGAAAGTATTCTGCATCTCCCAAGGCAGTCACTAAATCAGGAATGTCGTGGCAATATGTAAGATTATCTTCCTGAGAGAAATTTGTAACAAATTCCTCTTCACGGTGTCTTTACCAAGAAATGACGTTTCCCGGAGCCAGCAGGTTTTTTTTTTCTTCTTTTTTGGTCTGGATGCCAATATTTCCGCAGAAACCTTAAGAAGATCTAAGTCCCTAACCAAACGTAGTTGAAATTATTCTTCTTAGAATGTATCTAAATCGCTGGCACTGTCTTGATAATTAGTTTCAGAATCTGAGGATTACTTTCCAAATGTTTTTATTGGGTAAACCACAGGAAGACAATGGCCTTGTGGTTTGAGCCTTTTTTGTTAATATATTTGGATACATGATTTGTTTATTTATTTACTTATTTTTATTTATTTATTTTGTATTTCAGTGTGCAGCATCACATACACAAAAATATGAATCGTCCGCATTGCTTTGAGGTTGATTCCAGCAAAAGACATACTAGCTTTCCCCCTCCTTTACTCCATTTTCTACGCAAATATGACATACTTTTTTGAAGCCCATCTTTTTGTGCAAATCCGAAGGTTTCATATAAGAATAGGCATTATAAGCCTTTTTGTGGAAAGCAACGGGAAGCTACTACACTATAATTCCCTAGTAAAGCTGCAAAGCACAGCATGAAAATGCTATGGTTGCAGTGAAAGACCTGCCCTCGGGGAGAATTACTATGGATGGATGAAAAAGCATTTAACAAAAATGTTATCGCTTTGTCATCTCTTTTATAACAATAAAATTACACAGATATGGCAAAATATATCAGGGTTATTTTCATACTCTCTGGAAGACACATTACTTCAAAATAAACAAATATATGAAACACAGCTGCCACTCACAAAAATGCTCACAATTTGAAGTGTAACTATAAATCCAACTTAACTTCCCATAGATGTGGCAAAATATATCGATAGTATATTGCGTTGCGAGAATATGATTAAAACCGAGCGATAGCGAGGTTTTAATGTCCGAATTCTGTAAAACACTTCACAAACGTGCGTTGTACTTTTTTTTTGCGCGATGGCGTTTTCAAAATAATAAATAATAGTAAAATAATATCTTTGTTGGAAATATTTGCGTTCATTATAAACAACTAACTAATGTTAACGTGCAGTGTGGACAATGTTTATTGGCGAGACTACAACAGGCTGTAGCACCAATCAGTCATAAAATGGCGGGCAAGTGCGTTTTATATTGTTTCAAATAAAGTTCAGTTCACTTAAAATGCAGTGATTTGTTTCGTATAATGTATATTAACACTACCTTTTGGATTATATTTTTGTATATACGCGGTGGACTAGTGGTTATGCTCCTTGCCTCTGGTCCCGAGGGTCGCGGGTTCAAACCCGGCCGGGGTCGACGGATTTTTTTAGGATGGAAAAATCCAAGGAGCAAGTTCTCCGGGAGGGACTTTAAGCCGTGGGTCCCGAATCTGAAGATTTTCAGGCTCGTAAAAGATCCTTAAGCCTGAATGAAAAGGTCTCTAAGCAAAATTTACCTCATTTTCCCGTCCTAGTACTACCTTGGTTTCCTACATATCAGTATGAGGCGGAACGCTGACCACGGACCACTCAAACGACATCTATACGAAAACAAGTGTAACTAAATTAGTATGATTCAAATTCTTCCCTGTAGGGGGAGAGCGCCTAAATCTCTGTAAAGGGAAACATGGGCTTACAAGAAGAATATACATTGTTCATAGTATAGTTTTACTTCCCGCACGTGGTTTGTAATATGTAATATTACAGTATAGTTATTTAGGTTGGCAACCCCGAAATGTAACAAGTTGAACTTTCAATCATGGTCGTCATTGCTGTAAGTACGACAAAACGCACTATCACGCAAAAACTTCCTTTTACATTTTCTGGAAGTTATATTATTAAAAAGAAACAAATGCATGGAATTCAGCTGCCACTCAATAGACGTTCGTTATTTTAAAAACAACTGAACTAAACTTGCGGGGATTTTAATGAAGACGGAAGAAGTATTGTACGGATTAGTGTCATTATTTCAACCATATTCATTACGTCATTATGGTCAAACATATTCATTTCAACAATGGCATTCATAATATGTATTTGCTTCAAACAAGAGCTATACAGATTACATCAAAATAATACATTATCTATAAAGTTGGTAATTACAAAAAAAAGTACGTGATGGGAAAAAGGTTTGCAATTTTGAGATCAGCGTATCAGAATTAGTAAATGGGATACATTTTGCATGATTACTCAGAATCATACATATCGATGGAATTAATCATAAGTAATGCCACGAGTGATTTCCAAATTATCGATAAATTCACGACTCACGAAGCGAGGAGTGAATTTATCTAGAGAATTTGGAAATCAATAGTGGCATTTGTTAGGACTATTTAACGAATAAATTAAGCTGTTTACTCACAAATCATTATTTAACTATAGTTATTTTAAAATATTTATATATTTAATGTAAACAGCGATGTTTGAAAACAAATGAGAAACGATTGGTATGCTTCATCTGCTTCTTTTGTTTGTCACTGCAACCAGATCATATTATTTATTGCCAAAGGAACGCAATATTGTAAGAATGCTCTCTAGAGGAGAAAAAATGAACACATCAAACTGTATATTAATTCATTTCTGGTGTCATATGATGTAAATATGACAATTATATTTTTCTGGATTGTTACCTGGGAAAAAATACATTTAAGAAAGTGCAAACAGTGGTTTCTTTTTTGGTGGTATAATCAATTGCTACAAAGTTTTTTTTATATTAACTCCCGCATGCGGCATGTGTTGACATTCATGCACTATATATACAATCTGGTAGCTGTATTTCTCATAGGCTCATCACTGCAAAATAATGGTCAGACCTGTTCAGAATATTAAAAGGAGGAGCCTTCTTTAATATGGTAATTATAACACTGATAAATATTTCGTGAAACACGACTCTGATTGGTTGTGTAAAACAGAAATCATTGAAACGTGATTGGCCATTGAGTCCCATTTGGGGCATGAGTTAAATAGTCTATATAAGCCTATTGAAATGTAATGTTTATATTATAATAAATTATTTTAAATTCAAAATAATTATGTAATTTTTAGTTATAAATTTTGTTTATATAAAAGGACATTTTTATTATTAAGAATAAACATGGTATTTTAGTGAAGCAAAAATATTTTCCGAGTTTTACCCTTGTGAACATGTGAAACAACATACTAAAAAGTTGCCGTTGGTAACTAAAGTTGTCTCATTTGCTTTTTTTAATCTAGCGACCAAATGTAAACTAAAGGGATTATACTAACTGCAAAACTTTATACAACTTACATTTTGCAGATGATCAGTTGTTAATTGCACACAAGATTATGAAAATTTAGAATATATGACTAGAAAATTAATAGAAGAATATGAAAAATGGGGATTAATTTTGAACATGAAGAAAACAAAAAAATTATCAATTGGTGAACCAGAACAAAATTTAATTTTGGAGACTGGAGAAACAATAAAATCCTATAGTGAGATCACATATTTAGGAATTAAAATAAATAAAAATGGGAGTTGTGAAGAGGAAATAAGAAATATAAATAATACAGGAAAATTTGCAATTGCTTGCCTCAATGGAATATTGTGGGATAAAAATAAAATGAATATATATCATAGACTTGTTAAAAGCATCATTACTTATGCAGCAGAACTTTGGCCATTAACAACAAAAAATACCGGTAAGTATCTTTTGGCAACAGAAATGGATTTTATACGAAGGGCAGCAATAATTTTAAGAAGAGAAAAAAATAGGAACTCAGTTATAAGGGAGAAAATGAAGATTGAAGACACTATTTTAGATATTAAAACTCAGCAATTAAGATGGTACCGACATGTCCAGCGAATGGAAGAGGATCTGTTGCCAAAATCTGTTTTGGAATGGAAACCTGAGGCAAGACGAGGCAGAGGAAGACCTAAAACCTCCTGGAGTCAGGGAATATGTTTATACATGAAGGAGAAACATCTACAACCAGGAGATTGGATGGACCGACAAAATTGGCTATTAGGAATCGGACGATGTCAAAGACATTAATCAACCGATGATCTATCTATCTATTATACTAACTGATCACAGTATGTTTTATTGCTTGGAACGACGTATTATTTTGTTACACTGCAAGCTTTTTTTTATTGTATCAAACACACTGCATGTAACATTAACTACTTGGCGTAATCTCGGCAATCTGGTGCTTATGGTATTAAGTAGCAATACACCTTAATCCACTTGGGCGGGGTGTATCACGATCGATTTTTACTTACGCATTTTAACACAACTTCTTCTTCTTCCTTCCAAGTATTAGGCCAAGGCCTTTTACGATCCTATAGAAAATGTTCCCTCCAGCGTTTCATAGGACGGCCCAGTGATCTTCGTCCTCTTGGTATATAATTATAAACAACTTTGGGGATCCGATTTGAACTCATTCTTTCAAGATGGTGTTTCCAATTTAGTTGGTACTGTTTAATATATTCCAAAATTGGCGTAGTCTTCAATTCTTTTAAGATATCGGTGTTACTTTTCCGATCCCATCTGGTGTAACCCGCTGTTCTGCGCATGAATCTCATTTCACAAGCCGTTATTCTGCTTTCATGTTGTCTTTTTAGTGTCCATGCTTCACTACCATAGGTCAACACTGGTCTAGCCAAAGTGTTATATAAACGTAAACTGGTGTTTTTTGTACAAGGGATTGTTTCATAACTTGATTAATATTCCTAAACTTTTATTATATAACTAGACAACTTAAATACAACAAATATGCATATATTTATATAATTATTCTTTTTAGCACTGGAAAATTATTACCTTAATTACATTTTAGTCGTAAATATTGAAAACAATGTGGGACTATTTCCTGTCCCGACCGCTCTAATAATACATCATGGAGGTCATGACCATACTAATAACTGAGGTTACAACTATTATTCTATGAGTTATTGTATGAACCAGCGATAAACTCTCTAATAACCAACGATAACCACGTTAATTATTACATCACTTTATGTCTGCTTTTACATATTAAATTAATTTAGAGTACGTTAGAGTAATTGATTTAGGTTAGGTTAGCTTTTAGTTTCCTATACGTGGGGTTAGGATAGTTTTTAGTTTCATATACATATATATCAGTTGTCTACAATAACAGTTGTCCTATAACAGTTCTTCTATTACATTCCAAAATGGCCGACGGTTAAAATGGAAATTACATATTTAAGCTAATTTATTTCATATAATGTTTAAATACTTAAATTGTGATTCTTTTCCAAAGATTCATTTCATTAATACCATTACATAATACGAATATATGCATTAAAATTGTAATCAATAGCATAAGAACAGTTAAGTCTCGTAGACTGCGATGGGCAGGACATGTTGCACGTATGGGGAATGAAAGATGTGCATGGAAGCTTCTTGTAGGAAAGCCAGAGGGAAAACGCCCAGTTGGTAGACCAAGAATGAGGTGGGAGATTAACATTAACTATGATTTGAGGGAAGTAGATTACACAGGAAATGATTGGAAAGCATTAGCTCAGGATAGGGATGTATGGAGAGCTTATGTCCGCGCGGCCATGAACCTACGGGTTCGATAGTGCCAGTGAGTAAGTAAGTAAGCATAATTAAAAATCGAATGTAATACACCCCAACCATCCACTTATTACTAGAGCAGTTCCATTACACTTTAGACATTATTGGTCCTGGTGGATTATAAGTTACCATACTCGCCTTTGGTTACTAGGTTCATGCGTTCAAACCCGAGAGGAGTCGATGGATTTTTCAAAACGTAAAATATCTGAGCATGGGAATGTTTAAAACTTTAAATGAACATGAATTCTCGTGAAACACTAAAACAATATCAAGATATTCAAGATAAGTAAGTTTAAATCATGAAAATGTCTCAAAATGTTGACGAATAAGCATGTTTAATTAAGCGTGAATTCACGTATAATGCAGCAACTGTCTCAATATTATCATAAGTAATGCCACTAGTGATTTCCAATTTATCTAGAGAATTTGAAAATCAAGAGTGGCATTTGTTAGGACTATTTAACGAATAAAATTAAGCTGTTTACTCACAAATCATTATTCAAATATAGTTATTTTAAAATATTTATTTATTTAATGTAAACGGCGATGTTTGAAAACAAATGAGATACGATTGTTACCCTTGTTCATCACTGCAACCAGATCATATTATTTATTGCCAAAGGATCGCAATATGGTAAGAATGCACCCTAGTGGAGAAATTTATAACCAACATTATAGGTATTAACATTAATTTCTGATGTCCTATGATGTAAATATGTCAATTATATTTTTCTGCAACGTTATTTCCTGGGAAATAATTCGTTTAAGAAAGTGCAAACTGTTTTTTTTTTGTGGTATAATCAATTGCAACAAAAATTTTATATTATCTCCCGCAAGCACCATCATCTGACATTCGTGCACTATATATACAATCTGGTAGCCGTATTTCTTGGAGAGTAAGCCATTACAAAATAATGATATGACCTATTCAGAATGATAAAAAGGAGGAGCTTTCTTTAATATGATATACTTGACGTTTTTATTATTAATTTAACACTTCTCACTGAAGGATACATTTTTCTCTTAAAATACGATATACTTGTTTGATAAATTCGAGGTGAAACACGACTGTGATTGGTTGTAATTAAAAAATCATTGAAATGTGATTGGTCATGGGATCCCATTTGGGGTATTCGTTAAATAGTCAGTGTAAAAAAAAAAAAAAAAACTTTTTGAGGCACTGATAATTTAATTGTATTTATATATTCCAATCTTGATAGAATATGAAATAAATGAGGGAAATTATGGGTGTACAAGAGGGAGTCGAACATCATAGACATTACAGAAAAGAAAAAAAAATTACAGTGGTATACCATGTCAAAAGAATGTCGGAGCAAAGATAGCCTAAAATTATTATGGAATGGATCCCAATGGAAAGGAGGAAAAAAGGAAGAGCAAAGGAAACCTGGATAGAAGCTGTGTGAAAGCTGCTATGATATCAGAGGACTGGAGGAAGATCAATGGATGGACAGAGAGGAATGGCGTTTGGTTTCCGGTAAACGCGGCAGCTGTCATGATACCGGATGATGATGATGATATTTCAATCTTAAAACATTCTTTAAAAAAAAAGACAATAATTTACGTATAATGTTTTATGTGTGTGGGGAGGAGAAATACTTCATTTGATATTTGTAGATAGATTTTCAAAAATATATCATCTTCTTGTATCTTGTAAGCCCATGTTTCCCTTAACAGAGATCTAGGCGCTCTCCTCCTACAGGGAAGAATTTGAACCATACTAATTTAGTTACACTCGTTTTCGTATAGATGCCATTTGAGTGGTCCGTGGTCAGCGTTCCGCCTCATACTGACATCTATGAAGCCAAGATAGTACTAGGACGGGAAAATTCGGTAAATTTTGCTTAGAGGCCTTTTCATTCAGGTTTAAGGATCTTTTACGAGCATGAAAATCTTCAGACTCAGGACCCATGGTTAAAGTCCCTCCCGGTGGACTTGCTCCTTGGATTTTTCCATCCTAAAAAAAATCCATCGACCCCGGCCGGGTTTGAACCAGAGGCAAGGAGCATAACCACTAGTCCACAGCGGCCGATATAACAGCTAAATATTGCACCAATATATATTTGTAAGGAGTAATCATCGGAAATTAATCTTACCCAATGAAAATAAAACTGAAATTAGTATATGTGGATAATAGTAAATTGTCATAAATGTTTATTTCTTGTTCTTAACATAAAATTCTCTATACACTTGATAATGAGTTAGCGATTAATAGCATTGAATGCATAGTATAACTTCTGCGCTATAATTACCAAGTGTAGCCTGTTGCATTAAGTTTCAATTCCAATCGAATTTTTACCAAAACTGTTTTGCTGTAGGATTTTTGTGTAAAAAATGTTTGGTTAAGCCTACAGACAGACAGTGTAGCAAGTACAGCGTATTACACTCCAAAAACCAGAACGTATTAAAAAAAACTCCAATTGCGACAGGCCTAGAAGGTCCTTGGCTGACCTCACATCCACATGTGTTAATCACAGAGGTAGACGATCATCCAGCCAGTGTAGAGGTAACATGTGGTCAGCACGTCGGATCCCCCCAGCCGTTATAGCTGGCATTCTCAACTTGGAGTCGCTACTTATTGTAGCTACCCAAATGCCTCGCGATGTTGGGTGGGCACCGGTCCCATACTGGCCGAAATTACATGAGAGAAATTTCTTCCCCATGGAGACTCGAACCAGCGCAAGTCCCGTAGCTCTGCGCCAAGGCTTCTTGCCTTAACCACTCGTTTATACAATATGAAATTACTGTATAATCTTGTATTTGAGAGAACAGAAAATTAATTTTAGTTTGTAATATTCTCAGAGAATCTGTTCAATTGCCTGCTGTCACTAGGGAATGGATTTTAAGATGCAAATTTTGGTCGTAAAAGGAAGAAAAAGGTTCTGGAAATACAAAAAGGTGAAAAAGGTGCTGCTGAAACAATTATTGAATTAAGGTTTAAGCCAGTTACATGAACTCAGTTTATACGATCATTTGCACCAAACTTTTCTTCTTTATAGAGTCCATAAAAGGTAATTCATAGTTTAGTTTATTGTAATATTTACTTCGCAGACGGAACATCGAAGAATGATGCCATCAGTTTCGATACATTTCGTTTTGAATTCTTCTGCAAGTGCATACAACTTATCCTTCTTAACATTCGCCATGTTATTGTTGTGAAAACCCAGTTGTAATACTAATAAAAAATACGTTGTGGTTCAGACTAGTAAAACACAACCAACAACAAGTCGGTAGATAGAAAACTGATAAATTATTGCCAGTACTAATAACTGAACTTATTTTAAACTGTTACAACAACACTGTTGAAATTTAAATTTGATTTCATAGCTGCAGATTGGCCATTGTTGCTGGGATATAAATTACTGGTGGTTTACATAAAGTAGCCTACAGTTTAATATGTATCATATATTATTGTTGACTTCACACTGCAGATAGGCCATTGTTTCTGGGGTATAAATTACATAAATTATATTTTAATATTTATTTAATTTTGTTTTGTTGACTTCTGATTAAGATTTTCAAAAGCTGTTCAAGAAGAATAATGTACATTTTTCTGTCCAATATTTTAAAAACGCATAGAAGAGTGGAGGAAAAGGTGCTGAAGCATAAAAAAGAGGGGAAAAGGGACGAAATGTAGTAATCTCACGAAAAGGTGCAAAAATTAGCAAAATTATGTCCATTTCGCTTCATTTCATCCCCCCAAATACATATACTGAACTATTGGTGTGAAAACAGCTATATTTTAGGAAAAGGTCCGCACTTTAAAATCATTTTCCTAGCATATATTAACACCATTAAAACATATATTAGGAGTTATAAAAAACAGCAGTATGTTCTATTCTTAACAATGACGATTCCATAACATTTACACAAGAGACAAATGGAACAATAACAGAACATTAAATGATTGATAAACTTGAAGAAGTAATTGCTTTGTCCCACGTTGTGGTGGCATTTTGATGCAGTAACTCTCTTCATGCCCGATGTTGTAGTAACATTTTGAAGAAGGATTGCTGTCCCAAAAAGAATTACTGGTTCAGGTTGGGTTTTATTTTCGGTAGAGCCGGATTCTCTTCTCAAGTTCGGAAGTTCGTACACTGGATAGGAAAACACTTAAAAATCACTGAAAACTGTTCTTGTAGAAATAATTACAAATTTATTCACTTTGTAGGTTCCCAGCAGATTAAGTAAATTTAAGTGGTATTATTCTTCACTATCAATTAAAATAAATTATTTTCTTTTCTGGAATCAATTATTCTTGTATTAAATATTACATTTTATCTTGAGAACTCTTCTTGCTTCTATCTTTGTGGAAATTTGTATGCAAAATAATTTTAAAGAACATTACTACATCACATGATGTTATTTTTAAATTCTATTGGTTAATAGTTCTTTAAATATAAGGTTTAAATTTGATTTGTTAAATCAAAAAGTTAATTGTTTTAACATCCAATCAGAATTTAGTATACTTTTATTTAAAAATATGAAGTTAAGCAGGTGTTCTTATTACAGTTATAACAGAAAGCTTTATTATTCTGACAACAATGACTTAAAACAATTTTAAAAGCATTATTTACAAAAAAACTTATGTAGTACAATTTCTTTAATTATTACTGAGGCATTTTTATTGAACAATAACCAACAATGAATTATTTAGATTATTTTATTTATATAAGTTATATTTAAATATTACAAGAATTTTAAAATACAAAATTATTAACTTAAACCTTTATATTTAATATAATATTAAAATCCTGCTATAAACTTAACACTAAACAAAAATGTAGTGTGGAACATCAATAACGAGCTTGCCAATAGATTGAAAGTTAGCAGCCAAATAGTTTTTTTTTTAATTTCTGTTACTCAATTCGCATTAAAAATACTTTCCTGAAGATCATATAACTTTAACATTGTAAATAATTTAATATTTAAAAATAGCCAGTCTGATTTTATGATAACCAACTTCCAATAAATTGGAAGAAAACAGCCTAAATCCAGTTCAAGGCGGTGAATTTTAAATGTTTACACCCCAGAACGAAATATTAGAAATATCTTCCTAAATAATATATCCCTAGCCATACAAGTGTAACTATTTGCAAACATAAACAACACAAACATATTTTCAGTTTAGTTTTACATTATTATAAAAATATTGTTTTAAAATAATCGATAAAGAAAATCCTTATCAATAAATGTTAGAATAATCAATGCTTTACATCTGTAAACCAAATGGACAGATGGTAATTAAACATAACTTAACAGCCTAGATAATGTCAATGATAATGTATTATGAATTTTAACTGAACTTTGAAGAAACAGGATATCCCTCCTTTAATGTCACTGTTAAATATTACGCAATTAAATGTATGTGAGCTGTCATTAGAATTCAGACAGACATGTGTAACAAGAAGTTATAAATAAACATATTTTTAAAATATATTTTATTTTATTCAGTTTATTTAATGATTCAATATTATATATTATTATTATTATTATTATTATTATTATTATTATTCAAGTAAAATAGGAGTAAAATTAGATAAAGAGGATAAACAAGAAAGTAGATATTAAGAACAGAATAAATAATGGTAGAGCAATAACAGCTATGATGAATGGAGTCTTATGGAACAGACATATAACCAGGAAAATAAGTTACAAATATATACTTCAAAAGTGAGAAGTACTGTCACATATGGAGCTGAAGTGTGGAAATTCAACAAAAACTTAGAACAAAAACTTATGTCGATGGAAATGGATTTCTTGAGGAGAGCAGCAAGATGTTCAAAATTACTGTCATAAGAGAAAAAATGAATATTGGTTATTCAATAGTAGATTATATACGGCATAAGCAATTAAATTGGTATGGGCACGTACGACGAATGCAAGAAGAAACATTACCCAGGAAAACATTGGAATGGTGTCCACCTGGAAGAAGGAGAAGAGGAAGACCGCGAAACTCGTGGATGCAGGAAATAAGAATTGGAATGAGAGCAAGAGGACTGGAGGACATGGGTTGGATGGAGAGAGACGAGTGGAGAGGAAAAATACAACTTTAGGCACAGAAAGATGTGTAAACATTAAAATGTCTGTATGTAAATAAATTATTATTGAATCTCTAAATATTTCGAAACCCTATTTCGCCACAAAGGCATGTTAGGGTTGTAGCTTACTATAACAATATTATACTACACATTGTAAAACAGAAATATTATCTTATGGTTTTGAATGAGTGTTATGAATTACATAAATCGTCTATAAGTGTCTTAGAAAAAATTCTATATATTGTTATGAATGTTTGTTATGAATTTCATAAAATGTTTATAATAATTTTGGTTCTTAAAAATCACTTCACACATTGAGGCAGAAGCCTCATCATCATTTAAAAGTAAGTTTAATCACAATCGTTGTCTTTCGAATATAGGACAATCAAATAAAACATGTTTTACATATTGTATTGATTCTTGACATTTACAATTATGATCATTGTCTGGGTTAATATTAAATATCCTAAAATAACTTCCAAATTTTCCATGGCCAGTTATAAATTGTGTTAAAATTAAATTTGGAATAAAAAGTTTTATATTTAGCCTATAGTGTACTGTAGGAAAGGAGAACTCTTTAGTCAAAGCACCATTTGCACTCCTAATCCAATGTTCATTCCAATCAGCGATGATATAGTCCAACAGTTTCTTTGTAACATGATATTGAACACTTTGAAAATGAATAATGAAGCTCAGAAGATGCTGCGGATTTTGCTAGTTGATCAGCACGTTCATTTCCCACAGTTCCCTGGTGCCCTCGTATCCAAGACAGGCACAGATGTTTTGTGTAATTTTTTGTTATTTCTAATTTCTACTGAGTTCGGATTTCAATTAAATTTATCATAAGTAATGCCACGAGTGATTTCCAAATTATCGATAAATTCACGACTCACGAAGTGAAGAGTGAATTTATCTAGAGAATTTGGAAATCAAGAGTGGTATTTGTTAGGACTATTTAACGAATAAAATTAAGCTGTTTACTCACAAATCATTATTTAACTATAGTTATTTTAAAATATTTATACATTTAATGTAAACGGCGATGTTTGAAAACAAATGAGAAACGATAGGTATGCTTCATCTGCTTCTTTTGTTTATCACTGCACCCAGATCATACTATTTATTGCCAAAGGAACGCAATATTGTAAGAATGCTCTCTAGTGGAGAAAAAATGAAACACATCAAACTGTGTACTAATTCATTTCTGATGTCGTATGATGTAAATATGACAATTATATTTTTCTGGATTGTTACCTGGGGAAAAATACATTTAAGAAAGTGCAAACAGTGGTTTCTTTTCTTGGTGGTATAATCAATTGCTACAATTGTTTTTATATTAACTCCCGCATGCGGCATGTGTTGACATTCATGCACTATATATACAATCTGGTAGCAGTATTTCTCACAGGCTCAGTCACTGCAAAATAATGGTCAGACCTGTTCAGAATATTAAAAAAGGAGGAGCCTTCTTTAATATGGTAATTATAACACTGATAAATATTTCGTGAAACACGACTCTGATTGGTTGTAAAACAGAAATCATTGAAACGTGATTGGCCATTGAGTCCCATTTGGGGCATGAGTTAAATAGTCAGCATTACTATATGCAAAGAAATATTTAAACGTGACAGTAAAAACACATTTGATTCAACAAGTAAAAACCTACAATTCTCCATTTAAAATCTCTCTGTATATATAATTCTCAAAAGTGATTCGCCCATCATAGTAGGAAGGTCCGCCATAGGGTTTCACACTCTCCCTTTTCATCATTATCCCTCTACAACACACTTACTTATATATCTTGTCTTGTAAGTCCATGTTTCCCTTAACAGAGATTTAGGCGCTCTCCCCCTACAGGGAAGAATTTAAACCATACTAATTTAGTTACACTTGTTTTCATACAGATGCCATTTGAGTGATCCGTGGTCAGCGTTCCGCCTCATACTGACATCTAGGAAGCCAAGGTAGTACTAGGACAGGAAAATTCGGTCAATTTTGCTTAGAGGCCTTTTCATTCAGGCTTAAGGATATTTTACGAGCCTGAAAATCTTCAGAATCGGGGCCCACGGCTTAAAGTCCTCCCGGAGGACTTGCTCCTTGGATTTTTCCATCCTAAAAAAATACATCGACCCCGGCCGGATTTGAACACGCGACCCTCGGGATCAGAGGCAAGGAGCATAACCACTAGTCCACCGCGGCCGATAAATATTTAAATATATACATATACATATATGTTATAATTAAATGTTTAACATTGAGCAATGCAAGCTTAATATGGTATGATAAGAAAAATAAATGCCTGGTCGGGATTATTATTAGATGTAATGGAGAATATAATACATATATAAGAAAAATAAGTGTTTGAATTGGATTCGCCTGGTAGTGTAATGGATATCACGCTGAGGTACAGACTCAGAGATCCGGGTTCAAATCCCGACCAGGCATTTATTTTTCTTATCATACCATATTAAGCTTGAATTGCTCAATGTTAAACATTTAATTATAACATCTATAAAGCGTCACTGCTATAAGGTAATATTCTCTTTAATTTGCTTACTTGTTATAGTCAGCTACTAGGTGGCAGTGAAGACCGAGTTCTCGCGACATCTAGTAATAGTGGAGAATATAATACATATATAAGAAAAATAAGTGTTTGAATTGGATTCGCCTGGTAGTGTAATGGATATCACGCTGAGGTACAGACTCAGAGATCCGGGTTCAAATCCCGACCAGCATTTATTTTTCTTATCATACCATATTAAGCTTGAATTGCTCAATGTTAAACATTTAATTATAACATCTATAAAGCGTCACTGCTATAAGGTAATATTCTCTTTAATTTGCTTACTTGTTATAGTCAGCTACTAGGTGGCAGTGAAGACCGAGTTCTCGCGACATCTAGTAATAGTGGAGAATATAATACATATATAAGAAAAATAAGTGTTTGAATTGGATTCGCCTGGTAGTGTAATGGATATCACGCTGAGGTACAGACTCAGAGATCCGGGTTCAAATCCCGACCAGGCATTTATTTTTCTTATCATACCATATTAAGCTTGAATTGCTCAATGTTAAACATTTAATTATAACATCTATAAAGCGTCACTGCTATAAGGTAATATTCTCTTTAATTTGCTTACTTGTTATAGTCAGCTACTAGGTGGCAGTGAAGACCGAGTTCTCGCGACATCTAGTAATAGTGGAGAATATAATACATATATAAGAAAAATAAGTGTTTGAATTGGATTCGCCTGGTAGTGTAATGGATATCACGCTGAGGTACAGACTCAGAGATCCGGGTTCGAATCCCGTCCAGGCATTTATTTTTCTTATCATACCATATATATATATATATATATATATACACATATATATCCTATACTGCTCTCTATAGAATGAAAGTTTACATTATGTATAAAAATTGGTCTTCCGAAGTGGTCCATAAATTGTAAATAGACAACATTAACGTCATATATTAGGAAAAGTGCAGTGGGTAGCAATGGAATACACATATTCACATAATTCTCAGCAGAAATGTAACATACGTAAGTACAGTACGTTTATACAACTTTTTCTCAAGCACAAATTGAACGCGTTGTTTCAGCAGAGTTACTTTATGAAAAATGTATTCACTTTTTATTTCAGCGAAGGATATCCATAATAATAAATTAATGATATTATTCTGTGTGAACTAACTAACTCACTGGCACTATCGAACCCGCAGGTTCATGGCCGCGCGGACATAAGCTCTCCATACATCCCTATCCTGAGCTAATGTTTTCCAATCATCCACTGTATAATCTACTTCCCTCAAATCATAGTTAATGTTATCCTCCCACCTCATTCTTGGTCTACCAACTGGGCGTTTTCCCTCTGGTCATCCTACGAGAAGCTTCCATGCACGTCTTTCATTCCCCATTCGTGCCATATGTCCTGCCCATCGCAGTCTACGAGACTTAACTGTTCTCATTATATCTGGCTTCCTATAAAGACCATGTAATTCACTGTTATGCAGTCTTCTCCATTCACCTGTCTGTTCATCTTTCTTTGGTCAAAAAATGTTCCTAAGAACTTTATTCTCAAATACTCGTAATCTTCTTTGTGAAATAAAATTAAAATGTAATTAATAGTTTTGGCATATTGTGGTTTGCACCGTGAGACATCTTTATCTTACAAGGTAAGTCTAATTTTATCCTGCAATATTTGTGTATTCCAAAATATTAAAATAAGAAAATTGTGTTTGTTAATTTATAGAACCAGGCCCAATTTTTTAAAATAATGGATAGGCCTATTTCGTAGCATCGCTTTTAAAATACACGTTCAATTTAAATTCAAATATGCGTAATAGGATTACACTTATTTTGCATGGGAAATAGAAATGCAAGCGATTCTAGTAGGAATAGGAATAACACAGTATAAGTTGTGTCCGTTTTAAAAGAACCAAGAGATATTCACAGCACCTTCAAATAATTAAGAGGGTTAACTTTAATTAATTAATGAAGCACTGGAGTATATCCTACCATTTTTTGTCTCCTAAGCGAGAGTCAAACTATGTAATGTTGACATAGGTCTATTGGTGCATTTTAACTCTGCTCTCCTCCGTTCCATAGGAGTTTACAAGTCGTGTGTTTGGAGTTTGTAACAAAATATCCTTAAAAACAGGCAGTGTGCTCTGAACTAAGAACTTTTTCACGAGTATTGAACGATTTGTGTGAACGAGAAAAAAATTCACAATGAATCCTGAATTTCCCCGTAAGTTACAGCACACAGACATAATACAAAGTGATATTTTGTTAATAAAATGTAGCACTTACACGTTTTTCGAATATATTTTATGTCTTCGTATTAAAACCTTCATATCTCCAAAATAATATTATAAAAACAAATATTACATCAAAGAATTAACACCTTCTTGACGTATGAAGGACACGGAGCAGGCGTTTTAAATTTTGGCACGCAATGTTAATAGATAAATTGGCGGAGAAATGCTTCTACATACCACATCCTCCATCCAAATATCCATGGTTGATGATAATCAGCAATAATTACATCACTACACTTATATTGCACTTATTAAACACACACCTGGCTCGGATACAATATACACTGGTAGCTCTGCCGCGCCTCCTTACAGCCGGAATACGAACCACGTGTTCAAGCCAATTCATTCCCCAGCCCAGCCGAGATAACTCGATCCTGCTAGTACATGACGTAGGATCTAGTTTCAACGATTCACCTGTTTCAGAAAGTACATTTACTGTAAAAAAATAAAGTCCCACTTCTTAAACTCCGGACCATAAAGAACGCTGCTGCAAAAAAAATTACTCACTTCACATACTACATAAAAAGTGTAAACAAATTACATGAAGAAAGAATTTACAGTAGAAACACGTAAATGTATCTGTATTGTAAGCCTTGAATTTAATTACACTGGTCAACATGATTTTTGTCTCCTGAGTACCAATAGTTGTACTTAATGCAGTTTTTATATCTTTTTTCAAATATGTATTCGGAATTTCTCCATCACCCACAGTTTTTTCTTATTTCAATTTCAATTAATGGATTTAAATAATTATTTTCTGCTTAACAAAGTTTAAAGGGATTATGTCAAAATCAAAACATACAGTGGTGTACCCTGACTTGCAATCTGCAATGAGACCTGTTCCACACTGCGAGGAATTGCCCATACCAAAGCCTCCAGAACATGTGACATTAGATGAAGAGAGCTCAGATTCTGATGGAAGTAAGGAAGAAGAAGAAACAGATTTTCGTGATACAACTTTTGAACAAAGCTGTTCATCTGAGCCTCATTTATTGACTCAAGAAGATCTCAACGATCTCATACGAGATTTAAAGTTATCCAAAAACAGTCTGAAATGCTTGGTTCCCGGCTAAAAAGGATGGAATCTTCTTCAAACCTTGCGTGATGGAGAAAAACCGATATTATATTCAATTCAGGAGAAAAAATACTATCAGAATCATATATTTTTCTTTCTGAGACAAAAAGAAAGTTTATTTTCTGTTGCTCAGTGTAATTGCCCATGGCGCAAACAAGTTGAGAATTAATTGGAACAAATCTTTGAGGTATGCTTAGGCAGGAATTTGAATGACTATTTAACTCATGCCCCAAATGGGAGCCAATGACCAATCACGTTTCAATGATTCTGTCTTACAACCAATCAGAGTCGTGTTTCACGAAATATTTATCAGTGTTATATTTACCATATTAAAGAAAGTTCCTCCTTTTTAATATTCTGAACAGGTCCGAGCATTATTTTGCAGTGACTGAGCCCATAAGAAATACGGCTACCAGATTGTATATATAGTGCATAGATGTCAACACATAACGCTTGCAGGAGTTAATACAAAAGCATTTGTAGCAATTTATTATACCACCAAAAAAAAGAAACCACGTTTGCACTTTCTTAAATGTATTTTTTCTCCAGGAAAATCTAAAAATTATGTCATATTTACATCATACGACATCAGAAATGAATTAATATACAGTTTGATGTTTCATTTTTTCTCCAATAGAGAGCATTCTTACAATATTGCGTTCCTTTGGCAATAAATAGTATGATCTGGTTGCAGTGATAAACAAAAGAAGCAGATGAGGGGTACCTATCTTTTCTCATTTGGTTTTCAAAACACCGCCGGTTAACATTTTTTAAAATATTATAAATATTTTTAAATAAATATTAGTTAAATAATGATTTGTGAGTGCGAACAGCTTAATTTTATTCGTTGAATAGTCCTAACAAATGCCACTCTTGATTTCCAAATTCTCTAGATTAAATTGACTCCTCACTTCTGTGAGTCGGGAATTTATCGATAATTTAAAATCACTCGTGGGCATATTACTTATGAATATTAGGTAATAACTTGATGAACAAGTTTTCGCAGCAAAGGCGAATTGGTCGTTATGGTCTCAGCTCGGTTATCAGATATGACCCACCCGTGGATTTCTACTTTGGGGTCCGGTACTTTTGGGTCACGTGAAGAGACTGGTGTACGTCGCGACTACAATGGTTGCAGCCCACGTCGATGTGCGTCAAATAGTCTGTGAGGATTTATAGTCCGTGTGCTCAATTAAGAGAATCTTCCCGCATTGATATTTTCAAACGGTTGCTTGTCGGGGGGGAAGGTGACGAACTAGCCAAACTTTCTCTAAAAATATGGTTAACACTTCATCGTTGAAAAAAATAACCTCACGTAGCACAAATTTTATAAGTCCAATCACCACTAAATGCAATACAAAAGTGTACAATACCTTCGAAAGAACTGAAAAGAATTTCCTACCCTTCCTACACCTGATGCTGCCCTTCAAGCAGACAGAGAAATTCACCCCCCGCACCTCACATCATTAGTACATTCACGAATATTAGGCCAGTTTGTTTTGACCCTGTTTCGGCCTATCAAGAGAAACACCATCCAAAAGTTCTTTTGAGTGGACGTCATGCGTCTTCTTCTTCCTGCAGGTTGATATGGGTCGTCATTATTTCAATTCCTTCTGGATTTTTTCATGTTGAGACTTGAAAAGTAGTTTTGAAGTTCCTTAGGACAGGGGTACTGCCCCCGCCCGACGCTAAGTAGTCCAGTGGTAGGGCTTGCTACCTTTTAGTCTCTGGAACAGACATTAGGATAGCCGCATTTTACTCAGTGCCCGATTGGTGGAACGGTTATACCGCCGTGACTCGGGTCCTCAGAGCCTCGTTTGGTGGAAACGGGTTGTTTGTTTGTTACCACGAGAGAGGTGAGGATGAGAATTGGGTAGGAGAGGTTTTATAAACCACGTCTCTACCCCTTACAACACCCCCCCCCGCCCTAATCCCATCAAATATCTGCGCAGGAAGATTCTCTTAACTGAGCAAAACGACTATATGTGCCGTAGTTATTAAGAGAGAGAAGTATAGTGCAACGACGAGAAGAATTTAAAGCAAGGCCGCCGAAGGAGGGGCACGGGGGAAGGATTGCAAGCGATACAAGGGATTACTTACATGAGAAGAGAGAACAGTCCATGATGGTCACTCATATCGGTAGTTTATTTCAGGCGTATTCAATTTTATATTTTGTGTTTTACGGGTAATTAAATTTGCTCTCTTTATCAGTTTAGATTACTTTCTATTTTAATGTTTCGTAGGTGCGCTGTGAGGTAAGGGTGATGGTTATGGTTTAAAAAATTTGAATAGTGTAGTCGTCCAGACTTGGAACTAACACGCCCCTCAGCGTCTAAATGAAGGTAAGTCATAGTACAATCCTTCATGATGTAATGTGCTGAGTATAAAATACCTACTGCTTTCATACACTTCGTCTGAGGACTGTAGCCTGGTGGGTTTAAGAAAAAGACGAGTACTCATCTTTCCCTCCGTCACCATGATATGCCTGAAGGAAGACCAGGAACAGTTGAATGCTGTGCTTAACTAAATAACCATGCGCGCTGCTAAGAAAGTTGCATCCAAATACGTTTTTGCGTACTCAAAAATCTGTTCATGCGATAATAATTGTTGGAAATTCCTAAGCTACCTGGCGAGGTGACTTATCAGAGAAACGAATCGTGAGCAACCCGATGGTACCGATGGAAACCGATGTAGTTTGAAACCTTGCCGCGTACCTTGCTGCTTTATCCAAGATGTCGGACCTTGAAAACTTCGATCATGTTTTCGGTATACGCGGAGAAGAGGAATTTGATAGAGTCTACCAAAGAATTCAACTGGAAGAACAGGAGAATCGGCGTAATATTGCGAGACGCAGACGTCGTCGTATACGGTATTATTTGCGGGACGCAAGCGTAAATGCGTTCCTCTAGCAGACGAAAATAACGGAAGTGGTTTCATCGCTGAGAATTCTGGATAATTTCTTGCTAATATTACGAAAACGACGACTTTCATGCATGACCAGTTAGTGGGTCGCTAATTCGATCTTTGCACTTGCTCACGGTGGGTCAGCTCACCAGTGATTGGAAGTAATTTGAGTAGAGACTAATGTATTTGCATGCGGCCCTTAGACCATTAACCAACCATAAATGCTATTATGAATATTGTTAGGCAAGGACAGCACTCAAGGTTAGAAGAGGATGGTAGAAATAATTTCAACTAAATCGTCACAGCTTGCAACAGTCCACGAGGCATCGCTGCGAAGTTTGTCGTGATCATGGCGGTGGACATTTTGAACAATTATTTTAAATAGTCTAACACTATAATTTGGAAACAATTATATTCCGGGTAAACAGATAAAAAGGGATTGAGTTATACAAAACGAAAACGATGAAATTACTGGGAATTAGCCACTGGAGACCATAGGTACTTATATCAAAACACACAGAAAACATCCCTGAACAACTTGTGGAAGTTTCTCGGCAGACTTTGGATTCACTCTGTACAGAAATTGTTAAATAAATTATTATTTTTTATTTGGATTAGATATTTCATTATAAAGGTTTAAATTTTATTTGATCCATAGACGATGTATATGTACAATGGGATGTGGCAATGTATCGATATAGGACAGTAGGTCTATCTTTTAGTATTACGCATAATATATTTTAAAGGATTACAGTACATGGTATTACTTTCTTATTTTAGGCGATATAAATAATAGTTTAAAAAACTAAAACAACACGTGAAGAACTAATTATTTTCTCATGTTGTGGCGATGTTTTGAAGCAGTTAACTCTCTTCATGCCCGATGTTGTAGTAACATTTGAAGGATTGGTGTCAAAAAATAAAAAGAATTACTGGTTCAGGTTGGGTTTAATTTTCGGTAGAGCTGGATTCTCTTCTTAGGGTCGGAAGTTGGTACACAGGATAGGAAAACACTTCACAATCAAAAAAATTGTTTCTTGTAGAAATAATTTCACATTTATTCACTTTGTAAAGTTCCCAGCAGATTAAGTAAATGTAGGTGGTATTATTCTTCACCGTCAATTAAAATAAAATTATTTTCTTTTCTTGAATCAAACTATTCTTCTTGTATTAAATATCACATTTTATCAGGAGAACTCTTATTGCTTCTATGTTTGTTGAAAGTTGTATGCAGACTGACTAGTGTAATTCTTTTATAATTTAAAGAACATTATTACATCACATGCTATTAAGTTTCAATTGGCTATCCCATTAAATACCAGGTTTAAATGTGATTTGTTAAATCAAAAAGTTAATTGTTTTAACATCCAATCAGAGTTTAGTATACTTTTATTTAAAAATATTAAGTTAAGCAGGTGTTCTTATTACAGTTATAACAGAAAGCTTTATAATTCTGACAACAATGACTTAAAACAATTTTAAAAGCATTATTAAGAAAGACTTATGTACTACAATTTCTTTAATTGTTACTGAGACATTTTATTCAACAATGAACAACAATTAATTATTTAGATTTTTTCTTTATTTAAGTTATATTTAAACATTAAAAGAATTTTAAAATACAAAATTATTAACTTTAACTTTCATATTTATTATGATATTAAAATACTGCTATACACAGCTTTATTAGAAAACCGAACTAAAAAGTGAAAAAAAAAAAAAATCCAACACGCTTGGGATAAAATTAAAGTGGTCTACAAAAATATCATCTCCAACAAATCTAGAATAAAACTAGAGTTATCTACAAACAATTATTTTACCATCAAAAGCGTGGGGTGCTCTATATCAATTAATATATTTGATAATAAACAGATATTGATAAAAGTAAAGTCTCTAAGAAGAAAATGTAAAAAATATAAAAAGCACCCCACGCTTTTGATGGTAAAATTATTTTTTTTGTAGATAACTCTAGTGTTATTCTAGATGTGTTGGAGATGATTTTTTTTGTTGACCACTTTAATTTTATCCCAAGCGTGTTCGAAATTAAAATTATTTTTCATTTTTTAGTTTGGTTTTCTAATAAAGTGTGTTGTTTTAGTTTTTTAAATCTATTATTTATTTTTAGTTTGGTTTTCTAATAAAGCATGTTTTAGTTTTATTAAACTCTTATTTATTTTTTTTAATTTTTAGTTTAATTGATTGTCATAAACCGGAATCCCATGAAAATGTAATTGCTTACGATATTTTTAGTTTCTAGGTACGAATATACGTATATATATTTTTTTAAATTATTATTATCTAACATTATTATAATATTTTTGAATATTTTAATATAGATAAATAGTTACAATTAATCGTATCCTCACATTTTTTGGATAAATTACAATGTAGTAAGTTTACAAAATTGTCTTAACATTTTACAAAATAAGATAAAAATGTAAATATCTTTAAATTCGATACTATTGTAGTATGAGCTAAAAGTAATACTCTTCTAAAAAAATCCTCCGGGACGGATTTGAACCAGCGACCTATCGATTACTGAAATTATACACCACTACAGTCCACCACTCTACCAACTGAGCTACCAGAGGATATAATGTTAATTTCTTACAACGACGGATTAAACAGTCGATAAGTCCGCAACCTATTATACTTACTTACTTACTCACTGGCACTATCGAACCCGTAGGTTCATGGCCGCGCGGACATAAGCTCTCCATACATCCCTATCCTGGGCTAATGCTTTCCAATTATTCCCTGTATAATCTACTTCCCTCAAATCATAATTAATCTTATTCTCCCACCTCATTCTTGGTCTACCAACTGGGCGTTTTCCCTCTGGCTTTCCTACAAGAAGCTTGCATTCAAGTCTTCCATTCCCCATACGTGCAACTTGTCCTGCCCATCGCAGTCTACGGGATTTAACTGTTCTTATTATATCTGGCTTCCCATATTATATAATATTTATGAAATTATTGTATTGTCATTGGTCCTTTACAAGTATACAAAGTTTGAAGTCGATCCAGTTTTTTTAAGTGGGTGAAAATCGTGTTCAAATATTCCGTTACATAAATAGATGCAGGTCAAGCTAATATAAAGCGTGTAAAAAACAAAGAAATATAGATAAAGTGACAGTAGTAATAATAAGATTACGCTGGTTTTAAACACTGGTCTTGTATATCATAATAAAGCGCCCTATCCGTTGAGCTAAATTGACATGGTTCAGTACAACTCTCGTATCCATTACATATTCGAGTGAAACTATTTAATGTCATGAACTATGCCCTTTTAATGACAACCTCCGCGTGTTTTGATCGTATATTATGATTAAGGTCTCCAGAAGCAATACAATAAGCTTTAGTTTGTTAGATTCCAAGAGGAAGCGATGGCGTTTTCTATGTTAGAATCAAAATTGAGTGGTTTACCTTAAAATAAGAATATAGTAAAAGTAAAGTGATCCCACATCAGGCCCGGAGGCCCTTGGGGTAGGAGGAGGTTAGGGCTCCCAGTTTTCTAGACAATCGGCACTTTATGTCAGCCGGGTTGTCAGCCCTGCGTGACGGCCGCCTTTACCCCCAGAACAAGCGTCTGGTACTCATTTCCATTAGAGGCTGAGTCGACCACAGGGCCATAGTGCCGCCAGAGGGTTTGGGTCAGTTTAAAAATCCTGACCCCAACGGGACTTGAACCCTCGAACCTCCGGCTTATAGCTCAGTACCTTAACCACTACGCTACGGCGTGCCCCCAATAAGAATATACTGTCATTCCGAACCCGAAAACAGGGAAACCTCCGATATACTTAAGTTTGACTAGTGAACTACAATGTAAGGCCCTATATACATTAGAGTACTTATCATTCCAGTTGAAAATCATAAATGCCTTCGTTATATAAGTTTTCACTTTCATGTTCATGTTATTAAACCTTTAATTGACTCATTCCAGTCACTTACAGTGCAATTTTAATGTCCATCCATCCATAGTAATTCTGCCCGAGGGCAGGTCTTTCACTGCAATCATAACATTTTCATGCTATGCATTGCAGCTTTACCAGGGAATTGTAGGTGTGGTAGCTTCCCGTTGCTTTCCACACCGGTGAAGGATGATACTGATAAGGATGATGATGATGGCCGTATGATTTCGGGGACCGTTTGGGCCTTAAAGTTTTCTTGACGTGAGGAAAAACCTCGATAAAAATCTCACCCAGAAAAACTAGTTACAATAAACTGTGAAAACTAAGAACAAAATTACTTCGAATCTTCATATCACTAAGATTTGTTTACTGGATTTTATTTGTGCGACTTTTTAGAAAAAATCGTAATACAGTAAAACTTGCTCAAAGCGGAATCGCATGGGACCAATTTTTTTTCCACATTAAACAAAATACCGCGTTATAAAAAAACTAAAATTATTAAAAATCTTAGATTATAGAGAACCGTACATGTATTTTTATGTACCTTGGATTAATTATAGTTCCGCTGCCTTTGGAAAGTGAAGTATAGTATGTATGAGCGACTCCGACGGTAACGCGCAAAAAAAAACAGTCCCGTTTCGTCAGCTTAAAAAGTCTCTTAAGGGCGTATCCTGAAGTTAAATTATGTAGTTTCGGTTTCCACTCACTAACTACACTTTCGTCCACATCCTTTGATTATCATAAGTAATGCCATGAGTGATTTCCAAATTATCGATAAATTCACGACTCACGAAGTGAAGAGTGAATTTATCTAGAGAATTTGGAAATCAAGAGTGGCATTTGTTAGGACTATTTAACGAATAAAATTAAGCTGTTCACTTACAAATCATTATTTAACTATAGTTATTTTAAAATATTTATATATTTAATGTAAACGGCGATGTTTGAAAACAAATGAGAAGCGATAGGTACGCTTCACCTGCTTCTTTTGTATATCACTGCAACCAGATCATATTATTTATTACCAAAGGAACGCAATATTGTAAGAATGCTCTCTAGTGGAGAAAAAATGAAACACATCAAACTGTATATTAATTCATTTCTGATGTCGTATGATGTAAATATGACAATTATATTTTTTTGGATTGTTACCTGGGAAAAAATACATTTAAGAAAGTGCAAACAGTGGTTTCTTTTTTTGGTAGTATAATCAATTGCTACAAATGTTTTTATATTAACTCCCACATGTGGCATGTGTTGACATTCATGCACTATATATACAATCTGGTAGCCGTATTTCTCACAGGCTCAGTCACTGCAAAATAATGGTCAGACCTGTTCAGAATATTAAAAAGAAGGAGCTTTCTTTAATATGGTAATTACAACACTGATAAATATTTCGTGAAACACGACTCTGATTGGTTGTAAAACAGAAATCATTGAAACGTGATTGGCCATTGAGTCCCATTTGGGGCATGAGTTAAATAGTCCGCAAAATTTCATTCCACACTTCATTGTTTCGTCTTTTAAAACTGTCCAGCCAACCTGAAGATGCCTTGAAATTGTTATTCCCTAGGAATTTAGCAACACCTAGAGCTTGACTTTGGAGCATCGGTCCGGAAATTTGGAGATTTATCTTCAATTACTTTCACTTTTCGTTTAATGACAAAAAAAAAACATACATTTTAGCCATCTTTGTTTCGTAAATTCAGAACGCTACATGTGAAAGATCGTTCTCAGAACTTAAAACTAATTTAAGATTTTACTGTACAATGATTATTTGTAAGACAGATATCTGTATTTCGCAAAATGGGTGTGCAGTAAGGCCGAAGTAAAATTTCAGGTACAGCTAGAATCTATACTTCACCCGGCGGCATAACGGAAATTCAATGAAATGGAAACTAATTTATTTCTTTGTTTTTCCGCTTTATAAACATTTTTCCATGAATTGTGTAGAAATATCCTTCCGTTTCCGCATTGGACAGATTCCATTCCACACGTAAAATTACTATTATTTCGCCGGGGCCAATAAATTTGTTCACATTGGACAGATTTCCGCATTATTCACGTTCCGGATTAAACAAGTTTTACTGTATATATACTGTATATTGGCCATGCTACTTTCGGTTTGTACTACAGTAGATAGGATCGGTGAAGATCTGTATTTTTTAAAAATATGTTTATAAGAAAAATCTCAATTGCTTCATTACTTCGTAATTCGTTAAAACTCAACATTAAAAGTTAGGCGAGATTTTTTTTTTCAGATGTATAGGTTAAGAGGATAATACGAATGAAACCTTAAAATTAAATACTGGCAGGAAAGAAAGAAAAAAAAATTAAAACAGTTCAGAGGAAATGTGTTTTAAATATATTTACCTATTGACGTAGCATTTTCTCCGAATACTTTTAAAAAAATAATGACTAATTCTAAATTCGAAATCATAAAACTGAACCTTACTTTTGGATATCGAGGGGGAGTAAAGCCTACAATGCAAAAAAGTATACAAAATATTTCCTAATACAACTTGGTTAAGTTGATATAGAGTAGTTCTAGATCCTTCGCTCCAAAATGTAAGTTCCATATCAGCCCGCATGCTCGCCTCCATCCCGCCGCAGCCTATATTCAGCTTGGCCTTGAACTTGACGATTTGTTTTTTACTACTTTCTCGCTCTTCAGGAGGAGAATGGCGGCCGATCTGTTCTTATTGCCACGCCCACTTTGTGCACTATCACATTTTTCGCAATAAAACAATGTTATATATATTTTTAATTATCACAGCCATTTCCTTGCTATAAAAACGCACGGTATAACTTCAAAATGTACGTAATTATGTACACATTTACGAATGAACTGGTTTTTGCAATTCATTCACGGGTATCTGGATAAATTTAACACACTCTTACGCCGTAGCCGAGTAATTAAGGCAAGAAGCCTTGAAACGCAGAACTACGGCATTTGCGCTGGTTCGAGTCCCCATAAGGAAAAAAAAATCTTATGGAATTTCGGCCAGTATGGGACCGGTTCCCGGCATCGTGAGGCATTTGGTTAGCTACAATAAGTAGCTACTCTAGGTTGAGAAGACCAGTTATAACTGCTGAGGACCCGACATGATGACCACATGGCATCCCTACACTGGCTCGATGATCGTCTACATGTGTGATTAACACATGTGGATGTGAGGCCAGCAGCCGGCTAGTAGGCCAAGGGCCTTCCAGGCTTGTCGCGCTTGGAGTTTAAACTAAAGACAATATTTCTTATATCTACATTCATCTATCGTATAATTTAATTAGGTCATTCCTCACAACTAAACACAATCCCTCAATTATTATTCCTAATCTCAAGTATCGGGACCCACGGCTTAAAGTCCCTCCCGGAGGACTTGCTCCTTGGATTTTTCCGCCCTAAAAAATCCATCGACCCCGGCCGGGTTTGAACCCGCGACCCTTGGGACCAGAGGCAAGGAGCATAACCACTAGTCCACCGCGGTCGTCTGTGTCTAAATGCTATCGCAACTTTTTTTTTTTTTTTCAGTCCACTGCCATCTAGGAGTAATGTCTCATATGTAGCGGCCCGGGGTTCGATCTCAGGTATGGACAAGGTTCTTGAGTGAGGTTTTTCCAGGTTTACCTAACCTTTAAGGTAACAGTAGGCCCCGAACACTACCGGGTCACCATCATATCATATTTGCCTTGTTTAAAAACACAACACTCAACAGAAATGGACTAAGGTTATATCGGAAGATCCTAGGACGCGATATGTTAAGGCGTATATAAATAAGATGAAATAATCAAGCCTCTTTTTCATAAGTAATGTCACTAGTGATTTCTAAATTATTTATCGATAAATTCACGACTCACCAAGTGGGGAGTGAATTTATCTAGAGAATTTGGAAATCAAGAGTGGCATTTGTTAGGACTATTTAACGAATAAAATTAAGCTGTTTACTCACAAATCTTGTTTAACTATAGTTATTTTAAAATATTTATATATTTAATGTAAACGGCGATGTTTGAAAACAAATCGGAAATGTGAGGTTATGTTCATTCACTGCTGCTTGATCATATTATTTATTGCCAAATAAGATCGCAATATTGTAAGAGTGCACCCAAGTGGAGAAATAATGAAACACATCAAACTATATATCATAATCAACATTACGGGTTATTCATTTATTTTTTTAGTAAACAACTCAATAAAATCAAGGAATATTTTCATTATTTGCTATATTCAATGTATTTGTTGGAGAAAAATAATGATTTGACCTGTTCAGAACATTAAAAAGGAGGAGCTTTCTTTATCACAAAATCAGGAGCTGATAAAGAGAAATCGATAAAGAGCGAGGTGAAACACGACTGTCACTGGTTGTAAAACAACATTCATTGAAATGTGATTGGTCATTGACTAGCATTTGTGGCATTAGTTAAATAGTCCACATAATATATCAAATACCGGAGAATTAACTTGGTGTTGTTTGATCATTGATATAACATACGGTACTGTATGTAAATGTATTTTTAAATTCTACTTCTGCTATATCCGTATTTTCTGTAAAACAACATATTTCTATAATTATATGTAAACTATTTAAAGCAATAGGTTTATCTGCATTTGTCGCGAGTATCTTACAGTTTAATTCACCTTGAAGATATCTCAACCCAACAGGAAACAAACTTGATTTAAAAAATCTTACACATAAGCTGTCCACCGCTGTGGTCTCGAGGTAGCGTGCTGCCTTGTCAAGCAGAGGGCCCGGGTTCGATCTCCGGTCGGGGCAGTTTTTATTGGGGTTTTTCCTTACCTGTAAGACAAATGTCAGGAAAACTTTAAGACCCAAACGGTCCCCGAAATCATATGGCCGTCATCATCCTTATCATCATCATCATCACCAACGGGAAGCTACCACACCTACACAATTCCCTCGTAAAGCTGCAAGCATAGCATGAAAATGCTATGATTGCAATGAAGGACCTGCTTTCGGGCAGAATTATTATGGATGGACACATAAGCTAACGTCTTCTTCTTAATCATAATTTGTAGGATTTTCATCCTGTTTATTTCCAAAATCACTCCTCGGAGGAAGACGTATTGGATGTGCATTCACTGTCTATCCATCTCTTGTCTGGTCTTGTTCTTGTTCTTCTCCCGTCCATTGGTCTATCTTCTTCAGCTCTTTTTGCAAGTCGGTTGTCTTCCATTCCTTCTACACGACCCTTCCAATATTTTCGTCTATCTATAATAAATTTGGTTATGTCTTGAATATGACATTTGTCCCTAATTTCTGTGTTGTGTATTTTATCAAATAATGTTTTCCCTTGAATACTTCTTAAGATCTTCATATCACATGTTCTTATTATTTGTTTAGTTTTTGTTGTATCAGCCATAGCCTGTCCCAAGCCAGGTTGAAAAAGGCTGAGGGGGAGGAGTAACATCTCGTAAAAAAAACCTTGGTTCAGCTTGCCCAGCTGATAGTACCTTGTGAGGGGGGTATTATATGGACAATGTTCTGAAATTTGCGGGGCTAATCATATATTTATGCCAATTGTTATTGAAAGAATTTCAACAAATAAATTTATTAATTGAATTTCTAAATTAAGAGGGTTATCAGATGACTGAAAGCAAGTAGGCCCCTTGCCAGTGTTACGGTGAAGACCTCAACAGCAGATACAGCGGAGAAGGAGTCCTTCGGTACGGTGTACCTGACGGAAGAGGCAACTCTACATCTACTGCCTTGTAGATTGACAAACGGGCTGATGGGATTCGTTAGTCCTGCAAGACAACCCATCTAGGAGAGACAACTCCGAAATAAAACGGGGCAGCCTGAGTTCTGGAGGTGGGTGAAGGCGACCAGCCTAGGGAGGAAACTCCGAATAATAAACCCGCCATGAAAACGGGATAGCAACCCACTTCAAGGTGTGTCTTATACATTGCTCGCAGTCCCAAGGATCAAGCCTCGGATCAAAGACATAAGCTAACGTAATACACACAATTTACAAATTTGTCTCGTGACTGGGAAATTGAAACGAGACTCGCGCTCAAAATCAGAGTCTTGATTAAAATTTCATTTTCTATGCAATTCTTAGGAAAATTTTTGGACCAAAGAGAGGTGAACAGACAGGTGAATGGAGAAGACTTCATAACAATGAACTACATGGTCTTTATAGGAAGCCAGATATAATAAGAACAGTTAAGTCTCGTAGACTGCTGTGGGCAGGACATGTTGCACGTATGGGAAATGAAAGACTTGCATGGAAGCTTCTAGTAGGAAAGCCAGAGGGAAAACGCCCAGTTGGTAGACCAACAATGAGGTGGGCGAATAACATTAACTATGATTTGAGGGAAGTAGATTATACAGGGAATGATTGAAAATGATTAGCTCAGGATAGGGATGTATGGAGAGCTTATATCCGCGCGGCTATGAACCTACAGGTTCGATAGTGCCAGTGAGTAAGTAAGTATGCAATTTGTTAATTATGATGCATATCCAAAGTCTCTTTAATTCACAAATTAAATAATGAGGATTACTTAAGAATTTTGATTATTTAATTGAATTTCTCATAATTTTTATGCTCTTTGAGGATGAAAATGCCTCATTTTTATGTTAAATGTTAATTTATATGTCAGTGGAAAATGTTTTACTGGTAAAAAAATGAATTAGCCTATATAAGCTGTTAATATCATCCTCATTAATTAGCCTATATAAGCTGTTACTATTATCATCCTCATCTGTATTATGAGAAAAATTATTAGTCAGTTGTATGGATTAAAAAACTGATTTTTTTTAGTTGTGACCCACGTCCAGAAACGCATGGTTTCGCACTTCATCACAAAACATTTACTCACCAACTAGTTGTAATGGAATTTATTGCCTTTTCTTTCTTTTTTTTTTTCAGAAGAAAATAAACATATTTGTACATTACGCACGGGCCTGCTTAGCCGTATGTGCATTATGTTTTTCCGATTGAGGGTCTTTCCACTTTTCAGCGGTTGCCCTTTTACCAGCCGGCTGCTGGCCCTTCACATCCACATGTGTCAATCACAGAGGTAGATGATCAACAGCCAGTGTAGGAGTGACATGTGGTTAGCATGTCGAGTCCCCCCCGCCGTTATAGCTGGTTCCTCAACCTGGAGCCGCTACTTATTGTAGCTACCCAACTGCCTCACGATGCTGGGTGGGCACCGGTCCCATACTGGCCGAAATACCATGAGAAAATTTCTTCCCCCATGGAGACTCGAACCAGCGCAAGTCCCGTAGCTCTGCGCCAAGGCTTCCTACCTTAACCGCTCGGCTACGGCGCGGGACGCATTATGTTTTTCCAAACAAAAAAAAAACATAAGAATATATAAACAAATACATACATAGATACACACCTACACTCATACATAAAAATGTGTAAAAACTATATATATATATATATATATATATATATATATACATATACACGCGCGCGCATGCCACCCTCTCCCCTGTAGACATCAAATGCACTATCAGGCTATTCAACTTATTAAGACTACAATATAATTGAAGATCGATAACAAAGACCATATTGGGATTCTTATACTGACTAGCTAATATCCGGCGTGCGCTGCTACGCCTAAATAAATTAAAATTAATGTACTTTTATGTTTAGTTGAATAAGTAGAATGAAAAATAATTATAAATGTATATCGTAATTATTTTACGATTCCCCGTGCTGATTACCCGGTGTTGCCCAGGAATTTACTTATCTCGATCTTCTTGACATAAATGAGCTGAAATATGAAAGTCAACGTGTTTTATGTTTAATTAAGTAAAGGGAAAAATGTATATAGTAATTATTTTTAGATACCCCGTGCTGTTAACACGGCGTTGACCGGGAATCTAACTGCCTTTATGTTTCTGAAACCATATTTAACACAGAATTCCACTTTTCTATAAATGCCCATTAGCGCCCTAATCATAGTTCCCGATACCCCTAGTTGTCATAATTTCTGCCATAGAGCATTGCGTTCAATAGAGTCAAGAGTTTTTATATCTACAAAAGTACAATGTAACCTGCATCGCTTGACCACTCAAACATCTGCTAATTGCAGTTTTCAGGACAAAAAGATTGTCCACCGTCCTGCAGCCTTCTCTGAACCCGGATTGGTATTGTGACATTTTATTATTTTCATTTACCCTATTTTTTAGCCTGCAATAAAGCACTGTGCAATATATATATATATATATATATACATTTTTTTCCCCAAATACCAGCAGAGGAGAGAGACAACGATAATTGTCCGGATTGTTAACTCCACCCTTACCTTTGTAAATAGGATTCAGTATTGATGTGGACCATTCATCAGGAAAGCTTCCTTTTTCAAAAAATCTGTTAAAGGTATCCACTATGTAATCTGTCCATTTGTCAATTTTCAAGGCCTCTTTATAGAACTCGGCTGGTATACCGTCTAGACCTGGAGCTTTTCCATTTTTCATGGATCGAATCGCATCACTCACTTCTCATTTTGTTATATCAGAGTCTAGCATAGTACGTCATGACCAACTAATAATAGCCGCGGTCCCTCCCACTCCCCCCCTCCCGAGGGTACATAAACTTTATTAATGAAATAGCCATGTTTCTGGAGGAACCTCATTTTTATTTTTTTTACAGCTACCAACAAGAACATACATCGGTGATGAAGGGTTTGGCGTAATTGGTCAAAAATGTATGGTTATGTGCTAATTGTTTTAATCGCTGTGTGGACCAGTCATATCCGTAGTGTCTTACCAATAGATATCTTAGTGTCAGTAATATTACTGAACGTATCGCAAACGACCATATTACAAAATTTAATGTGAGCCACACACACAGGAATGTGTCACATAAGAAGGGCAAGTATCAGGAGTACTTAGTCTACCATCTTGCGCTGATGACAAATGGGTTGCATAACTAGAAGGACGTCAGAAACAATCTCAACAACTATGTTATAAAAACTAACGTAAATGTAGGATGTAAAATTATTATTTTTCAATATTCACCAGCCTAATAATTGGTTTAGTTTGTGAATATAAATACATTCTATCATATAAACTTGGTCCACCGCTGTGGTCTCGAGGTAGCGTGCTGCCTTGTCACGCGGCGGGCCCGGGTTCGATCCCCGGTCGGGGCAGTTTTTCTGGATGAGGCTTTTATTGGGGTTTTTCCTCACCTGTAAGACAAATGTCAGGAAAATTTTAAGGCCCAAACGGTCCCCGAAATCATATGGCCATCATCATCCTTATCATTATCACCATCCTTCACCGGTGGGGAAAGCAACGGGAAGCTACCACACCTACAATTCCCTAGTAAAGCTGCAAGCATAGCATGAAAATGCTATGATTGCAGTGAAGGACCTGCCTTCGGGGAGAATTACTATGGATGGATATAAACTTGAGTGCAAATAATAATTTTGTTGCCACTGTCATAATTATTTAGACTAGCTTGATTTATTTAACATTTTCCAATGCTGTTATTTTAACACAGTTCCAATAATGGAACATATTATTATATTATAACGATATTGTGAAAAGAAAAATTAATGTGCAATGTAGTGGGCTGCACTCTAGTCTGGAGAACTAGAGGTCCACGGATCGATTCCTGGTTCAGACATTAATTTTTCTTTTCACAATATCATTATAATATTATAGGTTGAATTAATTACGTACATAAAATATATATTTATGAAAAAAAAACTGGAGTATCGGAATTTGAAATAGAGAAATTAGTATGAAGTCTACAGTATAGTTGTATCCTGAGATCGTGAGAGATTGTATAACCAGGTCTTATTAATTAGAACTTATTTTAAGTATTAAAGTTAATACGTTTTATATACGTATATTTTTTTGTGGTATTGGGCATTTTCTTCAAAACGAAAAATATTTATTAGCTACAGTGACTTATCGAGATAGACTGTATAACCAAGTCTTCTAGATGTGCAGTATTTATATATCAATTATAAACAGTTAAAGATACAATAAATGTAGCAATGTAAATTTCATGTACAAACAACATTTTATACGATAATAACAATAATGATACTTACGATGATAATAACAATAATAATAATAATAATAATAATAATAATAATAATAATATAATAATAATATATAATACGATAAATTATACGAGAAACACCAATTAATTTATATACCTTACACTGGGTAATAATGTAATCGAGGTTAGAGCAAATATAAATTTAGATTTCTTTTAAAAGATGCCAATGTCCGGCAGCCCCTTATTTCTTGTGGTAGGGAATTCCAGTTGCGAGAAGTGAAGATGGTATATGACATGGAGTGATGTGATGTCCTATGTTGCGGTATATTAAGCAAGAGACTATGTTGTGATCTTGTGTTTAAGTTATGGTTTGAGGATAGATACAGGAAACGGGATGATAAATAATTGGGAATCGAGGTATGTAGGATCTTAAATAAGAGAATTAGACAGTGCGATTTTCTTCTCTCTTTTAGATGTAGCCATGACAATTCAACGTAGAGCAGCTACATATTGCAGCTAGCCAAATTCCTCACGATAATGGGTGCGAAAGGGTGCCACAATAGCCGAAACTCCACGAGAAAATGTCTTCCAACACGCGGATTCGAACCAGCACAAGTCCCATAGTTCTGCACTAGCTTATAAACCGCGCGGGATCTATTACATCTAAGACAATAAAATTATATACTTACGTTACAGCTAATGGTGCGATCGTCGGGCGAAATTAGACGCCCTCCATCCAAAGTAGCTCCAACACTCTTGAAAACGCTTTACTCAAGTGTTAAAATAACAAAGGTAATCCTGAAATGTCAGAAGAGTGGGCGGATTAATAAAATATTTATATAATTTTTCACAAGATGTATTTTCGGGTCTGATCATTGATCAACATAATGGCTTTAGATCGCTTTACGAATGAAGTTTCGCCTCACTAGTATGATATGTTATTTTTATTTCATTATTTTCCTATACGTCTCGACATGTGAATAGACATCTGAAAGATCTCTTTGAGGCAACCTATTTCACAAAATAGGCTCCCAAATTTAATTGTATTAAAAAAATAATTAGACTATTTGGAGTTAAGAGTGTTTAGAGCAGCGGGTTCCAACCTTTTTCGACTCGCGAACCCCTTCCACAACGATCTGAGTTGGGTGAACCACTGAATTTTAAATATACATACAGTATCCATCCATAGTAATTCTGCCCGAGGGCAGGTCGTTCACTGCAACCATAGCATTTTCATGCAATGCTGGCAGCTTTAGTAGGGAACTGTAAGTGTGGTAGCTTCCCGTTGCTTTCCACACTGGTGAAGGACGATGATGATAATAATGATAAGGATGATGATGGTGATGATGGCCATATGATTTCGAGGACAGTTTGGGCCTTGAAGTTTTCCTGACATTTGTTTTACAGGTGAGGAAAAACCCCCAGAAAAACTGCCCCGACCGGGGATCGAACCCTGGCCTGCTGCGTGACAAGGTAGCACGCTACCTCGAGACCACAACGGTAGACACATGCAGTATATATGTATAAAATTTAATTCCAAGCAAAAGGTTTAATAACCTTAAATTAACTTAACCCTTAAAGGTAAAACCTGAAGTTACTCTAGTTACGGCTTAAAAGTTACACAACATGTAGGCCAAGTTGTAGCGAAATCAAATGAATTCCTAACGTTGTTACATAACTGTAAACCAGGCATTCGCGGTAAATATTAATTTATTGTGGAAATAATGTGATAAATTCCCGATATTACACATATGCAACAAGGGGCATTATAGGATTGATTCAATCTTAAAATAATAATCCATCCATCCATAGTAATTCTGCCCGAAGGCAGGTCCTTCACTGCAATCATAGCATTTTCATGCTATGCTTGCAGCTTTACTAGGGAATTGTAGGTGTGGTAGCTTCCCGTTGCTTTCCACACCGGTGAAATATGATAAGGATGATGATGATGGCCATATGATTTCGGGGACCGTTTGGGTCTTAAAAGTTTTCCCGACATTTGTCTTACAGGTGAGGAAAAACCCCGATAAAAACCTCACCCAGAAAAACTGTCCCGAGCGGGGATCGAACCCGGGCCCGCTGCGTGACAAGGCAGCACGCTACCTCGAGACCACAGCGGTGGACATAAAATAATAATAATAATAATAATAATAATAATAATAATAATAATAATAATAATAATAGTAATTCCTTGAAATATTTTGTGTACCCGCTGGGGGTTCCCGAACCACAGATTGGGAAACGATGGTTTAGAGCATTATTTATTTCTTGTTTTATTTTTCTACTTATTTATTTGACTGCATATGTAGTACGATATAAAAGTGCGTATTTATTCTCTGCCATACCAGTTTAGTGTTAAAGTGAATAGCTGCTTGATAGAGGAATAAAATCGGAACAAGAAAACTGAAAGTTAATTCAGAAACTAAGCGCTGCATTGACAGAACAAGTTCAAATGAAACTGCCGTCCATCGGATTGATGGATTTAGGCCTACTTATTTATTAAGCACCTCATTATACAGTAAAACCTGTCTTAGCCGGAACCTTTATAAGAAGGAAACCTGTAGAGACGGAAAGAAAATATCCAGAACGGTACGATTCTATATGTAAAATCGTCCTGTATAAGCCGGAAACCTTCATAACGCGGAAATGGAATGGTTTTTAAAGTACCAATAGTTAATTTTTACCTTAGTAAGATGGAAAATTATTCTCAAGCACGTTCTAATTAAAGTATTAATGACCACACGTGAAAATTCTGCATATGACGCTACTGTATTATATCGTTTTACCTTCTTGTGTTGCCATTGTATTGCGGGGATACCCTTGCTTATGTGTGACAGCGCGGAATCCGTCGCTTTTCCTCACCTGCTTACGTTATCTGCGAGGGAGTTGGGAACTCTTCAGTCATCCTGTAGTTGAGTTCCTTCTCGCTTTTGTGTAATAAAGTTGTTTTGTATTGCCGTGCAAACTGAGCTGTGTTACATACACTATTCTGTCTGCATTTCAGTTTAATAAGTTACGTCTTTAAAGCGTGCATGTAAAACCCTTACACTGCGTGAGAAAATTCAAGCTTGTAATTTGGGAACTCTTTATAAGAAGAAAAAGTGCCAAGACGGAAATATATTTAAGGAGCCGTCATGTTCCTTCATAGATAGGTTTTACTATAATAATGTGAGATGGTGGGACACGCCGTAGCGTAGTGGTTAAGGCACTGAGCTACAAACCGGAGGGTCGAGGGTTCAAGTCCCGTTGGGGTCAGGATTTTTAAACTGACCCAAACCCTCTGGCGGCACTATGGCCCTGGGGTCGACTCAGCCTCTAACGGAAATGGGTACCAGACGCTTGTTCTGGGGGTAAAGGCGGCCGTCACGCAGGGCTGACAACCCGGCTGACATAAAGTGCCGATTGTCTAGAAAAAGTGGGAGCCTTAACCTCCTACTAGCCCAAGGGCCTCCTGAGATCCTGTTGTGGGATCACTTTACTTATGTGAGATGGTGGTGGTCCTCGTTGCCCACACCAGATGCACCTCAAAAGGAAGCTGTAGCATAGTTTTGACTAAACACAGGACATGACTGTCTTCACCGAACTGAAGTCCTCATTGCCCACTGTGCTCCACGAACACCAACATTGACAGAAACCATCTCCTACAGCAGGGGCCAGCAATTGGCGGTCCAGATCCTGACCCTGGGGCTTTGGACCGGTTAAATATCAAATACAAAATTTTAAAACCGGTTAAACATCGAATAAAACCAGTTTACTAAATTTCATGTTATGATAGTATTACTGTTGGCTCGGTTGGCAATACTGCTTATGGTCGGAGATTTGACTGAAGATGAACGGAATTCTGTTTGAAACTTGGTTCCGTGAAAAACACGAAATTTGTGAGGTGAGATATTTAAATATTACTCTGGCCATATGTTAAGTTTATCATAAACATTAATAATTATTAGAATTAATAACTGTGTACTACTGTGCTGTATCCTTTTGGTATTTACCACGTGTTTTATTTAATTTGTGCAATTCATAGGCCTACCCATAACATATCCCTCAGGGGTCCTCATCTAGGGGATATGTGGATGGCGACCACAAGGTGCCCAAGCTGAGTAAAACATTTCTTCCACTTACTTGTGTTTTGCACTCTTTTAACTTTACTATCTAACCTCTCTTGGTTAACTCTTGTTTTTTTCGACCCCGACGTTATTAGGGCATCCGAGGGCTAGGGAGTCTTTCCTTTCTTCCATTTCTTCTTTCCTTTATTTTCTTTTCTTCTCCAGAAAAGCCTGACCAGAGGCTATAAGATGGCAGCCCCATCACTGGTCTTGCCTTCCTTTGGCCAGCAACCAATCGAAGCGACTATTATTATGCTTTCAAGTCTTATACGAGAATTTCCCGGAAGGATCAAACTAATGACGACCAAAGCATGAAAAAGGACAACTCTTGGAAGAAATCCCCAAAGCTGTTTATAATTATATACCAAGAGGACGAAGATCACTGGGCCGTCCTATGAAACACTGGAGGGAAAATTTTCTATAGGATCGTAACAGGCCTTGGCCTAATACGTGGAAGGAAGAAGAAGAAGAAGAAGAACACAATTTAAATACTGTCCTTATAATATAAATTACTTAATACAAACTTCATATGTACAGAGTGATTCAGAAATATGGCTATACGTTTGATCGCATTTTGTGACGAAAGTATTATTATTAAAGGAAATATGATGTTATCATTGGAAAGGGAATCCTTCGAATTACAACAATAGAACAAAACAAAACAAATCACTGCTCACGTGCAGCTTGGCGGGTTGATTTTAGTGCGCTAGCGTCGAACGCCTCCACAATTATCTTCGTGGTTTCTGCATCCGTGCTAATGCCAGTTGGTTTGATTTTTTGCACCCTTCTCTTTCCAACAGTCGTTTTCTCCACTTTCCCACAGTCGATGGCTACAATGTTATGTTACTCACGTCTTGCCCGTCCTGCGTCCGCACGATCATTAGCATACGTTATTGCCCATGCAGAAATTGTAATTTGCTGTTGCATATTCAACGCCATTTTGACTAATTACACTGTTTTGTTTTATTCCATTTTTGTAATTTGAATAATTGCCTTTCCAACGGCAATTTCATATTTTTTGCAATGGTAATATTTTCATCACACAACGCGATCAAACGTATAGCCATATTTATGATTCACCCCGTATAATAAACTGTGGTTTCGGACCTCAACTGAATTTACTACTTTCAAAACGGACCTCCATGAAATCTTATTGGTGACCCCTGTGCAACTGTGTCACGCACTTCACTCTGCTTCGCTGAAGCAAGAACCAAACTTTCCGTTTTGCAATCATGTTTTATTGTTTTAATTATGATATTTGTTTATTCATAATTGTGGACAATGATTTCTGTCAAGTCCCCTGCATTTGTATAAATAAATAATATTATAATAATGTTTAGAAAAACACGCCCAATAGGCAACCTTCGCTAGAATTGTAATGACTTCTTCTGCTGCAGTAGTACTCATGAACTTTCCGCCATGTATTTTCAAGGACTGTTTAACTCATGCCTCAAATGGGAGTCAATGACCAATCACATTTCAATGAATGTTGATTTACAACCAATCACAGACGTGTTTCACCTAGATTTTATCATAAGTAATGCCATAAATGATTTCCAATTTATCTAGAGAATTTGGAAATCAAGAGTGGCATTTGTTAGGACTAATCAATGAATAAAATTATTAAGCTGTTTACTCACAAATAATTATTTAAATATAGCTATTTTAAAATATTTATATCGTGAATGTACTATGATGATGATAAAATATTTATATATTTAATGTTAACGGCGATGTCTGAAAACAAATGAGAAACTTTATGTTTCATTTGTTCATCGCTGCAACCAGATCATATTTATTGCAAAATAGAATCGCAATATTGTAATAATGCACCCTAGTGGAGAAAAAATGAAACACATAATTACAGGTTATTAATAATTTCTGATGTCCTATGGTGTAAATATGTCAATTATATTTGATACTCAATTGATTGTTACTCAATAAGTGTATGCGTGTTGTCCTTTAGTATCTCCTCGCTATCGGCCAACAATACTACATCATCAGCATAAACTAACAGCTTATTCTGTATTAAGTAGATAAATAAAGTGAATTTGAAAATGTTCTGTGAACATGTGTTTATTAAGGGAAATTATGCAGCGATAAGAGTGGGGATTACGTATAACCAAATCACCGTCGCTACCGCCATCCGACGACGGACAGCTTTACTTCTACAACGATAGGAATTAAAAACATTTTAGTGCAATAATGGAACGAGTCCAACAATTATAATAAAATAAATTCTAAAGCAAAACGAAAACACAAAACAAGAAAATTATTAACACAAATTAACAATCTAATGATGAAATTAAACAAATCCATTAATTATCAAATTAAACGTATTCAGACACATAAAAACTAGAAATTAAATTACTACAGGATATAATGTTAAACAATTGACGTCCCAACTCCTTTCAAGAAACGTTAAATTGAAAATATATAAAACGGTTATTCTACCAGTTATATTATATGGATGCGAAACATGGACTCTTACTTTAAGGGAGGAAAGGAGATTACGAGTATTTGAGAATAAAATTCTTAAGAAATGTTTTGGGTCGGCCGCGGTGGACTAGTGGTTATGCTCCTTGCCTCTGGTCCCGAAGGTCGCGGGTTCAAACCCGGTTTTTAGGATGGAAAAATCCAAGGAGCAAGTCCTCCGGGATGCGAAACATGGACTCTTACTTTAAGGGAGGAAAGGAGATTACGAGTATTTGAGAATAAAATTCTTAAGAAATGTTTTGGGTCGGCCGCGGTGGACTAGTGGTTATGCTCCTTGCCTCTGGTCCCGAAGGTCGCGGGTTCAAACCCGGTTTTTAGGATGGAAAAATCCAAGGAGCAAGTCCTCCGGGAGGGACTTTAAGCCGTGGGTCCCGAGTTTGAAGATTTTCAGGCTCGTAAAAGATCCTTAAGCCTGAATGAAAAGGCCTCTAAGCAAAATTTACCGAATTTCCCCGTCCTAGTACTACCTTGGTTTCCTAGATGTCAGTATGAGGCGGAACGCTGACCACGGACAACTGAAATGATATCTATACGAAAACAAGTGTAACTAAATTAGTATGGTTCAAATTCTTCCCTGTAGGGGGAGAGCGGCTAAATCTCTGTTAAGGGAACACGGGCTCACAAGAAGAAGAAGAAATGTTTTAGAACAAAGAGAGATGAACAGATAGGTGAATGGAGAAAGCTACATAACAGTGAACTACATGGTCTTTATAAGAAGTCAGTTATAATAAGAACAGTTAAGTCTCGTAGACTGCGATGGGCAGGACATGTGGCACGAATGGAGAAAGAACGACGTGCATGGAAGCTTCTTGTAGGAAATCCAGAGGGAAAACGCCCGGTTGGTAGACCAAGAATTAGGTGGGAGAATTGCGTTAACTATGATTTGAGGGAAGTAGATTATACAGGGAATGATTGGAAAACATTAGCTCAGGATAGTGAGTTAGTTAATGTGAAATTCCAGATTCGATGCTGAAGTTGGTGATATGAGAGAGGACATATACTGTATGTGCAAGGATTTAGTTGACATGATTTCTACAAACATGTTCTAACTTTGAATGCCGTTCTTTTCTAACAATATTCACAATAACATATTTTGTGATAATTTTTCATCTTTTGTCAAAAATCTTGGTGTTTTCACACCCACAATACATTCCAGCGCGCGGTTATTCAGTTAAGCATGGCATTCAACAGTTTTTGGCCATCCCTCAGGGTTGACGGAGTGTGAGAACCTACCTACCAGACTAAAATCCAAAATCTGTATAATAATAATAATAATAATAATAATAATAATATAATAATAATAATAATAATAATAATAATAATAGCTTTATTTTACCTGGCAGAGTTAAGGCCTTAAGGCCTTGTCTACCACTCAACCAGGTTTAAAAAAATACAAACAAAAAAATAGTCTTAAATCTAAATTACAATATATATATATATATATATATATATATATAAACGATTACAAGTTATGAATACAATACAATTAATATTTATAATGTATTTTGATTTACTCTAAATTTAACGAATTAAATATATAATATGTACAAGATATATAAAAAAAACGAGGAAATGATTAATGACATAGTATAAAATTAAATAAATAGAGACAAATTAATTATTAGACAACAGGTAACTGTATAAGCGTGACTTAAAGGTGCCAAGTGTGCGGCAACCCCTGATATCTTGAGGAAGGAGATTCCAGGAGCGGGCAGAGGCTACTGTGAAGGAAGTAGAATAGGAGGAAGTGCTATGAAGAGGAATTGTTAGCAGACTGCTATCTTGTGATCTAGTGTCAATATTGGGGTAAGAGGATAACTTCTCAAATCTGGCGTCATATTCTTGAAGAATTTTTGCTTCCAATTCATTAGTTAATAAAGTAAACAAACACGGATTTTACAAACACGCAAATCTTATTCAGGGACACCCATGATATTTCGACACTGTCGACTACTTGCCAAATCCGTGACTTCTTCAGTGTGAACATCGTGTGGCACATTGCGATTCTCGAAAACAAAGTGTAACGTATTATAATCGAGAGATCCGATGGAATCAGAGCACGATTAACTGAATTACATCAGGCCATTTTAGTGCCCGAAACATAAATTATGTATAGCACATGCATTGCCTAACTTAACTGTAAATATCCAACTATGTACAAAGTACGATTTGCTACCAGTATAACCAGATTACATACTTACTTACTTACTCACTGGCACTATCGAACCCATAGGTTCATGGCCGCGCGGACATAAGCTCTCCATACATCCCTATCCTGAGCTAATGCTTTCCAATCATTTCCTGTGTAATCTACTTCCCTCAAATCATAGTTAATGTTATTCTCCCACCTCATTCTTGGTCTACCAACTGGGCGTTTTCCCTCTGGCTTTCCTACAAGAAGCTTCCATGCAAGTCTTTCATTCCCCATGCGTGCAACATGTCCTGTCCATCGCAGTCTACGAGACTTAACTGTTCTTATTATATCTGGCTTCCTATAAAGACCATGTAGTTCATTGTTAAGTAGTCTTCTCCATTCACCTGTCTGTTCATCTCTCTTTGGTCCAAACATTTTCCTAAGTACTTTATTCTCAAATACTTGTAATCTCCTTTCCTCCCTTAAAGTAAGAGTCCATGTTTCGCACCCATATAATATAACTGGTAGAATAATAGTTTTATATATTTTCAGTTTAACGTTTTTTGAAAGGAGTTGGGACATCAAGAGTCTCTGCAATGCATAATAGCATGCATTTACAGAATTGAGCCTATGTTTAATTTCTTTGTGCATCTCATTCCTATTTGTGATTATTGTACCTAGGTATTTGAATTCAGCCACTTCCTCAAAATTTCCCTCATTTGTCATTAGCTGTCCATTTCCATTATATAATGTATTTCTGCATGTGACCATATATTTAGTTTTAAATATATGGTCACACGTAGAAATTACATACTACTTTTTTTTAATTTATGAATATTACACAATACAGTGTTTCTCCTTCAACCCAAAGTGATTTGTCGCCGAGGTTCATGTCTAAAGCATCTTATTCCCGCAAATCTCTAGCTTCCATACTTCTCTTCACTTCATATAGGCCTACCCATCGTTCTCTAGGCCTGCCTCTTCCACTTTTTCCATTAGCTTTCCAATTAAGGATCTTCTTTAATATTCTCTCTTCTTCCATTCTTATGAGATTTCCATACCATTTCAAACGTTCTTATTCTATTTTTTCCTAATATGTTTTTTTTTTTTCAACTTGCATAATTTCCCTTATTGTGCTGTTCCTGACCTTATCCCTTCTTTAAATTCTTGTCGATCACTTCCAAAAATGCATTTCTACTGCTAACAGCTTGTTGGCTTGTTTTTTTAAGTTGCAAATAGTGTAATTTAATTAATAAAAATATAAATTTCATTCTCTATAATGAAATTACACAAGACAATGGCAGTGCCTATTATTACTTATGGATCCGAAACATGGACAGTGACAACAATCTGCCAGAATACAATAGAGAAATACAGAACAAACTGGAAAGAAGATGAATTACAATATTCCACTCATCATCTTAATATAATAGCCCAACGATTTAACATGGAAATGTCAACAACAAAATCTAAAGTTATGGCCTTTCAAGGGAAATTCCCAGTAAGAAGTAAAATTTGTATTCATAATTCAATATTAGAGCAAGTTAATTCATTTAAATAATTAGGATATGTGATATACCCTTTAAAATACAAAACTATAATAAAGCTTTAAGAATTATCAACCAAGTTTTCAAACCATCAAAAGTGCAGAGACACACAAGAATGAAAATCTATAAAATTCTCGCTAGACCCATAATCTGTTATGGCAGTGAAGCTTGGACCATCAGAACTCAGGATGATCGTCATATTACAGCCACGGAGATGAAATTTCTGCGACGAACTACAGGTTATAGCCTTCTAGACCACCAAAGAAATTCAACAATAGCCAGAGAGTTAAACATCGTACCTATATCTGAATACCTCCAAGAATATAGAAACAATTGGCTAGCCCATATTCAGCGCACGGATCGTCACAGAATACCAAAACAAATTCTTCACTACATTCCTCGAGGCAGAAGATCTGTGGGTCGACCTTTTCGGAGATGGCGGGAGACCGTAACGGACCACTGGACCTAATACTTGAAAGGACGATGATGATGACTGGAAAGAACACTTGGCAAGGATGACTGAGAATAGAATACCAACATCACCGCGAGGAAGAAAAAATTTGGGAAGACCAAGGAAAAGACGGAAAGAGCAATAATTTGGAGCCGGAACAGGCTAGTAAATAAGTCTAAACCGTGAAGAAGAAGAAGAAGAAGAAGAAGAAGAAGAAGAAGAAATTTCATTAGAAATATACCATAGTACCATCTATTGAGCACAAACAGAAATACTGTACAAATCATCACATATTACAACAGTAAAGGACGAAATAGTTTGGGATGGGCCTTTATTCCAATTATATAATTAATTTAAGATCGTAGGCTTTGGAGGTTTGGCACGGGAAGACGACAGCAGCTGTAAAACCCCGAATATAGACAATCAGTTTAATACTATTGTAATTATGGATTCATTATAAACCGCAGAAAATTCAATATATACAGGATGTCCCATTCAAACCTCCCACATTTTAATTAATCATAACTAACAAAGTATGCGGAATTATGAAATGAGGCCGGTATTAAACGAAACAGAAACTCAAAGAATGTCCATTGCCACACACTAAAACACCTCTATATGTCCACCATTAGTAGCACGAACAATATCAAGTCTGTATTCGATTTCGTACCACGTTCTGTCCAACATGTCCTTTGAACAGCCGGGAAGCTTGGCGAATTGATTTTTGTGGACTTCTCTGAAATCCTGCTCTAATTTCTTCAATCTTTTCTTCTGAAACACGTGTACGAGCACGTCCTGGTTCTTTTTTAACGCTTCCAGTCGCCAGAAACTTTTCAAGCCATGCCTTAATGGTCTTCCCATCAGGTACATTTCCTCCATATTCTCTCCGGTAATTTCTTTGCACTGTAATTATTGACTTCGTCTCTGCATACCAGAAAACAGTTTGTGCTCATTGCTGAGGAGTCGCCACTTTGTTTTATGTCATTATTGTCCAACATACGACAGATGAATTAACTGCAACAATGAAAACAAAAATTCTTTGAGTTTCTCTTTCTTTTAATACCAATCTCATTTCATAGTTCAGAATACTTTGAGAGTTATGATTAATTAAAATGTGGGAGGTTTGAATGGGACACGGTGTATGTAATAAATAAAATATTGTATAACAATCTCAATAAATATATTATATAACTTATAGTGGGTAACAGTGTCTTGGATTGCTGCGATAGTCAGTGCCGATAACAGTAAAATAATTTATTATGTTGTCAGTAATAAATTTAAGTACTCGGTGATGAATTTAACCAACAGAAAAAATAAGAGAATCAAGTAATGGTGAAAAATTGTCAATTCTCCTAAATAAGAACCAAGGTTATGTCGATTAGACTATATGTATAAATTCTGTAATGTGATGTTTGGCAAGATCCACATATCAAAGTTAACCAAACCATGTGAAAGGCTCTGATTAGAATTAAGTAGCAAATTCCTAAATAACAACTTGAAGAACCGAGCTTTACTATTTCATGTAATTTGAAAAATTCTTGAAATTAACCATTATTTGTATTTGGATGCATCCATATATCTCATAACAAATTAGACTTGGGTTTATTAGGACACATTAGAGCTTTCTGAAAGAAACCAATGAGTGAAATGTTACTTTGAATTGAAAATGGGTGAACTTGATCACTTTTTTTTCTCTCTTTTTTTGTGTTACCTTTCTTTGCTCCATTCTGTCCATAATTCCCATTCTCCCTTTCTGATCTTTTTGTGTTTTTTATACAGGGAAATCTGCCATTTAATTTACTTTACAATGTCCAATGCAGTGTATATTTAAGTATTATTTATCATAAGTAATGCCACGAGTGATTTCCAATTTATTAGAGAATTTGGAAGTCAATAGTGACATTTGTTAGGACTATTTAACGAATAAAATTAAGCTGTTTACTCACAAATCATTATTTAACTATAGTTATTTTAAAATATTTATATATTTAATGTAAACGGCGATGTTTGAAAACAAATGAGAAACGATTGGAACGGTTCATATGCTTCTTTTGTTCATCACTGCAACCAGATCATATTATTTATTGCCAAAGGATCGCAATATTGTAAGTATGCACCCTAGTGGAGAAATTCATAACCAACATTATAGGTATTAACAAGCGAATGATGACAAATCAAGAGCTTCAGAACATTTGAATACTATTACTACTATAAAGGTATTAATTAATTTCTGATGACCTATGATGTAAATATGTCAATTATGTTTTTCTGCAACGTCATTTCCTGGAAAATAATTCGCTTAAGAAAGTGCAAACAGTGGTTTATTTTTTTGTGGTATAATCAATTACTACAAATGTTTTTATATTATCTCCCGCATGCACTATGAGCTGACATTCATGCACTATATATACAATCTGCTAGCCGTATTTCTTGTGGGGTCAGTCACTGCAAAATAATGCTATAACCTATTCAGAATGTTAAAAAAGGAGGTGCTCTCTTTAATATGATAAACTTTAGTTGATAAATTCGAGGCGAAACACTACTGTGATTGGTTGTAAATCAAAAATCATTGAAATGTGATTGGTCATTGACTCCCATTTGGGGCATGAGTTAAATAGTCAATAGAAATTACACTGGTCAACATGATTTTTGTTTCATGAGCACCAATAGTTGTACTTAATGCAGTTTTTTTATCGTGTTTTCAAATATGCATTCGGAATTTCTCAATCGCCCACAGTTTTTTTTATTTCAGTTTCAATTAATGGATTTAAATAATTATTTTTAATAAACTTTTTCCGTCCATTTGTTCATTGCAAAATAAAACGGGGAACACTTTCATCAGGAGATTTCAGCTATGGAAAAGAGATATCAAGGCAAATGGAATCCTAATATGCTGGCCGATTATTGTTGGACCATCAAGAGGGATGCTCCACAGGCGAAATATAACTGAAAATCGTCATTTCTTACTTTCAAGGTGAGTCCAAGTGTTCGAATATTATGTAGTTACGAATGTAGAAAATGTTAAATGTTTGAAATTATAAATGCCTGCCTCTCGGAAACCTTGCGTGATGAAGAAAAGCCAATATATTTGAATTCAGGAGAAAAAATACTATCAGAATCACATTTTTTTCTTTCTGAGACAAAAAATAAGTTTATTTTTTATTGCTCAGTGTTATTTAAGTTTGTAAAAAATTATGCAACAATATGCACTAGGTTATTAAATGTTTATTTTCTCTACATTCAGACACTTCAAAATAAGTTCTTCTTCTTCTTCCTTTCCAGGATTAGGTCAATGCGACCTGTTCCGATCTCAAGTCAATCGTTTCCTTGGCCTTCCCAAAGATCTTTTTCCATGCGGTTTGTAGCTGTTGATCGTTTTGGGTAATCTTATATTGTCCATTCTGCCTAAATATTCTTTCCATTGGTATTTGTACTCTTCTAGTATATCGAGTATTGAAAATATCTCCAGTTCATTTCTCATTGATTCATTATGTAATCTATCTATGCATAAACATCCTTTCACGAATCTTATTTAAAATAAGTTGGCGTAAGAAATTGTGTTTCTCCAATTTAAAGGCTTTAGTTTACGCAATTCCTGCAATGCCTACTCATAAATAAGATTCATGATATGTTCCGTTGGGGTATATTCAAAATTAAAATATAAAATTATGAAATATTTACCTAAAAGGTCCGTCTCCTCAACTTTATTAGTTATTTAACTGTAGCGCTTTCGGGACTAGTCCCATCATCAGCAGGATTCAAAACCGGTGTGCGTTACAGTTAAATAACTAATAAAGTTGAGGAGACGGACCTTTTAGGTAAATATTCCATAATTTTATACTTTAACTACTCGTACATATATAAAATTGTACCGTACAACAACCATTAATTATATGGAAATAGTTTGTAATCCATAAATACACAATGACCATTATACTTACTTACTCACTGGCACTATCGAACCCGTAGGTTCATGGCCGCGCGGACATAAGCTCTCCATACATCCCTATCCTGAGCTAATGCTTTCCAATCATTCCCTGTATAATCTACTTCCCTCAAATCATAGTTAATGTTGTTCTCCCACCTCATTCTTGGTCTACCAGCTGGGCGTTTTCCCTCTGGCTTTCCTACAAGAAGTTTCCATGCACGTCTTTCATTCCCCATACGTGCAACATGTCCTGCCCATCGCAGTCTACGAGACTTAACTGTTCTTATTATATCTGGCTTCCTATAAAGACCATGTAGTTAATTGTTATGTAGTCTTCTCCATTCACCTGTCTGTTCATCTCTCTTTGGTCCAACATTTTTCCTAAGAACTTTATTCTCAAATACTCGTAATCTCCTTTCCTCCCTTAAAGTAAGAGTCCATGTTGCACACCCATATAATATAACTGGTAGAATAATAGTTTTATATATTTTCAACTTAACGTTTTTTGAAAGGAGTTGGGACATCAAAAGTCTCTGCAATGCATAATAGCACGCATCTACAGAATTGAGCCTATGTTTAATTTCTTTGTGCATCTCATTATATGAGTTGTTTTTTTACGAGAATTAAACACAGCCAAGAATCTAGAGTTAACTGGCTAAAACTGGAATATTTTCCTGATATAATTTTATATTCCAATTATTGAAAAGTTCTAGATAACAGCAAGCTTATATCATAAAATAACAATTATTGGATACATTGACCCAGAATGTAACAAATTTAGAACTGTAAATTATATAAGTATTGTTACAAGTGTTCCTACTGACCCTCTAACTAAAACAATACTTCAGACCACGATATCTCAAAATAAAGTTGGACTGGAGCCCGCATTGCTCTTCATAACAAGTACTGGATCATTTCCAACAGGTGACACAACCAACATGGTGAAGCAACATGCTAATTTCATACAATTTAGAACATTGCCCTTCTCTTCCATGTATCACTCACTATCTATTAATATTGATATAAAGCATTCTAGGAGATCATCAATGTGCATTTAGAAGAAACAGGTCTACAACAGATCAGATTTTTAGTATAAGACAAATTTTAGAAAAGAAATGGGAATATAATGGTACTGTACATCAACTATATGTAGACTTCAAAAAAGCATATGATTCAATTAAGAGGGAGAAGTTACATAGTATCCTGCCGGAGTTTCGGAATTCCTAAAAGTTAGTTAGACTTATACGAATGTGTCTAAATGACACAAAGAGTAGGGTGCGTGTAGGCAAACAGTTTTCGGACACTTTTGAAATCCAGAATGGGTTGAAGCAAGGAGGATGCACTATCTCCTCTACTATTTAATTTTGTACTAGAGCATGCCATTAAATCTTTAGAGAATGAGGAGGGCTTACAACTCAATGGTATTAATAAGCTGTTAGTTTATGCTGATGATGTAGTACTATTGGCTGATAGCGAGGAGATACTAAAGGACAACAAGCACACGCTATTGAGTAACACTAAAAAATTAGGACTGGAAGTAAATATCAATAAAACTAAATATATGGTCACACGTAGAAATACATTATATAATGGAAATGGACAGCTAATGAAAAATGAGGGAAATTTTGAGGAAGTGGCAGAATACAAATACCTAGGTACAATAATCACAAATAGGAATGAGATGCACAAAGAAATTAAACATAGGCTCAATTCTGGAAATGCGTGCTATTATGCATTGCAGAGACTCTTGATGTCCCAACTCCTTTCAAAAAACGTTAAACTGAAAATACATAAAACTATTATTCTACCAGTTATACAGTTATATTATATGGGTGCGAAACATGGACTCTTACTTTAAGGGAGGAAAGGAGATTACAGGTATTTGAGAATAAAGTACTTAGGAAAATTGTTTGGACCAAAGAGAGATGAACAGACAGGTGAATGGAGAAGACTACATAACAATGAACTACATGGTCTTTATGGGAAGCCGGATATAATAAGAACAGTTAAGTCTCGTAGACTGCGATGGGCAGGACATGTTGCACGTATGGGGAATGAAAGACTTGCATGGAAGCTTCTAGTAGGAAAGCCAGAGGGAAAACGCCCAGTTGGTAGACCAAGAATGAGGTGGGAGAATAACATTAACTATGATTTGAGGGAAGTAGATTACACAGGAAATGATTGGAAAGCATTAGCTCAGGATAGGGATGTATGGAGAGCTTATGTCCGCGCGGCCATGAACCTACGGGTTCGATAGTGCCAGTGAGTAAGTAAGTAAGTATAAAGCAATTATATTGAAACATGTATTTATAAATAGTGGCATTAATAAGTTATTATTAATTAATTCCACAAGAATAAAAATTATATAACTAATAAAATAGCAAAATTCCATGGAATATCTGATACGATAAAACGATCACTAAATAATAAAACAACAAGAGAGACCCAATTGAAACGATCACTAAATAATAAAACAACAAGAGAGACCCAATTGAAATTTTACAAAACGTTGGCAGTACCGGTACTGCTCTACGGATCACAAGCCTGGATACATAAAAAAAAACAATATCTAAGTAGGATAACGGCGGCGGAAATGAAATTTTTGAGATCTGTTAATCAGGAACACAGAAATAAGACAGGAACTTGAAATATTTGCAATGACTGATAAAATAGATACATATAGACAAAAATGTAAGCAACACACAGACAGAATGAATGAAGATAGATATCCAAAACAAATAACAAAATACAAACCTAAATGCACCCGAGATGTAGGCAGGCCTAGAAAGAGATGGGCTGAAGTCGCAACGGGTCAACAGACCTAATCCATGAATGCAGATGATGATGATGAATGAAAAATATATAATACCTTGGCATTACCCTCCCTTTTACACGGATGTGAGATTTGGACATTAAGAAAAAGAGACAGAAGCAGAATCAAAACAACGGAAATGAAATTTCTTAGGAGGACAGCAGGATACACTCTTTTAGAACGAAAAAAGAATGAAGAAATTTTAGAACAATTGTAAGTAGAACCACTAGAAGAAAAACTCAACAGACATAAATTAAAATGGCTAAACCATGTAAAAATAATGTTTTTTTTTCAAATGCCCCAGATTGTCTTACGACATTCCGGTTTTTCTCCTGGCATGGCGTACTTGTAACCCACTTCTGAGGATGGGGCGCCTGGAAGGCCGATGATATGATGGGTGATGATGATGATGATAATAATGGTGCGCCAGGAGAGTCCCTAATCCTAAGCTTAACCTAAGATGAATATGAATGATGATGATTGCGATGGCCATATGATTTCGGAGACCGTTTGGGCCTTAAAGTTTTCCTGACATTTGTCTTACAGGTGAGGAAAAACCCCGATAAAAACCTCACCCAGCAAAACTCCCGACAGGGGATCGAACCCGGGCCCGCTGCGTGACAAATAATACATTGAGGAATAAGACCACATATCCTATCAGACATAACTAACGGTACCAAATGACCGTCATCTATTTCAATAAATGGAGGAATAGACACAACTGTTAATTGATTTGTCATTTTAATAACTGAATGAACAGTTGGCGTAACTACATAACTGTAAAACGAACTGGCATATTCTTATTATCCGAACCCTATCAATCTCAACTGTATATAGTTTACTAAATCATTGGCAAATATTTTTTTATTATTATTCCGGCTTTTACAATGCATATACATTTTTCCGGTACCCATGTTCACAGTTAACTACACATTTGTTTCAACACATTTTTCCATTCCTGTCTGTTCATCCATATATCTTTTGGCAAATATTAATTATATAAATATATCAGAAATTTTGAATGACAAGTTTTTCTCCGACCAACAAAATTAACAACACAGGAAAAAAAGTAAATACACAAAAAAAAAAAGTAATGTCAAATAAGACATTGAGGACTAAGACCACATATCCTATTAGACATAACTAACTGTACCAAAATGACCGTCAGCCATTTCAATAACTCCTATGGGTTCTAAGTAGTTATAAAATAATGTAAAAGATTTCAAAAACTTTCCCCATGCCGATTACTTTTAACTCCCCAATACTCCGTTTGGATTATTCTACAATATGAATGGATTTGTTTCAAGATAAATGGATTACTCTCCAAGTTTTAGTTAAGATTCAATGCCACTTAAAAGCAGTCGACAACTTTTTTTTGAGCGGTTTCAAATGTTTTGTCGAGTGTCTATGTGGACAGTGTTTTCGTAAAAGTTCGATTTTACTCAAAATTATCCTATGATACACCAAATAAATCTGTTATAACAGACAATTATGAAATCTCTTTATCATAAGCAATGCCACGAGTGATTTCCAATTTATCTAGAGAATTTGGAAATCAAGAGTGGCATTTGTTAGGACTAATTAACGAATAAAATTACGCTGTTTATTCACAAATCATTATTTAAATATAGTTATCTTAAAATATTTATATATTTAATGTAAACTGCGATGTTTGAAATCAAATGAGAAACAATTGGTACGCTTCATTTGTTCATCAGTGCAACCACATCATATTATTTATTGCCAAAGGAACGCAATATTATAAGAATGCACTCTAGTGGAGAAAAATTAAAACACATCAATCTGTATATTAATTCATTTCTGATCCTATGATGTAAATATGACAATTCTATTTTTCTGGAATGTTATTACCTGGGAAAAAATACATTTAAGAAAGTGCAAATGTTTTTATATTAACTCCCGCATGCGCTATGTGTTGACATTCATGCAATATATATATACAATCTGGTAGCCGAATTTCTTAAGGAGTCAGTCACTGCAAAATAATTCTATGACCTATTCAGAATGTTAAAAAGGAGGCGCTTTCTTTATTATGATAAACTTTAGTTGGTAAAATCTAGGCGAAACACGACTGTGATTGTAAATAAAAAATCATTGAAATGTGATTGGTCATTGACTCCCATTTGGGGCACGAGTTAAATAGTCATCTAAACTAAACATCAGCTGTAAATTGTCACTGATATTACAATAAATTAAGATCGGTTGTCTTAAAACAGCAGGAAATGTTTTCTAATTGCATTTTTTCCGCAATATATTACCAAAGTGAAAAAATGCAGATGAATAAAGAATAATGGATCATTTTAAATGCCGTCTAATCAATAAAAACTGACAAATATTAACCTTATTATCAAACCTTGAAAAACAGATCATGAGTTCATGTGATAGCCTTGTGACCTTGACATATCTTCTTTCATGCACGTGGCTATTCAATACAAATCACCTGAATAATTCTTATTTATAAATTACACCCCCCCCCCTCAAACTGGAGCGAAGAACATGCATTGACAATTCAATAGAATTTTTCTGAGAGAAGAAAAACAAAAATATAACCCCAGCATTAATAAACCTAACTTTGGTTTTATGAGCTCATACTCAGACAACGCGATAGATTAATAACGAAGACTATTTAACTCATGCCCCAAATGGGAGTCAATAACCAATCACATTTCAATGATTTTTCATTTACAACGAATCACAGTCGTGTTTCGCTTAGAATTTACCAACTAAAGTTTATCATAAGTAATGCCACGAGTGATTTCCAAATTATCGATAAATTCACGACTCACATATTGAGGAGTGAATTTATTATGAGAATTTGGAAATCAAGAGTGGCATTTGTTAGGACTATTTAATGAATAAAATTAAGCTCTTTACTAAAAAATAATTATTTGAATATAGTTACCGGTGTTTTTAAAATATTTATATAGTTAATGTAAACAGCGATGTTTGAAAACAAATTTGAAATGTGAGGTTATGTATATTCACTGCAACTCGATCATATTATTTATTGCCAAATAGGATCGCAATATTGTAAGATTGCACTCTAGTGGAGAAATAATGAAACACATCAAACTATTATAATCAACATTATAGGTTAATCATTTATATTTTGAATAAACAACTCAGTAAAATCACTGAATCTATTCATTATTTGCTATATTCAATGTATTTGTTGGAGAAAAATAATGGTCTAACCGGTTCAGAATATTAAAAAAAGGAGGAGCTTTCTTTATCATAAAAGCAGGAGCTGATAAAGAGAAATCGATAAAGAGCGAGGTGAAACACGACTGTCATTGGTGTAAAACAGAATTCATTGAAACGTGATTGGTCATTGACTACCATTTGCGACATGACTTAAATAGTCATAATAAAGAAAGCGCCTCCTTTTTAACATTCTGAATAGGTCATAGCATTATTTTGCAGTGACTGACTCCTTAAGAAATACGGCTACCAGATCGTATATATAGTACATGAATGTCAACACGTAGAGCATGCGGGAGTTAATATAAAACCATTTGTAGCAATGATTATACCACCAAAAAAAAGAAACCACTGTTGGCACTTTCCTAAATGTATTTTTTTCCCAAGTAATAACATTCCAGAAAAATATAATTGCCATAGGACATCAGAAATGAATTAATATACAATTTGATGGCCGGTCCCAAGCCCGGATGAGAAAGGAGGAGGGGAGGAGTAACAACCTCGTAAAAAAACAGGGTTCAGTTGGCTCCGACTGATAGTGCTCTGTAAGGGTCCCTAGCCAGGGTTACGGTGAAGACCTCAACGGCAGATTCGGCGCAGAAGGAGTCCTTCATCGCGGCGGATCTGGCAACCCTCTAGATGGGGTTAGTACATCCAGAAGCTGTACCTAAAGCTTTGAGGTGGCAGCCCCACCAATGGTCTACTCTGCATAGCGTTGGTACCGCGATCAGAGGAAAACATATTACTCGTATTCTTCACAATGGAAACTCGGACGGACTTAACCAAAGACGATCTCAGCGTAGAATTAAGTTTCGGAACACGCAACTCTTGCCTAAACCAGGAAGTGAAGAAGATGTGTTTCTTTTTTCTCCACTAGAGTGCATTCTTACAATACTGCGTTCCTTTGGCAATAAATAATATGATCTGGTTGCACTGATGAACAAAAGAAGCACATGAAGCGTACCAATCGTTTCTCATTTATTTTCAAACATCGCCGTTTACATTAAATATATAAATATTTTAAAATAACTATATTTAAGTAATGATTTGTGAGTAAACAGCTTAATTTTATTCGTTAAATAGTCCTAACAAATGTCATTCTTGATTTCCAAATTCTCTAGATAAATTCACTCGTGGCATTACTTATGAAAAATATGTGTTTGGTTGAGGTCGGGAAAACTTGAATTCATGTTTATTCCAACAAATCGATACACGCTGATAAGTGCGTAACAGAATGTTAGGTGATCGTCTGTAATTGTGTATTCTTCAGGGTGGTAAGCCTGTTGAAAATTGGACTATAAACATGCATTGTAATAATTGTAACTTATGAAAGACCTTTTGATAAACAGCATAAAATGCATTGTTATTATTTTAAATTACTACTATAATAAACATGGCGACAGAACTGACTGTGAGGCACCAGGTTGACTAATACGTAAATGTTCTTACTGGAAAGCTGTCAAGCATATTATTATTCTTCTTCACTTCTTCGTTTAGGCATTGATTACCTGTTCCATCTTCACTAATAGATCTAATGCTACGGTTTATTATACAGCGTGTCGCGCCCGACGTGACGCGAATTCGCGTTTCGCTCTGCGTGATGCTGGTTTCGCATGGAGCGCATACGCTACAGCGCATATGTTTATGGAATTGTCGCCAGATGACACCACATATATGGAAAATCAAAATGACCAACGTTCATAATAAATTTCAAATGTGTTTACAAAAACTAATGTATACAAACCTGTCTCTGCATAACCTAATAAAATAAATTACATACATACTATTTAGTAAACTATAAACTAATCTGCTGTACACTAAACTGATCCATCGGAATCTAACAAAATGAAGTGATTGAACATTTATTTCTTAAAATATGGTTTGGAATTAAATGCAAATGTTGGTCATTCACACATATGTCCTGTCATCTGGTGGATTTAATTTTTTGAGCGTTCACGTATGCCAACTTCAATTCTAATAAAGAACTTTGAAAATAAATTGAGAGGAAAAGTCATAATTTGTCTATATAGATAAACACATTAAAATTCTTCATAAAAAAAAGTTTCACGTGTCGTTGCAAAACGATTAAAATAGTTCGAAATATTAGTAAAGACAGAAAAAGTACCTAGAGCAACAGCATCATATGAATGTTGTATGGAAAATTATAGAATAAATGATTCTTTTGTTCTTAAATAAACATATGGTTGATGAATATACCAAATTTTAGAATACTTCAGATTTTCGCCTGAGCAGTTTTATCAGGTTTTGAATTTAATAGAAGACGAAATTTATGCACATCCATGATATCCCCGAGATACAATATTTACAGCTTTTATTTATCTCTTGACTAAGTTCAAGCCACAATAACTTTTTTCTGTACATCTCTGCACTGCTTCATGCTCATATTGTATAAAAATGGTATAAAACATGTATAGAACTCGATGATTTGCAACAAAACTATCTAACTTTCGTCGTTCAAATTGGAAAGTTATAAAACAAGTACTGTATTTCCGACATTTTGTTATAAAACCTTAGTTTGTTTTTAGCAATTACACCAATGAGTACGGGTAATATCTTCTATATTCTTTGTTTGCGCTGGCAAATTGCGTCCTGGATTCAAGAGATTCCAAAACACGACGCGACATGTCAGCGCAAATTTTTTTGCGCCAGCAATTTGCGTTGTAGATAAACTACTTCCATTTAAATACATGGGGAGCAATTTTTGCGCTGCGTCGTAGATAAACCACAGCATTAGACCTTCTCTTCCGAGGACGTTCGATATATCTTCTTCCATGTAATATTTTCTTTGGTAATCTATTCTCTTCCATTCTTTCTACATATTATTTGCATTGTTTCTTGTTGTTAGTTATATTTTCTTTCATGGAGTAGATCTGCAGTTCTTCCCGAATAACAGAGTTTTTTATCTGGTCCATTCTAGTGCACCCTTTTACTCTTCTTAAAAATTTCATTTCGGGTGCTTGGATTTTACTTTCTCATTTTGTTGTGATATCTAAGATTCGCTCCCATATAAAAGGACAGGAACTGCCATTGTTTTATAAAAAATTAATTTTCTTTGTTTATGGGCTTTATTATGCAATGTTATATTTATTGTGCCACAAATAGCTTGGAAGTGTTGAGTTTAATGTTCAATGTATTTATAATTTTCATAGCTGATATCACATTATATATAGGCTATGTCCACCGTTGTGGTCTCGAGGTAGCGTGCTGCCTTGTCACGCAGCGGACCCGGGTTCGATCCCGGTCGGGACAGTTTTTCTGGGTGAGGTTTTTTATATCGGGATTTTTCCTCACCTGTAAGGCAAATGTCAGGAAAACTCTAAGGCCCAAACGGTCCCCGAAATCATATGGCCATTATCATCATCCTTCACCGGTGTGGAAAGCAACGGGAAGCTACCACACCTACAATTCCCTAGTAGCTGCAAGCATAGCATGAAAATGCTATGATTGCAGTGAAGGACCTGCCTTCGGGCAGAATTACTATGGATTATATATATATATTTATTTGAAGTGTGATACTTGTTCAATCATTTCATCTCTAATGATTATTTTTGTGCGCAGACTATTTCTTCCACAAAATGTCATTACTTTTGTATTACTTATTTAAATTTTAAAATTATAATAGTTGCATATTGTATTCAGTTATGAGCAACCAATTTGTAATAGATCCTTCATGTGTAATAAGACATCAAATTCAATTTTTTGAGTTACACATACTGATAATTATATAAAATCAACGGCTTTCAATCCTCTGGCACATAAACATGCAATATTTAATAGCCTCTTATATAGATTGATAAAGGTCCCATTAAAAGGAGAAAATTTTAAGAAAGAATATGAGAATATCCTAAATATAGCCAGATTAAATGGTTTTAATAAGAGTATAATATCTAACAAATTAAAGAAATTCAGAAAGATAAAACAACTTAAAGAATGCTCTACCCTACAAATTGTTGGTAAAGAAAAGAAGAATTTCAAGAAAATTACTTACCATCCAATAGTACATGGGAAATTTCCAAAAATATTTGACAAATACAACATTACTTTGGCACCAATAAATAAATTTAGTCTGGAAAAACTTTTAAATACTAATTAAAAAATCAACATCCCAGACAGTAAGAAATCTGGAATTTATCAAATTAATTGTAATGATTGTAGCAAAGTATACATAGGAAAAACAAAAAGGAATTTGGAAACACGCACTAAAGAACATTTTAGAAATATTAAAAATTGTGAAATTGAAAAATCAGCAATTGCTGCACATAGTTTACTAGAACATTGTAAAATTGAAAAAGAAGCGAAACTTTTGAATCAATTAGATAAACCGTTGGAATTGGCAATTTGGGAAATGATATTCATTCAGAAGAATAAATATCGATCTATGAATTTCGATATTCCGGTGGATAAAAATTTAATTACAAAGTTTATAATCCCAACGAAAGATGGCAGCACAAGAAGTGATGTCACTAAAGAAATCAACAATCATGGAATTTCATCAGTGGACGCCATAACTGAAGAAGGACATGATTTTGTCTGAAACCGTCGGTATCAAAGAAGTTTGAAAATGTATGAGGTGAGTCGATTAAAATATGTTCTCCACTCACTATTAATGATATAACCTCATAATGTTTACTTCCCAATATTAATTTAAATATAACTAATATATTTGTTAGGATTTTGTACGAAGTTGAAAGTAATGAGAAGCCCCTGTAGTTGTTGCAATCAGTTTTATCTCTTTTCTTATAGATTGGTACGATAACACTGGTCGACAAGGTTTTCTTCACAGAAATCTGATTAGTGAATCTAGTGCATTTTTTCATACTGAATTCAGATATGTAGTCAGAATTTTCCCATCAGGCACAGTTTCTTTGTGACAGCTACTTTCTTTAAAATTGATTTTAGCATTCTCTTTGGCCTGTCATAGGAACCTTTACCTTATATGTAGCGATTTTATTCAAGCTGTATTTAAGGGCTGTCTCTGATGAGCACGGTGAGCATTTTCATCAGCAAATTTCCACAATGGAAAAGAGGTACCAAGGCAAGTGGAGTTCTAATATGCTGGCTGACTACTGCTGGACCAAGAAGAGAGATGTTCCAGATGCAAAATATGCCCGAAAATCACTATCTACCACTTTCTAGGTAAGTCAGAATGAGTTAGAGTTAGATGGATTTTATTAAAAATTATAAAAAATGTAAATGAATATCGCAGAAAACTCTTGCCTGATAGGAAAAAAAACTGAAATTATATTTAAATTCAAGATGAAAAATACTTCTAAAATCTCATATTTTTATTCTTGTGAAAGAAAAAAGTTAATTTTTGTTGACCAGTGTAATCAATTTGTTATATTCATTTAGAAGAGTCTCTTTTTTCCAAATCATACTAAGCAACCGAACTATCTTGTCAATTAATTTTTCTCCCCCTGATTTTATCAGTTTTGCTAGGATCCCAGCTGATTTTGATGCTTTATACATCTTCAATTTTTCTATCGCCATTTAAACCTCTAATGTGCTTAGCTCTATGTTTAGTATTTCTACTGTCTGTAAATTACCTTCTTCAATATCCCTCAGTAAGTTTTCCATTTATTTAATATACTCCTGGAATCTGCAATCATATACCCATTTCCGTTCCTAATTATGTTTATTCTAGCCTTACATCCATTTTTTTCTCTAATTCCCTAATATAATTATCTGACATTCCTATTTTTTGCATTCATTTTCTCTCATAAATATTCCCTCTTTTTACTCTTTAATCCTTAAATTAGCAAAACACATATTTCTTCCGTTAGTTATTTAAATGTGGCGGACCGCAGTGAAAACGGAATCTTGCATAACTGTTATTATTAGATATATTGTATAATTAGACACATATTTAAGTGGTTCCTTTTTGTTCGTTTTCTTCTGAATTATTTAAAATATTGAATTAATTGAAGCAACTGATGTATCCAAAAAGACACATTACGAATTTAAGGGTCAAAAATCTAGTGGCTTCTCATCTGACGTTACATATTTGTTCTACACATTCCTCACCAAACAATTTTTTTTTTTACTTTGCTTCTTTTTTTGAATAAACTATACTTTGTGATGCTGATATAATTTAACAGTCTCTTATAGACTTCCAGTCTCTATTTATATGAGCTTCTTCTTCGGCCATGATATCGAAAGATATTTGATAGACATGGAATATCACAAACTCCCTAATATTCCTATAACTATTGTGTTTGAAAGGAATAGAGTAGGACAGATTATTTCAGATGCAATACGAGTCGTACAGCTGAGTGATCAATAAAAAGGTGATTCCGTCGGCTAGTTCACCAAAAGAGCTGATGCATCAGGCCTGGACACGATTTTGGCCACTTTCTGGCATATTTTATTAACTTCAGACCTCACTGTTGAGGTTTTGATGCTTTCCATAATGCCAAGGCAAATGCCAGAGCAGCTCCTTAACATTCACCATAATAACCCTATAAATATTCCAAATTCAAAATTAAGCAGGGGCATAACTTTTCTAAACTTTATAAACCCCTTGAATATTTAAATTATTTTCAAAATTCCCATTCAATATTTGATAAAATAAAATACATATATTATTAAAAAATTAAAATTTAATCTAATAAACTATTTTGCTAAGGTTCCCTCCATGGTATCTTTACCTTGTCGTGGTGGAGTGGCTTGCATGCTTAAATGATCCTGAGAGCTATGCCGGTGGTAGCATTGCTCTCGATAGGGTTACCCATGCCGAACTGGTCAAAAATGATAAGCCAGACGAAAAAAGTACCTTGGTCAAAAGAGTGATGATCTTTCACCGTAAAAATAAACCGTCAAGAAATGCAGACATGGGTTCACTGGGGTAAAATTTTCTGGAGGTCAAATAGTAATTCTCCAGGCAGGGACTACTTCAGGGAACCCATGCCAAAGGCACGAATGGGGAATGAAAAACATGCATGGAATCTTCTTGTAACGCCCAGTTGGTAGACCAAGAATGAGGTGGGAGAATAACACTAGCTATGATTTGAGGGAAGTATATTATACAGGGAATGATTGGAAAACATTAGCTCAGGATAGGGATGTATGGAGAGATTATGCCCGTGCAGTCATGAACCTATGGGTTTGATAGTGCCAGTGAGTTAGTTAGTTAGTTAGTTATTCTGCTAAGGTTTCTGATGGTTTTCTTAGCACCAAGGTAAATACGGAGTAGTCCCTTTAGTTCCACTAGTAATTAATTCACGTGGCCAGGTAAAGGGAAGGGAGACGGAGGATTTCATTTCTTCTACGGAGCTACAACTGCAGCCTTCTCACCAAACAACCATGCGAGCTTCAAAGGATCCACCTTACAAAACACATCGCATGAATTTTTTACAAATCCATATCGAACAAAATTTTTCTAAGTCCCTACAATTCTACCGAGAATGTAGGACCCCCACATCACAGGATCATCACCCGCCACTCACACATCCGAGGCCTCGGTCAAGCACAGTCAGTGCTCCCAAAGGCCTGCGGAAAATTTTTAAGTCCCAAGTTTCCTAGGTAGTCTGCATCTAAGTACAATTCTGAGGCTTTGGTAAAGCATTTTTATGCTGAAATAGCTGATGAATTAAATCAAACATTATTTTAAAAATATATTTTTTGGTCGATGTGACTAATTTCTTATACCTACCAATATTGTTGTTACTGGAAGTAAGTCAACGTTCCCACATCTAACCTGGTTGCTATGCAAACAAAAGAAATCGCAATGCTGATATGGACTCAAAAAGCACACGTTCGGTAAGTAAAATAAAACATTTCTTGAATGTTTTGTACACTAACTCGTACCTTTCTTTAGACTTTTCCGGAATTAATGCAGAACATCCCACTCTCCAGGCTTCTTCAATTTCTCTATCATCTACCATGACTCCTTCCATAATAAAATTATCAAACAGATTCTAATCACGGTACTACATATAACAATGTCTCCACAGCCAACAATCCTTGCTTATAATAAAACAAATGAAAAGCTACATAGCAACGATCACCAAATGTTTCTTTCTCATAGAAGTCATTTACATCCAACCAATATTTTAATTAATTTATTACTATATTTAATAAAAATTAGTCACATCGACCAAAAAATAGTATGCAATACACATGAGGTAAGCACGTAACAGATCTCGAAAATTGAGAAAATTGGCGCAAGCGCCTCGTTTTTTTTTCAAACTTTTTCTTGATCGATAACAAGTGCTTACCGGTACCTCACTTGTATCGCAATATACTATTAACATATACTTTCATCCTAAATTGAATAAAGTAACATAACATTTATACACAAAAAAATAATACAGAAAATTAATCCAAATTTAACAAACGGTCACCCATACCTCTAAAATACAAACTCAGAGTAGACTCAAATACACAAGACTATTACAACTGTCATCCATACACATATAACGGGCTTCCAATATAAACCCAGACCGGCCTCACGGGGTTTCACCCGTCAGGCAGCGCTCTCTCCTCGTCCGCATTTCACTCTGCCAGCCGCTCGTCCTTGAACTAGTCAGTTTACTATCGTTCGACAAGATGAGACATCAGCTGACATTAGAGCAGCGCATTTATGTGTGTAAATGTTATAAATACGAATCAGCTCGTCGCGTTCGCGAGGAATTTATTCGGAACTTCCCTGGACAATTACCTCCTTCCAGATCGACAATCCACGATCTTGTGACTAAATTTGAGACCACTGGTTCAGTACAAAATAAGAAAGATTTTTATTTGTGGGGTAGCCTGAAAGACAAAGTGTACAAAACAAATCCGCAAACATTGGAAGAACTGAAGAACAACATAAGAAATGAAATCAGAAACTTGACAGTGCCCGAACTACAGTGTGTCAATCTAAATGTGTTTACTCGGTATAATGCCTGTTTAACTGCGGGAGGACAACATTTCCAGCATTTTCTATAAGGTAAGAAACAGTTCAAGGAAGGGTGGCAGGCAGGGTGAATTGCGGGAGGAAGAGACAGCACTGCGTGCCGGGTGAAACTCCGTAAGGCCGGTCCAGTTTTATATTGGAAGCCCGGTAATACACATATATATTCTGGTACTCGGAAATCAATATCAATTATACAAACATATACCTCATTAGGTAACAGAGAGCCTAATATAGCCATCAGTCTTCAGCCATGGGGCAAATGATTCTATCAGTGTTTTCACATATTAAATTATGTATTCACTTAGGCAATACAATTTCTTTTTTTGGGGTTAATGGACTCGGTCTTCGTCACCTTGTCGGTTTCTCCTGAAACTGACAGGTAACACAATAGCCGCAAGAACGGCCACATTCTGTGTTGTCCATCTCATTTCTTTTTGACTGCCACATTTTCATCTTAACATTCCTAACTAACTCACTGGCACTATTGAACGTGTAGGTTTATGGCCATGCACACATAAGCTCTCCATACATCCCTATCCTTAGCTAATGTTTTCCAATCATCCCCTGTATAATCTACTTCCCTCATATCATAGTTAATGTTATTCTCCCACCTCATTCTTGGTCTACCAACTGGGCGTTTTCCCTCTGGTTTTCCTACAAGAAGCTTCCATGCACTTCTTTCATTCCCCATTCGTGCCACATGTCCTGCCCATTGCAGTCTACGAAACTTAACTGTTCTTCTTATATCTGGCTTCCTATAAAGACCATGTAATTTACTGTTATGCAGTTCCCCAAATCTATGTTAAAAATATGTATTAATAATATTGAAATTACCAAATGTTTATTAAAAAATGGGTGTACACTTACTTATCACTCCCTAATGCTGATCCAACCAGCGATAACCCAAAACAGCGATAGATAAATCATAGACTAAGTAATATACTCTGTGGAGAAAATATCAATTAGCATCACAGTATTGATTAACAGTTTCATAATATTGTGATTTGCATATTTAAATAAATACTTCAAAATTGTCTAATAATGTAATACAAATGTTCTGAAAAAGTTTAAAATATTAAATAATGTTAGTAAATACAGAAGAAGAGCTATAGTTTACAACAATATAACTGAAAAATCAAGCGCTAGTAGAAGTGCAGTTGAGCACCCATGACCACATAAGTTGATGGTTGTACATTTACGGTGAAAGATTGTCACTCTTTCGACCAAGGTATAGTATATTTATTTGTCGGCTCAACAGTACATTATGGTACCTTTCCCTTCATTTTCCAGAATACATTCTTGTAATACTGTTACTCTACATACTAACATTTTGTAATATTTTAAACGTTTTTCAATGATACTTATAATATTCTTCTATAATTCTTAGGCATTTATTTATTTACGAGAAACACGGTAACATTATGTCATTTATAGACAATATTGTGAAACTCACTAGCTATTTTCCCTCCTTTTCCAATGTTGCCACCATCAACAATTCAATTACACATATTTTGTTAGATTAGTACTATTTTTGTTAGGTTAGTGTACATCAGATTGTACAACAACAACTTAATTACACATATTTTTCTTAGGTTAGTGTACACTTCACTAAATAATATGCATGTAATTTATATTGTCAGATTAGGAAGGGAGAAGTTAGGGCTCAACTGCACTTCTACTAGCGCTTTATTTTTCAGTTATATTGTTGTAAACTATAGCTCTTCTTTTGTATTTATTAACATTATTTAATATTTTAAACTTTTTCAAACAATTTTTATAACATTATTAGACAATTTTGACACTGTTAGACAATATTGTGATGCTAATTGCTATTTTCTCCACACAGTATATTACTTAGTCTATGATTTTTCTATGGCTGGTTGGATCAGCGTTAGGGAGTGACAAGTAAGTGTACACCCATTTTTATTAAACGTTTGGTAATTTTAATGCCAGAAATATATTTTTTAACATAGATTTGGGGATTTATTGCAAATATTGGTCATTTAAATTTCATAGTGACGGATAGTAATCGAGGATGACAATCGAAATGTGGTTCGATTGCGGGTTATCGCTGGCTCTATAAATTCTGCCGCATGCGCACTGTTGTTCTATAGGACTTTGAAAATATTTCACGCTAGTTCAAGTGCAGTTTTTCCAAAAATACTGAGGAAGGTGAAGTATTGTTTTTCCTTTTTTGTCTGGCTTATCATATTTGACTTGTCTGGTACAGGAACCCTTTCAGCAGCAATGCTACCAATGGCATAGCTCTCGGGATCATTTAAGCAAGCCATTCCACCATGACAAGATAAAGATACCATGGAGGTACTTAATTTTATAGGTATTACATTTTGAAAAATGTATATCATAAGTAGACCTACACATTCTGCATCGTACTAACACATATAAAATGAACTTTGGAGAAGAAAAGTCATAATTTTAATTAGTTATTGCTGAATTAAAAAATCTGTGAATCTATGATTCAGTTTATAAATTAATTGGACAGCAGGTCCATACAACCTGTTTTTATTCTCAGCACTTAACAAATTACAAATTGTAATATGTACAACATCCATTTCACTTTCACAATATTATGTTTATAAAATTAATGGGAAAAAGTCCACATGTAATTATTCTAGATAATATAAAAGTAACTGATTTAATTTAAACACTAATATAATTCGTAACATTGCCGGAGGTCGTGATATTAATTATATATTTAAAAAAATCTATTCCCCAAAATCTAAAGACTCCTTTGCACTCTCCTGGTCATTGCCAATTATAACCCCAAAGCTATATAAGCACATACATACAAATCATACTTCTATTAAAAACTGATAATAAATGTAACAACACTCATAATAATATTGGTAATTTGGAAAAAAATTATCGATTTAGGCCACCGGTGGTATAATAGGTTCCGCCCCCTTGCACAAATAAGCCCTTCACCATAATATAAACTTTCTACAACAGAAGAACTATTTATTTAAAAACAAATAAACAATATCTTACCGATTTATTTATGTGATGGTTAAATTTCTTGTTTTCAGACCACAGTAAAACTGTACATTTAAATATGTTCGAAAAATAATTTTCACCTTTAATGCCACATTTATTATAATTCTATTACCAATAGGTGGCAGAACTAATCAATGGAAGATTAGAGAGGATTGGATAAACTGTCACACAGCTGTTAATTTTGAACAACAATTTTAACAGCTGTTTTAAAGGAACTGTTACATTTGATGTTACCAACATTGCCACTGCCAACCTTATAGTGCTGAACTAAAATAACAGTATTAATGAATAACAATTTTGATAACTCAATAACTAATACTTTTTAAAATAACAAATATTGTTTAACACTAAAGTTTATCTCAGCAAATATATAATGCTGTTTTGTTTTATATAAAAAATGTATCGTAACTGTATTTAACATGGAACAGTTAAAAAAACAGTATAACATAACCATTTATAAAATAGCAGTTGATATAATATTCCATGCCAGCGATTCTATACACAAATGGCGTTTTGAGTAATCTTTCTGTTAATTTATTAAATTGGACTTTCGAAATTATTTTGCTGTGTTATAATTCAGTGTTTTGAGTTTTGACTGAAGTCTAAAGCCGTCTTTCAAGTTAATATCAGAATTTGTGAACATGGAACCAGTGAAGTGGACTATAAATTGACTTTCTTTAAAAATCATCACTTACGAAAAAAATTGTTGACAGCTTCAGTAGAATTTGATATTATTATTTAAAATTGAGAATAGCACAGAAATTATAAGATGGGAAGTACGGATAAAGCAGTAATAACTGGCTTCATTTGTCGCCTTTGTTCAAAGATGAACAGATTTGTTATTCACATTTATGGCGAAGAAGGAGAAAGGATGCGTCTAGCAGAGAAAATTAATGCATATTTACCGATAACGGTTAGTTTTAAATTATGACTTATAGAAAATATAATAATTTGGAGCTTAAATTGAAATGATAATGTAAAGTATCCACTGTGTAATGCTGCCTTGTTTACTTGCAACATAAGCCTGATGTGAAATTTATTCAATGTATAATCACCAAAAGAGAGACAATTTTTACTTCTATGGTTTCTATATGAATTTGATGGCGATTACAAACTTATTTTGATGACGGTAATTTGATAAAAGCTATGACCGAACACAAATAGATGCAATGGTAATTGTGTAAAAAGGTGCCACTTTTCATCATCATCAGCATCATGGATTAGACCTGCTGGTCTATTCCAATCTCATGCTAGAATTGGTCTATCCATCTTTTAGATCAATTCTACTTTTGTCAGTTAATTTTAGTGAACAGTTTTAAAAATACTATCATGTATGAATGTTAGTTTCGTATACTATTTACAAGTTATGTTTTGCTTCACATATACACACACATTGATAATTGATTTAAAAAAGCTAGTATGACTTGCACTAATCATCTTTTTTGTCTAGTAGCCTCTATGTTATTAGGTTAAATTTCAGTTGGTTGTCCGTTCTTGAAAATTCAAATTTATTAAAATTTGAAGACAGCTTGAAACAATGAGAGACATAACTAGAATACCGCTGTGGTCTTGAGGTAGCGTGCTGCCTTGTCATACAGCAGGCCCGAGTTCGATTTCTAGTCAGGACAAGCTTTTTTAAGGTTTTTCCTCATCTGTAAGATAAATGTCAGGAAGCTTTGAGACCCAAACGATCCACGAACATCATCTGGCCATTATCATCCATGGTGTGGAAAGCAACGGGAAACTACCACACCTCTAATTCCTTAGTATAGCTGCAAAGCATAGCATGAAAATGGTATAATTGCAGTGAAGGATTTGCACTAGGGCAGAACTCAGCCAATAAATTTTTCTAAGTTCTACAGAATCATAGTACACATGTGGGAACACTTAAAGTAACTTCCACTAGATGGCAGACATATGTGTGAAATTGGTATGACCAACCTTCTTAGTAAATTCCCAAATATGTTTACAAGAAATGGATGTACACCAACTATCCTGTCCTAACCTACAAAATAAATTACATCCATATTATATCAAATTAATGATCTCTTGGTGTTGATAATTAATACATATCCATCCATCCATAGTAATTCTGCCTGAGGGCAGGTCTTTCACTGCAATCATAGAATTTTCATGCTATGCTTGCAGCTTTACTAGGGAATTGTAGGTGTGGTAGCTTCCCATTGCTTTCCACACCGGTGAAGGATGATGATGATGGCCATATGATTTCGGGGACCGTTTGGGTCTTAAAGTTTTCCTGACATTTATCTTACAGGTGAGGGAAAACCTCGATAAAAACTGCCCTGACTGGGGATCGAACCCGGGCCTGCTGTGTGACAAGGCAGCACGCTACCTCGAGACCACAGCAGTGAACTTGATACATGTGTCATTATAATCCCAAACAAAAATTTAAAAATCATCAATGCATTTCAGTAGCAAAGCTATCATTATCGTGACTGAATAAAAATGTATAAAAATAAAACAATTTCAAGTTACATCACATCACGTTACTGACAATTATAAATTACTTATAGTTATCGTTAACATAACCCTCTTTTTCTTTAATTACGAAAGAAGGCCCTGACTGCTGATCATAATTCTTTCTATGTTTTATAAATCTGGGGGGTGCTCAACAGTGATCATTTCATTGATAAGAACAATCTTAGACTGGTTAAATCGGTCAATAATTTTAAATTCCTGGTGTTCTTGAAAGGTTTGGAAATTTATATAAAAAAATGTAGAAAAAATTATGAACAATGATCATCATCATCCAGGGATTAAGCCTGTTGGCTCGTTCCGGTTTCATGAAAGCTAGAATTGTTAAAATTGTTCAGACCATCTTCTGTGTGGGCGACCAACATTTCTCATTCTGCACGGTTTATATTTTAGCAATAATTTTGGAAATCTTCCTTCTGGCATTCTATCAATATGTTCTTTCCAGTCGTTCCTATATTTAATTATTCGGTCTGTAAGTTTAAAAATATTTAGTTCCTTTCTTATATCTTCATTTCTTTTCTTATCCAGCAGAGTAAATCCTGCTATATTTCTTAAAAATCACATCTCAGCTGCTTTCAATCTTTGTTCTTGTCTTTTAGTCATCGTCCAACATTCTGATCCATACATCAATACAGGAACAGCCATTAAGTAAAGTAAAGTGATCCTACAACAGGCCCGGAGACCCTTGGGGTAGTAGGAGGTTAAGGCTCCCACTTTTTCTAGACAATCGACACTTTTATGTCAGCCGGGTTGTCAGCCCTGCGTGACGGCCGCCTTTACCCCCAGAACAAGCGTCTGGTACTCATTTACGTTAGAGGCTGAGTCGACCCCAGGGCCATAGTGCCGCTAGAGGGTTTGACAGGAACAGCCATTACTTTATAAAATTTAATTTTTGTTTCTTTCTTGTGTTTTTAAGGGTTCTTTTAATAGTGCCACACATTAGATTAAATTTATTTATTGATAAGGGCCCAATTCTAGTCAGCGCCCTCTTTTCCTTCGTTAAAGAAAAAGAGGATAATGATAACAGTAAGCAAAATAATTGTCAGTCATGTGATATGATAACCTGATTTTTTTTTTTTTGCAAATGCCCCAGGTTGTCTTTCGACATTCCTGGTGTTCTCTCCTGACATGGCGTATTTGTAACCCACTTCTGAGGTTGGGGCACCTGGAAGGCGGGGTTACGTTGCCCCGATGATATGATGAGTGATGGTGATGATAGTGGTGTGCCAGGAGAGTCTCTAATCCTAAGCTTAACCTAAGATGAATATGAATGATGATGATTGCAATGACCATATGATTTCGGGAACCATTTGGGCCTTAAAGTTTTCCTGACATTTGTCTTACAGGTGAGGAAAAACCCGATAAAAACCTCACCCAGAAAAACTGTCCTGACTGGGGATCAAACCCGGGCCTGATGTGTGATAAGGCAGCACGCAACCTCGAGACCACAGCAGTGGACCAACTTGAAATTGTTTTATTTTCGTACATTTATATTCGGTCTTTACTATTGCAATGCATTGACAATTTTTAAATTTTTGTTTGGTGTTTGGAATTAATGATAATGCATATTATTTAATGAAGTGTAAACTAATCTGATAAACACTAACTCATCCCATCGGAACCTAACAAAATGAAGTGAGTGAACATCCATTTCTTAAAAATATTTTTTAATGTGGTCATTCCGATTTCACAGATATCTCCGCCATCTAGCAGAAGTTTCTTTAAGCATTCGTGCAAGCTCAATATGATTTTGTAGAACTTTGGAAAAATAATTTGAGATGTGACAATTTGGATATGTAGATAAATAATTATAAAAAGAAAAGGTTAGAATTATAGTTGCAAAACATTTAAAATAGTATGAAATAGTAAAGACAAAAAAGTGCATTGAGTAACAATATTACAGGAATGTAGTACGGAAAATCATAGGTCAAGGTATTCTAAACTTGAACTAGATTATAATTTACTGAATTTAACTAATTTAAAAGAGTTCCTTTGTACACAATTACCTATTTTATTTACTGTTAGGCTATAAGGCTGGTTTTTAAGATATACTTAAAATTTTAAAACTAACACTTTTTCCAGTAGGGGAATTATTGTCGCCAAATGTTCTAAAATACTTTTCAAGAAGCAGTGAAATGTATGGTCACTTATTATGCAGAAAAGATAAATGAAGGATAAGCTGTTACTACAATATGAAGCTGTTATATTGCAAAATTAGAATAGAAAAACGAATCATTATATCAGTGAGATTTCTAGAAATAATCAATTGAGTTGGTGTTTACTTGATGAAAATCCATATTTATTAATTAAATAAAAATAAAACGTAGTTTTATTTGATTTTCATATTTATTATATAATTCAGTGACAGCTGTTTGCTTAGATCAGTTGGAACACAATTCATAATTTGTTAACATGTCTGAAGAAGGTACAGTGTACCGAAACAGCTGTCACTGAATTATATAATAAATATGAAAATCAAATAAAACTACGTTTTATTTTTATTTAATTAATTTCTAGAAATAATTTGCTAGAATCTCTTAATATAAATGAGATTACAACTCAATCTAATTTTTACATTGAATGCCCAGGCTGGGGTTGTACAAGACCAGCTTTTTTACTTACGCGACTTATGCCATTTATGATGTAATTTAAAGTGTTAATGATACCATTTATCTGTGAAATATAACCATCGTCAAAATATGTAAACGTATCATGAAATGAACTAGTGGAAATATGATTTTATGTGGTAACCGTAAGACATGTTGCATTTTTCATAGAATAACTGATATGAAGAGGTAATTTATTTTACATATGAAATCACATTTAAAATGCAAGGAACCTAAAAGCTAACCTAACTTATTCAATTACTGTAACCTAAATCAATTACTCTAACCTAGGTGAATTCCAAGTAATGTCCCTTTTAAAAATCATCGGAGAACATATTGTTTAAATAACTCACCTCATAGGATTCATGCTTCCATGATATCGCGATTTCAAACATAATCATGTTCATCGTCAGCCATAACTCCGACTGTTGAAATTCTTCGGCCGTCAACTATTCTATTGTCGCCATCTTCAGTGCTGCTATCTATGGTTGAATTTATGAACTTCGAAATCAATGTAATTTCGTTAGGGATATCAAAATTCATTGATCTATTTTTGTTTTTCTGAATGTATATTTTTTCCCAAACTGTCAATTCCAAAGGTTTCTCTACTTGTTTTAAAAGTTTAGCTTCTCTTCCAATTTTATGATGTTCTAATAAACTATGTGCAGCAATTGCAGATTTTTCAATTTCTGAAATGTTCTTTTGTCCGAATTTCCAAATTCCTTTTTGTTTTTCCTATATAAACTTTATTGCAATCTTCACAATTTATTTGATAAATTCCAGATTTCTTACTGTCTGGAACTTTGACTTTTTTATTGGTACTTAGAAGATTACCCAGACTAAATTTATTTATTGGTGCCAAAAAAATGTTGTATTTGTCAAAAATTTTTTGAAATTTCCTATGCATTTCAGGATGGTAAGTAATTTTCTTGTATTTTTTCTTTTCTTTGCAATTTTGTAAAGTAGTATATTCATTAAGTCTTTTATTGTGTTTGAATTTCTTCAACTTATTTATAATTAATTCTTTATCAAAACCATTTAATTTAGCAGTGTTTAAGATATGTTTAAACTCTTCATTGAAATTTTCTTCGTTTAATGGTACATTTGTCAATCTGTAAATTAAGCTATTGAATATTGCATGCTTATGAGCAATGTGATTGAAGCCTGATGATTTAATGTAATTATCTGTATGAGTTCCTTTTCTAAATATATCAAATTCAATTTTCAGTGTTTGATCATTCCTAATTATACATAAATCCAAAAAAGGAATTTTGTTTTCTTTTTCTAATTCGACGGTAAACTTTACTGATTCATCCTGAAGGTTTAATAATTTAAGAGCATCTTCAATATCCTTAGAATTTATTATTGCAAAAATATCATCCACATATCTGTACCAAGTCTTAAACATCCATGGGTATGCTTTAGTGATTTGACACTCCAAGTAACTCATGAACAAATCAGCTAAAAATGGTGAAAGCGGATTACCCATTGACAAACCCGAAACCTGTTGGTAAAATTTTTCATTATAGGTAAAATAAGAATTACTGACACATAGCTTAGTAAGATTTATATATTCCTCTAATATTTCATTTTTAATATTTAAAGAACTTAACCATTTCCTCAAAAAATTTAGCATTTTTTCAACTGGTATACTAGGAAACAATGAAATTACATCAAATGAAACCAATCTGTCATCATGTCCTAGACTCATATTTTCCAATTTGTCAACCAACGAAATTACATTGATTTCGAAGTTCATAAATTCAACCATAGATAGCAGCACTGAAGATGGCGACAATAGAATAGTTGACGGCCGAAGAATTTCAACAGTCGGAGTTATGGCTGACGATGAACATGATTATGTTTGAAATCGCGATATCATGGAAGCATGAATCCTATGAGGTGAGTTATTTAAACAATATGTTCTCCGATGATTTTTAATGATTATACCTCATAATGTTTACTTCCCAACATTAATTAAATGTAATGTCCCTTTTATTATTTTATGCAGTTAAATAAGTAAACGATAAATTTGGACATAATTTGTTGAAACCACAGATATGCTTTAGCAGTGGGTTTATCGGTGGTGTATTTATCGATGGTTAAAAGTGTGATAATCGGTGGTTTATTGCTGGTTAGAAGTAAGAACTGTTGTAACCTTTGTGGTCATGACAGAAAATAGTCCCACTTTATTTTCATATTTATGAGTAGAATAAAGAAATCATAATTACTTTTCCGCAGGTAAATACATTTAATATAATATTTCATTAATATTTCTTGTAGTTAGGTACTCTTAAAGTGTGTAAATAAAAAGCTGGTCTTCTCCCACCCAGCCCATATCATTTATTTTAAAAATTGGAAACATTTTTTCAAATGATATTTTGTATTAATGTTATGCTTGATTTTGTTTTATTTCAGATTAATGTTAATGATCCACTACCAAAAACAGTCTGTTTGCCATGTATTGACCGTTTGGAAGCACATCATGAATTAATGGAACAATTCACATGGGCAAGACAACATTTAGCAGAAAATTCACATGTTAGTAATTCATAATTTCTCACCAGTTTTCTGATAATTATTCCAATTGAGACTTCTATACTAAATAGGGAAAAACTGCACTTAAACTAGCATGAAATTTTTCAGTCCTATAGAACAACATTGCGCATGCACCAGGGTTTATAGAGCCAGCGATAACCCACTATCGAACCACATATCGATTATCATCCTCGATTACTATCTGTCGCTATGAAATTTAAATGACCAATATTTGCAATAAATCCCCAAATCTATGTTAAAAAATATATATTTATAAAACTTTAAAATTACCAAACGTTTATTAAAAATGGGTGTACACTTATCACTCCCTAACGCTGATCCAACCAGCGATAACCCAAAATAGCGATAGAAAAATCATAGAGTAAGTAATATACTCTGTGGAGAAAATAGCAGTTAGCATCACAATATTGTCTAACAATGTCATAATATTGTGATTTGCATATTTAAATAAATACTTCAAAATTGTCTAATAATGTTATAAAAATTGTTTGAAAAAGTTTAAAATATCAAATAATGTTAGTAAATACAGAAAAAGAGCTATAGTTTACAACAATATAACTGAAAAATCAAGGCTAGTAGAAGCGCAGTTTAATTTTATTACTTGGTTTGGAAATCTTTTTCTATTCCTGTGACAGTCATACCATCTGATCATATTCTTCTTTATATGTAAAGAAAGTATTAATCATAGAGATTTGTGCTTTGCTGTGTCATGAAGAACTCAAAAAGTTTGTATTGCTATATATGCACTTCTATGTGGCCTCCATTAATAGCTCTCAGAATGTCTAGTCTGTATTCAGTTTCATTCCATGTGTTATGCAGCACGACTTGTGTGATTGAGTTGATGACTTCCATAATTTTCTGACGAAGATCATGAAGATTACGTACAGATGCATGGGCCCTATCTTTGGCACAGGACCATAGGAAGAAATCTCGAAGTGTTATGTCTGGAGATTGTGGCCAAGAAGTGGGTCCATTGCATATGATCCCTCACTTAGGGTCGCATGCAAATACATTAGTCTCTACTCAAATTACTTCCAATCACTAGTGAGCTGAGATCGAATTAACGGCCGCCTTACCGGTCATGCATGAATGTTGACGTTTTCGAAATATTGGCAACGAATTACCCAGAATTCTCAGCGATAAAACCACTTCCGTTATTTTCGTCTGCTATAGAGGAATGCATTTATGCTTGCATCCCGCAAATAATACCATATACAAACACGTCTGCGACGCGCAATATTACGCCGATTCTCCTGTTCTTCCAGTTGAATTCTTTGGTAGACTCTATCAAATTCCTCTTCTCCGCGTATACCGAAAACATGATCGAAGTCTTCAAGGTCCGACATCTTGGATAAGTTTCAAACTACATCGGTTCCCTTCGGGATTTTCACATAAGTTTATATCTTGAACTACGATCTTAAGGTACCTTGTCAGGTAGCTTACAATTATTACCGCATGAATAAATTTCTGAGTAAGAAAAATGTGTTTGGATAAAACTTTATCAGCAGAGAACGCCTTTTACTGTCTAATGCGTTCAAACATTCGACCCTTAAAGACCTATGAACATCTAAACTCTATTTTTTTACGTTTATAGGAATTAATCACTATGAGGTTCTTCTTCTTCCTTCTAAGTATTAGGCCAAGGCCTATTACAATCCTATAGAAAATTTTCCCTCCAGCATTTCATAGGACGGAAGAAACACTTCTTCCAACAGAAGGAAGGGTTACAATTATGCCAATGCCAGAAATGTTGAAATGACATCCTGGGGCATTGAATAAAAAAATATATAAAAAATTGTGCACAAATCAATTTCACATTCATTTTGAATACATAAAACCATATTTTTATTTATATTATAAAATTATTTATGGCAAAACTTCAAATAGTTCTAGCCATTGAATTGATTAGTCTCACTGTAAATTGTACAGTATTTTTAATCAAAGTGATTACAATATTAAATGTTGTAAGAATTAAATGAATCGTGATTTCTTCTTACCTCATACTTCTATGTTTTTTTAAACACTGCACTGCAGTATCAGCGACCATTGTCACCAACCTCAGCTGAAAACAGTTGTGAAAACAGCTGACGATGGTGACAATGGTCGCTGATACTGCAGTGCTGTGTTTAAAAAAACATAGAAGTATGAAGTAAGAAGAAATCACGATTCATTTAATTCTTATGAATTAAACCTCATAATGTTAAAAATTCCCAAATTTATTATATAATATTAAATGTTGTGTTTTGCAGAAATCTGTTAATACTAGTGAAACTAACGACAGTAGTTGTGTACTGCCTGGCTGTAGCAATTCATCTGCACAAGGATCAAATTCATCTGAAATGGGTGCCAGGGCACATCAGTAGGAATAATTCTCCACTGAAGTTTGTGCTTCAGAGCTAAAGATGGACCAAAATGCTCAAAGATATTCCAAGAAGATTAAAAGTATGAAGTAGTGACATTGTTTCACAAAATTTACCAGGAACAAAAATGTAATTAATTATACTGTTACTAAATATTTGTGGATTTTGTCCTACTGTGTGTTATTACATTTAATGATAGCAAGTAATGCAGTTTATTAAAAATATTTTTACTTTACCAAGAACGAAGTTCATCAAATTCAAATAAGATTTATAATAACCGGACCCTCACGGAGTTTCACCCGGCACGTAGCGCTGTCTCTTCCTCCCGCAATTCACCCTGCCTGCCACCCGTCCTTGAACTGTTTCTTACCTTATAGAAAATGCTGGAAATGTTGTCCTCCCGCAGTTAAACAGGCATCATACCGAGTAAACACATTTAGATTGATAAATTAAATGAGTCATTTTTACATCTTACCTCATATTTCATGTTTTATTAAACACGGTAACTATAGTTTTCAAATGATCTTTGTTTTCAATGAAATTGAATGACAAGATCATTTGAAAACTATAGTTACCGTGTTTAATAAAACATGAAATATGAGGTAAGATGTAAAAATGACTCATTAATTTATTAATTAAGAACCTCATAATGTGTTTCCCATTTTTAACTTTGAACATTTAGATTGAGTTAAATTTAAGGAAACATTCACCTTGGTTTAGACAATGAACACGTGTACACTTGTAAGGTTTGAGTTTTAACAATTTTGTTGCTGTATGTGCAGAAGATACTGAAATCCCAACTTGTTGTGCTAATTTCGGTAATGATTTTTGTGGTGAACGTTCCAAATTTTCACCAATTTCGTCTAATTTTTCTTCGTGAGAACCGTACGCCTTCGCGTGTGTTTCTTATTTTGTACTGAACCAGTGGTCTCAAATTTAGTCACAAGATCATGGATTGTTGATCTGGAAGGAGGTAATTGTCCAGGGAAGTTCCGAATAAATTCCTCGCGAACGCGACGAGCTGATTCGTATTTATAATAACATTTACACACACAAATGCGCTGCTCTAATGTCAGCTGACGTCTCATCTTGTCGAATGATAGTAAACTGACTAGTTCAAGGACGAGCGGCTGGCAGAGTAAAATGCGGACGAGGAGAGAGCGCTGCCTGACGGGTGAATCCCTGTGAGGTCAGTCCGGGTACATATTGGAAGCCCAGTATATGAACATATGATGCTTGATGTAAGTTTTGTTATACTAAAAGTTATGATTGTATTACCATAGATTTTTAGGGTCAATTTATTACAGAATTTTAAATCATTTTAACACCTTGAATTAATGAAAAATTATTTCAGTTTAGTAGAAATGTAGGAGTGACATTTAAGAAGACTCTGACGAATTTTGTTTTGAGATATAATGTATTTCTATTTTCTTATTTTCAGAATAGTCAGATAAGTTGTACGTATTGATTAAGTCTAAGGTTAGATGAGCTTTTTTCTTTCCTTATATGCACAACACGTGTGTGCTGATGAAGGTAAAAGAGTAAGACATGCATGTTGGAAACAGGACAGTATTTTCAAAATTAGTGGATTGATTGCTGAAGCATACTATATCCCAGCCGCCATATCTCCGGCTCTGAAGTGTAGGTTATACGAGAAGTAAAAGGAGAATTCGCCCTCTACTGCCAATAAGGAAATGGTTGTATTGAGAGTAGATGTCTGCCACAACCAATCACTGCTCTTGATGCAGCTATAGCGCGCTAGTAAGGTTTGAAATTGCTGAGATGTTGTCAGCTTATGTCTACTAACCGCATACATAAAGCGGCCACTCCCATTGAATATCCACATCGGCAACACTGTCGTGAAAACGTCAAGGCCGGAGAATCAGTGGCTGCAGTATAGTAATGTTATACCTAAGTAAAGTAAAGTGATCCCACAACAGGCCCGGAGGCCCTTGGGGTAGTAGGAGGTTAAGGCTCCCACTTTTTCTAGACAATCGGCACTTTATGTTAGCCAGGTTGTCAGCTCTGCGTGACGGCCGCCTTTACCCCCAGAACAAGCGTCTGGTACTCATTTCCGTTAGAGGCTGAGTCGACCCCAGGGCAATAGTGCCGCCAGAGGGTTTGGGTCAGTTTAAAAATCCTGACCCCAATGGGACTTGAACCCTTGACCCTCCAGCTTGTAGCTCAGTGCCTTAACCACTACGCTACGGCGTGCCCAACGAAACACAACTATTGCATTTTGGATTCTTTTATATTACACTCTTCAATTGGATCGTACTTTCATCCATCCATATAAAAATCTTGTTTAATCAATCAATTAAACCTTATGGTGGCATCATGTCCCTGGGATAAACTCAGCCCCTAACGAATATTAGCACCAGATGCTTGTTCCAGGGATAAATATGGGAGCCTTACACTGCTACTACCCCAAGGGCCTCGTGAGGCCTGTAGCGGGATCACTCTTTTTTTTTAACCAATCAAAACTCTGAGCACCGTGCTTGTCTGACCTTAGTCTAAGAATAGGAAATAAAAACTATAGTGATGTAACCAAGTAATTGCATAAAGAAAAAAATAAAAATATAACCAAAACAGAAACATGGTATTTTTAACTTTAGATTTATGGTAGTCTTACCTTCTTAACCCATTGCCTTATTAATATTTCCTCCATAGTTGCACCCATATTTACCATTTAATTTTAAGAAAATCATAAATCTTCTTTATTAAACACAATGTGTACACTAATATTATATACATGGTTTTACCATTTTGCTATTAATTCGTGAATTGTTTTAGTTCTGTATTCGCTTTAATAAGTGATACTTTGGGCACGGTTTGCTACAGAGTTTACAGATGCAGGCCTCCTCGGGTTCATGGTAACTTTGTTTATGACATATTTTCCCATGGAAGCCATGAGCAGCAAAGCGTGTGTATAAGTGGCAAAGTCAAAAATTTGGTCCTTTCCATTCGTCTGTGTTTAACGCTTCCGTTTCCATGATTTCGTTCGGAATCTCTCTCTCTCTCCTCGATTGCTGTTTTGTATGCCTGTGTTTCTGGTAGATTGAAGTGTTTTCGGATGTCTTCTATGAAGTAAGACTCCTTTGCTATTATGTAGGCATAGCTATGTCTTGTGAATTTTGAAATTGAAAGAGCCCGCTTTTATGCTTTCAAGTTTCATGAAATTTTTTACTGTGAGATATGCCCATATTAGCTGGATTCCATAAGTGGCAGCCGGCATAACTTTGATGTTGAATAATGCTATTGCAGTTGTTAGGGATAGGTTTCGTAACTTTGGAATGCCATAAATGGCTTTTGTGGCAGCTGTAGCACGCTCTTGTATATGCATCGAGAATACTGTTCCGGTGGTCTGTAATGTTATTCCTAGGTATTTGAAGCTGCTAACGAATTCTAGAGTTGATCCGTCGCATGTGAGGTGATCTCTCTTCCTCCTCTCCTAAATTTCATAGCTTTGGTCTTTGAGCTATTTATTTACCATTGAATTTCCTAGCGCCCATTTCCTGATCTTCTCCATGGCTGCTTGTAGGTTATCTAGGCTCCTGGAGAGGATAGTCATGTCATCTGCATACATAAGGAGTTTGACGTTCCTTGTGTCTATCACCATAACAGAAAAACAATGGCTTATAACTTGCGATCTATCGAGAGAAATTGAGTATGTTGTATGCCATTGAATAGATCTTTCTCTCAGCTTTCCAATGGTATATAACATGTCATGCCATCTATTGACAAAAACTAAAGAAATACTAAGAAGCTACAGCTGCTCAACCGGCTCACAGCTGTCTGTGTAAGAATGGTCTTCACTTGACAAACCGGCTGGGAGCCGTGTGTGTAAGCCAATCATTCATATATTAATGTTGGGAAGTTATCAATTGATGAAAATCAATTTGAATCGTAATAATTCTTACCTCATATATCTATGTTCTTTAACGTAGAACCGCAGTATCGAGAGCTATCGCTCTCATCATCAGCTGCTGTCACAACTGTAGATTTTTCAACATACCAGTCATCTTCTAAATTGCCATCCAGTGTTCGTTTGAAGAACTTTGTCCAGAAACTCAAAATTCATGGATCTAACATAGTTTTTCTGAATGTATATACTTTCCCAAACTTTTTATTCTAAAGACTAGATACATGTTTCAAAACTAAAGCTTATTTTTCAATTCTACGTTTCTCTAACAAATTATGTATTGCTATTGCCGATTTTTCAATTTCACCATTTTTCATATTTCTAAACTGTACCTTTGTGGAAGTGTCCAAATTCCAAAGATCACTTTAGAAATTGAAAAATTGGCAATAGCAGCACATAATTTGTTAGAGAAACATGGAATTCAAAAAGAAGCTAAACTTTTGAAACATCCATCTAACCATAGTTAGATATGGGAAATAACATTACAAGGTTCTTAAGAAATGACTCATTCATTCATTGAATTATCTTACCTCATAGTTTGTTTTTTTAAAATGGGAACTGCAGTTTTCAAGAGGAATATCCCTCCCATTTTCAACCGACATTATGACTATCGGATTTTCATTCGAATCACCATCTACAACGTTGCCATCTGGTGTTGATTTGATGAACTTCGAGATCAATTTCTGTTCATCGGGAATTTCGAAATTCACAGATCTAAATTTGTTCTTCTGAATATATATATTCTCCCAAACTGTCAATTCTAAAAATATGTTTTAGAAGTTTGACCTCTTTTTCAATTTCACTATTTTTAATATTTCTAAAGTGTTCCTTTGTGCAAGTGTCCAAATTCCTTTTTGTTTTTCCTATGTATACTCTATTACAATCTCTATAACTAATTTGATAAATTCCAGATTTGGAATTATTAATCTCAAAGTGGCAGATGGTGGATTATTTGGTCAGAGATCAATAATTTTCAAAGCAGAACCACAAACAACAATATTAAATGATCCTATGTAGCAAAACAACATACACTGCTCAAAACAATTAGAGGAACACTTGTAATAAATTTAATAAGTAATTGTTTTTTAAACCTGTGATGCTGAAAGTTGGACAATATGTAAATTGAATTATTAATTTTATCATTGGATACAAATTTTAAAGATCCATGACCTAAATGCAGAGAAATTACCTCAAATAACAAATATAGAGAAATTTTTTATTTTGGAAGGCACTGGCCACTTCTAATTGGTAAGCTTCCTGATGTTGCTATAGTGACGAATGTTGATTATTGCCTTGTTTATTGAAGTCTCTGATAAAATGAGGCATTTAAATGAGTTTGAAGTGTATCATGCTCTACATCTTTTACGACAAGCGGCTAGAGAGCTTGGGGGTTCTCCTTCCGTGGTGTCCAGGTTACGCAACAGGCACAGAGAGACAGGTCAGTATTGTAGAAGACGTGACCAGGGCCATAAATTTAAAACAAGCCCCCAGGATGACAGATATGTTGTTCTTTCTGCTCTTCGACAGCATACAAAAACTGCAAACGACTTGCAGAATGACCTTCATATGGCTTCCGGAATCCGGGTTTCAGACCAAACCATAAGGAACAGATTAAGAAAAGAGAATATTCGTCCAAAAAGGCCCGTTAAAAAACCACACTTAACAAATGGGCATAAGGCAGCAAGACGTACGTATGCTGAAAACCATGGGATTGGAACCTGAACCAGTGGGAGTCTGTGTTCTTCTCGGACGAATCCAGGTATCGTCTTACACGTTGTGATGGTCGATTGAGGGTGTGGGAACGGCCAGGAGAAAGATTTTCTGCAGAGGCTGTACAGGAAATTGACAGATTCGGAGGAGGTTCCATAATGGTGTGGGCCGGAGTTATGTATAACAATCGTACGACCTTGTACTTGTTCCCCAGCGACTGAATGTTGTCCGGTATATCGAGCACGTTCTGGAAGAGCATGTAGTACCTGCTGCCATTGGAGTAGGCCCTGGATTTCTGTTTATGCAGGATAATGCCAGGGCACATTCTGCGGCTGTCACCAGGGATTTCCTGAGGAGGAATGAAATTGAGGTAATGGAGTGGCCAGCAGTCAGCCGAGAACTCAACCCTATTGAACACTTGTGGGATCTTCTAGACAGGAAGGTCAGGAACCGACATCAAGCTCCACAAACTCTGGAGCAACTTGGAGATGCTCTGAAGGAGGAATAGGAGAATATCCCGCAAAAGGAAATCCAGAATCTTATTGGGAGTATGCCACGAAGGTGCCAAACTGTCATCGAATGTCGTGGAGGCCATACACGATACTAACTCTATATAACGAGTGTTTAACTTTGAAAAATAAGCACAAGATTCAATTGCTTGCATAGCGGAATTATTTGAAAAGTTAATTGTCAGCGTTATTCATTTGTTTTTACTGACATGAGCAATAAATAAATAACCACAAATAATGTACTTTATTAATATCATGTTTGTACCTTTATCCAATGAAAAAATATTTGCATATTTCATAGTGTTCCTCTAATTGTTTTGAGCAGTGTATTAACAAACTCAAAAATAGAAAAAAAATGCTATTAGTAAAATTAAAATTCAATAGTACAATAGGTACCATTATGTGTAGTGTCCCTGACAAACCTCACATTTTAATCCATCACTGCCAACAAAGTACCCAGAATTATGAAATGAGACTGGTAATTAAAAGAAAGAGAAACTCCAAGAATTTATATTTACTCACGTAGACTTTCACGGCCGGAGTTGCTATGATGATCTTGAAGATTTTTGGGCTGTAGGCTGTGGTCGTGAGGCTTGTAGTTCCCCGATGTTTCGCTGGAGACTGCGTCTGGCATCCTCAAGGGTTGTCTTGAGACAGGCAATTCTGTCCGCTGTCTGTCCTATTTATACGTTCACCGTGATGTGTTCGTAAGTTGTATCTGCCTTATTCTCAGAATGTTGGTTGGTACCATTAAATGTGTCAGGGGAGGGGGTTGTGAGTGAAGGTTACTCTATTGTCGATGTTCTTATTAATTTCATACATCTCAATGATGGATAAATCATATTTGAAGAGAAAATTTGCGTTTAGATCGGTACTTGCTCAGGTAGCTCAAATGGTAGAGCACTTGACTAGAAAACCAAGGGTCCCGGGTTCAAGTCCCGGTCTGAGCGTATAATTTTTCTCTTCAAATATGTTACTCTATTGTGCTAGTTTTTAAGTGCAGTTCACAGTAGCAAGCTTAAAAAAAATGTTTCATAACAATACAAAATACAGTCTTCTTCTTCTTCTTCTTCACTTCCTGGTTTAGGCAAGAGTTGTCTGTTCCGTCTTCACTAATAGATCTAAGACCATCTCTTCCGAGGACGTCCGACATCTCTTCTTCCTCTTGGAAAATAATGGAAGCAAGGATATGCATGCGCAATATAGTTTCCATTGCAAACACACAGCCTCTGCATATCAACTCCTCTCCCAACCTGCTCGAGGTGGACCTACTAATCCGAGTAACCCAAATCAAGGTTGTGGTAGAGAATCCCTTCGGTGATTTGGGTCGGAGAACTGATGGGAAGAGGGGGTCCTTTCTCTGGGATGATAAGAGACCCATGCTCGGGGAAACAAGAGTAAAGTCCACAACAACTAATTTTTAATAGGTTGGCGGAAGTGGCAACCCTCTAGATGGGGTTAGTACATCCAGGAACTGGACCTAAAGCTCTGAGGTGGCAGCCCCACCAATGATCTACTCTGCATAGCGTTGGTACCGCGATCAGAGGAAAACATATTACTCGTATTCTTCACAATGGAAACTCGGACGGAAAAAGGATATCCGTGAAGAACTGCAGATCTACTCCATAAAAGAAAAGATATTTAACAACAAGATACAGTGGAAAGAACAAAATACAGTATTTTTAAAAAAATACAGTAAAAAGAGTCATGCACAGATAATTCGCAAACTGGATAATCGGGAGTTTGCTGTAATTCTCACTGAGACTAGTTTCAGAGGCATCTCCTTCATCGTCAGCTAAACTCTGACTTGAAATTAAACTATCAACATTCCAACTGCCATCTAGTGCAGGATGGGTGAACTTTGAGATCAAATCTTACTCACCGGAACTTAAAAATGAATGAACCTGTATTTGATCTCGAAGTTCACTCAAGCAGCACCAGGTGGCAATCAAATGTTGGTGTTGAAAGTGCAATTTCAACAGTCAGAGTTTAGCTGATGATGGAGAGGATGCCTCCGAAACTAGTCTCGCTGAGAATTACATATATTTTTATTAAGTGAACTGTAAAAATATATCCGATTCAATTATGTAAATAGATTCTGAATGCTTGGAATTGAGCCATAATTGTCAGTTGGTTAAGTTTTAGAGCTAAATTCAAGCAATTGGGATTAAAATCTCTGATACATTTCTGATCTTCAGAAAATAGTTGAATATTGGGAAGCCCGCAAGCAAAATGATGACAAATCAAGAGCTTTAGAACATTTGAATACTACTACTTATTTTAGGAATTCTCACTATGAACAAAGAAAATTATGAAAAAGAACACATAATCAACGTAGCCACGAAAAATGGTTTTGCAACAAAAATGATAAAAAAATAAACAAGTTAAAAGACAAAAATTTATTAATCAAAGCACTCTTCTAAAAGTAAAACAAGATAATGTAAAATTTAGAAAATTCACATATCATCCATTAAAACACCACAAGTTTCAAAAATTTTTTAAAGATTTCAACATAAGGTTAGCACCCAAAAATGACTACAGCATCAGTAGACTGATTAGACCTAATAAGAATGAGAAAATTAAAGAAGAAAACAAATCAGGGATTTATCAAATTAAATGTGAAGAATGTGAGAAATTCTACATAGGAAAAACTAAGAGAAATTTGAAAACTAGAGTGAAAGAACATCTCAGGAATGTCAAGAAAGGGGAAGTAGAAAAATCTGCAGTGGCTGCCCATGCATGGTCTGAAAAAACATCTTATCGAGAAAGAAGCTTAATTATTAAAGCAAATAGAAAAACCAAAAGAACTTACTGTTTGGGAAAAGATCTACATTCAAAAGAGCGAAAAGAAGAAATTGATGAACTTTGAAATTCCCGGTGAGAATGACAGCTCTTCAAGACGACAGAACAACGGTCGTGACGATACTGAGGATGGAACAGAAACTATGTTCCGAAACTAATTTATAATCAAATAAGAAGAACAATATGAGGTGAGTGATAAAAAATATTCTACCTTAATAACTACTACTACTATTCCTGTACGAATTTTATGAATGAGTTAAATATTTTCTAATTCACATTTGACATTTACCGCCCATGATGATTATTCACAATTATTTTATATCATTTTTTTTGGTTTCAGAATTTTGTTGTAATCTTTAAAATCAGATATTTCAAAACATGTTAAAAATTAGCAGAATCTACACTCTAATTCAACCCAGGAAGTTACTACAGACATTATTGGCTATGACAGTGTCCCCCTATGTACAGAGGGTAGATGTTGCCAAACTCATAATAACGGTATTTGTTTATTAACCCTTTGCCCCGTATAACGTAGTAAAGCGTACCTTACTTGCTTTGTCCCTGCCCCGTATAACGTAGTAAAGCGTACCTCTTTATAAAACAGCTGTATTTCGAATTGGATTCACTTTCTTGGAAAACTGTGACATGTCAGTCATTCTTTGGCATCTGTGGAATGTATTAATTGTGGCAACAAGGCTTGCTTTATAATTTTTTGTAAAATTCTAACGGTACTTTTTTGTTTTTTCAACCCTATTTTTGAAAGCCTCCACCAGTTTATCTGTAACCTTGGCAAGCGAAAGCAAAAATTCATGTGTTAGTAAAACTACCTGTAATTTAAACCCATTGTTCAGTGAAGACGTTGTGACCGCTATAGATGAGGAATTTAATTATGAAAGTGATAGTTCTGACGCTTCTTGGATGGGTAGTTTAGTGCAATATAGTCATATAGAACAAAGGAGTGCCAGTGATGAAGAAATCGTAGCGTCGACGACAGAGCACACTGATTATAACGAGAACAATAATTACTCTTTTAATAATTGGTCCTCGGAACTTAATTTTAAAGAAATGGAATCTTTCTCATCATCAAATAAAATTATAAACGGATAAGGACAATTTTTCTTTATTATATACCGGTAATAGAGAAAGTAATAAATAAATAAATTTTATCTGTAATAGAACTTGGATATGCGAGAATTTTTACTAATGATGTTACTTACTTTCTGTGTCTGTGTGTTGATTTATCCGCGAAATATATAGTTTTTTTAACAATGGTGTATTATTTCAAGTTGAAATTAACAAAATAAATAGAAACGGACTAATACAGTTTATCATAATAATTTAAGAAATATATTTTATGCAAACTATAAGCATTGCTATCTCCATAAAATATTAAACTGAGGATAGGCCTATATAATTTATTCATACATATAAAATATTAACTGTTAATAAATATATTTGCTTCAATTATAATATTATTGAAATGTAATATTATCCATCCTTACAATTGCGGAATACTTTGAGGTCTTTATATATATATATAAATTGTATCGTGACATATTTACAAAATTAATAATTAATTATTGATGAAGATATTTGTAATTTCACATGATTTTTCAGAAGACATCATAGTTAGTACACATATGCCATTCTTCAATTAAAAGTGTCTAGAAGACATTTAAACTTTAAATGCCGTAAAAGGGATATGTCTCTATACAGCATACTACTGGAAATAACTGAGCGGGGCAAAGGGTTAAGGAGGGGTGGAGCAGCAAGGTTAGCAGTACTTTTTTCCAAATCTAGGTACTACACATTTAAAAAACATAGCTTTTCTTTTACGGCCTGCAAACTAGTTTTATACTAAATATGAGAGTTGACACTTTCACACAGGACAGTACAGCCCCTTACGAGCTCAGTGACAAGTGGTAACTGTTCTTTTTATTAAATTAATATAGAGAAGCTAAAGCTATTACTATCATAGAAATAGGTAAATTAATGAACACAATTAAATTATTGTAAATCAATGGTAAAGAGAAAAATGTTTGCCTGAACCGGGAATCGAACCCCGAACCTTTAGCTTTCTGTGCTAATGCTCTGCCACTGAGCTAATCCAGGCTTCATTCCCATCCAAGCAAGAATCCATTAATTTACTTACTTATTTTAGGAATTCTCACTATGAGGTATATTCTACCTTAATAAATCCATTGATTTACTTATTTCTATGATAGTAATAGCTTTAGCTTCCCAATATTAATTTAATAAATAATGTTATAGCTGTGTGGAGTCCCTTCATGTCTTCTTCAGGTAGAAGCCATTCATTGTGTATTTGTGAATGATGATTCATTGCAATTGAATGTGGGACCAGTAGAGTAAGGTAAAGGAAGGATTCTTGCTTGGATGGGAATGAAGTCTGGATTAGCTCAGTGGATACAGCATTAGCACGGAAAGCTAAAGGTTCGGGGTTTGATTCCTGGTTCAGGCAAAAATTTTTCTCATTACCATGATTAACTGTTCTTTTCTTCACGAGGAGGTGGCTTGGACAGCTACAACTTACAACTATGTACCTGCTGTGTTGCAATCTTCAGTTTTATATAAGGATTTCTCTCAAGAAAATACTGTTAAAATGGCAACCCAGTTCCCTATTCCAAACACACAATAACTTCCTGGGTTGAATCTGAGTGTAGTGGTATAACTAGAATAAAAGCAATGTTATTTTCTTGGACGTATTTTAAGAGTACTATGAAATCAGAAAATCTTAAAAAAGAAATCTAACATGGAGGAAACTATTAAAAAGAACTTAGTTAGACATTTTGACCATTCAAACAGTGATCTTAAAATGCTGAACATTTGGTATGATGGGGAAATCTAAATCAGGATAAAGGATAGCGAATTTATGTTGTTAATTCAGAGCGATGAACCTTATACAGCTTTATAATAATAAAATATGGAGAATGATTTTACTACAGTAACAGTGTTCTCTCTCACATACATCAACTGTTAGGTCATAAAATTGATCAAAAACAGCAAGAAACAGAAATATGAAGATATTTCGAAAGATGAACAAATATCATAATGATTCGAAAGAAGCCGTACTGGCTTTATAATGTAATGTAAAATTCCCAAATAAATGTCTTCTTAATAAAGAAGCTGCCATTTGCAAAATAGAAGCAAAGGTTTCATAGCGTTTGATGCGCAGGAATTCTTATAAGACAAAAATTTGCATTTAGTTTGGAACTTGCCAAGATAGCTCAGTCGGTAGAGCACTTGGCCTAGAAAGCCAAAGGTCCTGGGTTTGAGTCCCAGTCTGAGCGTATAATTTTTCTCTTCAAATATGATCATAATGTTTATTCAAATTTTAACTGGCAAAGAATAATAGTATTTTTAATAACTGTATCTATTTATTCATTTTTGGATTTAAATTTAAATACATAATTTATTATTTCCTTTAATTTTTTTTTAATTCTAAACATTAAAGTTTCTAAGAATCAAATGAATCGTGAATTCTTCTTAGCTCATCCTTCAATGTTTTTTACACACAGCACCACAGTATCGGCGACCATCGTCAGCTGTTTTCACGGCTGTCAATTTTTTCTTTTGCCGGTAATTATCCAAACTGCCATCTGGTGTTCTTTTTAAGGAGACATTTTATAAACTGCCATCTTGTGTATTTTTGAAGAACTTTGTAATCAAGCTTGCTTGGTCTGGAATCTCGAAGTTCATGATTCTAGTATGGTTTTATTTAATATATATCTTTTCCCAAACTGTTAAATCCAAAGGTTTAGATAGATGTTTCAAAGTTTTGCTTCTTTTTCAATTCTATGATTCTCTAATAAACTATGTGCTGATGTAGCTGATTTTTCAATTTCACCATTCTTTATATTTCTAAAGTGTTCTTTTTTATGAGTTTCCAAGTTCTTTTTTTTTTTGTCTTTCCTATATATATATATATATATATATATATCCTATTGCAATCAATTTGATAAATTCCAAATTTTTTATGATGATCTTGTAGATGATTTCCGGGCTGTTGGCCGTGGTCTTGTAGTTCCCCAACGTTTCGCCAGAGACTGCGTCCGGCATCCTCAAGGGTTGTCTTGAGAACTGTACCTTGAGGATGCCGGATGCAGTCTCTGGCGAAACGTTGGGGAACTACAAGCCTCAAGACCACGGCCAACAGCCCGGAAATCATCTACAAGATCATCATAGTAACTCCAGCCGTGAAAGCCTAAGTCCAAATTTTTTGTTGTCTGGGGTGTTAACTTTATTATTAGTTAACTAATATGTTCAAAAAACATAGAAGTATGAGGTAAGAATTCACGATTCATTTGATTCTTATCAATAAAACCTCATAATAATCAATTGAGTTGGTGTTTACTTGATGAAAATCCGTATTCATTAATTAAATAAAAATAAAACTTAATTTTATTTGATTTTCATATTTATTAAGATATAATTCAGTGACAGCTGTTTCGGTACACTGTACCTTCTTCAGACATGTTGAACTAATTATAATTTGTTAACATGTCTGAAGAAGGTACGGAGTACCGAAACAGCTGTCACTGAATTATATCTTAATAAATATGAAAATCAAATAAAACTAAGTTTTATTTTTATTTAATTAATAAAAAACCTCATAATGTTAAAAATTCCCAAATTTATTATATTAAATTACAGTTTCTCTTTCATCATAAATTTTGAACAAGGCACACCTTTAATAATTATTATCACCAAAATTCTCATTAATTTATTATCTTTCTAACAAGGAAACTGTCAACCTTTACATGCTGAAACGTACCTTAAAATTTCTTCGAGAAAAGTGTTGTGATGTACCAAGGCTGTTCCCAAAAAAAAAATTATGCCATTTTTAACTGCAATACACTAAAATCAAGTGGCAAAGTTCTCATTTAAACTACAGAGGAGTAATACAACTACTGTAATGGTGAAATTGATAATTCACAAGCTGCGTCATGCCACACTCCAACCTTAACAACCTGCCCATATGTAACGCACCACCACACAACAAACCGCTTTACTCATGTAGGGAGTCTATCTGCTTCACACAGTGGGTTGCTATAGCTGGGTTCTGATTTTGATTTCTGTTCCTTGCAGTTAAAAATGGCAGATATTTTTTTGGACATGGTCTTGGTACATTACAATGCTTTTCTGAGAGAAATGTCAAGGTAGGTTTCTGCATTCAATGTTAATCAACACTTTTAAAATTCGTATTAAATCACCGTTGAGGTTATGTAATAAGATTTAACTTTTACAGGAATTAATCACTATGAGGTTTAATTTATGGTGAAATTAAATGTTTCTTACCTCTCCTCACATAAATCTTCTATGTAGATCGCGATTTCGAGACCATAACGGTCTCATCTTCAGTACTTTTTTTGGCGTCAGATGTTATGTCGATTGGAAGAAACTCTCCTTCTTCCCTCTGTTGGTGGACCGATGAACCTCTGGATCAGGTCAGAATTTGAGGGAATTTTGAAGTTCATAAGTTTTCCTTTGTTTTTCTGAATGTGGATCTTTTCCCCAAACCAAGCTCATGCTTGGTCCGAAAAACATTTAATTGAATCAAAAGCCAATCTAATTAAACAAATAGACAAACAAAAGGAACTCACGGTTTGGGAAAAGATCCACATTCAGAGAAACAAAGGAAAACTTACGAACTTCGAAATTCCCACAAATTTTGACCTGATCCAGAGGTTCATCGATCCACCAACAGAGGGAAGGAGGAGAGTTTCTTCTGATTGACAAAACATCAGTCGCCAAAAAAGTACTGAAGATGAGACCATTATGGTCTCGAAATTGCGATCTACTTAGAAGATTATATGAGGAGAGGTAAGAAACATTTAATTTCACCATATGTAATAAGATATTAAATATAAAATTGGTACCAGTCAAAATGCAGAAGATGAAACATGGATTTTGAAAGGCCTCCATATTGGAATTTACTTGATGAAGTGTAATAATTTATTCGAAGTTAAAATTGGGAAACACATTATGAGATTCTTAATTAATAAATTAATGAGTCATTTTAACATCTTACCTCATATTTCATGTTTTTCAAACACGGTAACTATAGTTTTCAAATGATCTTGTCATTCATTTTCAACTGCCGGTAGTCATAATGGCGGTTGAAAATGAATGACAAGATCATTTGAAAACTATAGTTACCGTGTTTGAAAAACATGAAATATGAGGTAAGATGTTAAAATGACTCATTAATTTATTAATTGTAATAATTTAGTTTACCCGGTACCAATTTTATATTTAATATCTTATGCAATGGTAGACAGTTTCCTTGTAAGTCTCTCTTCAGTACAGCTAGAAAAAAATGCTCAGAAAGACAAAATGATTGTGGTACCTCTAATTTAAGGGGAAAAAATGCAACACCTATTTGTCATACATGTTGGCAATTTTTCCAAAATTAAAAAATAAATAAATCATTAGAACATTGATAAATGTATGTTTTTATTTAGTGTGAGAATGGAATGCAAATAGTCTTGCCCATCTGCCTGGGCCTGGAAATTTACATTTAAAAATGATAAAGATATTCCCCTATCTGCTTCAAAGTCACAACACAAAAAAAAGACAGTTCACACTGTTGCCAAATAAATGAAACTAACACTAGCCCATATATCAGATGACAATACTTACAATAATGGCACCAGATTTCTTTAACCATTTGCCTGAAAGCTAAGAGAATTTCAAACAATTTTATACTTAAACTGAATGATGATGTTTCTAATTTTACATATTGCTTACACTCTCAACACATAAAAATTAATAAAATAAAAAGTATATATATTTATATAAAATGAGTAGATTTATGGTATGAAAAATGTCCTCGCATAGATTTCATAGATGATCCTTTCAACCTGGAGTGCCACACTGTATGGGGAAGGATTTTCGACTAGTTCAATACTCAACAAACAAAAGTCTAATGGATTCAACCCTTTTTCTCAACAGATACTTTGAGATCTGTGACAGTCCTTTCAAGAACTTCAAGCCAATCTATGTCCTCCTGCTCTTCGATAGGAGATGGCAGTTCATCTCCTTCAACATCTTTTGAACAGCCAGCTGATGATGTAGAAGATGTTGAAGATGACGATGATGTCGAGGCCGACACTGAACCTAAAGTTACAGGCGTAGCTGTTGATGTTGTTGGAGAAATTTTAGAATTTTCTGTTTCTTCTTTCTGTAGACTTAATTTACGTTTCTTTGATGGTGTTTCATCTAAAAACACACAATAATAAATTAATAATATAGTGAATTTAAATATCTTGGATATTATCTCTCTATCTCGGACGAAAAAATTACTAGTTATAATAAAAGTTTGGGAATTATTAATCAAGTTATGAAACCAATGTGACAGTAACTTACTCTTACTTACTTACTTACTCACTGGCACTATTGAACCCATAGGTTCATGGCCACGCGGACATAAGCTCTCCATATATCCCTATCCTGAGCCAATGCAATGTGACAGTAACTGTGGTGCAAATGACAGAAGGATACAATTGGCATTTGTTTATGTTAGGAACACTCTAAGAGCGGATAAGGTATAACCATAAACTTTATTTCAACAAACAGAATATTTGAGAAAATATTTACCTTGCGTTCAAAGACCAGTAAATCAGAGAGATAAAAGTACAACATTTCTGCAATAATGATAACTAATTTATATATTAAATTTGGGAATTTTTAACAATATGAGGTTCAAATTCATAAGAATTAAATTAATCGTGATTATTTCATACTTCTATATTTCTTTAAATACAGCACTGCAGTATCTGCAATTTCTTATCACCATCATCAGCTGTTTTCACAATTGTCAATTTTTACTTTTGTTGATAATTATCCAAACTGCCATCTGATGTTCTTTTAAAGAATTATTTTCTAAACTGCCATCTGGTGTTCATTTTAATGAATCATTTTCTAAACCGCCATCTGTTGTATTTTTGAAGAACTTTGTAATCAAGCTAGGTTCATCTGGAATTTTGAAGTTCAGAGTTCTAGTATGGTTTTTTTTGTATATATATTTTTTTTCCCAAACTGTTAAATCTAAAGGTTTATATAGATGTTTCAAAAGTTTTGCTTCTTTTTCAATCCTATGATGCTCTAATAAACTATGTGCTGCTATAGCTGATTTTTCAATTTCTCCATTCTTTATGTTTCTGAAGTGTTCTTTTTTACGAGTTTCCAAATTCCTTTTTGTTTTTCCTATATATATCCTGTTGCAATCTTTGCAATCAATTTGATAAATCGAGATATGAAATAATCACGATTAATTTAATTCTTATGAATGATAACTAAATTTAATGAAGATATAAAGTAAATGGGAAGGTAATAATACAGATTAAAACTAATCTAAAGTAATTACAATCTGAAGTCTCATTTCCACAAATGAAACAATATATCCAACCGCACTTGTCTGTACTGAGATTCTAGTATTTATGCCTGTTACTGATAGCTAAAGACCATGTGGTAAATCAATTAATATATATGTGTAAGTTTGTCCTAGGCGTGTAAAGAATGGTAAAATCAAATGTTTCCTACCTCTCCTCATACAAATCTTCTAAGTATGGAGTAGATCACGATTTCGAGACCATAATTGTCTCATCTTCAGTACTATTTTGGTGACTGATGTTATGTTGATCAGAAGAAACTCTTCTTCTTCCCTCTGTTGGTGGACCGATGAACCTCTGGATCAGGTCAGAATTTGCAGGAATTTCGAAGTTCATAAGTTTTCCTTTGTTTTTCTGAATGTGGATTTTTTCCCAAACCGTGAGTTTCTTTTTTGTTTATCTATTTGTTTAATTAGGCTTGGTCCGAAAAACATTTAATTGAATCAAAAGCCAGCCTAATTAAACAAATAGATAAACAGAAGAAACTCACGGTTAGGGAAAAAACCCACATTCAGAAAAACAAAGGAAAACTTATAAACTTCGAAATTCCCGCAAATTCTGACCTGATCCAGAGGTTCATCGGTCCACCAACAGAGGGAAGAAGAGTTTCTTCCGATCGACAAAATATCAGTTGCCAAAATAGTACTGAAGATGAGACCGTTATGGTCTCGAAATCAAGATCTACTTAGAAGATTTATATGAGGAGAGGTAGGAAACATTTGATTTTACCATAAATTAAACCTCATAGTGATTCTTCTTCTTCTTCTTCCTTTCAAGTATTAGGCCAAGGCCTGTTACGATCCTATAGAAAATTTTCCCTTATGGGAAATTCTCGTATAAGACTTGAAAGCATAATAATAGTCCCTTCGATTGGTTGCTGGCCAAAGGAAGGCAAGACCAGCGATGGGGCTGCCATCTTATAGCCTCTGGTCAAGGCTTTCTGGAGAAGAAAAGAAAATAAAGGAAAGAACAAATGGAAGAAAGGAAGGACTCCCTAGCCCTCGGATGCCCTAATAGCGTCGGGGTCGAAAAAACAAGAGTTAACCAAGAGAGGTTAGACAGTAAAGTTAAAAGAGTGCTAAACACAAGCAAGTGGAAGAAATGTTTTGCACAGCTTGGGCACCTTGTGGTCGCCATCCACATATCCCCTAGATGAGGACCCCTGAGGGCTCATAGTGATTAATTCCTGTAAAAGTTAAATGAGTGTATAAGAATATTAAAAAAAAAAACTGTATTGACAATTCTGACCTAATACTTGAATTTTCCATGAGAAGAAAGAAAAAAAAAACATATTTCTCTCACTGCGACAAATTTGTCTTGAATTGTTTACATAAGTTTTGAATTGGAATTGACAGTCAGCAATTAACGCTATGAAAAAACTAAACTTTACTCCACAGCGCAATAAGTCTAGAAGACTCTTAGCCTACCAGCCACCTGCTGACCTAACATCCACTTGTGTTCATCACAGAAGTAGACCATCATCCAGCCAGTGTTGGGGTGACATGTGGTCAACATATCGGGTCCCCCAGCCGTTATAGCTGGTTTTCACAACCTGGAGTTGCTACTTATTGTAGCTACCCAAATATCTCATGCTGCTGGGGTGGCACCAGTCCCATACTGGCCGAAATTCCATGAGAAAATTTCTCCCCCCGTGCACAAGTCCCGTAGCTCTGCACCAAAAGCTTCTTGCCTTAACCAATCACAATGGCACTGAACATTAGGGTTAATTTATTTAAGAAAAATTGTATTGGAAGTTGAATTTGATTCTAGGCCTGCAGAATTGTGTTCCTTAATTTTTATTTTATATATTATTGAAAATCTTCTCTAATCACTAAGGCTAGGATTTGTATGTAATTACATATTCTTTTCCTTTGCTTATACAAGGATAAAACTGATAAATGCCCACAAATTAGAAACTTACTTATCATATATGAAAATGTTATCATTACATATTTTTACATATTTTAAAGATTTTTTATGTAAATTTACATATTAAGCCTCTTAATTAAAAAAAATTCATAAGCAAAAAATAATTTAATCAATTTTTGTTTACATTAAAAAAAAAACTCGGATACCTGATTTGTACACTGCAAGTGTTTTTTCAACCTATACGAAAGCTACTGAGAAATGGTCAAAGAAGAATTCCATTTACTAAATACAATAAACATATTTTAAAATACAATAGGAAGTAATGTATAATTCCCAAATATGTCTTCTTAATATAGGAGCCGCCATTTGCAAAGATAGAAGCAAAGGCTTCAAAGCATTCGGTGGGCGGGAATTACAACGTATATAGAGAAAAATTTACGTTTAGATCGGTACTTGCTCAGGTAGCTCAAATGGTAGAGCACTTGGACTAGAAAACCAAGGGTCCCGGGTTCAAGTCCCGGTCTGAGCGTATAATTTTTCTCTTCAAATATGATTTATCCAACATTTAGAGGTTTGTTTAATAATTAAAACATTTTGTCTGTTCATTCTTACCTCTTAGAGTTGTTTGTCGAACATATGTTTCAGAGCTTCTTAGCCCCATCATCCTCAGCGATTACAGACTGAATTTTCTCATGTTGTCAGCCCTGATTCTTGATTCCTGCTCTCTTTGCCTCTGGTGCAATGAATTTACTAATGAGGAACCTCATTGGACCAGAGGCAAAGAGAGCAGGAATCAAGAATCAGGGCCGACGACATGAGAAAATTCAGTCTGTAATCGCTGACGATGGGGCTAAGAAGCTCTGAAACATATGTTCGACAAAAACAACTCTAAGAGGTAAGAATGAACAGACAAAATGTTTTAATTACAATAAACATAGATGCAGGAAGACTGAAAACTTGAGTTTATAGTTGGTTAAGTCAATATCCTACAAGCTGGAAAATCGCGGATCGAGACCCGATAGGGTCAGGATTTTTAAACTGCTTAATCTTCAGGTGGCATCATGACCCTGGGGTGGACTCAGCCTGTAAAAATTAATATGATCTTATGTTGTGGGGGTAAAGACACAAGGCTGAAATATTTTGCCGATTGTCTAGAAAGATGAGAGCCTTAACATGCCAGTATTCCTAAGACCTGTAGTGGGACCATTTTATAATAGAAACATGACAATACCCAAGTATTTAACTGCCCCATTTTATTAAATTGTATCTACCATAAAGTTAACATTTAATATGGTTGGTTGGTATCTAATGTCGAGCACTTGATAATGAAATCATTCGCTCTCTTGCACTCCAATATTTAGCAGAAAGGCTGGTCTCTTCTACAAAAGCTGGACAACGGAGGAGATGGTTTCTTTCCATATCTTCATTTAAATTGCAAAAAGGGCATTTAGGTGAATCTGTTATGCCAATTCTGTGTAGGTGTTTATTCAAGCAGTCATGTCCCGTTAGCAGTCTGAATGTTGCTACTGCAGATTTTCTTTGTAATGTAGTAATGTCATAAGCTTGTAGATTTTCCCATTCCTTTCCAGATGTTTTGGTGGTGTATTCTTCTCTAAGTTTATTGATATATTTATTTGAGATAATTCTTTTGATAGAGTGAAAGGAAACTGGAGCAGAAGTTGGGTTTGAAACAATTTTGCTACCCTTCTTGGCTAGAAAATCGGCTATTTCATTGCCTGTCACTCCACAATGGGCCGGAATCCATTGAAGTACAACTTTTTTATGTAGACGGGATAAATGTTTTATCATTTTGTGACATTCGATAATTTTGATGCTTTTGGGTGTTGTGTCTCGTGTTATAGCAAGAATGGCTGCTTTGGAGTCACATAGAATTACAACTTTTGTAAATATTTGGATGTGATATAAAAGATTTTGTAAACTTAAGAAAATTGCTAGAATTTCGCCATCAAAGTTTGTTGAATTTGTGTTTAGTTTACGATAAAAGGAAAAAAGTGGACATACTGCACCAGCACACCAGTGCCATCATCATTTGGTAGGCTGGAGCCATCTGTAAAAATATGTATCCATTCAGGAGCTGGGTATCTTAGATTTATCATTTCCAGTGACATTTGTTTTAAAATATATGGGGGAGTTTCAGATTTCTTGATGTCTTCTGTTAAATGAAGGTTATATTCGATTTCCAAAAATTCTAGAGGGTTGTTTCTCATCTGCATATTTTCTTTTGAATGTGGAAGTTGCAATTTCTGTTTGATTTCTTGTACAATGCTTAGGAAGCTTTGCTGAGATTTTAAACATACTTGTGGTTTTCTTTGGGTCCAGTTATTATGGGGTAGCCTTAAAAATTTTTCATACTGTGTGACTGCTGTTTTCTCAATTTCAGATGCTAAATTCATATAAAATTAAATTTTAATGTATTTAATATTATATATTTTAAGGAATTTTTATGTAATCTTACATATTTTACATAATGTTATTACATATTTTGCATTAATATTAAATAAAAAATCCTAGCCTTACTAAACACAGATCAGTGGCCACATTACAACGTCAATAAAATTTATAATGTAATGTATAGTGTCCTGTAAATATTGGTAAACAGAAAGATATTTATTATATTTGAAGAGAAAATTTTTCGCCAAGACATTTGGCGCGAGGGAATTACAACGTATAAAGAGAAAAATTTGCATCTAGATCGCAACTCGCCTCGGTAGCTCAGTTGGTAGAGCATTTGGCCTGGAAAGCCAAAGGTCTTGGGTTTGGGTCTTGGTCTAGGCGAAAATTTTTCTCTTCAAATATAATTTATCCTTCAGTGAGAAGTGTTAAATTAATAATAAAAACATCAATAGAAGCCCTACTGGCTTTATAAAGTAGTGTTAAATTCCCAATTAATGTCTTCTTAACTAAGAGGCTGCCATATGCAAAGATAGAAGCAACGGTTTCAAAGCATTTGGTTACGTGGGAATTACAACATATAAAGAGAAAAATTTGCATCTAGATTGCAACTCGCCTTGGAAGCACAGTTGGTAGAGCAATTGGCCCGGAAAGCAAAAGGTCCCGGATTCGTGTCTCGGTCTAGGCAAAAATTTTTCTCTTCAAATATAATTTATCCTTTAGTGAGAAGTGTTAAATTAATAATAAAAACATCAAGATATTTATTATTTGCTTATGCCATCTTATGATCAATACCTAATAAATAAGAAACAAAAGAGAAATAAGCAAAATGCCAAAGATGATTGCAGGGCATCCTAAAAAAAAGCTGTAAAATTAATAATTACTGTTTGCAATAAAGTTTACTTGTAAAACGCACATTCCTCACCCGATGTTTCAGCTTCGCTTGCTTGTTTGCGAGCTAACTTTGTTTTGGCAAGAAGAGCATCAATTGTTGAGATCAGATCGTCAGATGGTGACAATGGGACATCTGAATCATATACAAGAGCTAGAGCTCTGAGATCTCCATTCAGTTTGTAAGCTGTGGCTTCAACATTCACTTGACTCATTATGTCTGACAACGATGATATTAAGTTTTCTATTAAATTACACGTCTGTTCTGTCAGAACATGTGCAGCCACCTGAAATATTAATCACAAAATATTGTAAAAGACAAATATTAAAGAATTAATTGCTAACATAGACACTACCATAAAATTTAATTACATAAAAATAAAACTTTAATTTTTATTAATTAATTAAATAAATATGGATTTTCATCAAGTAAATGCCAAATCAATTGATTACTACCATAATATAGATATATATACACAGCAAACTCCCGATTTTCCATGCACGTATTATCCAGTTTGTGGATTATCCAGGCATGACTTTTTTATGGTATTTTTTAAAAATACTGTATTTTGTATTGTTATGAAAAAAGGGGTTGTAAGGGGTAGTGACGTGTGTATAACCTCTCCTACCCAATTCTCATCCTTACCTTCTCGTGGTACAACCTGTTTTCACAAACGAGGCTCTGAGGACCGAGTCATGGCGGTATAACCGTTCCATCAGGTACTGAGTAAATGCGGTATCCTAATGTCTGTCCAGAGACTAAAAGGTAGCAGCCCTACCACTGGACTACTTAGCGTCGGGCCAGTAACCTGTCCTAAGGAACTTCAAAACTACTTTCAAGTCTCAACACGAAAAACACACTACTAGATCACAAAAAAAATGAAGACATCTTAGAAGAATTACACATGGAATCTTTAGAAAACAAAATTTCTGATTATAAGTCAAGATGGATACAACATGTTCATCGAATGGAAGATCACAGAATACCCAAACTAATGTTAAGATATCAACCTGCAGGAAGAAGAAGACCAGGACGCCCACTCAAAAGACTTCTGGATGGTGTTTCTCTTGAGGCCGAAACAGGTCAACAAATGGCCTAAATTCGTGAATGTACTATGATGATGATGATGAAAAAATTCTTTATTTTTAAACATGCTACTGTGAACTTCACTTAGAAACTAGCACAATAGAGTAACCTTCACTCACAACCCCCTCCCCTGATGCGTTTAACTGTACCAACCAACATTCTGAGAATACAGTACAATTTTGGAAATTTCTGTTGCGTGAGTCACTGAAAGTTTGTTGTTACAGATTGAAACCACGGATATGCTGTGGCAGTGGGTTTATCGCTGGTTAGTAATGTGGTAACTAGTGTGGGAATTGCTGATTATTTGTCATCGCTGGTTATAAGTGTGGATATCGGTGGTTACTAGTGTAGTTGTCGCTGGTTATGGTGGCCATTTTGAATAACTGTCGTAAGCAGAGTGATCATGACAGGAACTAGTCCCACTTTTTTTTTTCCATATTTATGGGTAAAATAAAATAATGAAAATTAAGACTCACACCTAAATACATTTAATATATAATTTTATGAATATTTGTTGCTTTTAAGTAGCGTTATAGTGGGTAAATAATTCCACGGTGCCGAATAACTTAATTGAATTATCAGTGTTTTTTTTATTTTCTGTGCATATCTCGGTCCCAATTAACATGGATAAATGTGAGTTTGCTGTTTATGTATATATATATAGTTTTCAATTCTGAAGGAAGAAGTTGAACTAGCAATTAAGGAAATGAAAAATGGTAAAGCAATAGGGGTAGATGGAATCCCCATTGTATTAGTTAAATGCTTGGGAAAAGGAAAGAAGGAAATTTTGCGTTTATGCAACAAGATATGTAAAGAAGGTGAATGGCCCGAAGAATTGACTGAGACAGTGTTAATACCAATACCGAAGAAAAACAATGCAAAGAAATGTAAGGGGTTCAGAACTATCAGCTTGATATCACACTCTGCAAAGATTCTCCTGCGAACACTAAACCGACGTTTACGTTCTACAATGGAAAGCAAATTGGAAGAAGAACAGTTTGGCTTCAGGAAGGGAAAGGGTACAAGAGATGCAATTGGATTGATACGAACAATAGGAGAAAGATATATAGAAAAAGATAAAGACGTTTATGCAGTATTTGTTGACCTGGAAAAGGCCTTTGACAGAGTAAATTGGAATAAACTCCTGAAGATCTTAAAGAAAATTGGCGTAAACTGGAAGGAGAGGAGGCTCATAAGTAGTCTTTATATGAAACAGCGAATAAAAGTGAAGGTAGGAGAAGAAATGTCAGAGGGAAGAGAAATTGGAAGAGGGGTGAGGTAAGGATGTCCTCTATCACCTACCCTTTTCAACATCTACCTGGAAGACCTAATGAAGAACTGCTTCAGTAATACGGGAGGTGAAAACATGGGAGGAAGAAGAATAAAGTGCATAAGATTTGCTGATGATATGGCTTTGCTAGCAGAAGATGCAATGACATTGAGGGACATGCTGATGGAGCTGAATGATAAGTGCGAGGATTATGGGATGAAGATAAATATAAATAAGACAAAGACCATGATTATAGGAAAGAAACAAAGGAAGATAAACATGAAGATTAAAGATGAGGCCATTGAGCAAGTGGAGAGCTTCAAATACTTGGGTTGTACTATCAGTAGTAACATGAACTGCAGTCAAGAAGTAAAGCAGAGGATAGCAATGGCAAAAGAAGCTTTCAACAAGAAGAGAAGCATTTTCTGCGGACCTATGGCAAGAGAAATAAGAAAGAGGCTAGTGAAGTGCTTTGTGTGGAGTGTAGCATTATATGGTGCAGAGACGTGGACATTACGACGGAATGAGGAAAAGCGATTGGAAGCTTTTGAGATGTGGATATGGAGAAGAATGGAACGTATAAAATGGACAGACAAAGTAAGAAATGAAGATGTGCTAGACAGAGTGGGTGAAAAAAGAACAATGCTGGAACTCATAAAGAAGAGGAAAAGAAATTGGATTGGACACTGGCTAAGAAGAAACTGCCTGCTGAAGGATGCTCTAGAAGGGATGGTCAACGGAAAGAAAGTTAGAGGCAGAAAAAGACATCAGATGATAGACAATATTAAAATAAATGGTTTGTATGCAGATACAAAAAGGAAAGAGTGGAGAATGCTGAGTTTGCAGTGAAAGACCTGTTCTTGAGCAGAACACTATGAATGAATATATATATATAGAGATAGAGACTTAAAATTAGCGCTGACCAACCTTACATTTTCCTAGTTTTTCTCATTTATCAAGACAAATACTATACTGGAATGTTTATATTATAACTCATTTCATTATAATCATCATTTCAAATATTAAAATTAATAAGAATTAAATGAATCGTGATTTCTTCTTACGTCATACTTCTATGTTTTTTTTAAACACAGCACTGAAGTATCGGCGACCCATTGTCACCATCGTCAGCTGTTTTCACGACTGTCAATTTTTCTTTTGCCGGTAATTATCCAAACTGCCATCTGGTGTTCTTTTGAAGGAATTACTCTCCAAACTGCCATCTGGTGTTCTTTTGAATGAATCATTTTCTGAACCAGATTTTTGAAGAACTTTGTAATCAAGCTCGGTTCGTCCAGAATCTCGAAGTTCATGGTTCTAGTATGGTTTTTTTGAATATATATTTTTTCCCAAACTGTTAAATCAAAAACCTTTGGATTCATAAACTGTGTTTAAAGGAACATAGAAGTATGAGGTAAGAAATAATCACGATTTATTTAATTCTTATCTATCTAAACCTTTGGATTTAACAGTTTGGGAAAATATATATAGTAAAAAAAACCATACTAGAACCATGAACTTTCAGATTCTGGACGAACCAAGCTTGATTACAAAGTTCTTCAAAAATACAACACATGGCAGTTTAGAAAATGACTCCTTCAAAAGAACACCAGATGGAAGTTTGGATGATTACCGGCAAAAGAAAAAAAATGACAGTCGTGAAAACAGCTGACGATGGTGACAATGGGTCGCCGATACTGCAGTGCTGTGTTTAAAAAAACATAGAAGTATGAGGTAAGAAGAATTCACAATTCATTTGATATGTTTGTTAGTCTAGTCATCAATAACCTCACTCTCGATAATGCTGCAGAAATTGCACTATTTGTTGTCCTCGCTTCAGGGAGAACCGAGAGACTTATTGGACAATCTGTCCATTTGCGATGAAAATTTCATCATTAGGTGGAACTTCATCGAAGGTACATATCACAATAAAGATGGATTGTTTCACAACATGTGAAAAATTTGTTAGATTTGAACATGTCTAATTCGAGTTCATCTGCTAATTATCATAAGCTGGTAAATCAGTTGAAGTAAAATAAAATAAAATTTAAAAAATAAAATAATACTCCATGGTCCGAAAGGCCTAGAACCCTGGATCCAGGGTTTACAACATAAAACTCATCAGTCTGAGCTAGCTGTAGATGATATAGAAGATTATATCAAAACATGTTCGAGAACAAATCAACATTAAATTGAGGTAAGATGTTTCTAGACTCAAAAAAACTTGATTAAAAGAACTTCAAAATATTACTTCCTAAAATAAACCATTAAAATTCTTTATACCTCGCCTCATATCCAGTCATCTAATTATCACCATCATCATTATCATCCATGCAAGTATTAGGCCATGTGGCCTGTTACGGTCTCAAAGAGGAATTTTCCATCCAGCGCTTTTTTGGACATTAATTATATTAGTCTCAAAGCCTAGGCAACTTAATCTTCAGTAATTTCTTGTCAACTAATGTTATCAACACTTTTGAAATTCATATAAAAGCACCGTTGAGGTTATGTAATAAGATGTTAATTATATATTTATTATCTGGTAATTCAGTCGTCCTCAACTAAATTATTAAATTTCTTCAAGTTATTCTAATATGGAGGCCTTTCGAAAACAATGTTTCATCTTCTGCGTTTTAACAGGAACTGATGGTGTTGTATAGATTGTATAATGGATATTCAGAACATTTAAAAAATTTTATTAAACCTTGTAAGCCCATGTTTCCCTTAACAGAGATTTAGGCGCTCTCCCCCTACAGGGAAGAATTTGAACCATACTAATTTAACCTCATAATGTGTTTCCCAATTTTAACTTTGCATACTAATTTAGTTACACTTGTTTTTGTATAGATGTCATTTGAGTGGTCCATGGTCAGCGTTCTGCCTCATACTGACATCTAGGAAACCAAGGTAGTACTAGGACAGGAAATAAATAATGAATAAAAATCAAGTTTTGCCAAACATATACTCGAAACAGGTCATTGATATACAAAAATCGATAACTCTATGTCAATACTACACAAAGAATATAATAACAGGATCAGCATCCTTGAAGACATAGAGATTCTAAAAGAAGCAAGGAATAAAGACCTGCTCAACGAGAGCATAACTTATATTATTTTTGGTCTGGACATCTTACCTCAATATTAATGTTGATTTGTTTTTGGACATGTTTCAAAACAATTCTGTTTTATCGTCAGCTTTCCCAGACTATTGAGGTAAGATGTCCAGACCAAAAATAATATAATTAAAATAACCTCAAAATATAACTTCCTAAAATTAAATATTGAGAACATAACTGCAGACATAAATCCATTATTCAACCTATATAACACCATCAGTTCCAGTTAAATGCAGAAGATGAAACATTGTTTTCGAAAGGCCTCCATATTACAATAACTTGAAGTTTAATATTTAATTTTAGGAAGTTATATTTTGAGGTTATTTTAATTATATTATTTTTGGTCTGGACATCTTACCTCAATATTAATGTTTATTCTTCTTTCCCTTTGATTTAGTTAACAAATTATTTATCTTTGTCTTTTGTTTCTCAATTTTCTTTTTCATGGTTATGTTCAAAAAAGTGAAAAATTTATTTTCTAGGTTTTCCCACATGATGTTTCCTAATATTTTAGACAATTTGATATGTAACAAATAAATTTCAATATCCAGATTACTGATCATTTCAAAGTGTTTATTCTTTTCTAGTTTTAGTAATTTGTTCTCCAAAATTTTTTGTTGTTTGCTGTTATTGTTATGCTTAACGGTTTTTCTAATGAACATGGGAACCAATTCTAATTTTAGACATTGGTTGATGAATTTAATGTCTGCTAATCTTTTAAATTTCTTCTCTCTTAATTTTATAAACTTTTTGACTTCATATTTTGTTTCGAAAAAATTGTTATTGAAGTTGAGTATGGAGGACGCCATCTTGTTTTTCGTAATTTATAACACAAACACAATTTCTGGTTTTGTTTCTTCCTTGTAACTTAAGAATATTAATATTGAGGTAAGATGTCCAGACCAAAAATAATATAACTTGAAGTTTAATAGCTTAGTTGAGGACGACTGACTTACCAGGTAAAAAATTATATAATTAACATCTTAACTGATGTTATGTCATTCAGGAGAACAGCTTGTTACTCTAATAGTGAGTGTAGAATATATTTTTAACGACACACCTCATATGATTTCAAATTTCTTTGATACCAGCGGTTTCAGACAATATCATGTCCCTCTTCAGTCACGGCTTCCACTGATGAAATTCTGTGGTTGTTGATTTCTCTAAGGACATCACCTTTTGTGCTGCCATTTTTGGTTGGAATTATAAACTTTGTAATTCAATTTTTATCCACCGGAATATCGAAATTCATAGATCAATATTTATTCTTCTGAATGAATATCATTTCCCAAATTGTCAATTCCAACGGTTTATCTAATTGACAATTTGGGAAATGATATTCATTCAGAAGAATAAATATTGATCTATGAATTTCGATATTCCAGTGGATAAAAATTGAATTACAAAGTTTATAATTCCAACCAAAGATGGCAGCACAAGAGGTGATGTCCTTAGAGAAATCAACAACCACAGAATTTCATCAGTGGAAGCCGTGACTGAAGAGGGACATGATATTGTCTGAAACCGCTAGCATCAAAGAAATTTGAAATCATATGGCGTGAGTCATTAAAAATATATTCTACACTCACTATTAATGATATAACCTCATAATGTTTACTTCCCAATATTAATTTAAATATAGCTTGTTACTCTCTTTGTCAAAGCTGTTCTCCTGAACAACATAACAGTCGACAAGAAATTACTGAAGATGAAGCTGCCTAGGCTTAGAGACCGATATAATTAAAAGACTGAGATGAGGTGAGGTATAAAGAATTTTAATTTAAATCTTTTATTAAACCTCATAGTGATTTTTCCTATAAAAGTTCAAAATAACAATATCTTTTTTTAAAAAATTCAATATTTACCTTGGGAAAATAAGTAGAGAGAAAGTTGAAAATGACATCATTATTGAGGCATGTTCTTTCATCCAACAACACTGCTTCCACGTAATCAACAAAGTAGTTACTGTTGGTCAGCATTGCCATGTATTTCCTATCAACATGCTGCACAAAATAAAATAATAATGTTATCAACAATATTCAAATCATGTATTCATCACTCTGTACCCAATTTTAAACTTAAATAAAATTGATCCATATTTGGTTCGTCTTCCGGGCTTATAGGCCGTGGTCTGGTTGTCTTCTTACTCGACGTTTCGTCTACTGCTGCGGTAGACATCATCAGGAGATACTGCGTGCTTTCTGTGAACTCCTCAACAGTCGGCTGCAGACTGGTTGGTCGTTGGAAACTGTCTCTCTGTTTATAGCTAAACCCCGGGTGGAGGGGAGGTTTTCTGCGCGCACCGAGTTGTGCGCTGTATTGCCGTGTGCCGAAGTCATAGGCTTCGTTGTCGTGTTAAGCAGTGCTGGGATCCAAATTTTGTTTATCTTCAAGGTTTCTTCTTTTTTGTTGAAGGAATTAAAATTCCTTCACGACAACGAAGCCTATGACTTCGGCACATGGCAATACAGCGCACAACTCGGTGCGCGCAGAAAACCTCCCCTCCACCCGGGGTTTAGCTATAAACAGAGAGACAGTTTCCAACGACCAACCAGTCTGCAGCCGACTGTTGAGGAGTTCACAGAAAGCACGCAGTATCTCCTGACGATGTCTACCGCAGCAGTAGACGAAACGTCGAGTAAGAAGACAACCAGACCACGGCCTATAAGCCCGGAAGACGAACCAAATATGGATCAAGACGCCGGCCGTGAAAGCCTACAATTTAAATAAAATTATTACATATATAATTATGTGCACAGTCCCAAGAAGAGTATTGGGCTGAAGATTGCAGGTGGGTTGTTGGATGTGATGTCCCACGTTGTAGGTATATGATTATAATAATTTGGATCACTGTAATTTTGCCACGGCACTGATGACTCCAGTCAGGAGAATGAGGAAAAGTTTCTTCTTTTTCCTTCCAAGTATTAGGCCAAGGCCTGTTACGATCCTATAGAAAATTTTCCCTCCAGCGTTTCATAGGACGGCCCAGTGATCTTCGTCCTCTTGGTATATAATTATAAACAGCTTTGGGGATCCCTCAGAGGTACTCATCTAGGGGATATGTGGATGGCGACCACAAGGTGCCCAAGCTGTGCAAAACATTTCTTCCACTTACTTGTGTTTTGCACTCTTTTAACTTTACTATCTAACCTCTCTTGGTTAACTCTTGTTTTTTTCGACCCCGACGCTATTAGGGCATCCGAGGGCTAGGGAGTCTTTCCTTTCTTCCATTTCTTCTTTCCTTTATTTTATTTTCTTCTCCAGAAAAGCCTGACCAGAGGCTATAAGATGGCAGCCCCATCACTGGTCTTGCCTTCCTTTGACCAGCAACCAATCGAAGGGACTATTATTATGCTTTCAAGTCTTATACGAGAATTTCCCGGAAGGAAAAGTTTCTTACATAAACAAAATAACGACACTTTGTTAACAGTTAAACTAAATGTAATTTTATTATAGTTTTCACTTATGTTTAGACAAATCTTGTAGATCAATAATTTAAAAGATTCCGGCTTAGGTTAATAAATTTCACTTATAGAAGATTATTATTTCATATATGTAATGGATGACTGTTTGCAATGGTCAATTTTTCTATCTAACACTTTATTTCCACTTTATGGATTATTTATATTCAAGAAGATTGGAATTTATACTTCAATGTTATTTTCCATAACTTTGACACCATTTTGTCAACTAATATAAAGATATGAACTATAATTCTCTTATTTCTGGATGACCTGTAGTTTTATATGTCTAACTTCCTTCAAGTATTGTAGCCATCTTGTTGTTCTGTCATAACCTGGAAGTTCTCATTGGTCCAACTGAAAAGGAAGGAGTACTACTGGCTGACTCCCATCCAATTCGTCCAATCCCATTTATTTGTTTATAAAAAATACAAATTCAAATATTTCAAGTATTTTGACATATTTTAAACCAGTTTGAAATATATCTAACTATATTAACAGTTTATATTGACCAGTTTGAATTTTTTTATATACTTATAAAAAATTTGAATTCTCTAAATCAATCTTATGTCCATTCTTAACAGAAATAAATATAATTATATTTAAATATTAAATAAACAAAACAAAACCCTTATTATTATTATATGGGGATAAATATCCGGTTTTAAGATGACCACTTGAATGATGCAAGAATTTATAAAATTCCACAAAATTTGCATGAATTAGTATTCAATTGAGGAGTCAAATGCACAAATGATGAATGTCACTATTTTTTTCATTTGTCACATAACTGTATCAGCCTGTACTACTAGTGTCGTAGATTTTTTAAAGAGAGTTTCAAGGCATAAACGATGATAGTCTAGGAGTTATCAGCATAATAAAATACATTGCACAGGAGAAGAACAAAACTATAAAATTTATTTCCTGGTCAATCATAGGTAAGTGACATTCATCTTTTTGCATTTGAACTCTTCAATTAATTATTTTTTTTGTGGAATTCTCATTATAGATGAGTGAATTAAAAAAATGTTTTAAACTGGCATTACTGTTTGATATTAGGCATTACAAAGCATTAATGAATGAGTTGGAGAAAATGCTTTAACATCACACCTCATAAAGTTGCATGTCTTCACAATACCGGTTTCAAAAGTATAGTATTACTTCCATCTTCAGTCAAATTCCAACTGTCGAAATTATGTCGTTAACATCATCTGGTGTCGATTTAATGAACTTGGAGATCAAATTATTCTTGTCGGGGATATCAAAATTCATTGCTTTATATTTATTCTTCTGAATGTATATCTTTTCCCAAACTGTTAATTCCAAAACTTTCTCCAAATGTTTCAAAAGTTTAGTTTCTCTTCTGATTTTGTGATTCTCTAGAAAACTATGAGCTGCAATTGCCGATTTTACAATTTCACCATTTTTAATATTTCTGAAGTGTTCTTTTGTACGAGTTTCTAAATTCCTTTTAGTTTTTCCTATATATACTTTATTGCAGTCGTTGCAACTGATTTCGTAAATTCCAGATTTTTTACTATCTGGGACATTAACTTTCTTCAAAGTTACTAGTAGATTATCCAGACTAAATCTGTTAATCGGTGCTAATGTAATATTGAATGTTTTTAACTGCCATTACTGTTTCATATTAGGTATCACAAAGCATACTCTGCAAAGTTACGCAATTTCTTTTATTAATATTATCACTACTATTGGTGCATCGGATTCCGATGTAATTTCCTTTAATAAACTCAAGTGATGTCCACAGAAAATTTCCAAATTCACTTTATTTAATCAATTGAGTTGGTATTTACTTGATGAAAATCCACATTTATTAATTAAATAAAAATAAAACTATGATTTATTTTCACTTTATTTATATTATTTTTAGTCTGATCATCTTACATCAATATTAATGTTGGTTTGTTCTTGAACACGTTTCAAAACAATTCTGTTTTATCGTCAGCTTGTCCAGACTGGTTTTATTTATGTTGCACAACCTGGATGTCAATGTCAGCTCCATCCTGTGGTTGGCCAAAGAACCTTCAAATAAGGTCACACTCCATCGGTATATCAAAATTCATAACTCTGTTTTTGTTCTTCTGAATATACATTTTTTCCCACATTATTTGTTTCACAAAATTTCACTTATTCTTCATAATTAACTTGCTGCTAATAATGTCTCTTGCTTCACAATTATTAATCATTTTGTTTCTTTCACTCACTGATAGTTTGTCTTCACTCTTGATATTGCTTCCCTCGTCCATTATTCTGACCCAACTGACGTCAGAAATCAATTAACTTTAATAATTAGAATTCCATTAAATATAATAAAAATCAAGTACAGTTAGATAAAGTCAATGTTGTTCTTCACAGCACATTTATGCTGCTTGCAAGGGAACTGCCAACCATTGCAAGCCAAAACTTACCTTGAAAATTCTCTCAGAGAAGCACTGTGACGTACCAAGGCTGTGAACCAAAAAAAATTATCTGCCATTTTTAATTACAAGGAACAGAAATTGAACTGATGGTTAAATATGGGAAATAACATTATGAGGTTCTTAATTCGTAAATTAATTAGTCATTTTTTAACATCTTACCTCATGACGATTTTATTATTAATTTAACACTTCTCATTGAAGCCGCCATTTGCAAAGATAGAAGCTATGGTTTCAAGCATTTGGCACGGGGGAATTACAACGTACATAAGAGAAAAATTTGCGTCTAGATCGTAACTCGCCTCGGTAGCTCAGTTGGTAGAGCACTTGGCCCGGAAAGCCAAGGGTCCCGGGTTCGAGTCCCGGTCTAGGCGAAAAAAAATTTTTCTCTTCAAATATATCTTACCTCATATTTTATGTTTCTTCAAACACGGGAACTAGTTTTCGAGAGAAGGATCTCTCTCATTTTCAACCGACATTATGACTACCGGATTTTCGTTGGAATCTCCATCAATAACGTTGCCATCTGGTGTTGATTTGATGATCTTTAAGATGAGGTCACATTCATCAGGAATCTCGAAATTCATGGATCTAAATTTGTTCTTACCTCATATTTTATGTTTGAAGAAACATCAAATATGAGGTAAGATGTTAAAATATGACTCATTAATTTACAGAAATTGAAGCCAGAATCCAGCAATGGTAATCCACTGTACAGAGCAGGTGGACTCCCTGCTAGAGTACGAGTGGAGTGGAGTGAGACAGAATGTGGCATGGATGGTAGGAAATGAGGATTATCCAATCTATCAATTCGAGAGTTATATTACTTCCATATAGTTTAAATGAGAAATTTGATGCTGGATTTTAGTGCCTTGCAGTTAAAAATGGCAGATAATTTTTTTAACACGGCCTTTGTACATCACAATGCTTCTCTGGAAGAAATTTCAAGACAGGTTTTGGCATGCAATCGTTAACAGTTCCCTTGTTAGATTATAAAAGAATCACACATTGAAATCTCACTCTAATGTTGATTAAATTAATCACCTGAGCATGATATATATCCAGCCAAAGTTTTGGGAAATAAGTGAGATGAAGTGGAACTCCTTCAAAACCAACCATTGCACTCAAATTTACAAGTGCTTCTGACATACAATCATTATTAATGGCAAGACGACACATGACATCTATGAAGTCATGGTATGGTGAATAGAATTCAAGCAGAGCTTTATCATAGTCAGGATCCACGCCCTGTAAAAAAGAAAAGAGGCTTATACAATTAAAAAAATAATTTCAAAATAATTTCTCAGCACTGTGAAGTGATTAACTTCTGCCAATATATATTAACAAAACTCATAAAGAAATCACATTAACCCATTGGCTTATTAATATTTTCCTCCATTGTTGCACCCATATTTACCATTTAATTTTATGAAAATTAGCTTCTCCGAAAAACAATGGCTTATAACTCGTGATCTATTGGGAGAAATTGATCTTATTGTACACCATTTAACAGATCGTTCTCTCAGCTTTCCAACGGTATATAATATTGATATTTTTACAATGTATATAAGAGAAAAATTTGCGTCTAGATCGCAACTCGCCTCGGTAGCTCAGTTGATAGAGCATTTGGCCCGGCAAGCCAAAGGTCCCGGGTTCGAGTCTCGGTCTAGGCGAAAATGTTTCTCTTCGAATATAATATATGGTATATAATATGTTATGCCATCTATTGACAAAACTAAAGAAACACTAAGAAGCTACAGCTGCTCAGTCCGGCTCACAGCCGTCTGTGTAAGAATGAGCTTCACTTGATCAGCCGGCTGGGAGCCGTCTGTGTAGCCAATGGGTTAATTAATATAATTAACTGAAATTAGCATTCAACAACTTTACAGAAATGTGATATACCATATTTATGGACTATAAGACGCACTTTTTTCTTCGAAAAATTGCCTCCAAAATTCAGATGTGTCTCATACTCAAAATTAATATAAAAATGTTCAATGTTTGATTTTAAATTCCCGCCAGTCTTAAAAATGGCCGTATATTTGATGCCGCGGGAATTATCTCTATTTGGCAACATTGAATTCAACTGGCAGCAGCAGTGCACCGATGAGTTGCGGGGATTCACAAGCTTGCTAACACTATCTCCCTCATGCCCTACCATCACAAACCCAGAACACTATCTAGCCTATGATGCATCATTGCAGTCTATGATGCTAGTGAACTTCAACAAATGGATGATGGATGAAACCCAACATGAATTCACACCAAAGGGAGCTTTAAAATGACATACAATCAAACAAGTATAAAACAATCATGGTCTAGAGTGAGAGAAGACATTATTGTTAAATCTTCCAAGAAGTTGGCGTAAGTGACCCTCTCGATGACAGTGAAGACCATCTTATATAATCATCTAGGAAGCTACTTACATTATTTTATATAATTTAAATTTTATTATATTCTATGTTTTTGTTAGTATTAGATCACATCATCATTGTATTTTGTTTAGTCCGTATTTTAGTAATATTTTAAATTTGTAATATGTATGTAATTTTTGTATAATTCTACTATTTGCTGGTTGAGTGGAAGAGAAGGCCTTATGGCCTTAACTCTGCCAGCTAAAATAAAGCATTATTATTATTATTATTATTATTATATATGAAAAGGACAACGATGACGACAAAGAGGAGGAGGAAGAAGAAGAAAGTTCAGATGATGATTTTCAGGAATTTTAAAGAACAGAATGATTTTATAAACTAAGAATTTTTTTAGTCTGGCTTTGCAATCTAATAATAAAAATGGTAAAAATGTTATTTTTTTAAAAAACTGCTTAAAAATTAAGGTGCATCTTATAGTCCGTAAAATATGGTATATAAACCTACAGTGAGCAACAAACAAAATGAGACAGATTCTTGATTGTAAAATTAACAAGTTCTATAGCACAATTTACACAAGTAAATTAGCTCTGCACCGCACAGTTCTGTGACTGTCAAAGAAAGGCGTTCTGTGTATTCCAATACATCCTGCTTCTGGTTCTACACTAAGCTAATATGCTCTACGTCCTTCTACTGAGAATTAGCTCAGTGGATAGAGGAAGTACAGTACTTTATAAGCATAAGGAGAATTATCTTGAGTCCCAATTCCAAATTTTTTCTTACTATGTTATTATCATACACACATGTATTTTTAATGAATATAATAAAAATGTTTAAAAAGTACAAAATTCTAGTGAAATGCAACGTACACTGCAAAAAAACTAATGACTGGAAATGCTCCTTCTTTCATACTCAATTTTTTTTTTAATTCAACATAGTTTGAAAAAGGAACTGTGTGTTCATTAAAAACAAAGTTTTTGAGAATTTAGAATTAATGATTTTTTCCACCTAGAATGAATCCAGCGAACCAACAATCGATATCAGGTGGTGAGTTAGGCTCGTTAAAAATAACAGGATATTTTTATAGGGTTCAATAGTTTCTCGCAAAACAAAAGTGTTTGCAATGTGAAAAGTCTTTGGAAAATAAAACTAGATATCAAATACCTAGGAACAATAATCACAAATAGGAATGAGATGCACAAAGAAATTAAACATAGGCTCAATTCTGGAAATGCATGCTATTATGCATTGCAGAGACTTTTGATGTCCCAACTCCTTTCAAAAAATGTTAAGCTGAAAATATATAAAACTATTATTCTACCAGTTATATTATATGGGTGCGAAACATGGACTCTTACTTTAAGGGAGGAAAGGAGATTACGAGTATTTGAGAATAAAGTTCTTAGGAAAATTTTTGGACCAAAGAGAGATGAACAGACAGGTGAATGGAGAAGACTTCATAACAATGAACTACATGGTCTTTATAGGAAGCCAGATATAATAAGAACAGTTAAGTCCCGTAGACTGCGATGGGCAGGACATGTTGCGCGTATGGGGAATGAAAGACGTTCTATGGAAACTTCTTTGTAGGAACGCCAGAAGGTAAACGCCCACTTGGTAGACTAAGAAATGAGGTGGTTAGTAACAACAATGAATATGATTTATGGAGGGATAGTAGACTTATTACAGGGAGATGATTGGAAAGCATTAGCTCAGGATAGGAGATGTATGGTAAGGGCTTGTCGTTCGGGCGGCAACATGAACGCTCACTGGGTCCGATAGCTGCTCATTGAGTAAGTAGAGTAAGTTAAGTTAAGTGTTTTAAAAGATGTCTCTGGAATTAGAGAGCTATAGCTTTGTGGATTCTTGAATTATATAAATGGTATAAATGTAGCCAAAATGAGGTAAAGTTGCAAAAAAAAGTCGTTAAGACCTAAAAGAAAAAAAAAGGCTAAAAAAGGATCAATAAGCCAAAAAGGCAAAAAAAAAAAAAAAGACAAAAAACCCACAATTTTCTGGCCTACAATGACCCAAAATGTATATATATATATATGGTATGATAAGAAAAATAAATGCCTGGACGGGATTCGAACCCGGATCTCTGAGATATATATATATATATCTTCTTGTATCTTGTAAGCCCATGTTTCCCTTAACACAGATTTAGGCGCTCTCCCCCTACAGGGAAGCATTTGAACCATACTAATTTAGTTACACTTGTTTTCATATAGATGTCCTTTGAGTGGTCTGTGTTCCGCCTCATACTGACATCTAGGAAACCAAGGTAGTACTGGGATGGGAAAATTCGGTAAATTTTGCTTAGAGGCCTTTCATTCAGGCTTAAGGATCTTTTACAAGCCTGAAAATCTTCAGACTCGGGACCCACGGCTTAAAGTCCCTCCCGGAGGACTTGCTCCTTGGATTTTTCCATCCTAAAAAATCCATCAAACCCTTGAACCCGCGACTCTCGGGACCAGAAGCAAGGAGCATAACCACTAGTCCACCGTGGCCGATATATATATATATTTATTAAGTTGGACCTCGTCTTCAGACATAAAATGAAAAAAAGTATTTTTCTGCAACTTCCGAATCCTAGTAATAAACTAATCACTATGTACAAAAGTATACCTTTGCTGCTTCAAGCTGTCCATGAGGCACTGCCATCTGCACCATTGGTCTTGATGGCCTTGTTCCAGCTTTCAAACCCAGTGGAGGCAATTTGTGTCCCCTCCGTGGAAAATATGGTCCCATGGGCAGAGCATTATGACTCTCTTGGAATGCAGCATGACAATGAGAAAGCAATGGAACCAATACCTGAATCACTTCTGAAGGCAGTAACAACAATATCTCTTTTAAAACATCTGCAATTCAAGAATATTTTCTTTTTAAATCGCAAGGGGAAAAAAAAGTCTTGCTGGCAATTGTTAAATTATACACGTATAACGATGTTTTTATTATTAATTTCATACATCTCAATGATGGATAAATCATATTTAAAGAGAAAAATTATATGCTCAGACTGGGGCTTGAACCCGGGACCCTTGGTTTTCTAGTCCAAGCGCGTTTAGATCGGTACTTGCTTAGGTAGCTCAAATGGTAGAGCACTTGGACTAGAAAACCAAGGGTCCTGGGTTCAAGCCCCGGTCTAAGCGTATAATTTTTCTCTTTAAATATGATTTATACAAGTATAAATTAATATGCCCTGAGCCATAGCCGAGGGATTAAGACCGGATCCCTTGGCACAGAACTATGGGACTTGCACTGCTTGAAGTCACCATGGGGAAAGGAATTTCTGTCAGTATGGGACCAATGCCAACTGCACATCATGAAGAATTTAGGTGGCTACAATAAGTAGTGGCTCCAGATTGAGAAAGTCAGCCATAATGACTGGGGGCCCAACATGCTGACCACATGTCACCCCTACACTGGCAATATGATCTCCATTTATATGATTAATACATGTGGATGTGATACCAAGGCCCTTCTAGGGCTGTTACACCATGGAGAGAGAGATCCTGTGACTTGAATACTTAAGTGTGATTAAAAATTCATCGGAGAACATATTGTTTAAACAACTCACCTCATAGGATTCATGCTTCCATGATATCGCGATTTCAAACATAGTCATGTTCATCTTCAGCCATAACTCCGACTGACGAAATTCTTCGGCCGTCAACTATTCTATTGTCGTCATCTTCAGTGCTGAAGATGAACATGACTATGTTTGAAATCGCGATATCATGGAAGCATGAATCCTATGAGGTGAGTTGTTTAAACAATATGTTCTCCGATGAATTTTAATGATTATACCTCATAATGTTTACTTCCCAACATAATTTAATATATTTAATTAATGTTGGGAAGTAAACATTATGAGGTATAATCATTAAAATTCATCGGAGAACATATTGTTTAAACAACTCACCTCATAGGATTCATGCTTCCATAATATCGCGATTTCAAACATAATCATGTTCATCGTCAGCCATAACTCCGACTGATGAAATTCTTCGGCCGTCAACTATTCTATTGTCGCCATCTTCAGTGCTGCCATCTATGATTTCGAAGTTCATAAATTCAACCATAGATGGCAGCACTGAAGATGGCGACAATAGAATAGTTGACGGCCGAAGAATTTCATCAGTCGGAGTTATGGCTGACGATGAACATGATTATGTTTGAAATCGCGATATCATGGAAGCATGAATCCTATGAGGTGAGTTGTTTAAACAATATGTTCTCCGATGAATTTTAATAATTTAATATACTTAAGTGTGACATCAAATGCTCACGTCACAGATAGATTAACCCTTAAATTGGCAAAACAGTAATTTTTCATTTTAGTTATTTAAATGTGATGGACCGCACTGAAAACAAAATCATGCATAACTGTTATTATTAGGTATATTGTTTAATTCCACATACATTTCAGTAATTTCTTAGTTAGCTTTCTTCTATTTGAAGAGAAAAATTTTCTCTTCAAATATAATTTATCCTTCAATGAGAAGTGTTAAATTAATAATAAAATCGTCAACAGCTTTCTTCTGTTTTATTAAAACTATTAGATATTTTTCTCTTCAAATATAATTTATCCTTCAGTGAGAAGTGTTAAAATAATAATAAAAACATCAATAGAAGCCCTACTGACTTTATAAAGTACTGTTAAATTCCCAATAAATATCTTCTTAACTAAGAAGCTGCCATTTGCAAAGATGGAAGCAAAGGTTTCAAAGCATTTGGCGTGAGGGAATTACAATGTATATAAGAGAAAAATTTGCATCTAGATCGCAACTCGCCTCGGTAGCTCAGTTGGTAGAGCATTTGGCCCGGAAAGCCAAAGGTTCCAGGTTCGAGTCTCGGTCTAGGCGAAAATTTTTCTCTTCAAATATAATTTATTCTTCAGTGAGAAATGTTAAATTAATAATAAAAACTATTAGATAAATTTGAACAATCAATGTATCCTAGAGGACACATTGCAAATTTTAAGGGTTAAGAACAAAATTCATGGACACACTGACATGAGAAATACACAGTTGTTCCACAAGAAATGCTATTCACAGATATCGCTCATGCCTTGTGTGGTCGAACCCCATTAAGCTTAAGACTGCTACTGACCAGACTTATCAGGTTTGAGTTGAATTTATAGGGTAGTCTTCTAATCTTTCTTTAAATATTTCATTCTGGACACAATTATTTATATCTTAATTTTAATTTGTAAGATGAACATCAGTTTGTAATATTTTTTATATTTGAAGAGAAAAATTTTCGCCTAGACCGGGACTCGAACCCGAGACCCTTGGCTTTCCGGGCCAAGTGCTCTACCAACTGAGCTATCGAGGCGAGTTACGATCTAGATGCAAATTTTTCTCTTATGTACGTTGTAATTCCCTCGCGCCAAATGCTTGAAACCATAGCTTCTATCTTTGCAAATGGCGGCTTCTTAGTTAAGAAGACATTTATTGGGAATTTAACACTACTTTATAGCCAGTAGGGCTTCTATTGACGATTTTATTATTAATATAACACTTCTCATTGAAGGATAAATTATATTTGAAGAGAAAAATTTTCGCCTAGACTGGGACTCGAACCCGAGACCCTTGGCTTTCCGGGCCAAGTGCTCTACCAACTGAGCTATCGAGGCGAGTTACGATCTAGACGCAAATTTTTCTCTTATGTACGTTGTAATTCCCTCGCGCCAAATGCTTGAAACCATAGCTTCTATCTTTGCAAATGGCTTCCGAGGGACATGATATTGTCTGAAACCGTCGGTATCAAAGAAATTTGAAATCATATGAGGTGAGTCGATAAAAATATGTTCTCCACTCCCTATTAATCAGTTTGTAACTTTTTAAAATGTGCAGTTACACTCGTTACTGCATTTGAGGAACATTTAAATGCAATGTAAAAAGTTTATGCTGCCTACAATAATATAATCTGTTATTTACAATATACATCTATTTTATTAATGCTGTGATTACTTTATGATAATATGAGAAAATGAATACCCATGTAACAAATCATTTAGCTACAAATGACAATCCTTCAGTCAAATTAAATACCGTATATATTAATGAGTTGGTTATTTTGACTCACCTCACATTTCTTCATTTTTATGCAGACCAGGTTTCGTCCTGAGTGTAACCCAGGACTTTGGCTTTCTAGGCCAGTGCTCTACCTCTGAGCTACCTGAGAAACTCCAATCTAAACGCAAATTTTTCTCTTATACACTGATAATTCCCCATCGCCGAATGCTACGAGCATTTGCTCGATCACACAAATGGCTGCTTCTTGTTTTTAGAAGACATTTATTGGGAATTTAAAACAACTTTATAAAGCCAGAAATATTAACACCACAGTAATAGAGCTTTACGGCTATAATAATGGTATTAATAATCCCATCATAGTCTTCTTGAAGAAGAAGCTGCACAATGTATTGCATTGCAATCAACAGTTCACTGCTACTGGTGTGCAGGATTACATGAGAGAGAGAAAAATGTCTGCTTGAAATGGGATACCTGGTTAGTACACTAGTATGTAGAACTATAGATCTTGAGTTCAAATCTCAATTCAGGCAAAAGTTTCCTTTTTGTTAAGTAACTTACAATAAGAAAGGAGACTCTTTCAAGAACTATATATTTTTCAGATATTACTGTGGAATTTAAATTAATATTGGGAAGTAAACATTATGAGGTTATATCATTAATAGTGAGTGGAGAACATATTTTTATCGACTCACCTCATATAAATTCAAATTTCTTTGATACCGACGGTTTCAGACAATATCATGTCCCTCTTCAGTCATAGCTTCCATGACTGAAGAGGGACATGATATTGTCTGAAACCATCGGTATCAAAGAAATGTGAATTTATATGAGGTGAGTCGATAAAAATATGTTCTCCACTCACTATTAATTACTGTGGAATGTTTAAAAACTTGTCATTTAGCTCTGATTCACGATTTCTTTTTGACGACAACAAATGTTCACATTTGCCATTCATTTTGTTGTCATTAGTGAAGTGCATATACAGCTTAACTAAGTTTTTTCTGCCATCTATCATACATTAATGATATCTATGGTTTTTGTTAAATGTACATACCTATGCAGGAGGAACGCATTTCAGAAGAATTGTATGTGTTAAGAAGTGTTGCCAATTTACGAAGCACTTCTACCCATTCTTTGGTACCAAGTAACACACCACGGACATCTTTATTTTCACGATAAACTCGTAAACACTTCATGAAGTCTAGCAATATTGATAGTAGTTCTAACATGTCTCCAGATACATGACATGCAGTAGCTTCGTGGTACATCACATGTAAGGTGTGAAAAGCCTGAAATTAACACTCAATAATTTAAGTTATGTAGGTAGAAAATAACACTATGAGGTTTATTTTAATTTATGTTTAGTTGTTTTTGACTCACCTCATACTTCTTAACTCCCTCGCAGACTCGAGTTTCTTCACTGCATTTGTGACATTCTCAATGCTGTATCACTCAGTTGTGAACGTGATACAGCATTGAGAATGTCACAATTGCAGTGAAGAAACTCGAATCTGTGAGGGAGTTAAGAAGTAGGAGGTGAGTCAAAAACAACTAAATATAATTTAACTTTTATAGGAATTAATAACTATGAGGTTTAATTTATGGTGAAATTAAATGTTTCTTACCTCTCCTCATATAAAACTTCTAAGTAGATCACGATTTCGAGACCATAATTGTCTCATCCTCAGTACCTTCTTGGCGACTGATGTTATGTCGATCGGAAGAAACTCTTCTTCGGTTTGGGAAAAGATCCACATTCAGAAAAAACAAAGGAAAACTTATGAACTTCGAAATTCCCGCAAATTCTGACCTGATCCAGAGGTTCATCGGTCCACCAAAAGAGGGAAAAAGAAGAGTTTCTTCCGATCGACATAACATCAGTTGCCAAGAGGATTATGGTCTCGAAATCGCAATCTACGTAGAAGTTTTATATGAGGAGAGGTAAGAAACATTTAATTTCACCATAAACTAAACATAAACTCAATAATTTATTGAAATCTGCTTTATATAATAATAGATAATAAAGGAATCTGTTTTCCACACTTACAATTCAAACTACACACTTATAAATCTAACAGAATTCTAGTTTTGAAACAAAGTTTAAATGATTTAATATTTTTGGGGATTTTTATTACTTATAACCTGATAAGATATCATGTCAATATTCAAAGTTAAAATTGGGAAACACATTATGAGGTTCTTAATTAATAAATTAATGAGTAATTTTAACATCTTACCTCATATTTCATGTTTGAAAAACATGAAATATGAGGTAAGATGTTAAAATGACTCATTAATTTATTAATCATGTCAATAAATCATTATTAATTTTCTTCACACACACTATTACCAATTGTGATACCCCAGATAATAACATTTGAGACCTATATTTGGGGAGGTCTCAAGTTCAAATCCTAGTGCCAACTAAACTGATTGAGGGTTTATTGTGTTTTGTTCAGTTGTCAAAGCAAATACTGAATTGAAATTCCATTACCAAGATCTATTTCATAAAATAATCTCGTAATTCAATAAATGTAATCTCAGTTACATTTACACAAGACATGACTACAGGCAGGTAAGATACACACAGACTACTTGTAAAATCCTAAAATGATATGACCAAAGATGTCCAAGAAAAAAATCATTACAAACATAATACTGGTCTACAAAAAAATTTAAGTTGTCTTTATCCTTTACAAAAATAGTCAATTCTAACCAAATTGAGGTCGAAGAACAAGAATATGACACCAGAAAATTTTTGTTAGCCCTTGGTTTGAAGATATATGTATGTATGTATGGAACTTTTACCTTTGGATTCTTACCTATTTAACTATTCATTAGAGCGTTTCTGTTCTTTTGGTTTTCACTGTAGTCTACTTCTGGGCATCTCTCACGACATTCCAGCAAGAGTCTGCAAGCATAGATGAGTTCCACTTGCCCTGATACCTTCTTTCCATTGATGGAAAGCACTCTCTGTGCTCCTCACTCAAAGCACCACAATTGTTTGGAAAGAAGTTGAGATGTGAGTGATTGACATTACAATCTAACTTTTGGTATGACGTTAGCAGTTAATTAACAGCTACATTCTAATTTTCAGCTCTTTTATTTCCCAAGAAATTATGAACAGCATTTTTGAAGGCTTCCTAAGCAGCTTTCTCTTTCCCTTCAATGACCCTGTTTCCATCCTTAAACAGTTCTCGAATTTCCAGGCCAACAAAGATTTCTTCTTTGATCTTAGTATCACTGAAATGTAAGAATTTTATCTACAAATACTTGAAAGCTTCTCCTTCTTGATTCATTACTTCCATGTGTCCTAGCTTTATGTGTAAAGGTCACAATAATATTTTAATACAGACAACTAAGGGAGTGTATGTAATATTAGCTTTTTCCAGACTCTATAATTCTCCTTTCAGACCAGATTTTAATATATGTTATTTCCTGTTGCAGTTGTCCCACTTGCAAAGAAAGCAGCAATTCTTGGTATATACTAAATGCATTCAGAGTTTGATGGCAATAACCCACATCTGCTATTGAAGGACTTCATAATTATTTTTTTCAATAAGTAATTTTGCATTTTCATAGCTCTCCGTCATACATACAGCATGACCCACAGGAACAGACAGCAATGCATTTCTGTTGTGAAGCTTAACAGCTTTCAAGGTAAATCTCGTCTTCAGGATTATGCTCCATTCTCGAAGATGCCATCAGTCCATTTACATCACTGCAGATAAGGTTGATTTTCACTTTGAATAACGGTGTTAAGTCTCTTCAAATATAATTTGTCCTTTAGTGAGAAGTATTAAATTAATAACAAAAACATCGAAAGATTTGATACTTAAATTTACTTACTTCAAATGCCATTTGAAGGCCCCCATTAAATATCACATAAATTCTATCTTCATCACAATCAATTAGAGAACGAAAAGCTAATATTAAAGTTGCCCAACATGATCTTCCATCCAGAATCTGTAAAAAAAACAAAGTAAAACTATTATATTTACATCAAGAGCAAGGAAATGTGATAAAAAAAATATGAGGGTGAATAAAATAAACAGATATTGGTAAAAGTAAAGTCTCTAAGAAGAAAATGTAAAAATCATAAAAAAACCCCATGCTTTTGACGGTAAAATTATTTATTCCAAGCGTGTTGGAAATTAAGATTATTTTTCATTTTTTAGTTCAGTTTTCATAAAGCGTGTTGTTTTAGTTTTTTAAAACTATTATTTATTTTTTAGTTTTAATATTTTACAGAATAAGATAAAAATGTAAATATGTTGAAATTCGATACTATTGTAGTATGAGCTAAAAGTATTACTCTTATAAAAAAACCTCTCAGCTGGATTTGAACCAGCAACCTATGGATTACTGAAATTATATACCACTAGAGTCCACCGCTCTACCAACTGAGCTCTTACAACGATTGATTCAAAAGTCGACAAGTCCGCAACCTATTATACCAGTTTTCATTTTTTTTATTTTCTGATGATTGTGGCTAGGATTTTAGAAACAAAATAAAATTATTGTATTATCATGGGTCCTTTACAAGTATACAAAGTTTCAAGCCGATCCAAGGTTTGTAAGTGGGTGAAAATCGTGTTCAAAGATTCCATTACATAGATACAAAGACTTTTTTTTGATTATCTGACGATTCTGGCCAGGAGTTTAGAAACAAATATGAGAATATTGTATTGTCACGGGTCCTTTAGAGGTATACAACGTTTCAAGTCGATCCAATGTTTCTAAGTGGGTGAAAATCATGTTCAAAAATTCCGTTACATAGATACAAATACACTTTTTTTTATTTTCTGATGATTCTGGCCAGGATTTTAGAAAATAAGTATGAAATTATTGTATTGTCACGGGTCCTTTACACGTATACAAAGTTTCAAGTCAATCCAATGTTTCTAAGTGGGTGAAAATCGTGTTAAAAAATTCTGTTACATAGATACAAAGATACTTTTTTTGATTTTCTGATGATTCTAGAAACAAAATATGAAATTATTGTGTCACGGGTCTTTTACAAGTATACAAAGTTTCAAGTCGATCCAATGATTTTAAGTGGGTGAAAATCACGTTGAAAGATTCTGTTACATAGATAGATAGATAGATACAGGTCAAGCTAATACAAAGCATGTAAAAAAGCAAGCAACTGAGCTCTCACAGACATAATTAATTCCCGTACATAGTCTGATATACTGATACATTTTATTTGACTTTCACAGGGTAAAAACACTATGAGGTTTAATTTAAAAATTAAATTAATATTGGGTCATTCCATGTCAAGTGACCAAATCACCTTTTTGGTACCACCTTGGATCTTGATGAAATCTGGTGTTAGTGTTGAACAAATCTACAAGTGATGTGAAAATCTTAGTTTCTCTTGTAGTATAGAGAGGGCGCCAGACTGCAATGCAATCGTGCGCGTGCATAGATTGTGAAGTTTCAAGTGCTGCTGTTACAAAACCATTGCAACCAGGGACAACTTTTTGTGATCTACATGAAGGTTGCAGTTCCAATGTTTATAAAATTTTACTTTTATTGTTATTATCTCACAAAGTTGATCAAATAATTTGTCACATCAATTTGAGGTTGATTTTTCATGCTTATAACTTTGAAACTAGACATTCTATAAACTTATGCTTTGGTAAGCTAACTAAACCCATTACCGATTTTAAGCTGCCAAAGTATTAGCTATCAAGCTCACTTTGTTGTCAAGATATATGCTATTCAATATGAAGTTCAAATTTTGTGTCAAATTTTGTGAATTTTCAAACCCAAATAGAAAAAACCTTTTGCTCCAATCGTTATTTTTGTTACCACTGGAAAGAGCAGACTTTTTTCTTTGTGAGTTATCTTATTTCACTTTTGAGACTCATCATTTAAGACCAGATATATTACTTTGAAAATTGCATATTTAATTACATGAAATACATATACGACTATACAAACAATCTGCAGGAATTCATAGTTAAATATGGGAAATAACATTATGACGTTCTTAATTCTTAAATTATGAGTCATTTTTTACATCTTACCTCATATTTTATGTTTCTTTAAACACAGGAACTAGTTTTCAAGAGAAGGATCTGTCTCATTTTCAATAGTTCTGAAACTAGTTTATAATTAAATAAGAAGAATAATATGAGGTGAGTGATATAATTTTTTACCTAAATGAGTCTACTTCATAGTGTGAATTCCTAAAATAAGTAAGTGTAGGGAATAAAAATCCACATAAAAAAACAAGAAAGACAAACTCATGAATTTTGAAACTCCCGCAAATTTTGACCTGATCCAGAGGTTCATCGGTCCACCGATAGAAGTAAGAAGGAAACCGCCAAGAAACGACATAACACCTGTCGACCAGAGGCTACTGACGATGGAGATAAGCTCCGAAACTGCAGTATAGAAGAAAAAGGATATGAGGTGAGGTAATAAAAACATTAATTTAATTCTTAAATTAAACCTCATAGTGTTCTTTCCCTGTGAAAGTTAAATAAAAAAGTGTAGGGAATGTTTATTAGTTAAAACAAGAGGCCTTGAGATCTGACAAAATGGTGGAAAGTATGTATGTATTGATGTTTTTATTATTGATTTAACATTTCTCAATGAAAGATAAATTTAATTTGCAAAGATAGAAACAATGGTTTCAAAAGCATTTGGTGATAGGGAATTACAACGTATATAAGAGAAAAATTTGCGTCTAGATCGTAACTCACCTCGGTAGCTCAGTTGGTAGAGCACTTGGCCCGGAAAGCCAAGGGTCCCGGGTTCGAGTCCCGGTCTAGGCGAAATTTTTTCTCTTCAAATTAAATTTATCTTTCATTGAGAAATGTTAAATCAATAATAAAAACATCATTAGAAGCCTTACTAGCTTTATAAAGTAATGTTAAATTCCCAATAAATGTCTTCTTAACTAAGAAGCCGCCATTTGCAAAGATAGAAACAATGGTTTCAAAAGCATTTGGCGATAGGGAATTACAACGTATATAAGAGAAAAATTTGCGTCTAGATCGTAACTCGCCTCGGTAGCTCAGTTGGTAGAGCACTTGGCCCGGAAAGCCAAGGGTCCCGGGTTCGAGTCCCGGTCTAGGCAAAATTTTTTCTCTTCAAATTAAATGTATTTATTGTTTTATATTGTTTCAAATAAAGTTCAGTTCATTTAAAATGCAGTGATTTGTATCATATAATGTATATTAACACTACTTTTGGATATTTTTTGTATATACATTGTATGTAGTATACATAGAGGGCAGTGGTTTTACTTCCCATATGCAGTTTGTAATCATTGTAGTATTACAGTTATTAGTTATTTAGGTATGTGCGCAAAACCCCAAAATGTAGGAAAGTAGAACTTTCAATCATGGTCGCCATTGTTGTAAGTGGACAACAAAACATACTATCGCCACTATAAAAAGAAAACTCTACATTAATAGGACTTGTTGCTAGAAGTATATTATCTATTTTTATTTATTTATTAATGTCATATTTTATAGATCCGAATTTTTGAATATGTGTATCAAATGACCTGTAAAAAAAAACTAAGGGCATTAGTAATGTCAAATCCAGTTAAACAAACTATGAGAATGAAAGTGCTTGACAAATTTTGATCTGGATTTCAAGTTGAAAATGGAAGAAATAATTTGGCTATAATTTATATTTTGGCCAGGAAATATAAGAAACTACTAGACTTGAAACTGATTTTGAAGATCATCAACATGAGACGAATATATATTTTTTCATATAACAACATACTCACTTGAAGATACAGTTGCAATGTCTGCTTTTTAAAAGTATTAATTTCATGAATCTCTTGTTCACCGCTATCTGGAAACTTCACTACAAAGAGCTGAATTAATTTGAACAACTCATCCACAGCCTAGAAGGCAATACAAAAGTATAATAAATTAATAACATGTAATTAAAATCAGATTAAGAGCTAAATTACGAGGGTGAATCAAATATAAACCGGAATTATTGTTTACAATTTTATTGAATTAACAAAAAAAATACAAAACCACCACCTCATTTTTCTACATAGTCTCCTGCATTTCCAACACACTTTTGCCATCGAGTTGGCAACTTTTTGATGCCGTCCTTGAAGAATGAGGGATGACGTGTAGTCAGCCAGTTGCGCACGAACTCCTCTACCGCTGCATTGTCACCAAACCGCCTTCCTCCCAGGTCTTCTTTCAGTGGCCCAAACAAATGGTAGTCACAGGGTGACAAATCTGGACTGTAAGGAGGATGTTCCAGAGGCGTCCAATGCATTTTCGTCAGTTTTTCTTGTGTCAACCGAACAGTGTGTGGCCTTGCATTGTCATGCAGCACAATCACATTTTGGATCGGTTTCCGGCGGATTTTCGGAATTTGAGTTTATCACTGATGATGGCTTGAACACTTCCGAAGCTTATTCCAATGTGTGAAGCAATTTCAGAAATTGTTACGCGCCGATCCTCCACAATAAGGTCCCGTACAGCACGAATGTTGTCTGCAGTGATGCTTGTTCGTTGCCGTCTTCGGTGGGGCTCATTTTCCACTGAATCCCGGCCCGCTAAAATTGTTTTGTGCCAATCATACACCTGCATCTTTGAAAGGGTTGCTTCCCCGAACTGCACATGGAGCTTTCTCAAAATTTCAGAAGGTTTAGTGCCTTCTTTCGCCAAAAACTTAATAATAATGCATTGTGCAAGAGACGTGTATACCTCTTGCTCGCTCATGGCATACTGAAGCAAGCAGCCGCTCTTCGGAGTGTGACACATCAAGATCCCTACTCCAGACACCCCACCAACTTCCCCTCCAAACCGCAACTTTTTCAGTTTGCTACCAGAGCCTCCAGATACAAATTCTGGTTTATATTTGATCCACCCTCGTATTACCTTTATGATCTGCTCTCAAGTCACCATTCTCTATAACTATCTGAAGGAGTTATAATTTACTATAGAAGTTGAAAATAACCTAGAAATACAATTTTTAGACCTTGAATTGAAGGGAAATGAAGAAAAAAGGAAAATAGAATTTGGAATTTACAGGAAAGAAACACACATTGATAATTACATTAAAGCAACAGGTTTCAACCATATTGCACAGTTAATAGTTTAACATACAGATTTGTGAATGTTCCCATGAGCAGAGAAAATTTTAATATAGAGAAAAAAACACATATTAAAAATAGCAAAAGAGAATGGTTTTGAAGAAAAGATGATTCATAAGAAAATAAATAAATTCAAAAAACAAAAAGTGATAAATGAAAGTACTCTTCGGGCAGATAAAGAAATTGGTGAAAAATACAGGAAATTTACATACCATCCTTTAGTATTTAATAAATTTTTTAAAAAATCAGCAAACTTAACATTAAATTAGCACCAAAAAATGATTACAGTTTGAATACATTAATTAAAACCAACAAAAATGAAAAGATTGAACACGGCAACAAATCAGGGATTCATCAAATTGATTGTAAAGATTGTGAAAATATATATATAGGAAAAAGAAAAAGGAACTTGAATACAAGATTGAAAAAACACCTAAGAAATGTTAAAAATGGAGAAACAAAACTCTGCAATAGCTACACATGCTTGGTCAGAAAGAACACAGAATCAAAACAAAGGCAAAATTATATTTGAAGAGAAAAATTTTCGCCTAGACCGGGACTCGAACCCGGGACCCTTGGCTTTCCGGGCCAAGTGCTCTACCAACTGAGCTACCGAGACAAGTTACGATCTAGACGCAAATTTTTCTCTTATGTACATTGTAATTCCCTCGCGCCAAATGCTTGAAACCATAGCTTCTATCTTTGCAAATGGCGGCTTCTTAGTTAAGAAGACATTTATTGGGAATTTAACACTACTTTATAGCCAGTAGGGCTTCTATTGACGATTTTATTATTAATTTAACACTTCTCATTGAAGGATAAATTATATTTGAAGAGAAAATTTTTTGCCTAGACTGGGACTCGAACCCGGGACCCTTGGCTTTCTGGGCCAAGTGCTCTACCAACTGAGCTACCGAGGCGAGTTACGATCTAGATGCAAATTTTTCTCTTATGTACGTTGTAATTCCCTCGTGCCAAATGCTTGAAACCATAGCTTCTATCTTTGCAAATAGCGGCTTCTTAGTTAAGAAGACATTTATTGGGAATTTAACACTACTTTATAGCCAGTAGGGCTTCTATTGACGATTTTATTATTAATTTAACACTTCTCATTGAAGGATAAATTATATTTGAAGAGAAAATTTTTTGCCTAGACCGGGACTCGAACCCGGGACCCTTGGCTTTCCGGGCCAAGTGCTCTACCAACTGAGCTACCGAGACAAGTTACGATCTAGACGCAAATTTTTCTCTTATGTACATTGTAATTCCCTCGCGCCAAATGCTTGAAACCATAGCTTCTATCTTTGCAAATGGCGGCTTCTTAGTTAAGAAGACATTTATTGGGAATTTAACACTACTTTATAGCCAGTAGGGCTTCTATTGACGATTTTATTATTAATTTAACATTTCTCATTGAAGGATAAATTATATTTGAAGAGAAAAATTTTCGCCTAGACCGGGACTCGAACCCGGGACCCTTACTGAAACAGATAAATCTAAGGAACTCACAATTAGGGAGAAAATTTACATCCACAAGAATAAGGAGAAAACTATGAATTTTAAAATTCCCGGGGAAAGGAAAAAAAATTGATTTGGAAATTCATTGGTCAGCCAACAGAGGGAGTAGAAATCAACCTACAGGATGACAACCGCAAATATAACAGTTAGAATGCATTGACAATGTCACATAGATGTGAAAAAATGTAGTCTGCAGAATATAAAAAAAAATATAAAGGGAGTCAAAATAACTAACTCAAAATTATTATTTATTTATTTAACTGATTGCTTACATGCCAAGTTTGGTTCGGAAAAAAATGGGGCTATAGAGCAGAGACAAATACACACATATATATATTTATATTGTACACACACACACACACACACATGGTGATTCTAAATGATTGGCCTGGTATTAATATTACATCACAGAATACCTCTCAAGGTTTTATTATAAATTATCCATGCAGTGTAATTCCACCTTCTATAGTAGACGGAAGTTTACAGAAGTGGGAATCTAGTACTTTATTTTGTGATTCATTCTCTTTTCTTTTTTTTTGGATAAGTTTACATATAATGGCACAATCTAAAAATAGTTAATACAAACAATCAACTTCAAATTATGCTCTAGATAAACTGAACATTATATTTTTATTATTGATTTAACATTTCTCAATGAAAGATAAATTATATTTGAAGAGAAAAATTTTCGCCTAGACCGAGACTCGAACCCGGGACCTTTGGCTTGCCGGGCCAAATGCTCTACCAACTGAGCTACCGAGGCAAGTTACGATATAGATGCAAATTTTTCTCTTATATACGTTGTAATTCCCGGCAAGCCAAAGGTCCCGGGTTCGAGTCTTGGTCTAGGCAAAAATTTTTCTCTTCAAATATAATTTATCTTTCATTGAGAAATGTTAAATCAATAATAAAAACATCATTAGAAGCCTTACTAGCTTTATAAAGTAATGTTAAATTCCCAATAAATGTATTCTTAATTAAGAAGCCGCCATTTGCAAAGATAGAAACAAAGGTTTCAAAAGCATTTGGCGAGAGGGAATTACAACGTATATAAGAGAAAAATTTGCATCTATATCGTAACTCGCCTCGGTAGCTCAGTTGGTAGAGCATTTGGCCCGGCAAGCCAAAGGTCCTGGGTTCGAGTCTCGGTCTAGGCAAAAATTTTTCTCTTCAAATATAATTTATGAACATTATATATTTAATTTTAGGAAGTGATATTTTGAGGTTATTTTAATTATATTATTTTCAGTCTGATCATCTTACCTCAATATTAATGATGATTTGTTCTTGGACATGTTTCAAAACAGAATTGTTTTGAAACATGTCCAAGAACAAATCAACATTAATAATGAGGTAAGATGATCAGACTGAAAATAATATAATGAACATTATATTTTTTATATTATTCTATAACAGATAAACTTATTGAAAATAAAAGCATGCACTTACGGCACTGTATTGGGTTGGATGTGGTGTAATGTTTTTGAAAGCCCAATGCAAGTTTTGATGGTTAGCAAGTTGTCGTGTAAATGTGCGTGACTGAAGGCAGCATAATCGCAACAATCCGTAGTATGCAGGCAACATTCCACGGTTAAATAAAACTACATCTTGATCTTCATGATCAGCACTGGAAAAAAAATAATTACAAACTAATAATATACATTTATATAATAAATTTGGGAATTTTTAACATTATGAGGTTTAATTCATTAGAATTACATGAATCGTGATTTCTTCTTACCTCATACTTCTATGTTTTTTTAAACACAGCACTGCAGTATCAGCGACCATTGTCACCATCCTCAGCTGTTTTCACGACTGTCAATTTTTTCTTTTGCCGGTAATTATCCAAACTGCCATCCTTCAAAAGAACACCAGATGGCAGTTTGGATAATTACTGGCAAAAGAAAAAATTGAGAGTCGTGAAAACAGCTGAGGATGGTGACAATGGTCCCTGATACTGCAGTGCTGTGTTTAAAAAAAACATAGAAGTATGAGGTAAGAAGAAATCACGATTCATTTAATTCTTATAATAATATAAAACTATACCATTATGAGGTTCTTCTTAATAAATAAGCTTAGTCTGTAGCATCTTATGGTTTATTTTAGGAAGTAATATTTTGAGGTTCTTTTAATCAAGTTTTTTTGAGTCTGTAATCATCTTACTTCAATTTAATGTTGATTTGTTCTCAAACATATTTCAATATAATGTTCTATATCATCTTCAGCTTAGCCATACTGATGAATTTTAAGTTGTAAACCGTGGATGTCGATATAACCACAGACCTAGCTGCCATAATCTATGTATAAGTATGTATTATCGTCTCACTATGATGTTTGTCCGTTTATATAAAAGCAGGTCCCACACGACAGTGCTTGACAATTAACATGTGAAATTATTATAGTGGCAGTAGTCAGCATCTTTGTATTTAATTATATATGACAATTGCGGGGAAACAAAGCGACCTGCTGGACAACCAACATAGTGAGGCGATAATATGTATGTATGTAGCTAATGCTCTGGAATTAACAACAACGTTATTCTCCTTCTTGCTTCCCAATACTTGGATATGAAATTTGTCAAATGTGGGTTATCATGTAAAGACAAAAATAATACACTTACAGGATGTAATTAAATGCAATATTCTTGGTAACATGTGCATTCTGCAAGATCAGCTGTACATTTTCAGGGCACTCTATGCACACATGATGCCAGAACAATAACAATGCTTGCTTATTATGATGGACGGGAATTGAAGGCTCTGACAGCTTTGGATGAAACAGCTGCCATAAATCCAGAAAGTATTGTCCAAACTGTAATCACAATACATATATCCTTTATCTCCTTATACTCGAAGAAGAGTTATTTTGTTAAAATTAAGTTTAAATTATTGCATTATTTGCAATATATACTCAAGATTAATATAGTGTAGTCAGTAAAATATTCCACCACACTAGAAACATTTCAATAAATAATAAAAACACAGTTTTAACTTGGAATTTAACAAATAAATTGTAATGATTGTAGCAAAGTATACATAGGAAAAACAAAAAGGAATTTGGAAACACGCACTAAAGAATATTTTAGAAATATGTTGTTGTGTTTTTTCAAATGCTGGGCCTTGGCAATGAAGCCATTAGCGTTCTTACTCTCCAATGTTTCTCTATGGCGGCTGTGGAAAGGCTACTGTCTTTAACAGAGAGGAGACCCTTTAATTCCTTCCATTGAAGGCTTAAAGGAACCGACCTGGACAGTAACCTAGTGTCCAATCCCTCACCTTCTCGTGGTACAGCTGTTAGTAATCATACTTATGCATGATGAACAAAAGGGAAGGGCTACTCACCAATAAGCACTGGTCAGCTTGGTGAGTTTTTCTTTTTTGACCGAATTGGTATTACTTCTCCTTCCCATACCAATTCCCTCTTTCAACTTTTCTATCCAGTCTCCCTTGACTGACCTCTTGTTTCTTTCGACCCTGATGGTATTTAGAGTATTCGAGGCCTAGGGGTTCATTTCTCCTTCCTTCCTATACCTACTTTCTCTCTATGGGTGACGTAACCACCACACATGTGGTGCCTACTACTAAACGGTTACAACTAGTTTATTGTACTCCAAGACCAGCCTTTCTGCTAAATATTGAAGTGCAAGAGAGCGAATGATTTCATTATCAAGTGCTCGACATTAGATACCAACCAACCAACCATATTTCTCTATGGTGGATCCAACAGGTAATACTTCACAGTTTCAAAGTTAAAATTGGGAAACACATTATGAAGTTCTTAATTAATAAATTAATGAGTCATTTTAACATCTTACCTCATATTTCATGTTTTTCAAACACGGTAACTATAGTTTTCAAATGATCTTGTCATTCATTTTCAACCGCCATTATGAAAAACATGAAATATGAGGTAAGATGTTAAAATGACTTATTAATTTATTAATACTTCACAGGTTTGTAGAAGTTATATTTGAAAAGAAAAATATACGCCTAGACTGGGGTTTGAACCCAGGACCTTTGACTTTCTATGTCAATGCTCTTCCATCTGAGCCACCTAGGTCTCCAATCTAAACGCGTATTTTTCTCTTACACATAGTTAATTCCCTAACCCCAAATGCTACAAGCCGTTGCTACGATTTTTGCAAATGGCGGCTTCTTTGTTAAGAAGACTTTTTATTGGGAATTTAAACATTACTTATAAAGCCAGTAGTGCTTCTTTCAATGTTAATATTATTCGTTTTTAAACACCTTAATGATGGACAAATTATATTTGAAAAGAAAAATATACGCCTAGACTGGGGTTTGAACCCAGGACCTTTGACTTTCTATGTCAATGCTCTTCCATCTGAGCCACCTAGGCCTCATTAAGGTGTTTAAAAACGAATAATATTAACTTTGTAGAAGTTCTTCGTTCATTTCTTCGTCCCACACATTTTAGAAATATTACAAATTGTGAAATTGAAAAATTAGCAATTGCTGCACATAGTTTGCTACAACATCATAAAATTGAAAAAGAGGCAAAACTTTTGAAACAATTGGATGAACCATTGGAATTGACAATTTGGAAAAAGATATTCATTCAGAAGAATAAATATTGTTCTATGAACTTCAATATTCCGGTGGATAAAAATTTAATTTCAAAGTTTATAATCCCAACCAAAGATGGCAGCACAAGAGGTGATGTGTCCATAGAGAAATTAACAACCAGAGAATTTCATCAGTGGAAGTCATGACTGAAGAGGGACAAGATATTGTCTGAAACCGCTGGTATCAAAGAAATTTGAAATTATATGAAGTGAGTCGTTAAAAATATGTTCTCCACTCACTATTAATGATATAACCTCATAATGTTTACTTCCCAATATTAATTTAAATAAAAAAAAAATACTGTAAATGTTTATTTTCAGTATTTGTACATAATTTGAACAAATATAATGATGTGAAAATACAATTGGAAGTAACATTATGAGGTTCTACTTAATAAGTGTCCCGCGCCGTGGCCGAGTGGTTAAGGCAGGAAGCCTTGGCGCAGAGCTACGGGACTTGCGCTGGTTCGAGTCTCCATGGGGGAAGAAATTTTCTCATGGTATTTCGACCAGTATGGGACCGGTGCCCACCCAGCATCGTGATGCATTTGGGTAGCTACAATAAGTAGCGGCTCCAGGTTGAGAAAACCAGCTATAACGGCTGGGGGACTCGACATGCTGACCACATGTCACCCCTACACTGGCTGATTATCATCTACCTCTGTGATTGACACATGTGGATGTGAGGCCAGCAGCCGCCTGGTAGGCTAAGGGCCTTCTAGGCCTGTCGCGCCAGGAGAAACTTAATAAGTAAGTTGAGTCTGCATTCATATCTTAATATATAAAAATTTCGTGACACATTGTTTGTCCATGATGGAATCCTAAATTACTGAACCGATTTTAATAAAATTTTGCACACTGTGTGCAGTTTGATCCAACTTGGGACTTAAGGTAGTTTATAACTAAATTTATAGTAGCATTATTTTTTTATTGCAAATTATTTGTTTATTATTTAACAAAGAGTTATAATTATCTGTGAGTTGCATACGATTCTAACAGATGGCGGTGTAACGTAATTTGGTAAGGTATTTTGTTTATTATTTAACAAAGAGAGATCCAGATGGATGTGCTTTTTGTTGCAACCGCAAATTTCAATTGAATTACAAATTGTAATAAAATGGTAAATAGAAAAATTGTTAAGCCTGAACCAGGAATCGAACCCCGAACTAGCTCAATGGTTAGAGCATCAGCACGGAAAGCTGAAGGTTCGGGGTTCGATTCCCGGTTCAGGCATAAATTTTTCTAATAATTAAATGAATCGTGATTTTTTCTTACCTCATACATCTATGTTTTTTTAAACACAGCACTGCAGTATCGGCGACACCTTTGTCGTCATTGTCAGCTGTTTTCACGTCGTGAAACATAGATGTATGAGGTAAGAAAAAATCACGATTCATTTAATTATTATTAATTGAACCTCGTAATGTTAAAAATTCCCAAATTTAATATATAAATAAATTTTTCTCTTTACCATTTGATTACAATAATTTAGTAGTGTACTTTAATATACTTATTTCAATCATAGTAACAGCTTTAGCTTCTTAATATTAATTTAATGAATTACAAATATTGATTATTTCATAATTTAAGTGTGTTCAGTGTTTATTTTATTTTCAATATTATTACTTTCATGTGTAAGTATTAGTTTTAAGTAATCTGGCTGAAAGACAGCAACTTAATTTAAATTTTTAACATATACCTTAGCCACATCAACGTGTGGCTGGGACTTCTAGTGTAATATAAATATGAGGTAAAATGAATGCACACACACCTTATTTAGTAAATGTAATGTTTCTTTTCTTTTTAATTTAGACGTGCATCTCTGCTCCTTTTACTTCTACAATGACAGCAACAGAATAACGCTTACCATGAGTTTTTCAGTACGGGATATTACACAGTATGTAAGAAGTGCAAAATATGCTGTGAGCTTCATGGTGCCATGAGTCTGTATCTCAGTGTAGTGCCTTGCAGGTTTCAACAAGTGCAGCAGCACTGTATACACCTGATGTAACACAAGTTGAGCATCTGACGCTATCATCATTTCTTTATGTGGGCTGGCAAGAGTCCTTGCTGTGCGGTAACCCTGTCTAAAGTGTGGACTAGGTATCAAAGAAACGAGCAAATATGCTGCAGCTGGAACAAACAACACATATCAATTATGAATTAAATTCTTGAAATCTCTTATAAGTTAAATTAAAAGAAGTGAGTGTTTACATGTGCTTCAGGTTTCACATTAACTAGATGGATGACAACATTAATATTTAAAGGAAGTGATAATCTGCCAACTTGCATACTTTTTATTGACTATCAAAAAGCATTTGATAGACTGTCAAGAAATAAACTATGGGAAATAATGTATGACAAAGGGTTTCCAGGACACATTGTCAAAGTTGTGCAAAGCTTATATTTTAAATCAGAAATAATGATTGATATAGGAGGTACAATGAGCGATAATACATTAGAAATTAATCAAGGGGTCAGACAAGGATGCCCGCTATCTCCTGCACTCTTTAGCATATATATAGACGAGATCATTGTACAATGGCAATCAAATTTAACCACAGAGTTTAAAGTTGGCGGTACGATTCTAAATACCATACTGTTTGCAGACGATCAGACAATCTTTAGCTCTTCAGAAGACAATTTACAAATAGCAGCATATAAATTAAACGAAATAGCAAATAAATTCAATATGACAATCTCTGAAAGTAAATCAAAAGTAATGGCATTCAACGGGAAAGACCATACGAGGTATAAAATCACTTATTCAAAGTTAAAATTGGGAAACACATTATGAGGTTCTTAATTAATAAATTAATGAGTCATTTTAACATCAAGATGTTAAAATGACTCATTAATTTATTATAAAATCACTATTAATAACAGTATAATACAACAGGTGAACAATTTTAATTATTTAGGATGCAATGTATCATACTGCCAAAAGGAAGATATTAATATTAAATTAAATAGATTTTACAGAATGTGTGGCACTATAATATGGACACTGAAAAATAAAACTTTGAGGAGCACACAACTAAAATTTTACAAAATTATGGCAGTGCCTGTCTTAACATATGCAAGTGAAAATTGGACTCTTAACCGTTCAGACAGAAGGAAAATACAAATTGCAGAAATGAAGTTCCTACGTTCAGTAGCAGGTGTGACAATTTTGGACAAGAAAAGAAGTGAGGATATTAAGAAGGACTTAAATATTTTCAATTTAACAAATAGAATTGACAACATGAGAAACAACTGGTATGAACATGTCAAGAGAATGCCTACAGATAGAATCCCTCAGCTGTTACTTAAGTACAAACCAATAGGACATAGAAATGTTGGACGCCCATTTACTAGATGGGAGGATTCATTAAATCCCACTTGATGTGAAAACAGGTCAAAAGGCATTTCATGAAGCAGAAGAAGAAGAAGGAAGTGATACTATGAGGTTTATTTTAATTAATAAATTTTACCTAAATGAATATTTCTCATAATGTAAATTCATAAAATAAGTAAATTGAGTTACTTATATTATTTTTGGTCTGGACATCTTACCTCAATATTAATGTTGATTTGTTCTTGGACATGTTTCAAAACAATTCTGTTTTATCGTCAGCTTTCCCAGACTGGTTTTATTTATGTTGCATTATGTTGCACCAGGATGTCGATGTCAGCTCCATCCTGTGGTTGGCCAAAGAACCTCCAAACAAGTTCACCCTCCATCGGAATATCAAAATTCATAACTCTGTTTCTGTTCTTCTGAATATAAATTTTTTCCCAAATAGTCAGCTCTTTTGTATTTTCTAACTGTTTTAATAATTTAGTGTCTGAATTTATATTATGTTTTTCAGACCAAACATGAGCAGCAACTGCAGATTTTTCAATTTCTCCATTTTTAATATTTCTTATGTGGAGAAATTGAAAAATCTGCAGTTGCTGCTCATGTTTGGTCTGAAAAACATAATATAAATTCAGACACTAAATTATTAAAACAGTTAGAAAATACAAAAGAGCTGACTATTTGGGAAAAAATTTATATTTAGAAGAACAGAAACAGAGTTATGAATTTTGATATTCCAATGGAGGGTGACCTTGTTTGGAGGTTCTTTGGCCAACCATAGGATGGAGCTGACATCGTCATCCAGGTGGTGCAACATAATGTAACATAAATAAAACCAGTCTGGGAAAGCTGACGATAAAACAGAATTGTTTTGAAACATGTCCAAGAACAAATCAACATTAATATTGAGGTAAGATGTCCAGACCAAAAATAATATAATTAAAATAACTTCAAAATATAACTTCCTAAAATTAAATATTATGAGGTTTTATTGATAACAATCAAATGAATCATGAATTCTTCTTATCTCATACTTCTATGTTTTTTTTAAGTCGAGGTTTCAAGTTCCGGTTCACACAAAAAATTTTCTCTGTATTATTAATTGAATATTATTATTTTCTAAAATTAAAATAACACCTGAAATACACAATAATAGGATGATAATATCAAAAGATACCACAATATGCAATGAGGAATGTTTTTGTTATTTTTTTTTTAAATTGACATATAAGTTATTTTCAATTGATTGTAATCTTAAATTTTAGAATCTAAAAATCTGATCCATAGAAGACATGAGTAATAAAGTACATTTTTAATTTTAGCAAGTTATATTTTGAGGTTATTTTAATTATATTATTTTTGGTCTGGACATCTTACCTCAATATTAGTGTTGATTTGTTCTTGGACATGTTTCAAAACAATTCCATGTATATCCTTTCACAAATTAATTGTAAAGATTGCGAAAAGATATACATAGGAAAAACAAAAAGGAATCTAAATACAGATTAAAGGAACACCTCAGAAATGTTAAAAATAGAGAAACAGAAAAATCTGTAATAGCTGCACATGCCTGGTTAGAAAAACATAGAATAGAAACCAAAACAAAACTACTTAAACAATTGGAAAAACCAAAGAAACTCACAATTTGGGAAAAAAATTACATATGCAAGAATAAAAACACAACTATGAATTTTGAAATACCCGGTGATAAGGAGAGGGGATAGATTTGGAAGTTTGTCGGTCAGCCATCAAATGGAGCGGAGGTCAGTTGCAGGAGAGGAGACCATTGGACGCCAGTTGTGAATGTGAACAGCATTGAGAATTTCACAAATACAGAGACGAAATCTAGATCTGCGAGGGAGTCAAGAAGTATGAGGTGAGTCAAGAAACAACTCAACAAAATTAAAATAAACCTCATAGTGTTATTTCCTACCTACATAACTTAATAAAGTACATTACCTGATCTGACTCGTTGGTTGTTGTGGCTCAATAAGAAATGTTCAACCCAAGTCTCCATACTCTGAAGAACCCATGAATGAGCAAGTTTATTGCGAGGCACTTGCACAGCAAGCCAATCTAATGCACTCTGAGGACAAAACTCTGCAACTTCCCATATTCTCTGCAACACCAACTGAGTAAAACAAGGCAGACCTGATGGTGTATTTGTAGGTTCCGTGATCAAAGTTAATAATTTAAAAAATGGTTGACAAATTTCTGTATGTTTTGTTATGGCTTGAAATATCATTGTCACTATGAGCATGGCCAGTCTTTCATTCCATCGACATAACGTATAAATTAAATTTCTTGTTTGATGCAAGTTTATACAGTCTTTGATTTGTTGGAAGAGAAAAGGGAAGCCCTTTCCACCTGCAACTGCATTGAAGTCTTGAGTAGACAATTGCAGGAAACGATCAGGACCTCGAGATTTCTCAACTAAGGAAGCTACCAGTGTGATCATCTTCTCTAGGGACGCTGGTTTGTATTTATCTGTGGGAAGAGGAATCACATCCTCTTCTTCCTCTTCTTCACTTACTACTTCTACCTGCAAAACATAATAATTATTATTATATCATCCTTGTGTGTATGGATTACAATCCTGGAAAGAAAACCAGCTATACAGATAAAACTCAAGTAGAATCTGGTTATACTTAATTCAATGTCTATAACAGCATAGCCCAATTTTAAGATATAGCACTCCTTTGTTGGGAGTTACTAGACCATGTCAATTTAGTTACTTTATTTGCCCATAGATGTCATGAAAGGCACACGATCAACTGGGTATAACTGACAGTAAGGTATTCATAGTTAAATATGGGAAATAACATTATGAGGTTCTTAATTCGTACATTAATGAGTCATTTTTTAACATCCTACCTCATATTTTATGTTTCTTCAAACACGGGAACTAGTTTTCGAGAGAAGGATCTCTCTTTATTTTCAACCGACATTATTGAGTACCGGATTTTCGTTGGAATCTCCATCAATAACGTTGCCATCAAAGTTCATCAAATCAAAACCAGATGGCAATGTTATTGATGGAGATTCCAACGATTCCAAAGAAAATCCTGTAGTCATAATGTCGGTTGAAAATGAGAGAGATCCTTCTCTCGAAAACTAGTCCCCATGTTAGAAGAAACATAAAATATGAGGTAAGATGTTAATAAATGACTCATTAATTTACGAAGTAAGGTATAGGATAAATGTTGAGGTCAATAAATTTTGCTTAGAGGCCTCTTTATTCAAACTTAGAGATCTTTTTTGTGTGATAGTGCATTTTGTCGTACTTACAGCAATGGCGACCATGACTGAAAGTTCAACTTCCTACATTTTGGGGTTGCCAACCAAAATAACTACACTGTAATAAAAATAATTGTAATGTAATATTACATATTACAAATCCATCGATCCCTTTCAGGTTTGAACCCACACCCTTGAGACCAGAGGCAAGGAGCATAGCCACCTCCAAACCACAGCTGACTTTAATTCAATACAATCAAGTAAAGATCTTAAAATTGTATTATTGATTTACAGTATTACAATTTATATAAAGTTTAGAAATTTCCATGAAATATGACAAGTGTTAAAAACTGCTTTCTAAATAAATAAATGTGTGTGTAATACTCAAATTTGTTACAAGTATTTGTAAACAGAATGTATTGTCTATGGATAAATTTTATCACTAAGAATGGAGTTTTAGGTAAATAATTATTTTTCCCTTGGAATTACATACCTGCAATTAAGACAAAAAATCGGACATGATGTTATTAGCGAAAATACAAAATTTTATCAATATTACATCATTGAATTGGACATTTTTACACCTCATCTCATAAAAATATACATTTCTCATCACCTAAACTCTGAGTGTTGAAACTGAAGTACATGCATCATGTAAAATCATCATGATTTGAAGTGGAACTTAGAATATATTAACCATTACAATTTTTATTATTAATAGATGAGTTGGAGAAAATGTTTTAACATCTCACGTCACAAAGTTGCGTGTCTTCACGATACCAGTTTCAAAAGTATGGTATTACTTCCATCTTCAGTCAAATTTTCCAACTTTTCAACTAGTTGGAATTTGACTGAAGATGGAATTAATACTATACTTTTGAAACCGGTATCGTGAAGACACGCACCTTTGAGAGGTGAGATGTTAAAACATTTTCTCCAACTCATCTATTAATATAAATACCTCATAGTGTTTCCTCCCACTGTAATTTAAAACCGGATATTTATCCCCATATAATAATAATAAGGGTTTTTGTTTTGTTTATTTAATATTTAAATATAATTATATATTTATTTATATGAAGAATGGACATAAGATTGATTTAGAGAATTCAAATTTTTTATAAGTATATAAAAAAAATTCAAACTGGTCAATATAAACTATTAATATAGTTAAATGTTTTTCTAACTGATTCAATATATGTAAAATACTTTAAATATTCAAATTGATGATTTTTTATTATTAATTTAACACTTCTCATAGAAGGATAAATTATATTTGAAGACAAAAATTTTCGCCTAGACCGGGACTCGAACCCGGGACCCTTGGCTTTCCGGGCCAAGTGCTCTACCAACTGAGCTACCGAGGCGAGTTACGATCTAGATGCAAATTTTTCTCTTATGTACGTTGTAATTCCCTCGCGCCAAATGCTTGAAACCATAGCTTCTATCTTTGCAAATGGCGGCTTCTTAGTTAAGAAGACATTTATTGGGAATTTAACACTACTTTATAGCCAGTAGGGCTTCTATTGATGATTTTTTATTATTAATTTAACACTTCTCTTAGAAGGATAAATTATATTTGAAGAGAAAAATTTTCGCCTAGACCGGGACTCGAACCCGGGACCCTTGGCTTTCCGGGCCAAGTGCTCTACCAACTGAGCTACCGAGGCGAGTTACGATCTAGACGCAAATTTTTCTCTTATGTACGTTGTAATTCCCTCGCGCCAAAATGCTTGAAACCATAGCTTCTATCTTTGCAAATGGCAATATTTTTTTATAAAGTAATAAATGGGATTGGACAAATTGGATGGGAGTCAGCTAGAAGTACTCCTTCCTTTTCAGTTGGACCAATCAGAACCTCGAGGTTATAACAGAAAAAGAAGATGGCTACAATACTTGAAGGAGATCAGACATGTTAAGCAACGACTCCTCAAGAAATGAGAGAATGGTGGTTTATTTTCTTGATATTAGTTGAAAGAATAGTGTTGGAGTTATGGAAATTTATATAGTAATATAAATTTCATCCATCTTGAATACAAACAGTCCACAAGTGGAAATAAAGTATAATACTTGAAGGATTGACCATTAGAATTCGTCATCCATTAGATACATAAAATGGTAATCTTCTAGAAGTGAAAAGTATTAACCTAAGCCGGAGTCTTTTGAATTATTAATCTACAAGATTCATCTTACCCCTCAGGGGTCCTCATCTAGGGGATATGTGGATGGCGACCACAAGGTGCCCAAGCTGAGCAAAACATTTCTTCCACTTACTTGTGTTTTGCACTCTTTTAACTTTACTATCTAACCTCTCTTGGTTAACTCTTGTTTTTTCGACCCCGACGCTATTAGGGCATCCGAGGGCTAGGGAGTCCTTCCTTTTTTCCATTTCTTCTTTCCTTTATTTTCTTTTCTTCTCCAGAAAAGCCTGACCAGAGGCTATAAGATGGCAGCCCCATCACTGGTCTTGCCTTCCTTTGGCCAGCAACCAATCGAAGGGACTATTATTATGCTTTCAAGTCTTATACGAGAATTTCCCATAAGGGAAAATTTTCTATAGGATCGTAACAGGCCTTGGCCTATTACTTGGAAGGAAGAAGAAGAAGAAGATTCATCTTAACTAAAGTGAGAGTTTTAATAAAATAACGTTTAGTTTAACTGTTAAATAAAGTGTCGTTATTTGTTTGTGTAAGACCTCATTCCCCTGACGCGAGTTATTAGTGCCATGGCAGAATTAAAGTGATTCAAATTATTACAATCAAAAATCTACAACTTGGGACATCACACCCAGCAACCCACCTTTAAATTTTAATTAAAAACATTAACAATTTTATTTTTTCATATTTGAAGAGAAAAATTATACGCTCAGACCGGGGCTTGAATCTGGAACCCTTGGTTCTCTAGACCAAGTGCTCTACCACCTGAGCTATCTGAGCAAATACTGATCTAAATGCAAATTTTTCTCTATATACATTGTAATTCCTGCCCACCAAATGCTATGAAGCCTTTGCTTCTATCTTTGCAAATGGCGGCTCCTTCATTAAGAAGACATATATGAGAATTATACATTACATTATAAATGCCAGTATGGCTTTTTCAATGATTTTATTATTAATTTTATACATCTCAATGATGGATAAATCATTAAGTTATGTAGGTAAAGATTAAAGGAACACCTCAGAAATGTTAAAAATGGAGAAACAGAAAAATCTGCAATAGCTGCACATGCCTGGTCAGAAAAACATAGAATAGAAACCAAAACAAAATTACTTAAACAAATGGAAAAACCAAAGGAACTCACAATTTGGGAAAAAATTTACATATGCAAGAATAAAAACACAACCATGAATTTTGAAATACCCAGTGATAAGGAGAGGGGATTGATTTGGAAGTTCGTCGGTCAGCCATCAGATGGCGCGGAGGTCAGTCTGCAGGAGAGGTGCTGTGTTTTACAAAAACATGGAAGTATAAGGTAAGAAGAATTCACGATTCATTTGATTCTTATTAATAAAACCTCATAATGTTAAAAATTCCCAAATTTATAATAATTTTCTTCATATAATTACTTGCTCTAATTTTGAAACTAAATGTTAGGAGTTAGTAAAAACACTTACGTAATCTTGAGCTTTTTGTCCTAGATAGAAGTTGACCATTGAGGATATAGCATTAACAGAAATAAGGAACTGACTTTCTTCTTCACCCATTTTACTAAATTCATTAAGAAATGCAAAATATTCTGTTAAATGCTTTAAATGAGCCTTTGCACCGTGTTCCATCTGAAACAATAACAACCTATTTATTTACATTTCTCAGTTAAGGAATGAAAATGTAGTAAAATGATACATTTAAAAACACAATCAGCTCTCAAAATTATACTCTTTCTTTAAAACACTTGTCTAAATCATACAATATTCCATAAAAATCCAATATTTTAAAAATTATATACAACTTCTTGGCATCGACACCTCATAAGAATGGAAAAAGATAGAATACCAAAGAAGATCCTTGATTGGAAAGCTAATGGAAGAAGTGGAAGAGGCAGACCTAGAGAACGTTGGATAGATGGAGTGAAGAAGTATGGAAGCTAAAGATTTGAGGGAAGAAGATGCTTTAGACAGGAACCTCTGGCAACAAATCACCTAGGGTTGAAGGAGAAACATTGAATTGTGAAATATTCCTAATAATATATATATATGATTAAGAAAGTTTTCTTGGTTTTTCCACGTCATGGATTCAAGTTCGGCCTCTGGCCACTGATTCCAACGTTTCGGCATTATCCCACATGCCATTATCAAGGAATAAGTTCGAGTCACAGGTTTAGATCTTATATAATTAGACACATAGAGTTTTTCAAAGTTAAAATTGGGAATAGATTATTGAATGTTCCACTAAATGAAGAGGATTTTAAGAAAGAATACAATCACATTTTGGACATAGCTAATTTAAATGGTTTTGGAAAGGAAATAATTATAACTAAATTGAAGAAATTCAGACAACAAAAAAGATTAAAAGAATACACTACCCTGCAATCTGATTCAAAGAAAGGAAAACAATTTAAGAAAATCACTTATCATCCTGGAATACATAACAAATTTCAAAAAATTTTCAAGAAATTCAATATTACATTGGCACCGATAAATAAATTTAGCCTTGGTAACTTATTAATAACCAATAAGAAAATGAACACCCCAGATAGTAAAAAATCTGGAATTTATCAAATTGATTGTCGAGATTGCAATAAAGTATACATAGGAAAAACAAAAAGAAATTTGGACACTCGCACAAAGGAACACTTTAGAAATATTAAAAATGGTGATATTGAAAAATCAGCTATTGCAGCACATAGTTTGTTGGAAGGTCATAGAATTGAAAAAGAAGCTAAACTTCTAAAACATTTGGAAAAACCTTTGGGAGAAAATATTTATACAGAAGAACAAATTTAAATCTATGAATTTCGACATTCCGGATGAACGTGACCTCATCTCGAAGTTCATCGAATCAACACCAGATGGCAACGATATCTCGAAGTTCGTCAAATCAACACCAGATGGCAACGTTATAGAGGGAGATTCCAACGAATATCCGGTAGTCATAATGGCGGTTGAAAATGAATGACAAGATCATTTGAAAACTATAGTTACCGTGTTTGAAAAACATGAAATAAGAGAAGATGTTAAAATGACTCATTAATTTATTAACATAGAGTTTTCTCTGTGGTCCGTTTTCGAAGCCGTACACCCATCCAAGGATTGTGTTTAACTACATAAGAACTAATCCTTGGATGGGTGTACGGCTTCGGAAATGGACCACAGCAAAAACTCTTATGTGTCTATCTTTCTATCTGGGATGAAAAGGATATCCCTGAAAAAATTACTAGTTATAATAAAAGTTTGGGAATTATTAATCAAGTTATGAAACCATCCCTTGTACAAAAAAACACCAGATTACGTTTATATAACACTTTGGCTAGACCAGTGTTGGCCTATGGTAGTGAAGCATGGACACTAAAAAGACAACATGAAAGCAGAATAACGGCTTGTGAAATGAGATTCATGCGCAGAATGGCGGGTTACACCAGATGGGATCGGAAAAGGAACACCGATATCTTAAAAGAATTGAAGACTATGCCAATTTTGGAATATATTAAACAGTACCAACTAAATTGGAAACACCATCTTGAAAGAATGAGTTTAAATCGGATCCCCAAAGCTGTTTATAATTATATACCAAGAGGACGAAGATCTCTAGGCCATCTTATGAAACGCTGGAGGGAAAATTTTTTATAGGATCGTAACAAGCCTCGGCCTAATACTTGAAAGGGAGAAGAAGAAGTGATTGGAACTATTTTTGCTTGAAATAGAGTGATTGCTGTATCGAGTGCTAGTAGTTGTAAGTTCTTTATGTCATACATGGCTTTGATAGCAGCAGCTACCCTGTCTTGTATGTGTAAACTGAATGATGAGATTGTCGGTTGTAATGGAACTCCCAGATACCTGAAATAGCTACTCAATTTGAAAAATAGTTGAATCCCATTAAGAAAATTGAAATTAAGGTTGAGGGACTGCATTATGTTAAATATGCAACTCCTTGTACTATCATCATTTAACATCAACCACATCAATTGGCCTTGACTCTTCGAAACTGTCCTGCCACAAAATGTATTATAATTTTATTTGTAAATTAAAATTACCAATGAAAGCAGCATTCTGATGAACATTGTGACACATATATGCAAGTATGGCTTGTCTGGATCTGACTCCTCTGAAGCTTCTTCATCTGATTCCCCCTTCATGTGTAAAGGAGCATCATTTTGCCTAGAAATAAAAATTCAATTTATTACATAAATAACAAGTTTCCATTGAAATTAATCTGAGAACATTTTTTGACACCACAAGGGAAAATCAATTAAAATTTTACAAAACAGTAGCCGTTCCAACAGTAACATACTGCTTATTTTAGGAATTCTCACTATGAGGTATATTCTACCTTAATAAGTAACATACTGGTCTGAGACTTGGCTTTAACGATCTCTGATAAAAATAAAATTGAGGCAATAGAAATGAGATTTCTCAGATCAGTTGCAGGTGTATCTCTAAGAGATCAAAAGAGAAGTCAAGATATCAGAGATGAACCTACAAATCTATAATATAAACGAGAAAATACACACAATTAAACGTAATTGGTTTGAGCATATACAAAGAATGCCAAATAATCGTTTATCAAAACAGCTGCTTCATTATAGGTCTCTAGGCCGAAGAAATGTAGGAAGACCAAAACGTCGTTGGAAGGACGACCTGTGCCTGCAGCATGTAGTGCGCTGGGGAGCGGAATGAGCCAACAGGACCATACCTTGAAGATGATGATGATGATGATGAACATTTTTTGACAACTCACCTCATAAATTTCATGTTTTTCAAGATACTGCAATTTCAGACGATATCACGTCCATCTAAAGCCATAACTCCGACTGATGAAATTCTTCGGCTGTCAACTCTTCTATTGTCACCATCTTCAGTGCTGCCTCCATGGTTGATTTTATGAACTTCAAAATTCATTGATTTATATGCAAATGAGCTGTGATTTATGCGCCGTACAGCAGGCTATACAAAGTGGGACCATAAAAGAAATGAGGAAATTATGGAAGAGTTGGATGTAGAATCCATTCTTCACCATATACAAAACTACCAGAACAACTGGAAAGCCATTCTTCAATGAATGCTGTCTCATAGAATTCCAAAAGCTGTGCTACGTTACTGCCCCCAAGGCAAAAGGTCGCTGGGAAGTCCAAAAAAGCACTGGATGGAAAATTCCTCTTTGAGACCGTAACAGGCCACACGGCCTAATACTTGCTTGGATGATGATATTTATTTTTTTAATATATATCTTCTCCCAAATTGTCAATTCTAAAGGTTTATCCACTTCGGTCTGGGCGAAAATTTTTCTCTTCAAATATAATTTATCCTTCAGTGAGAAGTGTTAAATTAATAATAAAAACATCAGTTTATCCACTTATTTGAAAAGTTTTGCTTCTCTTCCAATTTTATGATGTTCTAATAAACTATGTGCAGCAATTAAGATTTTTCAATTTCACAATTCTTAATATTTCTAAAATGTTCTTTGGTACGAGTTTCTTGTGAAATTGAAAAATCTGCAATTGCTGAACATAGTTTATTAGAACATCACAAAATTGGAAGAGAAGCAAAACTTTTAAAACAAGTGGTTAAACCTTTAGAATTGACAGTTTGGGAGAAGATATACATTCAGAAAAATAAAGAAAGGTCAATGAATTTTGATATTTCTAACAAAGAAAATTTGATTTAAAAATTCATAAATTCAACCATAGATGGCAGTGCTGAAGATGGCGACAATAGAAGAATTGACAGACGAAGAATTTCATCAGTCGGACTTGTGGCCGAAGATTGACGTGATATCGTCTGACAACACAGTATCGTGAAAAACATGAAATTTATAAGGTGAGTTGTCAAAAAAGTGTTCTCTGATGAACTTCAATGATTGTATCTCATAATGTTTACTTCCCAACATGAATTTGTGTTCTCTGATGAACTTCAATGATTGTACCTCATAATGTTTACTTCCCAACATGAATTTAATATAACATATTTTCATTTGAAACAGCGCACAACTATGAATGGATCAATTAAGTACTACAAATTGAATAAATTACACTGGTCAACATGATTTTTGACTCATCAGTACCAATAGTTGCACTTAATGCAGTTTTTTTATTGTGTTTTCAAATATGTATTTGGAATTTCTCCATCACCCAAAGTTTTTTTTTTAATTTCAATTTCAATTAATGGATTTAAATAATTATTTTTTAATAAACATTTTTTCGTCCATTTGTCCATCTTGGCACATGAGCGATGAGCACGGGGAACACTTTCATCAGGAGATTTCAGCTATGGAAAAGAGATATCAAGGCAAATGGAATCCTAAAATGCTGGCCAATTATTATTTGACCATCAAGAGGGATGCTCCACAGGCAAAATATAGCAGAAAATCGCCATTTCTTATTTTATAGGTGAGTCCGAATGTTCGAATATAATGTAGTAACAAATGTAGAAAATATTAAAGTGTTTGAAATTATAAATGCCTGTCTCTCGGAAACCTTGCAAGATGGAGAAAAACTGATATCATATTTGAATTCAGGAGAAAAAAATACTATCAGAATCACATATTTTTCTTTCTGAGACAAAAAAAAAAGTTTCTTTTTTGTTGCTTAGTGTAATTATCCATTTTGGAACATTAAATAAAATGATTTACATTAAATTATAATTAATTATGACTCTCTTCTACAATGACTTCTTCAAGCATTACATGAAACATGATTTGTATAATCCTTTATTTATATTTTATTACTATATTTATAGTTATTTATTTCATAAATTACTATCGTTTCATTCCCGATTATAGTCTTCGTCAATAAAAAAATGTTGTTTTTAAAGTGAATGACAATTGCTGTTTTTATTCAATAACATGCTCATGACAAAATAACTTTGGTTTCAATTTACGTTACTTTGTTTTCCAGATTCACAGCATTTGCATACGGGATTCTGTTACAAACAACATTGCGTAGAGTTTTAAGATACAAGGGAAAAGGTCAAAATAAATGAATTTGTCATAATGCAAATTATTTGCTGACTCACAATATAGCTGATAATATAATTGTAAGTAATTTACTTTAATATTACTAGGTAATACTAGAACATCACTTTCCATCTTCTAGTTTACATACCTTAATCTTTGAATTACGTGAATACACAGTCTTTGAAACATTTGACGCACCATTTGATTTGGACACTTAATAAGAATTTGCACTGGCCACCAATCGTTGTGAGCCATATGATGTAAGAACCATTCACACGCTGCTTGTGATGCGTTGAACTGTTTTGTTAGTAGCTCCACCCATTGCACCATAGTAGGCTATAACAACAAATATTAATTAAATTAATCATTTTATCCTATGAACAAAATATATTAAAGAAAGGAATAATTTAATAATTGAGTTTGTATTTTTTAACATTCTTACCTCATATGTTTGTTTTGTTAGACGATGGTTTCAAAGCTTATTGCTACATCTTCAGCTTGTCACAAACTGAAGATGGAGCAATAAGCTTTGATACGATAATCCAACAAAACAAACATATGAGGTAAATTAAGGTAGGATTTTTTATCACTCATCTCATATTGTTCTTCTTATTTGACTATAAACTAGTTTCGGAACATAGTTTTTGTTCCATCCTCAGTATCGTCACGACCGTTGTTCTGTCGTCTTGAAGAGCAGTTCTTCGCTCCTTCCATTTGCTGACTCAAAAATCTTGAAACCAGGTCATTTTCAGTCAGCCAATGGAAGGAGCGAAGGACAGCTTTTCAAGACGACAGAACAACAGTCGTGATGATACTGAGGATGGAACAGAAACTATGTTCCGAAACTGGTTTATAATCAAATAAGAAGAACAATGAGGTAAGTGATAAAAAATTCTACCTTAATGAATATACCTCATAGTGAGAATTCCTAAAATAAGTAATATGAAGTAAATGTTACTTCCTAGTGATTAAAAAAAAAGGAATAATTTATTTAATTGAGAATCCTGAAAGCTGATTATTTATATTTTTTTTGTGATTTGAGTCCTTGTATATTTATAGATTTCATTGGGAAACCATTTAACATTTTTACCAATAGAAAAGGACAAACCTGGTAGAACAAAAGGAGGACTGCCAAAAATAATGTGGACTAATGGTGTTTTAAGCAGTATGAGGGAAAAGGATTGGGCAATGAGAAAAACGTGGGGAGAGAATGACAGAAGATTAATTGGGTTGCAGAAAGATGTGAAACTGCTAAACAAATAAATAAACTTTTTGAGGATATTTTAATTTTCAACAATATTTATATTTTGGAATGAAAAATTAACACTTGAACCAGGTCTTAAACACTGGTCCTCTGGTTCTATGCATCAGTATGTTGTCAGTTACACCATTCAAGCACCAAATTGGGATTCAAAACTCGAACTTCTGGCTCTATGCACTAGTATGCTGTCCGTTACACCATTCTAGCAACAGCCGGGATTTGAATGGTGTAATGGACAACATACTGTTGCAAAGAGCCAAAGGTCCAGGGTTCAAATCCTGGTTCAAGTGTTAATTTTTCTTTCCAGAAAATAAATAACTTATCTACATACAAAATTTGGAAGTTTTCAAAAGACATTTAGAATTAATATATGAAAGAAAAAATATACTTTTTTTTTTAAATGTAGGAATAATTTATGTCAATACAGCTCATTATAAATAAATGAAAAAAATATTCTTTTTATTCCTGTATACACAAAAAAAATTTATAAAGAAGAATGTTTGCATCTATTTTTTCAGATCTTAATTGTATTCATTGTCTTTATCATTTTATTGAATACATACACAAAGATCATATAATTTTTAATAACCCATACATCTTTCTGAAAAAAAAAAAATTATATTCAGGAATCCTTATCAAAAATTGGTAATGCCATTTTCAAAGAATAGACACGAAAGACCACAAAATCGAAGCAATATAAATGAAAATAAATTAACACCGAACAGAGATTTTACAATATTATTTGTATTTTAACAATTTAATTAGAATTTTCTTTTACATTCATCAAACTTTCTTTTTTATCTATCTATCTATCTTCGGGTTTTTACAGCTGCTGCCGTCTTCCCGTGCCAAACCTCCAAAGCCTACGGTCTTGGGCATCTTCGATGCTTAGCCCTCTAGCTTGCATTACTGTCTTCATGTTTTCCTTCTTTTTTAAATTCATCAAAATTTCTTTATATCATCATGAAAAAGTCACATGCAGGGGGAAAAAAAAAGATTTCCCCAAGACGAGCCTAGTGGAAGTTTAAAACACTGAGATAAATTCATAAATTAATAAGTCATTTTTACATCTTACCTCATAGTTCATGTTTTATTAAACAGGGGAACTGAGTCATAATGTTGGTTGAAGATGAGAGACATAGTTCTCTTGAAAACTGCAGTTCCCATGTTTACTAAAATAATAACTATGAGGTAAGATGTAAAAACGACTCATTAATTTATGAATTAAGAACCTCATAATGTTATTTCCCATACAATTCTATGAACTGAGACAAATATTATTTTGAAAAGAAAAATTAACACTTGGATGGGACTTGAATTCCAGACCTCTGGCGCTACACACCAGGATACTATCTATTCAAGACATGATACAAACATTAAGGGGGATGATGGGTGAAATTTCCATTTTCTACATTTTTTGAGCTAGAGACTTGATTTTTTGTACACACACAATGATTGGTTTAAGTTTCATTCTTGTGAGACATTTATTTTACGAGTTATTAAATATTACATTTTTTAAAAATTTACATATATTATAATTAAATGGGTTCCACAATTTTTAGTAAAATGTCTGATTTTTTTATAAGACCTCTAAAATATTCAGAATTCTTATAATGTGAATACAAAGGCAGAAAAAAAAAATGTACCTTATGCGTGGAATTAAAAAATAATAATAATTGCATACATTTTATTTTTTATTTCTTAAAATACTCCCTCAATCATGAAACCCATGCACTACTTTGTTACCCATTGTGTTTAGGACATATGTAAAAATTTGAATCTTCTAGGACAAAATTTCTGAATTACATTCAATTTTGAATGTACAAAAATGCAGTGAAAATAAAAGTGTGGAAAAACAAGTTTAAAGATTTGCATGCAGGTGGCATTTAACTGGCGCAGCCTTTTAACTCTGACGTAATTTAGGGCACTTAGAAGCACCATAGACCTCTCAATTTTTTAGTACAAAAAAATGTCAGTTTTGATCTTAAATGATCAATTTTTCATCCATCACCTCCCTTAACTTCTTTCCTCATATACAATTTTCTAATCATCTGAAGGCAGATAGTTTTGTGTAATATCTATTTCAGTTTATTTTAATAGCATATACTGAGTTTTGTTATGAAACATAAAATTGTGAATCCTAGAGATATTTTTTAATTAACCTTTCATGTGAACTCCTACATCTAATGGTTTTACAGCATAATGGATAATGGCTAAACAGCCGCTGTACTTGAAATGTACAAATTTTCCTCAAAAATCAGTTGAGCGGTTTAGAAATCTATAAGCAGGCAGAATTTTTATATACAAAGATGAATTACCTTTTCTTTGGCATGTATAAAAGTTTCAATGAAGAATGAAGTGGAGAGTTGTGCTGAAATTTCAGTGAAGTCTGGACCCTGACTCAGCAAAGTTTGTGGAATGTAGCCACATATTTGCCACATGAAACTGTAAGAATAAAATTATGCATATAAAGGCTTCACTTGTAAAATAATAATTTTTATTAAAATGAATGGACACATTCATCAGGTTAAGTGCTGTAAAAACATTTTACATGCAGCATGTTTATCAAGAGGGCCATTAATCTCCGCAGTGATCGTGCAACTATTGCAGGCTAGGAAAAGTTTGCAGATTAGAGGCGTTTCCGCTGTATGCATTCCTTATAAAGATGGCGATGCTAGTTATAAACAATTTATTGTTGATAAGAATCAAATGAATTGTGAATTCTTCTTACCTCTTACATCTATGTTTTTTAACACAGAACTGCAGTATCGGGAAACATCATTCCCATCTTCAGCTATTTTCACGACTGTCAATTTTTCATTATGCCAGTAATTTTCAAAACTACCATCTGGTGTTGATTTGAAGAACTTTGTAAACAAATTTGGTTCATCTGGAAACTCAAAATTCATGCTTCTAGTATGGTTTTTTTAATGTATATCTTTTCCAAAAATGTTAATTCCAAAGGTTTAGATAGATGTTTCAAAAGTTTTGCTTCTTTTTCAATTCTATGATTCTCTAATAAACAATGTGCTGCTATTGCTGATTTTTAAATGTAACCATTTTTTGTTATGTTTCTTAAGTGTTCTTTTTTGTGAGTGTCTAAATTCCTTTGACGATAAAAAATCTGGAATTTATCAAATTAATTGCAAAGATTGCAATAAAGTATACATACGAAAAACAAAAAGGAATTTAGACACTTGCAAAAAAGATCACTTTAGGAACATAAAAAATGATGAAATTAAAAAATCAGCTATAGCAGCACATAGTTTATTAGAGAATCATAAAATTGAAAAAAAGAAGCAAAAATTTTGAAACGTCTATCTAAACCTTTGGAATTAACATTTTGGGAAAAGATATACATAAAAAAACAAAACATACTAGAAGCATGAATTTTTAGTTTCCTGACAAACCAAATTTGATCACAAAGTTCAAATCAACACCAGATAGCAGTTTAGAAAATTATCGGCATAATAAAAAATTGACAGTAGTGAAAACAGCTGGCAATGGGAATGATGTTTCCCAATACTGCAGTTCTGTGTTAAAAAACATAGATGTATGAGGTAAGAAGAATTCACGATTCATTTGAATCTTATTAAGAAAACCTCATAATGTAAAAATTCCCAACTTTATTATATGAATTATGGTTGATGTTTACATTTTGAGTGATTCCAAGTGGCTAATCCTCTTAGCCAAATATAAATACAGCAAACTCCCGATTATCCGTGCGCTTATTATCCAGGTATGACTCTTTTTACTGTATTTTTTTAAAAATACTGTATTTTGTATTATTATGAAAAAATTCTTTATATTTAAACGTGCTGATGTGAACTGCACTTAGAAACTAGCACAATAGAGTAACCTTCACTCACAACCCCCTTCCCTGAAGTGTTTAACGGTACCAACCAACATTCTGAGAATACAATACGATTTCGGAAATTTCCGTTGCATGAGTCACTGAAAGTTTGTTGTTAAAGATTGAGACCACGGACATGCTGTGGGAGTAGGTTTATCACTGGTTAGTAGTGTGGTCATAGGTGGTTACTAGTGTGGGAATTGCTGATTATTTGTCATTGCTGGTTATAAGTGTGGATATCAGTGGTTACTAGTGTAGTTGTCGCTGGTTACGGTGGCCATTTTGAATAACTGTCATAACCAGAGTCGTCATGACAGGAAATAGTCCCACTTTTATTTTCTCATATTTACGAGTAAAATAAAATAATGATTACTTATTTTAGGAATTCTCACTATGAGGTATATTCATTAAGGTAGCTTCTCTCGCAAGATGTGCACCTGAGAAAAAAATACCATCTGTAGTGAAAACTTCAAACTATATCTCTGTGAAATTTCAACATTCTAGCTGCAATACCAAGGTAGAAAAAAAATTATTGTGCGTTACTTTCCGATCCGCCCTCGTATTACATGAACCCTTACAGAAAAAATAAAATTAAAATTACACACTGAAATATAGTGTAAACAAACATTTATACAGCAGTACTTACTTGAAATAAGTGTGTTCAAAAATATTTTTATCCTTGAGGAAATGCATGTTATCCTGCCATATCCAATCTTCCAATTCCTTACTAAGCTCAAAAGTTGGACAATGCTGTTGAGCTGAAGAAGAGCTAGGACCCATGTCGGAACTTGATTTAGGTTCAGGAGAAGTAGCTGAAGCAGGAGTATTTGGTTCCTGATCACACATTTCTTCCTTAGCACCACGTTGTTCCCCATCACGGCTGCACCATTCATAGAATAACATATACGCACTATTCGTCTTCTCAAAGCTGAAGTCCATGAACTTGTCCGTTACTGAGTCATATGTTTTGCTCTAGAAAGTAAAACTTTAAGTAAATATACAAAAATAAAATTCTTCACAATTTTGTATTTCAATTTTAATGAAAAAAAAAGAAGAAATACTATTTTGAAATAAATAATTATGAATATCTTAATTAAGAACCACAATTATATACACTTTGCATTATCATAAGTAATGCCACGAGTGATTTCCAATTTATCTACAGAATTTGGAAATCAAGAGTGGCATTTGTTAGGACTATTTAACGAATAAAATTAAGCTGTTTACTCACAAATAATTATTTAACTATAGTTATTTTAAAATATTTATATATTTAATGTAAACGGCGATGTTTGAAAACAAATGAGAAACAATACGTACGCTTCATCTGCTTCTTTTGTTTATCACTGCAACCAGATCACACTATTTATTGCCAAAGGAATGCAATATTGTAAGAATGCTCTCTAGTGGAGAAAAAATGAAACACATCAAACTGTATATTAATTCATTTCTGATGTCGTATGATGTAAAGTAAAGTGATCCCACAACAGGCCTCAGGAGGCCCTTGGGGTAGTGGGAGGTTAAGGCTCCCACTTTTTCTAGACAATCGGCACTTTATGTCAGCCGGGTTGTCAGCCCTGCGTGACGGCCGCCTTTACCCCCAGAACAAGCATCTGGTACTCATTTTCATTAGAGGCTGAGTCGACCCCAGGGCCATGGTGCCGCCAGAGGGTTTGGGTCAGTTTTAAAAATCCTGACCCCAACGGAACTTGAACCCTCGACCCTCCGGCTTGTAGCTCAGTGCCTTAACCACTACGCTACGGCGTGCCCTAAATATGACAATTATATTTTTCTGGATTGTTACCTGGGAAAAAATACATTTAAGAAAGTGCAAACAGTGGTTTCTTTTTTTGGTGGTATAATCAATTGCTACAAATGTTTTTATATTAACTCCCGCATGCGGCATGTGTTGACATTCATGCACTATATATACAATCTGGTAGCCGTATTTCTCACAGGCTCAGTCACTGTAAAATAATGGTCAGACCTGTTCAGAATATTAAAAAGGAGGAGCCTTCTTTAATATGGTAATTATAACACTGAAAAATATTTCGTGAAACACGACTCTGATTGATTGTAAAACAGAAATAATTGAAACGTGATTGGTCATTGACTCCCATTTGGGGCATGAGTTAAATAGTCATTCTTAATTTTACCCTCTTCCTTCTTACAACTGAACTGTTGACCATCACATGCTGAAAACTAGCTTCAAATTTCTCCCCGAGAAGCATTGTAATGTATCAAGGCCGTGTCCAAAAAAAAGAATCTGCCATTTTTTAAGGCAAGATAATCGTTATCCGGGTCAAAAACTGCATGAAAATTTGGTCCCAAATAGATGGTCATATATCATGTCCTTTTAATGATATCACACTGAAAAGTTTTATGAAAGCAGAGGGGGAAGAAAGTTATGGTGCTGGAAAATTCTAAATGCGAATTTTTAAGGTTAGAGCATGTAACTAATTTTCTTTTCCTTTTCTTTTTCTCCGAAAGTTACATTTTTCATTGCATTGGTACACTTTTCTCAAAAACCATTTAACCCAGGGTCATGAAATTTTCAGAGCATGTTAACAGGTGTATGTGTGTATGAACCAAGCAAGATTGTAAATAAATTTTAGAAAATATTCATATTATATTTGAAGAGAAAAATGTTTGCCTAGACCGAGACCCGAACCCGGGACCTTTGGCTTGCTGGGCCAAATGCTCTACCAACTGAGCTACCGAGGCGAGTTACGATCTAGACGCAAATTTTTCTCTTATATACGTTGTAATTCCCTATCACCAAATGCTTTTGAAACTATTGCTTCTATCTTTGCAAATGGCGGCTTCTTAGTTAAGAAGACATTTATTGGGAATTTAACATTACTTTATAAAGCTAGTAAGGCTTCTAATGATGTTTTTATTAATAATTTAACATTTCTCAATGAAAAATAAATTATATTTGAAGAGAAAAATTTTCGCCTAGATCGAGACCCGAACCCGAAGCCGCCATTTGCAAAAATAGAAACAATGGTTTCAAAAGCATTTGGTGAGAGGGAATTACAACGTATATAAGAGAAAAATTTGCATCTAGATCGCAACTCGCCTCGGTAGCTCAGTTGGTAGAGCATTTGGCCCGGCAAGCCAAAGGTCCTGGGTTCGGGTCTCGGTCTAGGCGAAAATTTTTCTCTTTAAATATAATTTATCTTTCATTGAGAAATGTTAAATTAATAATAAAAACATCAATATTCATATTATTACATTTTTTACAAATATAAGTCATTAATTTATTGACGCATACTAACTACAGCCATACAACCATAAAAATGCATATAATAAAGTAATACTGCATGGTTACATTTTCACACACAGTGATGATGAGCAGTTAAAATTTCATTGCCATCAGAAATACAGGATATGAGTAAAGTGTACCAATGTAAGGTAATGTAATCACATTTTAAAAAATCTTTAAATTAAAAAAAATCCTTCTTCATAACAAAGTGTATGTTAACCATTCCAGGCTAAATCCAAAGCAGGAAGTCCCCAGATATACCATATGCCATAATTCACACAAAATGGCAGTCTTCAACAACCTAGTACATAGATTGGTAACTATACCTATGAACGATGAAAATTTTGAAATAGAAAAAAAGAACACATAATTGAGGTAGCAAAAGAAAATGGTTTTGAGGAAAAAATTATACAAAAAAACAGAAATTGAAAAATGAAAGCACTCTTCAGATAGAAAAGCCAAAGGAAAGGAGATACAAGAAATTTACATATCACCCGTGGGAACACAATAAATTCCAATTTTTTTTTTGGGAAATTCAACATCAAATTAGCACCAAAGAATGAATATAGCTTAAAAAAACTTATGAGAACCAACACAAATGAAAAAATTGAAGATAGTAAAAAATCAGGAAATAAAATAAAATGTGCAGATTGTGATAAAGTATACATAGGGAAAACAAAGAGAAATTTAAACATTAGAACTAAAGAACACATAAGAAATGTAAAAAAGGGAGAAGTGGAAAAATCTGTAGCAGCTCATGTTTGGACACAGAAACACAAAATAGATATAAATACAAAATTATTAAAACAGTTAGAAAATACCAATGAACTCAGAATATGGGAAAAAATCTATATACAGAAGAACAAGGAGAAAATTATGAAATTCTTGGAGAAAGGAGTCTCATTACCAAGTTCTTTGGAACACAGATCCAGAGCCGACAACTTGAAGAAAAGAAAACAACCACTTTGTGATCAAGCTGAAGATGGAGCAATAGCTTTGAAACGATCGTCCAACTGAATAAATATATGAGGTAAGAATGTTAAAGAATACAAACTCAAATATAAAATTATTACTAATCTTGCCATTATTAAACATGTCGCGTTCAAATTTCTTTTTTTACCTTTAGATAAAGATACTCACCATATGAGCTAACAGTTTAATAATATTTATTAAAATTGTGGGCAATTACACATTTTCGTTTTCAATTTCTACAGAAAACAAAGATGTAAGTTTGCAGTTCCCCTATTTCTTTACCAGTGGATTAGGAGATTTAGTGTTATAGTAACAACGCTAAATCAGGGTGTCACTGGAATTCTAGTTAATTTACCTCATTACAATGATAAAAAAACAATAAGAAAATAAAAATACACTATTAAGAAAAAAAAAATCTCTTCTTGAAAAATAAAATCCTGGATTTATGGTACATAAAAAAAATGATATATGAAAGTGATGAAGATTTTCGGGCTGTATGCCGTGGTTGTGAGGCTTGTAGTTCCCCGACGTTTCGCCAGAGACTGCACGTGGCATCCTCAAGGGTTGTCTTGAGGATGCCAGGCGCAGTCTCTGGCAAAACGTCGGGGAACTACAAGCCTCACGACCACGGCCTACAGCCCGAAAATCTTCATCGCGATCATCATAGCAACTCCGGCCGTGAAAGTCTACATGAATACGATATATGAAAGGTCACACAGGCTAATTTAATATATAATATTTTTAATATTGTTAAGGATACATGAGATCATTAGTTTGATCCTTCCGGGAAATTCTCGTATTTGGAGAAGAGCAGAATGGATTCAGAAAGGGTAGATCTTGTACAGATGGATTCTTTACTCTAAAACTACTATTAGAAAAGCACAGGGAATTCAATATAGAAACTCATATTGCCTTCGTTGACTTCATAAAGGCTTTTGACAAAGCAGACAGAAATATATTACTACAAATTTTAGCTGATGATAAGGTTCCACAACAATATATTACTAATATCTTCAACATCTATAAAGATAAGGAAATCTCTGTTAAACAAGATGGCAAATTATCTTCTTGGGAAAAGATCAACACTGGAGTAAGACAGGGATGTGGACTTTCACCGGTGCTTTTCATTATATACATGAATAAATTAATAAATGAATGGAGGAAAACACGAGGATATATACCCATCAATAGGAACCTCAAACTCGATGCTATTCTGTTTGCAGACGATTTAGCTCTTCTGGCACCTTCCGAAAATGATTTGCAACGATCAATTTATAATTTACAAAAAATAGGTGCCAAATTTAATATGGAAATACCAATTAACAAAACTAAAATTATGGCATTTCATGGGAAGGACCCCATACAAAGTAAAATCTGTCTCCAGAATAAAATTTTAGAGAGATCTAATCAATTTAAATATCTTGGATATTATCTCTCTATCTGGGATGAAAAGGATATCCCTGAAAAAGTTACTAGTTATAATAAAAGTTTAGGAATTATTAATCAAGTTATGAAACCATCCCTTGTACAAAAGAACACCAGATTACGTTTATATAACACTTTGGCTAGACCAGTGTTGACCTATGGTAGTGAAGCATGGACACTAAAAAAACAACATGAAAGCAGAATAACGGCTTGTGAAATGAGATTCATGCACAGAACAGCGGGTTACACCAGATGGGATCGGAAAAGGAACACCGATATCTTAAAAGAATTGAAGACTATGCCAATTTTGGAATATATTAAACAGTACCAACTAAATTGGAAACACCATCTTGAAAGAATGAGTTCAAATCGGATCCCCCAAAGCTGTTTATAATTATATACCCAGAGGACGAAGATCACTGGGCCGTCCTATGAAACACTGGAGGGAAAATTTTCTATAGGATCGTAACAGGCCTTGGCCTAATACTTGGAAGGAAGAAGAAGATACATGAGATCACTTGTGTTTTCTCCAATTTTAGCTACAAATCCAATTTTATTAATTTTATTATAAACATGCTACCATCTAAAAAGAAATTGAATACGTTAGATACACCTCATGCGAGTAAAAACAGCTGATGATAGTGATGATGGTCGCTGATACTGCAGTGCTGTGTTTAAAAAAACATAGAAGTATGAGGTAAGAAGAATTCATGATTCATTTTATTCTCATTAAAAACCTCATAATGTTAAAAATTCCCAAATTTATTATATTAAATGAAAATCTAAGCTTATACTTACAGTCATTTCTCCTCCAAAACATTCTGCCGCTATTTGATTTGGATCAAAAGGTTTCACTTCAGCATCATTGAACAAAAACCACTTATCACGATTTGTTGTCGTCCTGTCTCTTATGAAACTGTAATAATGTCCACCATCTGCTGTACCCGTATGCACTGTAACACCTATTAAGTCATATTCGTAACACTCATTGAAGTCTTCAGAATCCGTATCTTCATCCTTTTCTTCAACTGAATGTTTTGTAGCACTACACTCACTGTTATTAACTTCCTTTGTTTCTTTAGAATGTTCAGACTTACGTAACTGAGATTTTCGTTTTTCTTCTGCACAGAAAAAAAAAAGCATGCTATTTATTACTCATGATAACGCATCATTTATATTTAAAAAGAATAATTAAAAACAAATATAAAATCAAACAAAACCAAGATCTATGTAATAAAGCCAAAGACAAAAAATGGAATATTTTAGTAAAGAAGCCAGATAATATTCCAGAAATTCCATGTAAAACTACAGTAGCAAAATTTAGACTGCTTACAGAACATGATTATTTGGTCAAACATTTATATAAAATAGGAATCTACACGAATCCAAATTGTCCTCTATGCAATAAAGACGAAGAAATGAATGAAGAACACCTACAAACCTGTGAAGTATTAACTGTTGGATCCACCATAGAGAAATATTGGAGAGCAAAAACGCTAATGGCTTCGGTGCCAAAGCCCAGCATTTGAAAACAACAATAACATATTTGAAGAGAAAAATATACGCCTGGGGTTTGAACCCAGTACCTTTATATGCTAATTAAATTTTTATAAAATGTTCATCATGCAGGAATAGAGGGAACTTAATGAATTCCTGATCGAGTCCAATTTATGACCTCATTTTGTTGGTTTATGGAATGTATCTCTTACATCTCTAGGTAACACATATGATAACTTTGGCGTTTAATTTTCTCTCACTTCAGGAATACACTAATGCTCTGCCCCTGAGCTATCCTAAGGTCTCTTTGCATTTAAATTAGAGGCCTTAGGATAGCTCAGTGGCAGAGCATTAACATATAAAGCTAAAGATCATGAGTTCAAATCCCAGTCTAAGCGTATATTTTTCTAAATCAATGGTAAAGAGAAAATTTTTTTCCTGAACTGGGAATCAACCTTGAACCTTTAGCTTTCTGTGCTAATGCTCTGTCCACTGAGCTAATTCAGGCTTCATTCCCATCCCAGCAGAAATCCTTCCTTTACCTTTACTCTACTGGCCCCACATTCAATTGCAATGAATCATCATTCACAAATACACAATGAATGGCTTCTACTTTACCATTGATTTACAATAATTTAATTGTGTTTTTATTATTAATTTAACATCATTAGAGGCCTTACTGGCTTTTAAAGTAAATGTTAAATTTCCAATAAATGTCTTCTTAACTAAGAAGCCGCCATTTGCAAAGATAGAAACAATGGTTTCAAAAGCATTTGGCGATAGGGAATTACAACGTATATAAGAGAAAAATTTGCGTCTAGATCGTAACTCGCCTCGGTAGCTCAGTTGGTAGAGCACTTGGCCCGGAAAGCCAAGGGTCCCGGGTTCGAGTCCCGGTCTAGGCAAACATTTTTCTCTTCAAATTTAATTTAATTGTGTTTATTAATTTACTTATTTCTATCATAGTAATAGCTTTAGCTTCTCAATATTAATTTAATAAATAATGCTATAGCTGTGTGGAGTCCCTTCATGTCTTCTTCAGGTAGAAGCCATTCATTGTGTATTTGTGAATGATGATTCATTGCAATTGAATGTGGGACCAGTAGAGTAAGGTAAAGGAAGGATTTCTGCTTGGATGGGAATGAAGCCTGAATTAGCTCAGTGGACAGAGCATTAGTACAGAAAGCTAAAGGTTCGGGGTTCGATTCCTGGTTTAGGCAAAAATTTTTCTCTTTACCATCGATTTACAATAATTTAATTGTATATGATATTGACTTAAATTTCCTCCCTCTTTCATCAGGACATAATTTTTGGATTATTTTTCAATTAATTTAAGCTACTAATAAGCAGACAGTGGTGGATTTTATATATCTGTTGTGCTATGGATTTTTTTTATATTTTAAAAACGATTCAATTAATAGTAAGTTAATTAACCCTCTAATGCATAACTCAGTGTATACCTTGATAATGCTGTGGCATGAGATGCTTCTCGACGTAACCAGACATATCAAGTCTTAATGGAAATGAAAAATGGGTGTTAACCTTCTCCTTGAGCATTGTCACCATGTTGAACGTGTATCTCATAGTGTTAAAACACAAAATATGTGGCAGCTTCTTGAAACACGCTCTGTAAAAATCATAAAACCAATTTATTAAAATGTTTTTTGGAAGTATTTTTAGAAAAAAATCAGACTACAAAGAAGTAAAAAACACAAAACAAGAAAATAAATTATTCTTTCAATAATGCAAGGACATGCATTACAGTCACTAATTGGAATATGTTGACTATCAAGGAAAGAAATTACCAAAAATCCCCTAGTTTATTAAAGCTCGCTTTACAGTTATTTTATTAGAATCTAACTCACCTTTTCTCAGCACGAACTTTCTTCCCACATTGAGAACATGTGTACATATTGTCACCCTCTAAAGTATCCTTAACTGTCACTTCATCCAGTGACTCGTAGAGATTACGCATATCAGCTACCTGACAGCGTACTGTGTAGAATTCTTCAAGTGTTCTGCTTACATGTTCACAATCCTTAAAAATTTAAAAACTGCATTAATTAAGTTATGTAGATAGGAAATAACACTATGAGGTTTTTTAATATTGTTTATTTTTTATTATTTCACTCACCTCATACTTCATAATTCATAGCAGACCCAGGGTTTCTTCACATCATTTGTGACATTCTCAATGCTGTGTCACATTCACAACTGACAACCAACGGCCTTCTATCCTGCAGACTGACCTCCGCGCCATCTGGTGGCCGACCGAAGAATTTCCAAATCAGTCCTCTCTCCTTATAACCGGGTATTTCAAAATTCATAGTTGTATTTTCATTCTTGCATATGTAAATTTTTTCCCAAATCGGGAATTTATCAAATTAATTGTAAAGATTGTGAAAAGATATACATAGGAAAAAACAAAAAGGAATCTAAATACAAGATTGAAAGAACACCTCAGAAATGTTAAAAATGGAGAAACCGAAAAATTTGCAATAGCTGCACATGCCTGGTCAGAAAAACATAGAATAGAAACCAAAACAAAATTACTTAAACAATTGGAAAAACCGAAGGAACTCACTATTTGGGAAAAAATTTACATATGCAAGAATGAAAATACAACTATGAATTTTGAAATACCCGGTTATAAGGAGAGAGGACTGATTTGGAAATTCTTCGGTCGGCCACCAGATGGCGCAGAGGTCAGTCTGCAGGATAGAAGGCCGTTGGACGTCAGTTGTGAACGTGACACAGCATTGAGAATGTCACAAATGATGTGAAGAAACCCTGGGTCTGCTACGAATTATGAAGTACGAGGTGAGTGAAATAATAAAAAATAAACAATATTAAAAAACCTCATAGTGTTATTTCCTATCTACATAACTTAAGGAATTTAGAAACTCGGACAAAAGAACATTTCAGAAATATTAAAAATTGTGAAATTGAAAAATCTGCAATTGCTGCACATAGTTTATTAGAACATCATAAAATTGGAAGAGAAGCTAAACTTTTAAAACAAGTAGAGAAGCCTTTGGAATTGACAGTTTGGGAGAAAATATACATTCAGAAAAATGAAGATAGATCAATGAATTCTGATATCCCTAACAAAATTACTTTGATTTCGAAGTTCATAAATTCAACCATAGATGGTGGCACTGAAGATGTTGACAATAGAACAGTTGACGGCCGAAGAATTTCGTCAATCGGAGTTATGGCTGAGGATGAACACGACTGTGTTTGAAACCACGGTATCATGGAAGCATGAATCCTATGGGGTGAGTTGTTTAAACGAAATGTTCTCTGATGAATTTTAATGATTATACCTCATAATTAAGTTATGTAGATAGGAAATAACACTATGAGGTTTTTTAATATTGTTTATTTTTTATTATTTCACTCACCTCATACTTCATGAAGTATGAGGTGAGTGAAATAATAAAAAATAAACAATACCTCATAATGTTTACTTCATCATCATCATCATCATTGTCCTTTCAAGTATTAGGCCCAGTAGCCCGTTTCGGTCTCCCGCCATCTCCGAAAAGGTCGACCCACAGATCTTCTGCCTCGAGGAATGTAGTGAAGAATTTGTTTTGGTATTCTGTGACGATCCATGCGCTGAATATGGGCTAGCCAATTGTTTCTATATTCTTGGAGGTATTCAGATATAGGTACAATGTTTAACTCTGGCTATTGTTGAATTTCTTTGGTGGTCTAGAAGGCTATAACCTGCAGTTCGTCGCAGAAATTTCATCTCCGTGGCTGTAATATGACGATCATCCTGAGTTCTGATGGTCCAAGCTTCACTGCCATAACAGATTATGGGTCTAGCGAGAATTTTATAGATTTTCATTAATTACTTCCCCACATTAATTTAATATAAACCACATAGTGTTACTTCCTTCAAATATTAAATTGATTTAATTGATTTTACAATTAAAACTTTCAACCCTGCCGCTAGTCAGGAAGTATGCATGGTGGACTTACACAAGAAACGTTTTAATAATGAAATAATACTAATAACTTACCAAGGATACTACATTATTGCTGATTACACCACCAAAGAGGGTTTTGACTAGTTTCTTCAATTCAGGTGTCATCTCCTCCAATTTCGACACTAAATCAATAAAAAATTCAGCCATATCTTTCTGTTCACCAGTATTCAGAGGCTGATGATCCATTGTGTATACCTTACAAAAACTACGAGGATTGTATGCTTTTCTCTCGCTTTCCTGAAACGTGATATAAATGTAAGTTCACATTTTCTGAATTTCAATTAACTATTAATTAAAATTAATTACATCATCCTGCTAAAATAATATAAATACTGTCTAATTAAGCTTACAGTAACAAGGTGACCAGATGTCCTACATTTCAATATCATGTCCGGTTGACCTAGAATGAGTGCTACAATTGTAGATTTGTAACTTTTAAAAGAATAATTTATTTTTATTAGATAATTCATGGATGCCCATAAAAAAATTAATTCTACTTTACCTATGTGAGATCTTAAATCTCAACACACCAACATGCTTAGTTTGCATGAAGGAGAAGGTTGCAATTATTTAACTTTTATAGGAACCAATCACTATGAGGTTTAATTTATGGTGAAATTAAATGTTTCTTACCTCTCCTCATATAAATCTTATAAGTTGATCGCGATTTCGAGACTATAACTTTCTCATCCTCAGAACTTTCTTGGTGACTGGTGTTATGTCGATCGGAAGAAACTCTTCTTCTTCCCTCTGTTGGTGGACCGATGAACCTCTGGATCAGGTCATGATTTGCAGGAATTTCGAAGTTCATATGAACTCCCGCAAATTTTGACCTGATCCAGAGGTTCATCGGTCCACCAACAGAGCGAAGAAGAAGAGTTTTCTTCCGATCGACATAACACCAGTCACCAAGAAAGTTCTGAGGATGAGACAGTTATAGTCTTGAAATCGCGATCAACTTATAAGATTTATATGAGGAGAGGTAAGAAACATTTAATTTCACCATAGGTTGCAATTAACTTGAAAATTGTAAGTGTTCACTTTCTCTTTGTTCTTGGCTTTTGAGTGATTGATGTTAACAAAGTGATACTAGAAAATAGCTTCCAATAAATCATTTAGTGTTTTGCAATATGACAAGTAGTTTAAATTTAAATTAAACCTCAAAGTGGTATTTCCTATAATTGTTCAATGATAAGTAGTGATCCAGAAAAATGTTTTTTTCTTAACCCGTCTGCGCCGACATCCATACGTGGTATAGACCCTCTCTTCTTCACTTATTGCCGACATCTATACGTGGTATAGACCTATGCAGGCATGTTTTCTTTTTGTTCTACAATTATGCAATTTATTTGTGTTTAACGTAGAAATTATGAGCTTTCAGGACATATGAATAAAAATAATATTTGTGTAAAATTTAATTTCATATTATTTTTTTAAAAAATCAGATGAGATTGAAGTAATCGTAATTTTCTCTAATGCGCGCGACCTTTTCATTTGTTTTTTTACTGTTGTATATTCTTATATTTGCATATAAACAATATAGTTTTGAAGCCTAAGATCTTAGCTTTCTTTCTAAGTGTATGAATCAGCTGTGATCACATTTTGTGCATGTGGCATTGAGGTTGAAGTAGTTTCTTACTTCAACACTCAATGGCACACAGACCTAGCTTTGTGCTGCTTTCTGCAGGGCTTCTAATAAACTTATACACAATCTAATTTTTCAGGTCGATAAAATGATATACAAGCTATCGATTGATATATAAATCGACCTGTTTAGGGGAATACCTGATTTATTTTGCCTCTTTCAAATAGATGTTACTTACAAGGAATCAGTCTGAGGCGCGGTATCGTGCGTTATATACGTAATTATGGCCAGTCGTAACCTAAAAGACACTTCATCAGAAAAATTACCCCTAAAAGTAATAAATTGAAACCTCAAAGGAGGTGTGTTGTTTGTACTAAACATGGGAGAAGAAAGACATCTGTTTATTGCTGCCAGGAATGTGATGTAGGTCTGTGTATTGAAGAGTGTTTCGAGCTGTATCACACCAAGCTCAACTACTAAAGTGATGTGATTTTTTATTTCTAAAATTAGTAGTACTAAAATAAGAGAAAATTATTTTTATGGTCTGTGTAGTTGTAAATAACTGCTGTACAATTTTTATACGAATCCAAGCAATAATTCAGATTCTAAGTATAAACATTGCTATCGCTTTGACACAAGATTGAGCTTGAGTTCACTCTTCTAAATATTCATTCTGATTTTGGTTATGTCAGCTGCTTTTGTATATATAAGTTACAGATGAATCAACACTATGCCACACAATATATTTAGTGTGTCACAGAAACAGGGGTGTCTAATGTGAGCAAATCAAATTATTTAGTAAAAATGTGTATCATGAAAGAGAAACTCAGATTTCAAATTTTTTTTAATAGTTTATAAAGGCTACTGAACTCCATACGGTATGTATTAAATTTCTCATTTATTTCTGAGCTAACAAGTAAAAATTTCGTTCAAATCCATCAATATTTAAAAAAGTTATGATCGTTTATACAAATCAGTGTTCTAGGAATACTAAAATGTTAAAATGGCCTCCGTCCATGCAGTAGGAAAGCAAGTAAAAGGGTGCGTCACTGACGGGTTAATGAAATATCCTACATTTTGATGTAAAATCCTACATTTAAAATCTCAGTATCCTTTTGAGCTGTAGTCATCTGGTAACCCTATCCAATATGCAGAGAAATAAATAAAATAAGATAAAAGTTAAAAATTAAAATGTATCTGTTGTCAGGTGCCATCGTCCTCAACTTTGTTAAAATGATGTATATAAAATATTAACTGGATGCCTTTCGGAAATTAACTTCCATCATCAGCAGGATGAGCTTCTGCTGATGATGGAAGTTAAGTTCCGAAAGACCTCCAGTTAATACTTTTATATACATCATTTTAGCAAAGTTGAGGATGACGGCACCTGCCAACAGGTACATTTCAATTTTTAACTTTTTTCTTATGACTATTCACCTCAACGGAATTTGATATGAATTTTATTAGTAAGAAATAAAAAAAGTATCACATATCCAAAACTATCCCTATGCTGTTAAATATAACTCTTTGTCCATTTTTTTTTTTCACAACTTTCACACAATCTAAAATTGCAAGCCTTGTCAGAGGTAAGTAGCATATTTCAATACACTTAAGTAATTTTAATATTTAGAACAAAAAAGAACAAAAAACAATAAAAGAGAACCTAAAAAATTACATAAAATCAACAAGCAGTACAAAAGATAATATCTTTAATAAGAATTTCAACATTAAAGAGTTAAACATAGCCATTCATAGTTTAAAATCAAACAAATCTCCAGGAGCAGATAATATACATGCAGAATTTCTCAAACACCTTGGCAATAAAGCCAAAACTCAATTGCTCTCCCTTTATAATCTTTCTTGGAACACAAAAGTTCCTGATGATTGGAAAAAAGCTATTATAATACCTATTTCGAAAACAAAAAAATCAACAAATACTTTTTCAAATTATCGCCCAATAGCACTAACTAGTGTAATTGTTAAAATTATGGAAAAAATGATTTCAAATCGATTAAATTGGTATTTAGAAACCAATAATTTACTTTCACCCAATCAAGCTGGATTTAGAGAATTACAATCAACAAATCAACAAATTGTACACCTAAGTCAAGCTATTAAAGACAGTTTCAACAGAAAAGAAGACACTCTGGCAATGTTCGTTGATTTCCAAGGAGCATATGACTCTATTTGGAGATATAAATTATTAGAAAAAATGCAGACTTTAGGCATTCAAGGGAATATGCTACTCTGGATCAGCAATTTTCTCATCCAACGGTTCATCGCTACAAAGTATAATAATCACCTCTCTAAATACCAACAAACACATCGAGGTTTACCACAGGGTTCTGTACTCAGTACCATTCTCTTCAATATCTACATTAATGATCTACCTAAGCATATAGAAAAGCTCGAAACGAAAACCCTACTTTTTGCTGATGATGTTGTAATATGGGTCTCCAAACCGAAAAACCAAAGTCAACAATTAATAACCATAGCCCAACAATCACTAATACAGTTAGAGAATTGGACATCCCAGAACTTAATGAAGATAAATATACAGAAAACAAATTATCAACTATTTACATTAAGAAAGAAACCACTACCCATCACTCTGAAATTGGAGGGTGAATTATTAACTCAAACACATGAAGCAAAATATTTAGGAATAACTCTGGACACAAAATTAACATGGAAGAAACACATGGAGAATATATGTACAAAGATAGAAACAAGGTTACCATTATTAAAACGATTAGCAGGGAAAAAGTGGGGTTGCAACACACAAACCCTAAACACCTTCTACCAAATGTACATAAAACCTGTACTTCAATATTGTGAAGAAATCCTAGTAACTACTAAAGTGGAAAAACTTAATAAATTGCAGAAAACCAAACCAATCCTCCGTCTGATAACAGGAGCCGTTAAAACAACACCAATCACTGCCATGCAAATCTTAACAAATAACCCAAACATAGCATCTGAAATTGAGAAAACAGCAGTCACACAGTATGAAAAATTTTTAAGGCTACCCCAAAATAACTGGACCCAAAGAAAACCACAAGTATGTTTAAAATCTCAGCAAAGCTTCCTAAGCATTGTACAAGAAATCAAACAGAAATTGCAACTTCCACATTCAAAAGAAAATATGCAGATGAGAAACAACCCTCTAGAATTTTTGGAAATCGAATATAACCTTCATTTAACAGAAGACATCAAGAAATCTGAAACTCCTCCATATATTTTAAAACAAATGTCACTGGAAATGATAAATCTAAGATACCCAGCTCCTGAATGGATACATATTTTTACAGATGGCTCCAGCCTACCAAATGATGGTGGCACTGGTGCTGGTGCAGTATGTCCACTTTTTTCCTTTTATCGTAAACTAAACACAAATTCAACAAACTTTGATGGCGAAATTCTAGCAATTTTCTTAAGTTTACAAAATCTTTTATATCACATCCAAAAATTTACAAAAGTTGTAATTCTATGTGACTCCAAAGCAGCCATTCTTGCTATAACACGAGACACAACACCCAAAAGCATCAAAATTATTGAATGTCACAAAATGATAAAACATTTATCCCGTCTACATAAAAAAGTTGTACTTCAATGGATTCCGGCCCATTGTGGAGTGACAGGCAATGAAATAGCCGATTTTCTAGCCAAGAAGGGTAGCAAAATTGTTTCAAACCCAACTCTCTGCTCCAGTTTCCTTTCACTCTATCAAAAGAATTATCTCAAATAAATACATCAATAAACTTAGAGAAGAATACACCACCAAAACATCTGGAAAGGAATGGGAAAATCTACAAGCTTATGACATTACTACATTACAAAGAAAATCTGCAGTAGCAACATTTGGACTGCTAACGGGACATGACTGCTTGAATAAACACCTACACAGAATTGGCATAACAGATTCACCTAAATGCCCTTTTTGCAATTTAAATGAAGATATGGAAAGAAACCATCTCCTCCGTTGTCCAGCTTTTGTAGAAGAGACCAGCCTTTCTGCTAAATATTGGAGTGCAAGAGAGCGAATGATTTCATTATCAAGTGCTCGACATTAGATACCAACCAACCATATTTAAAAATACATAAAAAATTAATTTTATTTATCACATTGTTCCTAATTGATCCTAAAAAAGTATACAGTAAAAACAAGTAATCTAAATTGAAATATGAAATCATTTTCAATTAAAAGAGATAAAATATAAAATCAATAGTGATTCATAAACTTTTGCAAAATGAAGATTTATACAAGACACATTTATATATAGAGAAAAACAAAGAAAACAAACAATTTTAAAATCTTTAAGATGCTATATTACAAAATAAAAGAATCTTGCTATAAGGACTGAACATTTTTTTGGTCCCTTCTCTGTATTCACACTGTCCATGAAAGCATCAATATTTCTTTATTTCCGAGCATCCCATTTTAGAAAAATGGCTCTAAATTTCTTGAAACTAGGAAGAGAAATAATAGAAGAATATTTAAATCTTACAAAACTTTGTATCGACAATAATTTTTTCACCTTCAATGAAAAATTTTATAAACAAATCTCGGTCTGGCTATGGGAAACCCACTTTCATAATTTTTGGCAAATTCATTGATTAGTTATTTAGAGTGTCATATCACCACTACTTCTCCCTGGATGTTTAAATGTTGATATAGATATGTGGATGATATTTTCTCTGTCATAAATTCTAAATATATTGAAGAATCATTGAAATTACTCAATTTCCAAGATGGATTTGTAAAATTTACTATGGAATTAGAAAAGAATAACCACATCCCATTTTTGGACCTCTACATAAATAAGGAATGAACTACAGCAAATAATTAAATTCAATATATACAGGAAGGATACTCATATTGACAATTATAAAGACTTCAAGTTTCAATCCATATTGTGCATAAACATGTAATTTTCGATAGTTTGAATTATAGATTATTAAATGTTCCACTAAATAAAGAAGATTTTAAGAAAGAATACAATCACATTTTGAACATAGCTAATTTAAATGGTTTTGGAAAGGAAATAATTATAAATAAATTAAAGAAATTCAGACAACAAAAAAGATTAAAAGAATATACCACCCTACAATTTGATTCAAAGAAAGGAAAAAGAATTCAAGCAAATTACTTATCATCCTGAAATACATAACAAATTTCAAAAAAGAATTTCAAGAAATTCAATATAACATTGGCACCGATAAATAAATTTAGCCTTGGTACGGCTTTTTTTCGATGTTCTTATTATTAATTTCATACATCTCAATGATGGATAAATCATATTTGAAGAGAAAAATTATACGCTCAGACCGGGACTTGAACCCGGGACTCTTGGTTTTCTAGTCCAAGTGCTCTACCATTTGAGCTACCTGAGCTCAGGTAGCCTTGGTAACCTATGAGTAACCAATAAGAAATTGAACACCCCAGATACTAAAAAAATCTGGAATTTATCAAATTAATATATCAAATTTGGGAATTTTTAACATTATGAGGTTCAATTCATAAGTATTAAATGAATCGCGATTTCTTCTTACCTCATACTTCTATGTTTTTTAAAACACAGCACTGCAGTATCAGCAACCCATTGTCACCATCCTCAGTCGTGAAAACAGCTGAGGATGGTGACAATGGGTCGCTGATACTATAGTGCTGTGTTTTAAAAAACATAGAAGTATGAGGTAAGAAAAAATCACGATTCATTTAATTCTTATTTATCAAATTAGTTGCAAGGACTGCAATAAAGTATACATAGGAAAAACAAAAAGGAATTTGGACACTCGCACAAAGGGACACTTTAGAAACATTAAAAATGGTGAAATTGAAAAATCAGCTATTGCAGCACATAGTTTGTTGGAGAGTCATAAAGTTGAAAAAGAAGCCAAACTTCTAAAACATTTGGTGGAAAAACCTTTAGAATTGACAGTTTGGGAGAAGATAAATATATTCAGAAGAACAAATTTAGATCCATGAATTTCAAAATTCCTAATGAACAGGACCTGATCTCGAAGTTCATCAAATCAACACCCGTATGACGTTATAGATAGAAACTCCAATGAAAATCCGGTAATCATAATATCCGTTGAAAATGGGAGGGATGTTCCTCTTGAAAACTGCAGTTCCCGTGTTTAAGAAAACATAAATTATGAGGTGAGATGAGAAATGACTCATTCATTCATTGAATTAGGAACCTCATAATGTTATTTCCCATATTTAACTATGAATCAATATTTATTATTGTTAAATTATTTTCAGTCTGATCATCTTACCTTAATATTAATGTTGATTTGTTCTTGGACATGTTTTAAAACAATTGTTTTATCGTCAGCTTGTCCAGACTCTAATTTATTAAAACAGTTAGAAAATATGAAAGAGCTGACTATTTGGGAAAAAATCTATATAGTCAGAAGAACAAAAACAGAGTTACGAATTTTGAAATACCGATGGAGCGTGACCTTGTTTGGACAAGCTGACGATAAAACAATTGTTTTGAAACATGTCCAAGAACAAATCAACATTAATATTGAGGTAAGATGATCAGACTGAAAATAATTTAATTAAAATGAGCTCAAAATATCACTTCCTAAAATTAAATATTTATTATTGTTTTCTATCATACTGTAATATTGAGGTACTTACCAACAGATAAGCAAACATTCTTTGCAATTCTCGCAATGTATGCGCATGCTTACTATCATTATCACACTTTGCACGTAAAATGGAAGTACGTGCTTGTGGCATCATATATAAATGTTGCATACATGAAGCCATGTAACACGTTGCACCTAAATTTGTTAATCCAACATAACCACAATCTGAACGACCATCTTCATGTGGCCAATAATCCCATGGATAAGGTGAGTTTGGACCTAAAATATAAAAAAAGAATTTTATAAATTAGGATTCAAATCTCCAGGATACAATAATATTAAATTTATATAAATGTTGAAATGATTAGCTCTGTGAAATCCATCAGTCGATAATACAAATTTCTTTATAAGAAGCAGGCAGAAGGCATGTAGAACAAAGGTTCATGGACTCGCGTATGCAGGATCGTATAAGAGAAAAAAAAAATCCATTTAAATTGAGATGCCTAAATAGCACAGTGGTTTAGTGTGCTCATAAGTAGAGTCCGGAAGTTAGGCACTTAAAAAATTCAAAATAGGCAGGCAAAAAGGCATTAAAAATCATTAATTTTTTTTTGTAAGCCCATGTTTTCCCTTTACAGAGATTTAGGCGCTCTCCCCCTATAGGGAAGAATTTGAACCATACTAATTTTAGTTACACTTGTTTTCGTATAGATGTCATTCTGAGTGGTCTGTGGTCAGCGTTCTGCCTCATACTGACATCTAGGAAACCAAGGTAGTACTAGGATGGGAAAATTCGGTGAATTTTGCTTAGAGGCCTTTTCATTCAGGCTTAAGGATTTTTTTACGAGCCTGAAAATCTTCAGACTCGGGACCCATGGCTTAAAGTCCCTCTCGGAGGACTTGCTCCTTGGATTTTTCCGTTCTAAAAAATCCATCGACCCTGGCTGGGTTTGAACCCGCTGCCCTCGGGACCAGAGGCAAGGAGCATAACCCCTAGTCCACCGTGGCCAACTAAAAATCATTAATATAGGCACTAAAAAATTCAAAATAGGCTCTTACAAAAAATGGACTACAACATAAATTTTACAGCCTTACGTAAAGAATATAACATATGCTATCAAATCATACGAAAATATCAGAGATGATTTTGGAACTTGTTTTGCCTTTTTACAAAGAGCATACTTATACAGCATGATTCAAAATTGACTTTACAAGCTTATAGAAATCTATTTAGAAGACCTACAGAATTGATTTAAATGTCATATCATAGCACAACTCATCAAGTTTTCACCTATTCAGTCAACGTGGTTCAATGTGGCTTCCGTTGGTCATGCAGCAAACATCCAACCTGAAATCAATCTCCTCCCACACACGTTGCAGCATATCCGGCTTCAGTAACGCAGCTGTGGCGGTGATTCGGTTTCGGAGCTCAGCAAGATTGGCAGGTAGGGGCAGAATGTACACTTTAAGGAACCCCCATAAGAAAAAGTCCAGTGGCGTTAAATCAGGAGACCAAGGTGGCCATGTTGTTGGTCCCCCACGACCAATCCTAACAAATGTTTGGTGCCAAGAATAAATTGTTGGCCTGCTAGGAGGATCCTTACCATACTGGGTATGAAATCTATGCTGAACAATTGTCGCAGATTTAGTTTCTTCGAAAAAAACACACAACGAGCACGCTCGGCACATGTGAAAGCAGCCATTTTGATATATGAACTACGTTAGCGCACGCAGTGAGAGAACTAGGTACTATAAAACTATGTCGGTGAAAACTTGATGAGTTGTGCTATCATATGACATTAAAACCAATTCTGTAGGTCTTCTAAATAAATTTCTATAAGCTTGTAAAGTTGTAAAGTCAATTTTGAATCACGGTGTATTTTTTAGTGTATACGTGCTGTGAAACATGGCATTTCTTCGTGCAATTCACTGAAATTTTACACACTTTGCAAAGCAATATTGAACTGTCACTTGGTAATATTTCTGCACCAAATTCTTTCATGACATTGGTCAGTTTGTCTTTTACTGTAGTTCTTTCTTTAGGCATCATAGAACAACTCTTCTTCTTCTTCTTCTTCCTTCCAAGTATTAGGCCAAGGCCTGTTACGATCCTATAGAAAATTTTCCCTCCAGCCTAAATAGTACGATCCTTCCGCGAAATTCTTGTATAAGACTTGAAAGCATAATAATAGTCCCTTCGATTAGTTGCTGGCCAAAGGAAGGCAAGACCAGTGATGGGGCTGCCATCTTATAGCCTCTGGTCAGGCTTTTCTGGAGAAGAAAAGAAAATAAAGGAAAGAAGAAATGGAAGAAAGGAAAGACTCCCTAGCCCTCGGATGCCCTAATAGCGTCGGGGTCGAAAAAACAAAAAAAAACAAGAGTTAACCAAGAGAATTTAATTAAGGTAGAATATTTTTATCACTCACCTCACATTGTTCTTCTTATTTGATTATAAACTACGAACAACGGTCGTGACGATACTGAGGATGGAACAGAAACTATGTTCCGAAACTAGTTTATAATCAAATAAGAAGAACAATGTGAGGTGAGTGATAAAAATATTCTACCTTAATGAATATACCTCATAGTGAGAATTCCTAAAATAGGTAACCAAGAGAAGTTAGATAGTAAAGTTAAAAGAGTGCAAAACACAAGTAAGTGGAAGAAATGTTTTGCTCAGCTTGGGCACCTTGTGGTCGCCATCCACATATCCCCTAGATGAGGACCCCTGAGGGTAAAACTGTTCTAAAGGTAAAAAAGTAAAATAAAATAAGCCACATACACTTGTCGCACTACTTTGTCTTTGAAGCATGTACCTATGAATGAGGACTATAGACTGAATTCAGTGTTACCAACACCAAAAATAATATTGCCACTCACTTAAAGGTTTCAGCACGAGGTGTGATACAGAAAGAAAGCTTGAGCCGTCTACCTTTTTTGTCACTCAGCAATGTTGTATGGAAAGGAGCAAAGCTGTACTATAGAACTTTCTCCTAGCCATAGAGCCGGAGCATAATACAATGGAACATAGCTTAGGGCTATTTCGCTTAATGGGAGTGCATGAGATGTAAAAATACAATAGCTAGTACATGTTATTTCGCCTAACGCTTAACCTTTACACTGCTACGAACGGGTATATCCGTTGGCAAAGAAAATGCTTGCCGTGCTATGGGTGTGTATATCCATTCTCAACTCCAAACGCCTGCTAGTTATATAATACGTATTGCATTGCTTTCAAACTAAGCAGGCATATACTGCCATCTCTTAGGAACATAAATAAACTTCTTCCATATTTCTCCCTGCATTGAGCAAGGAGGGTTTTAAAGGCTGGAAATATCTCAGCAGTGAAAAGGTTAACGGGAGTGCATTGAGGGGAAGTTTGTCCATTTCAATTGATTTAATTGAAATACTAAGTTAATTTTGAGAAAAAATGGCAAATAGGCATTTGTAGGCATTGTAAGCTGAAATAGGCATTTATAGGCAAAATTAAATCCATGGAAAACAACTCTAGAGTCATCGGTGTGAACTTATATGAAGTCACTTTTACAATATCTGTAATAAATAATTATAGGCATTTTCCCTAATATCCGGTCTCTACTCATAAGTACAATCAGACACTTTAGGTTCAAATCTCAGTTTAGGCATATGTTTTTATATAATTGAATCAGAGAAATTTTTCTCTTCAAATATTCAAAATAATGATCCATTATGAAATTGTTTCATCTACTGAGAGACCAAAACTTCCGTATGATTGGTTTAGAGCAGTAATGCTAATCATTATACAAGAAGAGGAAATGTTTGCAAACAAAATACAAATGGTAGAAATTTGTGGTGCTGTATTCAATGATGCCATAATTAATTATTCTATAATCTGCAGCATTATTATTCCTACTAACAAAAAACTGTTATCTAATTACCTAAAACTAAAATTAAAAAAACTATTATCTAATTTGATATTTGAGTTAAAAAAATACAAACTCAAATATCAATTGACATTTTTATTATTAATTTAACACTTCTCACTGAAGGATAAATTATATTTGAAAGGAAAAATCAAATATCAATGTTAATATTATTTGTTTTTAAACATCTTCATGATGGACAAATTATATTTGAAAAGAAAAATACATGCCTAGACTGTATAGCCATATTTTTGAATCACCCTGTATTATAGGAAATATCACTATGAGGTTTAGTTCAAAATTTAAAAAAAGTTCTACTCCATAGTTCCATTTTAACACCACCTACACCTGTTATGAATAAAATATGCAAAAAATCAAAATCATCAAAAAGCATCTACGAATAAAAATATTCTTGTAATAACTACCTGGTTTGTGCTGTGCAAGCAGTTTCTCATGAAGTTGTCTATAGTTGTCTGCAGCACCCTTCACCATTTCCACTAGTAGATCATAAGCTGATGAACGGGACAACTGTGATTTACATTTTGGAACATATCGTTTGCGAGGATTTGGCAAAGCAAAGAGGAAGTCAAATACCTGGTAACAAACAAATTATTATACATAATTATGTACTACAAAAATATAGATATACAAGGAAAAAATAAGCAGGCGATACAAAATAAGATACCAAAAAAATTAAAATTTACTTATTGGAAGACCAAAGTACATATTCATCAAAAATACTTAGAAATAAATAAAAATTTTAATTTCACCCAAAAACCTACATTTTAAATCCCCAGCTCAAAGATTAACTACTAACTAAAAATATTTACTTACTTTCCATGTATAACCGCGACTGCTGGCACATATTTTATCAATACTTAAAAAAATAACTTACATTAATAATTAATACATTCCACTGCAACCCTACCTAATAATCCTTTAGATTATATTTAAATCCAGAAACCAGCTCCGACTTCCCTTCAGCAAAATCAAAGGGAGTTCGGTTGGTTTCAGCTAAACAAGAAGTAAATCATACTAAAGATAAAGGTAAAGTTCTTCTTCTTCTTCTTCCTTCCAAGTATTAGGCCAAGGCCTGTTACGATCCTATAGAAAATTTTCCCTCCACAGGGGTCCTCATCTAGGGGATATGTGGATGGCGACCACCGACCACAAGGTGCCCAAGCTGTGCAAAACATTTCTTCCACTTACTTGTGTTTTGCACTCTTTTAACTTTACTATCTAACCTCTCTTGGTTAACTCTTGTTTTTTTGACGCCAATGCTATTAGGGCATCCGAGGGCTAAAGGTAAAGTTAAAAAAATAAATCATAGATAATCTTGAAATACATTAAATATTATCAAATTATAACTATCAAACTAGAATAAAAAATAAACTTACAACAAACGCTGACGATATTGAAGAGGACTGGATAAATTTAAAACAAGCAATCATGGAATCAACATATGACAGTCTCAGATACAAATTAATAAAAAACAAAAAGAGATTATGAACTTGGAACCAGAATTAAAAGAAAATATTAAACAAAAGAAAAAAGCCTATAAAGTGTATTTACAAACTGAACAAGAACATTATACAGAATATTAAAAAAACTCAGAACTAAGATATGTAAATTATCTACAAAATATAGAAGGGATGATTAGAATAACGAATGAATGAGTCATTTCTCATCTTACATCATAGTTTATGTTTTCTTAAATATGAGAACTGCAGTTTTCAAGAACATCTCTCCCATTTTCAACCGATATTATGACTACCGGATTTTTCGTTTGGAATCTTAAATAAATTTCATAAAAAAATAATGACACCAAAATGTGTGAGGAAAATTGTAAAATTCAATTATAACTCAAACCAACAAATGATTGCGAAGAAAAAAAGTTCTTAATGAGGAAGAAAACAAATTTTACACAATATTAAGTAACTTGGATTTAGAAATGTTTTTCTCTATTTGAAATTGGCAAACTTATTGGGTGATATCTGTTTAGAAAATTTAACAAAAAAACTATTTTGGAATTTTTAATTTCACAATTCGGAAGAAAATTGCTACGCAAAACAAGAAATGCGATAATCTAATACAGAAACATTATAATTTACCTAAAACAAAAACTGAATAAGTTTGCAATAGAAATGAATCAATCAACAAAATACAAAATTCAAATAATAACAATAACAATGTATTTGGAGAGAAACATTTTTGCTTAGACCAAGACTCGAACCCGGGACCCTTGGCTTTCCGGGCCAAGTGCTCTACCAACTGAGCTACTGAGGCGAGTTGTGATCTAGATGCAAAATTTTCTCTTACATTCGTTGTAATTCCCTCGCGCCAAATGCTTGAAACCTTTGCTTCTATCTTTGCAAATGGCAGCTTCTTAGTTAAGAAGACATTTATTGGGAATTTAACACTACTTTATAAAGCCATTAGGGCTTCTATTGACGTTTTTATTATTGATTTAACACTTCTCACTGAAGGATAAATTATATTTGAAGAGAAAAATTTTCGCCTAGACCGAGACTCGAACCCGGGACCCTTGGCTTTCCAGGCCAAGTGCTCTACCAACTGAGCTACTGAGGTGAGTTGTGATCTATATGCAAATTTTTCTCTTATATACGTTGTAATTCCCTCGTGTCAAATGCTTCAAACCTTTGCTTCTATCTTTGCAAATGGCGGCTTCTTAGTTAAGAAGACATTTATTGGGAATTTAACACTACTTTATAAAGCCTGTAGGGCTTCTATTGACGTTTTTATTATTGATTTAACACTTCTCACTGAAGGATAAATTATATTTGAAGAGAAAAATTTTCGCCTAGACCGAGACTCGAACCCCTGGCTTTCCGGGCCAAGTGCTCTACCAACTGAGCTACCGAGGCAAGTTGCGATCTAGATAAAAATTTTTCCTTATATACGAGGGAATTACAAATGCCACTCTTGATTTCCAAATGCTCTAGATTGGAAATCACTCGTGGCATTACTTATGATAAATGCTTGATTTATTTTCTTCTTCCATTTTCTCATTTTTTGTTTGATTTTATTATTCTCTTGAAGCTAAAATTAATTTTCAGTGCAAATTTTAAGTTAAACAATTTGAAAATTTTTGGAACTTGTGGTGTTTCATCGATACGTAAACTTCTTGAATTTTATATTTGAAATATGAAAAGCTGCCTATATTAAATCTGGTATTTATTACAAGACATTACATTACCTGTGACATAAATTCTTGACCTTCCTTGCTGGTTTTAAAAGGTGGATTATGTTTCATGACATTTGACATCAGATTCAATAAACCAATTAGTCCATCATCTTCAACTGTATTATGTCTTGTTTCTAAATATTCCCGAGCCAATATTGATCCAGCTAATTTCTTAGCTAAACCATCAATATCAATCACACAATTCTGTGGATCTTCAATACTTTCTGTAAATCATAAAAAACAAAAACAATTTGTATTTGAGTTTGTATTTTTTAACATTCTTACCTCATATGTTTGTTGGACGATTGTTTCAAAGCTATTGCTCCATCTTCAGCTTGTTCACAAACTGGTTTTTTCTTTTTTTTCAAGTTGTCGGCCCTGGATCTGTGTTCCAAAGAACTTGGTAATGAGGCTCCTTTCTCCAAGAATTTCATAGATCATAATTTTCTCCTTGTTCTTCTGTATGTAGATTTTTTTCCCATATTGTGAGTTCATTGGTATTCTCTAACTGTTTTAATAATTTAGTATTTATATCTATTTTGTGTTTCTCTGTCCAAACATGAGCTGCTACTATTGTTAATTTTTTTCTTCACTCACCTCATACTTCATAACTCCTACACAAACCCGAGTTTCGTCACTTTATTTGTGACATTCTCAATGCTGTATCACGTTCACAACTCAGTTGAGAATGTCACAAATGAAGTGACGAAACTCGGGTTTGCGTAGGAGTTATGAAGTATGAGGTGAGTGAAGAAAAAAACAATATTAAAAAATGACTCACTAATTTACGAATTAAGAACCTCATAATGTTATTTCCGATATTTAACTATGAATATTAAAAAAACCTCATAGTGTTATTTCCTATCTACATAACTTAATAAATGACCTACTGTTTGGACAGAGAAACACAAAATAGATATAAATATAAAATTATTAAAATAGTTAGAAAACACCAATGAACTCACAATATGGGAAAAAATCTATATACAGAAGAACAGAAAATTATGAACTTTGAAATTCCTGGAGAAAGGAGCCTCATTACCAAGTTCTTTGGAACACAGATCCAGGGCCGACAGCTTGAAGAAAAGAAAAACACCAGTTTGTGAACAAGCTGAATATAGAGCAATAGCTTTGAAATGATCGTTCAACAAAATAAACATATGAGGTAAGAATGTTAAAGAATACAAACTCAAATATTAAATTAAACCTCATAATGTAACTTCCTAAAGATTAAAAAAAAACAATTCATAATTATATAATTATAAGAAAAATAACTTAAAAAGTTTTAAGTAAACACTCTTTACTTGATGGCCATATACTTCAGTACAAGAATACAAACATATTATCCAACTGCACATACTATTTTACCCGTCTACAACGAGAAGCCATCAAGATATTCAAACATCAAAACAGTTTTAATAGAAAAGAAGAATCATTAAAAGTCAACAAAGTATGGATACCGGTTCTAAAAAATGCCAGATGCAAACTGCTACAAGAACAGTGTACTAGACCTTCAAATAGCAACCTCATTATGCAATGGAAGTCCCCACTGCTAACCAATCAGAAGGCAGATACAAGTTACGATGGATTGGACCGCACAGAGAACACATTGTGGTGAACTGTATAAATAGGGCAGGCAGTTGACAAACTTGCCAGTCTCAAGACAACCCTTGAGGAAGCCGGACACAGTCTCTGGCGAAATGTTGGGGAACTTCAAGCCTCAAAACCACGGCCAAACAGCCCGGAAATTTTCTTCAAGATATTCACACTTCTCCTTATTTATTAAACTCTATACTCACACCTTGTATTATTCTAGGTATATAAAGCTTATGAAATCATTAGGAGTCTTGTAAATTTTGCATATCAGTGTGCAAAAGCAAATGGATTGTACTACAACGTAATACAAGGATGGTTTGGAAAGTAAATTCCGGTAATATTTTTATAAAACATTATATGGTGAGAACGTTTCTTACATACTAGTGAAAAGTACACCTTTCAATTAATTTTCAACATAATTTCCATTTACATTCACACATTTGTCGTAACACTTCACCAGCTTTGAAATCCCTTCTGCGTAAAACTGCTGTCTGTGACTGTAGTCACCCATTGATACACACTTCGAGCTCCTCCGTTTGAAACTGATGTGATCCAAGCCATTCTTCATGCTTGTGAAAAGGCAAAAGTCACTCGGAGCCAAGTCAAGACTATATGGTGGATGATCAAACCTTCCCCCCCACCAGAACTGTGTCATGAGGGTTTGCTGCTCCCATCCTAGTGGTTTTTTTGGGTTTCAGACAGAATTTTTGGCATCCAACGAGCACAACATTTTATTCATACAGAACAGTTAGACTGAATTGAAGAATTTTTTCTCTGAGAGTTCAGAAATTGTGAAACAGTGATTCTGTCCGACCACTTCATTCACTATTACAAGGTGTTCATCATTCATAACAGACGGTCAGCCACTTCTTTCTTCATCATAGACATTAGTGTGTCTGTCTCGAAATTCATGACACCAACGTCGAAAAACACCGCCACTCATGTCCCCATACACTACAGTAATCTCATGATGAATTGCTGCTTTCAATTTTTTTGTCTACAGAAACGGCATTACTTCATATACTTTGCGGGAGCTTCTTTGTTGCAGACATTTTAAACACCTGTCTTAATGAGAGGTTAAATGCAAAGATGGTGATGCTACTGCCACTCATTCATGTGATGAATGAGGCCGAAACTTAACTTTCCAAATCACTCTCGTATAACTGTACTACTTGAATTATGCTGTATATTTAAATTAATATTGGGAAGTAAACATTATGAGGTTATATCATTAATAGTGAGTGGAGAACATATTTTTAACGACTCACCTCATATAATTTCAAATTTCTTTGATACTGGCAGTTTCAGACAATATCTTGTCCCTCTTCAGTGGAAGCCATGACTGAAGAGGGACAAGATATTGTCTGAAACCGCTGGTATCAAAGAAATTTGAAATTATATGAGGTGAGTCGTTAAAAATATGTTCTCCACTCACTATTAAAGATACGCTGTAACTAAGGAGAGAAAGAAGTGTATCAGTTGATTGCATATGCCACTCTGGATTAATGTAGGTAACAATTTACCTTTAATGAGATCATCAGACAAACTATCGACAAGGCGACACAATAGCCAGAAGTAATCTCTGCATGCAGGTCCATATGGTTCTTTTCCATCTTCTGATGGGTGATGAAGAGCCTGTAAAAAAGCAAATGATAAACCATTTGATTGCTTTTGAAAGAGGGAAGATAGGAAAGTGATTGATCATAACACATTCAACATACATCATATATAAAATTATAATGCTGAACAATCAATAGGGAAACATTGTAGAAATCATCTGATATCCCAAATTAAGTACTTGAACTTCTGAAAAAGTCAGTAGTAACAACTTTTAGCCTTACTTACAGATCACAATTGCCTTTACAAGCATATGTATAAAATAGACTTAGAATTAAATAAATGTAGGAAAGCATCGAGAATGTCGTACAGGAAGCAACGAAACAGATCTGCATAAAAATAAAAAAATATGAGGTGAGTCAAAATATACAACTCAATATAGATAGACTTAGAATATTCAAATATCCTAATGTTATTGACGATTTTATTATTAATTTAACACTTCTCATAGAAGGATAAATTATATTTGAAGAGAAAAATTTTCGCCTAGACCGGGACTCGAACCCGGGACCCTTGGCTTTCCGGGCCAAGTGCTCTACCAACTGAGCTACCGAGGCGAGTTACGATCTAGACGCAAATTTTTCTCTTATGTACGTTGATAATTCCCTCGCGCCAAATGCTTGAAACCGTAGCTTCTATCTTTGCAAATGGCGGCTTCTTAGTTAAGAAGACATTTATTGGGAATTTAACACTACTTTATAGCCAGTAGGGCTTCTATTGACGATTTTATTATTAATTTAACACTTCTCATAGAAGGATAAATTATATTTGAAGAGAAAAATTTTCGCCTAGACCGGGACTCGAACCCGGGACCCTTGGCTTTCCGGGCCAAGTGCTCTACCAACTGAGCTACCGAGGCGAGTTACGATCTAGACGCAAATTTTTCTCTTATGTACGTTGTATGTACGCTGTACGTAGGGAATTATCAACGTACATAAGAGAAAAATTTGCGTCTAGATCGTAACTCGCCTCGGTAGCTCAGTTGGTAGAGCACTTGGCCCGGAAAGCCAAGGGTCCCGGGTTCGAGTCCCGGTCTAGGCGAAAATTTTTCTCTTCAAATATATATATCCTAATGTTATATTTGAAGAGAAAAATTTTCGCCTAGACTGAGACTCGAACCCGGGACCCTTGGCTTTCTGGGCCAAGTGCTCTATCAACTGAGCTACTGAGGCGAGTCACGATCTAGAAGCAAATTTTTCTCTTATATATGTTGTAATTCCCTCGCGCCAAATGCTTGAAACCTTTGCTTCTATCTTTGCATATGGAGGCTTCTTGTTAAGAAGACATTTATTGGAATTTAACACTACTTTATAATGTTAACTCAGGTCAGTTTGTCATATTAGGTACACAACATTGTTACTTTGTAGTGGTTTGCCCTACCGGGTATGTATTAACCAGCATTCTTAACTCAATATCTCCAATATTTTGGGAGAAAATTCACATCTGCAAAAACAAAAAGAAAATCACGAATTTTGAAATTCCCAGGGAAAGAGATTTAATTTGTTTCATCAGTAAGCCAACAGAGGGAACAGAAATCAACCTACAGGATCATCAATTGCCAATTCAACAATTAGAAGGAATTGATAATGATAAATCGTAAACTAGTCTTCAAGAAATCTCCAATTATGAGGTGAGTCAATAAAATTCTAACTTTATATTAATTCCAATATCTCAGTCACACGTTGACCTATTTTCAAGCTGTTTGTTCAGAAAGGAAGATATTTCCCTTAGGCTATAAGGATTTTTGGGGAGTTGAAGTAATGGTAAGTATTAAGATGACAATAAGAAAGGAATTTCAGGGTTGTACAACAGCATATATTCAGTTCTAGTTGAGAAAGTGACATGGCCAGGTCAGTGAACAATTTTCGTCTTTCCAGTAACGAGATGATAAAAATTTGTTAATATTTACTTCTATAAGTTCAATTACAGCTGATAACTTTGATCTTCAATACATAAGGAAGGGCATTCAACTTTCGCAAATAAGGATGTCCTTCCATAAACCACCCCCTGCACATCTTATAGAAAGACAATTGTGGAAAAAATACCACCTCTGGACAAGAAAGCCAAATCACAAAAGAGATGCATTGTCTGCCAAAAGAGTGGGAGAAGGAGAGAGTGCCCTGATGGCAACGTAGGATTATGTTTTGACAAGTATTTCAAGATTCACACAAGAAAAGCGGTGAGTTTGTGATTATAATTTTATATTTTTCCTTTATGTTAGTATTCACTAATACTGGGTGAGGCAATGAAACGGCACGATTTGGACTCCGGCTGACGGGCGCAGTGGGGGGTTATGGGAGTGGGGGAAACGACCTTGAGCATCTAGACAAGTGGAAATTTCAGTAGCCATGGAGCGTTGGTCAAGCGTGCAACATGCGTTTGCTGTAAAAGCATATTATAAAAACATGGATAGTGTGGTTGGTGCCCAACGTGCTTTCCGTCTTAAGTTTAATCTACCGCCACGGGCTCCCGTGCCATCGAGGAAAGCTATCCTCCTGTGGGTGAAAAACTTTGAAGCCACTGCAAGCACGACGAAGAAAATTGGTGGTAGTGAAAAAACAATCAGGACCCCAGAGAACATTGATCGTGTGCGCGATGCATTAACACGAAGTCCGCGAAAATCAGCAAGGCGGCACAGCGCTCAACTTGGTCTCAGCAATCGATCAGTGAGACGGATTTTGAAGAATGACCTACACTATCACCCATACAAAATGCAGATAGTGCAAGCCCTACAACCTAACGATTACAATCATCGCATACGCTTTTGCCAAGCGATGCTTAATGTTATCGGAACAAATGGAGAAAGAGTGCATAACTTATGGATGAGTGATGAAGCCCACTTTCACCTTAGTGGTTACGTTAACAAGCAGAACTTCCGGTATTGGTCCGCAAATAACCCACGTGATCTTCATGAAAAACCTCTCCATTCTGAAAAAGTAACAGTTTGGTGTGCAGTATCTTCTCGTGGACTCGTGGGACCCTATTTTTTTGAAGATGAACATGGTAACACAGTAACGGTGAACTCTGAACGTTATGCTGACATGTTAGTAACTTTTGGTCTGCCTGGCATCGATCAGTATGATCCAGATGAAGAAACACTCTTCCAGCAAGATGGTGCAACAAGCCATACTGCTAATGTCTCAATGGGTTTGCTGAGACTCGCTTTTCCAGGACGGCTAATCAGCAAGAATGGTGATATCCCTTGGCCTCCCCGTTCGCCAGATTTGACCGCCCCAGACTTCTTTCTTTGGGGCTATCTTAAATGCAAAGTCTTCGAGGAAAATGCACCAAGAACAAAAGAAGATCTGAAGGAGAGAATCCGGCAGGAAATTAACAACATTCCTTTGCAGATGCTACAGAACGCCATGGGTGGATTTCATCTTACTCCAACAATGTGTGCAAAACCAAGGACGTCACCTTACTGGCACCATATTCAAAAAATGATTGTTTTTTAAGGTAAAACATTAATTTCCACTCATGTACTTAAGATTCATGTTCAAATAATTATACTCTTTTTGTAAATATATTATTGGTGATTTTTCAAAATCGTGCCGTTTCATTGCCTCACCCTGTATATTAAATTATTAACGGAAAGTTTTGTAAAAAATTGACATCCAGTTTATTCGGAAATCACAACTAATCAGGATGCAGTAAATTAAATCTCAACTACAAATTTCAGAGATTTCATTTACAATGGAGGAAAATCAAGTTACGCAAAACATGTAATTCAAGCTGGACACCGTATGCATAACATCGATAACACCCTCACAATAGTACATAGAAAAAACATTCCAACGAGAATAAATATACTGGAGGAAATCGCAATCCTAAGAGAAATCAACAACAACCTGATTCTCAATGAATATACACCTAATCCACACAATCCTCTGTACAAAATTCTCACAACCAAGTCAGTGCTTCAACAAGGGTCAACAAGAACGGACCTAATGCATTCTGCTGATGATGGGACTAGTCCCGAAAGGCCTACAGAGTTTTAAAATAACTTAAGTTGAGGAGACGGACCTACAAGGTAACTATATTATAGTTTTTAACCGTACATTATATTACTGTGAACTAATACCTCAACGGAAAATCACCATGAATTTTACTAATACATTCCATTTAATAAGAATCAAATGAATCGTGAATTCTTCTTATCTCATACATCTATGTTTTTTAACACAGAACTGCACTATTGCAAAATACATCATTCACTTATAATTTAATAATATTTCATGTATTTCAGAATTATCTATGATTTATTTTTTTAACTTTACCTTTAGCTGTTTTCACGACTGTCAACTGGAGATGCAAATGATGTATTTTGCGATACTGCAGTTCTGTGTTAAAAAAACATAGGTGTATGAGGTAAAAAGAATTCACGATTCATTTGATTCTTATTAAAAAAACCTCATAATGTAAAAATTCCCAAATTTATTATATTAATATTAACATTGCACTTACTTCTAATTTCTGAGGTCTCATGCTCTCGGCCACAACTAAATATTCCATGAGATGTCCCAACATCTGTGCAGTCACATTAAGCCCAGTGTTGCAAGATGGAGCTGGTGAGGAGGAAGAACCCAAGCAGAGTCGATATAAAGCAGTACAAACTTCTCGCCGGACAGCAGGCTCAGGGTCTTCTAATACTAGTCGTTGCAACCAAGTGGTGAAATTTGGAGCAGCAAACAGAGCCTGTCTCACTTGTTCACCAGAATGCACCCACGAAACCAATAAAGCCATGGCATAATGCACAACCTATCAAAACATTGTTTCTATATTATTTTGATTCTAATGATGGCCAACAACAGATGATGTTTATTTTTTTTTTTTTTTATTTTTTATTATTTCACTCACCTCATACTTCATAATTCCTAGCAGACCCAGGGTTTCTTCACATCATTTGTGACATTCTCAATGCTGTGTCACGTTCACAACTGACGTCCAACGGTTTTCTATCCTGCAGACTGACCTCCGCGCCATCTGATGGCCGACCGACGAATTTCCAAATCAGTCCTCTCTCCTTATAACCGGGTATTTCAAAATTCATAGTTGTATTTTCATTCTTGCATATGTAAATTTTTTCCCAAATTGTGAGTTCCTTCGGTTTTTCCAATTGTTTAAGTAATTTTGTTTTGGTTTCTATTCTATGTTTTTCTGACCAGGCATGTGCAGCTATTGCAGATTTTTTGGTTTCTCCATTTTTAACATTTCTGAGGTGTTCTTTTAATCTTGTATTTAGATTCCCTTTTGTTTTTCCTATGTATATCTTTTCACAATCTTTACAATTAATTTGATAAATTCCCGATTTTTCGCAGTCTTCAATCTTTTCAAGATATATAAAGGAAAAACAAATAGGAATCTAAATACAAGATTAAAAGAACACCTCAGAAATGTTAAAAATGGAGAAACCAAAAAATCTGCAATAGCTGCACATGCATGGTCAGGAAAACATAGAATAGAAACCAAAACAAAATTACTTAAGCAATTGGAAAAACCAAAGGAACTCGCAATTTGGGAAAAATTTTACATATGCAAGAATGAAAATACAATTATGAATTTTGAAATACCCGGTTATAAGGAGAGAGGACTGATTTGGAAATTCGTCGGTCGGCCATCAGATGGCGCAGAGGTCAGTCTGCAGGATAGAAGGCCGTTGGACGTCAGTTGTGAACGTGACACAGCATTGAGAATGTCACAAATGATGTGAAGAAACCCTGGGTCTGCTAGGAATTATGAAGTATGAGGTGAGTGAAATAATAAAAAAATAAACAATATTAAAAAACCTCATAGTGTTATTTCCTATCTACATAACTTAACAGATGATGTACAACAATTTTTTAAAAGGATATCTTTACACTCATTATGCTTCACTTACCTACAGCATATATCCTATATAACCACATACATTGTCAGCTACAGTTAACCTTTTACACAAATTAATTGAATGTTTTTACATCTCACCTCATAAAACATCTGTAATTTTTACCGGACCAAATTCAGAAGGCTCCCCTCTATCAACTAAATTCCAATGGAGTATTACTTCCAATAGTAATTTATTATATCAAATTCCTTTTTTTTTTCTTATATAAAATAATCCAGAAATTTATCAAATTAATTGCAAAGATTGCAACAAAGGACATATAAGAAAAATGAAAAGAAATTTGGACACTCGCACAAAAGAACACTTTAGAAATATAAAAAAAAATGAAATTGAAAAATACGCAATAACAGCACACAGTCTGGACAACCTGACGATAAAACAGAATTGTTTTGAAACATGTCCAAGAAAAAATCAACATTAATATTGAGGTAAGATGATCAGACTGAAAATAACTTAATTTAATGTTATTATTATTCGTTTTTAAACATCTTAATGATGGACAAAATATATTTGAAAAGAAAAATATACACCTACACTGGAGTTTGAACCCCTCTACGTCAATGCTCTAGGCCTAGGTAGCTCACTTGGAAGAGCATTGACGAAGAGAGTCAAAAGTCCTGGGTTCAAACCCCAGTCTAGGCGTATATTGTTCTTTTCAAATAGAACTTAATTTAATTTAAGCCCATAGTTTGTTAGAGAATAATAATAATTATTGTTAGATTTTTAGATTTCAGATATAAAAGTCCTTCTTGTATTCAATTAAATATGACTATTTAACTCATGGACCGATAATCATGTTTATTCCTGTCAATAATCGTGCCTCTTCCCATTGATAATGTCTCTCTTCCTGTTCGTAATGAGATATATCTCCGCAAATTAACTTCTTTGGCAAGGATATCGATTGAACAATGCATGATCGATATGGTACAAGAAATGCCAAAAGAAAACAACTTCAAAAATTATAAAAAAAAGTTAGTTCTGTTGCTCTAAAATATTCATTAAATGTTGTATAATGAATCTGCATTATTCTTAATACTTATTTCTCATACAATCATCTTTTATTAATTTTTTCCACAACCCAAAGAGATTTAACAGTATAGATATGCTATTTATAACTATCCAGCCAGCTTAGAAATCGCCTGGAAGTAAGATCGGAATACATAACCTCATATTTGGTAAACATTAAACATTATGATGTTTTTATTATTGATTTAACATTTCTCACTGAAAGATAAATTATATTTGAAGAGAAAAATTTTCGCCTAGACCGAGACTCGAACCCGGGACCCTTGGCTTTCCAGGCCAAGTGCTCTACCAACTGAGCTACCGAGGTGAGTTACGATCTAGACGCAAATTTTTCTCTTATATACGTTGTAATTCCCTATCGCCAAATGCTTTTGAAACCATTGCTTCTATCTTTGCAAATGGCGGCTTCTTAGTTAAGAAGACATTTATTGGGAATTTAACATTACTTTATAAAGCTAGTAAGGCTTCTAATGATGTTTTTATTATTGATTTAACATTTCTCACTGAAAGATAAATTATATTTGAAGAGAAAAATTTTCGCCTAGACCGAGACTCGAACCCGGGACCCTTGGCTTTCCGGGCCAAGTGCTCTACCAACTGAGCTACCGAGGTGAGTTACGATCTAGACGCAAATTTTTCTCTTATATATGTTGTAATTCCCTATTTACAACGTATATAAGAGAAAAATTTGCGTCTAGATCGTAACTCGCCTCGGTAGCTCAGTTGTAAATAGGGAATTACAACGTATATAAGAGAAAAATTTGCGTCTAGATCGTAACTCGCCTTGGTAGCTCAGTTGGTAGAGCACAATATATTAAACATTATAATTATTTGAACAATGTCTTCTGTCAAGTCCCCTACATGTGTATAAATAAACATCATACAATTCATAGTTAAATATCTCAAAGTTCATAAAATCAACACTAGATGGCAACGTTATTGATGGAGATTCCAACGAAAATCCGGTAGTCATAATGTCGGTTGAAAATGAGAGACATCCTTCTCTCGAAAACTAGTTCCCGTGTTTGAAGAAACATAAAATATGAGATAAGATGTTAAAAAATGACTCATTAATTTACAAACATCATACAAACCTGAGCTCTCCCCCAGAATCCAGTTTTATAATGATTTGGGTCTCTTGGAAGAGAAGCTTCATGAAGAATACTGGTTAATCGTGACATTACAGTTTCTACATCCATCATCTGCAACATTGCCTGCAAAATATATATAAATAAATAAATAAATAAAAAATATATATAAATAAATAAAATATTTTAACATAGTAAAAAGTAAATATCTCTTATTGTCATTAATATTTAAAGGAAGAGTCACTATGAGGTTAATTTTAATTAATAATTGAGTTAAATTATTATAATTGAAGATGATCTTATTTTCTTAAATCCTAACTCAATTATTAATCTGTTATTGTGTTGGGAGAAACAATGAAAAATAATATAATTTTTTTAAAAATAAGATTTAAATTAAAACTCATTATATGGATGCGAAACATGGACAATTACTTTAAGGGAGGAACGAAAATTACGAGTATTTGAGAATAAAGTTCTTAGAAAATTGTTTGGACAAAAAAGAGATGAACAGACAGGTGAATGGAGAAAACTACATAATAGTGAGCTACATGATATGTATAGGAAGGCTGATATAATAAGAACAGTTAAGTCTCATAGAATGCGATAGGCAGGACATGTAGAACGAATGGGGAATGAAAGACCTGCATGGAAGCTTCTTGTAGGAAAATCAGAGGGAAAACACTCATTTGGTAGACCAAGAATGAGGTGGGAGAATAACATTAACCATGCTTTGAGGAAAGTAGATTTTATAGGTGATGTTTGGAAAACATTAGCTCAGGATAGGGATGTATGGAGAACATATGTCTGCCTGGTCATGAATGTATGGGTTCGATAGAGCCAGCGAGTTAGTGACTTTCCTATAAAAGATACATTTTTTTAAAAAAAGGAGGAAAATTCAAACTGAACTAAAATGAATAATGATTTGATAAAATGGAAAATGTAGTAAGAGAAAAAATAAAGTATGTAAATTGGTTAAGTTACAAATCAGAAGGTTCTAGGAAACTGTAAGTGAAAAAAGAAAAATAATAAAGAATGTAAGTAATGCAGTCGAAACACTTGAAAGGACATATGCTAATATTAATAGCAAACTGGAATACAGACAAACAAAGGAAGTGTGGCATGATGACATTAAAAGACAAGAAATGCACCAGAAGACTAAAATGCAAATTATTAAATTAAGCAAGTGGGAACAATATTCTGAAATGATATTACATGAGGATAGATAAGAATTTATTCATTAGGAAGAATACCAACTTGAGGGAGCTGACCGGGACTTGAACCCGGGACCCTTGGTTTTCTAGTCCAAGTGCTCTACCATTTGAGCTACCTGAGCAAGTACCGATCTAAACGCAAATCTTTCTCTATATACGTTGTAATTCCCGCCCACCAAATGCTTTGAAGCCTTTGCTTCTATCTTTGCAAATGGCGGCTCCTATATTAAGAAGACATATTTGGGAATTATACATTACATTATAAATGCCAGTACGGCTTTTTTCGATGTTCTTATTATTAATTTCATACATCTCAATGATGGATAAATCATATTTGAAGAGAAAAATTATACGCTCAGACCGGGACTTGAACCCGGGACCCTTGGTTTTCTAGTCCAAGTGCTCTACCATTTGAGCTACCTATTATTATTATTATTATTATTATTATTATTATAAAATTCAAAAGTTAATAAAAATAATCAAATATCAGTTAATCCTAACCTCATTGAATTTAGGTATCACCAGTTTGTCTGTACTTCCTTTGCGAAATCGTCTGGCACGTTTATTGCGAAGGTTGTCAGGGATATCATGAAGAATGTCACCATCCTCTGGAGACACTCCCAACTGACAGAGCAACTTGAGTAGAGAAGCCAGACAATCTTGTTGCCATTCACTCCCATCACCTCCTGATCTCTGCAGCACTCCTGCAAATAACACAAAATGTCTTCTAGTGACTGATTCATGTTTTAAGAATGAGAGAGGAGTTAAGGAATCTAAAAATATGCATCTGACTAGTCCAGAGTACGAGGGTCATTTGATAAGTTCTCAGAATCACCACCAAAGGTCAGCGCTAGAGCAACCAGGTTCCCACATAATGATGAGTCATCCTTTAGCAGTAAACACATGGCGCACCAGTGCTCTGGGTGAAGAACTGTGGTTTGGACACATGTTCATTGTTGTTCCCGTGTAGTAATTTGTTAAGATGGAAAAAACTAAGGTTCGATCTGTAATAAAATACTTTGTAAAAAAAGACATGAAGGCAAAAGAAATTCACGCAGATTTTTCAGAACACATTGGGGAGTTCTGTCTCCGCTTCATATTCAACAGTTGCCAAGTGAACAACAGAGTTTAAATGTGGTTGGGACAGCTTAGACAATGATCCTTGTAGTGGTTGGCCAAATGTGCCACTACTGCAAAAATAATTGTAAAAGTGCATAAAGTGGTATTGGAAGATCGCCGACTAAAATTGCAAGAGATAGCTGAAGCTGTAGGGATGTCATATGAATGGGCACATTACATTTTAAGTGAGGAATTGGGTATGAAAAAATTATCTGCTAGATGGGTGCCGCGGCTGTTAAGGGAACCCGGAAGGCCAGATGTGATGAAAAATGCATTTTCATTTTTTTACCAATTAAAATGCTAGAAAGATTCCTCTTTATTTAACATGGTATAATTATCTTGCCTGTATCTTGTTTCTAAGTGTGTTTCTTATTTGTTTTAAATATTCCCCATCCCTTTAAAATGTGGGCGTGAGCCGTCAACTCTCTCCCATAGTTAGTATCATTTTTTCAATAAACTATTAAAGCTAGAGACCTGAAATTTTCAGGCCTTCAATATAGCGCTCATATACAATTTTTACCATATTGATGTTGTGATAGCTCAGTAATTAAAGAATTTAGGTTGCAAAATACAGTGTAAAAGACTGAAAGAAAATATTTGTAAAGAAAAAAAAATTATTTTTGATAAAAATGCATATCTATATAAATCCTTATGGTAGAAGACTCTAAATATATGAACCTTTCCACTGTAAAAATTTTAACTTGATAGGATTAATAGTTCAGGAGAAAATGTTCCTTACATTTAACATTATAAGTATAGGATGTTCCGGGCCCCCTTAACATCGGATCAAAAATACATCACAGTGGAAATGTCTGAAGAATGTTTGGCCTGTTTTCACAGAAACAAACAAGATTTTTTTGCACCGGTTTGTGACCACAGATGGAACATGGGTTCAGTACTATATTCCAGAGACAAAACAAATAGTCAAAGCAGTGGAAACATGCTGATTCTCCACCACCAAAGAAAGCAAAGGTAATACGGTCTGGAAAGGTCGTGGCATCAGTTTTCTGGGATGTGAAAGGGATTCTTTTGATCAATTATTTTCCAACTGGTCAAACAATTATGGGACAATACTATGCTAACCTCCTGAATCTGATTTCACACCTCACCTCATATATTTTGTACAAACTCAGGACCAATTTCAAAAGGTGTTCCTTTCATTCCAACTGGCATCTGACTCAGTTTCAATTTACCTGACATGAAGATGTCAAAGAGATGTCTAAGGCCTCCCTGCTGAATGAACATCTGACTCCAACTCTCTGAAGAAGCAGTCTCCTTGCTCCCCTCACCTTCTCCTGACCCCGGGTTGTTAACCTCAAAAAACCATCAGTATTCACATATACTCAATGCATTCTTGGATAAGTGGACAAAGGGAAAACCTGGAAAGGTGAAAAATATTTACACTGGAACAATTAATGATTTTAAAATGAAATATATATTTAAATTTGCAAATGTGAAAGATGGTGTAGGAAATTGGTAAAACAAGTACCATTCTTGTTCTCAATACTCAATATGTGATTTAAGTTTAGAATGGAAGCCCTTGGATCAAATGAGCATTGGGTTAACCAGTCCGTCTCAGTCATGTTCTGCAGCTCAGAAACATATCTCAACATATTTAAATAATATTGGGAAGTAAACATTATGAGGTTATATCATTAATAGTGAGTGGAGAACATATTTTTAACAACTCACCTCATATAATTTCAAATTTCTTTGATACCGGCGATTTCAGACAATATCATGTCCCTCTATTCCGGTGGATAAAAATTTAATTACAAAGTTTATAATCCCAACCAAGATGGCAGCACAAGAGGTGATGTCCTTAGAGAAATCAACAACCAGAGAATTTCATCAGTGGAAGCCATGACTGAAGAGGGACAAGATATTGTCTGAAACTGCCGGTATCAAAGCAATATGAAATTATATGAGGTGAGTTGTTAAAAATATGTTCTCCACTCACTATTAAAAATATCTCAACATATTTAAATTAATGTTTGAAGAGAAAAATGATATGCACAGACTGTGGTTTGAACTCAGGACCTTTGGCTTTCTAGACCAATGTTCTATCACTGAGCTACCTGAAAAACTCCAATCTAAACACAAATTTTTCTAATTATATTAAAATTAATGTTGGGAAGTAAAATTATGAGGTTATATCATTAATTTATATATTAAATTTGGTAATTTTTAACATTATGAGGTTCAATTAATAATAATTAAATTAATCGTGATTTCTTACCTCATACTTCTATGTTTTTTTAAACACAGCACTGTGTCGCCGATACTGCAGTGCTGTGTTTAAAAAAACATAGAAGTATGAGGTAAGAAGAAATCACGATTCATTTAATTATTATATCATTAATATTGAGTGGAGAACATATTTTTAATAACTCACCTCATACAATTTCAAATTTCTTTGAGACCATTGGTTTCGAACAAATTTTTCTTTCTTCAATAATCTCAAAGAAATTTGAAATTGTATGAGGTGAGTTATTAAAAATATGTTCTCCACTCAATATTAACAAATTTTTCTCTTATACATTGTTAATTCCCGATCGCCAAATGCTGCAAGCATTTGCTTGATCATGCAAATGGCGGATTCTTGTTTAAGAAGACTTTTATTGGGAATTTAAACACTACTTATTAAAGTCAGTAGGGCTTCTTTTGATGTTTTTATTATTAACTTAAGACTTCTCACTGTCTCAACATACTTGCTTGCAGTGAATTATGAGCAATTATGATTTCAATAAAAAGGTAAAATGAACCCACTACTGCCTTAGGAGGCCTTTGAGGTAATAGGATTGGCACGAGATGTCAGCTGGGTTGTTAATCCTGGGTGACGGCTACCTTTATCCCCAGAGTATACATCTGGTACTCACTACCATTAAAGACTGGGTCAACTGCTAGAAGGTTTGAGCTGGTTTAAAAATCCTGGCACCATTGGGACACGGAACACTCGACCTTCTGACTTGTAGTGTATTTCATGAATCAACTATGTTACGGGATGCTCCTTTATTTCAATATTCATACAATAACTGCAGTGTGTTCCATGCTGTAGCTAAGCAGAATAGGCATCCTGCCTTGGTGCTGAGCTAGAGAAATTGTGCTTCTTCGAATACTCTTGGGGAAAAATATCGACCAGTATGGGACCGATGTGAACACAGCATAGTGAGGAATTTGGGTAGCTACAACAGCTCCTAATTGAGAAAACCAACCTTTACCCAACATGCCGACCATATATTATCCCCCATACTTATATGTTTAACATATGTGGATTTGAGATTAGCAGCCTACTGGTAGGTCAAGGCCTGCTGTGTCACAGGGATTGGGAATTGCCATTTGCAAAAATCGTAGCAACGGCTCGTAGCATTTGGGGTTAGGAAATTAACTATGTTTAAGAGAAAAATACATGTTTAGATTGGAGGCCTAGATTGCTCACTTGGAAAGAGCATTGACATAGAGAGTCAAAGGTCCTGGGTTCAAACCCCAGTCTAGGCGTATATTTTTCTTTTCAAATATAATAATAATTTAAAATTCCACAAGGTAAACTGATCATTCATCCATGCACCTCAGGAACATTATGTTTAATTTTATACTTTTAACATTACAACAACATTGTGAGTTTTACGTATTTCTTACAATGCAACAATTACAAGTCATAATATTCTACAAATGTGATGACTTTTTTGGAGAATTTTTTCTTGATTACAACACTGTAGGTTAAACGATAATATAAACATATCCTTTAGCTTTAAATATTCTCTAAGAAGAATTAGTTTTATCAGTTTCTATTAAGTCACGATAAAAAAATGATCTGGAATAAAATGAGAATAAAATCTCTATGTGAAATATGGATCTTAAAAAAAAACATAAAATTCTCCTATTACTGCCATCTTTCACTATTTTTCATAGAAATTATATTACTATTACCTTTCCAAGCTTTCTAAATTTTCTTATAAAATACTTGTATGATTTAAGAAGAGAAAGAAATACAGGGTGATTCAAAATTGACTTTACAAGCTTATAGAAATTTATTTAGAAGACCTACAGAATTGGTTTTAATGTCATATGATAGCACAACTCATCAAGTTTTCACCAACATAATTTTATAGTACCTAGTTCTCTCACCGCGTGCTAACGTAGTTCATATCAAAATGGCTGCTTTCACAGGTGCCGAGCGTGCTCGTTGTGTGTTTTTTTTCTCGAAGAAACTAAATCTGCGACAATTGTTCAGTGTAGATTTCGTTCCCAGTATGGTAAGGACCCTCCTAGCATGCCAACAATTTATTCTTGGCACCAAACATTTGTTAGGACTGGCTGTTCTGTTAGTCATTCCAAGCATACTGGCCGTCCACGTACGGCTGAAGCTGTGGTTGAACAAGTGAGGGATAGCTTTGCTCGGAGCCCTAGGATATGACATTTAAACCAATTCTGTAGGTCTTCAAAGCTTGATGAGTTGTGCTATCATATGGCATTTAAACCAATTCTGTAGGTCTTCTAAATAAATTTCTATAAGCTTGTAAAGTTGTAAAGTCAATTTTGAATCACGGTGTATAGAAACAAGCCATAATAGAATTTTACAATATTAGAAAAAATAAAAGGAGTACATAATATGTGTATCACTTTTTTGAAAAGCATATGATTATTTGTTCATTTTTAAAATGGACAGGAATATTATTTCTTAATTTCTGAGTCTCTCTGTTTTTTTTTTTCTACAATATGCTTTTCAACTAAGGAATTACACTTTTTATTTCATAGGGTTAAAAAAAAAATCACTCAAAAAAACAGATAAATTCACAACATTTTAAAACAATTCTTTTGATAATTATTACAAAAGCTAAAGTTAATAGAGTCACTTATATACATGCAAAAAATATGATTTTTATACACTTAAATTAATACTGACACAGTTTTAAACTTAACTCTAATCTATTTAATGTTAATATTATTCGTTTTTAAACACCTTAATGATGGACAAATTATATTTGAAAAGAAAAATATATGCCTAGACTGGAGTTTGAACCCAGGACCTTTGACTTTCAAGAGCATTGACATAGAAAGTCAAAGGTCCTGGGTTCAAACCCCAGTCTAGGCGTATATTTTTCTTGTCAAATATAATTTGTCTAATCTATTTGCCTGTTTATTAACAAAATTATGATATATTGCATAGAAGTATTAATTAATGTAGCCAACTCACGTAAATCTGAATTAAATTCAGATTTTTAAGAGCTTTTTCTGCTAAGACAAAGCACAAATATCATAGAGTTCACAAAAAAAAAGTAAACTGTTAAAACTGTATCAAGCAGATTATCAAAACACTTTAGGTATATAATATTTTTTTTATTTGGTTTACTACAGTATTTTTTAAACAGCCTCTACCAAGTGAGTATGTTTTTTTAATGCCACCCACTGCTCTTTTCAGGCTTCAGGTTCTACACTAGGCAGACAGATGACATTAATGTGGTCTATTATCAATTTATGTACCACTTCAGCAGACCACCTTTCATAGGTGTTCATATGACAGCATGCTCCACTACAGTTTTCTGCAGTACTACATGCCTTGGTTTACTTTTGGCAATATTACAACATCTCTGTCATTTTTATGTGTGTTGATATTCCTGGCTAAGATTTTATATTATTATTTCACTAGTTCTAAAGTGTCAAGTTATTATTTCTAATTAAATTAATATTGGGAAGTAAACATTATGAGGTTATATCATTAATAGTGAATGGAGAACATATTTTTAACGACTCACCTCATAATTTCAAATTTCTTTGATACCAGCGGTTTCAGACAATATCTTGTCCCTCTTCAGAGTGGAAGCCATGATATTGTCTGAAACTGCCGGTATCAAAGAAATTAGAAATTATATGAGGTGAGTCATTAAAAATATGTTCTCCACTCACTATTAATAATATTATTTCCATTTTCGTTTTCAAAATATAATTTTAAGTTGTTGTGATGCTAAGTTGTTCTATTTGGTTATGCTTATTATTTGCATTTAAAAAATGCTCTCTGTTAACACTTTGAGTCCTGCGGTGGTACTAGTACCATGGCACTTAAATGACTGAAGCCGGAGAAAAAAACCCCTATAAATCCACTGGCACAGGCATGTCGAGGGATTTAATTTTTTTTTTACTTCAGTGCCATTTAAATGCCGCGGTACTGGTACCACTGCCAGACTCAAAGTGTTAATTATACTTAAGCAAGTTATGGTTCCTCTTACAGGTGTACTTGTATCGTGTACAGAGAAGAGCATAGGATAAATGTACATACGCTGCCGCTCAGAAACCATGAGCATTTGTAGTACTCATGTCATCCTGTCTTCTGCACTGCACATGACTACACATTCCAGTAGCTTAAATTCACTTATTTGGTTCAGTAGTCTGAAATAAGTTACAGATCAGACTGGATAGTATATTAATTTTTTTTTATTTTAGGAAGTGATATTTTGAGGTTTAATTTAATTAATGGATAGTATATGCTGAGTCTCTAAATAATGTAATATGAAGTGAACACACATGTATAATGACAGTTTAAAATCTAGTGTGTAATTTGTATATGAATAAGAAGGTAAGAAATACACACCGAGTTATTAAAGTTTTAACAGTGTCCATAGCTAATGCAAGAACCACGATAGACAGTGAACTACATTTCCTTCCAGTTCGAATTCTGTGCATTTTTTAATAAAAAGATTTCTCATTTTACACCTAAAACTTTACAATAGGTCTTCTTTCTGCAAAATGATGCAGCCTACTATTTGAGCCACTTCCTTTAAATATTAAGGCGTTAATTACTCGGTTCCTGAGTCTTTTAATATACTGTAGGTCCAGCTGTACCATATCATGTGATGAAGCAGATCTCTTCCCCAATTCCAAGAATTTCATATCTTTAATTTAGCAGTCACCTGTGCTAATGGCCATTTTTTAGCTTAACCTTAAGTTATTGCTTTATACAGGTTTGACTGTATTAGGATATCTACTTCATCTAATATGGTTGGTTGGTATCTAATGTCGAGCACTTGATAATGAAATCATTCGCTCTCTTGCACTCCAATATTTAGCAGAAAGGCTGGTCTCTTCTACAAAAGCTGGACAACGGAGGAGATGGTTTCTTTCCATATCTTCATTTAAATTGCAAAAGGGGCATTTAGGTGAATCTGTTATGCCAATTCTGTGTAGGTGTTTATTCAAGCAGTCATGTCCCGTTAGCAGTCTGAATGTTGCTACTGCAGATTTTCTTTGTAATGTAGTAATGTCATAAGCTTGTAGATTTTCCCATTCCTTTCCAGATGTTTTGGTGGTGTATTCTTCTCTAAGTTTATTGATGTATTTATTTGAGATAATTCTTTTGATAGAGTGAAAGGAAACTGGAGCAGAAGTTGGGTTTGAAACAATTTTGCTACCCTTCTTGGCTAGAAAATCGGCTATTTCATTGCCTGTCACTCCACAATGGGCCGGAATCCATTGAAGTACAACTTTTTTATGTAGACGGGATAAATGTTTTATCATTTTGTGACATTCGATAATTTTGATGCTTTTGGGTGTTGTGTCTCGTGTTATAGCAAGAATGGCTGCTTTGGAGTCACATAGAATTACAACTTTTGTAAATTTTTGGATGTGATATAAAAGATTTTGTAAACTTAAGAAAATTGCTAGAATTTCGCCATCAAAGTTTGTTGAATTTGTGTTTAGTTTACGATAAAAGGAAAAAAGTGGACATACTGCACCAGCACCAGTGCCACCATCATTTGGTAGGCTGGAGCCATCTGTAAAAATATGTATCCATTCAGGAGCTGGGTATCTTAGATTTATCATTTCCAGTGACATTTGTTTTAAAATATATGGAGGAGTTTCAGATTTCTTGATGTCTTCTGTTAAATGAAGGTTATATTCGATTTCCAAAAATTCTAGAGGGTTGTTTCTCATCTGCATATTTTCTTTTGAATGTGGAAGTTGCAATTTCTGTTTGATTTCTTGTACAATGCTTAGGAAGCTTTGCTGAGATTTTAAACATACTTGTGGTTTTCTTTGGGTCCAGTTATTATGGGGTAGCCTTAAAAATTTTTCATACTGTGTGACTGCTGTTTTCTCAATTTCAGATGCTATGTTTGGGTTATTTGTTAAGATTTGCATGGCAGTGATTGGTGTTGTTTTAACGGCTCCTGTTATCAGACGGAGGATTTGGTTCTGCAATTTATTAAGTTTTTCCACTTTAGTAGTTACTAGGATTTCTTCACAATATTGAAGTACAGGTTTTATGTACATTTGGTAGAAGGTGTTTAGGGTTTGTGTGTTGCAACCCCACTTTTTCCCTGCTAATCGTTTTAATAATGGTAACCTTGTTTCTATCTTTGTACATATATTCTCCATGTGTTTCTTCCATGTTAATTTTGTGTCCAGAGTTATTCCTAAATATTTTGCTTCATGTGTTTGAGTTAATAATTCACCCTCCAATTCCAGAGTGATGGGTAGTGGTTTCTTTCTTAATGTAAATAGTTGATAATTTGTTTTCTGTATATTTATCTTCATTAAGTTCTGGGATGTCCAATTCTCTAACTGTATTAGTGATTGTTGGGCTATGGTTATTAATTGTTGACTTTGGTTTTTCGGTTTGGAGACCCATATTACAACATCATCAGCAAAAAGTAGGGTTTTCGTTTCAAGCTTTTCTATATGCTTAGGTAGATCATTAATGTAGATATTGAAGAGAATGGTACTGAGTACAGAACCCTGTGGTAAACCTCGATGTGTTTGTTGGTATTTAGAGAGGTGATTATTATACTTTGTAGCGATGAACCGTTGGATGAGAAAATTGCTGATCCAGAGTAGCATATTCCCTTGAATGCCTAAAGTCTGCATTTTTTCTAATAATTTATATCTCCAAATAGAGTCATATGCTCCTTGGAAATCAACGAAAATTGCCAGAGAGTCTTCTTTTCTGTTGAAACTGTCTTTAATAGCTTGACTTAGGTGTACAATTTGTTGATTTGTTGATTGACTTCATCTAATATATAATCTACTGAAATCCTGATTTTGAATTGAAATTCCTTACTAGCCCCCAGCGTAAAGGTTATCTGCTCTTAAAGCGATCCTCATCAAAACTAAACCATGTGACCTTCTAGTTTTACATAGGTTATGGACACCGAAGTACGATGTAGAAGCAATAAGTACGCGAAAAAGTAGTTCCCTTCATTAAATTAAAAATATGTCCTTTGAATATACTTGTTATTCTTTGTGAATGAAAATAATAATATTCAAAAATAGTCTTCTTCTTTCTTCCAAGTATTAGGCCAAGGCCTGTTACGATCCTATAGAAAATTTTCCCTCCAGCGTTTCATAGGACGGCCCAGAGATCTTTGTCCTCTTGGTATATAATTATAAACAGCTTTGGGTATCTGATTTGAACTCATTCTTTCAAGATGGTGTTTCCAATTTAGTTGGTACTGTTTAATATATTCCAAAATTGGCATAGTCTTCAAATCTTTTAAGATATCAGTGTTCCTTTTCCAATCCTATCTGGTGTAACCCGCTGTTCTGCCCATGAATCTCATTTCACAAGCCGTTATTCTGCTTTCATGTTGTCTTTTTAGTGCCCCTGCTTCACTACCATGTCTACGCTGGTCTAGTCAAAGTGTTATTTTATTCTGGAGACAGATTTTACTTTGTATGGGGTCCTTCCCATGAAATGCCATAATTTTAGTTTTGTTAATTAATATTTCCATATTAAATTTGGCACCTATTTTTTGTAAATTATAAATTGATCGTTTCAAATCATTTTCAGAAAGTGCCAGAAGAGCTAAATCGTCTGCAAAAAGAATAGCATCGAGTTTGAGGTTCCTATTGATGGGTATATATCCTTGTTGTGTTTTCCTCCATTCGTTTATTAATTTATTCATATATATAATGAAAAGCACTGGTGAAAGTCCACATCCCTGTCTTACTCCAGTGTTATCTTTTCCCAAGAAGATAACATAGTAAATATTCTAAAATATACTAATTAATAATTACAACTTAAAAATAGTTTATTACATATGCATGATGCATTTGAGTCATACTTCAGTCAATTATGATGCAACAAAATGGCTGAAGATGTCAAGTCTTCTGTTGCTGTGTCACCATCTAAGTTTTTAAAACACAAGTCTGGCAAACCTCTGACTATTGGTAAAAAAAGTTATTTTAAACGTATTTCACAAGTTCAGAGAAAAAATCTCAGTTCTTGCAATCTACCCTATTCAATGATCACATGTCGTATGTACTTCACATGTGCACCCTGTCAATGTGACAGTAATTGTGGCATGAATGGTGGAAGAATACAATTAGTATTTATATTATATTATTTTTAGTCTGATCATCTTACCTCAATATTAACTTTGATTTGTTCTTGATTGTCCAGTCTGGACAAGCTGGCGATAAAACAGAATTGTTTTGAAACATGTCCAAGAACAAATCAACATTAATATTGAAATTCCACGTAAAACTACAGTAGCAAAATTTAGACTGCTTACAGAACATGACTATTTGGCCAAACATCTATATAAAATAGGAATCTACATGAATCCAAATTGTCCTCTATGCAATAAAGATGAAGAAATGAATGAAGAACACCTACAAACCTGTGAAGTATTACCTGTTGGATCCACCATAGAGAAATATTGGAGAGCAAGAACGCTAATGGCTTCGGTGCCAAGGCCCAGCATTTGAAAACAACAACATTAATATTGAGGTAAGATGATCAGACTAAAAATAATATAATTAAAATAACCTCAAAATATCACTTCCTAAAATTAAATAACAATTGGTATTTGTTTATGTTAGGATCATTTGAAGAGTGGATAAGGTGTAGTTTAATATCTTCTGTAACAATTTATTCAACTCTTAACGTTGAAATCAAGACACAGGAAGTAAGTTCATAAGAATGTTACAGAGAGACAATACATCTAAATTTACAGATCCCTGGATCTGTATATGGATGACATGACTGAATCACACAAATGATACAGGTACAAATAGGGTATGAATTCTCTGACATTCATATAATAAACAAAGAAAAACATTTAAAAAATCTCATTCATGTAACAGAACGAACAAATTTGCTAGATAAGAAAGAATAACATGGCCTGAACTGAGACTTGAGCCCAGAACCTTTGGCTTTCCAGACCAATGCTCTACCGACTGAGCATTTTTCTCTTCAAATATGATTTATCCATCAATGAGATGTATGAAATGAATAATAAAAATAACATGGCCTGTTTGCCAGCATTTAATTATCTTCTTCTTGTAAGCCAATGTTTCCCTTAACAGAGATTTAGGCGATCTCCCCCTACAAGGAAGAATTTGAACCATACTAATTTAGTTACACTTGTTTTCATATAGATGTCATTTGAGTGGTCCGTGGTCAGCGTTCCGCCTCATACTGACATCTAGGAAACCAAAGTAGTACTAGGATGGGAAAATTCGGTAAATTTTGCTTAGAGGCCTTTCATTCAGGCTTAAGGATCTTTTACGAGCCTGAAATTCTTCAGACTTGAGACCCACGGCTTAAAGTCCCTCCCGGAGGACTTACTCCTTGGATTTTTCCATCCTAAAAAATCCATCAACCCCAGTCGTGTTTGAACCCGTGACAATTGGGACCAGAGGCAAGGAGCATAACCACTAGTCCACCGCGGTCTTATATTTAAAAAAATATGGAAGAGTATAGTTTTTGTACCAAAGCTTTTTTTATTGTTATGATATTAATGTGTAAATTACACTCAGCCTAATCCTCTATTCCAATTTATAAAGAGACTTTTTTTTGCCTGAATCATGATTTGAACTCGAGTTTTATGCACTGGTGCACTAACCACCGGAGTGCTACTTAGAAACCCCTATTCTAAACAAGTAGTTAGTGTACCAAAGCATAGAACGGGAGGTCTTAGGTTCAAATTTCAGTTCAGGCAAAAATTTTCTCTTTAGAAATTTGTTTTTCTTTCTCATATACCTCATGCTCTCATTTAAGAGTAATCTAATTATGTATTATATTATATATAGCTGCTTTAAATTGCATACTTACCACAGATTTTTTGTTCTTGCTGGGAGTACTAGGCCTGCTGAGTGATTCTACAATGTAAAGAGAATACATGAGCTTCTGAGGGCTGGCCGGATCAAGTAGTTGGTGTAATGATATGTTATCTGTACTCTCTAACTGCTGAAAACCTCTCAATAGAATTGGGCTTGTTGGTAACAGGGTAAGTATATCCCACACACGACGTGAAAGAACTTGTGCTTTTGTGTGAGGAATCTGGTGCTGAAACAACAATGCACTAGGTCAAAAATACACCAAATTTAAGATAATCTACTGAAATATGAGGGTGATACAAAATGTTCTGCACACAGCAAATGCATGACCGTTGTGTGATCAATTTGAAATTAGCATCAGTTGTGAATCAGACTTCAAGACTAGAAAGCTGTATTAAATATATGTAGGTGCAAAATAACACTATGAGGTTTATTTTAATTAAATTTCAGTTGTTTTTTTGACTCACCTCATATTTCTTGTCCACCGCTGTGGTCTCGGGGTAGCGTGCTGCCTTGTCACGCAGCGGGGCCGGGTACGATCCCTGTTCGGGACAGTTTATCTGGGTGAGGTTTTTATTGGGGTTTTTCCTCACCTTTAAGACAAATGTCAGCAAAACTTTAAGGCCCAAACGGTCCCCGAAATCATATGGCCATCGCAATCATCATCATTCATATTCATCTCAGGTTAAGCTTAGGATTAGGGATTCTCCTGGCGCACCATCATCATCATCACCCATCATATCATCGGGGCAACGTAAACCCACCTTCCAGGCGCCCCAACCTCAGAAGTGGGTTACAAGTACGCCATGCCAGGAGAGAAACCAGGAATGTCGAAAGACAAACCCCGGGCATTTGAAAAAAAATATATATATATTTCTTGATTTTTATGCAGACTCGAGTTTCGTCACTGAATTTGTGACATTGTCGGTGAATCACAACTGCCGTCTCGCAAGATGGCAGTTGTGATGCATCGACAATGTCACGAATTCAGTGATGAAACTCAAGTCTGCATAAAAATCAAGAAAAATGAGACGAGTCAAAAAAACAACTCAAATTTAATTAGAAAGCTGTATTCGTAAAGTAATGAGTAATTTTTTCACATCTTACCTCATATTTTATGTTTCTTTACATGGGAACTAGTTTTCAAGAAAAGGATCTCTCTCATTTTCAACCGGCATTATGACTACCAGATTTTCGTTGGAATCTCCATCAATAACGTTGCCATCTGGTGATGGAGATTCCAACGAAAATCCAGTAGTCATATATCGGTTGAAAATGAGAGAGATCCTTCTCTTGAAAACTAGTTCCCATGTTTAAAGAAACATAAAATATGAGGTAAGATGTAAAAAAATGACTCATTAATTTACAAATTAAGAACCCCATAATGTTATTTCCCATATTTAACTATGAAAGAAAGATGTATGTTTGTCTGCTGCTTAACTTTTTCTGTGCTGAATAATTTACCTTTAAGATGAGGGGGAAACTAAGCCAGGTTGAATTTTATATAGCGACCAATGATCCTACATCAAATTGAAACTTTACAAGGTAAGAACTGAACTAAAATTCACAAAGCTTTGAGAGATGTCATAGTGGTCTGCTCCTTTCCATGAAGGTCAGGTAAGCATTAAGGGAGGAAATTAAATTACTAGTCACCAGGCAAGAGATCTTTGGACAGACCCTTCAAACGTTGGATTGAGACCGTAACAGACCACTAGGTCTATCACATGAAAGGAGGAGGAGGAGGAGGCGGAGGAGGAAGAAGGAGGAAGAATAAGGAGAAGGAGAAGGAGAAGAAGAAGAAGAAGAAGAAGAAGAAGAAGGAGAAGGAGAAGGAGAAGAAGAAGAAGAAGGAGAAGGAGGAGGAGAAGAAGGAGAAGAAGAAGGAGAAGAAGAAGAACCAAGAGATGGAAAAACAGACTACACATGTAAAGTTATTGTTAATGATATTTTTAAACAGGATTGACAAGAAACATGTGAGAAAATTGCACATGAGGACAGAATGCCTGTCACTTCAGTTTAAGTATGAATACTACAACTTTTAAGAGTTTCTGCCAAATGGGTTCCTCATCATCTGAATGAAGAGCAGAAAGTGAGTCACGAGAGAATCACAGCATTAATTAAATGTCTGTTACGAAACAGAAAGAGAGCAGTTTCTGAAAAGAATTTTGCAGTTGTTGAAACCTGGATATGAAATTTTGAACCAGAACTGAAATCTCAGTTGTCTCACTGAAAACTTCAGAGTCTCCACCAATGAAAAAATTCCACTGCCAACAACTGAAGATGATCTTTGTTTATGACATTAATATAGTCATAGACACATAATAGAGTGCCTCAGGGAGGTCTGTTGTACTAAAAACTATTTCTGCAAAGAGTTTTGTGCCCAAAAATTTGTCAGAGAAGGCCTGACATGCTTGCATCTGGCGTCCTCATTTTGCACGATAATGTGAAAATTTTGCCCTAACAGTGAGACGAACTTTTGATGAATATGGGATGGAAAGTATACTTCTGCAACCACAATATATAAAAAGTATATTTTTCTTTTCAAATATAATTTGTCCATCATTAAGGTAATTAATATTTAATTTTAGGAAGTTATATTTTGAGGTTATTTTAATTATATTATTTTTGGTCTGGACATCTTACCTCAATATTAATGTTGATTTGTTCTTGGACATGTTTCAAAACAATTCTCTGTTTTATCTTCAGCTTTCCCAGAGTCTGGGAAAGCTGAAGATAAAACAGAGAATTGTTTTGAAACATGTCCAAGAACAAATCAACATTAATATTGAGGTAAGATGTCCAGACCAAAAATAATATAATCATCATTAAGGTGTTTAAAAACGAATAATATTAACATTGAAAGAAGCACTACTGGCTTTATAAGTAACGTTTAAATTCCCAATAAAAAGTCTTCTTAATAAAGAAGCCGCCATTTGCAAAAATCGTAGCAACGGCTCGTAGCATTTGGGATTAGGGAATTAACTAGGTATAAGAGAAAAATACATGTTTAGATTGGAGGCCTAGGTAGCTCAGATGGAAGAGCATTGACATAGATAGTCAAAGGTCCTGGGTTCAAACCCCAGTCTAGGCGTATATTTTCCTTTTCAAATATAATTTGTCCATCATTAAGATGTTTAAAAACGAATAATATTAACATTGACAGAAGCACTAGTGGCTTTATAAGTAATGTTTAAATTCCCAATAAAAAGTCTTCTTAATAAAGAAGCCGCCATTTGCAAAAATCATAGCAACGGCTCGTAGCATTTGGGGTTAGGGAATTAACTATGTATAAGAGAAAAATACGCGTTTAGATTGGAGGCCTAGGTAGCTCAGATAGAAGAGCATTGACATAGATAGTCAAAGGTCCTGGGTTCAAAACCCAGTCTAGGCGTATATTTTTCTTTTCAAATATAATTAAGAACTGATGTTATAGAGTAATTTAAATTACTGCAGAAAGTAACTCAGATTCTTCTCTACATAATTAAAATGTTTCTTAAACAGTAATAATTATTTCATATAATAGAGTTGGGAATTTTTACATTATGTGGTTTTCTTGATAAGACTTAAATGAACCATGAATTGTTTTTACCTCATATATAATAAAAAATCTGGAATTTATCAAATTACTTGCAAAGATTGCAATAAAGTATATATAGGAAAAACAAAAACAAATTTGGACATTTGCAAAAAAGAACACTTCAGAAATATAAAAAATGGTGAAATTGAAAAAAAAAAATTAAAAAAATAAAAACATACTAGAACCACAAATTTTGAGTTTCCAGTCAAACCAAATTTGATTACAAAGTTCTTAAAACCAACACCAGATGGCAGTTTTTAAATTACTGGCATATTGAAAAATTAACACTCATGACAACAGCTGATGATGGGAATGATGTTTCCCCGATACTGCAGTTCTGTGTTAAAAAACATAGATGTATGAGGTAAGAAGAATTCACAATTCATTTGATTCTTAGTAATAATTGTCATGATCTTTGAAGTCATTACTTTTTCTCTCAATCTCTCTCTTGCTTTCTAAAATCAAAGTATAAGTTTATGAAAGAAAAACATACTTACTCCTCCCTTGACAGCAGTTTTCATAGAACTAAGTGTTTGCATTAAACAAAACAACTGTTCAAAATACTGAGGCTGTAGCAGAAGAAGAGTTGGCAAACTTTCTCTTGGTGGAGGTGGTAATACTGATGGAGTATCTAAGGAATCTCGCTTTTTTTGTTGTCTAGACGCTCCCATTGATATGAAGACCATCTACACAAGATATAAACAATATATGATTATTAAATTAATATTGAGAAGCTAAAGCTATTACTATAATAGAAATAAGTAAATTAATGAACACAATTAAATTACAGTAAATCAATGGTAAAGAGAAAATTTTTTGCCTGAACCGGGAATCGAACCCTGAACCTTTGGCTTTCCGTGCTAATGTTCTGTCCACTGAGCTAATCCAGGCTTCATTCCCATCCAAGCAGAAATCCTTCCTTTACCTTACTCTACTGGTCCCACATTCAATTGCAATGAATCATCATTCACAAATATACAATGAACAGCTTCTACCTGAAGCTGTGTGGAGTCCCTTCATGTCAGGGAACTACAAGCCTCAAGACCATGGCCAACAGCCCGGAAATCTTCTACAAGATCATCATCATGTTTCCATTACTTTGTCTAGCCCTGTAAATCTGATAGTAAATCTGTAAATCTTATAGTAAATTTGCAAATGTACTGTTATGTACATATCTCTGAAAATGTAAACATTATGAAGTATCTTACCTGTAAATCTTTGAAACCCATATCTTGTAAAGTCTTCTCATCAAATTCTGTAGTGAGTTCTTGACCCTGAGTGATCATTCTAATCGGACCCTCAGTAAGTAGAGACCCTAAAACAGGTGTACTGCCAGTAGAAGTGTTGTTAGTTTTATCACCTGTACACTTTGTTTGCAATGTTTCCCACCATTTTGCCACCTCTGCTCTTAGATCTGCTACGTAATCACTGCTAAGCAGTTCCAGAGTGCCTTTCTCTGCCATGCCTGCTGGTTGTATCACCACTCGCAGAGGTAAACAACCTCTATCTCCTATCATCAGCTGCACGTGACTTCCCACTCCTTGACCCTCCAGTGCCCATCTCCGCAAGTGATATGCATATCTAAAAAAATCAACTTTATAATACAGTTCCCACAACACATTTCTAGATTTTAAAAATTTAAGTCAATTTTAATTAATACTATTGTTTCACATAATTATGGTGATTTTGTGTGACGTATCAGTCTACATAAAGTCAAATAAATAAAAAATTTGAAAATCGCGTTATTTTTTTCAAAGTCTATAACCTTGGATTTTTTCCCAAATATTACATAATTTCAAAAATATCGAAAACTGCAAAAATACAATCTAGAGGGTGTGTCTGCAATTTATAATGCAAAAAATGCGGTTAAAATAAAAAAATTTGAAAATCGAGTTATTTATTTCCAAGGCTATAACCTTGGATTTTTCCCAAGAATGACATAATTTCAAAAATATCGAAAACTGAAAAAATACAATGTTGTGGGTGTGTCCGCGATTTAAAATGCAAAAAATCCGGTTAAAAGCAAAAATTTGAGAATCAAGTTATTTTTTTCCAAGGCTATAACCTTGGATTTTTTTTCCCAAAAATGACATAATTTCGAAAATTTCGAAAACTGAAAAAATACAACCTAGAGGGCGAGTCAGCGATTTATAATGCAACAAATCCGATTAAAATAAAAAATTTGAATATAGAGTTATTTTTTACCAAGGATTTTTTCCCAAATATTACATAATTTCAATAAATAACAGTTTAAAAAAACTGGTTGGTTGGTTGGTATCTAATGTCGAGCACTTGATAATGAAATCATTCGCTCTCTTGCACTCCAATATTTAGCAGAAAGGCTGGTCTCTTCTACAAAAGCTGGACAACGGAGGAGATGGTTTCTTTCCATATCTTCATTTAAATTGCAAAAAGGGCATTTAGGTGAATCTGTTATGCCAATTCTGTGTAAGTGTTTATTCAAGCAGTCAGTTTAAACTAAAACAGCACGCTTTATTAGAAAACCGAACTCAAAAATGAAAAATAGTTTTAATTTCCAACACGCTTGGGATAAATTTAAAGTGGTCAACAAAAAAATCATCTCCAACACATCTAGAATAAAACTAGAATTATCAACAAAAAACAAAATAATTTTACCATCAAAAGCATGGGGTGCTCTATATCAAATAATATATTTGATAATAAACAGATATTAATAAAAGTAAAGTCTCTAAGAAGAACATGTAAAAATCATAAAAAGCACCACACGCTTTTGACGATAAAATTATTTTCTTTTTGTTGATAATTCTAGTTTTATTCTATACATGTTGGAGATGATTTTTTTGTTGACCACTTTAAATTTATCCCAAGCGTGTTGGAAATTAAAATTATTTTTCATTTTTGAATTTGGTTTTCTAATAAAGCGTGCTGTTTTAGTTTTTTTAAAACTATTATTTATTTTTTATTTTTTAGTTTTAATATTTTACAGAATAAGATAAGAATGTAAATATCTTTAAATTCCATACTAATGTAGTATGAGCTAAAAGTATTACTCTTCTAAAAAAAATGCTCCCCAGCCGGGTTCGAACTAGCGACCTACAGATTACTGAAATTAAATACCACTAATTCACTGCTCCACCAACTGAACTCTTACAACGATTGACTAAAAAGTCGACAAGTCCATAACCTATTATACCAGTTTTAATTTTATTTTATTTTCTGATGATTCTGGCCAGGAATTTAGAAATAAAATATGAAATTATTGTAGTGTCACGGGTCCTTTACAAGTATACAAAGTTTCAAGTCGATCCTATGTTTCTAAGTGGGTGAAAATCGTGTTCAAAGATTCCATTACATAAATACAAAGACACTTTTTAAGATTTTCTGACGATTCTGGCCAGGATTTTAGAAAATAAATATGAAATTATTGTATTGTCACGGATCCTCTACAAGTATACAAAATTTCAAGTCGATCCAATTATTTTAAGTGGGTGAAAAACGGGTTGAAAGATTCAGTTACATAGATAGATAAATACAGGTCAAGCTAATATAAAGCGTGTAAAATCAAAAGACACAAAAATTAGTTTAACAGTATGTGAGTAATTACCTGAGGAATATATATATAATATATATATGTGTGTGTGTGTTCCCCCCCCCCAAAAAGTCTTAGAATTGAACGAGAAGTTAAATAACCTTAAGTATTAATATATGTAGGTAGGAAATAACACTATGAGGTTTATTTTAATTACATTTGAGTTGTTTTTTGACTCACCTCACTATTTCTTCAAATATGAGGTGAGTCAAAAAACAACTCAAATTTAACCTAAAGTATATCACATTTCTTTCTTCTTCTTCTTCCTTCCAAGTATTAGGCCAAGGCCTGTTACGATCCTATAGAAAATTTTCCCTCCAGCGTTTCATAGGACGGCCCAGTGATCTTCGTCCTCTTGGTATATAATTATAAACAGCTTTGGGGATCCGATTTGAACTCATTCTTTCAAGATGGTGTTTCCAATTTAGTTGGTACTGTTTAATATATTCCAAAATTGGCGTAGTCTTCAATTCTTTTAAGATATCGGTGTTCCTTTTCCGATCCCATCTGGTGTAACCCGCTGTTCTGCGCATGAATCTCATTTCACAAGCCGTTATTCTGCTTTCATGTTGTTTTCTTAGTGTCCATGCTTCACTACCATAGGTCAACACTGGTCTAGCCAAAGTGTTATATAAACGTAATCTGGTGTTTTTTGTACAAGGGATGGTTTCATAACTTGATTAATAATTCCTAAACTTTTATTATAACTAGTAACTTTTTCAGGGATATCCATTTCATCCCAGATAGAGAGATAATATCCAAGATATTTAAATTGATTAGATCTCTCTAAAATTTTATTCTGGAGACAGATTTTACTTTGTATGGGGTCCTTCCCATGAAATGCCATAATTTATCACATTTAAAACTATTTTTCGACCAGTTATATTATATAGATGCGAAACATGGACTCTTACTTTAAGGGAGGAAAGGAGATTACGAGTATTTGAGAATAAAGTTCTTAGGAAAATTTTTGGACCAAAGAGAGATGAACAGACAGGTGAATGGAGAAGACTGCATAACAATGAATTACATGGTCTTTATAGGAAGCCAGATATAATGAGAACAGTTAAGTCTTGTAGACTGCGATGGGCACGAATGAAGAATGAAAGGCGTGCATGGAAGCTTCTTGTAGGAAAACCAGAGGGAAAACGCCCAGTTGGTAGACCAAGAATGAGATGGGAGAATAACATTAACTATGATTTGAGGGAAGTAGATTATACAGGGGATGATTCGAAAACATTGGCTCAGGATAGGGATGTATGGAGAGCTTATGTCTGCATGGCCATGAACCTATGAGTTCGATAGTGCCAGTGAGTTAGTTAGTTAGTATGTCACATTAACAATGGAAGATATCTATATAGAGTAAAATATATTTACTCTATGAGTATGGACGTTGAAACAGAAGGCTATACAGAGACTTAGGTCTGCTGAAATGAGATACCTTCGGAGGACTGCAGGATACACACTACTAGATCACAAAAAAGATGAAGACATCTTAGAAGAATTACACATGGAACCTTTAGAAAACAAAAGATGGATGCAACATGTTCATCGAATGGAAGATCACAGGATACCCAAACAAATGTTAAGATATATTTAATTAATATTAAGAAGCTAAAGCTGTTACTATGATTGAAATAAGAATATAAAGTACACTACTAAATTATTGTAATCAAATGGTAAAGAGAAAAAATAAATTTCTCTCTTTACCATTTGATTACAACAATTTAGTAGTGTACTTTAATATTCTTATTTCAATCGTAGTAACAGCTTTAGCTTCTTAATTTTTCTCTGATGAAATTCATCCACCGGTATCAAAGAAATTTGAAAATATATGAAGTGAGTCGTTAAAAATATGTTCTCCACTCACTATTAATGATATAACCTCATAATGTTTACTTCCCAATATTAATTTAAATATAATGGGCAACTTTATTACGTCTTACGAGGGCGGATCGGAAAGTAACGCACAATAATTTTTTTCTGCCTTGGTATTGCAGCTAGAATGTTGAAATTTCACAGAGATATAGTTTGAAGTTTTCACTACAGATGGTACTTTTTCTCAGGTGCACCTCTTGCGAGAGAAGCTTGAACTATGCAACAAAGATGGCGCGCATGCTACAGTCGTCCACCTGTGAGGAACAGAGAAGTGTTGTTCGATTTTTGTGGGCCAAAGGGCATAATCCCAGTGAAATTCACAGGGACATGCGTGGCGTGTATGGGGATGATTGTATGGACCGTAGCAATGTCTCCAGGTGGTGCACATTCTTCCAAGAGGGACGCGTGAACCTTAGTGATTCGCCACGCTCCGGCCGGCCGACAACAGCAGCAATCCCGCAGAATGTCAGAGGCATTGAGGCGGCAATTCTGAACGACCGGCGTGTGCAACTGCGAGCCTTATCGCAGAAGTTCAACATTTCCCATGGTGCGGTGTACGATATTGTTCATGAAAATTTGAAATTCCGTAAAGTTAGTGCTCGCTGGGTGACGACCACAAGGGCCAGCGAATGATGGCAAGCTTGGACCACTTAACGCGGTACACCGCACCACGACATGACTTTCTGGAAGGAATCGTCACAGGTGATGAGTCGTGGGCGTACCACTACATGCCCGAAATAAAGCAGGCATCAATGGAGTGGAAACATGCTGGTTCCCCAGTAAAGAAAAAATTCAAAGTGACTCAATCTGCCAGGAAAGTGCTTGTGACAGTGTTCTGGGATATGCATGGTGTTTTATTGGTGGACTTTGCTGAACACGGGACCACTGTGAATGCTGCGGCCTACATTAAAACTTTGGTGAAGTTGCGTCGTGCCATTCGTGACAAACATCACAACATTAACGTTAAACTTCTTCATGACAATGCTCGCCCCCATGTTGCTGCTGTCGTTCGTCATAAAATTCGCCGAATTTTGGTTTGGCGATGTGCTCCAGCATCCACCATACAGTCCGTATCTTTGCACCATCGGACTTTCATCTGTTTGGTCCCATGAAGAAATTCCTGGCCGACAAACGCTTTGAGACAGATGTGGAAGTGAAATCAGCAGTGCGCAGATGGCTACACTCCAACCAAACGGACTTCTACGAACAAGGCATATTGAAACTGGTAACACGATGGGAAAAATGTGTTGAGAAAGTTGGTGACTATGTCGAAAAGTAGGTAAAAGATGTAAGTTCATTTGTGATTTTTTTCCTTTTTTTTACTATTAAACTTTTTAAAAAAAATTATTGTGCGTTACTTTCCGATCCGCCCTCGTATATATTTTGTCGGAGTACAATAAATTATATACAATAAATGTTCTTGTTTTTCTGCAATTTAAATGAAGATATGGAACAAAACTATCTCCTCCAATGTCCAGCTTTTGTAGAAGAGACCAGCCTTCCTGCTAAATATTGGGAGTACAAGAGAGCGAATGATTTCACTGTCAAGTGCTTGACATTAGATACCAACCAACAAACCGTATATTTTGTCAGTGTTGTTCGGTAAAGGCATAACTAATGTAAGTGTTGATTTTAATGTAGAGCTCATTTTTTTAATTATGAAATATACTTTAGAATAGTACACTAACTTTTTCTGTATGTGAAGGGGATTTGGGATTATCCATTTTGGTATCTATACTTCGAAGATATGGGAATGACATTTTAATTCTTATAGCATACTGCAATGTCACAATAGGGACATGGGAACCATTGTTTCTTGTGTTAAAATTATTTTGTTGGTTTGATTATATAATACCTGATAAACTATTTCCATTTATAAATGAGTTGGAGAAAATGTTTTAACATCTCACCTCACAAAGTTGCGTATCTTCACGATACCGGTTTCAAAAGTATAGTATTACTTCCATCTTCAGTCAAATTCCAACTGTCAAAATTTTGTCGGTAACATCATCTTCTGAACTGCCATCCGGTGTAGATTTTATGAACTTGGAGATTAAATTATTCTCGTCGGGGATATCGAAATTCATTGCTTTATATTTACTCTTCTGAATGTATATATTTTTCCAAATTGTTAATTCCAAAGGTTTCTCCAAATGTTTCAAAAGTTTAGTCTCTTTTCCGATTTTATGATCTGAAATCGAAAAATCGGCAATTGCAGCTCATGTTTGCTAGAAAGTCATAAAATCGGAAAAGACACTAAACTTTTGAAACATTTGGAGAAATCTTTGGAATTAACAATTTGGGAAAAGATATACATTCAGAAGAATAAATATAAAGCAATGAATTTCGATATCCCCGACGAGAATAATTTAATCTCCAAGTTCATAAAATGTACAACAGATGGCAGTTCAGAAGATGAAATTTCGACAGTTGGAATTTGACTGAAGATGGAAGTAATACTATACTTTTGAAACCGGTATCGTGAAGACACGCAACTTTGTGAGGTGAGATGTTAAAACATTTTCTCCAACTCATTTATTAATGTAAATACCTCATAGTGTTTCCTCTCACTGAAATTTTAATTATATTTCCATTTATTTTTCTCTGAATGTCTTTGCAAAAAAAAAATACACTTTCAAACATATTCACAAATTATGTAAAATTTTGCTTGTACAGAAGCAAAGTTAAATATCCAACACACAAAACATGTCTACCTAATTAAGAGATAAGTGAAGCAGGCCATACACTAATTCTTTTTTTTGGAACTTAGTCACAAAATATTTAATTATATTATTTTTAGTCTGGACATCTTACCTCAATATTAATGTTGATTTGTTCTTGAACATGTTTCAAAACAATTCTGTTTTATCGTCAGCTTTCCCAGATGGAGGACGCCATCTTGTTTTTCGTTATTTATAAGCTGACGATAAAACAGAATTGTTTTGAAACATGTTCAAGAACAAATCAACATTAATATTGAGGTAAGATGTCTAGACTAAAAATAATATAATTAAAATAACCTCAAAATATTCCGATTGAGGGTTTTTCCACTTTTCAGCGGTTGCCCTTTTACCAGCCGGCTGCTGGCCATTCACATCCACATGTGTCAATCACAGAGGTAGATGATCAACAGCCAGTGTAGGGGTGACATGTGGTCAGCATGTCGAGTCCCCCAACCGTTATAGCTGGTTCCTCAACCTGGAGCCGCTACTTATTGTAGCTACCCAATTGCCTCACGATGCTGGGTGGGCACCGGTCCCATACTGGCCAAAATACCATCAGAAAATTTCTTCCCCCATGGAGACTCGAACCAGCGCAAGTCCTGTAGCTCTGTGCCAAGGCTTCCTACCTTAACCGCTCAGCTACGGCGCGGGACCCTCAAAATATCCATCCATTGTAATTCTGTCCAAAGGCAGGTCCTTCACTGCAATCATAGCATTTTCATGCTATGTTTGCAGCTTTACTAGGGAATTGTGTAGGTGTGGTAGCTTCCCGTTAGGATGATGATGTTGATGATAATGATAAAGATGATGGCCATATGATTTCGGGGACCATTTGGGCCTTAAAGTTTTCCTGACATTTGTCTTACAGGTGAGGAAAAACCCCGATAAAAACCTCACCCAGAAAAACTGCCCCGACCGGGAATCGAACCCGGGCCCGCTGTGTGACAAGGCAGCACGCTACCCAAAGACCACAGCGGTGTAACTTCCTAAAATTAAATATTAATCACAAAATATTTACCTTTTCCTAAAAGTTTCCAGGTGAGTTTTCAAGAGAAGAAGGGCTCTCTGTATACATAGCAGGCTTGATTCTTCGGCTTCTACTAAATCAATTGTAGCAGCTGCTAGATGTGCCATGCACTGAGACACAAATTCTGATTCATGATCCAGTTGCTTCCCCACATAATAACTATTAAGATATTGAATTGCTGCCATGCTTACATCTGCAAATAAAGTAAATAAATATACTCCTCTACTAATAATTAAATGAATCGTGATTTTTTCTTACCTCATACATCTATGTTTTTTTAAACACAGCACTGCAGTATCGGTGACACTTTGTCGTCATCGTCAGCTGTTTTCACAACTGTCAATTTTTTCTCCTTTTTGCCAGTAATTATCCAGACTGCCATCTGGTGTTCTTTTGAAGGAATTCCTCTTCAAACTGCCATCTGGTGTTATTTTGAATGAATCATTTCCTAAACTGCTATCTGTTGTATTTTTGAAGAACTTTGTAATCAAGCTTGGTTCTTCCGGAATCTCAAAGTTCATAATTCTAGTATGGTTTTTTTGAATATATATTTTTTTCCAAACTGTTAAATCCAAAGGTTTAGATAGATGTTTTAAAAGTTTTGCTTCTTTTTCAATCCTATGATGCTCTAATAAACTATGTGCTGCTATAGCTGATTTTTCAATTTCTCCATTCTTTATGTTTCTGAAGTGCTCTTTTTTACGAGTTTCCAAGTTCCTTTTTGTTTTTCCTATATATATATCTTGTTGCAATCTTTGCAATCAATTTGATAAATCCCAGATGGCAGTTTGAAGAGGAATTCCTTCAAAAGAACACCAGATGGCAGTCAGGATAATTACCGGCAAAAAGGAGAAAAAATTGACAGTCGTGAAAACAGCTGCCGATGACGACAAAGTGTCGCCGATACTGCAGTGCTGTGTTTAAAAAAACATAGAAGTATGAGGTAAGAAGAAATCACGATTCATTTAATTATTAACAAATTTATTACATTTTTCTCTATTTCTTTTTTCCGAATTAGTGGTTATATTGTGTGGTTTTTTTACTGTTGTTCTTTACTCTACTTGATTTTGTTTTTAAATTGTTTATTTTTTTGTGTATCTATTTTTTATTCAAGTCGGCCGCGGTTGATTAGTGGTTATGCTCCTTGCCTCTGGTCCCGAGGGTCGCGAGTTCAAACCCAGCCATGGTTGATGGATTTTTTAGGACGGAAAAATCCAAGGAGCAAGTCCTCCGGGAGGGACTTTAAGACGTGGGTCCCGAGTCTGAAGATTTTCAGGCTCGTAAAAAATCCTTAAGCCTGAATGAAATAGCCTCTAAGCAAAATTTGCCGAATATTCCCGTCCTAGACTACCTTGGTTTCCTAGATGTCAGTATGAGGCGGAACGCTGACCACAGACCACTCAAAATGACATCTATACGAAAACAAGTGTAACTAAATTAGTATGGTTCAAATTATTCCCTGTAAGGGGAGAGCGCCTAAATATCTGTAAAGGGAATACATAGGCTTACAATACAATAAAAATATATTGCAGGTAAATATCATATAAATTAGATATTAAAAATATCATCTCACCCGATAAAAATTTATGAAGTCAATAAGAATAATACTAAAAATATAACAAATGGCACGCCGTAGCGTAGTGGTTAAGGCACTGAGCTACAAGCCGGAGGGTCGAAGGTTCAAGTCCCGTTGGGGTCAGGATTTTTAAACTGACCCAAACCCTCTGGCAGCACTATGGCCCTGGGGTCGACTCAACCTCTAACGGAAATGAGTACCAGACGCTTGTTCTGGGGTAAAGGCGGCCGTCACGCAGGGCTGACAACACGGCTGACATAAAAGTGCCGATTGTCTAGAAAAAGTGGGAGCCTTAACCTCCTACTACCCCAAGGGCCTCCGGGTCTGTTGTGGGATCACTTTACTTTATAAATAAATAAATGTATTAGAATTAAATGAATCATGATTTCTTCTTACCTCACACTTCTATGTTTTTTTAAACACAGCACTGCAGTATCGGCGACCCATTGTCACCATCGTCAGCTGTTTTCACGACTGTCAATTTTTTCTTTTGCCGGTAATTATCCAAACTGATCATGATTCATTCAATTCTATTAATTGAACCTCATAATGTTAAAAATCCCCAAATTTAATATATAAAAATACCTGTATTATTAACTCTAAGTGCAATTCTCCATAGATGATCCATTCCCACAATATCGACATCTTTAACTGGACTATCAAGATGGGCTGTAGCAAGACGGGCAAGGTTACATAGCTGCTGAAATAATCCTAATCCTGTCATACTGATGGTTTCAGGTTCCAATGAAGGCAGTTTACTCATATATAAATGTTTCAATGCTTCCATTCCTAGGGCATGCTGATCTTTACTTTTTGCTTGATTCAGAAGCCAACTAAAAAGCTCATCACTGCACTGAACGTCCGTTGCAAGACAAGACCATAATGTGTCCACTTGTTCTATGCTAAGGCTGTAACAAATAACATAAAATTAGTAATGTACTCAAACATTAACTTTCTAATAAAAGTATCATGTTTAATTCATGTATATACCATACATTTTTTCATTCAAAATCTAATGAAAATGTTTAGGTGTGGTTATAGCTTAGGGTGTCCATAATATTTTCAATGTAAAAGGGGACATGCACAACAAATTAAAGGAAACACCTGGGAAATTTAATAAAAAAGTGGAACATTAATAAAATACAGTGTGATTATAAAGCCTCAGTACATTTTAAAGAAATCGCTTACATATCGTATTTCTGTTACAGCCATTCGAAAGATACAAATATGTTCACCATTAAAGAGCGGATAGAGATTGTTGCTGCGCGTTTAAGAGGCCAGTCGTACGAGGAAGTTAGAGACAGATTCCTAAGGAAACCATCACTTGAGACGTGTATCTTGATATGTTGCAACTTTTCTTACAGCCACAGTTAAAGCAAGATGATATAATTAATTCAGTGGTGTTGCAACAAGATGGAGCACCACCACACTTTGCTCTGGTTATACGCGGGTGTCTCAATGACAGGTTTCCCAAAAGGTGGATTGGAAGGGCATCTCTTCGTATCTGGGCACCTCATTTACCAGACCTCGCACCCCTGGACGTTTTTGCTTGGGGGTTCATCAAGGAACAGATGTACAGAACCAAGTTTCCTAATCTGCAAGTGCTGAAAGAATGTATACGCCAAGCGAGTGAAATGATTACAGAGGATATGTTGGTGCATGTTTTCGGGCGACGGTGCGTCGTTGGGAAACATGTTTTGAGATTGATGGAGGTTATGTTGAACACTATCTTGATAGTAGAAACTACCTTATAATTTTTGTTTTATTTGTGCTACGTTATCCACAAAATGTACTGGGACTTTATAATCACACTGTATTAAAAAAAAGTAATTTTCTTTTTACCACGACACTGTTGCCAATACAAATGTATAAGAATCAACCATTCATAAATCAAAAGCCACTAAAGTCATTGTTTATTACATCTAAAAGTATTTATATTATTTATATATGTTAAAAATTTGGGATCATCAAATCATTAACAGATCTGAGCCAAGAAACTTTGTCATCTTGATTTATTAAAAATGGAACTTCAACACCTCCATACGGTACTCACAGCCAATGGATAAACCAGGAAAGAAATCAACTGAACCAATCATCCCCAGATGATACAACAGCAACAGTAGCAAGGAATCAGAAGAAAAAACTTCAACCATGGCATTTTTACCGTTCATTAAGAATGTAACGGACCACATTGGAAAACTACTAAGGAAAGAAGACATAAAGACAATATACAGGCCTACCAAGAAAATCAAGAACCTTCTCAGACCTATAAGGGATCAACTCCATCCCCATCAGACATAAACAGGATACCATGAAGTTGTGGAAAAGTGTATATAGGCACCACTAAACGCACCATTGCAACCAGACTTAAGGCGCATGAAAGATACAGTTGTCTTAAACAAATGGATAAGTCGGCAGTAGCAGAACACTCTTTACTTGATGGCCACAGGGTACAATACCAGAATACAAACATATTATCTAACTGCACACACTATTTTACCCGTCTCCAACGAGAAGCCATCGAATTATTCAAACATAAAAACAGTTTCAATAGAAAAGAAGAATCATTAAAAGTCAACAAAACATGGATACTGGTTCTAAAAAATGCAGAATGCATACTTCTACAAGAACAGTCTACTAGACCATCAAACAGCAATCTCATTGGTGCAATGGAAGTCCCTACCGCTGTCCAATCAGAAGGCAGATATAACCTATGCACATATCGCGGCGAACGGAATAAATAGGACAGACAGTAGACAAATTGCCAGTCTCAAGACAACCCTAGAGGATGTCAGACGCAGTCTCTGGTGAAATGTCGGGGAACTTCAAACCGCGAGACCATCGCCTGCAGCCCGGAAATCTTCTTCAACATCATCATAGCAACTCCGGCCGTGAAAGCCTAAGTCAATACAATATCACATAGTGTCAATTCCTAAAACGTCAAGTTAATATATATTTTTAAAAAATTCAATTTTTCAATACATTAAAAAAATAACACCATACCGAAAGTTTTCTGGTGAACCCACAGGAGAAAATACAGAAGTTAAAAATTGCAATCGCACTTGAATTTCAGTCTGATGTGAGTAGAGATTGGTCTTTGGTCCCTCTTTAGTGTAGGCTTTCAAGTTATTAAAAAAACAATTCATCATATTATGTTCTCTCTCAGCCCATGTTGTGATCTGATGTGTGTCCATTCCACGAAATTGTTGAAATGATGCAAACAGCTTTGGTAACAATCTTAAAGAAACAACAACTGACCTGCAACAGTTACACACATATAATAATTAAATTAATATTAAGAAGCTAAAGCTATTATGATAGAAATAAGTAAATTAATGAACACAACTAAATTATTGTAATCAATGGTAAAGAAAAATTTTTTTACTGAACCAGGAATCGAACCCTGAACCTTCAGCTTTCTGTGCTGATACTCTGAACACTCAGCTAATTCAGGCTTCATTCCCATCCAGGCATAAATCCTCCCTTTACCTTACTCTCTTAGTCCCACATTCAATGTAATGAATCATCATTCACAAATACACAATGAATGGCTTCTATATTAACCCTCTACATGCCACTGGTAAAATCTCTTGTGTCAGAGATTTAAATTGCATCCACCGATGTGATCGGCTTTGCAAGTAGTTTAAGTATATTGTCTGGCAGGTAATGGACAGGAGCATCAGAGCCGATCTAATCAGCTCACGGCACCTAAAGAGTTAAGAAGACATGAAGGGACTCCACACACCTGTAGCATTATTTATTAAATTAATATTGAGAAAAATTTAATTTTAGGGAGTTATATTTTGAGGTTATTTTAATTATATTTTTAGTCTGGACATCTTACCTCAATATTAATGTTGATTTGTTCTTGGACATGTTTCATGGGAAAGCTGACGATAAAACAGAATTGTTTTGAAACATGTCCAAGAACAAATCAACATTAATATTGAGGTAAGATGTCCAGACTAAAAATAATATAATTAATATTGAGAAGCTAAAGCTATTACTATGATAGAAATAAATAAATTAATGTACACAAATTATTGTAATCAATGGTAAAGAGAAACATTTTTGCCTGAACTGGGAATCGAACCGAACCTTTAGCTTTCCGTGCTAATGCTCTGTCCACTGAGCTAATTCAGGCTTCATTCCCATCCAAGCAGGAATCCTTCCTTTACCTTACTCTACTGGTCCCACATTCAATTGCAATGAATCATCATTCACAAATACACAATGAATAGCTTCTACCTGAAGAAGACATGAAGGGACTCCACACAGCTATAGCATTATGTATTAAATTAATATTGAGAAGCTAAAGCTATTACTATGATAGAAATAAGTAAATTAATGAACACAATTAAATTATTGTAATCAATGGTAAAGAGAAACATTTTTGCCTGAACCGGGAATTGTTGGATGTCAACATTAAATTAGCACTGAAAAGTGATTACAGTTTAGGTAATTTAATAAAAACCAACAAAAATGAAAAGATTTAAAACTGCAAAAAAACGGGAATTTATCAAATTAATTGTAAAGATTGTGAAAGGATATACATAGGAAAAACGAAAATGAATCTAAATACAAGATTAAAGGAACACCTCAGAAATGTTAAAAATGGAGAAACAGAAAAATCTGCAATAGCTGTACATGCCTGGTCAGAAAAACATAGAATAGAAACCAAAACAAAATTACTTAAACAATTGGAAAAACTGAAGGAACTCACAATTTGGGAAAAAAATTAAATACATATGCAAGAATAAAAACCACAACTATGAATTTTGAAATACCCAGCGATAAGGAGAGGAGATTGATTTGGAATTATATTAGAAAAGAAAAATATATGCCTAGACTGGGGTTTGAACCCAGGACCTTTGACTTTCTATGTCAATGCTCTTCCATCTGTATATTTTTCTTTTCAAATATAATTTGTCCATCATTATTAAGATGTTTAAAAACGAATAATATTAACATTGATGGATTTGGAAGTTCGTCAGTCAGCCATCAGATAGCACGGAGGTCAGTCTGCAGGAGAGGAGACCATTGGACGTCAGTTGTGAACGTGAACAGCATTGAGAATGTCATAAATACAGTGACGAAATCTAGATCTATGAGGGAGTTAAGAAGTATTAAAAAGAATATGCTTGATATCTTCGCTAAGCCTGGGCATCTACTTCCAATAGAAACTTGAAATGTATAAAACAGGCTATGATCTCAACCTAACTGAAGTTATTAAGAAAGTAGATGCACCTGAAATCCTAAATTAAGAAATACCCTATTATAATATAAATATTAAAAATCGTGAAATTGAAAAATCAGCTATTGCAGCTCATTGTCTGCTAGAGTCATAAAACTGAAAAAAAGAAACTAAATTTTTAAAACATTTGGCAAAACTCTTGGAATTGACAGTCTGGGAAAAGATATATATTCAGAAGAACAAATTTAGATCCATGAATTTTTTAATTTCCAGCGAGCAAGATTTGATCGCAAAGTTCATCAAATCAATACCAGATGGCAACTTTGAAGATGAAGATGTAGATCAAAATTCGACAGTCAGAATGATAGCTGAAGATGGAAGGGATTCCTCTTGAAAACTGCAGTTCCTATGTTTGAAGAATGGATACCTGCACATTGTGGAATTGCTGGAAATGACACTGCTGATTTTCTTGCCAAAAAAGGCTCCAATTTAATTCAGAATACTACTAAAAAGCTTACCTTTCACATCCATAAAAAGAATAGTTAAAAACAAATATAAAATCAAACAAAACCAAGACCTATGTAATAAAGCCAAAGACAAAAAATGGAATATTTTAGTAAAGAAGCCAGATATTATTCCAGAATTTCCACGTAAAACTACAGTAGCAACATTTAGACTGCTTACAGAACATGACTATTTAGCCAAACATTTATATAAAATAGGAATCTACACGAATCCAAATTGTCCTCTATGCAATAAAGACGAAGAAATGAGTGAAGAACACCTACAAACCTGTGAAGTATTACCTGTTGGATCCACAATAGAGAAATATTGGAGAGCAAGAACGCTAATGGCTTCGGTGCCAAGGCCCAGCATTTGAAAACAACAACAACATGTTTGAAGAATGAGATGAGATACGACTCATTTTTTTATTAATTATTAACAAAAAATGTAACTCAGTGATAATGTGAAGATTCTTTACTTTTCTCTTGACATACGACATTGTCACAAAATCAGTGAATGTTGAGTCATAAATCATTAAATTACTATTGATTTATCTCTGGCTGACGCAGGAGATTTAAATGTTTAATACAAACTTTTTGTATCTGCAGCACGATAAGTTTGCGCACAAAGATTCCTATTCAAAATGTTATCTACTCAATCCGCTCTACAAGCCGTAGAAGTTTGTAATAGGAATTTCCCAACACTGTATATTTCTGAACCTTCTAACAATGAATGATTTATCCAAGATGAGTGAATCGGTTATTTATTACTAGATGTTTAAACTCCAATCAAGATAACCAAGTAGAAAAGTTTCAAGATGATGAAGAAGAAAGTGAAGAGGATGTAGTAGAAGACAGTGATTGTAATTCTGGGAGTGATAAAACTGCAGAGGAAGAATTGATGTCAATGCCTCTAATTGATTCTTCTGCAGAACTACAAGTATGTGCCTAAAAAGGACAGCAAATGAAATCAACCATTATCGAATGTGCAGAAGCCAAAATATAAGAGCAAAATGACAGAATGTCTTAACCCACTTACCTGGAATAAATGTGTAAGCAAAACAAGCTAACACACCAATCAACTAATAGAATTTATTTTTCAATGGATTTCTACACAGATTAAACTACAATAGGGAAAGAGATGCTCGTAATATTAATATTTCAAAAATCTTGTATCTTGTAGGACATTTTTTTCTTCTTTTGCTCATTTGCATCAGGTTGTTATTGCAATTAAGAAAATACATTAGGAAGTAACATTATGAGGTTCTCTAAATAAATAAGTTTGCTCTGTATTATGAGGTAAGATGAATACAGACCAAACTTATTATTCCAATCCATCCATAGTAATTCTGCCTGAGGGCAGGTCTTTCACTGCAATCACAGCATCTTCATGCTATGCTTTGCAGCTTTACTAGGGAATTATAGGTGTGGTAGCTTCCCGTTGCTTTCCACACCGGTGAAGGATGATGATGACGATGGTCAGATGATTTTCGGGGACTATTGGGCCCTAAGCTTCCTGACATTTGTCTTACAGGTGAGGAAAAACCCCAAAAAAACTTCAGCCAGGAGCCTGTCCCGACCGAGGATCAAACCTGGGCCCACTGCTTGACAAGGCAGCACACTACCTTGAGATCACAGCAGTGAACATTTATTATTGCAATGTTAGATGAAAAAATATTAATTTTGTTAGAAAATATTCTCTTTTCATACAAACTTGGAAAAAAATAAATAAAAAGAGGAGGAAATGGATTTATATGAAGAAATACAAATCACACAATGTGCATAGTTCAGATGACTTCTTTATGAGTCAACACTTTTAAAACTCACATTAAAGTTTAATTTTAGGAAGTTATAATCGACATTAATATTGAGGTAAGATGTCCAGACCAAAAATAATATAATCACATTAAAGTACCGTTGAGGTTATGTAATAAGATATTAAATATAAAATTGGTATTCATAGTTAAATATGGGAAATAACATAATGAGGTTCCTAATTCGTAAATTAATGAGTCATTTTTACATCTTACTTCACATTTCATGTTTTCTTTAACCACGGAAACTAGCTTTCAAGAGAAAACATTGCTCTCATTTTCAACCGACATTATGACTGAGAGAGATGTTGTTTTCTAATGGCGAGATTTGATGCTTAAGTCATTTTCTCTCTGGCTTCCCAGTACAAGCAAACAAGGTCCTTAGAGTGTTGTGCAGTTGGATTTAAAGCTGGACAGACTAGAAGGTGGTGTTTGTCCATGATCAGGTCCGGGTCTTTGCATATGACACATCTGTCAGATTGGAAAATGTTTATTCTGTGGAGATGGTGAGCCAGGCAGTCGTGTCCTGACATCAGTCTGAATTTTGCTACTGCTTCCTTGCAGCCTTTATATTTTATTTCTGTGTATAGCTCATCAATTTTTTCCCATGATTTCCCTCTGGCTGTTGCAATGTTTTCTTTCATGTTTTCCATTTGGAATGCTTTCTTAATTTCTTTGATCTTTCTGTGGAGGTTCGAATTGGGGTGGGTTGTTATCTGTATTTTGGTACCCTTTTTGGCAAGTCCATCAGCTATTTCATTGCCAACTATTCTGATGTGTGAGGGTATCCACTGGAAGGCTATTAATTTATTTTGAGAGAGATGTTTTCTCTTGAAAACTAGTTCCCATGTTTAAAGAAAACATGAAATATGAGGTACGATGTAAAAATGACTCATTAATTTACAAAATAAAATTGGCACCTGGTACGCCAGTCATCCTCAACTAAATTAGTTGAGGGCGACTGACTTACCAGGTGCAAATTTTATATTTAATATCTTCTTTACGTGTCAAGTCAATATTTCTTTTTATATTCTCATATTTTTTTTACTTGGATTATTAATTTCTTTGAGAGATACTAATATGTATACTAACCAATTATTTGCTAAGTTTTCAAGGCATCCTTCAATAAATTTCATTCTAATTAATCTCTCAGTATTAAAACATAATAAATTACAAAGAGCTTTTTCAGCTTCTAATGCCAGTCCTTCTCCTAATTGAACCTAAAAAAGTCAAGCACAGAAACATTAACAATGTCTTGGAAATCAAAACATGGATATGTATATAAGTTTACTAGCCAAAAAAGTAATATTAAAAAGAATAATAAATATCAAAGATGGACAATTTATAGTCCACAGACAAAGAGAATGAAAACATGGGATGAAGGGGGGCACGGGGAATTGCAAGCAATACAATGACATTCTACCTGAGAATAAAGGAACACTCATGACGTATGAAATACTTACTGCTTTCATTTATTTCGTCTGTGGACAATATTATGTATACAGGACAAGTCAAAAGTTCCTCCGAGGTTCCGTGGGTCTGTATAACAGTAACCATAACATACATGGCAAAAACACTTGTATCAGAGGGAAAGAGTGCATATCCAAGTTTTCATATGTACTTGTTGACAAAGCATGTATTGAAAATTTTACCACTAGAGGACAATCATATCATTTGAAACATGGCATTCATTGGTGCAAAAAGGCGTTTTGTATGCTGCGGTTTGCTAAATGTGAGTCTATCGTGATGGTTCAACGCTGATTTCGTACAAAATACCACAATCATCTTCCTTTCCAGGATTTGGTCAATGTGACCTGTTCCGGTATCAAGTCCATCGTTTCCTTGGCCATCCCAAAGATCTTTTTCCATGTGGTTTGTAGGTGTTGATTTTTTTGGGTAATCTTACATTGTCCATTCTGTCTAAATGTTCTTTCCATTAGTACTTGTGCTCTTCTAGTTTATCAACTATTGAAAATATCTCCAGTTCATTTCTTATTGATTCATTGTGTAATCTATCCATGCGTGTACATCCTTTTACAGATCTTAAAAATTTCATTTCAGTGGCTTGAATGTGTAAGATATCTTTTTTTTTGTAAGTACTCAAGATTCAGATCCATATAAAAGAACAGGAACAGCCATAATTTTATAAAACCTGAGCTGAGTTTCTCCTCGAGTCTTTCGGAGGGTTCTTCTTATGGTGCCACACATAATTTGATATCGGTTTAATTTATTATGTATATCCCAATCATAGCTATATGTTATATTTGAACCAAGATAGTTAAAGTGTGCTATCTGTTCTATTATTTCATTATTGATCACTATTTTTGCTCTGACTTGCTCTTTGCCCTGAAAAGCCACAATTTTAGTTTTTGAAGTTGAGACTTTGAGATTATAATAGAGTCCTAATTGATTCAACATGTAAATGGCTCTTTGTACATTCACAGACAAAACAATACATACATAGTAAAACAATTGTGAACAAACTTGCAGCCTTGTATTATTATTATTATTATTATTATTATTATTAATGACATAGCCCATTTTTGAGCCATTGTCTCTCCTTTGTTAGGAGTTATCAGACCAAGTTAATTTTTAATTACCTTATTTGCCCATAGATGTCATGAATGGCATTGACATGCAGTCAATACACCAACTCAATGTGACATCTAACAGCTGATTACAGTATTACTAGGATGTTGAGGTCAGCAAATTTTGCATAGATCTTTTATGAGCCTATAAATCTTCAGACTCGGGACCCACGGCTTAAAGTCTCTCCCGGAGGACTTGCTCCTTGGAATTTCCTATCCTAAAAAATCCATCGATCCTGGCTGGGTTTGAACTCGCGACCCTCATGACCAGAGGCATGGGGCACAACCACTAGTCCACCATGGCCGACGACTGGCAGCCTCAATGCTGGTAAATGAACACGTGTGTCGGATGTGGACGTAGAGCATGTAAGAAAAGCATTCATTCAGAGCTTGCAAAAGTCAACACATCAGTGGGAAAGGAAATGCGGATTCCGCAGAAAACTGCTTGGCATATCTTACATAATTGACTTCAATTGAAACCATATAATTTACAGCTACTGCAGGCATTGAGTCCCCAAGATACAATCTTCGTTGTCAGTGCTGCACACATTTTCAATAGGGGCTAGGGGAGTACTCTGAGAAATTAATTTTCAGTGACGAGGCCACATTTCATGTATCAGGCTAGGTGAACAATCATAATGTGAGAATTTGGGGCTCTGAGAATCCTCATGTTACAGTGGAACACGTCCATGATTTCCCTAAAGTCAGTGTGTTTTGTGCTGTATCATTAACGAAAGTTTATGGTCCATTCTTTTTTGCAAAACACCCTGTTATCGGTCCAGTGTACCTTGATATGCTTCAGCAGTGGCTGATGCTACAATAACAGGAAGACTGAAGACTATTTCAGTCTGTCAAGTTTGTATATTAGATATATTTTAGTTTATCAAGTTTTTTACTTTAGAAATATTTTTGTTTGTTAAGTTGTTGGTGCTCTGTAGGAGGAAGTTCCAATACGGGGCACACACACTCTTGGCTTTGTCATCGTTTGACACGGCCGCATTACAAGTGTCCGCGATTTGATATGCCATTTCTCGTGATAATTTAGGATCTAACAAGATCATTATCAGTCCATAATTGGGACTTAAGCATAGGCATTTAGGGCAAGTGTTATTAACGATTTATCGCAGTCGAGTCTATGACAGGAAACAACAGCTTCTAGCGCTCGCCACTGAAGATGCCCTCCGCAGTTGAGGGAGAAACGTCTGGAAGAAACGCCAGTTATAGACCACGGCCACATAGCCCGAAATCTTTTACTACCATGATTACCGGCCGTGAAAGCCTGCATTCCACTATTAAACGCCTCTACGGGGAGGAGAGTTATTTACGAATTAGACGCCTGGAGACACTCCGGAAGAAGAAAGCTCAACTATATTCGCAGTCGAGTCTACGACAGGAAACAACAGCTTCTAGCGCTCACCACTGAAGATGCCCTCCGCAGTTGAGGGAGAAACGTCTGGAAGAAACGCCAGTTATAGACCACGGCCACATAGCCCGTAATCTTTTACTACCATGATTACCAGCCGTGAAAGCCTGCATTCCACTATTAAACGCCTCTACGGGGAGGAGAGTTATTTACGAATTAGATGCCTGGATACACTCCAGAAGAAGAAAGCTCAACTATATTCGCAGTCGAGTCTACGACACGAAACAACAGCTTCTAGCGCTCGCCACTGAAGATGCCCTCCGCAGTTGAGGGAGAAACGTCTGGAAGAAACGCCAGTTATAGACCACGGCCACATAGCCCGAAATCTTTTACTACCATGATTACCGGCTGTGAAAGCCTGCATTCCACTATTAAACGCCTCTACGGGGAGGAGAGTTATTTACGAATTAGACGCCTGGAGACACTCCGGAAGAAGAAAGCTCAACTAAATTCGCAGTCGAGTCTACGACAGGAAACAACAGCTTCTAGCGCTCGCCACTGAAGATGCCCTCCACAATTGAGGGAGAAATGTCTGGAAGAAACGCCAGTTATAGACCACGGCCACATAGCCCGGAATCTTTTACTACCATGATTACCGGCCGTGAAAGCCTCCATTCCACTATTAAACGCCTCTACGGGGAGGAGAGTTATTTACGAATTAGACGCCTGTAGACACTCCGGAAGAAGAAAGCTCAACTATATTCGCAGTCGAGTCTACGACACGAAACAACAGCTTCTAGCGCTCGCCACTGAAGATGCCCTCCGCAGTTGAGGGAGAAACGTCTGGAAGAAACGCCAGTTATAGACCACGGCCACATAGCCTGAAATCTTTTACTACCATGATTACCGGCCGAGAAAGCCTGCATTCCACTATTAAACGCCTCTACGAAGAGGAGAGTTATTTACGAATTAGACGACTGGAGACACTCCGGAAGAAGAAAGCTCAACTATATTCGCAGTCGAGTCTACGACAGGAAACAACAGCATCTAGCGCTCGCCACTGAAGATGCCCTCTGCAGTTGAGGGAGAAACGTCTGGAAGAAACGCCAGTTATAGACCACGGCCACATAGCCCGGAATCTTTTACTACCATGATTACCAGCCGTGAAAGCCTGCATTCCACTATTAAACGCCTCTACGGGGAGGAGAGTTATTTACGAATTAGACGCCTGGAGACACTCCGGAAGAAGAAAGCTCAACTATATTCGCAGTCGAGTCTACGACAGGAAACAACAGCTTCTAGCGCTCGCCACTGAAGATGACCTCCGCAGTTGAGAGAGAAACGTCTGGAAGAAACGCCAGTTATAGACCACGGCCACATAGCCCGAAATCTTTTACTACCATGATTACCGGCCGTGAAAGCCTGCATTCCACTATTAAACGCCTCTACGGGGAGGAGAGTTATTTACGAATTAGACGCCTGGAGACACTCCGGAAGAAGAAAGCTCAACTATATTCGCAGTCGAGTCTACGACAGGAAACAACAGCTTCTAGCACTCACCACTGAAGATGCCCTCCGCAGTTGAGGGAGAAACGTCTGGAAGAAACGCCAGTTATAGACCACGGCCACATAGCCCGGAATCTTTTACTACCATGATTACCAGCCGTGAAAGCCTGCATTCCACTATTAAACGCCTCTACTGGGAGGAGAGTTATTTACGAATTAGACGCCTGGAGACACTCCGGAAGAAGAAAGCTCAACTATATTCGCAGTCGAGTCTACGACACGAAACAACAGCTTCTAGCGCTCGCCACTGAAGATGCCCTCCGCAGTTGAGGGAGAAACGTCTGGAAGAAACGCCAGTTATAGACCACGGCCACATAGCCCGAAATCTTTTACTACCATGATTACCAGCCGTGAAAGCCTGCATTCCACTATTAAACGCCTCTACGGGGAGGTGAGTTATTTACGAATTAGACGCCTGGAGACACTCCGGAAGAAGAAAGCTCAACTATATTCGCAGTCGAATCTACGACAGGAAACAACAGCTTCTAGCGCTCGCCACTGAAGATGCCCTCCGCAGTTGAGGGAGAAACGTCTGGAAGAAACGCCAGTTATAGACCACGGCCACACAGCCCGGAATCTTTTACTACCATGATTACCGGCTGTGAAAGCCTCCATTCCACTATTAAACGCCTCTACGGGGAGGAGAGTTATTTACGAATTAGACGCCTGGAGACACTCCGGAAGAAGAAAGCTCAACTATATTCACAGTCGTGTCTACGACAGGAAACAACAGCTTCTAGCGCTCGCCACTGAAGATGCCCTCCGCAGTTGAGGGAGAAACGTCTGGAAGAAACGCCAGTTATAGACCACGGCCACATAGCCCGGAATCTTTTACTACCATGATTACCAGCCGTGAAAGCCTCCATTCCACTATTAAACGCCTCTACGGGGAGGAGAGTTATTTACGAATTATACGCCTGGAGACACTCCGGAAGAAGAAAGCTCAACTATATTCACAGTCGAGTCTACGACAGGAAACAACAGCTTCTAGCGCTCGCCACTGAATATGCCCTCCACAGTTGAGGGAGAAACGTCTGGAAGAAACGCCAGTTATAGACCACGGCCACATAGCCCGGAATCTTTTACTACCATGATTACCGGCCGTGAAAGCCTGCATTCCACTATTAAATGCCTCTACGGGGAGAAGACTTATTTATGAATTAGATGCCTGGAGACACTCCGGAAGAAGAAAGCTCAACTATATTCGCAGTCGAGTCTAAGACACGAAACAACAGCTTCTAGCGCTCGCCACTGAAGATGCCATCCGCAGTTGAGGGAGAAACGTCTGGAAGAAACGCCAGTTATAGACCACGGCCACATAGCCCGAAATCTTTTACTACCATGATTACCAGCCGTGAAAGCCTGCATTCCACTATTAAACGCCTCTACGGGGAGGAGAGTCATTTACGAATTAGACGCCTGGAGACACTCCGGAAGAAGAAAGCTCAACTATATTCGCAGTCGAGTCTACGACAGGAAACAAACAGCTTCTAGCGCTCGCCACTGAAGATGCCCTCTGCAGTTGAGGGAGAAACGTCTGGAAGAAACGCCAGTTATAGACCACGGCCACATAGCCCGGAATCTTTTACTACCATGATTACCAGCCGTGAAAGCCTGCATTCCACTATTAAACGCCTCTACGGGGAGGAGAATTATTTACGAATTAGACGCCTGGAGACTCTCCGGAAGAAGAAAGCTCAACTATATTCGCAGTCGAGTCTACGACAGGAAACAACATCTTCTAGCGCTCGCCACTGAAGATGCCCTCCGCAGTTGAGGGAGAAACGTCTGGAAGAAAGGCCAGTTATAGACCACGGCCACATAGCCAGGAATCTTTTACTACCATGATTACCGGCCGTGAAAGCCTGCATTCCACTATTAAACGCCTCTACGGGGAGGAGAGTTATTTACGAATTAGACGCCTGGAGACACTCCGGAAGAAGAAAGCTCAACTATATTCGCAGTCGAGTCTACGACAGGAAACAACAGCTTCTAGCGCTCGCCACTGAAGATGCCCTCCGCAGTTAAGGGAGAAACGTCTGGAAGAAACGCCAGTTATAGACCACGGCAACATAGCCCGGAATCTTTTACTACCATGATTACCAGCCGTGAAAGCCTGCATTCCACTATTAAATGCCTCTACGGGGAGGAGAGTTATTTACGAATTAGGCGCCTGGAGACACTCCGGAAGAAGAAAGCTCAACTATATTCGCAGTCGAGTCTACGACAGGAAACAACAGCTTCTAGCGCTCGCCACTGAAGATGCCCTCCGCAGTTGAGGGAGAAACGTCTGGAAGAAACGCCAGTTATAGACCACGGCCACATAGCCCGGAATCTTTTACTACCATGATTACCGGCCGTGAAAGCCTGCATTCCACTATTAAACGCCTCTACGGGGAGGAGAGTTATTTACGAATTAGACGCCTGCAGACACTCCGGAAGAAAAAAGCTCAACTATATTCGCAGTCGAGTCTATGACAGGAAACAACAGCTTCTAGCGCTCGCCACTGAAGATGCCCTCCGCAGTTGAGGGAGAAACGTCTGGAAGAAACGCCAGTTATAGACCACGGCCACATAGCCCGGAATCTTTTACTACCATGAATACCAGCCGTGAAAGCCTGCATTCCACTATTAAACGCCTCTACGGGAAGGAGAGTTATTTACGAATTAGACGCCTGGAGACACTCCGGAAGAAGAAAGCTCAACTATATTCGCAGTCGAGTCTACGACAGGAAACAACAGCTTCTAGCGCACGCCACTGAAGATGCCCTCCGCAGTTGAGGGAGAAACGTCTGGAAGAAACGCCAGTTATAGACCACGGCCACATAGCCCGGAATCTTTTACTACCATGATTACCGGCCGAGAAAGCCTGCATTCCACTATTAAACGCCTCTACTGGGAGGAGAGTTATTTACGAATTAGACGCCTGGAGACACTCCGGAAGAAGAAAGCTCAACTATATTCGCAGTCGAGTCTACGACAGGAAACAACAGCTTCTAGCGCTCGCCACTGAAGATGCCCTCCGCAGTTGAGGGAGAAACGTCTGGAAGAAATGCCAGTTATAGACCACGGCCACATAGCCCGGAATCTTTTACTACCATGATTACCGACCGTGAAAGCCTGCATTCCACTATTAAACGCCTCTACGGGGAGGAGAGTTATTTACGAATTAGGCGCCTGGAGACACTCCGGAAGAAGAAAGCTCAACTATATTCGCAGTCGAGTCTACGACAGGAAACAACAGCTTCTAGCGCTCGCCACTGAAGATGCCCTCCGCAGTTGAGGGAGAAACGTCTGGAAGAAATGCCAGTTATAGACCACGGCCACATAGCCCGGAATCTTTTACTACCATGATTACCAGCCGTGAAAGCCTCCATTCCACTATTAAACGCCTCTACGGGGAGGAGAGTTATTTACGAATTATACGCCTGGAGACACTCCGGAAGAAGAAAGCTCAACTATATTCACAGTCGAGTCTACGACAGGAAACAACAGCTTCTAGCGCTCGCCACTGAATATGCCCTCCACAGTTGAGGGAGAAACGTCTGGAAGAAACACCAGTTATAGACCACGGCCACATAGCCCGGAATCTTTTACTACCATGATTACCGGCCGTGAAAGCCTGCTTTCCACTATTAAATGCCTCTACGGGGAGGAGAGTTATTTACAAATTAGGCGCCTGGAGACACTCCGGAAGAAGAAAGCTCAACTATATTCGCAGTCGAGTCTACGACAGGAAACAACAGCTTCTAGCGCACGCCACTGAAGATGCCATCCGCAGTTGAGGGAGAAACGTCTGGAAGAAACGCCAGTTATAGACCACGGCCACATAGCCCGGAATCTTTTACTACCATGATTACCGGCCGTGAAAGCCTGCATTCCACTATTAAACGCCTCTACGGGGAGGAGACTTATTTATGAATTACACGCCTGGAGACACTCCGGAAGAATAAAGCTCAACTATATTCGCAGTCGAGTCTACGACAGGAAACAACAGCTTCTAGCGCTCACCACTGAAGATGCCCTCTGCAGTTGAGGGAGAAACGTCTGGAAGAAACGCCAGTTATAGACCACGGCCACATAGCCCGGAATCTTTTACTACCATGATTACCAGCCGTGAAAGCCTGCATTCCACTATTAAACGCCTCTACGGGGAGGAGAGTTATTTACGAATTAGACGCCTGGAGACACTCCGGAAGAAGAAAGCTCAACTATATTCGCAGTCGAGTCTACGACAGGAAACAACAGCTTCTAGCGCTCGCCACTGAAGATGCCCTCCGCAGTTGAGGGAGAAACGTCTGGAAGAAAGGCCAGTTATAGACCACGGCCACATAGCCCGGAATCTTTTACTACCATGATTACCAGCCGTGAAAGCCTGCATTCCACTATTAAACGCCTCTACGGGGAGGAGAGTCATTTACGAATTAGACGCCTGGAGACACTCCGGAAGAAGAAAGCTCAACTATATTCGCAGTCGAGTCTACGACAGGAAACAACAGCTTCTAGCGCTCGCCACTGAAGATGCCATCCGCAGTTAAGGGAGAAACGTCTGGAAGAAAGGCCAGTTATAGACCACGGCCACATAGCCCGGAATCTTTTACTACCATGATTACCGGCCGTGAAAGCCTGCATTCCACCATTAAATGCCTCTACGGGGAGGAGAGTTATTTACGAATTAGGCGCCTGGAGACACTCCGGAAGAAGAAAGCTCAACTATATTCGCAGTCGAGTCTATGACAGGAAACAACAGCTTCTAGCGCTCGCCACTGAAGATGCCCTCCGCAGTTGAGGGAGAAACGTCTGGAAGAAACGCCAGTTATAGACCACGGCCACATAGCCCGGAATCTTTTACTACCATGATTACCGGCCGTGAAAGCCTGCATTCCACTATTAAACGCCTCTACGGGGAGGAGAGTTATTTACGAATTAGACGCCTGGAGACACTCCGGAAGAAGAAAGCTCAACTATATTCGCAGTCGAGTCTACGACAGGAAACAACAGCTTCTAGCGCTCGCGCTCGCCACTGAAGATGCCCTCCGCAGTTGAGGGAGAAACGTCTGGAAGAAATGCCAGTTATAGACCACGGCCACATAGCCCGGAATTTTTTACTACCATGATTACCGGCCGTGAAAGCCTGCATTCCACTATTAAACGCCTCTACAGGGAGGAGTTATTTACGAATTAGACGCCTGCAGACACTCCGGAAGAAGAAAGCTCAACTATATTCGCAGTCGAGACTACGACAGGAAACAACAGCTTCTAGCGCTCGCCACTGAAGATGCCCTCCGCAGTTGAGGGATAAACGTCTGGAAGAAACGCCAGTTATAGACCACGGCCACATAGCCCGGAATCTTTTACTACCATGATTACCGACCGTGAAAGCCTGCATTCCACTATTAAACGCCTCTATGGGGAGGAGAGTTATTTACGAATTAGGCACCTGGAGACACTCCGGAAGAAGAAAGCTCAACTATATTCGCAGTCGAGTCTACGACAGGAAACAACAGCTTCTAGCGCTCGCCACTGAAGATGCCCTCCGCAGTTGAGGGAGAAACGTTTGGAAGAAACGCCAGTTATAGACCACGGCCACATAGCCCGGAACCTTTTACTACCATGATTACCGGCCGTGAAAGCCTGCATACCACTATTAAACGCCTCTACGGGGAGGAGAGTTATTTACGAATTAGATGCCTGCAGACACTCCGGAAGAAGGAAGCTCAACTATATTCGCAGTCGAGTCTACGACAGGAAACAACAGCTTCTAGCGCTCGCCACTGAAGATGCCCTCCGCAGTTGAGGGAGAAACGTCTGGAAGAAACGCCAGTTATAGACCACGGCCACATATCCCGGAATCTTTTACTACCATGATTACCGGCCGTGAAAGCCTGCATTCCACTATTAAACGCCTCTACGGGGAGGAGAATTATTTACGAATTAGACGCCTGGAGACACTCCGGAAGAAGAAAGCTCAACTATATTCGCAGTCGAGTCTACGACAGGAAACAACAGCTTCTAGCGCTCACCACTGAAGATGCCCTCCGCAGTTGAGGGAGAAATGTCTGGAAGAAACGCCAGTTATAGACCACGGCCACATAGCCCGGAATCTTTTACTACCATGATTACCGGCCGTGAAAGCCTGCATTCCACTATTAAACGCCTCTACGGGGAGGAGAGTTATTTACGAATTAGACGCCTGGAGACACTCCGGAAGAAGAAAGCTCAACTATATTCGCAGTCGAGTCTACGACAGGAAACAACAGCTTCTAGCGCTCGCCACTGAAGATGCCCTCCGCAGTTGAGGGAGAAACGTCTGGAAGAAACGCCAGTTATAGACCACGGCCACATAGCCCGGAACCTTTTACTACCATGATTACCGGCCGTGAAAGCCTGCATACCACTATTAAACGCCTCTACGGGGAGGAGAGTTATTTACGAATTAGATGCCTGCAGACACTCCGGAAGAAGGAAGCTCAACTATATTCGCAGTCGAGTCTACGACAGGAAACAACAGCTTCTAGCGCTCGCCACTGAAGATGCCCTCCGCAGTTGAGGGAGAAACGTCTGGAAGAAACGCCAGTTATAGACCTCGGCCACATATCCCGGAATCTTTTACTACCATGATTACCGGCCGTGAAAGCCTGCATTCCACTATTAAACGCCTCTACTGGGAGGAGAGTTATTTACGAATTAGACGCCTGGAGACACTCCGGAAGAAGAAATCTCAACTATATTCGCAGTCGAGTCTACGACAGGAAACAACAGCTTCTAGCGCTCGCCACTGAAGATGCCCTCCGCAGTTGAGGGAGAAACGTCTGGAAGAAACGCCAGTTATAGACCACGGCCACATAGCCCGGAATCTTTTACTACCATGATTACCGGCCGTGAAAGCCTGCATTCCACTATTAAACGCCTCTACGGGGAGGAGTTATTTACGAATTAAACGCCTGGTGACACTCCGGAAGAAGAAAGCTCAACTATATTCGCAGTCGAGTCTACGACAGGAAACAACAGCTTCTAGCGCTCGCCACTGAAGATGCCCTCCGCAGTTGAGGGAGAAACGTCTGGAAGAAACGCCAGTTATAGACCACAGCCACATAGCCCGGAATCTTTTACTACCATGATTTTATTATTAATTTAACACTTCTCATTGAAGGATAAATTATATTTGAAGAGAAAATTTTTTTGCCTATGCCGGGACTCGAACCCGGGACCCTTGGCTTTCCGGGCCAAGTGCTCTACCAACTGAGCTACCGAGGCGAGTTACGATCTAGACGCAAATTTTTCTCTTATGTACGTTGTAATTCCCTCGTGCCAAATGCTTGAAACCATTGCTTCTATCTTTGCAAATGGCGGCTTCTTTAGTTTGCCATTTGCAAAGATAGAAGCTATGGTTTAAAGCATTTGGCACGAGGGAATTACAACGTACATAAGAGAAAAATTTGCGTCTAGATCGTAACTCGCCTCGGTAGCTCAGTTGGTAGAGCACTTGGCCCGGAAAGCCAAGGGTCCCGGGTTCGAGTCCTGGTCTAGGCAAAAAATTTTCTCTTCAAATACAAGTGTTATTAATTCGCATCCAATGTCTAAAAACGTGATGATAACTTCATCTTGCAGAACGCTTTGTTCTATTGTAAATTCACCACGTGTGTTGTATTTCAAAGAAGTTCAGTGTTTAACAAACAAGTTATCTATTCTACCAGAGTTTTTAGTATACAGTCCACATACAACAGGACCGTTTAAGAGCTTGGACGGCCGACCTCTATCCAGGTATAGAACTACCAATTGTGTGTAAACAAGCATCCCACGATTTTTGTGTTACTACAAGAACCTGCGAACTAACAAAGGCAATCGAGACTTTATTTATCAACAAGATAGGGCCCCACCTTATTTTCATCATGATGTCAATGCGTACCTCAATGATACACTACCCCATCATTGGATAGGACTTTCCTCTCTAGACGACTCTTCTCTTCTTCCATACCCTACAAGTTCACCTGACCTAACCCCATGTGATTTTTTCTTATGGGGTTATGTGTTCGTCTCCCCTATGCCCCTCGATTTATAAGAGCTGTAACAAAGGACTGAGCATGCAGTCACTGGTATTGACCATGAGATGTTGGTCATGTATGGTAGGAGCTGAATTATACTTACTTACTCACTGGCACTATCGAACACATAGGTTCATGGTCACACGGACATAAGCTCTCCATACATCCCTATCCTGAGCTAATGTTTTCCAATCATTCCCTTTATAATCTACTTCCCTCAAATCATAGTTAATGTTGTTCTCCCACCTTATTCTTGGTCTACCAACCAGGCGTTTTCCCTCTGGCTTTCCTACAAGAAGCTTCCATGCACATCTTTCATTCCTGATATGCGCAACATGTCCTGCCCATCGCAGTCTACAAGACTTGACTGTTCTTATTATATCTGGCTTCCTATAAAGACCATGTAGTTCATTGTTATGTAGTCTTCTCCATTCATTTCCTAAGAACTTTATTCTCATTTCCGTAGGAGCTGAATAATTAATTAGTAATTTTTTACATCTTATTTTATGTTTCTTTAAACACAGGAACTGGTTTTTTCAAGAGAAGGATCTCTCTCATTTTCAACCGACATTATGACTACCGGATTTTCATTGGAATCTCTATCAATACGTTGCCATCTGATGTAGATTTGATGAACTTCGAGACGAGGTCACGTTCATCAGGAATCTCGAAATTCATGGATCTAAATTTGTTCTTCTGAATATATAGCTTCTCCCAAATTGTCAATTCAAAAGGTTTTTTTCCAAATGTTTTAAAAGTTGGGCTTCTTTTTCAATTTTATGATTCTCCAATAAACTATGTGCTGCAATAGCTGATTTTTCAATTTCACCATTTTTAATATTTCTAAAGTGTTCCTAAGTGCAAGAGCCCAAATTCCTTTTTGTTTTTCTATGGATACTTTATTGCAGTCCTTACAATTAATTTGATAAATTCCAGATTTGTATTTTATATCATTTCCCATATTTAACTATAAATATAGGATCGATGTCTGCCGAGTCACCAACGGTGGGCATATAGTACATCTGTAAAGTACATATAAAAAATTGGATCATACTCTTTCCTCTGATACAAGTGTTTTTGCCATGTCAGTTATAGTTACTGTTCTACAGACCCACGAAACCCTGGAGGAACTTTTGACTTGTCCTGTAAGTCAGAATAAATGATTATCATACAATTACATAACATAAAACTCTATTAAATTATTGTTATTCAGAAAGTGTTAGCATTTACTTACAATTTTATCATCCTGTAATAAATCCCATAGAAGTGTACTACCAGGTTTACAAACATTCTCCATTTTAAATTGTGAACAAATTCTAGTAACCTCATGAATGCCTGGCCTGCCTGGTAACTTCTGATGAGGATGAAATCTAGAGTGGAAAGCCATACTGCTCAAATGTTGTGGCAGAGAGTGTGGTGACAAATGAGCCTACAAAATAAAATTGTTAATTTATGAATATACAGATTAATCAATTTTATATAATAAATTTAGGAATTTTTAACATTATGAGGTTCAGTTCATAAGAATTAAATGAATCATGATTTCTTCTTACCTCATACTTCTATGTTTTTTTAAAACACTGTGTTTAAAAAAACATAAAAGTATGAGGTAAGAAGAAATCACGATTCATTTAATTCTTAAAGACTAATCAATATTTTATATTGATGTTTTTATTATTAATTTAACACTTCTCACTGAAGGATAAATTATATTTGAAGACAAAAATTTTAGCCTAGACCAAGACTCGAACCCGGGATCTTTGGCTTTCCGGACCAAATGCTCTACCTACTGAGCTATCGAGGCGAGTTGTGATCTAGATGCAAATTTTTTCTCTTTATACATTGTAATTCCCTCGCACCAAATGCTTTGAAACCATTGCTTCTATCTTTGCATATGGCAGCCTCTTAGTTAAGAAGACATTAATTGGGAATTTAACACTACTTTATAAAGCCAGTAGGGCTTCTATTGATGTTTTTATTATTAAGAGGCTGCCATATGTAAAGATAGAAGCAACGGTTTCAAAGCAATTGGCACGAGGGAATGACAACGGCTTCTTTATTAAGAAGACTTTTTATTGGGAATTTAAACATTACTTATAAAGCCAGTAGTGCTTCATTTAATGTTCATATTATTCATTTTTAAACATCTTTAAGGATGGATAAATTATATTCCAAAAGGAAAATAATTTAATTACTACGCAATTGTTCCATTACTAGCACATTATAACAATATTTAATAATAACATTAAGTTTTTTTTTTTTTTTTTTCCCCAAATGCCCCAGGTTTGTCTTTCGATATTCCTGGTTTCTCTCCTGGCATGGCGTACTTGTAACCCACTTCTGAGGTTGGGGCGCCTGGAAGGCGGGGTTACGTTGCCCCGATGATATGATGGGTGATGATGATGATAATGGTGCGCCAGGAGAGTCCCTAATCCTAAGCTTAACCTAAGATGAATATGAATGATGATGTTTGTGATGGCCATATGATTTCGGGGACCGTTTGGGCCTTAAAGTTTTCCTGACATTTGTCTTACAGGTGAGGAAAAACCCCGATAAAAATCTCACCCAGAAAACTGTCCCGACCGGGGATCGAACCCAGGCCCGCTGCGTGACAAGGCAGCACGCTACCCCGAGACCACAGCAGTGGATATAATAACATTAAGTTATAGTCTAAATTTTTCTTCTAATTTACGTATGTATTATTTAAGTATCAATTATTTTGGAAAATCCGGAGATGACCATTGAATTACTTCAATTTTTGATTATTACATTATTTAAATCAAATAATAATTCCCATAAGCAAAATCGTACCTGAGCAGCCAGCTGCACCAGTTCATCGTCACAACCAGACTCTTCGCCATCAAAATCAGCCATATTCTTCTCAGATTTGTTACTCATTCTAGATGAATAGCTGCCTTCCTCACCACTCATCATTTCTTCCATTAACTCCCTAATAAAGTAAATGTAAACATTATGTTAATTTAATATTTGAGTTTGTATTCTTTAACATTCTTAACTCATATGTTTATTCTGTTGGACAATCATTTCAAAGCTATTGCTCCATTTAACTTTTATAGGAATTAATCACTATGAGTTTTAATTTATGGTGAAATTAAACATTTTTTACCTCTCCTCATATAAATTTTCTAAGTTGATCGCGATTTCGAGACTATAACTGTCTCATCCTCAGAACTTTGTTGACGACTGGTGTTATGTCGATCGGAAGAAACTCTTCTTCTTCCCTCTGTTGGTGGACCGATGAACTTCTGGATCAGGTCAAAATTTGCAGGAATTTCAAAGTTCGTAAGTTTTCCTTTGTTTTTCTGAATGTGGATCTTTTCCCAAACCGTGAGTTCCTTTTGTTTGTCTATTTGTTTAATTAGATTGGCTTTTGATTCAATTAAATCTTTTTCGGACCAAGCATGAGCAGCTACTGCTGACTTTTCCACTTCTCCATTTTTGATGTTTCTAAGATGTTCTTTCACCCTTGTTTTCAAATTTCTTTTCGTTTTTCCAATATAAATTTTGTCACAATCTCTGCATTTGATCTGATAAATTCCTGATTTGTTTTCATTTTAAATTTTTCTCTTATATACACTGTTAATTCCCGAGCACCAAATGCTACAAAACCGTTCCTTTGATCTTGCAAATGGCTGCTTCTTTATTAAGAAGACATTTTACAGGGAATTTTACATTACATTATAAAGCCAGTAAGACATTATTTATTTAACTTTCACAGGCAAAAAACACTATGAGGTTTAATTTAAGAATTAAATTAATGTTTTTATTACCCTCACCTCATATCTTTTTTCTTCTAGACTACAGTATCGGAGCTTATCTCCATCATCAGTAGCCTCAATCTTGCAAATGGCAGTTATGTCGTTTCTTGGCGGTTTTCTTCTTCCTTCTATCGGTTCATCGGTCCACCGATAGAAGGAAGAAAAATACGCCTAGAAACGACATAACACTGGTCGACCAGAGGCTACTGATGATGGAGATAAGCTCTGAAACTGCAGTCTAGAAGATAAAGGATATGAGGTGAGGTAATAAAAACATTAATTTAATTCTTAAGACATTATTTGTTGGATTTAGCATTTTTTTTTTCTCAGTTGTAATAATTATTACATCATTACCAACAAATGATATTTAATGTTTATGAATAAACTCTAATGTTACATCTATAGCAGAGAGCTATGTTAAGCAGATGTTACAATTTTCTTAATTATTTTTATTGATGGTTGGATACAACAACAAAATTTGATCTTGAATTCAAGTCAAGATGTTTTTTTTATTGCTGTAAATGAAGTACATAAATTAAGACATCTATCTGCAAAACAAATACAAATCTTAACTATACTATATACTAGAAAGTAATAAGAATAACAATAGAGATGTGTCACCTGTGAGCTTGATAACTGCGTATGTATGGTCGACAATCATGAATCTCATGTGGAGAATTATGTCGAAATTCTGAACCCTGTACTAAACTTGCAAGCTCAGTCATTACACCACCCTGTGTAGAATCATGTGAACTGTCTTGAGAATGTTCATCCATCAACTGTATAAGTTCTGTCCCACCTTCCCTGAAAATCATAAATCACAGTAGATTTCATTAAATATACCCCAATAATAATCATAAATAAGGCCAAGAGTGATTTCCAAATTATCGATCTATTCACGACACACGAAGTGAGGAGTGAATTTATCTAGAGAATTTGGAAATCAAGAGTGGCATTTGTTAGGACTATTTAACGAATAAATTTAAGTCCCGGTCTAGGCGAAAATTTTTCTCTTCAAATATAATTTATCCTTCAATGAGAAGTGTTAAATTAATAATAAAATCGTCAATAGAAGCCCTACTGGCTATAAAGTAGTGTTAAATTCCCAATAAATGTCTTCTTAACTAAGAAGCCGCCATTTGCAAAGATAGAAGCTATGGTTTCAAGCATTTGGCACGAGGGAATTACAACGTACATAAGAGAAAAATTTGCGTCTAGATCGTAACTCGCCTCGGTAGCTCAGTTGGTAGAGCACTTGGCCCGGAAAGCCAAGGGTCCCGGGTTCGAGTCCCGGTCTAGGCGAAAATTTTTCTCTTCAAATATAATTTATCTTTCAATGAGAAGTGTTAAATTAATAATAAAATCGTCAATAGAAGCCCTACTGGCTATAAAGTAGTGTTAAATTCCCAATAAATGTCTTCTTAACTAAGAAGCCGCCATTTGCAAAGATAGAAGCTATGGTTTCAAGCATTTGGCGCGAGGGAATTACAACGTACATAAGAGAAAAATTTGCGTCTAGATCGTAACTCGCCTCAGTAGCTCAGTTGGTAGAGCACTTGGCCCGGAAAGCCAAGGGTCCCGGGTTCGAGTCCCGGTCTAGGCGAAAATTTTTCTCTTCAAAAATAAAATTTAAGCTGTTTACTCACAAATCATTATTTAACTATAGTTATTTTAAAATGTTTATTTATATTTAATGTAAACGGCGATGTTTGAAAACAAATGAGAAATGATTCGTATGCTTCATTTGCTTCTTTTCTTCATCACTGTAATCAGATAATATTATTTATTGCTAAAGGATCGAAATGTTGTTAGAATGCACCCTAGTGGAGAAATTTATAACCAACATTATAGGTATTAATTAATTTCTGATGTCCTATTGTAAATATGTCAATTACATTTTTCTGAAACGTCATTTCCTGGAAAATAATTATTTTAAGAATGTGCAAACAGTGGTTTCTTTTTTTTGTGGTATAATCAACTGTTACAAATGTTTTAAATTATCTCTCGTATGCGCTATGTGTTGACATTCATGCACTATATATACAATCTGGTAGCCGTATTTCTTAGGGAGTCAGTCACTGCAAAATAATGTTATGATCTATTCAGAATGTTAAAAAGGAGGTGCTTTCTTTATTAAGATAAACTTTAGTTGGTAAATTTTAGGCGAAACACAACTGTGATTGCTTGTAAATCAAAAATCATTTAAATGTGATTGGTCATTTACTCCCATTTGGGGCATGAGTTAAATAGTCTATGAAAATCCATAGAGAAAAAGTCCATATATTTATATATATTCTTTATACACAGAAAAAATTCATTTTAATCAAATCCAGGTTAATCTAGACAAAAGCAAGTGCAGAAAAATCGGTACCCCTTGTTGTATGGGATCAAGAAAAAAGGCAATTAAAAAAATAACACTGGTCAACATGATTTTTGTCTCATGAGTACCAATAATTGTACTTAATGCAGTTTTTTGTCGTGTTTTCAAATATGTATTCAGAATTTCTCCATCACCCACAGTTTTTTTATTTCAATTTCAATTAATGGATTTAATAATTATGTTTTAATAAACTTTTTTTGTCCATTTGTCCATTGTAAAATAAAACCATATGAGCTAACTCAAATGGTTTTCAGCTATGGAAAAGAGATATCAAGGCAAATGGAATCCTAATATGCTGGCCGATTATTGTTGGACCATCAAGAGGGATGCTCCACAGGCGAAATATAGCAGAAAATCGTCATTTCTTACTTTTTAGGTGAGTTCAAATGTTCGAATATTGAGTAGTTACGAATGTAGAAAATATTAAAAGTGTTTGAAATTATAAATGCCTCTCTCTTGGAAACCTTGCGTGATGGAGAAAAACCGATATCATACATAGTTAAATATGAGAAATAACATTATGAGGATCTTAATTCGTAAATTAATGAGTCATTTCTTAACATCTTACCTTATATTTTATGTTTCTTCAAACACGGGAACTAGTTTTCGAGAGAAGGATGTCTCTCATTTTCAATGAGTCATAATGTCGGTTGAAAATGAGAGACATCCTTCTCTCGAAAACTAGTCCGTGTTTGAAGAAACATAAAATATGAGGTAGTAGTAGTAGTAGTAATAGTCGTAGTCTAATGCCCATTAGCTTGGATGTGTTCCATTTGCTTTCTTGCTTCCCAATAGAGTCCTGCCAGAGTTCTTGTAGGTGACATGTTCAGAGCCTCACAGCTAGCTAGATGATTTCAAAGTTAAAAATGGGAAACACATTATGAGGTTCTTAATTAATAAATTAATGTTCAATTTTAGGAAGTTATATTTTGAGGTTATTTTAATTATATTATTTTTGGTCTGGACATCTTACCTCAATATTAATGTTGATTTGTTCTTGGACATGTTTCAAAACAATTCTCTGTTTTCCCAGACTGGGAAAGCTGAAGATAAAACAGAGAATTGTTTTGAAACATGTCCAAGAACAAATCAACATTAATATTGAGGTAAGATGTCCAGACCAAAAATAATATAATAAATTAATGAGTCATTTTTACATCTTACCTCATGTTTCATGTTTTATTAAACACGGTAACTATATTTTTCAAATGATCTTGTCATTCATTTTCAACCGCCATAGAGGGAGATTCCAACGAATATCCGGTAGTCATAATGGCAGTTGAAAATGAATGACAAGATCATTTGAAAACTATAGTTACCGTGTTTAATAAAACATGAAATATGAGGTAAGATGTAAAAATGACTCATTAATTTATTAGTTAGATGATCTTTGTTCTGGTAGTGTTATTGTCTTGGCACAGGATACAATTTGGAGAGTTGAAGATTCCAATTTTATGGAGGTGTAAAATATGAGGTAAGATGTTAAAAAAAGACTCATTAATTTACTGATATCATAATTGAGTGCTAGTTTCTAAGCACAGTTCACAGTAGCACGTTTAAAAATAAATAATTTTTTCATAACAATACAAAATACAGTATTTTAAAAAATACAGTAAAAAGAGTCATGTCTGGATAATCCGCAAACCAGGATAATACGCACATGGATAATCAGGAGTTTGCTGTAAAATAAATCCTGCACATTAGATGTAACATTCAAGATGGAACATAGAGAGTAATAAATCACAAAACTAACCTTACAAGAACATTAGGAACTTCCTGATCTGGCTGCATTGTACTACACTTAACATCTTTGGTTCCATCTTTCTCTGAAGCAGTAATAGTCTTAGAAATCTGTTCTTTATGATGTCTACCATCTTCAGAACCTGTATCACCTTCTTCCTCCTCATCAGAACACTCTTCCAACCGCACACCACTGTAAGCACTGTGATTTCCACTCTCACAAAGATTCAATTTACCTGTAAAATATATTTACTTTTCAATAATAAAATTGCACTCGCAATATCTATTGCAATTCTACATATTCTCCCCTCTTTTAATTCCAACTTCCAAGGAATCCAATTTTTTCTATATTCAGAAGAACAAAAACAGAGTTATGAATATTGTTTATTTTTTATTTCACTCACCTCATACTTCATAACTCCTAGCATACCCAGGGTTTCGTCACATCCTTTGTGACATTCTCAATGCTGTGTCATGTGAGTTGTGAACGTGACACAGCATTGAGAATGTCACAAAGGATGTGACGAAACCCTGGGTATGCTAGGAGTTATGAAGTATGAGGTGAGTGAAATAAAAAATATTAAAAAACCTCATAGTGTTATTTCCTATCTACATAACTTAATAGAGTTATGAATTTTGAAATACCGATGGAGCATGACCTTGTTTGGAGGTTCTTTGGCCAACCACAGGAAGGAGCTGACATCGACAACCAGGGTGTGCAACATAAATCTAACCAGTCTGGACAAGCTGACGATAAAACAGAATTGTTTTGAAACATGTCCAAGAACAAATCAACATTAATATTGAGGTAAGATAATCAGACTGAAAATAATTTAATTAAAATAACCTCAAAATATCACTTCCTAAAGTTAAATATTAAATATAGTTTATGTTAATAATAATAATAATGAAGCTATATATTACCTTGAGGACACTTTTTGGCTTTCTTTCGTTTCCTAAGAATTTTCCTTCTCTTTCTCTTTTGTTTTCCTGGCATTTCTTCATTGCCTGACTTTTCAGCATCTGCATCAGCTTCATTATCACTGCATGTCTGAACTTTACACTTGGCGTTAGATATAAGATCAAGTTTCCTGCACGGTGATTTTAAATTTTCTGAATGTTTTATATTTGCAGATAATCTGATAAAAAAAAAATTATTTTAATAAATTGATTAAAAAATGTTTATGACTAATCTCTGTCCGCGGAAAATGTAGAGAAAGTTGTTCAAAATACGTCATCTGCACAGGAGACATGCAAAATGCACAGCCAATGAGGCCACAGTATGAAATGCTGGAGGGAGAACATCACATGTAATTACTGAAGTGCTGGAAGGAGAATAGATGACGTGACATTATCTCACTTCACTGTGGAGTTTCAAGCGCAAAAGAAGTCTAATCGGAAAGCTGGCACGGTCTTGTATTCTGGAGAATGCAAGATTGTTCTCAATGTTTTTTTTTGGGGGTGAGGGGGGGTCACAATCTTCTTCATACAACCATTTTAAAAAATCTAACAGCGAAACAAGTGCAGACAATTTTCTCAAAATCTATATAAAACTCAGTGCATGTGTTTTGTATTTCACAGAAATTTTATAATATACTGAAAAAAAAAAAGAAACTTTTTTGTGTGAGGCATTATAAAAATGCACATTAAAAATAATTTTTAGCAACTGAAAACTTTTTTTTAATATAATAAATTTGGGTATTTTTAACATTATGAGGTTTTATTGATAAGAATCAAATTCATTGTGAATTCCTCTTACCTCATACTTCTATGTTTTTCTAAACACAGCACCACAGTATCGGCAACCATCATCACCATCATCAGCTGTTTTCACGACAGCTGATGATGGTGACGATGGTCGCCGATACTGCAGTTCTGTGTTAAAAAAAACATAGAAGTATGAGATAAGAAGAATTCACGATTCATTTGATTCTTAACTGAAAACTTATTTATGCTCATAATACATAATGTTTAATATTTAACAGTTTTTGTTCTAAATAAACTCTTTCAATTTTCTTTCTTCGAATATTTTTTTCAAAATTGAAGTTTCAAGTTTTCAAGATGTTGCATGGAAAAATCTTAACAGTTTTGACATTTCAAGATTCTATTATTTTATTGTATTAATCCAATATGAACATATAACATTTTGTATTGAAATTTAACATAATAGTATATTAATTTTAGCAATATTTCTAAACACCAGTAAGCTTTAAGATTTTTTAAGCATTGATGAATTCTTGCAATGGAATTCTTATGCAGAACTCGGAGGGATCGTAACAGTCCAGTATTCACTTTCAGACTGACTTGGAAAGAAAAGCACAGCGCTCTTAGGCTCCACCCTATCCCCACAAACATGATTCACAAATTTCTCTATATTTTCTGCGGACAGAGATTATATACTGTTACTAAAATTAAAAAATCTCATAACCAATCTTTTTTTTTTGTTACTGCATTCTTTTGTTTGATAATAAATAAAAAAAATGTTGACATAAGAATCTTCAAAGTTGACCTGTACCATCGTGTAAAAATAAATACTTAACATGAAAACCAATTTGGGAAGCTAATAGACAGCAGAATTTTATAGTTCTAGATAAACAATATAGATTTACAGCTCAAGTCACTGATGTTTTTAATGTTAGAAACAAAAAAAATCTATATAACAGGCAAATAGCCCAAATAAAGTACAGAAACCATCCATGAGATATTTTACCCTTTTTTATTTGAGGTATTTTTTTATTATCTAACACAAAATATCTTATATTTGAAGAGAAAAATTTTTGCCTAGACCGAGACTCCAACCCTTGGCTTTCCGGGCCAAGTGCTCTACCAACTGAGCTACCGAGGCGAGTTACGGTCTAGACGCACATTTTTCTCTTATATACGTTGTAATTCCCTATTGCCAAATGCTTTTGAAACCATTGCTTCTATCTTTGCAAATGGCAGCTTCTTAGTTAAGAAGACATTTATTGGGAATTTAACATTACTTTATAAAGCTAGTAAGGGTTCTAATGATGTTTTTATTATTGATTTAACATTTCTCGGTCTAGGCGGAAAAAAAAAAATTCTCTTCAAATATAATCAAATTGTTAAATCAATAATTTCTTCTTCTTCTTCCTTCCAAGTATTAGGCCAAGGCCTGTTACGATCCTATAGAAAATTTCTGGGAAATTCTCATATAAGACTTGAAAGCATAATAATAGTCCCTTTGATTGGTTGCTGGCCAAAGGAAGGCAAGACCAGTGATGGAGCTGCCATCTTATAGCCTCTGGTCAGGCTTTTCTGGAGAAGAAAAGAAAATAAAGGAAAGAAGAAATGGAAGAAAGGAAAGACTCCCTAGCCCTCGGATGCCCTAATAGTGTCGGGGTCAAAAAAACAAGAGTTAACCAAGAGAGGTTAGATAGTAAAGTTAAAAGAGTGCAAAACACAAGTAAGTGGAAGAAATGTTTTGCTCAGCTTGGGCACTAAAAACAACAAAATATCTTATTATTGATCTTCCTGATTTAATTAATAAATATGGATTTTCATCAAGTAAACACCAACTCGATTGATTATTTAATATAATCTGAATTCATAAAAAAAATTACACTCACTGCTTTGGTTGCGGTCCGTTCTTGGGTACACCAATTGAAGATTCTTTTGTATCTCCTTCACTATGCTCCTCTTTTTCATCTTCTTCCTCCTCCTCCTCATCTTCTTCTTCCTCTTCCTCCTCCTCCTCTTCTTCTTCCTCTTCTTCCTCCTCATCTTCATCTTCATCTTCTTCTATATCTAAATCCTCTATTTTGACACTACCTACAATATTATAAATATACTAGTAATGTCAAGAATAAACTGAGCTGAATGGCATGTACTCTGAAGAAAATCAAAATTTAATTTAATTACTTATTTTAGGAATTCTCACTATGAGGTATATTCATTAAGGTAGAATATTTTTATCACTCACCTCATATTGTTCTTCTTATTTGATTATAAACTAGTTTCGGAACATAGTTTCTGTTCCATCCTCAGTATCGTCACGACCGTTGTTCTGTCGTCTTAAAGAGCTGTCCTTCTCTCCTTCCATTGGCTGACTGAAAAACCTCGAGGTTTTTCAGTCAGCCAATGGAAGGAGAGAAGGACAGCTCTTTAAGACGACAGAACAACGGTCGTGACGATACTGAGGATGGAACAGAAACTATGTTCCGAAACTAGTTTATAATCAAATAAGAAGAACAATATGAGGTGAGTGATAAAAATATTCTACCTTAATTTAATTTAATTATTTTGCAATATATACATGACCAAAGCATGGACTCTAAAAGAATGATGAAAACAGATTAACGGCCTGCAAAATGAGGTTCATCCACCAAGAAAAATATACGCCTAGACTGGGGTTTGAACCCAGGACCTTTGGCTCTCTATGTCAATGCTCTTCCAAGTGAGCTACCTAGGCCTCCAATCTAAACACATATTTTTCTCTTCTACATAGTTAACTCCCTAACCCCAAATGCTACGAGCCATTGCTGCAATTTTTGCAAATGGCGGCTTCTTTATTAACCCATTGGCTTATTAATATTTTGCTCCATTGTTGCACCCATATTTACCATTTAATTTTAACAAAATTAGCTTTTTCGAAAAACAATGGCTTATAACTCACGATCTATCGAGAGAAATCAATTTTATTGTACACCATTGAATAGATCGTTGTCTCAGATTTCCAACGGTATATAATATGTCATGCCATCTATTGACAAAACTAAAGAAATACTAAGAACAAACTACAGCTGCTCAGTTTCTTGGTGGTTTTCTTCCGAGGCAAGAAGAAAACCGCCAAGAAACGACATAACACCGGTCGATCAGAAGCTACTGATGATGGAGATAAGCTCCGAAACTGCAGAATAGAAGAAAAAGGATATGAGGTGAGGTAATAAAAACATTAATTTAATTCTTAAATAAAACCTAATAGTGTTCTTTCCCTGTGAAAGTTAAGCAAATCTAGGTGTTTCATTTCATGAAATTGGATGCAGAATAATGAATATCTTACCATCTGAACTGTCTGTATCGTTGTGATGTATATGCTTTTTATGCTTCCGTGCTTGTTTACATGGAGTTGGCCCTTCACTGGTTTCGCTGGGTGTTTTGTGAGCATCACTCTGTTGGGAACTATCTGCCTGCAATCCAACCACATCGCACTGTTTCTTTCAGTATTGTATATTTAAATAAACTTAAAATATATTTTATATACACTAAAAATAAAAAAAGTCTAACAACATGAATAAAAGGTTTATCAAAATTCTATTAAAAACAATGCACTAATTCATCCCTAAAGGAAAAACCAGAGCATACTGACCTTCCTAGTCTAAAGGATTGGAAATGTTAAAGAAAGACCAAGAAGAAGCCAGGAAAAGACCAGAAATTTGTCAAGACAAAGAAATAATGTTAAGTTATATTGGAAAAAGAAATGTGCAGTATTTAAGAAAAACAAAGCAAAAAATATATATATACACAGTAACTTGCAGAACATCTAGGTTATAAAAAAGATGGTTTTATGGCAAACAAATATATATCAAAATGGCAAAGAGAATGTACTAGAAAACAATCCATCAAATATAATACATGTAGCATCAGTGTTTAAAATTCAATACACATCACAAGAAGTGCTCACTGAATATAATAAAGTACAACAAATAATTATTAAATCAGGATCAGAACAAAATTAAACTGAAAATTCTATTATTGTAATCAAATGGTAAAGAGAAAATTGTATCAATGTTAATATTATTCGTTTTTAAACACCTTAATGATGGACAAATTATATTTGAAAAGAAAAATATACGCCTAGACTGGGGTTTAAACCCAGGACCTTTGACTTTCTATGTCAATGCTCTTCCATCTGAGCCTAGGTGGCTCAGTCAAAGGTCCTGGGTTCAAATCCCAGTCTAGGCGTATATTTTTCTTTTCAAATATAGAAAATTGTATACCTGAACCGGGAACCGAACCTTCAGCTTTCCTTGCTTATGCTCTTAACCATTGGGTTAATTGAGGCTTCCTTCCCATCCTAGCATAAATCCTTCCTTTACCTTACTGTCTTGGTCCCACATTCAAATGCAATGAATCATCATTCACAAATACACAATGAATGGCTTCTATGTTAAGAAGACATGAAAGGACTCCACATAGCTAAAGCATTATGGTGAAATTAAATGTTTCTTACCTCTCCTCATATATATTTTCTAAGTAGATCGCGATTTCGAGACTATAACTGTCTCATCATCAGAACTTTGTTGGCGACTGGTGTTATGTCGATCAGAAGAAACTCTTCTTCTTCCCTCTGTTGGTGGACCAATGAACCTCTGGATCAGGTCAAAATTTGCAGGAATTTCGAAGTTCATAAGTTTTATATTTGAAGAGAAAAATTCTCGCCTATACCGGGACTCGAACCCGGGACCCTTGGCTTTCCGAGCCAAGTGCTCTACCAACTGAGCTACCGAGGCGAGTTACGATCTAGACGCAAATTTTTCTCTTATATACGTTGTATTCCCTATCGCCAAATGCTTTTGAAACCATTGCTTCTATCTTGCAAATGGCGGCTTCTTAGTTAAGAAGACATTTATTGGGAATTTAACACTACTTTATAAAGCTAGTAAGGCTTCTAATGAATAATAAAAAACTTCATAAGTTTTCTTTTGTTTTTCTGAATGTGAATGTGGAACTTCGAAATTCCCGCAAATTTTGACCTGATCCAGAGGTTCATCGGTCCACCAACAGAGGGAAGAAGAAGAATTTCTTCCAATCGACGTAACACCAGCCACCAACAAAGTTCTGATGATGAGACAGTTATAGTCTCGAAATCACGATCAACTTAGAAAATATATATGAGGAGAGGTAAGAAACATTTAATTTCACCATAAATTAAACCTTATAGTGAGTGATTAATTCCTATAAAAGTTAAATAAAAGCTAAAGCATTATTTATTAAATTAATATTAAGAAGCTAAAGCTGTTACTATGATTGAAATAAGTAGCCTATATTAAAGTACACAACTAAATTATTGTAATCAAATGGAGAATTATTTATTAAATTAATATTAAGAAATTAAAATTCATCGGAGAACATATTGTTTAAACAACTCACCTCATAGGATTCATGCTTCCATGATATTGTGATTTCAAACATAATCATGTTCATCGTCAGCCATAACTCCGACTGATGAAATTCTTCGGCCGTCAACTATTCTATTGTCGCCATCTTCAGTGCTGCCATCTATGGTTGATTTTATGAACTTCGAAATCAATGTAATTTCGTTAGGGATATCAAAATTCATTGATCTATTTTTGTTTTTCTGAATGTATATTTTTTCCCAAACTGTCAATTCCAAAGGTTTCTCTACTTGTTTTAAAAGTTTAGCTTCTCTTCCAATTTTATGATGTTCTAATAAACTACGTGCAGCAATTGCAGATTTTTCAATTTCACAATTTTTAATATTTCTGAAATGTTCTTTTTGGAAATTCGGACAAAAGAACATTTCAGAAATATTAAAAATTGTGAAATTGAAAAATCTGCAATTGCTGCACATAGTTTATTAGAACATCATAAAATTGGAAGAGAAGCTAAACTTTTAAAACAAGTAGAGAAACCTTTGGAATTGACAGTTTGGGAAAAAATATACATTCAGAAAAACAAAAATAGATCAATGAATTTTGATATCCCTAACGAAATTACATTGATTTCGAAGTTCATAAAATCAACCATAGATGGCAGCACTGAAGATGGCGACAATAGAATAGTTGACGGCCGAAGAATTTCATCAGTCGGAGTTATGGCTGACGATGAACATGATTATGTTTGAAATCACGATATCATGGAAGCATGAATCCTATGAGGTGAGTTGTTTAAACAATATGTTCTCCGATGAATTTTTATAGAGGCTTTACTTATTTTAGGAATTCACACTATGAGGTATATTCATTTAGGTAATATTTTTTTGAAAAAATGAGGTGAGGGATAAAATTTTACCTAACAAAATATAGAGGCTTTACTATTTTTCCTTAACCACTTATTGAAAAAAATCTGTCCCAACAGAATAGAAAAAAAATTGTTATACCTCTTTTAAAGCTAGAGGGGGGAGGGGAAACAGGCCAATAATGACGAGCCATGTAGCAAAGGTTGATTCTAGCAAGACTTAGCTGGTACTTAGAATCCAATAAACTGCTCTTACTATGTAAGGCTGGATTCAGAAAATACCATTTCACAAATGAAAAGTACCCAAATTAAACCAGGACATAAAAAGTGCATTTAACAAAAAACAACATACACTCGCTATATTTGTGGACTTCAAATCCACTTATGATTCTATCTGGAGATACATTTTTAAATAATACAAAGCATTGGAGTTAAATCTAATGTGCTATGCTGGATCTCTAAATTCATAGAACAAAGATTCTGTGCCACAATATATGGTACAGAAACATTCAAATTCAAACACACACATCTAGGATTCCTCCCAAGGAGCCATACTCAATACAACTTCGTTCAACATATATATATAAGTGACACCATTCAAAAAGCTGACATGAAAACTGTCTTATTTAAGTAAAGTGATCCCACTACAGGCCTATTTGGAGAAATAAATAATTATATTAATATAGAATTGGAATAGAGAGTAAAGAGTCAAAATACCTGTTCATCTTCAGAATTACTAGCTTCCATACTGACACTATTTTCACTGCTACTCAATTCATGTCTTCCCTTTAGACCAACCATTGAAGATTTTCCAATACCAAGAAATGGACCTTCACTTGTTATTTGGCTATAGGTTCCACCACTTGTCCATATAAATTTTATAAGTGCTGATGCAAGATACAAACTCTGAAATAAAATGCAAAATTCCTGTAAAAGTTAAATAAGGGAAAATTACTTAAATAGCTACAAAAATGTAAGGAACTCATAATTTGGGAGAAAATTTACATCTGCAAGAATAAAAAGAAAACCATGAATTTTGAAATTCCTGGAGAAAAAAAAAATTGAAAGTTCATCTATCAGCCAGCAGAGGAAGCAGAAATCAATTTACAGGATGGACAACCGCAAAACGACAGTTGGAAGCATCGACAATGTCGCACAGAAGTGATGAAATCTAGATCTGCATAAAAATCAAGAAATATGAGGCGAGTCAAAGTATCCAACTCAAATATAAGCATTATTCTATGTCTAACATCAATATTATTAATGATTTTCAATGTTAATATTATTCGTTTTTAAACATCTTAATGATGGACAAATTATATTCGAAAAGAAAAATATACGCCTAGACTTGGGTTTGAACCCAGGACCTTTGACTTTCTATGTCAATGCTCTTCCATCTGAGCCACCTAGGCCTCCAATCTAAATGCGTATTTTTCTCTTGCACATAGTTAATTCCCTAACCCCAAATGCTACGAACTGTTGCTACGATTTTTGCAAATGGTGGCTTAAAAAAAAAGTCTTCTTAATAAAGAAGCCGCCATTTGCAAAAATCGTAGCAACGGCTCATAGCATTTAGGGTTAGGAAATTAACTATGCATAAGAGAAAAATACACATTTAGATTGGAGGACTGGGAGGCTCAGATGGAAGACCATTGACATAGAAAGTCAAAGGTCCTGGGTTCAAACCCCAGTCTAGGCGTATATTTTTCTTTTCAAATATAATTATTAATGATTAACTACCTGCTCTGTGTGATCCTTGGGTTCCAGTTTGCAAAGTAAGTTGTAGAGATGTAGAACTGGTCCTGCTTCTAGGTTCTTGATGAGAGGAGGCAACAAATCATGAACTTGTTTACTGCAGTGCTTCAGCTGAGCAGCTTGCCAAATTATATCTATGTGTTCATTAGTAATCTTGCATTCCATGGCCAAGAAACTTAATATTATATGGCTCTGTTTAATCACCTAATATCAAAATAAAAAAGAATACTTCATGAAATTAAACCTCAAGTCAGAGGTTATGTACATTATTCAGAGTAGGATATACGGGGTAAATCATAAATATGGCTGTATGTTTGATCGCGCTGTGTGATGAAAATATTACCATTACAGGAAATATTAAATTACCTTTGGAAAGGCAATTATTAAAATTACAACAATGGAATAAAACAAAACAGTGTAGAACTTACGTCATTAGTCAAAATGGCATTGAATATGCAACAGCAAATTACAATTGCTACATGGGCAATAACGTATGCTAATGATCGTGAGGCCGCAAGATGTGAGTTTAACGTAGCATTGCAGCCATCGACTGTGGGGAATTGGAGAAAACGACTGCTGGAAAGTGGAAGGATGCAGAAAATCAAACCTCCTGGAAGACCTCACATTAACACGGATGCAGATACAACGAAGAGAATTGTAGAGGCGTTCGACGCTAGCCCACAAAAATGAACCCGCCAAGCTGCACGTGAGCAGTGATTTGTTTTGTTTTATTGTTGTAATTTGAAGGATTCCCTTTCCAATTATATCATATTTGCTTTAATAACAATATTTTCATCACAAAATGCGATCAAACATATAGCCATATTTCTGAATCACTCTGTACACAAAAAAGCAAAAAACTGTATTTTTGTTGTTTCATCTACATTAGCTCTTAATTGCCAATGTACTATTTTTTACAATTAAGTGGAGTTATAAGGTCAACACTTTGAGTCCTGCAGTGGTACTAGTACCACAGCATTTAAAGATACTGAAGCCGGAGAAAATTAAATCCCTCGTCATGCCTGTGCCGGCAGATTTACAGGAGTGTTTTTTTTTTGGTTCAGAAACAGAAAAACACCTCTGTAAATCTGCCGGCACAGGCATGCCAAGGAATTTAATTTTCTCTGGCTTCAGTGTTATTTAAATGCCGTGGTACTAGTACCACCGCTGGACTCAAAGTGTTAAAAAAATGATACTAAAAACACAGAAAATCTGTTTAATGAATATCAAGACTTCAATTATGAAACTACATTTTATTACATAATATTGTAAGAATTACTATTTCAAGTATGAAATAATATATCCTTTATATTAATATATTAAATTGCACTTATATGAAAAAAAGATTTATAAATAAATATAAATTATTAATAGTGAGTGGAGAACATATTTTTAACGACCCTCCTCATGTGAGGTGAGTTGTTAAAAATATGTTCTCCACTCACTATTAATGATATAACCTCATAACGTTTACTTCCCAACATTAATTTAAATATAATAAAAAAGGAAAACATGAAGACAGTAATGCAAGCTAGAGGGCTAAGCATCGAAGATGCCCAAGACCGTAGGCTTTGGAGGTTTGGCACGGGAAGACGGTAGCAGCTGTAAAAACCCGAAGATAGATAGATAGATAAATTATGATCAAGTTAGATATGTATTTCAGTTTCAAATATTGAAATATACAGAAAATAAGACAAAATATACTGTATTTTCTTGCATAATTCACACACCAGGATTTTTTTTTTACTAAATTTTTAAAAAAATATTTTTCCTCGTATATTTCACACACATACAATACTTTTTTTTTTCAACTGAACATATTTTACCATCAGATTATGTTGGGACAGTATGTAATTCCCTTTAATAAGTTTTTTTTTTTGCGGCAGCTCTTTGGTAGATATGATTCTCTTAGGGTCATGATAATTGATTGTGGATTCACGGGTGTGAGAATGTAGGAACAAATACAATGGGAATTAAGATAAATTAAAATGTTTCGTAACATTTTATTTTAGGAAGTCATATTTTAAGGTTCTTTTAATTATATTTATATAATTATATTAATATAATTAAAATGTTTCGTACCTCTTTAAGAGACTATTTTTTTTAATTAAACTGCACACTCTCCTAATCCACCGTCTTTGTAACTGGAGTTCTGCCGCAGCCATTGTTGTCATTTGTCTATATTATCTCACCGTGTGTTGTACTGACATCAATTTTAGAAATACAATGTTTGTTTCCTTGGTTTTATATTTTATGAACTCTTAACTTTATGATTCAAATCCTTGTTTATGATGACATTGATTGTTTTTAGGGATATTTTAAATTCATTAGCAATGGTTCTTTATGTAGCTGAGTTACTGCCAGAGACAAGAGCCTTAACATTTCTTACCACATCTGATGTAAGACTAGTCACAGGTTGTGAGTTTACTATTTGTTTTCTTCTTTTGGAATTAATCCCATGTGTGAATTTTCCACTTTAATTAACAGTGAAATAATCTCTATCTATTTTCCACTTTAATTAACAGTGAAATTTTCCACTTTAATTAACAATGAAATAATCTCTATCTTTGAAACCACAAAATTTTGCTTCTTACAGGCTTCAAACATAGAAGAATAACTAAATTTTGCTTGTCCATTCATCTCTCATTGGCCCAAAACTTTTTCTAAGCACTTTATTCTCAAATACTAATAATTTTTTTCTCCTCTTATTTTCAAATGGCCAAGAAATAGGTTATTACATTATTTTTCTTTTAGCTTCTCAGTATAAACTTGGCACATTCTTTGTTTTTTCCTCTTCTGGAGTAATAGACCATGTTTTGTATTGATATAATATAGCTGGAAAAATCACCATTTATATAATTATATTATGTTTTACATTTTTGACAGAAGTTAGGATGACAAAGAGTTCTTGGAATGCATTATAGCATTAATTTCGAGAATTCAACCTGTTTAATTTTTTTCGGCACCTCATTCCTATTCACAATTATTGTTCTTAGATACCGGAATTCTGTCATTTCTTCAAAATTTCCCTAATTTGTTATGTGCCTTCCTATTTAATATCTTCTAACTGTGATCACATATGTTAGTTTTATTTGTATTTACTTCCAATCTCAGTTTCTTAATGTTATTTAATAGTACAGTGAGTTTCAGTTGACCTGAGGCCAATAGCGGGAAAAGTGACTGCAAGCACTGAATCATCAACTTGCACTGTCCATGCTATTGGCTGCAAGTCGAGTGAAACTCACTGTATGTGTGTGTTAAACTTTCAATACTTCTTCACTATTGCTTAAATACTATAATTATCATCAACATACACTAACATGTGATTAATACCATTGAGTTACATTCCCTCTTTATCCTCTATTGATTTTATTGCATGCTCTAGTATAAAATTAAATACTGAAGCAGAAACTGCATCTTCTTTAACCAATTAAGAATTTCAAAATTATTTGAAAACTGTTCACCTACTTTTTGTGCAATTTACATTTATATATGTCTAGTACTATTCCTTACAATTTCTTCCTTTTAATTGAATTGTAATTTATTTTTAAGTCTATGTGTAGTTGATATACAAAGCCACCACATTCCCATTTCTTTTCCAATACCTATTACACCATTAATCTAGTCTAACATGAATATATTTACTCTCATCCAAATTAATCACCAGCTATTATGTGATTAATACAAAGAACAAGCCTGGATATTGTTTATTTTTTATTTCACTCACCTCATACTTAACTCCTAGAATACCCAGGGTTTCATCACATCCTTTGTGACATTCTCAATGCTGTGTTACGTTCACAACTGATGTCCGACTGCCTTCTATCCTGCAGACTGACCTCCGCGCCATCTGATGGCTGACTGACGAACTTCCAAATCAGTCCTCTCTCCTTACAACCGGGTATTTCAAAATTCATAGTTTTATATTCATTCTTGCATATGTAAATTTTTTCCCAAATTGTGAGTTCCTTCGGTTTTTCCAATTGTTTAAGTAATTTTGATTTGGTTTCTATTCTATGTTTTTCTGACCAGGCATGTGCAGCTATTGCAGATTTTTCGGTTTCTCCATTTTTAACATTTCTGAGGTGTTCCTTTAATCTTGTATTTAGATTCCTTTTTGTTTTTCCTATGTATATCTTTTCACAATCTTTACAATTAATTTGATAAATTCCCAATTTTTTGCAGTCTTCAATCTTTTCATTTTTGTTGGTTTTTATTAAATTACCTAAGCTGTAATCATTTTTCGGTGCTAATTTAATGTTGAATTTGTTGAAAATTTTTTGAAACTTGTCAAATACTAAAGGATGGTATGTGAACTTCTTGAATTTTTTACCAATATTTTTATCTGTCTGAAGAGTACTTTCATTAATCATTTTTTGTTCTTTAAATTTATTTATTTTCTTGTGTATCATCTTCTCTTGAAAACCATTATCCTTCACAATTTTTATGATGTGTTCTTTCTCTTTATTGTAATTTTCTTTGCTCATGGGGACGTTCACCAGTCTGTGTGTTATGAAGTATGAGGTGAGTGAAATAAAAAATAATCAATATTAAAAAACCTCATAGTGTTATTTCCTATCCACATAACTTAACAAGCCTGGATATTAATTTATGTATGAAAAGTGTAAGCAAAAACCTGGTCACTTTTTTCTTGACACCTAGAAAACATACTTTTAGTTGTACTACATATGAGTGTCAGTAAAACAGCAATGCCTCCTATTTTTTTCTCTTTTAGTAAATTAGTTATGTGAAAAATTTCAATTTGGCACAATTCCTCAAACATTCTTCTCCAATCCACTGCAGAAATAACTTCCTAAGTCAACGAGTGGCAGCACTGCATCCTCTTGCAAAATGGCTGACATTGACATACGTATAAACAGTGTTCTGTGATTGAATTCTTTAATGCTGAAGATGAAACGCCCGTATGTATTCATGAAGGGTTGAAAAATGTGTATGCAGATTCAACAGTGGATGCCAGTACTGTTGGATGATGGATTCATCGCTGTAATAAAGCTGAAGCACAAACACAATTGGCCGATGCAAAGCGGAGCAGAAGGCCGGCGACATTAGTGACTTCACGCAACATTCAGCAAGTCAATGAGATCATTCGTGAAGACTGCCAGATAACAACAGATGAATTGTGTCAATACGTGAGCACCCTCAAAAAGCTTAAAGCACGTCTTTGGCAAATTCGCCCAACAAAAGCTATGGCGGATGTTCTTCTTTTGCATGACAATGCAAGACCACACATCAGTTGTCACACCACTAAAGAGATCGTGAAACTTGGATGGGAAGTCTTGCCTTATCCACCTTATAGTCCTGACCTAGCACCATCAGACTTCCATCTGTTCGAGCCACTAAAGGAAGCTCATTGTGGGATTCATTTTGAGGATGAGGAGGCCATAAAAACATCTCTGTCGATGGCTTAGGAAGCAAGACTTAGCTTTTACCACAGTGGAATACATGCCCTTGTTAAAAGGTGGACAAAAACAGTGGAAAAGGACGGAGATTATATTGAAAAGTGACAAATTAATTGTCAATATTGTGGGTTTCATGGTATGTAAAGTGCATTTAAATATCTTCACAATTAAAAGAGAAAAAAATAGGAGGAATTACTTTTTGACTGACCCTCGTACAACCTTATCCGAATGCCAAACTTATAAACCTATGACTAAACGGTATCTTTTATTGTTCCACACTTCTAAATGACAGTGCTTTCCATGAGAATCCATGGCACCTCAAACTCCATTTTGACAAAAAAAAATTACCTGATTTTTTCCCAGTACCCATCATATACTGTACATATTAGAATTTTAAACAAAATTTAAAGTAATGAATTGTTTTTATAAAAAAGGTAAAGTGAACCCACAATAGGCCTCAAGTAGGCCATCATCATCTTCATCATCATCATCCATATTATCACCATCGTCCTTCACTGGTGTGGAAAGCAACGAGAAGTTACCACACCTGTAAATCCCTAATAAAGCTGCAAATCATAGCATGAAAATGTTATGATTGCAGTGAAAAACCCAGAATTACTATGGATGGATGCACATGAAAGTAATGCCTTCATTAATTGGCATGAAACTAATCAATTGAGTTGGTGTTTACTTGATAAAAATCCATATTAATTAATAAATTAAGTTGTTTACTTGAAAATCCATATGTATTAATTAAATAAAAATAATCATTTCAGAATCAATGTTAAATCTCTTTGTGCTATTTTATTCTAAAAAATATATATTTACATAAATAAGATGAGTCTTTTTTCATCTTACCCCAAACAAGTAGTCTTAACAAAGCTGAAGATGGAACAGAAGTTTGTTTTGAAACATGTCCTAAAGGAACTCAACATCTATGAGGTAAGATGAAAAAAAAGTCACCTTATTTATTCAGAAAAACCTCATAATTTTACTTCCTATTGTAATTTTATAATATATTTACATACCTCCACATGAAGATTAGGACCAAATATATGTGATATAATCTGGTTTTCAATCAACCAATTTGCTAAGTTCTGGCCAACGTTTTCAACTTCAATAATATTTTCATTGTTACAGAGCTCATTAAACATATTGATATGGCTGTTGATCTGTGCAATTCCTGCTAAGCGCATTGTCAATGTTGAACTAGTAAAATATTTAAATGCCAGATCCAGACCATCGCGGTCAAATGTAAGGGGTGAATCCAGAGGATCCTTCACAGCACTCCACATGAAATCTATAGAAATAAACACATTACAACATTATTATAAACTCTATTAGCTTTTATACTGATGTTTAATTGGTACATATAAAGACTGAATCTCCATGCTCTGTTTGATTACTAAATCCATTACAAAACTAAATTATTAGAAGCTCCCTTACAACATAATGCTGTTTAGTCTTTCAGATCTACAACTTAGTAAAACCCTGGACTGAATTATTAGGGACATGACACTGGGAGAGAGAGGTAAGATAGAAATACGATATTGGCAGACTGCATTTGTTATGTATATTTAACTTTTACAGGAATTAATCATTAGGAGGTTTAATTTATGGTAAAATTAAATGTTTCTTACCTCTGTTGGTGGACTGATGAACCTCTGGATCATGTCAAAATTTGCAGGAATTTTGAAGTTTTCTTTTGTTTTTCTGAATGTGGATTTTTTCCCAAACCGTGAGTTCCTTTTGTTTGTCTATTTGTTTAATTAGACTGGCTTTTGATTCAATTAAATGTTTTTTGGACCAAGCATTTAATTGAATCAAAAGCCAGTCTAATTAAACAAATAGATAAACAAAAAGAACTCACGGTTTGGGAAAAGATCCACATTCAGAAAAACAAAGGAAAACTTATGAACTTCGAAATTCCTGCAAATTCTGACCTGATCCAGAGGTTCATCGGTCCACCAACAGAGGGAAGAAGAGTTTCTTCCGATCGACATAACATCAGTCACCAAAAAAGTACTGAAGATGAGACAGTTATGGTCTCGAAATTGCAATCTACTTAGAAGATTTAAATGAGGAGAGGTAAGAAACATTTAATTTTACCATGCATTTGTTATGCTAAATGATTACATTGATTCAGAAATAATTTCAACAATATAGCTTCATTAAAAAAATCTTTATTCTTGTCACTGTGAAACAAAATAATAATCGTAAACAATATATTTTGTAATGGCATGCGGTGGTCATAGCAGTTATCCCAACTATACGATGAAAATGGGTATTACACTTTATAACAATTTTAAAGTAAGTAAATTTTAGAGCAAGGGAATAGTTTTAAATATCTAGGTTTCAATTTATTATATGTTAAAATTGAAGATATTAATGACAAAATAAATACATTTAATCTAATGTGTGACACTATTAAAAACACAAGAAAAGAAACAAAAATAAAATTTTATAAAGTAATGGCTGTTCATGTATTGATGTATGGATCAGAATGTTGGACGATCACTAAAAGACAAGAACAAAGATTGGAAACACCAGATGGCAGTTTAGAAAATGACTTCTTCAAAAGTACACCAGAAGGCAGTTTAGAAAATTACCAGCAAAAATGAAGATCTATTTAACAAACTTAATAAATTTAATTATATACGTGGAAAAATTAAAAGGATATTTAAAAGCACAAGAAAAGAAACAAAACTAAAATTTTATAAAGTAGTGGCAGTCCCCTTACTATTGTATAGTAGTGAATTTTGGGTTTTAACTAAAAGAGAAGAGAAGATCATAGAAGCAGCTGAAATGAGACTTCTGAGAAGTGTGGCTTGTTGCAAACTTCTAGATAAGAGAAGAAGTGAAGATATTAGAAATGAGCTAAATATCTTTAAACCCTTAGATAGAATAAAAGAATCTAGAAAAAACTGGAAAGAACATGTTCAAAGAATGGAAGATGATCGCATTCCCAAAATTATACTTAAATACAAACCAAAAGGACGCAGGAATGTTGGTAGACCGAAGAAGAGATGGATCCAACTTTTGAATGAGAATCTATGAGACCAGAACAAGCCACATGGGCTTAATCCGTGATTGTTGATGATGATGATGATGAGAAAAAAATTGACAGTCGTCAAAACAGCTGAAGATGGAAAGGATGATTTTTCCAATACTGCAGTTCTATGTTTAAAAAAACTTAATGTATGAGGTAAGAAGAATTCATTATTCATTTGATTCTTATTAAAAAATTGAACACTCCAGACAGCAAAAAATTTGGAATTTATTAAATTAGTTGTAAAGACTGCAATAAAGTATACGTATGAAAAACAAAAAGTAATTTGGACACTCGTACAAAAGAACATTTTAGAAATATTAAAAATGGTGAAATTGAAAAATCAACTACAGCAGCATACAGTTTGCTGGAGAGTCATAAAATTGAAAAAGAAGCCTTTAAAACATTTTGATAACCTCTGGAATTGACAGTTTGGGAGAAGATATATATTCAGAAGAACAAATTTAGATCCTTGAATCTTAAAATTCCCGATGAACGGTACTTGATCTCGAGATTCATCAGATCAACACCAGACGGCAACTTTATACATGAAGATTCCAACGAAAATCTGATAGTCATAATGGCGGCTGAAGATAAAAGGGATGTTCCTCTTGAAAACTGCAGTTCCCGAGTTTAAAGAAATAAACAATGAGGAAAGATAAGTAGTGACTCATTCATTCATTGCATTCTAAAACATTCTCAATAATTCTACTAACGATGATGCGAGATTTAAAATAATTCTGTTCACCTCACATTCCATCGTAGATGGGATATCAGGTGAGGCAAAGAGAATTTATTTCAAGTAAAATTTTAGACTTTCACGGCAGGTATTTTGATTCATGTATTTTATGTCTTTCGGGCTAAATGGCCGTGGTCTGGTTTTATTAACACACAACGTTTCCTCTACTACTGCAGTAGATATCCTCAGGAGATTCTGCATGCTCTTTGACCTCTTAACTCTTCAAATGTTGGCTGCAGACAGGCTGTGTGTTGGAAATCGTGTCCTTATTTATAGTTGAGTATTGTGTGGTGATGTTTTCTACATGGTCCATTACTTTGGAGCTATTTTTCTGATTGGTTGTCACTGGCGTAAGTCATAGGTTTTATTCTCGTGTTATATAATTCCGGAATCCAAATGAAGATTAATAAAATGTTGAGAAGTTCCCCACTGACGGAAGCACTACAAAGATGTCCCACGTTGTCAAAGGTTGCAATCTTTATAGCCTGAGCAAGAAGAGATAATATTGTCTCAAAAGCATATCTGTGAAGGTTCAATCTGACGGATGAGCCACAAAGCAAACTACGTGAACAGACAAAAGGCACTGAAACACATCCTGTTCCAAAATCCAACAAATCTGAAGCATTGAAATTTGTGAAATCTCGCCTGGGAAATGAATTACCACTCATGAATATCTTGACTACAGAATATCTATGGGCACTTGCTGCGAAAACATTGATTGACTGGATGCTCAACATAAGTAAGAAATCCCAGACAGTAAGAAATCTGGAATTTATCAAATTAATTGTAATGTTGTAGCAAAGTATACATAGGAAAAACAAAAAAGAATTTAGAAACACGCACTAAAGAACATTTTAGAAATATTAAAAATTGTGAAATTGAAAAATCAGCAATTGCTGCACATAGTTTACTAGAACATCATAAAATTGAAAAAGAAGCGAAACTTTTGAAACAATTGGATAAACCGTTGGAATTGACAATTTGGGAAATGATATTCATTCAGAAGAATAAATATCGATCTATGAATTTCGATATTCTGGTGGATAAAAATTTAATTACAAAGTTTATAATCCCAACGAAAGATGGCAGCACAAGAAGTGATGTCACTTAAGAAATCAACAATCACGGAATTTCATCAGTGGAAGCCATGACTGAAGAAGGACATGATTTTGTCTGAAACCGTCGGTATCAAAGAAGTTTGAAAATGTATGAGGTGAGTCGATTAAAATATGTTCTCCACTCACTATTAATAAGTAAGTTAGTTTTGATATTTATAAACGAGAACATTACAAGGTTTTGTACAGTAAAACCTGTCTTAGCCGGAACCTTTATAAGCAGGAAACCTGTAGAGACGGAAAAAAATCTCCAGAACAGTACAATTTTATATGTAAAATCATCCTGTATAAGCCAGAAACCTTCATAATGTGGAAATGGAATGGTTTTTAAAGTACCAATAGTTAATTTTTACGTCAGTAAGACGGAAAATTATTCTTCAGCACGTTCTAATTACAGTATTAATGACCACACGTGAAAATACTGCATATGATGCTTTCTGCATTTTATCTTCTTGTGTTGCCATTGTATAGTTGGGATATGCTTGCTTATGTGTGACAGCTGGGAATCCCTCGCTTTTCCTTGCCTTCTTACGTTACCTGCGAGGTAGTTGGGAAACTCTTCAGTCTTCCTGTAGTTGAGTTACTTCTCGCTTTTGTGTAATAAAGTTGTTTTGTATTGCCGTGCAAACTGAACTGTGTTACATACACTATTTTTTCTGCATTTCAAACAATATGTTACGTCTTTAAAGCGTGCATGTAAAACGCTTATACTGCGTGAGAAAATTCAAGCTTGTAATTTGGGAACCCTTCATAAGAAGGAAAACTGCCAAGATGGAAATATATTTAAGGAACCGTCATGTTCCTTCATAGACGGGTTTTACTGTATTATACAACTTACATACTAAACAACTCAGCCTTCAGAAAAGGATCATGAGACTAAAGTGAAGAAAAAATACTAAAGATTCCAACTTCTTTTCTTATTTTATTTTATCATCTCACTTCATCCAAGGTGAAATGATAAAAAAATGTATTTAATATATATCTCGTAGTGTCAATTCCAAGTTATCTTGATGTCAGAACAAGCGTGAAGGTCTAAAATATAAAGTTGTTGGTGATGACTTGAGACCGGATGTTAGGCACTTAAAAAATTCAAAATAGGCAGGCAAAAAGGCACTAAAAATCATTAATATAGGCACTATAAAATTCAAAATAGGCTCTTAAAAAATAAACTACAGCCTTACATAAAGAATATAAACATATGCTATCAATAACATAAGACGATATCAGAGATGATTTTGGAACTTGTTTTGCCTTTTTACAAAGATAATACGTATGATCCATATTTGGTTCGTCTTCCGGGCTTATAGGCCGTGGTCTGGTTGTCTTCATACTCGACGTTTTGTCTACTGCTGCGCTAGACCTCATCAGGAGATACTGCGTGCTCTCTGTGAACTCCTCAACAGTCGGCTGCAGACTGGCTGGTCATTGGAAACTGTCTCTCTTTTTATAGGTAAACCCCGGGTGGTGGTGGGGGGGTTTCTGCGCGGTCCAAGTTTTGTGCTGTTTGCAGAAGTCATAGGATTTGTTGTCGTGTTATGCAGTGCTGGGATCCATATTTTGTTTATCTTCATGGTTTCTTCTTTTTTGTTAAAGGAATTTTTATGTTTATATATTTCGATGGCTTCTCTGTATAGTCCGGTGTAGTAAATGTGGTGTTTGTGATAATACCCGAGTTTCTTCGAATCTTATAATATGTTGTTGGTTGTTCATCAAGTGTTCCGCTATGGCAGATTTTTCATTTTGTTTTAGTCTGCAGTGTCTCATGTGTTCTTGCAACCTACAAACCAACACAAAAAATCAGCAATATACTGCGCCCAGCCAAAGACACTAGAGATCCTGTAAGTTCTGCCGGTATATATCGTATCCCGTGCAGCTGTGGAGAGGTTTACATCGGTACAACAAAAAGAATGATTAACACAAGATTGCAAGAACACATGAGATACTGCAGACTAAAACAAAATGAAACATCGGCCGTAGCGGAACACTTGATGAACAACCAACAACATATTATAAGATTCGAAGAAACTTAGGTATTATCACAAACATCACATTACTACACCGGACTATACAGAGAAGCCATCGAAATATATAAACATAAAAATTCCTTCAACAAAAAAGAAGAAACCATGAAGATAAACAAAATATGGATCCCAGCACTGCATAAGATGACAACGAAGCCTATGACTTCTACAAACGTCACAAAACTCGGACCGCGTAGAAAACCCCCCCACCACCCGGGGTTTATCTATAAAAAGAGAGACAGTTTCCAACGACCAGCCAGTCTGCAGCCGACTGTTGAGGAGATCACAGAGAGCACGCAGTATCTCCTGATGAGGTCTATCGCAGCAGTAAACAAAACGTCGAATATGGAGACAACCGGACCACGGCCTATAAGCCCGGAAGACGAACCAAATATGGATCAAGATGCTGGCCGTGAAAGCCTACAATTATATATAATACGTATGTTTTGCAGTGTGTACATGCTGCGAAACATGGCACTTCTTCATGCAATTCACTGAAATTTTGCAAAGCAATATTGAACTGTCATCTCCGCACCAAATTATTTCATGAAATTTGTCAGTTTGTCTTACTGTTGTCAGTTCTTATGGCATAGTAAAACAACTGTTCTAAAGGTATAAAAAAAAGCCATATACACTTACTGCACCACTTTGTCGTTGAAACACACATCTGTGAACGAGGACTACAGACTGAATTCAGTATTACCAACATCAAAAATAATATTGCCAGTCACTCAAAGGTTTCTATGCAATGATATGTGTCATGATGTTTGTCCATTTCAATTAATTTCATTTAAATACTAAGTTAATTTCAAGAAAAAATGGCAAATAGGCATTTATAGGCATTGTAAGCTAAAATAGGCATTTATAGGCAAAATTAACTTTATGGAAAACAACTCCAGGGTCGTCCATATGAACTTATATGAAGTCACTTTTACAATTTATAATAAATAACTGTAGGCATGTTCCCTGACATCCGGTCTCTAGTGATGACATACTAAAATTAAAATTCTAATATGAAAGATGATAATTTTAAGTTATATTATTTACTACACTTACCTGCCATTGTTTTAATTCCAGGCATGCGTAGATCCTTATCTCCCAAGCTGCACATATACCTCAGAACTTTTGACCTTAGAGGTACAAATAGTTGCATGATGGAACGAAAATTTAGCCACAACTTCAAATTGCATACAATAGCAATGATGGCATGTGCTATAGAAACAGGGAGTGTATCTGGACTCTGCCGATCAAAACAAAACGTCATGGCATGCACCCCTCCACTCTTGCAAAATAAGCAAACATTACGCAGCAAATATACAGGGATTTCAGGATCATGAAGATCACAAAAAACATTAAGATTCCCTGCTTCTTGCGGTGATATTTCTTCAAGCTTTGACTGAACACTATGTTTATATGCTACATATAGAGGAAAATTCAGAAGAAACACCTTGGAAAGGAAATGAAGTAATTTTCCTTTTCTTGCAATGTCCAAACTTCTTCTTCTTCCTCCTCCTCTTCATCCACATCCTCCTCTTCCTCTTCTTTTTCATTCTTCCTATGATTCTCATCATTTCCCTTTACTGATTCATTGGAATTAACTACATCGATAGTTTTGCTTTTTTCATTACTGTTACTACACTTCCGCACTTCTTTATCCTCTTTTATCTTACTTTTACCATCTACTTTTCCATTTTCGTTACATTCAGCTTTTGCTTTTGGCTCAACTGTGCTTTCATCTTTACCACTATTACTACCTGATATTTCTTTTGTTACAGAATCACTGTTGCTATCTGTACAACTTTCACTATTTACTTCTTTTTCACTTTTCACCAATGATTTTGATTTAACTAAATCTTCTCTGAGTTCCTTTAGTTGACATACCGCTAGACACACTATGCTCTGAGTAATCAAGTTAAATCTTTCAAAGTTTTTAGGATCACGGAAACAGCACATACACTGCCTGAAAGAAATAGAAAAATTAACATTGTCAGTTAGTTTGTACGTTAACTATATCCTGTCCACTCTTAATGTGACCCTCGTCAAAACAAAATCATGTGAATTAAGTTATGTAGGTAGGAAATAACACTATGAGGTATATATATGAAGAGAAAAATGTTTTCGTCTAGACCGAGACTCGAACCCGGGACCCTTGGCTTTCCAGGCCAAGTGCTGTACCAACTGAGCTACCGAGGCGAGTTGCGATCTAGATGCAAATTTTTTTCTTATATACATTGTAATTCCCTCGCACCAAATGCTTGAAACCGTAGCTTCTATCTTTGCAAATGGCAGCTTCTTAGTTAAGAAGACATTTATTGGGAATTTAACACTACTTTATAAAGCCAGTAGGGCTTCTACTGACGATTTTATTATTGATTTAACACCTCTCATTGAAGGATAAATTATATTTGAAGAGAAAAATTTATAAAGTAGTGTTAAATTCCCAATAAATGTCTTCTTAACTAAGAAGCTGCCATTTGCAAAGATAGAAGCTACGGTTTCAAGCATTTGGCGCGAGGGAATTACAATGTATATAAGAGAAAAATTTGCGTCTAGATCGCAACTCGCCTCAGTAGCTCAGTTGGTAGAGCACTTGGAGAAGAAAGCCAAGGGTCCCGGGTTTTCGAGTCTCAGTCTAGGCAAAAAAATGTTTCTCTTCAAATATAAATTATCCTTCAGTGAGAAGTGTTAAATTAATAATAATATAATCACTATGAGGTTTATTTTAATTTTGTTTACTTGTTTCTTGACTCACCTCATACTTCTTAGCTCCCTTGCATATCTAGATTTCGTCACTGTATTTGTGACATTCTCAATGCTGTTCATGTTCACAACTGACGTCCAATGGTCTCCTCTCCTGCAGACTGATCTCCGCGCCATCATGAATTTTGAAATACCCAGTGATAAGGAGAAAGGATTGATTTGGAAGTTCGTCGGTCAGCCATCAGATGGCGCGGAGGTCAGTCTGCAGGAGAGGAGACCATTGGACGTCAGTTGTGAACGTGAACAGCATTGAGAATGTCACAAATACAGTGACGAAATCTAGATATGCAAGGGAGTTAAGAAGTATGAGGTGAGTCAAGGAACAACTAAACAAAATCATGTGACCTGCTCACTTTTCATTGGTTATGAACACCGATGTACATTGTAGAAGCAATAAGTACGCGAAAAACTAGTTCTCTTCATTAAATTAAAAATATATCCTCTGAATATACTTATTCTTCGTGAATGAAAATAATAATATTCAAAACATACAAAATATTCTAAAATATACCAAATCAATGATTACAACTTAAAATAGTTTTATTACATATGGGTGACGCATTTGAGTCATGCTTCAGTTGATTCTCATGAAACAAAATGGCTGAAAGTATCGAGTCTTCTGTTGCTATATAGTCATCTCCCTGTCAAAAGTGACAGTAATTGTGGTGTGAATGGCAGAAGGATATTGCATCTACCATGTATGTCGGTGTGCATAACCAACGAAAAGCGAGCAGGACACATGGTTTTGTTTTGATGAGGATCACTTTAAGAGCGCACGGGGTTTACAACAAAACTCACTACATCACTGCATTTTAATTAACAAAATATTTATTAATTAAATAAAAATAAAACATAGTTTTATTTGATTTTCATATGTATTATATAATTCAGTGACAGCTGTTTCGGTACACTGTACCTTCTTCAGACATGTTAACAAATTATGAATTGTGTTCCAACTGATCTAAGCAACAATACAACAATATTTATTTAAATTTTTAAATTTAACAAAGGGGATTCATTCAAATCAAGTTGACAATTTAACAGTTTGTTACTACTTTTAAATTTATTAATTTCTACAGCCTCCAAAAGATCTAACTTCTTACCCTTATCACAAACATGTAAAATTTCAAAATTTTGATCAAAACAATGATTAAATTGGAATAGATCCAAATTTTGAAATTTTACATGTTTGTGATAAGGGTAAGAAGTTAGATCCTTTGGAGGCTGTAGAAATTAATAAATTGAAAAGTAGTAACAAACTGTTAAATTCTCAACTTGATTTGAATGAATCCCCTTTGTTAAATTAAAAAAATTAAATAAATATTGTTGTATTGTTGCTTAGATCAGTTGGAACACAATTCATAATTTGTTAACATGTCTGAAGAAGGTACAGTGTACCGAAACAGCAGTCACTGAATTATATAATAAATATGAAAATCAAATAAAACTATGTTTTATTTTTATTTAATTAACAGATATGGATTTTCATCAAGTAAACGCCAACTCAATTGATTATTTAATAAAATATTTAGTTTTTAATTAAAATTACAGTGGGAGGAAACACTATGAGGCATTTACATTAATAAATGAGTTGGAGAAAATGTTTTAACATCTCACCTCACAAAGTTGCATGTCTTCACGATACCGGTTTCAAAAGTACAGTATTACTTCCAAAAAAAAAACTCCCAAGCACAACAGGCCTAGATGGGCCTTGGCTGACCAGCCAGCTGCTGGCCTCACATCCACATGTGTTAATCACAGAGGTAGATGATCATCTAGCCAGTATAGGCATGACATGTGGTCAGCATGTTGGATCCCCACTCGTTACAGCTGGTTTTCTCAACCTGGAGTCGCTACTTATTGTAGCTACCCAAATGCATCACGATGCTGGGTGGGCACCGGTCCCATACTGGCCAAAATTCCACGAGAAAAATTTCTTCCCCCATGGGGACTCGAACCAGTGCAACTCCCGTAGCTCTGCGCCAAGGCTTCTTGCCTTAACCACTCGGCTATGGCACGGGACAGTATTACTTCCATCTTCAGTGAAATTCCAACTGTTGGAATTTGACTGAAGATGGAAGTAATACTATACTTCTGAAACCGGTATCGTGAAGACACGCAACTTTGTGAGGTGAGATGTTAAAACATTTTCTCCAACTCATTTATTAAAATAATAAAACATTTAGTATCCTTGACGATTTTTATTATTAATTTAACACTTCTCATAGAAGGATAAATTATATTTGAAGAGAAAAATTTTCGCCTAGACCGGGACTCGAACCCGGGACCCTTGGCTTTCCGGGCCAAGTGCTCTACCAACTGAGCTACCGAGGCGAGTTACGATCTAGACGTAAATTTTTCTCTTATGTACGTTGTAATTCCCTCGCGCCAAATGCTTGAAACCATAGCTTCTATCTTTGCAATTATCCTTCTATGAGAAGTGTTAAATTAATAATAAAAATCGTCAATAGAAGCCCTACTGGCTATAAAGTAGTGTTAAATTCCCAATAAATGTCTTCTTAACTAAGAAGCCGCCATTTGCAAAGATAGAAGCTATGGTTTCAAGCATTTGGCGCGAGGGAATTACAACGTACATAAGAGAAAAATTTACGTCTAGATCGTAACTCGCCTCGGTAGCTCAGTTGGTAGAGCACTTGGCCCGGAAAGCCAAGGGTCCCGGGTTCGAGTCCCGGTCTAGGCGAAAATTTTTCTCTTCAAATATAATTTAGTATCCTTGTTTCACTAGTTCAAACAGTGTGTGTGTTCTGCACTTTAGACACACCTCTTCGACAGACCAATTTACATGATGATGTATTCTAGTACTGTGTACAGAGAGGAGTGTAGGATGAGTGTATGTTTATGTTTGTGTAATGTAACGTGTGTTGTATGAGGCATAATGGTGAAGATAAGATGAAATCCAGTGCTGGCATATAGTCTATTCCTTTCGAAAAGTATCAAGAGGGCCGACAAGGCTTAATGTCCCCATACAGTGGATGAATCACTATCAACTGTACCACATGCCTTCTCAACATATGTACTACAGAGAGGTATGCAATTTAATACAGGAATCTGGTGCACAATGTAGCGATTAAAAATTGTATCCTGGTCAGGATATGTGGCACAAATGGGAATGAAAGATGTGCATGGAAGCTTCTTGTAAGAAAACCAGAGGGAAACCGCCCAGTTGGTAGACCAAGAATGAGGTGGGGAATAACATTAACTATGGTTTGAGGGAAGTAGATTATACAGGGAATGATTGGAAAACGTTAGCTCAGGATAGGGATGTATGGAGAGCTTATGTCTGCATGGCCATGAACCTACGGGTTCGATAGTGCCAGTGAATAAGTTAGTTAGTTACCCACCTCTTCTGGCCCCAAGATTGAAAACTTTGCAATAATTTAATTAATTTAACAATTAAAATTTTCAATCCTTCCAGGTATCTTGGGCCCACTAATCAGGAAGCAGGCATGCTACCACCTGAGCCAGCATGGCGGGCATTAGTTCAAACCTCTCAACACATTTTACCTAGGTTGACCGATGTCCCTACATTTTCCAACATATCTTATATTTCAACATATGTTCAGGTGTCTCCGAAAACTGACAGAATGTCATACAATTGACATTTTAAATGAAAATTTGTTATTCAATTCATTGGATTATTTATGGATTCCTGTGTTTAAAAAAGTTGATTTTACTGTTAGCAATATCAAATCATAAGCCACTATATAGTATTTAGCAATTTATTTCAAAGATTCGGTTGACCCCCCCTGGCATTAATAACCATTCCTTTCAAAAAAGCCCATGAAAGTTTTGTCCATAGGGGATGAGGACACATTCTAAGTGAACAGTTAATGGCATCCATTATGGTCTGGTCAACTTTATTATTAGAAATATTTTAATATTTATTGATTTTTTCTAGTGCCACCAGGTTGTCTTTTATGACATTTCTGGCTTTCTCTCCTGGCATTGGCGGAATTGTAATCATTTCTTAGGTTGGGGCACTTGGAAAGCAGAAATGAAGTACCAGGAGAATTCTGAACCCAAACTTAACATAAATTCCAGATCATGGGCAAACACAGGAATAATTCCCTTTAAGAAAATAGTCTATGATCTGACTGGGAATCAAACCCGGGACCTCATGAACAGTAATCAGTAACACTGACCACTAGCCCATGAGGCTGGTCGTACTTATTAAACATAGACTGAACAGACTCTAAGGCCTGTCGTCACACAAGAAACCAAAAAAGAATCTCAACATTTTGATATTTAAACTAAGTAATTCATATGATAAAAGTTAAAAATTAAAATGTACCTGTTGGTAGGTGCCATCGTCCTCAACTTTGTTAAAATATTATATATAAAATTAACTGGAGCACTTTCGGACGTTATATTCCATCTTCTGCAGGTTGAGCTTCTGCTACTCCTTGTTGTTGTGTACGGTGATGTATACTCCAACTGCTTGTAGCAGCTGCTAATTTTTAACTTTCATCATATGACTTCACCTCAACAGAATTTGATATGAATTTTACTAGTATTGATAAGCAATTCAACTGAGAAAAAGCTTAAATTTTGCTTACAATAAATATATTATTCATTTTCATTTACTTTAACATTAAATGCATTATAAGATACAATTAATTACTACTATCAATACAATATTTAAAATTAAATCTTACCTCTGAGACCAAGTCTGGATGTACATAAACACAATTTCCACTTCATCTTTTCGTAGAACTGGACGCTCATCTGACTCTTTAGAAACCTTTTCTTCATCTAAAAATAAAATAAAAATAGCAGTAATGAACAAAATGAATACTTCGGAAGAAAAGATGCTGTGAATAAAAAAATATTGGAACAAATAATAATAATAATAATAATAATAATAATAATAATAATAATAATAATGATTATGATGATGATGATGACAGTAGTAATAACAATAGTAGTAACAACAGTAACAATACTAACAATAACAATAGTAACAACAATAACAATAGTAATAATAATAGTAATAGTTGTTATAACGAGAATAAAAACCGTCAGGACATCAAAATAATTAGCGGAAAACTTAAATAAATATTTGAGTAATATAATAAAACTAAAAATAATGACATTTCATCAGAAACTGTGTCTGGCATCCTCAAGGGTTGTCTCTTGAAGAAGATTTCCGGGCTGTAGGCATGCTCCCGAGGCTTGAAGTTCCCCGACGTTTCACCAGAGACTGTGTCTGGCATTCTCAAGGGTTGTCTCTTGAAGAAGATTTCCAGGCTGTAGGCGTGGTCACGAGGCTTGAAGTTCCCCGACGTTTCATCAGAGACTGCATCTGGCATCCTCAAGGGTTGTCTCTTCAAGAAGATTTCTGGGCTGTAGGTGTGGTCTCGAGGCTTGAAGTTCCCCGACGTTTCACCAGAGACTGTGTCTGGCATCCTCAAGGGTTGTCTCTTGAAGATGATTTCCGGGCTATAGGTGTGGTCTCGAGGCTTGAAGTTTCCCGATGTTTCACCAGAGACTGCGTCTGGCATCCTCAAGGGTTGTCTCTTGAAGAAGATTTCTGGGCTGTAGGCATGGTCTCGAGGCTTGAAGTTCCCCGACGTTTCATCAGAGAGTGCGTATGGTACCCTCAAGGGTTGTCTCTTCAAGAAGATTTCCGGGCTGTAGGTGTGGTCTCGAGGCTTGAAGTTCCCCGACGTTTCACCAGAGACTGTGTCTGGCATCCTCAAGGGTTGTCTCTTGAAGATGATTTCCGGGCTATAGGTGTGGTCTCGAGGCTTGAAGTTTCCCGATGTTTCACCAGAGACTGCGTCTGGCATCCTCAAGGGTTGTCTCTTGAAGAAGATTTCAGGGCTGTAGGCATGGTCTCGAGGCTTGAAGTTCCCCGACGTTTCATCAGAGAGTGCGTATGGTACCCTCAAGGGTTGTCTCTTCAAGAAGATTTCCGGGCTGTAGGCATGGTCTCGAGGCTTGAAGTTCCCCGACGTTTCACCAAAGACTGCGTCTGGCATCCTCAAGGGTTGTCTCTTGAAGAAGATTTCTGGGCTGTAGGCATGGTCTCGAGGCTTGAAGTTCCCCGACGTTTCATCAGAGAGTGCGTATGGTACCCTCAAGGGTTGTCTCTTCAAGAAGATTTCCGGGCTGTAGGCATGGTCTCGAGGCTTGAAGTTCCCCGACGTTTCACCAGAGACTGTGTCTGGCATCCTCAAGGGTTGTCTCTTGAAGAAGATTTCCGGGCTATAGGTGTGGTCTCGAGGCTTGAAGTTTCCCGATGTTTCACCAGAGACTGCGTCTGGCATCCTCAAGGGTTGTCTCTTGAAGAAGATTTCTGGGCTGTAGGCATGGTCTCGAGGCTTGAAGTTCCCCGACATTTCACCACAGACTGTGTCTGGCATCCTTAAGGGTTGTCTCTTCAAGAAGGGTTTCAGGCTATAGGCATGGTCTCGAGGCTTGAAGTTTGCCGATGTTTCATCAGAGACTGCGTCTGTCATCCTCAAGGGTTGTCTCTTCAAGAAGATTTCCGGGCTGTCGGCTTGGTCTCGAGGCTTGAAGTTCCCCCACTTTTCATCACAGACTGCATCTGGCATCCTGAAGGGTTGTCTTAAGAAATGTAGGGGAACTTCAAGCCTTGAGACCACGGCCTACAGCCTGGAAATCTTCTTCAAGATCATCACTGGAGATCTTATGTTTAAATCCCAGTATATGCAGCAATTTTTCACTTTATTCGTATTAACTACTCTCGCAACAGAGCAATCCTATATTAAAAGCACATTGTTTCTGACGAATGTCAAATGTAGCAGCCATTTTGAAAACATCTATGACAGCATAAATCATGAGAGCGGGTTGAAATACATTTAAGCATAAGCGGGAAGGATTTAGACACATTCAAACAAGTCTAACTTTTTTGAATTCCCAACTCCAACAGGATACTATGTAACTTCTCCCTCTTAATTGAATTGTATGCTTTTTTTTAAATCTACATCCAATCGATGCACATTGTTATTATATTCCCATGTCCTTTCTAAAATCTGTCTTGCACTAAATATTTAATCTGTTGTAGACCTGTTTCTTCTAAATCTACATTACTACCATTTTGAAAACATTTTAAAACAATTTCTAATGTTTATTCCAATAAAAAAATTTTATCATCAACAAGGATTAGGCCCAATGGGCTGTTCCGATCTCATTATAGGTCGAATTGGTCCTTCCATCTCTTCAATGGTCTTCCCAACATTCTTCTCCCTTTTGGTTTATAATTATACATTCTTCTTGGTATGCGCTGTTCATTCATTCGTAATATGTGCTGAAGATAAGCATTTTGATAATATTTTATTCTTTCCCAGAGATTAAATATATTAAGTTCTATTCTTATATCTTCGTTTTTCTTTTTATCGGTCCTTTGGTATCCTGCTATTGCTCTCAACATCTTCATTTCAGCAGCCTCTATTTGTTTATTCCGATGTCTTTTCTAAAATCTGTCTTGCACTAAATATTTAATCTGTTGTAGACCTGTTTCTTCTAAATCTACATTATTACCAATTTGAAAGTATTTTTAAACAATTTCTAATGTTTATTCCAATACAATTTTTTTATACTTATCTAAATATCCATCCATAATAATTCTGCCCGAGTGCAGGTCTTTCACTGCAATCATAGCATTTTCATGCTATGCTTTGCAGCTTTACTAGGGAATTATAGGTGTGGTAGCTTCCCATTGCTTTCCACATATCTAAATATGTACCACAATAATGTGACAGTCATATTGTGTGTTCCTATGTAACCAATATGTACTTCGTAAGTTCAACTTGTTAGAATGCAGCCAACATACAGTTCATAACTTACTATATAAGCCTAATTAACTATTTATGCTAAATGCACTTACTACACAAAAAAAAACACAGTAACAAGTAACTAAAATCACAATAAGCAACTAAACTAAAAGGATAAACTTGCGCAAATATCTTCTATTAGATCTTCAAAATGATTTGTCGGCTCAACTTTCCATTATGCTGTGCAACTTTTTTCAGTACCTCAATAAATTCCTATCAAAATGTATTCTTACAGTTTCATTTTTAGAATAATTTACAATGCTCTTTACATGTTTACCAATGATTAATCGAATATCCATCCATCCATAGTAATTCTGCCCAAGGGCAGGTCTTTCACTGTAATCATAGCATTTACATGCTACACTTTGCAGCTTTACTAGGGAATTGTAGGTGTGGTAGCTTCCTGTTGCTTTCCACACCGGTGAAGGATGATGATGATGATAAGGATGATGATGATGGCCAAATGATTTTGGGGACCGTTTGGGGCTTTAAGTTTTCCTGACAGGAGTGATTAGTTCAATGCTGGGAACACCTCCCACATGTTATATATCCATCCATCCACATTAATTCTGCCCCAAGGCAGGTCCTTCAGTGCAATCATAGCATTTTCATGCTATGCTTGCAGCTTTACTAGGGAATTGTAGGTGTGGTAGCTTCCCATTGCTTTCCACACTGGTGAAGGATGATGATAATGATAAGGGTAATGATGATGATGATGGCTAAATGATTTTGGGGACCGTTTGGGGCTTTAAGTTTTCCTGACATTTGTCTTACACGTGAGGAAAAACCCCAAATAGCTGTCCCGACCAGGGATCAAACCCGGGCCCGCTGCATGACAAGGCAGCACGCTACCTCGAGACCACAGCTATTTCTTTACAATATTGAACTATATGTACCATAATAATGTGGCAACCATATTGATTTTCACAAATATTCCGTGTTCCAATGCAGCCAACATATACTTGCAAACTTCAACTTATTGCAATGCAGCCATCGCACACTTTATAAATTAATATCTACTAACTATTTACAATAAACACATTATTAACACAAAAACCACACAAATAACTAATTAAACTACAGAATAAACTTCTTGAATGTCTTCCATAATTCACGGACAGGTCTGTCTGTTTATTTTTGCTAAATATGATCAAAAATCCTACTTAGGATAAATCTGGTTAGTATTTTATTTTGGTTAGCTTTTTAAACTTTAAGACATCAATCTATAGGGCTTCCAATATAAAACCGGACCGGCCTCACAGAGTTTCACCTGGCACGCAGTGCTGTCTGTTCCTCCCGCAATTCACCCTGCCTACCACCCGTCCTTGAACTGTTTCTTACCTTATAGAAAATGCTAGAAATGTTGTCCTCCTGCACATGTGCTATGGGATCACCTTGGTTTAGACAATGAACACGTGTACACTTGTAAGGTTTGAGTTTTAACAATTTTGTTGCTGTATGTGCAGAAGATACTGAAATCCCAACTTCTTGTGCTAATTTCGGTAATGATTTTTGTGGTGAACGTTCCAAATTTTCGCCAATTTCGTCTAATTTTTCTTCGGTGAGAACCGTACGCCTTCGCGTGTGTTTCTTATTTTGTACTGAACCAGTGGTCTCAAATTTAGTCACAAGATTGTGGATTGTCGATCTGGAAGGAGGTAATTGTCCAGGGAAGTTCCGAATAAATTCCTCGCAAACGCGACGAGCTGATTCGTATTTATAATAACATTTACACACATAAATGTGCTGCTCTAATGTCAGCTGACGTCTCATCTTGTCGAACGATAGTAAACTGACTAGTTCAAGGTCGAGCGGCTGGCAGAGTGAAATGCAGACGAGGAGAGAGCGCTGCCTGACGGGTGAAACCCCGTGAGGCCGGTCCGGGTTTATATTGGAAGCCCGGTAGGTAGGAGTGAATATTTGTATTTTGGTCAGCTTTTTAAGTTTAAGACTTCAATGTTGGGGCTATTATGTTGCACAGATGTATGTTGGCTGCAACCCATAATTCGATACTGTAACTGTTAGTGTGTCTCCTCGTGTATGCTCATGCTGTATCAAAACATCTTTCCCGTCGCATAACGAGAAGTTTTTCTGGATCTGCCGATCATTTTTGCCAAATATGATCAAACTCCTAACCAAGATAAATCTAATTAGAGAGAGTATTTGTATTTTGGTTAGCTTTTTAAGTTAAGACTTCAATATTCGGGGACATATGTTTGGGGTGTTTCTCCTGCCATTGGCAATGTGCATTCCAATATTCTGTATAATTATGTTGGCTGCATCACATTATTCTATATTTGTATCTGCTGACGCACGTGTATAGCGTCTATTTTGGACCTAGAAAAACTTTTTCAATCACATGTTGGATATTATTTCCAAGCTTGGAGAAACCACACTTTATGCCTCACCATAAATTTTTCTAAGTCCTGCAGAATAGCAGTGCACATGCTCAAGGATTATGAACTTGCTCCATTGATGGGAGGACTATCTGCGCAGTCGGTATGACCAACCTTCGAGTTAAATTCCAAAATGTGCATTTTAAAAATGGATGTACACTAACACATAATTCATAACCTAACAAAGTAAATAATTTACATATTATTTCAATAAAGTATGAACTAATTCAATATAGTACACATCCAAGTTAACTGTTCACGGGCGGAAGGGAAAAGTTTTAGCGCTAGTGTCGCCGATCAACTGAATCTGTGAAAGGGATGTAGGAGAAAACTGTACATCCAATCATGTATTGAAATTTTTCAACTTCAAATGTGGGGGGGGAGACTCTCTAAACATGTGTGAAGGATCTTAACATGGTTGTCAAATTAGTCATTGGATGTGGTTGGTTTTATGTCTCTCACATTTCTACACTTACATTCTTATGTCACTGATGCACTAAACACTTGTAAACACGTTTTGTACTATTTTAAACATTTTGCAATGATCTTCAAGCTTTCTTCACAAATATTTTATATTTATATATTTACGTAAAACATGATCGTGGATACATTACTTCCTTGCTACTTTCCCATGTTGTTCCAACGTTGCCACCATTTGAAAATAATTTAAAACTATATTTAGTGTTAGTGTACGTAAAATTAGTTTATAGTTCATTAAATAGTACACATGTAAATTGCTTTGTTACGTTAGGAAATGGGAAGTTGGTTTATGTCCATTTTTAAGCATTTGGGAAGAAATAATATGAATGTAAATTGTTTTCTTTAGTTAGAAAATGGCAAGTTAGTTAACGTCCATTTTTTTTTTTGCATTTGGAAATTTTATTCCCAAAGTTGATAACGCCGACTACCGGAGTCTATATTAACCATTACAGCAACTCGCGCATTCGCGCTGCGATTCTGTGGAACTTAGAAGAATTCCTGAGAGACATAAAACCGACTTTTTCCTAGTCATTTAAGCACGGAATGCTCAAGCGGTCGGATCATTTAAAATCACAGTATTTGTCATCTCTCTGTTATCAGCCTCACAATAAATCACAAGTGGCAACATGTAATGAGAAGGACAAGGAAGGGGCAGCTCATTCCTAGACTTAACCCCAAAAGTAACAGGGTTGTCAAGTTAGTCATTCTGCCACTGACCACGCAGAACGACGGAACATTAAATACATAGTATTTGTCAGCTCTCTATCTGCTAATCAAACAACATAATACAAAGGACAGGAAGTGGCAACATAGTAAGGAAGAGAAAGAGAAAGTTTATTAGTTAACATATTTTCCGCCTGCACAAAACACTCAGATGGGTAATACACTAACTTACCTCTTCTGATCCTAACAAAATAAAAAAGTAGTAGTACAATTTCTTATTGTAAAGGTTAGTCTTACCTGTAGCACAGATAGTCCTGCCATCTGCTGATGAGGCCTTGTGGGATAAAGCTTCGATTAAACACAGTGAGAATTTTTTCTAAATCCCAGGCAGACACCAAACACATGCACCAACAAACACAAAGCTGTTTACACCATGGAACCACGCGATGCTGCCAATATATACACGCTATTTTCTGAGCCTAAAAGCTAACCTAATGCAAATTTAAATACTCTAACCTGTGAAAGACCAACCTAAAAGCTAACCTAACAATTTAAGCACTCTAACTTATGAAAGAATGTGATGCCCAAAAAATAGTAAGTTCTGAAATTCTGATGTACATATTCTATTTTGGCTGCACTGGAACATGTGTTGTATCGAATATTCATTAAAATCAATATGACTGCCATGTCTTTATGTTACGTATGTAGTTAAATTTCATAGAAAAATATATTAAAATAATTGTTAGAAAAATGTAACATTTATTGTAAATGGTGGTAAATAATTTGAAAATAAAATCCTGTTGGGGCATGTGCATGGTGTCTACCTGGGGACTTTTCAGCCGGCCTTGTGCATGAATACTATGGTTCTGTAGAACTCAGAAGAAATGATTGAGAGATTTTGCGCACATAAATAAATACCAGGTACTTAATTGTAAAAAAATATTTTAAGAATTCTTAGAAAATGGGGCTGCCTGACATTGTCAACTTTTAAAAGAAATCTAAATTTATATTTCCTCTAACCTCGACTTCATCATTACCCAGTGTAAGGTATATATATTAATTGGGTTTCTTGTATAATTTGTCATATTCATACCATTATTATTATTATCATCATTATTATATTATCATTATTATTACCATCATTATTATATTATCATTATTATTATTATTATTGTAAGTATTACTATTGTTATTATCATATAAAATGTTGTTTGTACATGAAATTTACATTGCTACATTTAATGTATCTTTAACAGTTTATAATTAGTATAGTGTATATCTATATTTGTCAAATATTTATTTGTATTTGTGCTGGTTGAGTGGAAGAGAAGGCCTTATGGCCTTAACTCTGCCAGAATAAATAAAGCATTATTATTATTATTATTAAAAATGTTAAAATAGTAGGTAATGTTAGTAAATACAGAAAAGTAAAAAGTGCAACAGTGTCTTAAAAATATTGCAAGGTGTAGCATAGTGAGGACTACCCTATAGTCGAGCCCATAGTTTAATTTTAAATAACTTGTGGCAAATGCAGTAAATATACATACATATGTACAATAATTTAGAAATTTCATAAAACTGAACATCGCAACAATCGCAGTTCCAGTTTTTAGATTAAGTACCGGCAACACATACATTAAGCTTTGATAAATGTTTCCAATAAATAATAAATAAAGCATTAATATTGATAGTATAATTGTAAACTTTACTCCTTTTTACAATACCTTTCACTCGAGTTAGCTTAAATTCCTATACAAATATACATATTCCGTAAGTAATTTCATTATTTATACCTTCATACGTTAAAATTTTCCTTTCATGCTAATTTCTATCCACGAAATGAATTACTTACAAGATTGTAGTAAATCCAGAAACTCAGCACATACATCGCACATCTTCTGTTTAGATTATAACTTGTCACCCATAACTTCAATATAATTATTTCACTTTAAAACACTTCCAATTTAATAAGCGTCAAAAATTAGTCCACTTCAATATTACAGTTTACATATAGAAGAGAAAATATCCCGCCATATTGAATTGTGCTGAAAGTCCATCAACTTTTTATACACAACAAAGAAGATAAACTCTGATCAATGCAGCCAATACAACAAATCACTGATCATTTAGTTAATTTTTTTTTACCCTTCTATTGCATTCAATACATAATCTTCCATCAGATTTAAACATCTTTATCACGAGATTCACATCAATCTGATCATTAATTAAATTGGGCTATAAAATGTACAACTATTGGTCTCATTTTCAAAAGTAATATTAAAAAATCGGATCAACGAATAATCTTAAAGTAAAAATTTTAATCATTGGCATTACGGCCTTATGCTACGGTTTATTATACAGCGTGTCGCGCCCGACGTGACGCGAATTCGCGTTTCGCTCGGCGTGATGCTGGTTCCACATGGAGCGCATACGCTACAGCGCATATGTTTATGGAATTGTCGCCAGATGGCACCACATATATGGAAAATCAAAATAACCAACGTTCATAATAAATTTCCAAATATGTTTACAAAAACTAATGTATACAAACCTGTCCCTGCATAACCTAATAAAATAAATTACTTACATACTATTTAGTAAACTGTAAACTAATCTGATGTACACTAAACTGACCCATCGGAATCTAACAAAATGAAGTGATTGAATATTTATTTCTTAAAATATGGTTTGGAATTAAATGCAAATGTTGGTAATTCACACATATGTCCTGCCATCTGGTGGATTTAATTTTATGAGCGTTCACGTATGCCAACTTCAATTCTAATAAAGAACTTTGAAAATAAATTGAGAGGAAAAGTCATAATTTGTGTACATTGATAAACATATTAAAATTCTTCATAAAAAAAAGTTTCAAGTGTCGTTGCAAAAGATTAAAATAGTTCGAAATATTAGTAAAGACAGAAAAAGTACCTAGAGCAACAGCATCATATGAATGTTGTATGGAAAATCATAGAATAAATTATTCTTTAGTTCTTAAATAAACATATGGTTGATGAATATACCAAATTTTAGAATACTTCAGATTTTCGCCTGAGCAGTTTTATCAGGTTTTGAATTTAATAGAAGACGAAATTTATGCACATCCATAATATCCCCGATATACAATATTTACAGCTTTTATTTATCTCTTGACTAAGTTCAAGCCACAATAACTTTTTTCTGTACATCTCTGTACTCCTTCATGCTCATATTGTAAAAAACATGTATAGATCTCGATGATTTGCAACAAAACTGTCTATCTTTCGTCGTTAAAATTGGAAAGTTATAAAACAAGTACTGTATTTCCGACATTTTGTTAACAAATCTTAGTTTGTTTTTAGCAATTACACCAATGAGTATGGGTAATATCTTCTATATTCTTTGTTTGCGCTGGCAAATTGCGTCCTGGATTCAAGAGATTCCAAAACACGACGCGACATGTCAGCGCAAATTTTTTTGCGCCAGCAATTTGCGTTGTAGATAAACCACATCCATTTGAATATATGGGGAGCAATTTTTGCGCCGTCGCGTTGCGTCGTAGATAAACCACAGCATTAAATTCCCAAACGTGTGGGGATAACATAGAGGAAACACACTATGCTCACTACACAGAGAACATCATCATCAATTGGTGACAGCTATTGGGTGCTGTCCAGTGTGACTTTCCTGGGGCTTGTGTTTGTCCCTTGTCGGCGAATTCGCGTGTTTTTTCGGTATTGGGTTCAGCTGGTATACCCTAGCCTACACGGCGATTTTATGGGGATTTATTTTATTGTTTGGAGTAATGTGAGATTTATATGGATTTTGTTGCCAAAGCGAATAGATCTCGCTTGATTGGGGCATCAGAAACCGTGTCGCTGAAGAGCTCGGCTCGATTCAGGACCGGAATGAGCCACGTTACTCTGCGCTCATCATTCTAACCTTGGTTGCTACATGCTAAGTACTATGGATTATTTATTTGGTCGAATATGTTTCTATGTGTAGTACGCCATTGTGGAAGGTGTCCTATATTGCGTACTATTGGGTTTTCATGATCATTTATGTTTTGAAACATGGTGGTGACCCTTTCTGTTATTATAGTATCAATATGGTACCTTCGTGGCCTCGTGCATCTCTGTAATCCTTGTGTAACGCGGGGCCGAAAGTATGATTTTTAGACACTTGTTTTGCAGTATCTGTAGTTTCTTTTTGTGGCATTTCGCAAGGATACTCAGAGATTCGCAGCCGTACAATAGCATACTACGGATCACAGCCACATATAATGTGAGCTTGATCCTACGGGACAGTGACGGTGACTTGAAAAACGGATATAATATTGCTATGCCTTGATAGGCTATGTTTATTATATGATCAACATGGGTCTAAATGTAAGCCTTTTATCCAATATTAGGCCTAAATATCTGACAGAAGTTTCTACTGGCAGAGGTTGTACACCCATAGAGAGCTGGATTGGACATGCAAAGTTCGATTTGGAAAACAGGACTACTTGCGTTTTCCCAGTATTTAGTTTAATGTTCCAGGAGCAAAACCATTCATATATTATAGTTATTGCTCGCTGGAATGTTGCAAGTCTGTGAGGAATGGATTTAAGTTTGGATTGTATGAATAGACAAGTGTCATCAGCAAAGGAAGCTATTTGAAGTGATGGAGGTGAAGGTAGGTCAGAGATATATAGGGAATACAATAAGGGTGAAAGGACAGATCCTTGGGAACTCCCGCCAGTATGGGCTTCATGTCTGATTTATTTCCACTCACTGAGACATAGAAGGTTCTATATCTCAGATAAGTGGAGATTATAAATTTGGATTAATTTGGAATTGTATCAGCTTATATATCAATCCGTTTATCCAAGTTGTGTCAAAAGCTTTCTCAATATCGAAGAAGACTGCTATTGTACTACGCTTGGCTTTGAAACCAGTGACAATTTGGTCTATAAGCCTCGCCAGTTGCAGCGGTGTGCTGTGTGAATTTCGAAATCCAAATTGATGGTTGGGTAATAGTTCTTTGTTCGAGACTTCAATTTTTAGTTTGGCCATAGTACATTTTTCTAGGATTTTTCCTAGAACTGGTAGAAGGCTTATTGGACGCAAATTGTCTGGATTAGTTGGATCGTTTCCTGGTTTCGGTAGCACAATAACTTTAGCCACCTTCCAAGTTGCAGGGAAGTGATTAAATTGGATACAGTATTTAAGGATAGTAAGGAGTCGAAGTAGCGCTTTGCGCGGGAAATGCTTTAAGGCTAGGTTGCTTATACGATCATGTCCAGGTGCACTTGAAGTGCGAAGGGCCTGGACGTGAGTGCGTAGATCAGCGAGGTGGATGTCAGGTCTTTCATTTGGGTAGGGTGCAGCTAGGAAGGTGTCTACTCTATTACTGACTTCAATTTCATGAACTGGCGACGTTAACTCTTGTGGTCTGAATCGATTTATGAAATTTTCCGCGAGAACTTGTGCTTGATCATAAGGATGATAAGCCCAAGTTCCATTGTTCTCAATTGCAGTCAGTTTAGAAGGTCCGCGGTGTGGTTTAATTCTTTTTATAATCTCCCAAGGCGGAGTTTTTTGAGCATTGAAATTGGATAGGGAATTTTCCCATTGCGTAATTTTGTGATTTCGCAATCTTTCTTTGACTAGTCGAGCAGAGTAATTGTGCTCCTGTTTCATTTGTGAGTGCCCATAGAGTCTGTACTGTTTGAGAGCTCGTCGCTTATGCTCTAGGTAGTCAAGAAGTGTTTGAACTGTTTGATTTGGACGTGTAGTGTTGTTTCTTGTTGTAGTTATGTCGAGGGCTGTTTGAATAGAAGCCTGGAAGTCATTTATAGAAGTCTCAAGTTCTTCAGCGGAGTTTACTATTAATCGAGGAATAATCCAATGTGAAAGGAGTCTTGAATAATGATTCCAGTCTGTATTCATTGTGTGAGATCGGAACGGGGGCTAAGTCCCATAGCTCTGCGCCATGACTTCCTGCCTTAACCACTCGGCTACTAAAGAATTTAATTCCTATGCACGTTTGTGCGCTTTGCGGTTGTTATTATTATAAACACACGTAATTTAACATAGTGATAGCTGAGATTGGGAAGGCAACTAACGGGACCACGCTGGTAATGTATGCGGACGACATGGCCATTGGGGCAGAAAACAAAGAAGAATTACAACAAGGCATAGACGCAATACAACGATGGGCTACGGAAAATGAGTTCACGATAAACAGCAACAGGACCGTACAAATGGTTTTCCAGAAAGGAGGAAGAACAGCGGCAAGTGATAATCTAAAACTAGGAGAAGAACCGAAAAGAATGGCGTGACGCATCCTCGCGTTACGCTCGGCGTGATAATGGTTTCGCATGGAGCGCTTACCGTAAAGCGCTTACGTTTATGGAATTGTCGCCAGGTGGCACCACATATATGGGAAATCGAAATGACCAACGTTCATAGTAAATTCCGAAACGTTTATGAAAAAATGGATGTATACAAACCTTTTAAAATTCATGATGAGACACAGTTGAGGTCACTATGTAACATTTACCATAGATAACCGGAACTCTACCAATGAGTACCAATTGACAAGCTGAAGACGAAGCATATGCTTCCAAAGTACTCCACACCCCACATCCAATGTTGAGGAAGACTGAGATATTAGGTATTCTATTTTTATATTATAAATATACAAACCTGTCCCTGCATAAACTAATGAAATAAATTGCATACGTACTATTTAGTAAACTATAAAATAATCTGATGCACACTAAACTGACCAATCGGAACCTAACAAAATGAAGCGTTTGAACATTTATTTCTTAAAATATGTTTTGGAATTAAATGAAAATGTTGGTCATTCACATAGATCAAGAAGGGTCATTCACACATACACTGAGATTCAACCCAGGAGTTACTGTGTGTTTGGAATAGAGAACTGGGTTGCCATTTTAACAGTATTTTCTTAAGAGAAATCCTTATATAAAACTGAAGACTGCAACACAGCAGGTACATAGTTATAAGTTGTAGCCGTCCAACCCACCCCCTCTTAAAGAAAAAGTTACTACTTGTCACTGAGCTCTTGCGGATCTGTAGTATCCTGTGTGAAAGTGGCGACTCTCATATTTACTATAAAACTAGTTTGCATGCCGTAAAAGAAAAACTATGTTTTTAAATGTATAGTACATAGATTTGGAAAAAGTACTACTAACCTTGCCGCTCCACCCCTCCTTTCAAACAAATACTGTTATTATGAGCTTGGCAACACTACCCTCTGCAGGTAGGCGGACACTGGCATAGCCCATAAGGTCTGTAGTAACTTCCTGGGTTGAATTAGAGTGTATGTCCTGCCATCTGGTGGATTTAATTTTATAAGCGAACTTCAATTCTAAAGAATTTTGAAAAATAATTTAGAGGAAAAGTCATTATTTGTGTACATAAACATATAAAAATTCTTTATAAAAAGTGTTTTTGCAAAACGTTTAAAATAGTACAAAATATTACTAAAGAGGGAAAAAGTACCTAGAGCAACAGCGTCATATGAAAGTTGTATGAAAAATTATAGAACAAATTATTCTCTAGTTCTTAAATAATCATAATATGGTTGATGATAATATCAAGCTGGCGATACATGGGTACCATCACAAAATATACAGAAACACATCCTACCACGACGCCAGCGACCACTGTATACGTTCACTTCGCGGAGAACGCTGTGAAAAATGCCATATCAACAAATGAAGAAACAATAACAAATCGCTTTTAGACTATAACAAAAACTAATGAATTAAACTCCTATGCACGTTAGTGTGCTTTCCAGTTATTAAAAGAATCTGGGTAAAATATCTAGGTATCACCATGCAGACCACAGCGACATCCTTCAGCATACACGTCCAAGACAGAACAGCAGCTGCAATAAAAGCGATCTACAACATCAAGAACCTTACAAAACTAACAACAGACACTGCAATGACACTTTTCCACACAACGATAGCTCCCATAGTTACATACGGAATCGAGATCATATGGCAGAAATTAAAAGTCAGTGACCTCAACAAAATAGAAAAAGTGAAAGCAAGCTTCATGAAGAGAATCACTGGAACTGGAAAAACAGCCCCATCCAGATTAATTTATGAACTCATGCGAGAAACATATTTCATAGAAGACATCAGGATAACATACCTCCTACCATCTACAGAACCATATCAAAAAGCAGTAAAAGTGAGGGAACAGAAACGGATGGAAATAAATGAGGAATTTTATACCTCCAGTGCCATGACAGACAGAAACTGGACAAGAGAATGTCAGACACTGAGACACGTTGTAACCAGACTAGCGATACATGGCTTTCACAAGGTCTGCGAAAATAAAAAATTCCACCAGCCAACTGAAGACTGCAGATGTGCACTGTGCGGTGATAAGCGTAAACTTTATCATATCACAGATTGTAAAAACAGAACAAAATCAATTAATGAATACAGCAAAGAGTGAATACAAGTGATCAGTGGAAAAGAACGTAAAACTTTCGAAACTAATGCTCTTCTGAGTGCTCCATTATATTATTATTAAATTTAATGAATTTTTTGTAAAAAAAAAAAAAAAGAATCTGGGTATTCATTCCAGAATTTCGGTTCTCTATGATCCACAAAAAGCCTGGTGCAGAGATAACCCACTGGTAAAAAGCGGAGCTGGGTTTACAGAGTACTTCAGTACGAAAAATACATACATCAATCCGTGAAAAATATTCTGTGAGCTGGGTTAACGCTGATTGGTTCTCTCATTGCTGATCAGCTGTATCCAAGTGACAGTATAAAGTCAATATCTTATCGCTGGTCAATATTAAATTGGCGTAATTATTTTTTCCTAGCATTTGTAAAAGTGCCAAATGATCATAGAATTATTCATGTACTAGAAAAAAACTTGTGAATCAGTTTTAATTCTGATAATGGCTTCTGCAGAGAGAGAAGGTGGGTGACCCTTAGAGAAAATAACTGTATTAAATTATACTTATGTTTTTATTGAGCTTTAGGGGCAGAGAGGAAAACATAATTGCATTGTAAAATATTTTAAAATCACAGATGTCCAAAGCAATGAGCAAGCATATTTCAGGGCTTAGCGAAATATATAACTATCTGGTATTAACGAACCCGTAGATTCATGGCCGGATATAAGCGCTTCATACATCCCTCCCCTGAGCTGTTTACCAGCCATCTCCTGTATAATTAAATTCCTCAAATTATGGTCATAGTTGGTTCAACTATAAATTGGTTCTAACTATGCTACACCTTGCAATATTTATGGCACTGTTGCACAGTTTACTTTATCTTTTTCTACTTATATTTCCTAGTATTTTAACATTTTCTAATGATTTGTAAAAAAAATTTACAGCTAAGTATTTATTTATGTATGAGAAATCTCTGAATCATTTCTTCTAAGTTCTACAGAACAGTAGTGTGCATGCATAAAGTCTCGTCACAGATGGCAGAACTATCTGTGCTACCTTCACAATATTCCTGCCATCCTTGGGGGAAGTTCATTACCTTTGCGCATGTGCACTCTTATTTTGCAGGACTTAGAAAATTTCATAGTTAGGCATAAAATGGTTTCTTCATTAAGTTTATATTTATACTTGGAGATTGTATGCCACGTACATAAGTTCAAATAAAAAACTAAAAAGTCCACAGTTGATTAAACTTTTGTAGGAAAAATAATTATTTAATTAAGGATTTAAATTCTTTATTCCTCATCTCATATCCAAATTTTAAAGCTCAATTTCTTCTTGCAGTATGTGAATAATTAAGACTTTTGTCTGTACATTTTTACCTCATATGGTTGTTTTTGTCGAACATATGTTTCAAGGCTTCTGAGCCCCATCATCAGTGAGGTAAGAATGTACAGACAAAATGTCTTAATTATTAAACAAACCTCTTAATGTTACTTCCTATTGTATTTTAAAATGTGAATGATTACTTGAGAGAAATATATATATATATATATATATGTTGATTTTTTCCCAAATAAATCTAAGAAATACTTTAAAATAAAGTGAGAAGCTGAGCTCAAATTAATCTAAAATCACCATATTTACAATATCCATCCATCCATAGTATTTCTGCCCGAAGGCAGGTCCTTCACTACAATCTTAGCATTTTCATGCTATGCTTGCAGCTTTACTAGGGAATTGTAGGTGTGGTAGCTTCCTGTTGCTTTCCACACCAGTGAAGGATGATGATAATGCTAAGGATGATGATGATTTCGGGGACCTTTTGGGCCTTAAAGTTTTTCTGACATTTGTCTTACAGGTGAGAAAATACCCCAATAAAAACCTCACCCAGAAAAACTCCCCTGACCGGGGATCGAGCCCGGGCTCGCTGTGTGTTATTCATTGTTCAGATAATGTAGCCAACTTATTGCAAAAACCCGCTAACAAACAAATGCTAAGTAATCTGGTGTAAACTAACTTGTCCATTTTCTCACCTTAACTTGTTCACTAATGTAGGTAGACTCCTAAGATAGAATTCCCTTATATGCGAGTAAGCATGTTGGCAGTGGTTCTAGTGGGAATATGTGTTATCATATTGGCCAACATGATGCTAGCAGTCACTTGTTCTCTGAACGAATATTCACAGGTGACATGCTGGCGTAGAGTAGTCTTATATTTTAATCTGATGGATGTTATATTAGAGAATAGGAAGAATGGGCTTTATGTGGTTTAATGCAGGGTAGGATTGCAAACTTGAACATGTAAAATATTGCGACACCTCCATTTTTGATTAGCTTTTAATTATTATATGTGTCATAATTGACTTTGTTATGTAGGTAGGAAATAACACTATGAGGTTTATTTTAATTTTGTTTAGTTGTTTCTTGACTCACCTCATACTTCTTAACCTATCTCTATCTATCATCGGGTTTTTACAGCTGCTGCTGCCGTCTTCCCGTACCAAACCTCCAAAGCCTACGGTCTTGGGCATCTTCGATTATTAACCCTCTAGCTTGCATTACTGTCTTCATGTTTTCCTTCCATGTTAACCTTGGTCTTCCTCTTTTCTTCTTTCTGTTCGGATTCCATTCATATAGTTGCTTCGGCCATCGCTCATCTTCCATTCTTAAAACATGTCCTAACCACTTTAATTCCTTCTCCTCAATTCTTTCAATTATGCTTTCTTCTGCTTCCATTATGTTTCTAATTTCCTTATTTGTGACATGTTCTAATTTAGACTTTCTGGCACTTCTCCGTAAATAATCCATTTCTAGAGCTATTAGTCTATTCTTGTAGTACTTCTTAACTCCCTCGCATATCTAGATATGCAACGTGGACAGCATTGAGAATGTTACAAATACAGTGACGAAATCTAGAAATGCGAGGGAGTTAAGAAGTATGAGGTGAGTCAAGAAACAACTAAACAAAAAAAATTGACAACTTAAAATCTTATATTGACAGATAATGAAACAAGAGGTGAAGATTCTGCTACTGGTGTTAGCAGCGAAACTACTAGTAGGTCAAGTCGTCATGGAACTAGTGAAGATGAAGGAGCAATTGACATGATACGCAGATATTTGGCTGAAAAATTAGGATTTTATGAGGCTGATTCTGAAAGAAAACCTAAGGTGACAACATAGTAATTATATATATTTATATTAGGTGGTACGAATAAAAGCAAGAGAGGTCTCCAGAATAAAATTATGGATATGTCTCAATTCTTTATGAATAAAACCATTGACTGAACTGCACTTTTACATACACTTGATTTTTCATTTATTGTTGTAAACTATAGCTCTTTAAGGGATGGAATGAAGAGTGATGAGATAAGGATGCAGTGGAATAGTAGGGAAATGGTTGAACATATACAAAATTATCAGATTAAATGGTTCCAACACGTCCAGAGCAACTATTCTCCTTCTGCTTGTCTATTTTGGAAAGCGTAGCCATCGTGAGTACCTAGATACAAAATCCATTTGCCCTGGTAATTTTGAATTGGTGTGGTGGAATTTTGAACAATGCCTTTAGGAAAAACTGCACTTAAACTAGCGTGAAATATTTTCGAAGTCGTATAGAATAACAGTGCACATGTGCCAGAGTTTATAGAGCCAGTGATAACCCAAATTGAACCACATATCGATTATCATTCTTGATTACTATCCGTCGCTATGAAATTTAAATGGCCAATATTTGCAATAAATCCCCAAATCTATGTTAAAAATATATTAATAATATTAAAATTACCAAATGTATATTAAAAATGGGTGTACACTTACTTATCCCTCTCTAACACTGATCCAAACAGCGATAGAAAAATCATAGACTAAGTAATATACTTTGTGAAGAAAATATGAGTTAGAATCACAATATTGTCTAACAGTGTCATAATACTGTGATTTGCATATTTAAATAAATACTTCAAAATTGTCTAATGTTATAAAAATTGTTTGAAAAAGTTTAAAATATTAAATAATGTTAGTAAATACAGAAGAAGAGCTATAGTTTACGAAAATACAACTGAAAAATCAAGTGCTAGTTGAAGTGCAGTTGAGCCGTGCCTTTATTTATGATTGAATTAAAATGCTTCCTACCTCTCCTCATATCCAGTGTACTAAGTACTTAATTACTCAGAAAGACTGGATATGAGGAGAGGTATGAAGCATTTTAATTTAATTATAAATTAAACCTCATAGTGATTTATTCCTATGAAAGTTCATTGCCTTTATTATTGTTGTTTTGATTTTTGTTATTAATGTAGAATTCTTCTTCTTCCTTCCAAGTATTAGGCCAAGGCCTGTTACGATCCTATAGAAAATTTTTCCTCCAGGGTTTCATAGGACGGCCCAGAGTATATAATTATAAACAGCTTTGGGCATCCGATTTGAACTCATTCTTTCAAGATGGTGTTTCCAATTTAGTTGGTACTGTTTAATATATTCCAAAATTGGCGTAGTCTTCAATTCTTTTAAGATATCGGTGTTCCTTTTCCGATCCCATCTGGTGTAACCCGCTGTTCTGCGCATGAATATCGTTTCACAAGCCGTTATTCTGCTTTCGTGTTGTCTTTTTTAGTGTCCATGCTTCACTACCATAGGTCAACACTGGTCTAGCCAAAGTGTTATATAAACGTAATCTGGTGTTTTTTTGTGCAAGGGATGGTTTCATAACTTGATTAATAATTCCCAAACTTTTATTATAACTAGTAATTTTTTAAGGGATATCCTTTTCATCCCAGTTAGAGAGATAATGTCCAAGATATTTAAATTGATTAGATCTCTCTAAAATTTTATTCTGGAGACAGATTTTACTTTGTATGGGGTCCTTCCCATGAAATGCCATAATTTTAGTTTTGTTAATTGATATTTCCATATTAAATTTGGCAGCTATTTTTTGTAAATTATAAATTGATCGTTGCAAATCATTTTCGGAAAGTGCCAGAAGCGCTAAATCGTCTGCAAAAAGAATAGCATCAAGTTTGAGAATTCTAATTTTAGTTATTTTGAGCAAATGTCACTATGACGGTATTTTTGGGAACTATTCTAGCATTTGCTCTTTGTATCTGGGGAATCCATAGAAAACACAGGTCAGAATAGCTGGTCTTGGGACCTTTGCCAAATCTGGCATTTGTTTGGGAGACTGCCAATGAAGCAAATAGGCCTTTCCTTTATTTATTTGTTGGTAATTACAACTTTTTTAATATTACATTACACTTTGCAAAAAGAACAATTTTTTATTTAAATTTTGTCTATTTTGTTTTGCAGTGCATTGCACTATTTTCTTGGTCAGCCTGTATGAGTACAATTCTCAGGCTATGAGCCCACTCCATCTTTCGAGGAGTTTAAATCAGATTTTGATGTTTAAAAAAACAAATAACTCTAAGATATAGCAGTCTTTTGTTTTTTTAGTTTAAAATAAATAGTTACAAGTCAAACTAGTTGTTTAGACAACAAATATAAAATATGTAATAGGAGTAAAAATATGAAATGGGAAATTGTAACTGGCCAAAAAATAATAGAAGAGTGGTAAACATTTACTATGTCATTGATTTAAAATAGTACAAATTTATTTTAAGATTTTATTTGAGTAATAATACTTAAATAGAAATAAAATAACATTGCTTAACCCTTTATCCAAAACATTCCTTGATACTATTAGTGTAAATGTGAATCTTGTAGTCATAATGACCAATGTTCTGGGTACAGAGTTTAAAGTTATATCTTTATCAGTGGTGGAACCCCATGGGAGGATGATTAGATATATAGATTATTTTCAAATGTAATGAAATACTTAATTTATATCATCATCAATGGCAGGCATGGATTAGGCCATTGGCCTGTTCCGCTTCAGGAAAGAAATTGATCCCTCCATCTCTTCTTAGGTCTTCCTGGGTCTCTTTGCCTTTGGGTCTGTAGTTCAATAGCTGCAGAGGTAGTCTATTGTTTGGCATTCTCAGAAGGTGTTCATGCCAATTATTTTGATATTTTTGAATGATTTCAGTTATTGCTGGTGTGTTGAGAGCTTTGCGGATATCTTCATTATGCATGTGATCATAAAGCATATAACCCGCTAAAGGTCTTAATAACTTCATTTCTGCAGCTACTATCATATTTAATTTACCTGTAGTAAGAGTCCAGGTTTCAGAACCATAAAGTAGAGTTGGAGAGCCATTGTTTTATAAAATTTTAGAATTGTATCTGGATATACTTTTCGGAAAAGAATCTATAAGTTTTTGAAATTTGACCAATTTTATGTCTATGTCTTTACTTTATATATTTTTTAATAACCCTTATAAATAACCAGTAAGTGTACACATTAGCTATAGTGTTGTCAAGTATTCTAGGATAATACAAGATATTTTAGATAAACTTATCGTTTATTTCTGCATAAATTTACTAAAACAAATGTTGATTTTTTATTAGATATTGGATGATACTTCCATTGATGGAATTATAAAATACATTGAAGAAGGACGATGCAAAAATTTGATTACCATGGCAGGAGCTGGTATTTCTACTTGTAAGTAATATTAAACAAACAGTGTAAAGAGATTAGAAATATTTAATGAAATAAATATAAACTAAAAGTGAGAGTAATCATGAAGGAATGTTGTATGAAAGATGAAATAATAAAGGAACAAACTATGTACTCCTTTAATCAAAATTAATGTGGGAAGTAACACTATGAGGTATTCTCAATTTATAAACGAGTTGGAGAATATGTTTTTATATCACACCTCATAAAGTTGCATGTTTTCATGATACCGGTTTCAAAAGTCATTTCAACCTTCATCTTCAGTCAAACCACTAAAATACAATTAAATATTAAGTAAAATTGAAGAAAAAAAAATTGAAATATTAATATTTAATTTTAGGAAGTTATATTTTGAGGTTATTTTAATTATATTATTTTTAGTGTGGACATCTTACCTCAATATTAATGTTGATTTGTTCTTGAACATGTTTCAAAACAATTCTGTTTTATCGTCAGCTTTCCCAGACTGGTTTTTATTTATGTTGCACAACCTGGATGTCAATGTCAGCTCCATCCTGTGGTTGGCCAAAGAACGTCCAAACAAGGTCACGCTCCATCGGAATATCAAAATTCATAACTCTGTTTCTGTTTTTCTGAATATAATTTTTTCCCAAATAGTCAGTTCTTTTGTATTTTCTAACTGTTTTAATAATTTAGTGTCTGAATTTATATAATGTTTTTCAGACCAAACATGAGCTGCAACTGCAGATTTTTCAATTTCTCCATTTTTAATATTTCTTGTGTGTTCTTTGGTTCTAATTTAGAATTTTCTAATTAGAACCAAAGAACACACAAGAAATATTAAAAATGGAGAAATTGAAAAATCTGCAGTTGCTGCTCATGTTTGGTCTGAAAAACATTATATAAATTCAGACACTAAATTATTAAAACAGTTAGAAAATACAAAAGAACTGACTATTTGGGAAAAAATTATATTCAGAAAAACAGAAACAGAGTTATGAATTTTGATATTCCGATGGAGCGTGACCTTGTTTGGACGTTCTTTGGCCAACCACAGGATGGAGCTGACATTGACATCCAGGTTGTGCAACATAAATAAAACCAGTCTGGGAAAGCTGACGATAAAACAGAATTGTTTTGAAACATGTTCAAGAACAAATCAACATTAATATTGAGGTAAGATGTCCAGACTAAAAATAATATAATTAAAATTGAAATATACTAAACCAGAGCACCACCATAATGAATGTAATTTAAACCATCAAAACCCGAACAATGTATGTTACCATGAATATTAAACTTTGCTCACTAGTTAGTTCAAATGAACAGATTCTTATATTCAGTGTTTTTATTATTATTTCATACCTGGGTTCAAACCCCAGTCTGAGCATATAATTATTCTCTTCAAATAAAATTCTTATATTGTTCATACATTTCTTCATAATTACTAAATTGACATCTGACAGAATATTTTTTTATTTATTTTCAGCTGCTGGTATTCCAGATTTTCGTTCACCTGGTTCGGGTCTCTACCACAATTTAGAAAAATATAATTTACCTGATCCACAAGCAATATTTGAAATAGGATTTTTTCGTTTAAATCCAAAACCTTTCTTCACTCTTGCAAAAGAATTATATCCTGGATCTTTCAAACCAACTGTATGCCATTATTTCATAAGACTTCTTAATGAAAAAGGATTACTTCGACGGCATTATACTCAGGTACGAAAATCTTGTGTCCCAAAAAATTGTTTAAAAGGTAATTAATAAGGATAAGGAAATATTTTTGGTGATCTTTTACACTGCCATATGTAAAACTGTCCCATGCCACAGCCGAGGGGTTAAGGCAAGATGCCTTGATGCAGAGCTACAGGACTTACGCTGGTTCGAGTCCTCGTGGGGGAAGAAATTTTCTCATGGAATTTTGGCCAGTATGGGACAGGTGTCCACCCAGCATTGTGAGGCATGTGGGTAGCTACAATAGGTAGCGACTCCAGGTTGAGAAGACCAGCTATAATGGCTGGGAGACCTACATGCTGACCACATGTCACCCCTACACTGGCTTATGATCGTCTGCCTTTGTGATTAACACATGTGGATGTGAGGCCATCAACTGGCTGGTAGGCCAAAGGGCCTTCTAGGCCTGTCGTGCTTGGAGGAAAAAAAAATTTAATTGTGAAATTAATATTTTTAAAAAAAATGTCTGCCACACTATCCCAGGCAGAAAATTCTGACAAGTGGATCGAGGTTTAATACCCACTAGTATTGAACATTTAAAATTTTCAATGTTAGTGCTAGGAGGAAGTGGTGATGTACAATTTTTAATTGATAGATTGAGCACTAGGCGTGAATTAAATTCAAAGTTAAAACTGGGAAACACATTATGAGGTTCTTAATTAATAAATTAATGAGTCATTTTTACATCTTACCTCATATATCATGTTTTATTAAACACGGTAACTATAGTTTTCAAATGATCTTGTCATTCATTTCAACCGCCATTATGACTACCGGATATTCGTTGGAATCTCCCTCTGTAATGTTGCCATCTGGTGTTGATTTGATGAACTTCGAGATATCGTTGCCATCTGGTATTGATTTGATGAACTTCGAGATGAGGTCATGTTCATCCGGAATGTCGAAATTCATGGATTTAAATTTGTTCTTCTGAATAAATATTTTCTCCCAAACTGTCAAATCCAAAGGTTTTTCCAAATGTTTTAGAAGTTTAGCTTCTTTTTCAATTTTATGACCTTCCAACAAACTATGTGCTGCAATAGCTGATTTTTCAATTTCACCATTTTTAATATTTCTAAAGTGTTCCTTTGTGCGAGTGTCCAAATTTCTTTTTGTTTTTCCTATGTATACTTTATTGCAAACTCCACAATCAGTTTGATAAATTCCAGATTTTTTACTATCTGGGGTGTTCATTTTCTTATTGGTTATTAATAAGTTACCAAGGCTACATTTATTTATCGGTGCCAATGTAATATTGAATTTCTTGAAAATTTTTTGAAATTTGTTATGTATTCCAGGATGATAAGTGATTTTCTTAAATTGTTTTCCTTTCTTTGAATCAGATTGCAGGGTAGTGTACTCTTTTAATCTTTTTTGTTGTCTAAATTACTTTAATTTAGTTATAATTATTTCCTTTCCAAAACTATTTAAATTAGCTATATCCAAAATGTGACTGTATTCTTTCTTAAAATCTTCTTCATTTAGTGGAACATTTAATAATCTATGTATCAAACTGTTGAAAATTGCATGCTTATGCGCAATATGATTGAAACCTGAAGACTTTATGTAATTGTCAATATGAGTTCTTTAATTCCAAACTCCTCTACAGTACATATGTTGAAAGAGATTCATGTTCAGATGGGAACGTTAAGTCTTATGTTTCACCATCAGCTCTCATACAGCACGCTTCTATCTATTCATGTGCACGTCATCTATGTAAACTGATGTACCAAAGTGATACTTAAATTGAAAATAAACCACATTTAATTAAATTAAATTAAATTAATTGGGAAGTAAACATTATGAGGTATAATCATTAAAATTCATCGGAGAACATTTTGCTTAAACAACTCACCTCATAGGATTCATGCTTCCATGATATCGCGATTTCAAACACAGTCGTGTTCGTCTTCAGCCATAACTCCGACGGAGTTAATGTGGTTTTAATAAAACCACATTAACTTCATCTATTCACCTAACATGGAACCCAAACACTAAAAGTGCAATTGGTAGCATTTAAAAAACATACACACACAAAAGTTGGGTGTTCTTGGTTCAAACCTTGATAGCCAGAGAATTAATATGTTAAGTCAGACTGATCCTGAGAATCATTCAGCCTCCTTGAAAAATTATTTGAAGAACTATCCTAGCACTAATTGAAATGTAGGGCCACTGACTTATAATGTGTGAATTCTGTTTTGTTAATATACACATATTACAATGCATGAATTACTTTCTTCTCAAAATATGATTTTTATTGATATTATTGAAACTTATTGGAAACAAATGTTCTTAAAATCGAGAAGATCGTATTGGCTGTTCAGCAGGTTTAATGTTTGATTATAGAACATTGATACATTGGAACGAGTGGCTGGACTCCCTGGTGAGAAAATAGTGGAGGCTCATGGTACGTTCCATACATCACATTGTTTGGAATGCAAACAAGAATATTCCCTCAGTTGGATGAAAGGTATAATTAAATATAGCATATTAATTATCTAGACTAAAGCTTGTATTTAATTTAAAGAATTATGTATAAAAAGTACCGAGTTGGCTTAAACAGTAACATTCAAAACGCATTAAGTTATGTAGATAGGAAATAACACTATGAGGTTTATTTTAATTTTGTTGTGTTGTTTCTTGACTCACCTCATACTTCTTAACTCCCTCGCAGATCTAGATTTCGTCACTGTATTTGTGACATTCTCAATGCTGTTCACGTTGTGAACGAAATCTAGATCTGCAAGGGAGTTAAGAAGTATGAGGTGAGTCAAGAAACAACTCAACAAAATTCAAAACTCATATTTGCAAATCCTGAGTTAAAATCCCACAGTTATCAAGGTAAATTCTGAGTTAAATTTTCATTACTACTAACAATTTCATAATTATTATTTAGTAATTAATTGAATGTTAATATTATGATGATAAATGTAAATTTGTACATTCAGATTGATTGATAAATTATTTTTTTAAGAAAAAATGTTTGCTTGAACTGGGATTTGAACCCAGACCTCTGGTTTTACATGTCAGCACACTAACCATTGTGCTATCCAGGCATCCCTGCCCAAACACAAATTTTCCTCTCTCCTTTATAATCCCATTCCCCAGTAGTGTGAACCTTGGTTTCAAATTCTTTTCTTTTCACAAAATAATTTATCAATCAATCTGAGTGTATAAATTTACATTTAGCATAATAATAATAATAATAATAATAATGGGTACGCTGTAGCATAGTGGTTAAGGCACTGTGCTACAAGCCAGAAGGTCGAGGGTTCGAGTCCTGGTGGGGTCAGAATTTTTTACCCAAATCCTCCAGCGGCACCATGGCCCTGGGGTTGACTCAGTCTCTAATGGAAATGAGTACCAGACACTTGTTCTGGGGGTAAAGGTGGCCATCACGCAGGGCTGACATCAAGTGCCGATTGTCCAGAAAAGTGGGAGCCTTAACCTCCCACTACCCAAAGGGCCTCCCGTGGGATCACTGTACTTTACTTTTAATAATAACAATAATAATAATGATAATTATGATGAGTGATGGTGTGGATTGGAAACCAAAGTAAGGATAAGATTTCATTTCCTTCCTTTCTTAAAGACCTACAAGAAATGCTCCATGATGAATGGTACAAGGTGTCCATAGAATACATTCATAAGTTGTATGAATCAATTCCAAGAATAATTTCAGCTGTTTCAAAGAAAAATGGTGATCCTGCACCATATTAATGAAGATTTAGAAGGTTTTTCCATTATTTTATCTTCTTCTTCCTTCCAAGTATTAGGCCAAGTCCTGTTACGATCCTATAGAAAATTTTCCCTCCAGCGTTTCATAGGATGGCCCAGAGATCCATTATTTTATCTACCCCCTGTATTTTCTTAAAAAGGGAAATTTTCATAAAAATTGTAGTCTTCTATGAGAAAATCTAAAACTTAATCTTTTTTATTTGCTTGATGTATTAAAATATAAATTGCTTAAAAGTCATGTATTTCATTATATCTATAATAATCATCATTAGTCTTCTAGAAATATATGAAATCTGGTACTTAATTTGAACTTTTACAGGAAAAAATCACTATGAGGTTTAAATCAAAATGTTTTATACCTTACCTCATATCCAATCTTCTAATTATACCGGTTTCAAAGCTCAGGCACCTTCATCTTCAGTAATTTCTTGTTGACTGATGTTATGTCGATCAGGAGAAATTATGAACTTAAGAAATTACTGATGATGAAGCTGCCTAAGCTTTGAAACTGGTATAATTAGAAGATTGGATATGAGGTGAGGTATAAAACATTTTAGTTTAAATCTTAAGGTATTTAATGTTGCAAGTATTGTCTTAAAAGTAAATTTATTATTGTAAAAATTAAAATTTGAATTTGTTTGATTTTATTTTTATTTAATTAATGTTGGGAAGTAAACATTATGAGGTATAATCATTCAAATTCATCGGAGAACATATTGTTTAAACAACTCACCTCATAGGATTCATGCTTCCATGATATCGCGATTTCAAACATAGTCATGTTCATCGTCAGCCATAACTCGTTTGATTTTTTTTTTTATTGTTCTGGCTTTTACAATGAATATACATTTTTCCGGTACCCATGTTCACAGTTAACTACACATTTGTTTCAACACATTTTTCCATTCCTGTCTGTTCATCCATATATCTTCTTCTATTTCCCATTCCCTCTTAGCTTCATTGATTCCCTGAATCCACGTAATAGTTGGTCTACCCTTCTTTTTTTCTTTCCTGTGGTTCCCAATCCATGATTATCTTAGGTAGTCTTCCTTCTTCCATTCTTCTAATGTGTCCATACCAATTTAATTGTTTCTTCTTTATAAAATCTAATATTGAATATTGAACCTGCATTTTTTCTTTTATATATGAATTTCTGATTTTATCCTTCCTGGATATTCTTGCAGCATGTCTCCAGTAGTCCATTTCAGTGACGAGCAATTTGCTTGATAATAGATAAAAAACTTTTGATAATGTTTGGTTTTGGAAACTAGAAAAAAATTAATTTTGAACCACCGAAACAGCAGGTAAAATAAATACTAAATCATTATGCCTTTGTAGATCTACCTTGGTTCTGGAATGTAGCTTTTGTACCCATATTTTTATTATATTCAAGTTTGTTATTATTTTAATGATATCGCCTATTTGTTTCAGAACGGATTTTTGCAGATGTTGTTCCAACTTGTGATGATTGTAATGGTGTTGTAAAACCAGATATTGTTTTCTTCGGAGAAAATTTGCCCTCACGATTTTTCAGCTGTGTAGAAAAAGATTTTCCAAAATGTGATTTGTTGATTATCTTGGGTTCATCGCTTGCAGTACAACCATTTGCATCTCTTATAGACAGGTGATTTTTTTTATTTAGTATTTATAGGAAATAACACTATGAGGTTTCTTTTAATTATTATAAGTTATTTATTTTGACTCATCTCATATTTTTTTTATATTCTGCAGACTAGTTTCGCTGCATCTATGCGACATTGACAATGCATTGTTTATGGGAAACTTCAAATGTCAGATAACCAAAGCATACCCTTTGATTTTCAAATTTTGGAGTAGATATGTGGACGATATAATAGCAATAGTCAAACAAAAACAATGAGAAGATGCCGTTAAACTTTTGAATATCCATAATAAAACAATTAAATTTACTATTGCTGTGGAAAATAACCAAGAAGTACCAAAAGCGATAAAACCAGGTCTGCATAAAAAAAAAAAAAAATGAGGTGAGTCAAAATAACCAATAGATAAACTCATGAATTTCGAAACTTCCGCAAATTTTGACCTGATCCAGAGGTTCATTGGTCCACCGATAGAAGAAGAAAACCACCAAGAAACGACATAACACCGGTCAACCAGAGGCTACTGATGATGGAGATAAGCTCCGAAACTGCAGTATAGAAGAAAAAGGATATGAGGTGAGGTAATAAAAACATTAATTTAATTCTTAAATTAAACCTCATAGTGTTCTTTCCCTGTGAAAGTTAAATAAAGTGCAAATATTAATAGTGAAGTGGAGAACATATTTTAATCGACTCACCTCATACATTTTCATCTTTGATACCAACGGTTTCAGACAAAATCATGTCCTTCAGTCATGACTTCCACTGATGAAATTCTGTGATTGTTGATTGAAAAAGAAGCGAAACTTTTGAAACAATTGGATAAACCGTTGGAATTGACAATTTGGGAAATGATATTCATTGAGAAGAATAAATATCGATCTGTGAATTCGATATTCCGGTGGATAAAAATTTAATTACAAAGTTTATAATCCCAACGAAAAATGGCAGCACAAGAGGTGATGTCACTAAAGAAATCAACAATCACGGAATTTCATCAGTGGAAGCCATGACTGAAGAAGGACATGATTTTGTCTGAAACCGTCGGTATCAAAGAAGTTTGAAAATGTATGAGGTGAGTCGATTAAAATATGTTCTCCACTCACTATTAATGATATAACCTCATAATGTTTACTTCCCAATATTAATTTAAATATAACTAAAATGCAAATATGTTCAAATAAATTTTAGGTAAGTTAAATGAGAGTGACCAGAAATGTTTTTAATGCATTACTACATTTTTACAGGGCTCCAAAAGAATGTCCACGTTTATTAGTGAATCGTGAAAAAGCTGGTCAAAGAGATCGCTTGATGATCTTATTGGGAATGGGATCTGGTATGGATTTTGATTCAGAGAATAACACGCGAGATGTGGCTTGGCTAGGAGACTGTGATGATGGATGTCAAATGTTGGCAGATAAACTAGGATGGGGAGTAAGTATGCTTCATTATCTCTCTCTTTTTTTCCCTAATGCCATCAGGTTGTCTTTTATGACATTTCTGGTTTTCTCCCCTGGCATTGGCTGTATTGTAATCCATTTATGGTGAAATTAAATGTTTCTTACCTCTCCTCATATAAATTTTCTAAGTTGATCGCGATTTCGAGACTATAACTGTCTCATCCTCAGAACTTTGTTGGCGACTGGTGTTATGTCGATCAAATTCCCGCAAATTTTGACTTGATCCAGAGGTTCATCGGTCCACCAACAGAGGGAAGAAGAAGAGATTCTTCCGATCGACATAACACCATTCGCCAACAAAGTTCTGAGGATGAGACAGAGGTAAGAAACATTTAATTTCACCATAAATTAAACCTCATAGGATTAATTCCTATAAAAGTTAAAAAATGTAATCCATTTCTTAGGTTGGGGCATCTGGAAGGCAGAGTTATGTTACCCCAATGATATGATGGGTGATAAATGATAATGAAACACCAGGAGAGTTCTTAACCTAAATTCCAGACCATGGGTAACCACAGGAATAATTCCTGTGGTTTGACTGGGAATCGAAACCTGGACCTCATGAAATGTAGTCAGAAACGCTGACCACTAGCCCATGAGGCTGGTCTGCTTGATAATCATTAAGAGAGTGAATCGTAAAAAAAAAAAAAATCTGAACTTTTTCAGCAAACATTTTCACCATTATAATAATGAATGGTGAAGAGAAAATGTATGTCTGTAGCTTCAGTTTTACGTGCTGATGCTTTGATCACTGAGCTAGTTCAAACTTCATTCCCATCCAACACATAATCTCCTTTTGACTTACTCTTTTGATCCCACATCCAATGCAATACACATTGAATGGTTCTGTTCATAACTAGAATCAAACTGCTGCATTGATTGTTTGAAATGTTTGTATAATCTTTCCCTGTACCTATGAGCAGACAAACCCTACAATTGAATTATTTTCTCCAGGATTTTCAAATTTATTTTTTTTCCCCATGCTATGAGTTCTCTTGATTTTTCCAATTTTGACTTCTCTTCAATTTTATGATTTCGGTCCACACATGAGCAGACACTGCCAATTTTTCTATTTCTATGGCATTCCTTTATTCTGATGTTCCATTTTTTTTATTTCTTCTTCTTCCTTCCAAGTATTAGGCCAAGGCCTGTTACGATCCTATAGAAAATTTTCCCTCCAGCGTCTTCCGGAAAATTCTCGTATAAGACTTGAAAGCATAATAATAGTCCCTTCGATTGGTTGCTGGCCAAAGGAAGGCAAGACCAGTGATGGGCCTGCCATCTTATAGCCTCTGGTCAGGCTTTTCTGGAGAAGAAAAGAAAATAAAGGAAAGAAGAAATGGAAGAAAGGAAAGACTCCTTAGCCCTCGGATGCCCTAATAGCATCGGGGTCGAAAAAACAAGAGTTAACCAAGAGAGATTAGATAGTAAAGTTAAAAGAGTGCAAAACACAAGTAAGTGGAAGAAATGTTTTGCTCAGCTTGGGCACCTTGTGGTCGCCATCCACATATCCCCTAGATGAGGACCCCTGAGGGGTTTTTTATTTTACACACACATATATTCCCCATGCATTATTTATCTGATAAATTCCTAATTTTTTATCTACATGTTTTTTTGTTTAAGTTTTGTTGTTTTAATTAGTTTCCCGATTTAAATTTAAATTATATTTGAAGAGAAAAATTATATGTTCAGACCGGGGTTTGAAATTGGACCTGTTTTTTTTTTTAATTATCGGGTTCAAACCCTGGTCTGAGCTTATAATTTCTCTTCAAATATAATTTGTCCTTCAGTGAGAAGTATTTAATTAATAATAAAAACATTAAATTAAAATTGTTTATACCTCACCTCATGGATATGAGGTGAAGTGTAAATAATTTAAATATTAAATTAAATCTCATAGTGATATTTCCTATAATAGTTCAATAGTTTCCTGATACTGAAAATACATTTTGGTAAAAGTCTCAATAGTTTTCCAAATTATTTGAATGTCAAAAAAATATATGGTATTAATCAATTGTTGGTATATGCTGACGAATCATCAGTATATTATATAGAAAAGTAGATGCAATTGACACTAGCAGCAAACAAATATAATAATTCAACATAGCAGCTAGAAAATCAGGTAATAGGATTAGTCATTAAGAACCAAACTTAGGATGATTAGATTTTTTTAATATAATAAATTTGGGAATTTTTAACATTATGAGAATAAAATGAATTGTGAATTCTTCTTACCTCATACCTCTGTTTTTTTAAACACAGCACCACAGTATCAGCGACCATCATCACTATCATCAGTAGTTTTCACGACTGTCAATTTTTTCTTTTGCCAGTAATTTTCCAAACTGCCATCTGGTGTTCTTTTGAAGGAATAATTTTCTAAAAGAACACCAGATGGCAGTTTGGATAATTATCGGCAAAAGAAAAAAATTGACAGTCATGAAAACAGCTGATGATGGTGACGATGGTCGCCGATGCTGCTTAAAAAAACATAGAGGTATGAGGTAAGAAGAATTTACGATTTATTTTTATTCTGATTAGATTTTGTTTTAAAATATTTCATCTTAATTTCAGGACGAGTTGAGAAAACTAGTAAAAGAAGAACATGCCAGAATTGATAAGGAAAAGAAGGAAGAAGCATCAAAAAAGAAACCCGAAGAATCGAAAAAAGAACCTGAAGAGAAAAAGAAAACAGATTCTATAAGCCAATAAATTTCTGCAAAATTGTCTTTTTAAATATGCATTAAAAATTATATTTCACTTGTACGTATCATTTAACGGTTGCTAAAATATAATTTATTGAAATAAAAGCATGGTCTTCCATTTGTTTTTAATATGTATCTAAGAATAATTGCAAGTAAATATCAATGATAATGCGAAAAAACATCTACTATCATATCTTTTGTTTGTTAGCAATATTTTAAATTTGATCTTTAATTGAATTTTAATAAAAGTCTGATACAGAATCTTACAGAAATTCATTTACTTTTCTAAAAAAATAGAATTAGCAATAAATTGCATCATTATCTTCTCAAATAGAGGTTTCTTATTTAATTAAATTATTTTCAGTCTGATCATCCTACCTCAATTGAGATCAGACTGAAAATAATTTAATTAAAATAACCCCAAAATATCATTTCCTAAAATTAAATATTGTTTTTTTTAATATTAAATGTATCACTTCTCACTTCCATCCATCCATAGTAATTCTGCCCGAAGGCAGGCCCTTCACTGCAATCAAAGCACTTAATAACAAATTAAATTTGAAGAGAAAAATATATTTATTAAGGTAGAATATTTTTTATCACTCACCTCATATTGTTCTTCTTATTTGATTATAAACTAGTTTTGGAACATAATTTCTGTTCCATCCTCAGTATTGTCACGACTGTTGTTCTGTCGTCTTGAAGAGCTGTCCTTGTTCAAGACGACAGAACAACGGTCGTGATGATACTGAGGATGGAACAGAAATTGTTCCGAAACTAGTTTATAATCAAATAAGAACAACAATATGAGGTGAGTGATAAAAAATATTCTACCTTAATGAATATACCTCATAGTGAGAATTCCTAAAATAAGTAGAAAAATATATATTAAATTAATATTGAGAAGCTAAAGCTATTACTATCATAGAACAAAACATTTCTTCCACTTACTTGTGTTTTGCACTCTTTTAACTTTACTATCTAACCTCTCTTGGTTAACTCTTGTTTTTTTCGACCCCGACGCTATTAGGGCATCCGAGGGCTAGGGAGTCTTTCCTTTCTTCCATTTCTTCTTTCCTTTATTTTCTTTTCTTCTCCAGAAAAGCCTGACCAGAGGCTATAAGATGGCAGCCCCATCACTGGTCTTGCCTTCCTTTGGCCAGCAACCAATCGAAGGGACTATTATTATGCTTTCAAGTCTTATACGAGAATTTCCTGGAAGATGCTGGAGGGAAAATTTTCTATAGGATCGTAACAGGCCTTGGCCTAATACTTGGAAGGAAGAAGAAGAAATAAATAAATTAATGAACACAAATTATTGTAAATCAATGGTAAAGAGAAAAATCTTTGCCTGAACCGGGAATCGAACCCCGAACCTTTAGCTTTCCTTGCTAATGCTCAGACCACTGAGCTAATCCAGGCTTCATTCCCATCCAAGCAGAAATCCTTGTATTTGTAAATAATGATGATTCATGGCAATTGAATGTGGGACCAGTAGAGTAAGGTAAAGGAAGGATTTCTGCTTGGATGGGAATGAAGCCTGGATTAGCTCAGTGGTCTGAGCATTAGCATGGAAAGCTAAAGGTTCGGGGTTCGATTCCCGGTTCAGGCAAAGATTTTTCTCTTTACCATTGATTTAGAAAAATATGTGCCTAAATTGGGATTTGAACCCAATATCTCTGGTTCTGTACACCAGTGCTTTAATGATTTCCGTGCGCCAAGTAGCAGTGAACATTTGTTCCACTAACACCATCTATATTTTTCTCTTCAAATTTAATTTGTAATTGAGAAGTTGATAAATTTAATATTAAATATCGAATATTAGATTTGAAGAGAAAAATTTTCGCCTAGACTGAGACTCAAACCCAGGACCTTTGGCTTTCCGGGCAAACTGAGCTACCGATGAAAGTTGCAATCTAGATGCAAATTATTCTCTGGAGAAGTGTTAAATTAATAATAAAAACATCAATAGTGCCTTATAAAGTAATGTTAAATTCCTAATTAATGTCTTCTTAACTAAGATGCCGCCATATGCAAAGATAGAAGCAATGGTTTCAAAGCATTTGGCACGAGGGAATTACAATGTATAAAGAGAAAAATTTGCATCTCGGTCTAGGCAAAAATTTTTCTCTTCAAATATAATTCATGCTTCAGTGAGAAGTGTTAAATTAATAATAAAAACATCAATCGAATATTAGCTTTACTTGATAGAAATGTAATGTGTTGATTTCCATTTTAAAGTGAACTTATTTGAGAGACCGCTAGATGGCATTAGTGAAAAAAATGTTTACTGCTACCTGGCGCACAGAAATCGTATTAGTATAAGAGAAAAATCTGTTTAAATCGTGAAAGCACTGGTGTACAGAACCAGAGATATTGGGTTCAAATCCCAATTTAGGCATATATTTTTCTTAAGTTATGTAGGTAGGAAATAACACTGAGGTTTATTTTGATTTATGTTTAGCTGTTTTTGACTCACCTCATACTTCAAGTTGTAAACAATATCAATTTTGGCATAAATAATCTACATAGATGTGGATCCATCCATAGTAATTCTACCCTAGGGCAGGTCTTTCACTGCGCACCGGTGAAGGATGATAATGATGAATACATGATGTTCGGGGACCGTTGGGCCATAAGCTTCCTGACATTTGTCTTAAAAGTGAGAAAAAAATCCCGAAAAAAACTCGCCCAGGCCCACTGCGTGACAAGACAACATGTAACCTCGAGACCACAGCAGTGGACATACATATAGGGCAGGGGAGGGACACTTCTGAATGGAACTTCTGGCCATTTATCTTTCCTGAAAGGGAAGTAGATGTTCGTAGAGATCTTTGGAATGAGAGCCTAGACATTTTGATGATCTGCACGGGTCTTTTGACTTGCAAATCTATTGGTAGCAATGAAAGATCTATATTCAATGCCTTCATCTGCAAAATAAGGATTTGCATTATGATCATAACTAACTCACTGGCACTATCAAACCCATAGGTTCGCGATCGCATGGACATAAGTTCTCCATACATCCCTATTCTGAGCTAATGTTTTCCAATCATTTCCTGTATAATCTACTTCCCTCAAATCATAGTTAATGTTATTCTCCCACCTCATTCTTGGTCTACCAACTGGGTGTTTTCCCTCTGGTTTTCCTACAAGAAGCTTCCATGCACATATTTCATTCTCCATTCATGCCACATGTCCTGCCCATCACAGTCTATGAGACTTAACTGTTATTATATCTGGCTTTCTATGAAGACCATGTAGTTCACTGTTACGTAGTTTTCTCTATTCACATGTCTGGTCATACAGGTGGTAAAGAAAATAATAGAAACACCTAACAAATGTTCACTAGAATGGAATCGAATCATCATTAGTCTTCAAAATAACTGCAGTTCTTCTTGGAATTGATTCATGCAAATTAAGTAATGTATTTTATGGACACCTTATACAATTCTTCATACAGAATTTCTTCTAGCTCTTTAATGTGGCAACAAATAAGGGATTTGAAGAAAACATGATACACATGAAAATAAACAAGTTCAAAATACAAAAATTTATTAATCAAAGTACACTTATAAAAGAAAAAGAAGAAAACATAAAATTCAAGTAGTTCACATATCATTCATTGAAACATATGTTTAAATTTTGTGTCACATTCAGTACCGTAAACCAGTTAAGGCATTTAAAGAGACTATCGTGTATGTGGCCGTCGGTCAGTTAACTCGTTTTAAAGCGGGCGCGAACAAATCGCATTTATATTTGGCGCCTAAATATTGTGTTGGCTTAGTATGTCTTGGAGATCATAGATGGCATGTAAATGTACATTTTCTATTCCCGTTTGACACGTTTAACCTTGGTGAATCACCTTTTATTTTTAAAACAATCAACACATGGAATTCATTCACCCCAAACCTACCTCCAGGCTCCAATGCAGTCGCATATGTTTCTCGTTATCGCGCTGTTGTTTGTGCGTGAGTGAAACCATGGCGAAAGAAAAATATCTCGCTGAAGAAGAATTAGTGAATATTTTGTATAATGATGATTCAGGTGATGAACTGATTCCTGAATTAGAAGATTCACAAAGTGAAAGTGAAGATGAACTTCCACTTCCTGAAATTGATACACCGATACCATGTGATGTTAATCACCCAAGGATATCTCCTTTAGGTATGTACAAAATTTGAATTTTCTAGGACTAATAGTTTGTGAATAATGGTCCATTTTCTGAAGTGCCACGAAAAGGGTAGCTGGGGTATTTAAATGGCTGGCCTGTGGGTTTAAATGCCCTGCTCAGTGCCTGGTCCTGAATGTGTTAAATTTCAACATAAGATTCACACGGAAGTACAACTTAAGCATCATTAGATTAATTGGATCCAACAAAAATGTAGTGAATATTGACAAATTCGAAAGCTGGTTATTTTTATATTTTTTCAACAACTTTCCACTCCTTAAGCCATGATGTCAGCAACTCAGTCTGTTGTCAGATATAAGACTCTCACAAGGTCATTTAATTGCGTTTGAGACACTTAATGGGTTTCAGAACCTAATGTATCAGACACAAAGTCTGTTTCTTGAGATGTTGATGAACCCTGTGTTATTTCATGAGAGGGGGGGGATAATGGATGCTGTACTCGTCAGAATCAATTGTACATGAAGCCAGAGGATAAGCTACAGAACTGTGGAGCACAGGGGATATCTGGGTAAGTTAAAGCATAATTAAGATTATATTTGAAGAGAAAAATTTTTTCCTAGACTGAGAATCAAACCCAAGTTCTTTGGCTTTCCATGCCAAATGCTCTACCAATTGAGCTACCGAGGCAAGTTGCGATGTAGATGCAAGTTTTTCTCTTATATACGTTGTAATTCCCTCGGGTCAAATGCTCTACCAATTGAGCTACAGAGGCGAGTTGTGATCTAGATGCAAATTTTTCTCTTATATACGTTGTAATTCCCTCGTGCCAAATGCTTTGAAACCTTTGCAAATGATCCCGGGTTCAAGTCTTGGTCTAGGCAAAAAATTTTCTCTTCAAATATAATTTATCCCTCAGTGAGAAGTGTTAAATTAATAATAAATACATCATAATTAAGATATTTGGTCTGTGTATTCTTACTTCTTATGGTTATTATTCTTACCTCGTAAGAATACACAGACCAAATTATATTATTTTTAGTCTGAACATCTTACCTCAATATTAATGTTGATTTGTTCTTGAACATGTTTCAAAACAATTCTGTTTTATCGTCAGCTTTTCCAGGCTGGTTTTATTTATGTTGCACAACCTGGATGTCGATGTCAGCTCCATCCTGTGGTTGGCCAAAGAACCTCCAAAATTCGTAACTCTGTTTTTGTTCTTCTGAATATAAATTTTTTCCCAAATAGTCAGCTCTTTTGTATTTTCTAACTGTTTTAATAATTTAGTGTCTGAATTTACATTATGTTTTTCAGACCAAACATAAGCAGCAACTGCAGATTTTCTATTTCCCCATTTTTAATATTTCTTATGTGTTCTTTGGTTCTCATGTTTGGTCTGAAAAACACAATATAAATTCAGACACTAAATTATTAAAACAGTTAGAAAATACAAAAGAGCTGATTATTTGGGAAAAAATTTATATTGAGAAGAACAAAAACAGAGTTATGAATTTTGATATACCGATGGAGCGTGACCTTGTTTGAAGATTCTTTGGCCAACGACAGGATGGAGCTGACATCGACATCCAGGGTGTGCAACATAAATCAAACAAGTCTGGAAAATATTAATTAAATGAATCGTGATGTTTTCTTACCTCATACATCTATGTTTCTTTTAACACAGCACTGCAGTATCGGCGACACTTTGTCGTCATCGTCAGCTGTTTTCACTGTTTTCCCAAATTTAATATATAAAAAAAAGTCTGGAAAAGCTGACGATAAAACAGAATTGTTTTGAAACATGTTCAAGAACAAATCAACATTAATATTGAGGTGAGATGTTCAGACTAAAAATAATATAATTAAAATAACCTCAAAATATAACTTCCTAAAATTAAATATTAATTACAGACCAAATATCCTAATTATTAAATAAAACCTCTTAATATTACTTCCTATTGTATTTTTAAAATAAGTTAAAGCATGCTTCTTCTTACTATTCACTCCAATAATAGATACAAAACTATCAATCATTTTTAGGGTTACTTTGTTCCCTCCACAACATTGATATAGTGAAATTAGCCACTTGTGTAGACTTGTGGAACAAAATAAATAAATAAATAAAGATTGTATGCCTTAAGAATTAAATTAAAGTGTTTAATACCTCACCTCGTGGCTTGGACGCAGGATACATATGTCTGCACTCAATGGTTCTCAATACTATTATGACGCTACTAGAAGCCTGCTAGATAGATGACGTGGCATTTAGTCAGGAAAGGATTCCAGCCAATAGCAAAATTAATAAGTTTAAAAATCAAACTAAGTTACATCCAATGAAAAGTTATCATAAGCCAGGATATGGCAGAAATTGAGTATTGAAATAACTCATACTTCTTGTTTTTTTAACACGGGAGCTGCAGTTTTTAAAAGATGTCCCTCTCATCCTCAGCCGATATCATGACTACCGGATTTTTGTTTGAATCTTCATCTATAACGTTGCCATCTGGTCTTGATTTGATGAATCTTGAGATCAGGTCCTGTTCACCGGGAATTTTAAAATTTCATGGATCTAAATTTGTCTTCTGAATATATATATTTTCCGAAACTGTAAATTCCAAAGGTTTAATCATCAAATCAACACCAGATGATGAATGTTATAGATGAAGATTCAAATGAAAATTCGATAGTCATGATATCGATTGAGGATGAGAGGAATGCCTGTTGAAAACGGCAGTTCCCATGTTAAAAAAATATGAAGTATGAGGTAAGATAAAAATTGACTCATTCATTCATTATTACATTTTTCTCTTCAAATATAATTTGTCTTTCAGTGACAAGTGAGAAATTTTAAATAAAATAATCAAATATAGGTTAATAATGTTTATATTTGAAGAAAAAATTTTCGCCTAGACCAAGACTCGAACCCGGGACCCTTGGCTTTCTGGGCCAAGTGCTCTACCAACTGAGCTACCGAGGCGAGTTGCGATCTAGACACAAATTTTTCTCTTATATACGTAGTAATTCCCTCGTGCCAAATGCATGAAACCTTGAAATTACAACGTATATAAGAGAAAAATTTGCATCTAGATCGCAACTTGCCTCGGTAGCTCAGTTGGTAGAGCACTTGGCCCGAAAAGCCAAGGGTCCCGGGTTCGACTCTCGGTCTAAGCAAAAATTTTTCTCTTCAAATATAAATTATCCTTCAGTGAGAAGTGTTAATTTAATAATAAAAACGTCAATAGAAGCCCTACTGGCTTTATAAAGTACTGTTAAATTCCCAATAAATGTCTTCTTAACTAAGAAGCTGCCATTTGCAAAGATAGAAGCAAAGGTTTCAAGCATTTGGCACGAGGGAATTACAACGTATATCAGAGAAAAATTTTCTTCTAGATTGCAACTCACCTCGGTAGCTCAGTTGGTAGAGCACTTGGCCCAGAAAGCCAAGGGTCCCGGGTTTGAGTCTCGGTCTAGGCGAAAATTTTACTCTTCAAATATAATTTATCCTTCAGTGAGAAGTGTTAATTTAATAATAAAAACGTCAATAGAAGCCCTACTGGCTTTATAAAGTAGTGTTAAATTCCCAATAAATGTCTTCTTAACTAAGAAGCTGCCATTTGCAAAGATAGAAGCAAAGGTTTCAAGCATTTGGCACGAGGGAATTACAACGTATATCAGAGAAAAATTTTCTTCTAGATCGCAACTCGCCTCGGTAGCTCAGTTGGTAGAGCACTTGGCCCAGAAAGCCAAGGGTCCCGGGTTTGAGTCTCGGTCTAGGCAAAAATTTTACTCTTCAAATATAATTTATCCTTCAGTGAGAAGTGTTAACTTAATAATAAAAATGTCAATAGGCTAATAAATTTATTTCAAATAGATCAAGAATCAAAAATTGTAATGAATTCTTATCTAACATACATTATGCTATGATACCCTTACATAAGCACTTCAAGATTTTAACTGACATTACAGAGCAAATTCCTGGTCCTGTTTTACCTAGACATTGGCATCTTATATTATCAAGATTCTAAGCATAGTTCAGGCAATTAATATTTTAACATTTGGTGTTAAACTTAAGATTTTTTTTTCAGTCACAACAAAGTAAAATTGAATGTTTGTGGATTCATTCTAAATTTGCCGTATACAATTCACAGTAAGTTTAAAAAATTTAAAAAAAAGATGGGTTTGAAATCTGTTAAAATATTATTCCGTATTTATTACAGTATGTCACTTCATTTTAATCATGGCTCCATTTTTTACACAACATCCACATTTTATGAAATAAAGAATATAAGTAAATTTTTACGCCACTGAAAATGATTAATTCATATTAGATCTTGTTGAAAGATATTTTCATATTATACACCAAACACAACCTACAAAAAATTCACTCTATATACATACATTTTTTTGTAAAATGAAAACTACCTCAACACAACTTACATATGAAGTAATACCTGTGGAAAAGGCCAATATTCACATTACTTCTTTATTTCACAAACATATGCTTACTTCAGGTTTAAATTCGAGCTTTTTTATGTCCATCTAAAGCCACGGCGCAAGCTGCCTCTACATCTTTCCTGTCACCAACAGAAAGACTTCGTTTTCTTGTTGGTACTGCAGTTGGTGATTGTTGCTTAAGAGTTTCAACATCATTAAATATTACTTGGGCACCACCACCTACAGTTGGTACCACATCACCCTGGAAAACACATTTATCTCAATACTAATAAAATTCATTGATAAAACTGTTGAGGTGGAGAGTTATAAAATAAAATAAGTTAAAATAAACAAGTTCAAAAGACAAAAATGTATTAATCAAAGCACTCTTCTAAAAGTTAAAGAAGATAATGTAAAATTTAGAAAATTCACATATCATCCATTAAAACACCACAAGTTTCAAAATTTTTTTAAAGATTTCAACATAAGGTTAGCACCCAAAAATGACTACAGCTTCAGTAGACTGATTAGACCTAATAAGAATGAGAAAATTAAAGAAGAAAACAAATCAGGGATTTATCAAATTAAATGTGAAGAATGTGAGAAATTCTACATAGGAAAAACTAAAAGAAATTTGAAAACTAGAGTGAAAGAACATCTCAGGAATGTCAAGAAAGGGGAAGTAGAAAAATCTGCAGTGGCTGCCCATGCATGGTCTGAAAAACATCTTATCGAGAAAGAAGCTAATTATTAAAACAAATAGAAAAACCTAAAGAACTTACTGTTTGGGAAAAGATCTACATTCAAAAGAGCAAAAAGAAGAAATTAATGAACTTTGAAATTCCCGGCGAGAATGACCTGGTTTCGAGGTTTTTCAGTCAGCCAATGAAGGAGAGAAGGACAGCTCTTCAAGACGACAGAACAACGGTCGTGACGATACTGAGGATGGAACAGAAACTATGTTCCGAAACTAGTTTATAATCAAATAAGAAGAACAATATGAGGTGAGTGATAAAAATATTCTACCTTAAGTTAAAATATACCTTCTTAGGTAAGATCCGCTGTCCTCAACTTATAAAATATGTATTCTTTATGTCTGTAGGCCTTTCAGAACATCCGTTCCATCTTCAGCAGGTCCTTCTTTGCTACATTATCTGATGTGATTAGTTGATGCTGCATTATGACCAGATGGAACGGATGTTCTGAAAGGCCTACAGACATAAAGAATACATATTTTATAAGTCGAGGACGACGGATCTTACCTAAGAAGGTATATTTTAATTCATTTTATGACATATTTATTTATAATAATTCAATTCAAAATTAGATTTTAAAAATATCTTCTTCTTCTTCCTTCCAAGTATTAGGCCAAGGCCTGTTACGATCCTATAGAAAATTTTCCCTCCAGCATTTCATAGGACAGCCCAGTGATCTTCGTCCTCTTGGTATATAATTATAAACAGCTTTGGGGATCCGATTTGAACTCATTCTTTCTAGATGATGTTTCCAATTTAGTTGGTACTGTTTAATATATTCCAAAATTGGCGTAGTTTTAAAAATATCTACATACAATTATTAAGTAAAAAAAAGTAAAGTGATACCACTACAGGTCTCAGGAGGCCCTTGGGGTAGTAGGAGGTTAAGACTCCCACTTTTTCTAGACAATCGGCACTTGATGTCAGCTAGATTGTCAGCCCTGCGTGACGGCAGCCTTTACACCCAGAAAAGTGTCTGATATTCATTTCCGTTAGAGGCTGAGTCGACCCCATGGCCATAGAGCTGCCAGAAGGTTTGGGTCAGTTTAAAAATCCTGACCCCTCCGGGACTCGAACCCTCAACCTTCTGGATTGTAGCGCAGTGCCTTAACAGCTATGGCATGCCCCATACAATTATGAGGTGAGTCATAAAAATCTAACTCTATTTATTAATCTTACATACAATCTTTCTACAGACTATTGAACAGTTGGTTGTTGGATGAAGATGAATTAGCTGTTTCCTTTGAAACCGGTCCAAGAACGGGAGCAATTATGAGGTGAGGTGTAAAGAACTGATTCAATTTATTTGATGTTAATATTATTCGTTTTTAAACATCTTAACGATGGAAAAATTATATTTGAAAAGAAAAATATACACCTAGATTGGGATTTGAACCCAGGACCTTTGACTCTCTATGTCAATGCTCTTCCATCTGAGCTACCTAGGCCTCCAATCTAAACGTATTTTTCTCTTATACATAGTTAATTCCCCAACCCCAAATGCTACGATTTTTGCAAATGGCAGCTTCTTTATTAAGAAGACTTTTTATTGGGAATTTAAACATTACTTCTTAATAAAGAAGCCGCCATTTGCAAAAATTGTAGCAATGGCTCGTAGTATTTAGAGTTAGGGAATTAACTATGTGTAAGAGAAAAATATATGTTTAGATTGGAGGCCTAGGTAGCTCAGATGGAAGAGCATTGACATAGAGAGTCAAAGGTCCTGGGTTCAACCCCAGTCTAGGCGTATATTTTTCTTTTCAAATATTATTTGATGTTATTTCAGTTGTTTTACACATTTATGGTATATGTTATATAATTTTGTAGTCTCCTTTCCATGTGGGGAACCTAAACCTACAATTTTCCTATGTATATTGTATATATTAAAAAACTTGTATAAATATATATTCATTTAAAATTCAACGGAAAACATTTTGTTTAAACAACTCACCTCATAGGATTCATGCTTCCATGATACCGCAGTTTCAAACACAGTCGTGTTCATCTCAGCCATAACTCTGACTGACGAAATTCTTCGGCCGAAGAAACCGCTGTATCATGGAAGCATGAATCCTATGAAGTGAATTGTTTAAACAAAATGATCTCTGATGAATTTTAATGATTACACCTCATATTGTTTACTTCCCAACATTAATTTAATATATGTTCATTTAATAATATATATAATATACATTTTTTACCTTATAAAGTCTGGTCTCCAGTTCTCCAGAAGAATCCTGTTCTTGAGTCATCAAGCAATATTTGGACATTTTTGAACCTGTAACATCCTTCACATCAGTAAGTTTTGTAACTGATTTACGTCTCTTCATGTTTGGCTGCATAACTGTGCCAAGTTCTACAACTGCTTCAGGCCTATGATCGAGCCAGTGTTCATCCCCTGCTGAACGCGATCTCCTGTGTCTTGGGTTGCACACAGCTGGGCCCTAAAATTAGTAAATTATATATTAATTCCAATCTACAATATAAGCAGTATATTTTGTCATAAATATATATATATATATATAATAAATTAGGGAATTTTTAACATTATGAGGTTTAATTCATAAGAATTAATTGAATTGTGATTTCTTCTTACTTCATACTTCTATGTTTTTTAAACACAGCACAGCAGTATCAGCAACCATTGTCACCACCTCAGCTGTTTTCACGACTGTCAATTTTTTCTTTTGCCGTTAATTATCCAAACTGCCATCTGATGGCAGTTAAGAAATGATACACAAAAATGGCAAAATTAGAGCATTTTGCATTATTGTGACTCGCAAATTTCACAGATCTCTAATTATAAGTAATAATTTGTACACAGCGTACAGTTTTTATTTTCACTTACATTCACAAAAGCTATGCTAATTAAAAAATTTATCATGAAAAATGGCAAATTAAAAAGTAAAAATATTCAGTCGGAGTTATGGCTGAAGATGAATGTGATTATGTTTGAAACTGGAGTATCATGAAAAAGATAAAATTTGTGAGGAGAGTTTCAAAAAATGTTCTCCGATGAATTTCAATGTTATATCTCATAATTAATAGTGAGTGGAAAACATATTTTAATCGACTCACCTCATACATTTTCAAACTTCTTTGATACCAATGGTTTTAGACAATATCATCCTAAATATAGCCAGATTAAATGGTTTTAATAAGAATATAATATCTAACAAATTAAAGAAATTCAGAAAGATAAAACAACTTAAAGAATACTCTACCCTACAAATTGTTGTAAAGAAAAGAAGAATTTCAAGAAAATTACTTACCATCCAATAGTACATGGGAAATTTAAAAAAAATATTTGACAAATACAACATTACTTTGGCACCAATTAATAAATTTAGTCTGGAAAAACTTTTAAATACCAATAAAAAAATCAACATCCCAGACAGTAAGAAATCTGGAATTTATCAAATTAATTGTAATGATTGTAGCAAAGTATACATAGGAAAAAACAAAAAGGAATTTAGAAACACGCACTAAAGAACATTGTAGAAACATTATAAATTGTGCAATTGAAAAATCAGCATTTGTTGCACATAGTTTAACTAGAACATCTATAAAATTGAAAATAGAAGTGAAACTTTATGAAACAATTGGAATAAATCGCGTTGCATTGACAATTTGGGAAATGATATTCATTCAGCAGAATAAATATCGATTCTATGAATTTCGATATTCCGGTGGATAAAAATTTAATTACAAAGTTTATAATCCCAATGAAAGATGGCAGCACAAGAGGTGATGTCACTAAAGAAATCAACAATCACGGAATTTCATCAGTGGAAGCCATGACTGAAGAAGGACACGATATTGTCTGAAACCGTCGGTATCAAAGAAGTTTGAAAATGTATGAGGTGAGTCGATTAAAATATGTTCTCCACTCACTATTAATATCTCATAATGTTTATTTCCCAACATTAATTTAATATAAAAGTATTCATACTTACTCTTTTAGAATTTTGTGATGAACCTTGTGCATTTATATTATTAATTTCTGAAGAAATTGGCATCTGATACAGATTAGTAGTAGATTTTGCTAATGGTGTAGGAACATCCTTTCCCAAAATTCGTTTAACTTTTTTCAATTTATGTTCTTGATCTTTCATATGATTCTGGAAATTCAAAGATTAAAATCAGGATATTACATTTACAATTCTTATACTGTATCATTAAAAAAAAACCAGTTTCATCCTATGAAAATAAATTATTACATGGATATTAATGAGCAATGAAATGTAGCTGTGTTTAAAATGTTATTGTATTCTTTCTTAATTTTTTTTTTTCATTTAATGGAATGTTTGTTAATCTATATATTAAACCAATGAATATTGCATGTTTATCTGCAATATGACTGAAACCTCAAGATGTAATGCAATTATTTCTCTTTGATCTTACATTTCTTAATTGATTGATTGACATGATGAGTTGGATTAAAAAAATGCAGTCCCTACATACAGCAAACTCCTGATTATCCGTGTGCATATTATCCGGTTTGCAGATTATCCAGGCATGACTCTTTTTACTGTATTTTTTAATGTTATGAAAAAATATTTATTTTTAAATGTGCTACTGTGAACTGTGTTTAGAAACTAGCACAACAGAGTAACCTTCACTCACAACCCCCTCTCCTGACGTGTTTAACGGTACCAACCAATATTCTGAGAATATAATACATTTTCGGAAATTTCCATTGCGTGAGTCACTGAAAGTTTGTGTTGTTACAGATTGAAACCATGGATATGCAGTGGGTTTACCGCTGGTTAGTAGAGTGGTCATTGGTGGTTACTAGTGTGGTCATTGGCGGTTACTAGTGTGGTCATTGGCGGTTACTAGTCAGCGATAATTCTACTAGTGTGGGAATTGCTGATTATTTGTCATTGCTGGTTATAAGTGTGGATATCGGTGGTTACTAGTGTACTTGTCGCTGGTTACAGTGGCCAATTTGAATAAATATCGTAACCAGAGTGGTGATAACAGGAAATAGTCCCACATTTTTTTTATATCGTCGCTTAAGAAACAATACCGTGTAACTGACACTTTTGGTGAAATTTACATTTTTATTAAATTAATATTGAGAAGCTAAAGCTATTACTATGATAGAAATAAATAAATTAATGTATACAACTAAATTATTGTAATCAAATGGTAAAGAGAAAAATGTATGCCTGAACCGGGAATCGAACCCCGAACCTTCAGCTTTCCGTGCTGATGCTCTATCCATTGAGCTAATTCAGGCTTCCTTCCCATCCAGGTTCGGGGTTCGATTCCCGGTTCAGGCATAAATTTTTCTCTTTACCATTTGATTACATTTTCATACTGCTAGCATCACTGAAGAAGTGCACTCAGTTCAAACATAGATTGGGATGAAATTTTGCACCATGACCTCGCTAAACTTACAGATACAATGGTTTCAATCTATAGGTACTAAGGGGAAAACTAAACAGTTTTTTGTTTCTCGTGTAAAATTAGTATTTTGTTAGTTACGCGGTATCGTTTCTTAAGCGACGATATGTATGAGTAAAATAAAATAATGATAATTATTACTTGCACCTAAATACATTTAATATAACATCCTATAAATATTTGTTACATTTAAGTAGTGTTAAAGTGGGTAAATACATTTCTGATCAACTTCCATGGCACCGAATAACTTAATTGGATTATCCGTGTTTTTCGATTCCGTGCATATCTCGGTCCCAATTAACATGGATAATCGGGAGTTTGCTGTATGTATTTTTTGTAAAGGTAATTTTCAATGTCTACTAAGTTAAGCATGGAGTAGGATAAAGGCATGATTTTCCTTTCTCCCACATTATATAAAATTAATATTATTACCATGAACTCAGTTTCTTGCTCCTTCAATTTCTTCTGAATCTCCAATGCACTTTTCTCTTGATATGCTGCAATCTTATCACTATACATGAATCTCAATTTTGCTTTATCTAGCAGCTGTTGACTAAGAAGAGCTTTTTCATTTTCCAACTAAAAATAAAAAATGGTATTAAAGTAATGCTTAACAAATATGTAACTCGATAAAATTAAAAATATAAATTGTAATTTTACTTGTCCCAAGAAAATATTTACAGGAATATATTGACTTAGGCTTTCACGGCCGGAGTTATTATGATGATCTTGCAGAAGATTTCCGGGCTGTTGGCCGTGGTCTTCAGACTTGTAGTTCCCCAACGTTTCGCCAGAGACTGTGTCCGGCATCTTCAAGGGTTCTCTTGAGACTGGCAATTTTGTCGACTACCTGCCCTATTTATACATTTACGAAGTAATGGACCACGCAGAGAACACGTCACAGATAAATACAAATACAACATTTCTTTGGCACCAATAAATAAATTTAGTCTGGGTAATCTTCTAAGTACCAATAAAAAAGTCAATGTTCCAGACAGTAAGAAATCTGGAATTTATCAAATAAATTGTGAAGATTGCAATAAAGTTTATTTAGGAAAAACAAAAAGGAATTTGGAAATTCGGACAAAAGAACATTTCAGAAATATTAAAAATTGTGAAATTGAAAAATCTGCAATTGCTGCACATAGTTTATTAGAACATCATAAAATTGGAAGAGAAGCTAAACTTTTAAAACAAGTAGAGAAACCTTTGGAATTGACAGTTTGGGGAAAAAATATACATTCAGAAAAACAAAAATAGATCAATGAATTTTGATATCCCTAACGAAATTACATTGATTTTGAAGTTCATAAATTCAACCATAGATGACAGCACTGAAGATGGCGACAATAGAATAGTTGACGGCTGAAGAATTTCGTCAGTCGGAGTTATGGCTGATGATGAAAATGACTATGTTTGAAATCGCAATATCATGGAAGCATGAATCCTATGAGGTGAGTTGTTTAAATAATATGTTCTCCGATGAATTTTAAAACCTCATAATGTTAAAATTCCCAAATTTATTATATTAAATTTCAAAATATAATTACATATTTTCCTAAGAATGTTTTAAAGGTTAAAATAAAGGAAATTCATTTTATTAAATATAACATGGATTGAATATTCAATATTTTTATTATTCATTTCATACATCTGAATGATGGATAAATTGAATAATTGAAATGGATTGAAAGCTGGCTAGGACAAGGTTATAACTAGAGCTAGGAATTTTAGGTGCTGCACTTTTTTTTTTGTTACTATAATGTTCAAATTAGCTAGTATTGCAAAGAAAACATTAAATAAATGCCCCTAACTATGTTTTAGTTGCACCTTTATTCAATGCTAGCACCTTTTTGCACCTTTTCTTTAGGGGAAGCACATTTTGCACCTTTTCAAACCTTTTTTGTCTCCTTTGGAACATTTTATTACCAAAATAATATATATATATATATTACATTTATTCAAATACGATTTCAAGGGTTGGTAACGATATGTGGTATCAGTCCACATCACATTACTTCCACTTCAGTGCAATCCCGTTAGGCTATTCCTTTTAAATTAGTTTGCGCCTCGTTGCACCACAGTTATGCGAAAGCTATTGTTGAAGCAAGGAAGGTTGTTGATTGCGTGAATAAATGTTTCAGTTCAAAATAATATTTGACTAGTGCGGTCTGCTATTTTCCTGCGTTACCAGTATACAGTATGCCGAAACCGAAAGTGAACTCCTATAAACTACGTGATATTGTTAAAAAGTTTAGTGCAGATGGAATTCAGAGTGACGGATCTGAAATCAGGTGCATTCTTTGTGATATTTCAATAACAATTGATGAAAAACATCAATGCATTCGTGTTACACAGCATATAAGTACTTACACAGACTCTTTAATATAAGACAACATGCGTGAATTTTGTGTCGTTAGTTACTTGTAGTAATTGGTTTTGGTAATCTTTAATGATTATTTACATGGAAAATTTGCAACTTTTATTTAAAAAATTGCACCTTTTTTGCACATTTTTCTGCTAAATTAAAGAACCTTTTTTGCACCTTTTTCACCAAAATGTTGCACCTGAAATTCCTAGCTCTATTTATAACCCTCATTTGTCTTGTTAATTTTATTTTCATATAGAAAATGTCCCATGTGTTATTAACTATTGGGGACAAAAGAATGAGGATTAGAACCTTGTTCTGGGTAGCTATTCAATTCCAACAAAATATACCATTTGAATGAAGTAAATTAATATTAACAGATTAGCTACTGTAACTAATGGAAAAGAGAAAATTTTATGTTTCTATTATTCATTTCATATATTATATCTGTAGAGAGAAATTATATGCTCAGACTGGGGCTCAAACCCAGGACCTTTCGCACTCTAGGCAAATGCTCTAACCAAGTGAGCTATCTGAGCGAGTTCCAATCTAAATGCAAATCTTTCTCTTATATACACTGTCAATTCCCATGCACCAAATGCTATAAAACCTTTGCTTCTATCTTGCAAATGGCAGCTTCTTTATTCCATCCATGGAGGCAGGTCCTTCACTGCAATCATAGCATTTTCATGCTATGCTTGCAGCTTTACTAGAGAATTGTAGGTGTGGTAGCTTCCCCGTTGCTTTCCACACCGGTGAAGGATGATGATGATGGCCATATGATAATGAGGATGATGGCCATATGATTTCGGGGACCGTTTGGGCCTTAAAGTTTTCCTGACATTTGTCTTACAGGTGAGGAAAAACCCTGATAATAACCTCACCCAGAAAAACTGCCCCGACCGGGGATCGAACCCGAGCCCGCAGCGTGACAAGGCAGCACGCTACCTCAAGACCACAGCGGTGGATGCTTCTTTATTAAGAAGACATATAATTGGGAATTTTACATTGCATTATAAAGCCAGTATGGCTTCTATCGATGTTTCTATTATTCATTTCATACATATCAATGATGGATAAATCATATTCAAAGAGAAAAATTATATGCTCAGATTGGGGCTTGAACCCAGGACCTTCTGCGTTCTATGCCAGTACTCTACCAACTGAGCTACCTGAGTACCCCAATCTAAACACAAATTTTTCTTTTATACATTGTTAATTCCCGAGTGCTGAATGCTACAAGGCTTTGACAATGGGTCGCTGATACTGCAGTGCTGTGTTAAAAAAAACATAGAAGTACGAGGTAAGAAAAAAATCATGATTCATTTAATTCTTGTAAGGCCTATTACTGTATTTTATCTTTCTTCACCCCTTTGGCAATTTAAAAATTATCTAGTATTGTTGAACCAAAACCCGTGAAATAAAAAATGCAAACAATTTTTTTTAGTAATTATCTCATCTTATAGACACAATTTTATACCAACCTCCTTTTTTAATGTGACACAGGTAGCTTCTCGTTGCTCTACTTTACGCTTAAGACTCATAACATTTGCTTCTGAACTCATCAAATTTGATTCCAGAGCAGTTACCTATGGAAACAATCATTGAGTAAATTATATCCAACCCTCTGCAATTAATTACATGTAATCAGAATTAACGATTCATTTAATTCTTATTAATAAAACCTCATAATGTTAAAAATTCCCACATTTATTATATACATGTAATTATTTGATAAACATTTTAAAATTCAAACAAAAATTAATTAGTAAATTAGTGAGTCATTTTTTTCACATCTTACCTCATATTTTTGTTTCTTTAAACACGGGAACTAGTTTTCAAGAGGACCATCTCTCTCATTTTCAACCGACATTATGATTACCGGCTTTTCGTTGGAATCTCCATAAATAACATTGCCATCTGGTGTTGATTTGATGAACTTCGAGATGAGGACACGTTCATCAGGAATCTCGAAATTCATGGATCTAAATTTGTTCTTCTGAATATATATCTTCTCCCAAATTGTCAGTTCTAAAGGTTTTTCCAAATTTATGATTCTCCAACAAACTATGTGCTGCAAAATATAAAGAATCATAAAATTGAAAAAGAGGCCCAACTTTTAAAACATTTGGAAAAATATTGTTTAGTTGTTTCTTCACTCACCTCATACGTCTTAACTCATAAGCAGACTCGAGAACGTAATACAGCATTGAGAATGTCACAAATGAAGTGAAGAAACACGAGTCTGCTTGTGAGTTAAGACGTATGAGGTGAGTCAAGAAACAACTAAACAATATTTTTCCAAATGTTTTAAAAGTTGGGCCTCTTTTTCAATTTTATGATTCTTTATATTTTGCAGCACACAGTTTGTTGGAGAATCATAAATTTGGAAAAACCTTTAGAACTGACAATTTGGGAGAAGATATATATTCAGAAGAACAAATTTAGATCCATGAATTTCGAGATTCCTGATGAACGTGTCCTCATCTCGAAGTTCATCAAATCAACACCAGATGGCAATGTTATTTATGGAGATTCCAACGAAAAGCCGGTAATCATAATGTCGGTTGAAAATGAGAGAGATGGTCCTCTTGAAAACTAGTTCCCGTGTTTAAAGAAACATGAAATATGAGGTAAGATGTAAAAATGACTCATTAATTTACGAATTAGAAGTTAATTTAATATTTGTAGGAAATAACACTATGAGATTTCTTTTAATTAGAATGCATCGACAATGTCCCATATGTGCAACGAAACTTAGTCTGCAGAAGAAAAAAAAGAAGAGGTGAGTCAAAATAACTAACTCAAATAATTAAAAATTAATCAACTACATAATTAGGAAATTTCACAATTAACACATTCAGTACCAGGCACTGAGCAGGGCATTTAAACCCACAAGCCAGCCATTTAAATACCCCAGATACCCTTTTCGTGGCATTTCAGAAAATAGACCATTTTTCACAAACTATTAGTCCTAGAACATTCAAATTTTGTACATACCTAAAGGAGATATCCTAGTAGGATTTGATGGTGAAATAACTTGGGTGATTGACATCACATGGTATTGGCATATCAATTTCAGGAAGTGGAAGTTCATCTTCACTTTCACTTTGTGAATCTTCTAATTCAGGAATCAGTTCATCACCTGAATCATCATTATACAAAATATTCACTAATTCTTCTTCAGCGAGATATTTTTCTTTCGCTATGGTTTCACTCACGCACAAACAACAGCGCGATAACGAGGAACATATATGACTGCATTGGAGCCCGGAGGCAAGTTTGGGTGAACGAATTCCATGTGTTGTTTGTTTTAAAAATAAAAGGGGATTCACCAAGGTTAAACGTGTCAAACGGGAATAGAAAATGTACATTTACATGCCATCTATGATCTCCAAGACATACTAAGCCAACACAATATTTAGGTGCTGAAAATAAATGCGGTTTGTTAGCGCCCGCTCTAAAACGAGTTAACTGACCAACAGCCGCATACACGATAGTCTCTTTAAACGCCTTAACTGGTTTACGGTACTGAATGTGTTAATTCAAGTCAAGCATCTGAAAAATATGATTTAACATTAGGGAAAGTAACTAATTCAGGAGCCCCTATTTCAAATCATGGTGCATTGATTAGAATGTTAATTGCAATTTTCTGTAATTACTTTAATGAGTATCGAACTGAAAATCTACTTTCATAATTTTACTTGAAAATCCTTACCTTCTGCTTTTCTTGTTGGATGGTAGCTTGCAATATTCGATTACCTTGTGTTGTTAATACATTCTCTTTTTCTACTTCTATTAACTTATTGCGAAATTCATACCCTATAAAAAATAATAATTGCTATAAAACTCTTATAAAAGACCAAGGAAGCAATGGCTCAAATTAGGATATGACTAACTTTTACAGGAATTAATCACTATGAGGTTTAATTTATGGTAAAATTAAATGTTTCTTACCTCTCCTCACATAAATCTTCTAAGTAGATCGCGATTTCGAGACCATAACGGTCTCATCTTCAGTACTTTTTTGGTGACTCATGTTATGTCGATCGGAAGAAACTCTTCTTCTTCCCTCTATCGGTGGACCGATGAACCTCTGAATCATCCACATTCAGAAAAACAAAGGAAAACTTATGAACTTCGAAATTCCCGCAAATTTTGACCTGATCCAGAGGTTCATCAGTCCACCAACAGAGGAAAGAAGAAGAGCTCTTCCGATCGACATAACATCAGTCGCCAAAAAAGTACTGAAGATTAGTCAGTTATGGTCTCGAAATCGCGATTTACTTAGAAGATTTATATGAGGAGAGGTAAGAAACATTTAATTTTACCATAGGATATGACTGCTCCCCACATCACCTCTACAGGTAAAGAATGTTTCCAACAAGCAACTGTCCACTCTATGTTGAATCACACCAAGAAACAAGCGAACAGCACTTGCTAAACTATCTACATCTGAACACAGAGCAATAGTCTGGACAAGCTGACGATAAAACAGAATTGTTTTCCTTTTGTTTTTCCTATGTATACTTTGCTACAACTATTACAATTAATTTAATAAATTCCAGATTTCTTACTGTCTGGGATGTTGATTTTTTTATTGGTATTTAAAAGTTTTTCCAGACTAAATTTATTAATTTAGAAACATGCACTAAAGAACATTTTAGAAATATTAAAAATTGTGAAATTGAAAAATCAGCAATTGCTGCACATAGTTTACTAGAACATCATAAAATTGAAAAAGAAGCAAAACTTTTGAAACAATTGGATAAACCATTGGAATTGACAATTTGGGAAACGATATTCATTCAGAAGAATAAATATCGATCTATGAATTTCGATATTCCGGTGGATAAAAATTTAATTACAAAGTTTATAATCCCAATGAAAGATGGCAGCACAAGAGGTGATGTCACTAAAGAAATCAACAATCATGGAATTTCATAAGTGGACACCATGACTGAAGAAGGACATGATATTGTCTGAAACCGTCGGTATCAAAGAAGTTTGAAAATGTATGAGGTGAGTCGATTAAAATATGTTCTCCACTCACTATTAATGATATAACCTCATAATGTTTACTTCCCAATATTAATCTAAATATAATTATTCATGTACTTACATTGTCGTGTATTATCTTTAAGTAACAAATTCTTCTTGTTCATGCGTTCTTCCAAAATAGATATTATGTCTTTAATTACATGATCTTCAGATGGCTCAGTGAATTCTAAGGAAGTAAATTGTCCTCCCAAACTACTATCAACACACACAAAAAAATATGATCATATTTCTTAAGTTATATACAAAAAATCACATATTATTATGGTATCTGAGTTTACATGACCTAACATAACATAAAATAGAGGAGAGAGATAAATTGTACAATTATAATTGCACTAATATTGAAATGAAATGGGAGTGATTATGGATTATTCTGGAAAGGAAAGAGATTTCTATGCATCTAAACAATTAAAAGCATATACTCTTACAGTCTCACTAATAAAATCTCTTACACTGGCTTTCATCAGTTGTTTAGTTACACAATATATAAGCCTTATGTAGATCATGTATAATTTTCTTACTAATAAACGTTGTGCCAGAGCTATATAACAATACAACCGTTATACACAATATGTCACATATTCGTCATCATAATGATGTCAGAACAATATTACGTGCAGTTTGTAACAGAAATAAAACAACATCAACTAGTGATTAATTGTGTAAGAAATGAGTATGGATAAGAATTAATAGATTCCCTAATTGGGGAGGTATGGGAAAAATAAGTGTGTTTTAATTTATTTACATTTTCCTTTACGCTATGTCAAATATTTCGTAGAATTAGTTTCACAGATAATGTGCTGCCATCTAACGTCAAGAATTTCGAACAATTCTTGAAAAATAATAAAAGTTTTTCCCATTACTTATGAATTATATGCAGTGTTTTAAGATTCGTTTGAAAACGTTCAAAATAGTGAGAAATGTTATCAACAACAGAATAACGCTTTAAGCGAAAAAAAAAATCATTGCAGTTTGATCAGGAATTGAACCTAGGTCCTCACAGACTGTAGTCAGCTCTAACCACAAGACTATCAAGCTAACATGTGGCTTGCTGCAATAATAGTACCTCTATAATAAAATACATTATTATATCGGTATGTGTATTATGTATTAATGATGCAAGAAAGTTTTGTTAATATAATATTATGAAGCATTTAAACTACATTCAGGTTAAATCTTGTCTACAGCAATTATTGTAGAACATATTCTTTTGTGAATCAATGTTCAATTTAAAAATATTATTAGGCCTAATCGAGAATGAGTGTAACAAAAGCCATTTTATGATGCTTTATTTTCCTACCCAGAGCTTTATTAATATTCTTTATGTCCTGTGCATGCATCAAACAGTCGTTAAAGTGTTGCATTTTGCGTTAAATTTAAGGAAACTTTCATCAATGTCAACTCTGTAGCAAACCGTGCCCAAAGTATCACTTAGTGAAGTGCGACAACAGAACCAAAACAATTCACAAATTAATAGCAAAATGGTAAAACCATGTATATAATATTAGTGTACACATTGTGTTTAATAAATATATATTATAAAAAAAAGAAAACAATCAGTTGATCTTGAAATCTGACATTTTGACTAGTTATACAATTAATAAATTAATGAGTCATTTTTAACATCTTACCTCATATTAATTAAGAACCTCATAATGTGTTTCCCAATTTTAACTTTGAATAGTTATACAATCCTTAAACAAGGCTGAAGACATGTATAACGATTCCCATGTAAAGTTGTACACCTTTTATACACTGAACAGCTAATGCAGTGTTTATTAGTAAGAATTTTCAACTGAGATGTGTATAAATCTTGTATAAAAGTTATATATGGATTATTTAATAAGAGGGTAATTGTTCTATCTCTTCTCTAATATTGTCTAAATTCTGCTTTTATTTATTTAATCTCTTTTCCTTCCTAGAAATCTCAGTTTTAAATGTTTGTGTTACCGTTTCAAAAACTCCTTTAACAATTTTATTTAACATCATGACCTATTAAATTTGAAGACAAAAATATATGCCTAAATCAGGATTTGAACTCAATGTCTCTGATTTTGTACACCACTGCTCTACCATCTGAACTATTAGGCATCCAATTTATTCTTAGAATTTTCTCTATACTAATATGATTCCCATGCATCAGGTAAGAATGAAGTTCACTGCTACCTGACATGCAGAAATCATATTAGTGTAGGGAAAAATCTATGAAAAAAATCAGATGCCTAATAGTTCAGATGAAAGAGCACTGACGTATAGAACCAAAGACATTGGGTTCAAATCCTGATTTAGGCATATATTTTTCTTCAGTTAAAAATCACTTTCCAATTACCAAAACAGTTAAAACAGGTCAATGTGTTTTGGCTACTACATAGCCAATATCAAGACTGAGCCCAGTGGAAGACAAATCTCTATTCCAGAAAACTTCACTAATGATTCAAAATTCAAGGAATTGTGTTTTCATATACTTCGAAAAAAGAAGATAAAGCAGAAACTGTTTATATTTGAAGAGAAAAATTTTCACCTAGACCGAGGCTCAAACCCGGGATCTTTGGCTTGCCGGGCCAAGTGCTCTACCAACTGAGCTACCGAGGCGAGTTAGCTCAGTTGGTAGAGCACTTGGCCCGGCAAAGCCAAAGGTCCCGGGTTCGAGTCTCGGTCTAGGCGAAAATTTTTCTCTTCAAATATAATTTATCTTTCATTGAGAAATGTTAAATTAATAATAAAAACATCATCAGAAACTGTTTATTAAATACTGAGAGACTTCAGAATTAAATTAATGTTTTTTATTACCTAACCTCGTATCCTTTTTCTTCTACACTGCAGTTTCGGAGCTTATCTCCATCATCAGTAGCCTCTGGTCGACCGGTGTTATGTCGTTTCTTGGCGGAAAACTGCCAAACGACATAACACCAGTCGACCAGAGGCTACTGACAATGGAGATAAGTTCCGAAACTGCAGTGTAGAAGAAAAAAGATATGAGGTGAGATAATAAAAAACATTAATTTAATTCTTAAATTAAACCTCATAGTGTTCATTCCCTGTGAAAGTTAAATAACTGAGAGACTTGTTGGGTTGAAGGTACCTATTCAGCTTGGTTCCAAAAGGCCTTTGTTGAGAAGGACTGACAACTCAGTTACAATTTTTACAATTTAACTTTTTATACAATAAAATGAACACTAGTTTATTCAAAACAGATTCTTAACGGAAGTGTATTAAAATATATAACTACGATTTTTCCAAATTGTCTATATAAATATTGAATTAGGACAGTATTCCTTTATAGTTAGAGTTCAGTTAGGTGATCTGATCATAACACACACTGATTACGAGGCATTTCAGTGAAAATATTGGAAAATTTCCAGCTGTCCCAGTAGCACAGCGCACAGTTTCAGAACTAGTGATCTAAACAATTTCTTCTTTTAATATTGTTCTGGTCCATCACTGTGGTCTCGAGGTAGCGTGCTGACCTGACACCCAGCTGGCCCGGGTCCGATACCCGGTCAGGACAGGCTCCTGGGTGAGGTTTTTCCTCACCTGTAAGACAAAATTTCAGGAAACTTAGGGCCCAACAGTCCCCAAAAATCATCTGGCCATCATCATCATCATCATCCTTCACTGGTGCAGAAAGCAACGGGAAGCTACCACACCTATAATTTCCTAGTAAAGCTGCAAAGCATAGCATGAAAATGCTATGATTGCAGTGAAAGACCTGCCCTTGGGCTGAATTACTATGGATGGATATCGTTCCGTTGTGCAAAGTTCTCAAACCAGTTTTATTTTATATTTGACAGCAGGTCTATATTTAGCTTCAATTTTTATTTTTCAAATAAAATCAATAAAAGAATATACTGACCAATACACAAGTCCAATGCCATCAGAATTCGGACCATCTCCTTTAGCACGATCATCCATTTTTGCCACTAATGCTTGCTTGAATAACTGAAAAAAAAATATCATCTTAATAAAATTACAATAAGAAACTAAAAATTATAGTTGACTTTTTAGGAATTAACAATATGAGGTATAAATTAATTTAGATAAAATTTATTGTATCACTTCACCTCTTATCCTTGTTATTAGACCGGTTTCACGACCTTATCAGGTTCCATCCTTAGTACTTTCACGACTGTTGCTTTGTCATCTTGAAGAACTTGTTCCTCTGCTGGTAGCCTGATAAATCTCCAAATTAAATAACTTTCACTGGGAATTTAAAATTCAATCATTTTCCTTCTCTTTTTTTTTAATGTTGATTTTTTCCCAAACCGTGAGCTCTTTTTAAGTTTTTCTATTACTTACTCTTACTTACTCACTGGCACCACTATCGAACCCGTAGGTTCATGGCCGCACGGACATAAGCTTTTTTATTTGTTTTATTAATTTAGCATTTCTTGACCATGCTTGGGTACCTACTGCAGATTTCTGACATTCCTGAGAAGTTCTTCCACTCTGATTTTTAAATTTCTCTTTGATTTAAGTTATGTAAGTAGGAAATAACACTATGAGGTTTATTTTAATATTGTTTAGTTGTTTCTTGACTCATCTCATACTTCTTATTTCCCAAGAAGACTCGAGTTTCTTCACTTCATTTGTGACATTCTCAATGCTGTATTACGTTCACAACTGATGTCCAACGGCTTCCTCTCCTGCAGACTGACCTCTGCGCCATCTGATTGCTGACCGACGAACATAGAAATCAATCCCCTCTCCTTATCACCGGGTATTTCAAAATTCATAGTTGTGTTTTTATTCTTGCATATGTAAATTTTTCCCCAAATTGTGAGTTCCTTCGGTTTTTCCAATTGTTTAAGTAATTTTGTTTTGGTTTCTATTCTATGTTTTTCTGACCAGGCATGTGCAGCTATTGTGGATTTTTCTGTTTCTTCATTTTTAACATTTCTGAGGTGTTCCTTTAATCTTGTATTTAGATTCCTTTTTGTTTTCCTATGTATATCTTTTCACAATCTTTACAATTAATTTGATAAATTCCCGATTTTTTGCAGTCTTCAATCTTTTCATTTTTGTTGGTTTTTTATGGTTGGTTGGTATCTAATGTCGAGCACTTGATAATGAAATCATTCGCTCTCTTGCACTCCAATATTTAGCAGAAAGGAGTACAATAAACTAGTTGTAACCGTTTAGTAGCAGGCACCACATGTGGTGGTTACGTCACCCATAGAGAGAAAGTAGGTATAGGAAGGAAGGAGAAATGAACCCCTAGGCCTCGAGTACTCTAATACCATCAGGGTCGAAAGAAACAAGAGGTCAATCAAGGGAGACTGGATAGAAAAGTTGAAAGAGGGAATTGGTATGGGAAGAAGAAGTAATACCAATTCGGTCAAAAAAGAAAAACTCAGCAAGCTGACCAGTGCTTGTTGGTGAGTAGCCCTTCCCTTTCGTTCATCATGCATAAGCATGATTACTAACAGCTGCACCACGAGAAGGTGAGGGATTGGACACTAGGTTACTGTCCAGGTCGGTTCCTTTAAGCCTTCGATGGAAGGAATTAAAGGGTCTCCTCTCTGTTAAAAACAGTAGCCCTTCCGCAGCCTGTTGGTTTTTATTAAATTACCTAAACTGTAATCATTTTTCGGTGCTTATTTAATGTTGAATTTGTTGAAGATTTTTTGAAACTTGTCAAATACTAAAGGCTGGTAGTGAACTTCTTGAATTTTTTACCAATATCTTTATCTGTGTGAAGAGTACTTTCATTAATCATTTTTTGTTCCTTAAATTTAATTATTTTTGTGTATCATCTTTTCTTGAAATCCATTATCCTTTGCAATTTTTATGATGTGTTTTTTCTCGTTATTGTAATTTTCTTTGCTCAAGGGAACATTCACAAGTCTGTGTGTTAAACTATTAAATACTGCCTGTTTGTGTGAAAAATGGTTAAATCCTGTAGCTTTTATATAATTATCAATGTGAGTTTCTTTTCTGTAGATTCCAAATTCTATTTTTTCTTCATTCCTGATCAATTTAAGGTCTAAAAATGGTATTTCATGATTATTTTCTACTTCCATTGTAAATTTGATTGTTTTATTTTGAATATTCAACAGTTTAATGGCATCTTCTAATTGTTTCTGTTTTACTATTGCTATGATATCATCTACACATCTTCTCCAAAATTTAAACATCAGAAGGTATGCTTTGGTTACATGACATTCAAAGTTCCCCATAAACATATTTGCTAAGAATGGTGATAATGGATTTCACATTGCAAGTCCACCAACAAAGGGAGTAGGAGGCTTCTTCATGATAACATAACAACGACCGTGAAAGTACTGAGGATGGAAACTAATAAGATCCTAAACTCGTCTAATAAGGATATGAGGTGAGGTGATTCAAATTTCTTAAACTAAAATTATAGCAATTAAATATATTTAATATGTATTTAAACACAGTACACAGAAAAATCAAATTATATATTACATTTTATTATTAGTTATGTATTTTGTATGCATATCTTTTAAGAATTGTAAAGTTAGTCCCATTTCCCACATTTTCTTAAAGTTTAAATTTCAAAGAAGTAACATTTCTTCCACTTACTTGTGTTTTGCACTCTTTTAACTTTACTATCTAACCTCTCTTGGTTAACTCTTGTTTTTTTCGACCCCGATGCTATTAGGGCATCCGAGGGCTAGGGAGTATTTCCTTTCTTCCATTTCTTCTTTCCTTTATTTTCTTTTCTTCTCCAGAAAAGCCTGACCAGAGGCTATAAGATGGCAGCCCCATCACTGGTCTTGCCTTCCTTTGGCCAGCAACCAATCGAAGGGACTATTATTATGCTTTCAAGTCTTATACGAGAATTTCCCGGGGAGGGAAAATTTTCTATAGGATCGTAACAAGCCTTGGCCTAATACTTGGAAGGAAGAAGAAGAAGAAGAAGAAGAAGAAGAAGAAGTAACCCTATGAGGTTTCTTTTAGATAATATGAGCTAGATGTGCACTCATAGTTAAATATGGGAAATAACATTATGAGGTTCTTAATTCGTAAATTAATGAGTCATTTTTTAACATCTTACCTCATATTTTATGTTTCTTCAAACATGGGAACTAGTTTTCGAGAGAAGATGTTAAAAAAATTACTAATTAATTTACGAATAGATATGCTCTACTTACCTCACATTTGTAGCTTTTCTTGAAGACACTGGGTTTCGATGCTGTAGACATCAATGCAATTGTTTCTAACTAGAATTCACAATGATGCCCAAGGCATCGAAACCCAGGATCTTCAAAAAAAAGTGCAAATAAGAGGTGGCAGTCTGAGATTTTACTATTCTTATTTCATCTGATTTTCCTAAATATCATGTAGCTCACTATTGTGTAATTTTCTCCATTCACCTTCTGATCATCTCTCTAGTCCAAAAATTGTCCTAAAAACTTTATTCTCAAATGTTTGTAATCTTTTCTCCTCTCTTAAAGCAAAAGTGAATGTTTTACGTCATTATAACAGGAAAATTAACCATTTTAAATATTTTTTTAGAGAAATTGGGATGACAAGAGTCCTTGTAATGCATAATAATAATAATAATAATACTAATAATACTAATAATACTAATAATCTTCTTGTAATCTTGTAAGCCCGTTTTTCCCTTAACAGAGAATTAGGCGCTCTCCCCCTACAGGGAAGAATTTGAACCATACTAATTTACTTACACTTGTTTTTGTATAGATGTCATTTTGAGTGGTCCGTGGTCAGCGTTCCGCCTCATACTGACATCTAGGAAATCAAGGTAGTACTAGGATGGGAAAATTTGATAAATTTTGCTTAGAGGCCTTTTCATTCAGGCTTAAGGATTTTTTACGAGCCTGAAAATCTTCAGACTTGGGACCCACGGCTTAAAGTCCCTCCCGGAGGACTTGCTCCTTGGATTTTTCCGTCCTAAAAAATCCATCGACCCCGGCTGGGTTTGAACCCGCGACCCTCGGGACCAGAGGCAAGGAGCATAACCACTAGTCCACCGCGGCCAACTAATAATAATAATAATAACTCCAGAGCATTAGCTACGTACATATTCTCTCTTTTTAATCGTTAAGAATCTAGTGGTTTCCAGGGATATAAATTAATTCTAAGTTGAAACAGCAGTACATTAAAAAAAAAAACTTACTTGATTAACTTTCCTTCTACCCGGAGTCATCCCAAAGTCTAATTTCTGGGAGAGAGGTTGTGTAACCTGAACTTCCTGTGTTATTTCTGCAAATTTCATTACATGCTGAAACAAATAAATATCAAGTTTATAAGATCAATCAAAACAACTTCACGTAGTGCATAAGTAAAAAGAGAAAGAGTACTTAAATCTAGAAATAGTTGTCTAAAATAGGTGCATCAGTCTTAATGCAAAGTGGAGCACCTCTTTATATAAAATGACCAAGGAAAATCTAAGAGCAAAATTTTTCTCAAACTAAAAAATGGTTATATTTAAAGAGAAAATTTTTTTGCCTATACCGAGACTCAAACCTGGGACCTTTGGCTTTCGGGCCAAATGCTCTACCAACTGAGCAACCGAGGCGAGTTGCGATCTAGACGCAAATTTTTCTCTTTATACGTTGTAATTCCCTCGCGCCAAAAGCATTTGGCCTGGGTAATCTTCTGTTAACTAATAATAAAGTTAACACTCCAGACAACAAAAAATCTGGAATTTATCAAATTGATTGCAAAGATTGCTACAGAATATATGTAGGGAAAACAAAAAGGAACTTGGAAACTCATAAAAAAGAACACTTCAGAAACATAAAGAATGGAGAAATTGAAAAATCAGCTATAGCAGCACATAGTTTATTAGAGCATCATAGAATTGAAAAAGAAGCAAAACTTTTGAAACATCTATCCAAACCTTTGGATTTAACAGTTTGGGAAAAAAATATATATTAAAAAAAAATACTAGAACCATGAACTACGAGATTCCACACGAACCGAGCTTGATTACAAAGTTCTTAAAAAATACAACAGATGGCAGTTTAGAAAATGATTCCTTCAAAAGAACACCAGATGGCAGTTTAGAAAATAATTCCTTCAAAAGAACACCAGATGGCAGTTTGGATAATTACCGGCAAAAGAAGAAAAAATTGACAGTCGTGAAAACAGCTGAGGATGGTGACGATGGTCGCTAATACTGCAGTGCTGTGTTTATACTGCCTCTAACTTGGCAAATGCTTGAACTAGCTACATATTATACTTTGAATTTTATTGTACATCTAACAATCTACATAGACAAGACAAAAACGTCCAATCTTTGTCTCATATTTTGGGTGTAAAAAATAATACTCGGACAATTTACTTACCACAGTCTCATCATAGTCTTCAATTCTAGGATTCACACAAACTATCATTTCAACTTGACCTTCACCATCAAAATAATTTTTGAATAGATGAGTAATTTTAGAATCACGATACGGCACCATCTTGTTAGTTCCTTGCAAATGGTTTTCTCTAAGTATTTCAAGACAAGTCCGTAGTGTCATCAAAGAGTTGTTTATATTTCCTACAAGGAAAACATGTTTATTTCAATAAAACTTCACATTTATTTCATACTATGTCTCCTAGTTAATTAAAAAAATCTACGGTAAGTTAAAGAGAGCTAGATGACGCCAGTCCTTGACAAGAAAGTGGTATGTAACATTCATTATATTATTTTTAGTCTGATCATCTTACCTCAATATTAATGTTGATTTGTTCTTGGACATGTTTCAAAACAATTCTGTTTTATCGTCAGCTTGTCCAGACTGGTTTGATTTATGTTGCATACCCTGGATGTTGATGTCAGCTCCATCCTGTGGTTGGCCAAAGAACCTCCAAATAAGGTCACGCTCCGTCGGTATTTCAAAATTCATAACTCTGTTTTTGTTCTTCTGAATATAGATTTTGTTTTCAAGAAAAGGATCTCTCTCATTTTCAACCAGTATTATGACTACTGGATTTTCATTGGAATCGTTGGAATATCCATCAATAACGTTGCCATCTGGAGATTCCAATGAAAATCCAGATATGCCGGTTGAAAATGAAAGAGATCCTTCTCTTTGAAACTAGTTCCAATGTTTAAAGAAACAAAAAAAATATGAGGTAAGAAGGGAAAGAAATGACTCATTAATTTACGAATTAAGAACCTCATAATGTTATTTCCCATATTTAACTATGAATAAGATTTACTTCTTAAAAATAGATGTAAAATATAATAGAAATATTATTATAAGAAAACTCAAACACTTATTTTTATTAGTCTGTAATGGAGCTTGTTATTTTAATAATAAAAAACTGATTAAATTAACAATTACTTTTAAAAAGAGTCATACCTGCTTCTCTGAGTCTTTGACCAGTATTCTTTGTTCTAGTTGTCCGCTCACTTCCAGCTAGATCCACCAGAGATAACTGACTCACACACATGGCCTTTCTATCTTGTAGAACATTTTCACCACTACTGTCAAGTGGTGCCTGAAATACAACAATATTTAAACATTATACATAATTTTTTTTTTCTCATCTGCGTAATATCAGAAAAGCTTTACTATTTAACAATTTTTTTTGTATTTATTCAAAAATTATACCACGCTCAGTGAAAGACAGGATGTTCATAGGTACAATAAATAAATTATGCTCTCTAAGTCCAGTGGTATTTCTTACATTTACCTTCATTCCAATCATGTAGGGTGGGTTCATACCATCCTGCAGTAATGAATGCATGATCTAAAGATGTCTTATGAATGCTGAGGTAAATTAAAATATGTCACTGTGCATAAAATATGGAATAAATTAATTTACAAAAATCATAAAAAAGTGTACAGTTAAGAAAGTTGTTGTGGGTTAAAACATAAATATGTTTCCATTGATATTTAAAGGAAGAGACACTATGAGATTTTAATTAATAATTGAGTTATAATTTAAGACTTCATCTCATAATTGTAGATTTCTCAAAGACATGTTTCAATGATGTTTTTATTATTAATTTAACATTTCTCAATGAAAGATAAATTAAATTTGAAGAGAAAAATTTTCGCCTAGACCGGGACTCGAATTTCTCTTCAAATTTAATTTATCTTTCATTGAGAAATGTTAAATTAATAATAAAAACATCATTAGAGGCCTTACTGGCTTTTAAAAGTAATGTTAAATTTCCAATAAATGTCTTCTTAACTAAGAAGCCGCCATTTGCAAAGATAGAAACAATGGTTTCAAAAGCATTTGGCGATAGGGAATTACAACGTATATAAGAGAAAAATTTGCGTCTAGATCGTAACTCGCCTCGGTAGCTCAGTTGGTAGAGCACTTGGCCCGGAAAGCCAAGGTTCCCGGGTTCGAGTCCCGGTCTAGGCGAAAATTTTTCTCTTCAAATTTAACATGTTTCAATACTTCTGTGTATTAGCTTTAATGGAACGAAATATAATTACGTAGAAGTATTGAAACATGTCTTCCAGAAATCTACAATTATAGGCCATGCAAGGGATTTAGAACAATGTCCTTGATGGCCAATCCAGTGGACGAGCCTACGAAGATTGCTGAGTACTGTAAACTCCCTGCTAGACACGTGCTAACAAAACAATCTCACTTGTAATACTACGTCTCAGTACAGTCAGTTGTAAATTTTAGTGAGAAGGAACGTGTTGCTATTACATTATTAACAATAGTTCTTAATTTTAATATCTTGTACCTTTGCATCCTGTAGTTTTAAAATTGTAAGGAGACGTGGATGTAAATAATTTTGAAGTATATTGTTTTATATAACTCAATGCCTCTCACAGTTTCAAAGTTAAAAGGAGAAACTGTTCCCAGTTAAATTTGGGAGATAATTTTTAATGTTCACGTCACTAACTGGATATAAAAACATTAATAAAGGAAGAACATTTATCTTTATATAATTTCCAATTATTATATTTATTTTTTTTTAGGATTACGTGAAAGAGGAAGAAAAATAAAACTTTGTCTTAGTTGTTAACAATGTTTCATACAAATCAATAAAACTCCAACATCAAATTCCTTGAAAAATAAATGCAAGCCGGATTAATACAAAAAATATACTCACCGAGAAAAATCACTAAAACATGTTTATACAATTCATTAATATACCAACACACAAAACATACATAACTGACACAATATTAGCCGAAAATAATCACGCAGTTTGAGACTTCCACTTTAGCATCCCAATTGAAATCCCATTTAATTATTTTTGGGAGATATAACAGTGAGTTGTTAGTAAAAATGCCATTTTTAAATTTAAATATTTGACCAGCCTTATTGGCTAGCGGTCAGAGCTTCTGACTACGGTTCATGGGGTCCCGAGTTTGATTCCCAGTCAGACCACAGGATTTTTTTCTTAAAGGAAATTATTCCTATGGTCGCATATGGTCTGGATTTAGGTTAAGTTTAGATTCAAGGACTCTCCTGGTGCTTCATTATCATTCGTCGCCTATCATATCTTCGGGCTAACGTAACTCTGCCTTCCAGGCGCCCCAAATTAACAAGTGGATTACAATTCCACCATGTCAGAAACGTCATAAAGACAACCTGGTGGCATTGGTATATATATTGAAAAGCTGTGTCGGTAAACTTTGAACATAATAGTAAAATGAATGGGAAAACATATTCAATAAAGACAGCGAACGTGAGTACCAGGAAACAGATGGAATCATGGGGAAAATAATTGAGAAGAATAAAAGTGATGAAGAGAGTGGTCATGAAATTTACCAAATGGAATATGGAGATGACGGTCAGATGTAGAATTTGAAGACTGTTAAAAATTTATAATAAATGTGAAATTCAGTGCTTATTTAAAACTTTAACAGACGACCATCATTTATAAAAGATACCGTGTACATATATAGTGAATGTACCCTGTCCGCGGATAAACAAGAGCATATATTAATAAATTAATGAGTCATTTTAACATCTTACCTCATATTTCATGTTTTTCAAACACGGTAACTATAGTTTTCAAATGATCTTGTCATTCATTTTCAACCGCCATTATGACTACCTGATATTCGTTGGAATCTCCCTCTATAACGTTGCCATCTGGTGTTGATTTGACGAACTTCGAGATATCGTTGCCATCTGGTGTCTTGGTATCTTGGCAACGATATCTCGAAGTTCGTCAAATCAACACCAGATGGCAACATTATAGAGAGAGATTCCAACGAATATCCGGTAGTCATAATGGCGGTTGAAAATGAATGACAAGATCATTTGAAAACTATAGTTACCGTGTTTGAAAAACATGAAATATGAGGTAAGATGTTAAAATGACTCATTAATTTATTAATTAAGAACCTCATAATGTGTTTCCCAATTTTAACTTTGAATGAAAGAGCATATATTATTTAATAATTAATCTGTGATTTTAAAAATGTTTACCAGAGACTGTATTTTCACTAGGGGCGTGTTAGCAATGGCATGTGGTCTTATTTCTACTGGCCAGGCAGTTATCTGGTGAGTGCAAGACTTGCATCTATGCTTCCGTTACAAATTCCATTCATCAGGATCCCTTGCTATGGCTATATGAGGCGAGGTATTAAATTCTAACTCAATTATTAATTAAGGATATTACATTAATATTAAGAAGCTAAAGCTGTTACTATGATTGAAATAAGTATATTAAAGTACACAATTAAATTATTATAATCAAATGGTTATTAGTTTAATTTAACTTAAAATCTTTATTGTGAAAGTTAAATTAAGTCTAAAGTTGTTAAATATAATGATTGAAAATAGTGAAATAAAAATAAATGTTCTTCCCTTATTAATATTTTTGTATCCAATTAATGTTTTAAATTCTTTGGTATGCCTGAACCAGAAATCGAACTCCGAACCTTGTCTTCTTCAGGTAGAAGCCATTCATTGTGTATTTGTGAATGATGATTCATAGCATTTGAATGTGAGACCAAGACAGTAAGGTAAAGGAAGGATTTATGCTTGGATGGGAAGGAAGCCTGGATTAGCTCAATGGTTAAGAGCATCAGCACGGAAAGCTGAAGGTTCGGGGTTCGATTCCCGGTTCAGGCATAAATTTTTCTCTTTACCATTTGATTACAGTTTCTCCTCTATTTAACTTTCACAGGGAAAAAATCACTAAGAGGTTTAATTTAAGAATTAAATTAATATTTTTAATACCTCACCTCATATCCTTTACGAGGGTCATTAGATAAGTTTTGAGACACAGCAGTATGGCGACAGGAATGCAATAAACTATGTACCATTTGAAAGCTATAGCATTATTTATTAAATTAATATTAAGAAGCTAAAGCTGTTACTATGATTGAAATAAAGAGAAAAATTTTTGGTTAAGAGAATCAGCACGGAAAGCTGAAGGTTCGGGGTTCGATTCCTGGTTCAGGCATAAATTTTTCTCTTCACCATTTGATTACAATAATTTAGTTGTGTACTTTAATATACTTATTTCAATCATAGTAACAGCTTTAGCTTCTTAATATTAATTTAAGAGAAACTGTTTGAGAGAGACTCAAGCAGAATAATCATATGTACTTGAGCAGTGAATTATTGTAAAGAAAATAAAGATTTTGAATTACTGTGTAAACTAGTGCGAAGCTGGATTAAAGGAATTCTACCTGTCCCCATACAACTGCTACACACTACAATACATTTGTAATAATGTTTACTAACCTGGACTAGTCTGATGGTAAACACTGAATGGCTTCGACTAGATTCTGCATTCAATGTAGTAATTGCCATTCGTTTCCTCTTTTGACCTCTATAAAATGCCTCAAATGCTTCTTCAGTTGATTTCACTTCTATTTCAGTCACAGAGTGCACGTACATATTACGATTTGCATCCTCTCTGACAATTTTCAACTGCAGTTGTCTAAATAACAATAATTTATTTATTTTGACATTTCTCAAATGAGAACCTTCACAAACATAATACAGATTTATTAAATTAATATTAACTAAATTAATAATTTCCCCATGCAGTGGAATAGTAGGGAAATGGCTGAACATATACAAAATTATCAGATTAAATGGTTGAAACACGTCCAGAGAATGTCAAATTCCTGTTTACCAAAGATGATTTACCACCTCAACCCTAAAGGCAAAAGAGACCACGGAAGACCCTTCAACCGATGGAAAGATCAGTTTTTGTAGTCGTAGAAGAGGCATCATCACCCAATACTACATATGGAAGAAGAAGAATATTGAGAAGCTAAAGCTATTATTATGATAGAAATAAGTAAATTAATAAACACAATTAAATTATTGTAAATTAACTCAGTGGTCTGAGCATTAGCACAGAAAGCTAAAGGTTCGGGGTTTGATTCCCAGTACAGGCAAAAATTGTTCTCTTTACCATTGATTTATAATAAAGATTTCTTATTATTAATTTCATACTTCTATTCAAATATAATTTGTCCTTCAATGAGAAGTATGAAATCTAATCTAATATACGCACACAAAAAACAAATAAACAAAACAAAAAAAAAACAAACAAAACGAAAAAAAACAAACGAAACGAAAAAGAAACGAAACAAAAAAAAATGAAAAAACAAACAAAACAAAAAACAAATGAAATGAAAAAACAAACAAAATGAAACAAAAAAAAACAAAAAAATGAAAAAAAACGAAACAAAACAAAAAAACAACAAACAAAACGAAAGAAAAAAACGAAACAAAAAAAAACAACAAACGAAACAGAATTGAGCCTATGTTTAATTTCTTTGTGCATCTCATTCCTATTTGTGATTATTGTTCCTAGGTATTTGAATTCAGCCACTTCCTCAAAATTTCCCTCATTTGTCATTAGCTGTCCATTTCCATTATATAATGTATTTCTACGTGTGACCATATATTTAGTTTTATTGATATTTACTTCCAGTCCTAATTTCTTGGTGTTACTCAATAGTGTGTGCGTGTTGTCCTTTAGTATCTCCTCGCTATCCTAGATAACCTTTTTTTTTTGTCCCTAGTGTATGGAAGTAAAATTAATTAAAGGACAAAAAATGAAAATGACTTCTTCTCAAATGTTTAATGCAGAGACCCTTCAACTCTGAAACCCTTGCTATGTCACTAAAAACAACAAGAACTGTAATTTGATCAATTTATTCCAAATTTAAAACTCTTTTTCACACTTTTAAAATAAAAAATGATTATTAGTATAAATTGATATTACATAAACATTATACTCACTTATTTCTAATTGTGTCATCTGGTATCTCTTCTAACAAATCATAGACCCCATTATTATAAATTTCAACATATGTCACAAATATGGCATATGTGTTATCTTCATCCACATTTTCAACTCTGGTGACATCTTTTGTTCTCTGTGTTAAGTCTGGATCAGATAGATTCCTATAACAGCAAAATACCATTTGTTTTGTTTCAAATCATAATGACCACATTCTTAATCTGTAATAAAACTTTGTACTAACATTCAGTGTATCAGTTTAAATGCTCAAAGTCAGAAAGATATTTTATTTACACCTTTAAATGATTTACTAGCATTGATATGTCAAAGGAGTCCATTTTTTTACAAAATATCGGATTATTTAAAGATGTAACAAAATTGAAATTTAAGGCCAATACATAAGGCCGCATGCAAATACAGTAGTCTCTACTCAAATTACTTCCAATCACTGGTGAGCTGAGTTTTCCATGAGAATTAGCGATCCGCTCACTGGTAAAGCATGAAAGTCTTTTTTTTAATACTGGCAAGAAATTACCCAGAAATCTCAGCGATAAAACACTTCCGTTATTTTTATCTGCTAGAGGAATGCATTTACACTTGCATCCCACAAATAAAACCGTATACGACATCTGCATCGCGCGATATTATGCCGATTCTCCTATTCTTCCAGTTGAATTCTTTGGTGGACTATCAAATTCCTCTTCTTCGCGTATACTGAAAACATGATCGAAGTCTTCAAGGTCTGACATCTTGGATAAAGCAGCAAGGCAGGCAGCAAGGTTTCAAGTACGTCAGTTCCCATCGGGTTGCTCACAATTCGTTCTCTACAAAGTCACCTCACCAGGTAGCTTACGGAATTTTGACAATTATTATCACATGAACAGATTCTTGAGTACACAAAATGTCTTTGGATGTAACTTTCTCAGCAGAGTACATGTTGAGAATGACTTTTACGGTCGAATGCGTTCATAGATACGATCCTTAGTTATTTTGATCACATTTTGTTCTTGAATAATCATATTTGATAGTATAGGACTAGTGCCCATTGAGCATCATGAGGAATTTGGGTAGCTATAATAAGTATGAACACCATGTTGAGAAAATCAGTACTGGCAACTGGGGGACCCAACATGCTGACCACATGTCACTGACTAGATTAAGTCCACCTCAATAATCAAGATACATGGATGTGAGGCCAGCAGCCAACCAGGCCAAAGAATTTCTAGGCCTGTTGTGCTATGGAGTTACTTATGTCTACAACTGAACATATGTTTAGTTATATTTAAATTAATATTGGGAAGTAAACATTATGAGGTTATATCATTAATAGTGAATGGAGAACATATTTTAATCGACTCACCTCATACATTTTCAAACTTCTTTGATACTGACGGTTTCAGACAATATCATGTCCTTCATCAGTCGTGGCGTCCACTGATGAAAATGTATGAGGTGAGTCGATTAAAATATGTTCTCCACTCACTATTAAATATGTTTAGTTACTTATTTTAGTTGTTAGAGAACCGAATGCACACAATTATGTGGTGACATGACACCAAGGTATAATTGAGAATTAAATTAATGTTTTTATTACCTCACCTCATATCCTTTTTCTTCTATACTGCAGTTTCATAGCTTATATCCATCTTCAGTAGCCTCTGGTTGACTGGTGTTATGTCGTTTCTTGGCGGTTTTCTTCTTACTTCTATCGGTGGACCTCTGGATCAGGTCAAAATTTGCGGGAGTTTTGAAATTCATGAGTTTATATTTCTTTTTTTTTTTGGATGTGGATTTTTTCCCAGACTGTGAGTTCTTTTTGTTTATCTGTGTGTTTGATTAGGCTAGCTTCCGCATCGATTAAATGCTTTTCAGACCAAGAATGGGCTGCTACAGCTGACTTGTCCACTTCACCCTTTTTTACATTTCTAAGGTGTTCTTTCAATCTGGTTTTTAAATTTCTTTTTGTTTTTCCTATATAGATTTTGTCGCAATCCTTACATTTGATCTGATATATTCCTGATTTGTATTCTTCTCCATTTTTTTCATTTTTGTTGGTTTTAATTATCTTGTTTAGGCTGTATTCATTCTTTAGGGCCAAACGAATGTTAAACTTATTGAAAATTTTCTGGAACTTGTGGTGTTTTAAAGGATGGTAAGTGAATTTTTTTTAATCTTATGTTCTCTTCTGTTTGTTTTTTAAGTATGCTTTCATTGATTAGTTTTTGCCTTTTAAATTTATTTATTTTCTTGTGTACCATGTTTTTTTCATAACCATTTTCTATTGCTATTTAATTATGTATTCTTTTTCTTCTTCATATTTTTCTAATCAAACACATAGATAAACAAAAAGAACTCACAGTCTGGGAAAAAATCCACATAAAAAAAAACAAGAAAGATAGTGTGATTTACTTCTTGTTTAGCCAAAACTATTCGAACACCTTTTGATTTTGCTGAAGGTGAATCAGAATTAGTTTCTGGATTTAATGATAAATTCATGAATTTCGAAACTCCCGCAAATCTTGACTTGATCCAGAGGTTCGTCGCTCCACCGATAGAAGTAAAAAGAAAATCGCCAAGAAACGACATAACATCGGTCGACCAGAGGCTACTGATGATGGAGATAAGCTCCGAAACTGCAGTATAAAAGAAAAAGGATATGAGGTGAGGTAACAAAAAGATTAAGAGGTTTGTTTAATAATTAAAACATATTGTCTGAGCATTCTTACCCCTTCGAGTTGTTTTTGTCGAACATATGTTTCAGAGCTTCTTAGCCCCATCATCAGCGATTACAGACTGAATTTTCTCATGTTGTCGGCCCTTAGAACTAAAGTACACATAAGGAATGTAAAAAAAAAAGGGGAAGTAGAAAAATCTGCAATGGCTGCTCATGTTTGGTCAGAAAAACACAAAATAGATGTAAACACAAAATTATTAAAACAGCTAGAAAACAAAAATGGGAAAAAATCTATATACAGAAGAACAAGGAAAGAATTATGAACTTTGTAATTCCTACAGAAAGAAACCTCATTAGTAAATTTATTGGACCAGAGGCAAAGGAATCAAGAATCAGGGCCGACAACATGAGAAAATTCAGTCTGTAATCGCTGACGATGGGGCTAAGAAGCTCTGAAACATATGTTTGACAAAAACAACTATAAGAGGTAAAAATGAACAGACAATATGTTTTAATTAATAAATATAGATACTTTTTACTAAATAATTTTAAAATACTTACTTTCGAAGTGGAGTTCTCAATGCCTTAACAGAGTATGTTTTATTTTGGTAATCCAATAGGGCATCTGCTTCATTCTGGATTTCAAAGCCATTCATCTTATCTGGCTTAAATACAAACTTATTGGCTTGAAAGGGAGCTATACTATTAAAAATAACATCCAAGCATCTAGGCATTATTCCACCATTTCTTAAATCTCCTGTCATTGTATATGTTTTACCGCTTCCAGTGACACCATACGTGAAGAGAAGACCATTTTTACCACTTATAAGATTCTCTACCAAAGGTAAAGCTACGTGATCAAAAACGTCCTTCTGGCTGCTATTCTCATCAAAAACATGTTTAAATGTGTACTGGATTTCTTTACAGTTCCCAACTCGATGGTTAGATCCAACGTCAGATGTGGAAAGTGATATTGTTGTTGGAGATAAAACTTTCATACAAGTCACATCATTATCATTTTGCACTGGTCTTATTCGACAAAATACTTTTACTGGATCTTTTAAAGAAGACTTTGATTTAGCAGGTGTTTTCTTGGGCGGCATTTTACTTCGCCTGAAAAAAAAAAAGTATATATGAAACCTTAGACTCAAACACAAAATGGATAAAATAATGTGTTTCTAATGTTCAGGATTTAATATATAACAAAATAAACCGTAGTTCCCTTTTAGTGCTGAAATAGTGGAGAAACCTCATGCAAGAGAAGATCTGATAAGTCAGGTAAACTCAGATTCTTGTTTTTGAAGAGAACAATTTTTATCATCCTTGGGTACTTTAAGGGAGGAAAGGAGATTACAGGTATTTGAGAATAAAGTACTTAGGAAAATTTTTGGACCAAAGAGAGATGAACAGACAGGTGAATGGAGAAGACTACTTAACAATGAACTACATGGTCTTTATAGGAAGCCAGATATAATAAGAACAGTCAAGTCTCGTAGACTGCGATGGGCAGGACATGTTGCATGTATGGGGAATGAAAGACTTGCATGGAAGCTTCTTGTAGGAAAGCCAGAGGGAAAACGCTCAGTTGGTAGACCAAGAATGAGGTGGGAGAATAACATTAACTATGATTTGAGGGAAGTAGATTATACAGGGAATGATTGGAAAGGTTTAGCTCAGGATAGGGATGTATGGAGAGCTTATGTCCATGCGGCCATGAACCTACGGGTTCGATAGTGCCAGTGAGTAAGTAAGTAAGTAAGTTGGGTACATAATAAATTTCAAAAGATATTTGAGAAGTTTAATATTAAATTAGCACCAAAAAAATAACTAGTTTAAATAAACTAATAAAAACCAACAAAAATGAAAAAACTGATAAAAATAAAAAGTCAGAAATATATCAAATTGAATGCATGGGTTGTGAAAAGATATATATATATATATATATTATATATATATATATAGGAAAAACAAAAAGAAACCTAAAAATTAGAACCAAAGAACACATAAGAAATATTTAAAATGGGGAAATTGAAAAATCTGCAGTTGCTGCTCATGTTTGGTCTGAAAAACATAATATAATTTCAGACACTAAATTATTAAAACAGTTAGAAAATACAAAAGAGTTGATTCTTTGGGAAAAAATTTTAATTTTAATTTCTTATGCCACTGGTGCACTAAACACTTTTAAAACATTTTGCAACACTTTTAAACATCTTCCAATGTTGCAACGATCTTTTTTTTTATATTTATATATTTACATAAAACATGATCGTCCTAAATTCTTCCTTGCTACTTTCTGCTATTTTCCCACCTGTTCCTATGTTGTTCCAACGTTGCCACCATCAACAACCCAAAATACTCCAGATGTTACCAACATCACTTCCACGTTCCCTGATTTCACCTACATTAGAGTAATTGATTTGTGTTACAGTAATTGATTTAGGTTTGGTTAGCTTTTAGGTTCCTTGCTTTTTAAATGTGATTTGATACGTAAAATAAATTACCTCTTCATATCTGTTATTCTATGAAAAATTCAAAATATTGGACGGTTACCACGTAAAATCACATTTCCACTAGTTCATTTCGTGTTAATTATACATTTTTAGACAAGTTCTGGGAATTTTGTGTCAATGTTGGTCATACTGATTTCACATACATATACCGCCAACTGCTGGAGGTTGCATTTATCTTTCTGGGATTACATGGAGCACTAGCGCATGCACACTGTGATTCTATAGAACTTAGAAGAATTTTCTTGCGATGCTAAGTGTAGCATATCTGAGGGAAATTTTGAAGAAGTGGCTGAATTGAGGTGGGGGAAAACATTAACCATGATTTGAGGGAAGTAGATTACACAAGGGAGGATTGAAAAACATTACCTGAGGGTAGGGATGTATGGAGAGCTTATTATGTCCAAACTGCCATGAACCTACAGGTTCGATAGAACAAGTGAGTTAGTTAGTTAGTAAAGACGGAAGAAATATGTAGAGCATCAGTATTATAAGAATCTAGTACGGAAAATCATAAAACGAAGTATTCTAAAGTTAAGCCAAACTTTTTTCTAAGATTTTTTTTTTCAAATGCCCCAGGTTGTCATTTCAACATTTCTGGTGTTCTCTCGTGGCATGGCTTACTTGTAACCCACTTCTGATGTTGGGGCACCTGAAAGGTGGGGTTATGCTGCCTTGATGATATGACAGTTGATAATGGTAATGATGTGCCAGGGGGGCCTTAAACTAAACTTAATCTAATGAGGCGAATATGATATTGATGATAATGATGGTCAGATGGTGTTCGGGAACCGTTTGGGCCTTAAAGTTTCCTGACATTTATCTTACGGGTTAGGAAAAACCTCACCCAGAAAACTTGTACCGACCAGGGATTTAACCCAGGCCCGCTTAAATATTTATCTAGGTACTCAAATTGTCGCATTTCTCTTTCAATAATTTTTTCAAGTTCTACAGAATTTTAGACCACATGTGCAAATGCTTATAAAATCCTACCAGATGACAGGACATTTCTGTGAAATCAGATGTTCATTCACGTCATTTTGTTCGGTTTCAATGGGACAATTTAGTGTACACTAGATTGGTTTATTAAATAAAATGCAGTTAATTTATTTCACTAGATTATGAAAGGAAAGATTAGTGTACATTAATTTCTTATAAACATGTTTGGGAATTTATTGCAAAGGTTGGTCAAACTGATTTTACAAATATCTGGCAACATTTCCATATGTGCACAACTGGATTATTCCACACCAAATCATCCATTAAAAAACAAATTTGTCACCTACCACCTCCAATTCTAATGAAACTTTGTATTTTTTATCTTCTCATATAGTTATGAAAGTATACCAAATTGTATCTCTTTATTTCAACTGGATTTTGTTGTATAGGACTTCGAAATATTAGTAAAATAGCCGGTTTTGCCATTTTCGATTCTACAAAAATAATTTGTACTTTCAATGAAAAATATTTATATCTTTAACATTTTTAGTGCAAATCTTAAAAAAAAAATTGCTGTATTATCGAGTGAACTGTACTGATTCCAGAAAAAAATATGGCAACACTTTGTTTATTTGTTTTATTTAAAAAATATTTTTTGTAAGTTTCCTGGTGTCAATATTTTGTATTGTAATTATTATTATTTAAACTAATAAAATTACTTACACTGGTCTCATGCTGTCTGGTACTGTGGTCTAGATTCAACAAAACATGAAAAAAACAAACTATGTATATTTTCTGTATCCAAATCGTTAAATTCACGGACATAAAATGCTTTAATTACCATATGACTCTTAATGTTTAGTGTATGCAGCACTTACGTACAACACTTTAGTACATGTACTTCTTGCTTAAAATGAATTCAAATTTCCAACGTTAACAAATGTGACCAACATTACAAATAGTAAAGTAAAACCAGAACAGACATGAAATCCACAGATATTCTCTTGCAGGAACCAATAATACACTTTGTGCTCATAACAACTAATAGTGCGTGTTCACTGTTCTTACCATAGAGAACTGTTCTTACACCACAGAGAAGTAATAGAGTGGCCTCTCTGTGTTGAATTTGAAAGCAATTTTACACCGCTTCGCCATCTGAAGATGACTACGGTACTATATGGTACTACTTCTACCGGTTATAGTGGATCAATCGCCAGAAATGTAACCCTATCCTTTCCCATTCATCTAATATATAAAAATGAATTTTTGTACTTTATGCGCAGCCATACCGTTGATCCTATTGTGATTGGGCTTTTTGCAAAATGTTCACGAGATTCCCCCGATGAACATAGGCTGTAAGAGAGTTGATACTCAAATCCTACACCCTTAAAAATTACCCTTTGTAGTGAAAATCTGAAAAAGTCCCCTTTTTTTTACGCTTAAATGGCTTATTCTGCCTAGACCATAACAAATGCACAAAATTAATGTACACAGATTTGAATATGTGAAAAAAGTCTACAAGAAAGTCCATGACAGCATATGCTTATCTTTTACAGATAACTCACAACCATTTTTGCATTTCATTGATGCCAAGAAGATTGGGAAAATAAATTCTCGGGCAAGCATAACAGCGCACGGCAGGTATTCTTTTACGGAAAACTCAAAATAAATTTTGTCTTTCAGCTCATTTATGCCAAGTACATCAGGATACGTAGATTCCTGGACAATGCAGGGTAAACTGCATAGAGTATCGAAAAATAATTATGATACGACTTTATTTGTAGTGATTGCTTGAATATTAAATTTTGGAAGACGAAATTCTATTTACTATTTGGATTGTACGAAAGGTGAAGAGAATAGGATAACTTCTAGTGAAGTGAGATTCACGAGATATACACCCGGATATACCAAATGGGATCACAAACACAATGATATCTTGAAGGAACTACATTTAGAACCGGTCATTGAATACATACATAGATACTAGAACAACTGGATTAAGCAATTGCAATGAATGAGTTCAGATATAGTTCCCAAGGCCATGCTTCGTTATTGTCCAACAGGGAAGAGATCTCTAGGCCATCCAAGGAAACACTGGATACAAAAATCATCAGGGACATCGTAACAGGCCTATAGACTAGGGTGTCCATAATACTTTCAATGTAAAAGGGGACATGTACAAAAAATTAAAGGAAAAGAAGGGACATTAACAAAATATAAAAGAAAGTTTCAAAAATTGAATGAAACAAATTATACAAATTGCACATATAAGTTATGCCTATTTTTTATTGTCCATTAAACTTACATAATTAAGAGGTATCTTGGTGAAACTGGCCCTAAATCAAAAACCATTAAAACCACTGTTCATTAACGTTTAAAGGTATTTATTGCTGCAAGGGGTATAAAAATCCACTAACTAAATCCCTTTCATCCAAGTTAAAATTGTATTTCTCCACCGCCAAAATACCAGAATCAGCAGGAAATCTGACATTGGCTGCACTGACCATGGATAAACAATTTGAAAAATGTACCAGTTACCAATATACGAGAGTGAAAAAAACAGACTTTAGACCAAACAGTGGTCATACAACTGGCGCTTTCTAATGTTCATATTTATAATTATATAGTAAAGAACAAAACGAAAGTCATCATTCATAAATACATTCACAAAGCATCATCTCAAAAGTGGGACATTTGAGCATCCCCAAGAAAACTTTCAGGACAGTGGGACATTAAAGAAAACAGGACTGTCCTGGGAAAAACAGGACGAATGGACATCCTACTATAGACCTAAGACTTGGTTGGATAAAGAAATTCTGATGTAATATACGTTTCCCCTGGTGAGTGGAAGAGAAGGCCACATGTTCTTTGCTCCACCAGGCTAAATAAATAGATAAGGAAAAAGAAAAAGAAAATAGATCTCTCAATGGGTTGGCATGTTAACCACATGGCATTCATGACATCTATAGGGAAAAGAGCTAAATTTGTCTGGTTTAAACTTCCTACTAGGAATCCTTACAATTTTTATTCAAATTTCATTAACAGTAGTTAATGTTCCTGTCCTATGTCAGAGACTGTCGAACTATAACATTGTTCAAAAATAAACTAAAGAATTTTTCAAAACGAACTTGAGTTGGCATGTTAACCACATGGCATTCATGACATCTATAGGGAAAAAAGCTAAATTTGTCTGGTTTAACTTCCTACTAGAAAAGCACTTATGTCCCTGCAATGGGAAGAATTTTATAACTTATGTAGTTTATACTGGGTAGGTAAGTAATAGGTAATTATGTTACAAGGATCGAAAACGATGCGACTAATTTCTTATACTTACCAATATTGTTGTTACTGGAAGTAAGTCAATGTTCCCACATCTAACCTGGTTGCTATGCAAACAAAATAAATCACAGTGCTGATATGGACTCAAAAAACACATGTTCGGTAAGTAAAATAAAACATTCCTTGAATGTTTTGTACACTAATTCGTACCTTTCTTTAGACTTTTCTGGAATTAATGCAGAACATCCCACTCTCCAGGCTTCAATTTCTCTGTCATCTACCATGACTCCTTCCATAATAAAATTATCAAACAGATTCTAATCACGGTACTACATATAAAAATGTCTCTACAGCCAACAACCCTTGCCTATAATAAAACAAATGAAAAACTACATAGCAACGATCACCAAATGTTTCTTTCTCATAGAAGTCGTTTACATCCAACCAATATTTTAATTCATTTATTACTATATTTAATAAAAATTAGTCACATCGACCAAAAAATAGTATGCAATACACTTGAGGTAAGCATGTAACAGATCTGAAAAATTGAAAAAACTCAGCGCAACTTTTTCTCGATCAGTAACAAGTGCTTCCCTCACTTGTATCGCAATATACTATTTACAAATGACTTGTGATCGTAAATATTTTCAATTCTTGCAATGTGCACTTAAAATAAAAAAAAAAGAGCAGCTTCAAAACACGTAGTGCCCGTTATGGCTGTGGTTCATGAGCTAACAGATTGTTAAACATTTTAAATATGCTGCATTTGGTTTTAATCATCTTAAATAGTTGAAAAGCAGTGAAGGAGACATGTTTCTAGAAATTTTCAAGTGTTTGAGACACATAACATTACTCAAATTGCTACATTTTAAATAAAGTTTAACTCTCATGTTTAGTGTAAAAGTAAACAAGACAACCAGTATTAGCATCAGATGTTTCAGTAGTGTAGACTGTTGAACCATTTACAAAGGAATGAAATATGTATAAGAGCCAGACATCGAATCCCTAGAAAATTATTTTCTTTGTTATTTATTTACATTTCTTTATATTTCTGTAAAAGAACTCCATAACATTTCATTCCAATCACATAATCTACGTCCACTTTACACTATTTTAAGTAATATTCCTGCCTTTGTAAACTCTACAACACTATTTAGCTACAAGAATAAATTTGTGTATACAGTACCACGTTTTAATAATATTGTTATATTTTATGTAATTAATATATGTAATAAATACTATATTTATTTATTATGTATTAGTGAGGAAAAGTTTCACCCTTCAATGAAATTATTTAGTTTGTATAGGTCACATCCAGCCTAATAATAGCCCATAGATGAACAATGACAATAATGACAATAATAATAATAATACTAAAATAGTAATACTTCCAAATAGTTTGTTTTTTCTTTTAGAGTGGGCAGACAGAATAGAACAGAAAGTATTGTAACAATTTAAAAATTTAATCTCATCAGAAATCTAACCTATGACCTCTTTCATACAAAACAAGTCATAAGGCAGTGAACTAAGCATTTGCTGGCTTGCTGTGCAAAGAAAAATGCTGTGCAAAGAAAAATGCTCTTCATTGGACAGCCCTACGTGATGGCCGCCTTTACCCCCAGAACAAGCATTTGGTACTCATTTCCATTAGAGAGCAAGTCGACCCCAGGGCCATAGTGGCACCAGAAGGTATGGGTCAGTTTAAAAATCCTGACCCCACCGGGACTCGAACTCACGACCTTCTGGCTCGTAGTGTAGTGCCTTAACCACTACGCTATGGCATCCCTACCGTTTACAATTGTTACAGGCTCTAAAGCCTACTGATTATGCTGACTTTGTGCTTGAAATGTTGCAGGAGCAACATTCTCCTCAGACACTCTTGGTTGTCCCACACTTTTGCTTTTACACACACAACCGGTTGTTGCAAATTGATTATGTCATTGACAGATGATTTTGGCATTGGAGGGATCACAATTAAACTGCCTACAAAATGCACGTTAAACTGTCACAACTGATTTACAACTCTCAAACTACAAAACACTTTGTCAAGGAGTTGCCATCTTTGTTATTATTGTTGCCTTAGAAGCAAAACAAAAGAAAGATATCCGTTCACTCACAACTAAAACTATCTTATTTCCCGTTTCATTTCAGTCTACACACAACTTTCTACACATCATCTGAATGATAATATTACTTGAAACTACTATATTACGAGGTGTGATCAATAAGTTTCCGGAATGAGGCCATAAACACAACACTTCAAAGTTTTCTATTCAGCACTGTCACCCCTCGAAGTAGTCACCTTGGGAGTTGATACACTTGTCCCAGCGCTTCTGCCAATGCTGGAAGCACTTCTGGAAGTCGTCTTCTTTAAATGTGTCCAATGCCTTCTGCGATTCGCGCTGGATGACATCAATGTCCTCAAAACGATGTCCTCGGAGCCAAATTTTTAGCCGTGGGAACAGGAAAAAGTCTGCTGGAGCCAGATCTGGAGAATAGGCTGGATGGGGAACAGTACTCATCCTATTTTTGTCCAAAAACTGGCAGACAGAAATTGCTTTGTGCACGGGCGCATTGTCGTGATACAGGAACCAGTCACCAGTCCTCCATTTCTCTGGCCGTTTGCATCGCACATTCTCCCTCAATCTTTGCAACACTTGTTTGTAGTACACTTGATTCACTTTTTGACCCCGTGGTACAAATTCCTTATGCACAATTCCATTAATGACTAAAAAAAAAATCATCATTGACTTCACATTCGATCGAACTTGTCTGGCTTTCTTGGGGCGTGGAGATGCAGGATTCTTCCATTGCGAAGACTGTTGTTTAGTTTCTGGATCGTAGCCATAAATCCATGTTTCATCAGGAGGAATAACCTTTTCCATGAACCGTGGGTCATTTTTAAGCTGTTCTTTAAGATCTGTGCAGGCAATCACACGACTTTCCTTTTGGTCATTTGAAAGGAGGCGGGGCACGAACTTCGCAGCAATTCTTCGCATGTTCAAATCGTCTTTCAAAATGCTTTGAACACTTCCAAACGATAGTGCTAGTGCATCAGACAGTTCTCGTATTGTAATGCGCCTATCATTTAATACCATTTCCCTCACTCGATCGATATTTTTATTGGTTTTGCTGGAAGTTGGTCGTCCCAGACGATTTTCATCCTTAACCGATGTCACGCCCCTTTTAAATTTCGAAAACCACTCAAATGCTTGAGATTTGCCCATTGCTTCCTCCCCATAAGCTGTTCTTAACATTTGATATGTTTCTGTTGCAGTTTTACCAAGTTTAAAGCAAAATTTGATGCATGTTCTTTGTTCCTCGTAATCCTGCATTGTTGCTACATAGAGAAATTGCCGCACGCACAAAACACGTCTTCACTTCAGAGCTTCTACCAGCATACTGCAAGGTCAGAGAAGGTCGTGCGACCCCTCAAATTCATCACAAGGAAATTCTGAGTGTACAGCCTGGGTGAAAATTAAAAACTCCTCAATGGCATAATTGTTTTGAAGCCATTCCGGAAACTTATTGATCACACCTCGTATTTTATGTACACACTGTATATGCAAAATATAAAAAAAACTCCTGGCACGACAGACCTAGGAGGCCCTTACCCTGTAAACCAGCTGCTAGCCTCACATCCACATGTATCAATCACAGAGGTAGACGATCAGCCAGTGTAGGGGTGACATGTGGTCAGCATGTCAAGTCCACAGCTGTTATAGTTGGTTTTCTCAACCTGGAGCCGCTACTTACTGTAGCTACCCAAATGCCTCACGATGCTGGGTGGGCACTGGTCCCATACTGGCCGAAATACCATGAGAAAATGTCTTCCCCCATGGAGACTCAAACCAGCGCAAGTCCCGTAACTCTGCACCGAGACTTCCTGCCTTAACCACTCGGCTACGGCGCGGGACATGCAAAATATATACCAACAAAAACTAATAATTGCACAAACTTACAGTTAAGATTGAGCAATTTGCATTTTATAAGAACGAAAGCAATTTCCTGCCAATTGACAAAATGAAATACAAATTCTAAGCAATAATTATATTTTTTATTTTAAAATATTAGGAAGTAACATCATCATCATAGTACATTCACAAATTTAGGCCATTTGTTGACCTGTTTCGGCCTCAAGAGAAACACTATCCAAAAGTCTTTCGAGTGGACGTCCTGGTCTTCTTCTTCCTGCAGGTTGATATCTTAACATTTGTTTGGGTATTCTGTGATCTTCCATTTGATGAACATGTTGCATCCATCTTGACTTATAATCAGAAATTTTGTTTTCTAAAGATTCCATGTGTAATTCTTGTAAGATGTCTTCATTTTTTTTGTGATCTAGTAGTGTGTATCCTGCAGTCCTCCGAAGGTATCTCATTTCAGCAGATCTAAGTCTCTGTATATCCTTCTGTTTCAACGTCCATACTTCGCTACCATACAAAAGAGTTGGAAGAGCCAGCGTTTTATACACTTTCAGTCTTGAATGCTTTTGGACTAACTGTGGCTTGAAGATAGAATTTATTAACCCTAAAATTCTTAAAAATTTAGATATTTTTGCATTTACATCCTTTTCTTCTTCATATGAGATATTGCATCCTAGATATGTAAAATTATTCACCTGCTCCAAAAGGAAGTAACATTATGAGGTTTAATTTAATAATTAAGTTTGTATTTTTTTTTAACAATCACATGAGGTCAGAATGTTAAAAACAATACAAACTCAATTACAATAATTAAAAATACATTTTTGTAACATGAAACAATTTATTTGTATTTATCTCTAAAATGAAAAATACTGATATGAATTTATACCCATGCAGTTTATTACACTTGCTTGTTTACTTATAAAATCATTAAGTACAATATGAATTTGTTATGAATAATTATAATGGCTAGATGGGTTCGGGGTACATTTGGACCTTAAAGTTTCCTGACATTTGTCTTACAGGTTAGGGAAAACCCCGAAAAAACCTAACCCAGAAAACTTGTACGAATGCAGGTAACTGGTGTAGTAGTAAAAGAAAGTGACATCTTCTCTAGCCAATGTGTTTACGCAGTGAGATAAAGCATTTATAATTATTTTCTTCATCATCCATCATGAATTAGGCCTCTGTAGACCTTTATTGGCCTCGTCCAACAGTTAAGAGGTCTTCATAGTCGACAATGTCTTTTGGCCTTATACTACATCATTTTTTAAAAGTTTGTCACTTTGCAACAAGTTCTTCAGTCACTTATTTCTTATCAGCTGTTGTGATGTCTTCCAGACGAGATGACCAACATTTAAACACTGAAATAAAATCAGAACAAATTTCAGAAAATTATTTACTATGAAATTTTATAAAAATAAATTTGGAGAATGAAGATGGCCTACAACTCAATGGCATTAATAGGCTGTTAGTTTATGCTGATGCAGTATTTAGCAATAGTAAGGAGATACTAAAGGCCAATACAGACACCATTGAGTAACACTAGAAATTGGCCCTGGGGTCGACTCAGCCTCTAACTCAAACAGATGCTTGTTCTGGGGGTAAAGGCGGCCGTCACGCAGGGCTGACAACCCGGCTGACAAAGTGCCGATTGTCTAGAAAAAGCGGGAGCCCTAACCTCCTACTACCCCAAGGGCCTCCAGGTCTGTTGTGGGATCACTTTACTTTACTTGTTTTCGTATAGATGTCCTTGAGTGGTCCGTGGTCAGCGTTCTGCCTCATACTGACATCTAGGAAACCAAGGTAGTACTAGGACGGGAAAATTTGGTAAATTTTGCTTAGAGGCCTTTTCATTCAGGCTCAAGGATTTTTTACAAGCCTGAAAATCTTCAGACTCAGGACCCACAGCTCAAAGTCCCTCCCGGAGGACTTGCTCCTTGGATTTTTCCATCCTAAAAAAAATCCATCGACCCCGGCCAGGTTTAAACCCACAACCCTTGGGACCAGAGGCAAGGAGCATAACCACTAATCTACCGTGGCCGACATTCTTTTTTCTAAGAGAGAAAAAAGAGAAATTATTCACATCTCACCTCATTTACAAGCTCGTAAGCTTGCTCTCTTGGTCTGCGTTCGAAAGATCTCTCCTCATTCTCAGCCAGAAATCAACTGTTGAATTTCCATTGGAACATCTGGACATCCTCTTCGGCTGGCGTTTGGCAGATGAACCTCGTGATCAAATCCTTATCCTTTGTAAAATCCATTAATAAAACATTTTTTGTTATCCTGTTTTCTCCTATCCTTGTTAATAAACGACATTTCTTAACAATGTATTCACTGCATAGATACTCTGAAAATAAAATATCTATAAAAACTGAACATTTCTTTCAATATTTATGTGTAGTGCTGAAAATATAATTATTATCCTGTAAGAAAAGTTATTATGCCCTGGAAAGTAAAATATAAGAATTTCATGAATTTTATATCTTACCATTACCTATATATAAATCTATTCTTCTTCTACTTCATGAAATTAGGCATTTTGACCCGTTTTCACATCAAGTGGGATTTGATGAATCTTCCCATCTAGTAAACGGGCATCCAACACTCCTATATCCTAAATATTATAATATTTTAAGCTGAAAATAACAACATTAGTATAAAGAGTATTAAATAACAGTTGGAGTTTTTACCTGTGAATCTATCTCATTCATTTCCACATCTTGATTTTCCTTTGCTTGTATTTTAATGAGACAATATTCATAAACCTGAAATACACTCGAGAAAATGAGTTACGTTATCTTCTGTAATTTGTGCTAATCAAATAAAGCAAACAATAATACAATTGACAGTATACAAGATCATGTGCCATACAATTTCATAACAATTTAACAACAATGAACTGAATAATAAGAATTAAACAAACGACATAAATAAGACATTCAAGTAAATATTATAATACAACAGTGATAATACAATACGAAACAAGCATTTTACAACAAAGTGAGGTAAGAATAAATTACAATAAGGTACCGGTACCAGCAATTTAAACACTAAATCAAAATATTAAAATAAAGATAACATTTCCACAACATTTTTTAAATATTACAGTACAATTTAACCTAATCATTACTAAATTAACAAAATATACATTAAAAACACACACAACGTATTAGAATAAAAATATAAATTAAATTAATTTTAAAAAAATGATATAATTTAGACATTGAATAAATAATTGTCCTCACTTTAATAATAAGGCAAAAATAGGCTAAACTTCCTGTAAAAAAATTACATTTGTCAAAATTGTATTAAAATCCTGTAATAAAAAAAGAAATTTTTCAAAATTATATGAAAATATCAGTCCCCACTGGACTAGAAGTTACCATTCTCACCTATGGTACCAGGGTTCAAACCTGACTCTGGACGATTAAATTTTTTATGCTGTAAAAATTACAAGTTGGGCATCCAGTCACAAGGTCCCATGATGTAGATTTACTCCATGTAGCCTAAAAATCCAGATATTTGAGCAAAATTTATTTATTTGTTCTTGGCCAGCTATGAATTGTGGTACCTCTTGCCTGAGCTGTTGCTTCCTGCAACAAAAATAATCAATGAGCATAATACATTTTACTGTGAAATTAAAATACCACATAATACTTAACTTGATTTGTGAGTTTTAAGAATATCTTCATGTTCTTCGCAGCCGCAGTGTGGCAACAAGTGTTCACGTCACATCTGAAACAAAACAAAACTCTTATTATTCATTTCATACATGATGGATAAATCATTGGCAAACTGGCCCAGTAACCCAAAGGTCCCAGGTTCGAGTCTTTGTCTAGGTGAAAATTTTTCTCCTCAAATATAATTTATCCTTTAGTGAGAAGTGTTAAATCAATAATAAAACATCAATAGAAGCCCTACTGGCTTTATAAAGTAGTGTTAAATTCCCAATAAATGTCTTCTTAACTAAGAAGCTGCCATTTGCAAAGATAGAAGCAAAGGTTTCAAAGCATTTGGCACGAGGGAATTGCAACGTATGTAAGAGAAAAATTTGCATCTAGATTGCAACTCGCCTTGGTAGCTCAGCTGGTAGAGCATTTGGTCCCGGGTTCAAGTCTCGGTCTAGGTGAAAATTTTTCTCTTCGAATATAATTTATCTTTTAGTGAGAAGTGTTAAATCAATAATAAAACATCAATAGAAGCACTACTGGCTTTATAAAGTAATGTTCAATTCCCAATAAATGTCTTCTTAACTAAGAAGACGCCATTTGCAAAGATAGATCCATCCAATGAGTGATTGGCTCAAATTCGAGCTTTGGCCTCCCTTAACTTCTGCCTCCAATAGAAGCAAAGGTTTCAAAGCATTTGGCACGAGGGAATTGCAAAGTATATAAGAGAAAAATTTGCATCTAGATCGCAACTTGCCTTGGTAGCTCAGTTGGTAGAGCATTTGGCCCAGCAAGCCAAAGGCCCCGGGTTCGAGTCTCGGTCTAGGAGAAAATTTTTCTCTTCAAATATAATTTAAGACAATGAAACTGTATTGCATGTAGACACTCTTGGAAATCCCAAAATTTTTAAACATATTCTATTTGAGACACTTACCTTGGAAGAAAGTTCTGTTGCATCCAAAGGAAACATTCTGCAGTTAACAAGCAATCAATCCATCCATCCAATGGCTGATTGGCTCAAATTCGAGCTTTGGCCTCCCTTAACTTCTGCCTCCAATCATTTGTATTTTGCGCAGCAAGTAGGTTTGCAGCATCTTCCTTAATACCATCCTCCCATCGTTTTTTCGGTCTTCCAATTCATCTATTCCCCATAAAACTTGCTGTAAGCACCTTTTTTGGGGCTCGGTCTGTCCAGAGCTTTTGTACATGGCCAGTCCATTCCAATTTCTTTAATTTAATAAAAGTGACAAGGTCAAGTTCAATTTTATGTCGTATAATTCTTTGTTTTATCGTATTCTTCAATGACCATTAATATCTATTGGTCCAATATTTACCTGAGTACTTTTTTCAAAATTAGCAGTTAACAATAGCATCATGAATTCATTGCTTCTGTAATTCGCTAGTCATCTTCTCTCATAGCATGTTTTAAGCTCTCATGCATTTTGGCAACTTAATTCCTGGCTTCATGGGACCTGGTGTCTTCATGTTCTTTAGAGAAACAATAAGTCATAAAATTGTGAACAATTCTGAAACAAGATATTAGAAAACTCAACGATTAATAGGAAACACTTCAATATAAGTAATAACAATTCAACATTTTAAATACAAAGTTTATGATACTTACATCTGAAAAAAGGTTTGCTACATCCGAAAGAATATTCTGTACTTACAACAGTTCATCACCTTTTCCTTACTAGAACTAACCACATAGTCTCTTACCACATGGAGTCTACACTACTGACAAAATGGATCCTGGTTCATTCTTCCTGGCATCATGGGTTATGGGTCTCCCTTTGGGTATCTTTCTTCGTGGCATCATGGATACCAGTGTCTTTCCTGAGACACTGTGTCTTTCCTCAGGCATACTTTTGACTAAAATCATGGGTCCAGGCATGTATCCACTTCAATTCATAGTTCCTGACACTTTTTTTTATCTACCTTCAAATCTTCTTTATTTCCTGTGTCTTCCTCTTAGTATATTCCTTCCAGCTTCTTCATTATCTGTGTATTCCTTCCAGCCTCTTCATTCATGGCCACTTCGTTTTCTGTGACTTCCTCCTGCTGTATTCCTTCCAGCCTCTTCATTCATGGCCACTTCATTATCTGTGTCTTCCTCTGGTGTATTCCTTCCAGCCTCTTCATTCATGGCCTCTTCATGTTCTGTATCTTCCTCTTGGTGTATTCTTTCCAGCCTCTTCATTCATGGCCACTTCATTATCTGTGTCTTCCTCTGGTGTACTCCTTCCAGCCTCTTCATTCATGGCCACTTCATTATCTGTGTCTTCCTATGGTGTACTCCTTCCAGCCTCTTCATTCATGGCCACTTCATTATCTGTGTCTTCCTCTGGTGTACTCCTTCCAGCCTCTTCATTCATGGCCACTTCAATTTCTATGTCTTCCTCCTGGTGTACTCCTTCTAGCCTCTTCATTCATGGCCACTTCAAGTTCTGTGTCTTCCTCCTGGACTATTTCGTTCAGCCTCTTCATTCATGGCCACTTCAATTTTCTGTGTCTTCCTCTGGTGTATTCCTTTCAACCTCTTCATTCATGGCCACTTCAATTTCTATGTCTTCCTCCTGGTGTATTCCTTTCAGCCTCTTCATTCATGGCCACTTCAAGTTCTGTGTCTTCCTCCTGGACTATTTCGTTCAGCCTCTTCATTCATGGCCACTTCAATTTTCTGTGTCTTCCTCTGGTGTATTCCTTTCAACCTCTTCATTCATGGCCACTTCAATTTTCTACGTCTTCCTCCTGGTGTACTCCTTCCAGCCTCTTCATTCATGGCCACTTCATTATCTGTGTCTTCCTCTGGTGTACTCCTTCCAGCCTCTTCATTCATGGCCACTTCATTATCTGTGTCTTCCTCTGGTGTACTCCTTCTAGCCTCTTCATTCATGGCCACTTCAAGTTCTGTGTCTTCCTCCTGGACTATTTCGTTCAGCCTCTTCATTCATGGCCACTTCAATTTTCTGTGTCTTCCTCTGGTGTATTCCTTTCAACCTCTTCATTCATGGCTACTTCAATTTCTATGTCTTCCTCTGGTGTATTCCTTTCAGCCTCTTCATTCATGGCCACTTCGTGTTCTGTGTCTTCCTCCTGGAGCATTTCTTTCAGCCTCTTCATTCATGGCCACTTCATTTTCTATGTCTTCCTCCTGGTGTATTCCTTTCAGCCTCTTCGTTCATGGCCTTTTCATATATGTTTTCCCTCCCACTCATCTTCAAATCTGATGTTATCTGTAATTTAAAACTTTTTTATAGGAGTGATGGGGGACATGAAAGTCCATTTAGGTGACTAATGAAGACAGAGTCAACAATGGGTAAACACTGAATAGGAAAAAAAAATGTTAGTAATGGATAAAGATTTGTAGATCTATGTTGAAATTTTAGATATCTGAAATACATAAAGATGTTGGAAAAATCATTGATGTCTCCTGAGATCAAGACACAAAATATAATTAATAATTACGCATTAGTAAATAGTTTGGATTCTCGCTGATGAATGTGCAAGATAAGAGGTGCTGTTTTTGGAAGTGACTACCATCTTATGGTAGCAAAATTGAGTTTGAAAATTATGACAAAAATAGAACCTAAGTAATAAATAGAAAATTTGATATAAACAAATTGAAAGACAAGATGATTAACAGAAAATTTTCTCTCTAACTGCAAAACATGTAATTCACATTATCACAAGAAGAAGATCCGGATCAATATATTGAGAAAATCTGGAAAAATCCATGAATGTTGAAATTAGGAAACATTCCAGGTTATAGAAAAACAGAAAACCCTGTATCTCCAAAAAATAATAGAATTTAATTGAGAAATGGAAAAAAATTGAATGAATTAAATTCTCTCAAACCTGGAACAAAATATATATATATATATATATATTTATTTAACAAGGAATATAATTCCAAAACAAAGAGTAAAATGTAATTTAAGAAAAAAGGAAATGAGAAGATATTTGAGAAATAAAACCATAAGAGAAACTCGATTGAAATTTTACAAAACAGTAGCCATTCCAATGTTAACATTGTGCTCTGAGACTTGGCCTTTAACAATATCTGATAAACATAAAATTGAGGCAATAGAAATGAGATTTCCGAGATCTGTTGCAGGTGTATCTTTAACAGATCAAAAGAGAAGTCAAGATAACAGAGATGAATTACAAATATATAATATGTATGAGAGAATATACAGAAATAAATATAAACGGTTTGAACACGTACAAAGAAAGCCAAATAATAACCATTTATTAAAACAGATAGTTTATTATAGACCTGAAGGCCACAAATTTGCATTTAGATTGCAGTTTCTCAGATAGCTCGGTTGGTAGAGCATTTGCATAGAAAGAGAAAGGTCCTGGGTTGAAATCCCAGTCTGAGCATATATTTTTCTCATCAAACATAATTTATCCATCATTTATATGTATGAAATGAATAATAAACATTGTAAGGGATAATAGTTAAATCCTCAAACAGGAGATATATCTATATATGATAACTGGGGAGGCATACTGCAATCAATGCTTATCTTTTCTAGAATAATCTTAAATCATTTACAAGGGGCAACTAAAAAGTTGCTAAGCGGAAAACAATTTGGTTTTAGACTTCAGAGATCATGTACTGACTTTATAAATGTAATCAGAATCATCATGAAACAGTCTTTAGATTGGAGAAGTCCCTTATGTTTAGCTTTTGTGGACATTGCTGAAGTTTTGTCTATGAAAAGACAAGAATATGGAAAAAACTGACAAATTGGAATGTCAGAGAGAAGATTATTACTCTTTATTAAAAGTATGTATCTCGACTTGTGGTGTATATCTGCCTCCATGTTCATGTGAAAAAAAAACATTTATAGGAACTATGAAAAGAAGCATAGCTATATATTTAACAGAACATAGAAGAAACTGCAGACTAGGAGAAACAGATATATTGGCTGCAGCAGAAAACATTATTATGAAAAATAATGAGATCTGGAAAAACTACTCAAGAGTGAGGTAAAAAAGAAAATAGTTTAAAAAAACCGAAAAGAGATACATCTATACGTAATATTTGGAGAAACATTATGCTACCATTAACTCCAAGCAAAATGTTTTAGAGACTAATCTTGAATCATTGGCAAGGGGCAACTAAAAAGTTGCTAAGCGGGAAAACAATTCCATTTTAGACTTCAGAGATCATGTACTGACCTTATAAAATGTAATCAGAATCATCATGAAACAGTCTTTAGAATCGAGAAGTCCATTATGTTTAGCTTTTGTGGACATTGCTGAAGCTATTGTCTATGAAAAGACGAGAAATATGGAAGAAGTTGACACAAATTGGATTGTCAGAAAATATTAATATTCTTTATTAAAAGTATGTATCTGCACTTGTGGCATATATCTGCTTCCATGTTCATGTGAAAAACCATATATATATATATATATATATATATATGAACTATGAAAAGAAGCATAGCTATATATTTATCAGAACATAGAAGAAACTGCAGACTAGGAGGAAAAAATTGGCTGCAGCAGAAAACATTTTTATGAAAAGTATAGAGAAATCTAGAAAAACTCAAGAGTGAGGTAAAAAGAAAATAGTTTAAAAAAACAGTAAGGATATATATCTGTATGTAATAATTGGAGAAGCATTATGCTACCATTAACTCCAAGCAAAATGTTTTTGAGATTAATCTTGAATCATTAACAAGGAGCAACTAAAAAGTTGCTAAGTGGAAAACAATTCCGTTTTAGACTTCAGAGATCATGTACTAACCTTATAAATGTAATCAGAATCATCATGGAACAGTCATTAGATTGGAGAAGTCCCATATGTTAAGCTTTTGTGGACATTGCTGAAGCTATTGTCTATGAAAAGACGAGAACTATGGAAAAAGTTGACAAATTGAAATGTCAGAAAATATTAATACTCTTTATTAAAAGTATGTATCTGCACTTGTGGCATATATCTTCTTCCATGTTCATGTGAAAAACCATATATATATATATATATATATATATATAGGAACTATGAAAAGAAGCATAGCTATATATTTATCAGAACTAGAAGAAACTGCAGACTAGGAGAAACAAAAATTGGCTGCAGCAGAAAACATTTTTATGAAAAGTATGGTATAGAGAAATCTGGAAAAACTCAAGGGTGATGTAAAAAGAAAATAGTTTAAAAAAAAAACAGTAAGGATATATATCTGTATGTAATAATTGGAGAAGCATTAACTCCAAGAAAGATATTTTTTAGATTAATCTTGAATCATTAACAAAGAGCAACTAAAAAGTTGCTAAGTGGAAAACAATTCTGTTTTAGATTTCAGAGATCATGTACTGACCTTATAAATGTAATCAGAATCATCATGGAACAGTCATTAGATTGGAGAAGTCGCTTATGTTAAGCTTTTGTGGACTTTGCTGAAGCTATTGTCTATGAAAAGACAAGGAATATGGAAAAAGTTGACAAATTGAAGTGTCAGAAAATATTAATACTCTTTATCAGAAGTATGTATCTGCACTTGTGGCATATATCTGCTTCCATGTTCCTGTGAAAAAAAAATGTATAGGAACTATGAAAAGAAGCATAGCTATATATTTATCAGAACATAGAAGAAACTGCAGACTAGGAGGAAAAAATTGGCTGCAGCAGAAAACATTTTTATGAAAAATATAGAGAAATCTGGAAAAACTCCTCAAGAGTGAAAAAGAAAATAGTTAAAAAACCAAAAGGAGATGCATCATTATGTAATAATTGGAGAAGCATTATGCTAATTGGAGAAGTCCCTTATGTTAAATTTTTGTGGACTTTGCTGAAGCTTTTGTCTATGAAAAGACAAGGAATATGGAAAAAGTTGACAAATTGAAATGTCAGAAAATATTAATACTCTTTATCAGAAGTATGTATCTGCACTTGTGGCATATATCTGCTTCCATGTTCCTGTGAAAAAAAAAATGTATAGGAACTATGAAAAGAAGCATAGCTATATATTTATCAGAACATAGAAGAAACTGCAGACTAGGAGGAAAAAATTGGCTGCAGCAGAAAACATTTTTATGAAAAATATAGAGAAATCTGGAAAAACTCCTCAAGAGTGAAAAAGAAAATAGTTAAAAAACCAAAAGGAGATGCATCTATATGTAATAATTGGAGAAGCATTATGCTAATTGGAGAAGTCCCTTATGTTAAATTTTTGTGGACTTTGCTGAAGCTTTTGTCTATGAAAAGACAAGGAATATGGAAAAAGTTGACAAATTGAAATGTCAGAAAATATTAATACTCTTTATCAGAAGTATGTATCTGCACTTGTGGCATATATCTGCTTCCATGTTCCTGTGAAAAAAAAATGTATAGGAACTATGAAAAGAAGCATAGCTATATATTTATCAGAACATAGAAGAAACTGCAGACTAGGAGGAAAAAATTGGCTGCAGCAGAAAACATTTTTATGAAAAATATAGAGAAATCTGGAAAAAACCTCAGAGTGAAAAAAGAAAATAGTTAAAAAACCAAAAGGAGATGCATCTATATGTAATAATTGGAGAAGCATTATGCTAATTGGAGAAGTCCCTTATGTTAAATTTTTGTGGACTTTGCTGAAGCTTTTGTCTATGAAAAGACAAGGAATATGGAAAAAGTTGACAAATTGAAATGTCAGAAAATATAATACTCTTTATCAGAAGTATGTATCTGCACTTGTGGCATATATCTGCTTCCATGTTCCTGTGAAAAAAAAATGTATAGGAACTATGAAAAGAAGCATAGCTATATATTTATCAGAACATAGAAGAAACTGCAGACTAGGAGGAAAAAATTGGCTGCAGCAGAAAACATTTTTATGAAAAATATAGAGAAATCTGGAAAAACTCCTCAAGAGTGAAAAAGAAAAATAGTTAAAAACCAAAAGGCGATTGCATCGATATGTAATAATTGGAGAGCATTATGCTAATTGGAGAAGTCCCTATGTTAAATTTTGTGGACTGTGCTGAAGCTTTTGTCTATGAAAAGACAAGGTATATGGAAAAAGTTGACAAATTGAAATGTCAGAAATATTAATACTCTTTATCAAAGTTGTATCTGGCACTTGTGGCATATATCTGCTTCCATGTTCCTGTGAAAAAAAAATGTATAGAACTATAAAAAAGCATACGCTATATATTTATCAGAAACATAGAAGAAACTGCAGACTAGGAGGAAAAATTGGCTGCAGCAGAAACATTTTTATGAAAAATTAGAGAAATCTGAAAAACTCCTCAAGAGTGAAAAAAGAAATAGTTAAAAACCAAAAGGAGATGCATCGATATGTAATAATTGGAGAGCCTTAGTGCCTAATTGGAGAAGTCCCTTATGTTAAATTTTTGTTGGACACCTTTGCTAAGCTTTTGTCTATGAACAACCAGGAATAGGAAAAAGTTGACAATTGAAATGTCAGAAAATATTAATACTCTTTATCAAAAGTATGTATCTGCACCTGTGGCATATATCTGCTTCCATGTTCCTGTGAAAAAAAATGTATAGGAACTATGAAAAGAAGCATAGCTAATATTACAGAAACCAGAAACTGCAGACGAGGAAAAAATTGCTGCAGCAGAAACATTTTATGAAAAATTAGAGAATCTGGAAAAACTCCTCAAGGTGAAAAAGAAAATAGTTAAAAACAAAGGAGATGCATCATATGTATAATTGAGAAGCATAGGCTAGTGGAGAAATCCCTATGTTAAATTTTTGTGGCCTTTTGCTGAAGCTTTTGTCTATAAAAGACAAGGAATATGGAAAAATTGACAAATTGAAATTCAAAAATATTAATACTCTTTATCCAGAAGTTGTATCTGCACTTGTGGCATATATCTGCTTCCATGTTCCTGTGAAAAAAAAATGTTAGGAACTATGAAAAGAAAGCATAGCTATGATATTTATCAGAACATAGAAGAAACTGAGACCAGGAGGAAAAAATTGGCTGCAGCAGAAAACATTTTATATGAAAAATATAGAGAAAACTGGAAAAAACTCCTCAAGAGTGAAAAGAAAATATTAAAAAAACCAAAGAGATGCATCGATTGTAATAATTGGAGAGCATATGCTAATTGAGAAGTCCCTAGGTTAAATTTTGTGGACTTGCTGAGCTTTGTCTATGAAAGACAAGGAATTGGAAAAATTGACAATTGAAATGTCAGAAAATATTAATACTCTTTATCAGAAGTATGTATCTGCACTGTGCATATTCGCTTCCATGTTCCTGTGAAAAAAAAATGTATAGAACTATAAAAGAAGCATAGCTATATATTTATCAAGAACAGAAGAAACGCCAGACTAGGAGGAAAAATTGGCTGCAGCAGAAACATTTTAATGAAAAATATAAGAATCTGGAAAACACTCCCTCAAGAGTGAAAAAGAAATATTAAAAAAACCAAAAGGGATGCATCATATGTAATAATTGGAGAACATTATGCAATTGGAGAATCCCTTATGTTAAATTTTGTGGACTTTGCTGAAGCTTTTTGTCTATGAAAGACAAGATATGGAAAAAGTTGACAAATTGAAATGTCAGAAAATATTAATACTCTTTATCAGAATATGTTCTGCACTGTGGCATTATCCCCCTTCCCATGTGCCTGGGGAAAAAAAAAAACAATAGGAACTATGAAAAGAAGCATAGCTTATATTTATCGAATAATAGAAACTGCAGACTAGGAGTAAAAAAATTGAGCAGCGCAGAAACAGTTGTATGAAAAAATCGAGAAATTGGAAAACCTCTCAGAGTGAAAAAACCAATGTCAAAAAAAAAACCAAAAGGAGACGCATCTATATATAATAATTGGAGAAGCATATGCGAATTGAGAAGTCCTTTATGTTTAAAATTTTTGTGGACTTTGCTGAGCTTTTGTCTATGAAAGAAAGGAATATGGAAAAATGGACATTGAAATCCAGAAAATATTATACCTTTCAGAAGTTTATCCTGCACTTGTGGCATATATCGGCTTCATGTCCTGTGAAAAAAAAAATGGTACTAGAACTATGAAAAGAAGCATAGCTAAATATATTTATCAGAACATAGAAGAAATGCAGACTAGGAGGAAAAAATTGGCTGCAGCAGAAAACATTTTTATGAAAAATATAGAGAAATCTGGAAAAACTCCTCAAGAGTGAAAAAGAAAATAGTTAAAAAACCAAAAGGAGATGCATCTATATGTAATAATTGGAGAAGCATTATGCTAATTGGAGAAGTCCCTTATGTTAAATTTTTGTGGACTTTGCTGAAGCTTTTGTCTATGAAAAGACAAGGAATATGGAAAAAGTTGACAAATTGAAATGTCAGAAAATATTAATACTCTTTATCAGAAGTATGTATCTGCACTTGTGGCATATATCTGCTTCCATGTTCCTGTGAAAAAAAAAATGTATAGGAACTATGAAAAGAAGCATAGCTATATATTTATCAGAACATAGAAGAAACTGCAGACTAGGAGGAAAAAATTGGCTGCAGCAGAAAACATTTTTATGAAAAATATAGAGAAATCTGGAAAAACTCCTCAAGAGTGAAAAAGAAAATAGTTAAAAAACCAAAAGGAGATGCATCTATATGTAATAATTGGAGAAGCATTATGCTAATTGGAGAAGTCCCTTATGTTAAATTTTTGTGGACTTTGCTGAAGCTTTTGTCTATGAAAGACAAGGAATATGGAAAAAGTTGACAAATTGAAATGTCAGAAAATATTAATACTCTTTATCAGAAGTATGTATCTGCACTTGTGGCATATATCTGCTTCCATGTTCCTGTGAAAAAAAAATGTATAGGAACTATGAAAAGAAGAATAGCTATATATTTATCAGAACATAGAAGAAACTGCAGACTAGGAGGAAAAAATTGGCTGCAGCAGAAAACATTTTTATGAAAAATATAGAGAAATCTGGAAAAACTCCTCAAGAGTGAAAAAGAAAATAGTTAAAAAACCAAAAGGAGATGCATCTATATGTAATAATTGGAGAAGCATTATGCTACCATTGACTCCAAGCAAAATTTTTTCGAGATTAATCTTGAATCATTGACAAGGGGCAACTAAAAAGTTGCTAAGTGGAAAACAATTTTGTTTTAGACTTCAGAGATTATGTACTGATCTTATAAATATCAGAATCATCATGGAATAGTCGTTAGATTGGAGAAGTCTCTTACATTAAGCATTTGTCTATGAAAAGACAAGGAATATGGAAAAAGCTGACACAAATTGGAATGTAAGAGAAGATTATTACTTTTTATTAAATGTATGTATCTCCACTTGTGTATATCTGCTTCCATGTTCATGTGAAAAAACATATATATATATAGGAACTATGAAAAGAAGCATAGCTATATATTTATCAGAACATAGAAGAAACTGCAGACTAGGAGAAAACAGAAAAATTGGCTGTACCAGATCATATTTTTTATGAAAAATATACATCAGATTCCGTACGAGGATACTCAGGTTATAGCCACAACATCTTATTTCCATAGGCTATACAGAGAGGTCATAGAAATTGATAACACAAGGACAATTTCAATAGGAAAGATGAAGTTATAAAACTGGCTAAAGCCCTGGTATCATGAATTAAATAACAGGCGTATAAGCCCACTTAATAATGAAGGATAGAAACAAACCAATCAGATGGCTATCCAGTCAGCTTTGACTTTGTTCTGCTATTCACGAACCAGTAGAAGTATAAATACCAGGTTCCAGCAGTTTGCCACTCATACATGGCTAAGCTTCTGACCACTTAGAAGAACTCGCCACTGAAGATGTCCTTATCGAATTGTGAAACACCAGATATGGACCATGGCTTTTATAGTTTGGAATCTTCTAATACCATGAATACCAGCCATGAAAGGCTGCATTCCACAGTATGTATGAAAACTATGTGTGTTGTATATTTGACACCAGGGCAGACTCTCTAAATCTCTTTCCTGTCAGAGTGGAGTAAGACAAGGTTGTTTGCTGTCACCATTGTTATTTATATTGGTGTTAGATGACGATGTCAAATGAATTTAATTGATGTAGAGGGATTTAATAGGGTCTGAATAGTAGATTTCAAGATCTAGAATATGCTGATGTTTATTTATTGGCATCCAGATTCTTTGATATCAAAAGAAAATTGAGAGATCTGGAGAAGGCAGCAAACCACAGCTGGATGTACCTAAATAAACAAAAATATTCAGAATAAAAATGCAACTGAAATGTGATTGCAGCTCAATGGTACAGAAATGGAGGAATCTGAAAAATCCCTCAAGAATGAATTAAAGAGGAAATAGTTAAAAATCCCCAAAAAAAAGGAGACATCTATGTGAAATAATTGGAGAGGCATTATGCTACTATAAACTCCAAGCAAAATGTTAGATTATTCTTAAATCATTTACAAGGGACAACTGAAAAGTTGCTAAGTAGAAAACAATTCCATTTGACTTCACAGATCATGTACTGGTCTTATAAATGTAAACAGAATCATCATGGACAGTCTTTAGTTTAGAGAATTCTCTTATATTTAGCTTTTGTGGACTTTGCTGAAGCTTTTGTCTATGAAAAGACAAGAAATATTGAAAAAGTTGACACAAATTAGAATGTCAGAAAATATTACAACTCATTAAAAGCATGTATCTCCACTTGCGGCATATATCTGCTTCCATGTTTGTGTGACGAAACGTATATAGGAACTAGGAAAAGAAGCATAGCTACATGTTTGTCAGAACATAGAAGAATCTGCAGACAAGGAGAAACAAATTTTTTTATTGAAAATCGACGTTGGATTCTGTATGAAATTACTCAGGGTTTAGTCACAACACCCAATTATTTTCATGGACTGTACAGAGAGGACTTAGAAATTTATAAACACATGGACAATTTCAATGAAAAGATGAAGTTATGAAACCGGTTAAAGCCTGGTATCATGAATTAAATAACAGGCATATAAGCCCACTTAATAATGAAGAGACAGAAATAAACCCATCAGATTCTAGATTGACAATGGCTTTTCACTCAGCTTTGACTTAGTTCAGCCATTCAGGAACTGGCCCAAGTATAAATACCAGGTTCCAATAGTCCTCCACTTATACACAGCTGAGCTTCCGACCATGGAACACCATATAGAACTCACCACTAAGATGCCCTCTGAAGCAGAGGGTGAAACACTGTGGCTTTATAGCCCAGAATCTTCTAATATCATTAACATATGCCATGAAAGGCTGCATTCTATGATATGTATGTTGTACATCACACTATATGAATCTTTTCCCTGTCGGAAAGGAGTAAGACCAGATTTTTGCTGTCAGTATTGTTATTTATATTGGTCTTAGATGACAATGTCAAATGAGTTTAACTGAAGATGTAGAGGGATTCGATGGGATCTGAAAGGTAGATGTGGAAGATCTAGAATATGACGATCTTTATTTATTGGCATCCAGATTCTCTGATATCGAAAGAAAATTGAGAGATCTGGAGAAGGTAGCAACCACAGCTGGATGTGCCTGAATAAACAAAAATATTCAGAATAAAAATGCAACTGAAATGTGATTGCAGCTCAGTGGTATAGAAATGGAGGAATCTGAAAAATCCCTCAAGAATGAATTAAAGCAGAAATAGTTAAAAATCCCCAAAAAAGGAGATACATCTATGTGAAATAATTGGAGAGGCATTATGCAACTATAAACTCCAAACAAAATTTTTTAGATTAATCTTAAATCATTTGCAAGAGGCAACTGAAAAGTTGCTAAGTGGAAAACAATTCCGTTCGACTTCAGAGATCATATACTGGCCTTATAAATGTAAACAGAATCATCATGGACCAGTCGTTAGATTGGAGAATTCTCTTATAATTAGCTTTTGTGAACTTAGCTGAAGCTTTTGTCTATGAAAAGACAAGAAATATGGAAAAAGTTACACACATTAGAATGTCAGAAAATATTAGAATTCTTATTAAAAGCATGTATATCCACTTGCGGCGTGTATCTGCTTCCATGTTTATGTGACAAAACATATATAGGAACTATGAAAAGAAGCATAGCTACACGTTTGTCAGAACATAGAAGAAACTGCAGACTAGGAGAAACAGAAAAATTGGTTGTAGCAGAAAACATTTTTATGGAAAATGGACATCAGATTTTGTATGAGGATACTCAGGGTTTAGCCACAACATCCTATTATTTCCACAGACTATACAGAGAGGACTTAGAAATTTATAACACAAGGACAATTTCAATAGAAAAGATGAGGGTATAAAACTGGCTAAAGCCTGGTATCATGAATTAAATAACAGGCGTATAAGCCGACTTAATAATGAAGATACAGCAACAAACCAATCAGATGGATCCAGTCAGCTTTGACTTCATTCAACCATTCACAAACTGGCAGAAGTATAAATACCAGGTTCCAATAGTTACTCATGCATGGCTGAGCTTCTGACCAGGGAACACAACATAGAAGAATCTCCACTGAGGATGCCCTCCATAGCCGAGGATGAAACACCATGGCTTTATAGCCCAGAATCTTCTAATGCCATGAAAGGCTGCATTCTACAGTATGTATGAAAACTATGTATGTTGTACATCACACTAGGGCAGACTATCTGAATCTTTTCCTGTTGCAGTGGAGTAGGACAAGATTGTTTGCTGTCACCACTATTATTTATACTGGTCTTAGATGACATAATACCAAATGCATTTAACCAATAATGTAGAGGGATTCAAGATGATCTTAACAGTAGACTTAAAGATCTAGAATATGCTGATGATGTTTGTTTCTTGGCACACAAATTCTCTGGTATCGAAAGCAAATTAAGAGTTCTGGAGAAGGCAGCAGGCACAGCTGTACTATGCCTGAATAAACAGAAAACCAAAATAATTGAGTAAATAATTCAACTGAAATGCAATTGCAGCTCAATGGTAACGAAATAGAAGAGATATATTTTAGGAAGCATGATATAAAAAAAAAAGATGGCCAGAGGAAGATATTAAGGCTAGAATTAGAAAATCAAAAGCTGCATTCTCACAATTATCACCCATATGGAGATCTAAACAAATCTCAATTAGAACTAAATTAAAAATTCAATAGCAATGCGAAAAGTGTATTGCTATATGGCTGTGTCATTTGAAAATGAACAATCACGTTATATAGAAGTACATATAAACAGATGCTTGAGATTTATTTTAAGAGTCTGGTGGTTGAACACCACATCAAACGAGAAATTGTGGAAGATAACATCACAGAATGACATCTGGATGAAGATTAAATATTGCAAATGGAAATGGATTGGACACACACTCAGAACTAGACAGTGTGCAGATGAGAGCACTGGAAAAGAATCTGCAGGAATTGCCTAGAAAAAGCAGAAGACCAAAAATTATATGGTGCAGCACTGTAACAACAGAAACTGTACAAAGAAAACTTTGGAACATAGCCAGAAATTTGGCAAGAAACAGAGTACAGTGATGTACTTTGATGAAAGCCCTATGCTTCCAAGAGGAGTGATGTTCTCCGATGACCCATAATGTGAATTCTGTAAAAAAAAAAACAAAAAAATGATTAATGAAACAAATTATGAGAAAAATGTTTTTGAGCAAAATAAATGACAGTCTAATCCTTCTTGTAGAGCTGCAGTAACTGGTGACCTGAAACAAAAAGCAAACAACAGATTAGTATATGAATGTGGTTTGAGGAAGATGCATAATGCATCGTCCTCTTTTTATGCAAGACGCAGCTATATAGCCATGCCTTGCAAACCACAGACCACCCTGCACATAAGCACAGATAGGGGTGATAGAGCCGGCATCATTGTCGACTTCTTAAACGTAAACCCTACCTAAAAACACTCTGGCCGACAAATGATGCCTGAAATGCAATATCATAATAAAAAAAAGATCCGTGCTGCAGACCAGAAAGACGTGGGTCAGGTGGGGTCTTACCTGGTGGACTACATCTGTCCTAGTTGTGCACAGATCATGATGGTTGCAGCATCATTTCAATGATCATAGCAGCAGGTGCGCAGCGATGTAGTTCAGGGGGGGACTTGCCTGGACTCCATCAGTGCTGTTTAGTGCGCAGACCAGATGCTTGCAACATCATATCTACGAAGCTCCTAGCACCATACTCGCAGAGACATAGCGTCAGAGGGGAACACCCTTTGCTAGTCAGTACTCGTTCAGTGCTCAGATCTTTTTCCCGAGTGTCAGCGAGGTCTGCAAGTACCAGACCAGCCAATTGTAGATCCAGAAAACAGAATTATTTCATTCCATAATCTGGATTTGATTTAGCTCTGTTTTAACCTGGGCATTAGCAGCATTAAACCAGAAGCACTGACACTCGTACGCGCAATGTACTGCTGTGCATGGTTGTCTGTGATTTTTTCTTCTTTTTTGCCTTACTCTTCGATGAGGATATCTCCCACGATGTTTGTTGTTTTCCAACGATGGAAGGCTGCTACATGGCCTCGGTCAGAACCAAGACCTTTTTCACCCCTTAAAAGGGGCTCCTAACTGCCATTAAAAGACTAGCTATCTACACCACACCTGCAAACAAAGAAACACACACATTATAACATAACATATTGAACCATTAAAGGCACAAATTGAATAGTTGCTCTGGAAGAGATCTAACCCAAAAATTACAAATTGTTGGGAAAACAAAAAAAAAATGTATGTTAATTTTGATGCTTTTACCTTTATTATATCATATACATTTTAATCTCTAATCCTATTGTAATCATATACAGCCAATTTGAATGCAAAATAACATGCTAATAACTAAATATTAATTTAATACAGAATTGAGTGCAAAAGTGATTCTCTCTTTAGATAATCCAACGCATATTTAACTATAAATGCTACAAAAAGAAATAGAAAATACATTATATTTGAAGAGAAAATTTTTTGCCTAGACCGAGACTCGAACCCGGGACCCTTGGCCCGGAAAGCCAAGGGTCCCGGGTTCGAGTCTCGGTCTAGGCGAAAATTTTTCTCTTCAAATATAATTTATCCTTCAATGTAAGTAAAGTGATCCCACAACAGGCCTGGAGACCCTTGGGGTAGTAGGAGGTTAAGGCTCCCACTTTTTCTAGACAATCGGCACTTTATGTCAGCCTGGTTGTCAGCCCTGCGTGACTGCCGCCTTTACCCCCAGAACAAGAGTCTGGTACTCATTTCCATTAGAGGCTGAGTCGACCCCAGGGTCATAGTGCCGCCAGAGGGTTTGGGTCAGTTTAAAAATCCTGACCCCCAACGGGACTTGAACCCTCGACCCTCCGGCTTGTAGCTCAGTGCCTTAACCACTACACTACGGCGTGCTCCTTCAATGAGAAGTGTTAAATTAATAATAAAATCGTCACTAGAAAATACATATTGTGTATACTGATTCAGTTAGAAAAATTTCCAACTTAATCAGTTTTCAGTATTTATTTTCCATTTAATGTTATTTCATTACATTCTTTGTGTCTTTCTTATTTTCACTCAACTTCTGTACGATTCAGATAGAATTCACGGAACTCTAGTGGAATGAACATGAACATGTGCAATAATAATTTTTCTGCACTCCTTCTCATGACTTTACTAACTGCTTCTGCCATTTTGTTACATATAGATCACTATTTGCTTGAAAGCCAACTATTAAAAACAGGTCTGGAAGAGAGTATGGATAATTTTACATACACCAAGCTCTCTGGATAGATCATTAATTGACTGAAAACTGAACTTTTGAATTATTGTGGGTTAGAACTCATTTCAGGGCAACTGTTCAATTAGTGATTTTCTTGTATTCTTAGTAAAAGGTACATGAAATTAACCCATCCACCTCTCATTTAAAGTCGAGCTTCTCTCATCACTAAATATATCAGAAACTTCTGAATCACTGCCTAATTCACACTAATAATTTCCTAATTCCATCACTGTCAATACCCTTAACTTTTCTTGGCGCCATTTTTCTTACTACTGACTTTTTTTTAGGGTAAAACTCGTTCCAGAAATTTCTAAATGGCATGGAGGGGATGAAATAGCATTCTTGTGAATGTGTAGAAGAAGAAAAAGTGTATAACATATCTATGAGCAGCAAAATAAATTAAAAATGTGTTTTTTCAATCTCTGCACTGCACGACCACAGGTCATCATACGATTTTAGTGCTTAAGAACGTCATGTGACCTCAGCTCATCATCCGATTTAAATGGGTTAAAATCTAATTTTCCTTGCTTCTAGTGAATGTTGGTCAGTAAAGACTATGATCAAAATTAAAAATTAAATTGTACCTGTTGGTAGGTGCCGTCATTCTCAACTTTTAAAATATTGTATATAAAATTAACTGGAGCACTTTTGGAAGTTATCTTCCATCATCTGCAGGTTGAGCTTCCGCTACTCATTGTTGTTGTGTACGGTGATGTATACTCCAACTGTTTGTAGCAGCAACTGACTTGTTTTCGACGATCTTGTATAATGGGTTTGACTGGGGTGCGTTCTCATTGAGAAGTGAGGTGTTGTTTGTTTCTTTTAATATTTTGGGGTCTTCAAATATATTCCAGCTAGGATAACATATTTAAAGACCTCAAAATTATAAAAGAAACAAACAACACCTCACTTCTTAATGAGAACACACCCCAGTCAAACCCATTATACCGATTCCGATTGAGGGTCTTTCCACTTTTTCAGCGGTTGCCCTTTTACCAGCCGGCTGCTGGCCCTTCACATCCACATGTGTCAATCACAGAGGTAGATGATCAACAGCCAGTGTAGGGGTGACATGTGGTTAGCATGTTGAGTCCCCCAGCCGTTATAGCTGGTTCCTCAACCTGGAGCCGCTACTTATTGTAGCTACCCAATTGCCTCACGATGCTGGGTGGGCACCGGTCCCATACTGGCCGAAATACCATGAGAAAATTTCTTCCCCCATGGAGACTCGAACCAGCACAAGTCCCGTAGCTCTGCACCAAGGCTTCCTACCTTAACCGCTCGGCTACGGCGCGGGACACCCATTATACGAGATCGTCAAAAACAAGTCAGTTGCTGCTACAAACAGTTGGAGTATACATCACCGTACACAACAACAAGTAACGGAAACTCAACCTGCAGAAGATGGAAGATAACTTCCGAAAGCGCTCGAGTTAATTTTATATACAATATATTAACGAAGTTCAGGACGACAGCACTTACCAACAGGTACAATTTAATTTTTAACTTTCATCATATGACTTCACCTAAACGGAATTTGATATGAATTTCACTAGTATTGAATAAAGGCTATACCTGCAATTCCCATGTGGGGACAAGGGTCCTACACAGATAAACTAATTTATTTACGCTTATTTCTATAAAGATCCTAATGAGTGAAATGGGGACATCACCATAAAGAGATGCCTAGTAAGCAACTAAGGTATCTGTTGTTGGACCGATGAACCTCTCAATCATTCAACTTCCATGGAAATTTCAAAATGAATTAATATATCTTTTTTAGTTTTTCAAAATATTAAGAAAAAAGATAATGAATTTTGAATTTTTCTTCTTTTTAGTTTTTTTTACTTAAAAAAACTAAAATCAACTAATTTAGAATTTTTTTTCATAATTTTTCATACTTTTAAAAAAATTAATGGATTTTGAAATTCTTGAGATATTTGATTTCATTGGGAGGTTCATTGGTCCACCAATAGATAGGGTAAGAAGCAGTGCTCCTGGTAACAGAACATCAGTCGTGTAACTACTGAAGATGTAACCACTAAAGTTACTAACCTGCTCTAATTAGAAGACAGGATATGAGGGGAGTTGTAAAGAATTTTATTTTAAATTTTAAATTGAAGTTTTACAAAGTATTGGCGGTTCCTAAGACAAGTAAAAGGATGTACAAGACTTGATAGAACAAGAAATGAGGATATAAGAGAAGAATTGAAAGTACAGCCTTTATTGGATAAAGTCACGAATTACAGACAGAAATGGATTGATCACATGGATGGAATGAGTAAGGAGAGATATCCATTGTTAGCAAGAAATTATCAAGCAAGAGGAAGACGTGATGTTGGAAGACCTAGAAGACATTGGGCTGATGCAATATGAAGTCGGAACGGGCAATTGTCTAATCCCTGGAGTGATGATGATGATGACAAAGTATTGGCAATTCCATCTCTTATCTATGGATGTGAATCTGGACATTAACCTTTTCACTGCTGAGATATTTCCAGCCTTTAAAACCCTCCTTGCTCAATGCAGGGAGAAATATGGAAAAAGTTTATTTAGGTTCCTAAGAGATGGCACTATATGCCTGCTTAGTTTGAAAGCAATGCAATGCATATTATATAACTAGCAGGTGTTTGAAGTTGAGAATGGATATACACACCCATAGCACGGCAAGCATTTTCTTTGTCAACGCATATACCCGTTCGTAGCAGTGTAAAGGTTAACAAAGGCAGATAGTAAACAAATAGAGGCTGCAGAAATGAAGATGTTGAGAGCAATAGCAGGATACCAAAGGACCGATAAAAAGAAAAACGAAGATATAAGAACAAAACTTAATATATTTAATGTCTGTGAAAGAATAAAATATTATCAAAATGCTTATCTTCAGCACATATTACAAATGAATGAACAGCACATACCAAGAAGAATGTATAATTATAAACCAAAAGGGAGAAGAATGTTGGGAAGACCATTGAAGAGATGGAAGGACCAATTCGACCTATAATGAGATCGGAACAGGCCATTGGGCTTAATCCTTTGTTGATGATGATGAAATTAAACCTCAGTGATATTTCCTGTAAAATTTCAACTAAGATATTATTTTAATGGGAAAAGTGGATTAAATTTTAATAAGAGGCACTAATTTTGGCTTGAATCCTAACATCTTGTGTGTGTGTGTGTGTGTGTGTGTGTGTGTGTGTGTGTGTGTGTGATTAAGAAAGGTTTCTTGGAAAAACAGTAGTTTACCTTTCCCAATATATTTTCTCTAAGTTCTACAGAATAACAGTGCATGCACATGACTATAGAGTTGTCGCTAGATGGAACCACATATCTTTTAAGTCTTACAAAATTTTATAGGACTGTTGCTAGATGGCAGCATGTGACAAATTGGAATGACCAACTTTTGAAATAAATTCCCAAATGTTTATAATAAATGGATGTATGCCAATTTCTCCCTTCCTAACCTAACAAAATAAATTACATGCATATTATTTACTGAAGTTTACACTAACATGATGCACATTAACACTAACCTAACAAAATAGTGTATTTGAGTTGTTGATGGTGGCAACATTGTAAGAGGAGGAAAAATAGCAAGTGAGTATAACAATATTGTCTAAGAATATTGAAATGTGTTTTGCATAAATAAATAAATACGTAAAAGTTGTAAAATAATGTTATAAGGAACGTTGAAAAATGTTTAAAATATTACAAAATACTAGTAAAGACAGAAGAAGTACGTAGAGCAACAGTATAACAAGAATATACTATGGAAAGGTAATGTACAGTTGAGCTGGTTTCTTAATAATTCCTTGCATGTGTGATAATTTTAAAATGTCAGAATCAGTAGCCAGAGGCCAACCTTGAATCCATGATGCAGAAAACACAAGAAACCTTTCTCTTAATCATAATATCCACAAAAATCTACTATATATATATAAAGTGACTCCTATACAGCCCTTCAGAGGCCTTTGAGGTAGGAGTTTTTCTCCCATCTTTATAGACTATCAGCACGAGATGTCAGCCAGGTTGTCTACCCTGTTTGACGGTCTCCTTTACTCCCAGATCAAGCGTCCAGTACTCATTTCAATTAGAGGCTGAGTCTACCCTACGGTCATGGTACAGTCAGAAGGTTTGGACAATTTTAAAAATCCTGACCCACTGGGAATCGAACCCCGACAGTCCGGCTTGTAGCATATTGCCTTAACCGACTACACTATGGCATGCTCCCATATACAGTATATATATATATATATATATATATGTGCGTGTGTGTGTGTGTAAAGCAACAGGAAGCTACCACACCTACAATTCCCTAGTAAAGCTGCAAGTATAGCATGAAAATACTATGAATGCAGTGAAGAACTTGCCTTCGGGCAGAATTACTGTGGATGTATGTATGTGTGTATATATATATATATATATATATATATATATATATATAAAGTTTTAACTCTGTATATGTCTTGACAATTGAGAAAATTGTAAGTTTGTGATCAGCACTGGGACTTTAACTCGGAACTTCCCGAAAACAAGCCTCAAAACGCTGTCTTGACAAGTAAAAAAAAAAAAAAAAAAACTCAGGTTGATCTGAATCCCGGACTTCCTAATTCAACTCTCAAAATCAGACTTGACGAATGTGAGAAAAAAAAGTTAGAGTCGGCACTGGGGCTTGAACTCGGGGCCTAACGAATACGAATCTCAAAATTTATAATTTCACAATTAAGGAAAACTACGAAAAAACATAAGGTTGGTCGGCTCCGAGGCTTGAACGCGGGACCTCCGAGTACTAGTCTCAAACATTGCCTAGATAATTTACGAGAAAAAAAAAGTGTCTGTCGAGTTGTGTTCGGAAACTTGAACTCGGGACCTCCCGAATACTATTGATGCAATAAGGATTTTTTTCTACTAAAATTAGAATGTAGCCCGGTAAATTACCAATGTACAATACGGTATATTTAGTGAAATATTTTACCTTGAGTCGAACCGCCATACATCTTGCTGTTGTGCATTCTAATTTATTAAAAAAATCGGGATTCAGCGGAATAATTTAAGGAAGGAACTTAAAAAATAATCGCGTATTTCGGACCCGTCAGGAAAGCAAAAAGGCGGTCATTTTGAAATCTTTTCTCCCACGACTTGTAATATGCTCTCCGATTGGTCGATGACTAAAGAGCGGTTATTTTTAAATCTTCTCTGCAATTGGCTCGAAGGTTCAGGGCATAAGTAAACTACGTCCAGCATGTCGTTTGGATGAAACAAAATGCTAAAAATCATTAATCCATACAAACTCGCCTGACATTTTAAACAAATTAGGAAATAATAAGATATACCCACATAAGCTGCACGTACAATACAATTTACAAAAAAAATCCACGGTGCGACATGCCTAGAATTCCCTTAGCCTACCAGCCGTCTGCTGGCTTCACATCCACATGTTAATCACAGAAGTGGACGATCATCCATAATAGCTATCTTTCAATCTTACCCGATAATTATTGCAGCTACATACATTCCTCGCGATTCTTGTTGGGCGCCGGTTCCATTTTGGCGTAAATTTTAACTAACTCACTGGCATTATGCGCTAAATCGTTGGGCAACGCGGGGATAATGAAATTTGTTATTAAAAGTGATCCCACAACAGGCCCGGAGGCCCTTGGGGTAGTAGGAGGATAAGGCTCCCACTTTTTCAAGACAATCGGCACTTTATATCAGCCAGGTTGTCAGCCCTGCGTGACGGCCGCCTTTACCCCCAGAACAAGCGCCTGGTACTCATTTACGTTAGAGGCTGAGTCGACCCCAGGGCCATAATGCCGCCAGAGGGTTTGGGTCAGTTTAAAAATCCTGACCCCAACGGGACTTGAACCCTCGACCCTCCGGCTTGTAGCTCAGTGCCTTAACCACTACGCTACTGCGTGCCCCCAATTTGTTATCATTAGGGCTCGGAAGTTGAGGACCTATCAAAGTCCTATAAAATACCTAAAAAAAGCTAAATATATCCTTAAATAGACCTAAAAACTGAAGAAGAAAAAGAACGTAAAAAAAAGGCAATTAAAATTAAATAATGATTTTAGTTTTAACTGCATTTTAATGAACATAATAAAGTTTAAAAAGCACAACATTCTAGTAAAATGCGACATACATTGTGAAAAAAAATCTATGACTGAAAATCTTTCTTCTTTCATACTTTTTTCTTTTCATTTTTTTAAATTCAACATCGTTTGAAAAAGGATGTTTGTGTTCATTATAAATAAAATTTATGGAATATATATAGAATAAATTATTTTTCCTATCTAGAATGAGTTTAGCGAACCCGCAATGGATATCAGGCGGTCAGTAGGCTGGTTAGAAGTAACGTGATATTTTGTAAGGGAAGACGAACACAGGGACATGTTCCTAGGAACAACGAATGTTAGGACTTTATCAATGGTATTAATAAGCTGTTAGTTTATGCTGATGATGTATTATTGGCCGATACCGAGGAGATACTAAAGGACAACACGCACACACTGTTGAGTAACACTAAGCAATTAGGACTGGAAGTAAATATCAATAAAACTAAATATATGGTCTCACGTAGAAATTCATTATATAATGGAAATGGACAGCTAATGACAAATGAGCGAAATTTTGAGGAAGTGGCTGAATTCAAATACCTAGGAACAATAATCAGAAACAGGAATGAGATACACAAAGAAATTAAACATAGGCTCAATTCTGAAAATGCGTGCTATTATGCATTGCATAGACTCTTAATGTCCCAACTCCTTTCAAAAAACATTAAACTGAAAATATATAAAGCTATTATTCTATCAGTTATATTATATGGGTGCGAAACATGGACTCTTACTTTAAGGGAGGAAAGGAGTTTACAAGTATTTGAGAATAAAGTACTTAGGAAAATGTTTGGACCAAAGAGAGATGAACAGACAGGTGAATGGAGAAGACTACATAACAATGAACTACATGGTCTTTATAGGAAGCCGGATATAATAAGAACAGTTAAGTCTCAGACTGCGATGGGCAGGGCATGTAGCACGCATGGGGAATGAAAGACTTGCATGGAAGCTTCTTGTAGGAAAGCCAGTGGGAAAACGCGCAGTTGGTAGACCAAGAATGAGGTGGGAGAATAACATTAACTATGATTTGAGGGAAGTAGATTATGCGGGGAATGATTGGAAGGCATTACCTCAGGATAGGGATGTATGGAGAGCTTATGTCCGCGCGGCCATGAACCTACGGGTTCGATAGTGCCAGTGAGTAAGTAATTTCTCGCGGAACAAAAATGTTTGCAATGTGAAAAGTTATTTGTAAATTAAAACTAATGTTTTTAAAAGAAGTTGGAATTGAGACTAGACTTCGCGGATTCTTAAAGTATCAAGTGGTAGTCAAAAGAAGGTAAAGTTACAAAAAAAAGTCGCTAAGACCTAAAAAAAAGGCTAGAAAAGGACCGATAAGCCAGAAGAAGTAAAAAAAAAAAAGAAAAATAAAGCCCACCATTTTCTGGCCTATAACAAATATATATATATATATATATATATATATAATATATATATATATATATATATTCGGATTCGTCTTCAGATATAAAATTAAATTTCTGAACTTCCGAGTCATATTTATCACAGCGAGCGGAGTTTGTTTTTGTTTCTCAATACCAATGACTTACTTTGTACTGGTAACTGGCCGTACTAATCCCTAAGTAGAGCTATCCGGAGGGGTGGGAGGGCATACAACATGCCTGCATTACCTATCGGGCGACTCTTCTGTTGTATAAATGTTACGAAGCAATATAAGGTAAATAATACAATAAAGTATACTTGGTTTTCCATTGTTTGCAAAGTAATGAAACTTTTAAGACAAAGATTATCCTATCGCATGCACATTTGTTTTCGTTTTGGTTGACATTTCACTACACGTAATGCCGGTACGCACAATATCAACTACCGACGTACTCTACAAAAACTGCATTTATTACTAAATGAAACATTGTTTATTGGGTCTGTCTTTCTACAGAAGAGCTCTCTTCATAGCCTCATAGGCATGCATTTATTTATGCATATTTGGTCATTTATATGTGACAGAGCATATTAACTCACTGACACTATCGAACCCGTAGGTCCATGGCCGCGCGGACGTAAGCTCTCCATACATCCCTATCCTGAACTAATGTTTTCAATCATTCCTGCACAATCCACTTCTCCAATTATGGGTAATGTTATACTATTATACGAGTAAGCATTTTCCCTCATAGGGACTCGAACCAACGTATGTCTCGTAGCTTTGCACCAAGGCATGATGCGCGAAATCGCTGGGCTACGGCGCGGGGATAATGAAATTTATCTTAGAGCTCGGAAGTTGGGGAACTATCAAATTCCTATAAGATACCTATAAAAATACCTAAATAGGTAATTAAAAAATACCTAAAAACTGAAGGGGGGGAAAAAAAAAGACGTAAAAAGGCAATTAAAGTCCACCGCTGGGGTCTCGAGGTAGCGTGCTGCCTTGTCATGCAGCGGGCCCGGGTTCGATCCCCGGTCAGGGCAGTTTTTCTGGGCGAGGTTTTATCGGGGTTTTCCTCACCTGTAAGACAAATGTCAGGAAAACTTTAAGGCCCAAACGGTCCACGAAATCATATGGTCATCATCATCCTTATAACCATCATCATCCTTCACCGGTGTGGAAAGCAACGGGAAGCTACCACACCTATAATTCCTTAGTAAAGCTGTAAGCATAGAATGAAAACGCTATGATTGCAGTGAAGGACCTGCCTTTGGGCAGAATTACTATGGATGGAATGATTATAGTTTGAAGTGTTTTAATGAATATAACGAAGAAGTTTAAAAAGCACAAAATTCTAGTAAAATGCGACATACATTGTGAAAAAATAAATCGATAACTGAAAATCTTTCGTCTTTCATACTTTTTTCTTTTCATTTTTTTTTTAATTCAACATCGTTTGAAAAAGGATTTGTGTGTTCATTATAAATAAAGTTCTTGGATAATATAGAATAAAAGATTTTTCTCATCTAGAATGAATTCAGTAAACCCGCAATGGATATCAGGCGGTCAGTAGGCTGGTTAAAAATAACGTGATATTTTGTAAGGGTTTAATAATTTCTCGCGGAACAAAAATGTTTGCAATGTGAAAAGCTATTTGTAAAGTAAAACTAATGTTTTTAAAATAAGTTGGAATTGAGACTAAACTTCGTGGATTCTTGAATTATTCAAATGGTATAAATGTAGTCAAAAGAAGGTAAAATTACAAAAAAAAAAAAAAGTCGTTAAGACCTAAAAATGGCTAGAAAAGGACCAATAAGCCAGAAGAAGTAAAAAAGGGACAAATAAAACCCACCATTTTATAGCCTATAATGACAAACATATATGGTATGATAAGAAAAATAAATGCCTGGACGGGATTCGAACCCGGATCTCTGAGTCTGTACCTCAGCGTGATATCGATTACACTACCAGGCGAATCCAATTCAAACACTTATTTTTCTTATATATGTATTATATTCTCCATTATTACTAGATGTCGCGATTACTAGATTCGCCTGGTAGTGTAATGGATATCACGCTGAGGTACAGACTCAGAGATCCGGGTTCGAATCCCGTCCAGGCATTTATTTTTCTTATACCATATTAAGCTTGCATTGCTCAATGTTAAATATTTAATTATAACATATATATATATATATATATATATATATATATATATATATATATATATATATGTGTGTGTGTGTAGTTGGGATTCGTCTTCAGATATAAAATAAAAATATTTTTTCTGAACTTCCGAGTCATATTTATCACAACGAGCGGAGTTTGTTTTTGTTCCATAATACCAATGACTTTTACTAGTAACAGACCGTACTAGAGCTATCTGGAGGGGTTGGGGGGTGTATCAACACGTCTGCATTATCTATCGGGCAACTCTTCTGTTGTATAAACGTTATGAAGCAATATAAGGTAAACACTACAATAAAGTATACTTGGTTTTGCCTCATAGGTATGCACTTATTTATGCATATTTGGTCATTTATTTGTGACAGAGCATATTAACTCACTGACACTATCGAACCCGTAGGTCCATGGCCACGCGGACGTAAGCTCTCCATACATCCCTATCCTGAACTAATGTTTTTCAATCGTTCCCTGTATAATCTACTTCTCTCAAATCATAGTTAATGTTATTCCCCCATCTCATTCTTGATCTACCAATTGGGTGTTTTCCCTCTGGTTTTCCTGCAAGAATCTTCCATGCACATCTTTCATTGCCATTAGTGCCACATGTCCCGCTCATCACAGCCTACGAGACTCAACTGTTATTATATCTGGCTTCCTATAAAGGCCATGTAGTTCACTGTTATGTAGTCTTCCCCATTCACCTGTCTGCTCATCTCTCTTTGGTTCAAAAAAGAATTCTAAGAACTTTATTCTCAAATACACGTAATTTCTTTCCTCCCTTAAAGTAAGAGTCCATGTTTCACATCCATATAATGTAACTGGTAGAATAACAGTTTTATATATTTTTAGTTTAACGATTTTTGAAAGGAGTTGGGGAAAATATGGCCTAGAAAAGCTACGGATTGTATTATTTTTCTTTTGATAATTAAAATGTGTGGTATACAGTTACATTGCGATGAAACAAATATGACGGCTGATAGTGCCAATTTTAATTTTTTTTTTAAATTTTGGGTTCCAGGTAAACACCCCCCCCCACACTTCTAAATAGATTTTTTTTTTTGGAAATACCTTCTTCGTTTTATTATAATTAGTTTGATCTCAAATATTCTAAAATTGCAAGGCAATAGGTTGATTTTTAATTTTGAGTTGAGGTGAACTCCTACTCCTAACTGTCCGATTTCGATAGTTAACGAACTCCACCTTACTTTTTTGAAAAAAAAAGTTATTTACTGTAAATTGTCTGGAATGGAAACTCCTTGCAGAAAAACCAAATGTAAGGCTCTCGGTAGGTAGGCCAAGAAAGAGGCGAGATAACATTAATAATACTTTGAGAGAGGTAAATTATACAGGGGATGATTGGAAAACAGTTCAGGATAGGGATATGTGGACAACTTAAGTCCACGTGGGTATGGAACTCCGATTGAATAGGTCCAAAGAATTAGTTACATGCCTAGTTTGGTTGTACTATATTGTTTTACTCTGTGTATATTTCGTCTTTTTTAACCAAAAATTACAATTTACAAAATTCGTTCCGTCACAGGACTAAATAAATCTTCGAAAAAATGTACCAGAACAACGAGAAAAGTCAAAATTATATATATATATATATATATATATATAACTTTATATCCAATAAATTACATATTAATTATTTTAATTATAACTAGTTTAATTAACGTAATTTATTTTATTACCGAGCGAGTTGACTCAAGCTGTAGCGTTTGAGACTCGTATTGGGAGGTCCCGGGTTCAAATCCCAGTGCCGATAAACCTGATTGAGATTCTTCCTGGTTTTCCTCAAACGTTAAGGAAAGTGCCGAGTTTTAATTGAATAATTTTACATTCTTCATTTCATAGCATCATTCAATGCAAATAAAATAATATTTAAATGGGCTTATATTAAATGAAAGGACGCTACGTGACCTGGATGTTAAAAGCGTCTTTAAATAAAAAAAGTACGTTAATTTCATAATTCTGCATCCATTTTATTATTAGAGTGGATATTATGTTACCTATTTTTAAAACTTATTTTACAATTTTATTGTCACTTAAGCGCCTAAATCTGAGGTCTTAACAATGGCGGTAATTTTAAGCGTTCTCGTTCATGTAAGCCGAATAAAAATGGCTTTCATAGAAGAAGCCTTTTGCCTTCTCTTGATCGATCGAGAAAAAAATCTATGCCGAATATAGTAATAGCTTTAAATAGGTTTATAACATTTGAAGCACTGAAACAATTTAAACAAATATATTTTAAATATAATTCTCAGTCGATATACATTGAACACTTTGTCTTGTTAAATAAGATAAATTACATAAATTAAAATTTGAAAATTATTCTAACTCTTTAAACTAAATAAGTGTAAAGGATTACGTAAAGAGTTCTCAATAATTTGTGCAATTTACTCTGGACATGCCATAATCCAATCAACAAGTCATTGTCATACAAGAAAAAAATGAATATTAGATATTCAATAGTAGATTGTATAAGATAAAATTATCTAATTCAGTGAGGATACGAGTTTCTGTATAATTTAGTTCTCTGGAGTTATGGCCTTTCATATTAGCTGATTTATATTTTAAAATACGAAAGATAAATTTTATTATCAGCATGTACAAAACTTAAAACATTCAATTATGATTTGTATTTATTTATGTGACAAACATAATACTCACAAAATAAAATGATTCGCTGTGCCCTGAAGGTATTTCTTCTTAAAATTACGACACACAATAAAATCCCGCACATACTCTTGAACCTGTTGCATCTGGCGGCCTCCAAAGTAGAAATAAGAATCACGGAACAAATACAAGTCTATATCTGGTTTCAAGTAGCACCCTATTGAATGTTGGGTAATTGAAAAGAATATAGTCGATCCAAGGATTAAGAGATCTTACGTCATTGACATCTTCATTAGAGAAATTTTAAACACACCTCTTATTGCGCGCCATCTATATTCCATTAGGTAATCTAATTTATTTGTAAGATGGCAGCACAATTTCGATTATTGTTGATAAGCGACAAGGCCGAGGATTTCTGATAGAATGCTATCTGGCGCGAAAAGTTAAAACTATTTCTATACAGCTGTTTCACATAATTATATATTATAATGTCTACATTATTTTATTAATCCTACAGAAAACCCAATAAAATTATCTATCACATATTTAGACATAACGCATGATATATAAAAATTGTACGTTACAATATTCGGCATTAACTAACTCACTGGCTCTACCGAACTCGTAGGTCCATGGCCGCGCGGATATAAACTCTCCATACATCCATATCCCCAGCTAATGTTTTCCAATCCTCCCCTATATAATCTACCTCCCTCAAATCATGGACGTTATTCTCCCACCGTATTCTTGGTCTACCATCTGGATGTTTTCCCTCTGGTTTTTCTACAAGAAACTTCCACACACTTCTTTCATCCCCATTTGTGCCACATGTCCTGCCCATTGCAGACTATGAGTCTTCTTATTGTATCTGGCTTCCTATACTTACCATGTAGCTGCTATTCCTTAGTTTGCTCCATTCGTCTCTTTTGGGTCCCAAAATTTTCCTAAAAACTTTATTTTCAGGGGCACGCCGTAGCATAGTGGTTAAGGCACTGCGCTACAAGCCGGAAGGTCGAAGGTTCGAGTCCCGGTGGGATCAGAATTTTTAAACTGACCCAAACCCTCTGGCGGCACTATGGCCCTGGGGTCGACTCAGCCTCTAACGGAAATGAGTACCAGACGCTTGTTCTTGGGGTAAAGGCGGCCGTCACGCAGGGCTGACATCAAGTGCCGACTGTCTAGAAAAGTGAGAGTCTTAACCAGTGGTTAAGGCACTGCGCTACAAGCCGGAAGGTCGAGGGTTCGAGTCCCGGTGGGGGTCAGGATTTTTAAACTGACCCAAACCCTCTGGCGGCACTATGGCCCTGGGGTCGATTCAGCCTCTAACGTAAATGAGTACCAGACGCTTGTTCTTGGGGTAAAGGCGGCCGTCACGCAGGGTTGACAACCCGGCGGGCATCAAGTGCTGTCTAGAAAAGTGGGAGCCTTAACCTCCCACTACCCCAAGCGCCTCCTGAGGCCTGCAGTGGGATCACTTTACTTTACTTTATTTTCAAATACTCAATCTTAAGATAAATTAAAATGTTTCATACCTCTCCTCATAACCAGGTATGACATAAGATGCAACAGATTCATCTTATTTATTATGTACACGATTGTATTCAGCGTTGTTCAAATATTAAAAGAATTGGTAATTAACTAACTCACTGGCACTATCGAACCCATAGGTTCATGGTCGTGCGGACATAAGCTCTACATATATCCCTATCCTGAGCCAATATTTTCCAATCATCCCCTGTATAATCTACTTCCCTCAAAACATAGTTATTCTCTCACCTCATTCTTGGTCTACCAATTGGGCGTTTACCCTCTGGTTTTCCTACAAGAAGCTTCCATGCACATATTTCATTCTCCATTCATGCCACATGTCCTGCCCATCGCAGTCTTCGAGACTTAACTGTTCTCATTATATCTGGCTTTCTATAAAGACCGTGTAATTCACTGTTATGCAGTCTTCTCCATTCACCTGTCTGTTCATCTCTCTTTGGTCCAAAAATTTTCCTAAGAACTTTATTCTCAAATACTCGTAATCTCCCTTAAAGTAAGAGTCCATGTTTTGCATCCATATAACTGGTAGAATAATAGTTTTATATATTTTCAGTTTAACGTTTTTTGAAAGAAGTTGGGAAGTCAAGAGTCTCTGCAATGCATAATAGCACGCATTTCCAGAATTGAGCCTATGTTTAATTTCTTTGTGCATCTCATTCCTATTTGTGAGTATTGTTCCTAGGTACCTGAATTCAGCCACTTCCTCAAAATTTCCCTCATTTGTTATTAGCTGTCCATTTCCATTATATAATGTATATTAAAATAATTGGTATGAACAATAATTTTTATTAAAAACCATAATCCATTTCTTTCCTGAAAAATTGTTTCCTTCTGGGAAAAACTGCACTTAAACTAGCGTGAAATATTTTCAAGAAAAACTGCACTTAAACTAGTGTGAAATATTTTCAAAGTCCTATAGAACAACAGTGCGCATGTGCCAGAGTTTATAGAGCCACAATCAAACCACATGTTTTTAGTACTAATTTCATTCATCTCGAAAAAAGCCGTACTGGCATTTATAATGTAATGTATAATTCCCAAATATGTCTTCTTAATATAGGATAATAATAAGATAGAAGCAAAGGCTTCATAGCATTTGGTGAGTGGGAATTACAATGTATGTAGAAAAAAATTTGCATTTAGATTGGTACTTGCTCAGGTAATAGAGCACTTGGTCTAGAGAACCAAGGGTCCCGGGTTCAAGTCCTGGTCTGAGAGTATAATTTTTCTCTTCAAATATGGTTTATCCATCATTGATATGTATGAAATTAATAATAAAAAATCATCAAACCTAATGTTATTAGAAAGCATCCTAAGCCGAATCCTAACAAAAGATTTATTTCTTTTTTAAATACACCTGTCTTACATTCTGCTAATTTACCTCATTCAACTATTGAAGTTCCGAATAAGAAAGATGCTTTGCTGCATTCAGGAGCATCAAATTTCCATGGTACGGCAGAAATTTCTTTCTAACATGACTATTAAACTTCAATGCCAAATTTGTATGAAGTGTCACTCAGTTAGTAATCAAAAATTTTTCTTGGAAAAGATGGTTCAATTACATCTTAAGATAGGTAAATTTTCATGGACTGAGTATTTTTATACTGCTCCTAATCTTCCAGTTGGAATGATTTTGGGATTTTATGAAACTCACTAGTATTATAATTGATTTTTAAAACTGTTAATGTAGTTTCAAATTCGCTTGTGAGGTCCTAATCCCATTTATAGCTTATCATAAGTAATGCCACGAGTGATTTCCAAATTATCGATTAATTCACGACTCACAAAGTGAGGAGTGAATTTATCTAGAGAATTTGGAAATCAAGAGTGGCATTTGTTAGGACTATTTAACAAATAAAATTAAGCTGTTTACTCACATATCATTATTTAACTATAGTTATTTTAAAATATTTATATATTTAATATAAACGGCGATGTTTGAAAACAAATGTGAAATTATTGGTACGCTTCTTTTGTTCTCACTGCAACCAGATCTTATTATTTATTGCCAAAGGATTGCAATATTGTAAGAATGCACCCTAGTGGAGAAATTTATAATCAACCTAATAGGTATTAATTAATTTCTGATGTCCTATGATGTAAATATGTCAATTATATTTTTCTGTAATGTCATTTCCTGGAAAATAATTTGTTGAAGAAAGTGCATACATTGTTTTTTTTTCTTTTCTTTTGTGTGGTATAATCAATTGTTACAAATGTTTTTATATTATCTCTCGCATTCACTTTCTGTTGACATTCATGCACTATATATACAATCTGGTAGCCGTATTTCTTAGTGAGTCAGTTGCTGCAAAATTATGCTATGACCTATTCAGAATATTAAAAAGGAGGTGCTTTCTTTATTATGATAAACTTTAGTTGGTAAATTTTAGGTGAAACACGACTGTGATTGGTTGTAAATAAAAACATCATTGAAATGTGATTGGTCATTGACTCCCATTTGAGGCATGAATTAAATAGTCTGCCAAAATGGGCATTCTTTTGGAAGAAAGTTTTTTCAAAAAAAAAAAAATGTGTGTTATGTCCTTGAATGTTTCAGGTGATAAAGATAAATTGTCAGAGTTGATAAACGAATTTCCAACTCTTTTCCCAAACCAAATTGGGAAGAGTTAAAGGCAGTTATTGTGAGTTAGAATTAATGCACAATATTCCCATACGCTTATGACCTTTTTCACTTTTCTCCTCTAAGTTACAACTTTTGTAAAATAAAGTTATTGGAACAGAGAGTTGTTCGACCTAGTCCTGCTGGTACCTAAGTCCAATGGGACTCAGAATTTGGTTGTGGACTATTGAAAGTTAAATAAGAAAGTTGTCTTAGACTGTTTTCCTTCACCTACCTTAGAATCAGCATTTCAGATTTTCCACGGAGCGATGTTCTACTGTTATTGATCTTCATTCAGCATTCTTCCAGATTCTGTTGGCTCCTCCTAATAGAAGATTTACGCCTAATGGGCTATATGAATTTAATAATAATAATAATAATAGCAGCTTTATTTTACCTGGCAGAGTTAAGGCCTTGTCTGCCACTCAACCAGATATGTTGCTCATGGGTCTGAGCAGTTTATAACACACAATGCATCTTTAGTTAGGGCAGGCTTTATTTCCTCTCAGAGGTATTCTTTCCAGAAAATGTTTTGTAACAAATCTCGGTACTGTATTGAGAGTTGAATGACATCTGGGAACCTTTCTTTCTATCCCACCCCAGGCTGTACAACTAACGCTTCTGCTGCATGGTCAATGCGAAACATATTTTGTGCTGAATTCTCTCTACAGGTAAGCACGCTGTTCAATTAGCAATGTTTAGAAGACTGAAAAATATTTTCATGTACTACTTTTTATTTTCTTCCTTTCCAACAAATATACACGTAACAAAATTGGTCTAACAGGTCTAAAGTGGGTCCAAGGGTATGCATGCGCAATATAGTTTTCATTGCAAACACACAACCTCTGCATATCAACTCCTCTCCCAACCTGCTCAAGCTGGACCTGCTAATTCGAGTAACCCAAATCAAGGTTGTGGTATAGAACCCCTTTGGCGATTTGGGTCGGAGAACTGATGGGAAGAGGGGGTCCTTTCTCTGGGATAAGAGACCCATGCTCGGGGAAACAAGAGTAAAGTCCACAACGACAATTAATTTTTAATAGGTTGGCAGAAGTGGCAACCCTCTAGATGGGGTTAGTACATCCAGGAGCTAGACCTAAAGCTTCGAGGTGGCAGCCTCACCAATGGTCTACTCTGCATAGCGTTGGTACCGCGATCAGAGGAAAACATATTACTCGTATTCTTCACAATGGAAAGATTTCGGACGTTCTCGGAAGAGATGGTCTTAGATCTATTAGTGAAGACGTAAAAGGCAACTCTTCCCTAAACCAGGAAGTGAAGAAGGTCTAAAGTGGTAAAGTGATCCCACTACAGGCCTCATGAGGTCCTTGGGGTAGTACGAGGATAAGACTCCCACTTTTTCTTGACAATCAGCACTTGATGTCAGCCCTGCATGACGGTCGCCTTTACCCCAGAACAAGCGTCTGGTACTCATTTCAGTTAGAGGCTTAGTCGACCATAGGGTCATAGTGCCTCCAGAAGGTTTGGGTCAGTTTAAAAATCCTGACCCACGACTCGAACCCTCGACCTTCCAGCTTGTTGCGCAGTGCCTTAACCACTACGCTATGGCATGAAGGCTCCTATATTTATATTATATATCTACAACATATTGTCTGAGCATATAATTTTTCTCTTCGAATATAACAGATTGTCGTTTCTTTTCCAGTTCCTCGTCTATCATTCTGTAATATTCTGACTCTGTTTATTTGTAGGGGCCATAGCGAAACACTGCCACTCACGAGCTAGTCTAACAGGACTGAACAGAGCCACTCATTCAAGTAAGAATTTCTTTCATAGTTAAATATGGGAAATAACATTATGAGGTTCTTAATTTGTAAATTAATGAGTCATTTTTTCACATCTTACCTCATATTTTATGTTTAAATATGAAATAAGATGTGAAAAAATGACTCATTAATTTAAGAATTTCTTTTGCAAGATTGGTGCATATAAGTGTCAGATATATCATTTGAAAGAAAAAACCCTCACCAACCCAGCTACATAAACAAAATTTTAAAGTTATATGGTTAAAAAAAAAAGCAGCAGCAGGACTCAGACTAATAGCCTCTATTAGTCATTCAAAATATCTTTGCAGGCGGAAGAATTACGAAGCTCTGTTTGTTGCTACACGTGATGTCACATAAGGCAGTGTATACTATCAGCATCCCACGTCCCATTCCCCTCTGCACTCATAGATAGCAGTGTCATGTGTTTTATTCCTGCATAAACATGACTGCAGTGCCCTCCGTCAACAACTGCACTTACTCCTTAAACGGGTAATAACACAGTGTACATAAACAATGAAAAATAAATAAATCAATCAAATCAAATAAATAAATTATATGTTAATTAAAAGCTTGAGATCTCCTCTATAAGACTGCATTTCACAAATTGTGTCTTTGTGTATTTTAACAAAGAGTGATAATAAATCAAACACGCTGGATGTACAACATGCTCGATCAGCGCTTCAAACTTGCCCACATTTAACAATAAATTACACAATTTGAAAATAAGTTACATTATTAATTTTATGTCCACTGCTGTGGTCTCGAGGTAGCGTGCTGCCTTGTCATGCAGCGGGCCTGGGTTCGATCCTCGGTCGGGACAGTTTTTCTGGGTGAGGTTTTTATCAGGGTTTTTCCTCACCTGTAAGACAAATGTCAGGAAAATTGTTTACGTTACGAGGTTTTCTTAATAAGAATCAAATGAATTGTGAATTCTTCTTACCTCACACATCTATGTAAGGCCCAAACGGTCCCAGAAATCATATGGCCACCACCATCATCATCCTTATCATTATCATCATCATCATCATCATCCTTCACCGGTGTGGAAAGCAACGGGAAGCTACCACACCTACAATTCCCTAGCAAAGCTGCAAGCATAGCATGAAAATGCTATGATTGCAGTGAAGTACCTGCCTTCGGGCAGAATTACTATGGATGGATCAAATAAAAGGGTATACTTTCCTTTATTGTATTTTATCAAATTATTTGAGTCTATAATATCTTACCTCAATATTAATGTTGATTTGTTCTTGAACATGTTTCGATTAGTCATGTAATCATGATCAGTATCATGGCCAGACTGGTTGGATTTATGTTGTAAACCCTAAACAATTTATAACATAAATACAACCAGTCTGACCATGATGCTGAGGATGATTAGAAGACTAATTGAAACATGTTCAAGTACAAATCAACATTAATATTGAGGTAAGATATACAGACTCAAAATAATTTGATTAAAAGAACCTCAAAATATTACTTCCTAAAATAAAATATTGTATTTAATCATTTATTTAGTCAAATCCTTTCCGAAAAATAAGAACTAGTTTCAGTAAAGAAATCATGCAGGCAATGCACGTCACTCCACACTGTTGAGTTAAGGCATCCTACCTTCCTAGATAATTGGCAAGAGATGTCAGCCCTCCAGGATCAGCTTTATCCCCAGAACATACATGTGGTACTCATTTCTGTTAAAGTTCTAGTTACCCCAGAGCCAGTTGCCACCAGAAAGTCTAGGCCAGATTATAAATACTGACCCCTATTAGGAATTGAACATGTGACCTTGCTTTAATCAACTATGCTACAATTTGACCCTATTTACACAAAACAAGGCGTAATAATATTTAATTAAGTTATGTAGGTAGGAACTAACACTATGAGGTTTATTTTAATTTGTGTTGAGTTGCTTTTGACTCACCTCATACTTCTTAACTCCCTCGCAGACTCGAGTTTCTTCACTGCATTTGTGACATTCTCAATGCTGTATCATGTTCAGAACTGACGCCCATCGGGGCCTCCTCTCCTGCAGACTGACCTTCGCGCCATCTGATGGCTGAACGGCAAACTTCCAAACCAATCCCCTCTCCTTATCACCGGGTATTTCAAAATTCATAGTCATGTTTTTATTCTTGCATATGTAAATTCATCTCCTTATCACCGGGTATTTCAAAATTCATAGTCATGTTTTTATTCTTGCATATGTAAATTCATCTCCTTATCACCGGGTATTTCAAAATTCATAGTCATGTTTTTATTCTTGCATATGTAAATTCATCTCCTTATCACCGGGTATTTCAAATTCATAGTCATGTTTTTATTCTTGCATATGTAAATTCATCTCCTTATCACCGGGTATTTCAAAATTCATAGTCATGTTTTTATTCTTGCATATGTAAATTCATCTCCTTATCACCGGGTATTTCAAAATTCATAGTCATGTTTTTATTCTTGCATATGTAAATTCATCTCCTTATCACCGGGTATTTCAAAATTCATAGTCATGTTTTTATTCTTGTATATGTAAATTCATCTCCTTATCACCGGGTATTTCAAAATTCATAGTCATGTTTTTATTCTTGCACATGTAAATTTACATGTGCAAGAATAAAAACATAACAATGAATTTTGAAATACCAGGTGATAAGGAGAGGGGATTGATTTGGAAGTTCGTTGGTCAGCCATCAGATGGCGCAGAGGTCAGTCTGCAGGAGAGGAGGCCGTTGGATGTCAGTTGTGAACACGATACAGCATTGAGAATGTCAGAAATGCAGTGAAGAAACTCGAGTCTGTGATGGAGTTAAGAAGTACGAGATGAGTCAAAAACAACTCAACACAAATTTTAATAATATTTATCTGGAATATATTGAAATTTTTAACAATGTCAAAAATTATATAAAAATTAGTTTTTATTACTTCAAATTAATTACAAGTACATTTAAAATTAAGTCTTAATATTTTCACATGAGTTAATGAACAAATTTGAGTTTTCGTTATATTTTTAATAATAAGTTTCAAGGAACAAAGATTAAGTCTAGTAAGTATTCAAACATATAATAAAATAATAGATTTAAAACACAAGATAGATGTTAAAGAGAGTCGCATATATTAAAGATTCATCTTATAGCAGAGGTGGTCTCCCTTATAACCTGTAAATATAAAAAAAAACAAACAGTTTTAATATGGTAAGGTATGGAAAATCAATGTCATGGCATACAAGAGATCATATGGGCCAACAAAAATGGTTTTGATATAAACATATAAAAAACGGTACAAATGGTATTCAGGAAGGGTGGTCGACTGGTAGATAGCAACCACATACAACTGCAGGGCAACCCGTTGCAAATCACAAACGCCTTTAAATATCTAGGAGTAACACTCCAAACAACAGCCAAATCCTTCAGAATGCATACGAAAGAGAGAGCGGCAGCTGCTATAGTTGCCACATACATCACACAACTGTCACTTGCAACAGCCATGAAACTTTTTGAGGCCAAAATACTTCCCATCTTAACATATGGAATAGAAATCATTTGGACTGACCTCAGTTACGGAGACAAACACCTTAGAAAAAGTGAAAGCAAGATTCTTAAAAGCAGCAATGGGGATCTCGAAATTTGCTCCATCCAGACTTGCATATGAATTAGCACGGGAAACTTTCCTCATGGAAGATCTACGCACGAAGTTCCTGCTACCAGCTACTAAACAGGAAACTGCATTGAAGAAAATAAGACAAAAGAAATACCAGACGATTTTTATGCAACAGATGCAATGATCAATCGAGACTGGACTGGACCAAACAACAACTTTTAGTTATACAACATACATTCTCCTAAGTATTGCTAGGTCTTTCCAAATAGTCTTTTTTCCAAGGGGCACTCAATAAAAAAATTGAAAGAATTCCTATTGTCAAATCCAACTGAAAATTCAAGAAATGGCCATACTAAGAAAATAATATTAACTCTGTGGTTATAGCAGGATTTTAATATCATAATAAGTATGGAAGTTAAAATATAATGGAAGTTAAAGTTAATAATTTTGTATTTTAAAATTCTTTTAATATTTAAATATAACTTAAATAAAGAAAAACATCTAAATAATTCATTGTTGAATAAAAATGTCTCAGTAACAATTAAAGAAATTGTATTACATAACAGTCTTTCTAAATAATGCTTTTAAAAATTATTTTAAGTCATTGTCAGAATTATAAAGCTTTCTGTTATAACTGTAATAAGAACACCTGCTTAACTTGATATTTTTAAATTAAAGTATACTGAACTCTGATTGGATGTTAAAACAATTAACTTTTTGATTTAACAAATCAAATTTAAACATTATATTAACCAATAGAATTTAAACTTAATATCATGTGATGTAATAATGTTCTTTAAAATTATAAAAGAATTACACTTATCAGTCTGCATACAACTTTCAACAAACATAGAAGCAATAAGAGTTCTCCTGATAAACTGTGATATTTCATACAAGAAGAATAGTTGATTTAAGAAAAGAAAATAATTTTATTTTAATTGACGGTGAAGAATAATACCACCTACATTTACTTAATCTGCTGGAAACCTACAAAGTGAATAAATGTGAAATTATTTCTACAAGAAACAATTTTTTTATGATTGTGAAGTGTTTTCATATCCAGTGTACCAACTTCCGACCCTAAGAAGAGAATCCAGCTCTACCGAAAATAAAACCCAACCTGAACCAGTAATTCTTTTTGGGATACCAATCCTTCAAAATGTTACTACAACATTGGGCATGAAGAGAGTTAGCTGCTTCAAAACATCGCCACAACATGGGAAAAAAATTACTTCTTCATGGTATAACAGTACGTTTGCTCAACATTCCAAGGGTCTGGGTTTGACTATGTAAGGTCTGGAATGGAATTCATTCAGCCATTATCAGAACCGAACAAGTACTTGAACTCAATAGTGAAATATGCTTAAAAAAATACTCAGGAAAATATTTGGACCGATAAATATTAATGGCCAGTGGAGAATATGATACAACAAAGAATTGTACTACAAATACAATGAACCTGACCTTCTCACTTTTATTAAATTAAAGAAATTGGAATGGTCCCGCGCCATAGCCGAGCAGTTAAGGTAGGAAGCCTTGGCGCAGAGCTATGGGACTTGCGCTGGTTCGAGTCTCCATGGGGGAAGAAATTTTCTCATGGTATTTCAGCCAGTGTGGGACCGGTGCCCACCCAGCATCGTGAGGCAATTGGGTAGCTACAATAAGTAGCGGCTCCAGGTTGAGGAACCAGCTATAACGACTGGGGGACTCGACATGCTGACCACATGTCACCCCTACACTGGCTGTTGATCATCTACCTCTGTGATTGACACATGTGGATGTGAAGGGCCAGCAGCCGGCTGGTAAAAGGGCAACCGCTGAAAAGTGGAAAGACCCTCAATCGGAATGGGCTGGCCATGTACAAAGGCTCTCAGCAGACCAAGCCCAAAAAAAAAGTGCTTACAGCAAGTTTTATGGGGAATAGACAAATTGGAAGATCGAAAAAACGATGGGAGGATGGTATTAAGGAAGATGCTGCAAACCTACTTAAGTGTTGCAACTGGAGGCTTGCTGCGCAAAATAGAAATGATTAGAGGCAGAAGTTAAGGGAGGCCAAAGCTCGAATTTGGGCCAATTAGTCATTGGATGGATGGATATATAAAACTGAAACAAAGATTGAGGGACCGCATTATGCTTCATTGTCATGGTCTCTAATGACCAGCAACCACCAGTAGGCTTTGGCTGTTTGGAGTTGTCATGCCATAGATTCATTAACTTAAAAAAGTATTAGGGAAAATAACACATGACAGAATTGGAACAAGAAATAAAAATTCAATTAATAAATGACCAGACTGCAAGAAAAGAAGCTATGTATGAAGAATAAATTACCAAAAATTGTATGAGATAATGTACAAACAAGCAAGAACTCTCCAAGAAGATATAAGGGGGAGGAGCTGGAGAAGGCAAAGAAGATAGGAGAAAAAAGGCATTGTGGATATGTATAATTAGGCCAACATGCACACACTATTGAGTAACACTAAGAAATTAGGACTGGAAGTAAATATCAGTAAAACTAAATATATGGTCACACGTAGAAATTCAGTATATAATGGAAATGGATAGCTAATGACAAATGAGGGAAATTTTGAGGAAGTGGCTGAATTCAAATACCTAGGAACAATAATCACAAATAGGAATGAGATGCACAAAGAAATTAAACATAGGCTCAATTCTGGAAATGCATGCTATTATGCATTGCAGAGACTTTTGATGTCCCAACTCCTTTCAAAAAACATTAAGCTGAAAATATATAAAACTATTATTCTACCTGTTATATTATATGGGTGTGAAACATGGACTCTTATTTTAAGGGAGGAAAGGAGATTACGAGTATTTGAGAATAAAGTTCTTAGGAAAATTTTTGGACCAAAGAGAGATGAACAGACAGGTGAATGGAGGAGACTACATAACAATGGACTACATGATCTTTATAGGAAACCAGATATAATAAGAACAGTTAAGTCTCGTAGACTGCGATGGGCAGGACATGTTGCGCATATGGGGAATGAAAGACGTGCATGGAAGCTTCTTGTAGGAAAGCCAGAGGGAAAACGCCCAGTTGGTAGACCAAGAATGAGGTGGGAGAACAACATTAACTATGATTTGAGGGAAGTAGATTATACAGGGAATGAATGGAAAGCATTAGCTCAGGATAGGGATGTATGGAGAGCTTATGTCCATGCGGCCATGAACCTATGGGTTCGATAGTGCCAGTGAGTAAGTAAGTAAGGATATGTATAATTGTAACTTACCTTTTTAAAGAATGCTTTTGGATGTTTCAATTTTTTTTCTCATTAGGCAGATTTTCCTTGTTGCTAGAATGGTGACGCCTTCTTGATGATGTTTGGAACCCAGGCATAATCCCTGTATTATATAATCTTTTGACACGTTGACTTTCTTGTAGTGGTGTACATGGATCAACAATTTTATTTAAAACTGACGATGCACGATGACTCTGCAAACTAACTTGTTCATTTTCTAAATTACTTGCTCCATCTAAAACTTTTTGTGTTTCCTGCAGTGGAATAAAAAAATAACATTTTAGGCAAATAATGTCTAAAAGTACCATCAAGCAGATAGACACTAATTTGATTAGTAAATACATGGAAAAATCTGTATTTAGATTTTCACATTACACACATATTTAAGCAATTTCGAATGTGAATGGGTTTGAACCTTTATAGGAATAAATCACTATAAGGTTTAATTTAAGATAAAATCAAATCATATTTGAAGAGAAAAATTATACGCTCAGACCGGGACTTGAACCCGGGACCCTTGGTTCAAGTCCCGGTCTGAGCGTATAATTTTTCTCTTTAAATATGATTTATCCATCATTGAGATGTATGAAATTAATAATAAAAACAAATGTTTCACAACTCTTCTCGTATTAATCTTCTAAGTAGATCGCGATCCCCAAAGCTGTTTATAATTATATATCAAGAGGACGAAGATCTCTGGGCCATCCTATGAAACGATGGAGGAAAATTTTCTATAGGATCGTAACAGGCCTTGGCTTAATACTTGGAAGGAAGAAGAAGCGGTCCCATCTTCAGTATCATCTTGACGACTGAGGTTATGGTCGATCGACATAACATCAGTCGTCAAGATGGTACTAAGATGGGACTGCTATGGTGTTGAAATTGCGATCTACTTAGAAGATTAATATGAGGAGAGATATGAAACATTTGATTTTATCGTGAATGGGTAAGAAAAATATGTGATTGTACAATAACCCATATTCCACATAAAGCTGTAAATTTCGACCATGGAATAGCATTTCATATGTCAAAAACTCACAAGAGTGAGAGATTTTTTCTCATCTATAGACGATTGTCTAGCCAAAATTGGAAAAGAAATAATTGTAAATAAATTAAAGAAATTCAGACAACAAAAAAGATTGAAAGAATACACTACCCTGCAATCTGATTCAAAGAAAGAAAAACAGTTTTAGAAAATTACGTATCATCCTGAAATACATAACAAATTTTAAAAAAATTTCAAGAAATTCAATATTACATTGGCACCGATAAATAAATTTAGCCTTGGTAATCTATTAATAACTAATAAGAAATTGAACACACCAGATAGCAAAAAATCTGGAATTTATCAAATTAATTGTAAGGACTGCAATAAAGTATACATAGGAAAAACAAAAAGAAATTTGGACACACACACTAAGGAACACTTCAGAAATATTAAAAATGGTAAAATTGAAAAATCAGCTATTGCAGCACATAGTTTATTGGAGAATCATAAAATTGAAAAAAAAAAAAAAGCCCTACTTTTAAAACATTTAGAATTGACAATTTGGGAGAAGATATATATTCAGAAGAACAAATTTAGATCCATGAATTTCGAGATTCCTGATGAACGTGACCTCATCTCAAAGTTCATCAAATCAACACCAGATGGCAACGTTATTGATGGAGATTCCAACGAAAATCCGGTAGTCATAATGTCGGTTGAAATATGAGGTGAGTGATAAAAATATTCTACCTTAATGAGAGAGATCCTTCTCTCGAAAACTAGTTCCCGTGTTTGAAGAAACATAAAATATGAGGTAAGATGTTAAAAATTACTCATTAATTTACGAATTAAGAACCTCAATGTTATTTTCCATATTTAACTTAAGATGGCAGCCCCATCACTGGTCTTGCCTTCCTTTGGCCAGCAACCAATTGAAGGGACTATTATTATGCTTTCAAGTCTTATACGAGAATTTCCCAGAAATTTTCTATAGGATAACAGGCCTTGGCCTAATACTTGGAAGGGAGAAGAAGAAGAACTATGAACAAACATACATTTTTCTTATATATGTAGTATTCTCAATTCACACAAGAGGTAGCGGAAATTCGTTCCGACTGACATCTAGTGGCTAACGTAACAGTTAAACAAATTTTTAAAGAGAATATTTACTTTATAGCAGTAACACTTGTTTATTGTAAATATACAAACGTTACTGTTATAAAGTAAATATTGTATATTGTAAATATACAAGTGTTACTGCTATAAAGCAAATATTCTCTTTAAAAATTTGCTTAACTGTTATGTTAGCCACTAGATGTCAGTCAGAACGAATTTCTGCTACCTCTTGTGTGAATTGAAAATACTACATATATAAGAGAAATGTATGCTTGTGTTGGAATACTTGGGTAGCTCAGGTCGTTAGAGCGCTAAATGTACTGAGTTTAGAGACTCTGGTTCAAATCCCGAGTCAAGCAATAATTTTTCTTTTCATATCATATTTGCCTTCATTGCCAAATGTCAAAAATATAGTTATAACATCTATATATATTTTTTTTTTACCATAAACCATCATCATCATCATCTTAAGGCATGACAACTTCAAAAGTGAAAGTTTTGGCCTTCTCAACAATCCTCCTCCATGCCAATCAGTCTCTTGCCATATTCAAATTAGTCACTTTCATTTTCCTTAGATTGTTCATTGTGTCAACCTCCCATCTGATCTTCGGTCTTCCTACAGCTCTGTCTCCTATAGGTTTCCATTTGTAGAGTTTTTTGACTAGTCTCTGATCATCCATTCTTATCAAATGTCCAAGCCAACCAATTCTGAGAGATCTTATATGGTTACTATGTTCTGATTTTTGATTAATTTGTTATTTGTTTTGATTCTCCAACAGTTATCAGTTCCTCTATTTGTTCCAAATATTCTTCTTAAAACTTTCTTTCAAAAAATTAGTAATTTCTGTTTTATTGTTTCTTTTAGGATCCAATTTTCACAAGCATATGTAACTACTGGGGGGGGGGGGCACGCCGTAGCGTAGTGGTTAAGGCACTGTGCTACAAGCCGGAAGGTCAAGGGTTCGAGTCCCGGTGGGGTCAGGATTTTTAAACTGACCCAAAACTTCTGGCGGCACTATGGCCCTGGGGTCGACTCAGCATCTAACTGAAATGAGTACCAGACGCTTGTTCTGGGGTAAAGGCGGCCGTCATGCAGGGCTGACATCAAGTGCCGATTGTCAAGAAAAAGTGGGAGCCTTAACCTCCTACTACCCCAAGGGCCTCCTGAGGCCTGTAGTGGGAACACTTTACCTTTACCTTTATATGTAACTACTGGTCTAATGAGTGTTTTGTACCATAAACCATCACTGGAGCAAAAACTATTCCAAGCAAACAATCGATAATCATTAAGCCATGTAGGTAGGAAATAACACTATGAGGTTTATTTTAATTTAGTTGAGTTGTTTCTTGACTCAGACCACTGGACATCAGTTGTGAACGTGAACAGCATTGAGAATGTCACAAATACAGTGACGAAATCTAGATATGCAAGGGAGTTAAGAAGTATGAGGTGAGTCGAGAAACAACTCAACAAAATTAATTGATAATCATGTTTATCATATTAAGGATCACATTATTGAAAAACTCTAATTTTGCTATATTTACATTACCTTAAATCCATCAGTCTGAAGATCTGTCACCAACTGTGTACTTTTGTTCTTTTCAGTTGTCTTTATATCTTCTTCCAGTCTTAATATTTGTTTTCTTCTCTTTTTACACAACTCTTTTAGTAAAGAAATCTGTTTTTCTTTATCCAAAAGAGCACATTGTAATTCCTCTACCATGTATCTCTGAAAACAAAGAGTTCATGAAATAAAAAGAAAAGAAAATTTATATTTAATTAATGTTGGGAAGTAAACATTATTAGGTATAATCATTAAAATTCATCGGACAACATATTGTTTAAACAACTCACCTCATAGGATTCATGCTTCCATGATATCGCGATTTCAAACATAGTCATGTTCATCATCAGCCATAACTCCGACTGACGAAATTCTTCGGCCGTCAACTATTCTATTGTCGCCATCTTCAGTGCTGCCATCTATGGTTGAATTTATGAACTTCGAAATCAATGTAATTTCGTTAGGGATATCAACATTCATTGATCTATTTTTGTTTTTCTGAATGTATATTTTTTCCCAAACTGTCAATTCCAAAGGTTTCTCTACTTGTTTTAAAAGTTTAGCTTCTCTTCCAATTTTATGATGTTCTAATAAACTATGTGCAGCAATTGCAGATTTTTCAATTTCACAATTTTTAATATTTCTGAAATGTTCTTTTGTCCGAATTTCCAAATTCCTTTTTGGATCAATGAATTTTGATATCCCTAACGAAATTACATTGATTTCGAAGTTCATAAATTCAACCATAGATGGCAGCACTGAAGATGGCGACAATAGAATAGTTGACGGCCGAAGAATTTCGTCAGTCGGAGTTATGGCTGATGATGAACATGACTATGTTTGAAATCGCGATATCATGGAAGCATGAATCCTATGAGGTGAGTTGTTTAAACAATATGTTCTCCGATGAATTTTAAAGAAAATTTACTCCATAGAATATTTTGAGCATTATGTTTATACGTGACATCTTAATAAGAAAATAGTATTAAAAACAGAGAAGCTGAAATACTGCAAGAATACATATGTACTTACATTTCTATATTCGTCATCGTCGCCTATGTTAGCAGTTTGTGCTGAAACCTCAGTCTTCACTTTTGAATTATGCATCGCACAAACCTCACATTCTTTCTGTTCTTCATTCACATTCTGTAAATTACAAAATTCATACTTCAACATAACAATAATAACAAGAATTAATCGCTACCTCAGTCAAAAAATTAATTTATAATTATATTATTTTCAGTCTGATCATATTACCTCAATATTAATGTTGATTTGTTCTTGGACATGTTTCAAAACAATTCTGTTTTATCATCAGCTTGTTTAGACTGGTTTGATTTATGTTGCAAACCCTGGATGTCGATGTCAGCTCCATCCTGTGGTTGTCCAAAGAACCTCCAAACAAGGTCACAGGATGGAGCTGACATCAACATCCAGGTTGTTCAACATAAATCAAACCAGTTTGAACAAGCTGACGATAAAACAGAATTGTTTTGAAACATGTCCAAGAACAAATCAACATTAATATTGAGGTAAGATGATCAGACTGAAAATAATATTAATTAAAATAACCTCAAAATATCACTTCCCAAAATTAAATATTAAAAAAAATATATTTATTTAAGTTGACATTTCAATCTCCTTGTGTGAGATCATTTTCAAGACATGGTTGTTTATAATAGATAGTTACCATCAACTGTAACTATGTATTATAACCAACCATATCTTGAAAATTATCTCACACAAGGAGATTAAAATGTCGACTTAAATAAATTAATAAATTTCGAGTTTGACTGACGATGGAAGTAATACTATACTTTTGAAACCGGTATCGTGAAGACATGCAACTTTGTGAGATGAGATGTTAAAACATTTTCTCCAACTCATTTATTAATAATAAATCTGTACGTGACTTTGGATATATAAACATATATATATCTACATCATTTAGGTAAAACCGGGTAAGTCTGAAAAGTAATTTTTTACAGGAGAGCAAAAACTAGTTCAATGACTTACATCAAAGAGTGCATAAATGGAAAATTCAATGCTTAATAACACCTTCACTATTCGCTTGACTTACCCGTTTTTACCGAATGTGCATCAGACCAAAAGCTCTCGGGAGATGTTAATAACTCATTTTCGACCAAAAGTTGACTTACCCGGTTTTTCCTAACTGATGTAGATATAATATTGTAAATTTTCACGGATATAAGTGCGATTAAGAAGGTTTTCTTGGGTTTTCCATGTCATCATGAACTCAAGGTTGGCCTCTGGACAGTGATTCCAACGTTTCAGCATGACCTCACATGCCATTATCAAGGAATGATATGTTCGAGTCACTGGTTGATCTGATAAATTCCTGATTTGTTTTCTTCTTCAATTCATTTATCAGATCAAATGCAGGGATTGTGATAAAATTTATATTGGAAAAACAAAAAGAAATTTGAAAACAAGGGTGAAAGAACATCTTAGAAATGTCAAAAATGGAGAAGTGGAAAAGTCAGCAGTAGCTGCTCATGCTTGGTCCGAAAAACATTTAATTTAATCAAAAGCCAGTCTAATTAAACAAATAGACAAACAAAAGGAAATCACGATTTGGGAAAAGATCCACATTCAGAAAAACAATGGAAAACTTATGAACTTTGAAATTCCCGCAAATTCTGACCTGATCCAGAGGTTCATCGGTCCACCAATAGAGGGAAAAAGAAGAGTTTCTTCCGAACAACATAACATCAGTCGCCAAAATAGCATTGAAGATGAGACCATTACGGTCTTGAAATCGCGATCTACTTAGAAGATTTGTATGAGAAGAGGTAAGAAACATTTGATTTTACCATAACACTGTGGGGTTTATTTTAGATAACACGAGTTAGATATCCACTCCTCAATTAAATTATTGTAAATCAATGGTAAAGAGAGAAATTTTTGCCTGAGCCGAGAATTGAACCCCGAACCTTTAGCTTTCCGTGCTAATGCTCTGTCCACTTAGCTAATCCAGGCTTCATTCCCATCCAAGCAGAAATCCTTCCTTTACCTTATTCTACTGGTCCCACATTCAATTGCAATGAATCATCATTCACAAATACACAATGAATGGCTTCTACCTGAAGAAGACATGAAGGGACTCCACACAGCTATAGCATTATTTATTAAATTAATATTTAGAAGCTAAAGCTATTACTATGATAGAAATAAGTAAATTAATGAACACAATTAAATTATTGTAAATCAATGGTAAAGAGAAAAATTTATGCCTGAACCGGGAATCGAACCCTGAATCACCTCATATTTGTAGAAGTATATCTAACTACAGGCTTATTTGTCTTATTCATATAACACTATGTTTCAAAAAATTGTATTTAAATACATTGTAACCAAATAAAATGTATTTTACTATATTATTAATATTTTTCTTCTGCATGGTGTCAAAATTTAATTGATAGTCGAAGATTGGATAATAGTGAACAGAGGACAACACACACTACAGCTGTCTCAAGCCATGGGCCATCGACCTTGAACTTGACCTTCAGTTCGATAATATTTACAATTTGAATAACACATTACAAGATTGCACATCGTAACATTTTTTTGCAATAGTGTGTTTTGTCATAATTACAGCAATGGTGACCATGATTGAAAGTTCAACTTCCTACATTTCGGGGTTGTCAACCTAAATAACTATACTGTAATATTGCATATTACAAACACGCATGTGGGAAGTAAAACCACTGCCCTCTATGTATAATACATACAATGTGTATACAAAAAATATCCAAAAGGTAGTGTTAATATACATTATATGAAACAAATCACTGCATTTTAAATGAACTGAACTTTATTTGAAACAATATACACATACTTGCTGCCATTTTATAACTGACTGGTGTCACGGCCTGCTGTAATCTCAACTAATAAACATTGCCCACACTGTTAACGTTAGTTAATTGTTTATAATGAACGTAAATATTTCCAACAAAGATATTATTTTACTATTATTTATTATTTTGAAAACACCATCGCGCAAAAAATAATGTACAATGCACGTTTGTGAAGTGTTTTACAGAATCTCGGAAATTAAAAACCTGGCTATCGCTCGGTTTTAAAATTTTCCTCGATTCTGTAAAAACCATTTCACAACCTTACATCGTAATATACTATTTAAGAGAGATTATCATAAGTTCTCAAGTTACTAAATTTCTATCATTTACAATACCGTGTAACTAACAAAATATAGCGAATGGCAGTGTTTCAATACTGCGTAAGTGATGGGAAGTAATAAGTATGGCCATATTGTTTATTTTTTATTTCACTCACCTCATACTTCATAACTCCTAGCATACCCAGGGTTTCGTCACATCCTTTGTGACATTCTCAATGCTGTGTCACGTTCACAACTGGCGTCCGGCTGCCTTCTATCCTGCAGACTGACCTCCACGCCATCTGATGGCTGACCGACGAACTTCCAAATCAGTCCTCTCTCCTTATAACCGGGTACTTCAAAATTCATAGTTGTATTTTCATTCTTGCATCTTGAAATACCCGGTTATAAGGAGAGAGGACTGATTTGGAAGTTCGTCGGTCAGCCATCAGATGGCGCGGAGGTCAGTCTGCAGGATAGAAGGCAGCCGGACGTCAGCTGTGAACGTGACACAGCATTGAGAATGTCACAAAGGATGTGACGAAACCCTGGGTATGCTAGGAGTTATGAAGTATGAGGTGAGTGAAATAAAAAATAAACAATATTAAAAAACCTCATAGTGTTATTTCCTATCTACATAACTTAAGTATGGCCATGATTATTTATTTTCACTTAGATATTGCTTAATTATGTTATTTTATACCTCAAAACAATTTTCAAAGCTTTTGAATTAGTGTAATGGTTTTTATATGTTTTTCTTCTTCTCCTGTAAAACTGACATTTTGTCAGTTACGCGGTATTAATTTTTAAGTGACGATATATTACTTTGTGCAAAAATGCTGCTAATAAGACCAATCATATGTTATGGAGCTGAAACCTGGGTACTAAAAGAAGCCGATAAATTCAGACTATTAATGTTTGAGAGGAAAATATTTAGGAGTGTTAGGTCCAGTAAAGGAAAATGGAATTTGGAGGTTAAGAAGGAATAATGAATTATACCTCAAGAATAAAAAAGAAAATATAGTTAGTTTCATCAAAACCAAAAGATTGCAATGGTTTGGACATACACTAAGGATGCCAAAAGGAAGATTTCCGAATGATATTTTGAATTGGAAGCCACAGGGAACAAGACCAAGAGGAAGACCCAAAGATCAATGGGAAGATGACGTAATTGAAGATTTAAGAGAGATGGGGATTTTTGATTTGAAATCTACTGCACAAGATAGGAAGAAATGGCGTAAACTAGTTGAGAACGCCATGACATTCCACTGGAAGTCATATAGCCTGACGAAGAAGAAGCAAAAATGCTGCTGACTTCAAGCAATACATGCTATCAACAATTATATGCAGATGCAATGTGAATAATTTATAATTATTAGATAATTTTGCTTAGCGAGAATGTTTAAATTTTATAAGTCAAAATGTTTTTAATTTTCTTACCTTAAACCTTCTTCTGAACGAAGCATCTATTAAGTCAGTCTGAACAGTGGCATCTACTAAATGCAAACTGTTCTTACTGTCTTCTCTTTTCATTTTTGAAATCTCTTCTTCCAGTTTTAATATTTGCTTGCGTCTCCTTTTCAATAATTCATTCAGGACATGTAGCTGTTTTTCTTTATCCTGAAGTTGTAGTTTTAATTCTTGTACTGCATATTCCTAAAAATAAATATCCATAAAATATATTATATCCATAGAATATTTAAGCATAAATTATATTTGAAGAGAAAAAATTTTGCCCAGACCAAGACTCGAATCTGGGACCTTTGGCGTTCCGAGCCAAATGCTCTACCAACTGAGCTACCGAGGCGACTTGCGATCTAGATGCAAATTTTCCTCTTATATATATATTGTAGTTCCCTCACACCAAATGCTATGAAGCCTTTCCTTCTATCTTTGCAAATGGAGGCTTCTTAGTTAAGAAGACATTTTTTATTGGGAATTTAAACACTACTTTATAAAGCCAGTAGAGCTTCCATTGATTTTTTTAATTATTAATTTAACACTTCTCATTGGAATTAAATTAATCGTGATTATTTCATACCTCATACTTCTATATTTCTTTAAATACTGCAGTGCTGTATTTAAAGAAATATAGAAGTATGAGGTATGAAATAATCACGATTAATTTAATTCTTATGAATTTGAACCTCATAATGTTAAAAATTCCCAAATTTAATATATAAACTTCTCACTAGCCCTGCTGGCATAATTTATCCTTCAGTGAGAAGTGTTAAATTCTTCTTCTTCCTTTCATGTGATAGACCTACTGGTCTGTTACGGTCTCAATCCAATGTTTGAAGGGTCTGCCCACAGATCTCTTGCCTGGTGGCTGGTAATTTAAGATCTGACATGGTATTCTTGTTCTGCTCATTCTTTGTACGTGAGATTTCCAGTTGTTTCTGTATTTTTGTACATATTCCATGACTGATTCTGTGTGTAATTCTTTGAGAATCTCAGAATTCCTTTTATGGTCTGTCCTTGAATAGCCCACAGTACATCATAAATTTCATTTCTGCCGCAGTTAGTCTTTGTTCATCTACACTGCAAATTGTCCAGAGGCCTAAGGTGGCAACCCCACCACTGGACTTGCTTACTTCAGGCCAGTAACCTGTTGTAAGGACTAACCTTACTAAAAAGTCTCAAAGAAGTGTTAAATTAATAATAAAAAACATCAAAATCTATAGAATATTTAAGCACTCTGGTGTATATATTTAAATTAATATTGGGAAGTAAACATTATGAGGTTATATCATTAATAGTAAGCGGAGAACATATTTTTAACGACTCACGTCATATAATTTCAAATTTCTTTGATACCGGCAGTTTCAGACAATATCTTGTCCCTCTTCAGTCATGGCTTCCACTGATGAAATTATCTGGTTGTTGATTTCTCTAAGGACATCACCTCTTGTGCTGCCATCTTTGGTTGGGATTATAAACTTTGTAATTACATTTTTATTCACTGGAATATCAAAGTTCGTAGATCGATCTATGTTTTGAATCCTGCCGATGATGGGACAAGTCCCGAAAGCGCTACAGTTAAATAATTAATTAAGTTGAGGAGACGGACCTTTCAGGTGAATATTCCATAATTTTATATTTTAATACAGAAGTAACACTAAATACGGGTATATAGAATGTAAATGGAACCTGCTTTGCCGCCCGCCAGTTCACTGACTGCTTGGCCTATTGCCTGGTTACCAGGCACTTAGGGTTGCAATTTAATCTGAGGACATTGTATGTTATGGATAACCCACTCCACTAATAATTAACTATTATAAGCAAAAAAAATAACAATGAAAATTCTTTGTAGGTGAGGTAACAAATACTAAGGCATACAAAATTAATAGTTTTGAGAAAAAAAAAATTACAGCAAATTGAAACTGGCATTAGATAAAATGAAACACAAATACAAGAATATACATACCCTGACTATTCCACTTCCTCCAAAATCACGATGCTTGATTCCTTCTCCATCTTTAATGTCAGTCTGTACAGAAATGTCCTTCTCATTTGAATTACGTTTTACACAAATCTCACATTCTTTCTGTTGTAAGCTACGCAATTCATGCTTCAACATATTATTCTGTATTTCAATAAAAAAAAGACTAATTAAAAGATTATAATAAATAAGTTGGTACAGTCTGTACCAACTGACGAAGCACAGAAGCTTTGAAACACATCTTGCAAAGAACAATAATTTATGAGGTAAGATGAATACAGACCAAACTTATATTTGAAAAGTAAAATATAGATTATATTTGAAGAGAAAAATTTTCGCCTAGACCGGGACTCGAACCCGGGACCCTTGGCTTTCCGGGCCAAGTGCTCTACCAACTGAGCTACCGAGGCGAGTTACGATCTAGATGCAAATTTTTCTCTTATATACATTGTAATTCCCTATCGCCTCGGTAGCTCAGTTGGTAGAGCACTTGGCCCAGAAAGCCAAGGGTCCCGGGTTCGAGTCCCGGTCTAGGCGAAAATTTTTCTCTTCAAATATAATTTATCTTTCATTGAGAAATGTTAAATGAATAATAAAAACATCAGAAAAATATACGCCTAGACTGGGGTTTGAACCCAGGATCTTTGACTTTCTATGTCAATGTTCTTCCATCTGACTGCTTGGCCTATTGCCTGGTTGACATAGAAAGTCAAAGGTCCTGGGTTCAAACCCCAGTCTAGGCGTATATTTTTCTTTTCAAATATAATTTGTCAATCATTAAGATGTTTAAAAACGAATAATATTAATACAGACCAAACTTATTTATTAACACTTTGAGTTCAGCGGTGGTACTAGTACCACGACATTTAAATGACACTAAAGCCAGAGAAAATTAAATCCCTCAGCATGCCTGTGCCACAGGGATGTTTTTCTTAACCAGGAAACAACCCTGTAAATCTGCCTGCACAGGCATGCCGAGGGATTTAATTTTCTCTGGGCATCAGTTGAAGAAGTAATTCTTTACCCACGTTGTGGTGACATCTTGAAGCAGTAATTCTCTTCATGTCCGATGTTGTAGTAACATTTTGAAGAAGGATTGTTGTCCCAAAAAGAATTACTGGTTCAGGTTGGGTTTAATTTTCGGTAGAGCTGGATTCTATTCTTAGGGACGGAAGTTGGTACACTGGATAGGAAAACACTTCACAATCAAAAAAAATGTTTCTTGTAGAAATAATTACAAATTTATATTATTTTTAGTCTAGACATCTTACCTCAATATTAATGTTGATTTGTTCTTGAACATGTTTCAAAACAATTCTGTTTTATCGTCAGCTTTTTCAAAAGCTAGGAACATGGAATGTTAGGACTTCATACAATAGCGGGGCGCTAGAGGTATTAACATGGGAATTAGATAAATCACCCTTGGATATAGTCGCTTTACAGAAAGTTAGGTGGCCAGAAGGTAGTCAGTAATCAGGAAGCTTTACATTATACTACAGGGGTGCAGAAAGACCTGCATTTGGAACGTGTTTTTTTAGTTCGAAGGAGGATCCTATCCGCTATCCGAGATATTAAGTTTGTCAGTGATAGGATATCATACATAATTCTAAAGGGTAAACAACTTGATTTTGTAATCGTAAATGTACATGCTCCCACAGAAGATAAAGATTACAAGATCAAGGATGAGTTCTATGAAGAATTAGAATGCGTTTTTGATAGCATTTACGATATCATATGAAAATCGTCTTAGGAGATTTTAATGCAAAAGTGGGGCAGGAAGATATATTCAAACTAACAACAGGCAAATTCAGCCTTCATGAAGGTAGTAACTAACAACAATGGGGTTAGATTAATCATCTTTGCCACATCAAAGGATATCATTGTTACGAGCACAAACATTTCGGTATAAGGATATTCATAAATACACCTGGACGTCTCCAGATGGAACCAGATAGATCATGTATTAGTGGACAAACACTGCACAGTAGCATCATCATCTGGTCAGGGTGAAAATCACATTTTCATACTACATTTGCCCCATGTTCAACAGCTGCAGAAAAGGACAAAGGAGAAGACATGTTCATATAGCAGAAAAATTAGATGAGATAGGATTAGAGCATACTCCATAAAAATCTCTTAGGTGCTTGGCACAGGAAAAATAAATAAGTTAACAGATTGGCTCGTCATGCAACAAATTTAACTAAATTAAAGCCATTCATAATTCCAGTAGTTAGAAAATTAAAAGAACAAATCCCAATAAGAGGTTATGAGTTGGGTAAATACAAATTTCTTTCAATGTTTTTATTATTCATTTCATACATCTCAATGATGGATAAATTATATTTGAAGAGAAAAATTATATGCTCAAGCTGGAGTTTGAACACAGGACCTTTTGCACTCTAGTTGTCAGAGCATTCGCCTAGAATGTGAAAGATCCTGGGTTCAAATACCAGTCTGAGCGTATAATTCTCTCTTCAAATATAGCAAAAATCTTTACTGAATGTTTCAAGTACTGGGAGACCGGCAGATAAGCTCCTAGAGCCCACATACAGAAAAATTAGAATTTTCGATATCGGATAATCTGTTCACACTGTATAATACCATTGCAAGAAATTACAATTAACCTTTTCACTGCTGAGATATTTCCATCCTTTAAAACCCTCCTAGCTCAATGCAGGGAGATATGGAAAAAGTTTATTTAGGTTCCTAAGAGATGGCAGTATATGCCTGCTTACTTTGAAAGCAATGCAATACGTATTATATAACTAGCAGGCGTTTGAAGTTGAGAATGGATATACACGCCCATAGCACAGCAAGCATTTTCTTTGCCAATGCATATACCCATTCGTAGCAGTGTAAAGGTTAAAAAATCTTAACCCTCTGCATGCCACTAGTAAAATCTCTTTGTCAGAGATTTAAATTGCATCTGCCGATGCGGTCGGCTTTGCAAGTAGTTTATGTATATTGTCTGGCAGATAATGGACAGAAGTATCGAAGCCGATCTAATCAGCTCACGCCACCTAAAGGGCTAATACAGCATATATTCATCATCGTATAAAAAAAACCAGACCTTTTTTTTGTAAAATTGTAGATAATCTTCCAATTCTTTTGTTCTTTGTTGAAATGGATATTCTTCAGTTTTAATTTGTAATTCCAAGGATCCTATCTTTGTATTGCACTCCACAATGGTCTGCTTTGCTTTTCTAGTTTTTCATTCAGTTCAGAACACTGGCAACCTATAATAAGGAGAGATTATTGACAATGATTAATATTATTATGTGGCATAACATTAAGGGCCGCATGCAAATACATTAGTCTCTACTCAAATTACTTCCAATCACTGGTGAGCTGACTCACCGTGAGCAATTGCTGAGATCGAATTAACGGCCGACTTACCGGTCATGCATGAAAGTCGACGTTTTCGTAATATTGGCAACGAATTACCCAGAATTCTTAGCGATAAAACAACTTCCATTATTTTCGTCTGCTATAGAGGAATGCATTGACGCGTCCCACAAATAATACCGTATACAACAACGTCTGCGTCGCGCAATATTACGCCGATTCTCCTGTTCTTCCAGTTGAATTCTTTGGTAGACTCTATCAAATTCCTCTTCTCCGCGTATACCGAAAACATTATCGAAGTCTTCAAGGTCTGACATCTTGGATAAAGCGGCAAGGTTTCAAACTACATCGGTTCCCTTCGGGATTCTCACGATAAGTTTCTACATTGAGCTATGATCTTAAGTTACTTCGTCAGATAGCTTACAATTATTATCGCATGAATAGATTTCTGAGTAAGCAAAATGTATTAGGATAAAACTTTCTCAGCAGAGAATGCCTTTTTACGGCCTAATGCGTTTATAAATTCGACCCAAAAATCATAACAGATAGCAAATCATCAACAGTATAATAATCCTTTTAGAGTGACCGTAACTTTCATACAACTGCTCATTTATTTCAGTCACCCATTTTAACACTAATTTCTCATAATGAATAAGTTGATGTGATGGTTATTTCTCCATGAAATTATTAATAGAAAAACACAGGAAGTTCAATGTAGAAATATATTTAGCTTTTGTGGACTTCAAAAAAGCCATTGACAAAATCAATAGGAATAAACTGTTGGAAATTTTAGCTGATAACAATCTACCACAACAGCAAATTTTAAATTTATATAATATCTATAAAACAAATTTGATTTCAGTTTGAATCAAAGAGAATAGACAAATTAATATGGGCGTAAGACAAGGATGTGGCCTCTCGCCCTTGCTCTTTATCATATACATGGATAGAATTCTCCAAGATTGGCGACAGATGAGACACGGTTCTATCCAAATTAATAGAAACCATAAAATAGGCTCTTTGTTTTTTGCAGATGATTTGGTATTAATAGCTCCAACGAAACAGATTTGCAGTATTCTATACACAATTTTAATATAATTGCAAAAAGGTACAATATGGAAATCAATACAAAGAAAACTAAAGTGATGGCCTTTTGTGGAAAATACCATATACCTAGCAAAATTGTTTTGGATGATGAAATTTTAGAACGAGTAAACAAATTGAATTATTTGTGTTATAATTTAATATTTCAAGATGAAGCTGATATATCAAAAAGAAAATCACAAATTCTACAAAAACAACGGGGATAATTAACAGTATAACGAAACCATCTTTAGTACACAAGAACACAAGATTATGGCTTTATAAGGTTCTCGCAAGACCAGTATTAAGATATGGTAGTGAAGCATGGACAATACGACGAAGAGATGAAAGCCGAATAACAGCAAATGAGATGTGATTTATGCGCCGTACAGCAGGCTACACAAAGTGGGACCATAAAAGAAATGAGGAAATTATGGAAGAGTTGGACGTAGAACCCATTCTTCACCATATACAAAACTACCAGAACAACTGGAAAGCCCATCTTCAACGAATGCCATCTCATAGAATTCCAAAAGCCATACTTCGCTACTGCCCCCAAGGCAAAAGATCGCTGGGAGTCCAAAAAAGCGCTGGATGGAAAATTCCTCTTTGAGACCATAACAGGCCACATGGCCTAATACTTGCATGGATGATGATTATGAAATAAATTGAGTCTTTCTTCATCTTACCTCATATTTGTTTTTTCTTGTAGGACATGTTTCAGAGCATCTTTGCTCTATCATCAGTCTGTATAAGATGATAATAGAGCAAAGATGCTCTAAAATGTCCTACAAGAAAATAAATATGAGATAAGATGAAGAAAGACTAAACTTATGAAGTAGAGCCTCATAATGTATTTACCTAACTAATTTTACAGCTTGTCTAATTGGTCTTATCTGCAAGTTCAGCTTCTTTACTTATACATTGTCTGTCCATTTTAACTTGGATCTGTACAACTTCCCGTGAGGGGTTGCTAGTTCCCCATCGGATGCTTCCCCAGGTGGCGGATAGGGGAATGCCCATCAATTACTGCAGATACCGGAAAAATCAAATACCCGGGACAGATCAAAACTAGCAGGGCAGCTGGTACCTTCAGCTGTAGATAAGGCAACCTTTCTAGTGATGGTACACAAACAAGGACCCTGAAGGCTTGGAGGCAATCTATAGTTGAATTCAACCAGATTGCAGCACTGAAGATGGCGACAATAGAACAGTTGACGGCCAAAGAATTTCGTCAGTCGGAGTTATGGCTGAGGTTGAACACGACTGTGTTTGAAACCGTGGTATCATGGAAGCATGAATCCTATGAGGTGAGGAGTTGTTTAAACAAAATGTTCTCCGAGGAATTTTAATTAAGGTATACTGTGGTAACCCACTTAAAAAACTTGGTTACGACTAAAAAAAGAGAGAGAGAGAGAGAGAGAGAGAGAGAGAGAGAGAGAGAGAGAGAGAGCACTTGAGAACTGTAAAAGTGTATAACAAAAAGGAACTTTTAATTTTTGAGTTGTTTCTTGACTCACCTCATACTTCTGTAAGAATTATGAGGTGAGTCAAGAAACAAGTCAACAAAATTAAAATAAACCTCATAGTGTTATCTCCTACCTACATAACTTAAAAAAGGAACTTGCTTACATCACCAAGCGAAGGTTTGGTTTTGGATCATAAGGCTCGAGCCGAAAGACTAAGGTTTGAATCTATGAACGCATTAGACTGTAAAAGTCGTTCTCTGCTGAGAAAGTTGCCTCCAAATACGTTTTTGCATACTCAAAAATCTGTTCATGCGATATAATTGTTGAAATTCCTAAGCTACCTGGCGAGGTGACTTAGGAGAGAAACGAATCGTGAGAATCCCGATGGGAACCGATGTACTTTGAAACCTTGCTGCTTTATCCAAGATGTCGGACCTTGAATTCGATCTTGTTTTCGGTATACGCAGAGAAGAGGAATTTGATAGAGTCTACCAAAGAATTCAACTGGAAGAACAGGAAAATCGGCATAATATTGCACGATGCAGACGTCATATACGGTATTATTTGTGGGACGCAAGTGTAAATGCATTCCTCTAGTAGACATATTGCTGAGAAATCTGGGTAATTTCTTGCCAATATTACGAAAATGACGACTTTCATGCATGAATAGTTAGTGGGTAGCTAATTTGATCTTTGCACTTGCTCACGGAAAGTCAGCTCACTAGTGATAGGAAGTAATTTGAGTAGAGGCTAATGTAGTAGTAGTAGGACTTTATTAGACAAAAGTAAGATATTTACAAATATGGGTTGCACGGCAGTAAGCTGTACGTGCTTTTGACAGTCCGTTACAATGTATTTGCATGCGGCCCTAAGTGAATTACAAGCCACTCAGTCTATATTTCTCTGTTTCAACAAAAAGACTGTAGGTTGCCATAATTCGGCTCGCAAGCGATCTCTGCTACAAATATCAGTAAACTTCAGACTGGCAAGGGAACTGTCAATCATTGCATGCCGAAATCTACCTTGAAATTTCTTCCACATAACCATTGTACCAAGGTGTGTCCAAAAAATATTTGCCATTTTTAACTGCAAGGCTCTAAAATATCTCGAACTATAGAGAAATAATACAACTACGGAACTGGTAGATTTGATAACCGTACAATGGGCTGCCATTGCTGAATTCTAGCTTTGAGTTCTATGTCTTGCAATTAAAAATGGCAGATATTTTTTTTGGATGCAGCCTTGGTAGGTTGTGAGGTCAAACAATGTGAACATTGCCTTTTAAAAGTAGTAGTGAAAACACTTTTAATAACTTTAGTTTTGAAGACAGCAAGTTTTTTTTTTCCCCAGCTGTACATGGAAAACATTACTTTATTATTTCAGTTTGTATTCTTTAACATTCTTTATCAAATAATAGCTCGACCAGTCCTATGTTATGGGACTGAAGCGTGGACTATAAGGACGAGAGATGAAAGCAGACTAACAGCTTGTGAGATGAAATTTATGCACCGAACAGCTGGCTACACCAAATGGGATCGAAAGAAAAATGTAGAAATCCTTCAAGAACTTAATGTGTCACCAATACTGGACTATATCTCCAGATATCAGCTAAACTGGAAGGAACATGTCTCAAGAATAGCTAGATCCAGGATCCCCAAGGCAATAATGAACTACTGTCCAAATGGGAAACGGTCACTTGGTCGACCTATGAAAAGTTGGCATGAAAACTGCTTTCTCAGGCTGTAACGGTTCTTCTAGGACTAATACTAGGCAGGATGATGATGACGATTCTTTAACATTCTTACCTCATATGTTTATATGATTTTAAAATAAATCAGACAATTCAAGTCTAAAGAAGGAAAAAACAAATTGATTTTTATAAACATATGAGGTAAGAATGTTAAAGAATACAAACTCAAATATTAAATTAAACTTCATACTGTAACTTCCTAATGATTTTAAAATAAAATAAAAAAAAACATTACTTTATTTTTTATAATTTAACAGTTCTGATAATTTAGCTCCAATAATTTCAGCTAGAAGCTGCTACTGACATATATTTCCATTACTATCATTTGAAAAAAATAGACAAAAAATTATATAAAAAAAAATTATCATGTAATAATGTAAGTTTATGAATATTTGCTGATAAATGAAATTTCTAAAGATACAAAGAGATTTTATAAGGTAAAAAAACCACATTTATGATAAATGTGACATTTAAAAGTGTTAAGATTACCTGCAATATCTGTAAGAGTAGCTACAGATTTCTTTCTGTTTTTTGCATCTTCATGAAGCTGCATTGATGTATAAAGTTCTTTATTTTTCAATTTCAACTTAAAATATTCTTCTTTCAATTGTTCATATCTCATATTTGTGTTAAGTTTTTTGATTTAATTCTTCACGCAATTGTGTTATTTTAACATCTTTTTCTAAACAATCGTCAATTTTCTTTTTCAACATTTCTCTTATATCTGTATTTTTACACTGAAGTAATTTAATTTCTTCTTCCAGAATTTTTATTTGTCTGCTCATTTCTTCTATCTCTTTCTGATTAGATCTAGTTATCTCTTTTGTGTTTTCTAACTCATCCATATGTACATACTTATTATGATGTGTTATGGATTTTTTATTTATTTCTTTGTGAAGTTGTGATATTTGGAGATTTCTTTCTAATATTTCTTGAGATCTGCTATCAAGAGAGTTTGTTAGCATTGCATTCTTTGTTTTAAGGTTTGTGATTTCCTGTTGTAAAATTTCCATTTTTTCTAACTGTTTGCAATTATGAGATATTGTTACGTCTCTATCTACAACCTCTCTCTGTTTACTTTCCAGTTCTTCTTTCAGTTGCTCATACTTTTTATCTGTGATAGTTCTTTCTTCATTGAATTGTGATATTTTGACATGTCTCTCCAGTAGTTCATTACTCTGTTTACTCACTATTTCTTTAAGTTCCATATTTTTAAATTGTAAATCTCCAATTTCTTTTTTCATAGTAATTAACTGGCTGCCCATTTCTTTTATTTGATTAAGATTATGGGATATTGTAATATCTTTCCCCTTAATTTCTTCATTTTTGTTTTTCATTTCATCTTCTAATTGCTTACACATGTCATTTGTTTTAGAGATGAGATTTAATTCTTTGTGAAGTCGTAATATTTCATTATTCTTATTTTCCAATGTCTTTGTAAGTTGCACCATATTGTTTTTAAGATTTAAAGTTTCCTGTTCTAAAGTTTTCACTTGTCCGTTAATTTCTGCCAATTGTTCATTATTATAAGATATTGTTTTTTCCTTTTCCTTAACTTCTCTCCTTTCGTTTTCCAGCTCTTGTCTCACATGTTCATATGTTTCAGTTGAAATATAGGAACTTTTCTCTTTGTGGAGCTGTGATATTTCAAGATCTCTCTGTAATATTTCATTATTCTTATTTTTCAATGTTTTTGTAAGTTCCTCATTATTGTTTTTAAGATTTACAGTTACCTGTTGTAAAGTGTTCACTTGCCTGATCATTTCTGCTAACTGTTCTTCAATGTGAGATATTGTTTTCTCTTTTTCTGTAACTTCTCTTTTTTTGTTTTCCAGTTCTTCTTTCATATGTTCATATGTTTCAGTTGAGATATAGGAACTTCTCTCTTTGTGAAGCTGTGATATTTCAGTATCTTTCTGTAATATTTCATTATTTTTATTTTCCAATGTCTTTGTAAGTTCCTCAATATTGTTTTTAAGATTTACTGTTTCCTGTTCTAAAGTTTTCACTTGTCCGTTCATTTCTGCTAACTGTTCTTCAATATGAGATATTGTTTTCACTTTTTCTGTAACTTCTCTCCTTCTGTTTTCCAGCTCTTCTTTCAAATGTTCATATGTTTCAATTGAGATATAGGAACTTCTCTCATTGTGAAGCTGTGATATTTCAGTATCTTTCTGTAATATTTCATTATTTTTATTTCCCAATGTCTTTGTAAGTTCCTCAATATTGTTTTTAAGATTTACTGTTTCCTGTTCTAAAGTTTCCACTTGTCTGCTCATTTTTGCCAAGTGTTCATTATTATAAGATATTGTTTTCTCTTTTTCTTTAACTTCTCTCCTTTCGTTTTCCAGTTCTTCTCTCACATGTTCATACATTTCAGTTGAAATATAGGAACTTTTCTCTTTGTGGAACTGTGATATTTCAAGATCTCTCTGTAATATTTCATTATTCTTATTTTTCAATGTTTTTGTAAGTTCCTCATTATTGTTTTTAAGATTTACAGTTTCCTGTTCTAAAGTGTTCACTTGCCTGTTCATTTCTGCTAACTGTTCTTCAATGTGAGATATTGTTTTCTCTTTTTCAGTAAATTCTCTTTTTTTGTTTTCCAGTTCTTCTTTCATACGTTCATATGTTTCAGTTGAGATATAGGAACTTTTCTCTTTGTGAAGCTGTGATATTTCAGTATCTTTCTGTAATATTTCATTATTTTTAATTTCCAATGTCTTTGTAAGTTCCTCAATATTGTTTTTAAGAGTTACTGCTTCCTGTTCTAAAGTTTTCACTTGTCTGCCCATTTCTGCCAACTGTTCATTATTATAAGATATTGTTTTCTCCTTTTCTGTAACTTCTCTCCTTTCGTTTTCCAGCTCTTCTTTCAAATGTTCATATGTTTCAGTTGAAATATAGGAACTTCTCTCTTTGTGAAGCTGTGATATTTCAGTATCTTTCTGTAATATTTCATTATTTTTATTTGCCAATGCCTTTGTAAGTTCCTCAATATTGTTTTTAAGATTTACAGTTTCCTGTTCAAAAGTTTTCACTTGTCTGTTCATTTCTGCCAACTGTTCATTATTATAAGATATTGTTTTCTCCTTTTCTTTAACTTCTTTCCTTTCGTTTTCCAACTCTTCTTTCAACTGTTCATATGTTTCAGTTGAGATATAGGAACTTTTCTCTTTGCGAAGCTGTGATATTTCAGTATCTTTCTGTAATATTTCATTATTTTTATTTTCCAATGTCTTTGTAAGTTCCTCAATATTGTTTTTAAGATTTACTGTTTCCTGTTCTAAAGTTTTCACTTGTCTGTTCATTTCTGCCAACTGTTCATTATTATAAGATATTGTTTTCTCCTTTTCTTTAACTTCTCTCCTTTCGTTTTCCAACTCCTCTTTCAACTGTTCATATGTTTCAGTTGAGATATAGGAACTTTTCTCTTTGCGAAGCTGTGATATTTCAGTATCTTTCTGTAATATTTCATTATTTTTATTTTCCAATGTCTTTGTAAGTTCCTCAACATTGTTTTTAAGATTTACTGCTTCCTGTTCTAAAGTTTTCACTTGTCTGTTCATTTCTGCCAACTGTTCATTATTATAAGATATTGTTTTCTCTTTTTCATTAACTTCTCTCTTTTCGTTTTCCAGCTCTTCTTTCAAATGTTCATATGTGTCAGTTGAGATATAGGAACTTCTCTCTTTGTGGAGCTGTGATATTTCAGTATCTTTCTGTAATATTTCATTATTTTTATTTTCCAATGTTTTTGTAAGTTCCTCAATATTGTTTTCAAGATTTACAATTTCTTGTTTTAAAGTTTTCATTTGTCTGCTCATATCTACCAATTGTTCATTATTGTAAGATATTGTTTTCTCTTTTTCTTTAATTTCTCTTTCATTTTCCAGTTCTTCTTTCATATGTTTGTATGGGTCGGTTGAAATATAGGAACTTTTCTCTTTGTGGAATTGTGATATTTCAAGATCTCTCTGTAATATTTCATTATCCTTATTTTCCAATGTTTTTGTAAGTTCCTCATTATTGTTTTTAAGATTTACAGTTTCCAGTTCTAAAGTGTTCACTTGCCTGTTCATTTCTGCTAACTGTTCTTCAATGTGAGATATTGTTTTCTCTTTTTCTGTAACTTCTCTCCTTTTGTTTTCCAGTTCTTCTTTCATATCTTCATATGTTTCATTTGAGTTATAGGAACATTTATCTTTGTGGAATTGTGATATTTTAAAATCTTTCTGTAATATTTCATTATTCTTATTTTCCAATGTCTTTGTAAGTTCCACAATATTGTTTTTAAGATTTACTGTTTCCTGTTCTAAAGTTTTCACATGATTGTTCATTTCTGCCAACTGTTCATTATTATAAGATATTGTTTTCTCTTTTTCTTTAACTTCTCTCTTTTTGTTTTCCAGCTCTTCTTTCAAATGTTCATATGTGTCAGTTGAGATATAGAAACTTCTCTCTTTGTGAAGCTGTGATATTTCAGTATCTCTCTGTAATATTTCATTATCCTTATTTTCCAATGTTTTAGTAAGTTCCTCATTATTGTTTTTAAGATTTACAATTTCCTGTTCTAAAGTGTTCACTTGCCTGTTCATTTCTGCTAACTGTTCTTCAATATGAGATATTGTTTTCTCTTTTTCTGTAACTTCTCTCCTTCCGTTTTCCAGCTCTTCTTTCATATGTTCATATGTTTCAGTTGAGATATAGGAACTTCTCTCTTTGTGAAGCTGTGATATTTCAGTATCTCTCTGTAATATTTCATTATGCTTATTTTCCAATGTTTTTGTAAGTTCCTCAATATTGTTTTCAAGATTTACAATTTCTTGTTTTAAAGTTTTCATTTGTCTGCTCATATCTGCCAACTGTTCATTATTGTAAGATATTGTTTTATCTTTTTCTTTAACTTCTCTCCTTTCGTTTTCCAGCTCTTCTCTCATATGTTCGTATGTTTCGGTTGAAATATAGGAACTTTTCTCTTTGTGGAATTGTGATATTTCAAAATCTCTCTTTAATATTTCATTATCCTTATTTTCCAATGTTTTTGTAAGTTCCTCATAATTGTTTTTAAGATTTACAATTTCCTGTTCTAAAGTTTCCACTTGTCTGCTCATTTCTGCCAACTGTTTATTATTATAAGATATTGTTTTCTCTTTTTCCTTAACTTCTCTCCTTTCATTTTCCAGCTCTTCTTTCATATGTTCATATGTTTCAGTTGAGGTATAGGAACTTTTCTCTTTGTGGAGCTGTGATATTTCAGTATCCTTCTGTAATATTTCATCAGTTTTATTTTTTAATGTTGTTGTAAATTCAAAATTCTTGCTTTTAAGGTTTATAGATTCTTGTTCTAAACTTATCATTTGTTTGCTCATTTTTTCTAACTGTTCAAGATTATGAGATATTCTCATATCCCTATCTTTAACTTCCTGTCTCTTGTTCTCCAGTTCTTCTTCCAACTGTTCATACTTATTGATATATTTATCATTTATTTCATCATTCAGTTGTGATATTTGGATATTTCTTTGTAGTATTTCATCACTCTTGTCTTTCAACATTTGTGTAAGTTCAATATTTTTAAATTGTAAATCTCCAATTTCTTGTTTCAAAATAATTAACAAGCTGTCCACTTCTTCTAATTGTTTGAGATTGTGGGATATTGTAATATCTTTCCCCCATAATTTCTTCATTTTTTAATTCCAGTTGTTCTTCCAATTGTTTATACATCTTACTTGTGACAGATAGAATATTTACTTTTTCAACTTCTTTCTGCGATATTTCATCAATTTTATTTTCTAATATATGTGCAAGTTCTGTAATTTTACATTTACCATCTACAATTTCATTTCCCTCAGCTTCGAGTTCTTTATCATTTTCCTCTGTTTGATTCTGATTGCAAGATACTGAAATATCTTTACCCTTAAGTTGTTTACTTTTAGCTTTTTAATTCATTCTGCAATTGTTCATCTTTATTTATTAATTCTTCAAGCTGTGATATTTGAATATTTTTCTGTAATATTTCTTCAGTTTTGCTTTCCAAAGCGTCTGTTAGCTCCACATTTATGCTTTTAAGATTTAAAAAGTCTTCTTCTAAAGTTTTTAATTGCCTCCTAACCTCATCTAATTCTTCTTCATGAGAAGAAATTTCAGAATCTTTCATCTTAACTACTTCTCCTTTGTAGTTTAATTCATCCATGAGTTTATCATTAAAACCCCTTAAATTGGTCATTTCATTTGACATATATTCTAATTCTTTCTCAAACTTTCTATTCATCTCAAGTTGTTCATAGGTTTGCTGAATTTTGAGATGCTGTTTTTCTATTTCCGCTACGAGCTCAGATATTCTTATATCTTTCTGGGCTACTAATATCTCCTTATCTTCCAATTTCTTTTTCACAATTTTGTTGTCACATAAGAGATCATTAATATTTATTTTATCCATAGCCGAAGCATCTTCTAATTGTCTATATTCATTTAAAATATCTTCTTTCTCTTCTCGCATTCTTTTAAAATCCTCATTCAATCTTAGAGATTCATTTTCTTCTTTTGCTTTAATCAGGTCTGAGTGTAAGCAATCTATTTCTCCTTCAAGCTCTTTAATCCATGAATCTTTCCGTTGAATTCTATCTTCATAAATTCTAATATCTTCAGCATTCTTAGCAGATGTTTCTTCCATCTGATTTTGTAAATAAGATATAAGATCTTGTTCCTTTTCCATTATTTGAGTAAATAGGTTTTTAATTAATTCCATTAATGGATTATCCTGTAATAAATTCATATCTACATCTGATTTCAGAGATGAAATTTCTTGCAAGATTGTTTTGCGGCAAGAATCAATTTCATTTGTTTTGTTCAAAAGTAATTTTGTGACTCTTTCCAATTCAGTAGTAAGCTGAGTTCTCTGGTGTAAAGTATCATATTCAATCCTCTTTTCTTCAAGGACCTCATTAAGCAAGTTGTTCTTTTCAATTTCATGTTTCAATTTTATATCTAAATTGCTTAATTCAGCTTCCAGTTCATTAATTTTTTCTGTTTTTGATATGACCAATTCACATTTATTGCTGTAATCTTCTTTTAAGTCCGTAAATTTTCCTCTTTCAATTTCCATTTCAGAAACAATTTCCTGATACTTTACTTGAATAATTGATATTTCTGATTCCAATTTATGGATTAAGTCAGTACCAAAGAGTCCAGGAAATATTTTTGAGGATAGTATATTCATAGCAGTATCTTGATGAATCTCTTTCTTAGAATTTAAGATTATTTCAAAAGATAATTCCTCATTGTTCTTGTCAATCTCTGACATATCACTATTATCCCAAATGCTAGATGTTATTTCTTGATTACAATTTTTAGCAGTAGGATTTACAGTTGATGGCATCAATGAAATGCGTTCATCATTAAACAATATATTTCTACTGGATTGTAAACTAATGTCCATTTGATCTGATGAATATGAAGCATTCCTGTGAAGATGTTCCACTTCTTCAACACATTCCTCTACCAGTTTTTGCTGTGAATCTTCTAGATCCAAGTTATTTGCTTCAAAATTCTCAATTATCTGTTCTTGGAGTCCTTCATCATTATTCATTTTAATGCCAATACAATTTTCCATCTTTTGAGACAAATTGCACATTTCATTTGAATCTTTGAAAGATTGTGAGAGAGATTTATTCGTAGGAATTTCTTGCAACAACCTCTCAATAATGTCTTCTTTCTCTTTCAATTTATTGTTCATTTCACTATTGATTCTCAGCAGAATGTTGTACTCTGCTCTCAGATTAAGTTCTTTATTCGTAAGTTGCATAATAAGGAACTCCAAAATCTTAAGTTTATTATCATCACTTACTTCCAGTTCTTTGTAATAATTGTTACATTCTTGATTTAGTAACTCGGTACAATCAAAACACAATTCTTCCAGTTTCTGTATTAATTTTGTAACATAACATTTATTCTCTGTCAAAGCTTTTGCATGGGCATCGTTTTCTTTTTTCAATATTTCATAATTTTTCTTAGCTTCATCTATACTATGTGAAAGATACTCTTTAGCAGATTCCAATGACTCAATCTGTAATCTATAAGTATGAATTTGACCATTAGCTATTTCCAGTTGTGCTTTGAGGTTATCATCTTCGTTAACTCGTTCAAATTTTGTTTCTAGTTCTTCTATTTTATTAGTACAAACATTTTCAGAAATAATTTGACCCATCTGCAATTTAAGATCAACTTTCTCGTTTATTTCCATAAATTCATTTTTGTAACAATCTTCAATCACGGTGACCTCATAATAATTTTTTCTCTGTTCCCCTGCACTTCCTACAAAACCATTCTCGCAAAGAGTACTGTTTTGTTCCTCCACTTTGTCAACATTTCGATCAGACTCTTCCTCAAAATTAATTTTCTGAGTTTGATGTCCAAACAACTCATTCTGTTTTGAATCATTCACAAAGCTATCAGCAATTTTATCATAATCCAATGGTTCTCTTTTAACTTTATCCTTAAGAAATTCTCTTTGAGATTTCAAGAGTTCCATTTGCTGCTTCAGTGTAATCAAATATTTATTCTTTTCTTCTATATCTTTTCTATTAAGATCATTTTCACTCTTCAGGAGTTCATACTTTATTTTCAAATCATTAAAGTCTCTATTTATAGTTTCTTTATCAGCATTCAACAATTGTATTTGTTGATTATTGACATCAATATCTTCCTTAAGTTCTTCTGTTATCTTCAAATTAAAATGTTTTTCTGAATGTAAGTGTTCTATCTCATTTATAAATAATTTCAGTTGTCTAGCATTAACTACCAATTTTTCACTTATTTCCATGGCTTCTACATATTCCCTAAGAGCATTCATTTCCTTGAAATTTATTTCAGCCTCAGCATTATTTTGTATTACTTGAAATCTAGATATGTCAAAAAGGTTAGCTCTTTCCATCAATCTTTCATTGATTATTTGATTTTGATTCTCCCTTTCTTTAAGTTCCTTGCAGAGTGAAACATTCTCTTGTTTGAGTATTTCATTATTACTTTTAACATTCTGTATTTCTTCTTCCTTCATTTTCATTTGAAGTTTTAATTCACTGATACATTTATCCTTTTCAATGAGTTCTTCAAAATTTCCTTTAAGTTCTTTGACATTATTTTCACTGTCATTTTGTCTATCCAATTCAACAATTTTTTGTTTTAAATTGATCATCAAATGATCCTTCTCTCTTAATTCATTGATAAAATTATATATTTCTTCTTCCTTCTCTTTCATTTGAAGTTTGAATTCACTGATACATTTATCTTTTTCTGTGAGTTCTTTGCAAACAAACCCGTAATCATAATTCAGTTCTTCAAAACTTCTTTTAAGTTCTTTCACACTCTTTTCACTGTCAATCTTCAAATCTCTTTCCATTTTGAGAATTATATCTAATTCTTTAATTTTTTGCTCAAAGCAATTAAGTAAATTGTCTTTCTCTTTCAATTCTTCTGTAAACTGTGCACAATTATTCCTCAATTCTGCTAATTCATTCAAATGATCGGTACTGCTTGACTGTCCATTCAGGTCATGTATTTGTAATTTCTGCCAAGCATCCTATAAAGAAAAGTATTAATTAGAAATTTAACAGCATGTAGCTATAAATATACAATATTAATAATTATCAATCCCTTCTTTCATTTTTAGATTTGTTTAAAAAAATTAATAAAAAATGCTCTATCAATGAATAATTGCCAAATTCATAGCACATTTTTACAGCATAATGGATTTTTTAAAATTAATATAAGATAGCTATTTTTTTTTCAAAATAAGTTGTGACACATTAAATTAACAATCATGATATATTATATTTGAAGAGAAAAATTTTCGCCTAGACCGGGACTCGAACCCGGGACCCTTGGCTTTCCGGGCCAAGTGCTCTACCAACTGAGCTACCGAGGCGAGTTACGATCTAGACGCAAATTTTGCTCTTATGTACATTGTAATTCCCTAGTGCCAAATGCTTGAAACCATAGCTCATTCTCTTCAAATATAATTTATCCTTCTATGAGAAGTGTTAAATTAATAATAAAAATCGTCAATAGAAGCCCTACTGGCTATAAAGTAGTGTTAAATTCCCAATAAATGTCTTCTTAACTAAGAAGCCGCCATTTGCAAATATAGAAGCTATGGTTTCAAGCATTTGGCGCTAGGGAATTACAACGTACATAAGAGAAAAATTTGCGTCTAGATCGTAACTCGCCTCGGTAGCTCAGTTGGTAGAGCACTTGGCCCGGAAAGCCAAGGGTCCCGGGTTCGAGTCCCGGTCTAGGCGAAAATTTTTCTCTTCAAATATAATTTATCCTTCTATGAGAAGTGTTAAATTAATAATAAAAATCGTCAATAGAAGCCCTACTGGCTATAAAGTAGTGTTAAATTCCCAATAAATGTCTTCTTAACTAAGAAGCCGCCATTTGCAAAGATAGAAGCTATGGTTTCAAGCATTTGGCACTAGGGAATTACAACGTACATAAGAGAAAAATTTGCGTCTAGATCGTAACTTGCCTCGGTAGCTCAGTTGGTAGAGCACTTGGCCCGGAAAGCCAAGGGTCCCGGGTTCGAGTCCCGGTCTAGGCGAAAATTTTTCTCTTCAAATATAATTTATCCTTCTATGAGAAGTGTTAAATTAATAATAAAAATCGTCAATCATGATATATATTTACATTGAAAAAACTAATTTACTGGTTTAACAGACTTTTCTGATGTTTCAAAGTTGTCCAGTGAGTGATATTTCTAAAAGTCATGCGTTAATTAGGAAAATATTGTACAGGTTTTATTTGAGTTGTGTTTTTTGACTCATCTCATATTTCTTGCAAGAAATATGAGGGAAGTCGAAAAACACAACTCAAATATAATTAAAATAAACCTCATAGTATTATTTCCCATACATATTAAAAAAAATGCACAGGTTAACTAATATTTTAAGATTTTTATATTGGCAGTCACTGAACATTTTTCACATTGCAATGAAATTGTTACGATTCTGTCAAATTAATGCAGTCCCAAGTCTTACAACACTGTGAATTCATAATCAAGTACGTATTAATTGAAGATATAATGATGCTTTCTTTTTAATAAAAACTATTTTCTTAGATCAATGAAGTAATATGTTGCTGGAAAAAAATATATATAAATTTGGAATAAGAATATCAGAAAATAGAAAATTAAACACCATATTGTTTGCAGATGACCAAATAATAATAGCAAATTCCGAAGATAATCTACAGAAAGGTCTGCATGAACTTAACAAAATTACAGAAGAATATGGATTAAAGATATCTACAGAAAAAACAAAAATTATGGCATTTCAAGGTGTAGATCCTGTCAGAAGTAAAATTGTACTTGACAATAAAATTTTGGAGCAGGTGAATAATTTTACATATCTAGGATGCAATATCTCATATGAAGAAGAAAAGGATGTAAATGCAAAAATATCTAAATTTTTAAGAATTTTAGGGTTAATAAATTCTATCTTCAAGCCACAGTTAGTCCAAAAGCATTCAAGACTGAAAGTGTATAAAACACTGGCTCTTCCAACTCTTTTGCATGGTAGCGAAGTATGGACGTTGAAACAGAAGGATATACAGAGACTAAGATCTGCTGAAAATGAGATATCTTCGGAGGACGGCAGGATACACACTACTAGATCACAAAAAAAATGAAGACATCTTAGAAGAATTACACATGGAATCTTTAGAAAACAAAATTTTCTGATTATAAGTCAAGATGGACGCAACATGTTCATCGAATGGAAGATCACAGAATACCCAAACAAATGTTAAGATATCAACCTGCAGGAAGAAGAAGACCAGGACGTCCACTCAAAAGACTTTTGGATGGTGTTTCTCTTGAGGCCGAAACAGGTCAACAAATGGCCTAAATTCGTGAATGTACTATGATGATGATATTTTCTTAGATAACTGCTTACTTTTGTATTCTATGAAAAAAGTAAAAAAATTGAAGGGATTTTTGTGAGTGAACTTAAAACCTGTTCATTCAACAGCAAATACTACCCTGATGACATAGTAGAAATGAGGAATGTATTATTTGAAGATAAGACACACATTGTCAAATTCTTTCATTAATGTAAAGATAAATTTAAAAAATTATAAGGTTTTCTTAATATGAATCAAATGAATCGTAAATTCTTCTTACGTCATACATTTATGTTTTTTAACATACAACTGCAGTATCGGAAAAAAACATCTCTTCCAATTAATATTTTATTTTAGGAAGTGATATTTGAGGTTATTTTAATTAAATTATTTTTAGTCTGATCATCTTACCTCAATATTAATGTTGATTTGTTCTTGAACATGTTTCGATTATATCATAATCATCAGCATTTTGCCTAGACTGGTTAGATTTATGTTGCACACCCTGGATGTCGATGTCAGCTCCATCCTGTGGTTGGCCAAAGAACCTCCAACAAGGTCATGCTCCATCGGTATTTAAAAATTCATAACTCTGTTTTTGTTCTTCTGAATATAAATGTTTTCCCAAATAGTCAGCTCTTTTGTATTATCTAACTGTTTTAATAATTTAGTGTCCGAATTTATATTATGTTTTTCAGACCAAACACGAGCAGCAACTGCAGATTTTTATATTTCCCCATTTTTAATATTTCTTATGTGTTCTTTGGTTCTAATTTTTAGGTTTCTTTTTGTTTTTCCTATATATATATCTTTTCACAACCCATGCATTCAATTTGATATATTCCTGACTTTTTATTTTTATCAGTTTTTTCATTTTTGTTGGTTTTTATTAGTTTATTTAAACTGTAGTTATTTTTTGGTGCTAATTTAATATTAAACTTCTCAAATATCTTTTGGAATTTATTGTGTAACCAAGGGTGATATATGAATTTCCTATAATTTTTCATAGGTGATTTTTCTTTTTCAAGAGAACTCACCACTTGGGAAAAAAATCTACATATAGAGGAACAAGAAAAGAATTATGAATTTTGACATTTCCAGAGAAAGGAATCTCATTAGCAAGTTCATTGGACCACAGGCAGAGGGAGCAGGAGTTAAGAATCAGGGTCGACAACTTGTGAAAAATTACTCGCTGACGATGGGGCTCAGAAGCCTTGAAACACATGTTCAACAAAAAAATCATGAGGTAAAAATATACAGACCAAATATCTTAAGTATTAAATAAAACCTCTTAATGTCACTTCCTATTGTACTTTTAAAATGAAAATGTATAGTTGATATTATCTGAAAGACCAAAGCTGCCATCATTAGTGAATAAGAATTGCGATATCCTAGGATTGTCTGCTGCAATCAAAATGGCAGTGGGCTTCAATTTGAAAAACTAAATTTGACAAACATTTTCTCGATAACTAGTTGCCGAAAAAATATATACTTTTATTGAGTGGAGAGAGCCCCATTAAAAAATTATAATATAAGAAAACCGCCAAGAAACGACATAACACCGGTTGACCAGAAACTACTGATGATGGAGATAAGCTCCGAAACTACAGTGTAGAAGAAAAGGATATGAGGTGAGGTAATAAAAACATTAATTTAATTCTTAAATTAAACCTCGTAGTGTCTTTCCCTGTGAGAGTTAAATAAAATTAAACATTGTGGAGATTCACCATCCATAACATTTTTGCTTGATGTAGAATCTCCATTCAGAATGGCAAATGGATTGATTAATTATTATTAATTGAACCTCATGTTAAAAATTCCCAAATTTAATATATAAATATAACAGACAAGTCAAGTCACGGGAATAATCACGATTGCTGAGTCGTGAAAACAGCTGATGATGACGACGTGTCGCCGATACTGCAGTGCTGTGTTTAAAAAAACATAGAAGTATGAGGTAAGAAGAAATTACGATTCATTTAATTATTATTAATTGAACCTCATAATGTTAAAAATTCCCAAATTTAATATATAGATTGATTAGTTACCCACAAAAAGGTTGTAATTATCTTTTTTTCATAGTTGCTTTTTACATGGTCTAATATGTCACTAATAATCCTTTCCCAAGTAAGACAACTTGGTAAAAAAATTGTGAGTTACAACCGTGTTCCAGGTAAGTACTCAATTATAACTAGATAATAGTGTGGTAATAACCTCTAAACTCAGAGTCAGTTCTTCATTTCTTCTCTTAAGTTTATCCTCTGCTAATTTAAGTGTCATGTCAAAATCATTTTTCTCATTTTCCAGATCCTTAACTCTCCTTAATGCACCTTTCTGCGAAAAAAAAAAAATTTTAAATATATATACAGAGTGAAAACCTAGGAACAATAATCACAAATAGGAATGAGATGCACAAAGAAATTAAACATAGGCTCAATTCTGGAAATGCGTGCTATTATGCATTGCAGAGACTCTTGATGTCCCAACTCCTTTCAAAAAACATTAAACTGAAAATATATAAAACTATTATTCTACCAGTTATATTATATGGGTGTGAAACATGGACTCTTACTTTAAGAGAGGAAAGGAGATTACAAGTATTTGAGAATAAAGTACTTAGGAAAATTTTTGGACCAAGGAGAGATGAACAGACAGGTGAATGGAGAAGACTACATAACAATGAACTACATGGTCTTTACTCGTATAGGAAGCCGGATATAATAAGAACAGTTAAGTCTCGTAGACTGCGATGGGCAGGACATGTTGCACGTATGGGGAATGAAAGACTTGCATGGAAGCTTCTTGTAGGAATACCAGAGGAAAAACGCCCAGTTGGTAGACCAAGAATGAGGTGGGAGAATAACATTAACTATGATTTGGGGGAAGTGGATTATACAGGGAATGACTGGAAAGCATTAGCTCAGGATAGGGATGTATGGAGAGCTTATGTCCGTGCGGTCATGAACCTATGGGTTCGATAGTGCCAGTGAGTAAGTAAGTAAGTAAGTATACAGAGTGAAAATTATTTAAACTGACAAACACTGGGAGGTTGTAGGGGACACCAAAAAAAAATTTTTCCCTAATGCCATTTTTTCCTATGATGATTATTTAAACCGGTAGAGGGTTTATTACTATGCTCTTCAGTTATCATGACTGCAACGCTGTTGATGGTAGGAATTGTTTTGTCCACCAGTGTAGTAGTGAATTGTATCTGTTTATTAATGGAGCGATACACCTGGAGTGAGTACACTGATATGTGTGGGCCGGTGTTGTTGGGGACTGTTTAATTGGGACCTATCTCCTACCTAGGCCATTAAATGGCAGGCACTATTACAATTTTCTCGCCAGAGCATTGCCAGAATTACTGGAAGACGTCCCGCTCCCTACAAGACAACGTATGTGGCTCCAATGTGACGGGGCACCGGCACATTTCAGTCGTCGTGTGCATCGATTCTTGAACCAACGGTTTTCAGAAAAGTTGATTGGCAGAGGTGGTCCTGTACCATGGCCTACTCAATCCCCAGATATGACCTCTTTGGATTTTTTTGTGTGGGGAGAGATGCGCAACCTTGTTTACACAACTCCTGTTGCATCGAAAAAGGATCTGGTTGCCCGCATAGTAGTAGCAGCAGCAATTAACAATACTCCTGGAGTTTTTTCCCGTGTTAGACAGAACATGATCTGCCGGTATAATCTTTGTTTACATGTCAATGGAGGCATTTTTGAACCTCTACTATAATTTAAGTAATTGCGTCGTGTTAATGTATTGTCTTTTGGTAATAAAAAATGCAAAAGTGTTTGTTGGTTTAGTTAATTTGTCGCCAGAAAAATCTTCCTCTACCAGTTTAAATAATCCTCATAGGAAAAAAATGACATAGGGAAAAATATTTGTTTTGGTGTCCCCTACAACCTCCCAGAGTTTGTCGGTTTAAATAATTTTCACCCTGTATAAACACAAACACACAATAATAAATTCTATACTCCACGGCACGACAGGCCTAGAAAGCCCTTGGCCTACCAGCTGGCTGTTGGACTATATCCACATACAGAGCTAGACAATCAGGCACTGTAGGGGTGACATGTGGTCCGCATGTTGGGTCCCCCAGCCGTTATAGCTGGTTTTCTCAACCTGGAGCTGCTACTTATTGTACCTAGCAATGCCTCACGAAGATGGATAGGCACTGGTTCAATCCTGGCTGAAATTCCATGAGAAAATTTCTTCCCCATGGGGACTCGAACCAACACAAGTCCCACAGCTCTGCGCCAACTTGCATTAACCACTCGGCTACGGAGAGGGACACATAATAATAATAATAATAATAATATGATCTTGAAGATTTCCAGGCTGTTGGCCATGGTCTTGAGGATTGAAGATCCCCGACATTTCGTCAGAGACTGCATCCGGCATCCTCAAGGATTGTCTTGAGACTGGCACTTTTGTCGACTGCCTGCTCTATTTATACAGTTCACCGTGATGTGTTCTCTGCATAGTTCATTCCTTTGCAAATTGAACCGTGGTGAACTGTATAAATAGAGTAGGCAGTCGACAAAATTGCCAGTCTCAAGACAACACTTGAGGATGCCGTACACAGTCTCTGGCGAAACATCGTGGATTTATGCTTGGATGGGAATAAAGCCTGAATTAGCTCAGTGGTCAGAGCGTTAGCACAGAAAGCTAAAGGTTCGGACTTCGATTCCTGGTTCAGGCAAATTTTTTTGTCTTTACCATTGATTACAAAAAGATGTATATTGCGTAAACCAACAAAAACAGGTCCATAAATTCAAGATTCTGAAGAATTTGCTTAGTTTATGCAATTCCTGCACAACAGACTTTTTTTTCTTGAAAACTTCTTTTATGGTCATTTATTTGGGTACATATTATACAAGGCAGTATCTTATACACCATCAAATACGGCAGTTCAAATATACCAAAAGTAAACACAAGAAAATTATACTTACCAATTCCTTCTTTAGCTCAGTTATTTCACTACATTTATCTGTCAACGAGTTCTTCATATCATGGAATGATACCAGCTTTTCCTCTAAAGTTGCACGATTTTCCAGTTCTGTTTTAAGGCTTTCTTTTAATACCTTATTTTCATCCAAAAGTTCAGAATTATTACGTTTCAAATCAAGAATAACAGTCTCTGCATCTTTGAACGATAATCTAAAATTTCTGTTTTCACTCTGAATTTCAAGCATCTAAAATGAAAGCAAAATTCATTAACATTTAAAATTAGAATAATGGAGAGAGTGATTCAAAGTATAAAATAAATTATATTATTATGTTGCACACCCTGGATGTCGATGTCAGCTCCATCCTGTGGTTGGCCAAAGAATCTCCAAACAAGGTCACACTCTGTCGGTATTTCAAAATTCATAACTCTGTTTTTGTTCTTCTGAAGAGATTTTTCCCAAATAGTCAGCTCTTTTGTATTTTCTAACTGTTTTAAATATTTAGTGTCCAAATTTATATTATGTTTTTCAGACCAAACATGAGCAGCAACTACAGATTTTTCTATTTCCCCATTTTTAAAATTTCTTATGTGTTTTTTGGTTCTAATTTTTAGGTTTCTTTTTGTTTTTCCTATATATATATTTTCACAACCCATGCATTCAATTTCATATATTCCTGATTTTTTATTTTTATCAGTTTTTTTTCATTTTTGTTGGTGCAACATAAATCAAACCAGTCTGGACAAGCTGACGATAAAACAAAATTGTTTTGAAACATGTCCAATAACAAATCAACATTAATATTGAGGTAAGATGATCAGACTCAAAATAATATAATTAAAATAACCTTAAAATATCACTTCCTAAAACGAAATATAAAATAAATGCCTAAAGCTAAATTGAGTATTGATATTACTTATCAATTTCATTCAAATCACTTCATTAAATTGTCTTCTTGCACATATTGTAATTCTCGTTAAAAGTGAAATAAATATTGGTGTTTTAAAATTTTCAATTGAGGTCTAAGTTTGCCTACCATCATTAATTTTCAGTTCAACTTCCATAAACCATGCTATAGTGCATCATTTCCCAACCTATGGTTTGCAAACCCCCAGGGAGTTTCAAGGTTCTAGGCAAAAAATTTTCTCTTCAAATAGGTCTATTATTGTTTCTCTCCTGGCATGGCATACTTGTAACCCACTTCTGAGGATGTGGTGCCTGGAAGGTGGGGTTACGTTGCCCCAATGATATGATGGGTGATGATGATAATGGTGTGCCAGGAGAGTCCCTAAGCCTAACCTAGGATGAATATGAATGATGATGATTGCGATGGCCATATGATTTCGGGGACCGTTTGGGCCTTAAAGTTTTCCTGACATTTGTCTTACAGGTGAGGAAAAACCCCGATAAAAACCTCACCCAGAAAAACTGTCCTGATCGGGGATCGAACCCGGGCCCGCTGCGTGACAAGGTAGCATGCTACCCCGAGACCACAGCGGTGGACATGCCTAAAAATTAGATACAATAATTTTAGTCTATACATAAATACACATGTGAAATTTCATTAAAATCTAAATGATAAGTTAAAATTGGTACATTGGCTTGTTATTCCATACGGAATGTTCCAAGAGAATATACAGTAATCATTTTCTGAATAAACTGCATTTTAATTCTATGATGTAGAAACAGATTTTAAAATTTAGGTAAAAGTGAACTCAAGAAATCATAAAAACATTAAAACATAAAAACTTACTTTTTCCTTGCTGCCCCCTTGGTACATTTGCTTTTCAAGAGTTGTATATCCTCTCAATTCATCATATTCTGTCTGGAAGTATCTTGCACGCTGTCTTAGTATTTCAGGTGGGGTCTCTGCCTCAGTGTTATTACATGCTTTCTCTAAAATTCTGTAAAATAATATATATCCTATATACTGCTGATTGAATGAGATGTGACAATTTCTAACTTTGTGCACATTCAGAGAAAATGAATAAATTAAGTTATTATAATTATGATGAATATATCCATAGTAATTCTGCCCGAAGGCAGGTCCTTCACTGCAATCATAGCATTTTCATGTTATGCTTGCAGCTTTACTACGGAATTGTGCAGGTGTGGTAGCTTCCCGTTGCTTTCCACATCGGTGAATGATGATGGTAATAATGATAAAGAAGATGATGGCCATATGATTTCGGGGACCGTTTGGGCCTTAAAGTTTTCCTGACATTTGTCTTACAGGTAAGGAAAAACCCCGATAAAAACCTCACCCAGAAAAACTGCCCTGACCGGGGATCGAAACCGGGCCGCTGCGTGACAAGGCAGCACGCAACCTCGAGATCACAGCGGTGGACTATGATGAATATAATAATGATAATAATAATAATAATAATACACTTTTCTAAATAACACGGCCGCAAGCAAATAAATTAGTCTCTTCTTCAAAGTTAAAATTGGGAAACACATTATGAGGTTCTTAATTAATAAATTAATGAGTCATTTTAACATCTTACCTCATATTTCATGTTTTTTCAAACACGGTAACTATAGTTTTCAAATGATCTTGTCATTCATTTTCAACCGCCATTATGACTACCGGATATTTGTTGGAATCTCCCTCTATAACGTTGCCATCTGGTGTTGATTTGACGAACTTCGAGATATCGTTGCCATCTGGTGTTGATTCGATGAACTTCGAGATGAGGTCACGTTCATCCGGAATGTCGAAATTCATAGATTTAAATTTGTTCTTCTGTATAAATATTTTCTCCCAAACTGTCAAATCCAAAGGTTTTTCCAAATGTTTTAGAAGTTTAGCTTCTTTTTCGATTCTATGACCTTCCAACAAACTATGTGCTGCAATAGCTGATTTTTCAATATCACCATTTTTAATATTTCTAAAGTGTTCCTTTGTGCGAGTGTCCAAATTTCTTTTTGTTTTTCCTATATATACTTTATTGCAATCTCGACAATCAATTTGATAAATTCCAGATTTTTTACTATCTGGGGTGTTCATTTTCTTATTGGTTATTAATAAGTTACCAAGGCTAAATTTATTTATCGGTGCCAATGTAATATTGAATTTCTTGAAAATTTTTTGAAATTCCAGGATGATAAGTGATTTTCTTAAATTGTTTTCCTTTCTTTGAATCAGATTGCAGGGTAGTGTATTCTTTTAATCTTTTTTGTTGTCTGAATTTCTTCAATTTAGTTATAATTATTTCCTTTCCAAAACCATTTAAATTAGCTATGTCCAAAATGTGATTGTATTCTTTCTTAAAATCCTCTTCATTTAGTGGAACATTCAATAATCTATGTATCAAACTGTTGAAAATTGCATGCTTATGCGCAATATGATTGAAACCTGAAGACTTTATGTAATTGTCAATATGAGTATCTTTTCTGTATATATTGAATTCAATTCTTTGTTGTTGTTCATTCCTTCTTATGTAGAGGTCCAAAAATGGGATTTGGTTATTATTTTCTAATTCCATAGTAAATTTCACAGATTCATCCTGGAGGTTGAGTAATTTTAATGCATCTTCAATATATTTAGAATTTATCACAGAGAAAATATCATCCACATATCTATACCAACATTTGAACATCCAGGGAAATAATAATGAATATTTGAATCTTACAAAACTTTGTATCGACAATATTTTTTTTACCTTCAATGAAAAATTTTATAAACAAATCTCAGGTCTGGCTATGGGAAACCCACTTTCACCATTTTTGGCAAATTTATTTATGGGTTATTTAGAATGTCATATCACCAATGCTTATCCCTGGATGTTCAAATGTTGGTATAGATATGGGGATGATATTTTCTCTGTGATAAATTCTAAATATATTGAAGATGCATTAAAATTACTCAACCTCCAGGATGAATCTGTGAAATTTACTATGGAATTAGAAAATAATAACCAAATCCCATTTTTGGACCTCTACATAAGAAGGAATGAACAACAACAAAGAATTGAATTCAATATATACAGAAAAGATACTCATATTGACAATTACATAAAGTCTTCAGGTTTCAATCATATTGCGCATAAGCATGCAATTTTCAACAGTTTGATACATAGATTATTGAATGTTCCACTAAATGAAGAGGATTTTAAGAAAGAATACAATCACATTTTGGACATAGCTAATTTAAATGGTTTTGGAAAGGAAATAATTATAACTAAATTGAAGAAATTCAGACAACAAAAAAGATTAAAAGAATACACTACCCTGCAATCTGATTCAAAGAAAGGAAAACAATTTAAGAAAATCACTATCATCCTGGAATACATAACAATTTCAAAAAATTTTCAAGAAATTCAATATTACATTGGCACCGATAAATAAATTTAGCCTTGGTAACTTATTAATAACCAATAAGAAAATGAACACCCCAGATAGTAAAAAATCTGGAATTTATCAAATTGATTGTCGAGATTGCAATAAAGTATATATAGGAAAAACAAAAAGAAATTTGGACACTCGCACAAAGGAACACTTTAGAATATTAAAAATGGTGATATTGAAAAATCAGCTATTGCAGCACATAGTTTTGTTGGAAGGTCATAGAATCGAAAAAGAAGCTAAACTTCTAAAACATTTGGAAAAACCTTTGGATTTGACAGTTTGGGAGAAAATATTTATACAGAAGAACAAATTTAAATCTATGAATTTCGACATTCCGGATGAACGTGACCTCATCTCGAAGTTCATCGAATCAATACCAGATGGCAACGATATCTCGAAGTTCGTCAAATCAACACCAGATGGCAACGTTATAGAGGGAGATTCCAACGAATATCCGGTAGTCATAATGGCGGTTGAAAATGAATGACAAGATCATTTGAAAACTATAGTTACCGTGTTTGAAAAAACATGAAATATGAGGTAAGATGTTAAAATGACTCATTAATTTATAAATTAGTCTCTACTCAAATTACTTCCAATCACTGATGAGCTGACTCACCGTGAGCAAGTGCAAAGATCGAATTAGCGACCCACTAACTGGTCATGCATGAAAGTCGTTTTCGTAATATTGGCAAGAAATTACCCAGAATTCTCAGCGATAAAACCACTTCCATTATTTTCGTCTGCTAGAGGAATGCATTTACGCTTGCGTCCCGCAAATACCATATACAACGACGTCTGCATCGTGTAATATTACGCCGATTCTCCTGTTCTTCCAGTTGAATTCTTTGGTAGACTCTATCAAATTCCTCTTCTCCGCATATACCGAAAACATGATCGAAGTCTTCAAGGTCCGACATCTTGGATAAAGCAGCAAGGTACGCGGCAAGGTTTCAAACTACATCGGTTCCCTTCAGGATTCTCATGATTCGTTTCTCTCTTAAGTTACCTCGTCAGGTAGCTTACGAATTTCAACAATTATTATCGCATGAACAGATTTCTGAATAAGCAAAATCATATTAGGATAAAACTTTCTCAGCAGAGAACGCCTTTTATGGTCTAATGCGTTCATAGATTCGACCCTTAGGCATTGGGGCTTTATTTGTCATGTTTCTTAGGTCTTGGTAACTTTCAATCTGTAATTAACAATTTGTCGATTCAGGTATTCTAGGCAAAACTATGAATAAGCAGCAAAATGCCATTGAGAACGAATGTTCATGGCCACGGGTATGAGGGATTGTACAAGGGAAAGAAAAATGCCCGTTTAAAGTGTCAGTCACAGGTAGTGTAGTGGTCTAATGTGCTACTACATGGAACCAGAGACTTGGTTATATGACATTTTTTTAATATCCTGGTGCTCACAATCCCACCATCTATTCTTAGATCTTCCACTTAATCTGGTTCCTTGAGGTTGTGAACAGATTTGTTTCACCTTCCTATTATTTGGCATTATTATATTATCTTAATTGTTACAATTCTTATTAGAAATTTTAAATTGCTCCAACAATTTAACACATTCAGCACCATAAACTAGTTAAGGCATTTAAAGAGATTATCGTATATGCGGCCGTCGGTCAGTTAACTCGTTTAAGAGCGGGCGCAAACAAACTGCATTTATATTCGGCGCCTAAATATAGTGTTGGCTTAGTATGTCTTGGAGATCATAGATGGCATGTAAATATACATTTTCTATTCCCGTTTGACATGTTTAACCTTGGTGAATCCCCTTTTATTTTTAAAACAAACAACACATGGAATTCGTTCACCCAAACTTGACTCCAGGCTCCAATGCAGTCGTATATGTTTCTCGTTATCGCGCTGTTGTTTGTGCGTGAGTGAAACCATGGCAAAAGAAAAATATCTCGCTGAAGAAGAATTAGTGAATATTTTGTATAATGATGATTCAGGTGATGAACTGATTCCTGAATTAGAAGATTCACAAAGTGAAAGTGAAGATGAACTTCCACTTCCTGAAATTGATACGCCGATACCATGTGACGTCAATCACCCAAGTTATTTCACCATCAAATCCTACTAGGATATCTCCTTTAGGTATGTACAAAATTTGAATTTTCTAGGACTAATAGTTTGTGAATAATGGTCCATTTTCTGAAGTGCCACGAAAAGGGTAGCTGGGGTATTTAAATGGCTGGCCTGTGGGTTTAAATGCCCTGCTCAGTGCCTGCTACTGAATGTGACACATAATTGGTTTCTTATCCTGCCAATCACTTATTTTTTATATTTATTTTATTAAAAAAAATATATATATATATATATATATATAATACATACGATTTAGTCAGACTGCAATCAGTTTGTGTAGCAGCATTAACTGGCTCTGCAACTATGCAAATATCTGATGTACCTGGTTCTTGAAAAGTCACATGTTTACTTTTACGAACTGTTACAGTGAAAGGAATTTCTTGCTCAAAAGTTTCCACGCTGCCTTGTGACAACCTGTTCTCAGATTCAATTAATTGGAGTTCAAATTCTTCTAATGGTGTTTCAAAAAGAGCTGAAAATAAAAATGAAAACTTATTCCCATGTACAAAAAAAAAGCACTTCGATTCTGTGTAAGGCAAAATTACTTAAACAGTTAGAAAAATCTAAGGAACTCACAATTTGGGAGAAAATTTACATATGCAAGAATAGGAACAAAACCATGAATTTTGAAATTCCTGGTGAAAGGGGGAGGGGTTTGATTTGGAAGTTCATCGGTCAGCCAATAGAGGGCACAGAAATCAATTTGGAGGAGGGACAACCATAGGAAAACAGTTGTGATGCATAGAGAATGTTGTACAGAGAGCAATGAAACCGGTCTGCATAAAAATCAAGAAATATAAGGTGAGTCAGGAAACACAACTCAAATATATGAGGATGGATCAAATATAAACCGGAATTTGTATCTGGACACTCTGCAAAGGTTGCGGTTTGGGGGTGTCTGGAGTAGGGATCTTGATGTGTCGCACTCCGAAGAGCGACCGCTTGCTTCAGTACGCCATGAGCGAGCAAGAGGTACACACGTCTGTTGCACAATGCATTATTATTAAGTTTTTGGCGAAAGAAGGCACTAAACCTTCTGAAATTTTGAGAAGGCTCCATGCACAGTTCGGGGAAGCAACCCTTTCGAAGACGCAGATGTATGATTGGTGCAAAAAAATTTTAGCAGGCCGGGATTCAGTGGAAAATGAGCCCCACCAAAGACGGTAACGAACAAGCATCACTGCGGACAACATTCGTGCTGTACGGGACCTTATTGAGGAGGATCGGCATGTAACAATATCTGAAATTGCTTCACACGTTGGAATAAGCTTCGGAAGTGTTCAAGCCATCATCAGTGATGAACTCAAATTCCGAAAATTGCCAGGTGGGTTCCTCGGCTCCTCAGCCAGAAACAAAAAAATTTGACGAAAATGCATTGGACACCTCTGGAATATCCTCCTTACAGTCCAGATTTGTCACCATGTGACTACCATTTGTTTGGGCCACTGAAAGAAGACCTGGGAGGAAAGCAGTAGAGGAGTTCATGTACAACTGGCTGACTACACGTCATCCCTCATTCTTCAAGGACGGCATCAAAAAGTTGCCAACTCGATGGTAAAAATGTGTTGGAAATGCAGGAGACTATGTAGAAAAATGAGGTGGTGGTTTTGTATTTTTTTGTTAATTCAATAAAATTGTAAACAATAATTCCGGTTTATATTTGATTCACCCTCGTAATTAAAATAAACCTCATAATATTGATGTTTTTATTATCGATTTAACACTTCTCATGACTGAAGAATAAATTATATTTGAAGAGAAAAATTTTCACCTAGACCGAGACTGGAAAATTTTTCTGTTCAAATATAATTTATCCTTCAGTGAAAAGTGTTAAATTAATAATAAAAACATCAATAGAAGCCCTACTGACTTTATAAAGTAGTGTTAAATTCCCAATTAATGTCTTCTTAACTAAGAGGTTGCCATATGCAAAGATAGAAGCAACGGTTTCAAAAGCATTTGGCACGAGGGAATTACAACGTATAAAGAGAAAAATTTGTGTCTAGATGGCAACTCGCCTCGGTTGGTAGAGCATTTGTCCCAGAAAAACCAAAGGTCCCGGGTTCGAGTCTCGGTCTAGGCAACAATTTTTCTCTTCAAATATAACCTTATAGTGTTATTTCCCACACATATATTCAATAAAAATAGAAATTCATTTTTTTTGTTCCTGCAAATTTCAAGATTATCCTTACTATAACAATTATAATAAATATGATATAGTTAAGAATTAAATGAATTGTGATTTCTTCTTACCTCATACTTCTTCTATGTTTTTTTTAAAACACAGCACTGCAGTATCAACAACCATTGTCATCATCCTCAGCTGTTTTCACGACTGTCAATTTTTTCTTTTGTCGGTAATTATCCAAACTGCCATCTGGTGTTCTTTTGAAGGAATTATTTTCTAAACTGCCATCTGTTGTATTTTTAAGAACTTTGTAATCAAGATCAGTTCGTCTGGAATCTCATGGTTCTAGTATGGTTTTTTTAAATATATATTTTTTCCCAAACTGTTAAATACAAAGGTTTGGATAAATGTTTCAAAAGTTTTGCTTCTTTTTCAATTCTATGATGCTCTAATAAACTATGTGCTGCTATAGCTGATTTTTCAATTTCTCCATTCTTTATGGTTCTGAAGTGTTCTTTTTTATGAGTTTCCAAATTCCTTTTTATTTTTCCTATATATATATCCTGCTGCAATCTTTGCAATCAATTTGATAAATTCAAAAGAACACCAGATGGCAGTTTGGATAATTACCAGCAAACAAAAAAATTGACAGTCGTGAAAACAACTGAGGTGGTGACAATGGTCGCTGATACTGCAGTGCTGTGTTTTAAAAAAACATAGAAGTAAAGTATGAGGTAAGAAGAAATCACAATTCATTTAATTCTTATGAATTGAACCTCATAATGTTAAAAATTCCCAAATTTATTATATATAAATAAAAATGATATAGTATATATCTAAATCATATGAGAAAGAATAAAATAAAGTGAACTTACAATTATTAGCAAGATCTTCCATTTTTCTTGAAAAGAGCATACTTTCTCTTATGCTGGCTTGAGATTCATCAATGGTGTCAAGGACATTAATAGGCATCATGGATTTTCGTGACAACTGGCCACACCAAGTCCTACGCCTAAGTGCTCTTTTTTTCTGAAAAAAAAATGAGGAGGTAATTTCAAATCAGATTTAGCTGTCAAAGCAAAATTTTAAGGAAATTTTGTTGTTACAGAGTGAAACCACAGATATGCTGTGGCAGTGGATTTATCACTGGTTATGATGGGCCAATTTGAATAACTGTTGTAACCAGAGTTGTCATAACAGGAAATAGTCCCATTTTTCTTTTTCATATTTACGAATAAAGTAAATTAATGATAAATTATATTTGATGAGAAAAATTTTCGCCTAGACCGAGACCCAAACCCGGGATCCTTGGCTATCTGGGCCAAGTAAGCCAAGAATCCCGGGTTCGAGTCTCGGTCCAGGCAAAAATTTCTCTCTTCAAATATGGTTGGTTGGTATCTAATGTCGAGCACTTGATAATGAAATCATTCGCTCTCTCTCTTCAAATATAATTTATCATTTAGTGAGAGGTGTTAAATTAATAATAAAAACGTCAAATTAATGATGATTACGGCTCACACCTATATATAAATTCCAATTCACTACTCTGTCAAAGGCCTTTTCCAGGTCAACAAGTACCGCATAAATCTCTTTATCTTTTTCTATATATCTTTCTCTTATTGTACGAATCAATCCAATTGCATCTCTCGTACCCTTTCTTCCTGAAGCCGAACTGTTCCTCTTCCAATTCCGGGCCAAGTAAGCCAAGGGTTCTGGGTTCGAGTCTCGGTCTAGGGAACATTTTTCTCTTCAAATTTAATTTATCATTCAGTGAGAAGTGTTAAATTAATAATAAAAACGTCAAATTAATGATGATTACGGCTCACACCTATATATATATATTCCAATTCACTACTCTGTCAAAGGCCTTTTCCAGGTCAACAAGTACCGCATAAATCTCTTTATCTTTTTCTATATATCTTTCTCTTATTGTTCGAATCAATGCAATTGCATCTCTCGTACCCTTTCTTCCTGAAGCCGAACTGTTCCTCTTCCAATTCCGGGCCAAGTAAGCCAAGGGTTCTGGGTTCGAGTCTCGGTCTAGGCGAACATTTTTCTCTTCAAATATAATTTATCATTCAGTGAGAAGTGTTAAATTAATAATAAAAACGTCAAATTAACGATGATTACGACTCACACTTTTATATATTCCAATTTACTACTCTGTCAAAGGTCTTTTCCAGGTCAACAAGTACCGCATAAATCTCTTTATCTTTTTCTATATATCTTTCTCTTGTTGTTCGAATCAATCCAATTGCATCTCTCGTACCCTTTCCCTTCCTGAAGCCGAACTGTTCTTGTTCTAATTCCGGGCCAAGTAAGCCAAGGGCTGGGTTCGAGTCTCGGTCTAGGCGAAAATTTTTCTCTTCAAATATAATTTATCATTCAGTGAGACGTGTTAAATTAATAATAAAAACGTCAAATTAACGATGATTACAGCTCACACCTATATATATTCCAATTCACTACTCTGTCAAAGGTCTTTTCCAGGTCAACAAGTACCTCTTATTGTTCGAATCAATCCAATTGCATCTCTCGTACGCTTTCCCTTCCTGAAGCCGAACCGTTCTTCTTCCAATTAGCTTTCCATCGTAGAACGTAAACATCGATTCAATATTTGCAGGAGAATCTTTGCAGAATGTGATATCAAACTGATAGTCCTGAACTCCTTACATTTCTTAGCATTTTTCTTCGGTATTGGTATTAACACTGTCTCAGTCAATTCTTCGAGCCATTCACCTTCTTTATATAACTTGTTGCATAAAAGCAGAATTTCCTCCTTTCCTTCACCCAAGCATTTAACCAATTCAATGAGGATTCCATCTACTCCTGTTGCTTTCCCATTTTTCATTTCTTTAATTGCTACTTCAACTTCTTTCTTCAGAATTGAAATCCTTTTTCATCTTATGATACGTCTTCATTTTCTATATCCAAGTTGGCTGGGCGATTTCTTGTCTCATATAGCTCTTCTACATATTTTTCCCACGTATTCATGATTCTCGGTTTGTTATTTCTTCATGATTTTCATCCTCAATCAGCCACATAGTTTTCCTGCTCTTCTTTCCATAGTCCAAGCATTTAACTTCCTGGTACATTAAATCATATTTTCCTTTCATCTCCAGATTCTCTAGTTCTTCACATTTCTGTTTCATCCGCTCTTCCTTTGCTCTGTCAGTTTCTCTTCTAAGTTCATTGTTTAGTTTCCTGTAGTTTATTTTGGCTTCTTCTGTATTGCTATTTTTCCATTTTCTTCTTTCTTCCATCTTCTCCAACATTTTTTCTGTGACCCAAGGTTTCTTAATATTCTTGCTCTCTTTGTATCCTATTGTTTCCTATGCAGCTGTCTGTATAGAGCTTTTCAAATGACTCCAGTGTTCGTTGTTATTGCCGGATGAGATTTCCAGGTTAGAGGCTTTCTCATATTTAAAGAGAAAATTATACGCTCAGACCGGGACTTGAACCCGGGACCCTTGGTTTTCTAGTCCAAGTGCTCTACCATTTGAGCTACCTGAGCAAGTACCGATCTAAACGCAAATCTTTCTCTATATACGTTGTAATTCCCGCCCCAAATGCTTTGAAGCCTTTGCTTCTATCTTTGCAAATGGCGGCTCCTATATTAAGAAGACATATTTGGGAATTATACATTACATTATAAATGCCAGTACGGCTATTTTCGATGTTTTTATTATTAATTTCATGATGGATAAATCATATTTAAAGAGAAAAATTATACTGTAATGTATAATTCCCAAATATGTCTTCTTAATATAGGAGCCGCCATTTGCAAAGATAGAAGCAAAGGCTTCAAAGCATTTGGGGCGGGAATTACAACGTATATAGAGAAAGATTTGCATTTAGATCGGTACTTGCTCAGGTAGCTCAAATGGTAGAGCACTTGGACTAGAAAACCAAGGGTCCCGGGTTCAAGTCCCGGTCTGAGCGCATAATTTTTCTCTTTAAATATGATTTATCCATCATTGAGATGTATGAAATTAATAATAAAAACATCGAAAATAGCCGTACTGGCATTTATAATGTAATGTATAATTCCCAAAATATGTCTTCTTAATAAAGGAGCCGCCATTTGCAAAGATAGAAGCAAAGGCTTCAAAGCATTTGGGGCAGGAATTACAACGTATATAGAGAAAGATTTGCGTTTAGATCGGTACTTGCTCAGGTAGCTCAAATGGTAGAGCACTTGGACTAGAAAACCAAGGGTCCCGGGTTCAAGTCCCGGTCTGAGCATATAATTTTTCTCTTTAAATATGATTTATCCATCATTGAGATGTATGAAATTAATAATAAAAACATAGAGGCTTTCTCTTGAAAATGTTGTTGGAATTTTCTCCTTTCCTCCCCAGTTTCTACAAGTGAAACTTCTTTGTTGCCTGTCGTCCTCTTTTCTTCAGGCAAATATCTACTTCAATAAGTTATGTAGGTAGGAAATAACACTATAAGGTTTATTTTAATTTTGTTGAGTTGTTTCTTGACTCACCTCATACTTCTTATTTAAGAAGTATGAGGTGAGTCAAGAAACAACACAACAAAATTAAATATCTACTCCGCCTATTAGTAAGACAAGGTCTGAATTGATATCTGCTCCTGATAGGGTCTTCCCATTTTTCAAGCAATTTCAGAATCTTTCCTGTATCAGTATGTAGTCGATCTAGTATCTTTGAAGAGAAAAATTTTCGCCTAGACCGGGACTCGAACCCGGGACCCTTGGCTTTCCGGGCCAAGTGCTCTACCAACTGAGCTACCGAGGCGAGTTACGATCTAGACGCAAATTTTTCTCTTATGTACGTTGATAATTCCCTCGCGCCAAATGCTTGAAACCATAGCTTCTATCTTTGCAAATGGCGGCTTCTTAGTTAAGAAGACATTTATTGGGAATTTAACACTACTTTATAGCCAGTAGGGCTTCTATTGACGATTTTATTATTAATTTAACACTTCTCATAGAAGGATAAATTATATTTGAAGAGAAAAATTTTCGCCTAGACCGGGACTCGAACCCGGGACCCTTGGCTTTCCGGGCCAAGTGCTCTACCAACTGAGCTACCGAGGCGAGTTACGATCTAGACGCAAATTTTTCTCTTATGTACGTTGATAATTCCCTCGCGCCAAATGCTTGAAACCATAGCTTCTATCTTTGCAAATGGCGGCTTCTTAGTTAAGAAGACATTTATTGGGAATTTAACACTACTTTATAGCCAGTAGGGCTTCTATTGACGATTTTATTATTAATTTAACACTTCTCATAGAAGGATAAATTATATTTGAAGAGAAAAATTTTCGCCTAGACCGGGACTCGAACCCGGGACCCTTGGCTTTCCGGGCCAAGTGCTCTACCAACTGAGCTACCGAGGCGAGTTACGATCTAGACGCAAATTTTTCTCTTATGTACGTTGATAATTCCCTCGCGCCAAATGCTTGAAACCATAGCTTCTATCTTTGCAAATGGCGGCTTCTTAGTTAAGAAGACATTTATTGGGAATTTAACACTACTTTATAGCCAGTAGGCGAAAATTTTTCTCTTCAAATATAATTTATCCTTCTATGAGAAGTGTTAAATTAATAATAAAATCGTCGATCTAGTATCGTTTGTTGTCCATAGGGCATCTTCTTCTTCTTTTATGCTATTGGAGCATCATATTTGCAATTATCATTGAATTCCTTTTACAGAAACTCACCAGTGATTCGCCTCTCTCATTCCTTTTTCCTAATCCATATCTTCCAACTGTACTTCCATCTTGTCTTTCTCCAACTACAGCATTCCAGTCACCCATTAGGATAACACATGCCCCATTCTTCTCTCTCTCTCTCAATGATCTCTTCTATCTTGTCATGTCTTTCCTCTACTTCTTCATCTGCTAACCCACTATAGGCATGTAAATTTGCACTATCACCAAGTCCACTTTTTTCCCTTGTAACCTCACCATTATCATCCGATTATCCACATAATGCACTGATATCACTTTTTCTTTCACACGTGGTCCTAATACTACATCGACACCATGATTTCCTTTAGAATCAAAGTTCTATATAACTTATGGTGAAATTAAATGTTCTTACTTCTCCTCATATAAATCTTCTAAGCAGACCGCGATTCCGGACCATAACTGTCTCATCCTCAGTACTTTCTTGGCGACTGATGTTACGTCAATCGGAAGAAATTCTTCTTCTTCCCTCTGTTGGTGGACCGATGAACCTCTGGATCAGGTCAAAATTTGCGGGAATTTCGAAGTTCATAAGTTTTCCTTTCTTTTCTGAATGTGAATCTTTTCCCAAACCGTGAGTTCCTTTTGTTTGTCTATTTGTTTAATTAGACTGGCTTTTGATTCAATTAAATGTTTTTCAGACCAAGCATGAGCAGCTATTGCTGACTTTTCCACTACTCCATTTTTTATGTTTCTAAGATGTTCTTTCACCCTTGTTTTCAAATTTCTTTTCGTTTTCCCAATATAAATTTTGTCACAATCCCTGCATTTAATCTGATAAATTCCTGATTTGTTTTCATTTTATTGGTTTTAATTATCTATTAATTATTTCTATATAACTTCCTAAATCCCACAAAGAGTTTGTAAGAAAATATACTTATGAAAATTACGTTGGATCAGGGCAAAACCATGGAAAGTTTTGAAATAAATCGAGGACAACAACAAAGATGTGGTATCTCGCCATTATCATTTATGTAGATAACAGAAATGGAAATTATTAAAACCCCAGGAATGAAAATTGATAATACCACAGTAATACGAACAATTTTTCCACATGACCAAGTACTTACTTACTCACTGGCACTATCGAACCCGTAGGTTCATGGCCACGCGTACATAAGCTCTCCAAACATCCCTATCCTGAGCTAATCCTTTCCAATCATTCCCTGTATAATCTACTTCCCTCAAATCATAGTTAATGTTATTCTCCCACCTCATTCTTGGTCTACCAACTGGGCGTTTTCCCTCTGGCTTTCCTACAAGAAGCTTCCATGCAAGTCTTTCATTCCCCATACGCGCAACATGTCCTGCCCATCGCAGTCTATGAGACTTGACTGTTCTTATTATATCTGGCTTTCTATAAAGACCATGTAGTTCATTGTTATGTAGTCTTCTCCATTCACCTGTCTGTTCATCTCTCTTTGGTCCAAAAATTTTCCTAAGTACTTTATTCTCAAATACCTGTAATCTCCTTTCCTCCCTTAAAGTAAGAGTCCATGTTTCGCACCCATATAATATAACTGGTAGAATAATAGTTTTATATATTTTCAGTTTAACGTTTTTTGAAAGGAGTTGGGACATCAAAAGTCTCTGCAATGCATAATAGCACGCATTTCCAGAATTGAGCCTGTTTAATTTCTTTGTGCATCTCATTCCTATTTGTGATTATTGTTCCTAGGTATTTGAATTCAGCCACTTCCTCAAAATTTCCCTCATTTGTCAGTAGCTGTCCATTTCCACTATATAATGTATTTCTACGTGTGACCATATATTTAGTTTTATTGATATTTACTTCCAGTCCTAATTTCTTAGTGTTACTCATTAGTGTGTGCATGTCGTCCTTTAGTATCTCCTTGCTATCGGCCAATAGTACTACATCATCAGCATAAACTAACAGCTTATTAATACCATTGAGTTGTAAGCCTTCCTCATTCTCTAAAGATTTAATGGCATGCTCTAGTACAAAATTAAATAGTAGAGGAGATAGTGCATCTCCTTGCTTCAACCCATTCTGGATTTCAAAAGTGTCTGAAAACTCTTTGCCTACATGCACCCTACTCTTTGTGCCATTTAGGCACATTCGTATAAGTCTAACTAACTTTTTAGGAATTCCGAACTCCAGCAGGATACTATATAACTTCTCCCTCTTAATTGAATCATATGCTTTTTTGAAGTCTACGTATAGTTGATGTACAGTACCATTATATTCCCATTTCTTTTCTAAAATCTGTCTTATACTAAAAATCTGATCTGTTGTAGACCTGTTTCTTCTAAATGCACATTGACCAAGTACTGCTGGTGATAAAATGAAGATGATTTACAAACATCAAGGTGGTTTCATAAATTATAATACAAAATCCTCTGAATAAAAACCAAACTGATGGTACTAATTGGAAAACATATTTTAAGGAAATTCTCTTATATCCTTATTAGTTCTTAGAAATTAGTCTACTTACAGCATCAATAGCAGAATCAGCAGTACAACCAATAAGTTTCTCTTTAAGAAGATCAATTCGCTCCTGTAGAAACTCATTGTTCTTCAGTTGCTCTTGTAGTTTACTTTCTATTTCTTCAAAATCCATACCTTGCTTTTTTTTGTTATTGGCTTTCTGCAAAAAAATTAAAAAAAACTCTTGATACATGTATGGATATGTCTAATGCCAATATAGTGCACATTTTTTCAACTCATTCTGCATTTAGCAGACAGCTTTAGAATGATGTTTTTATTATTAATTTAACACTTCTCACTGAAGGATAAATTATATTTGAAGAGAAAAATTAATAATAAAAACATCAATAGAAGCCCTACTGGCTTTATAAAGTAGTATTAAATTCCCAATTAATGTCTTCTTAACTAAGAGGCTGCCATATGCAAAAGATAGAAGCAAAGGTTTCAAAGCATTTGGCACGAGGGAATTACAACGTATAAAGAGAAAAATTTGCATCTTGATCGCAACTCGCCTCGGTAGCTCAGTTGGTAGAGCATTTGGCCCAGAAAGCCAAAGGTCCCGGGTTCGAGTCTCGGTCTAGGCAAAAATTTTTCTCTTCAAATATAAGCTTTAGGATGGTCTGATTTGAATTTATGCACACCATTATCAAGCAATTTTAAATTGTCTTCTTCTTGTATCTTGTTAGCCCATGTTTCCCTTAGCAGAGATTTAGGTGCTCTCCCCCTACAGGGAAGAATTTTAACCATACTAATTTAGTTACACTTTAATATTGTTTAGTTCAATATTAATCTGTTAAGTAGATCGCGATTTCAGGCCTATAGCAGGCCCATCTTCAGTACACTGTTGTTGACCGGTGTTATGTCGCTCGGAAGAACCACTTAATATTGAATTGAACCTCACAGTGATAATTCCTATATAAAAAAAGGTTAATTGTTTAGTTGTTTCTTGACTCACCTCATACTTCTTAACTCCCAAGCAGACTCGAGTTTATTCACTTCATTTGTGACATTCTCAATGCTGTATTACGTTCACAACTGATGTCTTTGGACTAAACAATATTAAAATAAACATCATAGTGTTATTTCCTGCCTACATAACTTAATTAGTTACACTTGTTTTTGTATAGATGTCATTTGAGTGGTCCGTGGTCAGCGTTCTGCCTCATACAGACATCTAGGAAACCAAGGTAGTACTAGGACGGGAAAATTCGGTAAATTTTGCTTAGAGGCCTTTTCATTCGGGCTTAAGGATTTTTTACAAGCCTGAAAATCTTCAGACTCGGGACCCATGGCTTAAAGTCCCTCCCGGAGGACTTGCTCCTTGGATTTTTCCATCCTTAAAAAAATTCATCGGCCCCGGCTGGGTTTGAACCTGCGACCTTCGGGACCAGAGGCAAGGAGCATAACCACTAGTCCACCGCAACTGATACATTTTAAATTGTAAGAAACAAAAAAATATAAGACAAAATATATAAATAAACATAACACGCAAAAGAAAAGACACTACAACACTATCTAAAAAAAATCCTATAAAGATCCTGTAATATCTCTGGGCACTACTCATATTCATGAAGATTTTCATTACGTAACAAAACTTAATTATATTTGAAGAGAAAAATTTTTCTCTTCAAATATAATTTATCTTTCATTGAGAAATGTTAAATCAATAATAAAAACATCATTAGAAGCCTTACTAGCTTTATAAAGTAGTGTTAAATTCCCAATAAATGTCTTCTTAACTAAGAAGCCGCCATTTGCATAGATAGAAACAATGGTTTCAAAAGCATTTGGCGAGAGGGAATTACAACGTATATAAGAGAAAAATTTGCGTCTATATCGTGACTCGCCTCGGTAGCTCAGTTGGTAGAGCAATTGGCCCGGCAAGCCAAAGGTCCCGGGTTCGAGTCTCGGTCTAGGCGAAAATTTTTCTCTTCAAATATAATTTATCTTTCATTGAGAAATGTTAAATCAATAATAAAAACAACAAAACTTAATTTTGGCTATCATAAATTTTCATTTGATTTAAAGCTAAAATATTATTCCAACAGAAGCTAAACAAGGAATTTGCCAAATAAACTTTTACAAGTTTTAACATACTCAAAAATCTGTTCATGTGATAATAATTGTTGAAATTCCTAAGCTACCTGGCGAGGTGGCTTAGCAGAGAAACGAATTGCGAGCAACCCGATGTAGTTTGAAACCTTGCTGCTTTATCCAAGATGTCGGACCTTGAAGACTTCGATCATGTTTTCGGTATACGCGGAGAAGAGGAATTTGATAGAGTCTACCAAAGAATTCAACTGGAAGAACAGGAGAATCGGCGTAATATTGCACGATGCAGACATAGTCGTATACGGTATTATTTGCAGGACGCAAGCCTAAATGCGTTCCTCTAGCAGACGAAAATAAAGGAAGTGGTTTTATCGCTGAGAATTCTGGGTAATTTCTTGCCAATATTACAAAAACGACGACTTTCATGTATGACCAGTTAGTGGGTAGCTGATTCGAACTTTGCACTTGCTCACGGTGACTCAGCTCACCAGTGATTGGAAGTAATTTGAGTAGAGACTAATGTCGATTTTTATTATTAATTTAACACTTCTCATAGAAGGATAAATTATATTTGAAGAGAAAAATTTTCGCCTATACCGGGACTCGAACCTGGGACCCTTGGCTTTCCGGGCCAAGTGCTCTACCAACTGAGCTACCGAGGCGAGTTACGATCTAGATGTAAATTTTTCTCTTATGTACGTTGTAATTCCCTCTTAGTTAACTAAGAAGCCACCATTTGCAAAGATAGAAGCTATGGTTTCAAGCATTTGGCGCGAGGGAATTACAATGTACATAAGAGAAAAATTTGCATCTAGATCGTAACTCGCCTCGGTAGCTCAGTTGGTAGAGCACTTGGCCCGGAAAGCCAAGGGTCCCAGGTTCGAGTCCCGGTCTAGGCGAAAATTTTTCTCTTCAAATATAAGAGACTAATGTATTTGCATGTGGCCCTAAATCAACTATTTATTAAAATAAACCTCATAGTGTCACTTTCTTAAAAAAAATTATACTGTATAAATGATCAGAATTTATTACCCAACAATTAAATTTCCTTGGAGTTGTCTGACTTTTTACAAATTGTATTAAATTTTTTAGTCATACCTGCAATTCATCTTGTAGTTTAGCAATTTGTCGAGCATAGCGCTTCAAGAGTGCTGTATCAGACAAAACTTCATTGACATGTGGTTTGTTCTTAATATTTGTTGCTCTTGATGCAAACCTGCAAAAAAGAATAATGAATCGATTTATAGTAGCAAAATTAAATTTGAAGAGAAAAATTTGGTTTAGGTCCCGGGTTCGAGCCCCGGTCTGGGCGAAAATGTTTCTCTTCAAATTAAATTTATCCTTCAGTGAGAAGTGTTAAATTAATAATGAAAACAGTTATAGTAGCAATTATTTTCTTAAAATAATGTTAGTTAAAATTCAAGATGACCTTACATTTTATCAGTACAATGCATTAGTAAAAGTTATTTTTTTACAGCAAAAATGTTTACTCCGTTTAAATTTAAAATTATTCCCCTTGATTTTATCTTTCATATAATTTTTATTCATATCCAAAATGCTAAGTAAATACGATCCCACAGGCCTTAGGAGACCCTTGAAGTAACGGGCTTCCAATATAAAACCGGACTGGCCTCATGGAGTTTCACCCGGCATGCAGTGCTGTCTCTTCCTAACGCAATTCACACTGCCTGCCACCCGTCCTTGAACTGTTTCTTACCTTATAGAAAATGCTGGAAATGTTGTCCTCCCGCACACGTGCTATGGGATCACCTTGGTTTAGACAATGAACACGTGTACACTTGTAAGGTTTGAGTTTTAACAATTTTGTTGCTGTATGTGCAGAAGATACTGAAATCCCAACTTCTTGTGCTAATTTCGGTAATGATTTTTGTGGTGAACATTCCAAATTTTCGCCAATTTCGTCTAATTTTTCTTCAGTGAGAACCGTATGCCTTCGCGTGTGTTTCTTATTTTCTACTGAACCAGTGGTCTCAAATTTAGTCACAAGATCATGGATTGTCAATCTGGAAGGAGGTAATTGTCCAGGGAAGTTCCGAATAAATTCCTCACGAACGCAACGAGCTGATTCGTATTTATAATAACATTTACACACACAAATGCGCTGCTCTAATGTCAGCTGACATCTCATCTTGTCGAACGATAGTAAACTGACTAGTTCAAGGACGAGCGGCTGGCAGAGTGAAATGCGGACGAGGAGAGAGCGCTGCCTGACGGGTGAAACCCCGTGAGGTAGGTCCAGGTTTATATTAGAAGCCCGGTAGTAGGAGGTTAAGACTCCAGCCTTTTTATAAAATCAGCACAAGAAGTTAGCCAGATTGTCAGTCCTGCATGACGGCCACATAAAAATTGAAGCACAGTGGCAGTGGCTACTGGTGTTTTTCAGAGTAAATACAGACAATCCTAGAATAAAAGTCTGGCCCTCATTTTCATTTCAACCCCAGCATCACAGTGCTACCAAAAGATTTAAATCAGTTTAAAAACCCTGACCTTTCGGCTTGTACCAAATTGCCTTAACCAACTATGCTATAGTGTGCCCTCAAGGATAGTTCTGATTTTGATATTACATCAAATGTAGGAATAAACAATTTACTAACAATGTTCATATTTTAAAATCATTAGGAAGTTACATTATGAGGTTTAATTTAATATTTGAGTTTGTATTCTTTAACATTCTTATCTCATATGTTTATTTTGTTGGACGATCCTTTCGAAGCTATTGCTCCATCTTCAGCTTGTTCACAAACTGAAGATGGAGCAATAGCTTTGAAACGATCGTCCAACAGAATAAACATAAGAATGTTAAAAAAAAAAGTTCATATTATATTATTCGTTCTTAGACATCTTAATGATGGATAAATTATATCTGAAAAGAAAAATATATGCCTAAACCGGGGTTTGAACCCAGGACCTTTGACTCTCTATGTCAATGCTCTATCCAAGTGAGCTACCTAGGCCTCCAATCTAAACATGTATTTTTCTCTTATACATAGTTAATTCCGTAACCCCAATTGCATTTGCAAAAATCGTAGCAACAGCTCATAGCATTTGGGGCTAGGGAATTAACAATGTATAAGAGAAAAATACACGTTTAGATTGGAGGCCTAGGTAGCTCAGATGGAAGAGCATTGACATAGAGAGTCAAAGGTCCTGGGTTCAAACCCCAGTCTAGGCGTACATTTTTCTTTTCAAATATAATAATTTAATTTACTTGTGTTAATGGCAAAATTCGACAGTTGGAGTTTGACTGAAGATGGAAGTAAAATTTACTTTCGAAACCGGTATCGCGAAATAACACAATTTTATGAGGTGAGATATTAAAAACATTTTCTCAAACACATTTATACATAGGTTTGATTGTTGACTCTGAACAACTGTAAGGTAATGAAATCTAACTTGAGTTCACATATTATATTTAATATCAATTCCAATCCATTATTTTGATTACTCTATTTTTTTTTCGATGTTTTTATTATTAATTTCATACATCTCAATGATGGATAAATCATATTTAAAGAGAAAAATTATACGCTCAGACCGGGACTTGAACCCGGGACCCTTGGTTTTCTAGTCCAAGTGCTCTACCATTTGAGCTACCTGAGCAAGTACCGATCTAAATGCAAATCTTTCTCTATATACGTTGTAATTCCCGCCCACCAAATGCTTTGAAGCCTTTGCTTCTATCTTTGCAAATGGCGGCTCCAATATTAAGAAGACATATTTGGGAATTATACATTACATTATAATGTATATAGAGAAAGATTTGCGTTTAGATCGGTACTTGCTCAGGTAGCTCAAATGGTAGAGCACTTGGACTAGAAAACCAAGGGTCCCGGGTTCAAGTCCCGGTCTGAGCGTATAATTTTTCTCTTTAAATATACTCTATTTTTTGTTTATATGTATTTGTAATTACCCAAGAGTGCTGTTTGTTTCATCAATCACTGCTGGTGTGACGGCACAAATTATAGCAGTAAGGGCATTGCCTCCTAGGGATGACTGGAGTATTCTTGTCAGTTTACTATCTCTGAAGTTTACATATTGACTGGAAAATATTTACAAAACATTATAAACATAAAATGTTTAAGATTTAAATTAAAATGCTTTATACCTCACCTCATATTCAGTAAATATGAGATGAGGTATAAAGAAAGAATCTTCATTTTTTATTTAATTTTTATAGGAATTAATCACTATGAGGTTTAATTTATGATGAAATTAAATGTTTCTTACCTCTCCTGATATAAATCTTCTAAGTAGATCACGATTTCGAGACCATATCTGTCTCATCCTCAGTTTTCTTGGCGACTGATGTTCTGTCAATCGGAAGAAATTCTTCTTCTTCCCTCTGTTGGTGGACCAATGAACCTCTGGATCATGTCAAAATTTGCGGGAATTTCGAAGTTCATAAGACAAACAAAAGGAACTCACGGTTTGGGAAAAGATCCACATTCAGAAAAACAAAGGAAAAGTTTATGAACTTTGAAATTCCCGCAAATTTTCACGTGATCCAGAGGTTCATTGGTTCACCAACAGAGGAAAGAAGAAGAGTTTCTTCCGATCGACAGAACATCAGTCGCCAAGAAAGTACTGAAGATGAGACAGTTATGGTCTCGAAATCGCGATCTACTTAGAAGATTTATATGAGGAGAGGTAAGAAACATTTAATTTCACCATAAAGAATTTTAATTTAAATCTTAAATTAAAATTGATTTTTTTCTATAAAAGTTCAATATAAGATGCTGTTTACTAGTTTAACTTCATTACAATAAAGAAAACATATCTCCCTGGTTTGAGGTCAAAATTGGTCATTATGACAATTCTATGCATGCTGTCTGGTATCTAACATTATTGAACTGTTATAGGAATAAATCGCTATGAGGTTTAATTTAAGATAAATTAAAATGTTTCATACCTCTCCTCATAATTAATCTTCTAAATAGATTGCGATTTCAAGACCACTGCGGTCCCATCGTCAGTCGTCAAGATGGTACTGAGGATGGGACCACAATGGTCTTGAAATCGCAATCTACTTAGAAGATTAATTATGAGGAGAGGTATGAAACATTTTATCTAACATTATACAGGGTAAATCATATTTGAAGAGAAAAATTATACGCTCAGACCGGGACTTGAACCCGGGACCCTTGGTAGCTCAGATGGTAGAGCACTTGGACTAGAAAACCAAGGGTCCCGGGTTCAAGTCCCGGTCTGAGCGTATAATTTTTCTCTTCAAATATGATTTATCCATCATTGAGATGTATGAAATTAATAATAAAAACATTATACAGGGTGTTCAAAAGTGATGGATGGGGTTTCAACGTTAATTAATTTCCCTTACATGATATATATGTAAGAACAAAAGTTACATGGGATTAAAGAAAAACTCTTCAAGTTTTCATAACATACTTTATAAGTGTTCTATGTGAGCACCTTTCGTCACAAGGCACACATCTAGCCAATAGTCGAATTCCTCCCAAACCTTGGTCAGCATATTTGAAGTAATGGATTCAACAGCAGGAACAATCCTTCTTCTCAAGTCTGGAAGATCGACCAGAAGTGGTGGTATGTACACATGATCTTCACATATCCCCACAAGGTGTGAGGTCGGGAGACCATGGAGGGTATGGGAATGAATCATATCATCCGGACCGATGCATCATTTGGTGTTCGTGGATGACCTGGACTTTTCCTTTTACAGATACATCTAGTTCTTTCTAACTGTTTATACCATCGACAGATAATTTTATCTGTCGTAGGATCAATTCCAAATTACCATTGGAATGCTCGCTCCACTGCAACAATGGAACCCGACCTTGCAAATTGCAACACACAGAATGACTTCTGTACAGGAATCGCCATTTTCACAAATTTAATGCTGATGACGTATAATGACAAGAAACAAATTACTGCATACAGGATATGAAACTTTCACAGTTTTTCTTTCATTATAGCAAATAATCACGCATCCAATTTCGTTTGTAAAGCTATACCACTACTTAAAACCCCGTCCATCATTTTGGAACACAGTGTGTATATGTGTATATATATATATATATATATATATATATCATTAACCTCAAATGGGACATAAAAGTAAGAATTAATATACCACATTTTCCAGTATATAAGACACTCCTATATATAAGATGCGCCCACGATATTAATACAACAGAAAAAAAATCTAAAGTTGCATTTCATGAAATTATAACACGTTTAAAATAATTGATATCACTTAAAGGCTACTTTGTCTACACATGTATGAATTATTTTTATTGAAATGGTAATGTCATTTTGTTGCACCCATTTCAAAACTTCAATTTCTAGTTCTGCCCATTTTGTACTATTCCCACATTCTTCAAAGTTTTCTTTACACAAATTACATAAAATTATGGAATATTCACCTGAAAGGTCCGTCTCCTCAACTTAATTAATCATTTAACTGTAGCGCTTTTGGGACTTGTCCCATCATCGGCCGGATTCAAATGATTAATTAAGTTGAGGAGACGGACCTTTCAGGTGAATATTCCATAATTTTATATTAATTTTGAATAATACCTCAACGGAACACATCATGAATCTTATAAAAGTTGACAAATTATATAATACAATGAATTTGGGAATTTTTAACATTATGAGGTTTTATTGATAAGAATCAAATGAATCGTGAATTCTTCTTACCTCATACTTCTATGTTTTTTTAAACACAGCACCGCAATATCAGCGACCATCGTCAGCTGTTTTCACGAATGTCAATTTTTTTGACAGTCGTGAAAACAGCTGATGATGGTAATGATGGTCGCCGATACTGCGGTGCTGTGTTTAAAAAAACATAAAAGTATGAGGTAAGAAGAATTCATGATTCATTTGATTCTTATGTATAACTTTATGACCACAGCATGTTCTAATAATTTTTTCTGCACACAGAAATCCAAGTGTATTTTAGCTTCTCTATTCCCATGTTCTAATACATATTTTACAATCTAGTATTTAAGTATATAAATGTCACCATTTCTCTTTCGATAAAATCTATAGGGAAAAAAAATCAAACTGAATACAAAATATCTCAACACATCACCTCAATACCGATACACAATTGAACGACATATGAACAGGAAACTCGTTTCTTTATCAATCGTGATAGAAGTCATACTTCTACTTGATTGTGCCATTAATTACCTACAAAGATCTTTGTGTGTGACTGAAAGAGAAAGATTATTTTTACCTTCATTATATAAGATATACCCCTTTTTAATATGATTTTAAAGTTAAAAAGTGTTAAGTTATGTAGATAGGAAATAACACTATGAGGTTTTTTAATATTGTTTATTTTTTATTATTTCACTCACCTCATATGAGGTGAGTGAAATAATAAAAAATAAACAATATTAAAAAAGTGCCTTAAACACAGGAAAATGTGGAATATGCATTCTAAAGAATGAGGGGAAAGTTAGATGGCTAAGCTAAGAACTGATTTTAACAAGAACAGTATAAAAATTAACTTACTCTTGTCCTTCACTTAGCTGCGAAATAACATGACTCAACATAAAGAGGGATCGGTTTATGGCACATCCTTCTTTAAGTCTCTCTCCTTTAACACCTGTCTGGTCAACTCTTTCAGAACCAGCTAAGTCCACTAAATTTAAATGTGATACTTGAACGGCACCATCTTCACCTTCGTTAGGTATGCGACTCTCAATAATCTATTTAAAAAAATTAACAATTACTACATAAAATTTTGAAAAAGTAAACAAAAAGAATAATGCAATATATCAGTAGCATGTGAAGTGAATGTTGTTGTTGTTGTTTTCTAATGGCGAGATTTGACGCTTAAGTCATTTTCTCTCTGGCTTCCCAGTACAAGCGAACAAGGTCCTTAGAGTGTTGTGCAGTTGGATTTAAAGGACAGACTAGAAGGTGGTGTTTGTCCATGATCAGGTCCGGGTCTTTGCATATGACACATCTGTCGGATTGGAAAACGTTTATTCTGTGGAGATGGTGAGCCAGGCAGTCGTGTCCTGACATCAGTCTGAATTTTGCTACTGCTTCTTTGTGGCCTTTATATTTTATTTCTGTGTATAGCTCATCAATTTTTTCCCATGATTTCCCTCTGGCTGTTGCAATGTTTTCTTTCATGTTTTCCATTTGGAATGCTTTCTTAATTTCTTCAATCTTTCTGTGGAGGTTCGAATTGGGGTGGGTTGTTATCTGTATTTTGGTACCCTTTTTGGCAAGTCCATCAGCTATTTCATTGCCAACTATTCCGATGTGCGAGGGTATCCACTGGAAGGCTATTAATTTATTTTGGTTGTTGAGGTATTTCAGAAGTTTACGGCATTCCAAGATGGTTTCATTTTCTGGTGTTTGGTTGGAGGTTATTGCTTGTATAGCGGCCTTAGAGTCTGCCAGAATAACAGCTTTTGTAAACATTTTTGTTCGGAATAGGAGGTTGTGGAGTGCTACTTCTATGGCCTTTACTTCACCATCGAAGGCTGTATTGTTTGTGCCTACTGCAACATATTGACTAAACAGATGAGAGTAGATTCCTGCACCAGCATTTTCACTCTTGGTTTTGGAGCCATCAGTGAAGACTCTTAGCCACTCTGGTTCTGGGAACTTTGTACTAATAGTTTCTAAGGTCATTTGTTTGGCTATTGATGGGTTTGTATAATTTTTCTTTATTATTTCGTCTATTGAGAGGGTTGCATTGTACAGTTGGTAATCTAATGGGCTTGGAAACAATAGTAAAACAGCTAAAGACACAATGAATAAACGCAGCGCTACCAAAAGCAATCCAACCTCAAAGCACCACACCCCAGATCTTAATCACACAACCTTCCTTTCTCCACAAAACTAGTAATCTATTCCAAAAACATAAATTAGATGCCAAAACTGTGAAGTGTATGTTTAAAACAAGAATCAATACTAATAAAATTAATTGTTAAAACCATTGAGGTGGATAGTCATAAAATAAAATAAGTTAAAATATACCTTCTTAGGTAAGATCCGTCGTCCTCAACTTATAAAATATATATTCTTTGTAAATCAATGATAAAGAGAAAAATTTTTGCCTGAATCGGGAATCGAACCCCGAACCTTTAGCTTTCCGTGCTAATGCTCAGACCACCGAGCTAATCCAGGCTTCATTCCCATCCAAGCAAGAATCCTTCCTTTACCTTTACTCTACTGGCCCCACATTCAATTGCAATGAATCATCATTCACAAATACACAATGAATGGCTTCTACCTGAAGAAGACATGAAGGGACTCCACACAGCTATAGCATTAAGGATTAATTAAAGGTATATTTTAACTTATTTTAATTTATAAAACAGGAAACCCTAGAGAAATCTAGCATTACCAACCCAAAGACAGAACAACTGGACATCCAATGAAGAGATGGCATGAACACTTTTTTGGACCATCATTCTCCTAGGACTACAACCTGTATGGCTGTTGCTGATGGCGATATACACATCAGTTTAAATCCCAACTTGCGTGCCAATTTGGCTTTTTTTTCTGGCATTCACTTATTTCTCATTCTGAGTTTAGTAATACTGTACCAATATTAATTAATATTGATTTGTTCTTTAACATGTTCCGATTGGATATCAATCATCTTCAGCATATTGTCCAGACTGGTTGGATTTGTAAATCCAATCAGTCTGGGCAATATACTGAAGATGATTGATATCCAATCGGAACATGTTCAAGAACAAATCAACATTAATTCAAATTATATTTGAAGAGAAAAATTTTTGTCTAGACCGAGACTCGAACCCGGGACCCTTGGCTTTCCGGGCCAAGTGCTCTACCAACTGAGCTTCCGAGGCGAGTAACAATCTAGATGCAAATTTTTCTCTTATATACATTGTAATTCCCTCGTGCCAAATGCTTGAAACCGTAGCTTCTAACTTTGCAAATGGCGGCTTCTTAGTTAAGAAGATATTTATTGGGAATTTAACACTACTTTATAAAGCCAGTAGGGCTTCTATTGACGATTTTATTATTAATTTAACACTTCTCACTGAAGGATAAATTATATTAGGCGAAAATTTTTCTCTTCAAATATAATTTATCCTTCAGCGAGAAGGGTTAAATCAATAATAAAATCGTCAATTAATTGAAATTCTTATTTTTAATGCATAGATTTATTACTTTTTCCTGTGGTTACTACACATTTTTTTAATACTTACAATTCTAAAAATTGTGTGTGAACGCGAACTTCTTTCATTCATGTTTGTTTCTCCTATGTGACGTATCTTCTCTCCTCTTGTCATGAGTTTTAAAATCTAGAAGAAAAAATTATTTACTTTACCTTTTTCTTTGTTCAAACAAATTATTTTAATGCTAGTTACATGTAAAATCAGCATAACTTTTCCTAAGCTCTGCTTCCTCAGGTTATCATTGCTGATATTTGATCATGAATAAAGTGTTACTGTTTTTTTAATATAATAAATTTGGGAATACTGCGGTGCTGTGTATAAAAACACATAGAAGTATGAGGTAAGAAGAATTCACGATTCATTTGATTCCTATATATGTTACTGTTGTATCAGTGACAAGTGACATTCTTTATCGAACTCCTATCCCTACCAAATATATAATTTACATAGCAAAACTAATAATTAAACATTTCACATACATATGCACTTTGACAAAGTTCTAGTGAATGGAGAACATATTTTAATCGACTCACCTCATACATTTTCAAACTTCTTTGATACCGACGGTTTCAGACAATATCATGTCCTTCTTCAGTCATGGCGTCCACTGATGAAATTCCGTGATTATTGATTTCTTTAGTGCTGCCATCTTTCGTTGGAATTATAAACTTTGTAATTAAATTTTAATCACCGGAATATCGAAATTCATAGATCGATATTTATTCTTCTGAATGAATATCATTTCCCAAATTGTCAATTCCAACGGTTTATCCAATTGTTTCAAAAGTTTCACTTCAAAAAAAAAATTTGACAAATGCAACATTACTTTGGCACCAATTAATAAATTTAGTCTGGAAAAACTTTTAAATACCAATAAAAAAATTAACATCCCAGACAGTAAGAAATCTGGAATTTATCAAATTAATTGTAATGATTGTAGCAAAGTATACACAGGAAAAATAAAAAGGAATTTAGAAACACGCTATAAAAGAACATTTTACAAATATTAAAAATTGTGAAATTGAAAAATCAGCAATTGCTGCATATAGTTTACTAGAACATCATATAATTGAAAAAGAAGCGAAACTTTTGAAACAATTGGATAAACCGTTGGAATTGACAATTTGGGAAATGATATTCATTCAGAAGAATAAATATCGATCTATGAATTTCGATTTTCCGGTGGATAAAAATTTAATTACAAAGTTTATAATCCCAACGAAAGATGGCGGCACAAGAGGTGATGTCACTAAAGAAATCAACAATCACGGAATTTCATCAGTGGATGCCATGACTGAAGAAGGACATGATATTGTCTGAAACCGTCGGTATCAAAGAAGTTTGAAAATGTATGAGATGAACCGATTAAAAAATGTTCTCCACTCATTATTAATGATATAACCTCATAATGTTTACTTCCCAATATTAATTTAAATATAAATGCTATATACTTTTTAAAATCCTTAGTTTTTTATGCTCTCCATTTTTTGTACTTACAAATTTTAAGATATTTACCTTATCAGCAGTATTAACAACTTCTTCTTTCAGGTCACATATTATAACACTTCCATCCTGACTTTCACGCAGTTTCAAAGAAGTTTTACCTTTTTGTAGCAAATCATTTATTTTCTCATTATAAATTTCAATATAAGAAGCTCTGAAACCCAAAATATTGAAGGATTTTATAAACATTTAACAAATATATTTTTAAGTCTTAAAGACATTAAAATATGTACAGCCATTGAAATACTTGTTGGCACACAGGTAATTTTCAAGTCCCAGAATGAAGCCACTGAGCATGACCAGAGGTCAGTTGTTTCATTCATAAGTATACAATTATTTGAGAAACTGAAATCCGTTCTATTTCGTTGTGTGTTGTGCAATGGAAAATAATTTTGCATATATAAGTGATGTGGTAATGCTGTATATAAAACAAAGCAAAAAAATAAAACAAAACAAAGAAAATTAATTGAAATAAGGACAAGAAAAAAAAAAGCATGACAGCGGGATCGAATATGCGACCTCCTGCATGCGAAGTAGAAGCTCCCTAAACTACACCACAACCGTTCCCTGCTAGAAACTGTCTGTATGAAGCGATTAATACTCCATGACTTACTTCCATCCATAGTAATTCTGCCCGAAGGCAGGTCCTTCACTGCAATCATAGCATTTTCATGCTATACTTGCAGCTTTACTAGGGAATTGTAGGTGTGGTAGCTTTCCATTGCTTTCCACACCGGTGAAGGATGATGATGATGATGATAATGATGGCCATATGATTTCGGGGACCATTTGGGCCTTAAAGTTTTCCTCACATTTGTCTTACAGGTGAGGAAAAACCCCAATAAAAATCTCATCCAGAAAAACTGCCCCGACCAGGGATCGAACCCAAGTCCGCTGCGTGACAAGGCAGCACGCTACCTCGAGACCACAGTGGTGGACTTACTTGTATAATGAAATTATATATTAACTTGTCTTAATTTAAATTAATCAGACACATTTTACATTAGTAGTGAAAATAAACTATCTTGTTATGCCTTGTGTTTTTTAAACAAAGTAACGAGATTTTACAATCGTAATTCATTATATATATATGGTGTTTCCTTTAGTTAATTAATTTCCATATATATACTATTTATTTATATAATGTAGCCTGGTAAAGTGTAGGCATTATAAAAAATAACATTAAAAAAGATTATATTTGAAGAGAAAAATTTTCGCCCAGACCGAGACTCGAACCCGGGACCCTTGGCTTTCCAGGCCAAGTGCTGTATCAACTGAGCTACCGAGGCGAGTTGCGATCTAGACGCAAATTTTTCTCTTATGTAAGTTGTAATTCCCTCACGCCAAATGCTTGAAACCGTAGCTTCTATCTTTGCAAATGGTGGCTTCTTAGTTAAGAAGACATTTATTGGGAATTTAACACTACTTTATAGAGCCAGTAGGGCTTCTATTGACGATTTGATTATTAATTTAACACTTCTCACTGAAGGATAAATGTTTCTCTTCAAATATAATTTATCCTTCAATGAGAAGTGTTAAATTAATAATCAAATCGTCAATTAAAAAAGATTCCTGACCAGGATCGAACCTGGGCCTGCGTCGTCACAAGAAAGCATCTTACCTACTGCTCTACTGAAGCAAACGATACAATTACTGCATGAGAAGTTAGCGCTAATTTACTATTGATTGGTTTAAGAGACCATTACTTGCTTTCAATCATCTGATAAAAATTCAGTTAATAAATTTGTTTGTTAAAATTCTTTCAATAACGATCGGTATAAATCTATGATTGGCCCCTTATGCCGCCGAATTTGGCCTCAAAGGAGACAGCACATGTAACAGCTTACTAGAGTGAATCGCTCTTCAAAACTTTTAATTTTCCACCATCAAGAGCTGCGCCATCATTTTTTTCAAAGGCTGTACATTAAATGAATTTCATCTTTTTTACAATATGTATATTAAATGGAGCGTCCCAAAGTGTGGTACAATATTCATGGTGGACAATGGTCAAGTTGAGTGAAGTACAGTGGAAAAGTAATTCCTGGCACCCCACAGTAGTTGTGAAGGTCTGACTAGAATTCTAAAAATGAGTCACTTCATGGGATCCAATGAAGTCACATTCGACCTAACAAGCCAGCGATGAATTTACACATTGTCTTCAAACAAAAGGACAATAAGCCACAAAGGAAAAGACTATGACAAAATGGCATGGATAAAAGACTACAACTTGGGACAATAAATAACACTCAACAACAGTAAAGGAAGAAATTAAATAATTGATATGGAAGAAAGGAAAATAAACATTTTTGGTTTTAGTGAAACAATAAATAATAGTTAAAAAAAACTAAAACAACACACTTTATTAGAAAACAAAATTAAAAAATGAAAAATAATTTTAATTTTTACACGCTTGGGATAAAATTAATGTGATCAACAAAAAAATCATCTCCAGCACATCAAGAGTAAAACTAGAGTTATCTAAAAAAAAAAAATTACCATCAAAAGCGTGGGGTGCTTTTTATAGTTTTTACGTTTTCTTCTTAGAGACTTTACTTTTACCAATATCTATTTATTATCAAATATATTAATTGATATAGAGCATGCCACGCTTTTGATGGTAAAATTATTTTTTTTTGTAGATAACTTCTTGATGTGCTGGGATTATTTTTTTGTTGACCACTTTAATTTTATCCCAAGTATGTTGGAATTTAAAATTATTTTTCATTTTTTAGTTCGGTTTTCTAATAAAGCGTGCTGTTTTAGTTTTTTTGAACTATTATTTATTTTTTAGTTTTAATATTCTACATTAACATTTCTGAAATGTTAAAAATGGAGAAACGGAAAAATCTGCAATAGTTGCACATGCCTGGTCAGAAAAAAATAGAACAGAAACCAAAACAAAATTACTTAAACAATTGGAAAAATCGAAGGAACTCACAATTTGGGAAAAAATTTACATATGCAAGAATGAAAACACAACTATGAATTTTGAAATACCCAGATATAAGGAGAGGGGATTGATTTGGAAGTTCGTCGGTCAGCCATCAGATGGCACGGAGGTCAGTCTGCAGGATAAAAGGCCGTTGGACGTCAGATGTGAATGTGACACAGCATTGAGAATGTCACAAATGATGTGACGAAACCCGGGTCTGAGAGGAGTTATGAAGTATGAGGTGAGTGAAAGAAAAAATAAACAATATTAAGAAAACTCATAGTGTTATTTCCTATCTACATAACTTAGCATATATCAACTTGTAAAAAGAATGTATACCTTAAACCATTATTAAGTTTTGGAGCTGAAATATTAACTACAACAAAGAAAGTTTTAAGTAAAATACAGAGTGTGGAGAAAAGATGGAGGTTAAATTAAAATGGCTATAAATCAGAATAAAGAAAAATCTTTAAGCAAATCCAACACAATAACTATAAGATTTCAACAGTTACCAAATAGAAGAAAAAAAAAAATCTTACCTAAGTAAGAACTCTCGGCCAGGCACATTACTTAAAGTTTCAAATATATGCTGAATAGAGAGAGGTATAATCCCAGGTTCATTCTTGCTTCCCATCATAGTATAAGTTTTACCTGAAATAATAATAAAATTATATTCGTATATTAAATTAATGTCGGGAAGTAAACATTATGAGGTATATTTGAAGAGAAAAATTTTTGCCTAGACCGGGACCCTTGGCTCGGCTTTTCTCTTCAAATATAATTTATCCTCCTATGAGAAGTGTTAAATTAATAATAAAAATCGTCATTATGAGGTATAATCATTAAAATTCATCAGAGAACATTTTGTTTAAACAACTCACCTCATAGGATTCATGCTCTCATGATACCATGGTTTCAAACATAGTCTTGTTCATCTTCAGCCATAACTCCGACTGACGAAATTCTTCAGCCGTCAACTGTTCTATTGTCGCCATCTTCAGTGCTGCCATCTATGGTTGAATTTATGAACTTCGAAATCAAAGTAATTTCGTTAGGGATATCAAAATTCATTGATCTTTATTTTTCTGAATGTATATTTCCTCCCAAACTGTCAATTCCAATTCCAAAATTGACAGTTTGGGAGAAAATATACATTCAGAAAATAAAGATAAATCAATGAATTTTGATTACTTTGATTTCGAAGTTCATAAATTCAACCATAGATGGCAGCACTGAAGATGGTGACGGCCAAAGATTTTCGTCAGTCGGAGTTATGGCTGAAGATGAACATGACTGTGTTTGAAACTGCAGTATCATGGAAGCATGAATCCTATGAGGTGAGTTGTTTAAACAAAATGTTCTCCGATGAATTTTAATTATATTGTTATTATTACTGAGACAGTCCTCAATGTATGAACATTTTCTAACAACCAAATACTTTACATAATAAATTATAATTTTTTTTTAACTATTAAACTACCCGCCTCTGTTCAACAATTGCTTGCTTTCTACACAGCTTCCTTGATACCAGGTTGTAATTTCTATTCCTTCTCCTTTTGAAATCCATTCATATGCCCTCCTTGGTGTTTGCTCATTCTCATTACATATTCATATCACACTGTTTGGTTGTAGTCTTTTTTTTTTAAATCTTTATTTTTTATATAATAAATTTGGGAATTTTTAACATTATGAGGTTTAATTCATAAGAATTAAATGAATCGTGATTTATTCTTACTCATACTTCTATGTTTTTTAAACACAGCACTGCAGTATCAGTGACCATTGTCACCATCCTCAGCTGTTTTCACGACTGCCATTTTTTTTTGCCAGTAATTATCCAAACTGTCATCTGGTGTTCTTTTGAAGGAATTATTTTCAAAACTAGAAAATGATCCTTCAAAAGAACACCAGATGGCAGTTTGGATAATTACCAGCAAAAGAAAAAAAAATTGACAGTCGTGAAAACAGCTGAGGATGGTGACAATGGTTGCTGATACTGCAGTGCTGTGTTAAAAAAACATAGAAGTATGAGGTAAGAAGAAATCACGATTCATTTAATTCTTTATTTTTTAATTAGCGAATCAAATAAAAATGTTAAATTCAACTTTTATAGGAATAAATTACTATGAGGTTTAATTTAAGATAAATTAAAATCTTTCATATCTCTCCTCATAACCAATCTTCTAAGTAGATCGCAATTTCAAAGCCTTGGCAGCCTCAAGATGAGGCCACCAAGATTTTGAAATCACGATCTACCTAGAAGATTGGTTATGAGGAGAGGTATGAAAAATTTTAATTTATCTTAAAAATGTTAAAACCTATCCACTTTCAAAGAAGAATTTTTTTTTCTTTCTTTTATATATCATTGGCTGGCAATCAAAACCTCTTAACTCCATAATTGAAAAAAAAATTCAGTAGAAAGAACATCATAACTGGTTGATTTTTAAGTCAAAATCTATTATATTTTTAAAATAGTTTCTGGAAAGTGTTACACCAGAGATACAAGTTCTTGGATGTGATATTAGAGCAGACGAAACCTTCTATTTCTCTCCACCGGAGATGTGAGTTTTTGGGTCTGAGGTTATAGCTGAGGAAATGCATGTTTTTGTAATCGTTAATAGATGGCAGCAAAATAATCTTGGTGTTACTAGACTTCAACAGCACGCAGATGATGCCTTTGCTTATCGGAAAATGCAAAAATCCAGATTTTACTCTTGAATGGAATTATGTGGTTTTGATCGCTGGCTGACAATGTATCACTTCCAGTTTTTAAGGTTCCATTTGAAACAGACTCTTACTTTTGTGGTTTAAATGAGCAGAGGTTCATTTATGATAAAATCAAATGTTTCCTATGTCACCTCATATTAATCTTCTAAGTAGATCGCAATTTCAGATCCCCAAAAACTCTACATATGTAAAATTTGTAAATAAATCTCATTTGTACCTGATGATGTCTGTCCATATGCAAAAATTGTCCCATTGAAGCCACCAACAGCAGATTCAACAATAGGACGAGCAATGACATTGAAAACGGTATCATTTTTTGTCTTTTCATCAAATACATGATCTGAAATGAGAAATAACATTAGCAAGAACATCATTAGACCTACATAATGATTATACAGGGCAAGTCAAAATGTTGTGCAGGTTTTCAGAAATTTATTATGTGAAATGTAATGAACATATAATATCGTGAGACATATTGTATGAAAGGTAAACTCTCAAAGTTTAGTTGTCCACTTCTAAAGTTCCGCGTTCACCCGCAAGATGTCAACAGCAGAGCAGTAAAGGAAAATGGCGTTGACTGGGGATCAGAAGTCTTTCTGTGTGCTTGATTACCATGTAAACAACTCTGTGACTAGTGTTCAACGACATTTCCGTACCAGATACGATAAAGACCCGCCGGATGGGAGATCCATTCGTAAGTGGTACACACAATTTAGGGATTCAGGCTGTATCTGTAAACGAAAATCGACTGGCCGTCCGTCGACGAGTGAAGAGACAGTCGAACGCGTTCGCACATGCTTCGTGCGGAGTCCACAGAAATCCACCTACCGGGGAGCGACAGAACTTCAACTACCACAAAAAACTGTATGGCGGATTCTCCGGAAACGTTTACAGATGAAACCCTACCACTTGCAACTGGTTCAAGCCTTAAAACCCGCCGATTATGCTTTGCGAGCGTCCTTCTGTGTTGATTTTCTCGCATTAATGGAAGAGAATGAGTTCCATGAGAGGGTAGTTTACAGTGATGAAGCGACTTTCCACCTTTCAGGAAAAGTGAATAGACACAATGTAAGGATTTGGGGAACTGGTAACCCCCATGCAACTCTGGAACATCAACGCGATTCTCCGAAAGTGAATGTCTTTTGTGCCATTTCCCATGCAAAGGTTTATGGGCCCTTTTTCTTTCATGAACGTACTGTGAACGGACATGTTTTCCTTGATATGCTACAACAATGGCTCCTTCCGCAGCTTGAAGCGGATAGTCCAGATTTCATTCTGCAGTTGGATGGTGCCCCTCCACATTACCCTGGCAGTGTTCGAGACCATTTGAATACGGCTTTACCACAACGCTGGATAAGCCGTGCATCTCAGGGTGATCAACAACTCATTCATTGGCCACCTCGTTCACCAGATCTAACCCCGTGTGATTTCTTCATGTGGGGTCGTGTAAAGGATCATGTTTACGTACCACCACTTCCAACAACACTGCATGAACTGCGTGCCCGCATCACAGCAGCCATTGCTGATATCGACCGCGGACTGCTACAGAAAGTTTGGCAGGAGATTGAATATCGGCTTGACATCTGTCGTGTAACAAAAGGCGCTCACATAGAACATCTGTGAATATTTAAAAAAAAACTTTGAGAGTTTACCTTTCATACAATATGTCTCACAATATTATATGTTCATTACATTTCACATAATAAATTTCTGAAAACCTGCACAACATTTTGACTTGCCCTGTATTAATCATAAACAATTTCAATGATCGATTTCTGCTTGAAGGACAATTAATTGAAGTTGCATGAACAATCACCCCTGCTATCATTTTAATTTTTATTGCAATTCCTTCTACCCTATCAGTATATTAATCTACATAGAAAGAAGAAGAAAAAAAATTATGGGAGAAAGAAAAAAATACCTGGTCTTAACTTTTTTAGAAGTTTATTTATCCAATGGCAGAAATAGAGAGTATTCAGAAGAATAAATATAAAGCAATGAATTTTGATATCCCCGATGAGAATAATTTAATCTCCAAGTTCATAAAATCTACATCAGATGGCAGTTCAGAAAATGATGTTAGCGACGAAATTTCAACAGTTGGAATTTGACTGAAGATGTAAGAAATACTACACTTTTGAAACCGGTATCGTGAAGACACGCAACTTTGTGAGGTGAGATGTTAAAACATTTTCTCCAACTCATTTATTAATATGCATGTAATTTATTTTGTTAAGTTAGGAAGGGGGAAGTTAATGTACATCCATTTCTAATAAACATTTGGGAATTTATTGCGAAGGTTGGTCATATCAATTTCACAGCTATATAGTGCCATCTAGCAACAACTCTATAAACTTCTTGTAGGACTTCATAGAAATGTGGTTCCACCTAGCGTCAACTCTACAAATGTTTGCACATGTGCACTGTTATTCTGTAGAACTTAAAACATTTATGGTGTAAATCAAACCAATGTTTGATACTTAACCCATTCGCCTCAAAAGACGAGGTAGACTCGCCAGCAGTTAAATGGCCTTCAATTCAGAAGACGAGGTATACTCGCTTAACTCTACTGTTATATATTTTGCAATATTTTGTACACCCCTTGGCAGGATAGTCATTTGTTAACATTTATGAATAGTAGAGGAATATGTTTTGGTCTTCAACCTTATTTTGATCCCAAGTACCATTATATTTTGTTTGTTTTGAATGTCTGAAAATAGACAACATAATTTATAGTAACTTAAATCCGGTTTCTGGGGAAATGCATCGAGAATTTAAACCTGAAGCAAATGGGTTAAACATAAGATGGAAAAACTTTAGTTTGATTTCCACCATACATTTTCAGTCCTACAGAATAACAGTACGCATGCACAAACGTTTATAGAGGTGATGCTCAGTGGATCACATATGTCTGAAGTCCTACAAAAATTTTATAGAGCTGTCGCTACATGGAACAACATACCTGTGAAATTGATATGACCAACCTTCGCAATAAATTCCCAAATTTATTTAACTTTCACAGGGAAAGAACACTATGAGGTTTAATTTAATAATTAAATTAATGTTTTTATTACCTCACCTCATATCCTTTTTCTTCTATACTGCAGTTTCGGAGCTTATCTCCATCGTCAGTAGCCTCTGGTCGACCGGTGTTATGTCGCAAATTTTGACCTAATCCGGAGGTTCATTGGTCCACCGACAGAAGAAGGAAACCGCCAAGAAACGACATAACACCGGTCGACCAGAGGCTACTGACGATGGAGATAAGCTCCGAAACTGCAGTATAGAAGAAAAAGGATATGAGGGTGAGGTAATAAAAACATTAATTTAATTATTAAATTCCCAAATGTTTATTAGAAATGGATGTACACAACTTCCCTCTTCCTATCCTAACAAAATTTAATTAGATGCACATCATTTAACAAGCTATAGACTAACTTGTCTGATCAAAACCCAATAAAATGAATTAATTTCTTGAAATATGGTGTGGAATTAATTGTTAATGTTGATAACACTGATTTCACTGAGTCCACCGCTGGGGTCACGCCTTGTCACGCAGAAGGCCCGGGTTCGATCACCACTCGGGACAAATGGTCCCTGGACATCATCTGGCCATCATTATCATCAATATCATATTCACCTTTTATGACAATCCGGCTGATTTCCATGAAGCTTCTCAGTAAGATGAATGTCTCCTGGAAGCGTTACGAGCGCTTCACAGGACAAGGATGGTGGAAGGGCTGCTTCCTCTGAGCCTACAAACATGCTCCTCTGGGTATCCACTCCCCAAGAGAGGGCTGCTTCTTCCGCTCTTCAAGCCCTACAAGTTTAACTGTGCTATTCCTTGTAGCCCTGTTGACCGCTGAAGACTTGACGAAGATGTGGCCACCCAATATGGATACAGACGCCATTCCCTCGTTGTGAGCTATACTTAGTTCCCCTCGTCTCTTACCCACCAGCAAGATTAACCTAAGTCAATCTTCTCCAGTAGGGTCGTCTGGTTCATCGGGTACTAAGCCCCCCCCACCACGTCGAGGTGATAGCTCCCGTTGGAAGACCTAGAAGACGTTGGGCTGATGCATTATGAAGTCGGAACGGGCAATTGCCTAATCCCTGGTGTGATGATGATCATATTCACTTTATTAGATTAAGTTTAGGTTTAAGCCTCTCCTGGTGCATCATTACCCATCATATCATTGGGGCAGCGTAAACCCCACCTTCCAGGCGCCCCAACCTCACAAGTGGGTTACAATATGCCAATGCCAGGAGAGAATACCCGAAATGTCGAATGACAAACAGGTGGCATTGAAAAAAAAAACACCAATTTTACGGACATCTTGTGAATGTTCATGAAGTATTCGCACATCTCATGCAGGTACACTGCAGTTCTGTAGAATTTTGAAGAAATCATCACGTATATAGATAACAATTTTATAATTGCAAAGAATCAACATTCTTTGTTGACTATTGTTGCAAATGTTTAATATGTTAGTAAAGACACAAGATGTATAGTAGAGCAACAGAATTACAATATAGTATGGAAAATCAAGTGGAAATTAATTTAAAGTTGAGCCCATAAGACAATAATCTATGTTAATGTTGAATATAAAAAGCCTGAGGTTCACTTACAGTCCCACACAATTTTCCATCTAACATTCTTATGCCACTGATGCACTAAACACTTTCAACCATTTATAATACTTACTCACTGGCACTATCGAATCCGTAGGTTCACGGCCACGCAGACATAAGCTCTCCATACATCCCTATCCTGAGCTAATGCTTCCCAATCATGTTATTCTCCCACCTCATTCTTGGTCTACCAACTGGGCGTTTTCCATCTGGTTTTCCTACAAGAAGCTTCCACGCAAGTCTTTCATTCCCCATACATGCAACATGTCCTGCCCATCGCAGTCTATGAGACTTAACTGTTCTTATTATATCTGGCTTCCTATAAGGACCATGTAGTTCGTTGTTATGTAGTCTTCTCCATTCACCTGTCTCTTAATCTCTCTTTGGTCCAAAAATTTTCCTAAGTACTTTATTCTCGAATACTTGTAATCTCCTTTCCTCCCTTAAAGTAAGAGTCCATGTTTCGCATCCATATAATATAACTGGTAGAATAATAGTTTTATATATTTTCAGTTTAACGTTTTTTGAAAGGAGTTGGGACATCAAGAGTCTCTGCAATGCATAATAGCACGCATTTCCAGAATTGAGCCTATGTTTAATTTCTTTGTGCATCTCATTCCTATTTGTGATTATTGTTCCTAGGTATTTGAATTCAGCACTTCCTCAAAATTTCCCTCATTTGTCATTAGCTGTCCATTTCCATTATATAATGAATTTCTACGTGTGACCATATATTTAGTTTTATTGATATTATTTATAATAGCACTTGGTATTATTTTTAAACATTTTGGAACCATTTTATAAACATTTCTTACATTTTTAAATATTTCTAAATTATGCAAATATTGCACATCGAGTTCTACAGGCGTGGAAATGCTTCATGCAACATCCGTTAGGTGGCTCTCGCATCGGCATTATCAACATTTGAAAATAATTCCAAACCATATTTAGTGTTAGTGTATGTAAAATTAGCTTATAGTTTATTAAATAATGTGCATGTAAATTGGGAAAAAGTCGGTTATATGTCTCAGATGAATTTTTCTAAGTTCCACAGAATCGCAGTGTGCATGCGCGAGTTGCTGTAATGGTTAATATAGCCTCCGGTAGATGGCTCTGCAGTCGACATTACCTACTTTGGGAATAAATTTCCAAATGCAAAAAAAAAAAAAAAAAAAAAAAAGGACGTTAACTAACTTGCCATTTTCTAACTAAAGAAAACAATTTACATGCATATTATTTATTCCCAAAATGCTTTAAAAATGAAAACAATTTACATGCATACTATTTAATGAACTATAAACTAATTTTTCGTATACTAACACTAAATATGGTTTGAAATTATTTTCAAATGGTGGCAACGTTGGAACAACATGGGAAAGCAGCAAGGAAGTAATGTATCCACGATCATGTTTTACGTAAATATATAAATAAAAAAGTTGTAAAGAAAGCTTGAAGATCAGTGGAAAATGTTTAAAACAGTACAAAACATGTTTACAAGTGTTTAGTGTATCAGTGGCATAAGAATGTAAGTGTAGAATTGTGAGAGGCATAAAACCTATGGGAAGTTAGTTTACGTCCATTTTTTTGGCATTTGCGAATTTATCCCCAAAATTGGTAACGCCGACTTCACAGCCATCTACCGGAAGCTTCATTAACCATTACAGTAACTCCCACCCACAAGCGCACTGCAATTCTGTAGAACTGTGAAGCTTTCATGTGTGACAGTTTCTCCACCTTATCCTATAAAAAATTGCTGGAAAATTCAACCTTAGTTAGTTGAAGCTTTCGGCTCAACTGCACTTCTACTAGCACTTGATTTTTCAGTTATATTGTTGTAAACTATAGCTCTTCTTCTGTATTTACTAACATTATTTAATATTTTAAACTTTTTCAAACAATTTTTATAACATTATTAGACAATTTTGAAGTATTTATTTAAATATGCAAATCACAATATTATGACACTGTTAGACAATATTGTGATGCTGCTATTTTCTCCACAGAGTATATTACTTAGTCTATGAGTTTTCTATTGCTGGTTGGATCAGCATTAGGGAGTGATAAGTAAGTGTACACCCATTTTTAATAAATGTTTGGTAATTTTAATATTATTGATGTTTTTTTTAACATAGATTTGGGGTTTTATTGCAAATATTGGCCATTTAAATTTCATAGCGACAGATAGTAATCGAGGATGATAATCGATATGTGGTTCGATTGTTGGTTATCGCTGGCTCTATAAACTGTGGCGCATGTGCATTATTGTTCTATAGGACTTTGAAAATATTTCCATCTAGTTTAAGTACAGTTTTTCCAAGCTTTCTTTTTTTATATAATCTTGGGTATACTATTCTCTATTATTATACATATTGTAATTGCCAATGATAAATTAGGAATAGCACAATGTTTCTTATGTCCTGCTCCATAGCCAAATGGTCTTAGAAAAATTTATCACTGTGCTTAACGGAAACTTAGCCCATCTTCTCATGAAATTTCGGCCAGTATCGGGAATGGTGCCCACCCAGCATAATGAGGAAATTGGGTACCTACAATAAGTAGCGACCCCAGAATGAGAAAACCAGCTGTTACACCTGGAGACCCGACATGCTGATCAGATGTCACTCCTTCACTGGCAGGATGATCATCTACCTCTGCAATTAACGCGTGTAGATGTGAGGCCAGTAGCCGGTTGGTAGGACAAGGGCCTCTTAGTCCTGTCGTGTCGTGAAATGTCATTGGACTTTAAATTTTACATTAATATTCCAACTATAATATTACAGGTAAAGCATCATGACAGATGTGATAACCACATCCTACTTATTAATTTGCAAAAATAAACTTACCAAAAGTATACGAATCCCCTTTTTGTTTTACTTCATCTATTTGAAAAATCTTGTTGTCTTCAGTTTTCCATTGTACTGAAAGTCCTTCATTGATTTCCCTATCAATAACCGGCCGTACCTTTATTGCAACTTTAATTTTATGTGACATTGTGTTTACGGACAGTTAATAACAATCTTCAAAACTCTCATATAACATCTCACTATCTACTTCGAAATTTAACATATAAGTAAAAATTAGCCACAAACGACAACGGTAAAACGATGCTGGTGCTTTAAAGCATCTTTAAAGTTTGAAAAACATAACTTGAAAACTGATTGGTCCTTTTATTGTCAAAATGTCAAAGAGTCTATGTACTCCTTTTATATTAGGAAATGCGCACAAGTGTGCACAATAATAAGTAGAAATGCGCACAAATGTGCATTAAAATACTTCCTTGCAGTAATGCTGTGGTTTATCTACGACGCAACGCGCCAGCGCAAAAATTGCTCCCCATGTATTTAAATGGTGGTGGTTTATCTACAACGCAAATTGCTGGCGCAAAAAAAATTGCGCTGACATGTCGCGTCGTGTTTTGGAATCTCTTGAATCCAGGACGCAATTTGCCAGCGCAAACAAAGAATATAGAAGATATTACCCATACTCATTGGTGTAATTGCTAAAAACAAACTAAGATTTGTTAACAAAATGTCGGAAATACAGTACTTGCTTTATAACTTTCCAATTTTAACGACGAAAGTTAGACAGTTTTCTTGCAAATCATCGAGATCTATAGGCCTACATGTTTTTTACAATATGAGCATGAAGGAGTACAGAGATGTACAGAAAAAAATTATTGTGGCTTGAACTTAGTCAAGAGAGGTCAAGAGATAAATAAAAGCTATAAATATTGTATCTCGGGGATATTATGGATGTGCATAAATTTCGTCTTCTATTAAATTCAAAACCTGATAAAACTGCACAGGCGAAAATCTGAAGTATTCTAAAATTTGGTATATTCATCAACCATATGTTTATTTAAGAACTAAAGAATAATTTATTCTATGATTTTCCATACATGCTCTAGGTACTTTTTCTGTCTTTACTAATATTTCGAACTACTTTAATCGTTTTGCAACAACACTTGAAACTTTTTTTATGAAGAATTTTAATATGTTTATCAATGTACACAAATTATGACTTTTCCTCTCTCAATTTATTTTCAAAGTTCTTTATTAGAATTGAAGTTGGCATACGTGAACGCTCATAAAATTAAATCCACCAGATGGCAGGACATATGTGTGAATTACCAACATTTGCATTTAATTCCAAACCATATTTTAAGAAATAAATATTCAATCGCTTCATTTTGTTAGATTCCGATGGGCCAGTTTAGTGTACATCAGATTAGTTTACAGTTTACTAAATAGTATGTAAGTAATTTATTTTATTAGGTTATGCAGGGACAGGTTTGTATACATTAGTTTTTGTAAACACATTTGGAAATTTATTATGAACGTTGGTCATTTTGATTTTCCATATATGTGGTGCCATCTGGCGACAATTCCATAAACATATGCGCTGTAGCGTATGCGCTCCATGTGGAACCAGCATCACGCCGAGCGAAACGCGAATTCGCGTCACGTCGGGCGCGACACGCTGTATAATAAACCGTAGCATAAGCGTTTAAGCTTTTTGTGCAAAAATCTATAGTGGTATTGACTGCATTTACGTCCGCACAGATAACATACACAATATTCGTCCGCTTGGTGGAAACCTGGTTTCTTGCAGATCTCGTGATAAAGGGCATTTATAGAAAACCATTTCATCCTATGAAAATTCAATCTTAGACGCTCTTCACAAAGAATTTAAAACATTAATCGGGTATAAAAATATTAATAAGGGGAGAACATTTATTTTTATTTCACTATTTTCAATCATTATATTTAATAACTAGTACATGCCACTGTGGTTGGTCAGGGATCGCCCACATTCGATTTATCATTGCTTCTGTGGCGTAGAAGTCCAAATCAATCTCACTTCTTTTCCTCACTCTTTCAACTAGAAGGTCGCCATAATGATTTGTTGCCGGTAGCTGGAGCGATATCCTCAGCTCTTCTATTAGAAATGGTTCCCGTGCCAGTTCATATACAAGTCGAGATGGAGTCATTTTTGATATACCGAGAACTCTTTTTAGGGATATGGCTTTTACTTTTTCCAGTTGCTTTAGATCGTTTTTCTTTAGGTACTTCCATACTATTTGCAGGCCATGGGCGAGTATAGCTGTTTTGCAGTATCTAGTGACAGTCTATTTATGAATTTTATGTCGTTGATGGCTCTCATGGCTGCTACAGCTTTTTCAGTTATGTGTTTGCTGAAACATGTGCCCGTTGTTTGGATGGTCACTCCAAGATATTTGTACTGACTTGTTTGTTTAATGGATCTTGTCCATAGTACATCATTTCGTGTGTTGAGACTCTACCGCCCTTTCTGAAGACCATCCGCATTGTCTTGTTTTTATTTATGTGGAGCCCGTTTTCTTGTGTCCATGTTATGAGGGTGTTGAAACTTTCTTGTAGATCTCTGTGCACTGTCGCGCATAGGACCATATCATCTGCGTACATGTATACGGTACATGTTTGTCATCTTTAAAGCGTGTGCGATATCTGCCGTTGTGATGTTGGATAGCAGAGAACTTATTGGGTCGCCTTAGAGAAATACATTTGTTTGTACTATAGGAGCCGATATCGTTACGTTATCGTTTATGGTCACTCTATTGGCAGCCATAATATATTTGATGATGTGTGACAAATAGTTGTCTCCACTTATCGTTTCGAGCTTCTTCATTATGATCTGTCTGTCAAGTAGATCAAACGCTTTTATGAAGTCGATAAATATTGTGTACAGTTTACCTTAGAAGTTTCTGAGTAACTTTTGGATATCTGTCAACAGGTTGTTTATGGCGTGTATGGTGGCTATTGCTTTCCTAAAGCCGAATTGATCCTCTGGGATCGCGTTGTCTGTAAGCTACCACACCTACAATTCCCTAGTAAAGCTGCAAGCATAGCATCAAAATGCTACGATTGCTGTGAAGGACCTGCCTTCAGGCAGAATTACTGTGGATGGATGGATAGTTGTTTAATTTTTACAATTATATTTAAATTAAACTAGATTTTTTGTCATTTTTGCTAGAATCGAACTCAGTTCTGTCACAGTTATGTGTTACGGACTTTTTACTGTCATTTTCGTGTTCAGGAGGTCTGATTTATATAAAATGACGTGTCTTTGTTCATGTGGCAGATAAAAAGTTGAAATTTGTTGACTAGTGTCATCCGCTCTTTGGCACACAGTTCGTTTAAAAAACATGTTTAATAAGGGCACTGCAGTCTTTGGGCACAGCGCTAACTTACGGCAACGACCAGAGATAACCCACTACGTGTGTGCTAAGTGCTGGCCGAGTCCTTGTCTATTATCGCTGACGTAGCCCATTGCTGCACATAGACATCACATAGAGAACCGAAGGTTCTACATAAGGAGATATTTCAATTTTTATTAATTTGAATTAAAATATCTTCTGAAAAACATTTTATTTTTTGTGATTAATTGAACTAGGCCATGTAATTTTCATTAAAGTCAAATTCTGATATAAATTTTATAATAGTTTACCCACTTTAGCTATTATTTTTATACTCATAGAATGGTATTATTGTATTCATTTATATTAGATACCCCTATGCTTATCTCCTTTGTGAGCATTTATGTAATACTAGATCCATCGACATTGACGAAATTTGTAAAGTACAGTATTCTTGAAATACAGAGATAAAGCTTCCATTATATGAAAAAAAGTTTACTTATTGCTATGGAAAAAAATAACCCATTTGACGTAGTTTTGAAAGTCGGCGATGTGAATTTTCCATGTCACCGCAAAACATTGGCAGATTATAGCCCATATTTTCAAGCTATGTTTAGTGATCGCTTCATAGAAAAAGATAAAGAATGTATAGAAATTCAGGTTAGTGCTTTTTTTTTTACATATTAGAGTATAAGCGGAGATGTAAAAACATCTTTAAAAATATATTAGAGTTTGGAGGGGAAAGATGTAATTAGAACGATTGTGTCGCTAAACTATTTATTTAGACTACTTTATAAAAAAAATACCTACCTTGAATACACATTAACATATGTGGATGAAGTAGACATAAAGTAAATATTCCCAACTTAGGGTTGGGTCGAGGAATGAGATGAGATACGTATAGAGGTATGTGAATGACAAGGGTGCCGACCGACCACATCTGACGCACCAACATAGGGGCAGATAAATGAAATGGATGAGATGAGTATGGAGAAAGTTGTGGAATGAAATTGTAGCAGGGGAAAATGGGAGAAACCTGTCCAAGCTCCATTTCGTCCACCATGAAATCCACATGGAGTGATAGAGGTTCGATCTTAGCAAAAACAAAAAAATAATAATTTTAATAAAACCATAGGAATAATAAATTCAGTAATGAAACCTTTGCTAGTCCAGACAGATAGCAGAGTACGGTTATACAAAACCTTAGCAAGACCTATACTTTGCTACGGCAGTGAGGCATGGACTTCGAGGAAAGGAGAAGAGAGCAGGATAACTTCTGGTAAAATGAGATATACAGCAGGATATACCAAATGGGATCACAAACGCAATGATGTCTTGAAGGAACTACGTTTAGAACCGGTCATTGAATACATACATAGATACCAGAACAACTGGATGAATCATTTGCGACGAATGAGTTCAGATAGAGTTCCCAAGGCCATGCTTCGTTATTGTCCAACAGGGAAGAGATCTGTGGGCTGTCCAAGGAAATGCTGGATACAAATTTCATCAGTGAGATCGTAACAGGCCTAAGACTTGGTTAGATGAAGAAAGAAGAATAATTTTAATGAATTATTGTTCATAACTGTAAAATTATATATTAGATTCTCTGTAGATTGCATGAATTAAAGTACTCATTTGAACTAGTTCAATTTAGTGAACTACAATGTAGAAATTATTTTCATTATTTTAGTGATGTCATTCATTGTTACAAGCGATATGACCATTTTTCAAGAACAATTTTATATCTTAAAGGTAAATGACCAAAATTATAATATTATACACTAGACAATTGGACAAACATAAGCTTAATGTATCATTTTAAATTAAATACAATACTGATATGTGTAAATGTGAAGCAAATCTCGACACATTTTTTGTAAATATTAGGTGAAACTAAAATTTGTAGAATGAAGTAGGCCTAGCTGTTTTGAAATTGTTCACTAAATTATTTAACTAGTTCAAAAGCTGTATTTTTCTATAAAATTGCCTTGCTATGTTTTAAGTAACACACGGGTAATTTACAGATACCTGAGTGTAGTGTTCCACCTAACATTAAGTAGGATAAGTAAGCTGTAAATAGTCTGGTATTAAAAGATTCCGGGCTATGTGGCCGTGGTCTATAACTGACGTTTCTCCCTCAACTGCAGAGAGCTCTTCAGTGGCGAGCGCTTCCAGCTGTTGTTTCCCTGTCGTAGACTCGACTCGCAGTTGAGGGAGAAACATCTGGAAGAAACGTCAGTTATAGACCTCGGCCACATAGCCCGGAATCTTTTAATACCATGATTACCAGCCATGAAAGCCTGCATTCCACAATGTAAATAGTCTTCAAAAAACTAGAACACTTAGTACATATATAATTGACAGACTATCTCAACATACCTGCAATGTTTAGGACATTATTTCCTAATATTGATAGAAAATGCATATGAAATTATACCCGAGTTGCCATATCTCCAGCTCTGAAGATTAGGTTATATGAGGGGTAAAGGGAGAATTCGATCTCTACTGCCAATAAGGATATGGTTGTTGTGTGAGTAGATGTCTGCCACAACCAATCACTGCTCTTGACGCAGCTCTAGTGCGCTAGTAAGGTTTGAAATTGCTGAGATGTTGTCAGCTGTATGTCTGCTAACCGCATACATAAAGCAGCCACTCACACTGAATATCCATATCGGCAACACTGTCATGAAAACGTCAAGGCCGGAGAATCAGTGGCTGCAGTACATGCACAGGATCAAACTCACTTCTCTCACTTTTTTTGACCTTAGTAAGGGTTTTGATACCATATACCTGACTTACTTTTAGCTAAGTTAAAAATATTAATCTGTCCAAAAACTGTTAGTGTAATAGATCACCCAGATGTGTGTTTTTGTTCAGAACTTTTTTATTGGTTATTAGTAGTTTAGCCAGACTAAATTTGTTAATAAATATGAATTCAGATTTATAGATCATATGCATAGAGATGGTACTTTCACTGTAGAAGTCTTTTAGATATGTCAATGTACACTGAAGGAAGAAGAGATCCGAGCATTGACTTTGAGTGGCTCATCGGATCTCATATACTGTTAATGTCCCAGATAGTAAAAATCTGGAATTTATGAAATTAGTTGCAGGTGACTGTAAGAAAGTATATATATATATATATATATAATATATATGAAAACTAAAAGGAATTTGTACAAAAGAACACTTTAGAAATATTCAAATTGGTGAAATTGAAAAATTTGCAATTGCAGCTATACTTTACTAGAGAATCACAAAATTGGAAGAGAAATTAAACATTGAGAGAAACTTTGGAATTAAGAGTTTGGGAAAAGATATACATTCAGAAAAATAAGTATAAAGCCATGAATTTTGATATTCCCAACGAGAATAATTTAATCTCCAAGTTCATAAAATTGACACCAAATGGCAATTCAGAAGATGGTGTTAACGGCAAAATTTCGACAGTTGGAGTTTGACTGAAGATGGAAGTAAAACTATACTATTGAAACCGGTATCATGAAAACATGCAACTTTATGAGGTGAGATGTTAAAGCATTTTCTCCAACTCATTCATAAATGTAGGCTAAATACGTCATTGTGTTACCTCCCACTTTGATTTTGATTAAAAAAAATAAAAATTGTTTCACCAACATATAAAAGAAAGATTTTCATTAAGATATCTTAAAAAAATGAACATTTTATCCCTCTTTTTCAAGACTATTGTAATATAAATTCACTCTAAATTAAAATCCCCAGAGGTTATCATGAGGATAGCTCTGGCCATTTAAATGACAGCCAGTGAATGGGTCAAGTTATATAAAATTCTAATTTTGATGCTTTTATTTTAAATGAAAATGTTAAATGCCTATTTGTAAATAGAGGATTTAACATACCTTTTACTTTGAAATCAATTTTGAACATTTATTGAAAATGTGGAGAAACATTTAGAGAATTACAAATTTAATATGAAACTGATTGGAATTTAGAAGAAAAAAATTATGAATAAAAAATATAAAAATTATTTGTATAGTAGAAAAAATATTTTGATTTAAAAATAAACTGCATTTGAAAGTGGCATGAAATAGAAATAAAATTGTCTCTTTTTTCTTTTTCTTTTAGGGGGTGGATTCAGAAGCCATGGCTATGTTGCTTCAGTCAATTTACAAAAAAGAAGAATTAAATTTGCTTACATCACAAAATATTCTTTCTATCCTCCAAGCCTCTAGCATGTTGCAATTTGAATCAATTCAGAAGACTTGCATAGATTTGATAGTACACGAATGGCTGAATATTACAACTTGTCTTCAGACAATGAAAACAGCCCATCAATTAGATCTAATCACACTTTATCAAAAGGCGCGAGCTCTAGCTTTGTGGGAATTTTCAAAAGTGAAAATGACAGATGCTTTCTTGGACCTAAGTATTGACCAAGTATCAGAATATCTTGAAAATGATGCCCTTAATACTACAGAGAGTGAATTTGAAGTTTTCGAAGCAGGTTTAAGTTGGATTCAGTTTAAACCGTTACAACGAAGTAGATATTTAAATAAAGTTTTAGAATGTATAAGATATTGTGACATTTCAGTTTCAGATATAAGAACCATGTTTTTGTACCCATTTATTAACGAGGATTTGGAATGTCAGCAAATCTTAAAATGTATTCTGTGCATAAAAGAAGGAAAGGAAGTAAGGGAACAATCCCCTAGACAATCAATTGAAAGTGTGGATAGTGATAATTATATGGAATCAAGGCAAAAGAAAATCAAGACATGTATGTGTATAGAGATAGAAAAAAAAGAAACAAATAGCCTTATTGATAAATGTTGCAGATGTTGTACAGGTATTCAGGAACCAATAACACCCAGTGATGAGATACAACATTCTAATGATACGGATAGTGAACGTGATACATTCAGCATCAAAATAATTACATCAGCTACACAGTTATTAAGCAAGTCTCAACGCACATTGCCATTTGTTCCATGTGTTGTAGGACATAAAATGGACAAAAATGAAAAGAGAAAAGATATTAATGATGAAATTAGAAAATCCATATCATATAATGGTAAACCATATATTATTTATTTTCAAGAAGGAAAATCACACCATCCTATACCATTTCTGCATTTATCAAAAGCAAATGAGGGGCCATTGGAACCAACTGGTTACAAAGTTATCTGCAGAGGTAAAGTTTATATAGTGAATTCTAGGATAAACAGATAGGCTTCGCTCTTTCCATTGGCAGACAGAAAAAACCTCGAAACCAGGTCATTCTCCCCAGGAATTTCGAAGTTCATCAATTTCTTCTTTTGCCAATGGAAAGAGTGAAGGATGGCTCTTCAAGAAGACAGAACAACGGTCGTGATACTGAGGATGGAACAGAAACTATGTTCCGAAACTAGTTTATAGTTAAATAAGAACAAACCCTCTGGCGGCACTATGGCCCTGGGGTCGATTCAGCCTCTAACTGAAATGAGTACCAGACACTTGTTCTGGGGTAAAGGCGGCCGTCACGCAGGGCTGACATAAAGTGCCGATTGTCTAGAAAAAGTGGAAGCCTTAACCTCCTACTACCCCAAGGGCCTCCTGAGGCCTGTTGTGGGATCACTTTTATAAGAACAATATGAGGTGAGTGATAAAAAATTCTACCTAAAAAAATATTGACTTGATTAATCATAATTTTAATTTGTATAAATATTTACTTATAATTGTATATGGTATGATCTCGTGTAAATATTTTCTGTATTTAATATTGCCTTATGACTGTAACTCTGCCAGCTTAAATAAATTATTATTACTAATTGTTTATTTTTTATTTCACTCACCTCATACTTCATAACTCCTAGCATACCCAGGATTTCATCACATCCTTTGTGACATTCTCAATGCTGTCACAACTGTTGTGAACGTGACACAGCATTGAGAATGTCACAAAGGATGTGATGGAACCCTGGGTATGCTAGGAGTTATGAAGTATGAGGTGAGTGAAATAAAAAATAAACAATATTAAAAAACCTCATAGCGTTATTTCCTATCTACATAACTTAATATTATTACTAAATTGGAATTGTAACAATAGATCGTTCATAAGTTTAAATATGACCCTCATATGAGGCTTTCTATAGTTATATATTATATATTACTGCCAGTATCAGTATAGCCCAGATCACAGAATATTTTCACTTGTTATTTTCAGGCCGAGATTTATATATTATTGGAGGTGAACTTCTGTTAGGTCATGGGAACTGGAATTGTTCCATTTGGAAATACGATTTAATCACAGAGAGTTGGACTTACGAAACAAGGTAGGCTATGCAGCATAGAACATTTTTTTTTAAATCCACATTCTTGTTTTGAATTTTAAAACATAAATTTGGTTGAAAGATTTAAAACAATGAAGCATTATAAAGTTTACATATCAAATGATGTTTTTTGCATTTGTATTAACTGAATGCTAATTAACCCATTCACTTCAGGTTTAAATGTTCAGTGTATTTCCCCAGAAACCGGATTTAAGTTCCAGTAAAGTATATTGTTCAAAGTTAAAATTGGGAAACACATTATGAGGTTCTTATTATAAATTAATGAGTCATTTTAACATCTTACCTCATATTTCATGTTTTTCAAACACGGTAACTATAGTTTTCAAATGATCTTGTCATTCATTTTCAACCGCCATTATGACTACCGGATATTCGTTGGAATCTCCCTCTATAACGTTGCCATGTGGTGTTGATTTGACGAACTTCGAGATATCGTTGCCATCTGGTGTTGATTCGATGAACTTCGAGATGAGGTCACGTTCATCCGGAATGTCGAAATTCATAGATTTAAATTTGTTCTTCTGTATAAATATTTTCTCCCAAACTGTCAAATCCAAAGGTTTTTCTAAATGTTTTAGAAGTTTAGCTGATTTTTCAATTTCACCATTTTTAATATTTCTAAAGTGTTCCTTTGTGCGAGTGTCCAAATTTCTTTTTGTTTTTCCTATGTATACTTTATTGCAATCTCGACAAAAAAATCTGGAATTTATCAAATTGATTGTCGAGATTGCAATAAAGTATACATAGGAAAAACAAAAAGAAATTTGGACACTCGCACAAAAGAACACTTTAGAAATATTAAAAATGGTGAAATTGAAAAATCAGCTATTGCAGCACATAGTTTGTTGGAAGGTCATAGAATTGAAAAAGAAGCTAAACTTCTAAAACATTTAGAAAAACCTTTGGATTTGACAGTTTGGGAGAAAATATTTATACAGAAGAACAAATTTAAATCTATGAATTTCGACATTCCGGATGAACGTGACCTCATCTCGAAGTTCATCGAATCAACACCAGATGGCAACGATATCTCAAAGTTCGTCAAATCAACACCAGATGGCAACGTTATAGAGGGAGATTCCAACGAATATCCGGTAGTCATAATGGCGGTTGAAAATGAATGACAAGATCATTTGAAAACTATAGTTACCGTGTTTGAAAAACATGAAATATGAGGTAAGATGTTAAAATGACTCATTAATTTATAAAGTATATTGTCTATTTTCAGACATTCAAAACGAACAAAAGATAACGGTACTACTTGAGATCACAATAAGGGTTCATAACAATGTTAACATAAGATTACCCTGGCAAGATGATGTACAATATATTGCAAACTATATAACAGCGAGTCTACGTTGTCTGCTGAGGCGAATGGGTTAAATAATTTAAACTTAGCATAGTCAAATATTAACTGGAATAAATAAAGATTGGATATTACAATGGGCTTCTGAAGGTAATTTATTAAATAATTTTAATAAAATTGCATTCAACTAAATCTTATATTCGGATTGTCTATATCAGGCATGGGGAACTGGGGCTCTGGGAGCTCATAACAAATCCTCTCCGCCAATACCCATTCCACTCATTTGTACTTGCACTGCAGACGCAGGTATACAGTGATTGACAATACGCAGTGAGAGTCTGTGGCATACAATTCAGTGTGAGCACGGCAAATTCTAAACACCGATACCATTTTAATACTGACTGGGAAAATTATTATTTTTTTATTCAGAATAGAACGGAAGTTGTTTGTTTATTATGCTGTACGCGGTTCTGCCAAGTGAAACACTATAATATCCGACGACATTTCAGATCTTCACATGCAAATCAGTATGGACAGGATAAAATTGCAGGTATGATTAGAAATATGTAACAATATTTTCACAGGGACATTTTAATGATATTTATTTACTTTTAACATGCACAAACGTTACACGTAATGTACGTAAGATTGGAAGGGATAAGTATATATGTTTCAGGTTATAAGGGTGTACCGCTACTGATACTGCATGGTATGCGAGACGATAATAACAACAGTTACGAGTTCAATGAAGGGTGGAATGAGGAAGGATGTCATACTACCCCTCATTCGGCAGTTCCCCATGCCTGGTCTATATGAATAGATTAAGTATGAAAAGTAAGATATCTACAGAAAAAACAAAAATTATGGCATTTCAAGGTGTAGATCCTGTCAGAAGTAAAATTGTACTGGACAATAAAATTCTGGAGCAGGTGAATAATTTTACATATCTAGGATGCAATATCTCATATGAAGAAGAAAAGGATGTAAATGCAAAAATATCTAAATTTTTAAGAATTTTAGGGTTAATAAATTCTATCTTCAAGCCACAGTTAGTCCAAAAGCATTCAAGACTGAAAGTGTATAAAACACTGGCTCTTCCAACTCTTTTGTATGGTAGCGAAGTATGGACGTTGAAACAGAAGGATATACAGAGACTTAGATCTGCTGAAATGAGATATCTTCGGAGGACTGCAGGATACACACTACTAGATCACAAAAAAAATTAAGACATCTTAGAAGTTATTAAGGTAGAATATACCTCATAGTGAGAATTCCTAAAATAAGTAACATCTTAGAAGAATTACACATGGAATCTTTAGAAAACAAAATTTCTGATTATAAGTCAAGATGGATGCAACATGTTCATCGAATGGAAGATCACAGAATACCCAAACAAATGTTAAGATATCAACCTGCAGGAAGAAGAAGACCAGGACGTCCACTCAAAAGACTTTTGGATGGTATTTCTCTTGAGGCCGAAACAGGTCAACAAATGGCCTAAATTCGTGAATGTACTATGATGATGATGAAATATGAAAAGTATTTGAGTCCATCGAATTATACCTCAAGAATAATAAAGAAAATATAGTTAAACACAATTAAATTATTGTAAATCAATGGTAAAGAGAAAAATTTTTGCCTGAACCGGGAATCGAACCCCGAACCTTTAGCTTTCCGTGCTAATGCTTAGCACGGAAAGCTAAAGGTCCGGGGTTCGATTCCCGGTTCAGGCAAAAATTTTTCTCTTTACCATTGATTTACAATAATTTAATTGTGTTTATTAATTTACTTATTTCTATCATAGTAATAGCTTTAGCTTCCCAATATTAATTTAAAAAATATAGATAGTTTCATCAAATCCAAGAGATTACAATGGTTTGTACATACACTAAGAATGCCAAAGGGAAGATGGCCGAATGATATTTTGAATTGGAAGCCACAGGGAACAAGACCAAGGGGAAGACCCAAGGATCGATGGGAAGATGACGTAATTGAGGATTTGAAAGAGATGGGGATTTTTGATTTGAAATGTACTGCACAAGATAGGAAGAAATGGCGTAAACTGGTTGAGAAGGCCAAGACATTCCACTGGAAGTCGTAGAGCCTGACGAAGAAGAAGATTTGAGTCCATAAGTTTGCTTTCATTTATACCCAAGCGGTAAGTTAATTTTGTTGTATTGTTCACCAATACAATGTTGTTAACAGTACATCACCAGATACTGACGGTAGTTATATCGGGTCTTTTTTTTTTTCATTTATTGTAAGTATCCCAGTTTATTTAACTTTTACAGGAATTAATCACTATGTTTATATGAAAGTTCTCAGATTTCCACAAGGTGAAAATTTGAATTCCATTTGATAAATAGTATGATTTTTACTTTCAGTATATCCACTCCTAGAAGACATCATTCTATATGTTGTCATGGAGACTATATTTATATAATTGGTGGGTTTGGTCGCCATCGTGTTATAATGAACTCTGTGGAAAGGTACCATATAGAATCAAGTAAGTGACGTTCAATAAATGTTTCTCTTCCCTGAGATATGAATGTTTATTTACTACTGGCTCAAAGCTTTGTTATCACTTCCATACTAGTTTATCCTGGTCTTTATCTTGAGCAAATCCATCCAATCCTAAACATCATTAACTCTCTATACCCATATATCCCCAATGGGGCTATCATGCTCCCTTACGATAGTTACTTAATAAAGCTAATTTATGTATTGACATAGACTTTCATGGCTGGAGTTGCTATGATGATATTGAAGAAGATTTTCGGGCTGTAGGCCGTGGTCATGAGGCTTGTAGTTCCCTGACGTTTTGCCAGAGACTGCATCTGGCATCCCCAAGACAACCCTTGAGGATGCCAGACGCAGTCTCTGGTGAAAGGTCGGGGAACTACAAGTCTCATAACCACGGCCTACAGCCCAAAAATCTTCTTCAAGATCATCAAAGCATAATTTTGTTATGCTTATGTTCCTAGATGTCACTGAATGACAAGTGGTTATTTATATATTAAATTTGGGAATTTTTAACATTATGAGGTTCAAATTCATAAGAATTAAATTAATCGTGATTATTTCATACCTCATACTTCTATATTTCTTTAAATACAGCACTGCAGTATCGGCAATTTCTTATCACCATCATCAGCTGTTTTCACAATTGTCAATTTTTACTTTTGTTGATAATTATCCAAACTGCCATCTGATGTTCTTTAAAAGAACATGAAAATTGACAATCATGAAAACAGCTGATGATGGCGATAAGAAATTGCCGATACTGCAGTGCTGTATTTAAAGAAATATAGAAGTATGAGGTATGAAATAATCATGATTAATTTAATTCTTATGACAAGTGGTTAGCTCATCATCAACAATTCACCAAAAGGCAAGTAATGTATTACTTGGGTATGAAAGGCTGATTAAATTTTGATCAGAAGCTCTAATTTAGGCTTAAGTTCTTTTATGACCCCAAAAATCTTCAGACTTGGGACCTATGACTCAGAGTCCCTCCTGGATTTTTTCATACTAAATAATCAATTGATCCCAGTCAGGTTTGAACCCACAACCCAGGATAAGAAGCATTGATGTTGACTATTTAACTCATGCCACAAATGCTAGTCAATGAATGTTGTTTTACAACCAATGACAGTCGTGTTTCACCTCACTCTTTATCGATTTCTCTTTATCAGCTCCTGCTTTTGTGATAAAGAAAGCTCCTCCTTTTTAATGTTCTGAACAGGTCAAAGCATTATTTTTCTCCAACAAATACATTGAATATAGTAAATAATGAAAAGATTTCTTGATTTTACTGAGTTGTTTACTAAAAAAAATAAATGAATAACCCGTAATGTTGATTATGATATATAGTTTGATGTGTTTCATTATTTCTCCACTTGGGTGCACTCTTACAATATTGCGATCTTATTTGGCAATAAATAATATGATCAAGCAGCAGTGAATGAACATAACCTCACATTTCTGATTTGTTTTCAAACATCGCTGTTTAAATTAAATATTTTAAAATAACTATAGTTAACGGCCGCGGTGGACTAGTGGTTATGCTCCTTGCCTCTGGTCCCAAGGGTCGCAGGTTCAAACCCGGCCAGGGTCAATGGATTTTTAGGATGGAAAAATCCAAGGAGCAAGTCCGCCGGGAGGGACTTTAAGCCGTGGGCCCTGAGTCTGAAGATTTTCATGCTCATAAAAAATCCTTAAGCCTGAATGAAAGGCATCTAAGCAAAATTTACCAAATTTTCCCGTCCTAGTACTACCTTGGTTTCCTAGATGTCAGTATGAGGCGGAACGCTGACCACGTACCACTCAAAATGACATCTATATGAAAACAAGTGTAACTAAATTAGTATGGTTCAAATTCTTCCCTGTAGGGGGGAGAGCGCCTAAATCTCTGTAAAGGGAAAACATAGGCTTACAATACAATAGTTAAACAATGATTTGTGAGTAAACAGCTTAATTTTATTCGTTAAATAGTCTTAACAAATGCCACTCTTGATTTCCAAATTCTCTAGATAGATTGGAAATCACTTGTGGCGTTACTTATGATAAATTACTGCCTCGATATACATTTTAATGTGATTCTGTTTGTATGCTGACTTTCCTTCAGTAGGAGCTCATTACAAAGTAGTGGAAGGGACTATTTATAACTCATGCCCCAAATGGGAGTCAATGACCAATCACAGTCATGATGATCTTGAAGAAGATTTTCGGGCTGTAGGCCGTGGTCGTGAGGCTTGTAGTTCCCCTCTACTTGGGAGGAGAAATGCACCTCGCCACCGCCGGCCATCTGGCCCCGGTTGCATGGACTCCAACCAGGCGAGCACCTTGCGACGCTACCGGCAGCCCGTGGCATCCTTTGGGACCGAAATGCAGAACCGGACGAAGTGGACAGGGTTGAGTCTCCCCTTTCAACCCCATCCACTTCATCCGGTTCTGCATTTCGGTCCCAAAGGATGCCGCCGGTAGCATCGCAAGGTGCTCGCCTGGTTGGAGTCCGTGGCACTGGGGCCGGAGGGCCAGCAGTGGCGAGGTGCATTTCTCCTCCCAAGTAGAGGGGAACTACAAGCCTCACGACCACGGCCTACAGCCCGAAAATCTTCTTCAAGATCATCATAGCAACTCCGGCCGTGAAAGTCTACATGAATACATTAATCACAGTCATGTTTCGCCTGGAATTTATCATATTAAAGAAAGCTCCTTTTTAACATTCTGAATAGGTCATAGCATTATTTTGCAGTGACTGACTAAGAAATACGGCTACCAGATTTTATATATAGTGCATGAATATCAGCAGATAATGCATGCGGGAGATAATATAAAAACATTTGTAGCAATTGATTATACCACAAAAAAAAAAACACTGCACTTTCTTCAAACGAATTATTTTCCAGGAAATGATGTTGCAGAAAAATATAATTGATACATTTACATCATAGGACATCAGAAATTAATTAATACCTATAATGTTGGTTATAAATTTCTCCACTAGAGTGCATTCTTACAATATTGCGATCCTTTGGTAATAAATAATATGATCAGGTTGCAGTGATGAATAAAAGAAGCAAATGAAGCATACCAATCATTTCTCATCGCCGTTTACATTAAAAATATAAATATTTTAAAATAACTATAGTTAAATAATGATTTGTGAGTAAAGAGCTTAATTTTATTCGTTAAATAGTCCTAACAAATGTCACTCTTGATTTCCAAATTATCAAGATAAATTCAGTCCTCATTTCGTGAGTCATGAATTTATCCATAATTTGGAAATCACTCGTGGCATTACTTACGATAAATGTGTTAATAATACTAGAATTAATAATATTAGAGTGTCCACCGCTGTGGTCTCGAGGTACAGTGCTGCCTTGACATGCATTAGGCCTGGATTCGATCCCCAGTCAGGACAAGTTTCTTGGGTGGGGTTTTTTTTTTCGGGGTTCTTCCTCACCTGTAAGATAAATGTCAGGAAACTTTAACCCTTCTCGGGCGACGATTTTTATGGCCCAGGGCGCAAGGTAAAATTTGAAAATAATTAATTTTATATAAATGTTACATAAATTGTACATTTACTTATAAAAACAACATATATTCATAGTTAAATATGGGAAATAACATTATGAGGTTCTTAATTCGTAAATTAATGAGTCATTTTTTAACATCTTACCTCATATTTTATGTTTCTTCAAACATGGAAACTAGTTTTCAAGAGAAGGATGTCTCTCATTTTCAACCGACATTACGACTTTATTTGCTTCTTTTATTCATCACTGCAACCAGATCATATTATTTATTGCCAAAGGATCGCAATAATGTCGGTTGAAAATGAGAGACATCCTTCTCTCGAAAACTAGTTTCTGTGTTTGAAGAAACATAAAATATGAGGTAAGATGTTAAAAAATGACTCATTAATTTACGAAAAAACAACATATACCTTGTTTTTTTTGTTGATATCCATCACTGATGTGCTTCAAAATGACATTTTATTATTTTACGTAAATAATGTCACTGTGAAAATGGTATAAGTCTCTCTGGCCTGTTTAACTGTACGCGTTTTGATCACTCCGTATTAGTAAATTATTGTATGAAAAGTTCCTTCACAAAATACTCATAATAATAGCAATATGAATAAATAATAATAAGAATAAAAATAATGTAAATAGTGCACCTAGATGAGGAAGAATTTTCATAACTGATATAGGTTAGACCTATATTGATCGTTTATTATTTTTCTAAGAATGATGTAAAGTAAGATTGGACAGCTTTTGTTCCTAAAAATTCTCCTCTGTATGATAAATTTTGAAACACACATCTGGATGTAGAGCAGGTTTTGACACGTAAGTTTCGCAGAAACAAATTGTCTTTTTCTTCTCACTTTTTATTCTATAAACAACATAGGGATTTGGCCAAGAACCTTATAAAAATTAAAATTATTATAGACTCATCTCATATTTCTTGATTTTTATGCAGACTCAGGTTTCGTCACTGAATTCGTGACATTGTCGATGCATCACAATTGCCGTCTTGCAGTTGTCCCTCCTGCAAATTGATTTATGCGCTCTCTGTTGGCTGACCGATGAACTTCCAAATCAATCCACTCTCATTTTCACCGGGTATTTCAAAATTCATAGTTTTCTTTTTATTCTTGCATATGAAAATTTTCTCCAAAATTGTGAGTTCCTTTGATTTTTCTAACTGTTTAAGTAATTTTGCCTTGGTTGCAATTCTGTGTTTTTCTGACCAAACCTGTGCAGCTCTTGCATATTTTTCAATTTCTCCATTTTTGACATTTGTAAGGTGTTCTTTCAGTCTTGTATTTAAATTCATTGGTCAGCCAATAGAGAGCGCAGAAATCAATTTGCAGGAGAGACAACTGCAAGACGGTAGTTGTGATTCAACGACAATGTCGCAAATTTAGTGACGAAACCTGGGTCTGCATAAAAATCAAGAAATATGAGGCAAGTCAAAAAACAACTCAAATTTAATTAAAATAGACCTCATAGTGTTTTTTCCTACCTACATATATTGACTGCATTAGAAAAGATCAAGGAGAGTTAGAAAAAGTCAGCCATTATAAATATCTCGGCATTATCTTTCAGACGTCTGGCACCACCTTCAAGATACACATCAGAGAAAGAGCAGCAGCGGCTCTAAGAGCCATGAATGAAATAAAATCACCTGCCCTACTATCAATAGACACAGCTATGCAACTCTTCAATGCAAAATTAATGCCAATAATCGTATATGGGATAGAGATAGTTTGGGAACATCTGAAGATAAATGACTTAAAAATCTGGGAAAGTGTCAAGGCCTCCAAAGAAAATTCTAGCAGTCTCTAAATTCACTCCCTCAAGACTGGTCTATGTACTAGCAAAGGAACAGTTCTTCCTGGAAGACCACAGAATGCGCTACTACCTGCCATCCACTAAAGCTTACGAACAACAGATGCAAGAGAAAAGACAGAAGCGGGATGCCATTCCTGAAGAATTCTACGGTACGCCTGCCATGATAGATAGGAGCTGGTGTGGACCAAACAAGGAACTAAGGCACCAGATAAACTGCTATGCAGTCCACGGCTTCCATCACAAAGTGTGTGTGAATGTCACCATCAAATCGAAGACAGTTGCAGATGTAAACTGTGCGGACTAAAGTGTACAAGATATCATCTGGAATTGTGTTCCAAAGTGACAATGTCATTAGCGCAATACACCAATTAATTAATTTTGCATGATTGTGCGCATTTATATTATTCTTCTTCTTCTTCCGAATGCAGTATTGGGTGATGATGCCCGTTCTGCGACTACAAAAACTGATCTTTCCATCGGTTGAAGGGTCTTCCGAGGTCTCTTTTGCCTTTAGGGTTGAGGTGGTAAATCATCTTTGGTAAACGGGAATTTGACATTCTCTGGACGTGTTGGAATCATTTAATCTGACTATTTAACTCATGCCCCAAATGGGAGTCAATGACCAATCACGTTTCAATGATTTCTGTTTTACAACCAATCAGAGTCGTGTTTCACAAAATATTTATCAGTGTTATAATTACCATATTAAAGAAAGCTCCTCCTTTTTAATATTCTGAAATAGTATGATCTAGTTGCAGTGATAAACAAAAGAAGCAGATGAAGCGTGCCTATCGTTTCTCATTTGTTTCCAAACATCGCCGTTTACATTAGCTATATAAATATTTTAAAATAACTACAGTTAAATAATGATTTGTGAGTAAACAGCTTAATTTTATTCGTTAAATAGTCCTAACAAATGCCACTCTTGATTTCCAAATTCTCTAGATAAATTCACTCCTCACTTCGTGAGTCGTGAATTTATCGATAATTTGGAAATCACTCGTGGCATTACTTATGATAATTTTGTATATGTTCAACCATTTCCCTACTATTCCACTGCATCCTTATCTCATCACTTTTCATTCTATCCCTTAAAGTTACTCCAGTTAGTGATCGGAGGAATCTCATTTGTGAACTATTAATGCGGGATTTATCTTTTGCTCGAAGTGTCCAGCATTCACTTCCGTATAGTAGAGCAGGTTTGGCTATGGCATTATGAAATCTCAATTGGATTTCTTTCCTCATTTGTTTTCCAAAATTTCTCCTAATTATACCATTTAATCTGTTATATTTTTCTAAATTTGTTTCCACATCTTTTTGATTATGGCACTGTGATATATTATTACCTAAATAATTAAAGTGTGTTACTTGTTCTATTGGTTTATTATTATTTTTACTCTCGAAAGTCCCTTTCCAGTGATTGCAATGGATTTGGTTTTATTTTCAGATATTTTCATGTTGTATTTTTCCAGGGTATTATTATTATTATATATTAATTGATATTGCTATGTTTCAGAATGCTGGGATCGACGTGCACCATTACCACGAAATTTATATTCAGTAGCATGCTGTACTTTCAATGAACACATCTTTGTATTTGGACCTCAAGTTTACATTTATCATCCTAGCTCCGATAATTGGTTTGTTCTGTCTGAAGCAATACTGCCTTCTGGTGCTGCATTTACTAGTGCCATGCCTTATGGCAAATCGATATATCTAACATGTAAGTATCGTTACTAGAGATCAGAAAATATAGAAGATACTTCTGCTTTTACAAATTTAAAAATATATTCTAAAAACTTCCTTATCTCATAAACAAAGTTATATTGTTAAAATTCATCGGAGAACATATTGTTTAAACAACTCACCTCATAGGATTCATGCTTCCATGATATCGCGATTTCAAACATACTCATGTTCATCTTCAGCCATAACTCCGACTGACGAAATTCTTCGGCCATCAACTATTCTATTGTCGCCATCTATGGTTGAATTTATGAACTTCGAAATCAATGTAATTTCGTTAGGGATATCAGAATTCATTGATCTATTTTTGTTTTTCTGAATGTATATTTTTTTCCAAACTGTCAATTCCAAAGGTTTCTCTACTTGTTTTAAAAGTTTAGCTTCTCTTCCAATTTTATGATGTTCTAATAAACTATGTACAGCAATTGCAGATTTTTCAATTCGCAATTTTTAATATTTCTGAAATGTTCTTTTGTCTTTATTATCAAATAAATTGTGAAGATTGCAATAAAGTTTATATAGGAAAAAACAAAAAAGGAATTTGGAAATTCGGACAAAAGAACATTTCAGAAATATTAAAAATTGTGAAATTGAAAAATTTGCAATTGCTGCACATAGTTTATTAGAACATCATAAAATTGGAAGAGAAGCTAAACTTTTAAAACAAGTAGAGAAACCTTTGGAATTGACAGTTTGGGAAAAAATATACATTCAGAAAAACAAAAATAGATCAATGAATTTTGATATCCCTAATGAAATTACATTGATTTCAAAGTTCATAAATTCAACCATAGATGGCAACACTGAAGATGGCGACAATAGAATAGTTGATGGCCGAAGAATTTCGTCAGTCGGATTTATGGCTGAAGATGAACACGACTATGTTTGAAATCGCGATATCATGGAAGCATCAATGCTATGAGGTGAGTTGTTTAAACAATATGTTCTCTGATGAATTTTAATGATTATACCTCACAATGTTTACTTCCCAACATTAATTTAATATAAAGTTATATTGTGTCTGTTAAACTTTTCAGTCACGACACAGTAAATAAGGAATCTGAAATTAGATTTTATGTACACCAGTTACATTTTCACAGTCGTTTTTATATGGTTCTTTCAAAGGCGCCACCTTCATGTACATCTTGTGCAAAACTGTATATTGCTTCAAAATCATTGACATTATAAAGGATATCCAGTCTTAAAGTGATCCTCGTCAAAACAAAACCATGTGACCTGCTCGCTTTTCATTGATTATGGACACTGACGTACATCATAGAAGTAATAAGTACACAAAAAAAAGTAGTTCCCTTCATTAAATTAAAAACATGTTCTCTGAATATACTTGTTACTCATAGTAAATGAAAACAATAAAATTCAAAACATAGAAAATATTCTAAAATATAAGAATTAAATTAATGTTTTTATTTATATATTAAATTTGGGAATTTTTAACATTACGAGGTTCAATTAATAATAATTAAATGAATCGTGATTTTTTCTTACCTCATACATCTATGTTTCTTTAAACACAGCACTGCAGTATCGGCGACACTTTGTCGTCATCGTCAGCTGTCGTCGTGAAAACAGCTGACGATGACGACAAAGTGTCGCCGATACTGCAGTGCTGTGTTTAAAGAAACATAGATGTATGAGGTAAGAAAAAATCACGATTCATTTAATGTTTTTATTACCTCACCTCATATCCTTTTTCTTCTATACTGCAGTTTCGGAGCTTATCTCCATCGTCAGTGGAGATAAGCTCCGAAACTGCAGTATAGAAGAAAAAGGATATGAGGTGAGGTAATAAAAACATTAATTTAATTCTTAAATTAAACCTCATAGTGTTCTTTCCCTGTGAAAGTTAAATAAATTCTAAAATATACCTAATCAATAATTACAACTTAAAATAGTTTATTGACTTAGGCTTTCACGGCCGGAGTTACTAAGATGATCTTGTAGAAGATTTCCGGACTGTTGGCCGTGGTCTTGAGGCTTGTAGTTCCCCAATGTTTCACCAGAGACTGCGTCCGGCATCCTCAAAAGATAACCCTTGAGGATGCTGGACGCATTCTCTGGCGAAACGTTGGGGAACTACAAGCCTCAAGACCACGGCCAACAGCCTGGAAATCTTCTACAAGATCACAAATGCAATGATGTTTAGAACCAGTCATTAAATACATACATTAATACCAGAACTGGAAGAATAATATGCGACAAAGAGTTCAGATAGAGTTCCCAAAGCCATGCTTCGTTATTGTCCAACAGGGAAGAGATCTCTGGGCTGTCCAAAGGAAACACTGGATACAAAATTCATCAGATCGTAACAGACCTATGACTCGGTTGGATGAAGAAGAAGAATAAAAAGACGTTCTAGCAGGAGAATTTATCATTATTGGTGATTATTAGAGCATGAAGTTATATGAAGAATATTATACCAAAATTTTATGAAGCTACTATGTTACAAAATTATTACATATATATTTGGATCCTATATAATTTTTACAGCACATAAATGAGCGCAGCAGAACTCATTTGAGGCTCAAGAAATCAAGATGTACACAGAATTTCAGTTTTAACAGATTTGAAATTCATGGGATAACATTTTTTGACAAAGGGTACCAAAATACAGATAACAACCCACCCCAATTCAGCACCTCCACAGAAAGATCGAAGAAATTAAGAAAGCATTCCAAATGGAAAACATGAAAGAAAACATTGCAACAGCCAGAGGGAAATCATGGGAAAAAAATTGATGATCTATACAACAAGACATAAACATAAAGGCCGCAAAGAAGCCCGTAGCAAATTTCCGACTTATGTCAGGACAGCGACTGCCTGGCTCACCACCGCCACAGAATAAACGTGTTTCCAAGCCGACAGCTGTGTCATATCCAAGACACCCGGACCTGATCATGGACAAACACCACCTTCTAGTCTGTCCAGCTTTAAAATCCAAATGGCACAACACTCCAAGGACCCTTGTTCGGCTTGTACTGGGAATCCAGAGAGAAAATGACTTAAGCGTCATCTCTCGCCATTAGAAAACAACAACAACATTTTTATGACAACTCCCGCTGTAAATGGCATGTTTTTCACGAAACTGGCGGTTTCAAACGATATCACAGTCCATCTTCAGCCTAACTCCAATTGATGAAATTCTTCTGCCGTCAACTCTTATACTGTCACAATCTTCAGGACTGCCATCTATGGTTGAATTTATGAACTTCGAAATAAAATTCTGTTCGTTAGGAATATCAAAATTCATTGATCTATCTTTATTTTTTTGAATGTATATCTTCTCCCAAACTGTCAATTCTAAATTGTTATTCAATCAGACATTTTTATACCACACCAAGAAAGAAATACATATTTTTAAGATGAGGTTTTTTTAAGACAATATCTGTAAATGAAAACATAATTTCTATCAAAACCTTCTCTACTTCATCTGAGGACACCTGCCACACAATGGGGAACACACTGCTATGCTGTTACACAACAAGAAGCCTGCTACACAAAGATAACAACACCGTGACTCCCCATTCAAAAATGGCAAATTGTATTTTTTTTACAGGCAGAGTTTTCAAGATTCCATTATGAAACTTACAGAAATGAAAGAAAATATTGTATAGAGTACAACAAAAAATCATTAATATTGCAATTTTTCAATTACTATGTTTTTATTATTAATTTCATACATCTCAATGATGGATAAATCATATTTAAAGAGAAAAATTATACGCTCAGACCGGGACTTGAATATAGAGAGAGATTTGCATTTAGATTGGTACTTGCTCAGGTAGCTCAAATGGTAGAGCACTTGGACTAGAAAACCAAGGGTCCCGGGTTCAAGTCCCGGTCTGAGCATATAATTTTTCTCTCTAAATATGGTTTTTTTCAATTACTGTTATGTATTTTTCAGTAACAATTGAAAGCACTGTACTTACATTAATTGTAATAATAAACCTCTCTGTAAAATCTCTAACAGTAACAGTTCTAATACGTTGAGTCTGCCGTCATCTTACCTCATATTTTGTCGTTTCTTTTAAGATATGTTTCAAACCATCTCTGCTTCATCTTCAGTTGGTACAGACTGATGATCTTTAAGTTGTTGGTCCTGTATGTTGACTCCTACACCCTCTTTTTGTGGTCCAAAGAACTAGCATATTAAATTTCTCTCCCTGGGAATTTCAAAATTCATGATGCTCTCCTTGTTCTTCTGTATGTAGATTTTTTTCCCATTTGGCGAGTTCATTTGTCTTTTTTAACTGTTTTAATAATTTGCTGTTTACATCTGTTTTAAGTTTTTTATGACCAAACAAGAGCAGCTACTGCAGCATATGGCAACTCACCATATGGGGAAAAAAACCTACATGCATAAATTTTGAAATTCCCGGGGAGAGATATTTAATATTGCAAGTTCTTTGGACCACAAAAAGATGAAGCAGGAGTCGACATACAGGGCCAACAACTTAAAGATAATCAGTCTGTACCAACTGAAGATGAAGCAGAGATACTTTGAAACATTTGTAAATTAACGAGTCATATTTTTACATCTTACCTCATATTTTATGTTTCTTTAAACACGGAATACCAAAACAAATTCTTCACTACATTCCTCGAGGCAGAAGATCTGTGGGTCGACCTTTTCAGAGATGGCGGGAGACCGTAACGGGCCACTGGGCCTAATACTTGAAAGGACAATGATGATGATGATAAACATGGGAACTAGTTTTCAAAAGAAGGATCTCTCTTATTTTCAACCCATATTTAACTATGAATACTTTGTAACATGTCTTACAAGAAACAACATAATATGAGGTTCTTAATTCGTAAATTAATGAGTCATTTTTTAACATCTTACCTCATATTTTATAATATTTAATTTTAGGAAGTTACATTTTGAGGTTATTTTAATTATATTATTTTTGGTCTGGACATCTTACCTCAATATTAATGTTGATTTGTTCTTGGACATGTTTCAAAACAATTCTGTTTTATCGGGGAAAGCTGACGATAAAACAGAATTGTTTTGAAACATGTCCAAGAACAAATCAACATTAATATTGAGGTAAGATGTCCAGACCAAAAATAATATACTCATATTTTATGTTTCTTCAAACACGGGAACTAGTTTTCGAGAGAAGGATCTCTCTCATTTTCAACCGATATTATGACTACCGGATGGCAATGTTATTGATGGAGATTCCAACAAAAATCCGGTAGTCATAATGTCGGTTGAAAATGAGAGATCCTTCTCTCGAAAACTAGTTCCCGTGTTTGAAGAAACGTAAAATATGAGGTAAGATGTTAAAAAATGACTCATTAATTTACAGACTCAACTTATTTATAAAAAATACATTTCTGATTATTCATAAATTTATATTCATTATTATTTATTAAACTAGTTGTTAAAATAAAAATAGTTATATCAGTTTTATTTCAATTAGTTTTAATATTTTGTTTCAGGTATTTACTCCAGAGAACTCACTCGATTTACACCACATTTGAATGGCAATGAAAAGCAAGTTTCAAGATTTGAATCAGTTGGTTCCTTTGTACATAATACATCCAACACTTGTCTTGTGCACGATGTTATATATTCCTTCTCAACAGATGATTTAGAAAATACATTTGTGGAAGCATATTATATTGCTGAAAATAAATTTAATATATTATGGGATAGTGTCTCTATGGAAAACAATGATATATTAGATTTTAGTGCAAAACATTCCATTGGCTGTTTTCCTCTGTTAAAGTACTGATTTAAGAAAGAAAAATGAGAGATAATTAGGACTTTTGTCTGGAAAATTAATGGTATGTGTGTCTCATTCTACCATATAGCTAACATTTTATCAATTTTTTATCTCTTAAATTTTTGGACCAAAGAGAGATGAACAGACAGGTGAATGGAGAAGACTACATAACAATGAACTACATGGTCTTTATAGGAAGCCAGATATAATAAGAACAGTTAAGTCTCATAGACTGCGATGGGCAGGACATGTTGCGCGTATGGGGAATCAAAGACGTGCATGGAAACTTCTTATAGGAAAGCCAGAAGGAAAATGCCCAGTTGGTAAACCAAGAATGAGGTGGGAGAACAACATTAAGTATGATATGAGGGAAGTAGATTATACAGGGAATGATTGGAAAGCATTGGCTCAGGATAGGGATGTATGGAGAGCTTATGTCCGTGCGGCCATGAACCTACGGGTTCGATAGTGCCAGTGAGTAAGTAAGTAAGTAATTTATAATTGGTGAATTAAAACAATTTTTAAATTTAAAGAAATAGTTTATTTTTTTCTCGCATAAATGACCTTCCATATCCTAAAATCCTACTTTTTATTTTTTCTATTGCATACGCATTAATAAATACTCGTTTCGTAAATTAATGAGTCATTTTTTTTAAATCTTACCTCATATTTTATGTTACTTTAAACACATGGACTAGTTTTCAAGAGAAGGATCTCTCTCATTTTCAACCGACATTATGACTACCGGATTTTTGTTGAAATCCCCATCAATAATGCTGCCATTACATGGTCTCTATAAGAAGCCAGATATAATGAGAAAAGTTAAGTCTCGTAGACTGCAATGGGTAGGACATGTGGCACAAATGGAGAATGAAAGATGTGCATGAAAGCTTCTTGTAGGAAAACCAGAGGGGAAAACACCCAGTTGGTAGATCAAGAATGAGGTGGGAGAATAACATTAACTATGATTTGAGGGAAGTAGATTATACAGGGGATGATTGGAAAACATTAGCTTAGGATAGGGATGTGTGGGGAGCTTATGTCCTTGCGGCCATGAACCTACGGGTTCGATAGTGCCAGTTAGTTATTACAATGCTTCAATACCTAACCTCAAAACCTGCCATTATGGAAAATTATTGGCGAATGTCTTGAAATATTTTGTGAACCCCCAGGGGGTTTGCGAACCACAGGCTGGGAAACGATGACCTAGACTAAATTTGTTAATCGGTGTCAATATAATATTGAATTTGTTAAGTACTTATTTAAATTTTCTGTGTGTTCCAGGATGGTAAGTAATTTTTTTAATTGTTCCTCTTCTTTGGAATCGGACTGTAGGGTGATGTATTCTTAAAATCATTTTTGTAATTTGAATTTCTTTAACGTACTGTATTTATGTTTATCTTCTTTCGAAAACCATTTAACTTAGCTATGTTTTAAATGCCACCAGGTTGTCTTTTATGACATTTCTGGTTTTCTCCCCTGGCAATGGCAGAATTGTAATCCATTTCTTAGGTTGGGGCACCTGGAAGGCAGAGTTACGTTACCCCGATGATATGATGGGTAATAAATGATAATGAAGCGCCAGGAGAGTTCTTAACCTAAATTCCAGACCATTGGCAACCATAGGAATAATTCCCTTTAAGGAAAAATTCCTATGGTTTGACTGGGAATCGAACCCGGGACCTCATGAACTGTAGTCAGAAATGCTGACCACTAGCCCATGAGGCTGGTCATGTTTAAAATGTGATTGTAATCTTTCTAAAAATTTCTTCACTTAACGGAATGTTTGTTAATCTGTATACTGTTGAACATTGCATATACTATATTTGAAGAGAACAATTTTTGCCTAGACCGAGACTTGAACCCGAGACCTTTGGCTTTCCAGGCCAAATGCTCTACCAACTTAGCTGCCGAGGCAAGTTGCGATCTAGATGCAAATTTTTCTCTTTAAACGTTGTAATTCCCTCGTACCAAATGCTTTGAAATCGTTGCTTCTATCTTTCCATATGGCAGCCTCTTAGTTAAGTCTTAGGTAAATTCAGTATTCATGAAGATAGTAACAACAGTGGGGTTACACTTACAGCAATGTCAGAAGAGAATACCAGAATATCAAAATGACTATTTAACTCATGCCCCAAATGGGAGTCAATGACCAATCACGTTTCAATGATTTCTGTTTTACAACCAATCAGAGTCGTGTTTCACCAAATATTTATCAGTGTTATAATTACCATATTAAAGAAAGCTCCTCCTTACAATATTGCGTTCCTTTGGCAATAAATAGTATGATCTGGTTGCAGTGATAAACAAAAGAAGCAGTAGAAGCGTACCTATCGTTTCTCATTTGTTTTCAAACATCGCCGTTTACATTAAATATATAAATATTTTAAAATAACTATAGTTAAATAATGATTTGTGAGTAAACAGCTTAATTTTATTCGTTAAATAGTCCTAACAAATGCCACTCTTGATTTCCAAATTCTCTAGATAAATTGGAAATCACTCGTGGCGTTACTTATGATAAACTGGGCCATTATATTCAATTTTTAACCTTGAAAAATTTAACAATAATTTTGGTAATCATTGGAATGCTAATAATATTATAATTTGGAAACATAACAAAAAGCAGAATAGAATTTTCAATAAAATTCTATGAAGACACAGCATATCTTATAATACCAGGAGTTCTAATTTCTCGTATCCGTTGGGCATTCCTCAAAATGTTTAGCATATTTTGAGAAATTTTGTCCATTTTGATGTTTCCGTATATTTTGAGATCTTCTGCTGTACAAAAATAGATACCTAAGAAAAAAAACTGATTTAGAATCTGATAAAATTACAGTTTTCTTGAATTTATTAATAAGATGGAATACATTTTGTAAGCTTGAAAATATAACGGATATTTCATCATCAAAATGTCTAGCATTTGCATCTATTCCTTTAAAAAACAAAGATAATAAACTTACTGCAGAAGCACATCAGTACCACTACGAGGGTGAATCAAATATAAACCGGAATTATTGTTTATAATTTTACAAAACCACCACCTCATTTTTCTACAATAGTCTCCTGCATTTCCAACACACTTTTGCCATCGAGTTGGCAACTTTTTGATGCCGTCCTTGAAGAATGAGGGATGACATGTAGTCAGCCAGTTGCGCATGAACTCCTCTACCGCTGCATTGTCACCAAACCGCCTTCCTCCCAGGTCTTCTTTCAGTGGCCCAAACAAATGGTAGTCACAGGGTGACAAATCTGGATTGTAAGGAGGATGTTCCAGAGGTATCCAATGCATTTTTGTCATTTTTTTTGTTCCTGGCTGAGGAGCCGAGGAATCCACCTGGCAGACGATTTTCGGAATTTGAGTTCATCACTGATGATGGCTTGAACACTTCCGAAGCTTATTCCAACGTGTGAAGCAATTTCAGAAATTGTTACACGCCGATCCTCCTCAATAAGGTCCCGTACAGCACGAATGTTGTCTGCAGTGATGCTTGTTTGTTGCTGTCTTTGGTGGGGTTCATTTTCCACTGAATCCCGGCCCACTAAATTTTTTTTTGCGCCAATCATACACCTGCGTCTTCGAAAGGGTTGCTTCCCCGAACTGCGCATGGAGCCTTCTAAAAATTTCAGAAGGTTTAGTGCCTTCTTTCACCAAAAACTTAATAATAATGCGTTGCGCAACAGACATGTGTACCTCTTGCTCGCTCATGGCGTACTGAAGCAGGCGGCCACTCTTCGGAGTGCAACGCATTAAGATCCCTACTCCAGACATTCCCACCAACTTCCCGTCCAAACCGCAACCTTTGCAGTTCCCTACCAGATCCTCCAGATACAAATTCCGGTTTATATTTGATCCATCCTCGTATTTGTTGAACAATATTTGAAGAGAAAAATTATATGCTCAGACTGGGATTTGAACCCAGGACATTTTGCACTCTATGCAAATGCTCTACCAACTCAGCTATCTGAGAAACTCCAATCTAAATGCAAATTTTTCTCTTATATATGCTGTAAATTCCCTTGCACCAAATGCTATAAAGTCACTGCTTCTATCTTGCAAATGGTGGCTTCTTTATTAAGAGGGCCTTTAATTGAGAATTTTACATTACATTATAAAGCCAGTACGGCTTCTTTCAATGTTTTTATTATTCATTTCATACACCTCAATGATGGATAAATTATATTTGAAGACAAAAATTATACGCTCAGACTGGGTTTAAACCCAGGACCTTTCGCACTCTAGGCAAATGCTCTACCGACTGAGCTATCTGAGAAACTTCACTCTAAACACACATTTTTCTCTTATATACACTGAAAAAATATTCAAAATATGTAAAATATCCTTTAATGAGCTATATTAAGTTTACTGTTTCTAATATTTTAAAAAAATTTTGAAGAAATATCAGATTTTGATATTATATTTATTTTAACATATTCTATGATGAAAGTTAAAAATTAAATTATTCCTGTTGGTAGGTGCTGTCGTCCTCAACTTTGTTAAAATATTGTATATAAAATTAACAAAGTTAAGGACGACAGCACCTACCAACAGGTACAATTTAATTTTTAACTATCATCATATGACTTCACCTCAACAGAATTTGATATGAATTTTACTAGTATTGAACATATTCTAGTCCTGGACAGATTTATTTTCTGAAAACAAAAATTAACGCTTGAACCAGGAATCAAACCTCTGACTCTGTACATCAGCATGCAATCCAATACACCATTCAAGACACAATATAATTCTGTAGCACCATGCATAAAACCCATAACCCTCAAATTTAAAAAAAAATTAGTTAATATTATTAATGTAATATTGGAGCTGTCATTTATCATCCCTCAAATTTTGATTGCTGTACAATTAGTTAAACAGAAGATCCAGAGATGGACAACACATTGGAGGTTCACTTCAGATAGGAAACCTCCATGCATGAATTTTCATTTTTTCAGAACTACTTAAATGAGGGTTATTGGTTTCATGCAGGGTGCCACAGAATTGTTACATTTTCTTTCTCCACTTATACAATTCTCTTAAGTCCAAAGGCAGATAGCTCTCGCTATTAAAAACATCAACAGAAGACTTCTATTCAAACTATTTTTAACGAGAATTGTACATTTACTTTTAAGTGTTAAAGCTTAATATTGTGAGGTTACATTTAGTTTAACATATTCCAATCCTGGACAGAGTAAAGTAAATGTAAAATTCTCGTTGAACAGAAGTTGTCTGATGGCAATGATAACAGCGAGAGCCTTTGGACGTAAGAGAATTGTGTAAGTGGAAAGAAAATTTAGTGTTTGTATCAGATCTTGACTGGTGTAATGGATTGCATGCTGACGTACAGAGTCAGAGGTCCAAGCATTAAATTTTCTTTTAAAAAAATCAGATTTCTTATTCAGTAAATAACATTCAGAATCGCATGTTAAGGGAGAAAAAAATTGTGTTGAAATATTAAATTTCATACCTTTTTCAATTGTTTCCCTTGTCTCCTGTTTTTTGAACGCATCATATGTAATCAGTACTTTTCCTCTCAAACTCTCTCTTGGTTGACCAAAGATTTCATATTTCTTTTTTAATGCTTCATTGAAACCATCAATAAATTGGTTGACTTTTTCACGATTCAATCTTCCTCTTAAATATCTGAATAAAACACAAACAACAAAAAACATTAAAATTATTAATAGTGAGTGGAGAACATATTTTTAATAACTCACCTCATACAATTTCAAATTTATTTGACTTAAGACCATTGGTTTCAAATTAATTTTTCATTCATCTTCAGTTTATTTTCATGACTCATGGAGTCATACCTTTTTCTCTCCATGAGTCATGAAAATAAACTGAAGATGAATAAAAAATTAATTCGAAACCAATGGTCTTAAGTCAAATAAATTTGAAATTGTATGAGGTGAGTTGTTAAAAATATGTTCTCCACTCACTATTAATGATATAACCTCATAATGTTTACTTCCCAACATTAATTTTAATACAATTAAAATTATTTCCTGAATTTTACACATTTAAACTGAAATCAGAAGGTCTAGTATTTGTTCTGCTTGTTAATCAATACAGAGATGATTATTATAACTATTTATTTATGAATTAAATAAAAAATAAAACATTGTTTTATTTGATTTTCATATTTATTATATAATTCAGTGACAGCTGTTTCGGTACACTGTACCTTCTTCAGACATGTTAACAAATTATGAATTGTGTTCCAACTGATCTAAGCAACAATACAACAATATTTAAAAATCATCGGAGAACATATTGTTTAAATAACTCACCTCATAGGATTCATGCTTCCATGATATCGCGATTTCAAACATAATCATGTTCATCGTCAGCCATAACTCCAACTGTTGAAATTCTTCGGCCGTCAACTATTCTATTGTCGCCATCATGGAAGCATGAATCCTATGAGGTGAGTTATTTAAACAATATGTTCTCCGATGATTTTTAATGATTATACCTCATAATGTTTACTTCCCAACATTAATTAAATACAACAATATTTGTTAACATGTCTGAAGAAGGTACAGTGTACCGAAACAGCTGTCACTGAATTATATAATAAATATGAAAATCAAATAAAACTATGTTTCATTTTTTATTTAATTAATAAATATAGATTTTCATCAAGTAAACACCAACTCAATTGATTATTTATTTATGTATAATTTTATCACTCACCTCACATTTTTCTTCTTTTTAGACTAGTTTCGGTACCAGAGTCAGTGTTTCCACAACCATTGTTTTGTCGCCCTGAAGAGCTATCTTTTGTTCCCTCTATTGGTGGACTGAAAAACCTCGAAATCAAGTCATTTTCTGCAGAAATTTCAAAGTTCATTAATTTCTCCTTTTGGTTTTTTTAAATGTAGATTTTTTCCCAGTCAGTTTTTTTGGGTTTTTCTATTTGTTTTAATAATAATTTAGCCTTTCTTTCAATAAGATGTTTTTCTGACCATGCAGACTTTATCTACTTCCTCTTTCTTGACATTCCTGAGATGTTCTTTCATTCTGGTCTTCAAATTTCTCTTTGTTTTCCCTGTATAGACTTTCTTACATTTTCCACATTTAATCTGATAAATCCCTGATTTTTCTTCTTCTGTTTCCTCATTCTTATTGGATCTAATTAATCTAATGATGCTGAAGTCGTTTTTCAGTGCCAACCTTATGTTAAAATTTTTAAACATTTTTTGAAACTTTGGTGCTTCAATGGATGGTGTGTGAATTTCCTGAATTTTGTTTTCTTCTTTTTTTTTAGAAGTGCACTTCGATTAATAAATTTTTGTCTTTTGAACTTGTTTATTTTCTTATGTATCATTCTTTCTTCAAATCCAATATTTATAGCCAAGTTGATTATGTGTTCTTTTTTCATAATTTTCTCTGTTCATGGATACGTTCACTAATCTATGTGTCAAGCATTGAAAACTGCTTCTTTGTGAGTTATGTGAATGAAACCTGCAGCTTTTATTTTGTTATCTATATGTGTCTTCTTTCTGTATATTCCAAATTCTATCTTATTTTCTTCATTCCTTTGAAAATTTAGATCTAAGAATGGTATTTCTCTATTAATTTATGTTTCCATAGTGAACTTTATAGTTTGATAATAATTAAATGAATCGTGATTTCTTCTTACCTCATACTTCTATGTTTTTTTAAACACAGCACTGCAGTATCGGCGACACGTTGTCGTCATCATCAGTTGTTTTCACGACTGTCAATTTTTTCGCTTAGTCATGAAAAACAGCTGATGATGACGACAACGTGTCGCCGATACTGCAGTGCTGTGTTTAAAAAAAAACATAGAAGTATGAGGTAAGAAGTAATCACGATTAATTTAATTATTATTAATTGAACCTCATAATGTTAAAAATTCCCAAATTTAATATATAAATTTATAGTTTGACTTTGAATGTTCAATAATTTCAGCACATCGTCTATCTGTTTATGGTTAACTATGGCAATTATGTCATCCACATATCTGCACCAAAACTTGAAAATTAAATGATATCCACTAATAATCTTATATCACGGACACAGATCATGGAAAGAAGATTTTTGTTTCCATTGACAAGTCATCTCGACATCGTGATCAAGTGATATGCCATCATGGGGACACTAAAAGTCGAGAGGCAAGGTAAAGTATTTCTGTTCACTACAGAATAGAGTACACATTGAGCCATCTTCGAGGAATGCCATCTACTAACGCAAAGTAGAACTACATTAACAAAGCAAGTAACTTAAAAAAAAATTAATCAAAATGGAAGAAATAGAGAATTTACTTAAAGAAATATTACAACAGTACACTAATACAAATGTAGAAACTAAACAGAATGAAGATTCAAAAGAAGAAATTAAACAAGTACAAAAGCAGAATGATGACATGAAACATGAATTATTATCAGAAGTTGAAACATCTAACACAGAAATATAAAAACATATCAGTATACAGAATGAAGAAATTAAATTAAAGATTTTATTATTATTTAACACTTCTCAGTGAAGGATAAATTATATTTGAAGAGAAAAATTTTCGTCTAGACCGAGACTCGAACCCGGGACCCTTGGCTTTCCGGGCCAAGTGCTCTACCAACTGAGCTACCGAGGCGAGTTGCGATCTAGCAAATTTTTCTCTTATATACGTTGTAATTCCCTCGTGCGATCTACATAACTGAGCTACCGAGGCGAGTTGTGATCTAGACGCAAATTTTTCTCTTATATACATTGTAATCCCCTCGCACGATATACATAACTGAGCTACCGAGGCGAGTTGCGATCTAGACCTCATCTTTTGAGGCGAAGGTAATTTAACTGCCAGCGAGTCTACCTCGCCTTTTGAGGCAAAGGTCATTTAACTGCCAGCGAGTCTACCTCATCTTTTGAGGCAAAGGTCATTTAACTGCCAGCGAGTCTACCTCATCTTTTGAGGCGAAGGTCATTTAACTGCCAGCGAGTCTACCTTCTCTTTTGAGGCGGTCATTTAACAGCCAGCGAGTCTACCTCATCTTTTGAGGCAGTCATTTAACTGCCAGCGAGTCTACCTCATCTTTTGAGGCAAAGGTCATTTAACTGCCAGCGAGTCTACCTCATCTTTTGAGGCAAAGTTCATTTAACTGCCAGCGAGTCTACCTCATCTTTTGAGACGAAGGTCATTTAACTGCCAGCGAGTCTACCTCGTCTTTTGAGTCGGTCATTTAACTGCCAGCGAGTCTACCTCGTCTTTTGAGGCGGTCATTTAACTGCCAGCGAGTCTACCTCGCCTTTTGAGGCAAAGGTCATTTAACTGCCAGCGAGTCTACCTCATCTTTTGAGGCAAAGGTCATTTAACTGCCAGCGAGTCTACCTCATCTTTTGAGGCGAAGGTCATTTAACTGCCAGCGAGTCTACCTCGTCTTTTGAGGCGGTCATTTAACTGCCAGCGAGTCTACCTCGTCTTTTGAGGCGAAGGTCATTTAACTGCCAGCGAGTCTACCTCATCTTTTGAGGCGAAGGTCATTTAACTGCCGGCGAGTCTACCTCGTCTTTTGAGGCGAAGGTAATTTAACTGCCGGCGAGTCTACCTCGTCTTTTGAGGCGAAGGTCATTTAACTGCCGGCGAGTCTACCTCATCTTTTGAGGCGAAGGTCATTTAACTGCCGGTGAGTCTACCTCATCTTTTGAGGCGGAGGTCATTTAACTGCCGGCGAGTCTACCTCGTCTTTTGAGCCGAAGGTAATTTATCTGCCGGCGAGTGTACCTCGTCTTTTGAGGCGAACGTCATTTAACTGCCGGCGAGTCTACCTCATCTTTTGAGGCGAAGGTAATTTAACTGCCGGCGAGTCTACCTCGTCTTTTGAGGTGAAGGTCATTTAACTGCCAGCGAGTCTACCTCGTCTTTTGAGGCGGTCATTTAACTGCCAGCGAGTCTACCTCATCTTTTGAGGCAAAGGTCATTTAACTGCCAGCGAGTCTACCTCATCTTTTGAGGCGAAGGTCATTTAACTGCCAGCGAGTCTACCTCATCTTTTGAGGCGAAGGTCATTTAACTGCCAGCGAGTCTACCTCATCTTTTGAGGCGAAGGTCATTTAACTGCCAGCGAGTCTACCTCATCTTTTGAGGCGAAGGTCATTTAACTGCCAGCGAGTCTACCTCATCTTTTGAAGCGAAGGTCATTTAACTGCCAGCGAGTCTACCTTGTCTTTTGAGGTGATCATTTAACTGCCAGCGAGTCTACCTCGTCTTTTGAGGCGGTCATTTAACTGCCAGCGAGTCTACCTCGTCTTTTGAGGCGGTCATTAACTGCCAGCGAGTCTACCTTGTCTTTTGAGGCTAAGGTCATTTAACTGCCAGCGAGTCTACCTCATCTTTTGAGGCGAAGGTCATTTAACTGCCAGCGAGTCTACCTCATCTTTTGAGGCGAAGGTCATTTAACTGCCAGCGAGTCTACCTCGTCTTTTGAGGCGGTCATTTAACTGCCAGCGAGTCTACCTCATCTTTTGAGGCAAAGGTCATTTAACTGCCAGCGAGTCTACCTCATCTTTTGAGGCGAAGGTCATTTAACTGCCAGCGAGTCTACCTCGTCTTTTGAGGCGGTCATTAACTGCCAGCGAGTCTACCTCGTCTTTTGAGGCAAAGGTCATTTAACTGCCAGCGAGTCTACCTCGTCTTTTGAGGCGAAGGTCATTTAACTGCCAGCGAGTCTACCTCGTCTTTTGAGGCGAAGGTAATTTAACTGCCGGCGAGTCTACCTCGTCTTTTGAGGCGAAGGTCATTTAACTGCCAGCGAGTCTACCTCGTCTTTTGAGGCGAAGGTCATTTAACTGCCGGCGAGTCTACCTCGTCTTTTGAGGCGAAGGTAATTTAACTGCCGGCGAGTCTACCTCGTCTTTTGAGGCGAAGGTCATTTAACTGCCAGCGAGTCTACCTCGTCTTTTGAGGCAAAGGTCCTTTAACTGCCAGCGAGTCTACCTCGTCTTTTGAGGCGGTCATTTAACTGCCAGCGAGTCTACCTCATCTTTTGAGGCAAAGGTCATTTAACTGCCAGCGAGTCTACCTCATCTTTTGAGGCGAAGGTCATTTAACTGCCAGCGAGTCTACCTCGTCTTCTGAGGCGAAGGTCATTTAACTGCCGGCGAGTCTACCTCGTCTTTTGAGGCAAATGGGTTAAATAGGATGAACAGTACTTTTACATTTAATTTATTTTATTCAGTAAACTTACCCTGGAACTTTGTCAAATTGCTCAAGAGTAAAATACTCAATGTAAGAACGAGATGTTCTTTTTAGTCTACCCATTACTTCATCATTATCTGGTGACAAATCATCCCATTGCAAGTGTTTTCTACAAAATGCAGAATCTCCAGCTGCTGCTTCTTCTTCTTCTGAAATCTAATTAGTGTATTATTATTATTTAAGTTAATATATTAAAATGACTGCATAGTATGATCATAACAATAAACTCCTTGGTCCAACAAGTCTGGCCTATCAGCCAGCTGCTGACCTCACATCTAAATGCGACAAACACAGGAGTTGATAAGAGTAAAGGGGAAAAAACCAGGTAAGTCACTTTGCCATGAAACCTAGAAAATGAACTTTTAATTTATTCACATAGACTTTCACGGCCGGAGTTGCTATGATGATCTTGAAGAAGATTTTCGGGCTGTAGGCCGTGTCATGAGGCTTGTAGTTCCCCGACGTTTTGCCAAAGACTGCATCTAGCATCCTCAAGGGTTGTCTTGAGACTGGCAATTCTGTCCACTGAGCATGCCAGATGCAGTCTCTGGTGAAACGTCAGGGAACTACAAGCCTCACGACCACGGCCTACAGCCTGAAAATCTTCTTCAAGATCATCAAAGAACTTTTTAATTATTCAACATACCTACTAACTTTACCTTTAAGATACATTTTGAAGGTAAATAAATTATGACTAAACTTTAGTTATATTTAAATTAATATTGGGAAGTAAACATTATGAGGTTATATCATTAATAGTGAGTGGAGAACATATTTTAATCGACTCACCTCATACATTTTCAAACTTCTTTGATAGCGACGGTTTCAGACAATATCATGTCCTTCTTCAGTCATGGCTTCCATGAGTGAAGAAGGACATGATATTGTCTGAAACCGTCGGTGTCAAAGAAGTTTGAAAATGTATGAGGTGAGTCGATTAAAATATGTTCTCCACTCACTATTTATGACTAAACTGTTTCAAATTTCTAAAATGTAGTGTTTTCAATGGAGAATCTAATGGCACTTCAAACTCCATTTCAAAAAAAAAAAAGAAAAAAAAAGACATACTTGATTCTTTCCCTGTATCCTTCACATACAGAATATATATGTCATATAATAACTAACTCACTGGCACTATCGAACCCAGAGATTCATGGGCCCTGAGACATAAGTTGTCCATACATCCCTATCATTAGCTAATTTTTTTTTCAATCATTTTCTGTATAATTCACCTCCCTCAAATCATGATTAATATTATTCTCCCAACTTATTCTTGGCCTGCCTAATGAGGACTTTTTCTCTGGTTTTCGTAAGAGAATTTTTCATTCCCCATTCCTGTTACATGCTCTGCCCGTAACAGTCTATGATACTTAACTCTTGTTTAGTTTTTAAACTAAACTATCTTGATTTATTGTAAAATAATTTATATTTGCACACATATGCATATATATGTTCGGAGGCCACATTCATTCAGGAATTATTGCATATGTTATTGTCTTAGGCAACTTGACTATTGGGCCATAATACTATCTCTAAATGGGCATCGAGCACGTCTTAATTTCAGTAACAGTAGAAGCTGCTGTGAATAGAGCTTATTTGTTTGTGAATGCTTAGGGCATGTGTAAATAAACATTCATGTATTTTATGTCTTTCAGGCTAAATGGCCGTGGTTTGGTTTTATTAACACTCAACGTTTCGTCTCCTACTGTGGTAGACATCCTCAGGAGATTCTGCGTGTTCTTTGACCTCCTAACTCTTGAAATGTCGGCTGCAGACTGGCTGTGCGTTGGAAAGACATAAAATACATTAATCAAAACACCTGCCCTGAAAGCCTACAATTTTATATAAATAAATATTGTTAATTTAATTTTATTGTGTTTTTTTTTTACCATGAACCAGTGACCACTTGACTCATGGGAATTTTCCAGGAGGTTTTAATAAACACAGTCTGCTTGCAGGCATTAATAAATCAAGCCAAATACCACTTTGGCCTGGACATTTTTGGTCAATTCATGCATGGATATAATGAATTTGTTTGAAAAGAAACTTGAATTCATCTTGGAAGATAATTTCATCTTCACATCTTCAAAGACAGAAAAATAAAAAAGAAGCTGCCCTTTGCAAAAATTGTAGCAACGGCTCTTAGCATTAATAATAATAATAATAATAGCTTTATTTTACCTGGCAGAGTTAAAGCCTTAAGGCCTTGTCTACCACTCAACCAGGTTTTAAAAAAAATACAAAAAAAATAGTCTTACATTTAAATTACAATATATATATATATATATATATATATATATATATATATATATATAAACGATTACAAGTTATGAATTCAATACAATTAATATTTATAATGTATTTTGATTTACTCTAAATTTAATGAATTAAATACATAATATGTACAAGATATATAAAAAAACGAGGAAAAGATTAATGACATAGTATAAAATTAAATAAATAGAGAAAAATTAATTATTAGACAACAGGTAACTGTATAAGCGTGACTTAAAGGTGCCAAGTGTGCAGCAACCCCTGATATCTTGAGGAAGGAGATTCCAGGAGCGGGCAGAGGCTACTGTGAAGGAAGTAGAATAGGAGGAAGTGCTATGAAGAGGAATTGTTAGCAGACTGCTATCTTGTTACCTAGTGTCAATATTGTGGTAAGAGGATAACTTCTCAAATCTGGACACCAGGTAAGTAGGAGTGTAGGAATTCAGAAGCTTGAAAAGTAGTGAAAGAGAGTGCAGTTTACATCTGTCAGTAAGACGGAGCCAAGAGAGGTTATTAAAGTGTTTGGAAATATGGTCATATTGAAAATGAATTGAACGCAAGCATTATGAACACGCTGCAGTCTCTGCGACAAGTCATAGTTTAGATCATTATATATAATGTCACAATAATCAAAGTGTGGTAACACAAGATTCTGCACAAGGATTTGTTTTAACGAAACTGGGAGAAAATTCTTTAAACGTCTAAGATAATGTAAGATGGAGAAAGTCTTTTTACATATGTGTTTCACTTGTGTTTGCCAGGTTATATTTGCATTAAGGAATTAAATATGTATAAGAGAAAAATACGTGTTTAGATTGGAGGCCTAGGTAGCTCACTTGGAAGAGCATTGATATAGAGAGTCCAAGGTCCTGGGTTCAAACCCCAGTCTAGGTGTATATTTTTCTTTTCAAATATATGTTTGACTTGTTATACTAAAAGCAAAGAAAGAAAGATTCTTTACAAAATGAAAAAGCTTGGCTCTCACCTTTGTTTGAGTTGCAGATTCAGTGTCATATGTCTTGAAGTGATATCTTTCGGGCAAATTATTATCAAGGTGGCAAATTAATTTCTTCATGTAATTAATTTTGTTCACGAGTTCCTAAAATAGCAAGAGTAACCTATTATTAGTAAGGATAATTATACTAAATATGGAATATCGTGATGCAGCCAACATTATACATGCTATTTAACAAATCTCAAAGCTAACCTAACGCAATTTAAGTACTCTAACCTGTGAAAGACCAACCTAAAAGCTAACCTAATGCAATTTAAGCACTCTAACCTGTGAAAGAATGCAATGCCCATAAATAAATAGTAAGTTCTGAAATTCTAAAGTACATACTCTATGTTGGCTGCACTGTTGTGTATAGAATATTCGTTAAAATCAATATGGCTGCCACGTCTTCATGTTATGTATATAGTTAAATACCACAGAAAAATATGTTGAAATAATCATTAGAAAAAATGTAAAATTTATTGTAAATAATTTAAAAATATAACCTGTTGGCACATGCGCGCGGTGTCTACCTGGGACTTAGAAAAAATTCTCACTGCGCTTAATGGAAACAGCCTGTTTTATTTTTATTTGAATTTATGTAAACTGCCACCTTGCATTGTATTCAACAGAAAGTTACATAACTACCTCACTGGCACTATCAAACCTTAGGTTCATAGCCGTGATGAGATATGCTCTCCATCATACCTATCCTGAGCTAATGTTCTCCAGTCATCCCTTGTAAAATCTACTTCCCCCAAATCATGGATGCTATTCTCCTACCTCATTTTTGGTCTACCAACTGGGCGTTTTCCCTCTTGGTTTTCCTACAAGAAGCTTCCATGATCTCTTTCATCCCCCATACGTGCTACATGTCCTGACCATCGCAGTCTACAAAACTTAACTGTTCTTATTACATCTGGCTTCCTATATATATCATGTAGTTTTCTCCATAACAGTAAGTTACATAGTTTAAAAAAAATACTTCACCTTACATTCCGAAATCTGCGACCTTTGTTCACTTACAACATTTCCAAGTTCTAGCAACTTTTGTTGTATCACACATATTTGTTCCTTCATTTTAATTTTCAAGACAGGAATGTCACTAGTTTCATTATATCCTTCTAAAATGTTTTCACACTCTAAAAGAAGATCAACTTTCTTTACAAGCTGGTCTATTTTCGTAGACACCTCCATAATACAATTCGTTTTATTCAAACCACAAAAGTGGTAATAGCAATCAAGAAAATTAACAAAATATTGAAGTATGTTACAGTATAACTTTACCGCTAAATTCTAAATCGATTTGACAAGTCGATTCATGTACCACGTATGATCTATATTCATGTAATAAAAGTAGGAAACGCGCACAAGTGTGCATAAGAGTAGAGTAGACACTGGAATCATTGCGCTGTGCTGAGATCCATCACAGTTTTTGTGTTCTTCTTGCATTTCAAAATGTGGTATTTGTCACATTTTCAACTTTTATAAGATTCATGAAGTGTTCCGTTGAGGTTTATTCAAAATTCAAAATAATGTCACATTTTAGTTCACATAGTTTGCATACACATTACTCGGATACGTTGTGAAAGGTGTTAATGTTGCATGGTTTGTGAAGGAAGCCGTGTACTGCAAGTCTGTTGACTGTACTCCTCATCTGTTGGTTCGCCCTTGTCTAATTTCTATCTGTCATCGCGCTCGTAATGTAGAATTCGTCTTCTATGTCGTTTTTTTTGTAGATATTCCGTCATGAGACTCTGGTATGCCTGAGTGGATGGCAATAGCAGAGTGAAGCGCACTTCTTCTGTTAAGAATGCTTCCTTCGGTAGTATGTATGTGAGCCTGGATGGTATGTACTTTGAGACATCTAGGACTTTCTTTAGAAATTTTTTTTTACGTGTTCAATGGTTTGCAGGTCTCTCTTCTTAAGATGCTTCCATATTATTTGTATTCCGTACGTGAGTACGGGGGTTATCTTTGCTCTGAATATTCTCATTGCTGTCTTCAGGGAGAGTGACTGAAGCTGTTTTATTTCATGCATTGCTATAATAGCTGCAATTGCTCTCTGTTTTATATGTATATTAAATGTGGCCCCCGATGTTTGTAGTGTGATTCCAATATATTTATATTGGTTTACCGTTTTTAACTTTTCCGATCCAAGTTGCAGTGTGTCTTTTCCTGATATTTTCCCTCCTTTTCTGAATATCATATGTGCACTTTTGTCGGTATTTATTTTCAGGTCATTTTTATCGGCCGTCTAGGCTTTTCTGTAAGTCTTTTATTCTGTTTGATACTAGGACCATGTCATCTGCGTAAATGTATAGTTTTGTGGTACTATTTTCTTTCGTGGTTGCTTCTATGACGTCTGCTGTTGCTATGTTGAATAGTACCGGGCTTATGGGATCTCCCTGAAGGACTCCGTTTGTCTGTAAGATTGGTTCAGATTTCTCCAGATTGTTATTGTTTCACAATATTATTGAATTGAAGTATGTTTGTGAATATTGTTGTGAGATAGTTCCTTTGTCCGATCATTTTTCCCAATCTTTCTTTTATGATGTTTCTTATTAGTGAGTCGAAGGCTTTACAATAATGAATTAATACTGCATGTAGTTTTTCTTTCTGATGTTTTAATGTATCTGTGATGTCTGCGAGTAAAATCTCTATAGCTTGTATTGTAGATCTGCCTTTACGTAAGCCGATTTGCTATTCAGGAATAAAGTGGTTTACTTTCTTATTGGAACTGTGTTAAAATAACAGTATTGGAAAATGTTAAATAACATCGTTCACTGCTTATAAAAGTGGTGGTGTAAAATTCTCAAATACAGAGAAGCCGGCCGTTGGCGATGGTAGTGACACCTACCTGACAGCGGACGAAACGAGAATTATAGATTTGTACATGTGGAAAGAACTGTAAATGTTTGTGCCAAGCCTAGGTCTACAATGGTGTAGTGGACTGCACACTAGTATGTAGAACTAGAGGTCTACGGTTCGATTCCTGGTTCAGACAATTTTTCTTTTCACAATATCATTATAATATGATTCATTATTGGAACTGTGTTAAAATAACAGTATTGGAAAATGTTAATGTTGGTTATACTGTTATCAAAGATATATCAACATTCTATAATCAGCGATAACCCTAATAATTCTGGGATATAGGAAGTTTCCTATTTAAGGTTATGGACGTCCTGCTAATTCATGAATTTCCACAATATGCAGATCAGTGTTGTGATCTGATAAATTTGGAGTGGCCAAGAAGCAAAACTGCAAGGTAATCTAAATACTTCATAAAATAAAGACATTTGTACCGATATTTGACTTTTATTTCATTTGTTAAATAATCTGGAAATATGCAAGATAAAATATTTACAGCCCACAACTTCATATACAATGCTGTCTCGTTCTCTCAACAGAGGAATACTATAACAACATGTTGTTTCTGACAAATGTCAAGTGCAGCAGCCATTTTGAAAACATGCTATGACAGCGATCCCTCACGGGAGCGGGTTGAAATACATTTGAACACAAGCGGGAAGGATGTATCTATGAACTCCATAAATTGGAAAGATATAGAATGAAAAATAACTTAAGAAAATATTAGTGTGCATTACCTTTGGAGTGACCCTCATAAAACCCTAAGAATAAAATTTGACAGAATTTATGAAGGAACTAAGAAAGATATTTTAAAATCACTGCGCATAATGGAAACTTCAGCCCTGATTTCAGAGCCATATAACGGAAACTACATTAAGCATTAGAGCATCTTGCTCATGTGCACTGCAATTCTATAAAACTTAGAAAAATTTGTGAGACTTTTTCCGACCTGATTTTCCTTTATAGTTGGATTTTAATAAAAGATTAGGCTCAACTTTAGAATACTTCTTTCTCTGATTTTCCATACTACATTCTTGTAATACTGTTGCTCTACGTACTTTTTCTGTCTTTAGTAACATTCCATAATATATATGTATTTTTTTAAAACAGTTATTAAATAGTAGGTGTGTAAATTGTTACATTGGAAAAACTGCACTTAAACTAGCGTGAAATATTTTCAGTCATATAGAACAGTGCGCATGCGCCAGAGTGAATAGAGCCAGCGATAACCCACAATCGAACCACATATTGATTATCATCCTTGATTACTATCCGTCGCTATGAAATTTAAATGACCAATATTTGAAATAAATCCCCAAATCTATGTTAAGAAAATATATTAATATTAAAATTACTAAACGTTTATTAAAAATGGGTGTACACTTACTTATCACTCCCTAATGCTGATCCAACCAGCGATAGAAAAATCATAGACAAGTAATATACTCTGTGGAGAAAATAGCAGTTAGCATCACAATATTGTCTAACAATGTCATAACTGTGATTTGTATATTTTCCTCATCTAGAGGATATGTGGATGGCGACCACAAGGTGCCCAAGCTGAGCAAAACATTTGTTCCACTTACTTGTGTTTTGCACTCTTTTAACTTTACTATCTAACCTCTCTTGGTTAACTCTTGTTTTTTCGACCCCGATGCTATTAGGGCATCAGAGGGCTAAGGAGTCTTTCCTTTCTTCAATTTCTTCTTTCCTTTATTTTCTTTTCTTCTCCAGAAAAGCCTGACCAGAGGCTATAAGATGGCAGGCCCATCACTGGTCTTGCCTTCCTTTGGCCAGCAACCAATCGAAGGGACTATTATTATGCTTTCAAGTCTTATACGAGAATTTTCCGGAAGACGCTGGAGGGAAAATTTTCTATAGGATCGTAACAGGCCTTGGCCTAATACTTGGAAGGAAGAAGAAGAAGAAATAAATACTTCAGAATTGTCTAATAATATTATAAAAATTGTTTGAAAAAGTTTAAAATATTAAATAACGTTAGGAAATACAGAAGAAGAGCTATAGTTTACAACAATATAACTGAAAAAATTAAGCGCTAGTAGAAGTGCAGTTGAGCCGTTACATTTATCTTCTAACAATTTTTTCTAAGGTCTACAGAATCGTAATGAACTTGCGCGAATGCATATAAAATTGCTGCCAAATCCAAGACATTTGTGAAATCAGAATGACCAATATTCACAATTAATTCCAAAACATATTTTAAGAGATTGATTTTCACTAATTCATTTTGTTAAGTTCCGAAGGGATAAGTTACTGAATACCAGATTACTATTTTTTAAATAATATATAATTAATTCTTTCTGGGTTATGAAACAGCAGTTTGGTGTATATATGAATCAGTCATTTCGAAAAGGGATCATCTCCATTTTTTCTGGAATTCACTTTTTCATTATTCCATGTTTACATATCTACTTTCATCGTTTCTGCATAAGAACGGATCAACTACACTATTCCGTTACCCCATACTGACTTTATTCAGTAGCAATTTCAGATTCAGTGCTTTATCCTGAACAAGTTGAATCAGTTTTTTCCCCTCTCCTGTAAAATTTGATCAGCTGTAGATGATCCCTTTTCGAAATGACTGATTCATATATATATATATATATATATATATATATATATATATATCCGTTTCTTATAAATATGTTCGGCAATTTATTATGAACGTTGGTCATAAAAATTTCACAGATATGTGGTTCCATTTGGCGACAATTGCATAAATGTTGTGCATGTGCACTGATATTCTATACAACTTAGAAAAATTAATTGAATTCTAAAGTGTTTCCAAAGATTAATTACACATAACTTTAAAAACTTAATTAAACCAATTATGAAGAAGCCAGGACCAGACAGACAAAGGAGCAAAGTAGAATGTGGATGAAAAATACAGATCGTGTGATCTATGTAGAGTGCATTAGAGTTAAGTACGTGATTGACAGGTCCTGCGCCATAGCCATGTGGTTAAGGTACATTACCTTGGCACAGAACCATGGAGAAAGAAATTTTCTCATGGATTTTTGGCCAATATGGAACCAGTACCCACCCAGCAATGTGAGGCATTTGAGTAGCTACAATAAGTAGTGGCTCCTGGTTGAGAAAACAGCTATAACGGCTGGGGGGATCAGATATACTGCCCACATGTCACCCTTACACTGGCTTGATGATCTGTGATTAACACATGTGGATGTGAGACCAGCAGCTGAATGGTAAGCCAAAGGCCTTCTAGGCCTGTCATTCCATGGAGTTTTTATGTAATTGACAGTTTTAAATCTTAGTGGCTCTCATTTGCTTTCAATGTCCAAAAGTTTTTCTCCCTACAAGATCTGATATAAAGATGTTACTAACATCATCTTGTAAGCCCATGTTTCCCTTAACAGAGATTTAGGCGCTCTCCCCCTACAGGGAAGAATTTGAACCATACAAATTTAGTTACACTTGTTTTCGTATAGATGCCATTTGAGTGGTCCATGGCCAGCGTTCCGCCTCATACTGACATCTAGGAAACCAAGGTAGTACTAGGACGGGAAAATTTGGTAAATTTTGCTTAGATGCCTTTTCATTCAGGCTTAAGGATTTTTTACGAGCCTGAAAATCTTCAGACTCGGGACGCACGGCTTATAGTCCCTCCTGGAGGACTTGCTCCTTGGATTTTTCCATCCTAAAAAATCCGTCGACCCCGGCCGGGTTTGAAACCGCGACCCTCGGGACCAGAGGCAAGGAGCATAACCACTAGTCCACCGCGGCCGATGTTACTAACATTCAGTCACATCTCTTGGATTAGGGAATAAAATTGCTATTGTTTGGCTGCCAAATACATATTTCTCTGCCAATCACATACTTCATTCTCATACACTATAATTCCGAATCTTTACCACTCCCATTAAAAGACAAGGGGATTTTATACCAGGAGTCCACCTACTCTTAGGTTTAGTCACTGTTCAAACAGATTAACCAAAGAGAATTAATTTCTAACTTTGGTGACAAAATGACATAAAATTGACGAGCTGTTCTATATCAGGAGTCCATCTACACTCATTTTATTTAGTTAGGTGAGCAAAATGGACAAAGTAGGATGAGAAAATGGCAAGTTTGTGTGCACTACATTAGTTTACAGTTTATTGGATAGTCTGGTGCACAATAAGGAAAAGTTGGATTCTGTTTGAACAGTGACTAATGTAGGTGGACTCCTGGCTTAGAATTCTAATTGAGGAAAATGTCTCATTCTATCCAACCACCAGGGTGGTTTATAAATTTTTATTGAAGCTTGTACATTCGTAAAATTTCTGCAAACATCTATGTTTTCAATAATAAACAAGAGTAAATATTCAGTATGCAGTCATCAACATAAGTGTGCTGTGATACAATGTGTTTTTTTCACTGATTTCTAGATGCTTTAACATCTAAAGTCATTTAATTAATTAAGTTATGTAGATAGGAAATAACACTATGAGGTTTTTTAATATTGTTTATTTTTTATTTCACTCACCTCATACTTCATAACTCCTAGCATACCCAGGGTTTCATCACATCCTTTGTGACATTCTCAATGCTGTGTCACGTTCACAACTGATGGCAGCCGGACGTCAGTTGTGAACGTGACACAGCATTGAGAATGTCACAAAGGATGTGATGAAACCCTGGGTATGCTAGGAGTTATGAAGTATGAGGTGAGTGAAATAAAAAATAAACAAAATCATTTAATTAAATTTACAGTGTGAGGAAACACTATGAGGTATTTATATTAATAAATGAGTTGGAGAAAAACATCTCACCTCACAAAGTTGCGTGTCTTCACGATACCGGTTTCAAAAGTATAGTATTACTTCCATCTTCAGTCAAATTCCAACTGTTGAAATTTTAAGAAGGAATTCAATCACATTTTAAACATTGCTTTGTCAAATGGTTTTGGAAAGGAGATAATAATAAATAAGTTAAAGAGATTCCAACAACAAAAAATACTTAAAGAATGCACCACCCTACAACCTGATTCAAAAGAAAATAAACATTTCAAGAAAATTACTTACCATCCTGAAACACACAGAAAATTTCAAAAAAATATTTAACAAATTTGATATTACATTAGCACCGATTAACAAATTTAGCCTGGATAATCTACTAGTAACCAATAAGAAAGTTAATGTCCCAGATAGTAAAAAATCTGCAATTTACGAAATCAGTTGCAACGACTGCAATAAAGTACATATAGGAAAAACTAAAAGGAATTTAGAAATTTGTACAAAAGAACACCTTAGAAATATTGAAAATGGTGAAATTGAAAAATCGACAATTGCAGCTTATAGTTTGCTAGAAAATCATAAAATCGGAAAAAGACACCAAACTTTTGAAAATTTGGAGAAACCTTTAGAATTAACAATTTGGGAAAAGATATACATTCAGAAGAATAAATATAAAGCAATGAATTTTGATATCCCCGACGAGAATAATTTAATCTCCAAGTTCATAACATCTACACCAGATGGCAGTTCAGAAGATGATGTTAACGGTGAAATTTCAACAGTTGGAATTTGACTAAAGATGGAAGTAATACTATACTTTTGAAACCGGTATCGTGAAGACATGCAACTTTGTGAGGTGAGATGTTAAAACATTTTCTCCAACTCATTTATTAATCTAAAGTCATATCACATTTATTTATTTCATGTGAATATGATGAATGGGTCCTGGTATGACATTTCAATTTATTGTCTTTATGACTTAGAAAAACCTCAGTCGGGTTGGCACTGAGGTTTGAACTTGAAATTAATATTTAATTTTATGAAGTGATATTTTGAGGTTATATACATATAGGAAAAACAAAAAGAAACCTAAAAATTAGAACCAAAGAACACATAAGAAATATTAAAAATGGGGAAATAGAAAAATCTGCAGTTGCTGCTCATGTTTGGTCTGAAAAACATAATATAAATTCAGACACTAAATTATTAAAACAGTTAGAAAATACAAAAGAGCTATTTGGAAAAAAAAATGTATATTCAGAAGAACAAAAACAGAGTTATGAATTTTGAAATACCGAAGGAGTGTGACCTTGTTTGGAGGTTCTTTAGCCAACCACAGGATGGAGCTGACATCAACATCCAGTCTGGACAAGCTGACGATAAAACAGAATTGTTTTGAAACATGTTCAAGAACAAATCAACATTAATATTGAGGTAAGATGATCAGACTAAAAATAATATAATTGGACTTGGAAACCTCCCAAATACAAGTCTCAAATGCTATACTTGAGACTACTCTCTCTCTCTCGGCGATTCAATACTTATATAATAATGAGGATCAAGCTTTAACTTAAGTCCCTTCAATAGTTCATGGAGGACCTGAACACCCAGCACTTTTTTGTGTTGTGATGCATGGATAATCTTTGAGCATGTCTGTTTTGGATACTTTCCAAGCTAACATTATAAAAATAATTATGTGATTTTAGTTTCAAATTTTAAGTTTATAAATGGGTAATTTTTGTACAGTTATTCATAAGCTGTACTTACCATTTCTTGCATTATTTACATTACTTTTATTTTTAAATCTGGAGGTGAGTATTTACATTAGAGAACATAGAAAGAATAAGAACAATCAATGTAAACAGTGAAGAAGTAAGATTAAATTAATTGCTTCATACCTCTCCTCATATTCAGTCTTCTAAGTAGACCGTGATTTCAAATCCTTGGCGGACTCATCTTCAGTAACCTCTTGTTGACTGATGTTATGTCGATCAGAACAACTACTTTGCCTAAGTACTGCAGATGAACATCATCATCCTGCCAGGTATTAGTCCTAGAAGAACTGTTATGGCCTGAGAAAGCGGTTTTCGTGCCATCTTTTCATAGGTCGACCAAGTGACTGTTCCCCATTTGGACAGTAGTTCATTATTGCCTTGGGGATCCTGAATCTAGCCATTCTTGAGACATGTTCCTTCCAGTTTAGCTGATATCTGGAGATGTAGTCCAGTATTGGTGCCACATTAAGTTCTTGAAGGATTTCTACATTTTTCTTTCGATCCCATTTGGTGTAGCCAGCTGTTCGGCGCATAAATTTCATCTCACAAGCTGTTAGTCTGCTTTCATCTCTCGCCCTTATAGCCCACACTTCACTCCCATAACATAGAACTGGTCGAGCCATTATTTGATAAAGACGAGTACAAGTTGATTTTTGCACTAATGAAGGTTTTAAAACTCTATTAATGATTCCCATTGATTTGTTGAATTTCACAATTTTCTCTTGTAAATCCAAATACTGCAGATGAACAATTCTATAAAATTGCTCAGAAATGTAATTGTTCTACAATGGATGATATTTGTCAACTGGGGACATATTAAATTACTGTTCTTCAAAACACTTGTAGTATTTTATTGTTTTATTTGAGGTTCTAGAGACAGGCTTTATGACCAATTTAATGTGATTCATATTACCGTATCTGTATTCTTAATACTTTTAAAAATAAATTACCTTCATCTAAAGTGATAAATATAAAATACATGAACATAAATTGATAGAGCATTTTAAATAAAATATATAAATTATAATTAAGAAATGAATTGCCCATAAGGACTGACATCACTTCACTGGGTGAAAGAAAAGTATTTCCTATCTGTGATGTGAAATTTGGTTTTATGAAACAATTTATGAAAACTCTAGATAAAGGCAGTGAATATTACATTTTCATAGTTACCCTATAAAGAAATTAAAGCTGTATTCATTTGCCCATATTATATTGTAAGCCCACGTTTTCCCTTTACAGAGATTTAGGCACTCTCCCCCTACAGGGAAGAATTTGAACCATACTAATCTAGTTACACTTGTTTTCGTATAGATGTAATTTTGAGTGGTCCGTGGTCAGCGTTCCACCTCATTCTGACATCTAGGAAACCAAGGTAGTACTAGGACAGGAAAATTCGGTAAATTTTGCTTAGAGGCCTTTTCATTCAGGCTTAAGGATTTTTTACGAGCTGAAAATCTTCAGACTCGGGACCCACGGCTTAAAGTCCCTCCCAGAGGACTTGCTCCTTGGATTTTTCCGTCCTAAAAAATCCATTGACCCCGGCCGGGTTTGAACTCGTGACCCTTGGGACCAGAGGTAAAGAGCATAACCATTAGTCCACTGCGGCCGATCATTTGCCCATAAATTTGAAAATTGAGGATGGACTGTCTGTTCAAAAAACAAATGGAGTGGAGATGTAAAGTGAACCTGGAATCTATTCAGAAATATTGTGTTAATTTCCCTGGAAATAAAAAAGATCTAAATTGTGTAGTGAAAGTAATGCTACACAGTTACAAACAGATGGTTGCAACACGAGTAAAAAAGAGAAATAACCCACACTACAGGTCTTAGGAGGTCCTTGGGTTAGTAAGAGGTGTGGCCACCCTTAATAATCATCTGTTACTTATTTCAATTAGAGGCTGAGTCAACCCTAAAGCCATGATGCTGGCAGAAGGTTTAGACCAGTTTAAAAATCCTGACCCCATCAGTACTTGAATCCTGGACCTTCCAGCTTATAATGTATTGCCTTTACCAACTATGCTATGGTGTTGCAACATGAACGTCAAAGTACATTTTCATCATTCCCATCTAAATTATTTTCTGATAATTTAGGAGATTTTAGTGAGGAACAAGGTGAAATATTTCACCAGGATATCAAAATATGAAAGAGATATCAAGAGAAGTGGAATGTTAACATGATGGATGACTATTGCTGGATGTCAAAAGGGACTGCTCTGAACAAGATTTGACGAGGTCTAACAGAATGAAATTTGAAGTGGAATTTTGAGGTAACGCTATGAATGTGATTATAATTATCAGTAGAGTCCGGATGTTAGGCATTTAAAAATTTCCAAAAAGGCACTAAAAAATTCAAAATAGCTCTTACAAAAAATGGACTACAACATAACTTTTTACAATCTTACATTAAGAATATAAACATATGCTATCAATAGCATGCCAAGATATCAGAGATGTTTTTGGAATTTGTTTTGCCTTTTTATAATGAGCAGAACCCTCTTTCAACAATGTTTGTATTAAAAATAACTTTTCTCCAAGCCTTAGAGCCAGAGCATAATACAATGGGACATAGCTTAGGGCTATTTCACTTAACGGGAATGCATGAGGTGGAAAATATTTAACTAACGGGAGTGCATTGAGGGGGAAACCATCTACCTGCTAGGTTATTGGGTTATTGCCACCCTTACCCTAAAATATTCTAAAGGAATTTATAAAAAGAACACTTGAAAACTTATATTAAATGATTTCTGCCATGAAGTTTGTCCATTTCAATTGATTTAATTGAAATACTGAGTTAATTTCTAGAAAAAATGCAAGTAGGCATTTATAGGTATTATAAGGTGAAATAGGCATTTATAGGCAAAATGAACTTCATGGAAAACAACTCTAGGGTCGTTGGTATGAACTTATATGAAGTCACTTTTACAATATCTATAATAAATAACTATAGGCATTTTTCCTAACATCCGGTCTCTAATTATCAGTATTATTATTTAATCAATTGATTTGGCGTTTACTTGATGAAAATCCATATTTATTTAATTAAATAAGTATTATTGTAAGTTGTTAATAGGATATTGTTGCCTAGTTTTTTCTCAAAATACTTGTTGAAACTAATTATCATGACATTTCACAAAGCTATTTATGAATATGTAAAACCTGAGGTTTTAGAAAAAATTGAGATCATTTTCGAATTCATCACAAAAAACCCATTGCAATCAGTATCAGTTGCAAAACAATAGATAATAAGTTTGGATATGCAGAACGGTGACCAGTGTCCATACTGGGTAAAGTTATCCTACTACAGGCCATAGGAGACCCTAGGGGTAGTAGAAGGTTAAGGCTCCCACTTTTTCTAGACAATCGCCACATGTTGCCAGCCGGGTTGTCAGCCCTACGTGACGGCCGCCTTTACCCCAGAACAAGTCTCTTGTACTCATTTCCGTTAGAGGCTGAGTTGACCCCAGGGCCATGGTGCCACCAGAAGGTTTGGGTCAGTTTAAAAATCATGACCCCCACCGGGACTCGAACCCTCGACCTTCCGGTTTGTAGCGCACTGCCTTAATCACTATGCTATGGCATACCCCATCCATACTGGGACTGTATATAAATTGAAACTTAGTTTTATGGGATGTTTTAGATATTTATAACAATTCTGTAAGTGCACTGCTGTGGTCTCTCAAGGTAGCATGCTGTCTTGTCATGCAATGGGCCCGGGTCGGGAAAAGTTTCGTCAGTGAGTTTTTTTTTTGAGGTTTTTCCTCATCTGTAAGACAGGTCAAGAAACTTTAAGGCCTAAACGGTCCCCAAACATCATCTGGCCATCATTATCATCATTAATCATTAGAATAAGTTTAGTATTAAGGCTTCTCCTGGTACATCATATCATTGGACCAGCATAACTCTGCCTTCCAGGCACCCAACCTGAGGAGTGGTTTACAATACGCCAATGCCAGGAGAGAATACCTGAAATGTCGAAATGACAAACTGGTGGCATTTAATAAAAAGAATAATTATATAATAGTGTCAAATACTTTTACAGTAATGCAGCATATTATAATATGGGACATAAAAGGATAACCTAGAATAATTGTTCAGAACATTTAAAAATATGCATGTAAATTGTTTGCATGTGTCTAATCAACTCTATGACTCATGGAATGCGGCATTCACTAAGGCCTTCCTCTGGTCCCTATCCTATCCAAATGAATCCAGTTTATTAAGATGCATAGTTAAATATGGGAAATAACATTATGAGGTTCTTAATTAGTAAATTAATGAGTCATTTTTTTACATCTTACCTCATATTTTATGTTTCTTTAAAACTAGTTTCAGTGTTTAAAGAAACATAAAATACGAGGTAAGATGTAAAAATTACTCATTAATTTACTAATTCTTAAGATGCGCTTGAATATTATCCTCCCACCTAAGCCTAGGTCTTAGTGACCTTTTCTCCAAGGTTTTTTTCAATAAAAAAGTTTATAACACAAATTTCCTACATAAGTTTGTATTTACTTTCTCCATGTGTATGATTTTGGCCTTTAAACAATTATCCTAATACTTTAAAATTTTTGCCATCTGTTGCTACATGATCTGCCTGACTTCACCCATTCCCCTCACAAGACGAGGTAGATTCGGTGCAGTTAAATGGCCTTCAACTCAGAAGATGAGTTACACTCGCTTAACTCTGCTGTTATATATTTTGCTATATTTTGTACATCCCTTGGCAGGGTAATATTTTGTTAACATTTATGAATAGTACAGGAATGTGTTTTTGCCTTCACCCTTATTGTGTTCTCAAGTACCGTTATATTTTGTTTGTTTTGAATGCCTGAAAACTGACAATATAATTTACCGTAACTTAAATCCGGTTTCTGGGAAAATGCATTGAGCATTTAAACCTGAATCTTATTGTGAACCTTCCTCCATTTTTATTCCTTATAAGACTGAACATTTGTTGTAGTATCCTATTTTCGAATTATTTTATTTTAATTTTTTTATCTTTATACGAGACCATGTTTCACTCCCATAGAGTACCAGGGCCAAGATTATCATTTTATAAATTTTAATTTTATATTCGTAGACAAAAGGTGAAAAGAGAGGCATTGAACTGAATAATAACATGAAAAGGCAGCATTTAATTTCTTCATATGCATGATTTAGATCTGTTAACAATGATCTAAGACAGCTGTTCCCAAACTTTTCGAGAATGAAATTATTGGTTATCCTTCAGTTCATTTCACTGCTTAATCTATATATTGATATGTGAAGAAAAAACTTTGTACCTCTTTTTAAGCAGATTGCACGCACGGAGGAGTGTGATATTTGGCATAATTAAAGTTCATATAGAGAAGGAGTGCAGAAAAATAAAATTTATGTATAATATGTATTACAAATAAATTATATTAAAATAAAATAAATTCTCTAAAGAATTTATGTGTATTACTCATTCATTTGTTTATGTTCAGACTGAAAGTGCATTGTTGTAAAAAGAAAATTGTGCAGCAGCAATTTGAATTGACTTATACTAATTTAATCATTATTACTATTATTATTATTATAATTAAAACATTATAGTAAAATTTCAAAGTAAAAAAAAAATTGAAATATTTTAAATAAAATTTTAACATATTCTAATTAATAACTAATTTTAAATTCACAATATTTCAATAATTTATTATTTATAAAAAATAAACAAGCTTATCCCTGCCTACTCAAGTGTATTTCTTATCAGTGGTTTAAAAAAGTGAGTACACTTTATTATTTAAATTTAAATTAAACCCTGTCTAATCTTGGTTTCAGTAATTTCATTACATTTTTTTTTATGTTTTCATATTCGCACCTACTTCCATTATGCCTCGACATAGAACATTGACGGGTCGGAGTGAGAGACAAAGAAGAAGGGATATATGTATAATAATAGGCCAAATTTAATTAATTGTGGTCAAATTTCGACCACTGGGCAACCACTAGTAATGATTATTTTGCAAGTTTGTATACAAGCTTCAACACTGTGACAATAGCATATTATTTAACTTATTATCATGTTCAGAAAATTATTGGATGAATACAATAACTGGGGTTTGAAAATAAATTTAGGAAAAACATTTTATATGGGATGTGGAGCTGAAACCAAAGATTTAATATTAGAAGATCAAAGGGGGTATATTAGAGGATGTGATGAATTTGAGTATCTGGGAGTAAAAGTAGATAAAGAGGACAAACAAGAAAGTGATATTAAGAACAGAATACATACAGATAGAGCAATAACAGCAATGATAAATGGAGTCTTATGGAACAGACATATTTCCAGAAAAAATAAGTTACAAATGTATAATTCAATGGTGATAAGTACTGTCACATATGGAGCTGAAGTTTGGAATTTCAACAAAAACTTATATCGATGGAAATGGATTTATTGAGGAGAGCAGTAAGATGTTCAAAATTAGAAAAAATAAGAAATACTGTCATGCGAGAAAAAATGAATATTAGATATTCAATAGTAGATTATATAAGATACAAGCAATTAAATTGGTATGGGCACGTACGACGAATGCAAGAAGAAAGATTACCCAGGAAAACATTGGAATGTTGTCCACCTGGAAGAAGAAGGAAAGGAAGACCTTGAAACTTGTGGATGCAAGTAATAAGAACTGGAATGAGAACAAGAGGACTGGAGGACATGGAGTGGATGGACAGAGACGAGTGGAAAACAAAAAAAAAAAAACTTTAGGCACAGAAAGATGTGTAAAAATTAAAAAAATTCATATATAAATAAAATAAAATTATAACAATCTGACAGGGGCAGTTTTTACAGGGTGTTGTAGGTTTAAAATAACTTATTCTTTCCTTATTAAGTTGGCTACAGTGATCTAGTGGGTTATGTTCCTTACTTATAGTCCTGAGGTTCGCAGATTCAAACCCGATGGGTCAATGGATTTTTAGGATGGAAAAATCCAAGGGACAAGCCCTCCGGGAGGTACTTTAAGCCATGGGTCCCGAGTCTGAAGATTTTTGGGCTCGTAAAAGAACCTCAAGCCTAAATTAGTGCATCTGAGCAAAATTTAACCATACTTCCATCCAAGTAATACTTTAGTTCCCTACTAAATGTCTCATTGAGATGATGTGCTGACCACATATCACTCACTGACATGTGTAGGGAAATAATCATAACTAAATTAGCCTTGGTCAAGAAATTCCTGCTAAGGGAATATTTCTATGAGGAATGTCTATGAGTATATACATTCCTTAATTTGCAATTGCTTGCCTCAATGGAATATTGTGGGATAAAAATATAAGTAATAAAAAATAAAATGAATATATATCATACAATTGTTAAAAGCATCATTACTTATGGAGCAGAACTTTGGCCATTAACAACAAAAACAAATAAGTACCTTTTGGCAACGGAAATGGATTTTATACGAAGGGCCGCAAGAATTTCAAGAAGAGAAAAAATTAGGAACTCAGTTATAAGGGAGAAAATGAAGATTGAAGACACTATTTTACATTATATTAAAACTCAGCAATTAAGATGTTACGGACATGTCCAGCAAATGGAAGAGGATTGACTACCAAAATCTGTTTTGGAATGGAAACCTGAGGGAAGACGAAGCAGAGGAAGACCTGAAACCTCCTGGAGTCAGGGAATATGTTTATATATGAAGGAGAAACATCTACAACCAGGAGATTGAATGGACCGACAAAATTGGCTATTAGGAATCGGACGATGTCAAAGACATTAATCAACCGATGATCTATAAGATTTTTAAAAAAGTTATTTTATTCCAAATAAGCTCTTAACATGTTATTTCCAACATGGAAGGAATTATGAAATGGACTCGTTGCAAATCTGCAATGTGGCCAGTACAAATCTTAGTTACTTTTTCCTGCATGCACATGCCCCTTTTCCTTTGTAAAACCTGGCTGTTAACAGCCATCTAAATTAAGTTATGTAGATAGGAAATAACACTATGAGGTTTTTTAATATTGTTTATTTTTTATTATTTCACTCACCTCATACTTCATAATTCATAGCAGACCCTGGGTTTCTTCACATCTTTTGTGACATTCGCAATGCTGCGTCAATGAGTTGTGAACATGACGCAGCATTGCGAATGTCACAAAAGATGTGAAGAAACCCAGGGTCTGCTATGAATTATGAAGTATGAGGTGAGTGAAATAATAAAAAATAAACAATAGCCATCTAAATGTTGCAATCTCCCAGCAAATGCGAGATTGTAGGTGTATTACATAAAATAATGAATAAAATAACTGCTCTACAGTCTAAGCCATTTTCATTACTTTCCTTTGAAGACAAATTGGAAAATAGACAATTAATGAATTTTCAGGTGGAATATATATCTGTATGAAAAGCATAACTTGCTGTGTGGTTTTGAAGTGATAAATGCATTCTATTGTTTCCCTTGCATTTTTTTTACTAGTGAAAATCTGTGGACACTCTCAAGTGAAAGATTTAAATATCTGGCAGAGAAAATAAAAAGGCACAAAACTTCAACATATTCAAACATTTTAATCTTGCATTCTTGGGCAGTAGACAAATATAGCTCAACAATTGACAGAAAGTACGGGGGAAGACTCACTTTACGTAATGAATAAGTAAACCAGTACAGATAAATTTTGAAAGCGTAGAATATTATTGACTATTTAACTCATGTCGCAAATGGCAATCAATGACCAATCACGTTTCAATGAGTTCTGTTTTACAACCAATGACAGTCGTGTTTCACCTCGCTCTTTATCGATTTCTCTTTATCAGCTCCTGCTTTTGTGATAAAGAAAGCTCCTCCTTTTCAATATTCTGAACAGCTCAGAGCATTATTTTTCTCCAACAAATACATTGAATGTAGCAAATTATGAACAGATTCCTTGATTTGACTGAGTTGTTTACTAAAAAATAAATGAATAACCTATAATGTTGATTATGATATACAGTTTGATGCGTTTCACTATTTCTCCACTAGCGTGCATTCTTACAATATTGCGATCATATTTGGCAATAAAATGATCAAATTGCAGTGAATAAACATAACCACACATTTCTGATTTGTTTTCAAACATCGCTGTTTGTATTAAATATGTACATATTTTAAAACACCGATAACTATAGTTAAATAATGATTTGTGAGTAAACAGCTTAATTTTATTCGTTAAATAGTCCTGTCCCGCGCTGTAGCTGAGTGGTTAAGGTAGGAAGCCTTGGCGCAGAGCTACGGGACTTGCGCTGGTTCAAGTCTCCATGGGGGAAGAAATTTTCTCATGGTATTTTGGCCAGTATGGGACCGGTGCCCACCTAGCATCGTGAGGCATTTGGGTAGCTACAAAAAGTAGCGGCTCCAGGTTGAGGAAACCAGCTATAAGGGCTGGGGGACTCGACATACTGACCACATGTCACCTCTACACTTGCTGATGATCATCTACCTCTGTGATTGACACATGTGGATGTGAGGCCAGCAGCCGGATGGTAGACTAAAGGCCTTCTAGGCCTGTCGCGCCAGGAGTAAGTAAGTAAATAGTCCTAACAAATGCCACTCTTGTTTTCCAAATTCTCTAGATAAATTGGAAATCACTCGTGGCATTACTTATGATAAATGTTGTAATATGTTCTATTTTGTTTTTAAATGGAACTACCATTATTTGATTCAAGGTGCCCCGGGAATGGGAAAATATGGTCAGTTACCCATAACCGCTCTTACGTATGTTATATACAATCTCATGTATTATTTTTAATAATAATTATTATTATTATTTCAATATCGCACTTGACACCCAGATACAATCCAATAACCCTCCTTGAGAATGAGACCCACAGATTGGGAACTGCTGATCTAAGATATTATGATGTTTTTACATTTTCCTCCGAGTTGTTGCTTATAATTACATTGTGATAATCTGTTATATTCTTCTGCAGAATCAATTAAATGGAAGAAAACTTTAAAGCAAATATGGATTAGAAATTAAATTGTAAAAGATCAAGATATTAAAAAGAGATGGCAACAAATCAAAGAATGTTAAAATCCTGATATATAGGAAATATTTATTTAAAGAGTAGACATGTTTTGCCACCTTGGAAGAAAATAGGCAATTCTATGTCAAATCAACCAAAAGAACTACACTTTTCAAATCTCTCTCAGATCTTATCCAAAGTTAAAATTATGGTGAATATATGGTAATCGGAGCAAATTCAGAAGACCTACAAATAAATAATATGATAATTAAACATGTTGAAGAATTTAAATATCTTGGATCTATAATAGATAAATCTGGTACTTGTGAAAAATATATTATTAACAGAGTAAATTGTGCAAGGAAGGTGATTAGATCCCTGAATGGTCTTTTATGGAATAGAAATTTGACCAAAAAGAGATTATACAGGCAATAATAGAAAGTATACTTACATATGGATCAGAAAGCTGAAATGAAAGGATGCAGAAAATAATCTTGGCGACAGAAATGGATGGATTACGGAGAAGTATGAGAATATCCCGGCTACAACATATTCGAAATACATATATCAGACAAGAAATGGATGCACAAGAAACTTTATCGATAGGATAACAAAGAGAGCTCTACAGTGGTATGGACATGTACAACGGATGTCGCAAGACCAGTGGCCTAAACAGATGTTGGATTGGATGGTACCAGGCAGAAGGAAGAGGGGGAAAAGTAGAAGAGCATGGTATGAGGGAATATATGATGCCATGATGAAGAGGGGTATGGAAGATGGACAATGGGAAGATAGGAATCTCTGGAAACCAGGAATCAAAGGCAAACTGCTGTAAAGTGGAAAGCCTATATTAAGTAAGTAAAACTATGGTATATGTAGAGAAAGCATTTCTCAATTTTTGCACTTTTTTCATACTTAATTTTTTTTTAAATATTGGACTAGAGGATGTAGAATCAATAGAAGAAATAATGAAAAGAAAAAAGACCACTGGAAGAGTAAGGATAAGATGATGAGATTAAGTGAAGAAAGTTGTGGAAGATGAAACTGTCAAGTTGAGAAAAATAAGAGGATGAACATGAATGAGCGGCTTTGCTGGATAAAAGTGAAAACATCCAGACTAAATGGTATTATTTAATTCTAGAAAAATATTAGTTTCTGTAAATAGTAAAATTAGTTTGATGATGTGACATATGAGTGTTTCACATTGTATTTTAACTTTCAAGATGAAAAAAGTTACATTTTTACAGGATGCGATCATTGGAAATGTCTTGTGACACTTTACCAACGAGCCTCATTCTGGTCAATTCTGGCAAAGTGATTGGACACAGCAAATTGTCACAAATACCCAGTATACCTTCAGGATGTTTCATAGAGTCAGGTGAGGTTGTGCACATTTTAAAAGACAATTCATGTTAGTTAACCAGTGACCTGGTCCTTCTTGATTATAAATTTGGAAACTTAGTTTTCTAGACTTGAAGTTGGAGATTTCCACCTTGTAAAAATTTAAAAAGTCGGCCGCGGTGGACTAGTGGTTATGCTCCTTGCCTCTGGTCCCGAGGGTTGCGGGTTCAAACCCGGCCGGTGTCGATGGATTTTTTAGGATGGGAAAATCCAAGAAGCAAGTCCTCTGGGAGGGACTTTAAGCCATGGGTCCTGAGTCTGTAGATTTTCAGGCTCGTAAAAGATTCTTAAGCCTGAATGAAAAGGCCTCTAAGCAAAATTTACCAAATTTTTCCGCCCTAGTACTACCTTGGTTTCCTATATGCCAGTATGAGGCAGAATGCTGACCATGGACCACTCAAATGACATCTATACGAAAACAAGTGTAACTAAATTAGTATGGTTCAAATTCTTCCCTGTAGGGGGAGAGCGCCTAAATCTCCATTAAGGGAAACATGGGCTTACAAGACAAGAAAAATTTTAAAAACTTGTGTGATAAAACAAACTGAACAATCTGTCACACAAGAATAACTTTAAAAGAACACTATTCGTATATAAAACTTACTTTCATTAAATTATTTAATACTTGGAAATTTAGTTGAACTCCGCCATGGCCGGTCCCAAGCCCGGATGAGAAAGGAGGAGGGGGAGAAGTAACAACCTCCTTAAAAAACCAGGGTTCAGTTGGCTCCGACTGATAGTACTCTGTAAGGGCCCCTAGCCAGGGTTACGGTGAAGACCTCAACGGCAGAGTCAGCGCAGAAGAAGTCCTTCATCACGGCGGATCTGGCGGAAGAGGCAACCCTATCTCTAAGGGAAATAGAGAAATGCTGCCTTGTGGTGAAGAGGGATCTTCAAAGGCTATGGGAGGAAAACCCAGACAGAAATTTTCCTGGTCCTCCAGGTTGGGGGTTTATGCTGTGGGCCAGCTCCCCACACATTAGAAAAAAAAAACAAAATGCTAAAAGACCAAATCAATCAAAGCCGGGAAATTTAGTTGCCACCAAACAGGGAAAGATAGTATAAAGCATTTATTTTGGGAAGGAAAAGGCAATGGAAGTGAAGGAATATTACAGAAGCAGATGAAACGGAAGCTACTGATCCCTATTAGGTTCGTCTTCCGGGCATATAGGCCGTGGTCCAGTCGTTCTTCTACTCGACGTTTCGTCTACTGCTGCAGCCGACTGTTGAGGAGTTCACAGAGAGCACGCAGTATCTCCTGATGATGTCTACCGCAGCAGTAGATGAAACGTTGAGTAGAAGAACGACTGGACCATGGCCTATATGCCCGGAAGACGAACCTAATAGGGATCAAGACGCCGGCCGTGAAAGCCTACAGTTATACGGAAGCTACTGAACTGAAACCTACCTTAAATATTTTCTCTTTTTTCTCTGAGTTATTATAAGAGTAAATCAATTTATAAGGATCACGGAATAAGAAGAAAATAATTATGTCAAAACTGATAATAGTTTAATGAAAGAACACAAACTAGTGATTCAAGATTATTTTTTTTCAGTCCACCACTGTGGTCTCGAGGTAGCGTGCTGCCTTCTCACGCAGCGAGCCCGGATTTGATCCCTGGTCAGGGCAGTTTTTCTGGGTGAGGTTTTTATCGGGGTTTTTCCTCACCTGTAAGACAAATATCAGGAAAACTTTAAGGCCCAAACGGTTCCCGAAATCATATGGCTATCGCAATCATCATCATTCATATTCATCTTAGATTACGCTTAGAATTAGGGACTCTCCTGGTGCACCACTATCATCATCACCCGTCATATCATTGGGGCAATGTACCCCGCCTTCCAGGTGCCCCAACCTCAGAAGTGGGTTACAAGTATGCCATGCCAGGAGAACACCAGGAATGTTGAAAGACACCTGGAGCATTTGCAAAAAAAATCATAAAATGTATCATACTGATATTAAAATTGTACCATCGTGTGTTTTGTGGAGCATCCAAAATTATTTATACAGAAATTAAATAAAAAAAAACAGTCTCGTAAAATTAGTTACATTTAGATATAATCAAATAAGCATAAAGCTTTTAAAAACTTAGTCATGGAACTCCTTTCATTAATAACTGAAAAACTTCTAGAAATAATAATTAAATGAATCATGATTTCTTCTTACCTCATACTTCTATGTTTTTTTAAACACAGCACTGCAGTATCGGCGACACATTGTCGCCATCATCAGCTGTTTTCACGACTGTCAATTTGTTCCTTTTTTGCCGGTAATTCTCTAGACTGCCATCTGGTGTTCTTTTGAAGGAATTACTCTTCAAACTGCCATCTGGTGTTATTTTGAATGAATCATTTTCTAAACTGCTATCTGTTGTATTTTTGAAGAACTTTTTAATCAAGCTCGGTTCGTCCGGAATCTCAAAGTTCATAGTTCTAGTATGGTTTTTTTGAATATATATTTTTTCCCAAACTGTTAAATCCAAAGGTTTAGATAGATGTTTTAAAAGTTCTGCTTCTTTTTTAATCCTGTGATGCTCTAATAAACTATGTGCTGCTATAGCTGATTTTTCAATTTCTCCATTCTTTATATTTCTGAAGTGCTCTTTTTTCTATAGCAACAGATAGCAGTTTAGAAAATGATTCATTCAAAATAACGCCAGATGGCAGTTTGAAGAGTAATTCCTTCAAAAGAACACCAGATGGCAGTCTAGAGAATTACCGGCAAAAAGGAACAAATTGACAGTCGTGAAAACAGCTGATGATGACGACAACGTGTTGCCGATACTGCAGTGCTGTGTTTAAAAAAAACATAGAAGTTTGAAGTAAGAAGAAATCACGATTCATTTAATTATTATTAATTGAACCTCATAATGTTAAAAATTCCCAAATTTAATATATAAACTTCTAGAAAGATTGAAAAATTATATTGTTAAATAAAAAACATTCTTTAGAATGTCTATCCTCTGATTATAGACATATTTTGCTTTCAAGTTCAATTTCAGAAGGCCTTAAAATATTTTATATGTTTGACAAAAGAAAGAATGGTCATCTTTTAATGTAAAAGTTGCATCTGGCACTTTTTGTGCCAATTATGTACCTGAAAAAAAAACAGAGCATTTTATTTTTCAATCAGTATTTTTACATTAGGAAACTTTAACCTCAGACAAACCGAATGAGTAGTGGAGGCATCTGAATAGAAATTATTTAATTATCAAATGACAGCAATTGACTCATTTTCCTTCAAGCCTCCCAATAAAAGCTGATAAAATCCTGTTTTGTTTGAACTCATGTTTCAGGTGTAGTAAGTGCTGTTTATTCATTTCTTGGTGAGGATTAGCAGAAAGATTCACGTATTTCCAATCTGTAGAAGTGGCCTGAACTTGGACCATTAGTTTTACTTCATTTGGAAGGTCACAGAAGTTGTTGATCATCCAGCCATTATAGAGGTGATATGTGGTTAGCAATGTTGGGTCCTCCAGCCATTATAGCTGATTTTTTTCAACCTGGAGCCATTACTTATTATAGCTACTTAAATGACTCAAGATGCTGGGTGGGAACTGGCCTAAATTCTGTGAGAACATTTCTTCCTCCTTGTAGCATATGAACCAACACAAGCCCATAGCTCTGCACCAAAGCACAATGCCTTGAACTTCTTGGCTATAAGCACAGGACATTTTATAAACTATAGAACAATGATTTATATCAACTACAGTCCTCTCACAATAATAGTGGAACCAAAGACTGAATTTGTTGTTATTGTTATGTGATTAAAATAATAGAGTATTGTTTTTCTTTATTTCAGTGGTTATTCATCCTGAATTTAGGGGAAAAGGGCTTGGAAAATTTCTTATGATGAAAACAGAGGAATATATTCAAAGGTAAATGAATAAAATAAGGAGAATTATTCCTAATCAATTGAGTTGGTGTTTACTTGATGAAAATCCATATTTATTAATTAAATAAAAATAAAACATAGTTTTATTTGATTTTCATATTTATTATATAATTCAGTGTACCGAAACAGCTGTCACTGAATTATATAATAAATATGAAAATCAAATAAAACTACGTTTTATCTTTATTTAATTAAGAATTATTCCTGGTATAACTTTGTGATTATTTAATCTTCTACACCAGCTCATGTCACAAATGGTTCCCACATTGAATATTTGTATATAGGCCTATATGTTATGATAAATTGATGAGTTACTCTTCTATTTTATGTATGGTTAATATTTTTTAACATGTATCCCATAGAGATCAGAGATAAATTTTATAGTCTGATATTCATTTATGTAGTCTGGTGTTATCTATATATTAATACGTGAAGGAAAAACTTTGTACCCCTTTTTAAGCAGATTGCACACACGGAGGAGTGTGATATTTGGCATAATTAAAGTTAATATAAAGAAGGAGTGCAGAAAAATAAAATTTATATATAATATATGTTACAAATAAGTTAAATTAAACAAAATAAAATATATAGTCTCTAAGGAATTTATGTGTATTACTCATTCATTTGTTTACGTTCATACTGAAAGTGCATTGTTGTAAAAAGAAAATTGTGCAGCAGCAATGTGAATTGACTTACGCATATTTATTATTAGTGGTTTAAAAAAAGTTAGTACATTTTATTATTTAAATTAAACCCTGTCTAATCTTGGTTTCAGTAAATTTCATTACATATTTTTTTAAATATACATATTCACACCTACTTCCATTATGCCTCGAGATAGAACATTGACGGATTAGAGTGAGAGAAAAAGAGGAAGGGATATATATTCCCGTACACACAATAATAGGCCAAATGCAAATTTAAATAGTATAAATAGTATACAAATGTCAAATGATGGGTTATTGTTTTTTAAATATGGCTTAGCCAAGCTATACCACATATTTTCCATTGTTCATATATTTTTAAAATAAATCTAAAATTAATGCATAATGACGTATTTGTGACATACTTAAAAATTTAATGAATTGTAATCGAATTTTGACCACTGGGTGACTAATTAAAGCTTCAACATACATTTCTTAATTTTAGTGCTTAATACAGTTATTAATATATTTCCATTTCTTTTGTGTTTCAGTTTAGGATTGGAGACAGCATATTTATCTACTATAGACAAGCAAGAATTTTATTCCAAACTTGGGTATATAGAGTGTGAAAAAATCTCAATTTATGGAGGAATGATCAATTCAATATCAAACTCAAAGAAAAAACTCCCATTTCTTCAAACACTTTTAAAGTCACAAATTAATTTAGATGCACCACAACCACATCCAGCCCTTCCCATGCAGTTATCGTCACCAACCATGCCCACACAAATATCAGCACCACCACTTCCGAATATGACCATAACCCTCCCATCCATACCTCCATCATCTACATCACCTGCTCCTCCTCCTCCTCCGCCTCCTCCCCCTTTATCCCAAACACATGCATTAGATAAAAGTAAAACATCAGTTAAGACATTCATGAAGAAAGTTTTAATGAATTAAAAAATACTTCATAAATAAAAAAAAACTCCTTTTGAAGAGTTTGACTGGCACTAAGACATTTTTTAAGTAAACAGGAATACAGTAAGATATTGAACAACTAACCAGACAACATAGAGAGATCAGAGAAGACTATTTGAAATTAACTGAGTTATGCATTGACCAAATGTTTTTTACATTCAATGGGAGTTTCTATAGACAAAAATCAGGGCTCTCAATGGGAAACCCATTATCACCTTTCCTGGCAAATTTATTTATGAGCAATTTTGAATGTAAAATCACTAAAGCACATCCTACAATGTTTAAATTTTGGAGCAGATATATAGATGATATAATTTGTATTGTAAAAGAAAAACATGTAGAAGATTCCCCTATTAAATTTACAAAGTACAAATATCAAATTTACCAAAGAAATAGAAGAAAATAAACAAATACCTTTTTTGGATCTTAAATTGGTAAGAAAATGTAGTTAACTTAACACTCAAAATAAATAAGATGCAGATGAATTATCTAGCACATGTCTATATAAGTTGTATGGAAAAAATTTTAATTATTATATAATTACAAAGGTCCTGGGTTGAAACCCCAGTCTGAGTGTATAATTTTTCTCTTCAAACATAATATAATTATAATTTTAATAGATTAACATTTCTTCCACTTACTTGTGTTTTGCACTCTTTTAACTTTACTATCTAACCTCTCTTGGTTAACTCTTGTTTTTTCGACCCCGACGCTATTAGGGCATCCGAGGGCTAGGGAGTCCTTCCTTTCTTCCATTTCTTCTTTCCTTTATTTTCTTTTCTTCTCCAGAAAAGCCTGACCAGAGGCTATAAGATGGCAGCCCCATCACTGGTCTTGCCTTCCTTTGGCCAGCAACCAATCGAGGGGACTATTATTATGCTTTCAAGTCTTATACGAGAATTTCCCATAAAGGAAAATTTTCTATAGGATCGTAACAGGCCCTGGCCTAATACTTGGAAGGAAGAAGAAGAAATAAATAAGCAACATCATTCATAGTTAAATATGGGAAATAACATTATGAGGTTCTTAATTCGTAAATTAATGAGTCATTTTTTACATCTTACCCCATTTTTATGTTTCTTTAAACATGGGAACTAGTTTTCAAGAGAAGGATCTCTCATTTTCAACCAACATTACGACTGTCATAATGTCGGTTGATAATGAGAGAGATCCCTCTTGAAAACTAGTTCCCGTGTTTAAAGAAACATAAAATATGAGGCAAGATGTAAAAAATGACTTATTATTTACGAAGCATTTCATGAATTATTATGAGCGAAATTAAGATTAAATTAAAATACTTGATACCTCACCTCATATCCAGTCTTCTAATTATACTGCAGTTTTAAAGCCTTGGCAGCTTTATCTTCAGTAATATCTCGTCATCAGAAGAACTACTACTTCTTCCGTCTGTTGGTGATCGGTCTGTCTGAATTTACTTGATCTGCTGGGAACTCAAGAAGTGGAATAAATCCTCATAATTTCTACAAGAAACAATCTTTTATTTCATGAAGCATCACCTGTGTACCAACTTCCAAGTTCTGAGAAGAGAATCCAACTCTCTCGCAATTAACCTAAATTAATCTCAACCTAAACCCACCAAATCCTACTTCATACCGAAATAGATTGGCAGGACAGGACATAGAATCTCTTGAATATGTCTATCCTGTGTTCTCATGAAGGCACTTTCATCTGTCATTTAAAACCATATTTTTTTTAAAGTTGGAATATGTCATAATATACGTTCTTAAATTAATGTTACAAAAATGTAATTCAATAAATAAATCTAAAAATATAATTGTACATAAAAGATTTGAGAAATGAGAAATAAAATTGGAATTGTTGTTACTATTTTTGTATATTCTGAATGTAATTATAATAAACTAAGTGCCTTAGAACAAAAGTTGTTTTTATTTCTGAAATGACTTTTCTGAGCACTTTCTGGTAGATAAAGTCCTAAAGCAGAGGTTTCTAAACTATGGTTACAGATATTGTTTATTTTTTCTCTTCACTCACCTCATACTTCATAACTCCTCGCAGACCCAGGTTTCGTCACTTCATTTGTGACATTCTCAATCCTGTATCATGTTCACAACTGACGTCCAACGGCCTTCTATCCTATATCTATAGAAGGCCATTGGACGTCAGTTGTGAACGTGATACAGCATTGAGAATGTCACAAATGAAGTGACGAAACCTGGGTCTGCAAGGAGTTATGAAGTTTGAGGTGAGTGAAGAGAAAAAATGAACAATATTAAAAAAACCTCAGTGGTATTTCCTATCTACAGGGCTTTCAATATAAAACCGGACCGGCCTCACGGAGTTTCACCCGGCATGCAGTGCTGTCTCTTCCTCCCGCAATTCACCCTGCCTGCCACCCATCCTTGAACTGTTTCTTCCTTATAGAAAATGCTGGAAATGTTGTCCTCCCGCAGTTAAACAGGCATTATACCGAGTAAACACATTTAGATTGACAGTTCGGGCACTGTCAAGTTTCTGATTTCATTTCTTATGTTGTTCTTCAGTTCTTCCAATGTGTGCGGATTTGTTTTGTACACTTTGTCTTTCAAGCTACCCCACAAATAAAAATCACACACTGTTAGATCTGGGGAGCGAGGGGGCCATACACCAGCACTAATCACTCTATCTTCAAACACTTCCCTAATTTTATTCATATACTCCTCTGCTGTAAGAGCAGTAGCAGAATCTTGTTGAAACCATCCATATGATTTCTCTTCTTCACGTGTGTTTCTTATTTTGTACTGAACCAGTGGTCTCAAATTTAGTCACAAGATCGTGGATTGTCGATCTGGAAGGAGGTAATTGTCCAGGAAAGTTCCGAATAAATTCCTCGTGAACGCGACGAGCTGATTCGTATTTATAATAACATTTACACACATAAATGCGCTGCTCTAATGTCAGCTGACATCTCATCTTGTCGAACGATAGTAAACTGACTAGTTCAAGGACAAGCGGCTGGCAGAGTGAAATGCGGACGAGGAGAGAGCGCTGCCTGACGGGTGAAACCCCGTGAGGCTGGTCCGGGTTTATATTGGAAGCCCGTTAAATAACTTAATGGTTACAGATGCCCAGAACACTATGTTTTTCTCACGTTCCACATTAAACTGTACACTGAATTTTATTTTAGAAAGAAAATTTTTTACATTCATATTGGAAGTTTGCACGATGCATCGCACCGATGCACAGAGTCAGAGATCCGGGTTCGACTCCCAGTTTGAATGCAATTTCTCTCTCTAAAATAAAAATATTACCTCATAGTGTTATTTTCCACTAACTTTGATTAAAAACTATATAACTTCTGTATGATAGCTCCTATAAAGGTGATCCCCCCAAATATTTTTCTCTAACTATTGTATTGTAACAGTTGACCTGTTCGAGCGGTATGAAATAAAGAAAATATTTGTAAATCAACACATCTATAATGAACTATTATAATCAATTTTTCTCTTTACCACTGATAACAAAAGTTTAGTTGTGTACATTAATTTAATCATTTTGACCATAGTAATAAGTTTACTTAATATTAATTTAAAATATACCATAACCTACGCAAAAAATACATTTTGGAATGATGTTAATAAGTAATCGGATGGTTTTTCTTTCTAAAATAAAATTAATCCTGGAAAGTGTTAATTTAAAATATAACATAAAAAAATGTACAATGAACGTTCCATCCCGATCAATTGCAGTTGCATCATTTCGTCTTGAAACTGGTCATGATTGCTTGGCAGCACATCTACATAAAATTAAGCTACTAGACTCTCCACACTGCATAGTATGCAAGGACACAAATATGATAATGAACAAGGATCACTTGATGTTCTGCGCTGATCTTCAGAAAATAGTTGGAACACCATTCCAAATTGCTGAATATTATTGGGAAGCTGGGGGCACTCCATAGCATAGTGGTTAAGGCACTGTGCTACAAGCCGGAAGGTCGAGGGTTCGAGTCCCGGTGGGGTCAGGATTTTTAAACTGATCGAAACCCTCTGGCGGCACTATGGCCCTGGGGTCGATTCAGCCTCTAATGGAAATGAGTACCAGGTGCTGTTCTGGGGGTAAATGTGGTTGTCATGCAGGGCTGACAACCCGGCTGGCATCAAGTGCCGATTGTAAAGAAAAAGTGGGAGCCTTAACCTCCTACTATCCCCAAGGGCCTCCTGAGGCCTGTAGTGGGATCAATTTATTTTATTGGGAAGCCCGCAAGCAAATGATGACAAATCAAAGAGCTTCAGAACATTTGAATACTACTACTGCATGTTCCATTTTTTTTTAGAAAACAAATCCTCATTTTTAATATATTGCAGATTGGACAATAAAATTGTTAAAAAGTGTATGGTTATGATCGAGAACAAAATATTCCCCATTCTTTGGTTCTTGAAACGACATTTTCAAATAATACAGTAAGTATATATATATGACATAGCTACCACACCTACAATTCCCTAGTAAAGCTGCAAGCATAGCATGAAAATGCTATGATTGCAGTGAAGGACCTGCCTTCGGGCAGAATTACTATTGATGGATGGATGGATATATGACATGATAAGAAAAATAAATGCCTGGACGGGATTTGAACCCGGACCTCTGAATTGGTACTTCAGCGTGCTATCCATTACATCACCGGGCAAATCTAATATAAACATTTATTTCTCTTAAATATATATTCTCCATTAACATATACATTCTCCATACATATTATATATATATATATATTCAAATGTCAAAAATGTAGTTATAACTAGAGACCGGATGTTAGGGAAAATGCCGACAGTTATTTATTATAGATATTATAAAAGTGACTTCATATAAGTTCATATCGATGACCCTAGAGTTGTTCCATGAAGTTAATTTTGCCAATAAATGCCTATTTTATCTTACAATGCCTATTTGCCATTTTTTCTCCAAATTAACTTAGTATTTCAATGAAATTAATTGAAATGGACAAACTTCATGACACGTATCATTGCATAGAAACCTTTAATTGACTGACAATATTTTTTATGTTGATAACATTGAATTCAGTCTGTAGTCCTCGCTCACAGACAGGTGCTTCAAAGATAAAGAGGTGCGACAAGTGTATGTGCCTTATTTTTTTCCCCCCTTTAGAACAGTTGTTTCATGATGCCTAAAGAATGGACAACACTAAAAGACAAACTGACCAATTTCGTGAAAAAATTTGGTGCGGAAATATTCTCAAGTGACGATTTAATATTGTTTTGCAAAGTGTGTAAAATTTCAGTGAATTGCGCGAAGAAGTGTCATGTTTCGCAGCACGTACACACTGCAAAACATAAGTATTCTCCTTGTAAAAAGGCAAAACAAGTTCCAAAATCATCTCTGATATCATCGTAAGCTATTGATAGGATATGTTTTATATTCTTTACGTAAGACTGTAAAAATTTATGTTGTAGTCCACTATTTGTAAGAGCTTATTTTGAATTTTTAGTGCCTACATTAATGATTTTTAGTGCCTTTTGCCTGCCTATTTTGAACTTTTTAAGTGCCTAACATCCAGACTCTAGTTATAACATCTAAATATATCTTAATATATAAAAATTACATGTCACGTTGTTTGTCCACAATGGAATCCTAAACTACTGAACCGATTTTAATAAAATCTTGCACACTGTGTGCAGTTTGATCCAACTTGAGACCTACGGTTGTTTATAACTAAATTTATAGTCACATTATTTTTATTGCAAATTATTTGTTTATTATTTAACAAAGAGTTATAATTATCTGTGAGTTCAATATGATTCTAACAGATGACGGTGTAAGGTAATTGGTTTATTATTTAACAAAGAGAGATCCAGGTGGCTGTGCTTTTCGTTGCAACCGCAAATTTCAATTGAATTAAGTGTTAAATTAATAATAAAATCGTGAATTACAAATATTGATTATTTCATAATTTAAGTGTGTTCAGTGTTTATTTTATTTTCAATATATTGATAATAATATTAATTTTGTGTGTAAGTATTAGTTTTAAGTAATCTGGCTGAAAGATAGCAACTTAATTTAAATTTAACTGGACCGAGAAGGGACATTGAACAATATGGCGAATCAGTTCTAGAGACATTGAATGATAATATATCAAGTGAATTTCTGCAAATTGGTATAGGCCTATGTGATATAAATCTTACATTTAAGAAGAATGTCAATTTAAAAACATATGAAGGTCCTAAGGAACGGAATAACAGAACTGTAAGTAAGTCTGTTAGTTATAATAATATGCCTAATATTACAGAAACAATCTCCATGCCTCAATTAAATGAAAAACAAGATGACTATAATATATCACAACATGATATTACTATACAGAGACTTCTTGATGATGATGAGAATCCAAACTGCCAACAAGTTCGTAGAAAAAAACGAAAGTATAATGAAATCAGCAAGCCTCCTCAAAATATTTCATCAATAAATGTATATAATCCTTATGATACACTTATGGATGATACTGAGAATGCAGACAACATAAATTCATCTCAATCAACAGAACCACTCCCACATAAACCACCAGCCATATTTATACCGGGTGTAGTTAATGTACCAGAACTAAAAAATTGTGTAAAACAAAAACTTTCTGATTTAGATTTCTCACTTAGTTTACTACAACATAATTTAACGTATACCTTAGCCACAGCAACGCGTGGTCGGGACTTCTATATATATATATATATATATATAAAACAAAGTCGGATTAGTTACACTATTTATAACTCAAGAACAGCTGGACCGATTTTTATGATCTTTGATTTGTTGGATTTGTTTCCGCCCCGAATAGCAGATAACTATTAAAACATCGGAAAAATTAACGTAAAAATATTTAAAGGCAATACGACGTTTGCCAGGCCAGTTAGTATATATATATATATTTCAATCTAAAGACTAACATATTATTAGTTCCTAATAAATATTTCATGGTGCTATATTATTATCAGTATTTATTAGTATACCCCTGTCTCTCTTCTCATTCATTAATCCTTTGAGCCATGATTTATTTTCTTTCTTATGTATTGTATTAACTGGATATCATTATTAGAATAGATGATAAACAGTCAGAATGATAGTTCCTTCAAAATTACAGATAAGCAGCACCACTGTACAAAAGATCTCTTGGTAATATTGCTAATGTGGAAATGAAAACAACGTGGTACCCACTTAGACTCAAAGGGTTAACTAGCTATAGTATTTTATTTAATCCAAATAAAGTATTAGGCAGCTCCGTGATACAAGTGGTTAGACGCTCGCCTCTCACTGCTGAAGTCCCAAGACCGAGTCTCAGTCACTCCATGTGGGTTTCGTGGTGGAAGTAAATATTATGAGGTTATATCATTAATAGTGAGTGGAGAACATATTTTTAACGACTCGCCTCATATAATTTCAAATTTCTTTGATACCGGCAGTTTCAGACAATATCTTGTCCCTCTTCAGTCATGGCTTCCTCAACAACCAGAGAATTTCATCAATGGAAGCCATGACTGAAGAGGGACAAGATATTGTCTGAAACTGCCGGTATCAAAGAAATTTAAAATTATATGAGGTGAGTCGTTAAAAATATGTTCTCCACTCACTATTCTTTCATCATATTTATATACTGAAATAAGATGTTAAGATTATTTGAAAATTGGTTTTAAAAGGTCAATTTTTTGCACCATGTTAAAGTAGTAAATCAATAGATTGTAATTAATTGCACTGATTCTGCATATATTTTTATTAAAATTGTTTTAAACAAAATATCAAGATATCTTAAAGCTATAATATAATGTACTAAAATATTTCATTCTATAAAAACACTGGAATATGTTCACATATTAATTTTTTGTTTAACAATTATAAAAGCATATTTCAAAAGAACATTTTTAATGTTACTCATAAACTGTTAATTTACTTTTTTGTTTATCAGTTAAGAAAGCATATTTCAAAAGAACATTTTTAATGTTGGGTAAATCATATTTAAAGAGAAAAATTATACGCTCAGACCGGGACTTGAACCCGGGACCCTTGGTTTTCTAGTCCAAGTGCTCTACCATTTGAGCTACCTGAGCAAGTATATAGAGAAAGATTTGCGTTTAGATCGGTACTTGCTCACGTAGCTCAAATGGTAGAGCACTTGGACTAGAAAACCAAGGGTCCCGGGTTCAAGTCCCGGTCTGAGCGTATAATTTTTCTCTTTAAATATGATTTATCCATCATTGAGATGTATGAAATTAATAATAAAAACATTTTTAATGTTACTCATAAACTGTTACTTTACTTTTTTGCTTAACAGTTAAGAAAGCATATTTCAAAAGAACATTTTTAATGTTACTCATAAACTGTTAATTTACTTTTTCACTTAACAATTAAAAAAGCATATTTCAAAAGAACATTTTTAATGTTACTCATAAACTGTTAATTTACTTTTTGTTTATCAGTTAAGAAAGCATATTTCAAAAGAACATTTTTAATGTTACTCATAAACTGTTAATTTACTTTTTCACTTAACAATTAAAAAAGCATATTTCAAAAGAACATTTTTAATGTTACTCATAAACTGTTAATTTACTTTTTGTTTATCAGTTAAGAAAGCATATTTCAAAAGAACATTTTTAATGTTACTCATAAACTGTTAATTTACTCATAAACTGTTAATTTACTTTTTGTTTATCAGTTAAGAAAGCATATTTCAAAAGAACATTTTTAATGTTACTCATAAACTATTACTTTACTTTTTTGCTTAACAGTTAAGAAAGCATATTTCAAAAGAACATTTTTAATGTTACTCATAAACTGTTAATTTACTTTTTGTTTATCAGTTAAGAAAGCATATTTCAAAAGAACATTTTTAGTGTTACTCATAAACTATTACTTTACTTTTTTGCTTAACAGTTAAGAAAGCATATTTCAAAAGAACATTTTTAATGTTACTCATAAACTGTTAATTTACTTTTTGTTTATCAGTTAAGAAAGCATATTTCAAAAGAACATTTTTAATGTTACTCATAAACTATTACTTTACTTTTTTGCTTAACAGTTAAGAAAGCATATTTCAAAAGAACATTTTTAATGTTACTCATAAACTGTTAATTTACTTTTTGTTTATCAGTTAAGAAAGCATATTTCAAAAGAACATTTTTAATGTTACTCATAAACTATTACTTTACTTTTTTGCTTAACAGTTAAGAAAGCATATTTCAAAAGAACATTTTTAATGTTACTCATAAACTGTTAATTTACTTTTTCACTTAACAATTAAAAAAGCATATTTCAAAAGAACATTTTTAATGTTACTCATAAATTGTTAATTTACTTTTTCACTTAACAATTAAAAAAGCATATTTCAAAAGAACATTTTTAATGTTACTCATAAACTGTTAATTTACTTTTTGTTTATCAGTTAAGAAAGCATATTTCAAAAGAACATTTTTAATGTTACTCATAAACTATTACTTTACTTTTTTGCTTAACAGTTAAGAAAGCATATTTCAAAAGAACATTTTTAATGTTACTCATAAACTGTTAATTTACCTAAGGTATTCCTCTTTATAAATGTAAATATGTATCTGAAAAAAAAAACATATAATTATATTATTCACCTGTTTGCTCCAGTATGCATCTGAAAAAATCATTGTATAATAATTATAATTATAATAGGGCAGTAACATGGCACATTCTGTTAAGAAATGTCATTTATTACAATGGTAGCAAATAAATGTATTGAAATATCTATAAAATAATTTGTAAGTGCGCCAGTGATGAGTTAAAACATATAGACACACAATGTATAACAACAATACTGCACAATTAGTATTATAATTTTTTGAAACATTAAAATCTTTATATCTCAGAAAGAACAATATGTGGCTTATCATGTTATTGCCCTAAGTCCTTCAATTACATTTGCTCCAATTTTAAATGTATTTCATTCCGTTTCAAAAATCATATAATTATAATCAAGTTGTACTTTTTTTCATTTTTGGATACACTAAATTAATAAAAATGATACTATAGCACATAACAAACTGGTAGAAGGCAAACCACATTTCTCTACTAGTTGTAAAACTAAAAAAAAAAAAAAAAAACTCCAAGCGCAACAGGCCTAGAAGGCCCTTCGCTGACCAGTTGGCTGCTGGTCTCAAATCTACATGTGTTAATCACAGAGGTAGACGATCATCTAGCCAGTGTAGGGGTGACATGTGGTCAGCATGTCGGATCCCCCAGCCGTTATAGCTGGTATTCTTAACCTGGAGTCGCTACATATTGTACCTACCCAAATGCCTCACGATGCTAGGTGGGCACCGGTCCCATACTGGCCGAAATACCATGAGAAAAATTTCTTCCCCCTGGAGATTCGAACCAGTGCAAGTCCCGTAGTTCTGCACCAAACCTGAGTTTCTTTTGTTTAATCAGACTGGCTTTTGATTCAATTAAATGTTTTTCGGACCAACTCAAGGTTTGGGAAAAGATCCACATTCAGAAAAACAAAGGAAAACTTATGAACTTCAAAATTCCCGCAAATTTTGACCTGATCCAGAGGTTCATCGGTCCAGCAATAGAGGGAAGAAGAAAAGTTTCTTCCGATTGACATAACATCAGTCGCCAAGAAAGTACTGAAGATGAGACCGTTGTGGTCTCGAAATTGCGATCTACTTAGAAGATTTATATGAGGAGAGGTAAGAAACATTTAATTTCACCAGGTCTGTATTTCCTCACAACAATATAGATAGATATGAATGAGTAATTTTTTATATCTTACCTCATAGTTTATGTTTTCTTAATTTTCCAATGAAAATCTGGTAGTCAAAATGTCGGCTTAAAATGGGAGGGATGTTTCCTCTTGAAAACTTCAGTTCCCGTGTTTAAGAAAACATAAACTATGAGGGAAGATATAAAATATGAATTAAGAACCTCATAATGTTATTTCCCATATTTAACTATGAATAGATAGCACATAATTAGCAGTAAATGAACTCACCAATAATCATGCCGATTCATTTGCAATGCCACATATCTGATTGTAATGCTCCGGAGTTGAGAGGCTCTCCAGAAGGAAATTAGCAAGATCACACCTTGCTATTACTCTACCAGGCATTGAATCATGGCTTACAGTATACTTTGAACTTGGTTCATCTGAAAGCACAAGAATAGGAACACTTTTCTCAAACTTGTGTGTGTTGCAATCTGATCCTATGCATTTTCAATTAACATTTTCATGAAGAGAGTCATGTCCTGCGCTGTAGCCGAGAGGTTAAGGCAAAAATCCTTAGCGCAGAGCTATGGGATTTGAGCTGGTTCGAGTCCCCATGTGAGAAGACATTTTTTCATGGAATTTCAGCCAGTATGGGACCGGTGCCCACCCAGCATCATGAGGCATTTGGGTAGCTACAATAAGTAGCGACTCCAGGTTGAGAATACCAGCTATAACGGCTGGGGGATCCGACATGCTGACCACATGTCACCCCTACACTGGCTAGATGATCGTCTATCTCTGTGATTAACACATGTGGAAGTGAGGCCAGCAGCCGGCTGATAGGCCAAGAGCCTTCTAGGTCTGTCGTGCCATGGAGTTCTTAGTTTTTTATTAAGAGAATCATATTACAGAGTTTTCCCCCTTGTTAGTGTCATAGAATCTACAAGTAAAGAAATGGTTTTTCACAGAAACATTTAACATTAATATTTTATTTTAGGAAGTGATATTTTGAGGTTATTTTAATTAAATTATTTTTAGTCTGATCATGTTACCTCAATATTAATGTTGATTTGTTTTTGAACATGTTTTGATTATATCATAATCATCATCAGCATCTTGCCCAGACTGGTTAGATTTATGTTGCACACTCTGGATGTCGATGTTGGCTCCATCCTGTGGTTGGCCAAAGAACCTCCAAACAAGGTCACGCTCCGTCGGTATTTAAAAATTCATAACTCTGTTTCTGTTCTTTTGAATATAGATTTTTTCCCAAATAGTCAGCTCTTTTGTATTTTCTAACTGTTTTAATAATTTAGTGTCTGAATTTATATTATGTTTTTCAGACCAAACATGAGCAGCAACTGCAGATTTTTCTATTTCCCCATTTTTAATATTTCTTATGTGTTCTTTTGGTTCTAATTTTTAGGTTTCTTTTTGTTTTTCCTATATATATCTTTTCACAACCCATACATTCAATTTCATAGATTCCTGATTTTTATCTTTATCAGTTTTTTCATTTTTGTTGGTTTTTATTAGTTTATTTAAACTGAAGTTATTTTTTGGTGCTAATTTAATATTAAACTTCTCAAATATCTTTTGGAATTTATTGTGTACCCAAGGGCGATATGTGAATTTCCTATATTTTTTCATAGGTGGTTCTTCTTTTTCAAGAGTACTTCTGTTTATCATTTTTTGTTTCTTATACTTTTCTATCCTTTTGTGTACCATTTTTTCATCAAACCCGTTTTCTCTTGCTACTTTGATTATGTGTTTTTTTTTCTCCTGTTTAAAATCTTCTTCGTTTAAAGGTAAGTTTACCAATCTATGAGTTAAACTATTAAAGGCTGCTAATTTATGTCCAATTGGATTGAACCCTGTTGATTTAATAAAATTTTCCATATGTGCTTCTTTCCTATAAATCCCAAATTCAATTTTTCTTCGTTTCTGACCAATTTAAGATCCAAAAAAAAAAACAAATCAACATTAATATTGAGGTAAGATGACCAGACTAAAAATAATTTAATTTAACATTAAGTTTAACTTAATTTTCAGTCCCCATCTACCCAATTGTCCACCGCTGTGGTCTCGAGGTAGCGTGCTGCCTTGTCACACAGCAGGCCCGGGGTTCGATCCCCGGTCGGGGCAGTTTTTCTGGGTGAGGTTTTTATCAGAGTTTTTCCTCACCTGTAAGACAAATGTCAGGAATACTTTAAGGCCCAAACGGTCCCCGAAATCATATGGCCATCATCATCATTCTTAACCGGTGTGGAAAGCAACGGGTAGCTACCACACCTACAATTCCCTAGTAAAGCTGCAAGCATAGCATGAAAATGCTATGATTGCAGTGAAGGATCTGCCTTTGGGCAGAATTACTATGGATGGATGGATCTACCCAATTATATAATTCTGAATTCCATTCCCATAATACTGCTGCCAAGGTTAGAAAATGTGTCAACTTTTTTTAATGGAATTCCATCTAAATTAATATTTGTAGGCGTCTGGTCTCTTCTGATTTTTAGAGCTGTCATTTAGTTCCTGTTTGTTTTAAGGCCATATTGTTTACTTATATTAAGCTGTGTTTAAATAATCTTCCAATTCTATTTTATTGTTTGCCCAAATCATTAGATCATCTGTATAAACAAATACCTCTGTATCATCAATTTCCTGTTTCATTTTAAACTTATGTCTTTCAATATTATGTGAAACATAGTGTAGATAACAAGCTGCAAGAAAAACATGTAGAAGATTCCCTAAAACTATTAAATTTACAGAGTACAAACATTAAATTCACCAAAGAAATAGAAGACAATAAACAAATATCTTTTCTGGATCTTAAATTGGTCAGAAACGAAGAAAAAAGAAAAATTGAATTCAGGATTCATAGGAAAGAAACTCATACGGGAAATTTTATAAAATCAACAGGGTTCAATCCAATTGGACATAAATTAGCAGCATTTAATAGTTTAACTCATAGATTGGTAAACTTACCCTTAAACGAAGAAGATTTCAAACATGAGAAAAAACACATAATCAAAGTAGCAAGAGAAAATGGGTTTGATGAAAAAATGGTACATAAAAGGATAGGAAAGTATAAAAAACAAAAAATGATAAACAGAAGTAATCTTGAAAAAGAAGAACCACCTATGAAAAAATATAAGAAATTCACATATCACCCCTGGGTACATAATAAATTTCAAAATATATTTGAGAAGTTTAATATTAAATTAGCACCAAAAAATAACTACAGTTTAAATAAACTAATAAAAACCAACGAAGAAATGAATGAAGAACACCTACAAACCTGTGAAGTATTACCTGTTGGATCCACAATAGAAAAATATTGGAGAGCAAGAACGCTAATGGCTTCGGTGCCAAGGCCCAGCATTTGAAAACAACAACAACATAAAAACCAACAAAAATGAAAAAACTGATAAAAATAAAAAGTCAGGAATATATCAAATTGAATGCATGGGTTGTGAAAAGATATATATAGGGAAAACAAAAAGAAACCTAAAAATTAGAACCAAAGAACACATAAGAAATATTAAAAATGGAGAAATTGAAAAATCTGCAGTTGCTGCTCATGTTTGGTCTGAAAAACATAATATAAATTCAGACACTAAATTATTAAAACAGTTATAAAATACAAACGAGCTGACTATTTGGGAAAAAATTTATATTCAGAAGAACAGAAACAGAGTTATGAATTTTGATATTCCGATGGAGGGTGACCTTGTTTGGAGGTTCTTTGGCCAACCACAGGATGGAGCTGACATCGACTTTCAGGTGGTGCAACATAATGCAACATAAATAAAACCATATTTAATTTTAGGAAGTTATATTTTGAGGTTATTTTAATTATATTATTTTTGGTCTGGACATCTTACCTCAATATTAATGTTGATTTGTTCTTGGACATGTTTCAAAACAATTCTCTGTTTTATCTTCAGCTTTCCCAGACTGGTTTTATTTATGTTGCATTATGTTGCACCACCTGGATGTCGATGTCAGCTCCATCCTGTGGTTGGCCAAAGAACATCCAAACAAGGTCACCCTCCATCGGAATGTCAAAATTCATAACTCTTGTTTTTGTTCTTCTGAATATAAATTTTTTTCCCAAATAGTCAGCTCTTTTGTATTTTCTAACTGTTTTAATAATTTAGTGTCTGAATTTATATTATGTTTTTCAGACCAAACATGAGCAGCAACTGCAGATTTTTCAATTTCTCCATTTTTAATATTTCTTATGTGTTCTTTGGTTCTAATTTTTAGGTTTCTTTTTGTTTTCCCTATATATATCTTTTCACAACCCATGCATTCAATTTGATATATTCCAGACTTTTTACTTTTATCAGTTTTTTCATTTTTGTTGGTTTTTTATTAGTTTATTTAAACTGTAGTTATTTTTTGGTGCTAATTTAATATTAAACTTCTCAAATATATTTTGAAATTTATTATGTACCCAGGGGTGATATGTGAATTTCTTATATTTTTTCATAGGTGCTTTCTTCTTTTTTCAAGATTACTTCTGTTTATCATTTTTTGTTTTTTATACTTTTTCTATCCTTTTATGTACCATTTTTTCATCAAACCCATTTTCTCTTGCTACTTTGATTATGTGTTTTTTCTCATGTTTGAAATCTTCTTCGTTTAAGGGTAAGTTTACCAATCTATGAGTTAAACTATTAAATGCTGCTAATTTATGTCCAATTGGATTGAACCCTGTTGATTTTATAAAATTTTCCGTATGAGTTTCTTTCCTATGAATCCTGAATTCAATTTTTCTTTTTTCTTCGTTTCTGACCAAATTAAGATCCAAAAAAGGTATTTGTTTATTGTCTTCTATTTCTTTGGTGAATTTAATGTTTGTACTCTGTAAATTTAATAGTTTTAGGGAATCTTCTACATGTTTTTCTTTAACAATACAAATTATATCATCAACATATCTACTCCAAAATTTAAACATTGGGGGATGTGCTTTAGTGATTTTACATTCAGAATCGCTCATAAATAAATTTGCCAGGAAAGGTGATAATGGGTTTCCCATTTGAGAGCCCTGATTTTTGTCTATAGAAACTCCCATTGAATGTAAAAAAACATTTGGTCAATGCATAACTCAGTTAATTTCAAATAATCTTCTTTGATCTCTCTGTCTATGTTGTTTTTTCTTAACCAATTGTTCAATATCTCCAAAGTTTTTTGTTTCGGTACATTTGTGAATAGTGAAACTACATCAAACGAAACCAACCTATCTGTGGGTTCAATTTCCACTTTTTCTAATTTCTTAACTAATTCCAATGAATTTTCAATCTGCAGACTTTCAAAATTATTAATTCTTTTAAATTGATTATTCAGCCATTTCGAAATTTTGTAGGTTGGTGATCCAATATTGTTAATTATTGGCCTCATTTTGTTTCCCGGTTTGTGAATTTTTGGAAGTCCATGTATATTAGGGTTTCTTGGGATGCTTACTTTTAATTGAAATTTTTCTTTCTTGGATAGAATTTTAACAATGGGAAACCCATTATCACCTTTCCTGGCAAATTTATTTATGAGCGATTTTGAATGTAAAATCACTAAAGCACATCCCACAATGTTTAAATTTTGGAGTAGATATGTTGATGATATAATTTGTATTGTTAAAGAAAAACATGTAGAAGATTCCCTAAAACTATTAAATTTACAGAGTACAAACATTAAATTCACCAAAGAAATAGAAGACAATAAACAAATACCTTTTTTGGATCTTAAATTGGTCAGAAACGAAGAAAAAAGAAAAATTGAATTCAGGATTCATAGGAAAGAAACTCATACGGAAAATTTTATAAAATCAACAGGGTTCAATCCAATTGGACATAAATTAGCAGCATTTAATAGTTTAACTCATAGATTGGTAAACTTACCCTTAAACGAAGAAGATTTCAAACATGAGAAAAACACATAATCAAAGTAGCAAAGAGAAAATGGGTTTGATGAAAAAATGGTACATAAAAGGATAGAAAAGTATAAAAAACAAAAAATGATAAACAGAAGTAATCTTGAAAAAGAAGAACCACCTATGAAAAAATATAGGAAATTCACATATCACCCCTGGGTACATAATAAATTTCAAAATATATTTGAGAAGTTTAATATTAAATTAGCACCAAAAAATAACTACAGTTTAAATAAACTAATAAAAACAACAAAAATGAAAAAACTGATAAAAATAAAAAGTCAGGAATATATCAAATTGAATGCATGGGTTGTGAAAAGATATATAGGGAAAACAAAAAGAAACCTAAAAATTAGAACCAAAGAACACATAAGAAATATTAAAAATGGAGAAATTGAAAAATCTGCAGTTGCTGCTCATGTTTGGTCTGAAAAACATAATATAAATTCAGACACTAAATTATTAAAACAGTTATAAAATACAAACGAGCTGACTATTTGGGAAAAAATTTATATTCAGAAGAACAGAAACAGAGTTATGAATTTTGATATTCCGATGGAGGGTGACCTTGTTTGGAGGTTCTTTGGCCAACCACAGGATGGAGCTGACATCGACATCCAGGTGGTGCAACATAATGCAACATAAATAAAACCAGTCTGGGAAAGCTGAAGATAAAACAGAGAATTGTTTTGAAACATGTCCAAGAACAAATCAACATTAATATTGAGGTAAGATGTCCAGACCAAAAATAATATAAATAAATAAAACCAGTCTGGGAAAGCTGACGATAAAACAGAATTGTTTTGAAACATGTCCAAGAACAAATCAACATTAATATTGAGGTAAGATGTCCAGACCAAAAATAATATAATTAAAATAACCTCAAAATATAACTTCCTAAAATTAAATATTAAGCTGCATTGTTATATCCTACTTTTGTTTATAAACCAAAGTCAAACCCATCACTAGGGCAAGGCAATTAATGATTTTGCATCTTTTTCTTATGAAGGTCGAAACATTGCTTGCATATATATGAAAATGTACAGCATTAAAAAACGGATTAAATAAAAGCAATTTGTTAGGGTATTTTTTGCATTTTCTTAACTCTTTTAGGGATTGGTCATTTTTTGGCAATTTTTAGGTCATTTTGAGCATTTTTTACACTTTTCCGAAAGGCTGTAACATTATTTGTATTTGATTTAAGAGTTTTATTATAATTCAGTATTTTTCCTTGTCAATACAAGTTCTTGGAATTAAGTAGTTGTTTTGCTAACTACTACCCCTATTTTTCAAGGTATGTGCATAATGAACTTGCCCACTTCTAGGAATTTTATTCAATTTCTTAGAGCTTATGCTACCTTCTACCCTTATTCTGATTGTTAACTGCAATTCAAAATTGCTGTAAATGTGCACTGTGTAATTGAAATGGATTTTCTGCAATAAAAGGTACTGTGATAATGTATTTTTTAAATACTTTTCTTTTAATATTTTGATGTTAAGTTAAATTTTATGTAATTCAGTAATCAAGTGAGTACTTAATATAATAAATAGTATTTTTATTGGTATTTTTTTTATTTTATTGGTCATTTTTTGCATTTTTTAGTTCATAAATGCATTTTTTTTACCAATTTATAGGTCGTTAAATGTCTTGTCCTACCCATCACCAATAACAAATAAAATATACCTGTAAAGTGTGGTGGGAGAATGGCAACCCATTTCAGGCCTTTACTTGCTTTCAAAACATCCAACATTCTTCGATGATCATCAGTTACATCTTTAAATCGGGCAGGAACTTTCTCAGGCTCGTAGAACAAGAATGCTGCAATTAAATTAATTTAAATACACTTTACTTCTATTATATAAATTCATTTATTTAGCACATCAGAGGCTAAATTACTTTGACAACCACCAACAAAAAATATATATCTGTTTTAATGTTATAATTTAAATTAACGCTTTTCAGAATTGGAATTGTTTAATTTTAGAAAGAAAAATTGGCTGTGGTACGTTTTATGGCGGACACAATTCTACACTTACATCCTTATGCCACTGATGCACTAAACACTTGTAAACACGTTTCGTACTATTTTAAACATTTTGGAACCATTTTATAAACATTTCTTACGATTATTAAATATTTATATGAGCAGAACAAGAATACCACAACAGATCTTAAATTACCAGCCACCAGGCAAGAGATCTTTGGGCAGACCCATCCTCAGACCCTTGGATTGAGACCGTAACAGACCACTAGGTCTATCACATGAAAGGAAGAAGAAGAAGAAGAAGATTAAATATTTATAAATTATGCAAAATTTGTGCATCGGGTTCTATAGACGCGGAAATGCTTCATGTAACATGTTGTAGTGTGCCTTGGATATCTGCTTTTCCAAAGACAAATATAGCACAGAAACTACTTACTTATTTTAGGAATTCTCACTATGAGATATATTCATTAAGGTAGAATTTTTTATCACTTACCTCATTATGTTCTTCTTATTTGACTATAAACTAGTTTCGGAAGATAGTTTCTGTTCCATCCTCAGTATCATCACGACCGTTGTTCTGTCGTCTTGAAGAGCCTAACCAGTTGCCAAGAAAGTACTGAAGATGAGACCATTGTGGTCTCGAAATCGCGATCTACTTAGAAAATTTATATGAGGAGAGGTAAGAAACATTTAATTTCACCATAAATTAAACCTCATAGTGATTAATTCCTATAAAAGTTAAATCAGACTCTTAGCTGCAGTGAAAGCAACTGATCTATGGTGGACTCCAGAAAAAGTATCTGGTTCTCCAGGTTGGGGGTTGATGCTATGGGCCAGCTCCTCATACATTGTAAAAAAATAATGCTAAAAGACAAAAATATATATATATAAAGATTATATGTTACCTCAGTCCACTGCTGTGGTCTCGAGGTAGCGTGCTGCCTTGTCAAGCAGTGGGCCCAGGTTTGATTCCCGGTCAGGACAGGCTCCTGGGTGAAGTTTTTTTCGGGATTTTTCCTCACCTGTAAGAAAAATGTCAACAAGCTTAGGGCCCAACAGTTCCCTGAAAATCATCCAGCCATCATCATCATTATCCTTCACAGGTGTGGAAAGCAACAGGAAGCTACCATACCTATAATTTCCTAGTAAAGCTGCAAAGCATAGCATGAAAATGCTATGATTGCAGTGAAAGACCTGCCCTCAGGCAGAATTACTATGGAGGGTGATGGATGATACCTGATATACAGACAGACACGTGTTCCAATCCTTTTTCTTCCATGGCTGATACAATATTTTTCATTCCATCTGACATTGCTGTGGTGGGACCTGCAAAAAAAAAAAAAAAACACCATAAGCATACTAACACACACTGCACTATTGAACCTATAGGTTCATGGCCACATGGACTTAAGCTCTTCATACATCCCTTCTTAAGCTAAGGCAATTGCATATTTGGCACATTGCTCTTCATCCCATAATTGAATGGGCTCAAAAATGAAGTAAGTTGATTCTAGTAGAAGAACATGTGCTCTTTCCAATGGAATTAAAGAAAACAACATTTGAGATGACATAATTCACATTATTTGAGCTTGAACATAGATCACTTTTAACAGATGGCTCCAGCTTACCAAATGATGGTGGCACTGGTGCTGGTGCAGTATGTCCACTTTTTTCCTTTTATCGTAAACTAAACACAAATTCAACAAACTTTGATGGTGAAATTCTAGCCATTTTCTTAAGTTTACAAAATCTTTTATATCACATCCAAAAATTTACAAAAGTTGTAATTCTATGTGACTCCAAAGCAGCCATTCTCGCTATAACACGAGACATAACATCCAAAAGCATCAAATTTATCGAATGTCACAAAATGATAAAACAGTTATCCCGTCTACATAAAAAAGTTGTACTTCAATGGATTCCGGCCCATTGTGGAGTGACAGGCAATGAAATAGCCGATTTTCTGGCCAAGAAGGGTAGCAAAATTGTTTCAAACCCAACTTCTACTCCAGTTTCCTTTCACTCTATCAAAAGAATTATCTCAAATAAATACATCAATAAACTTAGAGAAGAATACACCACCAAAAGATCTGGAAAGGAATGGAAAAATCTACATGCTTATGACATTACTACATTACAAAGAAAATCTGCAGTAGCAACATTCAGACTGCTAACAGGACATGACTGTCTGAATAAACACCTACACAGACTTGGCATAACAGATTCACCTAAATGCCCTTTTTGCAATTTAAATGAAGATATGGAAAGAAACCATCTCCTCTGTTGTCCAGCTTTTGTAGAAGAGACCAACCTTCCTGCTAAATATTGGAGTGCAAGAGAGCGAATGATTTTATTATCAAGTGCTCGACATTAGATACTAACCAACCACTCATGACTGAAGAAGGACATGATATTGTCTGAAACCGTCAGTATCAAAGAAATTTGAAATCATATGAGGTGAGTCGATAAAAATATGTTCTCCACTCATTATTAATGATATAACCTCATAATATTTAAATTAAAAATCCTTACCCCACTGGGACTTGAATACTTTTCATAATTCAACTTTTACATAGGCTACACATATTTATTGAGAAATGTTATTAATTACAAATTCTTACCTAGATCAGTACGGGTTCCCAACACAACTACAACTGCATCTTGTCCTTCTACTGCCTTCTGGACATCACTCAATTTTGTTACATCTCCTTGAATTACATGTACTTTGTCTCTGAGATTCTCAGGTAATGTGTTTATATCCCTCACTAATACTCTCACCTGAAATCCTAAGCATTATTTACAGTTAAATTTACAATTAAACGGTAATAACAACACTTTTATATGCAGATGATCAAGTAATTATAGCTATATGATGTTGATCACATCCTGAGGGAACTGGAAGAGGAATATAAGAAATGGATGAATTAATGAGTAATTTTTTACATCTTACCTCATAGTTTGTTTTCTTAAACATGGTAACTGCAGTTTTCAAGACAACCATCTCTCTCATTTTCAGCCAACATTATGACTACCAGATTTTCGTTGGAATCTCCATCTATAACATTGCCATCTGGTGTTGATTTGATGAACTTCGAGATCAGGTCCCATTCATCAGGAATTTTGAAATTTATGGATCTAAATTTGTTCTTCTGAATATATATCTTCTCCCAAACTGTCAATTCGAAAGGTTTTTCCAAATTTTTTAAAAGTTTGGCCTCTTTTTCAATTTTATGACTCTCCAACAAACTATGAGCTGCAATGGCTGATTTTTCAATTTCACCATTTTTAATATTTCCAAAGTATTGTTCTATGGAGTATCCAAATTCCTTTTTTTGTTTTTCCTATGTATACTTTATTGCAGTCTGTACAACTAATTTGATAAATTGCAGATTTTTTACTATCTGGAGTGTTAAATTTCTTATTGGTTATTAATAGATTACCAAGGCTAAATTTATTTATTGGTGCCAATGTAATATTGAATATCTTGAAGTTTTTTAAAAATTTGTTGTGTATTTCAGGATGATAAATACTTTTCTTAAATTGTTTTCCTTTCTTTGAATCAGATTGTAGGGTGGTGAATTCTTTTAATCTTTTTTGTTGTCTGAATTTCTTTAATTTAATCAGACAGTAAAAAATCTGGATAAATCAAATTAGTGGTAGAGACTGCAATAAAGTATACATAGGGGAAAAAAAAGAAGGAATTTGGACACTTGCATAAAGGAACACTTTGGAAATATTAAAAATGGTGAAATTGAAAAACAACTATTGCAGCATACAGTTTGTTGGAGAGTCATTCAATTGGAAAAGAGGCCAAACTTTTAAAACATTTGGAAAAACCTTTAGAATTGACAGTTTGGGAGAAGATATATATCGTCGCTTAAAAAACAATACCGTGTAACTGACCCTTTTGGTGAAATTTACATTTTTATACTGTTAGCATCACTGAAGAAGTGCGCTCAGTTCTAACATAGATTGGGATGCAATTTTGTACCATGACCTTGCTAAACTTATAGATACAATGGTTTCAATGCATAGGTACTAAGGGGAAAAGTAAACAGTTTTTTTTCTCGTGTAAAATGTTCATTTTGTTAGTTATGCGGTATTGTTTCTTAAGCGACGATATTCAGAAGAACAAATTTAGATCCATGAATTTTGAAATTCCTGATGAACAGGACCTGATCTAGAAGTTCATCAAATCAACACCAGATGGTAACGTTACTGATGGAGATTCCAATGAAAATCTGGCAGTCATAATGTCGGTTGAAAATGAGAGAGATGGTTCTCTTGAAAACTGCAGTTACCATGTTTAAGAAAACAAACTATGAGGTAAGATGTAAAAATGGCCAAGAATGATTTTGTTATATAAACAATTTTGGGTGTTTATGTATTTTCATCTGCTGATTCTAAAAATAAAATCAGAAATTTTCCATTATTCACCATTTTTTTGAAATTTTGAAAATAATTTTTTCCCCTGTTTTATTAGCAATTGTGGTAAATAACATGGTGATGAGGAGTAGTATGTTAGATTTATATTTCATTTCATCGTGTCAACAATTTAAGAATAAGAATAAATTTTATTTACAAATAAATGTTATACACAGTATTGACACCCGAATGAGCAAGTACTTGTGCTCGGGCACAGTTCAGTTACATGAATAATACAAATAGAATATATACATTTAAAGTTAGGGCCAGTTTCATTTTTATGTAAATTGACACGTACAAATAAAAAAAATATATATATAATAATAAGGTTGAAAGGATGGAATCTACTGCAGGCTGACACCAAAGTAAGTTTTTTTCGCCAATGCAAAAAGAAATTTGAGCATTTTTTTCTAAAGAGAAGGACCTAGTTTTCTGCAATGGTGTTGAGAATTTGTTCCAGTCACTGGGTGTTGAGGATAAATATGAGGATTGGCATTTGTTCATAGACTCCTCGAAAACAAGTTTGAAAAGAGTGTTACTACTTAATGGAAACATATATCCATCCATTCCTTCAGCTCATGAAGTTGGTTTGAAGGAAAATTATGAGAATATGAAACTCTTACTATCTGCTATGAAGTATGACAATTTTTCTTGGCAGATATACGGGGATTTGAAAGTTATAACAATCTTACTTGGGTTACAGTTTGGCTACATTAAATTTTGTTGCTTCTTGTGCAAGTGGAATAGCAGAGATAAATGTAATCATTAGCCTATATTAAAATAACTGGCCAAGAGAGAGTCACTCAATCCAGGAAATGAAAATGTTCTTCACCAACCACTTGTTCCGATTGCCGATTGAGGGTAAAACCGGATATTTATCCCCATATAAAAATAATAAGGGTTTTTGTTTTGTTTATAATTATATTTATTTATATGAAGAATGGACATCAGATTGATTTATAGAATTCAAATTTTTTTATAAGTATATAAAAAAAAATAACTGGTCAATATAAACTGTTAATACAGTTAGATGTTTTTATAACTGATGCAGTATGTAAAATACTTCAAATATTCAAATTGATAATTTTTATAAAGAAATAAATGGGATTGGTGGAATTGGATAGAAGTTAACTTGAGAATACTCCTTCCTTTTCTGTTGGACCAATCAGACCATAGAGATTATAACTGAAATAACAAGATGGCTACAATACTTGAAGATGGTCGGTCATGTTCAGCGACTGCTCCTTAAAGAATAAGGAAATAATTGTTTATTTTATTGATGTTGGTTGAAAGAAATAGTGTTAAAAGTATGAAAGATTATATAGTGATATAATAGTCATCCATCTTGGTGAAAAACAGTTTCTAAGTGAAAATAATGAATAATAATGACTGGATTGACCGTTAGCATTCGTCATCCATTAAATACATAAAATGGTAATCTTCTAGAAGTGAAAAATATCAACCTAAGCCGGAATCTTTTGGAACTTTTAAATTACAAGATTCATCTTGACCAAAGTGAAAGTTTTAAATAAACTAACTTATCGTTCAACTGTTAATAAAGTGTTGTTATTTGTGTAAGAAACTTTTCCTCATTCCCCTGAAGAGAGTTATTAGTGCCGTGGCAGATTTAAAGTGATTTAAGTTATATCACAAATCTTCAACTTCGGATATCTCACCGAGAAACCCAACTTTAAATGTCTCCACAACGAGGGGCACAAAATTAAATACAGCTTCAAATGGCGCATCAACGAGGGCTCGAATGGGAATCGAACCAGGGACCTGTAAACCTGAATCGAACCAAGGACCACGAGAATGAGGAAAGTAATAAAAATCTTCAAAAGTGAGTACAGTTAAAATTTATATGTGAAAAGTGAATTAGTGATAATAACAATTAATGCTTTTAAGAAATAAGAAAATATTAAAATACCCAACAATGGCCAATAACGAAAATACAACTTGTAAAACTGTTAATATTGAAAACGAACAAATTAGTGAAGGCCAAGAAAATTTAATTTTGTGTAACAATGAAAATAATGAAACTAATGATACACCTCCTTGGGTAGCATTATTAATAAGTAAATTAGAGAAGAATAGTGCAGAATTAAAAGAAATTAGGAAAGACAATTCAAATCTCAGTAATAAATTAGAAAAGAATAGTGATGAATTAAAAGAAATTAGGAATGACAATTCAAATCTCAGTAATAAATTAGAAAAGAATAGTGATGAATTAAAAGAAATTAGGAATGACAATTCAAATCTCAGCAATAAAATTGATACAAATATTTCCAATCTTAGTAAAGAAATTAAAGAAAATAACTTAAAACTAGATGAAAATTAGAAAGCATTAGGTTAGAATGCAAACAAAACAATTCTAAACTGGAAAAGAGAATAGTAAATATAGCCAAAGATTGTAAAAATGAGATAGAAAAATGTAATGAAAAGATTGATGAAACTCATAATCAAATAGAAACATCTTTGATTGAGGTAAGGCAAAGTTGCCAAGATAAAATCGAAGAATTAGGAACTAAAGTCGAAGATAGACTAAAAATTTCCGAAGAAAGTGTTATCTTAGGTAATGAAGAACTTCAATCAAAGATAACAAATGAAGTAATTATTATAAAAGAACAAGTTGAAGGATGGATAACTAAGATTGTTGAACTTGAAAACAAATATGTGTCAAAAACTAGTGAAAAGGAGATTGAGGTTATGTCAGGACATTCTAGTAATGTTAATAATGATCCTCCTTCTAGTAGTAGTAGTAAAAATGTATGTAAAATTCCTGCTAATCTTTTAGGGGAAATTAACTTACCTAATTTTGGTGATACTGTAGGCCAAAGCCCTACTGATTTCATTAGGGAAATTGAAGAATACTTCGAAATCAAAGGAATAGAAGACAAGTTCAGAATGTTCTTCATAAGAAAAAGTTTAAAAGACAATGCAGAGTCTTGGTTTAAGATAGCTTGCCATGATTCAATGACTTATCAAACATTTAAAAATGCTTTCTTAGGTTACTACTGGGGACCAGAAAGACAAAACAAACTTAGGTTAGACCTAACTAGTGGAAAATTCTCCAACAATGGTAAACAAGGTTATCTTAATTATTTCTTGGAGAAGGCAAAAATGGCATCATTGTTACAGCCTCCAATAGATGAGAGAACTTTAATTTCTATGTTATCGCATCACTTCCCAGATGAGATTAGATATCATTTGATAGTAGCCAGACCACAAAATGTTTCTGAAATGTTAGAGTTGTTAGCTCTACTAGAGAATAAAAGAGAAGTAGATAAATGTAGTAAAAGAAATTTATTTGGGGAAGGGGCAGAGCCCTATAATAAGAAAGGTAATTTTGTAACTAAAAGAAATGATGAATATCATAATGAGAATAGAGAAAGAAGTTTCAAACAGGGCAACAATAATAATAGGTTTGTTCAAAATAGAAACAGCCCAAATAAAAATAGGATGACTAATAATTATAGTAACAATAACCAGAATGGATGGTTCAAACGTAATGAAAATAGGAATGACAGACAAATTAATTATATGGATGTTAACAGAGTAGGAGAAAATAGAAATAGGTATTGGACTTCTCCCTGTAGAGGTAAAAGAAGAAGGAATGCCTATGGTAATGAAAATAAAGGGTATTTCCAACGACAACAAAATTGTCAAATTAATGAAACTAGTGATAGGACAGAGCAAAATAGAATAGACTCTGTAACTATTCACAACCAAAGTCAAGATATACCTAGTAATGAAAATGACCACGAAGTAAATCACAGGATACCTCATGCTTTAAACGCATAGAAGGTACATTAAAGACTCCGCAATGTACCTCAATCGTTATGAACTTAGGGGTCCAAAATAGATGCTTTGATAGGTTTCAAAATTTAGAAATTGTACCAGCAAATATGAGAGGAGATAGTAAGTTATGTACCTCAAGACAGCGAGATAGCATAATATTGAATAATCATTTGAATATTTCTAAGAATCAGGATACTATGCCTGTTACTAATAAAGAATTAAATGTCATAGGACGACCACCCAAAATTAAAGTAAATATTTTTAACAATGATGTTACTTGCATAGCGGATAGCGGCTGCTCAAACACAACAATAGATCAGAAATTTTATAATTTCTTAGTCAACAAAGGGAATAAGATAATGACTGTAAGAATATGTGGAGTGTATTGTACTCTTGCGATAGGCAAGAAGAAACTGCCAATTAAGCTACAGTGCCTTCTAGATTTACATATCGGAGGATATTACTTCAGTGCAATATGTTTAATTTCTCCATACTTGTCTTGTGATATGTTAATAGGCTGCGACCTGTTGGAGCAATATAATGCCATAATAAATTTTGAGTGTAAGAATATTTCCTTGTATAATGAAGATAATGTGAGAGTCGTCATCCCATTTGATAATGAATATGAGGAGAATAAGAATCTAAGTAAGAAGGAGAGTGACATTGCTGAAGAACACATTTTTATAGAGAATATTGTTGTTCACGAGGAGAGGGAATTGGTGAATGGCCGTGGATGCCAAATGCAAGATAATATTGCAGTTAATTGTACTTCCGACAAAAGTGTCGAGGGCGAAGAAAGCCTTACTAATGAAAATGGTTGTGCTGACGATTATGTCGCATGTAAATGTTGTGATTTAGAATGTGTCTCTTGCAATACTGAGTATGATGAAATTCCTCTATTATATTGTGTGAGTGACGAACTTGATAAAGACATCTGTGAAATGATAAAGGAAAAAGTCAAAGACACTCATGGCATAAACAATGAACAGAAAGGCATGTTGTATGACATCTTAATGAAAAATAAGAGTTCTTTTTCTTCGAAGCCAGGATTGTGCAACTGTTTTAAATATTCCTTTAAAGTGATGGAACATCCACCTATAAATATTAAAAGTAGACCCATCCCTATTGCTATCAGAGAGCAGGCAGATCAAATGATAGATGACATGTTAATGCAAGGAATAATACAGAAATCTGATTCTCCTTACGCCAACCATATTTGCTGGGTGCTAAAACCTAATGGCAAAATTCGCCTGTGTTTAGACAGTCGTAGGACTAATTCTTTCACTGTCCGGGATAATTATAGGCCCGAGACAATTGAAGCATCTATAGCAAATATGAAAACAGGTAGATTTATTAGTTCTATTGATTTAACTTCTTCATTTTGGCAGATAGAACTAGACCCCAAAGTTCGGCCCTATACAGCTTTTATACATAATGGAAAAGTATATGAATTTACCAGGTGTGCATTCGGTCTAAGAAATAGCGGAAGTGCGCTTCTTAGAGCCCTAGATATTGTACTATCTGATGATGTTAAAAGACATTGTACTAGATATGTTGACGATGCAATTATTATTGATAATGTTTTTGAGAATCATATATCTCATATTGATTTAATGTTGTCTCAATTAAAGAATAGTGGAATGACAGTCAGCCTAGAAAAGTCTGTGTTTGTTAGGTCGGAGGTTCAATTCCTAGGATATAGGATCTCTAATAAAGGGATTACTCCTGACCCAGACAAGGTTCAAGGAATCTTAGAAATTCCTTCACCAAAGAACATAAAACAACTTCGTAGATTTTTAGGAATCTTAAATTACTATTCGAAGTTTGTCATCAACTATGCCTCAGCGGTTAGTAAGCTGAGAGGGCTGCTGAAGAAAGATAGTAAATGGAGATGGACAGAGGACCATCAATCTACTTTTGAATATGTTAAGAAGTTATTTGCAAATAGTATTTCACTACAGAGACCAAAAATGGACAGAGAATTCCATTTATACACAGACGCGAGTAAAACTGGCCTCGGTGCTGTTTTAACTCAATTTGACGATGATGGGCAACAGTATGTTGTGTCGACAGCTTCGCGCTCGACTACCATCATTGAAGGAAATTACACTGTTTCAGAGTTGGAGCTTACAGCAATATTTTATGCTCTAAATAAATTTAGAATTTATGTTTATAAAAACAAAGTTATTGTTCATAGTGACCACATTTCACTAAGTTTTATAAGTAAATGTAGATTATCCAATAATAAACTGAGTAGGATGATCATGGAAATAATTTCCTATGATATTGAAATAAAACACATAGAAGGAGAACAGAATGTGTTTGCTGACCTCCTGTCTAGATTGAAAAGTGTTGGGAAAATACCTGAAACTGTACATACTCCTAAACACGAAGTAGTAATGTTTAATGTAAAACTGTATAGAGACAAAGGATTTTCATTGTTGATGAAAAACATTGTTGAGCATCAAAAATCTGATATAGAGTTACAACGATTGAAGTATAGTGCGAGAGATATAAATAATGATGACAAAAATGGAATTGATTGTAATAAGAAAATCGGTATAAAGGATGACATTCTTTACAAATTACATGGGAGAAATGTGAAAAAAATGGAAAGTTATAATTCCTAATAATATGGAAGTTCCACTATTTAGAACTTTTCATGTCGGCTTAAATCATGCAGGTTGTGAAAAATTAGCTCTCAACATAAGTGAATTTTTTTATGTTAAACATTTAGATAAAAAGTTGAGAAAGTTTACTTCTTCATGCATAACTTGTCAAAAAGCCAAATGTATGAACGTAAAATATGATATAGTTCCACAAAACATATTAAGGAACAAAGTAAATAGCTTAGTAGTAATGGATACTCATGGAGAAATGCCTACTACTCAATTTGGTTACAAGCATATTCTTGTATTATCTGATGTATTCTCAAAATTTGTAAAAATATATCCATTAAGAAGTGTAAATAGCAGAGCTTGCCTAGGTAAAATTGTGAGAGATTATTTACCTAATTATGGACCTATTGATGCACTACTTAGTGATAATGCTTCAGTGTTCTCAAGTCCTAAGTTTAAAGATAAACTTACTGCGATAGGAATTAAATTGTACCATTGTAGTAAATATCACCCAAAAAGTAATCCCTGTGAGAGAGTTAATAGGGAAATTACTACAAGTTTAAGAATTTTGACCCATCATAAACATTCTGACTGGTTTAAAACATATCAGCGTCATAGAGAATGTTATGAATCATTCAATTAATGTCAATACTGGGGAAGCACCCATATTCCTAATGACAGGTAAACAACCTGACAGGTTAATTGCTAATTTACCATTACCTATCATTGATAAAAGTCAAATCCCGGAGACATCCGAGGAAATATGTAAAAGAGTTATTGAAAGGTTAGAATGTCGCGCAGAAAAGCGCAACAATAAGGTTAAAAGACATAAAAGGAAGTAGAATCCCAAAGTTGGAGACAAAGTTCTCATAAGGGATATTTCATTATCCAATGCTTTAAAGAAACAATATCATAGGATGAACCTATTGTATAAAGGTCCCTATGAAATATTTAAAAATTTTAATGATACTACATATGAGCTAAGAGAAATAGACACTAGAAAAGAAATTGGAAAATATTCCAAAGAACTGTTGAAACCATTTCAGACTCCTATTAATTAGTTGTAGCTGGTGACTTCAAATAGTTCAAAGTGTATTTAAAATATTGTATGTAAATTTTGTAAAATTAATACTTCTATTTCATTATGTAACATGTATTTATTATAATTGTGATGTATTACATTGTATTGATTCTAATACAGATGAATCTTGTATAGAAAGAAACTTGATATTTGGGGAAAGTGATTTATTTTAATTTAGCCTCACACTTAGTTGTAGCTAAGATTAAAATAAATCAGGGGCAATTTAAAACCGGATATTTATCCCCATATAAAAATAATAAGGGTTTTTGTTTTGTTTATAATTATATTTATTTATATGAAGAATGGACATCAGATTGATTTATAGAATTCAAATTTTTTTATAAGTATATAAAAAAAAATAACTGGTCAATATAAACTGTTAATACAGTTAGATGTTTTTATAACTGATGCAGTATGTAAAATACTTCAAATATTCAAATTGATAATTTTTATAAAGAAATAAATGGGATTGGTGGAATTGGATAGAAGTTAACTTGAGAATACTCCTTCCTTTTCTGTTGGACCAATCAGACCATAGAGATTATAACTGAAATAACAAGATGGCTACAATACTTGAAGATGGTCGGTCATGTTCAGCGACTGCTCCTTAAAGAATAAGGAAATAATTGTTTATTTTATTGATGTTGGTTGAAAGAAATAGTGTTAAAAGTATGAAAGATTATATAGTGATATAATAGTCATCCATCTTGGTGAAAAACAGTTTCTAAGTGAAAATAATGAATAATAATGACTGGATTGACCGTTAGCATTCGTCATCCATTAAATACATAAAATGGTAATCTTCTAGAAGTGAAAAATATCAACCTAAGCCGGAATCTTTTGGAACTTTTAAATTACAAGATTCATCTTGACCAAAGTGAAAGTTTTAAATAAACTAACTTATCGTTCAACTGTTAATAAAGTGTTGTTATTTGTGTAAGAAACTTTTCCTCATTCCCCTGAAGAGAGTTATTAGTGCCGTGGCAGATTTAAAGTGATTTAAGTTATATCACAAATCTTCAACTTCGGATATCTCACCGAGAAACCCAACTTTAAATGTCTCCACAACGAGGGGCACAAAATTAAATACAGCTTCAAGGGTCTTTCCACTTTTCAGCGGTTGCCCTTTTACGAGCCGGCTGCTGGCCCTTCACATCCACATGTGTCAATCACAGAGGTAGATGATCAACAGCCAGTGTAGGGGTGACATGTGGTTAGCATGTCGAGTCCCCCAGCCGTTATAGCTGGTTCCTCAACCTGGAGCCGCTACTTATTGTAGCTACCCAATTGCCTCACGATGCTGGGTGGGCACCGGTCCCATACTGGCCAAAATACCATGAGAAAATTTCTTCCCCCATGGAGACTCGAACCAGCGCAAGTCCCGTAGCTCTGTGCCAAGGCTTCCTACCTTAACCGCTCGGCTACGGTGCGGGACCAACCATTTGTAAGTTCTGAAAAAATCTTATTGTCTCCACTGCATATCAAACTAGGCTTGATTAAGAATTTTGTGAAAACACTGGATCGCGATGGCAGTGCATTTCTCTTCCCAAGGATCAGTGAAGCTAAAATAAAAGAAGGAATATTTGTTGGCCCTCAAATAAGGGAACTGATGAAAATACACAATTTGAAAACCAATTAAATATGCAAGAAGCAGCTGCATAGCAATCTTTCAAACAAGTTGTCAAAAACTTCCTAGGAAACTTCAGTTCTGATAACTACAGAGAATTTGTCAGTGAGATCATTGAGAACTACAAGATAATGGTTTGTAATATGTCTTTAAAAATGCATTTTCTGCACTCTCATCTCGAATTCTTCTCTGAAAACCTAGGGGCTGTGAGCAACGAACACAGAGAGTGTTTCCACCAGGATATCGGGGAAATGATGACCAAATATGTTGGCAGACTACTGTTGGACACTGAAGAGAGATGTTCCTTAAGCAAAGTATAGCCGAAAATCAAAGTCACATACATTAGGTAAGTAAATGTAATTTCAGGTAAGATATCATAATGCTATAGTGTTTAGACCTGAAAAATGTTTTTCATATGATAACTCAAAAACCCTGAGTGATGGAAAAGCTTTGCAAAAAATTTGAAATCAGCACAAAAAAGTAAATCAGAAACACCCATTGTTTCCCCTATAACAAAAAAAGTTCAAATTTTGTTGGCCAGTGTTATTAGTGCTGGGAGTGTATAACATCCGAAATTTACTTCCGCAATTGAAGACAATTTTAATGTAGGAATGTTTGTTAAGTTTTATATTAAAATGATCGAGAGTCATGACGAGAAAAAGTTGTTGTTGTTGTTTTCAAATGCTGGGCCTTGGCACCGAAGCCATTAGCGTTCTTGCTCTCCAATATTTCTCTATTGTAGATCCAACAGGTAATACTTCACAGGTTTGTAGGTGTTCTTCATTCATTTCTTCGTCTTTATTGCATAGAGGACAATTTGGATTCGTGTAGATTCCTATTTTATATAAATGTTTGGCTAAATAGTCATGTTCTGTAAGCAGTCTAAATGTTGCTACTGTAGTTTTACGTGGAAATTCTGGAATAATATCTGGCTTCTTTACTAAAATATTCCATTTTTTGTCTTTGGCTTTATTACATAGGTCTTGGTTTTGTTTTGATTTTATATTTGTTTTTAACTATTCTTTTTATGGATGTGAAAGGTAAGCTTTTAGTAGTATTCTGAATTAAATTGGAGCCTTTTTTGGCAAGAAAATCAGCAGTGTCATTTCCAGCAATTCCACAATGTGCAGGTATCCATTGCAATTGAATTCTTTTCTGTAGTTTTTGGAGTTGTTGAATCATTTTGTAGCACTCTTTAATTTGTATTGACTTCATTTTGTGTGAATTTATTGCATGTATTGCTGCCTTAGAATCAGAGAGTATGACCGCATTTTGAAATTTATTTATTCTGTATAGTAATTGTTGGAGTGAAATATGAATAGCCGTTACTCTTCTGCATCAAAATTTGTTGTGTGGTATCCTGCTGGTTGATAAAATGAAAATAATGCACATGTAATTCCTGATCCTGAGTTGTTATCAATAGTAGATCCATCTGTGTAGACATGTAACCATTCTTCTGGTGGATATCTCTTATTCACAACTTCTAATGCTAGAGCTTTTAGTACAAGTGTGGGAGTTTCAGATTTTGTAACTGGTTCTTCTAGATTTAGCTGAATATTAATTGGTTCAAAAGTAAGAGGGTTATCTCTGATTCAAAATATTTTCTTTAGATTTAGGAAGATTCAAATCTGTTTTTATTTCCATTACTTTGGACAAGAAACTTGTTTGTGTTTTCAACTTGCTTGGTTGTAACTGCCTTTTTTTCCCATTTTGTTGTTGTTAATCGTAACATTTTCTCATGTTGTGTTATTGCCTGTTCCTCTAAAGTTAGACATATTGGAGGGTTCTGAGTTAGTGCTTGCATTGCTGCGATTGGAGTTGATTTTGCTGCGCCAGTTATAAGCCGTAAAACCTGATTTTGGCATACTTCTAGGCGATTCAGGTTCGAGTTATTTGCTGTGATTATTACCTCCCCATTGTATAGTAGTATTGGCTTGATGAATGTTTTGTATGTGGTGTTCAGAGTCTGGCGATTACTGCCCCACTTTGCTCCGGCTAATCTTTTTTGACGAGAAAAAGTTGATTGTGGTATAATTCCAGAGTGGCCATGACAAGAAATAGTTCCTTTTCTTCATATTTACAAGTAACATCAGTTAAAGATCACTAAATTCCGTGGCTAAATATATATAATTTTATGAATATTTGTTGCATTAAAAATGTTAAATTGTGTAAATAAATCTCTGGTAAAAAAACCATTTGCTATTTTGAAGATATTTTAATGATTATTTGGGTATTTATTTTTTACAGCTTACAAACATATACTATTTCAGTAATAATAATTATTTCAGTTTTGTGGTAGCCATATTGTCCTTGATATGTATTTCCGTTCCAAGTGCAGCCAACTTAAACTTCTAAAGTACCTATATAAAATTTTCACTGCGGCTAATATAGTTTTTAAATTTATATTTCAAACAAACATATAGGTTTTTAAGTGTCAATTTCCTATATTAAATGTGATTGAACTCCTAATTAAGACAAATCTATGATTAAGAATATTCTGGTTGTTCAATGTTTGGGCGTTTCTCATCGAGTATTATGTTGGTTGCATCGCGTGATTCAAATTATATTCACTTTACGCATGCGCGTATCAACCGACATCTGTCGCATACGCATGGTGTCTACGTGATGGAAACTTTTTTTTTTGTTAGAAATTAAAACTAGGAATAACTAATTTCGTTTCGTTGTTTTTGTATTGTTCCTATAAGCTAGGTAATGTAATCTAGCAATCCTATCTTATCTAAACATGACTAACCTGAGCTAAAATAGTTAAACTAGCATCATAGTACATTGTAGAAAATACCAAAATTGAGCTATCATCACTTAAAGTTGAGTTTGCAGCTTCAAAATTCCTATTATATATTATAGAATCAGTTGACACCCACATCACTTTACGTTTTATTTAGACAAATTATCATAAGGCTTTTCCTTCAGGCTATTAGTTAATATACAGTGAACCATATTATACTCAATTATTATTTACTTTACGGAACATTGTAATAATTATTATACCTTTTTTCAAAGCCAATTCTGTTACATGTAAACCAACACTCCCAGTTGCACCAAAAATCAGTATTCTTTTCATTGTGATTTATATTTTCGGACAAAATATCATAACCATAAATGTTTTCCGTGTAACAACTGACTGGAAACTTCTACGTTCTTATACATAGAGCTTATATAATAGCCGAGTCACGCCTACTTTGCATTTCCGAGGCAAATGTCATCAAATCTTAACTAAACAATGATTTGCTTTTCTTTCCAAGTTCCTTAAATAACAAATTTGTAAATAATTATGAGAACGTAGCATAATTAGCATTAGTAATGTAATTGGAAAGAAAATATTAAGCGGGTATACAGTATTGGATGGTCCATAGAGCAGGGAACTGATCCGATGATACGTCTAGCAGGAAACATATCAGGGATAATCCCTGACAGATATTATTAGGATGTTGTGGTCGGTACATTTTGCCTAGAGGCCTTTTTATTCAGGCTTATGTATCTTTAACGAGCCTGAAAATCTTCATACTTCGGACCCACGGCTTAAAATCCTTGCTGGACTTGCTCCTTGGATTTTTTAAATCCTAAAAAAAAAATCCATTGATCCCGGCCGGGTTTGAATCCGCGACCCTCGGGATCAGAGGCAAGGAGCATAAACACTAGTCCACCGGTGCCGACTATTCAGTTTTAGTTCTTCAAAAATATCGAAGTCACAAGCAATTATCTGCAGTTATGTTATAACCAGACCAAATAAGGACTGCAACCTTGTAGCTATATATCATTTGGCTTATTTGTTCCAAGAAAGACCCCTCATATTGCTTTCCAGAGTAAATTTTCAAAATATAGGAGTAAAACATTATTTCAACTAAACCCATAATCTTAGTGCCATGTATATTTGGTTTCGAAGGAATGTATTGCTGGAAAGAGCAAATACCACAAAAGCCTGGAGGCATTACATAAACTGTTACATTCTCCATAGAAAAAAAACCGAATTCTCTTCTAGAGTAACTTTATTGGCAATTCTGTACAAACATTTTAAAAAATATCATGAACAGGAGGAAGGTGATTCTCTGCTTTCCCAGCCAACCTGAGTGAGACCTAAGGGGCATAGCCCCCCCTCCCCGCCCAGCATTCATATTTATTTACGAACAACATTTTTAATTTATATTTAACTTTTATAGGAATTAATCACTATGAGGTTTAATTTATGATGAAATTAAATGTTTCTTACCTCTCCTCATATAAATCTTCTAAGTTGATCGCTATTTCGAGACCATAACGGACTCATCTTCAGTACTTCTTTGGTGACTGATGTTATGTCGATCGGAAGAAACTCTTCTTCTTCTTCCCTCTGTTGGTGGACCGATGAACCTCTTGATCAAGTCAAAATTTGCAGGAATTTCAAAGTTCATAAGTTTTCCTTTGTTTTTCTGAATGTGGATCTATTTAATAGACAAACAAAAGGAACTCACCTGTCTGTTCATCTCTCTTTGGTCCAAAAATTTTCCTAAGTACTTTACTCTCAAATACTTGTAATCTCCTTCATAGAAAATGAATTTTTAATTATACAACCTACCTGCTTCTGTTCCTATATGCCAAACCTTTGTAAATAAACCCATGACTAAAAGATAGTCCTTTTCATCGGAATATTTTCAAAACATACTACTTACGTTATTAAAAATAGTAAGAGTGGATATGGAGGCTTGAAAGTCAATGTTTCTGGTTTAATATAAACAATTTCTTTCCTGCAGTTGTACTAGCTACCCCACTATACAGGGTTGTTTCTGATCTCTGATAACAAATGATTTTTTAAGTTTTACCTTAAGGAAAGCCGTTTCTCCACCATCGATCATGCTCTTTTTATTTGCTGGCCCTTCACCCGAGCTATGGCTCGGCATCAGAGTGTCCACTGCAGAAGACTCTTACGCAGCACAGCCATGTCTAGAAGTTCCCACTCCTCTTTACACACTTTCCAGAGACCGTCTATTGTTCGAAGACGCAATGCCCTTTTGAAGAGTCCAAAGGCACAAAAGTCCATCGGTGATGCATCAGGAGACTTCACTGGGATGTTGTTGAATGGAATAGCATGTATTCCAGTTTCCTGCTCCATTCTCTCCAGTAACGCCAGGGTTGAACCAGAAGTGTGACTGGAGGCCTTGTCTTGGTGCACCCAGGCTTGATTTTTGTCTGTACCATAGAGAGCTGGGATTTCGGTCTGGTAAATTGGGGTGAGAACTTTTTCCTAGTAGTAGTGGGAGTTGATTTTGGCCTTTTTTAGCTACTCTATGTATGGTCAGTTTTCCATTGTAGCAATATCCCGCGATGACCATAAATCCCTTGGAGAAACTTTCTCTGCATTCGGAATACCACTTTTGAAAATTTTTTTCACCCCTTTCTCTATAGTAAATTGCCCGGGGTTTGTTGCAGTCTCCTAGATAAACATATGCTTCATCACGTGTGACCAAAAATTTCCATTTTTCTCCTGCCAGGTGCTTTTCATAGAGTTTCCTGCTGTTGGTACAGCGTTTGGCAATGTGATGTAGCAACAATTTATGAACCCTGCTTTAGTGGCACTTCTCCATGTTTAAAGGGATATTCCCAATCTGTTCGCAATCACCCTTTGTGTGGCAGGGTTACCACCAAAGATAAGGGCCTTGACCTTTCTGATTACATCTGGGGTGTGGGTAGTAGCAGGTCGTGGATTTGCCTGTTTTTTTTCCTTTTGGAATTAATCCCAAGCGGCCCTTTCCCTTTTTATTAAGCACTGAGCTAATTCCACACTTTGACACAACAAAATTATGTTTTTTGGAAGCCTCAATAATTGCAGAATAACTATAATTAGCATCAGAAAGGGCAGTAATTTACCCTTCCCAAAATGGGTCTATCTGCTTAGGCATTATGAGAGCAACATGTGTGCGAGTGTAGCAGAAGCAGCACACTGACTGGTTTGATCACCTCGCACGCTCCTGTCCTGATGATTCACACTCCAACGTCACAATCTACTTGGAAAATTGTTTTTAGAGATCGGAAACAACCCTCCATAGTTTGTTTTCATTCGCTCCCTCCCCTACAGCCAGTTGTTCAGCTCAACATCTATCAGTAACAAAATTGGTTCTTCTTCTTCTACTACAAAGTTTAGGCTATGCAGCCTGTTCCGGCGAAGTTAAAAGTGGAGTCCATCTTCTACGTGGTCGGCCAACATCTGTTGTTCCTCTAGGATTATACAGGAAGGTTCTTTTTGGTATTCTTTCGTTGTTCATTCTCATTAAGTGTTCTGTCCATTTCTTATTATTTTCGCTGATTTTATCTTCAATTTTATATATATTTAATTCTTCTCGAATAGTTTCATTCCTTATTCTATCCGCTCTTGTGCATCCTTTCAAATTAAGTAAAAACAGCATTTCCGCAGTCTGTATCCTGCTTTTATCCCTTGATTTCATTATCCAATTTTCACTTCCATACAACAACAAAGGAACAGCCATTGTTTTATATAATTTAAGTTTCGTATCTTTCCTTTGTGTTCCGACCTAAGGTTCTTTTTATGGTACCACAAATTGGTTTCTTCTTATAATTTGTATTAAACAAACATCAATATGCAAATATGTTATAAGAGACTTTACATCAATGACTAGCACTGAAATGTGTGGTTTTCAGGAAAATTATGATTGTTAGGCATCTGAAGGTTTGAAAGGAGATAGTGATGTGTGGATTTCAAATTCTTCCCAAGGATATACAAAGATGGAAAATCAAATAAATGAAATACATAAGAATTTACTTTCTTTATCAACAATATATTTTTATTAATATATTAACCTTTTAGGAAACATTTACATAGCTGTCATTCACAATTTAGATGGAAACGACATATAAGATTGAATTTCTGGTGTATGAAAACACCAGGCAGAAAACTTAACTACCTTGTAGATGGCATCTACTTTTAAAGTAAGCAGCAATCTATTGACACACAGATGGATGGTTCTAGCTAGTACTGTTTTTGCCAAATGTAACGTGATTTCATTTTGTTTGAAACCTAACAGATCTTGATGCTAAAAAATATTTCTAAAATTATCTAGAACATTGACGCGAGTTAAAAAAATTGAATTAAAAAAATTTGAACATGCCAAAGAAATAAAGAATTTTATCCTGCCTATAAAACTGTGTGCAAAAATGCTATCTCCTGATATCTTTTCATTTGAGAATTTGATAAGAAATATTTCATTTGGGGGGGGGGGGATTCTGAGTTTTTGACAAACCACTTACGGTACATTAATACTCCATGAATAATAAAAATAAAAAATATTAACTTTAATAAAATTTTAAACAGACTTAGGATAAATGTGACAATTTAAAATATAAAAAATTAAATTATAAATGTATAGTTCTCTGCTGTTCTGTACATTATTACTATTATTATCTTGACAAGACAGAATGTTCGTAATTTCAGAAGTAATGTTCTCTGATCGTCTCTACACAAGAAATAAATAATACATCAATAAATGCCATTCACTTGTTATATGTAAAATTGGCATTGCATAAAAATAGAAATTTATAAAATATTATTTCATGGCCATTTTTTTAAAATCTCACTTCTTGTCAAATTTAAACAACACAAGATCCTCTTCCTTTCTTATATCAATACACTTTGCTCTGTACACTTCACAATCTCTCTCTCATACATGATTAAAAAAAGAAAAGAAAAACTATACACATTTTAGCAATTACTATTTCTCAACAATACATCAAACTTTATTAAAATGTCTTTGTACATTTGCCATGAAAATATTTTTTTATTTTTAATATAAAACTACAGTTTGTGCACTTTTTCACTGCACTGTCACACACATTTCATCCTATTTTGTTGCTTTCTTTACAGGGCTTAAGAAAACCTTGCATCTTTGACAACACACTCTTGTACATATAAAACATACTGAGAGCGATTCAGAATTCAAAATAACTTCAATTTGCTTTAAACTTACTCACTGCCGGAATGTAAAAATGGAAATTAAACAATTTAATAAAATTTAACCTATTTTTAACTTTTACAGGAATTAATCACTATGAGGTTTAATTTGTGGTAAAATCAAATGTTTCTTAATATTTAATTTTAGGAAGTTATATTTTGAGATTATTTTAATTATATTATTTTTAGTCTGAACATCTTACCTCAATATTAATGTTGATTTGTTCTTGAACATGTTTCAAAACAATTCTGTTTTATCGTCAGCTTTTACAGATGCAACATAAATAAAACCAGTGTGGAAAAGCTGACGATAAAATAGAATTGTTTTGAAACATGTTCAAGAACAAATCAACATTAATATTGAGGTAAGATGTTCAGACTGAAAATAATATAATTAAATGTTTCTTACCTCTCCTCATATAAATCTTCTCGCGATTTTGAGACCATAATGGTCTCTCCTTTGTTTTTCTGAATGTGGATCTTTTTCCAAAAGGAACTCACGGTTTGGGAAAAGATCCACATTCAGAAAAACAAAGGAAAACTTATGAACTTCGAAATTCCTGCAAATTTTGAACTGATCCAGAGGTTCATCGGTCCACCAACAGAGGAAAGAAGAAGAATTTCTTCCGATCAACATAACATCAGTCGCCAAAAAAGTACTGAAGATGAGACCGTTATGGTCTCGAAATCGCGATCTACTTAGAAGATTTATATGAGGAGAGGTAAGAAACATTTAATTTTACCAAAAATTTAACCTGTTAACTCATAAAGATACCACATGACCGCAAATCTAACAAGATTTTTTAAAAATTTTTTGGTGAAACTAAAATGTAAATACAAAATTAGTTACCAAGGGAGTTGGTTTAGGCAGTAGCATTTGAGACTAATATTTGGGAGGCTCCAATGTTGGCCAACCTGAGTTGTCAAGGTAAACACTTGTTGGAATTTTATTACCAGGATCCATTTTATACAATCATTAAAAATAAATAAATAAATAATTACAACTCACCTCATATAATTTCAACTTTGATACCGGCAGTTTCAGACAATATCTTGTCCCTCAAGATATTGTCTGAAACCACCGGTATCAAAGAAATTATATGAGGTGAGTTGTTAAAAATATGTTCTCCACTCACTATTAATGATATAACCTCATAATGTCTACTTCCCAATATTAATTTAAATATAAATAATTAGTTAATAGGCATTCCTGATCTCTCTATGGTAAGCTCTGATGAGAAATATGGAAAATTATTTTAATTTTTCAGAAGTAACTGGAAATTTGTTCAGTATAGAGATTATAAAATATAGCTAACTGCAAACATAAACAAAGTACATTTTAAATCAAAATCAAAGTGGGAGGTAACAATATACGGTATTTACATTTATGAATGAGTTGGAGAAAATGTTTTAATATCTCACCTCATAAAGTTGCATGTCTTCACGATACCGGTTTCAAAAGTATAGTTTTACTTCCATCTTCGGTCAAACTCCTTCAGATTATAATCAATAAATTTAGTAATTTATAAATGAATACGGCCAAGAACATGTGGAATATTTTTCACTTAAAGTTCATGTCTTCCTTTCTATGAAGGTGGGACACCCTTCAATGTTTGGATTTAGTTCAACATTTCGTTATTATCTATGGATAACACCCTCAAAAGTTAGGAGGAATTAAAAAATGAACAGGGTAGTTGTTGGTTGTGGTAGCAGAAAGGGCAAATATGAGAAAACAGTACATAAAATATTCTCAACTCATGCCCAACTCAGGGTCGGGTAAAAGGATGAGATAGGCCTTTATACTTTAGAGCTCTGTGAATGGTGCTGGCCGAGCACGATGAGATAATACTACTTGATATTATTTTTACTTACAGAGAACTAGTAAACAAAAACTGAATAAATTCTGGAAGGGCGAGGTTTTCCAACCTACTGTTTTGCTCGGAATGATCCTATCATGAAATTCAATAGCAGCAAGACCTATGTTTGTCCAATAATGCTAAAATATTTTTTGACTGTAAAATGAACAAAAAAAAAAAAAGGTGACTATTTATAAAAAATAAGAATTTGACAAAAATTTATTACATTTTGGACAATACACATAGCTAACTAACTAAATAGCACTATCAAGTCCATAGGTACGTGGACGTGCAGACTTAAGCTCTCTATACATCCCTATCCTGAGGTAATGTTTTCCAATCATCCCTGTATAATTAATTTCCCTTAAATCATGGTTAATGTTATTCTCCCACCTCATTTTGACCCACCTAATGGATGCTTTCCCTCTGGTTCTCCTACAAAGAGTTTCCATGCCGCTCTTTCATTCCCCATTCGTGCCATGTCTTGCCCATCGTAGTCTATGAGGCTTAACATTTCTTATTATATCAATTTTCCCATAAAGACCATGTAGTTCACTGTTATGAAGTCTTCTCCATTCACCTGTCTGTTTATCTCTCTTTGGTCCAAACATTTTTGTAAGAACTTTATTTTCAAATACTTGTAATCTCCTTTCCTCCCTTAAAGTAAGAGTCCATGTTTTGTATCCATATATTATAACCAGGAGAATAACAGTTTTATATATTTTCAGTTTAATGTTTTTTGAGGGAAACTGGGACGACAAGAGTCATTGTAATGCACAACAGCAGAATTGAGCCTATGTTTAATTTCTTTGTGCATCTCATTCCTATTTGCGATTATTGTTCCTAGGTATTTGATTTTAACCACTTTTTCAAAATTTCCTCATTTGTCATTAGCTGTCCATTTCCATTATGTAATGTATTTCTATGTGTGCACACACATTTAGTTTTATTGATGTTTACTTCCAGTTCTAATTTGTTAGTGTTACTCAATAGAGTGTGTGTGTGTGTTGGCCCTTAGTGGTAACTAAATTTACTATGATTTTAATATGTGAAGAATAAATAGTGCTCAGTAATTAACAAAATATACATAAGAAACAACTCTTATTGACTATTATTTTACAAGAAAAATTAATGCTTGAACTGGGACTCAAATCCCAGATCTCTGGTTATGTGTACCAGCATGATAACCATTACACAATACGAACTCCATTACGAACGTCAACAATTCTTTCCTCTTATACAATTCTCTATCGCCCAAAGGCCGATCGCCTGCACTAACAACAATGCTCTCTGACAACTTCTATTCAGAAGTATTTTACTGAGAGTTTATACATAATTTTTAAGCAGTAAATCCCGCGCTGTAGCAGAGTGGTTAAGGCAAGATGCCTTAGCACAGTCTATGTACTTGCGCTGGTTCTGGTTTCCATAGACGAAGAAATTTTCTCATGGAATTTTGGCCAGTATGGGACCGGTGTCCACCCAGTTTTGTGAGGCATTTGGGTAGCTATAATAAGTATAGGTTGCTGTTCTCCGCAACAGGAAGACAAATGGAAGTATTACTGCAATAACAGGTCAACTTTCCTAAAAACATAATCTGCAAATGCATTGAAAAAAGGGGAAATATGTCACGTGGAAAGACTGAAGGCAGGTTCAGTCTTATCTAATTACCATTCGAAGACGGGTATGGTAAATACAGGGAAATGAGATTCAGTTACAAAAAATGCAATATTCAAACCAGACATTGTACACATTTATAACCATAATGTGGGTGGGATGGACTTAGTGACACAAGCACACCCATCAATGCGCAAAACAATAAAATGGCACAAGAAATTATTCATCCATATATTTAAATTAATATTGGGAAGTTAACAATGAGGTTATATCATTAATAGTGAGTGGAGAACATATTTTTAACGACTCACCTCATATAATTTCAAATTTCTTTGATACCGGCAGTTTCAAACAAGTGGAAGCCATGACTGAAGAGGGACAAGATATTGTTTGAAACTGCCGGTATCAAAGAAATTTGAAATTATATGAGGTGAGTCGTTAAAAATATGTTCTCCACTCACTATTAAATTCATCCATATATTAGATATTGTAATTTACAACAGTAAAGTAATCTAGAAAGCCCTGCATGTAGGACAACACATGATACCCTTAGATCTCCTTCACACTATTTCACGCAATCAGGTCGAGGAACACCATTTGCCATTCGTAAATTAATGAGTAATTTTTTAACATCTTACCTCATATTTTATATTTCTTCAAACACGGGAACTAGTTTTCGAGAGAAGGATCTCTCTCATTTTCAACCGACATTATGACTACTGGATTTTACCGGTAGTCATAATGTCGGTTGAAAATGAGAGAGATCCTTCTCTCGAAAACTAGTTCCCGTGTTTGAAGAAACATAAAATATGAGGTAAGATGTTAAAAAAATGACTAATTAATTTATGAATTAAGAACCTCATAATGTTATTTCCCATATTTAACTGTGAACCATTTGCCATGCCTATTTCATAAAGGGAGTAAAAATCATCCAAGCCTTCACCACTCTGACTAAAAAGGAAGAAATTTTCTTTAAAAAATACTGGCAACACTACAAAAGAAATATACAAGCAGGTGATGTGTTTTGTGCAAAAAAGCAAAATTGTTTTGCTTGTGGAGATGTATCTCTACGTTTAACTCTATTTCAAGCTTTATCACATTCAACATAACTTAAAGAGTTAAGATTAATAGTATAGGTACATTTATAAAAATAATATTGTTAGGAATAATCAATTTAGAAATTATAAAAGTAAACATATTGCAGAGATTCTCCAGCGGACATTTTGCCTCGACATAGAATCTCCATCCATAACAGCAAATGGGTTAATTACTGTATCTTATAATCATTATTATTATTATTATGATAATTGAAGACATTGGGAGTAAAAAATGATATCAACTTTTATAATATTCATGATGTGTTCCGTTGAGGTATTATTCAAAATTAATATATAATTATGGAATATTCACCTGAAAGGTCCGTCTCCTCAACTTAATTAATCATTTAACTGTAGCGCTTTCGGGACTTGTCCCATCATCGGCAGGATTGGACAATCGTGAAAACAGCTGATGATGGTGATAAGAAATTGCTGATACTGCAGTGCAGTATTTAAAGAAATATAGAAGTATGAGGTATGAAATAATCACGATTAATTTAATTCTTATGAAATGGAGAAGACTTCATGATCATTATAGGAAAATTGATATAATAAGAAGTGTTATGTATCATGGACTGCGATGGGCACGACATATGGCAAGAATGGGGAATAAACGAGGGGCATGGAAACTTCTTGTAGGAAAACCAGAGGGAAAGCTTCCATTAGGCAGGCCAAGAACGAGATGGGAGAATAACATTAACCATGATTTAAAGGAAATTGATTATACAGGTAATGATTAGAAAATATTAGCCCAGGAGAGGGAAATATGGACAGATTATGTCTTTGTGGACATGAACCTATGGGTTCGATAGTGCCAGTGAGTTAGTTAGTTATAAGGAGCACATTGAAAAAAGGGCATTTCAATGTAGACACCTTGTACTTTAAGAAAAATAATACAAAGCTTAGAATTTTACTCGATATGGCATAGGTAAGTATCAGTTTTAATTCTATTTAACTCTTCGTTACAAAATATGAACAACAGGTGGCTCCTATATTACATAACACTATGCTCACATATATAAAAAGATAATGGAAACTGACACAATGAGATAAATGTCATATGAAAAAGAAATTTTACTCATAGTTAAATATGGGAAATAACATTATGAGGTTCTTAATTCATAAATTAATGGGTCTCTTTTTAACATCTTACCTCATATTTTATGTTTCTTCAAACACGGGAACTAGTTTTCGAGAGAAGGATCTCTCTCATTTTCACCGACATTATGACTACCGGATTTTCGTTGGAATCTCCATTAATAACGTTGCCATCTGGTGTTGATTTGATGAACTTTGAGATGAGGTCGTGTTCATCAGGAATCTCGAAATTCATGAATCTAAATTTGTTCTTCTGAATATATATCTTCTCCCAAATTGTCAATTCTAAAGGTTTTTCCAAATGTTTTAAAAGTAGGGCTTCTTTTTCAATTTTATGATTCTCCAATAAATTGTGTGCTGCAATAGCCGATTTTTCAATTTCACCATTTTCTGAAGAAATATTAAAAATGGTGAAATTGAAAAATCGGCTATTGCAGCACATAAATTATTGGAGAATCATAAAATTGAAAAAGAAGCCCTACTTTTAAAACATTTGGAAAAACCTTTAGAATTGACAATTTGGGAGAAGATATATATTCAGAAGAACAAATTTAGATTCATGAATTTCGAGATTCCTGATGAACACGACCTCATCTCAAAGTTCATCAAATCAACACCAGATGGCAACGTTATTAATGGAGATTCCAACGAAAATCCGGTAGTCATAATGTCGGTTGAAAATGAGAGAGATCCTTCTCTCGAAAACTAGTTCCCGTGTTTGAAGAAACATAAAATATGAGGTAAGATGTTAAAAAATGACTCATTAATTTTAGAAGAAATTTTACCATGAATTTTGAAGTTTCCAGCGAGTAAGATATGGTTGAAAGTTTACTCAACACTTACCAGGTGGCACGAGAAAAACTAGTGTTTAATGACTCATTTCAAATAGTCGGATTTAGTTGACAAATGAGGATATTGATTTCTGGAACATATCGAGGTGAGTGGATCATATTTATGAGGTAAGTGTAAAGTTTGCAATTCATTTTTTAAATGAAAAGTATTTAAATTAACATTTCCAAAATTCATCGGAGAACATTTTGTTTAAACAACTCACCTCATAGGTGATCTTGAAGAGGATTTTCGGGCTGTAGGCCGTGGTCGTGAGGCTTATAGTTCCCCGACGTTTCACCAGAGACTGCATCTGGCATCCTCAAGGGTTGTCTTGAGACTGGCAATTCTGTGCGCTGTCTGTCCTATTTATACGTTCACCGCGATGTGTTCGTAAGTTGTATCTGCCTTCTGATTGGTCAGCGTTAGGGACTTCCATTGCTCCAATGAGATTGCTGTTTGATGGTCTAGTCAACTGTACGTTATATCTGCCTTCTGATTGGTCAGCAGTTGACTAGACCATCAAACAGCAATCTCATTGGAGCAATGGAAGTCCCTAACGCTGACCAATCAGAAGGCAGATCCAACTTACGAACACATTGCGGTGAACGTATAAATAGGACAGAATTGCCAGTCTCAAGACAACCCTTGAGGATGCCAGATGCAGTCTCTGGCAAAACGTCGAGGAACTACAAGCCTCACGACCACGGCCTACAGCCCGAAAATCCTCTTCAAGATCATCATAGCAACTCCGGCTGTGAAAGTCTACGTGAATACATCACCTCATAGGATTCATGCTTCCATGATACCGCGGTTTCAAACACAGTCTTGTTCATCCTCAGCCATAACTCCGACTGACAAAATTCTTTGGCCGTCAACTGTTCTATTGTCGCAATCTTCAGTGCTGAACAGTTGACAGCCGAAGAATTTTGTCAGTCGGAGTTATGGCTGAGGATGAACACAACTGTGTTTGAAATCGCGGTATCATGGAAGCATGAATCCTATGAGGTGAGTTGTTTAAACAAAATGTTCTCCAATGTATTTTAATGATTATACCTCATAATGATGTTTTTATTATTGATTTAATATTTCTCACTGAAAGATAAATTATATTTGAAGAGAAAATTTTTTTCTTCAAATATACCTCATAATGTTTACTTCCCAACATTAATTTAATATAACATTTCCAATCCTGGATAGAATTTATTTTAAGAAAGAAAAATTTAATGCTCGAACTGGGACTTGAACTCTGAGATCCAGGATCAAGTCCAAGTTCGAGTGTTAATTTTTCTTTCTTAAAATAAATTCTTTCCAATTCATATTTGTTTTTAAAATACATTTTGATACAACTTTGAATCAAGTGTGTTCTATTGTTGAAATGCTGTAACTAGATATTCAGTTGAAATTTCATTAAGAAGGATATTAATTTTGTTTTAAATTTTCTTGGTGAAACATAAAAAAAAATCAAAATTAAAATAATAAAACATAAAAATAATAAAAATTATAAAATGAATTCAATTTATTTAAACCATTATTTTTGTCACACTGGGTGATCCCTACCTTCCACTTTAGTGGATTCCGGGAGATTAGGAGATACAATATCTCCACCTTGAACATGTATTCTGATCTCCAGTGCTGTTTTAGACGGTGACCCTAGGAAACTGCTAGCTACAGATCCAAGGAGACCTGCCACCGCGTATCCTTTAATGTAACCGCTTCCTCACATACAAGCAGACACGCAGACGATTAACTTTGAAGTCCAATGCGAGTCTACGACCTAAAAAAAGGAGGGAGGGCAATACAATAAAATATATTCTTTTCTTTTGTAGAAAAAAAAAATTAAATTTTTTCTCATACATAAAAAAAAAAAAGAGTATAACATTAGAAAAACAATAAAATTTTATTAATAAATCTGGTATAATTTCATAAATAAGTAGAGTCTATTTTCGATTTTATTATTGATTTAACACTTCTCACTGAAGGATACATTATATTTGAAGAAAAACATTTTTTGCCTACACCGAGACTCAAACCCGGGACCCTTGGCTTTCCGGGCCAAGTGCTCTACCAACTGAGCTACCGAGGCGAGTTACGATCTAGACGCAAATTTTTCTCTTATATACATTGTAATTCCCTCGTGCCAAATGCTTGAAACCGTAGCTTCTAACTTTGCAAATGGCGGCTTCTTAGTTAAGAAGACATTTATTGGGAATTTAACACTACTTTATAAAGCCAGTAGGGCTTCTATTGACGATTTTATTATTGATTTAACACTTCTCACTGAAGGATAAATTATATTTGAAGAGAAAAATTTTTGCCTAGACCGAGACTCGAAACCTTGGCTTTCCGGGCCAAGTGCTCTACCAACTGAGGTACCAAGGTGAGTTACGATCTAGATGCAAATTTTTCTCTTATATACGTTGTAATTCCCTCATGCCAAATGCTTGAAACCGTAGCTTCTAACTTTGCAAACGGCGGCTTCTTAGTTAAGAAGACATTTATTGGGAATTTAACACTACTTTATAAATAGAGTCTATTTTGTTGAGTTGTTTCTTGACTCACCTCTTACTTCTTAACTCCCTCGCAGATCTAGATTTCGTCATTGTATTTGTGATATTCTCAATGCCGAGTCTGCAGGAGAGGAGACCATTGGACGTCAGTTGTGAACGTGAACAGCACTGAGAATGTCACAAATACAGTGACGAAATCTAGATCTGCGAGGGAGTTAAGAAGTATGAGGTGAGTCAAGAAACAACTTAACAAAATTAAAATAAACCCCATAGTGTTATTTTCTACCTACATAATTTAAGTAGAGTCTGTGTTCATCTTACCTCATAACACTTATAACCTCGTAATGTTACTTCCTATTGGAATTTTAAAATAAGTATCATTTGTTATTGTTGGGTTTTTATTATTAATTTAACATTTCTCATTGAAGGATATTATTATATTTGAAGAGAATTTTTTTTTTGCCTTGACCGAGACTCGAACCTGGGATCTTTGGCTTTCTGGGCCAAATGCTCTACCAACTGAGCTACCGAAGTTAGTTGCGATCTAGACGCAAATTTTTCTCTTATATACGTTGTAATTCACTTGCGCAAATGCTTTGAAACCTTTGCTTCTATCTTTGCAAATGGCAGCTTCTTAGTTAAGAAGACATTTATTGGGAATTTAACACTACTTTATAAAGCCGGCACGGCTTCTATTGATGTTTTTATTATTATTCAACTCGTACTCGTCTTTATCAAATAATGGCTCGACCAGTCCTATGTTATGGGAGTGAAGCGTGGACTATAAGGACGAGAGATGAAAGCAGACTAACAGCTGGCTACACCAAATGGGATCGAAAGAAAAATGTAGAAATCCTTCAAGAACTTAATGTGTCACCAATACTGGACTACATCTCCAGATATCAGCTAAACTGGAAGGAACATATCTCAAGAATGGCTAGATCCAGGATGCCCAAGGCAATAATGAACTACTGTCCAAATGGGAAACGGTCACTTGGTCGACCTATGAAAAGATGGCACGAAAACCGCTTTCTCAGGCTGTAACAGTTCTTCTAGGACTAATACCTGGCAGGATGATGATGATGATTATTAATTTAACACTTCTCACTGAAGGATAAATTAAGAGAATCAAATGATTAGGGGTTAAGCTTTACCTGGAATCAAACATTCTAAAATTATCTAGTGGCCGAATTTCTGTTTCCTCACAATGAAACTAGATTAATACAATCTAATTAACAAAAGAAATAAAAATCGAACTGTAAATTTGACTTTCTGAGGAATTCTCTTAGTTTAAATAGCTCCTACAAAACAAGACTTTTTATAGCAATTTTTGTTACTTACTGCTGAATTCTAAAGGAATGCAACTACTGAGGCAGCAGCAACAGCAGTAGATATATTCCAATTTTATTTTATTCCCCTTTAGATCATCATCACTCCAGGGATTAGGCAATTGCCCGTTCCGACTTCATAATGCATCAGCCCAACGTCTTCTAGGTCTTCCAACATCACGCCTTCCGCTTGCTTGATAATTTCTCCATGTGATCAATCCATTTCTGTCTGTAATTCGTGACTTTATCCAATAAAGGCTGTACTTTCAATTCTTCTCTTATATCCTCATTTCTTATTCTATCAAGTCTTGTACATCCTTTTACTTGTCTTAGGAACCGCATCTCTGCCGTCTGTATTCTATCCTTCTGTCTTGTCACTGGAGCCCAAGTTTCACATCCATACAATATTGTGGGAACCGCCATAACATTATACATTTTTATCTTTAGATAAAAACTTAAATAATGTTATAAATAAATAAATAATAATGTGATCCCTTGAGATATAGGGAGGTTAAGGTTCTCACCTTTAGAGACAATTGTATAAATGTCAGCCCTGCATGGTGGCCGCCTTTACCCCCCAGAACAAAGTCTAGTACTCATTTCCCCAAGAGGTTGACTCAACGCCAGAGCCACAGTGCCGCTAGAAGGTTAGGCAGTACCGTAAACCAGTTAAGGCATTTAAAGAGACTATTGTGTATGCGGCCGTCGGTCAGTTAACTCGTTTTAGAGCAGGCGCGAACAAACCACATTTATATTCGGCGCCTAAATATTGTGTTGGCTTAGTGTGTCTTGGAGATCATAGATGGCATGTAAATGTACATTTTCTATTCCCGTTTGACACGTTTAACCTTGGTGAATCCCCTTTTATTTTTAAAACAAACAACAAATGGAATTCGTTCACCCAAACTTGCCTGCAGGCTCCATTGCAGTCGTATATGTTTCTCGTTATAACGCTGTTGTTTGTGCGTGAGTGAAACCATGGCGGAAGAAAAATATCTCACTGAAGAAGAATTAGTGAATATTTTGTATAATAATGATTCAGGTGACGAACTGATTCGTGAATAAGAAGATTCACAAAGTGAAAGTGAAGATGAACTTCCACTTCCTGAAATTGATACGCCGATACCATGTGATGTCAATCACCCAAGTTATTTCACCATCAAATCCTACTAGGATATCTCCTTTAGGTATGTACAAAATTTGAATTTTCTAGGACTAATAGTTTGTGAATAATGGTCCATTTTCTGAAGTGCCGTGAAAAGGGTAGCTGGGGTATTTAAATGGCTGACCTGTGAGTTTAAATACCTTGCTCAGTGCTTGGTACTGAATGTGACAAATCCTGACTCCACCAGGACCTGAACCTTCATCCTTCTGTCTTGCAGTGTATTGTCTTCACAACTTCACTATGGCATGTCCCCCAGTAGTGTAGCCTAACGGCCAGAATCTTGGGTGATCTCCATTCTCCTTCTTGCTGAAGTATAATTTTGGTAAAGGTTGATGCCAAAATTTTGAAGGTCAGAGCATTTTGTGAGGTATCTTTTTACATATCACACAAATTGGGATTGTGATAACTAACTCATGGCTCTATCGAATCCATAGGTTTCATCGCCGCAGGGATGTAAGCTCTCCATACATCCCTATCTTGGGCTAATGTTTTCTAATCATACCCTGTATAATCTATTTCTCTCAAATCATGCTTAATGTTATTCTCCCACCTCATTCTTGGTCTACCAACTGAGCGTTTTTCCCTATGGTTTTTGTACAAGAAGCTTCCATGCACCGCTTTCATTCTCCATTCGTGCCACATGTCCTGCCCATCTCAGTCTACGAGATTTAACTGTTCTTATTACATCTGGCTTCCTATAAAGACCATGTAGTTCACTGTTATGTAGTCTTCTCCATTCACCTGTCTGTTAATCTCTCTTTGGTCCAAAAATTTTCCTAAGAACTTTATTCTCAAATACTTGTAATCTCCTTTTCTCCCATAAAATAAAAGTCCATGTTTCACATCCATATGATACAACTGGAGGAATAACAGTTTAATGTTTTTTTTGAAAGGAGTTGGGACGACAAGAGTCCCTGAATTAAGCATATGTTTAATTTCTTTGTGCATCTCATTCCTATTTGTAATTATTGTTCCTTACTTACTTACTCACTGGCACTATCGAACCCGTAGGTTCATGGCCATGCAGACATAAGCTCTCCATACATCCCTATCCTGAGCTAATGTTTTCCAATCATTCCCTGTATAATCTACTTCCCTCAAATCATAGTTAATGTTATTCTCCCACCTCATTCTTGGTCTACCAACTGGGCGTTTTCCCTCTGGTTCCTAGGTATCTGAATTCAGCAAGTTGTTCAAAATTTCCCTCATTTGTCATTAGCTGTCCATTTCCATTATATAATGTATTTCTATGTATGAACATAGTTTTATTGGTGTTTACTACCGTCCCAATTTCTTAGTGTTACTCAATAGTGTAAGTCCCTTAGTACCTCCTCACTATCACTTAATATATATATATATATATTTTTTTTTCAAATGCCCCAGGTTTGTCTTTTGACATTCCTGGTTTCTCTCCTGGCATGGCGTACTTGTAACCCACTTCTGAGGTTGGGGCTCCTGGAAGGCAGGGTTACGTTGCCCGATGAAATGATGATGATGATAATGGTGCGCCAGGAAAGTCCCTAATCCTAAGCTTAACGTAAGATGAATATGAATGATGACGATAGCGATGCGATTGAATCGTGTATATAGATATCTTATTTAAATGGGCTGCCAAGCAGTTTTTGGGCAGAACAAAGTCACTGCTTCATGTCTTGGAGAATCTGACACAGGAATTTTAATTATAGTTGACCATGATTTATTCGTGTTGGCAAAAACCCATTTTTCTTTAATTTGTGTTCTTATTAGCCTGTATATTTAGAATTTTTGCCGAATAGAAAGACACATCTTCTTGTAGTCGTTGCAGTATTGAAGTATCCTCCTTTGCTAGTCTGTCTGCTACAGCATTGTTATGTACACCCAGTGAACAAGAATCCACTGTAGAATTACAGTTTAATCAATGCATCTTAAGTCTTTCTTCTTCTTATTCCTTCCAAGGCTTGTTATGATCCTATAGAAAATTTTCCCTCCAGCTTTTCACAGGACGGCCCAGAGATCTTCATCCTCTTGGCATATAATTATAAACAGCTTTGGGGATCTGATTTGACCTCATTCTTTCAAGATGGTGTTTCAAATTTAGTTGGTACTGTTTAATATATTCCAAAATTGGCGTAGTCTTCAATTCTTTTAAGATATCGGTGTTCCTTTTCTGATCCCATCTGGTGTGACCCGCTGTTCTACGCATGAATCTTATTTCACAAGCCATTATTCTGCTTTCATGTTGTCTTTTTAGTGTCCATGCTTCACTACCATAGGTCAACACTGGTCTAGCCAAAGTGTTATATAAACGTAATCTGGTGTTTTTTGTACAAGGGATGGTTTCATAACTTGATTAATAATTCCCAAACTTTTATTATAACTAGCAATTTTTTCAGGGATAATAACCAAACTTGGAATATATAACAATCAATTAAGAATAATAAGATTGAGTTAATTAAGTAGCATAATCAGATCATCAGGAGTAAGGAGGGGGTGTGTTAATCGAAAACCAAAATTGGCTGTTACATTTTAATCAACTACTAATGTTATGACAAGAGAAATGACCAGAGGTGAGTGTTTTTAATTGTGGGTTCCTGGTAAACGCACATGAGTCACAGCTTCTTCCCAATCTCTGAAATTCTAGCACTTGGTAATAAACCTGAGGAATTCGCTTAGTTTATGCAGCTCTTGCACGACAGATTTTTTTTACATTTTTCCAGAAAAAGAAACATATTTCATGGAATAAAAAACATTTTTGTTTACTGAATATATTATTAAAAAAATATAAATAGTAACATGATTTATATTTGAAAAGAAAAATATACTAATATTTAATTTTAGGAAGTTATATTTTGAGGTTATTTTAATTATATTATTTTTGGTCTGGACATCTTACCTCAATATTAATGTTGATTTGTTCTTGGACATGTTTCAAAACAATTCTGTTTTATCGTCAGCTTTCCCAGTCTGGGAAAAAATAATATAAGAAAAATATACGCCTAGACTGGGGTTTGAACCCAGGACCTTTGACACTCTATGTCAATGCTCTATCCAAGTGAGCTACCTAGGCCTCCAATCTAAACGCATATTTTTCTCTTCTACATAGTTAATTCCTTAACCCCAAATGCTACAAGCTGTTGCTATGATTTTTGCAAATGGCAGCCCCTTTGTTAAGAGGGCTTTTTATTGGGAATTTAAACATTATTTATAAAGCCAGTAGTGCTTCTTTTAATGTTCATATTATTCGTTTTTAAACCTACTGGCTGTATAGTAAAGTTTAAATTCCCAATAAAAAGCCTTCTTAACAAAGGAGCCACCATTTGCAAAAATTGTAGCAACGACTCGTAGCATTTGGGGTTAGGGAATTAACTATGTGTAAGAGAAAAATACGTGTTTAGATTAGAGGCCTAGGTAGCTCACTTGGATAGAGCATTGACATAGAGAGTCAAAGGTCCTGGGTTTAAACCCCAGTCTAGGTATATATTTTTCTTATCAAATATAATTTGTCCATCATTATGATGTTTAAAAACGAATAATATGAACTTTAAAAAAGTTTTTAAAACAAACTGACCTGTAATTCTCATGAACCTCATCTGTTTACATGCCCAACTTTAAACACTTTTGGCAACAAAGTAAAAAAAAAAAAAGAAAACCTTAAAGAAGAGAGTTATATCCACAGCAATGTACAATAAATACTAATTCCAGATATATACAAGTTAAATGACAATGAACATAAGATCAGTGATAAAATAACAATAAAATTATCAGTAACAGTGTTATTTCCTGCAGCAAAGATAAAATTGAACAATTAAGACATTTTTGAAACATCAACCATCATCTGAAGAGAACTTTATGTGCACAGTTTTCAATATTATTATTACAGTATCAATAATGATTTTTTAAAATCAAATAAGGTAATATACAGGTTGTTTGAATTTTACTCTTCCTTATATTATTATATGGCATACATGGATTGGTCAGCGAGTTTGAAAATGTGGCAGTTTTCTTTAGGATATATACATACATACATTCAATGCATCCCATACAATAACTTAAGAAAAATAAAGACCCAAAAAATCCTCAAAAGTGAATTAAATGGTTTCACAGAAACCAATATTAGCCAACGCTTGGTCCTAGTAATTTATCTCTTCTAAAAATGCATTATTATAACACTTCCTCGATCACACAAATATAATAAAATACAGATCGTATTACGAATTCTGAATCAATCTCAGGTTAAGAATATTAGAAAATACACTGTACAATGTAAAAAATTAAAATTACAAAACTCATTTTTTTTCAGTTTTTTATTATTTTTGGTATCTCACCTTCACGCTCTCTTCTTCTCAATTTTTTTCTCCGCCTATCGATGCAAGCGAGTTCTGCTTTAACATTCATGTATGTTTTTCTTAGTTCCTGAAGCTTCTGTTGCAACAAAGCAATTCTTTGTGTGCCATCCAATTCAGGATCTGGAACAGCAATAATTTCCATATAAAGAAATATATCTATCACTCTAGAGGTCCTGAACCGAATCATGATTATAACATAATAAGATTTAGAATTGGGATCATTCAACCTTATAACAATTGAGTACCTGAGCGAGAGAGGGAGCTAACCCGACATTTTATCAAAATTGAATTATTAACATTTTTGTATTCCCAATATGCCTCCTTTTCATCATGTATAATGTTAACAATTTCCGCGGATTTTTTGATCATAATTTTTTTAGAACAAAGTTTGGAGGAATTCTCAAAGCGTATATTTCTTTGTGAGAGAGGGAGCTATGCCAGCCGGAAAACAACATGTCGTCCGTAGCAGAAAGCTCTGTTAGTTGCTTGCAACTGCTTTCACCAATACCATATCTCTCTTCAGTCACGTGATCAGTGTTGCTATCATGGCGGATGGCAAAGGTGAATTGTTACTAAGCAGCTGTGAAAAATTGAAAAAAATGTGAGAAATGAAAGTAACTGGAAGAGAAAAATGGTTCAAGTTTTAGAAATTTGGGGCTACAAGATGTGAGTGACAAAACAAATAAAGTGGTTCTTACAAAGCAAGCAGGGAAGTGGTTGTAACTGTAGAGTACGAACTGATGCAGCTAATTTCAAATGGTGTAAATAGCATGTGCTCACTTCTGACAAAAATGACAACATTTTTACGGATTTCTATAAATTAGCTAGGGGACTATAATTCTCAAAATTCATTTTTATTTGGACTCATAAGTCGCCAAGATGTATGGAAAAAAGAGAAGTGACAGTGATATAAGCAGAATGAACTTGTTATTCTCTTACAAATATAAAGAATTCAGAAGGACAGTTCATGAGTGTGTGTAGGAAGGCGTTTTGTGACTTGTTCGATATTTCCAGAATTTTAGTTAATCATGTGTGCAAATGAAAACTACCGTAAAGAATTTTCTTCATACTACTTTCTTTTTTATTTTCAGACAACGCTCTTTGCATGCCTATCCGAGGATACATATATGATTATTAATTATTTGAAATCATTTTTTTAAACACTTGAAAACATGAACATTAAAATGTACAAGGAAAAAATGAATTAAGGTAGAATATTTTTATCACTCACCTCATATTGTTCTTCTTACGATACTGAGGATGGAACAGAAACTATGTTCCGAAACTAGTTTATAATCAAATAAGAAGAACAATATGAGGTGAGTGATAAAAATATTCTACCTTAATGAATATACCTCATAGTGAGAATTCCTAAAATAAGTAAAAAATGAATGTTAACCTTCTAGATTTTGAATTAAAAACATAAACACAAAAGTCAAAGTTATGTAGGTAGGAAATAACACTATGAGGTTTATTTTAATTCTGTTTAGTTGTTTCTTGACTCACCTCATACTTCTTAACTCCCTTACATATCTAGATTTCATCACTGTATTTGTGACATTCTCAATGCTGTTCACATTCAAAACTGCCGTCCAATGGTATCCTCTCCTGCAGACTGACCTCTGCGCCATCTAATGGCTGACCGACGAAGTTCCAAAACAATCCCCTCTCCTTATCACCGGGTATTTCAAAATTCATAGTTGTGTTTTATTCTTGCATATGTAAATTTTTTCCCAAATTTGAGTTCCTTAGGTTTTTCCAATTGTTTAAGTAATTTTGTTTTGGTTTCTATTCTACGTTTTTCTGACCAGGCATGTGCAGCTATTGCAGATTTTTCTGTTTCTCCATTTTTAACATTTCTGAGGTGTTCCTTTAATCTTGTATTTAGATTCCTTTTTGTTTTTCCTATGTATATCTTTTCACAATCTTTACAATTAATTTGATAAATTCCCGATTTTTTGCAGTCCTCAATTTTTCCATTTTTGTTGGTTTTTATTAAATTACCTAAACCGTAATCATTTTCCGGTGCTAATTTAATGTTGAATTTGTTGAAGATTTTGAAACTTGTCAAATACTAAAGGGTGGTATGTGAACTTCTTGCATCACCCTGATCATGCTTGAACCTGCAAATCTTCGAACCAGAGGCAACCAACATATATTGTAATATAATTATTCTCAGCAACTCTCTAATATATTTTATTCTCGACATTTTTACAAAATCCCATTTATTAAAGATAGTGACAAATTCTATGGTAACTGATGCAACATTTTCAATATTTCTTTCTTTCACACAATTTGTATATGAATCTATCAAATGTTTTGCAAAAATAAAAATGAATAATAGTCATGACTGCAAGATAACAAGTAAACAGTATTCTAAATGGATAGAGATTACACAAAACCCTAAAATAATTCTGAAATTGTCACAAAAAGCTGTTGTTGCCATCTTCTGTCTTATTATTGGTCATGACTTATAAAGAATTGACCTATCACGACCTAGTTCACTCTGCATGGGAGAAGAGAATATGAATATGGAACACTTAAATAGGGAAGCTAGAAAGAAAATGGCTTTATTGCCAAATCCTGAGCATTACATATATACAAACATACATACATACCTACCTACCTATGAGGGAGAAAAAAGTTTGGATATATAAATTATATAATTTATTTGTAACTTTAGAATTAATTTACTTATTACTTAGCTATGATAATTTAAAAATCAATAAGCTACTTACTATTGTAAACTAATAATATATTTATATTTGAAAAGAAAAATATACGCCTAGACTGGGGTTTGAACCCAGAACCTTTGATTCTATATGTCAATGCTCTATCCAAGTGAGCTACCTAGGCCTCCTAGAGAGTCAAAGGTCCTGGGTTCAAACCCCAGTCTAGGTGTATATTTTTCTTTTCAAATATAATTTGTCCATCATTACAATGTTTAAAAACGAATAATATGAACATTAATAATATATTTACCTAATTCAACATAGAAATTGTACTAGAAGGTCTAGGTGATCTGGAGGACAAAACATTTTCCGAGCTAGTTAATGGTGTGCAACCACCTGCAGTAGAATTTTCTGATGTATCATCACTATCACTTCCACCTCCACCACCAACACCACCATTTCCACCACTACTGCTACTTCCTGTAAAGCAAAATTAACTTGACATTTATATTTGCTTACTTATGTGCCTTATAGGTCAAGTACAATCCTTATTTTAATATAACAAATTTGCGAATTTTAACATTATGAGGTTTTCTTGATAAGAATCAAATGAATCCTGAATTCTTACAAATTCTTATATTTTTTATGAAATTCAAATTTTGACATTTTATTTTTATCTTCACATTCTTCTCTGGACATAAGATATACTTTTTAAAATTTAATTATAAGTGATTTGGTTAAGAAGAGAATCTATTACAATATTGAAATAAAGAACATGAACTAAAAAATATTAAATTTTAGTGCTGGTAAACATCCATTTTTTTTTCCTTTCTCTGGAACTGATTCCCATAAAGCCTGTGTTAATATCCTCTCCCTTTAATGGGCACCCCACACTAATTTAAAATAATTACCTGAATTAAACAGCTAGTCACAACCACCATGAATACTTAATTCACCCCCAAGACCACCACACAGTACATCTGTCTAGCGACTAAAGATAAAGGATGGGTTTCTATTACAGAAGTGGGAAACAGGCAAGATCTGTGACAGATCCATGGGGACACACCATCACAGCCTTCAAACACTTATACGAGGGCGGATCGGAAAGTAACGCACGATAATTTTTTTTCTGCCTTGGTATTGCAGCTAGAATGTTGAAATTTCACAGAGATATAGTTTGAAGTTTTCACTACAGATGGTATTTTTTTCTCAGGTGCACCTCTTGCGAGAGAAGCTTGAACTATGCAACAAAGATGGCGCGCATGCTACAGTCGTCCACCTGTGAGGAACAGAGAAGTGTTGTTCGATTTTTGTGGGCCAAAGGGCATAAACCCAGTGAAATTCACAGGGACATGCGTGGCGTGTATGGGGATGATTGTATGGACCGTAGCAATGTCTCCAGGTGGTGCACATTCTTCCAAGAGGGACGCGTGAACCTTAGTGATTCGCCACGCTCCGGCCGGCCGACAACAGCAGCAATCTGTTTGGTCCCATGAAGAAATTCCTGGCCGGCAAACGCTTTGAGACAGATGTGGAAGTGAAATCAGCAGTGCGCAGATGGCTACACTCCAACCAAACGGACTTCTACGAACAGGGCATATTGAAACTGGTAACACGATGGGAAAAATGTGTTGAGAAAGTTGGTGACTATGTCGAAAAGTAGGTAAAAGATGTAAGTTCATTTGTGATTTTTTTCCTTTTTTTACTATTAAACTTTTTAAAAAAAAATTATTGTGCGTTACTTTCCGATCCGCTCTGTTCCTCACAGGTGGACGACTGTAGCATGCACGCCATCTTTGTTGCATAGTTCAAGCTTCTCTCGCAAGAGGTGCACCTGAGAAAAAAATACCATCTGTAGTGAAAACTTCAAACTATATCTCTGTGAAATTTCAACATTCTAGCTGCAATACCAAGGCAGAAAAAAATTATTGTGCGTTACTTTCCGATCCGCCCTCATATCTTTGGTGTCTGTCCCATGGTTAAGGTATGATGCCCTGACGTAGAGCTTCAAGATTTGCGCTGGTTTGAATCCATCAGAAAAACAAAGAAAAACTTATGAACTTTGAAATTCCCGCAAATTCTGACTTGATCCAGAGGTTTATCGGTCCACCAACAGAGGGAAGAAGAAGTGGTTCTTCCGATCGACATAACACCAGTCGGCAAAATGGTACTGAGGATGGATTCACCATGAACCCGAAATCGCGATTTACTTAGAAGATTAATTATGAGGAGAGGTATGAAACATTTAATTTCACCATAAACCTCTTAATGTTACTTCCTATTGTATTTTAAAATAAATTCCTTTGATTCATTGGTCGTCAATGTTTTAATTAGTTTCATAAGACCTTATAATTTAGAAAGCAGTAATTAAAGCAATTTTTATTCTTATTTTCAATGAAATAATACTTACCACCAACATTGCGAGCCGATCTTCCAGAGGAGTGTCTTGATCTCTTATTACTTTCACACTCTGATCTTTTCCTACTCCGTCTTCTTTTCTTAGGCGAGGATTCTAATTCCTTGTCGAGATCCGAACAAGATTTCTTTGGCAATAATTTAAGAGACTGCAACCTATTTTCACTTGAATTTGATACTTCAATGTTAAGGAGAGAATCTAAAACAACAACAAAAAAAATATATTTATTAATAGTGAGTGGAGAATATATTTTAATCGACTCACCTCATATATTTTCGAACGTCTTTGATACCGACGGTTTTAGACAATATCATGTCCTTCTTCAGGAAGCCATGAATATCATTTCCCAAATTGTCAATTCCAACGGTTTATCCAATTGTTTCAAAAGTTTCGCTTCTTTTTCAATTTTATGATGTTCTAGTAAACTATGTGCAGCAATTGCTGATTTTTCAATTTCACAATTTTTAATATTTCTAAAATGTTCTTTACTGCATGTTTCCAAATTCCTTTTTGTTTTTCCTATCTATACTTTGCTACAATCATTATAATTCATTTGATAAATTCCAGACTTCTTACTGTCTGGGATATTGATTTTTTTATTGGTATTTAAAAGTTCTTCCAAACTAAATTTATTAATTGGTGCCAAAGTAATGTTGTATTTGTCAAATATTTTTTTTAAATTTCCCATGTACTATTGTTATTTTCTACAAATATTAAATACAGACATAATGTTACTTCCTAATGTATTTTCATAATGAAGTAGGAAAATTACTTGATGATTATTTCCTATTATTTTTCACATTACAACATCTTATTCAAATATCAATGATTGCAAGAAAATGTAAACATAAAAGAGTTTAATCAAAATTAAAGTGGAATTGGGACCGATTAACAAATTAGTCTGGGTAATCTACTAATAACTAATAAAAATATTAATGTCCCAGATAGCAAAAAATCTGGAATTTATCAAATTAGTTAATTAGAAAATCATCAGGCCATCATCATTATCATTCCCATAATTTCACCAATATGGAAAACAACAAGAAGCTACCACACGTATCATTCACTAGTAAAACTGTAAAGCATAGCATGAAAATGCTACGATTGCAGTGAAAGACCTGCCCTAGGGCAGAACACTATAGTGGCGTGCGGTGGTCAGAGCAATTACCCAGCTGTATGACGAAAATACGACTTATATAAAAACTTACTGTCTTGTATTTTTTGTTAGATCCGGTAAATCTGGAGTTGGCCTACCTTGTTGTACAAGGTAATTTTTCTCTTTGAAAGGTCTGCTGCATAAAAATGATCTAGTATGTAAATTATAGTCACTTATTCAAAGTTAAAATTGGGAAACACATTATGAGGTTCTTAATTAATAAATCATTTTAACATCTTACCTCATATTTTATGTTTTATCAAACACGGTAACTATAGTTTTCAAATGATCTTGTCATTCATTTTCAACCGCCATTATGACTACTGGATATTCGTTGGAATCTCCCTCTATAATGTTGCCATCTGGTGTTGATTTGACAAACTTCGAGATATCGTTGCCATCTGGTGTTGCTCGAAGTTTGTCAAATCAACACCAGATGGCAACATTATAGAGGGAGATTCCAACGAATATCCGGTAGTCATAATGGCGGTTGAAAATGAATGACAAGATCATTTGAAAACTATAGTTACCGTGTTTGATAAAACATAAAATATGAGGTAAGATGTTAAAATGACTCATTAATTTATAGTCACTTACATTCATTTTTACTAAATTGACAAATCACATTCATCAGTAACACTTTAAATATATTAATAATGCATTTGAACAAACTCAGTGCTGATATTGAATTCAACTGTCGCTTTCTGCATATACACGTTCACAATAATTCAATTGTTGTTATTCAGATATATAATATAAATAAAGCTTCTTAAATTAACAGGTTGCTATTGTTGACAAAACATACTGCATAATTTTATTTTTATTTTTTTGTATTTTGTAAAAAAAGTATAACTAACATAAATTAAATATTGTAAGATAAATTAAATTTGAAGAGAAAAATTTTTGCCTAGACCGGGACTCAAACCCGTGACCCTTGGCTTTCCGGGCCAAGTGCTCTACCAACTGAGCTACCAAGGCGAGTTACGATCTAGACGCAAATTTTTCTCTTATATATGTTGTAATTCCCTATCGCCAAATGCTTTTGAAACCATTGTTTCTATCTTTGCAAATGGCGGCTTCTTAGTTAAGAAGACATTTATTGGGAATTTAACATTACTTTATAAAGCTAGTAAGGCTTCTAATGAAGTTTTTATTATTGATTTAACATTTCTCAATGAAAGATAAATTAAATTGGAAGAGAAAAATTTTCGCCTAGACCGGGACTTGAACCCGGGACCCTTGGCTTTCCGGGCCAAGTGCTCTACCAACTGAGCTACCGAGGCGAGTTGTAAATTAAAAAAAATGCTATTTCTAAAAATTTTATTATTGTGGAATTGGTTCTTTCCAAATCAGCCATCACATTTCTTCATCAAATTAATGTTTCATGAATAGATAAGTCAAAGAAAGGTCACTCAACTTTGTGTATACTTAAGTTATGTAGGTAGGAAATAACACCATGAGGTTTGTGTATACTTATTTGAGTTGTGACATTACTGGGTTCAGCTAGTTGGTGTTGAAATAAAAAATCAATGGAATAAGACACAAGCTTTGTCTAGCGAGTTATCACCGAGCTTAGCAAACTGCAGTCTAGAAGAAGAATGATATGAGGTGAGGTAATAAAAACATTAATTCAATTCTTAAATTAAACCTCATAGTGTTCTTTCCCTGTGAAAGTTAAATAAACAAAATAACCATATTTGAAGAGAAAAATTATATGCTCAGACCGGGTTCAAGTCCCGGTCTGAGCGTATAATTTTTCTCTTCAAATATGATTTATCCATCATTGAGATGTATGAAATTAATAATAAAACACTGAAAAAAGCCGTACTGGCATTTATAATGTAATGTAAAAATTCCCAAATATGTCTCCTTAATAAAGGAGCCGCCATTTGCAAAGATAGAAGCAAAGGCTTCATAGCATTTGGTGGGCGGGAATTACGAAGTATATAGAGAAAAATTTGCATTTAGATCGGTACTTGCTCAGGTAGCTCAGATGGTAGAGCACTTGGTCTAGAGAACCAAGGGTCCCGGTCTGAGCATATAATTTTTCTCTTCAAATATGATTTATCCATCATTGAGATGTATGAAATTAATAATAAAACATCGAAACAAAATAACATCTCTGCAGTTACCTTCTTCACTAAAATGGTCCTTATTTCCTTCAGCACAACTGTCCATATCTATTTCAAAAGAATCTCTATGCGATTTAGTACTTTCATTGTCCATAGTGGGCGACATTCCATCTCTTTCCCTGTAAAACACAGTATGTAATAAAATATTATTCCTAAAGATGTCATAAATCATGCTTAAATCTGATCTAGAAACACATAAGGAAGTATGAATAAAAATTATTTTCATCATGAACAATTTGAACCAAACAGTGTTTTATAATGATTACATTTAAATTCTACTATTAATATGTTATATTTGTTTGAAATGACTGTGGCACCTACATGCAAGTGTGCATGCATGTTGCTAAGATGCCAAAAGCAAATTGGACCTGACATCTTCTTCTGATGCAAGCTACAGTTATTATGCTATAATAGAAATATGCAAGAAGAGAAATCAACAGTAAAGAGAAAAATTTTTGCCTGAACCAGGAATCGAACCCCGAACCTTTAGCTTTCCGTGCTAATGCTCTGTCCACTGAGCTAATCCAAGCTTTCATTCCCATCCAAGCAGAAATCCTTCCTTTACCTTACTGTCTTGGTCCCACATTCAAATGCAATGAATCATTCACAAATACACAATGAATGGTTTCTACCTGAAGAAGATTCATTGCATTTGAATGTGGGACCAATAGAGCAAGGTAAAGGAAGGATTTCTGCTTGGATGGGAATGAAGCCTGGATTAGCTCAGTGGACAGAGCATTAGCACGGAAAACTAAAGGTTCGGGGTTTGTTTCCCGGTTCAGGCAAACATTTTTCTCTTTACCATTGATTTACAATAATTTAACCCTTCAGAGCGGATGGATTTAAATGGCCGAGAATACTCTGATGTGGGAGGAAGTTCACCGGTATTTAAACTCAGCCGTTCAGTGCCAGTATTCCAATAACGCATTTAAATTGATATATCTTCAGTAATTTAAATGTTTTTGCAATTCCTTTATGGTGAACCCTTAATATAATATTTAATTAATTAAATTTGTTACGGTTCTCACATAACATCTCTGCATTTTTTGCAGACTTATTTATGGTTGTTGTGCCACAGTTGAAAATAGGTCCTTTTTGTAAAATTTCTCACATAAGTGACACAGTGGATTGCACTAGGGATTCTTTGAAGAATTCAGAGAACCGACTTTACCTAACAACAAAACGAAAATATTTACACAAAAGAGAAGGGTCTTGAAAAAAAAAAGTATGAACTTCAAAAATTGGGTGGTGATAAATCTTCAAAATTGTAAACAGATGTTTGACACTCGGGACAACAATAAGTGTATTTTTTTCCCCTTGTGTTTACTTTGTTTTCATGTTTATTACAACAACATTGCTTCTATGCGCTGACCTTCTTTCTTGTAGGGGGGGGGCCAGCCTTCTCCAAATGTGTCTTTCTAACACTTTGGAAGCATTATTTTAGGTCGTGTGCCTTCAAAAAAATGGTCCTTCTACACATCAGACCTGTTGTTCTAAAAGACCTTCATCAACCCTAAATTTCAATGCCTTTCTTCAGGTTTCCAAACCGAAACCAGTTGATGAAATATGACTATAATAGCTTCACCGGAGGCGTGGACTTAAAAGATCAACATGCTACAAGCCGGAAGATCGAGGGTTTGAGTCCCCGTGGATCAGGATTTTCAGGATTTTTAAACTGAACCAAACTTTCAGGCGGCACCGTGAACCCGGGGTTGACTCAGCCTCTAACTGAAATGAGTACCAGATGCTTGTTATGGGCCGTCAAACAGAAATAAGTACTCGGCTTACATCAAGTACCGATAGTTTAGAAAAGTGGGGAGCCTTAACCTCCTAATATCCCAAGAACCTTCTAAGGTCTGTAGTGGACCACTTTACTTTTAGATACTGAGTGAAGTGTAGACTAACTACCTTTCCATAATGTAAGGATATCGTCATTTGAAATATATATATATCTGAAATTTACTATTGTGGTCCTGTACTGTAGCGTAAATCGGAAAATACCTTTGTTGGGTCTTTATATATACTGAATTTTGCGACATTATTATTAAAAAATGAAGAGATTTGAAAATAGATTCAATTTGATAGACAAGCTAATCTACAAAAAAAGGCGAATTTAGTTTTATAAGAAATCCTTTATCAAGTTATACATTTAAGAAAAAAATGTCAGAGACCGTAAGAATAAGTGCAAATATAAAATTATTTTTAACTTGTTACTCAGGGCCGTAATCAGTTAATATATGCACTAATAGAAACTATGAAGTCTCTACATAAAATTTGTATACACGGTAAATAGTTACTGTAAACACAAAGGTCATAATTACAGTTTAAAGCAGTGCGTGTAACTAGCGTACATGTCACGTCGTTCCGCCATGGGGTGAAGAATTCAACTTGCGTACACGTCACGTCGCTCCACGCTGACGGGTTAATTGTGTTCATTAATGTACTTATTTCTATCATAGTAATAACTTTAGCTTCTCAATATTAATTTAATAAGAAGAGAAATGTTGTGATATTGAAGAAGGAGATCAGTTCAGTATTAAATAAAAAGGAAAAATCCTGAATGGTATAAATTTCAAAGGGTAAGGAAGAGGCAACCCTGTGACAAGCCGGATACTGGAGGCTGTGAAGGTTAGGGCACTTGTCATCTGTAATAAACCAGTCACACAAAGAAGCAATGCAAATAAATTAGGAACATCATTAAAAACTGTGAACACAATAATCAACCGGGATTTGAACTTGGAAAAATGTACAGAGTTCACAAGTTGTTGCCTCGTCACATTCCAGAATGTCACACGAATAGCAGAACATTGTATTAAAATCATCTGGTAGAAATACGGAAATTTGTGGTAACTTTGGATGAAGCATACATGTATTGAAGTAACTGCAAAAAAACTTGGTCTAATTTATTTCTTTCAAAGGGATGGTAAAAATTTCCGAAAATGGTACTCTGAACAAAAGGAAAGATTTTCCTAGTGTTTCAGGATCATTGTGGGATACTTTTTTAATGGGTATACCAAACTGGCCAAAGTCAATTCCTTTTTTTACCAAATTGAAATTCTGGCACTGAGATTCCAGGTCTATATGGTACAGAAGCAAATAAAATCATATTAATGTTTTTATTATTGATTTAACATTTCTCACTGGAAGATAAATTATATTTGAAGAGAAAAATCATATTAAAATGATTATACAAAATTATGTACAAGAAATTAAGCCCAGAAGTAATTTTTTATACATAACATTTCATAATGTATATTATTTGGAATTGTGTTTCACTATATTCTCTTTGCAAAGTGCATTTTTCATTTCCACAATTTACACTGTAAATAATTATAATGTGTAGATAATAATTACAGAAAGTACATAAAATGCACATCACTTTCTGAAAATCCATTTTTTAAAAAACTCCAAGTGCGACAGGCCTAGAAGGCCCTTGGCCTCACATCCACATGTGTTAATCACAGAGTAGACATTCATCTAGCCAGTGTAGGGGTGACATGTGGTCAGCATATCGGGTCCCCTAGCCGTTATAGCTAGTCTTCTCAACCTGGAGCCAGTAATTATAATAGCTACCCAAATGCCTCACGATGCTGGGTGGGCACCAGTCCCATACTGGCCGAAATTCCATGAGAAAATTTCTTCCCCCATGGGGACTCGAATCAGTGCAAGTCCCATAGCTCTGCGCCAAGGCTTCTTGCCTTAACCACTCGGCTACAGCACAGGACCTAAAAAATCCATATTTTGCCAATCACAAAGTACAGAGTGATTCAGAAATATGGCTATACGTTTGATCGCATTTTGTGACGAAAATATCATTATTAAAGGAAATATGATGTTATCATTGGAAAGGGAATCCTTTAAATTACAACAATAGAACAAAACAAAACTTATCACTGCTCACGTGCAGCTTGGCAGGTTTATTTTTGTGGGCTAACGTCGAACGCCTCCACAATTATCTTCGTTGTTTTTGCATCCGTGCTAATGCGAGGCCTTCCAGGAGGTTTAATTTTCTGCATCCTTCCCATTTCCAGCAGTTGTTTTCTCCACTTCCCCACAGTCGACGGCTGCAATGCTACGTTAAACTCACGTCTTGGGGCCTCACGATCATAAGCATACATTATTACCCATGCAGCAATTGTAATTTGCTGTTGCATATTCAATGCCATTTTGACTAATGACGTAAGTTCTACACTGTTTTGTTTTATTCCATTGTTGTAATTTGAATAAATGCCTTTTCAACGGTAATTTCATATTTCCTATAATGGTAATATTTGCATCACACAACGCGATCAAACGTATAGCCATATTTATGATTCACCCCGTATTTCCAATTTTCATACTTCCCAGTAAATAAATCCAATATTTTATAACAATTCTGACAGCCTGGAAAATCTCAATTGAAAACTGACTGAAAAGAAGCAGAACATTTAGTTAGCTATCACAATTATTAATAATGAAGATAAAAATGTTGCTTACTCTCTGGGTGATCCTGATATTGTAGAAAGACTACTGTCTGGAGTTGTGGGTGGAGTATTATCCATAACCGGGGCTGCTTCATTTGAATTTCGTTTTGACACATCAGGACCTCCTGCTCCAGTGCCTGACACTGATCCTGGACCTGTGCCTGCAACCGAAACTGGAACCGGCGATGGTAAAGATGCTTGTAACTGTGCTTGTGGAGGTGGAGAAGAGGAAATATTCAAAGAATTAGAAGCGGGTACAGTCTGAATTTGAATTGGTGTTGAAATTTCAACTGCTATCGATGAAGATGTTGTAGGAGGATCTACAACAGGCGAGGAAGCAAAAATAGGTACAGTCTTTCCATTGTTCACTGAATTACTCGTGCTAGATGAACAATTACTACCAGGCGCACTAGCAAATGGTATTTCTAACACTGGAGTTTTTTCGTCATGTTTTTCGGAACATGTATCTACAATTTGCACTGTGTCTGTCACCGGGGTTGGGCTTCCAGGTATAGTCTCTTCACACAATAATGAACGCATGTTACTATCAGATTCTTCTTCACATTTTTCAACTTCACCACTGCTTTCTTCTATTTTCTCAATTGTTACATCAACTATAGGAACTATTTCTTCTACTTTCTCCTCCTCCTCTACTTTTTCTGTTTCCAGAGACTCTTTTTCACCAGTGTCTGGAGTGATAACGTTCTCGTCTGCAGGTTGCTCAATGTTCTAAAAGTAAATTAAATGCACATACATTAAAATGATAAGCTATGCTACAAGATTAAAAAAAAAAATAAAATATAATTTTCTCTATTTGAAGAGAAAAATTTTCGCCTAGACCGAGACTTGAACCCGGGACATTTGGCTTGCCGGGCCAAATGCTCTACCAACTGAGCTACCGAGGCGAGTTACAATCTAGACGCAAATTTTTCTCTTATATACGTTGTAATTCCCTATCACCAAATGCTTTTGAAACCATTGTTTCTATCTTTCCAAATGGCGGCTTCTTAGTTAAGAAGACATTTATTGGGAATTTAACATTACTTTATAAAGCTAGTAAGGCTTCTAATGATATTTTTATTATGGATTTAACATTTCTCACTGAAAAATAAATTATATCCGAAGAGAAAAATTTTCTCTCCATTCTAAGAGTTACTTACAAGCATAAATCCATCCTTCATTGTATCATATTTACTTTACAAGGATTCCAATTTCTTCAAAACTAAGATAAAATTTATTCAGATTAAAATAAACCTCATGAAATTCCTATTGAAGATATTTTACCAAGTTGAGAAAGCTTTTTTTAGTTTTCGATTGTAAGAGTTAAAAAAGATACAAAGATACAAAAAAAAATTTACATATGCAAGAATGAAAATACAACTATGAATTTTGAAATACCCGGTTATAAAGAAAGAGCACTGATTTGGAAATTCTTCGGTCGGCCACCAGATGGCGCAGAGGTCAGTCTGCAGGATAGAAGGCCGTTGGATGTCAGTTGTGAACGTGAAGCAGCATTGACAATGTCACAAATTATGTGAAGAAACCCAGGGTCTGCTATGAATTATGAAGTATGAGGTGAGTGAAATAATAAAAAATAAACAATACATGATTTTTACTGACTTCAATGATTTATGAGTACTAAGTTACAATTAAATTATTTTTAGTCTGTTCATCTTACCTCATCTTAAACTAAGTTAAAAAATTTATATAAATGAATTGGATATTATTTTTACATTTGACCTCATAAAACTCTGTGATTTTCACTGGAACAGTTTCTGAATGCATCCTTTCCACCTCATCCAAAATCCAAACTGCAAAACTTCTGCCATCAATTATATTATTTTTAGCCTGGACTTCTTACCTCAATATTAATATTTATCAGAAGAGTTTCTTTTCTTCCGATCGACATAACATCGGTCGCCAAAATAGTACTGAAGATGAGACCGTTATGGTCTTGAAATCGCGATCTACTTAGAAGATTTATAGAGGAGAGGTAAGAAACATTTGATTTCACCATAAATTAAACCTCATAGTGATTAATTTCTGTAAAAGTTAAATTTAAAAAGCTAATTTATCTGTCTTACCTGTGAAGCTGTATCTTCTGTTCCAGCAGTCGTAACGTTTTCAAGTTCTGCATCTTGGCATGCTTCAACTTCAGATTTGTTGTTATTTTCCAATATTATTTCATCCTTTATCTCCATTTTATTATCTCCTTCTTCACCTTCAGTTTTACTATCATCATCTCTGTCACTCAAACGTAACTTCATTTCAAAGTCTGATGACTCACTTACATGTAACTTCAAACTACACTGACTCGATGAACTACTAAGATTATCATCGTCATCGTCAATTTTAGCAATAACCAACCTTTCCTCTTCATCACTATCACTGTCTGTATCAGTATCTTCAACAAACTCCTTGCTTAACACAGGTTTTCTACAAGCACTCTTTCTTTTGCTCCCAGATGCTTTTGGAGATGGTTCTTTCTTTGGATCTTTAACAAAAACTGATATTTCCTTTATCAATTCTACAGTTTCTTCTTCTAATTTTATTTCTTCAGAGCTATTTTCCTCTTTCTTATTTCCAAGTATATCCTCTACATCATTAGATTCTTCATCTGTAATAGGTTGTGAAATAACATGATCAATGACAGCTTGAAGATCAACTTCATCTTCATTTTTTAAAAAATAATTCATTTCGTCGTCAATACTCTCGACAGTAGATTGTTCATGGGATTTATCTCCTTCATTTTCACCTTCTCTTTTTATTGATTCTTCTGCTTTTATTGAAATGTCTGGTTTTGAACCAAAATTAGTAAAAATATCACCTCCTATTGGAAGCAACTGTGGTGGTTCAGGGGATGATTTAAGAGGCACCAATCTGTCAGCATTAAGTGTGGATTCTGGTGCAGGTGCAACTGACTCTGAGCTACTTACTAAAGTGGGAAATAGTTCTTCATGATGACGCTGTGGATATGTGAAAAGAGGTTCTTCAGTCTCAGTCTCAGTTTCATCGGTTTCTGAGATGACAAGACGATCTTCACTGTCATCTTCAGCTTCGTCATCAGGTCCTTCTCCTGGCAATTTATTAAATAGGCTTAATGGTTCCAGCTCAGATGATTTTACAGTCTTAAGAGGTGAAGGACTAGGTGTCCTGGTTTCATTTGATTTTGGCGAAATATGAAATGATGGCGATTTGCACAAGTTGTTAAACGCTTCTTCACTCGCTGACAAACTAGATTTTTTTGGAGTTACGGGATCAACTTGCGAAGATTTGATGGGAGATAATTGCGCTTCCTCTACATGAACTATACCTTTTTTAGGTAGAGCAGGTGGTTCTACTTTTTTTGTCAGAGTCCGCCTAAATCGCTTTTTAACTTCACCTTCAAATGGTAAATCATCCTTGTTTTCTGTTTGTTTTGTAATTCCTGCCCTTGCCACTTTTTTCCTGGGAGATGGAGACTTCTCTACTTTAGGTTCTACAATATTATCAAATATTCTTGGTGGACGTCTATGAAGTTTACCAACTCTATCTTCAGAGAGTAGAGTATCGCGTTTTGTTCTAACTTCAAATTCAAATGGTTCAGGCTCTTTGAACTCATATATATCTTCAGTACTAGTATCTTCCATCTTTTCTACAACTTTTTCTTCTTTAACTAGATTTTGTACTTCTTCTTTAACCTCTGTCTTATTATACCTTGTATCATCCAACAAAGAAGTCTTATCTTCAAGGACAATCTGAGCACTTTTTTCTTCAGCTCTATGAACATCTTGAGGCAACTTTACTGCTTTCTCAATTCCTTTAAGTTCTGATCTTATCTGGTTTAAATCAAAATCTCTTCCTTTTGGTTGCTGCTGTTCTTCTTCACTCTCATTACCAACTTCTTGTTTTATTGCTGAATCTTCTTTCGATTCATCTTCTTTCTTTTCAATTACTGGTGATATTGGGATTTTTTTTGTTCGTTTGCTTCGCCTTTTCTCACAAACCATTATTTCAGGAGAAGTTTCTGTTTCAGGAGTGAGATCTAAACTATCTTCTTCTTTGGAACATTCTTTATCTTCTTCATCATCTTCATCTTTTCTCTTAACTATTTTTCGCCTAAATGGCCTTTCTAGCTTTTTAATGTCTTCTTTTGAAGTTTCTTCTTTGCACATTTCTTCTTTTTCGATTAACAAAGCTTTTTTCTCGGTTCTACTTCTTGTCTGCGTAGGTTCAATTTCTGGTTCTGAATCATACTCCTCACTTTCTGTTTCTGATGCCATTGAGATATCTGAAATAGTAAATATGTGGATTTTAGGTCTCTCTTGTTACAACTAATTACAAATTAATCACAGCATGACTATATACATTTTAAAGCAATTAAAATAAACTGAATTAGAAAAGAAAAAAATCTCAAACAAGTGCTGTGAATTTATTCATTCAATTGAATATCTAGCTTGTGTAAAGATAAACATTGTTAAATTGTAATTATTCTTTCCCAGTTAAAAAAATGGATTATCATTATACCTTAAAAAAGTATTGAGCCAACAAATGAAACTGCATTTCAAGCTGTAACTTTGGATTCAATAATAATATAATTAATAAATTAATGAGTAATTTTTTACATCTTACTTCATATTTTATGTTTCTTTAAACACGGGAACTAGTTTTCAAGAGAACCATCTCTCTCATTTTCAACCGACATTATGACAGTCTGGCCATGCTCAGGATGATTAGAGGATGATCAAAACACTTGCTATCAAAATAAAATGTGGACATTTTAATGGAAGGGGAATCAGAAGAAGAATTAGAGAAACTTGATGAATTGATTGAAGAATCTCGCTACCTTTCTTCTGGAACTTCTTCAGATGAAGAGGAAATGTATACTGAATTTAGACATAGAAGAGACACTGATACTGCCAAAATTCACAAATTTACTGGATTTGAAAATGGAACAGAACAATCACCTGCACCTGACATTGCTCCTGCATCGTCTCCATTTATCATATTCTTTTTTTTTTCCTGAAAATATTTGAGATCCTAGTTGTTGAAACAAACAAATAGTTTCATCAATGTGTTACTTTCCTAGATAAAGCTGGTACCTCTGCACAGCAAGCTCAATTCACTATGGAGAAGATGTACAATTTTTTTGCTCTCTTAGTACAAATATACAGTTATCAATGTGACTCTCTAAAAGATTATTGTCGTGTATGTACCTTGAAAAATAAAACAGAGAGCACTCTGTATTTTTGTTCAAAATGCACTGTATTGCAGATTGTTTTGAAAGGTGGCACATGCGAGTAAATATGTGACGCCGCAAGTGCCATCAAACAAATTAAATGTATATATTGTTACATACACTCAATTTTTTATGCATCTGAAAATACTGAAAAATATTTATATTAGTGTAGAGTGAATTAGGAAAGCATCACTTTTCTTCAGTCAATCTACAATGTCTGTAAGTATGCTATTTTAATCAATATGCATGGAAATTAAAATTAATTTTATGATATATCTTAATCTAACCTCCATATAACTATGAAAATTTGTCAGAACAAACAATGATATAATATATGGTGAAATTAAATGTTTCTTAACTCTCCTCACATAAATCTTCTAAGTAGATCGCAATTTCCAGACCATAACAGTCTCATCTTCAGTACTTCTTTGGCGACTGATCGGAAGAAACTCTTCTTCTTCCCTCTGTTGGTGGACTGATGAACCTCTGGATCAGGTCAAAATTTGCGGGAATTTCAAAGTTCATAAGTTTTCCTTTGTTTTTCTGAATGTGGATCTTTTCCCAAACCGTGAGTTCCTTTTGTTTGTCTATTTATTTCATCGGTCCACCAACAGAGGGAAGAAGAAGAATTTCTTCCGATCGACATAACATCAGTCGCCAAAGAAGTACCGAAGATGAGACCGTTATGGTCTCGAAATCACGATCTGCTTAGAAGATATATATGAGGAGAGGTAAGAAACATTTAATTTCACCATAAATTAAACCTCATAGTGATTAATTCCTATAAAAGTTAAACTATATAATAGCTGCTACTCAGTTTATCCAGAACAATAATAGTATTTTTAATCAAAATCCTGTAAAAAAAAAGTGTTAAGTGTATTTCAATTCTGGTGACTGGGTGATATTGGACATTTAAAAATCACATACGTTAAAGGTTAATGGCATGAGCGAGATTACAGCCATTGGACAACGACAACAACAACACAACACAATGCCTAAAGTGCAATGTAAAATTCATGAAGCTCACCTGTATGCCCAGACATCCTTCGAGTACGTCTATGAGGTGTGACATTGTTGGGATCTGAATTACGCGTGACACGAGTGCTGCCACCAGATCGAGAGGTTGATGTTGCAGGTGATTTAGTACGACTAGAAGTTGATGTTACAGATGAAGGAGTCGTAGATCGTGGTGGTTGCTGTGTACCTGGTAGATCTTGGGTGCGACTACATGTTGATGGCCGACCTCGTTTACCTAATACAGGCTTAGAAATCTGTAACAAAAAATTTGTTGAACACTTAAGTAAATCATACTTTTCTGCAACATGCAATGACTTGTATCATATTTCATTTATATGGGTATTATTGCACATATAGCATTATTATTATTATATTCAAAATGCAGTATTAGAAACTTTTAAATAAGATTTAATAAATAACATTGCTAAAAAAGGCATGCATAAGACATAATCTAAAAATTAATCTAAACCAGTCAGAAGTATAACCAAAAACTACTGGAACATCATATAATTTAAATTAATATTGGGAAGTAAACATTATGAGGTTATATCATTAATAGTGAGTGGAGAAACATATTTTTAACGACTCACCTCATATAATTTCAAATAAATATAGATCTATGAACTTCGATATTCCAGTGGATAAAAATTTAATTACAAGGTTTATAATCCCAACAAAAGATGGCAGCACAAGAGGTGATGTCCTTAGAGAAATCAACAACCACAGAATTTCATCAGTGGAAGGCATGACTGAAGAGGGACAAGATATTGTCTGAAACCACCGGTATTAAAGAAATTTGAAATTATATGAGGTGAGTTGTTAAAAATATGTTCTCCACTCACTATTATAAACATCATATAACTTTGATTTGGTGGGAGAGAATCCTAAAGCCCACTAAGTTTGAGTGAATCATCAAAAGAATTTAATTAAATGTTTTCTAATCTCTGGAGTCACCTTATTTATTAAGAGGAACCTCATCATGTTACTTCCTATTGTAATTTATTAATTAGATATTGCCTCCCATGAGGGGTTGCTAGTCCCCCATCGGACGCCTTCCCAGGTGGCGGATAGGGGAATGCCCGCCAATTAAGGCAGGTACAGGGGAAATCAAATATCTGGGGCGGACCAAAACTAGCAGGGCAGATTGGACTCTTCAGCCATAGAGAAGGCAATCTTTCTAGTATTGTTTAGTTGTTTCTTCACTCACCTCATACTTCTTAACTTCCAAGCAGACTCGAGTTTCTTCACTTCATTTGTGACATTCTCAATGCTGTATTACATTCACAACTGATGTCCAATGGCCTTCTATCCTGCAGACTGACCTCCGTGCCATCTGATGGCTGACGTCGAACTTCCAAATCATTCCCCGGTGATAAGGAGAGGGGACATCAGTTGTGAATGTGACATAGCATTGAGAATGTCACAAATGATGTGAAGAAACCCTGGGCCTGCTAGGAATTATGAAGTATGAGGTGAGTGAAATAATAAAAAATAAACAATATTAAAAACCTCATAGTGTTATTTCCTATCTACATAACTTAATAAATTAAGATGTTTCATACCTCTCCTCATAATCAATCTTCTAAGTAGATTGCAATTTCAAAGCCTTAGCGGTTTCATGTTATGTCGATCGAAAGAACTACTTCTTCCCTGTTTTTTGAATGTGGATTTTTTCCCAAACCGTGAGTTCTTTTTGTTTTTCTGTTTGTTTAATTAGACTGGCTTTTGATTAAATTAGATGTTTTTTTGGATCAAGCATGAGCAGCTGCTGCTGAATTTTTCACTTCACCATTTTTGACATTTCTAAGACGTTCTTTCATCCTCATTTTCAAATTTATTTTGTTTTTCCTATGTAAATTTTGTCACAGTTTCAATGGTCCGGATGACATGGTGTATTTCCGATAGCCTCCACAGTCTCCCAATCTCACATCTTGTGATTTCTTCCTGTAAGGGTATGTGAAGGACCAAGTGTATGTACCATCACTTCCTGTTGACCTTCCAGACTTGAGAAGAAGGATTGTTCCTGCTGTTGAATCCATTACTCCAAATGTGCTGACCAAGGTTTGGGAGGAATCAGACTATCGGCTAGATGTGTGCCTTGTGACAAAAGGTGCTCACATTGAACACTTATATAGTATGATATGAAAACTCTACGAGTTTCTCTTCAATTCCACGTAAGGGAAATTAAACAATTTTGAAACCCCGTCCATCATTTTGGAACACAGTATATATACTTTCCCAAATTGTTAGTTCTATAGGTTTTGTAAATGTTTTAATAGTTTAATTTATTTTCCAATATTACATGATTCTCTAACAAACTATGAGCTGCAATTGCCGATTTTTATATTTAATCATTTTTAATATTTTAAAAGTATTGTTTCATACATGTATCTAAATTTCTTTAAATTTTTTCTATGTGTTCTTTATTTGCAGCTATTGCAACTAATCTGGTAAATTAATTTTTTTATTCGTAGTTAGAAGATTACCCAGACTGAATTTGTTTATGTGTGTTAATGTAATATTTAATTTGCTAAATATTTTCTGAATATAAACAAACTCAGCCTGATCAGTCTTCTAACAAATAAGTTAATAACTAATAGTGAGTTATGAAATCTCATCTCATAACTCTGTGATCACTAGGTGAGATTTCACGATTCAATATTTATTAGTTATTAACTTGAAAACCTCATAATGTTATTTTTCATATCTAATTTATGAAAGAAAATTAAAATCCCAGAGGGTAAAAAATCTGGAATTTACCAAATTCGTTGCAACGATTGGAATAAAGTACCCATAGCCAAAACTAAAAGAATTAAATTTGAGTTGTTTTTGACTCACCTCATATTTCTTGATTTTTATGCAGACCTAGGTTTCGTCACTGAATTCGTGACATTCTCGATGCATCACAACTGCCATCTTGCAGTTGTCCCTCCTGCAAATTGATTTCTATGCTCTCTGTTAGCTGACCGATGAACTTCCAAATCAATCCCCTCTCATTTTCACCAGGAATTTCGAAATTCATAGTTTTCTTTTTATTCTTGCATACGTAAATTTTCTCCAAAATTGTGAGTTCCTTAGATTTTTCTAAATGTTTAAGTAATTTTGTCTTCGATTTCAATTCTGTGCTTTTCTGACCAAGCATATGCAGCTATTGCAGATTTTTCTATTTCTCCATTTTTAACATTTCTAAGGCATTATTTCAATCTTGTATTTAAATTCCTCTTTGTTTTCCCTATGTATATCTTTTCACAATATTCTTCTTCTTCTTCTGCTACAAGGTTTACGCTATGCAGCCTGTTCCGGCGAAGTTAAAAGCGGAGTCCATCTTTCACAATCTTTACAATCAATTTGATAAATCCCTGATTTGTTGCCATCTTCAATTCATTTTTTTGGTTTTGATTAATTTATTCAAACTGTAATCATTTTTCGGTGCTAATTTAATGTTAAATTTGTTGAAACTTGTTAAATTACTGAAGGGTGGTATGTAAATTTCTTGAATTTTTAAAATAATTTCTCGTTAAAATACTTTTCAATAGAAGAAGATGGTGTTGTTATAGCGCTATCTGACTTTGGACATAAGAGAATCGTATAAGAAGAAAGAAAAGTTGACAGTTGTATGGGGTCCTAAATGGTGTAATGGACAGCACACTGATGCGTAGAGCCAGAGGTCCGTGGTTTTGATTCCTGGTTCATGCATTAAAATTAAAAATCTGTCCAGAACTGGAATATGTTAAATTAAATATAACATAAAAAAAATTAAAAATAGGTTCCTCATGCTTTTCAGTTCAAAACCACATATCCTAAATAAAATTCAACTGCACCTGAAATGAGATTTGCAACCCCTTTGGTTGGCCACTCTGGTAAGAGTTAAAATTGCAAAAATATCAAAGAAATAGAATGAATAGTGAGTGGAGAACATATTTTTAACGACTCACCTGTGGAAGCCATGACTGAAGAGGGACAAGGTATTGTCTGAAACCACCGATATCAAAGAAATTTGAAATTATATAAGGTGAGTCGTTAAAAATATGTTCTCCACTCACTATTAATGACATAACCTCATAATGTTTACTTCCCAATATTATTTTAAATATAAATAGAATGAATTTTTATTTTTTATTTTAAAATACAACAGGAAGTAACATTAAGAGGTTAAATGATATAACCTCATAATGTTTACTTCCCAACATTAATTAAAATATAATTAAGAGATTTGTTTAATAATTAAAACATTTTGTTTGTTCATTCTTACCTCTTATAGTTGTTTTTGTCGAACATATGTTTCAAGGCTTCTTAGCCCCATCATCAGTGATTACAGACTCAATTTTCCCTGTTTGTAATTGCTGACGATGGGGCTAAGAGGCCTTGAAACATATAATATTTAATTTTAGGAAGTTATATTTTGAGGTTATTTTAATTATATTATTTTTAGCCTGATCATCTTACCTCAATATTAATGTTGATTTGTTTTTGAACACGTTTCAAAAAGAAATCAACATTAATATTGAGGTAAGATGATCAGACTAAAAATAATATACTTGAAACATATGTTCAACAAAAACAACTATAAGAGGTAAGAATGATCAGACAAAATGTTTTAATTATTTAAAAATTAAATAGAATGCATGTAAGATTACACCAAAATTTACAAAACACACCAGGCACATCACACACACACTCACTTCAAGCTTACAGATATACCCAGAAAGAGATACAAATACGGATTCATGCTGGAAAGAATAACTAAGTTTAGTATTTAGTGAAACCAAAATACTTGAGTAGGCTTAAAAGTGGGCAATTTATGATAGATACTATGTTTTATTAACTATCCCTGTTTTAAACATATTCTGAACATTGGTTTATTCAGAGATGCAAGTGTATATACACAATTTTACAAAGTATAAACCATGCTTGTTACAGAAGTGAGAGTGTAAAATTACCTTGAGCTGTGCTTGTGCTTGCTGGTATCTTAGGCGTTTAGCTCTAGAGGGAGTCCAACTCAAATTGTCAGCAATTCTCCCCCGTTTGATCCACTCATCATAGCGAGTGTTCCAACCCGTATAATGCACCAGATATACACATTCTTCTCCATCTTCTTCTATATCTAGCACCTACAATCAAACAAATGCTTATAAACATTGTCCCCTAACCCTCATTATGAATGCAATAAAAACGTTTCAATTTTTTTTTTTTGAATGGGAGAATTGCGTGACATGCTACATCCTAACAAATTTGTTAGTATATATAGTAAAGGTAGGTTTACACACTCAAAATAATCTGTGCATAATTATCATATGTAAGAAAATCTTACCACAAGTGAACTGGAGAGCTTGTGTAACAACTTTCTTTTAGAGAATTTTCATGTTAAGAAAATTGGTGCAAATCAGAAGCTGCCAAAGTACAAGCATTTCCCACATTTTTATTCTTCACAACGTATGGTCAAAGCTAACTATTTTGAGTTGCTGGAACATGGAAGAGCATTAACATAGAGAGTCAAAGGTCCTGGGTTCAAACCCCAGTCTAGGCGTATATTTTTCTTTTCAAATATAATTTGTCCATCATTAAAATGTTTAAAAACGAATAATATTAACATTGAAAGAAGCACTACTGGCTTTATAAGTAACATTGAAAGAAGCACTACTGGCTTTATAAGTAATATTTAAATTCCCAATAATAAGTCTTCTTAATAAAGAAGCCGCCATTTGCAAAAATTGTAGCAACGGCACATAGCATTTGGGGTTAGGGAATTAACTATGTATAAGAGAAAAATATGCATTTAGATTGGAGGCCTAGGTAGTTCACTTGGAAGAGCATTGACATAGAGAGTCAAAGGTCCTGGGTTCAAACCCCAGTCTAGGCGTATATTTTTCTTTTCAAATATAATTTCAGGTCTTATCACTAGAATTTAAATCAATGCACTTGGTATTTAAACTTATTATATTTTCATTAAAATTTATAGAAATTTATTTATTGATAGAAATGTATTTTTTAAACAAACTGAAAATATACAGATATTATGAAGTGTATTCATTAAGAATTATCATAAGAAATGCCACGAGCGATTTCCAAATTATCAATAAATTCACGACTCACGAACTGAGGAGTGAATTTATGTAGAGAATTTGGAAATCAAGAGTGGCATTTGTTAAGACTATTTAACGAATAAAATTAAGCTGTTTACTCACAAATCATTATTTAAATATAGTTATTTTAAAATATTTATATATTTAATGTAAACGGCGATGTTTGAAAACAAATGAGAAACGATTGGTATGCTTCATTTGTTTGTTTTGTTCATCACTGCAACCAGATCATATTATTTATTGCCAAAGGAATGCAATATTGTAAGAATGCACCCTAGTGGAAACATTTATAACCAACATTATAGGTATTAATTAATTTCTGATGTCCTATGATGTAAATATGTCAATTATATTTTTCTGCGTCATTTCCTGGAAAATAATTTGTTTAAGAAAGTGCAAACGTGGTTTCTTTTTTTTGTGGTATAATCAATTGCTACAAATTGTTTTTATATTATCTCCCGCATGTGCTATCTGTCGACATTCATGCACTATATATACAATCTGGTAGCCATATTTCTTAGAGAGTCGGTCAACTGCAAAATAATGCTATGACCTATTCAAAATGTTAAAAAGCAGCAGTTTTCTTTAATATGATAGACTTCAGTTGACAAATTCAAGGCGAAACACGACGTGATTTTGGTTATAAATAAAAAATCATTGAAATGTGATTGGTCATTGACTCCCAGTTGGGACACGAGTTAAATAATCATAGTTAAGTATCATTAACGACAGTACAACTCCATCCATAGTAATTCTGCCTAAAGGCAGGTCCTTCACTGCAATCATAGCATTTTCATGCTATGCTTGCAGCTTTACTAGGGAATTGTGTAGGTGTGGTAGCTTCCCGTTGCTTTCCACACCGGTGAAAGATGATGATGATGGCCATATGATTTTGGGGACCGTTTGGGCCTTAAAGTTTTCCTGACATTTGTCTTACATGTGAGGAAAAACCCGATAAAAACCTCACCCAGAAAAACTGCCCCGACCAGGGATCGAACCCGGGCTCGCTGCGTGACAAGGCAGCACACTACCTCAAGACCACAGCGGTGGACTATCATCAAAATAATTCTAAAGGCCAATTGCAGAGGTCAAGTTATATAACGACTGAGGTTCCTAAATTAAAACATGTAAACATTATTAAGTTATGTAGATAGGAAATAACACTATGAGGTTCTTTAATATTGTTTATTTTTTATCATTTCACTCACCTCATACTTCATGAAGTATGAGGTGAGTGAAATGATAAAAAATAAACAATATGTAAACATTGTCTAATGATTAAAAAAGTAAAGGTAAAGTCATCTCTCTACAGACCTGAAGGGGCCCTTGGAATAGTAGAAGACTGAGGTTCCCAACTTTGTAGACAATTACCTTGAGATTGGGTTGTTATCCCTGCATAATAGCCATCTTTATCCCCTCAAAAAACATGCATCTGATATTCATTTCTGTTGACCCTAGGACTATGAAAGTTTGGGCCAGTTTAAAGTTTTCCAATTCCATGAAGAATCTATTCCGCAATTTTTCAGTTTTAGTTTTATTGCCTTCACCAACTTTGTTATGTAACTGATATCAACAGGTGGGGATAGATTATGTTAATGTTATTAAATGAAGAGTTTATTAAATATTATCAGACAATATTTAACTTTTATAGGACTTAGGGTCGAATGTTTGAACGCATTAGACAGTAAAAGGCGTTCTCTGCTGTTAAATTTTTATTCAAACACATTTTTCTTACTCAGAAATCTATTCACGCGGTAATAATTGTAAAGCTACCTGACAAGGTACCTTAAGATCGTAGCTCAAGATATAAACTTATCTGAAAATCCCGAAGGGAACCGATGTAGTTTGAAACTTATCCAAGATGTCGGACCTTGAAGACTTCGATCATGTTTTCGGTATATGCGGAGAAGAGGAATTTGATAGAGTCTACCAAAGAATTCAACTGGAAGAACAGGAGAATCGGCGTAATATTGCACGTCACAGACGTGTTTGTATACGGTATTATTTGCGGGATGCAAGCATAAATGCATTCCTCTATAGCAGACGAAAATAACGGAAGTGGTTCTATCGCTGAGAATTCTGGGTAATTCGTTGCCAATATTACGAAAACGTCAACATTCATGCATGACCAGTTAAGGCGGCCGTTAATTCGATCTCAGCTCACCAGTGATTGGAAGTAATTTGAGTAGAGAGTAATGTATTTGTATACGACCCTTAATCACTATGAGGTTTAATTTATGGTGAAATTAAATGTTTCTTACCTTTCCTCATATATATTTTCTAAGTTGATAGCGATTTCAAGACTATAACTGTCTCATCATCAGAACTTTGTTGGCGACTGGTGTTATGTCGATCGGAAGAAACTCTTCTTCTTCCCTCTGTTGGTGGACCGATGAACCTCTGGATCAGGTCAAAATTTGCGGGAATTTCGAAGTTCGTAAGTTTTCCTTTGTTTTTCTGAATGTGGATCTTTTCCCAAACCGCGAGTTCCTTTTGTTTGTCTATTTGTTTAATTAGACTGGCTTTTGATTCAATTAAATGTTTTTCGGACCAAGCATGAGCAGCTACTGCTGACTTTTCCACTTCTCCATTTTTGATGTTTCTAAGATGTTATTTCACCCTTGTTTTCAAATTTATTTTGGTTTTTCCAATATAAATTTTGTCACAATCCCTGCATTTGATAGAAAAGAAAAGAAATTTGAAAACAAGGGTGAAAGAACATCTTAGAAACATAAAAAATGGAGAAGTGGAAAAGTCAGCAGTAGCTGCTTGTGCTTGGTCCAAAAAACATTTAATTGAATCAAAAGCCAGTCTAATTACAAATAGACAAACAAAAGGAACTCACGGTTTGGGAAAAGATCCACATTCAGAAAAACAAAGGAAAACTTATGAACTTCGAAATTCCTGCAAATTTTGACATGATCCAGAGGTTCATCGGTCCACCAACAGAGGGAAGAAGAAGAGTTTCTTCCGATCGACATAACACCAGTCGCCAACAAAGTTCTGATGATGAGACAGTTATAGTCTTGAAATCGTGATCAACTTAGAAAATTTATATGAGGAGAGGTAAGAAACGTTTAATTTCACCATTAACAGACAAAATAAACAAGTTATTAATTTAAATATATGGTAATCATGTTAAGATTATGAGGTAACACAACTCCCACAGTCCTGGAAGCGGTAAGATAGCAGACCTATCACGAGGATAGTTCTGTGCTGCGTTCATAATGCAACCAAATTCTAAAAAAGAGATCGGGAACGCCCATGAAAGAGACGGACACAGCCGTTATAATACTCGGAGCCGGAACGAACCAAAAAGGTTTAATCCTTGCAAGAAAAAGATTATGAGTGTTAAAGACTCGCATTAATATTATCTGTTGAGATGAATAATTTATGGCTCAAGTATGCACAAATGCACAAGCAATCCACTTGACTAACTGTTATTGTGAGAAATTGTAACAAAGTTGGTGTACTGTAAAGCGCAATATCCAATGACCGCTTTATTTTAATTATTCATTGATACTTGTGCTATGTACAAATGCACAGTGAAAAAAAAGGCAATACATTTTGATCTGGGGGCTTCTAATTTCATAGTCAAGATTCTATGTGCTGTAAATTTACAGGATGAGAATAATGTTTATATAAAAAATTTGGGAATTTTTAACATTATGAGGTTTTATTAATAAGTATTAAATGAATCACGAATTCTTCTTACCTCAAACTTCTATGTTTTTTTAAACACAGCACTGCAGTATCAGCGACCATCATCACCATCCTCAGCTGTTTTCACAACGAGTCATGAAAACAGCTGAGGATGGTGACAGTGATCGCTGATACTGCAGTGCTGTGTTTAAAAAAACATAGAAGTATGAGGTAAGAAGAATTCACAATTCATTTAATCCTTGAGAATAACGTATTTAATTCCCTTCTGCAGAGTCTTACTCGATATTTTTATACACTGAAAAAAATTATCATCTCTGGCCAGAATTGAACTTGCAAATCTCAGATCCTGAGGCAAACATTGGAGAAGAATGACATACATTTTAGAACCTCACAATGTTATTTCTCATATTTAACTATGAATAAATTTTGGAGTTTAGATTGAATGATCAAATTAAATTATATCTTATTAATCATAGTTTTAAATTGGGAGGAAATAAAAAAAAATTAAAAAATATAGAACGAATCCATATTAGTCAATAAGAATATGAAGATGCTGATCATTTGAAGAACTCTTAAAACTGTATCAAGTTTTAATTAATGATATTAAATTTGGTCTGTTTAATTCTTAACTCATACCATTGTTTCTCTTAGACATATGTTTAATCTTCAGTAGTTACAAACTGTATTTTCAGAAGTTTTAATTAGTTTATGACAGTACTATGTAAATTAATATACTCAAGCTAGGTTGAGAGTTGCTTGAGTAGGCCAAGTAGAAAGAGCACCATTTCACAAAGTTTCAAGTTCAGGTTCAGGCAGAAATTTTTCCATTTAAATTAATATTGGGAAGTAAACATTATGAGGTTATATCATTAACAGTGAGTGGAGAACATATTTTTAACGACTCACCTCATATAATTTCAAATTTCTTTGATACCGGCGATTTCAGACAATACCTTGTCCCTCTTCAGTCATGAGTGGAAGAATGGAGAAATTGAATATCAGCTATAGCAGCACATAGTTTATTAGAGCATCATAGGATTGAAAAAGAAGCAAAACTTTTAAAACATCTATCTAAACCTTTGGATTTAACAGTTTGGGAAAAAATATATATTCAAAAAACCATACTAGAACCATGAACTTTGAGATTCCGGAAGAACCAAGCTTGATTACAAAGTTCTTCAAAAATACAACAGATAGCAGTTTAGGAAATGATTCATTCAAAATAACACCAGATGGCAGTTTGAAGAGGAATTCCTTCAAAAGAACACCAGATGGCAGTCTAGATAATTACTGGCAAAAAGGAGAAAAAATTGACGGTCGTGAAAACAGCTGACGATGACGACAAAGTGTCGCCGATACTGCAGTGCTGTGTTAAAAGAAACATAGATGTATGAGGTAAGAAAACATCATGATTCATTTAATTATTAGCCTATTCCATTGTCTGATTATTGCCAAATACAAGAGTTCTTAACTAAAATTTCAATTAAAAACTCTTGGATGCAGTGACAACCGGATAATGGAAAGAACTCTTGTGAAAAGTCTACTAATTTAATTAAATTTACAGTGGGAGGAAACACTATGAGGTATTTATATTAATAAATGAGTTGGAATTTGACTGAAGATGGAAGTAATACTATACTTTAGAAACCGGTATTGTGAAGACATGCAACTTTGTGAGATGAGATGTTAATACATTTTCTCCAACTAACTTATTAAAATAATAATAAGTCTACTAATCTTTATTAAGTTATGTAGGTAGGAAATAACACTATGATGTTTATTTTAATTTTGTTGAGTTGTTTCTTGACTCACCTCATACTTCTTAAATCCCTTGCAGATCCAGATTTCGTCACTGTATTTGTGACATTCTCAATGCTGTTCATGTTCACAACTCAGTGAACAGCATTGAGAATGTCACAAATACAGTGACGAAATCTGGATCCGCGAGGGAGTTAAGAAGTATGAGGTGAGTAAAAAAACCCTACTAATCTTTATTAAATGAATTTTAAACTTAGGGGAGAAGAAATGTATTTATGTTTTTAATTTGTCATTGAAATTATTTCTATTTTGCTTCGTTGTGTTAGTTCCAACTATAATTTTCGATTATATTTTATTCTCTCCATCTATGATAATTTAGTCAGCTAGTAACAGGATTTTCCCCAGTTTTATTTTTATAATGTTTTGGTTAAGTTTATTTCACAATTACATATAAAAAAGACTGAGAATATTATACAAACATCTAACATACCTCTCACCGTAAAACAGAAAGCAAAAGCCAGAACAAAATCATAGAAAAGCTGTAGGAGAGCACTTTTAAATATTAAGATTTTTAAAGTCTAACGACATTTTGAGCGTAAGTTATTTTGGTCGGTTGGTATCTAATGTTGAGCACTTGACAATGAAATCATTCGCTCTCTTGCACTCCAATATTTAACAGGAATAAGATATCAAACGGGAAATCTTGCTTCAAATTTTACATATGAATAGTGATAAACAGTTTTGGTGCACATATGTGAGAACGATTAATCTACATACCGATTTATACACAATTATTTGAGTTTGTAAACCTTGTGATAAGAAAATCCTAAGGACAAACAAAGCAGTATAGGGATGAGTTTTAGGCCAACAAGAAAATGCAAGCACCAAGAATCCCCAGGCTGATATGCATATATTTATTGAAAACTACGTAACTTACCTTTGCTTCATAAGTTACTTTAGATTCATGCGTTGGACCATAATACACCTTCAACTTATCACCAACACCAACTGAGATGTTACTTGCAAGCTGCCCCAAATTTCTGAAAAATAAATAAAATTGTATGCTCCATTATTCTTTAATATTTAAAGGAAATGACACTATAGAAGCTATATTCCTCAGCAAGGATAATTAAAACCAACAATAATGACAAATATTTAATTTTAGGAAGTTATATTTTGAGGTTATTTTAATTATATTATTTTTGGTCTGGGAAAGCTGACGATAAAACAGAATTGTTTTGAAACATGTCCAAGAACAAATCAACATTAATATTGAGGTAAGATGTCCAGACCAAAAATAATATAATTAATAATGACAAAATTGAAGAAGAAAACAAATCATAAATTTAACCAGATTAAATGCAAATTGTGATAAAATTTACATAGAGAAAACAATAAGGAACACTTTAGGTATGCCAAAAATGGGGAATTGGATTATACAGCAGTAACTCCAGAATAAAATTTTAGAGAGATCTAATCAATTTAAATATCTTGGATATTATCTCTCTATCTGGGATGAAAAGGATATCCCTGAAAAAATTACTAGTTATAATAAAAGTTTGGGAATTATTAATCAAGTTATGAAACCATCACTTGTACAAAAAAACACCAGATTACGTTTATATAACACTTTGGCTAGACCAGTGCTGACCTATGGCAGTGAAGCATGGACACTAAAATGACAACATGAAAGCAGAATAACGGCTTGTGAAATGAGATTCATTAGCAGAACAGCGGGTTACACCAGATGGGATCAGAAAAGGAACAGCGATATCTTAAAAGAATTGAAGACTACGCCAATTTTGGAATATATTAAACAGTACCAACTAAATTGGAAACACCATCTTGAAAGAATGCGTTCAAATCGGATCCCCAAAGCTGTTTATAATTATATACCAAGAGGACGAAGATCACTGGGCCGTCCTATGAAACGCTGGAGGGAAAATTTTCTATAGGATCGTAACAGGCCTTGGCCTAATACTTGGAAGGAAGAAGAAGAAGCAGTAACCCATTTCCCATAGATATATGATATGATATTTTTTCATATATTAATGAGTCATTTTTTACATCTTACCTCATATTTTATGTTTTTTTTAACATAGGAACTGCAGTTTTCAAAAGGACACATCCCTTTCATTTTCAACCGACATTATGACTACCGGATATTCATTGGAATCTCCATCTATAATGTTGTTGATTTGATGAACTGAACGTTGCCATCTGGTGTTTTTATTTCCCATATTTAACAATGAATGATATTCTTTGTTTCATGGAACCGAATTTCCTAAGTTTATCCTGATTTATAGATTTCTACTTTCTGCCATTTCTCCCTTTCATTTTAGGGGAGATATCGGCAACAATGGCAGAGAGAGTTCTCTCCTCTTTTCCATATGTTCTTGTTGGATCTCCTGTGAACCATCCATTTCATAGGATTTTCTTTTAGGACCTCTCTCCAAAATGTCATTATTGTGACACAAAATAGGTAATCGCAAATGACCCCCAACTGATCATCCCAAATATTTTTCATTCTCATAGAAACAGAAACAAAAACCACAAATGATTTAAGGTTTTTTAGAAACACAACTCATGGTTAGGCGAAGAGTTTTCTGGAAACAAATTGCCAGTCATAGAATAACTAAAATATTCCCTTCGAATTGAACACCGCAGATGATGCGACAGGGTACCAAGTCAAAGCATATTACGCAGCAGTCTAAACATGTTTTGTAGACCCAATTTCAATGTTGTGCTTAAATAGTCAATAAATTTTAATTGTGAAAGAGATAAGAGTATTAGAGAAATATGACTATGATTTTGGGACAGAGGTAGTATAAAGTTTACAATCAAAATTGAAAATAGCATCTGTAAATCTAAATTTAATAAGAAATGAAGTGCATAAGAAGAGAGAATTTGATATGTACAGAAAGAAAACACACAGAGCTACAGGATTTAATTACACTGCTACCAAAGAGGCAGTTTTCAATAGTCTGACACAGATTGGTAAACATTTTATAATAATGAGTGGAAGCCATGACTGAAGAGGGACAAGATATTGTCTGAAACCGCCGGTATCAAAGAAATTTGAAAATATATGAGGCGAGTCGTTAATAATATGTTTTCCACTCACTATTAATAATAAACATTTTATAAGTTGGGTCAGAAAAATCTTTTTACACCTCACCTCATAAAACTTCACAGGACCAGTTTCAAAGGCCATCGCCTCTTATCTTCAGCCAAAACTCTGACTCACAGATTTGGCTGAGGATAGAGGTGACTGGCCTTTGAGACTGGTCCTGTGAAAATCGTGGATTTTATCATGTGAGATGTAAAAGATTTCTCTGATTCAATTTATAAACTGTAAATTACCACATAGTGTTACTTACCATCGTAATTTTTATTAAAATTACCCATGAAAAGTGAGAATGAGATAAAGAAAAAGAATACATAATTAATATAGCAATAGAGAATGGGTCTGAAGAAAGCATGATTCACAAGAAAATAAATAAGTCCAAAAGACAAAAATGAATCAATGAAAATACACTAAAAAAATGAAGAAAATATCAAATTCAAGAAGTTTACGAAGCATCACAAGTTACAAAGAACTTTTAAAAAGTTCGAAATAAGACTGGGATTGGAAAATGACTGTAGCCTCAATAGAATAATCAAATCCAACACAAATGAGAAATGGAAAGAAGAAAATAAATCAGGAATTTATCAGATAAAATATAGGGATTGTGATAAAATGTACACAGTGAAAACAAAAAGAAATTTGAAAACCAGAGTGAAGGAACATCTTAGGAATGTTAAAAATTGGGAAGTAGAAATATCTGCTGTAGCCACTCACACTTGGTAAGAACAACATCAAATTGAAAGAACGGTTAAATTAATAAAACAAATAGAAAAACCTAAAGAACTCAAGAGTTGGGAAAAAAACAACACTAAAAAAAAAAGGAGAAAATGAATGTGATGTGGAGGTTCATCAGTGTACCACGAGATGGAGGAAGAAATTGTGCATGACCACGACAGTACAATGGTTGAGAAAATATTGAAGATAAGAGTAATTGCTTCAAAACTGGTCAAAAAAGAAGATATTAAATGGTAATCATTAGTCCACAAGGTGGCATGCAATAGCATAGTGGAAGGTTTGAGTCCCGGTGGGGTTAGGATTTTTAAACTGACCCAAACCTTCTGGCAGAACTATGGCCCTGATATGAGTACCAGATGCTTGTTCTGGGGGTAAAGGTGGCCGTCACGCAAGGCTGACAACCCGGCTGACACTAAGTGCCAATTGTCTAGAAAAAGTGGGAGCCTTAACCTCCCTCTACCCCAAGGACCTCCTACGACCTGTAGTGGGATCACTTTACTTTATCATTAGTCCACAAGAACTGAAAAAGAGGTGCAATTGTTATATGTAACGGCAGTGAATAATTTTTATAATCAAATTTGGGAATTTTTAACATTATGAGAATTAAATGAATCGTGATTTCTTCTTACCTCATACTTCTATGTTTTTTTTAATACATCACTGCAGTGTCAGCGACCCATTGTCACCATCGTCAGCTGTTTTCACGACCAGTGACAATGGTCCCTGATACTGCAGTGCTGTGTTTAAAAAAACATAGAAGTATGAGGTAAGAAGAAATCACGATTCATTTAATTCTTAAGCAGTGAATAAGTTTGTCTGCAAAGAATTTAATAGCTATAAAATTACTAAATATAAACTGGAAAATTAGGTGATGGTAAAATTTAACTTTTATAGGAATTAATCACTATGAGGTTTAATTTATGGTGAAATTAAATGGTCATGTCGCGGTCAGCCAGATTTATATGAGGAGAGGTAAGAAACATTTAATTTCACCATAAATAGTAAAATTTGTTCTACGTTTATTTCAGGGTTAGATTAAATGGACTCAAATGTGATGTGAAATTGGTTTAATGTACATTAAAATTATATATATATATATATATGAAATCATTTACTTACTCTTCTGATTTAGATTTGTCATCTGTATCTTTACGTTTTCGACCTCGTTTTCTTATCCCAAGAATAATTTCATCTTCCAATTTCTTAGGTTTTACAGGAAGTTTTTTTCTCAGGTTCTTTGACAGGCATCTTGGTATCACTAGGACGTCGGTCTGGAGTAATAACTGTATCCTTCTTTTGTCGTACTTCTTCTTTACATTTGGACCGTGTTTGCTTTTTGAAAAAAAAAATCAAAACCACATTATAATATACATTACATTAATCCATAATTTAATATTTGTTTATTAATTGATTTTAGGACATTGGTTAAACTCCCAATTCTGGTTTTCTAATAATTTCCAAAACAAATAATTCAATTAACTAATAAACACTATTTTGATGTTATATTTTAAAGTAATATGTTCCAGAATTAGACATAGTTTCATTTTAGAAAGAAAAATTAATGCTCGGATCAGGTCGAACCCTGGATCTCTGACTCTGCGCATTAGTATGATACTGATTACACCATCTGAACTCTGATACAAATGTAAACAATTATTTCCAGCTGTCACTACCAACAACATCTGATGACGTCTGTTTGAAGTATATTTATTGAAATTTTTTAATTACTTCATATTTTGAAAAAAAAAAAAGATTGTCAAATAGCATTGTTGGTAACAATGGCTACTGGTCTTCTAATGAATGAGAATTATATAAGTGGAAAGAAGATGGCGTTAATCACTATCATACTGACATGCAGAGTCAGAGATCCGGTGTTCGAATCCTGATCCAAGCGTTAATTTTTCTTTCTAAAACTATAATAAATGCTTTTTTGTTTCAGTTTAGATAGTGCATGCTTTGTATCATGTGCAGATCCTGAGCTAATAATAATCTTGTATGTAACTTCAATTCTTTCTCGCAAATGTTTTATGAACTTACTTATGAGGTTGTTTTTGTTTGGCACTGGAAGGTCTTAAAATGATAACAGTGAGGAAAACAAGAGGTCCTCTTATTGACAACAATTAGAAAAAACGAAGGAACTCACAATTTGGGAAAAAATTTACATATGCAAGAATAAAAACGTAACTATGAATTTTGAAATACCCGGTGATAAGGAGAGGGGATTGATTTGGAAGTTCGTCGGTCAGCCATCAGATGGCGTGGAGATCAGTATGCAGGAGAGGAGGCCCTTGGACGTCAGTTGTGAACGTGATGTAGCATTGAGAATGTAACAAATGCAAGTGATGAAACCTGGGTCTGCAAGGGAGTTAAGTATGAGGTGAATAAAAAACAACTCAACATAAATTGTTATCTTCTTTGGAAAATCCATCGACCTTTGATATTATTAAGTTCCTACATAAATCACAGAAAGGAAAACAAGGGTCCTTTATAAGACTGACCGTTATCATTCTTTGAAGTTTGTAAAATGATCACAGAGAATAAAAAGGGATTCTATTCAATAAGACAGATAGGCATTAATTTCTTTGATATTTTGAAGATCGTAAGTTTGCCACAGAGAGAAAATGGATATTAAAAGATAGATAGATAGATAATTAATAGCTCAAAATGTGCGATGCTCTCAAACAATGTTCTATCTAAACTAGAAATTAATAAAGGATATTGAGTATTGTCACTCAACAATTTATTTTAAAAATTATAAGCATCCACATTCCCTAGAACATCTACATGTCTGATACAGGAGTGCATTTATCTGTATGACAAGAAGTGGTTTTCCTTCAGTTAATTCCTTATTTTATCTTTATATTTCAATACTAAGCCTCAAAATACAAACACTTTCATGATTATAATATTTAATATTACTATAATTTTAAATAATAACATTATTAGGAATCAAATGAATCGTGAATTCTTCTTACCTCATACATCTATTTTTTTTAAACACAGAACTGCAGTATCGGGAAATACATCAATCCCATCTTCAGCTGTTTTCACGATTGATCGTGAATGATGCATTTCCCGATACTGCAGTTATGTTAAAAAAACATAGATGTATGAGGTAAGAAGAATTCACGATTCATTTGATTCTTATTAAGAAAACCCCATAATGTAAAAAATCCCCAAATTTATTATATTAAAATAACAGTATTACTAATAAAAATTGCTTATACAGGCTTTTATCAGTTGTTTAGTTATACATTGTATAAGCCTTATATAGATCATGTGCAGTTTCCTTACTAATAAACATTGTATAGGAGCTGTATTACAATACAATCGTCATCATTGTGACATCAGACCATGTTATGTGCAGTTTGTAACCAGAATCAAAGCGTAAATTAGAGATTAATCGTGTAAGAAATTGGGGAAGCTATGAAAAAAATAAGTACAAATATCTTCGAACTAAGAAGCCACCATTTGCAAAGATAGAAGCAAACGCCTCATAGCATTTGGTGCTGGGAATTACAACATATATAAGAGAGAAATTTGTATCTAGATTGGAACTCGCCCCGGTAGCTCAGTTGGTAGAGCATTGGTACAGAATGCTAGATCCCAGGTTTTGGTCTGGGCAAAAATGTTTCTCTTCAAATACAAATATAAAACAAGTATGTTTCTTTTTTTACATTATACTTTAAGCAACGTCAAAAATATTGTATAACAGATTTTACAGATAAACTATATTAAGGTTAAATCTTGCCTCACAGCAACTATTATATAATGCATACTTTTGTGAATCTGTGCTCCATTTTAAAATATTTGTCATCAGGAATGAATGTATTAAAAGGCTTTTTATAATGCTTTATTTTTCCTAGCAAGTGCAATATTAATATTATTTATGTCTTGTGTACCCATCAAACAGTCGTTAAGTGCTGCATTTTGTATCAAATTTAAGGAAACGTTCATCAATAACAAGAGAAAATGATGGAATTTATAATCAGCTGGTCATAGAGTCCATCATTTTGTCTTGTTATACAAGGGGGAAGATATGTATAACGATTCACATATAAAGTTGTACACCTCTTATACACTGCACAGCTAATACAGTGTTTATTAGTAAGAATTTACAACTGAGATGTGTATAAACCTTTTATAAAAGTTATACATGGTTTATTAGTATGAAAGTAAATCTATAAATTCTTAAATTATTTTCTTCTTAATATATCTAACATAAATTTAAGTTTCAACAGTTTTCAATTACAGATACACAATTTATTTCAATATAATAAATTTGGGAATTTTAACATTATGAGGTTTAATTAATAGGAATCAAATGAATCGTGAATTCTTCTCATCTCAAACTTCTATGTTTTTTTAAACACAGCACCGCAGTATCGGAGAACAATCTTCCCCATCGTCAGCTCTTTTCACGACTGTCAATTTTTTTCTTTTGCCGGTGATTATCCAAACTGCCATCTAGTGTACTTTTGAAGGAGTAATTTTCTAAACTGCCATCTGGTGTATTTTTGAAGAACTTCGCAATCAAGCTTGGTTTGCTCGGAATCTCGAAGTTCATGGTGCCAGTATGGTTTGGAATTAAGAGTTTGGGAAAATATATATATATATAAAAAAAAACATACTAGAACCATGAACTTCGAGATTCCGGACAAACCAAGCTTCATTATGAAGTTCTTCAAAAATACACCAGATGGCAGTTTAGAAAATTTCTCCTTCAAAAGTACACCAGATGGCAGTTTGGATAATTACCAGCAAAAGAAAAAATTGACAGCCGTGGGGAAGATTGTTCTCTGATACTGCAGTGCTGTGTTAAAAAAAACATAGAAGTATGAGGTAAGAAGAATTCACGATTCATTTGATTCTTATAGAATTTATTATAACATAAAATATTAGTTACCTTCTCTTCTTCTTCTTTCTTGTCAGGTTTCTTTTTAACTTCTTCAATTTTTTCTTCTTCAATTACTTTCTGTTTTTCTTCTTTCACTTTTTCTTCTTTTGGCTTTATTTCTGGTTTTTCTTCTCTTGTTCTTGTACGCTCTACAGACACCTTTCCTTTTTCTTCCTTTTTTCCCTTACTTTCTTTAGGTTTTAATTTCGTATCTTTTAATTTACTTTTTTCTTCTTTAACTTTACACTTATCTTCAGGAGGTGGTTCCTCTTGTGATACCTGAGGTGGAACAGGAACAGGTGGATTCACAACCTGCCGTGATCGTAATGTTTCACCTTCATTTTTACTGTTGTTACTATCATCATCAACAGTTACTGCTGCCCGAGAACGGGATTCTTTTGTTTTTTCTTCTTTCCTCGGTTCCCTTGATCTTAATCTTTCTTCTTTCTCTTCACTTTCATCTTTTACTACTTCACTTGCTTTTGGTTTTTCTTCTTTCACTTTTGTTTTCTCTGTTGCAATTTCTGCCTCTTTTGTTTTACTTTTCTCAGACTTCTTCTCTTCTTTCTCCTTTTCTTTTTCTTTTTCAGCAGCAACTTTCTCTTCTTTTTGTTTAAGTTTTTCTTTTTTCTGTTCCTTTGGCTTAGGAGTTTCTTCAGGTTTTTCTTTTTTCTCTGTTTCTGGACTTTTTTCTGTTTCTTCTTTCTTAACAGATTGTACTGCTTCTTTTTCAACTCCATCTGAAGATTTTTCACTAGTTTGTGCTGGTGTAGTTTTTTCCTAAAAGAAAAACATCACTTATAAATCACTGATATCATACATAATAATAATAATAAATAATTTTTAAACATATTTCTTCTTATGTGAAAAAGCAAGCAGTTTAAGAAACAAAAAGGTTCAAATATGACTAGAATGTGAGAGAAACAACAATGATCATTGGGGTGGAGGTTCACTTGAAATCCGAAATTAAAAAATGCCTACACGATTGAACCAATTTTGATGAAATTTTGTGTGTGTGAGAGAGTCCCTGGATGTTCAGATTCACAATTGAACCCTCTAAAATCATTAGGTGTAAGAGTTCACCTGAAGTGAAAATTTAAAAATCGCTCTAGCGGTCTCAGTTTTTGACTTTTTTTTGATAATACCTACCTCGGTTTATTTTAATAGAATATACTGAGTTTCGTTGTGGAACACTGAAAAATGTGACCACTAGAACAAATTTTAAATTTTCACTTCAGGTGAACCTCATAATGTTATTTCCTATATTTAACTTACAAAATTGAGGGATCCAATCAGACACACAAAAAAAATTTCATCAAAATTGGTCCAATCATTTGGGAGGAGTTCAGCGACACACATACATAAGAATTATATATATAAAGATGTAAATGCCAGGATTTATGTGCTGTGGGACAATGACAGGATTTGTTTCAAAACACTATAGTAATGCCAATCCAAACCATAATCATTTTCCATTATGTTTCCTATAGAGCGTAAGTATAGAACATCAAATGATTGGCTGCAGTCAAATTTTCTTTGCTGCTCCTCAATATAATATGCACATAGATTGCAAGCAATGAAGTGATTTTAAAATATGAAAAGTCAGCTGAAGATCAAATCAATGGATCAATTAAAATCTTTCAAGCCACCATTTGCAAGATAGAAGCAACGGCTTCATAGCATTTGGTGCATGGGAATTAATAGCGTATATAAGAGAAAGATTTGCATTTAGGTTCAAATTGCTTAGATAGCTCACTTGGTAGAGCATTTGCCTAGTGTGCGAAAGGTCCTGGGTTCAAACCCCAGTCTGAGCATATAATTTTGCTCTTCAAATATAATTTATCCATCATTCAAATGTATGAAATGAATAATAAAAACATCGAAAGAAGCCGTACTGGCTTTATAATGTAATGTAAAATTCCCAAATAAATGTCTTCTTAATAAAGAAGCCGCCACTTGCAAGATAGAAGCAAATGCTTCATAGCATTGGTGCACGGGAATTAAGAGATAAACCAACTAAGATAATAGACAATCTAATTAGGCTATATTTAATTGGAGATTCAATACAAGGAAGACATACCAGATACCGAATGTTAAATTAACCATACGAATATTGATTAGGAAACAATATAATCTTGTATTTTTGTTTCATTTTCTGTATTAATAATGCATTTTGTCATACTTACCAGCAATGGCGACCATTATTGAAAGTTCAACTTCCTACATTTCGGGGTTGCCAACCTAAATAACTATACTGTAATATTACATTTACACCCACGTGCAGGAAGTAAAACCACTGGCCTCTGTACATACAATGTGTATACAGAAAATATCCAAAAGGTAGTGTTAATATACATTATACAAAACAAATCACTGCATTTTAAATGAACTGAACTTTATTTGAAACAATATAAAAAAATAAATATGTACTTGCGGCCATGTTATCAATAATTTTTCTCAAGGCCTCCTGTTGTTTCAACTAATAAACATTGTCCACACTGACGATTTTATTATTAATTTAACACTTCTCATTGAAATATAATTGTCCACACTGTTAATGTTAGTGAATTGTTTATAATGAACGCAAATATTTGCAACAAAGATGTTATTATTTTACTATTGTTTATTATTTTCAAAACACCATCGCGCAAAAAATAATGTACAACGCATGTTTGTGAAGTGTTTTACAGAATCTCGGAAATTAAAAACTTCGCGATTGCTCAGTTTTTAAACATTTTTCCTCAATTCTGTAAAAACCACATCCCAACCTTGCATCGTAATGTACTATTGTTCGTGATTTTAAACCCATGATAGGAGAGTTTGTTTGAATTATTCTGGTTTTAAACAATATTTCAATGCGTAAGTAAAAACAATATTGTTTCAATTCTTATTATTTTGTATTAAGTTTTTAACTTACTTTATCCTTCAGGGCATTGATGGGAGTTGAACGGTCCCGATCCCTTATAAGACTCCGACCAGATCGATGCCTTGATCTATTACCACGTGGATGGTTTACCATTGTGCAACCCAATTTTCTGTAAAAATCTTCAAAACTATGAAGAAACCTGGAAATATTTTAAAATTAATGTATAAGTACAAAAATTAAAATAAAATAAAAATGTAGTTTGATGATAAGAAAAATCAAACAAAATATCTCACCTCATAAAGTTGCATGTTTTCATGATACTGGTTTCAAAAGTAAATTTTACTTCCATCTGCAGTCAAACTCCAACTTTTAATAAACTTTATGAGATGAGATATAAAAACATTTTCTCCAACTCATTCATAAATTGTAATTGATTTTGAATAAAAACAACAATAATAATAATAATAATAATAATAATAATAATAATAATAATAATAATAATAATAAGTTGTTTTCAAATGCTGGGCCTTGGCACCGAAGCCATTAGCGTTCTTGCTCTCCAATATTTCTCTATGGTGTATCCAACAGGTAATACTTGCACAGGTGTTCTTCATTCATTCCTTCACTTTATTGCATAGAGGACAATTTGGATTTGTGTAGATTCCTATTTTATATAAATGTTTGGCCAAATAGTCATGTTCTGTAAGCAGTCTAAATTTTGCTACTGTATTTTTACGTGGAATTTCTGGAATAATATCTGGCTTCTTTACTAAAATATTCCATTTTTTGGCTTTGGCTTTATTACATAGGTCTTGGTTTTTTTTTTGATTTTATATTTGTTTTTAATTATTCTTTTTATGGATGTGAAAGGTAAGCTTTTAGTAGTATTCTGAATTAAATTGGAGCCTTTTTTGGCAAGAAAATCAGCAGTGTCATTTCTGGCAATTCCACAATGTGCAGGTATCCATTGCAATTGAATTCTTTTCTGTAGTTTTTGGAGCTGTTGAATCATTTTGTAGCACTCTTTAATTTATAATAATAATAATAATAATAATAATAATAATAATAACAACAACAACAATAACAATAATAATAATAATAATAACAATAACAACAACAACAACAACTTAATTTATCTGATGGAGTTAAAGACTGTGAGGTTACCTCTTCCACTTCACCAGAGTTAAATTAAACAGACAATAATGAATTATCAACTATAGTTAAAGGAATACGATTCAGTTAAGAGGGAGAAGTTATATAGTATCCTGCTGTAGTTCGGAATTTTTAAAAAGTTAGACTTATACAAATGTTAATAAATTAATGAGTCATTTTAACATCTTACCTCATATTTTATGTTTTATCAAACACGGTAACTATAGTTTTCAAATGATCTTGTCATTAATTTTCAACCGCCATTATAACTTTGAATTATACAAATGTGTCTAAACGAGTTCTTTTTGTTTGTCTAATTAAACAAATAGACAAAGAACTCACGGTTTGGGAAATTTTGACCTGATCCAGAGGTTCATCGGTCCACCAACAGAGGGAAAGAGAAGAGTTTCTTCCGATCGACGTAACACCAGTCGCCAAGAAAGTTCTGAAGATGAGACAGTTATGGTCTCGAAATCGCGATCAAGTTAGAAGATTTATATGAGGAGAGGTAAGAAACATTTAATTTCACCATAAATTAAACCTCATAGTGATTAATTCCTATAAAGTTAAATTATATTTCAAGGATCTGTCTTCTTCCTAAACCATATATCAACTTAAATACGAGGGTCATACTGAAAGTCGTGAGCAACCCATTGTTAAAATTCAAATTTCAACAATGTAACAAAAACAACTGCAGGATCGTAATCTACAGACTTTATACCACAACATTGACGTTCTGTGGCATCATAGCTTCTATCATGTGACCACTCGCAGTGTTTCCAAAATGGCAGACATCAATGTTTCGTTTCGACAGCGCGCTGTCATTGAATTCCTTGTTAAAGAGGAACAATCTGCTGTTGATATTCACCAAAGACTTCAATGTGCTTACGGAGATACCTGCATGAGTGCCAGCAGTGTTAGGAGATGGGTGAAACATTTTAAAGATGGGAACATGAGTATCAAAGATTAATCTCGTAGTGGTCGCCCACGCTCTGCCTCCATGGATTGCAACAAGGAAAGAGTTGATGCGCTCATTAGAGACGATAGGCGTATCACAGTGAATGAAATCGCTACAAAACTTGCAGTAGGACACAATGCAGTGCAAGAAATGATTCACAGCTTAAGTTACCGAAAAGTTAGTGCCCGTTGGGTTCCATGTTTATGCCCGTTGGTTCCATGTTTATTGAGTGAAGACCACAAACTTCAGAAAAGAACCATCACCCATAACCTTCTTCAGAGATTTTGAAATGAAGGTGATGATTTTTTGACGAGTATTGTGACAGGTGACGAAAGCTGGTTTCATCGCTACAAGCCTGAAACAAAACGTCATAGTATGGAATGGCACCACTTGAATTCGCCATCAAAGAAAAAAGTGAAGACAGTGCAATCTGTTGGGAAAGTTATGGGCAGCGTCTTCTGGGATGCGCAAGGTTGCATTCTGGTTGAATTTCTTGAACCTGGACAAACCATAAATGCTGCCCGCTATATCCAGACACTTGTGAAGCTCCGTCGTGCATTGCACGACAAACGCCCTGGAAGGAAGATCATTCTGCAACACTATAACGCGCATCCTCACACTGCTCGTGCCACTGTGGAGAAGATCAGAACATTTGGGTGGGAAACTCTTCCACATCCTCCCTATAGTCCCGATTTGGCACCCTCCGACTACCATCTTTTCGGTTCTGTGAAGGAGCAGATGAGAGGCCAACGCTACGAGACGCTGGAGGATATTCAGAAAGCAGTGCGTCAGTGTCTTCGAGCAGCTGGAACAGACTTCTATCGTAAGGGAATTTTTCAAGCTTGTAGAACGCTGGACAAAATGTGTGCCAAGAAATGGAGACTATGTTGAAAAGTAGCACAAAGTTCTGTAGATTAACATGGTGTACTTGGTTTGTCTAAAATAAATATTATGATTGTTCAAAAAAATGTTGCTCATGACTTTCAGTATGACCCTCGTAATTAGTTGTAGTAAGAATACATGACTCTTGCAGTTCCATTTTAATTAGTAAACATACTGAACTCACATAGGAAAATGGAGTGAGGTATTAACTAACAAACTTACTGGCACTATCAAACTGTGGGTTCATGGCTGCGCAGACATAAGCTCTCCATACATCCCTGTCCTGAGCTAATGTTTTGGGTTCGCTGAAGTAGTCCTGTCCGGATAACCAAATGGGGGACTATTTGACCTCCGAATAATTTTACCTCTCAGTGGAACCTACGTCCACATTTCTTGATGGTTGTATTTTTACGGTGAAAGATCGTTACTCTTTCGATCAAGGTACTTTTTTCATCTGGCATGAGTAATCCTTTCGGCAGCAATGCTACTGCCGGCATAGCTCTCGGGATCATTTAAGCAGGCAAGCCACTCCACCACGACAAGGCAAAGATATCATGAAGGGGGAGTGAGGTACTAAACACTTTAATTTAATTCTTATTTTATCTTCTTCTTCCTTCCAAGTATTAGGCCAAGGCCTGTTATGATCCTATAGAAAATTTTCCCTCCAGTGTTTCATAGGACGGCCCAGTGATCTTCGTCCTCTTGGTATATAATTATAAACAGCTTTGGGGATCCGATTTGAACTCATTCTTTCAAGGTAGTGTTTCCAATTTAGTTGGTACTGTTTTCATGTAGTCTTCAATTCTTTTAAGATATCGGTGTTCCTTTTCCGATCCCATCTGGCGTAACCCGCTGTTCTGCGCATGAATCTCATTTCACAAGCCGTTATTCTGCTTTCATGTTGTCTTTTTAGTGTCCATGCTTCACTACCATAGGTCAACACTGGTCTAGCCAAAGTGTTATATAAACGTAATCTAGTGTTTTTTTGTACAAGGGATGGTTTCATAACTTTATTAATAATTCCCAAACTTTATTATACTTACTTTTTATATGCTGTTCTAACAGCATTAGAACTATTTTGTCCAAATCCTAACTTATGAGAGATTATCTTCCATTGATTGTTATTTGAAACTCGATTAAAACCACCTAGTTTATGTACAACCTGCAATAAATGAAAATACAGCATATGAAATTTGAATACCTTTCAGCTTAATGCATTATATTTGAATGATACAGTGTGTCTCAGTTTTTTATAATATAAGTTTGTAAATGCACTGCAACATTTTGTTTCCAATATTAAATGACATCCCCTAAAATACTCACAATCAACTTGCTCGTATGGAATGTTGAAGTTATTAGGACTCTTCCAAGATAAAATATTAATAAAATTATGTAGCCTCAAGAAATTATACAACTTTTCTTGCATAGACATGTAAGTTTATAGTAAGCAACAATATAAATCTGATTAATTTATGAATGATTTGGAGAAAATATTTTTAATATCTCACCTCATAAAGCTGTGTGTTTTCATAACACCAGTTTCAAAAATAAATTTTACTTCCATTTTCAGTCAAACTCCAACTGTCAAAATTTTGCTGTTAACACCATATTCTGAACTGCCATCTGGTGTCAATTTTATGAACTTGGAGATCAAATTATTCTCGTCGGGAATTTCAAAATTCATGGCTCTATGTTTATTCTTCTTTTCCCAAACTGTTAATTCCAAAGGTTTCTCTAAATGTTTTAAAAGTTTTGTTTCTCTTTCAATTTTATAACTAAACTTTTAAAAACTTTAGAGAAACCTTTGGAATTAACAGTTTGGGAAAAGAAGAATAAATACAGAGTCACGAATTTTGAAACTCCAATGAGAATAATTTGATTTCCAAGTTCATAAAATCAACACCAGATGGCAGTACAGAATATGGTGTTAATGGCAAAATGTAGACAGTTGGAGTTTGACTGAAGATGGAAGTAAAATTTACTTTTGAAACCAGTATCGTGAAAACATGTAACTTTATGAGGTGAGATATTAAAACATTTTCTCCAACCGATTCATAAATTGTAAATACCTCAGGGTGTTACCTCCCACTTTGATTTTGATTTAAAAAATAAATCTAATACTTTGTAATTTAGGGGGCATGCCGTAGCGTAGTGGTAAAGGCACTGAGCTACAAGCCGGAGGTTCAAGTCCCGTTGGGGTCAGGATTTTTAAACTGACCCAAACCCTCTGGCGGCACTATGGCCCTGGGGTCGACTCAGCCTCTAACGGAAATGAGTAACAGACGCTTGTTCTGGGGGTAAAGGCGGCCATCATGCACGGCTGACAACCTGGCTGACATAAAGTGCCGATTGTCTAGAAAAAAGTGGGAACCTTAACCTCCTACTACCCCAAGGGCTTCCTGAGGCCTGTTGTGGGATCACTTTTTTTTACTTTGTAATTTAACACATATGCTACAGAAACCTTCATTTTCTTTGAATCTTTAGTGAAAAATGAAAATTATAATTAGGGGCAGTCATAGATACAATACATTAATAAAACTCACCTTGAATAATTTGTACAGGTCAACATCCTTATTGCCAATAACAGGTCCCTTGTTTATTGGTGTTCCTCTATCATCCATGAATTTGTACAACTGAGCCACAAAGTGATCTTTCTCTTCCCTGGGTTCATCATCAGAGCTCTAAAACAAAATGTTATCAAATTAACATTACTGAGATAGAAAAAAAGACCATTATAATGCAGGCATCTCTAAGTGTATTCATAGTTAAATATCGGAAATAACATTATAAGGTTCACGTGCCGTAGCCGAGCGGTTAAGGTAGGAAGCCTTGGCGCAGAGCTATGGGACTTGCGCTGGTTTGAGTCTCCATGGGGGAAGAAATTTTCCCATGGTATTTCGGCCAGTATGGGACCGGTGCCCACCCAGCATCGTGAGGCAATTGGGTAGCTACAATAAGTAGCGGCTCCAGGTTGAGGAACCAGCTATAACGGCTGGGGGACTCGACATGCTAACCACATGTCACCCCTACACTGGCTGTTGATCATCTACCTCTGTGACTGACACATGTGGATGTGAAGGGCCAGCAGCCGGCTGGTAAAAGGGCAACCGCTGAAAAGTGGAAAGACCCTCAATCGGAATCGGAGGTTCTTAATTCATAAATTAATTAGTCATTTTTTACATCTCATCTCATCTCATATTTTATGTTTTTTTAAATACGGGAACTAGTTTTCAAGAGAACCCTGTCTCACATCTTCAACTGACAGGTATAGCAGCTATGATATAGCTGTGTGGAGTCCCTTCATGTCTTCTTCAGGTAGAAGCCATTCATTGTGTATTTGTGAATGATGATTCAATTGAATGTGGGACCAGTAGAGTAAGGTAAAGGAAGGATTTCTGCTTGGATGGGAATGAAGCCTGAATTAGCTCAGTGGACAGAGCATTAGCACGGAAAGCTAAAGGTTCGGGATTCAATTCCCGGTTCAGGCAAAAATTTTTCTCTTTACCACTGATTTATATGTATTATTTAGGCCTAACTGCAAAATTGCAGCAGAATGTTATGACATATTTCAAGAGACATACAATATTAATAAACTATTATTAAAATAAGAATATGAATATCAATGGATGGACAGAGAGCAATAGCGCTTGGTTTCCGGAAGACGGCAGCAGCTGCCATGATACAGGATAATGATTAAAATAAGAGACATAAAAGTCATTACAGACAATAATGACATAAATTTAACATAAATAATTCACAAAATTAAAAAATATACATTTGAAAACAGCTATATTGTGGTAGTGTTGTTTATAACTACATGCTTGAATGTGGTAAGCACACTCACATGGAACTAATGTTTATGCCTGATTTAGCAATTATTTACTGGATGAACAACTTTCTAAGTTTATTTAAATTAATATCGGGAAGTAAACATTATGAGGTTATATCATTAATAGTGAGTGGAGAACATATTTTAATCGGCTCACCTCATATCAAAGAAGTTTGAAAATGTATGAGGTGAGTTGATTAAAATATGTTCTCCACTCACTATTAACATTCTAAGTAGTCAAACTCTTTCTGCATATGAAAATATCAGTAATTTCTATCTCAGTATTCGTATTACGTATGAGTGCATCCATGAATACCGGCCTTAGGGCCGCATGCAAATACATTAGTCTCCACTTAAATTACTTCCAATCACTGGTGAGCTGACTTTCTGTAAGCAAGTGCAAAGATTGAATTAGCGACCCACTAACTGGTCATGCATGAAAGTCGTCGTTTTTCATAATATTGGCAAGAAATTACCCAGAATTCTCAGCGATAAAACCACTTCCGTTATTTTTGTCTGCTAGAGGAACACATTTACGCTTGCGTCCCGCAAATAATACCGTATACGACGACGTCTGCATCGTGCAATATTACGCCAATTCTCCTGTTCTCCCAGTTGAATTGTTTGGTAGACTCTATCAAATTCCTCTTCTCCGCATATACCGAAAACATGATCGAGGTCTTCAAGGTCCGACATCTTGGATAAAGCAGCAAGGTATGCGGCAAGGTTTCAAACTACATCGGTTCCCTTCGGGATTTTCATGATTCGTTTCTCTCTTAACCTTCTGCATGCTGCTGGTAAAATCTCGTGTGTCAGAGATTTAAATCGCAACTGCCAATGTGATCGGCTTTGCAAGTAGTTTAAGTATTATTGTCTGGCAGGTAATGGACAGGATCAGAGCCGATCTAATCAGCTCATGGCACTTAAAGGGTTAAGTTACCTTGTCAGGTAGCTTACGAATTTCAACAATTATTATCGCATGAACAGATTTCTGAGTAAGCAAAATCGTATTAGGATACAACTTTCTCAGCAGAGAATGCCTTTTACGGTCTAATGCGTTCATAGATTCGACCCTTAAACTGGTAACTTACATCTGAATCAAGTCCTGCATCGCTATCACTTCCACTTGTATCATCCATTCCAAACAGTAGATCTCTATCCCAATGAGGAGGTAGCTCATCTCTATCCAGAAAGAGCAAAGCTTTTTCCACGGCTAAAACACAAAAATAGACCAATAAATCACAAATTTTAATAAAATTGTATATTTTCATATTATTAACAGCAGAATTTTAATACACTTTTACACTATTGTTTATTTTTTATTATATCACTCACCTCATACTTCATGAAGTATGAGGTGAGTGAAATAATGAAAAATAAACAATATTAAAAAACCTCATAGTGTTATTTTCTATCTACATAACACTTTTACACATTAGAAAAAATCTGCTTTCTTTTTCTTTCAATATACACTGCTGTGGTCTCGAGGTAGAGTGACGTCTTGTCATGCAGCAGGCCTGGGTTTGATTCCCGGTCGGGACAGGCTCCTGGGTGAGGTTTACAAGGAGTTTTTCCTCACCTTAACCCATTTGCTTCAGATTTAAATGCTCCATGCATTTCCCCAGAAACTGGATTTAAGTTACCGTAAATTTTATAGTCTATTTTCAGACATTCAAAATAAACAAAAGATAACGGTACTTGAGATCACAATAAGGATGAAGGCCAAAACACATTCCTCTACTATTCATAAATGTTAACAAAAGAGTACCCTGCCAAGGGATGTACAAAATATTGTAAAATATATAATAGCAGAGTTAAACGAGTGCACCTCGTCTTCTGAGTTGAAGGCCATTTAACTGAAGGCGAGTCTACCTCGTCTTTTGAGGCAGATGGGTTAAGACAAATGTCAGTAAGCTTAGGGCCCAACGGTCCCCAAAAATCACCTGGCCATCATTATCATCCGTATCATTACCATCTTCCCCCACCGGTGAGGAAAGCTACTGCACATATAATTCCTTAGTAAAGCTGCATAGCATGAAAATACTATGATTGCAGTAAAAGACCTGCCCTCGGGCAGAATTACTATACAATATATATAAATTAAATTCTTTTTTTTCTATCAATTGGGCCATTGTAAAAACGCAATCTAATAAGTAAATAACATGCTTATTTGTAGACTTAATTACACTAAATCACATTTGCTTTTTAATACATAAGATACAATTACATATTTGTATTATTCTTAATTCACAATTTTGAATTTTTAACATTATGAGGTTCAATTAATAATAATTAAATGAATCGTGATTTTTTCTTACCTCATACATCTATGTTTTTTTAAACACAGCACTGCAGTATCGGCGACACTTTGTTGTCATCGTCAGCTGTTTTCACGACTGTCAATTTTTTCTCCTTTTTGCCGGTAATTATCCAGACTGCCATCTGGTGTTCTTTTGAAGGAATTCCTCTTCAAACTGCCATCTGATGTTATTTTGAATGAATCATTTCCTAAACTGCTATTTGTTGTATTTTTGAAGAACTTTGTAATCAAGCTTGGTTCTTCCAGAATCTCAAAGTTCATAGTTCACCGGCAAAAAGGAGAAAAAATTGACAGTCGTGAAAACAGCTGACGATGACGACAAAGTGTTACCGATACTGCAGTGCTGTGTTAAAAAAAACATAGATGTACGAGGTAAGAAAAAATCACGATTCATTTAATTATTAACAATTTTGAATATTCAACAATTAACAGACTCAATGTTTTTATTATTGATTTAACATTCTCACTGAAAAATAAATTATATTTGAAGAGAAATTTTTTTGCCTAGACCGAGATTCGAACCCGGGACCCTTGTCTTTCCGGGCCAAGTGCTCTACCAACTGAGCTACCAAGGCGAGTTACGATCTAGATGCAAATTTTTCTCTTATATACGTTGTAATGTTAAATTCCCAATAAATGTCTTCTTAACTAAGAAGCCGCCATTTGCAAAGTAGAAGCAATGGTTTCAAAAGCATTTGGCGATAGGGAATTACAACGTATATAAGAGAAAAATTTGCATCTAGATCGTAACTCGCCTCGGTAGCTCAGTTGGTAGAGCACTTGGCCCGGAAAGCCAAGGGTCCCGGGTTCGAGTCTCGGTCTAGGCGAAAATTTTTCTCTTCAAATATAAATTAACAGACTTATTTGATTTGGTTGTGAGGTACACATGCAACAATTATTTTATGTAATTTGAATTTACTTACCAGCCTTTAGAGTGTTATTATCAACCTTAGCTCCAATTTCTCTCGTGAATTCTGTAGTTTCCTTTTTAGGTACAGTAAAACTATAAAAAAAAAATAAAGACATTATTATAATTTTGGAATAACAATGTTAGCATTTAGTATTGCATACTTTTTGGAATTGAATCAGAGAGGCCATTAAGAGAATGATAATTTTTGACTTTACTAATTAATTTATAACTACAGGATTTTGTATATGAAGTCTAGAATTCTCATCTGCACTGATCAAACTTCATATCATTACATTACACATAGTCAATAATAAATAATAGTTTAAAAAAACTAAAACAACACGCTTTATTAGAAAACCGAACTAAAAAATGAAAAATAATTTTAATTTCCAACACGCTTGGGATAAAATTAAAGTGGTCAATAAAATAATCATCTCCAACACACCTAGAATAAAACTAGAGTTATCTCCAAAAAAACATAATTTTACCATCAAAAGCGTGGGGTGCTTTTTATAGTTTTTACGTTTTCTTCTTAGAGACTTTACTTTTACCAATATCTGTTTATTATCAAATATATTAATTGATATAGAGCACCCCACGCTTTTGATGGTAAAATTATTTTTTTTTGTAGATAACTCTAGTTTTATTCTAGATGTGTTGGAGATGATTATTTTATTGACCACTTTAATTTTATCCCAAGTGTGATGCAAATTAAAATTGTTTTTCATTTTTTAGTTAGTGTTGTGTTGTTTTAGTTTTTTAAACTATTATTTATTTTTTTAATTTTTAGTTTGTCATAAACCAGAATCCCATGAAAATTTAATTGCTTAACACTCTTCTAAAAAAAATCATCTGGGCCAGATTTGAACCAGTGACCTATGGATTACTGAAATTATATACCACTACAGTCCACTGCTCTACCAACTGAGCTCTTACAACAATTGAATAAAAAGTCGATAAGTCCACAACCTATTATACCGGTTTATATTATTTTTTTTTATGTCCTGATGAATCTGGTCAGGATTTTAGAAAAAAATTATGAAATTATTGTACTGTCATTGGTCCTTTACAAGTATACAAAGTTTCAAGTTGATGCAATGTTTTTAAGTGGGTGAAAATTGTGTTCAAAGATTCAGTTACATAGATAGATGCAGGTCAAGCTAATATAAAGCGTGTAAAATCCCAAATCACCAAACTAAAAAGTTAAAAGAGTCAATGTGTGTCATTAGCTATGCTATGCTATATCATTATCACGACTTAATGAGTCAATAATAAGTCTTGATAATGATAGCATAGCTACTGAAACGCGTTGACTCTTAACTTTTTAATTTCGTGATTTTGTATTTATTGACTACTAGCTAATACGCCTAAATAAATGTGCTTCAATGTTTAGTTGGATAAATAAAAGGAAAAATAATTATAAATTTATATTATATTATTTTTATTCTGGACATCTTACCTCAATATTAATGTTGATTTGTTCTTGGACATGTTTCAAAACATGTTTAAATAAACTAATAAAAACCAACAAAAATGAAAAAACTGATAAAAATAAAAAGTCAGGAATATATCAAATTGAATGCATGGGTTGTGAAAAGATATATATAGGGAAAACAAAAAGAAACCTAAAAATTAGAACCAAAGAACACATAAGAAATATTAAAAATGGAGAAATTGAAAAATCTGCAGTTGCTGCTCATGTTTGGTCTGAAAAACATAATATAAATTCAGACACTAAATTATTAAAACAGTTAGAAAATACAAAAGAGCTGACTATTTGGGAAAAAATTTATATTCAGAAGAACAGAAACAGAGTTATGAATTTTGATATTCCGATGGAGCGTGACCTTGTTTGGAGGTTCTTTGGCCAACCACAGGATGGAGCTGACATCGACATCCAGGTTGTGCAACATAAATAAAACCAGTCTGGGAAAGCTGACGATAAAACAGAATTTTTTGAAACATGTCCAAGAACAAATCAACATTAATATTGAGGTAAGATGTCCAGACTAAAAATAATATAATTAAATTAACCTCAAAATATAACTTCCTAAAATTAAATATAAATTTATATTTTTAGATATCCCGTGCTGATTACCCAGCATTGACCGAGAATCTACTTATCCCGATCTTCTTGACATAAATGAGCTGAAATACGAAAATTAATGTGTTTTATGTTTAGTTATATAAGTAATAGGAAAAATTTATATCGTAATTATTTTTAGATACCCCGTGCTGTTCACCCGTGTTGCCCAGGAATCTATCTATCTTGATCTTCTTGGCATAAATGAGCTAAAAGACAATTTCGTTATTGTGAGTTATTCGTAAAAGAATACCCACCATGTGCTGCTATGCTTACACAGGAATCTACATACTTGTCTCGATCTTCTTGGCATCAATGAAAGACAAAAATGGTTATTATGAGTTATCCGCAAGAGATAAACATATGCTGTTGCGGACTTTTTTGCAGAGCTTTTTGAAATATTCAATTCTGTGTACATTAATTTTGTGTATTTGTTATCGTTTAGGCAGCATAAGTCATTTAAGCGTCCAAAGAGCTACTTTTTTTCACGTTTTCCACTAGTAAGTGTGATTTTTAAAGGGCGTAGGAGTTGAGTATCACAGAAATTGCATCTAGATTGGAATTAGCCCCAGTAGCTCAGTTGGTAGGGCATTGGCCCGGAAAGCCAAAGGTCCAGGGTTCGAGTCTCAGCCTGAGCGAAAAATTTTCTTTTCGAATATGCTTTAGACAGTTATTCTGATAGTTAGGAACACAGCCCAATATTTAAAAAAATTATTATTAATACAATTTTTTATATTTTTTTATATTTGAAGAGAATTATACGCATAGACTGGGACTTGAACCCGGGATCCTTGGTTCTCTAGACCAAGTGCTCTACCACCTGAGCTACCTGAGCAAGTACCGATCTAAATGCAAATTTTTCTCTATATACGTTGTAATTCCCGCCCACCAAATGCTATGAAGCCTTTGCTTCTATCTTTGCAAATGACGGCTCATGTATTAAGAAGACATATTTGGGAATTATACATTACATTATAAATGCCAGTACGTATGAAATTAATAATAAAAACATTAATATCATTGTTATTTTTGTGATTATTAAGTCCAATGACAACAACAATAATAATATAGCTTAAATTATTTTATGCACCATTTATGCGTTAATTAAACAAAATCTTAATAGAATCAATTAAAATTCTGTTGTATAAAGAAATCAATTCCTCAATTTCTATATAAAATTGTTTAATGAAGTTTAAGTATGATCTAAGATAGAACCTATGGTACGGTAAAAAAAAAAATCATAATTACAATTCATGCATTATAAATAATATGGAAATATCAATTAACAAAACTAAAATTATGGCATTTCATGGTAAGGACCCCATACAAAGTAAAATCTGTCTCCAGAATAAAATTTTAGAGAGATCTAATCAATTTAAATACCTTGGATATTATCTCTCTATCTGGGATGAAAAAGATATCCCTGAAAAAATTACTAGTTATAATAAAAGTTTAGGAATTATTAATCAAGTTATGAAACCATCCCTTGTACAAAAAAAACACCAGATTACGTTTATATAACACTTTGGCTAGACCAGTGTTGACCTATGGTAGTGAAGCATGGACAGTAAAAAGACAACATGAAAGCAGAATAACGGCTTGTGAAATGAGATTCATGCGCAGAACAGCGGGTTACACCAGATGGGATCGGAAAAGGAACACCGACATCTTAAAAGAATTGAAGACTACACCAATTTTGGAATATATTAAACAGTACCAACTAAATTGGAAACACCGTCTTGAAAGAACGAGTTCAAATCGGATACCCAAAGCTGTTTATAATTATATACCAAGAGGACGAAGATCACTGGGCCGTCCTATGAAACGCTGGAGGGAAAATTTTCTATAGGATCGTAACAGACCTTGGCCTAATACTTGGAAGGAAGAAAAAGAAGACATTATAAATAGTACATATTTTCACCTGAATTAATATGGACTAATTTTGATTATTAATTTCATTAAACACTTCATATATCACGTCACTTAAAAATACTGATTTTAAATTTCCTAATTTGAGTGCAATGCATTATTCTTCTTAGTCATTGAGTATAATGTGACAATTCTCTTTTTAATTTCAACTCGTCAATATGTTGAATATGACCTTAATTTTTTGTTTCATAATCTTAAAAAATTCTTAATTAAAATATGACACTTACTATCGTCCATCTTTAAAAGATCGCACCAGATATTCATCACGAACTTTTATTCTCACTGTATCTTGTGCAGTTGGAGCTACAACTAAGCCAGGAAACCAGTTATCCTTTTGTTTCTTTTTATCGCCCAATTCCACACATACAACCTTCCGGATATCTGCTTCTTTTTCTTCTTTCTTTTTCCCTTTTTTCGGTGTTTCTTCATCATCACTACTGTCATCACTGAAAAATAGGAATTATTATTAATTTATAATAATTTTTTAAGTGTATATTTGAAACTTTCTCGCAGATGATGTATAAGTCTATATCAAATTTATGCACAAAATTCTCTAAATTAGGCTTTTAATGCACCCATTCACAGACTAGGGATGACTTTATTTTAAAATACAATATGAAGTAACATTAAGAGGTTTGCTTATTTTAAGAATTCTCACTATGAGGTATATTCATTAAGATAGAATTTTTTATCACTCACCTCATATCATTCTTCTTATTTGAGTATAAACTAGTTTCGGAACATAGTTTCTGTCCCGTCCTCAGTATCGTCACGACCGTTGTTCTGTCGTCTTGAAGAGCTGCCCTTCGCTTCTTCCATTGACTGACTCAAAAACCTCGAAACCAGGTCATTCTCACCAGGAATTTCGAAGTTCATCAATTTCTTCTTTTCGCTCTTTTGAATGTAGATCTTTTCCCAAACAGTAAGTTCTTTTGGTTTTTCTATTTGTTTTAATAATTTAACTTCTTTCTCGATAAGATGTTTTTTCAGACCATGCATAGGCAGCCACTGCAGAAGTAGAAGGGGAAGTAGAAAAATCTGCAGTGGCTGCCCATGCATGGTCTGAAAAACATCTTATCGAGAAAGAAGCTAAATTATTAAAACAAATAGAAAAACCAAAAGAACTTACTGTTTGGGAAAAGATCTACATTCAAAATTGAAATTGATGAACTTCGAAATTCCCGGTGAGAATGACCTGGTTTCGAGGTTTTTCAGTCAGCCAATGGAAGGAGCGAAGGACAGCTCTTCAAGACGTCAGAACAACGGTCATGACAATATTGAGGATGGAACAAAAACTATGTTCCGAAACTAGTTTATAGTCAAATAAGAAGAACAATATGCGATGAGTGATAAAAAATTCTACCTTAATTAATGGGTTTGTTTAATAATTAAAACATTTTATCTGTTCATTCTTACCTCTTAGAGTTGTTTTTGTCGAACATATGTTTCAGACAATGGGGCTAAGAAGCTCTGAAACATATGTTCGACAAAAACAACTCTAAGAGGTAAGAATGAACAGACAAAAAGTTTTAATTATTAGGCATGACTTAAAAAGTTTTTCTTATAGTTTACATCCCTTTTAAGAAATAAAGACTTTAAAACACAAAATCCAACTGGGGAGCTCAAAGTACAGTATTACAACTGTCATGGAAATTATTAATAAGTCCCATATTGTTTGATAGGTCAAAAATCTCAACACTAAACAAATACATTTGTTAAATGGCAATATTATAAAATTTAAAAACAATTATCATACTGTGTCTGACGGCTTCTTCTTCCTTTTCGACCCCCAATAACAGGATTTCCGAAGTGTTCAGGATGTGTTAATGGTAACTGATCCAAAGTTTCACTCTCAGCAAAATGACGGCCACTTTTTAAACAGAGCGCTGTTCTTCTAAGAGTTGTTATATCACCATCATCAAAAACTGAAAATTATTACACATATATTCATCAAACTACTCGCAATTAATATAAAAATTAAGGTAATGACCATATCACATATGTGGGATTCAATATGCTATCATGAATTTCAATATTTAGGAGGTAGGTTTGATAAATAGTTAAGGATGAAAAAAAAGAAGAGAATTTTGATCCATATCCCCATTAAAATTATAATATTATAATAATATTGTGAAAAGAAAAATTAATGTGCGAACCAGGAATTGAACCGTGGACCTCTAGTACAAGAAGACAAAGAGGAGATTCAGCCATCAAAGTTGTATAGATATTTCTAGACATAAATATCACCTATAAGTAATCGGAAAATTTATTGCAGGTTATCTTGGAATTTTCCAAATTAAATGTTCCTTTCAATATTTTTTTCAGTTCATAAAAATTAAAGTAAAGTAAAGTGATCCCACAACACAATCATTTTGTAATATCCTGGTAAACATCATATAATATCCATCCATAGTAATTCTGCCCGAAGGCAGGTCCTCACTGCAATCATAGCATTTTCATGCTAAGCTTGCAGCTTTACTAGGGAATTGTCGGTGTGGTAGTTTCCCGTTGCTTTCCACACCGGTGAAGGATGATGATGAAGATGATAATGATAAGGATGATGATGATGGCCATATGATTTTGGGGACCGTTCGGGCCTTAAAGTTTTCCTGACATTTGTCTTGCAGGTGAGGAAAAACCCCGATAAAAGCCTCACCCAGAAAAACTGCCCTGACCAGGGATCGAACCCGGGCACACTGCGTGACAAGGCAGCACACTACCTTGAGACCACAGTGGTGGACATATCATATAATATAATAAGTCCTTTATACCGGGCTTCCGATATAAACCCGGACCGGCCTCACGGGGTTTCACCCGTCAGGCAGCGCTCTCTCCTCATCCGCATTTCACTCTGCCAGCCGCTCGTCCTTGAACTAGTCAGTTTACTATCGTTCAACAAGATGAGATGTCAGCCGACATTAGAGCAGCGCATTTATGTGTGTAAATGTTATTATAAATACGAATCAGCTCGTCGCATTTGCGAGGAATTTATTCGGAACTTCCCTGGACAGTTACCTCCTTCCAGATCGACAATCCATGATCTTGTGACTAAATTTGAGACCACTGGTTCAGTACAAAATAAGAAACACATGCGAAGGCATACGGTTCTCACCGAAGAAAAATTAGGGAAGTGTTTGAAGATAGAGTGATTAGTGCTGGTGTATGGCCCCCTCGCTCCCCAGATCTAACAGTGTGTGATTTTTATTTGTGGGGTAGCCTGAAAGACAAAGTGTACAAAACAAATCCGCACACATTGGAAGAACTGAAGAACAACATAATAAATGAAATCAGAAACTTGACAGTGCCCGAACTACAGCGTGTCAATCTGAATGTGTTTACTCGGTATAATGCCTGTTTAACTTGGGAGGACAACATTTCCAGCATTTTCTATAAGGTAAGAAACAGTTCAAGGACGGGTGGCAGGCAGGGTGAATTGCGGGAGGAAGAGACAGCACTGCATGCCGGGTGAAACTCCATAAGGGTGGTCCGGTTTTATATTGGAAGCCCATTATTTTACTTATCTATTGGATTGATATACTAGGATTATATAACTTCATCATTTGGTAAATCCTGCATTTCTTAATATTAAAAAAAACTCCTACTGCAGCAAGTGATTAACTTTGAACTCGTTTCAAAATAACAACTTCGATTAGCACTCAATACAATAATCTGCTTTGGGTTCCATAAACAGTGGTATTAGTGTGGCCTCTATTAAATGTATGCACCACATGATATTGGATTATGTGTATCTGTACAGCGAATATAAAAATATATGTTGTATGAGGGAGTAATAATGAGGTTAAAGTCAAACAATGTATGCCTCAATGATCACATTGACGGTTTTCTCTGCTAGTAACATTCGTGGGGTTCTATTAAAAGTTCATCTCAAAAGAAACAAGTTCTTGAATCCAATTGACCGTCAATCGAGCAGCTACTTATTTAATTAGACTGTCAACAAATTAGTGAGGTAATAATAACAGGAGATAGTCTTCTCTTGTAATAAGCAGCAACGAAGCAATCAATCTTAATGTTAGATTTTTGAAAAAAATGCATTTCTTCAATAATAATAATAATGGTGTCAACCGCTGTGGTCTCGGGGTAGCGTGCTGCCTTGTCACGCAGCGGGCCCGGGTTCGATTCCCGATCAGGACAGTTTTTCTGGGTGAGGTTTTTCGTCAATTGTAAGACAAATGTCAGGAATACTTTAAGGCCCAAATGGTCCCCGAAATCATATGGCCATCGCAATCATCATCATTCATATTCATCTTAGGTTAAGCTTAGGATTAGGGACTCTCCTGGCACACCATTATTATCATCATCACCACCCATTATATCATTGGGGCAACGTAATCCCGCCTTCCAGGCGCCCCAGCCTCAGAAGTGGGTTACAAGTACACCATGCCAGGAGAGAAGCCAGGAATGTCAAAAGACAAACCTGGGGCATCTGAAAAAAAATAAATAATAATAATAATAATAATAATAATAATAATAATAATAATAATAATGGCCATGTCAAAAGAATGCCAGAGCAAAGATTGCCTAAAATTGTTATGGAATGGATCCCAATAGAAAGGAGGAAGACCAAAGAAAACTTGGATAGAAGCGGTACAAGCACCTATGAATATCAGAGGGTTGGAAGATCAATGGATGGACAGAGAGGAATGGCATTTGGTTTCCAGAAGACGGCGGCAGCTGTCATGATACCGGATGATGATGATTAATAATAATATTAGAGCTATTAACAAGATTTTTCTCCCCAATGAAACCAGGTTACAGCATTTCTGGCATTCAATCCTGGCACTGGTAAAATGTAACCCACTTCTAAGGTTGAAGCACCCGAAAGGCAGAGTTACGTTAACCCGGTGACGTGATGGGTGAAAAATTATAACAAAACACTAGGAGAATCCTTAAACCTAAATTCCAGACTATGGATAACCAAAGGAATTCCTTTAAGGAAAAATTCCTGTGATTGAGTATGAATCGAACCTGGGACCTCATGAATTCTAGTCAGAAACTCTATATGCTATTAGACTAACAACAAGCTATGAACAAGATGTGCTTTGATATATTAACTTACCTACAGTGTACTGACTACAATCCTGAATTTTGTTTATAGTAGCTTCAACAAACTCTTTTTTATCAGGATGCTTCACTTCACAAACAGATCCAACCTAAAAGAAAGAAACATTATAAACAGAGATAAAATATATTTGAATGTGCTATTGTAAAAAGGGAGCTGAGGCACTTTTTGCAAGTTTTGAGAAAAACTTATTGTCATGAAAACTGTTAGTGTTATGGCTACAATATTTAATAGGCATATTCTTCCACATATTTGTAAATTTTATAAGTGGTTTGAATAACTTAATATTGCTTAGTATTTAAGGAGAAAAATATTTAAATTTAAAGACTAAGGTCCTCCTTTACACGCTTGACCAGTATCTATCTATGTAACAGAATCTTTAAACATGATTTTCATCCACTTAAAAACATTAGATTGACTTAAAACTTTGTATACTTGTAAAGGACCAATGACAAAACAATAGTTTCATAAATATTTTCTAAGATCCTGGCCAGGATCATCAATACATCACACAATTAAAGACCAGTATAATAGATTGCGGACATATTGACTTTTTAGTCCGTTGTTGTGGTAGCTCAGCTAGTAGAGTGGTGGACTGTAGTGGTATATAATTTCAGTATTCCATAGGTCGCTGGTTCAAATCCAGCCAAGAGGATTTTTTTAGAAGAGTATTACTTTTAGCTCATACTACAATAGTATCGAATTTAAAGATATTTACATTTTTATGAAACCAAACTAAAGATAAAAAATAAATAATAGTTAAAAAAAACTAGAACAACACACTTTATTAGAAAACCGAACTAAAACATGAAAAATAATTTTAATTTCCAACACACTTGGGATAAAATTAAACTGGTCAACTAAAAAATCATCTTCAACACATCTAGAATAAAACTAGAGTTATCTACAAAAAAAATAATTTTACCATCAAAAGTGTGTGGTGCTCTATATCAATTAATATTTTTGATAATAAACAGATATTGGTAAAAGTAAAGTCTCTAAGAAGGAAACGTACAAACCATAAAAAGCACCCCATGCTTTTGATGGTAATTTTTTTTTGTAGATAAATCTAGTTTTATTCTAGATGTGTTGGAGATGATTTTTTTGTTGACCACTTTAATTTTATCCCAAGCGTGTTGTTTTAGTTTTTTTAAACTATTATTTATTACAATAAATTCTTATTCATATATCTCATTGTATTTTGATTGAATTGAAACAAAGTAAGATGGATATTATTAATAATTTTATTGAATTTACAAGTAGAATAATCCTTGATTAATTTGCTAAATGTCTGAAAAGTGTTGTAGTCACAGCTTTTGTACAACATTTTAGAATTTGCAAATTAATGCATAGTAACATAACATTTTTACGCAATTGATTGCATCTACTGTCACAATGTTCATCCTGTGTCACTGGCCACAAAATTATGTCATTATAAAAATTAATGTGTTCTTCTGGAATATAGCAGCATATTTTCTTCAAGTCCTCAATTTTTGCTTTCTTGATTGGAACTTTCTTTAAAGGGTAAGGATGCCTTGGCGAAATCACAATATCTTTTTCAACACAAAAGTTTAAGGAGGCACAATTCCACCAATCCATTTACTTGCTCTTACTGTAGCACATACTCAAAGTAATGGAATTTTGAAATAGTACATGCTTCCGCCTTATCTTGATAATTTCTACTTGTCTCGTATAAAGGAACACATGAGAGTATATAACAGATATTTAGATAATTCAAAATATGCTAACCACCTACTCCAATATGATTTGTTTTGATTCAAATTTTAAAATATTACATGTTTGTGACAAAGGAAAGAAGTTGGACCTTTTAGAAGTTGTAGAGATAAATAAATTGACAAGTGGTAATAAGCTGTTAAATTCCCAACTAGATTTGAATGAATCACCTATTTTAAATTTATAATAAAGATTGTAAAAAAATTAATTAAAAAAATTGTTGCATAGAGTTACAGTTGTTATGTACTATAATAACAAAATAATTAATTTGTTATCATGTCTGAAGGAGGTACAAAGTACCAGAACAGCTGAAACTAAATTATATTTTAATAAATATGAAAATCACATAAAACAGTAAGTTTTATTTTTATTTCCGATCCGATTGAGGGTCTTTCCATTTTTCAGCGGTTACCCTTTTACCAACCGGCTGCAGGGCCTTCACATCCACATGTGTCAATCACAGAGGTAGATGATCAACAGCCAGTGTAGGGGTGACATGTGGTTAGCATGTCGAGTCCCCCAGCCGTTATAGCTGGTTCCTCAACCTGGAGCCGCTACTTATTGTAGCTACCCAACTGCCTTACGATGCTGGGTGGGCACCGGTCCCATACTGGCCGAAATACCATGAGAAAATTTCTTCCCCCATGGAGACTCGAACCAGCGCAACTCCCGTAGCTCTGCACCAAGGCTTCCTACCTTAACCGCTCGGCTAAGGCGCGGGACTTTTATTTTTATTTAATTAAATAATTTATCAAATTGTTTGTAAAGATTGTGAAAAAATATACACAGGAAAAACAAAAAAGAACTTAAATACAAGACTGCGCCAATCATACACCTGCGTCTTCAAAAGGGGTTGCTTCCCCAAACTGCGCATGGAGCCTTCTCAAAATTTCAGAAGGTTTAGTGCCTTCTTTCGCCAAAAACTTAATAATAATGTGTTGCGCAACAGACGTGTGTACTTCTTGCTCGCTCATGGGGCACTGAAGCAAGCGGCCACTCTTCGGAGTGCGACACATCAAGATTCCTACTCCAGACACTCCCACCAACTTCCCCACCAAACCGCAACCTTTGCAGTTTGCTACCAGATCCTCCAGATACAAATTCTGGTTTATATTTGATCCACCCTCGTAATTCTGGAATAGTGTTAAAATACGTAAAATTATGAACTATGGTGTGAAATATGTATTTTAGCTAAAATACATAATTTAAAACTTTGGAATAAGACTTCTTTCAGTGTAATTTGTCAACATTTTAGTTTTTCTTATACAGGGACAGAATATGTAACTACATAAAATCCAGGTTCTAGTTATTAGTATTAATACTGTGTAAATCACACCAATACTAAAAATGTAAAAAAAATGATTGTTATTATGCTTTAACGCTGAATAGATTTGAATGAAACTTGGCAGATAGATTGTCTATGTCCTAAATTACCAACTCTGAAACACCTGGAGCAATATCAACCAAACTTATGACTTTAACTCCTAAGGAAGTGAGAAGTGAAAAATAAAATTTCCAAAATGATTTATTTTACCGTTGAATCATAGTTTGTAAATGTGCTAAACTGATTAGTGACAGTCCTAATGAAATTAAATTGAAGACAAAATTTAACCCCTTACACCCTTAGGGGTGAGATGGATGAGAAAGAACAAAAACTAAATATCCAAAACGACCGAGATTAGCATCAAATCCATTGCTTTAGGAATAACTAAGCAGACTGGTGACAGTCCTGATGTTATTTTAACCTGATTTGACCTCAAGTCCCTACTGGGAAGTGGTAGGTGAAAAATAAAACATCCAAAATTACCTGGATTAGTTTTCAGAGTCTTAAAACTAATTGAGACAAATCCGATGATATTTAACCCCTAGCATCCCTAAGGTGGATGAGGAGTAAAAAATAAAATTCCAAAATGATTTATTTTACCGTTGAATCATAGTTTGTAAATGTGCTAAACTGATTAGTGACAGTCCTAATGAAATTAAATTGAAGACAAAATTTGACCCCTTACACCCATAGGGGTGAGATGGATGAGAAAGAACAAAAAAGAAAAAAAACTAAATATCCAAAACGACCGAGATTAGCATCAAATCCATTGCTTTAGGAATAACTAAGCAGACTGGTGACAGTCCTGATGTTATTTTAACCTGATTTGACCTCAAGTCCCTACTGGGAAGTGGTAGGTGAAAAATAAAACATCCAAAATTACCTGGATTAGTTTTCAGAGTCTTAAAACTAATTGAGACAAATCCGATGATATTTAACCCCTAGCATCCCTAAGGTGGATGAGGAGTAAAAAATAAAATTCCAAAATGATTTATTTTACCGTTGAATCATAGTTTGTAAATGTGCTAAACTGATTAGTGACAGTCCTAATGAAATTAAATTGAAGACAAAATTTGACCCCTTACACCCATAGGGGTGAGATGGATGAGAAAGAACAAAAACTAAATATCCAAAACGACCGAGATTAGCATCAAATCCATTGCTTTAGGAATAACTAAGCAGACTGGTGACAGTCCTGATGTTATTTTAACCTGATTTGACCTCAAGTCCCTACTGGGAAGTGGTAGGTGAAAAATAAAACATCCAAAATTACCTGGATTAGTTTTCAGAGTCTTAAAACTAATTGAGACAAATCCGATGATATTTAACCCCTAGCATCCCTAAGGTGGGTGAGGAGTAAAAAATAAAATTCCAAAATGCCCGATATTAGCAACCAATCCATAATTCTCACAGCCGCTAAGCTGATTGATGACAGTCCCAATTACATTCAATTTAAGCCCAACCCATAGGGGTCAGAAGGGGTGCAAAACGAAATGCCTAAAATTACCGAGATTAGTGTCGAATCCATTGTTTTCGGAGTCGATAACTTCCGATTATATTTAAGCCTAAGTTTGACCCCTGTAGTATACCCCATTGTGGGGGGGGGGAAATAAGACGTAAAAAATGTCAAGATTAGCGTCGAATCCATAATTTTCGGAGTCGATAACTTCCGATTATATTTAAGCCTAAGTTTGACCCCCGTAGTATACCCCAGGAGAGGAGGTGAGAGGGGTATGTAAAAACAATCGAAAACAACTGATATTAGTGTCAAAACAATAATTTTCGGGGTCGTTGGGAAGAATAGCGACATTTCTGATGCCGTTTAAATTCAAGTTGGCATGGGGGAGGGGTTGAGAAGATGCCCAAAATGACCGATATTAGAGTAGAAACCTTAACTTTTGGAGTCGCTAAGCTGGTTGGTAACACTCCCGATAACACTGAAGACCACGTTTGAGTGGGAAGGGGGTAAATATAAAATATTCAAAACTACCGGGATTAATGTCGAATCCACGGTTTTTAGATACTGATTGCTGACAGTCACCTCGTATCCCCAGGGGAGGGAGGGTGACACGTAAAAATGATAAAGAGACCGATGTTAGTAACAAATTCAATAGTTTTCGGGGTCGCTAAGCTGATTGGCGATAGTCCCTATGACATTTAAGCCCAAGTTTGAGCTTTGGCATCCGTGGAGATGGCAGGAAATAAAACAGCCGCCGATATTGATGTCAAATCATTGTTTTCGGGGTCGCTGGGATGAATACTGAAACTTCGGATATGGTTGAGTCCAAGTTAAGCTCCCGTCAACAAAGGGGATTACAGTCCAGTTCTGATAACTGGTGCGTGGCAGGAGGGAAGATTGCCGAGTGGTAGAGGGAACTAGTAGCCAAGCAAAAAACATTTTCTTATAATAAACTTACTAGACAACAAAAATATTCACTAACACAGAACTAGTAAATAAGAAAACTCAACGTGTAGTAACTATGTTTTTTTAAACTGAGAATAGTAGTTGGCAGTACCTGCAATTCGCCTTCCCCTCTTACCGCACCATACACCATAGACCACTGAAAAGCGGCTAAATAAGTCAGAACTGAACTGTAGGAGTAAAAAATAAGGGCCGGTTTCACCAACGGAGGTAACTGTATTACGCCAGTTTAAGCTATGTATTATATATGGAGAAAGCTGACGTAATACAGTTACTTCTGTTGGTGAAACTGGTCCTAAATGTTGAAACTACCGAGATATTTGAATCCATATTTTTTTTTTGCGATCGCTAAGATGATTAGCGATAAGAAGATTGGGATAATGAAATAATCGGACAACGCCGAGAAATCAGTTAGTGGTTGAGATCCTCATATTGAACATCCATTTCGCCATTAAGGTTGATGTAAAGGAATCGCGTATAATACAGCGCTAACGGAGAAATGCTATAATACTTACTTACTCACTGGCACTATCGAACCCGTAGGTTCATGGCCGCACCGACATAAGCTCTCCATAGATCCCTATCCTGAGCTAATGTTTTCCAAGCATGCTATAATATACGTTTCAACCTTTGGAGTCTACCATTCCTGCAGCATGCTTCCATTGACAAGGAAAACATATTAAACATATAATTAGAATATAGATTTGTGTATAGAAATCAAGTGCTACCTTAAAATAATTTTCAATTGTGATTTAGATTAGAAATTTCTTCTTAGATGTTTTAATTGTATTTTTATCTGGCCTGATATGAAGAATTTATAGAAATATAATACGCGAAGAGGTTGCAGCAGACGTTCTTGTAACTGGTCAGTAAATTCTTGATCAAGACTAAAAGCATTAATAAGTTAAATCTGCACGGATTGAAGGAAAATGCTTTGTTTGTTAGATCACCAGAAAAAGCGACATATGTGCATGACATTATAAATATCTAACTTATTTGCTAGTCCTCGCTAAAATTGGGGCTCAAACACGCCCTCGACTAGTAATGTAGGTACTACACTTCCCTTGTTCCGATTGAGGGTCTTTCCACTTTTCAGCGGTTGCCCTTTTTACCAGCCGGCTGCTGGCCCTTCACACCCACATGTGTCAATCACAGAGGTGGATGATCAACGGCCAGTGTAGGGGTGACATGTGGTTAGCACGTCGAGTCCCCCAGCCGTTATAGCTGGTTCCTCAACCTGGAGCCGCTACTTATTGTAGCTACCCAATTGCCTCACGATGCTGGGTGGGCACCGGTCCCATACTGGCCGAAATACCATGAGAAAATTTCTTCCCCCATGGAGACTCGAACCAGCGCAAGTCCCGTAGCTCTGCGCCAAGGCTTCCTACCTTAACCGCTCGGCTACGGCGCGGGACTCACTTCACTTGTTGCGTACGTAATTATTTGTTGAGAATACAATATTTGTTTCTATTTACAGCCATAATGTGGGAGAATAACATTAACTATGATTTGAGGGAAGTAGATTATACAGGGAATGATTGGAAAGCATTAGCTCAGGATAGGGATGTATGGAGAGCTTATGTCCGTGCGGCCATGAACCTACGGGTTCGATAGTGCCAGTGAGTAAGTAAGTAAGTATTTACAGCCATAATATAAAGATAAGATAATGGCATAATAAATTAACTGACCTGATGTTAGTTACTAAGAAAAGTCATAAAGGAGACAGGAGGAATTATTTTCTTTCTCTTAATAAATATAAAGAGTACTGGGTAGCATTCAAACGCACAAGCTCCTGAATACAAATGCACAACGTTGTCGCAGGTACCACTAAGCTATAACACTAATATGTAATGTGTGTCCATTATAGCTATAGACTTCAGGATAATTTAGACCGAGATCCAACAAGTAGCATTGAGTTATCCGAGTAGTAGCGAAAGCCCTCGAACGAGCCTAAGATTTGAAGACTCCTGTCACTTTCATTTAAAGCAGCTGTACGTACATAATGACGTTGAAAAAGTTTGATTCACTTCCGAAGGAAGCATACTCGGGATTTAACGTCAACGGCCTCGGAAGTTAGGACCCGCATATCTCGGAACCCGAGGCATACATGGTAACTATTAGTCAATCAGGAGCGGCTATATTTTTATTTAATGATTACTTACTTACTCACTGGCACTATCGAACCCGTAGGTTCATGGCCGCACGGACATAAGCTCTCCATACTCCCTATCCTGAGCTAATGCTTTCCAATCATTCCCTGTATAATCTACTTCTCTCAAATCATAGTTAATGTTATTCTCCCATCTCATTCTTGGTCTACCAACTGGGCGTTTTCCCTCTGGCTTACCTGCACGAAGCTTCCATGCAAGTCTTTCATTCCCCATACGTGCAACATGTCCTGCCCATCGCAGTCTACGAGACTTAACTGTTCTTATTATATCTCGCTTCCTATAAAGACCATGTAGTTCATTGTTATGTAGTCTTCTCCATTCACCTGTCTGTTCGTCTATCTTTGGTCCAAAAATTTTCCTAAGTACTTTATTCTCAAATACTTGTAATCTCCTTTCCTCTCTTAAAGTAAGAGTCCATGTTTCGCACCCATATAATATAACTGGTAGAATAATAGTTTTATATATTTTCAGTTTAACGTTTTTTGAAAGGAGTTGGGACATCAAGAGTCTCTGCAATACATAATAGCATGCATTTCCAGAATTGAGCCTATGTTTAATTTCTTTGTGCATCTCATTCCTATTTGTGATCATTGTTCCTAGGTATTTGAATTCAGCCACTTCCTCAAAATTTCCCTCATTTGTCATTAGCTGTCCATTTCCATTATATAATGAATTTCTACGTGTGACCATATATTTAGTTTTATTGATATTTACTTCCAGTCCTAATTTCTTAGTGTTACTCAATAGTGTGTGCGTGTTGATTCCTGACTACCTTCTTCTGGCCACCTAACTTCCTATAAAGCGACTATATCCAAGGGCGATTTGTCTAGTTCCCGCGTTAATATCTCTAGTGCCCCGCTATTGTATAAAGTCCTAACATTCCATGTTCCTAGGAACATGTCCCTGTGTTTGAGCCTTTGGCATGGGTTCCCTGAAGTAGTCCCCGCCCGGAGAACCGAATGGTGGACTATTTGACCTCCGGAAAATTTTACCCCAGTTGAACCCATGTCCGCATTTCTTGACGGTTGTATTTTTACGGTGAAAGATCGTCACTCTTTCGACCAAGGTACTTATTTCGTCTGGCTTATCACCTTCGACCAGTCCGGCATGGGTAACCCTATCGGCAGCAATGCTACCGCCGGCATAGCTCTCAGGATCATTTAAGCACGCAAGCCACTCCACCACGACAAGGTAAAGATGATTATTTTCATATAATTATGTATCGATATCCTTAAGAAAACCTAAGAGTGTGAGCTATATTCTGATAAAAGATTTCAAAAGTTCGGGATTAATGATCCCTGTTTGGTTCGTCTTCCGTGCTAAATGGCCGTGGTCCGGTTTACTCGTAACTCGGACGTTTCTTCTACTACTGCGGTAGACCATATCAGGAGATTCTGCGTACTCTCTGTAAACTCCTCAACTGTCGGCTGCAAACTGGAAGACGAACCAAGCAGAGATCGAAACACCGGCCGTGAAAGCCTACAATTATATATCGCAGAATCTCCTGATGAGATCTACCGCAGCAGTATATGAAACGTCTAGTTACGAGAAAACCGGACCACAGCCATTTAACCCGGAGGACGAACCAGAGATCAAGCCTACAATTATCCAGGGTTAATGTTTGCGTGTAGAGAAATTATTCGTTTGAAGAAATTCACTCTCTTCAATTTACAACAGTAGTTTTAGTTACATTTTACCGCAATTATTATTATTATTATTATTATTATTATTATTATTATTATATTATTATTATTATTATTATTATTATCATCATCAATGACTCTTAAGAATACTCAAAATGGCACACCTTACCGACTAAACAAAATGCGGGTAGTCAATGGGTATAAATTGTATACTTCATAGGGTGTATGGAATAACTATACAAGCGTATAAAAGACGAGTCACTTTTGCTTTTATATTTAGTTTCGGTATCCATATTTCTGAACAAAAACTAGTTGGAGAGAAATTGTCGAAAACTGTATTTCACAGTAAAATATGAGATAGTTTTTATAGAAACACTGACCATGTAAAACACGATATATTTATTAATCAAATCTTTATTTTAATGCAGCTGCACAACTTGCAAATTACTTTTTTATATAAAAAATCTAATTATTATTATATTCGCACATGGTTGTTTATTGTGATAGTAATGTCAGATATTACCTTATTTACGGAAGTATGAAATATTTAAGATTTAAGCCGAAGTTATAAATCTGAATAGGGATATATTTTTATATAGGTTTACTTAAAGATAAATTATATAAGTTTTGGAATCTACTAAATTTAAAGCATTACAAATTATATAAGATGATTGCGATATTAGAATTGGTTTTTGAAATCAACTAGCTCTCAAGAAACTTGTCATGCAATTAACAATATATCTGAACTAACGGTAGATACCGAGCCCGCAGGTTCATGACTGCGAGGTGTCCTTCATGCATACCTATCCTAGGTTAATGTTTTCCAGTCATTCCTTTGTTCAATTCATCTATCTCAAATCATGGTTTATGTTATTCTCTCACCTCATTGTTAGCGTATCTAGTGAGCGCTTTCACTCTTGTTTTCCTGCAAGAGCGCTTTTCCTCATGTTTGAATGTCCCATACAATATTACACGCGTTAAAATGACGTTTTTATGTAATGATAATAAAGATGTTCATAATATGAAGTTAATAAACTTACCCTGAGAGTGCCTCTGATTTGGTCGTCCGTAATGATCATCGTGCCAAGGCCAAGCTTGAAGGTTACCTGGAGGAGAGAAAAAACAGTATAAACCAGACAGTTCCATAAACTTATTTAAACTACTGGAGATCACTGCTTTAAATTCAAAATTAATATATAACTATAAACTAAATCATCAAGAAAATTTGGTAGTGTACCTAGCAATAAACAAACAGGAACATTTGCAATCGCTTATACGATACACAAATATCAAATGACATCCTTCCCAATAATGTAACAATATTCCTGAGCAAGTTAACAGTGTCCATCGCTGTGGGCGAGCGATAATGTTACCTCAGACGCAGAGGCCCGGTTTGAACTCGGTCGGGCAAGTTTCCAGAGTGACTTTTCCAGGTTTTTCCTTACCTGTATTTCAAATGTCTGGAAACTTAAGACTAAAATTGAGGGATATAGGCGAAAAACTTGACAACCAACAAAATGTTTTTACTGAGATAATTGAGCTTAAAGTTTGATTTAATGAATTATACCTCAAGAATAATAAAGAAAACATAGTTTCATCAAATCCAAAAGATTACAATGGTTTGGACATACACTAAGAATGCCAAAAGGAAGATTGCCGAATGATATTTTGAACTGGAAGCCACAGGGAACAAGACCACGAGGAAGACCCAAAGATCGATGGGAAGATGACGTAATTGAAGATTTAAGAGAGATGGGGATTTTTGATTTGAAATTTACTGCACAAGATAGGAAGAAATGGCTTAAACTAGTTGAGAAGGCCAAGACATTCCACTGGAAGTCGTAGAGCCTGTCGAAGAAGAAGAAAGTTTGATTTGTATGCTATAAATCTGTTTCAATTTTTTTTTCTTTGACATTATGATTTATACACTTCACATTACGAATTTGAAATTAATATGGTATTAAATTTTGATACAATAATTTATTTTTTTTATAATTTTTATGTAGTATATAACATTTTTCCATGTGTCTTAGTGAAATGGGGGGGGGGAAGACAAAAAATGATAAGCAATATCTCGAATATGTGTCCTGTCGAGTTTTTCCACGAAACTAAAGGAAATTGTGGAATAACAACATAGGCAATAACTCTGTCATCTATTGGTTTTTAATAATACTTGTTTGGTCCAGAGACAAACAACTTCAATAAGCGGTCGACAATGGAGAAAACTTATTTTCGAAAAATGTGGATTGTCAAGCTTTTCGCTCACATACCTGAATTGTTCCCAAACACCATTTGGCCATCATAATTAACCATATCATATGCTTCTTATTTAGGTAGTATTTTATTTCAATTAGCTCTTTAACATCCCAGGTCTATTCTGACCAAATTCAAATCTGGATATAAAAGGATCGGCACATTTTCTCCGGAGGCCTCTTTTTTCATGGCTTATGGTTATTTTAGATTCCGTAAATCTACAAGGGATTCACGGCTACACTTTCCTTCCAAAATAACCGTGATCAAAATTGTAGGACCTTAAAATCCATCTATCTCGGCAGGGTTTGAAACCGCGAACCTTTGAACCAGAGGCGAGCGTGGTAACCACTCGCGGACCAGATCCGAGCATTTCGTTGTGTAAAAAAAAAAAAAAAAAAAAAAAAAAACACACACACACTCTCTCAACTAATGCACCCAAAACCATAAAGGCACCCAGAAATATAAACCGTGTAGGCAAACTATCTAAAAGCTATCCGCTCTTAAAGTGATCCTCACCAAAACAACGGTACTCGCTTTTCACCGGCCGCGGTGGACTAGTGGTTATGCTCCTTGCCTCTGGTCCCGAGGGTCGCAGGTTCAAACCCGACCGGGGTAGATGGATTTTTTTTAGAATGGAAAAATCCAAGGAGCAAGTCCTCCGGGAGGGACTTTAAGCCGTGGGTCCTGAGTCTGAAGATTTTCAGGCTCGTAAAAGATCCTTAAGCCTGAATGAAAAGGCCTCTAAGCAAAATTTACCGAATTTTTCCGTCCTAGTACTACTTTGGTTTCCTATATGTCAGTATGAGGCGGAACGCTGACCACGGACCACTCAAATGACATCTATACGAAAACAAGTGTAACTAAATTAGTATGGTTCAAATTCTTCCCAGTAGGGGGAAAGCGCCTAAATCTCGGTTAAGGGAAACATGGGCTTACAAGATACAAGAAGATGAACATCGACGTATGATGTAGAAGCAATAAGTACGCGAAAAAGTAGTTCCCTTCATTAAATTAAAAATATGTTCTCTGATTATACTTGTTATTCTTCGTGAATGGAAATAACAATATGCAAAACATAGAAAGTATTCTAAAATATACCCAATCAATAATTACAACTTAAAATAGTTCATTACATACGGATGAATAATTTGAGTCATGCTTCAGTCGATTTTCATGCAACAAAATGACGGAATATGTCGAGTATTCTGTTGCTGTGTCGCCATATAAGAACACGAGTCTGGCTAGTGGTAAAAAAAGAGCTATTTTAAATGTACTTAATAAGTTTAATGAAAAATGTCACCAGGTTTCTTGTTACCTACCCAATCAATAATCACATGTCTTATATACTTCACACGTGTACCCTGTCAATGTGACAGTAATTGTGGCCTCAATGGCGGAAGGATACAATTGGCGTTTGTTTATGTTAGGATCACTCTAAGAGCGGATAAGGTATACACACGTGCGTTTTTATTTAATGTCTATACGACAACTTAAGAACTGTACAGACTATTTGATCAGATCTCCAATTCCGTATTGGTCAAATGTAAAATAGATGTGCCTCTATGTAATTAGCTTGCGAAGGTACCCCTATAAAATGCATCTATTACAAATCAAATAACGTCTAATTTTTATTATGTAAATATGTTACTTACTTACTCACTGGCACTATCGAACCCGTAGGTTCATGGCCGCGCGGATATAAGCTCTCCATACACCCTATCCTGAGCTAATACTTTCCAATCATTCCCTGTATAATCTATTTCCCTCAAATCATAGTTAATATTGTTCTCCCACCTCATTCTTGGTCTACTAACTGGGCGTTTTCCCTCTGGCTTTCCTACAAGAAGCTTCCATGCACGTCTTCCATTCCCCATACGCGCAACATGTCCTGCCCATCGCAGTCTACGAGACTTAACTGTTCTTATTATATCTCGCTTCCTATGTAGTTCGTTGTTATGCAGTCTTCTCCATTCACCTGTTTGTTCATCTCTCTTTGGTCCAAAACTTTTCCTAAGTACTTTATTCTCAAAAACTCGTAATCTCATTTCCTCCCTTAAAGTAAGAGTCCATGTTTCGCACCCATATAATATAACTGGTAGAATAATATTTTTATATATTTTCAGTTAAACGTTTTTTGAAAGGAGTTGGGACATCAAAAGTCTCTGCAATGCATAATAGCACACATTTCCAGAATTGAGCCTATGTTTAATTTCTTTGTGGATCTCATTCCTATTTGTAATTATTGTTCCTAGGTATTTGAATTCAGCCACTTCCTCAAAATAAAATTTCCCTCATTTGTCATTAGCTGTCCATTTCCATTATATAATGCATTTCTACGTGTGACCATATATTTAGTTTTATTGATATTTACTTCCAGTCCTAATTCCTAAGTGTTACTCAATAGTGCGTGCGTGTTGTCCTTTAGTATCTCCTCGCTATCGGCCAGTAGTAATACAGCATCAGCATAAACTAACAGCTTATTAATAGTAAATATGTCACATTCTGTCCCTATATGTCGTGGATTTGAATATACAGGTATTATCGCCTCACTATGATGCTTAACAAGCAGCTCGCTTTGTTTCCCCGCAGCTGTTATATGTTATTAAAACACAAAGATCCCGACTGCCACGATGTTGCCACATTGCTATTCTTCCCTCAGTTTCAATTAAAACTCGGAACGTGGAGCAGTCTATCCAGTTTTAAAATTGTATACCGTAATTAATTGTTATAATTATAGTGATTTATTGTGATATGTAGCTGCATATTATATTTATATTATAAGTGATTTCAACATGTGGCGGCCATGGGAAAATATTTCAGACCAAACAGTTATTATTATTAATAATAATAATAATAATAATAATAATAATATTTTCAGCATGATGTTGTATGAATATTAAATTTATGTAGACCTACAAGCTGCATAATGTAGGAATTAAATTATTTAATAAATAAATAGTGTGTGCGTGTTGTCCTTTAGTATCTCCTAGCCGATAGCGAGGAGATACTAAAGGACAACACGCACACACTATTGAGTAACACTAAGAAATTAGGACTGGAAGTAAATATCAATAAAAGTAAATATATGGTCACACGTAGAAATTCATTAAATAATGGAAATGGACAGCTAATGACAAATGAGCGAAATTTTGAGAAGGTGGCTGAATTCAAATACCTAGGAACAATAATCACAGGTAGGAATGAGATGCACAAAGAAATTAAACATGGGCTCAATTCTGGAAATGCATGCTATTATGCATTGCAGAGACTCTTGATGTTCCAACTCCTTTCAAAAAACGTTAAACTGAAAATATATAAAACTATTATTCTACCAGTTATATTATATGGGTGCGAAACATGGACTCTTACTTTAAGAGAGGAAAGAAGATTACAAGTATTTGAGAATAAAGTACTTAGGAAAATTTTTGGACCAAAGAGAGACGAACAGACAGGTGAATGGAGAAGACTACATAACAATGAACTACATGGTCTTTATAGGAAGCCAGATATAATAAGAACAGTTAAGTCTCGTAGACTGCGATGGGCAGGACATGTAATTTTAAAAGTTAAACAGTACCAAATAATAACATAACATTAAATAATAACATAAATATAATCAATGTCTTCTGTCCTTGTGTAATAAACGCTCTTAAAGCTATGAGAAACGTGACAACCGCATGTCAAGCATTGTCGCGCGGCACCCGCTTTTATATAAACGGTTAACCATCAGAGTGAGGCTATAATAACGTGAACTATGGTACTCACTGTAGGACTATAATTAAACCTATTATCATACTTTCCAACTATCTGGTTCACACTATAAAATAATAATATAAGCTACATTACGAATTGCATCAACCGTAAAGAAATAAAGTAGAAATGAGTTAAATATTCGAATTTTATTTCCGTTCAATTTAGAAGTGCGTCATGTACACTGCCGCTCAGAAACACGAGCATAAGAAAAAGTCGTCTCATTTCTTCCGCACTGCGCATGCGAACCCTTGCTCACACGACTAAGCATTTTTCAATAGTTTAAATTCATTTGAATCAGTAGTCTGAAGTATGTTAAATATCAGACAGCTTAGTTTTATGCTGAGTCTCTCAAGAACGTAATATGAACTTCACACAGACATGTAACGTCTAGCGTGTAATTTGTATATGGATAAGAAGGTAAGAAATAAACACCGAGTTATTAAAGTTTTGATAGCGTACATGGCTAACATAATAACCATGATAGGTAGTGAAATACATTGGTCTCCTGTTCAAACCCCGTGCAACAAATTTCTTGTCATAGATCTAGAACAGCGGTTCCCAACCTTTTTCGACTCGCGAACCCTTTCAATAACGATCTGAGTTGGGCGAACCACTGACTTTTAAATATACAGTAGACATGCATAAAATTTAATTCCAAGCAGAAGGTTAATAACCTTAAATTAACTTAACCTTAAATAACCTTAAATTAACACCTAAAGTTAATCTAGTTACGGCTTAAAAGTTACACAACGCGTAGGCTTATTTGTAGCGAAATCAAGTGCATTCATAACGTTGTTACATAACTGTAAATCAGACATTCGCGGTAAATATTAATTTATTGTGGAAATAATGCTATGAATTCCCGATGTTACACATATGTAACAAGGGGCATTATAGGGTTAATTTAATTTTAAAATAATAGTAATAATAATAATAATAATTATTATTATTCCAAAGCTGCAATACCTAACCTCGAAACCGGCCATTACAGAAAAGTTTTGGCGAATCCCTTGAAATATTTCGTGAACCACAGGTTGGGAAACGATGATTTAGAACATTACAATGTTTTCTTTCTGCAAAAGGCTATTCATGTATACATTATATTTAGTATAACATAATAAATATGAAGGCAGTACACACGAAACAGGAAACATTCATTAGCAAATAATAGTCTGTTTGCCACCTGTAGAGAAAAAGTAAAACTATGCCCTATAATGCAATGCCTATAACTTGTTAAGCAATTTGTGAACAAATCTAGCATATGTTTCGTTTCAAATATAAACTTGACTGGATGATAAAGAATGCTGGATAATGTTCCATATCCTGTTTTCGTTAATGGTAATTTAGAAACATTGCCGGTAATAAGATGCCGACAACTCTTCGAATGTTCATAAACAATCATCATCATTATCCGGTACCATGGCAGCTGTCGCCATCTTCCGGAAACCAAACGCCATTCCTCTCTGTCTATCCATCGATCTTCATCCAATCCTCTGATATTCATAGCCGCTTGAACCCCTTCTATCCAAGTTTTCTTCGGTCTTCCTCTATTCCTCCTTTCATTAGGATAACATAATATCTTCTTGTATCTTGTAAGCCAATGTTTCCCTTAACAGAGATTTAGGCGCTCTCCCCTACAGGGAAGAATTTGAACCATACTAATTTAGTTACACTTGTTTTCGTATAGATGTCATTTGAGCGGTCCGTGGTCAGCGTTCCGTCTCATACTGACATCTAGGAAACCAAGGTAGTACTAGGACGGGAAAATTCAGTAATTTTTCTTCTTAGAGGTCTTTTCATCGATAGCGAGGCGATACTAAACGCCAACACGCACACACTATTGAGTAACACTAAGAAATTAGGACTGGAAGTAAATATCAGTAAAACTAAATATATGGTCACACGTAGAAATTCAGTATATAATGGAAATGGACAGCTAATGACAAATGAGGGAAATTTTGAGGAAGTGGCTGAATTCAAATACCTAGGAACAACTATCACAAATAGGAATGAGATGCACAAAGAAATTAACCATAGGCTCAATTCTGGAAATGCATGCTATTATGCATTGCAGAGACTTTTGATGTCCCAACTCCTTTCAAAAAACGTTAAGCTGAAAATATATAAAACTATTATTCTACCAGTTATATTATATGGGTGCGAAACATGGACTCTTACTTTAAGAGAAGAAAGGAGATTACGAGTATTTGAGAATAAAGTTCTTAGGAAAATTTTTGGACCAAAGAGAGATGAACAGACAGGTGAATGGAGAAGACTACATAACGATGAACTACATGGTCTTTATGGGAAGCCAGATATAATAAGAAAAGTTAAGTCTCGTAGATTGCGATGGGCAGGACATGTTGCGCGTATGGGGAATGAAAGACGTGCATGGAAACTTCTTGTAGGAAAGCCAGAAGGAAAACGCCCTGTTGGTAGACCAAGAATGAGGTGGGAGAACAACATTAACTATGATTTGAGGGAAGTAGATTATACAGGGAATGATTGGAAAGCATTAGCTCGGGATAGGGATGTATGGAGAGCTTATGTCCGCGCGGCCATGAACCTACGGGTTCGATAGTGCCAGTGAGTAAGTAAGTAAGTAAGAGGTCTTTTCATCCAGGCTTAAGGATCTTTAACGAGCCTGAAAATATTCAGACTCGGGATCCACGGCTTAAATTCCCTCCCGGAGGACTTGCTCCTTGGATTTTCCATCCTAAAAAAATCCATCTACCCCGGCCGGGTTTCAAACCCGCGACCCTCGGGACCAGGGGCAAGGAGCATAACCACTAGTCCATCGTACCCGACTTAACATAATAGCAAACTTAATTTTAACCTCCTCCCTAGCACTGCTTACTTTCGTCACGACCCTTGAAAATATTTTCAAGCTTAACCACCAGTTATTTTCTATTCAACAACGACTTCTACGAGCAAATATATGGAGTAGCTATGGGCAGTCCCTTGAGCCCAGTAGTTGCCAATTTCTTCATGGAAAACTTTGAGCAAACATACTTAGATACGACACCTATCGAACCCAATATATGGCTTCGCTATGTAGACCACACCTTTGTAATCTGGAACCACGGGGAAGAGAAATTAGGAGAATTTCTGACACACATCAACAACATAAACTCCAGTATACAATTCACCATAGAAAAAGAAACAGATAACAACATAGCATTCCTAGACATCCTGATCAAAAGGGAAGAAGACAGCAACATTTATCACACTATCTACAGAAAACCTACCCACACGGACAGGTATCTTCATAAAACCTCGAATCATCACTCTAAACAAAAATGTGGAATCATCAAATCATTGATAGATCGAGCCAAAAAAACTTTCTCATCCGAATTTATTAAAAATGGAACTTCAACACCTCCATACGGTATTCACAGCCAATGGATACACCAGGAAAGAAATCAACCGAGCCAATCACCCCAGACGATACAACAGCCCAGCAGCATGGAATCAGAGGAAAAAAACTTCAACCAGGGCATTTTTACCGTTCATTAAGAATATAACGGACCGCGTTGGAAAACTCCTAAACAAAGAAGACATAAAGACAGTATACAGGCCTACAAAGAAACGCAAGAACCTTCTCAGACCTATAAAGGATCAACTCCATCCCCATCAGACAGCAGGCATATACAGGATACCATGCAGTCGTGGAAAAGTGTATATAGGCACCACTAAACGCAGCATCGCAACCAGACTTAAGGAGCAAAGATACAGTTGCCTTAAACAAATGGAACACTCTTTACTTGATAGCCACAGAGTACAATACCAGAATACAGACATATTATCTAACTGCACACACTATTTTACTCGTCTATAACGAGAAATCATCGAAATATTCAAACATAAAAACAGTTTCAATGGAAAAGAAAAATCATTAAAAGTCAACAAAGTATGGATACCGGTTCTAAAAAACGCAGAATGTAAACCTCTACAAGTACAGTCGACCAGACCACCTAGAGCAATTATTTGAAGTATGATTTGGTACCGACCTTATGAAGGTCTTGACCCGATATCTTAATGTGCTTTTATTGAAGTGTTCTGTTTATTTTATATGATGAACAAGGAGAGTATTCCTCTCTCTGTTTTCTGGATTCTTGATGTGCAAACAGCAATCTCATTGGAACAATGGAAGTCCCTACCGCTGACCAATCAGAAGGCAGATATAATGTACAGTCGACTAGACCATCAAACAGCAATCTCATTGGAGCAATGGGAAGTCCCTAACGTGGACCAATCAGAAGGCAGATGTAAGTTACGTACAAATAGGACAGACAGTGAACAGAATTGACAGTCTCAAGACAACCCTTGAGGATGCCAGACGCAGTCTCTGGCGAAACGTCGGGGAACTACAAGCCTCACGACCACGGCCTACAGCCCGAAAATCTTCTTCAAGATCATCATTTATAGTTGTTTTTAAAACGCGTAATGCCTCGAAAAATGGATATCTGGGGGAAGGGGGCGGATATCATAATCGGTCATATGTAAGAAATTTGTTTGAGCCAGGACTTGGTGCTAGTATCGACAAATCATGTAAAGTAGATTTAACAAGCCTGTCAATATTATCCAATTGTGTCGTACACTGAAGATATCGGATCTCCTAAAGACACAGGATTTGACAATCTTTCTTAACTACTGGCAAAACATCGCTCAATTAAGAGGTGGTGTTATAGAAGAAAAAGGGACGTGCTTTTCTCATCCCAAACTCAAAAATTTCTGGCATATTTTCTGGAAGCAGGCTCAACAACCACTAGAAATTACACAGCAATATTACCCATAAATAAAATACCCTCTCCATAGACATTTTGAGGCGAAATGATTGATTTAAAGTGTCACAAGGGTCCTCGAAGAATGTGATATTATTTGGACGCACTTACAGTGTTCCATAAAGTTTTAAATTGCATGATATCGAAATCATTTTCAAGTGGTTTAATGTGCAATGTTGAAAGAGTTCACACAAATCGAAGACAAGTGATAAAAAAATAGACGACCGTGAATTTGTGACATTGTTGAGTAGACTTATGTTACAATTTGTAGTATAATTATAGCAATTTAGAACACCAATATTTATAATAGTTTTTTTTATTTAAAAATATAGAAAACGGTCACTTCTCAAGAAACAAGCCAGTACTCGATTCGCGGTAAAATCAGTTTTCTTATTTTTAAACAGTGCCTTCAACTCCAGTTACCCAAGAACTGCTGAGGTAATTTTGAATTAAAATAAAGTACCGGTAATACAATTACCAAATTTTATAATTGTAATATAATTGCGCACAATCGTGCAAAATTAATTAATTGGCATATTGAACTAATGACAATGTCACTTTGGAACACAATTCCAGATGATATCTTGTACACTTTAGTCCGCATAGTTTACATCTGCAACTGCCTTCGATTTGATAGTGACATTCATACACTTTGTGATGGAAGCCGTGGACTGCATAGCGGTTTATCTGGTGCCTTAGTTCCTTGTTTGGTCCACACCAGCTCCTATCTATCATGGCTGGCGTACCTGGAATGTCATCCCGCTTCTGTATTCTCTCTTCCATTGGATGTTCGTATGAATTAGTGGATGGCAGGTAGTAGCGCATTCTGAGGTCTTCCAGGAAGGACTGTTCTCTTGCTAGTACATATACCAGTCTCGAGGGAGTGAATCTAGAGACTGTCAGAATTTTCTTTAGAAAAGAGGCCTTGACGCTTTCCCAGATTTTTAAGTCGCTATCTTCAGATGTTCCCAAGTTATCTCTATCCCAGATGCTAATTATTGGCACTATTTTTGCATTCAATAGTTGCACAGCTGTGTCTATTGATAGTAGGGCAGATGATTTTATTCCATTTCATGGCTCTTAAAAGAGCTGCTGCTGCTGCTCTCTCTCTCTCTCTCTCTCTCTCTGACGTGTATCTTGAAGGTGGTGCCAGATGTCTGAAAGACAATGCCGAGATATTTATAATGACTGACTTTTTCTATCTCTCCTTGTTCTGTTCTAATGCAGTCTCCGGTCTTCATTCTACCTCCGTTCCTAAACCCGCTGTGACCGTTTTCTCTTTGTTTATGGCCAATTAATTTCCTCTTGCCCAAGTGGTTAAGGCATTAAAGCCCTGTTGGAGGGTATTGCCTTTCTTGAAGTGATGACCATGTCATCAGCACAGATAAATAGAGACATTTGATATTCCACTCCCTATAGGATGTTGACATCCATTGTGGATATATTAAAAAGAAGTGGGTTGAGACAATCTCCCTGTGGCCTTCCGTTTGTCTGGGTGATTCTGTGGGATTTTTCTTTATGTTGTCATCTACGGTGACGTAGTTTGCATTGTGAATAACCGGCAATAGATATTTTCCTTCTCCGATATTATCTTGTAGCTTCTGTAGTAGTTTTGTTCTGTTTATGTAGTCGAATGCTTTGGAGAAATCTATGAATACTGCAAATATTTTCCCTCTAGGTTCTCTCAACGTCTCTGTGACTTCAGTTAGTAGTTTTTTTTTCTGAATCCAAATTGATTTACAGGTAAATTTTCTTCTATAATTCTGGTCAGTCGACTTGTCAGGATCTTGGGAAAGAGTTTATAGACTGTGTTTTGGAGTGCAATGCCTCTATAGGAGTCTGTGGAATTGATGTATCCTTTACCTTTGTATAAGATTTTGAGGGTTGCTACTCTCCAGGTTTCTGGCGTACGTCCTACATTTATTAAAAAGTTGTGAACGTCCGACATTTATTAAAAAGTTGTGCCATACATTTCCCACGATGCTAACAGCTTTCTTTCAAATGTTCGATGTATATATTGTCAGGGCCGGAGACTCTGATGTTCTTTAGGGCACTTATGGCATCGGCGACATCCTCCTTAATTACCAAATTTTATCCAAATCAATTTAATTAAAATCCAAATTTCCCGCCGCACCGGTGGACATCTATTGTCTTCAGCTTGACGGAATCTTCTGCATTCGCACAATCTTCCTCTATGTTATCCCTATCAACACCAGCTACTACGTTACAGATGATTTCACGCAAGCGCATATAATACATTTCTATGTGTGTTTGCCAGAACCAACGATAAACTCACACTGGACGAAGTTTGTGTCTAAAGCCATCGATTTTTTTATTGATTACCAACTACCTGGTCCTGGCCAACGTCAGAACTCGAGAAAACAATGTACAAATTGATTGATAACCAAGAACATCGACCTTGTACACAAGATCGAATGAAGTTTTGAGTTATCGATTCATGGAGCGTTCCTTTGACGAACAAAGATTACTGGTTGATGCAAGACGGAAAACGTGATTGACTAATTTGGGAAGCGAAATATTTTTTTTCTTAATTCATAACCATAATATTTAATTTATGTCTTATATCTTTACAAAATGCACAAATAAAAATAAATTATGTGACACGCTTTGTCAGCTGTAGTAACCTATTAATTTAAAAAAGGTTTAATTTATATCAACTAATCGAATAATTCAACAATTGAATGATTGCGAACGTGTATATATTACATATTTGTGGAAACCAACAATTGAAGTAATCAGCAATGAATTTGTTTAAATGTACTATTAATTTTTCACAAGTTTCAGTTAGTGTTACTGGTCAATGTGATTTGCAAGTTATTGAAAATGAATGTGAATAATATAAAAAGACAATTTCGTGCAGGCCTTTCTACGAGAAAAATTATCTCGTTAACAAGGTAGACCAATTCCAGATTTACCGGACTTAACGAAAAAAAAATACAAGGCATTTTACTTGTTCGACTCATGAGATATCCTTGGTTAGCTGGGAGTAAACAATTCAATGCATTACTTTGTTGCAACTGTTTATTATTCGGCCAAGACAGAAACACTAATTAGACGAAAATCGGGCTTGTTAATCTGGAAAGTTTAACAAAAGCAGCAGTTTTACACGATTAAACTATTGGCCATATTATGGAATAAAGAAACTTACATGTTAGCTTCCTTTGGAAGAATCATTGAATCGTACATACTTGAGCACGTTTCTTTTTTAAATGTTGATATCTATATACCATACTGTTATAATTGGTTTCTAGAAACGTATTTACAGTGATTCAGAAATACGGCATTGTGTGACGAAAATATTATTAAAGGAAATATGATGTTATCATTGGAAAGGGAATCCTTCAAATTACAACAATAGAACAAAACAAAACAAATCACTGCTCACGAGCAGTTGGCGGGTTGATTTTTGTGGGCTAGCGTCGAACGCCTCGACAATTTTCTTCGTTGTTTCTGCATCCGTGCTAATGCGAGGCCTTCCAGGAGGTTTGATTTTCTGCATCCTTCCCGTTTCCAGCAGTCGTTTTCTCCACTTCCCCACTGTCAATGGCTCCAATGCTTACGTTAAACTCGCGTCTTGCGGCCTCATGATCATAAGCATACGTTATTGTCCATGCAGCAATTGTAATTTGATGTTGCATATTCAACGCCATTTTGACTAATGACGTAAATTCTACACTGTTTTGTTTTATTCCATTGTTGTAATTTGAATAATTGCCTTTCCAACAGTAATTTCATATTTCCAGTAATGGTAATATTTTCAACACACAACGCAATCAAACGTAAAGCCATATTTATGATTCACCCCGTAGAATAACAAATGCTCTCTACTATTTATAAGCTGAATATTTTGCACAAGGATGAGTCCTGATGGATTAGTTGCTATCACGGTTGACTTTGGTTAAAAAGGTTTCGCGGTTTCAAACTCGGTCGAGGTCGATGGATGTTTCAAGGCATAAAAATCCTGAGTATGGAACGTAAATAAAAGTCATGGATACTGCATCGTAGAAAAAACCTCAAGCCGAAAAAAATGGCATCTGAGCAATCTTTATTGGATCTTTTACTCCCACATTTGAATTGCGATGCTAATGAGTTTAACGGCCTTAGCTGTTAAATAAAATAATAAACTGTTATCACTTATAAAGTTTAATATGCATTTTCATCGTACAGCTGGAGCAACAGCTGTGACTACCGCACGCCACTGTTTTTAAAAAAATTTTCTCAGCTGTTATGTCGTAAACAAAGGAAAGTTTTGTTAAATTTACGCTGGGCTTTTTACTTGGTCGCCGAAATTTTTCGAAACTATGTATGAAAAATTGCATTTATTACTATTACATTAAAGGGGATACACCGCAATATCCTACAAGCCGGAAGGTCGAGGTTTCGAGTCCTGATGCGGTCAGGATTTTTAAACTGGCCTAAACCCTCTGGCGGCACTATGGCCCTGAGGTTGACTCAGCCTCTAACAGAAATTGGTACCAGACACTTGTTCCGGGGGTAAACATCACCCAGGGCTGATAACCCGAATTGCATATCGTGCCAATTGTTTAGAAAGCAGCCTTAATCTCCTACTAATTCAAGGGCCCTCTATCTCCTGTAGTGGGACCTTTAAGTTCATAGTAGAATCAATGTCTTTATTTTTAATCATTTTTTTTCTCAAACTGATATGTAAAGGAAATTTAATGTAACATTTACTACAATTTTTAATCATTGAAATGATTCGAAAAATTGTGTATGCTATTAAAAAAATAATACATTTCCAGATCTTTCTAGTTAATATTAAAACAAACGTCTTTGTACTACTATCCGAACGTGATAAGATTATAACTATGCACAGTAGTTAATGAAGTAATTCATTTCACGAAATGGTCAAATGTTTTAAAACTACTCGTTTCGTTACTAACTACTGCAGCAAGTTTTCACTTTTGTCCCAAAGTGCATAAGACTGGGAAGCAAGGTCTGCCGGCGAGAAAGGACGCAGTTCCCTTTGTTTATTGATTAATCCCAGGGTGAGAGCGGTCCGCTACTTTTCTCTTAACCAGCAAATTTGTTCTTGCCCATGGTCACTACGCAACCAGACACGACAAAATGTCAAACAATCATCTATAACTTAACTGTACAATTTAATACTGAAAGCAAAAGGACGAAACTTATCCAAATATAACCCTATATCATGCGCAATCAATTGGAAGCGGATATTTTAAAATATCTAAATCCGCATAATAACAAACACACACATACATACATACACACAGTAAAACTTGGTCAAAGTGGAATCGCATGGGACCATTTTTTTTTTTTCCACATTAGACAACATTCCGCATTATTAAAAAATAAAAATGATTAACCAATCTTAGATTATAGAGCACCGTATAGGCCTATGTCTTTTTATGTACCTTGGATTAATTGTAGTTTCGCTGCCGTTAGAAAATGAAGTATAGTATATACGAGGTACTTCGACGGCAACGAGCGAAAAAAGTCTCGTTTCGTCAGCGTTAAAAATGTCTCTTAGGCGCTTATCCTGAAATTATGCAGTTTCTACTCACCAACTATACTTTTGTCCACATCCTTTGATTCATCGCAAATTTCATTTCACACTAAACTGTGTCGTTTTTTAAAACTGTCCACAACCAACCTGAATATGCCTTGAAATCGTTATCTCGTAGGGATATAGCAACAGCAAGAGCTTGACTTTGGAGCATCGGTCCGGAAATTTTGATTTTTTTTTGTTCCACATTTAAATTTAGTAATTATTTCGCGTAATGAGAGTTTGTTTTTATTTATCTTCAATCATTTTCACTTTTTCGTTTAATGACAATGATACATACGATTTAGCCGCCTTTATTCCGTAAATTCAGAACACTACCTGTGAAAGATATGTACACAATCGGTCTCAGATCTTTAAAACTAATTTAAGATTTTACAGTGCAGTGGTTATTTGTAAGACAGATGTCACACGCCAAATATGTTGTTAAACGAGCCTGTATATCGCAAAGGGGGTGCGCAGTGAAGCCGAAAGAACATTCCGGATCTTCTTCTTCTTCTTCCGAATGCAGTATTGGGTGATGATGCCCGTTCTGCGACTACAAAAACTGATCTTTCCATCGGTTGAAGGGTCTTCCGAGGCCTCTTTTGCCTTTAGGGTTGAGGTGGTAAATCATCTTTGGTAAACGGGAATTTGACATTCTCTGGACGTGTTGGAACCATTTAATCTGATAATTTTGTATAAGTTCAACCATTTCTCTACTATTCCACTGCATCCTTATCTCATCACTTTTCATTCTATCCCTTAATGTTACTCCAGTTAGTGATCGGAGGAATCTCATTTGTGAACTATTAATGCGGGATTTATCTTTTGCTCGAAGTGTCCAGCATTCACTTCCGTATAGTAGAGCAGGTTTGGCTATGGCCAACATTCCAGATATAGGTAGAAACTCTACTTCACCCGGCACAGGCGGCAGGAATCATCACTTATTGTCAATTCGCCTAACGGGAATTCAATGAAGTGGAAACTAATTTATTTCTCTATCTTTCCGTCTTACAAACATTTTCTTTCATGAATTATGTAGAAATATCCTTCCGTTTCCGCGATGGACAGATTCCGTTTTATACGTAATAAATACACGTAAAATTACTATTATTACGCCGGGACCAATAAATTTGTTCACATTGGACAGATTTCCGCATTTTTCACGTTCCGGATTAAACAAGCCTTACTGTTGAGAATACCAACTATAACGGCTGGGGGATCCATGCTGACCACATGTTACCACTGCGGGCTAGATGATCGTCTACCTCTGTGATTAACACATGTGGATGTGAGGCCAGCAGCCGGCTGGTCAGCCAAGGGTCTTCTAGACCTGTCGCGCTTGGAGTTTTTTTTTTTTACTGTATATATACTGGACTGTAGTCGAGCGGTTTAAGATATCATGACTTAGTGCAGAGCTACAGGACTTATGCTAATTCGAGGCTCCATGGAGAAAGAAACTTTCTCATGGGATTTCGGCAATATGGAACGGGTGCCAACCCACCATCGTGAGGAATTTGGGTAGCGGCACCAGGTTGAGAAAACAAAGTGTAATGGCTGGAGGACTTGACACGCTGATCACATGTCAGCACTATAGTGGCTGGATGGTATCATCCACCTCTGCGATTAACACATGTGGAAGTGAAGCCACCAGCCGCTGGTAGGCCAGGATGCTTCTAAACCTGTCGCGCCATGGAGTAGTACATTTAAAATAAATTATAAGTCCTCATGTTAAAAGATTATTTCCATGAATAATGAAAATATTGAACTCCATACATATTCACGATTTAAACCAGCGGTCTCAAAGTCGCCCAGCCGACACAAATTTGTAACCCGCAATGTGTTTTTCAATTATCATAATTGCATTAGCATCAGAATTGAAGGAAAACCATAATTAGACACACACGCACACACACACGCGCACGCACACACACACACACATATATATCCATCCATAGTAATTCTGCCCGAAGGCAGGTCCTTCACTTCAATCATAGCATTTTCATGCAATGCTTGCAGCTTTACTAGGGAATTGTGTAGGTGTGGTAGCTTCCGGTTGCTTTCCACACCGGTGAAGGATGATGATGATAAGGATGATGATGACCATATGATTTCGGGGACCGTTTGGGCCTTAAAGTTTTCCTGACATTTGTCTTACAGGTGAGGAAAAACCCCGATAAAAGCCTCACCAAGAAAAACTGCCCCGACCGGGGATCGAACCCGGGCCCGCTGCGTGACAAGGCAGCACGCTACCTCGAGACCACAGCGGTGGACATATATATATATTCCATAATAATTCTGCCCGAGAGCAGGTCTTTCACTGCAATCATATCATTTTCATGCTATGCTTCGCAACTTTACTAGGGAATTATAAGTGTGGTAGCTTCCCGTTACTTTCCACACCGGTGAAGGATGATGATGAGGATTCAAGCCCTATGCGGTCTCACAACGGCTGCAGGATGCGTCCCTGGAGGTAGAACAGGGGAACGGTCGATGGATCTGCGACAGCAGTCCTCCCGGCTAGGCTCGAGGAGCCCGTGGACCAACTGTGGGGTCGTCAGGAATGAGCGACCTGACGTACTATGTAGCTCAGCAATTTCCCTGAAGTTGCAACTCCAACACCTTCTCCCTGAGGTGTTGGTTTAAGGCCGAGAACTTGAACGTGGACGCGAATAGATAGGGAGGACAAGGTACTGGGACTTGGGAGTATGGTCTTTGACCGAGGTATCCCAAGAGGTGGAGGCATGGCCCCAGATGGTCCCCATCGAACATCGTCAACGACCATCATTCGGCGCTGTTCAATATCGGTTTCACACCAATGAAGGTTGTCCTTATCTCGTCATCTTTTAAAAATCACCTGATTGATTATGGAGTTTAGTTTCTTGGTAGTGTAAACTCAAAATGACTATAAGTATGACAAAATTAACTAAATAACATATTCTCCTAGAAGAAGAGGATGGCGATTACATACAGTATATGTATTCAAAACAAAAGCAACGTTTAAAAGGTCTACAGAAGTCTTCTTCACGGTTTTAATAATGAAACATCTGGTTGTTGACGGTGTTAAATTTAAAGAATACCTCTGGTTTTCGCCTGAGCAGTTTTATCATGTTCTGAATTTAATAGAAGATGAAATTGTGAAAATGCCTATAGCATTTAATCAAAATCCACAACAATTTTTTTCTGTGTCCCTGTAATGATTCATGCCTATATATGGAATACTATGATTTGCAATAAAACTAATCCAAATTTAGTCGTTAAATTTACTGAAGTTACGAAATACACGCTGTTTTGTTGCCATTTTGTCAACGAACCGTCATTCTTGACTTAGGCTTTCACGGCCGGAGTTACAATGATGATCTTGTAGAAGATTTCTGGGCTGTTGGCCGTGATTTTGAGGCTTGTAGTTAGTTCCCCGACGTTTCGCCAAAGACTGCGTCCGGCATCATCAAGACATCCCTTGAGGATGCCAGACGGAGTCTCTGGCGAAACGTTGGGGAACTACAAGCCTCAAGACCACGGCCAACAGCCCGGAAATCTTCTACAAGATCATCATTAAACCGTCATTAGTTTTTTTAGCAATTTTACTAAATGGCAGACAGACTATCTCTATTTTTTTGGATTCGATGACGATGCTCGTTCGCAATTCAACAGGTTCCAAACATAGAAAGGAGAACATTTACGGTGAATGGTGACACAGCGATCAATGTTCAAGAGAAACCCCATGCATTTAAAAGCAATTTGAGGGTATAAAATGATAACAGAGGACGATGTTCGGAGGTCTTCGCAGTAGACAAACAGTAGCTACAGTCATATTTGAAGAGAAAAATTATACGCTCTGACCGGGACTTTAACCCGGGACCCTTGGTTCTCTAGACCAAGTGCTCTACCATCTGAGCTACCTGAGCAAGTACCGAAGCCTTTGTTTCTATCTTTGCAAATGGCATTTGGTGGGGGGGAGGAATTACAACGTATATAGAGAAAACACTGCGTTTAGATCGGTACTTGCTCAGGTACTTCAGGTGGTAGAGCACTTGGTCTAGAGAACCAAGGTCTCGGGTTCAAGTCCCGGTCTGAGCGTATAATTTTTCTCTTCAAATATGATTTATCTATCATTGAGATGTCTGAAATTAGTAATAAAAACATCGAGTAGCTACAGTGGTTGTATATAGTTATTTGCTTGTATAAAGAAAATATTTGTTCCTAAGCCAAACTGCAATAAAAATGATCAATTGAGCATGAACATAGAATTTTCAACAATAAGTGGTAGTTACAGTAATTTTGTTGTGCGTCATCCCTTATTTGCAACCAGTCATTAGCCGTTCCAAAGGAGTACAACTTAAGACGTCATTTTCGAACTTTGGATACGGAGAAGTATGAATCGATGCAAGCGAAACTTTCGAGAGAACGAAGTTAAAAAAAATTGAGAACTGGTTTAAGTTTTCAACAAAATATACGTTGAAGAGTTAGTGGTTATAACAATATTAACTGGATAGTATTAATCAACTTTCATAAACTTACTAAAATTATAAGTTATTAAATTACCCTTCCACTTTGAAATATTGTATTGTTGTTATGCAAATATGGATTTTCATCAAGTAAACGCCAAATCAATTGATTAATTGAATGTAGTGTAGCTTACCTTCTCGTTATCTATTTTCAGTTGATTGACTCTTCCCTTTTAATTTAAAGAGACCTCGGTAGCAGAAATATCACTTCTTTCCATTTCAAGCACAGTAGCATTGAAAAGTTGCAAAGAAGCATGAACAAACAACAAGTACACTTCACTGGAAGGATCTTTGATTTCAGACCATCGTAAATTGACAAGATTCTGTGAACTGCTGGTAAAAGGCTGAGAAATCTGGTACAGCTATGGCAGAGAACTTTCTTCTAATCTACACCGGCAAATTCACAGAAGTCCTTCAACTGAGCTATCCTCACAGTATAGATATAGAAGAATTTGCAGATTTTCACAACAATAACTTCAATATCGATGGGTAATTGATCTGCAGTATTCTGGATGCAATTATGAGCAATGTGTCCACCACAACCAATACCTGGCACTTTCCTTCCTAGTTCATTCTGCAGTTTACTGAAAACATTTGTTTTCCCTTGCCTTTTCACACCTCCAAACTTTGTGTTTGTGTTATCAACACAATATGATACTATTTTGTCCTTGAGATTATTGTTCTGTAAAGTTTTCATAACATGCTCTGATAATATTTCTGAAGTTTCACCACTAACGTCTTCAAATTCTAACAAGCTGATTTTAACCCAATAGTTGGGATGAAATATCTCACTAGTACAGGAGCTATCTTCAATATCTAACCTATTGGAAGCATCTATTGTTATGGTAACAAAATTAGCAGCTTGAAGTTCAGTTTGAACATTCTTATTCACAAATGAGACTATCACATTAACTGCTATTGCCTCACTTTTTCTTCTTCCACAAGTAAACTTTTTATCATACAATTTATTTATCAATTTTGACTCACAATCATCCGAACTGAAGCTCCAAACCATGCTCCACGGAATGATAAACAAAAGTAACCTCTCGAGCAGCACACTGTAAATCTTCAGGCTTTGCTACTTTATTCTTAAAAAATATATCCGCTGTCTTGCTTACATTAGAAGCATTAACACCTTTACAATGCTTCTGACTTTCCACATGCATAATTTATGTCTCTACGGCCACCAAATGCAATTGAAAATTGTGAGTTACAAACTGAACACATAACTTCATCTTCGTTCCTACTCTGATTATTTCTTTTTAGAAATGGATATTCCTTTTCTAAGTCACTTGAAAAAACACATTTCCTCTTCGGCATTTTAGTGACTTGTATATGCCGTAAACATGGGAAAATTCATGCCGTACACACACAAAGAACACCAGGCAAATGACCTAGCGAAGCACAGGCAAGGAGCATAGTCAACACATTGCAGAGTTATTAGAATACTGATTAGGGTGGTATAGCCGGAGCAAGGAGCATAGTCAACACGTTGCAAGGTTATTAGAATACTGTTTAGGATGATATTGCCGGTGACTAGCTTCATAGTGATGCCATCTAGTAACAGAAATTGAAACTATGTAATCTTTTGACTTTTTTCTATACCTAAACAAGAAAATACGGACATTTCATCATATTTTAAAAAGTACGACATGGACACTGCCCTTAAAACACAAACTGTCCGTACAAAATACGGACATCTGGCAACCTTAGTTATTGGCTATAAGAGAGTTTTAATGCTCAAGCCCTTCATCATTAAAATCACCATTTGTAGTGAAAAACAAGTAGCTTCTTGTACGATTAAATGGCTTATGCTGCCTAAACCATAACAAATGGACAAAATTAATGTACTCCACGCACAACAGATCTAAAAGGCCCATGGCCTACTTCAGGCTGCTGGCCTCACATCCACATGTATTAATCACAGAGGTAGACGATCATCTAGCCAGTATACACAGAATGGAATATCTAAAAAAAAAAAAACTACAAAAAAGTCCACGACAGCATGTTTATCTTTTACGGGTAACCATTTTTGTCTTTCATTGATGCCAAGAAAATCGGGATAAGTAGATTCCTGGGAAAGTACAGCAGCAGAGGACCGGTATTCTTTTATGGATAACTCAAAATACCGAATTTTGACTTTCAGATCATTTATGCCAAGTACATTGGGATACGTAGACTCCTGGCCAATCAGCACAGGATATCTAAAAATAATTACGATATGACTTTACTTATAGTGATTGCTTGAATATTAAATTTTGGAAGATGAAATTTTATTTACTATTTGGATTGTATGAAAGGTAGTTTGGAAATATAATTAATTAGTTTATTGGTTGTTTTAGCTGCAATAACAAAGAGAGCAAATTTATAATTATTATCCCTTTTACTTATTCAACTAAACATAAAAACACAATTTTCGTTTTTCAGCTAATTTATGCTAAGAAGATCGGGATAAGTAGATTCTTGGGCAACACCGGGTAATCAGCACGGAGTATCTAAAAATAATAACTATATAAATTTATAATTATTTTTCCTTTTACTTATTCAGAAACGCAAAAACTCATTGTTTATTTAGGCGTAGCGGCACAAGCTGGGTATTACTTACTCACTTAGCTAGAAAAATATAAATTATATGCTAGATTAAGTATTCAAGGAAATAAAGAATTGGGTGCAAAGTATAAAATGCTTACTTCTTCTTCTTCTTAAACATTTAACTAATTAATAATTAATAATTAAAATGAATCGTGATTTCTTCTTACATCATACTTCTATGTTTTTTTTAAACACAGCACTGCAGAATCGGCGACCCATTGTTGTCATTGTCAGCTGTTTTCACGAATTAATAATTATTCATAAAGTCCCTCAAACATCCTACAAATCTTGAAGTGGCCCTTCAAAGCTTCTGAGTTTGAGACTACTGATTTACAGGTTGTTGAATTTCTGATCATTGAGATGTCTATGCAAAATATTAACTAACTTCATTGCAATTTTTTTTGTTTGTTTTACACACAGAAGAATGCCATGTTTTGGAAATAAATATAGAATCCCTTTAATAATAGATCGAGAAAAGTATTGGAGTCCATAATCAATCATTGCTTGAAAACCACATTGACCAGTGTGGTATATTACAAAATCCAAGTTTTACTTTTCTTTTTGATTAAATTGGACATTATAGGAGAAGGCCCAATGTGTAAATCCCCATCTTCTTACAACAACAATTTCACCAGCAATATGGAGGTGATATTCTCTCCAAAATTCAGCATGAGGCAAGTAACAAACTTAAAACACATACAGAAAGTATTAAGGACTTGCTTGGAGTGAAACTGTCATCAATGTTGAAGTTTGATGTCAATGCAGAATTTTTAGTATTTGTATATTATTACCTATTTTGGCATAAAGAAGTTGTACTTCAATGGATTCCGGTCCATTGTGGAGTGACAGGCAATGAAATAGCCGATTTTCTAGCCAAGAAGGGTAGTAAAATTGTATCAAACCCAACTTCTACTCCAGTTTCCTTTCACTCTATCAAAAGAATTATCTCAAATAAATACATCAATAAACTTAGAGAAGAATACACCACCAAAACATCTGGAAAGGAATGGGAAAATCTACAAGCTTATGACATTACTACATTACAAAGAAAATCTGCAGTAGCAACATTCAGACTGCTAACGGGACATGACTGCTTGAATAAACACCTACACAGAATTGGCATAACAGATTCATCTAAATGCCCTTTTTGCAATTTAAATGAAGATATGGAAAGAAACCATCTCCTCCGTTGTCCAGCTTTTGTAGAAGAGAGCAGCCTTTCTGCTAAATATTGGAGTGCAAGAGAGCGAATGATTTCATTATCAAGTGCTCGACATTAGATACCAACCAACCAACCACTATTTTGGCAGAAAAGTGCATCAGATTTAGAATCTGGATATGTAATTAATTTTTTACAGTTCTCAGAAATCATTTTGTCATGCTTTAAGCATACAGTAACTACTCCCTCAGGTTAAGGAGTTGCAGACAGCCATGATGTTCCAATAAGTTGGAGCACCACCAAATTGGTCTAATGATGTTTAGGGTAGTCTGGATAGACATTTCCCAGGGAAATGGTTAGTAGTGAATAACCAACTGCCTGGCCACCACGCTCCTCTGAAATCATCCCCCCCAGAGTTTATCCTCCAAGGGATATGTTAAAGATTATGTTTACTAAACCTCTCTTCAATGTGTTTTTAGACTTTGTGGGCAGATAACAGAAACTCTGCAAACATCTGATATGTTGCAGCATGAGTGAAGAGAATTGCAAACTTATCCTTGCTTTTGATGGATAGATGCCCTCTAAATCAGAATTTTAATATTATAATAAATATGAAAGGTAAAGTTAATAAGTTTGAATTTTAAAATTCTTTTAATATTTAATTATAACTTAAATAAATTAAAACATCTAAAAAATTCAATGTTGGTTATTGTTGAATTAAAGAAATTGTATTACATAACAGCCTTAAAGATAGTGCTAAGCATATCAAAATACACGCCTTCACGCCTAACATACATACTGACAAAGGAACCATTCTTCATAGAAGAGCTCCACCTGGACCTTCTCGTGCCGGCAACAGATGCCTACAAAGAACTGCTGTGGGAACTCAATGAGAAGAGAGAACAGATATGGCCTGAGTTCTACGCAACGGATGCGATGATCTACAGGGAATGGACAGCAGCCAGATATGACCTCAGACACACCGTGACGAGAGTCGCGGTCCATGGTTTCCACCACAGGATATGCACAACAGTGAAGCGCCATAACCCAGAAGAAAAGTGCAAGTGCAAACTATGTGGGTCGCAGTGCGACCGATATCACCTATTACAGTGTAAAAACATAGGAACATCGATAACAGACTTTTGTAAGACATGAAAACAGTTCTTTCTACATAGCCATTGGCTGCAATGATACCTATTATTATAACAGTCTTTGTAATACTATGCTTTTAAAAAACTGTTATAAGTCATTGTTGTCAAAATTATAAAGCCTTCTATTATAACTGTAATAAGAACACCTTGCTAACTTCATATTCTTAAATGAAAGTAAACTAAACTCTGATTGGATGTTAAAACAATTAACTTTCTTATTTAACAAATCAATTTAAACCTTATATTTAAAGAACTGTTAACCAATAGAATTTAAATATAACTTCATGTGATGTAATAATGGCCTTAAAATTATAAAAGAATTACACTAGTCATTCTGCATACAACTTTCAACAAAGATAGAAGCAAGAAGAGATCTCCTGATAAAATGTAATATTTAATACACGAAAAATAATTGATACAAGATAAGAAAAGAATTTAATTTTAATTGACGGTGAAGAATAATACCACCTACATTTACTTGATCTGCTGAGAAATTAAGAAGTGAATAAATGTGAAATTATTTCTACAAGAAACATTTTTTTAGTAATTTTGAAGTGTTTTCCTATCCAGTGTACCAACTTCCGACCCTAAGAAGAGAATCCGGCTCTACCGAAAACTAAACCCAACCTGAACCAGTAATTCTTTTAGGGACATCAATCCTTCTTCAAAATGTTACTACAACATCGGGCATGAAACATTCAAAATGTCGCCACAATGTGGGACAAAGCTATTTACTTCTTCACCTCTACGCATAAATAAATTCATAATGATTAATCTTTCTATATAATGGAGGACCAAAGGCCGATTCACATAATTAGGAAGGTTTTTTTTAAATATAAAATTTTGACTTTCTATGGATAAATTGCAAGAATGAAATTCTTTCCCCTCCATAAAGTTATGGATTCGTCAATTGACGTATTCTTGAGGAGAAAAAAAAATCTACTATGGAAATATTCAATTATGGAATAATTTTTTAACAGCTTGCATGGTGTCTGTTTTTTTTTGTTCAACGTGCCACATTGCCATTTTTGACATTCTGGTATTCTCTCCTGGCATGGCGTTATTGTAACTCACTTCTGATTTATATTGTCATTCTTTGAAAAATGCAGGTATCTACAAACAGCTTCAAACATCTCCATTGAAATGACTGCACGCAAAATTGATGGCATTATTGTCAATGTTTGAAAAAAAATCCAATAGTAGGATTTTGAACATTACAAGCCGGAAGGTCGAGGGTTCGAGCCCCGATGGGGTCAGGATTTTTAAACTGACCCAAACCTTCCGGTGGCACTATGGCCCTGGGATCGACTCAGCCTCTAACTGAAATGAGTACCAGATGCTTGTTCTGGGGGTAAAGGCAGCCGTCATGCAGGGCTGACAATCCGGCTGACAACAAGTGCCGATTGTCCAGAAAGGGTGGGAGGGTCGACTCAGCCTCTAACTGAAATGAGTACCAGATGCTTGTTCTGGGGGTAAAGGCAGCCATCATGCAGGGCTGACAACAAGTGCCGATTGTCCAGAAAGGGTGGGAGCCTTAACCTCCTACTACCCCAGGCCTCCTGAGGCATGTGGTGGGATCAATTTTACCTTTACCTTAGGATTTTGAACATATATTTTGTCTAATGGGTCACCAATCCTAGACCAATGTGAAAGAGGACGACACTTCTGTTCTACGTATATATTTGTTTCATGGATAATAATTTAGATAAGTGTAGACATAAAATTAATTATAGTGTGTTTCTATGCAGTCTCTCAAATTTACAGCCCCATTTATTGGGCCAGAATTGACAATAAACCGTTTCTTATTATTGTTCTAATTTTCTATACCCTCCCATGTAAACAATGAAATTGCACACGTTCTACCTTCCATGCCGTCTTCTGCACCACTGCTGTCACTGGCATTGTCACCTGCCAGCTCACAAAGAGACATATCAAATGAACTGGAATAGGTTTGACAAAGAATCAGAAAAACTCAAAACTATTGTCACTTTCACAGAGTTCTTCATCTAATGACATAATTCTTTCACATAAACATTCTAATGCATCTCTAGCCACGCTCCAATTAAGGTTACGTATAGATCGTAACTCGCCTCGGTAGCTCAGTTGGTAGAGCACTTGGCCTGGAAAGCCAAGGGTCCCGGGTTCGAGTCCCGGTCTAGGCGAAAATTTTTCTCTTCAAATATAAGGTTACAAAGTTTAGAAAAGCCACATTTTCTGAAGGAAGTCCATTGCTTCAAGCTTAAACAATAAAATTGACAAATATATAATTTGAAAGGTCTGATTTTTTATAAACTACCGATATCAACAAAATCTCAAATAATTTCATTTTCAAAAGAGAGAGAGCTAACTGATTTATGTGTGCTCAATACTTTTAGATGCCTGAATTGGTAACTATACCTAGAGTGGAATGGAAAAATAAAGTATGGAGGTGGTGCACATAACTGCACATTCCATTCAGGTGGTGCCCGACATTCCATGCTGAGAGATAAGGTTCAACAAAGTTAGCACTTACCTTGCATTTGACGCTCCTGACAACCTTCCGTACTTTTGCTTCACAGAATGCACCTTTGTATTTGGCACTGACTTCAGTGCCAACTGTTAGAAAAGGTGGGTCATCTCCCTACAACAAGACATAATTATTAGAATTGTATTTTTAAAATATATAGAAAGCAAGAATTAACCAACTTTTTCCCCCATAAAAAAAGTAGTCTGTTATATGAGAGGTGTTTGGAATCTTGATTCATAGTCCAAAATTAATGAATATGTACAAATTTAAATACCTATAAAGTATAGGCAGGAAATTATAACATTTTAATTCAGTTATATTATTAGAACAGTCCACCGCTGTGGTCTCGAGGTAGCGAGCTGCCTTGTCACGCAGTGGGCCCGGGTTCAATCCCCGGTCCAGACAGTTTTATCGGGTTTTTTCCTCACCTGTAAGAAAAAGTCAGGAAAACTTATAAGGCCCAAACGGTCCCCGAAATCATATGGCCAATGCAATCGTCATCATTCATATTCATCTTAGATTAAGCTTAGGATTAGGGACTCTCCTGGCGCACCACTATCATCATCATCATCATCATCACCCATCATATCTTCGGGGCAACGTAACCCTGCCTTCCAGGCGCCCTAACCTCAGAAGTGGGTTACAAATATGCCATGCCAGGAGAGAACACCAGGAATGTCGAAAGACAACCTGGGGCATTTGCAAAAAAAAAATTATTAGAACATGCAAGGTAAAATGTAATAATTGTATGAATATATGAATGAGCTAGTACAGATAAATTTGATTAAATATTAATATTTGAAGAGAACATTTTTGCCCAAACTGGGATTTGAACGCAAGGTCTCTTGTTTTACGTACCAGTGCAATAGACCACTATGTTACCTGGCCACAACACTTTAAAATGGTGGCATAATGGTCTAATGCACTATATGCAAAACCAGAGAACTTGGATTCAAATCCCAGTTTGGGCAAAAAATTTTCTCTTCAAACATTAATTTGTCCTTCAGTGTGAGTTGATAAATTTAAATAGAAAACATTGCTTGATTACACACATTTAAGGTTAATGGAAACAGTTTTTATGCAGCCTTTGTTTGTATCTTTTAAAGGTCAATGCCTTATTTTACCTCTCTCCCACACCTTTTACTTTGCCATGGATATTTTTATATTATTTATATATTTAAAAAATGGTATAAAGAAAATAAAGATGGAGAATGAACTACAAATTACAACAAAACTTAAACAGTGTATAGCCTATGCAGATGACATACTGATTACAGCAAGAACCAGACAAGTATTATGTGACCCCTTCACAAAATTGAAAGAGCAATCTAAAAAATTTGGTATAATAATAAATCAAGGGAAAACAAAATATTTAAAATGTAGTAATCACAACAGAAAATCGGAAGATCTACAAATTGATGACATGCAAATTAACACAGTAGAATAATTTAAATACTGAGGTACCAAAGTAAATGGACATAATACATTAGAAGAGGAAATTAAGGAAAGATTGGTAAATGGAATAAAGCTTATTTTGCAAATAGAACCTTATTTAAAAGCAAATTAATATCAAAAACTGCAAAAATAAGGTTATACAAAACACTCATTAGATCAGCAGTTACATATGCTTGTGAAACTTGGATACTAAAAGAAACAATAAAACAGAAATTACTAATTTTCGAAAGAAAAATTTTAAGAAGAATATTTGGACCAAATAGAGGAACTGATAACTGTTGGAGAATTAAAACAAATAACGAACTTACTTACTCACTGGCACTATTGAACCCGTAGGTTCATGGCCGCACATACATAAGCTCTCCATACATCCCTATCCTGAGCTAATGCTTTCCAATCATTCCCTGTATAATCTACTTCCCTCAAATCATAGTTAATGTTATTCTCCCACCTCATACTTGGTCTACCAACTGGGTGTTTTCCCTCTGGCTTTCCTACAAGAAGCTTCCATGCAAGTCTTTGATTCCCCATACGTACAACATGTCCTGCCCATCGCAGTATACGAAACTTTAACTGTTCTCATTATATCTGACTTCCTATAAAGACCATGTAGTTCATTGTTACAAAGTCTTCTCCATTCACCTGTTTGTTCATCTCTCTTTGGTCCAAACATTTTCCTAAGTACTTTATTCTCAAATACTTGTAATCTCCTTTCCTCCCTTAAAGTAAGAGTCCATGTTTCGCACCCATATAATATAACTGGTAGAATAATAGTTTTATATATTTTCAGTTTAACGTTTTTTGAAAGGAGTTGGGACATCAAGAGTCTCTGCAATGCATAATAGCACGCATTTCCAGAATTGAGCCTATGTTTAATTTCTTTGTGCATCTCATTCCTATTTGTGATTATTTGAATTCAGCCACTTCCTCAAAATTTCCCTCATTTGTCATTAGCTGTCCATTTCCATTATATAATGTACTTCTACGTGTGACCATATAATTAGTTTTATTGATATTTACTTCCAGTCCTAATTTCTTAGTGTTACTCAATAGTGTGTGCATGTTGTTGTCCTTTAGTATCTCCTCGCTATCGGCCAGTAGTACCACATCATCAGCATAAACTAATAGCTTATTAATACCATTGAGTTGTAAGCCTTCCTCATTCTCTAAAGATTTAATGGCATGTTCTAGTACAAAATTAAATAGTAGAGGAGATAGTGCATCTCCTTGCTTCAACCCATTCTGGATTTCAAAAGTTTTCTTTATCGCATTAAGATCTTCTCCTGGCAAAAATTATTTATCATCATTGCGTTTTCTCTTATTTCACTCAATGTGAACCGAAAGTGCCTTTTGCGGTTCAGTTATCATCTTCGTGCTCCTTCCCGCTTACGAACATTTGTGAAGCCTGCCAATGTTTCCTGTGTTCCGTGTGGTTACCCCTTCCTTCTTTACCCTTTCCATTGCGCATCTTGGTAGCGCACATCCCTTCTCCTGGCGAACCTGATATATGCTCGGCAATCTCAGTGGACTTGAGCAGTCAGTCGATCGGCCTAACAAGTGGCGTTTGGGTTCTTTACGAGTGGATTCAGTGTTGGAATCCTACTCTGGTGTACCATGCAAAGGGCGAAGTTAGCATGGTAATGCAGAAGATAAGCATGTGGATTGTAAACCGAAGAATGGTTGGATTTAATTTAATCTAAGTCAGCATGGAAGAAGGATTTCCGATTCTGCTTAGAGACGTATGAGTGTGATTGTTGGAATGGTATGTCGTTATCTTATTATGTTTTGTTTATTATTGGGGTTTGATTGATTGTTCCAAGATATAGTTCTGTTATTTATATTACTTTATTTTTTTTATAATAATCCACACTTATTTTGTATTAAAAACCAATATTTTATGTTACGCCCCTTGTTCTTATTTAAAGAATAGCCATTGTTCTCTATCCCATAACGAAATTAAGTTCAGTCCATGCAAATTATAATCAGTGTTATATTCATATGCATGTTCAAGTGGAAAAAGAAAGATGAATGGTTAGCCGCCTTCTATGGGCCCGAGGCAGGCTGTTTTGTTGTAAATAACTTTGTTGAATGTTTGGAACCCTTTACTAAGTACAGCAGTATCATAACCCAGCGATCCCGGAAGGTAGCAGTAACGTATTCGTATTCGTACTCTTTCTCTCTCTCTACGTACAAAATGATTAAGCAGCACTTGGTTGGTTCTACCAAGTCGCTACAAAATGGTTTCTCAGAGCGTGGTTCAGGGTTTGGTTTTTTGGGTTTAATTGCGCCCAAATGGTAACAAAGTGTTTACTTTGTATTTTTCATATTGAAAGATATGCTGTACTTATGTTGAAGTTATTAAGTACTGGTTTACGTGTTTGTTGTACATTACGTAAACATTGATTCATCTTTCTTCGTTCCAAAAACAGAGACTGATTTATGCAAGTAATACTACGTTCGCTTATTGTTGTTTACATCTTGTGTCTATCATACTTTATAAACATGCCTAGCTGGGTGGATGTAATATCCAGAGATAAGCTCGTTTGTGAATTAGGCCTGCTAGGTATAGAAGTCGAAGGTGATGTAAACATATTACGTCAGCGGCTTAAAGATCATATGAATTCTCTCTCCCAGCCTGAACAAATATTAATAAAGCGTAAGTTCATTGTCGATAACGCAACTCAAGAGGATTTGAGTGATCGTAGACTTAGCTCTATCAAAGATTTATCTAGTGCAACTGTCTCCAACTTTTCTTCTTTTATGGAGCAGAATAATCAGCGGATTTTCCGAGAGTTGATTGGAAAGGTAGATCCCTGTGATGGTGAAAATAAAGAATCGTTAGTGGTCTTCCTCATCAAAATTAATTCGATTTTTGAATTGAAATTGGTTTCTGATGAGTATTTTGTAAACTCGATTTTGAGTTGCATCGGAGGAATCTTATTGAAAATCTGGAGTGAAATTGTTAAGTTGAGATTCTCTTGGATGGAAAGTTTAGAACATGTGAAGTGTTCATTGTTGCCTCCTAGATTGTTGGAAGACTTTTGGATTAAATTTGTGTCACGCCGATTCCAAATGCCTAAGGAATCTTTGTTGGAGTTTATCTCCAATGTGCAAGGAGCTTCACTTGTGTTGAATCCTTCATTTTCGGAAGAGAAGTTAATTGATCTTATTCTGCAAAATATGTCCCCGGCTACTAGACAGCATTTGGTATTTACTACAAAACCTCGAAATGTAGCCGAAATGTGTCTCTTAGCCAGAAAAGTGGCGGATTTTGAAATTGCTGAAAGACAGAGGGACTTTAGTGAAAGAAGAAAAGCTGACAATTTAAATAAATCTAATACTTCGGCGAATCGTCCTTCTGGGTATTCAAAAAAGAATCTACAGTGTTGGAAATGTCAGCGGTATGGGCATTTGTCCAGAGAATGTCAATCTTAGTTTACGTAGTTTGTTTATATATGTATATATTTTCGTTTGGGATAGTAGAATGTATTACTGATGAGCAACGTATGGGAAAACTTATGTTCAAATGGTCTGAACCGTATGTTGTAAAACGTTTTCTAACACCAGTTACTCTGGAATTGGAAAGCGTCAAGGGCCATGTTATGAAACAACATGTGAGTCAGCTAAAAATATGTAGTGATATCCAGTAAATTCAAGCATGTTTGTTATAAATGAAAAAGAGCTGAATGTTAAAGCTAAATTACTATGTATTATGACACATGTTAAATTAGCATATCTATGGTTCTGCTTTCCTGTTTGCGCCTGTTCTTTGTTTCAGTTACCTTTCCTTAAAACATTGGCAGTTCTACAGTCTATATGCCTGGAGTGTTCGGCAGTCGAGCGCTTGGAGGATCCGGCCGACCCCCGAGTGCCCAGCTGACCGACATAGTGGCTTTGGAACTATGGATTCCTGGAAAGCGGTGGAACGGGATTGCGATCCGGCAATCCGAGGATTATCGTCACCCGAGTCTTCACTTGGAACGCCGCAATGTTGTGCTATGGCGGCTGAATCAAATTGGAGTCTATTTTTCAGCGCTGGAATAGTCTACATGAAAGCAGGTGTGGTGATCGTGATATTGGGGACGATGGAAGATTTGCTTTGAAGTTACCGCTGGAATCCAATTGTGCTTATGTTCCCCTCCCAACGTGGGATTGCTTCTCTGGACTTTATTTGGAAGTCTATGGACTTTTTCTTTTTACCCGGAGGGTGTTTGTAGCGGGAGCTTATTGAACCGAAAGTGCCTTTTGCGGTTCAGTTATCATCTTCGTGCTCCTTCCCGCTTACGAACATTTGTGAAGCCTGCCAATGTTTCCTGTGTTCCGTGTGGTTACCCCTTCCTTCTTTACCCTTTCCATTGCGCATCTTGGTAGCGCACATCCCTTCTCCTGGCGAACCTGATATATGCTCGGCAATCTCAGTGGACTTGAGCAGTCAGTCGATCGGCCTAACAAGTGGCGTTTGGGTTCTTTACGAGTGGATTCAGTGTTGGAATCCTACTCTGGTGTACCATGCAAAGGGCGAAGTTAGCATGGTAATGCAGAAGATAAGCATGTGGATTGTAAACCGAAGAATGGTTGGATTTAATTTAATCTAAGTCAGCATGGAAGAAGGATTTCCGATTCTGCTTAGAGACGTATGAGTGTGATTGTTGGAATGGTATGTCGTTATCTTATTATGTTTTGTTTATTATTGGGGTTTGATTGATTGTTCCAAGATATAGTTCTGTTATTTATATTACTTTATTTTTTTTATAATAATCCACACTTATTTTGTATTAAAAACCAATATTTTATGTTACCGCCCCTTGTTCTTATTTAAAGAATAGCCATTGTTCTCTATCCCATAACGAAATTAGTTCAGTCCATGCAAATTATAATCAGTGTTATATTCATATGCATGTTCAAGTGGAAAAAGAAAGATGAATGGTTAGCCGCCTTCTATGGGCCCGAGGCAGGCTGTTTTGTTGTAAATAACTTTGTTGAATGTTTGGAACCCTTTACTAAGTACAGCAGTATCATAACCCAGCGATCCCAGAAGGTAGCAGTAACGTATTCGTACTCTTTCTCTCTCTCTACGTACAAAATGATTAAGCAGCACTTGGTTGGTTCTACCAAGTCGCTACAAATGCATCAGCACTGCCATCATCACCAAAACCTGGTTTGTTTAAGAATTTAACGATATTCTTCATTCTTAATTTATCTGGAGAGAGAGAGAGAGAGAAAAAAAGAATAATCTAGTGCATCCAAAATTGAATTGAACTCGTAAAAACATTAAAATATCAACAGTGTTTCTACGTTTGCAATGAAAGACCAATCATGCCTATATACAGGGGTTTCAATATCCTTGTGTTAGGGGGAAATCAAGAGTTTCACTTGTGAAAGACTTAGCTTATGGTGACATGTAGCATTATCTAGAAACATAATAACTTTACAATTGTCACTCTACATTCTTAAATCAAAGTTGTTTACCACTGCTCTACTAACGAACTCATCATTCATGACATTTTGTTGTTTTGCCTCACCAGTGGGAGGTTACTAACGTTCATCTTTTCAAAAACATTTTTGTATAGAGATTTCTAGTTTTCTCTTGTCACATTTCCACAAATTTATACATTTCCACCCCTCCACAGTTTTCTCGTTTCAGGACAAGAGATTTCGACAGTAACATACGAAAACAGTCCTATTTCAGAGGCAAATAGCCTGAAATTAAAATTCTACAATTTCAGTTTCCACTCATTCACTACTATTTTGTCCACATCCTTTGATTCCCTACAAATTTATTTATTTTATTCAATGGCAGAGTAAAAAAAAGTAAAGTGATCCCACAACAGGCCCGGAGGCCCTTGGGGTAGTAGGAGGTTAAGGCTCCCACTTTTTCTAGACAATCGGCACTTTATGTCAGCCGGGTTGTCAGCCCTGCGTGACGGCCGTCTTTACCCCAGAACAAGCGTCTGGTACTAATTTCCGTTAGAGGCTGAGTCAACCCCAGGGCCATAGTGCCGGCTGAGGGTTTGGGTCAGTTTAAAAATCCTGACCCCAATGGGACTTGAACCCTGGACCCTCCGGCTTGTAGCTCAGTGCCTTAACCACTACGCTACGGCGTGCCCCCATTCAATGGCAGACTGATGGTATTTTATCTTCTCTCTGCTTCCCAACAGATTGTTAGCTCATTGTGCATTGTGGTTTAGCGCTGGACAATAAAGGAGATGTACAACTCATTTTATTAATGAAGCAGATTTTGTTGAGTTGTTTCTTGACTCGCCTCATACTTCTTAACTCCCTCGCAGATCTAGATTTCGTCACTGTATTTGTGACATTCTCAATGCTGTTCACATTCATGTATGAGTTGTGAACATGAACAGCATTGAGAATGTCACAAATACAGTGACGAAATCTAGATCAGCGAGGGAGTTACGAAGTATGAGGTGAGTCAAGAAACAACTCACAAAATTAAAATAAACCTCATAGTGTTATTTCCTACCTACATAACTTAATAAATGGAGGAGATGTTGACTATCCACAATGTCATCTGAATTGTTGAAGAGAACACATTTGTTTATTAGTACCGGTATATGCCAATTCAATGTAAATGGTAGGCTAGGCTGTTGTGTCCTAATCAGTCTGAATTTGGCTACTGCTTCTGTATTATTTGTCTTCTATTGTTGCTAAATTCCCAGCAAAATTTCTTTCCATGCTATATTGTATCTTCTTCTAAAATCATGTGGCCAACCTAAAGATGCCTAGAACTCGATATTCCCTACGAATTTAGTAACTACTGGAGATTGGTTTTGGAGCATCAGTCTAGAAATTTGCAGTAAGTAATAGAAACTACCACTACAAGTACTTGTTATGGGGATACAGCTCATTTATGTCAAGAAGATCGGGATACGTAGATTCCCGGGGCAAAGCCGGGTAATAAGTATGGAGTATCTAGAAAATATGGTTTGTATCTAATGTCGAGCACTTGATAATGAAATCATTCGCTCTATCTAGAAAAATATAAATTTATAAATATTTTTCCTTTTACTTATTCAACTAAACATAAAAGCACATTAATTTTAATTTATTTATAGCAGCACTTGCCAGGTATTAGCTAGTAATGAATAAAGCAGTTATCTCAAAAGAAAAGAAGAAACTACTTACTTACTTACTTACTCACTGGCACTATCGAACCCGTAGGTTCATGGCCATGCGGACATAAGCTCTCCATACATCCCTATCCTGAGCTAATGCTTTCCAATCATTCCCTGTATAATCTACTTCCCTCAAATCATAGTTAATGTTATTCTCCCACCTCATTCTTGGTCTACCAACTGGGCGTTTTCCCTTTGGCTTTCCTACAAGAAGCTTCCATGCAAGTCTTTCATTCCCCATACGTGCAACATATCCTGCCCATCGCAGTCTACGAGACTTAACTGTTCTTATTATATCTGGTTTCCTATAAAGACCATGTAGTTCATTGTTATGAAGTCTCCTCCATTCACCTGTCTGTTCTACACTCATATAAAATATAACATTTCACTACAGTATAACAAAGTATAAAAACTGTTCAAATATTTTATTTATTTCTCATTAATTTACCCACTTTACGTTATAATTGTCATATGAAAATTTGTAACAATACTCTTTAGAGAGATAAAATAAATCTCAATCACAATGAGGATTTTTTAAGACCACATCTACACAATTCCCATGACTGAAATTTTTACAATTATTTGTAAGCCTTCACTTACCATCATTCCCTTCTTCCTGCTCCAATGCTGCATTAAGTAAGTTACATTAGCACCTCATATGTTCATTAAACTGTAACAAAGGAAAGAGGTAAGAATTATTTACAAATAACAAATATATTTTTTCTAACACAATACAACACCATATCATCTCACTATGATTGTTGTCCAGCAGCTTGCTTTGTTTCTCCACACTGTTATATACAGGTCTTCCAATATAAACCGGACCGGCCTCACGGAGTTTCACACGGCACGCAGTGCTGTCTCTTCCTCCTGCAATTCACCCTGCCTGCCACCCGTCCTTAAACTGTTTCTTACCTTATAGAAAATGCTGGAAATGTTGTCCTCCCGCAGTTAAACAGGCATGATACCGAGTAAACACATTTAGATTGACACGCTGTAGTTCGGGCACTGTCAAGTTTCTGATTTCATTTCTTATGTTCTTCCAATGTGTGCGGATTTGTTTCTTACACTTTGTCTTTCAGGCTACCCCACAAATAAAAATCACACACTGTTAGATCTGGGGAGTGAGGGGGCCATACACCAGCACTAATCACGCCAATTTCGTCTAATTTTTCTTCGGTGAGAACCGTATGCCTTCGCGTGTGTTTCTTATTTTATACTGAACCAGTGGTCTCAAATTTAGTCACAAGATCGTGGATTGTCGATCTGGAAGGAGGTAATTGTCCAGGGAAGTTCCGAATAAATTCCTCACAAACGCGATGAGCTGATTCGTATTTATAATAACATTTACACACATAAATGTGCTGCTCTAATGTCAGCTGACGTCTCATCTTGTCGAACGATATTAAACTGACTAGTTCAAGGACGAGCGGCTGGCAGAGTGAAATGCGGACGAGGAGAGAGCGCTACCTGACGGGTGAAACCCCGTGAGGCCGGTCCGGGTTTATATTGGAAGCCCGTTGTTATTATTAAATACAAAGATGCCGATGGCCATATCAAAAGAATGCCAGAGCAAAGATTGCCAAAAATTGTTATGGAATAGATCCCAATGGAAAGGAGGAAGACCGAAGAAAACTTGGATAGAAGGGGTACAAGCAGCTATGAATATCAGAGGAATGGAGGAAGATCAATGGATGGGCAGAGAGGAATGGCGTTTGGTTTCCGGAAGACGGCAGCAGCTGCCATGATACCGGATGATGATAATGATGACAAAGATGCCGACTACCGTCACTATAATAACTCCACATGTTAATTATTGTCAAGGACTGTCGCACGGCACCCACTTTTATATAAACGGACAACCATCATAGTGAATTATACTACTGAAAACAGTTCTAGATTGGTGTATCATTAAGGTAGGAACATGGTATTTCAGTAATTTCTAGGGCTCAGATTTTTAAAAATACACATTTTATGAATTATTCAGATTATTGTATATTTTGGCATATGTTACTGAAATGACTAATTGACAGAAATGGCAAATTGTTTTAACTGAACATTTTAAAATTGACAATATTTTATTAGATACTTTACTTTTTGCAGATGATCAGGTTGTGATATCTGAGACAGAAGATGGCCCACAACGGGCAATTTATAAATTAAGTAAAATATGTAAAACATACAACTTAAAAATATCTATCAATCTTCGGGTTTTTACAGCTGCTGCCGTCTTCCCGTGCCAAACCTCCAAAGCCTACGATCTTGGGCATCTTCAATGCTTAGCCCTCTTACTTGCATTAATGTCTTCATGTTTTCCTTCCATGTTAACTGTCGGTCTCTTTCTCTTCCTCCTTCTGAGGTCAGATATGCCATTGATCATTGATATAGTTGCGTTGCCATCGCATCATCTTCCATTCTTAAAACAGCGTCCTAACCACTTTAATTGCCTTTCCTCAATTCTTTCGGGGGCACCGCAGTAGCGTAGTGGTTTAAGCACTGAGCTACAAGCCGGAGGGTCCAGGGTTCAAGTCCCGTTGGGGTCAGGATTTTTTTAAACTGACCCAAACCCTTCTGGCGGCACTATGGCCCCTGGGGTCGACTCAGCCTTCTAACGGAAATGAGTCACCAGAAGGCTTGGTCTGGGTGTAAAAGTAAAGGCGGACCCGTCATTCACGCAGCAGGCTGACAACCCCGGCTGACCGTTAAAGGGCTGATTGTCTAGAAAAATCGGGAGCCCTAACCTCCTACTACCCCAAGGGTCTCTGGGCCTGTTGTGGGATAACAACTTACTTTGGGGGCATGCCGTATCGGTAATGGTTTAGGCAATTCGCTACAAGCCGGAAAGGCCGAGGGGGTTCAAGTCATGGGTGGGGGGTTCAGGATTTTTAAACTGACCCAAACCCTCTGGCGAGGCACCATGACCCTGGCAGCCGACTCAGCCTCTAACGGAAATGTAGTACCAGACGGATTGTTCTGGGGGTAGGTAAAGGGGTTGGTAGGAGGCAGTCACGCAGGGAGCTGACATAAAGTGCCGATTGTCTGAAAAAGTGGGAGCCTTAACCTCCCACTACCCCAGGGCCCTCTCAAGTCAAGGTCGTAGAAAGGAGGGGGGATCACTTTTACAATTCTTTCAGTTATGCTTTCTTCTGCTTCCATTATATTTCTAATTTCCTTATTTGATTGTTCTATTTTCAGTGCATATTCTATTGATTTTTAGGGCATATTTGCATACAAATTTCAAAGCAATTTGTATTGTTTATTATATCCACGGCACTAGCAACTACTTAGAAAACCAATTTAATTCGAAGAAGACAGTTTAGCCATGAGCTATTTTTTTAAATTGAGCACCCATATCTAACCTTGGTCATTACTAGACCTAGGATTTCAGGTTAAAAAAACCTTATTTATATTTTGTTCCTGAAGAGATAAAGTAAAATGGTGGGTCCTTATAGTCCCTAAAAATGCCTAAATTAATGTTAGAACCTATTTTTGGCTATCTTCCTAAAATTCCAATATTTCATCACTAAATTCAATAAAAAGTATTTACTTCAATCCAAGAAACTAAAATATTTACATATTTGTTTTTCATTATCTTGAACAGTATTATATATTCTTGAAAGACTTTTCAAACAAAATCTGACTTTTAAGCAAGAATCTGTAAAACAATTAACATGCTCCGGAAGACCTTTCTGAAAATCAGATGTATGATACGCAATGTTAAACTCTGAAAACATCCCCAAAAAATGTGTGTGTGTCACTAAGCAGGGTGCTGTCCATTGAGTGGCTGGTAACAACTCTTCATTTCATTCTTGTAAGAATGCTGAACCTCAGGGGTCCTCATCTAGGGGACATGTGGATGGCGACCACAAGGTGCCCAAGCTGAGCAAAACATTTCTTCCACTTACTTGTGTTTTGCACTCTTTTAACTTTACTATCTAACCTCTCTTGGTTAACTCTTGTTTTTTTTGACCCCCGACGCTATTAGGGCATCCGAGGGCTAGGGAGTCTTTCCTTTCTTCCATTTCTTCTTTCCTTTATTTTCTTTTCTTCTTCGAAAAAGCCTGACCAGAGGCGATAAGGATGGCAGCCCCATCAATGGTCTTGCCTTCCTTTGGCCGGAAACCACATCGAAGGGACTATTATTATGCTTGCAAGTAGCTTAATACGAGAATTTCCCGGAAGGATCGAAAATAATGACGGGACCAAACAGTAAAAGAATTGAAGACTCCGCCAAGTTTGGAATTGTATTAAACAGTACCAACTAATTGGGAAAACCACCATCTTGAAAGAATGAGCTCAAATCGGATCCCCAAAGCTGTTTATAATTATATACCAAGAGGACGAAGATCACTGGGCCGTCCTATGAAACGCTGGAGGGAAAATTTTCTATAGGATCATAACAGGCCTTGGCCTAATACTTGGAAGGAAGAAGAAGAGAAGAAGAATACTGCATTGTGCCAAAAGTTCCAACTTCCAAAGTCGTTTTCAAATAGTGGATACATGAGTTTCACCATTTCACAACGGATAGAAAAATTATAATCTGCGACATTTGTAACAAAAGATGAGTTAATTTTGTTTCATTTTCCTCTAAAGTACATACTTAGCTCTGCGGATTAGATCTAATATGTTCCTGTGTTTATAATTTTAAATAGATGAATCAAGAATAAAAGTTGATAAGTAATAATTATTTTATAACATATGTCCACCGCTGTGGTCTCGAGGTAGCGTGCTGCCTTGTCACGCAGTGGGCCCGGGTTCGATCCCTGGTTGGGGCAGTTTTTCTGGGTGAGGTTTTTCCTCACCTGTAAGACAAATGTCAGGAAAACTTTAAGGCCCAAACGGTCCCTGAAATCATATGGCCATCATCATCATCATCATCATCCTTATCAGTATCATCCTTCACCGGTGTGGAAAGCAACGGGAAGCTACCACATCTACAATTCCCTAGCAAAGCTGCAAAGCATAGCATGAAAATGATTGCAGTGAAAGACCTGCCCTAGGGCAGAATTACTATGGATGGATGGATATTTAATATAATATCCATCCATAGTAATTCTGCCCGAGGGCAGGTCTTTCACTGAAATCATAGCATTTTAATGCTATGCTTGCAGCTTTACTAGGGAATTGTAGGTGTGGTAGCTTCCTGTTGCTTTCCACACCGGTGAAGGATGATGATGATAACGATGGCTCAGATGATTTCGAGGACCGTCTTGACCTTAAAGGTTTCCTGACATTTGTCTTACAGGTGAGGAAAACACCTCGATTAAGATAAAAAAAATAAAACACGAAAAAGGTCTTCGGACCGAGAAATTAACCCGGGCCCCGCTGCATGACAAGGCAGGCATGCTACCTCCAGACAGGGATTACAGCGGTGGACTTATGTAATTCATAAAATTCATAAAATTTGAAACTGTATCAGTTATAAAAATAATAATTAATAATATATTTTTAATTGATTAACTGCGTACGTTACTAATAGTTTAAAACTGAATCGGCCTAATAAAAAAAACTGTTTTTGAACCTATTTTGTATGGGCGTCAGAACTTATTTTAGGCTACCTTAAAATAAATAAGATTTTAGAACCTAAAAATCTGATTGTCTAGTTATTACGAAGAAGTCACCGAATTAAATATATGTAGGTAGAAAATAACACTATGATGTTTATTTTAATTAAATTTGAGTTTTTTTGACTCACCTTATATTTCTTGATTTTTATGCAGACCCAGGTTTTGTCACTAACTTTGCAACATTCTCGATGCAACATAATTGCCGTCTTGCGGTTGTCACTCCTGCAAATTGATTTATGTGCTCTATTGGCTGACCAATGAACATTCAAATCCAACCAGTCTCCTTTCATATGCAAGCAAATAAGAATAAAGATAAGAATAAGATAAAAAGAAAGAAAAACCATGAATTTTGAAATTTCTGGTGAAAAGGAGAGGGGATTGATTTGGAAAAGGTCATTGGGCAGCCAACAGAATGTGCAGAAAAAGAAAGAAATCAATTTGCAGGAGAGGGACAAACACAAGACGGCAGCCCAGTGGTGTGCATCGAGAAAGAATTGTAGCAAAATCAGCAGAGTTGACGAAATCTAGGTCCTGCATGAAAATCAAGAAATAAGAATATTTGAGCATGGTGTATGTTAAAAAAAATGAGTAAAAAAAAAGATGATGAAGTAGTAAAAATAAAAAATGACCTCAAATTTAAAAAGTAAGTCTAAACTTTTATAGGAATTAATCACTATGAGGTTTAATTTATGGTGAAATTAAATGTTGCTTACCTCTCCTCATATAAATTTACTAAGTTGATCGCGATTTCGAGACTATAACTGTCTCATCCGATCGACATAACACCAGTCGCCAACAAAGTTCTGAAGATAAGACAGTTATAGTCTCGAAATCGCGATCAACTTAATAAATTTATATGAGGAGAGGTAAGAAATATTTAATTTCACCATTAATTAAGTCACTGAATATTAATTCAAGGTTAGGATGAGTTATTTTTGTTAGATTTTTAAGTTCAGTTGAGTAATTGGTTAAGTTTCCTAAGTAATTAACGGAATTTCCTATTACTTTATTACTTTCTTGCATATAGTAAAATAGGATAATAAGACAAAGGTTAACATTATTTTACTAAAGTGTAAGAGAATCATAAATTATTGTTATGCTGTATATGGATTTCTTGTAAAGCATAGCAGTTTTACAAGATGTGCAAGTAATTACATGCATTCACACATTTCCTCACTGGAACACTATAAGCATGGACAATATGATAGATACTGTAAATTACTGAAATTAAATATTGAAAACTATTAGAGATCCTTGTGAACTGATAACATATTAGAAGATGATCCGGCCGGGTGGGAGAACAGTGCCTTTTTATTTACGGACTTTAACAGTACATAATTGGCATACATATTAATCAAATACTATATTTAACGTATTTCAATCTGGGAAAGTTATTATCATTTCTTTATTTTCTCGTAAATATGAAAATAAAGTGGGACTATTTCCTGTCATGACCACGAAGGTTACAACAGTTCTTACTTCTAACCAGCGATAAACCACCGATTATCACAACGATGAGCACCGATGACCACAGATATACCACCGATACAGCATATCTGTGGCTTCAACAAATTATGTCCGAATTTGTCTTTTACATATTTAACCGCTTAAAATAATAAAAAGGACGTTCCCTGAAATTCACCTACGTTAGAGTAATTGATTTAGTTTCCATTCAATTATTTAAGTTTGGTTAGCGTTTAGTTTCCTTGCATTTTAAATCTGATTTCATACGTAACATAAATGACCTTTTCATATCTGTTATTCTATGGAACATTCAACATGTCTGACGGTTACAACGTAAAATCATATTTCCACTACTTCATTTCATGATACGTTTCAATATTTTGACGATGGTTAAATCCCAGAGGTAAATGGTATCATCAACACTTCGTAATACTTTAAATTACATCAAAAATGGCATAAGTCGCTTAAGTAAAAAGCTGGTCTTATACAACCCCACCGATGATCCCAATTGACAAGATTTTACAATCAATATCAGAAAATTTAATACACTGGATGAATTGAATGAACTGTTAAAAAAATTCCATAAATCGACTTGACTGGATAATTTAAACAATGAATTATTCAAATAATAGGGACAGAGGGAATCTCATTAATCCATTCATGTGTAAATTGAAAACTAACTTGTTACAATTATTCAATAATATTTGGAAACAAAAGAATTCCTGGACTGGCAGATAGGCCTAATCATGAGCATAAATTAAAAAGGCCCTATAAACAATATAGTACACGTTATAGAGGTAATATTACATACATAATCTAATCTATAAGCAAATATATTGTGGCACATTAATGGGCTGCTTTTGAATTCTGCAGGCAGCGGCAGAAGTTAGGGTCTCACATTGTATGGTGGGATTCATGGGCTGCCAGCTTGCGGGTCGGTGGGCCCGCAGAGTACCCACACAGGAAAAGTCTCGTCTGGGCACCTTTGTGTATGTGGGCAGTTGCGAGGGTTAGAGGAGTCGGTCGTTTCCACAGTTTGGACAAATACATGTGATGTATGAGTGAATACAAGGAGATATGATCTAAGTCAGGATGTCACTGAAAAGGAAGTCCAACAAATCTTAAGAAATCTGCAAAATAAAAAAGCATCAGGCCCAGACAGAATCTTCCATGAACATCTTAAAGCTTCCACAGAGGTTATATTGCCAGCACTCACCGAGTTGATAAACCTTTGTATCAAAACAGGCGTCATCCTAAACAGATGGAAAACTCCAACCATCAGAATCCTGTATAAAGGGAACGGAGATAGGACCGATCTCAACTCTTACAGAGGCATAGCGTTGGAAAATAACTTCCCAAAAGTTCTCTCCCGAGACTAATAACAAGCAGACTAAGAAGTGAAATTGACTGCAAACTCCCAGAAGAGCAGTTCGGTTTTCGGAAAGGAAGAAACACCCTTCAAGCAGTTCGGATCCTTATAGAAGTAATTGAAAACCATATAAGATTCCCGCAAGGAAAATTCCATGTAATATTTGTAATTACTCGAAAGCGTTTGATACACGAAATAGAAATATAATCTCAACAAAATCAGAAGCCCTAACAGACAAAAAAGAGCTAGCATGATCCACATGTTAGAGAGCAATACAATACATATCTCTGACAATGTAACTATCTCCAATGAAGTCAAACAGACTAACAGGATACTACAGGGAGACCCGCTCAGCACACTACTGTTTAATGTGGCGACGCATGATTTAGCCAACAAAATAAAGGAAACAAATAACATAAAATTATACATGTATACGGAGATACGGCCATCGGATCACCAGACAAAAGGACCTTCAAAATGTTATTAATGTGCTAGAAACATGGGCTGACAATAAACTCCAGATTAACACAAAGAAAATAGTTCAAATGAACTTCAGGAGAGGTGGAAGAGAGAACCCACAAGACAGGATAAGATATAAAAATGAACCCCTTGAAACAGTCAACTTCTTCAAATACCTGGGTGTCACCCTCCAGACGACAATAAAATCATTCAGGATTCACATCAAAGCAAGAGCAGCAGCAGCCACAAAGGTAATCTTTGACATAATTATCTTTAAAACCACCATAAAACTCTTCGATGCCAAGATCATACCCATTTTAACATACAGTATAGAATTAATCTGGGAAAAACTAGGAATAAAAGACCTGTCAACGATAGAGGCCGTGAAAGCCCGGTTCCTGAAATCAGCACTAGGATTATCCAAACACACCCGATCATGACTCGCCTACAAACTTGCCAGAGAATCCTTCCTAATAGAAGATCTCGGGGAACTGGGGAAAGCTAATGGATATGAGAAGACAGAAAACAACAGAGATCTGGCCAGAATTTTATTCTACAGAAACAATGGTAAATAGAACATGGATGGAAACCAACCAAGATCCACACCACTTTGTAAATTCCATATCAATGCATGGATACCACCACAAAGTATGTAATGTGAAGACCTACCACGACCCTAACTCAACATGTGTATGTGAACTTTGTGAACTATCTTGGGATATGCTACACTTCGGGTCGCAAGAAAATTCTTCTAAGTTCTATAGAATCGCAGTGCGCATGCGCTAGTGCTCCAATTATCCCAGGTAGATAAATGCAACCTCCAGCAGTTGGCGGTATATGTATGTGAAATCAGTATGACCAACATTGACACAAAATTCCCACAACTTGTCTAAAAATGTATAATTAACACGAAATGAACTAGTGGAAATATGATTTTACGTGGTAACCGTCCGATATTTTGAATTTTTCATAGAATAACAATATGAAGAGGTAATTTATTTTACGTATCAAATCACATTTAAAAAGCAAGGAACCTAAAAGCTAACCAAACCTAAATCAATTACTGTAACACAAATCAATTACTTTAACATAGGTGAAATCCAGGGAACGTGGAAATGGTTGGCAACATCTGGAGTATTTTGGGTTGTTGATGGTGGAAACGCTGGAACAACATAGGAAGAGGAGGGAGAATAGCAGAGAGTAGCAAGTAAGCAATGTAGCATGACCATGTTTTACGTAAATATATAAATATAAAAAAAAAGATTGTTGCAACATTGGAAGATGTTTAAAATGTGTTTAAAAGTGTTGCAAAAGGTTTTAAACGTGTTTAAAAGTGTCTAGTGCATCAGTGGAATAAGATATTAAATTGAAAATTTTTTGCGACCTGAACCCCACAACAGCCCTATCTTGTAATTGTTACCACATTACAACATGTAAAAAACTACCCAAGTCAATAATTGAGACATGCAATTAATAACACTGTGAAAACGAAGTGTAGGAAGACTCTAATCTTACTTCCATGCACAATTCATGCACATTTTCGTTTATTATTTATTAAAAATTAGAACTTCCTCCATTTCTTATTTATTTATGACAAAAAATTATATATAGATATTTAATATTTAATTTTAGGAAGTGATATTTTGAGGTTATTTTAATTAAATTATTTTCAGTCTGATCATCTTACCTCAATATTAATGTTGATTTGATCTTTGACATGTTTCAAAACAATTCTGTTTTATCATCAGCTTGTCCAGACTCCTATCAGTCTGGACAAGCTGACGATAAAACAGAATTGTTTTGAAACATGTCCAAGAACAAATCAACATCAATATTGAGGTAAGATGATCAGACTGAAAATAATTTAATTATAAATGGACCTACCGCATTAAACGCTTACATTTTTCCATGATGTCAATAGATAACTTTTATTAAATTAATATTGAGAAGCTAAAGCTATTACTATCATAGAAATAAGTAAATTAATGAACACAATTAAATTATTGTAAATCAATGGTAAAGAGAAATTTTTTTGCCTGAATCGGGAATCGAACCCCGAACCTTTAGCTTTCCATGCTAATGCTCTGCCACTGGGCTAATCCTGACTTCATTCCCATCCAAGCAAGAATCCTTATATAATGTGGGGCCAGTAGAATAAGGTAAAGGAAGGATTCTTGCTTGGATGGGAATGAAGTCAGGATTAGCTCAGTGGCAGAGCATTAGCACGGAAAGCTAAAGGTTCGGGGTTCGATTCCCGGTTCAGGCAAAAAATTTTCTCTTTACCATTTATTTAAGATAACTTTTATTTACCAGTACAATTTCGTTATGAACAGAATTTATGTTCCATGCTGTTATTTTGACCATATTCTCAATGGCTAATGTGGAGTATTTTTCACGAAACTATTTGAAAATATTCAAAATAATTTGTTTGTCCCGGCTTTTCAAATGCTTTGTTTTCCAATGCTCAAGAAATTCTACAAAACTCAAACAATTGAAATTTTAACTATTCTGCATTATATATGCGTAAGAATAAAACAATGCTTGGATAAAGTTTCCAACACGCAACACTAAATTTTTTCTAAGTCCGAGGCACACATCATGCGCATGCACCAACAGATGAAAGTGGATACAATTTTTAATCATGCAATGCTGCCAACATACAACAATGTTTATATAATTTAATATAAAGTATTTTTAGGCAAAAAAAAAAACTTAAAAAGCTAACCTAATGCAATTTAAGTACTCTAACCTGTATGAAATAGAATGACACGTAATGCAATGCCCAAAAATTATTATTAAACGAAAATGTGCACAAGTTGTGCACAGATTTAACTAGTTCACTTTGTTTTTACAGTTGTTATGAATCTATGCAGGTCTCAATTAATGATTTGGGTAGGTTTTTACATGCTGTGACATGGTAATGATCACAAGACAGTTCACAAAATTCGCATATGCATGTTGCATTTGGGTCATGGTAGGTCTTCACTTTACACACTTTGTCATGGTATCCATGTACTGCTACAGAATTTACAAAATGGCGAAGATCTTGGTTTGTAGCCATCCACGTTCGATTTACCATTGCTTCTGTTGTGTAAAATTCTATTCAGATTTCTTTCTTCTTAGCTTGGAGTTCTGCTAGGAGGTCTTGGTAGGTTGCGGTGAATATGGTAAGAGTATCAGCATTCGCAATTGTTCTATGAAGAAGGTCTCTCCTGAGAGTTTATATGCCAGTCGGGAGCGTGTAAATTTGGATATACATACGAGGGTGGATCAAATTTAACCGGAATTTGTATCTGGAGTCTCTGGTAGCGAACTGCAAAGGTTGCATTTTGGAAGGGAAGTTGGTGGGGGTGTATGGAGTAGGTATCTTGATGTGTCGCACTCCGAAGAGCGGCCGCTTGCTTCAGTGCGCCATGAGCGAGCAAGAGGCACACACGTCTGTTGCGCAACGCATTATTATTATTTTTTTGGCTAAAGAAGACACTAAACCTTCTGAAATTTTGAGAAGGCTCCATGCGCAGTTCGGGGAGAAGCAACCCTTTCGAAGACGCAGGTGTATGATTGGCGCAAAAAAAAATTAGCGGTCCGGGATTCAGTGGTAAATGAGCCCCACCAAAGACGGCAACGAACAAGCATCACTGCAGACAACATTCGTGCTGTACAGGACCTTATTATTATTATTATCGGCGCGTAACAATTTTTGAAATTGCTTCACACGTTGGAATAAGCTTCGGAAGTGTTCAAGCCATCATCAGTGATGAACTCAAATTCCGAAAATTGTCTGCCAGGTGGGTTCCTCGGCTTCTCAGTCAGGAACAAAAAAAAAATGACGGAAAACTGACGAAAATGCATTGGACACCTCTGGAACATCCTCCTTACAGTCCAGATTTGTCACCCTGTGACTACCATTTGTTTGGGCCACTGAAAGAAGACCTGGGAGGAAGGCGGTTTGGTGACAATGCAGCGGTAGAGGAGTTCGTGTGCAACTGGCTGACTACATGTCATCCCTCATTCAAAAAAGTTGCCAACTCGATGGCAAAAGTGTGTTGGAAATGCAGGAGACTATGTAAAAAAATTAGGTGGTGGTTTTGTATTTTTTTGTTAATTCAATAAAATTGTAAACAATAATTCCGGTTTATATTTGATTCACCCTCGTAGTATTGTCTTTTAAATAGACTGATTTGATTTTCTCTATGTTCTTAAGGTCGTTCTTTATGAGGTAAGGCCATATGAGTTCCAAACGATAGCTCATGATCAAGATTATCTTCGTGGCAAAGATCTGCATAGTCATAGATAGGAATTGGATATCATTCATAGTAATTATTGCTGCTGTCACTCTGCTTTCTACATGCTTTTTGAAAGTAGTTCCCCCTCATCTGTAATGTTATGCCAAGGTAGTTGAAAGAGCTTACAATTTTCAGTGGATCTTGATCATGAAAGACTCGGTCTCTGGCTGCTATCCTCCCACCCCTTCTAAAGACCATGTGTCCCATTTTCTCTCTGTTAAGCTGCAGCTTATTGTTCCTGGCCCATATTGTTAGGCGGTTCCAGCATTCTTGCAGATCCTGTAGATTCGTGAATCCCATCGCCATATCATCAGCATATGCATAGAGAGATACATTGTCTTCCATACCTTCAAGTATGCTTACTACATCTGCTGTTGCCAGGTTGAGTAGCAACGGACTAGCAGGGTATCCTTGTAAGACACCGTTTGTCTGTGTAATTGGTGCTGAGGACTGTAGATTATCTGCAATTTCTACGTAGTTGCACTGCATTATGTTGGCTATGTCTACCAAATAGCTGTCTTCACCAAGCATTTTCTGAAGCTTATCCATGAGAGTTTGATGGTCTAGAAAGTCGAAAGCTTTCCTGTAGTCTATGAAGACGTGAAATTTCTTTCTCTGATGACTGATCGCATCATGGATGTTTTGCAGTAGATTTCCTATGGCGTGTGTAGTTGACATCCCTTTCCTGAAACAAACCTGTTGCTCAGGTATGTTGCTACCAGCTTCACCGGCTGGTCTATCCGTCAGAATTTTTGTGAAGATCTTGAGAACTGTGTTCTCAAGAACAATTCCTCTGTAGGAGTTGGGTGAATTCAGATTGCCTTTCCCTTTGTACATAATCTTGAGAGTGGACATTCTCCAGTTTTCTGGTATTTTTCCAGTTACTAAACATTTGTTGAACAGAGCGGTAGATACTGTAAATAGTGTTCTGAAATTCTGAAGTAGACCTATATGTTAGCTACATTTGAGCAAGGAAATAAAATGGCTGGAAAAGCAATATAGCTGCTACATCAAACAGTAAGAACAGTTCAATATTCCATTAAAATGTAATCAAAACATAATCAGAAAACATTTAAAATAGGTTTTACGTGATAGTCTTTGTTTAAAAAAATAATCAGTGGAAATAAAATAAATAGAATCAGATAATCTTTCCATTAAGCGCAGTGAACATTTTTTCTAAGTCCCAGGCAGACAACATGCGCATGCACCAACAAACGCGAAGCTGTTTACTCTAAATGTCATGATGCAGCCAACATTATACATGCTATTTAACAAACCTAATGCAATTTAAGTACACTAACCTGCAAAAGACCAATCTAAAAGCTAACCTAATGAAATTTAAGCACTCTAACCTGTGAAAGAAAGCAATGCCCAAAAATAAATACTTACTTACTTACTCACTGGCACTATCGAACCCATAGGTTCATTGCCATGCGGGCATAATCTCTCCATACATCCCTATCCTGAGCTAATGCTTTCCAATCATTCCCTGTATAATCTACTTCCCTCAAATCATAGTTAATGTTATTCTCCCACCTCATTCTTGGTCTACCAACTGGGCGTTTTAAGAAGCTTCCATGCAAGTCTTTCATTCCCCATACGTGCAACATGTCCTGCCCATCGCAGTCTACGAGACTTAACTGTTATTATATCTGGCTTCCTATAAAGACAATGTAGTTCATTGTTATGTTGTCTTCTCCATTCACCTATCTGTTCAACTCTCTTTGGCCCAAAAATTTTCCTAAGTACTTTATTCTGAACCCAAAAATAAATAGTTCTCAAAATTTGAAGTACATAAACAATGTTGGCTGCACTGTTGTATAGAATATTCTTTAAAATCAATATGGCTGCCATGTCTTCATGTTATGTGTATAAATATAGAAAAATATGTTCAAACAATTGTTAGGAAAAAATGTAAAAATCTGTTGTATATGATGGGATTTAATTTGAAAATAAAACCTTATTAGTGCATGCAGTGGTGTCTGTCTCGGACTTACAAAAATTTCTCACTGCGCTTAATGGAAACATCAGCCAAAAATTGTAATTATATATTTTAAGATTCTCCCATATACAGACATGTGCTAGATATTTTTATTTCCTTTATTTCAAGAATGAGCAAACCACATTTGCTTACATGCTCAAAGGTAAATTGTTAATCGACTAATAAAGATGCAGTCAGTCATACATCTGATTTGTTTACATTACAACTGGAACTTAGCTTGGAAGAAGTATAGGCCCTATAAACATTTAATGACTGAAATTTCCACTAGATCACAGAATTTTGTTAATACACCAAACAAATTTTGCCAAATAATTTAGTTACATTCTCGTTTCTAATAACACTTCCTAATATTTTGGAACATTTTCTAACGCCTCTTAAAACCACGGTTTACAATAATTTCTTAAATATGGAAACTTTTTTTCCCACAAAATTGTTAAAACTCAAAATTTGGTAACCAAATTCTAGACCAAAAACTATTAATCTAGTGTCAGCAGAAGGGGAATGGAAACTAACTCTATGATTTTCTAATATGCTACACTAGGAAATTAATTTGTTGATCCACATAAATACCGAAATTATTATACGAGAGTGTGAAATGCAAGAGTAGTCCCATCACATCCAACATGGTAACGCAAAACCATACATGTTTATGTTTGGACATGTTTCTTAACACATTCATAACAAAAATTAATTTTGTTTTAAAACCCTAAGCACAAATTAGAAACTGAAATATCTAAACAATATCCAAATGTGTCGACAGTTTTAAAAGATCGTAAAATTACATGAAACTTCAACAGAAAAATCCATAACTACAACATAAAATGACAATGAAAATACTTTACCATCATTCGTGTTTGTATCACACTTTAATTCTTCTCCGGCAACATTACAAAAACACAACATCAATAAAAACTCACTTTATAACACAGCAAACTGACAAATTCATAAACAAGCCGTCATGACCTCTTTCCCAGCCATCTGCAAGCTTCACCAATCTAAAAAATAATTTGTCATGAGATCCTCTGATCTGATTGGCCAGTGATCATGTGGTTTTCATGAGAGGCTGTGTAGCATTTTGTGATAACGTAAATTCCACTGTTTGAAAGGATTCATTTCGCTTTTAGTGTTATAATATATTACAAAATAATGTTAAATTATTCATGCATTAAATAAAGTATTTAAAATCATTTTAACCGCTGACTGCGCCGTCTGCTGCGGTCTGCTGGCGAATAAAATATGGCGGCTAGTGTAGTGAAGACTTTGGAAAATAACGAAACGCCAATTAAAGATATGTTGCATGTAAGTAGAGTTATTACACATATAATCAAATATTTGGTTAGTATTTAGATTTGTATTAATTTATTGACTGCTAAATATTAAAATTGTAAGCTTTGCTATTTGTGTCTTACTCTATGTTCAGTCATAGACTCGCAGTTCAGTTTACATCTGAACTAAAACTAGCTAGCGTACGCTTATTGGTTCGCGGGTTGTTGTAGGTGAAGAATAGAGAATAGCTTTGTTTGACAGAAGTTGGAATTTGCTTATTCTTCACTTTATCGATTCTTCTTCATATACGTATGTATTCAAATTCTTGTATATTTAACCAGACTAAGATGTTCTTAAAAGCTATGTTATTTTTATACTTGTTAAGACGTTCTTTATTCGCCATACACACGTGTGAACCACGCGGGTAAACTTTCAGGTATCACTAAATAAATGCCTCTGGAAACAATGGAATGTGTATACAACAAATTTTTACGATGAGTAGATTGAAGAGAGTACTGCATTTGTATTATGCTATATTTTTGGTAAAAATTGTATCTGTGAAATGTGTTGTAGCAAAACTGGTTACCCCTAGCCATTTTTAGGCCTAATAAGGACTACATTAGTCTGAGTTTATTTCGAGCTGCACGTGTTTATAGTGGATTAAAGTTACAACATGGTAATTGAAGTTTGATAGGTAATTGTAGATTATTAAATCTCATACATTTTGAGTAAAACCTGTGTTAATGTTCAACCGGCAAATTTCATTTCGATCGATTTTAGGAAGTGAATATTGAATTTAATAAGGAATGCTGTAATTAAACTTCGAGCCAAAACTTCATAACTTGAATTAATGACTATTGTTTATATTGTGCCTAATAAATGTGCCGGCTTTATATATCAACTTAGATTAATCTCCACTTGATTTTCCATAGTATATTCTTGTAATTCTGTTGCTCTATGTACTTCTTCAGGCCTTACTAACATTTCGTAGTATTTTAAACTTTTTACCATGTTACTTGCAATGATTACTTTTTTAAGTTTGTACAGAACCACAGTGCACAAGCAAGAATGCTTATTGTAACTTCCACAGGATGTTTGTGAAGTCTCACAAACATTCGCAATTAATTCCATGCCATATTCCAAGAAATTAACTTAATTTTATTAGGTTCCAATGGGACAAGTTAATGTATATAAGATTATTTTATAGTTTGTTTAATATTGTGCATGCAATTTATTTTGTTAGGTTGGGAGGAGGGAGGATAAAGTTTCCTTTAAATGCAGTGAAAAATTTTTCTAAGTCCCAGACACTACATGTATGCACCAACAAACGCAAAGCTATGGAATCATGCGATGCTGCCAACATATAGGCCTACACAATATTTAATGAACCTAATGCAATTTAAGCACTCTAAGCCGTGAAAGAATGCGATACCCCAAAATACATATTAAGTTCTGAAATACACACTCTGTTGGCTGCACTAGAACATGTGTTGTGTAGAATATTCGTTAAAATCAATATGGCTACCACGTCGTTATGTATGTAGTTAAATATAGAAAAATATATTGAAATAATCATTAGAAAAATGTACAAATTTATTGTAAATAGTGTTAAATAATTTGAAAATAAAACCCTGTTAGCGCATATGCATAGTGTATGCCTGGGACTTAGAAAGATTTCTCATTATGCTTAATGGAAACTTCAGCCGAAGAGGGGAATTAGTGTACATCCATTTCTTATAAATGTTTAGTGATTTATTGAGAAGGTTGGTCATATCAATTTCACAGCTATGTGTTGCCATCTGGCTACAACTCTATAAACGTTCACGCATGCACGTTATTCTGTAAGACGGGAACATTTTTTGTGGAAATCAAGCCAAAGTTTGGATAAGGTCCAGAAAAGGGTAGATGAATTCAGATGTGGTAGGTTTTATGTCTCTCACAATTCTCTTAGGCCACTGATGCACTAAACACTTGTAAACACGTTTTGTACTGTTTTAAACATTTTCCAACGTGATCTTCAAGCTTTCTTTACAATATTTTATATTTATATATTTACGTAAAAACATGATTGTGGATAAATTAGTTTCTACTTTCCCATGTTGTTCCAACATTGCCACCATTTGAAAATAATTTCAAACCATATTTAGTGTTAGTGTACGTAAAATTAGTTTATAGTTCATTAAATAGTATGCATGTAAATTGCTTTGTTACGTTAGAAAATGGGAAGTTGGATATACTTTCCTTTAGGTCCGGAGAAAATTTTTCTAAGTTCTATAGAATCGCAGTGCGCATGCGCTAGTGCTTCAATTATCCCAGGTAGATAAATGCAGCCTCCAGCAGTTGGCGGTGCATATATGTGAAATTAGTATGACCAACATTGACACAAAATTCCCAGAACTTGTCTAAAAATGTATACTTTATTTTACGTATCAAATCACTTTTAAAAAGCAAGGAACCTAAAAGCTAACCAAACCTAAATCAATTACTGTAATACAAATCAATTACTCTAACGTAGGTGAAATCCAGGGAACGTGGAATCACATTTAAAAAGCAAGTTCGGGTTGTTGATGGTGGCAACGCTGGAACAACATAGGAAGTGGAGGGAAAAAGACAAAGAGCAGGAAGTAAGAAATGTAGCACGACCATGTTTTACGCAAATATATAAATATGGAAAAAAACTCGTTGGAACATTGGAATATGTTTAAAATGTGTTAAAAAGTGTTGCAAAATGTTTTGAAAGTGTTTAAGAGTGTTTAGTGCATCAGTTCTCAAAAGATATAAAATTGGAAAATTTTTCGGACCTAAAGGAAAGTACAGCCGGGAAGTTGGTTTACGTCCATTTTTTTTAAGCATTTGGGAATAAATAATATGCATGTAAATTGTTTTCTTTAGTTAGAAAATGGCAAATTAGTTAACGTCCATTTTTTTTTTTGCATTTGGAAATTTATTCCCAAAGTTGGTAATGCCGACTGCAGAGCCATCTACCGGAGGCTATATTAACCATTACGGCAATTCCTGCAACTCGCGCATGCGCACTGCGATTCTGTGGAACTTAAAATTCGTCTGAGACATATAACCGACTTTTTCCATGAATTCTTCTAAGTTCCACAGAATTGCAGTGCACATGCGCTAGTGCTCCATGTAATCCCAGAAAGATAAATGCAACCTCCAGCAGTTGGCGGTATATGTATGTGAAATTAGTATGACCAACATTGACACAAAATTCCCAGAACTTGTCTAAATATGTATAATTAACACGAAATGAACTAGTGGGAATATGATTTTGCGTGGTAACCGTCCGACATTTTGAATTTTTTCATAGAATAACATATATGAAGAGGTAATTTATTTTACTTATCAAATCACATTTAAAAAGCAAGGAACCTAAAAGCTAACCAAACCTAAATCAATTACTGTAACACAAATCAATTACTCTAACGTGGGTGAAATCCAGGGAACGTGGAAATGTTGGCAACATCTGGAGTATTTTGGGTTGTTGATGGTGGCAACATTGGAACAACATAGGAAGACGAGGAAAAATAGCAGAAAGTAGCAACTAAGCACTGTAGGAGGATCATGTTTTATGTAAATATATAAATATAAAAAAAGATTGTAGCAAGCAACATTGGAAGATGTTTAAAAGTGTTACAAAATGTTTTAAAAGTGTTTAGTGCATCAGTGGCATAAGAAATTAAATTGAAAATTTTTTGCGACGGTTAGTATACAACACCCATAACTAATTTTACATACACTAAACACTAAATATGGTTTGGAATTATTTTCAAATGTTGGTAACACCGATTTGAGAGCCATCTAGCGGATGTTACATGAAGCATTTCTGCGTATCGAGAACCCGATGCACAGCATTCACATAATTTATAAATATTAGAAAATCATAAGAAACGTTTATAAAATGGGCTGTTGTACACTTCAGGTCGCAAAAATTTTTCAATTTAATAACTTATTCCACTGATGCACTAAACACGTTTAAAACATTCTGCAACACTTTTAAACATCTTCCAATGTTGCAACGATCTTTTTTTTTATATTTATATATTTACGTAAAACATGGTCGTGCTACATTGCTTGCTGCTATTTTCCCTCCTCTTCCTATGTTGTTCCAGCATTGCCACCATCAACAACCCAAAATACTCCAGATGTTGCCAACCATTTCCACGTTCCCTGGATTTCATCTATGTTAGAGTAATTGATTTTGGTTTGGTTAGCTTTTAGGTTCCTTGCTTTTTAAATGTGATTCCACGTTCCCTGGATTTCACCTACGTTAGAGTAATTGATTTGATACGTAAAATAAATTACCTCTTCATATCTGTTATTCTATGAAAAATTCAAAATATCGGACGGTTACCATGTAAAATCATATTTCCACTAGTTCATTTCGTGTTAATTATACATTTTTAGACAAGTTGTGGGAATTTTGTGTCAATTTTGGTCATACTGATTTCTCATACATATACCACCAACTGCTGGAGGTTGCATTTATCTACCTGGGATAATTGGAGCACTAGCGCATGCGCACTGCGATTCTATAGAACTTAGAAAAATTTTCGTGCGACCCGAAGTGTAGCATATCCATAAAATGTGTTGACTTTATGCTTTCACGGCCATAGTTATTATGATGATCTTGTAGATGATTTCCGGGCTGTTGGCCGTGGTCTTGAGGCTTGTAGTTCCTTGATGTTTCGCCATAGACTGTGTCCGGCATCCTCAAGGGTTGTCTTGACTGGCAATTTTGCTCCCCTATTTATACATTTATCCTCTTATTTTAAAAGTTTCTTTATTTCTACTCTGAAGCTAGTTGTATATTTGTACATATGGTGAAATGGGGTTCGTATTATTGGAGATTCAATAAAATAAAATATGGGAATTTTGGATGTTGTATGTTCTGGAGATTCTTTTAACATCACAAAGATAAGGGAATAGGTTTTAACTTTTTCTCTAAAGTAAGCCGTATTAATAAGTAAAATGTTCGCCGGATAAGGCGTATAAACCGTCGCACATGTATTCTTCTAAGTTCTATGGAATCGCAGTGCGCATGCGTGAGTTGCAGGAGTTGTTGTAATGGTTAATGTAGCTTCTGGTAGATGGCTCTGAAGTCGGCATTACCAACTTTGGGAATAAATTCCCAAACACTAAAAAAATGGACGTAAACCAACTTCCCATTTCCTAACCTAACAAAATAATTTGCATGTATATTATTAAAAAAACTATAAACTAATTTAACGTACACTAACACTAAATATGGTTTCGAATTATTTTCAAATGTTGGTAACTGCTATGTGAGAGTTTCCTAGCGGATGTTACATGAAGCATTTCCGCACCTGTAGAACTCGATGTACAATATTTGCGTAATTTAGAAATATTTAAAAATCGTAAGAAATTACTTATTTTAGGAATTCTCACTATGAGGTAAATTCTACCTTAATCGTAAGAAATATTTATAAAATGGTTCCAAAATGTTTAAAATAGTACCAAACGTTATTATAAATGGTTCAAAAGTGTTTAGAGCATCAGTGGCATAAGAATATTACATGGAAAATTGTGTGTGACGGTTTATACACCATAGCCTGTTCGTCCAAATGGGCATTGATTGTATTTAATCTTTGCTATAAAATATTCTCAGTCAGAAAATTCAATTGAATCTGGCTAGGATTAATCCTACAAGGATCAAATTTAGAGGTTAATATATTCTTATTTATTTTTCACTATGTTCTTGGCTCAAGGTTGAACTAAAATACAATTTACTTTTCAGGCATCCAAAATGGAAAATATGGAAGTCACACCTGAAACAGTACCAGCTATAAAGGAAATGGTTTCAGAGAAAGGCGGAAAGGATGTTAGTGTAGATGAAATGACATCAAGAGACTATTACTTTGATTCATACGCTCATTTTGGAATACATGAAGAGATGTTGAAAGATGAAGTTCGGACACTCACATACAGAAACTCAATGTATCATAATAAGCACTTATTTAAGGTTGGTATATGAGTACATTTTTACAGGATAAAGTAATATCTGCATGGCTGTTTAATAACACTGGTCAACGTGATTTTTGTTTCATGAGTACCAATAGTTGTACTTAATGCAGTTTTTTATCGTGTTTTCAAATATGTTTCTTACCTCTCGTCATATATATTTTCTAAGTTGATCGTGATTTCGAAACTATAACTGTCTCATCATCAGAATTTTGTTGGCGACTAGTGTTATGTCAATCGGAAGAAACTCTTCTTCTTCCCTCTGTTGGTGGACCGATGAACCTCTGGATCAGGTCAAAATTTGTGGGAATTTCGAAATTCATAAGTTTTCTGTTTAATTAATGTTGGGAAGTAAACATTATGAGGTATAATCATTAAAATTCATCGGAGAACATATTGTTTAAACAACTCACCTCATAGGATTCATGCTTCCATGATATCGCGATTTCAAACATAATCATGTTCATCGTCAGTCGGAGTTATGGCTGACGATGAACATGATTATGTTTGAAATCGCGATATCATGGAAGCATGAATCCTATGAGGTGAGTTGTTTAAACAATATGTTCTCCGATGAATTTTAATCATAAGTTTTCTTTTGTTTTTCTGAATGTGGATCTTTTCCCAAACCGTGAGTTCCTTTTGTCTGTCTATTTGTTTAATTAGACTGGCTTTTGATTCGATTAAATGTTTTTGGACCAAGCATAAACATCAAAAATGGAGAAGTGGAAAAATCAGCAGTAGCTGCTCATGCTTGGTCCGAAAAACATTTCTTTATTAAGAAGAGCATTGACATAGAAAGTCAAAGGTCCTGGGTTCAATACCCAGTCTAGGCGTATATTTTTCTTTTCAAATATAATTTATCCATCATTAAGATGTTTAAAAACGAATAATATTAACATTAAAAAAAAAGTATATTGGAAAGTTTATGAGGAGGAAGCTTTGCTTATCATGGCATTGGAAGAAAATATGTGCCATGTTCCTTCCTATCACTGGGAACTTGCACTGTACTTTGAGTCTGCTATAGTTAGTTAATAAGTGTATTTAATTAATGTTGGGAAAGTAAACATTATGAGGTATAATCATTAAAATTCATCGGAGAACATATTGTTTAAATAACTCACCTCATAGGATTCATGCTTCCATGATATCGCGATTTCAAACATAATCATGTTCATCGTCAGCCATAACTCCGACTGTTGAAATTCTTACATACAGATAATTACATTAAATCATCAGGCATCAATCATATTACTCATAAGCATGCAATATTCAATAGCTTAATTTACAGATTGACAAATGTACCATTAAACGAAGAAAATTTCAATAAAGAGTTTAAACATATCTTAAACACTGCTAGATTAAATGGTTTTGATAAAGAATTAATTATAAATAAGTTGAAGAAATTCAAACACAATAAAAGACTTAATGAATATACTACTTTACAAAATTGCAAAGAAAAGAAAAAATACAAGAAAATTACTTACCATCCTGAAATGCATAGGAAATTTCAAAAAATTTTTGACAAATACAACATTTTTTTGGCACCAATAAATAAATTTAGTCTGGGTAATCTTCTAAGTACCAATAAAAAAGTCAAAGTTCCAGACAGTAAGAAATCTGGAATTTATCAAATAAATTGTGAAGATTGCAATAAAGTTTATATAGGAAAAACAAAAAGGAATTTGGTAATTCGGACAAAAGAACATTTCAGAAATATTAAAAATTGTAAAATTGAAAAATCTGCAATTGCTGCACATAGTTTATTAGAACATCATAAAATTGGAAGAGAAGCTAAACTTTTAAAACAAGTAGAGAAACCTTTGGAATTGACAGTTTGGGAAAAAATATACATTCAGAAAAACAAAAATAGATCAATGAATGTTGATATCCATAACGAAATTACATTGATTTCGAAGTTCATAAATTCAACCATAGATAGCAGCACTGAAGATCGCGACAATAGAATAGTTGACGGCCGAAGAATTTCAACAGTCGGAGTTATGGCTGACGATGAACATGATTATGTTTGAAATCGCGATATCATGGAAGCATGAATCCTATGAGGTGAGTTATTTAAACAATATGTTCTCCGGTGATTTTTAATAGTTAATAAGTGTTTACCGTTATTGTATTTTTTTACTTGCAGGGTAAGGTTGTTTTAGACATTGGGTGTGGAACAGGAATTCTGTCAATGTTTGCTGCCAAAGCCGGAGCTACCCGTGTAATTGGAATAGAATGTTCCAATATTGTGGAATATGCTAAGCAAATTGTAGAAGCTAATCAGTTGAGTGATGTCATTACAATTGTAAAAGGGAAAGTAGAAGAAGTAGAATTACCTCATGGTCTGGACGGTGTCGACATCATCATATCAGAATGGATGGGTTATTGTCTATTCTATGAATCAATGTTAGACACAGTCCTGTTTGCAAGAGACAAATGGTTACGTCCTGATGGACTGTTGTTCCCAGACAGGGCAACTTTGTTTGTGACAGGAATTGAAGATAGGCAGTACAAGGATGAGAAGATCAATTGGTGGGATGATGTATATGGTTTCGACATGAGTTCCATTAGAAGAGTTGCTATAAGCGAGCCTTTAGTTGATGTTGTGGATCCCAAACAGGTATAAATATTTTGTAATTCTTTAATTTCTTTATGTCTGTGATAAATTATACTGCAGCCACTGATTCTCTGGTCCCGATGTTTTCACGGCAGTGTTACAGATGTGGATATTCAGTGGGAGGGGCCACTTTATGTATGTGGTTAATAGAAATACAGCTGACAACATCTCAGCAATTTTAAACCTTACTAGCACGCTATAGCTGCGTCAAGAGTAGTGATTGGTTGTGGCAGACGTTCATTCCCACTCAGATGGAAGAGCATTGACATAGAGAGTCAAAGGTCCTGGGTTCAAACTCCAGTCTAGGCATATATTTTTCTTTTCAAATATAATTTGTCCATCATTTAGATGTTTAAGAACGAATAATATTAACATTGAAAGAAGCACTACTGGCTTTATAAGTAATGTTTAAATTCCCAATAAGAAGTCATCTTAATAAAGAAGCCGCCATTTGCAAAAATCATAGCATTTGGGGTTAGGGAATTAACTATGTATAAGAGAAAAATACGCATTTAGATTCGAGGCCTAGGTAGCTCAGATGGAAGAGCATTGACATAGAGAGTCAAAGGTCCTGGGTTCAAACCCCAGTCTAGGCGTATATTTTTCTTTTCAAATATAATTTGTCCATCATTAAGATGTTTAAAAACGAATAATATTAACATTGAAAGAAGCACTACTGGCTTTATAAGTAATATTAAATTAAAAGATTCTTACCTCTCCTCACATTATTCTGTTAAGTAGATCGCGATTTCAGGCCTATAGCAGGCCCATCTTCAGTACACTGTTGTTGACCGGTGTTATGTCGCTCGGAAGAACCACTTCTTCTTCCCTCTGTTGGTGGACCGATGAACCTCTTGATAAGGTCAAAATTTGCGGGAACTTCGAAGTTCATAAGTTTTCCATTGTTTTTCTGAATGTGGATTTTTTCCCAAACTGTAAGTTCCTTATGTGTCTCTATTTGTTTAATTAGACTAGCTTTTGATTCAATTCGATGTTTTTCGTACCAAGCATGAGCAGCTACTGCTGACTTTTCCACTTCTCCATTTTTGACATTTCTAAGAACATCCAGAGTAGAACGATAAAATTCACCATGGAAACTGAGATTGAAAGACAAATCCCATTTTTGGATCTTAATTTAACACGAAATAAAGAAAACAGGATAGAATTTGGAATATATAGAAAGAATACCCATATAGACAACTATATTAAAGCTTCGGGTTTCAACCATTTTGCTCACAAAGAGGCAGTGTTCAATAGCTTAGCATACAGATTAGTAAATATACCTATGAGCCCAGAAAACTATAAAAGAGAAAAAGAATACATAATTAATGTGGCAACAGATAATGGTTATGATGAAAGCATGGTACACAGGAAAATAAATAAATTCAAAAGACAAAAATTAATTAATGAAAGCACACTGATAAAACAAACAGAAAAAATAAAATTCAAGAAATTCACTTACCATCCATTGAAACACTACAAATTTCAAAAAATTTTCAAAAAGTTTAATATAAGATTGGCACCTAAGAATGAATACAGCCTTAATAGGATAATTAAAACCAACAAAAATGAAAAAATTGAAGAAGAAAATAAATCAGGAATTTATCAGATCAAATGTAAAGATTGTGACAAAATTTATATAGGAAAAACGAAAAGAAATTTGAAAACAAGGGTGAAGGAACATCTTAGAAATGTCAAAAATGGAGAAGTGGAAAAGTCAGCAGTAGCTGCTCATGCTTGGTACGAAAAACATCGAATTGAATCAAAAGCTAGTCTAATTAAACAAATAGAGACACATAAGGAACTTACAGTTTGGGAAAAAATCCACATTCAGAAAAACAATGGAAAACTTATGAACTTCGAAGTTCCCGCAAATTTTGACCTTATCAAGAGGTTCATCGGTCCACCAACAGAGGGAAGAAGAAGTGGTTCTTCCGAGCGACATAACACCGGTCAACAACAGTGTACTGAAGATGGGCCTGCTATAGGCCTGAAATCGCGATCTACTTAACAGAATAATGTGAGGAGAGGTAAGAATCTTTTAATTTAATATTGAATTGAACCTCACAGTGATAATTCCTATAAAAGGTTAATTTTATAAGTAATGTTTAAATTCCTAATAAAAGTCTTCTTAATAAAGAAGCCGCCATTTGCAAAAATCGTAGCAACGGCACGTAGCATTTGGGGTTAGGGAATTAACTATGTATAAGAGAAACATTTAGATTGGAGGCCTAAGTAGCTCAGGTGGAAGAGCATTGACATAGAGAATCAAAGGTCCTGGGTTCAAACCCCAGTCTAGGCATATATTTTTCTTTTCAAATATAATTTGTCCATCATTAAGATGTTTAAAAACAAATAATATTAACAGTAGAACAAACAAATGTTCAAGATGCCAATGTGTGTAGTGCAAAAAAAAAATTGTGTTGAGAAGGAAATTCGAAAGAAACATGTTACTTGTGGAGATATGCCCCTCTGTTTCAAACCCTGTTTTGAAATATACTGCACTCAAATAACCTGTAGAGGTAAGATTATTATATTTAAATAGTATGGGTAAATTTACAAAATAATATTGTTAAAAATAATCAATTTATACATTATAATATAAAATTAAACATGTGAAGAATCTCCATCCATAACCTGTTGCGGACATTTATGCTTGAAGTGGAATAGGTCAAATGATCCCAAAAGCAACCATTAGTAAAAAACCTCTTTATTACATCAGGTTTAAATTTCAGGAATGCAGTGTTTTTAAAGTTTTGACAAAATATATTATTTCTCTGTATATGTTATTTTTATTTAATGTCAAAATATTTCAATTCACCTAAAATGCTGTTTTGGCTTCATTACTATAACTGTATACATGTTTTAATATATATATATATATATCTGTGTCATTCAAATCTGAAAAATGATTTGTAATTTTAATAAAAATTATGGTGGGATGTAGCACTGTGAGGTAATTTACAACTTACAAATTGAGTCTCTCTTTTTTTTATCTCACCTCGTAGAGCTCCATGAAAACATGAAGCTTTAAGGTGAAATGAAAAAAAAAATTATTTGACTATGATGATCTTCAGGAAGATTTTCGGGCTGTAGGCCGTGGTCGTGAGGCTTGTAGTTCCCCAACATTTTGCCAGAGACTGCGTCTGGCATCCTCAAGGGTTGTCTTGAGACTGGCAATTCTGTCCACTGTCTGTCCTATTTGTACGTTCACCACAATGAGTTCGTACAAATAGGACAGACAGTGGACAGAATTGCCAGTCTCAAAATGAGGATGTCAGATGCAGTCTCTGGCGAAATGTCGGGGAACTACAAGCCTCGCGATCATCATAGCAACTCCGGCCGTGAAAGTCTACGTGAATACATTTATTTGACTCAATTTATAAAATAAATTACAAAATTTATTAAAAGTTAAAACATCCAAAACCAAGTATTTATTAAAAAATCTAATACTAGATCATCATGTTTTTATTTTTAGGTTGTCACAAATGCTTGTTTACTGAAAGAAGTTGATTTGTACACTGTCACAAAAGAAGACCTGAACTTCACAGCACCATTCCATCTTCAGGTCCGACGTAATGATTACATCCAGGCTCTTGTAACTTTTTTCAACATTGAATTCACAAAATGCCATAAAAGGATTGGATTCAGTACAGCACCTGAAGCTCCCTACACTCACTGGAAGCAAACTGTGTTCTACTTTGATGATTATCTAACAGTGAAGAAAAATGAAGAAATCTATGGAGTCTTTTCAATGAAACCAAATGCTCGAAATAATAGAGATCTGGACTTTACTATTGAATTAGATTTCAAGGGTGAGCTTGGTGAAGTACATGAGACGAACATTTATCGTATGCGCTAAAAATGTTGAATGCAGTAGGAAAGATATTAAAATACTGTTTGTGAAGCATTGAAAAGTATTAGGGTTTTTATTGAGAACTTTTGTTGATGGTACCGCTAACAACTGGTGCAATATATGGTGCATAAAAAAGGATGATGTTTTATTTCACAGTTAAATGGACTTTTTTTTTAACTTTGTAACATCTGTTAATTTAAAGTCTGTTTTCTGTTAGTTAAAGCTTTACAGAATACTGTGTGCTTCAACAGACTTAAAGACTGTAGGAATTATAATTGAACTTGCTTCCATTATTTGATGGAAATAGACTAAATATCTTTGTTGGCCCCATTTACAATTTTCTGCCAATACAGGATAATCATTAGTGTCCATGTACTTCAAAATTGGAGCTCTTCTACTCTTTATGATAAGTAATGTCTGATTGTTTGTGATGGAAGCATTTTCCTTCTTGGAAAAGAATAGTTGTAATTTTTTGTGTGTCATATTAGAAACTGTATAAGTAATATTAAAGACTTTTCACGTACACTTTCCACAATCCACATCCATGGAATTACACTGAATTTTTTTAATTACCGTTTGCTTGTGAAGATGGAGTGCAAAATAGTGTTGGGATCTAACATATATAAATATGTTTTGCAATTTTAGTTTTTATCAGAATAATAATTAGCGTAACACAAACTTTAGGCTATTCTTTACAACCTGTGACGAGATGTTTTTATTCTTAGTGTTTCATTTATCAAATTATTTCTCACCATTTATAATAATTTTTACATTTTTTCTAACAATTATTTCAATATATTTAAATTAATATTGTGAAGTAAACATTATGAGGTTATATCATTAATAGTGAGTGGAGAACATATTTTAATCGACTCACCTCATACATTTTCAAACTTCTTTGAAACCGTCGGTATCAAAGAAGTTTGAAAATGTATGAGGTGAGTCGATTAAAATATGTTCTCCACTCACTATTAATTATTTCAATGTTTTTTCTATGATGTTTATCTACATGCGTAGCAGCCATATTAATTTTAACAAATATTCTATACAACAACAAAGACTGTTCCAGTGCAGCCAACATAGTGTATGTACTAAATAACTGTACATGTATATTTTTAATCAAAATGAAAATGGGAGGTAACACTGTGAGATTTTGTTTAGTTGTTTCTTGACTAACCCCATACTTCTCAACTCCCACGCAGATTCGAGTTTCTTCACTGCATTTGTGACATTCTCAATGCTGTATTCAGTTGTGAATGTAATACAGCATTGAGAATGTCACAGATGCAGTGAAGAAACTCGAATCTGCGTGGGAGTTGAGAAGTATGAGGTGAGTCGAGAAACAACTAAACAAAATTAAAATAAACCTCATAGTGTTATTTCCTTCCTACATAACACTATGAGATATTTACATTAATGAATGAATTGGAGAAAATGCTTTTAACATCTCACCTCATAAAGTTTGCATAAAGTTCAGTTTGACTGAAGATGGGAGTAAAACTTCTTCTTCCTTCCAAGTATTAGGCCAAGGCCTGTTACGATCCTATAGAAAATTTTCCCTCCAGCGTTTCATAGGACGGCCCAGTGATCTTCGTCCTCGTGGGGATTCAATTTAAACTCATTCTTTCTAGATGGTGTTTCCAATTTAGTTGGTACTATTGTTTATTTTTTATTATTTCACTCACCTCATACTTCATAACTTCTTGCAGACCTAGGTTTCATCACAACATTTGTGACATTCTCAATGCTGTGCCACGTTCACAACTGATGTCCAACGGCCTTCTATCCTGCAGATTGACCTCCGTGCAATCTGATGGCTGACCGACGAATTTCCTAATCAGATAGAAGGCCATTGGACATCAGTTGTGAACGTGGCACAGCATTGAGAATGTCACAAATGTTGTGATGGAATAGTGTCCATGTTTCACTACCTTAGGTCTACACTGGTCTAGCCAAAGTGTTATATAAACGTAATCTGGTGTTTTTTTGTACAAGGGATGGTTTCATAACCTGAATAATAATTCCCAAACTTTTATTATAACTAGTAATTTTTTCAGGGAGTAAAACTATACTTTTGAAACCAGTATCATGAACACATGCAACTTTATGAGGTGAGATGTTAAAGCATTTTCTCCAACTCATTTATTAATGTACACATATACCTCAGAATTTGAGAACTTACTATTTATTTTTGGGCGTTGCATTCTTTCACAGGTTAGAGTATTTAAATTGCATTAGTTTTGTTGGCTGCATCCCATGATTGCATGGTGTAAAACACTTTGCATTTGTTAGTGCATGCACATGATGTATAATTGGGACTTAGAAAAATGTTTTACTTCACATGTTTTAAAGAATTCCTAAAGTTTATGTTCATAATTGTTTGATGTAATTTTTTAAAGATGTACACAAATTTTGTGATATCACATTGTCGGAAATTTTCCTGTTGTATGTGTTCATACATGCAGATACAAAATTATTAACCATTTCTGTTGGATGTACCTGACTGATGGATATAGACTATGGAAAATGTATATATTGAACATCTCCATATATAAAATGATTACCATTTAAGCATACCAAATACATTTTAAATAAAGATTAAATTAGATACAGGTTTGTTAGAAAGTTTTTATTTTTTATCTTCAGGAAAAAAGAAAAAGAAAATATGATCTCTACTTTATATCTCTAGCAATTTTCTAATTCATTGATAACTGGATTTATTCAAAATGTTGCATAATAGTTTTTGGCTTCATAACATTTTTTTTAGATTATATTCTACATTTAGTGACTTCAGATTTCGAAGTGATGGTTCCCATAGCATAGGAACCATTGTAAATTCTCTGTTCTAATAAGTTAATATGTAAATGTATAAAACATTGGAACACAGAATATGCCATATAAATCGTCCATTAGAAGGAATTTCAGCATGGAAATAAAGGCATATATAATGAAAATGTTCTGCATTTTTCATGCTGTGGTTTCTGCATGACAGATAGGACAAGTTTATTGTAATTTCAATTTTATACACAACTTTGGCAGGTCATGATAGAGTATGAGCGAGTTCAGATGAGGTACAGATATATGCATACATTTCTGTGTATTGTGTGAGAGAAGGTGAAATCCAGTGTCAACTAACACCTTCTTGATAAATATCAAGAAGGATGAAGAATGAGTTATTTTTTTACATCTTACCTCATAGTTTGTATTCTTAAGCACGGGAACTGCGGTTTTCGAAAGGAAACATCCCATTTTCAACCGGCATTGTGACTACCAGATTTTTGTTGTAATATCTATCTATAACGTTGCCATCTGATGTTGTTTGATTTGATGAACTTCGAGATCAGGTCCCATTCTTCAGGAATTTTTGGATTTAAATTAGTCCCGCGCCGTAGCCGAGCGGTTAAGGTAGAAAGCCTTTGCGCAGAGCTACGGGACTTGCGCTGGTTCGAGTCTCCATGGGGGAAGAAATTTTCTCATGGTATTTCGGCCAGTATGGGACCGGTGCCCACCCACCATCGTGAGGCAATTGGGTAGCTACAATAAGTAGTGGCTCTAGGTTGAGGAACCAGCTATAACGGCTGGGGGACTCAACATGCTAACCACATGTCACCCCTACACTGGCTGTTGATCATCTACCTCTGTGATTGACACATGTGGATGTGAAGGGCCAGCAGCCGGCTGGTAAAAGGGCAACCGCTGAAAAGTGGAAAGACCCTCAATCGGAAAATCGGATTTAAATTTATTCTTCTGAATATGTATCTTCCAAACTGTCAATTCTATAGAGGTTTTTCCAAATGTTTTAAAAGTTTGGCCTCTTTCAGTTTTAGGACTCCAACAAACTATGTGCTGCAATGGCTGATTTTTCAATTTCTAAAGCGTTCCTTTGTGCAAGTGTCCAAATTCCTTTTTGTTTTCCCTATGTATATTTTATTGCAGTCTTTACAACTAATTTGATAAAATCCAGATTTTTTTGCTAAATTTATTTATCGGTGCCAGTATAATATAGAATTTCGTTAAATTTATGTATTTCAGGATGATGAGTAATTTTCTTAAATTGTTTTCCTTTTTTTTTAGTCTGATTGCAGGGTGGTGTATTCTTTCAATATTTTTTGTTGTCTGAATTTCTTTAATTTATTTATAATTGTTTCCTTTCCAAAACCATTTAAATTAGCTGTGTTCAAAATGTGATTGTATTCTTTCTTAAAATCTTCATTTAGTGGAACATTTAGACCAAGAATGAGGTGGGAGAATAACATTAACTAAGCTTTGAGGGAAGTAGATTATTCAGGGAATGATTGGAAAACATTAGCTCAAGATAGGGATGTATGGAGAGCTTGTGGCTATGAACCTACAGGTTCAATAGTGCCAGTGAGTTAGTTAGTGGAACATTTAATAATCTATATATCAAACTGTTGAAAAATGCATTTTTATGCACCAATGTGATTGAAACCTGTATATAATTGTCAGTTTTGGAAATGAGATAGTAATAAATAAATTCAAATAAAAAAGAATATCCCACCCTACAAAATGAATCCAAGAAAATGTCTTGCTACCCAGAAACCTACAGCAAATTTAACCTGGTCGTCTTCTATTAACTAATGAAAAGATTAATGTCCCAGTTAGTAAGAATTCTGGAATTTGTCAAATTAATTGCAATGACTGCAATAAAAAATATATATATATATAGGAAAAACTAAAAGGAATTTAGGTATTTATACAAAAAAACACTTTAGAAAAATGAAATTAAAAAATCGGTCATTGTAGCTCATAGTTTGCTAGGAATTCGGAAAAAAAACGTAAACTTTTGAATCATTCGGTGATACCTTTGGAATTTACAGTTTGCAAAACATGTACATTCGGAAGAACAAATATAAATTATGAATTTTAAAGTTCCCTGCAAGCAAGATTTAGGGTCGTATCCAAATACATTAGTCTCTACTCAAATTACTTCCAATCACTGGTGAGCAAGTGCAAAGATCGAATTAGCTACCCACAAACTGGTCATGCATGAAAGTCGTAATTTTTTGTAATATTGGCAAGAAATTACCCAGAATTCTCAGCGATAAAACCACTTCCGTTATTTTTGTCTGCTATAGAGGAACGCATTTACACTTGTGTCCCGTAAATAATACCGTATACAACAACGTCTGCATCGTTCAATATTATGCCAATTCTCCTGTTCTTCCAGTTGAATTCTTTGGTAGACTCTATCAAATTCCTCTTCTCCGCATATACCGAAAACATGATCGAAGTCTTCAAGGTCCGACATCTTGGATAAAGCCGCAAGGTTTCAAACTACATCGGTTCCCTTTGGGATTCTCACGATAAGTTTCCATCTTAATTTATGATCTTAAGTTACCTCGTCAGGTAGCTTACGAATTATCGCATGAATAGATTTCTGAGTAAGCAAAATCGTACTAGGATAAAACATTCTCAGCACAGAACGCCTTTTACGGGGTAATGCATTTATAAATTCGACCCTTAATCTCAAAGTTCATCAAATCAGCACCAGATGACAGTTGTTTGTAACATTGGGAGTTATGGCTGAGGATAGAATCGATGGCTATTGAAGTTGGTCCCGCAAAAATCACATTTTTATAGTGAGATGTAAAAATGTATTTGTGACTCACTTATATAAATAACCAAGAAGGATGCCAGCTTTTAATAAGATGATTCCAGAGACAAAGTCCGAACTGTGGCCGTGGTTTTCACAAATTTTTATTGTTTCCTTAAAAAAAATGAAAATTCACGGCTGTTAATTACAAAATAAAATCTGAAGCATACCATGGTTTTATAACAATTTCTATGGATTTTGAGTTATTTTTAAAAGTCTTTACTGAAGAACTAAAAATTATAAAATTACGGTCATGGTTTAGATTTTCTTTTTGCAGTCAACTGAATGTCTCCAATTTCTTGGACATATCATTATCAACAATATATATCTATAATGAACAACTTAATTTTGAAATTTTCAACCCTGCCAGGTATCTTCCAAATTAATTACAGGGGTCCGTTTTTACCACTACTAACAAAGTTCCGTTGAGATATTAGCCACAATAAAAGAATTGTAAAATTAAGAACCTTGTAATTGCAGTCTGCTGGGGATTGAACTGGTTCATACAGTGTTTTAATTATTTTGTCAGTTGAGAGACTGCAATTGTAAAGTACTTAATTTTGTAATTATTATATTGAGGGGGATGGGGGCATGCCGTAGCGTAGTGGTTAAGGCACTGAGCTACAAGCCGGAGGGTTCGAGTCCCGGTGGGGTCAGGATTTTTAAACTGACCCAAACCTTCTGGTGGCACTATGGCCCTGGGGTAAAGGCGGCCGTCACGCAGGGCTGACATCAAGTGCCAATTGTGAAGAAAAAGTGGGAGCCCTAACCTCCTACTACCCCAAGGGCCTCCTGAGGCCTGTAGTGGGATCACTTTACCTTTTTACCATAGCGTAGCTGGTAACAGCCATATGCTACAAGACAGAAGATTGGGTTAAATTAATGTTATTACCTCACCTCATATCGTTTTTCTTCTAGACTGCAGTTTCAGAGCTTACCTCCATCATCAGTAGTCTAGTTGACCGGTGTTATGTCGACTAGAGGCTACTGATGGCTCCAAAACTGCAGTCTAGAAGAAAAAGGATATGAGGTGACGTAATAAAAACATTAAGTTATGTAGGTAGGAAATAACACTATGAGGTTTATTTTAATTTTGTTGAGTTGTTTCTTGACTCACCTCATACTTAACTTCCTCGTGATCTGGATTTTGTCATACTCAGTTGGGAATGTCACAAATACAGTGACGAAATCCGCGGATTGCGAGGGAGTTAAGAAGTATGAGGTGAGTCAAGAAGCAACTAAATAAAAACACTAATTTAATTCTTAAATTAAACCTCATAGTGTTATATTTGAAGAGAAAAGTTTTTGCCTAGACTGGGACTCGAACCCGGGACCCTTGGCTTTCAGGGCCAAGTGCTCTACCAACTGAGTTACGATCTAGATGCAAATTTTTCTCTTATGTACGTTGTAATCCCCTCGTGCCAAATGCTTGAAACCATAGCTTATATCTTTGCAAATGGCGGCTTCTTAGTTACGAAGAGATTTATTGGGAATTTAACACTACTTTTTAAAGCTAGATCGTAACTCTCCTCAGTTGGTAGAGCACTTGGCCCGGAAAGCCAAGGGTCCCAGGTTCAAGTCCCGGTCTAGGCGAAAATTTTTCTCTTCAAATATAATTTATCCTTCAATGAGAAGTGTTAAATTAATAATAAAAAATCGTCAATAGAAGCCCTACTGGCTTTATAAAGTAGTGTTAAATTCCCAATAAATGTCTTCTTAACTAAGAAGCCGCCATTTGCAAAGATAGAAGCTATGGTTTCAAGCATTTGACACGAGGGAATTACAACGTACATAAGAGAAAAATTTGCGTCTAGATCGTAACTCGCCTCGGTAGCTCAGTTGGTAGAGCACTTGGCCCGGAAAGCCAAGGGTCCTGGGTTCGAGTCCCGGTCTAGGCAACAATTTTTCTCTTCAAATATATCCTTCAATGAGAAGTGTTAAATTAATAATAAAATCGTCCTCATAGTGTTATTTCCTTGTGAAAGTTAAAGAAGATTGGATGTTTGATTCCCGGGGGAGGGTCAGGATTTTTAAACTGAACATAATCTTTATGTGGCACTATGGTTCTGGGGTTAAAGGCTACTGTCACCCAGTGCTGACATCTAGTGCCGATTGTCTAGAATGGTATAGGAGCCTTAACTTCGTACACCTTTTTTTGTGAAAAAAAAAGGTCTGTAGTGGGATCACTGTAGCAATTATTATAATGTTTCCATAGCAACTATAAAAATTCATGGCTGTCTATTGCAAAATCAAAGTTTTAACCATGGATGTGATTTTTGTAAATATAGCTATGATTTACAGTTGTTACGGAAATGATAAAAAGTTTGTGGTTTACACTTTGTTTTTGCAACTGAGTGATTGATCAGGAGGCAGACGTACATCGCATGAAAATAAAGGTTAATGACTTTGTTATTTTGACTCGCCTCATATTTCTTGATTTTTATGCAGACCAAATAAAGTTAATGAATAGTTTTATAAGTGATGTAACCTAATGTGAATCTACCAAATTTTTGTCATAAAAATAAATTTCTCCTTATTGCCTTCATTATTCTGAGTCATTTGATACCCTAGATGTAAATACCCAAAACATTTAGAGAGTGATTCAGAAATATGGCTATATGTTTGATCGCTTTTTGTGACGAAAATATTATTATTAAGGGAAATAAGATATTGGAAAGGAAACCCCTCAAATTACAATAGAACAAAACAAGTCACTGCTCACGTGCAGCTTGGCGGTGTAGTGTCGAACGCCTTCACAATTATCTTCTTTTGTTTCTGCATCCTTCCTGTTTCCAGCAGTCGTTTTCTCCACTTCCCCACAGTCGACGGCTGCAATGCTACGTTAAACTCACGATCGTTAGCATACATTATTGCCCATGCAGCAATTGTAATTTGCTGTTGCACATTCAATGCCATTTTGGCTAATGACATAAGTTGTACACTGTTTTGTTTTATTCCATTGTTGTAATTTGAATAATTCCCTTTCCAACGGTAATTTAATATTTCCTGTAATGGTAATATTTTCATCACACAACACAGGCAAGCGTATAGCCATATTTATGATTCACCCCATATTTCTGTATGGAAATTTGCAAGAATTGAGGACCTGTATTTACTGCTCAAAGTAGTAAATTTGAAGGAAAGTAATACAATGAGATAATTTATGGTTGGTTGGTATCTGATGTCAAGCACTTGATAATGAAATCATTCGCTCTCTTACACTCCAATATTTAGCAGAAAGGCTGGTCTCTTCTACAAGAGCTGGACAATTCTTGCAAATTTCCATACAGAAATATGGGGTGAGATAATTTATATAAATTAATTTCTTTTTTACATAAAAATCTCAAATTCCAAGTATATTGAAGACGCATTGAAATTAATAGTGAGTGAACATATTTTCAATGACTCACCTCATATAATTTCTTTGATACTGGTGGTTTCAGACAATATTTTGTCCCTCTTCAGTCATGGCTTCCACTGATGAAATTCTCTCAACGATATAACCTCATAATGTTTACTTCCCAATATTAATTTAGATGCATTGAAATTACTTATCCTTCAAGATTGATATGTGAAATTTACTATAGAATTAGAAGAGAATAAATCAAAACCTGTATATAATTGAAGAGGCGGACTCCAAATCCAACGAAGTCAAAAAAGTACTTTTTCAGGAGAACTATAAAACATATAATTATAATAGTGCTGAATGCCCGAGTAAATTAAAATAACATTAAGTTATGTAGATAGGAAATAACACTATGAGGTTCTTTAATATTGTTTATTTTTTATTATTTCACTCACCTCATACTTCATAAATCATAGCAGACCCTGGGTTTCTTCACGTAATTTGTGACATTGTCAATGCTGCATCACGTTCACAACTGACGTCCAACGGCCTTCTATCCTGCAGACTGACCTCCGCGCCATCTGGTGGCCGACCGAAGAATTTCCAAATCAGTCCTCTTTCTTTATAACCGGGTATTTCAAAATTCATAGTTGTATTTTCATTCTTGCATATGTAAATTTTTTCCCAAATTGTGAGTTCCTTCGGTTTTTCCAATTGTTTAAGTAATTTTGTTTTGGTTTCTATTCTATGTTTTTCTGACCAGGCATGTGCAGCTATTGCAGATTTTTCGGTTTCTCCATTTTTAACATTTCTGAGGTGTTCTTTTAATCTTAAGGAATCTAAATACAAGATTAAGAACACCTCAGAAATGTTAAAAATGGAGAAACCGAAAAATCTGCAATAGCTGCACATGCCTGGTCAGAAAAACATAGAATAGAAACCAAAACAAAATTACTTAAACAATTGGAAAAACCGAAGGAACTCACAATTTGGGAAAAAATTTACATATGCAAGAATGAAAATACAACTATGAATTTTGAAATACCCGGTTATAAAGAAAGAGGACTGATTTGGAAATTCTTCGGTCGGCCACCAGATGGCGCGGAGGTCAGTCTGCAGGATAGAAGGCCGTTGGACGTCAGTTGTGAACGTGATGCAGCATTGACAATGTCACAAATTACGTGAAGAAACCCAGGGTCTGCTATGATTTATGAAGTATGAGGTGAGTGAAATAATAAAAAATAAACAATAAAATAACATTACTTAGTTGGGTTTGACTTATATTCTGTTATTAAACTTGAGTAACATGTATAGGAGAATACACAAAGAATGACTGAAATCCACAAAGAAATTGACCTAGTTGGTTTAGGAATCCCCCCTCTTCAATTAGGAACAAACAGCATTAAACATTTGAATTCAACATCCACAGAAAAGATATACAGTTAATTACATACGATCTTCAGGTTTTAATCATATTGCACATGAACATGCAATACATTCGTCCACTGCTGTGGTCTCGAGGTAGCGTGCTGCCTTGTCACGCAGCGGGCCCAGTCGGGGCAGTTTTTCTGGGTGAGGATTTTATCGGAGTTTTTCCTCACTTGTAAGACTGTCAGGAAAACTTTAAGGCCCAAATGGTCCCCAAAACCATATGGCCATCATCATCCTTCACTGGTGTGGAAAGCAACGGGAAGCTACCCACACCTACAATTCCCTAGTAAAGCTGCAAGTGAAGGACTTGCCTTTGGGCAGAATTACTATGGATGGAACAAACATTCCATTAATAGGAGAGAATTTTAAGAAAGATTACAATCATATTTCCTGTTAACGGGACATGACTGCTTGAATAAACACCTACACAGAATTGGCATAACACTTTCACCTAAATGTCCTTTTTGCAATTTAAATGAAGATATGGAAAGAAACCATCTCCTCCGTTGCCCAGCTTTTGTAGAAGAAACCAGCCTTTCTGCTAAATATTGGAGTGCAAGAGAGCGAATGATTTCATTATCAAGTGCTCGACATTAGATACCAACCAACAATCATATTTCAAATATTAAATGGCTTTGTAAATAAGTTAAAGAAAAACAATTCAAGACAATTACCATCCTGAAACAAAAAGTTTTTAATAAATTATCGAATTCTATATTACATTAGCACTGATGAATTCTTATAACTAATAAAAAAGATTGTTACTCCAGATAGTAAACTATCTGGAATTTAATATTTGTAAGAAATAACACTGTGAGGTTTCTTTTAATAATTTGTGAAATTATTTGCAATGGCTGCTATAAAATACATTAGGAAAAACTAGAAGGAATTAAGTGTACAAAATAACACTTTAGGAATATAAAAATGGCGAAACTGAAGAATTGGCAATTGCATCTTTTAGTATGTTAGAGAAACATGAAATTAGAAAAGAAATTCTTTTTTTAACATTTAAAAAATGGGGACAATATAAATTTACAGAAAATAGAATATATGTGTTTGGGAAATGATGTGGATGACCTCATACTTGAAACAGGGAAAATAAAAAAATGTGAATTTTTTAAATATCTTGGGTCAATAATTACAAGTTTCAGTACCTGTGAGAGAGATGTACAGGCTAAAATTGCAATGGCAAAAAATGCAACTAAGACATTACATGGAGTAATTTGGAACAAAAATATTACAAAGGAAACTAAAATGAAAATTTATAAGAGCATAATACAGAATATTTTGTCATATGGAAGTGAAACTTGGTCTTTGACGGATTACAAAAGAATAAAATTAGAACAGTTGAATTCGATTATTTTAGAAGAAGCCTCCAAAAAACAAGACAGGATAAAATAATGAATTCCTTTGGAGAGAAATGAAGGCCACCACATCTGTTGTTAAGAGGATTGAAAATCAAATGCTTAAATGGTATGGCCATGTACAAAGAATGGAAAATGAAAGATGGCCAAAAAATATATACCAATGGTCACCCCCTGGAAGAAATAAACGTGGTAGACCAAGATGGAAATGGAAAACCTACGTCAGAACAATAATGGAGGATAGGAATTTGGAAGAGGGAGATTGGAATGATAGAGATAAATGGAAACTGAAGACGGCAAACCTATAAGTGGGGGAAAGCAGAAGAAGAAGAGAAGCCTTTGGAATTAACAGTTTGAAAAAAAAATATACATCCAGAAGAATGAAGCTCAGAACAGGGAAGTCTGGCTTAAGCTTCTGAAGGCGGCCAAGGCCCACATGGGGCTGTCGAGCCAATGATGATGAGAAGAACAAATATAGATCTGTGAATTTTGAAGTTCCCAGTGAGCAAGAATTTACCTCGGTGTTGATTAGACTGGGATTTAGAAATGGGTAGTGACAGCAGAAGTTCGACGGAGTTTTGTCTGAGGATAGAAGGGATGCCTTCAGAAACTCATCCAATGTGAAAATCACAGTGTTTTATGAGGTGAGATGTAAAAATAACCAATTCATTTATATAAATATTAAATTTAACTTGTTCTACATTTATTTCTCTCTTTAAAGGTATATAAAAGTGATGATTTTTTATTATTAATTTAACACTTCTCATTGAAGGAATAAATTATATTTGAAGAGAAAAATTTTCGCCTAGACCGGGACCCTTGGCTTTCCGGGCCAAGTGCTCTACCAACTGAGCTACCAAGGCGAGTTGCAATCTAGACGCAAATTTTTCTCTTATGTACGTTGTAATTCTCTCGTGCCAAATGCTTGAAACCATAGCTTCTATCTTTGCAAATGGCGGCTTCTTAGTTAAGAAGACATTTATTGGGAATTTAACACTACTTTATAAAGCCAGTAGGGCTTCTATTGACGATTTTTTATTATTAATTTAACACTTCTCATTGAAGGATAAATTATATTTGAAGAGAAAAATTTGCATCTAGATCGCGACTCGCCTCGGTAGCTCAGTTGGTAGAGCACTTGGCCCAGAAAGCCAACGGTCCCGGTTTCGAGTCCCGGTCTAGACGAAAATTTTTCTCTTCAAATATATAAAAGTGAATTTAGTTTTATGGAGACTATCCACATTCAGTTGGGAGAAAATTTCAGTTCAACTGGTGATGTGGAATTTGGAAAAACACACACACATATATATATATATCCATCCATAGTAATTATGCCCGAAGGCAGGTCTTTCACTGCAATCATAGCATTTTCATGCTATGCTTGCAGCTTTACTAGGGAATTGTAGGTGTGGTAGCTTACCACACCAATGAAGGATGATGATCATATGATTTCGGGGACTGTTTGGGTCTTAAAAGTTTTCCTGACATTTGTCTTACAGGCGAGGGAAAACCCCCGATAAAAACCTCACCCAGAAAAACTGCCCTGACCAGGGATCGAACCCGAGCCCGCTGCATGCAAGAATACTTGTATAATGAACCTAATTGAAAATCTGACACCCAATCAATGTAGGTAACCCCTCCCCCCTGATAAAAAAAATGCTTTGAATTTTGACTTGTCATGCATGCTTTCTTCTTTCTAGGGGATTGTGGACTCTATCAATTAATGAATTGGTGGTAAAATCCAAGTTTCATCACACACAAATAGGACTGTTTTTAGTCAACAGAGCAATGGTAGGATTTTTGACACCACTTCAACACCTTTTTATTTGATTTTTACCAATACATGTCTAGAAAGACAATGTCCATGCCTCATTATAGATTACAGAATTGCCTGCATAGCTTGGTCTGAGTCACACAATACAGTGATATAAGCTCGCATTACCATGGCAACAGGACATGTTCCAAGTTTTATAGAAACTTAGATATGGCTGAGTTAGCAACATCTTCCACATCCGTGAGAGCCACACTGCCTGTATTTAATCCCAAAATAAAGTATCCTGATGTAGGGAGGAAGAAGCAGTTCTTCTGATCAACATAACATCTGTCAACGAGAAATAACTGAAGATGAAGCTGCCCAGTCTTTCAAACTGGTCTAGTTATAAGACTGGATTTGAGATGAGGTATGAAACAATTTAATTTAATCTTATGATACAATCATGTCATTTTAAGCAAACAAATACAAATAAAAAAATTTTTTTTTGTTCAATGCCACCTGTTTGTCATTGGATATTTCAGGTATTCTCTCCTGGCATTGGCATACTGTAACCCACTTCTGAGGTTGGGGCGCCTGGAAGGCGGGGTTACACTGCCCCAATGATATGATGGGTAATGATGCACCAGGAGAGGCCTTAAACCTAAAGTTAATCTTATGAGATGAATATGATATTGATCAAATTGAAATATAGTTCCTAAATAAATTAATACAGTAAAGATGAATCCTTAATTTATTTGGGGTGGGGGGGCGAGTGTCCCTCAGCCCACCTCAATAGGCACCCCTGCTCTTTACAAAAATACTGTATGCTAAGATACTTTTTTGTCAGGTCTGGTTTACCACCTCATTATTAACATAATATAAGAGTAAATTATAGTTGAAAAGAAAAATATACGCCTAGACTGGGGTTTGAACCCAGGACCTTTGACTTTCTATGGCAATGCTTCTCCATCTGAGCCACCTAGGACTCCAATCTAAGAGAAAAATATGCATTTAGATTGGAGGCCTAGGTGGCTCAGATGGAAGAGCATTGACATAGAAAGTCAAAGGTCCTGGGTTCAAACCCCAGTCTAGGCATATATTTTTCTTTTCAAATATAATTTGTCCATCATTAAGATGTTTAAAAACGAATAATATTAACATAATATAAGAGTACCATGGTATTTTTTCCCCAATATAAATTTATCACCTCTATCACACATGAAGAAAGAGTGATACAAATTCTGGTGAATATTCAACAGAGAGAACTTTTTAATGAGAAGAGTGACAACTGATAATCGCTTCCCAGGATAAATTGAGTCAATTTAAATCACATTTGTACACCTACCTATACTTGTGCATCAAGTGAAGACCTAGAAATGTCAGTTTGCTTGAGAATAAGGCTGTAAATGCTCTGGTAAAGAAATCTTTTAATAGTCAGAATGAACCAGATTTTAAACTAAAAGATTAAATTAAAAAAACTTGATGAATCAAGAAGAAGAGAAAATGAGAGTTTATGAAAACTTGCATAAGGAATGTTGGAGTAGCACAGTACCAGCTATTTTAGGACATGACTGCTTTACAGAATATTTATCAAGACGGACATTCAATTTTTATAATTTTCTTTTCAAAATTGCAGTAATCTGTCTGGGTTTCGTATTCACACTTGAGACTTCAGAGTGATAGTTTTTTTACTTGGGTGGGTTACCAGCCCAACTGCAAAACTCCCAACCCTACGATTGGGATATACACAATAAATTAAACAGATATCAAATTATGTGTGGCACCATAAGAAAGACTCGAAGAGAAACTCAGCTCAGGTTTTATAAAATTATGGCTGTTCCTGTTCTTTTATATGAATCTGAATCTTGGGTACTTACAAAAAAGATATCTCACACATTCAAGCCACTGAAATTAAATTTTTTAAGATCCGTAAAAGGATGTACATGCATGGATAGATTACACAATGAATCAATAAGAAATGAACTGGAGATATTTTCAATAGTTAATAAACTAGACAAGCACAAATACCAATGGAAAGAACATTTAGACAGAATGGACAATACAAGATTACCCAAAAAGATTAATGCCTACAAACCACATGGAAAAATATCTTTGGGACAGCCAAGGAAACGAAGGACTTGAGACTGGAACAGGTCGCACTGACCTAATCCTGGAAAGGAAGAAGAAGAAAATTGCAGTAATCTATTAATATTGAGGTAAGATGATCAGACTAAAAATAATATAATTATTAAAAGCAATTAATTCATAAAAGACAATGTAAAGCTGCTGGTCTCTGCATGCGCATTATACCATTTTGAACAGAAAACACTGTAAAAATAATTGGCTAATGAAAAATAGAAGTAGAAACTCTATATTATGGAGTGAAGGAAACAAAAAAAAAAACTTAGGTCTATGATTCCAGAAGCCACTAGCAACAACTGCATTCACAGTGTGGAATACATTTTTATTATGGAAATTGATTATTGTTATTAACTGGGCATTTAAATCCTGCAGTAGCCTGATGCATACACTGAAATATAATTTTTTTTTGTGGCAATGCTATTGTTAGTTATAACCTGAAATTTACAGGGAATATGGCATAAACATTCTATTATACAGAGTGTAACAGGACCTCACCGACAAAATGACAGGGATGGTAGGCCATGCAGAGAGGATAATTTTTTGTGAAGGAACATATAGTCGCAAACACGTCGTTTATGAGTTATGCGCAGATGAAGGGTTCACCCATAAGGGTCGGAATTGAATACAAACAATTGTACACGTATCATTTTATTGAAAATTACATGTGTTTATAATAAGTATTCAAACAATAAGTGTTTTATTTCAATTAACATTGGGAAGTAAACATTATGAGGTTATATCATTAATAGTGAGCGGAGAACATATTTTAATCGACTCACCTCATACATTTTCAAACTTCTTTGATACCGACGGTTTCAGACAAAATTATGTCCTTCTTCAGTCATGTATGAGGTGAGTCGATTAAAATATGTTCTCCACTCACTATTAATAAGTGTTTTGACGACGTCAAAAAGAATCCTGCCATGATCGGAAGTGCTGGCTGATCGTTGCTGCAACGATATCAAACATGCAATGAGGCAAAGGGTCAACCGTTTGAACACTTATTATAAAAACATGTCTTTTTCAATCCTGTTTAATTGTCCACTATTGTTTCATTAGAAATATTTTTCTTATAAATACAAGGAATTGTACAATTTCTAAATATTTAATTATTTCTATAAACTTTTATAATTATATATCTTGCTCAATTTAACACATTGTTATTATGATATGATATTCATGTTGCTAGTCCTTTCAATGAAACGGCTAATTTTTGAGTTTTGTAATCACTTCTAAGTTGAATGAAGTTTAGAAGAATAGAGCGATCCAGTCCAGCCTGAAAAAAATTAATACTATTCACTTTCTATCACAGAGTATTAACATTTCAATTCAAATGTTCAGCAATATTTAATATGATAAGTGTTTAGTGATAATGCCATAAAAATTATTCAATAGGATAAATGTTTTAGTATTTAATTTTAGGAAGTTATATTTTGAGGTTATTTTAATTATATTATTTTTAGTCTGGACATCTTACCTCAATATTAATGTTGATTTGTCCTTGGACATGTTTCAAAACAATTCTGTTTTATCGTCAGCTTTCCCAGACTGGTTTTTTTATGTTGCACAACCTGGATGGAGCTGACATCGACATCCAGGTTGTGCAACATAAAAAAACCAGTCTGGGAAAGCTGACGATAAAACAGAATTGTTTTGAAACATGTCCAAGAACAAATCAACATTAATATTGAGGTAAGATGTCCAGACTAAAAATAATATAATTAAATGTTTTAGTGATAGTGATAAAAAATTTCAATGAAGACACTGTTCTGAATTCAAACCTGGGATCTTTACAAGTGGAAGCAACATGATGTAACCTTCAAATAAATGTATAATAGTGATGGATAAATCATATTTGAAGAGAAAAATTATGCGCTCAGACTGGGACTTGAACCCGGGACCCTTGGTTCTCTAGACCAAGTGCTCTACCATCTGAGCTATCTGAGCAAGTACCGATCTAAACACAAATTTGTCTAATTAATTAAGAACCTCATAATGTGTTTCCCAATTTTAACTTTGAACAAATTTGTCTCTATATACTTTGTAATTCCCGCCCACCAAATGCTATGAAGCCTTTGCTTCTATCTTTGCAAATGGCGGCTCCTACATTAAGAAGACATATTTGGGAATTATACATTACATTATAAATGCCAGTACGGCTTTTTTCAATGTTTTTTTTATTATTAATTTCATACATCTCAATGATGAATAAATCATATTTGAAGAGAAAAATTATGCGCTCAGACTGGGATTTGAACTGGTACTTGCTCAGGTAGCTCAGATGGTAGAGCACTTGGTCTAGAGAACCAAGGGTCCCGGTCTGAGCGCATAATTTTTCTCTTCAAATATGATTTATCCTTCATTGAGATGTATGAAATTAATAATAAAAAAAACATTGTATAATAGTGAGTTTCAATTCAATTTAGCATGGCATGTAGACAGGAAATTATACTTTTATATAGGTTTATATTATATAGTATGGCGTAGTACTTTACATTTAAAAAACCCGGCACCCACAGCCCAGCTGGCAAAAGGGAAACTTGGCAGTGAAAAGGTTAATCAATATTATTGATGTTTTAAGTGAGAGTAGTTTTTTGGATCACTAAGATTTTATTAATATGAGCACATCAGATGTAAATAACAGAGATATGGGTATGCTAGGAGTTATGAAGTATGAGGCGAGTGAAATAAAATAAACAAGATATGGAAAAATCTGAATTTAATGTTAAGTACAGTATAGGTTATGTTTGTATTAACTTCTATGCTTAAAAGTTTTTATTCTAGAAAATTTCTAGTATTTGTATTCTACTTGTATTGATACAAGTATATTTCAATATTTCTGAAGTGTTCCTATTAAAAATGGTGAAATTGAAAAATCAGCTATTGCAGCACATAGTTTATTGGAGAATCATAAAATTGAAAAAGAGGCCCTACTTTTAAAACATTTGGAAAAACCTTTAGAATTGACAATTTGGGATAAGATATATATTCAGAAGAACAAATTTAGATCCATGAATTTCAAGATTCCTGATGAACGTGACCTCATCTCAAAGTTCATCAAATCAACACCAGATGGCAACGTTATTGATGGAGATTCCAACGAAAATCCGGTAGTCATAATGTAGGTTGAAAACGAGACAGATCCTTCTCTCGAAAACTAGTTCCCGTGTTTGAAGAAACATAAAATATGAGGTAAGATGTTAAAAAATGACTCATTAATTTACAAATTAAGAACCTCATAATGTTATTTCCCATATTTAACTATGAAAAGATAAAATATCTATTAAATGCACTGAACATCCACAAAATGTACGACCTCTACTTGCAGTATTGACAAGAAAATGGCATACACCCGTTCAGGAGACTTTTCATAGATACATTTTTAACACACAATTCAATCTTCATTTCAAACGTCTTCAGCCTGATATGTATACAACATGTGATAGACATCAAAATGCAATCGACAACGGTAATAATCCTACAGTAGTGAGAAACAGAGATATTCAGAAAGAACTTCATTTATGTAAAGCAGAAAAGGCCACATGTGATAAGGACACTGCTAAGAAATTTGGTTCAAAAAACTCTCATACTGTAAAAGCAATATGTATTGATATTTGAAGAGAAAAATTATACGCTCAGACCGGGACTTGAACCCGGGACCCTTGGTTTTCTAGTCCAAGTGCTCTACCATTTGAGCTACCTGAGCAAGTACCGATCTAAATGCAAATTTTTCTCTATATACGTTGTAATTCCCGCCCACCAAATGCTTTGAAGCCTTTGCTTCTATCTTTGCAAATGGCGGCTCCTATATTAAGAAGACATATTTGGGAATTATACATTACATTATAAATGCCAGTACGGCTTTTTTCGATGTTCTTATTATTAATTTCATACATCTCAATGATGGATAAATCATATTTGAAGAGAAAAATTATACGCTCAGACCGGGACTTGAACCCGGGACCCTTGGTTTTCTAGTCCAAGTGCTCTACCATTTGAGCTACCTGAGCAAGTACCGATCTAAACGCGTATAATTTTTCTCTTCAAATATGATTTATCCATCATTGAGATGTATGAAATTAATAATAAGAACATTGAATATGTATTGATCTTGGAAAAAACGCGGTTGAAAATGAATGACAAGATCATTTGAAAACTATAGTTACCGTGTTTGAAAAAACATGAAATATGAGGTAAGATGTTAAAATGACTCATTAATTTATTAAAAAAAACTCTCCCTATATCCATGTTAACCTGCAGTTAAGGTTACCTGAGACAACTATGGACTCACAATTTTGTAGTACATGATCATGCATCGATGTTTATGTGGCACGAGGGTCAAGATCACAAGAAGTTGGATCATTACTTTTTTTTAGGAATGTGTTTAAATTAGTATTTTCCAATCCTGGATAGAATCTAATTTAAGAAAGAAAAATTAACATTTGAACCCTGGACCTCTCATTCTCCATACGAGTGTGCTGTCCATTACACCGTTCAAATGATGATACAAACGTTAACATTTCTTTCAACTTATACAATTCTCGTCTATCCGAAGACTAATACTTACTTACTCACTGGCACTATCGAACCCACAGGTTCATAACCACACGGACATAAGCTCTCCATACATCCCTATCCTGAGCTAATGCTTTCCAATCATTCCCTGTATAATCTACTTCCATCAAATCATAGTTAATGTTATTCTCCCACCTCATTCTTGGTCTACCAACGCCGTTTTCTCTCTGGCTTTCCTACAAGAAGCTTCCATGCAAGTCTATCATTCCCCATATGTGCAACATGTCCTGCCCATCGCAGTCTACGAGACTTAACTGTTCTTATTATATCTGGCTTCCTATAAAGACCATGTAGTTCATTGTTATGTAGTCTTCTCCATTCACCTGTCCATCTCTCTTTGGTCCAAAAATTTTCCTAAGTACTTTATTCTCAAATACTTGTAATCTCCTTTCCTCTCTTAAAGTAAGAGTCCATGTTTCGCACCCATATAATATAACTGGTAGAATAATAGTTTTATATATTTTCAGTTTAACGTTTTTTGAAAGGAGTTGGGACATCAAGAGTCTCTGCAATGCATAATAGCATGCGTTTCCAGAATTGAGCCTATGTTTAATTTCTTTGTGCATCTCATCAAAAAAATATAATCAACTCAATTACTTACCAGCTGATCTCCTGTGCAAACTTGCTTTAAATTTTCAGGTTTCACCAATAGAAGATTACACAAAGCATGTAATGTATCAAATAATGTGTTCACCAAAGGAATTTTAAATTCTTTCACACATTTTCTATATTCATTTACATCACATATTGCACACATTGCACCTGCAAATAAACCTTCTGTCAGTAATAAGTTTCTTAAAACCAGTAAATATCTACAATTCATAACATTTTCAGATAAGAAGATAAAGTAATGAGACTGAGATGTAGAGCTGCAGCTTCACCTTAAACTTTTGAAAAATAAACATTTAATCATTTTAAAAAGAAAAAACAATGCTCGAACCAGGACCTCTGCTTCTATGCATCATTCAAGATACAATACAAACATCAATATTTTTTTCCATTTATAGACACATGAAAAGAAACAGTTGCTCATTTCAGATTGACAACTAAACATGATTGGTTAATTGCACAGATTTGGATTCATAAATGAACTTCGATATTCCAGTGGATAAAAATTTAATTACAAAGTTTACAATCTCAACCAAAGATGGCAGCACAAGAGGTGATGTTCTTAGAACTAATTTATAGGTTATGGAACTCATATGTTAAAATAGACTATTTTAAGTCTAATATAGAAAATGGTTGGTTGGTTGGTATCTAATGTCGAGCACTTGATAATGATTAAGGTAGAATATGTTTATCACTCACCTCATATTGTTCTTCTTATTTGATTATAGACTAGTTTCGGAACATAGTTTCTGTTCCATCCTCAGTAACATCACGACCGTTGTTCTGTCGTCTTGAAGAGTTGTCCTTCTCTCCTTCCATTGGCTGACTGAAAAACCTCGAAACCAGGTCATTCTCACCGGGAATTTCAAAGAATGAAAAACTTGATAATGAAATCATTCGCTCTCTTGCATCCAATATTTAGCAGAAAGGCTGGTCTCTTCTACAAAAGCTGGACAACGGAGGAGATGGTTTCTTTCCATATCTTCATTTAAATTGCAAAAAGGGCATTTAGGTGAATCTGTTATGCCAATTCTGTGTAGGTGTTTTATTCAAGCAGTCATGTCCCGTTAGCAGTCTGAATGTTGCTACTGCAGATTTTCTTTGTAATGTAGTAATGTCATAAGCTTGTAGATTTTCCCATTCCTTTCCGGATGTTTTGGTGGTGTATTCTTCTCTAAGTTTATTGATGTATTTATTTGAGATAATTCTTTTGATAGAGTGAAAGGAAACTGGAGCAGAAGTTGGGTTTGAAACAATTTTGCTACCCTTCTTGGCTAGAAAATCGGCTATTTCATTGCCTGTCACTCCACAATGGGCCGGAATCCATTGAAGTACAACTTTTTTATGTAGACGGGATAAATGTTTTATCATTTTGTGACATTCGATAATTTTGATGCTTTTGGGTGTTGTGTCTCGTGTTATAGCAAGAATGGCTGCTTTGGAGTCACATAGAATTACAACTTTTGTAAATTTTTGGATGTGATATAAGAGATTTTGTAAACTTAAGAAAATTGCTAGAATTTCGCCATCAAAGTTTGTTGAATTTGTGTTTAGTTTACGATAAAAGGAAAAAAGTGGACATACTGCACCAGCACCAGTGCCACCATCATTTGGTAGGCTGGAGCCATCTGTAAAAATATGTATCCATTCAGGAGCTGGGTATCTTAGATTTATCATTTCCAGTGACATTTGTTTTAAAATATATGGAGGAGTTTCAGATTTCTTGATGTCTTCTGTTAAATGAAGGTTATATTCGATTTCCAAAAATTCTAGAGGGTTGTTTCTCATCTGCATATTTTCTTTTAAATGTGGAAGTTGCAATTTCTGTTTGATTTCTTGTACAATGCTTAGGAAGCTTTGCTGAGATTTTAAACATACTTGTGGTTTTCTTTGGGTCCAGTTATTATGGGGTAGCCTTAAAAATTTTTCATACTGTGTGACTGCTGTTTTCTCAATTTCAGATGCTATGTTTGGGTTATTTGTTAAGATTTGCATGGCAGTGATTGGTGTTGTTTTAACGGCTCCTGTTATCAGACGGAGGATTTGGTTCTGCAATTTATTAAGTTTTTCCACTTTAGTAGTTACTAGGATTTCTTCACAATATTGAAGTACAGGTTTTATGTACATTTGGTAGAAGGTGTTTAGGGTTTGTGTGTTGCAACCCCACTTTTTCCCTGCTAATCGTTTTAATAATGGTATCCTTGTTTCTATCTTTGTACATATATTCTCTATGTGTTTCTTCCATGTTAATTTTGTGTCCAGAGTTATTCCTAAATATTTTGCTTCATGTGTTTGAGTTAATAATTCACTAATATAGAAAATAATTATAATCAATCTCTACAAGGTCTATTCCTTACAGTTATTTTAGGAACCAGAGAATTTCATCAGTGGAAGCCATGACTGAAGAGGGACACAAGATATTGTCTGAAACCGCCGGTATCAAAGAAATTTGAAATTATATGAGGTTGTTAAAAATATGTTCTCCACTCACTATTAATGATATAACCTCATAATGTTTACTTTCCCAATATTAATTTAAATATGGCATTGGAATGTTTCAAGGATGAATAACAGCTTATAAAGGCTGAAAACAGCTGATGATGACGACAATGTGTCGCCGATACTGCAGTGCTGTGTTTAAAAAAACATAGAAGTATGAGGTAAGAAGAAATCACGATTCATTTAATTATTATTAATTGAACCTCATAATGTCAAAAATTCCCAAATTTAATATATAATTATAAAGGCTACCAAATTTTTTGAAAAATTTATAACTGTACCATTTTGTTATAGCTATATGAATGGTCACCAAGCCAAGAAAGTACAAAATTATCTTAACAGATGGCATGAAATGTCATTGTGTGCCAATCTGGGCATTCTCATGATTTGTATACAACAGTAAGGCCGTTGAGCAGTACACTATGTGTTTAATTTACTCTATGATTAACAATTAAGCCTACTGGTATACACAATAACACATAAGATTTTACAAGTAAAGCACCTTGAAATTACAATGAAAATGAAAAGTACTGTAATCTTGGAAAGTGAAACTTGAAATTAAACATTAAATTAGCACCGAAAAATGATTACAGCTTAGGTAATTTAATAAAAACCAACAAAAATGAAAAGATTGAAGACTGCAAAAAATCGGGAATTTATCAAATTAATTGTAAAGATTGTGAAAAGATATACATATGAAAAACAAAAAGGAATCTAAATACAAGATTAAAGGAACACCTCAGATATGTTAAAAATGGAGAAACCGAAAAATCTGCGATAGTTGCACATGCCTGGTCAGAAAAACGTAGAATAGAAACCAAAACAAATTACTTAAACAATTGGAAAAACCGAAGGAACTCACAATTTGGGAAAAAATTTACATATGCAAGAATGAAAATACAACTATGAATTTTGAAATACCCGGTTATAAGGAGAGAGGACTGATTTGGAAGTTCGTCGGTCAGCCATAAGATGGCGCGGAGGTCAGTCTGCAGGATAGAAGGCAGTCGGACGTCAGTTGTGAACGTGACACAGCATTGAGAATGTCACAAATGATGTGACAAAACCCTGGTTTGCGAGGAGTTACGAAGTATGAGGTGAGTGAAATAAAAAAGAAACAATAAACTATGTGAATCTACATTTTTTACAGTTTATTCTCGAATGTAAGAAAATATAGTTAAAATGAAAAGTCATTTACCTGCAGAATTATATTGAAACTGCTGTAGATGCTCATAAATAACACGATGGAAACGGACTCCTAATTCCATCATTAAGGCTTCCACATTTTTTCCATCAAGACTATCTCTAATTCTTTCCACCATACTTCCTACATATTGTACAACAGCCAAACATGCCTAAAATAAAATTAATAAATACATAATAATGTAAGAAAATACTGATTCTGCTTACAAACATGAATAAATATAGAAAATATGTTATTCATTGCCATATATTGTGACACACTGTAACAGCAGCATTTGAATTTAGCATTAAAAATATTATAGATATTATAAATAAGAGAACACTATCATTTTATTGTTTGTTTTTTTTCATTTTACGTTCCTTATATGTATTTCCTAGAGATATATGGAATTTTTTTTCAATTTTGCTATTTCTTTAATGTTTTGAAAAACATAGTTTCTTCTTTGGAATTACACCAAATTTCAATTCAAAAAATTCTGGAGCTTTGTGTTGTCAGCAAATAGCTGGATACACTAAGAAGATAGAATAAATAAGAGAACAAGAAAAATAATTTGATTAAGGGTGATGGTGTGCATAGTGGTGTCGCATCGGTGGAAATAGATTCATGAGTTGTTGATTTGCAAGTTGAAAGGCCCGCACAGAATGATCAATGCATCTAGACTTCCATTCCAGAAGATTCTCTATGCATCTACCCTCCATGTCAGTAAAGTTTGTGCCAGAAACTTTTATACCAGAAGAAACTTTCCTGGACAACCAAAAATTTCTTCCCCAGCCTATATAAATTGTTGCCAGGGTCGGCAATCAGTCAGTTGTGAACTAGGTAACGAGAAACTGTGATTATTATAACTGTAATTGAAAATAAGAAATCCGTGCAGATGAACTGAAAGGTTGTCCACCACTGTGGTTTTAGGAAAGCACTGTTGTCTCATAAGTAGAGTCCGGATGTTAGGCACTCAAAAAATTCAAAATAGGCAGGCAAAAAGGCACTAAAAATCATTAATATAGGCACTAAAAATTCAAAATAGGCTCTTACAAAAAATGAACTACAACATAACTTTTACAGCCTTACGTAAAGAATATCAACATCTGCTATCAGTAGCATACGACGATATCAGAGATGGTTTGGGAACTTGTTTTGCCTTTTTACAATGAGCATACTTATGTTTTGCAGTGTATACGTGCTGCGCACTTCTTTGCGTAATTCACTAAAATTTTACACACTTTGCAAAACAATATTCAACCGTCACTTGAGAATATTTCCGCACCAAATTCTTTTACGAAATTGGTCAGTTTCTCTTACTATTTACTGTAGTCTGTTCTTTAGGCATCGTAAAACAACTGTTCTAAAGGTAAAAAAAAAAAAGTCACATATACTTAAGTTATGTAGATAGGAAATAACACTATAAGGTTTTTTAATATTGTTTATTTTTTATTATTTCACTCACCTCATACTTCATACTTCATAATTGTGAGGAGTTACGAAGTATGAGGTGAGTGAAATAATAAAAAATAAACAAAAATCACATACACTTGTCGCACCACTTTGCCTTTGAAGCACCTGTCAGTGAACGAGGACTACAGACTGAATTCAGTGTTACCAACATCAAAAATTTGTCCATTTCAATTAATATAATTGAAATACTAAGTTAATTTTCAAGAAAAAATGGCAAATAGGCATTGTAAGCTGAAATAGGCATTTATAGGTAAAATTAACTTCATGGAAAACAACTCTAGGGTCGTCAGTATGAATTTATATGAAGTCACTTTTACAATATCTATAACAAATAACTATAGGCATTTTCCCTAACATCCGGTCTCTACTCATAAGCAATGGACCCGTATTCGATCCTCTGTCGGGTCTTGTTTCCTGGGAGATGGTTTTGTTTTGGAGTTTTTCTTCACCTTTAAGACAAATGTCAGGAAACCATAATGCCTAAACAGTCCCTGAACATCATCTGGCCATCATAATCTTCATTAACGTAATCACCATGTTAAGTATGAATGGTGTGCTTTGTCTTAATGTTGTGCTGTCTCAGAGGAGGGTCTGACATTAAGCTGATCTCTCATTCGGGGAGGCCCTCCAATGTCCTTGTGTGGTCAAAGAAGTATGTGTGTGATCCAGAGATTAAAATCTTGTGGCAAGTAAAAAGTACCTATAAGTGAGAGGTTAAAGTGAGATAAAGAAGAAGAAGAAGAGGAATTGACACTTTAACACATGACGACTTGTTTTTACTCCGCTGCACATTGCAAATAGACATTTTATCAATACTAATAAAATTCATTGTTAAAACCATTGATGTAGAGAGTCATAAAATAAAATAAGTTAAAATATACCTTCTTAGGTAAAATCCTCGTCCTTAACTTATAAAGTATGTAATCTTTATGCCTGTAGGCCTTTCAGAACATCCGTTCCATCTTCACGACAACACCACATTAGGACCAGCAGCATCAACCATCATACTGGATGTTGTAGCAAAGAGAGACCTGCTGAAGATGGAACGGGTGTTCTGAAAGGCCTACAGGTATAAAGATTACATATTTTATAAGTTGAGGATGATGGATTTTTCCTAAGAAGATATTTTATATGTAATATTTCAGAACATAGATATCAATGAACAACAGTTCAAAGACAAGTTAATTTTATGACGATATTCATAAAAACATATAAAAATGAATTACTTACAGGAGAAGCTAATGTATCCAGATCTGTTTCAGGAAAGTCAGTTTTCTTCTGTTCTGTTTGTAGATATATTTTTACCCAGCCCACAATTGCATTAATTGATCTAAAAATTAACAAACACTATTATACATTGTATGCATAAAACACTGAAAGAAAAAATGGTATTCTTTATCAGTGGTGAGATTTTTTTGGAAACAATCTTTAAAAGAACAAGATTTTACAACTCACATCATATTTCATACTTTTCAGTACCAGTTTCAAGGTCATTTTTTCCTCATTGTCAATTGCCATTTGACTGTTGATTTTTGACAGCTGGTATTCCTTTATTTTCCTACTACCTGTTTTAATGGACCATTGATCCTCAAAATTAAATCTTCTTCCCCAGATATTTAAAAATTAATTATTATGTTAATGGCACAGACAAAACATTAATTGTACTACCTTAGCTGTATATAGTATGTTACTTGTTTTGATCACAGCAGTTATAGTTTCTAGTTGCATAATGTCTTGTTGATGCCGAATCAACCCAATCTATCGACCCCTAGCAAGGTTTGAACCCACATCATTTGGGACTACAGGCAAGGAAAATAACTACTAGATCTCTGAAGTTGATCCATTCCAATTAATGAAAATCAATTCTCCATTTTTATCGTCTCCATATTTTCCTTTCAGAATCTCAAGCTTAAAAGGCTAAAAACTGATAATCTTTCATACTTCTAATTTTGCATTTGCTCTTCCTACAATCCACCCTTCTTTCAATATTATTGCTCTTTATATTGATATGTTTTCCTCTAATACTACAATTAACTTCTCCAAAAATTACTATTCCATTTTCCAGGAACCTACCTCTTATTTCTGCAAACGTGACGACAATTCAACAAAAAAATTTGGATTGGCATATCTAGAAATTAGTGGCTAGCAGAAAATAGACAACAAACACATACCTGCTTGGAAATGTACACAATTGGTCTTATGTAAAGGAATATTTACTTAATAAAAATCAATTTGAATCGTGTATATCTATTAAGTTATCTTCTTCTTCTTCCTTCCAAGTATTAGGCCAAGGCCTATTACAATCCTATAGAAAATTTTCCCTCCAGTGTTTCATAGGACGGCCCAGTGATCTTCGTCCTCTTGGTATATAATTATAAACAGCTTTGGGGATCTGAAGTTATTTAGGTAAGAAATGACACTATGAGGTTTATTTTAATTTATGTTGAGTTGTTTTTGACTCACCGTGATACAGTACTGAGAATGTCACAAATGCAGTGAAGAAACTCGAGTCTGCGAGGGAGTTAAGAAGCATGAGGTGAGTCAAAAACAACTCAACATAAATTTAAAAATGTGTATATCTATGTTACTTAACACAGAACTGCAGTTTCAAGAGCTATTGCTCCCATCTTCAGCAGTGATTCTTCATCATGCTGGTCATCTTCTACACTGCCATCTAGTGTTGATTTGAAGAACTTTGTACAATTGAAATTGATTTTTAATTCAATATAATAAATTTGGGAATTTTTGACATTATTAGCTTTTATTAATAAGAATCAAATGAATCGTGAATTCTTTTTACCTCATACTTCTATGTTTTTTTAAACACAGCACTGCAGTATCGGCGACCATTGTCACCATCATCAGCTGTTTTCACGACAATTTTTACTGATTGAAAACCTCATAATGTAAAATTGCCAACATTAATGCATGAATATTTACTTCTTGACAGTACAAATTGTCTTCATAATATGTAGCTTATTTGATAGTACAGGATATTGTACGTCTCTCTCTATGATTCCCTGTTCAACTTGTTTTTTCCATCAACATACTTTACAGTTTTGTTAATCTTGACACAACAATCACTTGAATCTGAATATAGTAGGCACATAAATATTATTAATTGTGAGTGTAGAATATATTTTTAACGACTCACCTCATATGATTTCAAATTTCTTTGATACCGGCGGTTTCAGACATCAGTCATGGCTTCCATGACTGAAGAGGGACAAGATATTGTCTGAAACTGCTGGTATCAAAGAAATTTGAAATCATATGAGGTGAGTCGTTAAAAATATATTCTACACTCACTATTAATGATATAATGTTTACTTCCCAATATTAATTTAAATATACATAAATATTACATAATATATCTCCACAAAAATTATTTTATAATTACTTACCTATCTAATCCAGTATCTAATTTCAATTCTATTTGCTCCAAGAGGTATTTCTTCTTTTGGAGACAATCCCCGTGTTTTGGAGTAGATCTGGAATCATTAATTTATATGAAGGATTTCATGCCAGATATGACAATCTCACAATACTGAAATTAATTAGATTAAGTAAATTGTGATTTCTATCAGTTTCCTGGCTGCAGTATCTTGTAATCTACCAAGTCTGTTTGGCACAGTGACTAAATTCTCAATAAAAAGTACTTCTTAATAAAGAAGCCGCCATTTGCAAAATCAAAGCAATGGTTTCGTAGCATTTGGCACTCATGAATTAAAAGTGTATATAAGAAAAAAATTTGCGTTTAAATTGGAATTTCTCAGACAGCTCAGTCGGTAAAGCATTCGCATAGAAAGCAAAAGGTCCTGAGATTCAAACCCCAGTCTCAGCGTGTTTTCCTCTTCAAATATAATTTATCCATCATTGAGATATATGAAATGAATAATAAAAAATCATAAATAATTTTATTTAAAAAGTCATGTCAAATTTGATTAATTTTTAACAAATCACTTATTAACACATGCCTCATATGTAATGTTGACATTAAGATTAAATATGAATAAACTTAAATTAATGAGTCATTTTATCTTCTTACCTTCCGCGCCGTAGCCGAGCGGTTAAGGTAGGAAGCCTTGGTGCAGAGCTACGGGACTTGCGCTGGTTCAAGTCTCCATGGGGGAAGAAATTTTCTCATGGTATTTCGGCCAGTATGGGACCGGTGCCCACCCAGCATCGTGAGGCAATTGGGTAGCTACAATAAGTAGCGGCTCCAGGTTGAGGAACCAGCTATAACGGCTGGGGGACTCGACATGCTAACCACATGTCACCCCTACACTGGCTGTTGATCATCTACCTCTGTGATTGACACATGTGGATGTGAAGGGCCAGCAGCCGGCTGGTAAAAGGGCAACTGCTGAAAAGTGGAAAGACCCTCAATCGGACCTCATATTTTATGTTTCTTTAAATATGGGAACTAGTTTTCAAGAGAAGCATCTCTCTCATTTTCAACCGATATTATGACTCATAATATGAGGTAAGATGTTAAAAATTACTCATTAATTTACGAATTAAGAACCTCATAATGTTATTTCCCATATTTAACTATGAATGAATAAATGTAATGAATCCAAAAAATGTGTGCTAACATTGTATAAATTTAGTTATGATTGTGTAGTCAGTTATACCAAAGAAATTAAGACTTGGTTCAAATCCAGGTTCAGGCAGACATTTTTCTCTTCAGAACTAATTCAGATGACTAGCCGGAGTATAACATGACATTAACATGAAAATAAGAGGTTATAGGTTAAATTAATGTAAAAAAATCCCATCACTAAATCTTGTTGATTTAGAACAAACCCAATTGCATTATGAATAAAGTTTTCACTGATACTGAGACGAGAATATAAAAACAAATGTCAGAACGAAGTTGCCTGAGTAACTCAAATGGTTAGAGCACTAGTGCATCTAGGATTCAAATCCCAGTTGAGGCAACAATTTTTCTCTTCGGAAATGAAGATGATTCATTCAGTCCAATTCAGTACTCCCTGAAAATTGTATTGTAACCAATAAAAATTCAATTTCACAATGAGATATCATTTATTTTAATTAGCATTATAATGAAATATGGCGGCACTATGGCCCTGGGGTCGACTCAGCCTCTAACTGAAATGAGTACCAGACACTTGTTCTGGGGGTAAAGGCGGCCGTCACGCAGGGCTGACAACCCGGCTGACAAAAAGTGCCGATTGTCCAGTAAAAGTGGGAGCATTAACCTCCAACCCGAGGGGCCTCCTGAGGCCTGTAGTGGGATTACTTTATAATGAAATAAGCATTGATGCTGTGAACTTAAATTATGTTTTCCCTTTACTGAGATTTAGGCGCTCTCCCCCTACAGGGAAAAATTTGAACCATACTAATTTAGTTACACTTGTTTTCGTATAGATGTCATTTTGAGTGGTACGTGGTCAGCGTTCCGCCTCATTCTGACATCTAGGAAACCAAGGTAGTACTAGGACAGGAAAATTCGGTAAATTTTGCTTAGAGGCCTTTTCATTCAGGCTTAAGGATTTTTTACGAGCCTGAATCTTCAGACTCGGGACCCACGGTTTAAAGTCCCTCCTGGAGGACTTGCTCCTTGGATTTTTCTGTCCTAAAAAATCCATCGACCCTGGCCAGGTTTGAACCCGCGACCCTTGGGACCAGAGGCAAGGAGCATAACCACTAGTCCACCGCGGCCGATAAATTATATCCATATCATTTTATTTGTTTACCCTCTTTTATTTACTTGTAAAATTCCTAATTAAGTGGAGTATAAATCTTGGAGACCTATTTGTTTTTTTAAAAGCATTTCATCTTCCACCACCGACTTGCCAGGCCTAATGTGGCTTCACTGGAGCCCCTTCAGCTCACTCGTTTCAGGTTTCTTGTTAGGCCCACACATCACCCTAACAAGCTCTACCCTATTTTGAGGTAACCACCTCCGATGATGTGGACGTGGGGTCAGAACTAAAAAGAAGGAAAGCATGGGAAGATAAAGATGGTTGGAGGCATATTTGGAATTAACCTTCCAAAAGGATGACACGATAAGAGGATGATGATGAAAAATGTTGGAGAGCATTGCACCTATTTTTATATTATTAGAGTATAGAACCAGTTTCCAGTCATTAAATTTTATAATATCATAAGGTACTAACATGAGATATTACATGAAATACAATCATTCTTATGACATACATTATAATTGAAGGACTTAGGGCAGTAACATGATAAGCCACTTTCTGTTAAGAAATGTCATTTATTACAATGACAATTCAACAAATCAATGGGAATCATTAATAGAGTTTTAAAACCTTCATTAGTGCAAAAATCAACTCGTACTCGTCTTTATCAAATAATGGCTCGACCAGTCCTGTGTTATGGGAGTGAAGTGTGGACTATAAGGACGAGAGATAAAAGCAGACTAACAGCTTGTGAGATGAAATTTATGCGCCGAACAGCTGGCTACACCAAATGGGATCGAAAGAAAAATGTAGAAATCCTTCAAGAACTTAATGTGTCACCAATACTGGACTACATCTCCAAATATCAGCTAAACTGGAAGGAACATGTCTTAAGAATGGCTAGATCCAGGATCCCCAAGGCAATAATGAACTACTGTCCAAATGGAAAACGGTCACTTGGTCGACCTATGAAAAGATGGCACGAAAACTGCTTTCTCAGGCCGTAACAGTTCTTCTAGGACTAATACCTGGCATGATGATGATGATTACAATGACAGCAAATAAATGTATTGAAATATCCATAAAATCATTTGTAAGTGCGCCAGTGATGAGTTAAAACATATAGACACATAATGCATTAATGTTCACCGCTGTGGTCTCGAGGTGGCATGCTGCCTTGTCACGCAGCGGGCCCAGGTTCGATCTCCGGTCGGGGCAGTTTTTGTGGGTGAGGTTTTTATCGGGGTTTTTGCTCACCTGTAAGACAAATGCCAGGAGAACTTTAAGGCCCAAATGGTCCCCGAAATCATATGGCCACCATCATCATCATCCTTATCATTATCGTCATCATCCTTATCATTATCGTCATCATCAACATCATCATTATCATTATCGTCATCATCAACATCATCATTATCATTATCGTCATCATCAACATCATCCTTATCATTATCGTCATCATCATCATCCTTCACCGGTGTGGAAAGCAACGGGAAGCTACCACACCTACAATTCCCTAGTAAAGCTGCAAGCATAGCATGAAAATGCTATAATTGCAGTGAAGGACCTGCCTTTGGGCAGAATTACTATGGATGGATGGAATGCATTAATAACAATACTGCCCAAATAGTATTTATAATTTTATGAAACATTAAAATACTTATATCTCAGAAAAAACAATATGTGGCTTAACATGTTATTACCCTAAGTCCTTCAATTATCAATATTACTATTAAGATTAAAATTATAATATCTGAATGAACAAGCTCCATTAATGTACATACTATTATAGTCATTTCTAAAATAAATCTGTTCAATTGGATTCAAGAATTTTTTAAAATATCCCTGAAATTTTAAAGCCCATTATAATTTAAATGGAAAATTAATGCAAGAACTGGGATTTGAACCCGAGATCTCTAGTTTAATACACTGGTGTAGTGCTTTTGTGTTATCTGGGCTCCCGATTCAAATATTAATTTTTCATATATATTTAATTAATGTTGGGAAGTAAACATTATGAGGTATAATCATTAAAATTCATCGGAGAACATATTGTTTAAACAACTCATCTCATAGGATTCATGCTTCCATGATGATTATTAGAACATCATAAAATTGGAAGAGAAGCTAAACTTTTAAAACAAGTAGAGAAGCCTTTGGAATAGACAGTTTGGGAAAAAATATACATTCACAAAAACAAAAATAGATCAATGAATTTTGATATCCCTAACGAAATTACATTGATTTCGAAGTTCATAAATTCAACCATAGATGGCAGCACTGAAGATGGCGACAATAGAATAGTTGACGGCCGAAGAATTTCATCAGTCGGAGTTATGGCTGACGATGAACATGACTATGTTTGAAATCGCGATATCATGGAAGCATGAATCCTATGAGGTGAGTTGTTTAAACAATATGTTCTCCGATGAATTTTAATTAATTTTTCAGTCTCATTTACAATTCTATATCATCTGAGACAGAGAATTGTCATTCATTTCTTATTCAAGAACACATTTTATGAGAATTTTTATATAATATTATAGTAGTAAAGCTTATAATTAAATGATAACATCAAAATTTAAAGCACATTCGATAGATTGTGAGAAAACATGCATTTTACAAGCAGTATTTTAACACTAGTGAAGTAGGATGCAGGTTACAATTCTTTTGGTCATCACACAATTAACTAGAATTGATATTTTGTATTCTATTACGCATTATTATAAATGTAGGTATTACTTACATGACTAACGGAACAAGACTGTCAATGAACTGTTTCTCCAATAAATGTATAATTGCATTACACTGTCGCACAACATCAAAAAAGTATATCTGTGGATGAGTTTTGTTTTCTGGTATTGGAACACTTTGTAAACCAAGCTCCAAAGCATAATCAAGATGTTCTGCCATCAGAAAATGCAACAGGATTTCAAATACCTGAAGAGCATTTCCAGGCATGTCTGACTGGCGAGATAACTAAAACACAAATTAATTCATCACATAATAAAAAATTCTATTTTACACGCTTTATATTAGCTTGACCTGCAGCTATCTATGTAACGGAATCTTTCAATGCGATTTTCACCCACTTAAAATCATTGGATCAACTTTAAACTTTGTATACATGTAAAGGACCCGTGGCAATACAATAATTTCATTTTTTTTTTCTAAAATCCTGGCCAGAATCATCAGAAAATCAAAAAAAGTGTCTTTGTGTATATATATATATAATGGAATCTTTGAACACGATTTTCACCCACTTAGAAACATTGGATCGACTTGAAACTTTGTATTGCAAAGGACCCATGACAATACAATAATTTCATATTTTGTTTCTAAAATCCTGGCCAGAATCATTAGAAAATCAAAAAAATGAAAACTGGTATAATAGGTTGCGGACTTGTCGACTTTTTAGTCAATCGTTGTAAGAGCTCAGTTGGTAGACCGGTGAACTCTAGTGGTATATAATCCATAGGTCGCTGGTTCAAATCCGGCTGGGAGGATTTTTTTAGAAGAGTATTACTTTTAGCTCATACTACAATAGTATCAAATTTAAAGATATTTACATTTTTATCTTATTCTGTAAAATATTAAAACTAAAAAAAAAATAATAATAGTTTTAAAAAACTAAAACAACACGCTTTATTAGAAAACCGAATTAAAAGATGAAAAATAACTTTAATTTCCAACACGCTTGGAATAAAATTAAAGTGGTCAACAAAAAAAAATCATCCCCAACACATATAGAATATAACTAGAGTTATCAACAAAAAGAAAATAATTTTACTATCAAAAGCATGGGGTGCTTTTAATGATTTTTACATTTTCTTCTTAGAGACTTTACTTTTACCAATATCTGTTTATTATCAAATATATTAATTGATATAGAGCACCACAGGCTTTTGATGGTAAAATTATTTTCTTTTTGTTGATAACTCTAGTTATATTCTATATGTGTTGGGGATGATTTTTTTTGTTGAACAAATTATTTTTAATTTGGTTTTCTAATAAATAAGAACAGTTAAGTCTCGTAGACTGCAATGGGCAGGACATGTTGCTCGTATGGGGAATGAAAGATTTGCATGGAAGCTTCATGTAGGAAAGCCAGAGGGAAGGCGCCCAGTTGGTAGACCAAGAATGAGGTGGGAGAATGACATTAACTATGATTTGAGGAAAGTAGATTATACAGGGAATGATTGGAAAGCATTAGCTCAGGATAGGGATGTATGGAGAACTTATGTCCGTGCGGCCATGAACCTACGGGTTTGATAGTGCCAGTGAGTAAGTAAGTAAGTAATAAAGCGTGTTGTTTTAGTTTTTTAAACTATTATTTATTTTCCTACAAGTGGTAACTCATTAAATTAATAAAATAGTATATTATGATGCGAGATTGGGAAGTGGTTTTTAGAGAATCGAGGAAAATCGCTGGGTTTTTAATTTCTGAGATTCTGTAAAACACTTCATGAACGTGCATTGTACATTATTTTTTGCGCAATGGTGTTTTCAAAATAATAAATAATAGTAAAATAATAACATCTTTGTTGGAAATATTTGTCCTGTGCCGTAGTCGAGTGGTTAAGGCAAGAAGCCTTGGTGCAAGAGCTACGGGATTTGTGCTGGTTTGAGTCCCCATGGAATTTTGGCCAGTATGAGACTGGTGCCCATCCAGCATCATGAGGCATTTGAGTAGCTACAATAAGTAGCGACTCCAGGTTGAGAAGACAGTTATAACGGCTGGGGGACCCAACATGCTGACCACATCTCACCTCTACACTGGTTAGATGAGCATCTACCTCTGTGATTAACACATGTGGATGTGAGGCCAGCAGCTGGCTGGTTAAAAATATGTTCTCCACTCACTATTAATATGTTTTCCTCTTCAAATATAATTTATCTATCATTGAGATATATGAAATGAATAACAAAAACATCATAAATAATTTTATTTAAAAATCATGTCAAATTTGATTAATTTTTAACAAATCATTTATTAACACATGCTTTGTATGTAATGTTCCTGTTCGTAATGAGAGATATCTCCACAAATTAACTTCTTTGACAAGGATATCGATAGAACAATGTACGATTGATATGGTACAGCAAGAAATGCCAAAAAAAAAAACAACTTCAAAAATTACCAGAAAAAGAAAGATGACATTAAGCATGGCCTTGGGATATGGTGAAATCAAATGTTTCTTACCTCTCCTCATTTATATCTTCTAAGTAGATCGCGATTTCGAGACTACAACTGTCTCATCTTCAGCACTTTCCTGGCAACAGATGTTATGTCGATCGGAAGAAACTCTTTTTCTTCCCTCTGTTGGTGGACCGATGAACCTCTGGATCAGGTCAACTCACGGTTTGGGAAAAGATCCACATTCAGAAAAACAAAGGAAAACTTATGAACTTCGAAATTCCCACAAATTTTGACCTGATCCAGACATTCATCAGTCCACCAACAGAATAGAATAGATTTATTTAGCCTGGTGGAGTTAAGGCCATGTGGCCTTCTGTTCCACTCACCAGGACATACATATGTTACATATGAATACAAAAAAAAATTACAATAATAGTCATATTAAACAATTAATTATCTGTCAAATTGAATAATAATGAAAATAATGTCTAATAATACAATGAAATTAAATACATTTAAAATTAAATTAATGATAGAATGAATACAAAAAGGAATAACAGCTCGAATCTACTGTACATAGAAGGAAAAGAAAAAAAAAATACAAAGAAAGTAATAAACTACAATGAATTAATCTATGCTTTTTATACAAGGCATTAAGTAAATATATTAACAAATCTTAAGTCTATTTTATTAAATAATGAAAAAACAGAATTAATTAATGTTTTTATTACCTCACCTCATATCCTTTTTCTTCTATACTGCAGTTTCGGAGCTTATCTCCATCGTCAGTAGCCTCTGGTCGACCGGTGTTATGTCGTTTCTTGGCGGTTTCCTTCTTACTTCTATCGGTGGACCGATCAACCTCTGGATCAGGTCAAATTTTGACCTGATCCAAAGGTTCATCGGTCCACCGATAGAAGTAAGAAGGAAACCGCCAAGAAACGACATAACACCGGTCGACCAGAGGCTACTGACGATGGAGATAAGCTCCGAAACTGCAGTATAGAAGAAAAAGGATATGAGGTGAGGTAATAAAAACATTAATTTAATTCTTAAATTAAACCTCATAGTGTTCTTTCCCTGTGAAAGTTAAATAAATGAAAAAACACATTATTAATTCTTAAAAAGTAATATTAGTGAGTTGTTTCTGTTAGTAATTTTATTTTCAATTTGTTTCTGAAAGATGGTAAAGTTTGGCAGTCTTTGACATAGGGTGGAAGGGAATTCCATGTTGTAGCAAGAGAAACTGTAAAAGATTTCGAATAATAGGTAGTGTGATGAGGAGGGATATAAAGGACACTGTGCTCAAGGGATCGGGTATCTAAGTTATGTGTATCAGAGAGTCTAGTGAAGCGGTGTGATAAATAATAAGGTAATGATGTGTGTAATATGTTATATAGAAGGCATAGGGAATGGATGGTTCTACAATCTCGTAGACGAAGACATGACAATTATTCCAGGGATGGGTAACGTGATCAAATCTACGTATACCACAAATAAAACGTATGCATGAATTATGAACACGTTGAAGTCTTTGGGTAAGAACAGTATTTAGGTCAGTAAAAAGAGTATCACAATAATCAAAATGGGGCATTGCAAGTGTTTCTACTAACATTTTTCTTAGAGCAAACGGTAAACAATTTCTTATACGATTTAATGAGTGTATTATTGAGAAGATAGTTTTGTAAATATTATTTATTTGTTTATTCCAAATTAAATGTTTATCCATAAACACTCCTAGATTTTTTACTGTCTCACTATAAGGGATCTGAACCCCATTAAGTGACACATGTAATACTGCATTTGTGTTAATTGAGGATAATAGTCTCCGAGGGAAGAATAAGAGTTTCTTCCGATCGACATATCAGTCGCCAGGAAAGTGCTGAGGATGAGACAGTTGTAGTCTCGAAATCGCGATCTACTTAGAAAATATAAATGAGGAGAGTTAAGAAACATTTAATTTCACCATAAATTAAACCTCATAGTGATTAATTCCTATAAAAGTTAAAAATGGCCTTGGGAACTCTATCTGAACTCATTCGTTGCAAATGATTCATCCAACAAATAAAATAAAACTTAATAGTCTGTTAAATTAAATTATGTAGGTAGGAAATAACACTATGAGGTTTACTTTAATTAAATTTGAGTTGTTTTTTGACTCACCTCATATTTCTTGACTTCTATGCAGACTCAGGTTTCGTCACTGAATTTGAGACATTATCGATGCATCACCACGATCAAAACTGCCGTCTTGCGGTTGTCTCTCTTGCAAATTGATTTCTGCACTTTCTGTTGGATGACCAATAAACTTCCAAATCAATCACCTCTCATTTTACCGGGTATTTCAAAATTCATAGTTTTCTTTTTATTCTTGCATTTGTAAATTTTCTCCCAAATTGTGAGTTCCTTTGATTTTTCTAACTGTTTAAGTAATTTTGCCTTGGTTTCAATTCTGTGTTTTTCTGACCAAGCCTGTGCAGCTATAGCAGATTTTTTTATTTCTCCATTTTTAACATTTCTAAGGCGTTCTTTTAGTTTTGTATTTAAATTATGTTTTGTTTTCCTTATGTATATCTTTTTACAATCTTTACAATAAATTTGATAAATTCGTTGCCATCTTCAATCTTTTATTTATTATTTTTTTGTTTTGATTAATTTATTCAAACTGTAATCATTTTTTTGGTGCTAATTTAATGTTAAATTTGTTGAATTTTTTTTTTAAACTTATTAAATACTAAAGGGTGGTATGTAAATTTCTTGAATTTTTTACCAATTTCTTTATCTGTCTGAAGAGTACTTTCATTTATCACTTTTTGTTTCTTGAATTTATTTATTTTCTTGTGAATCATCTTTTCTTGAAATCCATTATCTTTTGCAATTTTTATAATGTGTTTTATTCTCTTTCTTCAAATTTTCTTTGCTCATGGGAACATTCACAAATCTATGTGTTAAACTATTAAATACTGCTTGTTTATGTGCAATATGGTTAAATCCTGTTGCTTTAATATAATTATCAATGTGAGTTTTTTTTTCTGTAGATTTCAAATACTATTTTCCTTTTTTTTTTCCCTCATTCCTGATCAATTTAAGGTCTAAAAATGGTATTTCTAGGTTATTTTCCACTTCCATAGTAAATTTAATTGTTTTATTATGAATATTTAAAAGTTTAACGGCATCTTCTAATTGTTTTTGTTTTACTATTGCTGTGATATCGTCTACATATCTACTCCAAAATTAAAAAATCAAAGGGTATGACTTTCAAAGTTACCCATAAACATATTCGCTAAAATTGGTGATAATGGATTTCCCCTAGAGGTCCTGGGTTCAAACATTAATATTCCTTTCTTAAATTAGATTTATATGAGTGTTAAAAAATGTTCAAGAAATAACAATGGGACATGTTGTCCAGCTTTTGTAGAAGAGACCAGCCTTTCTGCTAAATATTGGAGTGCAAGAGAGCGAATGATTTCATTATCAAGTGCTCGACATTAGATACCAACCAACAATGGGACATGAAAGGACCTAATGCATTAACAGTCCTAGCAATGAAGACTATTTTCCTACCATAACGAATTTTAACGTAAAGATAATAACAAAGTTTGAAGAGCAGAATAATTATCGTATAAATACAGCAACTCCCAACATTTGTATTATAGCCTAACTATGATGGTTGTCCAGCAGCTCGTTTTGTTTCCCCGCAGCTGTTATATGTAATTAAATACAAAGATTCCAACTAGCGCAGACTACCGCCACAATACTAATTCCGCATGTTAATTATTATCAAGCATTGTCACGGCAACCGCTTTTGCATAACGGACAACCATCAGAGTGAGGCGATAATAGCAGGTAAGTTACAATATTTTACTTATTACATGTTATATAATTTTGTAACCTTTCAAAGAGATTAACTAAAAAAATAAATAATAGTTTTAAAAAACTAAAAGAACACACTTTATTAGAAAACTAAAAAATGAAAAATAATTTTTATTTCCAATACGCTTGGGATAAAATAAAGTGGTCAACAAAAAAATCATCTCCAACGCATATAGAATAAAATTAGAGTTATCAACAAAAAGAAAATAATTTTACCATCAAAAGCGTGGGGTGATTTTTACATTTTCTTCTTAGAGAGCTTACTTTTACCAATATCTGTTTATTATCAAATATATTAATTGATATAGAGCACCCCACGCTTTTGATGGTAAAATTATTTTCTTTTTGTTGATAACTCTAATTTTATTCTATATGTGTTGGAGATTATGTTTTTGTTAACCACTTTATTTTATCCCAAGCGTATTGGAAATTAAAATTATTTTTCATTTTTTTAGTTTTCTAATAAAGCGTGTTCTTTTAGTTTTTTAAAACTATTATTTATTTTTTAGTTTTAATATTTTACAGAATAAGATAAAAATGTAAATATCTTTAAATTCGATACTATTGTAATATGAGCTAAAAGTAATACTCTTCTATAAAAAAACCCTCCCAGCCGGATTTGAACTAGCGACATATGGATTACTGAAATTATATACCACTAAGAGTTCACAGCTCTACCAACTGAGCTCTTACAACGATTGACTAAAAACTCGACAAGTCCGCAACCTATTGTACCAGTTTTCATTTTTTTTTTCGGATGATTCTGGCCAGGATTTTAGAAACAAAATATGAAATTATTGTATTGTCACGGGTCCTCTACACGTATACAAAGTTTCAAGTTGATCCAATGTTTCTAAGTGGGTGAAAATCGCGTTGAAAGATTCCGTTACATTGATACAAAAACACGTTTTTTTGATTTACTGATGATTATGGCCAGGATTTTAGAAAATAAATATGAAATTATTGTATTGTCACGGGTCCTCTACAAGTATACAAAGTTTCAAGTCGATCCAATGTTTCTAAGTTGGTGAAAATCGCGTTGAAAAATTCCGTTACATAGATACAAAAACACTTTTTTTTGATTTTCTGATGATTATGGCCAGGATTTTAGAAAATAAATATGAAATTATTGTATTGTCACGGGTCTTCTACAAGTATACAAAGTTTCAAGTCAATCCAATGTTTCTAAGTGGGTGAAAATCGCGTTGAAAGATTCCATTACATTGATACAAAAACACTTTTTTTGATTTTCTGATGATTATGGCCAGGATTTTAGAAAATAATTTTTTTTTTTTTCAAATGCCCCAGGTTTGTCTTTCGACATTCCTGGTTTCTCTCCTGGCATGGCGTAGTTGTAACCCACTTCTGAGGTTGGGGCACCTGGAAGGCGGGGTTACGTTGCCCCGATGATATGATGGGTGATGAAATGATAATGGTGCGCCAGGAGATGAATATGAATGATGATGATTGCGATGGCCATATGATTTCGGGGACCGTTTGGGCCTTAAAGTTTTCCTGACATTTGTCTTACAGGTGAGGAAAAACCCCGATAAAAACCTCACCCAGAAAAACTGTCCCGACCGGGGATCGAACCTGGGCCCGCTTTGTGACAAGGCAGCACGCTACCCCGAGACCACAGTGGTGGACAGAAAATAAATATGAAATTATTGTATTGTCACGGGTCCTCTACAAGTATACAAAGTTTCAAGTCGATCCCATGATTTTAAGTGGGTGAAAATCGCATTGAAAAATTCTGTTACATAGATAGATAGATACAGGTCAAGCTAATATAAAGCGTGTAAAAAAAGAACCTTTGGCATAACAGGCTGCTGGCCTCACATCCACATGTCTTGACCATACAGTCAGTATAGAGGTGACATGTAGTTAGCATGTCGAGTCTGCCAGTTTTATAGCTGGTTTCCTCAACTTGGAATTGCTAGCTTATTGTAGCTACCTAAATTGCTCACAATGCTAGGAAAGCACTGATTCCATACTAACCAAAATTTCATGAAAATAATTTTTTCCGCCATGGGAACTTGATCCAGTTCAAGTCTTGAAGCTCTGCACCAAAATATGATGCCTAAAAACCACACATACCTAGTTTTTATTTTTCTAACAAGAATCTTACATAATTTGTGAACCACGAGGGTGAATCAAATATAAACCCGAATTATTATTTACAATTTTATTGATTTAACAAAAAAATACAAAACCACCACCTCATTTTTCTACATAGTCTCCTGCATTTCCAACACACTTTTGCCATCGAGTTGGCAACTTTTTGATGCCGTCCTTGAAGAATGAGGGATGACGTGTAGTCAGCCAGTTGCACACGAACTCCTCTACGCTGCATTGCCACCAAACCGCCTTCCTCTCAGGTCTTCTTTCAGAGGCCCAAACAGATGGTAGTCACAGGGTGACAAATCTGGACTGTAAGGAGGATGTTCTAGAGGTGTTCACTGCATTTTCATCAGTTTTTCGTCAAATTTTTTTGTTCCTGGCTGAGGAGCCGAGGAATCCACCTGGCAGATAATTTTCAGAATTTGAGTTCATCATTGATGATGGCTTGAACACTTCCGAAGCTTATTCCAATGTGTGAAGCAATTTCAGAAATTGTTACGCACCGATCCTCCTCAATAAGGTCCCGTACAGCATGAATGTTGTCTGCAGTGATGCTTGTTCGATGCCGTCTTTGGTGGGGCTCATTTTCCACTGAATCCCGGCCCGGTATATTTTTTTTTGCACCAATCATACACCTGTGTCTTCAAAAGGGTTGCTTCTCCAATCTGCGCATGGAGCCTCCTCAAAATTTCAGAAGGTTTAGTGCCTTCTTTCGCCAAAAAATTAATAATAATGCATTGCGCAACAGATGTGTGTACCTCTTGCTCGTTCATGGCGTACTGAAGCAAGCGGCCGCTCTTCGGAGTGCGACACATCAAGATCCCTACTCCAGACACCCCCACCAACTTCCCCTCCAAACTGCAACCTTTGCAGTTTGCTACCAGAGCCTACATATATAAATTCCGGTTTATATTTGATCCACCCTCGTAAGTAATCATCAATCAAAATTGTAAGCTATGAGACACCTTGACTTTTCCTGAGAAAATGCAATGACATCATTCTACATACCATTTCACATCTCCTGAAAGCCAATTTACTCTCCTGAAGTAAAGCTATTGCTACTTCTTCTGATAAAAATGTTTCACCGCCATAATTTTCTATTTGTGCAATATTGAAATTAGCTCGAGTGCCGATTACAGCCTGCAGATCTCTTCTTAAATCATGAAAACTGTAAAAGAAGTTTATATATATATATTTTTTTCTGTGTATATATCCCATACATATTTGAGTTCGTATTTTTTTAACATTCTTACCTCATATGTTTATTTTGTTGGACGATCATACCAAAGCTATTGCTCCATCTTCAGCTTGTTCACAAACTGGTTTTTTCTTTTCTTCAAGTTGTCGGCCTTGGATCTGTGTTCCAAAGAACTTGGTAATGAGGCTCCTTTCTCCGGGAATTTCAAAGTTCATAATTTTCTCCTTGTTCTTCTGTACATTGATTTTTTCCCCATATTGTGAGTTTATTGGTATTTTCTAACTGTTTTAATAATTTTGTATTTATATCTATTTTGTGTTTCTCTGTCCAAACATGAGCTGCTACTGCAGATTTTTCCACTTCTCCCTTTTTTACATTTCTTATGTGTTCTTTAGTTCTAATGTTATTAAAACGGGTAGAAAATACCAATGAACTCACAATATGGGAAAAAATCTATATACCGAAGGAGAAAATTATGAACTTTGAAATTCCCAAGGAAAGGAGTCAAGTTCTTTGGAACACAGATCCAGGGCCGACAACTTGAAGAAAAGAAAAAGACAGTTTTTGACAAGCTGAAGATGGAGCAATAGCTTTGAAACGATCGTTCAACAAAATAAACATATGAGGTAAGAATGTTAAAAAATACAAACTCAAATATTAAATTAAACCTCATAATGTAACTTCCTAATGATTTTAAAATTTTATAGCATTCTCTATTCGTCTGTCTGTTCATCTCTCTTGGGTCCAAAAATATTTCTAAGAACTTTATTCTCAAATACCCTTAATCTTTTTCTCCTCCCTTAAAGTAAGAGTCCATATTTTGCATCCATATAACTGGAAGAATTACAGTTTTACATATTTTCAGTTTAATGTTTTTTGAGAGGAGTTGGGAAGATGAGTCTCTGTAATGCATTACACCAAACTGTTTCAAACTCGCAAACCCAGGGTTTCGTCAGATCATTTGTGACATTCTCAATGCTGTGTCACGTTCACAACTGACGTCCGACTGCCTTCTATCCTGCAAACTGACCTCCGTGCCATCTGATGGCTGACCGACGCAAATCAGTCCTCTCTCCTTATAACCGGGTATTTCAAAATTCATAGTTATATTTTCATTCTTGCATATGTAAATCTTTTGCCAAATTTGCGAGGAGTTATGAAGTATGAGGTGAGTGAAATAAAAAATAAACAATATTAAAAAACCTATCTACATAACTTAAAAAAGAACTACATTAAATATCTCCATGTTATTCATAGTTAAATATGGAAAATAACATTATGACATTCTTAATTCAATGAATGAATGAGTCATTTCATATCTTACCTCACAGTTTGTTTTTTTTTAAATAGAAGAAGAGATTTAGATCCATAAATTTTTTAATTCCTGATGAACAGGACCTGATCTCAAAGTTCATTAAATCAACACCAGATGACAATGTTATAAATGAAGTTTTCAATGAAAATCTGGTAGTCATAATAACGGTTGAAAATGAGAGGGATGTCCTCTTGAAAACTGCAGTTCCCATTTATTTAACTTTCAAAGGGAAAGAACACTATGAGGTTTAATTTAAGAATTAATTTGTTTTTTTTTATTACCTCACCTCATATCCTTTCTCTTTTAGACTGCAGTTTCAGAGCTTATCTCCATCGTCAGTAGCCTCTGGTCGACCGATGTCCTCTCCACTGATAGAAGTAAGAAAACCACCAAGCAATGACATAACACCGGTCGACCAGAGACTACTGACGATGGAGATAAGCTCTGAAACTGCAGTCTAAAAGAAAAAGGATATGAGGTGAGGTAATACTTATTTACTCACTGGCACTATCGAACCCGTAGGTTCATGGCCACACAGACATAAGCTCTCCATACATCCCTATCCTGAGATAATGCTTTCCAATCATTCCCTGTATAATCTACTTCCCTCAAATCATAGTTAATGTTATTCTCCCACCTCATTTTTGGTCTACCAACTGGGCGTTTTCCCTCTGGCTTTCCTACAAGAAGCTTCCATGCAAGTCTCCCATTCCCCATACGTGCAACATGTACTGCCCATCGCAGTCTGTAAGACTTAACTGTTCTTATTATATCTGGCTTCCTATAAAGACCATGTAGTTCATTGTTATGTAGTCTTCTCCATTCACCCGTCTGTTCATCTCTCTTTGGTCCAAAAATTTTCCTAAGTACTTTATTCTCAAATACTTGCAATCTCCTTTCCTCCCTTAAAGTAAGAGTCCATGTTTTGCACTCATATAATATAACTGGTAGAATAACAGTTTTATATATTTTCAGTTTAACGTTTTTTGAAAGGAGTTGGGACATCAAGAGTCTCTGCAATGCATAATAGCACGCATTTCCAGAATTGAGCCTATGTTTATTCTTTGTGCATCTCAACCTATTTGTGATTATTGTTCCTAGATATTTGAATTCAGCCACTTCCTCAAAATTTCCCTCATTTGTCATTAGCTGTCCATTTCCATAATATAATGTATTTCTACGTGTGACCACATATTTAGTTTTATTGATATTTACTTCCAGTCCTAATTTCTTAGTGTTCCGTGAGGTAATAAAAACATTAATTTAATTCTTCTGTAGTTCCCATGTTTAAATAACATAAACTATGAGGTAAGATAAGAAGTGAACCATTCATTCATTCTCCACGTTATGTTTATGATTTGATAAAAGTTCAGTAAATTCTAACAATGCTGTAATACAATTTACTCTCATAATCTATAGTGGTATACAAGAGAAAATGTACAAAAAATGTAATATATGTATCCACAATATCAGTTAATAATATGGAAAATGAAAAAGATAAGGTTGCTATCCATGTGCTCTACCAAATTTTACACACAATAAAATTCTATATAACCATTTATAAACAAGTTTATCAGTTTAGAAACGAAAGAACAAAGACAAATTCCTATTCCTTTATCACCTAGGACAACTCAAGCCATCATGACTAGAAGTCATGTTTCTACAAGATCGTGACAAGCACCTATAAGATCTCCAAGGATTAAACAGAATGCGAATGACTTTGAAAAGAGGACAAAAATCTTTATCTTCATTATATAAGACACATGTCATTTTAAGACAATTTTTTATGGTAAAAAAGTGTGTCTTATATACGGTATTACAAGACTGAAAAATATATTTACATATTTAAAAAATATTACCATATTAAATAAGTTTATAACAGAATGAAGGAATGCTTGCATTAGCAGCCTCAACCCAGTCTATCCTTACATAATATTGTACTATTAAACATTTGATATTTTACAGGAATAAAATAAAAACTCTTCTTCTTCTTAAACTTAATTTGTAGGATTTTCATCCTATTTATTTCCAAAATCACTCCTCGGAGGAAGACGTACTGGATGTACATTCACTGTCTATCCAACTCTTGGCTGGTCTTCCTCTTGTTCTTCTCCCGTCCATTGGTCTATCTTCTTCAGCTCTTTTTGCAAGCCGGTTTTCTTCCATTCTTTCTATATGACCCTTCCAATATTTTCGTCTATCTATAATAAATCCTCGTAAAAAAAAAACCTTGGTTCAGCTTGCCCAGCTGATAGTACCTTGTGAGGGCCCATTGCCAGGGTTACGGTGAAGACCTCAACGACAGATACAGCGGAGAAGGAGTCCTTTGGTACGGTGTACCTGACGGAAGAGGCAACTCTACATCTACTGCCTTGTAGATTGACAAACGGGCGGATGGGGTTCGTTAGTCTTGCAAGACAACCCATCTAGGAGAGAACTCCGAAATAAAACGGGGCAGGCTAAGCTCTGGAGCTGGGTGAAGGCGATCAGCCTAGAGAGGAAACCCGCCATGAAAACGGGCTAGCAACCCACTTCAAGGTGTATCTTATACATTGCTCACAGTCCCAAGGATCAAGCCTCGGATCAAAGACGGAAACAAAATATGACAAATGCTAGGAAAAGGTCTACGATTTGGAAAAAGAAAAACATATTAAGAATTGCTACTTGGAATGTTATGTCTTGGTTTAAAAGGAAAGAAGAAATAAATCGGATCCCCAAAGCTGTTTATAATTATATACCAAGAGGACGAAGATCACTGGGCCGTCCTATGAAACGCTGGAGGGAAAATTTTCTATAGGATCGTAACAGGCCTTGGCCTAATACTTGGAAGGAAGAAGAAGAAGAAATAATACAAGAAATAAAACAAAAAATAAAAACATTAACTTTTAATTATTCATTATTTTTTAAAATTTACTTCCCACTGTAATTTTGATTAAATTCATTATTTAATTACATTAACATAAATTTCAATAAAGCAGTCCATAGAAAAAAGTAATGCAAGTTTATATAAAAATTATCTTCCAGTTTATGGGTCTTTGTTAACATGACAAATAAATATTATTTTTAAATAGAATCAGTATTGTTTCTTATGAACTTCGTTAACATGACAAATTATTATTAAAATATTATTGCTTTCACTTAAATTAAGAACTTACCCTCCAGTTTGTAATTGTTTTTTCTGATGATTCTTAGAGTCATAATATTTTTGCAATACAGCTGCATTCTTTTCCTTCAAACATTTAGTTTCCACACTAGAATATTAAACAAAATATTACAATATTATATTAAAATATAACACAGTATTGAATGATTTATAAATTGAGTTGAATAAATATCTCACCTCATAAAGTTCTGCATTTTCACGGTACCGGTTTCAAAGGCTTTTGCCTCCATTGTCAGCCAAACTTCCACAGTCAAAATTCTGCCGTTACCATCATCTTCCAGGCTGCTATCTGGTGTCGATTTATGAACTTGGAAAATAAATTTTGCTTGCTGGGAACTTTAAAATCCATGGTTCTATATTTGTTTATCTGAATGTATATCTTTTCCGAAACTATTAATTCCAAAGGCTTCTCTAAGGGTCGCATGCAAATACATTAGTCTCTACTCAAATTACTTCCAATCACTGGTGAGGAGCTGACTCACCGCGAGCAAGTGCAAGATCAAACTAGCTATCCACTAACTGGTCATGCATGAATTTCGTCAGTCGGAGTTATGGCTGAGGATAAACATGACTGTGTTTGAAACCGCGGTATCATGGAAGCATGAATCCTATGAGGTGAGTTGTTTAAACAAAATGTTCTCCGATGAATTTTAATAATTATACCTCATAATGTTTACTTCCCAACATTAATTTAATATAAAATTTATATTACCTGATGTAAGAATCCAAATATTTTTGGAAGATATTCATAGTAAGTTTGCTCAAGTAAGTATTGTCATTTCCCATTTGGAAATGTAACAAATCATTTGACAGTTTCACTGTTCTGAAACAGAAATTGAAATTTTAAAATACATGTCTTGAAAAATTCTAGTAACAATTAATGATTTTTAGATTTTCTATCTGTCGTTTGATATAGGTTAGAAGAAACACAAAAACAACTTAACAGATGCATGCATTAAAATCAAATGCAGATCATTTATAGGCAACTGTTTTTCAATTGTTTATTTTTTATTATTTCACTCACCTCATACTTCATAATTCATAGCAGACCCTGGGTTTCTTCACATCTTTTGTGACATTCTCAATGCTGTGTCACGTTCACAACTGAAGTCCAACGGCTTTCTATCCTGCAGACTGACCTCTGCGCCATCTGGTGGCCGACCGAAGAATTTCCAAATCAGTCCTCTCTCCTTATAACCGGGTATTTCAAAATTCATAGTTGTATTTTCATTCTTGCATATGTAAATTTTTTCCCAAATTGTGAGTTCCTTTGGTTTTTCCAATTGTTTAAGTAATTTTGTTTTGGTTTCTATTCTATGTTTTTCTGACCAGGCATGTGCAGCTATTGCAGATTTTTCGGTTTCTCCATTTTTAACATTTCTGAGGTGTTCTTTTAATCTTGTATTTAGATTCCTTTTTGTTTTTCCTATGTATATCTTTTCACAATCTGCAATAGCTGCACATGCCTGGTCAGAAAAACATAGAATAGAAACCAAAACAAAATTACTTAAACAACTGGGAAAAAACCGAAGGAACTCACAATTTGGGAAAAAATTTACATATGCAAGAATGAAAATACAACTATGAATTTTGAAATACCCGGTTATAAGGAGAGAGGACTGATTTGGAAATTCTTCGGTCGGCCACCAGATGGCGCAGAGGTCAGTCTGCAGGATAGAAAGCCGTTGGACTTCAGTTGTGAACGTGACACAGCATTGAGAATGTCACAAAAGATGTGAAGAAACCCAGGGTCTGCTATGAATTATGAAGTATGAGGTGAGTGAAATAATAAAAAATAAACAATATTAAAAAACCTCATAGTGTTATTTCCTATCTACATAACTTAACTGTTTTTCAAATTGTATTACGTTGATAGAAACATACTAATAAGAGACAAGTTAAAAGAAAAGGGAATTAAAAATGACAAAGAAAGAAATTAGTATTCAAAGTTAAAATTGGGAAACCATTATGAGGTTCTTAATTAATAAATTAATGAGTCATTTTAACATCTTAGTCATAATGGCGGTTGAAAATGAATGACAAGATCATTTGAAAACTATAGTTACCGTGTTTGAAAAACATGAAATATGAGGTAAGATGTTAAAATGACTCATTAATTTATTAAAGAAATTAGTAGTCTGGGCATACTATGACCTCATCAGCAGAATGATTACAGAAAAGATACTAAAACAAAACTAAAAGAGAAGATGTCAAGGGGAAGACCCAGCACTTGGGAAGATAATGAAGGTAGAGGACAAACATGGACACAGGTGCATATAAATAACTAAAACATAGGAGAGCAGAGATAGCTGGAGATCTCTTGATAATAATCAATCCAAACAATTGGAAATTACTTAACGAAGAAGAAGCATCATATTTCTCCCAGAGAAGCATTGTGATGTACCAAGGCCATGTCCAAAAAAAATCTGCTGTTTTTAACTGCAAGGCATAGAAATCGAAGCCAGAATCCAGCAATGTCAACCCACTGTAAGCAGAGTGAAGTGGGGCATGTAGTGAGGATTATCCAATCTACAAATTGAGATGCTGTATTACTTCCCTGTATATGTATTCGAGACAGAATAACGGTCATGAAATTACTGAAGATGGAACTGAAATGTAAACTTCCGAAACTAGTTTAAAAAAGGAAGAAGAATATGAGGTGAGAGATAAAATATTTTACCTAAATCAGTATACCTCATAGTGTGGATTTCTAAGAAAGTAAGTTACTTCCCTATAATTAATAGTGAGCGGAGAACATATCTTTAACAACTCACCTCATATAATTTCAAATTTCTTTGATACTGGTGGTTTCAGACAATATCTTGTCCCTTTTCAGTCATGGCTTCCACTGATGAAATTCACTGATGAGATCAACAACCAGAGAATTTCATCAGTGGAAGCCATGACTGAAGAGGGACAAGATATTGTCTGAAACCGCCGGTATCAAAGAAATTTGAAATTATATGAGGTGAGTCGTTAAAGATATGCTCTCCACTCACTATTAATAATATAACCTCATAATGTTTACTTCCCAATATTAATTTAAATATACTTCCCTTTAGTTTAAATGAGAGATTTGGAGCTGGATTTTTTACCATGCAGTTAAAAATGGCAGATAATTTTTTGGTCACGGTCATTGTACATCACAATGCTTCTCTGGAAGAAATTTCAAGGTATGTTTTGAAATGCAATGGTTGTAACTTCTGTAATCAGTATTGATTCATAACATTATGATAACCAATAGTAATAAGATTTTCTAATTAGCTTGATTCCCAGTTTATTAAAATAACATAGTAATTAATTAATAATTTGTATCACTAAACTATTATAGCCATTAAGATAGCTGAAGATAACAGGGAGTCCTCTTGAAAGCTGTAGTTCCCGTGTTTAAAAAAACATGAAGTATGAGGTAAGATAAGAAGTGATTCATTCATTAATTCATACAATATGAAAAACCCTATAGAATAAAAAACACAGATGTTCAACTTTATACAGTGCAATCTACTAGTTGAGTTATTGGGAAACAGGCTGAATTTCAAATATTTATTTAACTTTCACAGGGAAAGAACACTATGAGGTTTAATTTAAGAATTAAATTAATGTTTTTATTACCTCACCTCATATCCTTTTTCTTCTATACTGCAGTTTCGGAGCTTATCTCCATCTTCAGTAGCCTCTGGTCAACCGGTGTTATGTCGTTTCTTGGCAGTTTGCTTCAAGAGACACCAAGAAACAACATAACACCGGTCGACCAGAGGCTACTGAAGATGGAGATAAGCTCCGAAACTGCAGTATAGAAGAAAAAGGATATGAGGTGAGGTAATAAAAACATTAATTTAATTCTTCAATTTCAAATATTTCTATTACGGTTCAATTAATGTAACTTGATCTCTAAGGAGCAAGATTTTTCATTTAGTGCCTGGCTTGTTTGTTATATTTTGTAATTTCCTAACCTATTAATTGCATTTGATAATAGAAACTGAACTGCTATTTCCACAAACTCTTATATAACTTGATATAGTTAAAGTTAGATTGGTAATACCCAAATGTATGAAATCTTTCATTAAACTAACTGAAAGTTCTAATTTCCTTACCTCACCATTTTGTAATCATTGGTTTCTTGAGTTTACTGATAACATAAAAAAGCTCATATATTAGGTCAATATCAATATAAAGATAAACTCATATAAAGCAATGCTTTTATGTGAACTTGGCAAATTTCATGGGTTAATAATGTTAAATAGCATTAATCACCTTAAACTTTCTAATGGACCTAGAGCTGGTGGCTGTATGTAGAAATATTTGTATTAAAAAATCTAAACAAAAATGTTGTCCTACAATGGATTCCAGCACATTGTGGCGTGGAAGGTAATGAGAAGCTGATATGCTTGCACTCATCCAACAAAGTAAGCTCAATTACATATAATATTTAATTTTAGGAAGTTATATGTTGAGGTTATTTAAATTATATTATTTTTAGTCTGAACATCTTACTTCAATATTAATGTTGATTTGTTCTTGAACATGTTTCAAAACAATTCTGTTTTATCGTCAGCTTTCCCAGACTGCTTTTATTTGTTGCATTATGTTGCACAACCTGGAAATTCACATATCACCCTTGGGTACATAATAAATTTCAAAAGATATTTGAGAAGTTTAATATTAAATTAGTACCAAAATTATATTATTTTTGGTCAGACCAAAAATAATATAATTAAAATAACCTCAAAATATAACTTCCTAAAATTAAATATTAGTACCAAAAAATAACTACAGTTTGAATAAACTAATAAAAAACCAACAAAAATGAAAAAACTGATAAAAATAAAAAGTCAGGAATATATCAAATTGAAGTGAAAAGATATATATATAGGAAAACAAAAAGAAACCTAAAAATTAGAACCAAAGAACACATAAGAAATATTAAAAATGGAGAAATAGAAAAATCTGCAGTTGCTGCTCATGTTTGGTCTGAGAAACACAATATAAATTCCAACACTAAATTATTAAAACAGTTAGAAAATACAAAAGAGTTGACTATTTGGGAAAAAATTTATATTCAGAAGAACAGAAACAGAGTTATGAATTTTGATATACCGATGGAGCGTGACCTTGTTTGGAGGTTCTTTGGCCAACCACAGGATGGAGCTGACATCGACATCCAGGTTGTGCAACATAATGCAACATAAATAAAACCAGTCTGGGAAAGCAGACGATAAAACAGAATTGTTTTGAAACATGTTCAAGAACAAATCAACATTAATATTGAGGTAAGATGTCCAGACTAAAAATAATATAATCAATTACATATCTTACAAAATCAGTACAACTCTACATGTTTTGTATGCAAGACAGTAATTTTGGAAATTTGACGGATTTAAATTTTATTAGAAGTTATTAAATTGATGAGACTCATGAAAAAATATGGATTTTCAAAATCTACTTTCAGTGGGTTACATTTCTTAAGAAGAGAAAATAAATCAAGAAAAGTATGGTGAGTATTCAATATGTCTAGTACTGTACAACATAATCCACTGAGACAATACAAACTCTTATGGCCCACATATACTGTTATATCTAGGTTTGGCTGTATTCCCATTAATTATTATGAGATCTTTATGAAGGAGAGTTGAAAATCATAATGTTGTGTTAAAATATAAAATCTTAAACTTACCTTGAATATAGATCATACAAGTTTTTTTAGATACCTATCTGTGTCACTTCTATCTGACAAACTGGCAACAATATATTTCTGAAATCAAATATATTAAATTATTTCTGAAACAATTTATGAATCTACAAATGCTGAATATCTTCTCATATGTAGCAAGCAAGCTATATAACATAAAAAAAATGATGATACTGCCAAATTGTACTGTGATGCAAGATTCTTATTGATCTAGAAGCACTCAAAAAGAAGGTGATTGCATGAAGAAGAAAGAGAAGACATATTTGAAGAGTTCGTTTTTGTTTATCAGATAAACGATAAACATTCTCGAGGAGATGGAAATTTTGAAAGCAGTTCACAACAACGACCATCTGATAAACGAAAACGAACCCCGTACATGTAACGCCCTCTACCAGATCTTCAGTGAAACACCAGTTTTGAATCCTGCCGATGATGGGACTAGACCCGAAAGCGCTACAGTTAAATAACTAATAAAGTTGAGGAGACGGACCTTTCAGGTGAATATTCCATCATTTTATACTTTAATTTTGAACAATACCTCAACGGAACATATCATGAATCTTATAAAAGTTGTTGTTTATTTACATACACTTTAACAAAAGACATGTTGTAAATTTTCTGTAAATTATTCCTACTACTTTCTCTAGTTTCTTAACTTTGGTTTGGCAATCTCTCTTGCTAGAGACACCTGGCATCAAAATCAGAGTACCTCTTACACAAAATTATTAAAAGAGTTAGAAAACAAAAATTTACTCACCATATGGGAAAAAATCTACATACAGAAGACCAAGGAAAGAATTATGAATTTTGAAATTCCCGGAGAAAGGAATCTCATTAGTAAATTTATTGGACCAGAGGCAGAGAGAGCAGAAATCAAGAATCAGGGCCAACAACATGAGAAAATTCAGTCTGTAATCGCTGACGATGGGGCTAAGAAGCCCTGAAACATATATTTGACAAAAACAACTATAAGAGGTAAGAATGAATAGACAAAATGTTTTAATTACTTCTTACAGTTTCAGGAATTCAGTGTGATAAAGAATTTTAACTTCAGTGAGAGATGCTGTTTATATTACCAAATACAATTGCACCTCGACAATTAAATCCAGTGGAAACACCATATTGTATTTCTGGGTTGGATAAATTTCATATCATATAGTCTTTGATCTAACTATGGTGATGCAATATGAATATTATGTTATTTAAATTTGAAGAGAAAAATTTTCGCCTAGACCGGGACTCGAACCCGGGACCCTTGGCTTTCCGGGCCAAGTGCTCTACCAACTGAGCTACCGAGGCGAGTTACGATCTAGACGCAAATTTTTCTCTTATATACGTTGTAATTCCCTATCGCCAAATGCTTTTGAAACCATTGTTTCTATCTTTGCAAATGGCGGCTTCTTAGTTAAGAAGACATTTATTGGAAATTTAACATTACTTTAAAAGCCAGTAAGGCCTCTAATGATGTTTTTATTATTAATTTAACATTTCTCAATGAAAGATAAATTAAATTTGAAGAGAAAAATTTTCGCCTAGACCGGGACTCGAACCCGGGACCCTTGGCTTTCCGGGCCAAGTGCTCTACCAACTGAGCTACCGAGGCGAGTTACGATCTAGACGCAAATTTTTCTCTTATATACGTTGTAATTCCCTATCGCCAAATGCTTTTGAAACCATTGTTTCTATCTTTGCAAATGGCGGCTTCTTAGTTAAGAAGACATTTATTGGAAATTTAACATTACTTTAAAAGCCAGTAAGGCCTCTAATGATGTTTTTATTATTAATTTAACATTTCTCAATGAAAGATAAATTAAATTTGAAGAGAAAAATTTTCGCCTAGACCGGGAATTACAACGTATATAAGAGAAAAATTTGCGTCTAGATCGTAACTCGCCTCGGTAGCTCAGTTGGTAGAGCACTTGGCCCGGAAAGCCAAGGGTCCCGGGTTCGAGTCCCGTCTAGGCGAAAATTTTTCTCTTCAAATTTAATTTATCTTTCATTGAGAAATGTTAAATTAATAATAAAAACATCATTAGAGGCCTTACTGGCTTTTAAAGTAATGTTAAATTTCCAATAAATGTCTTCTTAACTAAGAAGCCGCCATTTGCAAAGATAGAAACAATGGTTTCAAAAGCATTTGGCGATAGGGAATTACAACGTATATAAGAGAAAAATTTGCGTCTAGATCGTAACTCGCCTCGGTAGCTCAGTTGGTAGAGCACTTGGCCCGGAAAGCCAAGGGTCCCGGGTTCGAGTCCCGGTCTAGGCGAAAATTTTTCTCTTCAAATTTAATTTATCTTTCATTGAGAAATGTTAAATTAATAATAAAAACATCATTATGTTATTTTTTACTTATTTTCACATGAATATAACAAATGATAATTCTATGATGTGCAGTATAATGGCTTTAGGTCAAAAAACCAAACTTTTCAGGACAATTATGGGAAATAACATTATCAGTTAAGTTATGTAGGTATGAAATAACATAGAATAGAAACCAAAACAAAATTACTTAAACAATTGGAAAAACCAAAGGAACTCACAAATTTACATATGCAAGAATAAAAACACAATTATGAATTTTGAAATACCCAGTGATAAGGAGAGGGGATTGATTTGGAAGTTTGTCGGTCAGCCATCAGATGGCACAGAGGTCAGTCTGCAGGAGAGGAGACCATTGGACATCAGTTGTGAACGTGAACAGCATTGAGAATGTCACAAATACAGTGATGAAATCTAGATTTGCAAGGGAGTTAAGAAGTATGAGGTGAGCGAAGAAACAACTAAAAAAAAAAAAGTTGTTCAATTAATGAATCAATTCTTATCTTACCTCATACTTCGTGTTTTTTAACACGAGAACTGCAATTTTCAAGAGGTTCCCTCTCATCTTCAGCCAAAACCATGTCTTCATGATAAGATAAGAATTGATTCATTAATTTTCAGGACAAGCAAAATAAACTTTAAAATGATCTTTAACTCTTTAGGTGCCGTGAGCTGATTAGATCGGCTCTGATGCACCTGTCCATTACCTGCCAGACAATATACTTAAACTACTTGCAAAGCTGATCACATCGGCAGATACGATTTAAATCTCTGACACAAGAGATTTTACCAGTGGCATGCATAGGGTTAAAAAAAGTATGTTCAACTACATTTTAGAATTTTTTTTTACTTTCCAAAACACAGAATATCTAGACGAACATGTTTTTTAGAGATCATCTTGAAGTTTATTTTGTTTATCCTGAAAAGTTTGTTTTTTGACTTAAGCCATTATACTGCACACCATAGAATTATGATTTTTCACAGATACTGCGATCTGAATTTCCTATCTCAACCAGGAACTTCACCCTGACTGGGCTCACTGCATGAGTGGCTACAATGTTATCCACAGAGCATAATGGTGGGTAATTTAAAACTGATATTTTTTTCTAATGTCCCACGCCATAGCTGAGTGGTTAAGGCAGGAAGCCTTGGCACAGAGCTACAGGACTTGCGCTGGTTCAGTCTCCATGGGGGAAGAAATTTTCTCATGGTATTTCGGCCAGTATGGAACCGGTGTCCACCCAGCAACATGCGGCATTTGGGTAGCTACAATAAGTGGCGGTTCCAGGTTGAGAAAACCAGCTATAACAGCTGGAGGACTCAACATACTGACCAAATATCACCCCTACACTGGTTAGATGATTATCTGTTAATATTATTCATTTTTAAACATCTTAATGATGGACAAATTATATTTGAAAAGAAAAATATAGATGATTATCTACCTCAGTGATTGACACATGTGGATGTGAAGCCAGCAGCCGGCTGGTAGGATAAGGGCCTCCTAGGCTTGTCATGCCATGGAATTATTATTATTATTATTATATTTTTGTAATAATTTATAATTATACAACAACTCCTGGCGCGACAGGCCTACAAGGTCCTTAGCCTACCAGCCGGCTGCTGGCCTCACATCCACATGTGTCAATCACAGAGGTAGATGATAATCAGCCGCTGTAGGGGTGACATGTGGTCAGTATGTCGAGTCCCCCAGCCGTTATAGCTGGTTTTCTCAACCTGGAGCCGCTACTTATTGTAGCTACCCAAATGCATCACGATGCTGGGTGGGCACCGGTCCCATACTGGCCGAAATACCATGAGAAAATTTCTTCCCCCATGGAGACTCGAACCAGTGCAAGTCCCGTAGCTCTGCGCCAAGGCTTCCTGCCTTAACCACTCGGCTACCGCGTGGGACAATTTATTATTATGAGGGTCTGCAATTTAAGTCTGGTTCAGGCACTTTTTCTCATTATCATTATTTATAATGCCTAATATGTTTATAATACAATATACTCTGCGAACACTAAGATATGATTAAGTTATGTAGAATTATTATTATTGAATTATGAAGTATGAGGTGAGTGAAATAATAAAAAATAAACAATACTAAGATATGATATTTAATACAAAGTTAAAAATGAGACAAAATCCTTTAATTTGGGGCAATTAATTTTTGTTTTCATCTCTCCTGTAAAATCTTCCAAATTAGGATGACAAATTATGGTAGTAATAAAAAAATTAAATTTAACTAAAATGACTCAGTAATAACTTACCTGCAATTTCAGGTGGTAAATATTAAGAACAAACTTTGCCATTACTTGATCTGGATTACTAAATACTTCAGTCATTATTGTGAAATTCTTTTCACATAAAGGAATCACGTCTCTGAATATATCTTTTCCAGTAAAGGCACCCTGTAATTATGAGAAAAAGAATTTCAATACTAATTTATAAACAACATCAAAATTAAAGTGTTGACTATTTTTGCCATTGTTACAGAATTTATCAATGAAGCCACAGGTACCCATAACCCTTATATTAAAGTTCAAGCAAAATTACAAAATTTAACATAATTGGGGGCTTCACTGATAAATTCTGTACAATGGCAAAAATATAATGACTAGGGCAAGGCATTTAATGACCTATAAATTGGTAAAAATTGCAAAATAAAAAATGCATTTATACTCTTACTTACTTACTCACTGGCACTATCGAACCCGAAGGTTCATGGCCGCGCGGACATAAGCTCTCCATAAATCCCTATCCTGAGCTAATGCTTTCCAATCATTCCCTGTATAATCTACTTCCCTCAAATCATAATGTAAATCTTCCTGATTCCTGACTATCTTCTCCTGGCCACCTAACTTCCTGTAAAGCGACTATATCCAAGGGCAATTTATCCAATTCCCGCGTTAATATCTCTAGTGCCCCGCTATTGTATAAAGTCCTAACATTCCATGTTCCTAGGAACATGTCCCTGTGTTTGAGCCTTTGGCATGGGTTCCCTGAAGTAGTCCCCGCCCGGAGAACCGAATAGGGGACTATTTGACCTCCGGAAAATTTTACCCCAGATGAACCCATGTCCGCATTTCTTGACGGTTGTATTTTTACGGTGAAAGATCGTCACTCTTTCGCCCAAGGTACTTTTTTCGTCTGGCTTATCACCTTCGACCAGTCCGGCATGGGTAACCCTATCGGCAGCAATGCTACCGCCGGCATAGCTCTCAGGATCATTTAAGCACGCAAGCCACTCCACCACGACAAGGTAAAGATACATGGAGGGGAAATCTTTGGGGCAGAAAAAATGCATTTATGCCCTAAAAAATGCAAAAAAATGACCAATAAAATAAAAAACTGACGAATGAAAAGTTAAGAATTACCAATAAAAATACAATTCATTAGATTAAGTACTCACTTGATTACTGAATTACATAAAATTTAACTTAACATCAAAATATAAAAGAAAAGTATTTAAAAATACATGTTACAGTATCTTTTATTGCAGAAAAGCCATTTCAATTACACAGTGCACTTTTACAGTAATTTTGAATTGCAGTCAACAATCAGAATAAGGGTAGAAGCTAGCATAAGCTCTAAGAAATTGAATAAAATTCCTAGAAGTGGGCAAGTTTATTATGCACATACCTTGAAAAACAGGGCTAGTAGTTAGCAAAACAACTACTTAATTCCAAGAAATTGTATTGACAAGGAAAAATACTGAATTATAATAAAAATCTTAAATCAAATACAAATAATGTCACAGTCTTCCGGAAAAGTGTAAAAAATGCTCAAAATGGCCAAAAAATTACCTATCCCTAAAAAGGTTAAGAAAATGCAAAAAAAAATGCCCTAACAAATTGCTTTTATTTAATCCTTTTCTTAATGCCGTACATTTTCATATATGTAAGCAATGTTCATAAAAAAAAGATGCAAAATCATTAATTGCCTTGCCCTAATAATGACCATATGCTCTCTTTTGCTTCTCAGGTACACATGTGATTACACTAGGTAACTATCACAGAGTTGTTAATTCTAAACTATGTATTAATATATATATATATATATGCAGAGACGACAGAAGGGCTGGAATAATCCAGTAACTTAAGTCATATCATCATGAAAATTTTAGATCAGGACATAAAGAGAAACTACAGCATGCTCTTATCTTGGGATAAGTGGAACCTATGATCATAGTTGAAGAGAAAAATTATACGCTCAGACTGGGACTCGAACCTAGGACCTTCGGATTTCTAGACCAATGCTCTACTGACCGAGCTATCTGGGCAAGTTCCAAACTAAATGCAAATTTTTCTCTTATATACGTTGTAAATTCCCGTCCACCAAATGCTATGAAACCTTTGATTCTACATTTGCAAATGGTGGCTTCTTCATTAAGAAGACATTTATTTGGGAATTTTATATTACATTATAAAGCCAGTACGGCTTCTACGTTTTTATTATTTATTTCACACATCCCAATGATGGATAAATTACATTTGAAGAGAAAAATTATATGCTCAGGGCATGCCGTAGAGTAGTGGTTAAGGTACTACACTACAAGCTGGAAGGTTGAGGGTTCAAGTCCTGGTGAGGTCAGGATTTTAAACTGACCCAAACCTTCCTTGGGGTCAACTCAGCCTCTAATGGAAATGAGTACCAGATGCTTGTTCAGGGAGCAAAGGCGGCTGTCATGCAGGGCTGACAACCCGGCTGACATTAAGTGCCAATTGTCTAGAAAAGTGGGAGCCTTAACCTCCAACTACCCCAAGGGTCTCCTAAGGCCTGTAGTGAGATCACTTTACCTTTACCTTTTTAATTTTTCTCTTCAAATATGATTTATCCATCATTGGGATGTATGAAATGAATACTAAAATCATCGGAATCTATGATGTTGAACAGAAGGTTACATCCGATTGAGGGTCTTTCCACTTTTCAGCGGTTGCCCTTTTACCAGCCGGCTGCTGGTCCTTCACATCCACATGTGTCAAACACAGAGGTAGATGATCAACAGCCAGTGTAGGGGTGACATGTGGTTAGCACGTCGAGTCCCCCAGCCGTAATAGCTGGTTCCTCAACCTGGAGCCACTACTTATTGTAGCTACCCAATTGCCTCACGATGCTGGGTGGGCACCTGTCCCATACTGGCCAAAATACCATGAGAAAATTTCTTCCCCCATGGAGACTCGAACCAGCGCAAGTCCCGTAGCTCTGCGCCAAGGCTTCCTTCCTTAACCGCTCGGCTACGGTGCGGGACACACAAGGTTACATAACATTGTAAAAATTTTAATTTTAAAACAGAAAAAATTTAATACCTATACTACAGCAACATAAAATGTTATCAGCAATATTATTATCATTATTATTACTCATGGCTTTCTTATACTGTGCAATATATAAAAAAAATTAAACTGTTCATTGGATATGCAGAAAATAAGAATTAAGTGCTTTAGGAATACTCACCATTTGACTCTGTTCAATAAAAGCATCTATACATTGTGGATATCCTTTAAAATGAGAGAGAATCGAAGCAATTTCTTTCATTCTACCTTTATCATTTGAACGATGAGCTTTTACAAACTCTTCAATCAGTGACCTTTCAATTTCATCATATTTTGATGCAATTTTCTTCTTTGCTATTTCAAATCTAAAAAAAAACAAAATTCAACTAGAATCAATATTTCATAAAACTTATTATGAGACTTTCAAGTTAAAATTATTCATAGTTATCTGGCTTCATATACTCTGTGTTCTTCAAAGCATAGCACCGCTTTTAGGAACAGTTGTTCCTATCTTCAACCATCTTTATGACTCGTAAATTAATGAGTAATTTTTACATCTTACCTCATATTTCATGTTTCTTTAAACACAGGAACTAGTTTTCAAGAGAACCATCTCTCTCATTTTCAATCGACATTGGAGAAAGAAGCCTCATTACACAGTTTTTTGGAACACAGATCCAGGGCTGACAACTTCAAGAAAAGAAAAAACCAGTTTGTGAACAAGCTGAAGATGGAGCAATAGCTTTGAAAAATCGTCAAACAGAATAAACATATGAGGTAAGAATGTTAAAGAATACAAACTCAAATATTAAATTAAACCTCATAATGTAACTTCCTAATGATTTTAAAATCTTTATGACTGTTAAATTACCTGAATCTCCTTATAAAACTTTCTATTGAAAGTGAAAAAAATGATAGTCAATACAAAGTTTTGTAGGATTTATGTACTCTTCTATTATTACTGTTTTTAATTCCAAGGAAATTAACCATTTTTTTTTAAATATTTAACATCTTCTCAATTAAGAAATTTAGATCCAAGAATTTTGAAATTCCTGGCGAGAAAGATTTGATCTCAAAGTTCATCAAATCAACACTAGATGACATTTTAGAAGATGAAAATTAAGGCAAAAATTCAACAATCGTAAAGATGGCTGAAGATAGGAAAAACTGTTCCTATGGTTTGAAGACCACGTAGTGTACGAGGTGAGATAATTACGAATCATTTTTATTTATTAAAAATCGATGTCACTAAATATAATTATAAATATTAAATCAATATAATAAATCAATTACTTGATGTTTTTATCATTTAAAAAAATCAATTATTTATTTAAGGAAGATGGTCCAAGCAATTTTAACAATTCTAGCTTTCATGAAACTGGAACAAGGCAACAGGCTTAATTCGTAAATTAATGAGTCATTTTTTTTACATCTTACCTCATATTTTATGTTTCTTTAAACACGGGAACTAGTTTTCAAGAGAAGGATCTCTCTCATTTTCAATCAAAATTATAACTACCAGATTTTCGTTGGAATCTTCCCATATTTAACAATGAACAGCCTTAATCCCTGGATGATGATGATAAAAATTTAATTTAATTAATTATAAATCAATATAATTTAAGTATTAAATCAATAATCACTGATGATAAAATACAAAACAAATTTTAAAAAATACATACTTTCCTGAAGGTAACTCTTGTGCAATTAAATGTAATTTTTGAATTATATCAGCTGCTTCATCAATCTGCAATTAGAGAAGAATATATGTATAGTATATGGGGGAAAGTCATATTTTAATATAATAATTAATACATATAAATAATTTAATATAATTAATATAATTCTTTGGGTGGGGGGAGGTTAAATTGTCCTTCTTTCTTAAATGAAAAATTAAGTATTACCCATCCAAGTGTTTTGTGCAGGCGGAAAATATGTTAACTAACAAACTGTCTTTCTCTTTCTATTCCTTACTATGTTGCCACTTCCTGTCCTTTGTATCATGTTGTTTGTTTGGCAGGTAGAGAGCTGACAAATACTATGTATTTTAATGATCCGTTGTTCTGCGTGGTCAGTGACAGAATGACTAACTTGACAACCCTGTTACTTTTAGGGTTACGTCTAGGAATGAGCTGTCCCTTCCTTGCCCTTCTCATTACATGTTGCCACTTGTGATTTATTGTGAGGTTGGTGACAGAGAGACGACAAATACTGTGATTTTAAATGATCCGACCGCTTGAGCGTTCTGTGCTTAAATGACTATTAAAATAAACCGAGGTACATATCCAAAAATGAGCAAATTCAGACAATTAGAAGTGGAGGTTTATCTGAAATCCAAAATTAAAAACCACCATGTTTGGTTCATCTCAGCTTAGGCCTGTATCATACAATTTAATTAACCTTTAAAATTTCCTTTATTTAGACATAGCAATGCACGCTGGGTTTAGCTAGTATATATATATATTCTAATGATGAATAGTCAATGCATAAGAAGCGCCACGAAGTGGAATTGTCCAAATTATTAAGATCCCAATAAATTCAAACTACTCCCGCAAGTGAATTTATGTAGCTAATTTGGAAATGCAAGAGTGGCATTTGTTAGGATTGCTATTTGACGAATAAAATTAATCTGGTTACTACACAAATCATTATTTTAACGTATAGTTATTTTAAAATATTTATATATTTAATTTACCCGACTGGCCTAGGTGTTTGAAAACAAATGAGACCAAATGAATTGGTATGCTTCATGTTTTGTTTATCACTGCAACCGGATCATAATATTATTTATTGCCAAAGGATCGCAATGTTGTAAGAATGCACCCTAGTGGAGAAATTTATAACCAACGTTATAGGTATTAATTAATTTGATGTCCTATGATGTAAATATGTTAATTATATTTTTTTTCCAACGTCATTCCCTGGAAAATAATTCGTTTAAGAAAGTACAAACATTGGTTTCTTTTTTTCATGGTATACTTAATTGTTACAAATGTTTTTATATTATCCCTCGCATGCGCTTTTTGTTGACATTCATGCACTATATATACAATCTGGTAGCAGTATTTCTTAGAGGGTCAGTCACTGCAAAATAATGCTATGAACTATTCGGAATGTTAAAAAGGAGGTGCTTTTTTATTATGATAAACTTTAGTTGGTAAATTTTAGGTGAAACACGACTGTGATTGGTTGTAAATAAAAAATCATTGAAACGTGATTGGTCATTGACTCCCATTTGGGGCATGAGTTAAATAGTCAATTTAAATAAATACATGTATCATATTTATTTACATAATGGTTAGGACAGATGTATACATGTATAAACTTCACCTGGCTCTTATCTGTGAAAACTTCAGCTAAGAGAGGACCATGATTGAGGAATTCTGCAAAATGATTCATTAATTTCTGTGCTTCAACAGCTCTTGCTCTGGGCGTATTTACACTTTCTAACTGATCTCCAAGGTGTATTACTTTGGTAGCAACATAATTGATCCGTTCATCCAACTCTTGGAACATGCTCACTGAAGCCTGAAAAATGATTTAGATATGTTTATTGTAATATTCAAGAAAATTGTAACAAACATTTTATAATTAATAGTGAGTGGAGAACATATTTTAATCGACTCACCTCATACATTTTCAAACTTCTTTGATACCGACGGTTTCAGACAATATCATGTCCTTCATCAGTCATGGCGTCGGTATCAAAGAAGTTTGAAAATGTATGAGGTGAGTCGATTAAAATATGTTCTCCACTCACTATTAATGATATAACCTCATAATGTTTACTTCCCAATATTAATTTAAAAATAAAACATTTTATAACTGCAATACCAGTCAATTACATAGCCAATATTTTGTTATTAATATTTGAATAATGTTTTTGAACAATCATTAGCAGTCTTTACATAAGAAATAAACCATCATCATCATCATCATAGTACATTCACGAATTTAGGCCATTTATTGACCTGTTTTAGCCTCAAGAGAAACACCATCCAGAAGTCTTTTGAGTGGACATCCTGGTCTTCTTCCTCCTGCAGGTTGATAGATACACTTACTAGAATGAAAGAATATTAGAGCTTCGACTGAAAATAAATAGAGGTAATTTGTCAGTTCTTGGAGTATACACTCCAGAGGAAGACCGCGAAGAAGATAATGAAGAATTCTATAAAATATTACAAGAAATTTATAGCAAAAAAATATAAATGATTACATTCTCATAATAGGACTAGTGGTTATGCTCCTTGCATCTGGTCCCAAGGATCGCGGGTTCAAACCCGGCCGGGGTCGATGGATTTTTAGGATGGAAAAATCCAAGGAGCAAGTCCTCTGGGAGGGACTTTAAGCCGTGGGTCCCGAGTCTAAAGATTTTCAGGCTCGTAAAAAAACCTTAAGCCTGAATGAAAAAGCCTCTAAGCAAAATTTACCAAATTTTCCCGTTCTAGTACTACCTTGGTTTCATAGATGTCAGTATGAGGCGGAACGCTGACCACGGACCACTCAAAATGACTTCTATACAAAAACAAGTGTAACTAAATTAATATGGTTCAAATTCTCCCCTGTAGGGGGAGAGTGCCTAAATCTCTGTAAAAGGAAAACATGGGCTTACAATACAATAATAGGAGACTTAAATGTCAGAGTGAGCAATGCTCAAGTCAATAATAATATTGGAACATTTGGCGAACCAACTACCAATAGGAACGCGACAAGATTAACAGATTTTGCTATATACAATGAACTGAGAATAATGAATTTTGTGCAGAAAGAGACCTCAGGCTAAGAAACATAAATTTCATTGTGACGATTTTGATAGCAGGGTGATTTGGGATTAATTAGGAACTTTTATAAAAAAATAGTTCCTACAACTACAAAACTCCATGAGGAAATAAAAAAAAATACTCTCCTGGCACGTAGACACATTAAGGAAGTTTCTTGGAATTGAAGATGCGATGGACAGTTTTGTCATATTAGTAGAGAAGTGTGAATTGTCCGTCAGACTCGGAACTAACATGCTCACTAAGCGTCTAAATGAAGGTAAGTTATAGAACAATCATTCATGATATGTGACGAGTATGAAATAATGTTAAATAATAAGGTCACTACGGAAACAGAAATTAATAGAGAAATACCATTTTTAGATCTAAAATTAAAAAGGAATGAAGAAAGTAGATAGAATTTGGAATTTATAGAAAAAAGACACATCTAGATAAATATATTAAATTTTAAAATCATTAGGAAGGTACATTATGAGGTTTAATTTAATATTTTTTAACATTCTTACCTCATGTTTATTTTGTTAGACAATTGTTTCAGCTTGTGGCATGCTGAAGATGAAGCAATAGCTTTGAAATGATCGTCCAACAAAATAAACATATGAGGTAAGAATGTTAATTTTTTTGTATTGTAAGCCTATGTTTTCCCTTTACAGAGATTTAGGCGCTCTCCCCCTATAGGGAAGAATTTGAACCATACTAATTTAGTTACACTTGTTATCGTATTGTCATTTTGAGTGATCCGTGGTCAGTGTTCTGCCTCATACCGACATCTAGGAAACCAAGGTAGTACTAGGATGGGAAAATTCGGTAAATTTTGCTTAGAGGCCTTTTCATTCAGGCTTAAGGACTTTTTACGAGCCTGAAAATGTTCAGACTCGGGACCCACGGCTTAAAGTCCCTCCCAGAGGACTTGCTCCTTGGATTTTTCCGTCCTAAAAAATCCATCGACCCCGGCCGGGATTGAACCCACGACCCTCGGGACCAGAGGCAAGGAGCATAACCACTAGTCCACCGTGGCCAAAAAAAATACAAACTCAAATATTAAATGTATTAAAATCTTCAGGTTTCAATCACATAGCTCACAAAGAAGCAGTTTTCAATAGTTTGATACATAGATTAGTGAACATACCCATGAACAAAGAAAATTATAAAAAAGAACACACAATCAATGTAGCCACAAAAAATGGTTTTCAAGAAAGAATGATACACAAGAAAATAAACAAGTTCAAAAGACAAAAATTTATTAATCAAAGCACTCTTCTAAAAGGAAAAGAAGAAAAAGTAAAATTCAGAAAATTCACATATCATCCATTAAAACACCACAAGTTTCAACATTTTTTTAAAGATTTCAACATAAGATTAGCACCCAAAAATGAGTACAGCATCAGTAGATTGATTAGACCTAATAAAAATGAGAAAATAAAAGAAGAAAACAAATCAGGGATTTATCAGATTAAATGTGAAGAATGTGAGAAATTCTACATAGGAAAAACTAAGAGAAATTTAAAAACTACAGTAAAAGAACAACTCAAGAACGTCAAGAAAGGGGAAGTAGAAAAACTGCAGTGGCGGCCCATGCATGGTCTGTAAAACATCTTATTGAGAAGGAAGCTAAATTATTAAAACAAATAGAAAAAACCAAAAGAACTTACTGTTTGGGAAAAGATCTACATTCAAAAGAGCAAAAAGAAGAAATTGATGAACTTTGAAATTCCTGGGGAGAATGACCTGGTTTCGAGGTTTTTCAGTCAGTCAATGGAAGGAGCAAAGGACAACAGAACAACGGTCGTGATGATACAGAAACTATGTTCCAAAACTAGTTTATAGTTAAATAACAAGAATAATATGAGGTGAGTGATAAAAAATTTTACCTAAATGAAATACCTACTGCTTTCATTCACTTCGTCTATGGACTATACATATCAGAGTTCAACTCAATGAGACATCTAATAAGGAACTAAGGTATTACTAAGATGGATTAAATGTCAGTTAAATTTTCCACAGAGGCCTTTTTATTCGGGTTTGTAGTTCTTTGAAGAGCCTGTAAATCTTCAGACTCGGGACCCGTGGCTTAAAGTCCTCCTGGAGGACTTATCCCTTGGATTTTTCCATCCTAAAAAATTCATTGACCTCAGCCGGATTTGAAGCTGCAACCCTCAGGATTAGGGGAAAGGATCATAAACACTAGACCACCACGTCCACTTAACCGTTATAACAATAATTATTAATTTCATAATACCTTATTTCTATCCTGGAGTTGTGAAATCTGTTGCCAATGTCCATTTTCTTCTTCCCGGCACATCATTTCCAAACGTTCACATTTTTTTTGTTGACGCTCTTGCAACAGTTGTAGGTCCCTTACAATCATAAAATCACTCCAAATAATAATCTTGAATATTACAATTTAAAACCAATTAAGAAGTAAATATTGTTTTTGTGCGATAGTGTGCTTTGTCGTACTTACCAGCAATGGCAACCATTATTGAAAGTTCAACTTCCTTCGGGATTGTCAACCTAAATAACTATATTGTAATATTACATTTACACCCATGTGCGGGAAGTAAATCCACTGCCCTCTATGTATACTATGTACAATGTATATACAGAAAATATCCAAAAGGTAGTGTTAATATACATTATACAAAACAAATCACTGTATTTTAAATGAACTGAACTTTATTTGAAACAATATAAAACAATAAATACGTACTTGCGGCCATGGCATCAATAATTTTCTCAAGGCCTTCTGTTGTTTCAACTAATAAACATTGCCCACACTGTTAACATTACTCAATTTTTTATAATGAATGCAAATATTTGCAACAAAGATATTATTTTACTATTATTTATTATTTTGAAAACACCATCGCGCAGAAATGTGAGGTTATGTTCATTCACTGCTGCTTGATCATATTATTTATTGCCAAATAAGATCGCAATATTGTAAGAGTGCACCCAAGTGGAGAAATAATGAAACACATCAAACTATATATCATAATCGACATTATGGGTTATTCATTAATTTTTTTAGTAAACAATTCAGTAAAATCATGGAATCATGGAATCTTTATTTGCTATATTCAATGTATTTGTTGGAGAAAAATAATGCTTTGACCTGTTCAGAACATTAAAAAGGAGCAGCTTTCTTTATCACAAAAGCAGGAGCTGATAAAGAGAAATTGATAAAGAGTGAGGTGAAACACGACTGTCATTGGTTGTATAACAACATTCATTGAAACGTGATTGGTCATTGACTAGCATTTGTGGCATGAGTTAAATAGTCATAATAACTTTTGAAATATGTTGTATGTAGTGAAAAAAAAATTGCATTGTACATACTTAATTGCTTGAAGGAATGTTTCATGAAGTAACAGAGGATCAAAGTGACCTGTCCCTTCACCTCTTGAATCTGCAACTGTTCTCCAAGCAAGGCGTTCTACAAATTCTTCAGGATCAAATGGTTCCTAAATCATAAAAAATTTAATTTTCTAGTCCTTATATAATTGTATCACATATTTTTAACATTTACATAAATAAGAATTAAATGAATTGTGATTTCTGTGAGTTGTGAAAACAGCTGAGGATGGTGACAATGGTCGCTGATACTGCAGTGCTGTGTTTAAAAAACATAGAAGTATCATGTAAGAAGAAATCATGATTCATTTAATTCTTATGAATTGAACCTCATAATGTTAAAAATTCCCAAATTTATTATATAAATTTACATAAATCTTTGTAAATACAGTGCAACATTGGTTACCCGTTGCTATGTGGGTCTGATGTGACAACCTCTGATCACATATGCCATGAGCACTCAGTTGAAATTGGATACAAGATATGAAATAACAAAATCAAGAATAAATGCTGCAAATAATTCCTATTATGCATTTCAAAACATATTAAAGGAAAATATGTATTTCACAACGTCTTAAAATTCAATTTTATAAGACAATGATAAGGCTTATAGCATTGTATGGACTTTAACCAGTAAAAAGAAGGATTTCTCTGGAATTGGGAGCAGAAGATTTTAGTGGAAGTTACATTAAGAATTCTCGCATGCACACTGCAATTCTGTAGAACTTAATTGAGAGATAAATAGCACAATTTACATAAATAATTTTTTTTATTCAGGATTGTTTCTGTTATTTACACAGGTATCTTCAACCAAAATATACAATTTTTTTTTTCTACACTTCCCAGTCTTGTGTGTCTGCTTCTGTCATATTTCTCTTCTTTATGTTCCCTTGAATTCTCTTTATCCACGTTGGCTTTGATTTACCTCGTTTCCCTTTTCCAGGAGATATCCATTTTCTTTATTTGTTTCTGTGTCCCTTCTTCTCATTACATCTCCATACCATTTTAGTTGGATTTCTTCAATCTCTTGTACAATATTCTTTTCTATATTCATAATTTCTCTTATTGTATTATTTTTTTTACTTTAAATTTTATAAAGTAATGGCTGTTCCTGTATTGATGTACGGATCAGAATGTTGGACAGTCACTAAAAGACAAGAACAAAGATTGGAAGTAGCCGAGATGCGATTTTTAAGAAATATAGCAGGATATACTCTGCTGGATAAGAAAAGAAATGAAGATATAAGAAAGGAACTAAATATTTTCAAACTTACAGACCGAATAATTAAATATAGGAACGACTGGAAAGAACATATTGATAGAATGCCAGAAGGAAGATTTCCAAAATTATTGCTAAATTATAAACCGCACGGAAGGAGAAATGTCGGTCGCCCACACAGAAGATGGTCTAAACAATTTTAACAATTCTAGCTTTCATGAAACCGGAACGAGCCAACAGGCTTAATCCCTGGATGATGATGTATTATTTTTTTATTTTGTCCAATTTTTATATTCTTGCCGATCTTCTTAAAAAGTCCATTTCTATGACTAATAATTTACTTCTGTGTTTTTGCTACAACATCGGTGTTTCCACACCACATATAAAATACTCTTCACATGAATAAATAAATACTTAAAATTGTAAACTATGTTTAAGAATTGTTACAAAATGTTTAAAATAGTATATAAAATGTCATTACAAATGGTAAAAGTATGTAGTGCAACAGTGGCATAAGAATGTTGTATGAAAATTCATAGAACATCAGTTTCTGAAGTTCACCTGGTATTAACCTTTTGAACGCCATGCCTGGAGTGTGCCGGTGAAAGTGTGTGTACAGCGGTACACCACGCCCGGCAAGCTCAGGTTTTCAATCTTATTATTATAAATATTTTTTCCTGAAGTTTTTACTTCAATAAACTAAAATTATTTTTCGTGCTGTGTTTGTACATCCTTTCTTAGCAATACTTTGCACATCCCTTACAGAATAACAGTACAGGCTAGTTGTAAATGCGTTTTCTAAAGGAGGGTGTACATTCATGTTTCAAGGCCTTTTTTTTTTTTTTTTGGCTATGGAATATTGCAATTTCAGGATTTTCTCTTTATTTATTTTATTTTTAGTTGAAAAGACACCTGGCCAAGGGGCAGGCCATGCTGTGAAACACAGTGATTCATGTCTCGAAGTTGACGAAAATACAATACGCGAGTTTATTGTGTCAGTTTTATCAGAAGATGAGAGTGACAGTAACAGTTCATCAAATGGTTATTCATTTGACAAATGTGATAGTAGTCCTGTTTCTAAGAGAATATTATTACAATCTACGCCTGTAAATAGTAAAGCAAGTGATGTAGACCTAAATGTACAGGGTGTGACTGACAGTGGTGGGTGTGTCGCGCCAGACGAAACACGTGGCATAAAACAGCTGTTTGACTGGAATGGATTCGAACCCAGGACCATAAAAAATGTTCAACAATTTGAATATGATAAGTGTTTAGTGATAATGCCAACAAAAGTATTCAATAGGATAAATGTTTTAGTGATAGTGATAACAAATTTTCAATAAAGACACCGTTAAGAAATAAGAATGAGAAAATTAAAGAAGAAAACAAATCAGGGATTTATCAAATTAAATGTGAAGAATGTGAGAAATTCTACATGGGAAAAAACTAAGAGAAATTTGAAAACTAGAGTGAAAGAACATCTCAGGAATGTCAAGAAAGGGGAAGTAGAAAAATCTGCAGTGGCTGCCCATGCATGGTCTGAAAAAAAATTTTATTGAGAAAGAAGCTAAATTATTAAAACAAATAGAAAAACCAAAAGAACTTACTGTTTGGGAAAAGATCTACATTCAAAAGAGCGAAAAGAAGAAATTGATGAACTTTGAGATTCCTGGTGAGAATTACCTGGTTTCGAGGTTTTTCAGTCAGCCAATGGAAGGAGAGAAGGACAGCTCTTCAAGACGACAGAACAACGGTCGTGACGATACTGAGGATGGAACAGAAACTATGTTCCGAAACTAGTTTATAGTCAAATAAAAAGAACAATATGAGGTGAGTGAAAAAAAAAAATTCTACCTTAATGAATATACCTCATAGTGAGAATTCCTAAAATAAGTCACCTGGTATTGTTTACCGTTTCATACTTCTAAATAATGATACTCTCCATCGAGAACCTAACGACACCCCAAACTCTTTTATGACAAAAAAGTGACCCAGTTTTTTCCCTGGTATCCTTTTTTTTTTCTCCTCAGGTAATTATTCACATATTGCAATAATAATTTGTACATGTAAAATTGTAGACTTTCACGGCAGGTATTTTGAATCATGTATTTTATGTCTTTCGGGCTAAATGGCCATGGTCTGGTTTCATTAACACTCGACGTTTCGTCTACTGCTGCGGCGGACATTTGAAGAGTTAGGAGGTCAAAGAACATGCAGAATCTCCTGAGGATGTCTACCGCAGTACTAAACGAAACATCGAGTGTTAATAAAACCAGACCACGACCATTTAGCCCGAAAGACATAAAATACATGAATAAAAAATTTGTTCATTTTTCGGTATTTTATTTCAATTTATGAAGGTGGACTCCTTGGCATAATATCCGTAACATGCCTTCTTCCATAAAAATATTGGAAGAAACCACACTTTATGCCTCACCATGAATAGTAGTGTGCATGCACAAAGGGTTATGAACTTGCTCTATAGATGGCAGGACCATCTGTGCAGTCGGTATGACCAACCATTGTGATAAATTTCCAAATGTGCTTTTAAAAATGGATGTACACTAATACATAATTTGTAACCTAACAAAATAAACCATTTACATATTATTTCAATAAACCATGAACTAATTCGGTCCTAACAAAATTAAAAAGTAATAGTACAATTTCTTATTGTTTAGGTTTTGTAACAAGGTCTTGTGCATGTGCACTACAGTTCTATAGAACTTACAAGAAATTATTGATTTTGTATACATAAATAAATACTGGTACTTAACAAATGTTTCAGATTCTTTAGAAAATGTGAAAATAGTAAGAAATGTTAGTAGAAACGGAAAAAGTAAACAGTGCAACAGTATTGTAAGAATTATTGCAATGATGTAGCATTGTGAATACTAATCTATAGTTGAGCCAAATATTGTATAATTTGATGTTAAGATAAAAAGGGCATCCAGGCTCAAGTCTAGTATTTGTCGATCACAATTTTCCATACAGCATTCTTATGCCATTGATGCACTACATACTTTTACCATTTGTAATTATGTTTTGTACTATTTTAAACATTTTGCAACAATTCTTTAAACATTTCTTACGCTTTTTATATATTTATATAATTACATAAATATAGTGAATGAAGTTCTACAAAATTAAAGTGTACATGTGCAAGATCCACAAATGCTTTATGTAACCTCCGCAAGATGACAGTGAAATTGGTGTTGCCAACATTTGTAATAATTTCAAACCATATTTTAAGAAATTAACTTAATTTTTTTAGGTTCCTATGGGACAAATTACTGTACACAAGATTAGTTTATAGTATATTAAATAATATGCATGTAATTTATTTTGTTAGGTTAGGAAGAGAGAAGTTGGTGTACATCCACTTATAAATATTTGGGAATTTATAGCAAAAGTTGGTAACACTGGTTTTACTGCAATCTTGTGGAAGTTTCATTAAGCACTTGACCATCTCGTGCTTGGGCACTGATTCTATAAAACTAAAAAAATTAATGATCGACAAATACTAGACTTTCCGGTGTCCCTACTAATATAAACTATGGGTAAAACAATGTTACAGTGCTGGTGAAATATACAGCAAGGGTATCATTTAGGGAAAAAATGGGAACATACCTGTAAAATCACAATAAATATAATTTCAAATTATTACATTAAAAATGTATTATTCCATTAAGTCTAAAATAAAAGTCACATATATATTTATAAGGTAGGTGTAATCCTACTTTGGTGAAATTAAAGAAAAATATAGGCCTAATGGTACCAAAAGATAACAATACATTTTGTCATGTTAAACACGATCAAACATAAGTGAGGCTCAACATACCTGTTCTAATTCTTTCATATACATCATTTTGGATGATTATCTTGTACTTTTTAAGTAGTAATAGAACCTACTGGTTCGATAGTGCCAGTGAGTTAGTTAATAGCATATCTTGCCACCTCCATTAACATCCTCTCTGAGGTATCAATTCCCTAAACTTGCCCCTTTTATCACGCCAACGCAGTATTATAAAATCTAACAAACGTTTACTGGTCTATAAATGCCAATAGAGTAACATCTAGTATAATTTCTTGACTTTGTAACTATGACACATTATTGTGGGCGGTTAGCATACACATGTAATGATCATATAAAACAAGATAATCAAACATAATCAAATGGTTGTCAACCATCTACTTGTCAATGTTGATTTCAGGGATGCCAATAGCATCATAGAGAACGACGGCCAATATGCCTAAGCCCATGTGACTTGTTCCGGTCTCATAGATTCTCATTCAAAAAGTTGAATCCATCTGTTTTTCGGTCTACCAAAATTCCTGTCTCCTTTTGGTTTATAATTAAGTATAATTTTTGGTATGCGTTCATCTTTCATTCTTTTAACATGTTCTTTCCAGTTATTACATGGTTATTACTCTCATAGTAACATAGGAAATTTTTTTGGAGAAAGGGGAAATTCTTTTACTTTTATAGGGAAAATTAATATGGTTAACCTAGGATAGTAGCAACTCTTCCTTCGGTATATTGTGTATTGTCAAATTGTAAAATGGGATTATTGACAGTTTTGAAAAAAATGAAATTAAAGGAAAAAGAAATGAGAATTTTAATGTTGTATCCTTTTAATAGCAGATGTTGGTTTAGTCGATTTTCTTTTTGAGATTCTGTGCCAGGTATTAGGCTATATAAATGTAAATATATAAAAAAAAAAACTGATGTTATTGTAAGAGTATGTGAATAATTTATTCATATACGAAATAAAATGCGAGAAATTACTTGCAAATAGGAGAAGTTGAGGTAAAACTAACCTGAAATTGCATTTTTGCAATGGAAAATATGCATTAATAGTTCAAACAGAATAACCAACTTATCAGAAACATGCTAAGAAATTAATGTGATCAGAATGACCAAACTAATTGGTTGTACACTAACTTTGCCTATTTTTTTCAAATTAAGTACATAAACCACAACCCGATGTAAGAATAAACTTATTAACAATTGGCAATAACAAGAATGTATTTTCATGTTGGCAAACATGACACTAGCAGTCACTTGTTCTCCAATACAAAATTCACAGACTAATACCTGTCATTGAATAGCTGTTTTTATAATTTTTTATAATGTGTTCTTTAAAAAAACCTTAATTGAATTCAGAGGACTGGATAATGCTGGAAAAACAACGATTCTTAAAAGATTTAATGGAGAAGAAATTGATACAATATCACCAACGTTGGGATTTAATATAAAAACATTAGAACACCGAGGGTAATAGTCATTCATATTTTTATAAGTTTTCTTACTACTTAGCAATGACAATTATGACGTGTTTTGGTTATTTACATGGAGAAATCGCTGAAAATTGCCAAAAAAGGTGTCATGTTTTCAATTTCTTTTATAACTTGAAGGCTTTTTTAAATCTGTTTCCATCCTCCTTAACATCTGCTGAGGATGTGAAAGGTCTTAAAGCATAAAAAAATCACATTGAGGGTGACTGCACTTGCAGGCACTAGTTTTTTATTGTAAATTAACTGTCATTCATTCTATGTCAGATAAGAAACACAAATGATTCCACTTTCTATGCATAAACAATGTTTTTTTTTTCACTTCCAATATACATACATCAGCCTTTAATTTAAAAAGCTAACTGAAATAGGGAATCCATTGCCATTATGGCACCTACATAAATTCATTCATTTTGAGAATTTTCCTCATCATTGAGGGTTTTCTCGGCTCAACTGCACTTCTACTTGATTTTTCAGTGTATTGTTGTAAACTATAGCTCTTCTTCTGCATTTACTAACATTTTTTAATACTTTAAACCTTTTCAAACAATTTTTATAACATTATTAGACAATTTTGAAGTATTTATTTAAATATGCAAATCACAATATTATGACACTGTTAGACAATATTGTGATGCTAACTGCTATTTTCTCCACAGAGTATATTATTTAGTCTATGATTTTTCTATTGCTGTTTTGGGTTATCACTGGTTTGATCGGCATTAGGGAGTGATAAGTAAGTCTACACCCATTTTTAATAAATGTTTGGTAATTTTAATATTATTAATATATTTTTTTAACATAGATTTGGGGATTTATTGCAAAGATTGGTCATTTAAATTTCATAGTGACATGCTGCCATCTAGCATAAGATTTTTTAACTTTAGTACGATGTCGATTGTAATCGATGATGATAATCGATATGTGGTTTGATAGTGGGTTATCACTGGCTCTATAAACTCTGGCGCATGCACACTGTTGTTCTATAGGACTTTGAAAATGTTTCACGTAAGTTTAAGTGCAGTTTTTCCGTTTTCTCCAACCAATCTTAGTAATCAACATAAATTTAAGAAAAATGCATAAATGACTACGAACTTATAGACTATCAGTTTGCAACAAACATTCACAAATTTTGCATAATTAAAGTCCTCCACCGTTATCTATCCTCTGTGTCTTCATCTGTTACACCAAATTTCCTCATTGAATTTTGAATGTTATTCTTCGAGGTTGTTCTTGGTCTTCTTTCCTGCTCCTTCTTTCAGTTTTCCATGTATAGACATAAATTAAAAAAAAAAAACGAAAAACACAGAATTTATTGTTGCAGTATGTGAATTATTACCTGAGAGAAATATATGTTGATTTTTTTTTCCAAAAATGGGATAAATGTCTTAAAATTAAGTATGAAGTTGAGCTCAGAGTAGCCTAAAATCAGTATATTTGCAATGTAAAATATGTATTAATCATTGCTCAGACAGTGTAGCCAATAAACAAGTGATCGCTAAACTAATCTGGATTACTAACTCGCCCGTTTTCTCACTCTAATTTACCCAAACTAACATCTAATTTACTTCTTTTTTTTAATACTAATAGGAAATAACATTAAGAGGTTTTTTTTACACTCTTTATATTAGCTTGACCTGTATCTATCTATCTATCTATGTAACCGAATTTGTCAACGTGATTTTCACCCACTTAAAACCATTGGATCGACTTGAAACTTTGTATACTTGTAAAAGACCCATGACAATACAATAATTTCATATTTTGTTTCTAAAATCATGGCCAGAATCATGAGAAAATAAAAAAAAACTGTCTTTGTATCTATGTAATGGAATTTTTTAACACGATTTTCACCCACTTAGAAACATTGGATCGACTTGAAACTTTGTATACGTGTAAAGGATCCGTGACAATACAATAATTTCATATTTATTTTCTAAAGTCCTGGCCAGAATCATCAGAAAATAAAAAAATGTGTCTTTGTATCTATGTAACGGAATTTTTTAACACGATTTTCACCCACTTAGAAACATTGGATCGACTTGAAACGTATACTTGTAAAGGACCCATGACAATACAATATTTTCATATTTGTTTCTAAAATCCTGGCCAGAATCATCAGAAAATCAAAAAAATGAAAACTGGTATAATAGGTCGACTTTTTAGTCAATCATTGTAAGAGCTCAGTTGGTAGAGCGGTGAACTCTAGTGGTATATAATTTCAGTAATCCATAGGTCGCTGGTTCAAATCCGGCTGGGAGGATTTTTTTTTAGAAGAGTATTACTTTTAGCTCATACTACAATAGTATCGAATTTAAAGATATTTACATTCTTATCTTATTCTGTAAAATATTAAAAATAAATAATAGTTTTAAAAAACTAAAACGACACACTTTATTAGAAAACCGAACTAAAAAAATGAAAAATAATTTTAATTTCCAACATGCTTATGATAAATAATTTTACCATCAAAAGCTTTTTATGATTTTTACATTTTCTTCTTAGAGACTTTACTTTTACCAATATCTGTTTATTATCAAATATATTAATTGATAAAGAGCACCCCACGCTTTTGATGGTAAAATTATTTATCCCAAGCGTGTTGGAAATTAAAATTATTTTTCATTTTTTTAGTTCGGTTTTCTAATAAAGTGTGTCGTTTTAGTTTTTTAAAACTATTATTTATTTTTTTATTTAACTTATACAGGAATTAATCACTATGAGGTTTAATTTATGGTAAAATCAAATGTTTCTTACCTCTCCTCATACAAATCTTCTAAGTAGATCGCAATTTCGAGACCATAACGGTCTCATCTTCAGTACAGGTCACCCTTAGACCTGATCCAGAGGTTCATCGGTCCACCAACAGAGGGAAGAAAAAGTGTTTCTTCCAATCGATATAACATCAGTCACCAAGATGGTACTGAAGATGAGACCATTATGGTCTCAAAATCGCGATCTACTTAGAAGATTTATATGAGGAGAGGTAGGAAAAATTTGATTTTATCATAAATTAAACCTCATAGTGATTAATTCATGTCAAAGTTAAATATATATATATATATATATATATATATATATATATATATTATTCATGTTACTTTTTTGTGTTTAAGACTAAATAATTTTAACTGAAACCTAACCTAAAAATCTACACTAGACAAAAAAAAAATTAGAGTTTTTTGTTAGCTTTTTAAAGTTTAAGACTATCGAATCTTAAAACTTAAATATGTAGAATGATAAATAATGTAACCATTTTGAAAATATCTAAAAATAGTTTGCCCAATGAAAGAGGATAATTCAGTGACAATAGTTCATCAACAGGCATTGTAGCCAATCTGTATAGTTAACATTCTCTCCTTATTTCAGGTATAAATTAAACGTTTGGGATGTAGGAGGGCAAAAGTCTCTGCGTTCCTATTGGAGGAATTATTTTGAAAGTACAGATGGACTTATCTGGGTTGTTGACAGTGCAGATAAAAGGAGATTGGATGATTGCAGAAAAGAACTACATGCACTTCTTGAAGAAGAAGTAAGTACTGACATGCAGATGAATCAGTTATTGTAGTAGCATATAACTGATTGAGGTTCTATTTAAGAGGTATTCATTAGGTTATCGTCTAAATAAAAATATTAAATAAATTTTAAAAAACACTTATGTACTTAAGTTATGTAGATAGGAAATAACACTATGAGGTTTATTTTAATATTGTTTAGTTGTTTCTTGACTCACCTCACACTTCTTAACTCCCACGCAGACTTGAGTTTCTTCACTTCATTTGTGACATTCTCAGTACTGTACTACGTTCACAACTGATGTCCAACGGCCTCCTCTCCTGCATACTGACCTCCGCGCCATCAGATGGCTGACCGACGAACTTCCAAATCAATCCCCTCAAAATTCATAGTTGTGTTTTTATTCTTGCATATGTAAATTTTTTCCCAAATTGTGAGTTCCTTCGATTTTTCCAATTGTTTAAGTAATTTTGTTTTTGGTTTCTATTCCATGTTCACATGCCTGGTCAGAAAAACATAGAAACCAAAACAAAAATTACTTAAACAATTGGAAAAACCGAAGGAACTCACAATTTGGGAAAAAATTTACATATGCAAGAATAAAAACACAACTATGAATTTTGAAATACCCGGGGATAAGGAGAGGGGATTGATTTGGAAGTTCATCAGTCAGCCATCAGATGGCACGGAGGTCAGTCTGCAGGAGAGGAGGCCGTTGGACATCAGTTGTGAATGTAATACAGCATTGAGAATGTCACAAATGAAGTGAAGAAACTCGAGTCTGCTTTGGAGTTAAGAAGTATGAGGTGAGTCAAGAAACAACTAAACAATACTTATGTACTTGTTTTTAATGCAATATTAATTGTAGTTTAGATTTATTTTGGCAAATCAGACTATTGTTAGACAACCTGTGTGCTTTTTTGTTTTCTTTTTCTCTAGCATATGTGATTATAAATTAATGAGTCATTTTAACATCTTACCTCATATTTCATGTTTTATCAAACACGGTAACTATAGTTTTCAAATGATCTTGTCATTAGTTTTCAACCGCCATTATGACTACCGGATATTCGTTGGAATCTCCCTCTATAACGTTGCCATCTGGTGTTGATTTGACGAACTTCGAGATATCGTTGCCATCTGGTATTGATTTGATGAACTTTCAGATGAGGTCACGTTCATCCGGAATGTCGAAATTCATAGATTTAAATTTGTTCTTCTGTATAAATATTTTCTCCCAAACTGTCAAGTCCAAAGGTTTTTCCAAATGTTTTAGAATATGTGATTATGTTGTACATTGAATTGAATAGACAATCTTCTCCTGCTCAGAGGAACATAAAAAAAAATCTGTCACGCAGGAACTGTATAAACTAAGCAAATTCCTCGCAAAGTCGAATTTTACCGGTTTATGGAATATATATTTATTTTTGTTTATTTTTTATTATTTCACTCACCTCATACTTCATAAATCATAGCAGACCCTGGGTTTCTTCACGTAATTTGTGACATTGTCAATGCTGCGTCACGTTCACAACTGACGTCCAACGGCCTTCTATCCTGCAGACTGACCTCCGCGCCATCTGGTGGCCGACCGAAGAATTTCCAAATCAGTCCTCTTTCTTTATAACCGGGTATTTCAAAGTTCATAGTTGTATTTTCATTCTTGCATATGTAAATTTTTTCCCAAATTGTGAGTTCCTTCGGTTTTTCCAATTGTTTAAGTAATTTTGTTTTGTTTTCAATTCTATGTTTTTCTGACCAGGCATGTGCAGCTATTGCAGATTTTTCGGTTTCTCCATTTTTAACATTTCTGAGGTGTTCTTTTAATCTTGTATTTAGATTCCTTTTTGTTTTTCCTATGTATATCTTTTCACAATCTTTACAATTAATTTGATAAATTCCCGATTTTTTACAGTCTTCAATTTTTTCATTTTTGTTGGTTTTTATTAAATTACCTAAGCTGTAATCATTTTTCGGTGCTAATTTAATGTTGAATTTGTTGAAAATTTTTTGAAACTTGTCAAATACGAAAGGATGGTATGTGAACTTCTTGAATTTTTTGCCTATATTTTTATCTGTCTGAAGAGTACTTTCATTGATGACTTTTTGTTCTTTGAATTTATTTATTTTCTTGTGTATCATTTTCTTGTGAAAACCATTATCCTTAGCAATTTGTATGATGTGTTCTTTCTCTTTTTTGTAATTTTCTTTGCTCATGGGGACATTCACAAGTCTTGTGTGTTAAACTATTAATATACTGCCTGTTTGTGTGAAAAATGGTTAAATCCAGTAGCTTTTATATAATTGTCGATGTGAGTTTCTTTTCTGTAGATTCCAAATTCTATTTTCTTTTTTTCTTCATTCCTAATCAATTTAAGGTCTAAAAATGGTATTTCATGATTATTTTCTATTTCCACTGTAAATTTGATTGTTTTATTTTGAATATTTAACAGTTTAATGGCATCTTCTAATTGTTTCTCTTTTACTATTGCTATGATATCATCTACGTATCTTCTCCAAAATTTAAACATCAAAGGATGTGCTTTAGTTACATGACATTCAAAATTCCCCATAAACATGTCTGCTAAGAATGGTGATAATGGATTTCCCATTGCGAGTCCTGATTTTTGTCTAAAGTATTTTCCTCTAAAGGTGAAGAACATTTGATTTAAGCATAATTTTGTTAGTTTTATGTATTCTTTAACGCTATCATCATCTAATTTGTTTTCTTTCAACCATTTTTCTAAAATTTTCAAAGTTGTGTCAGTCGGTATGTTTGTGAATAATGGTCTCATTTGATGTTACTTCATTATTCACAAACATACCGACTGACACAACTTTGAAAATTTTAGAAAAATGGTTGAAAGAAAACAAATTAGATGATGATAGCGTTAAAGAATACATAAAACTAACAAAATTATGCTTAAATCAAATGTTCTTCACCTTTAGAGGAAAATACTTTAGACAAAAATCAGGACTCGCAATGGGAAATCCATTATCACCATTCTTAGCAGACATGTTTATGGGGAATTTTGAATGTCATGTAACTAAAGCACATCCTTTGATGTTTAAATTTTGGAGAAGATACGTAGATGATATCATAGCAATAGTAAAAGAGAAACAATTAGAAGATGCCATTAAACTGTTAAATATTCAAAATAAAACAATCAAATTTACAGTGGAAATAGAAAATAATCATGAAATACCATTTTTAGACCTTAAATTGATTAGGAATGAAGAAAAAAAGAAAATAGAATTTGGAATCTACAGAAAAGAAACTCACATCGACAATTATATAAAAGCTACTGGATTTAACCATTTTTCACACAAACAGGCAGTATTTAATAGTTTAACACACAGACTTGTGAATGTCCCCATGAGCAAAGAAAATTACAATAAAGAGAAAGAACACATCATACAAATTGCTAAGGATAATGGTTTTCACAAGAAAATGATACACAAGAAAATAAATAAATTCAAAGAACAAAAAGTCATCAATGAAAGTACTCTTCAGACAGATAAAAATATAGGCAAAAAATTCAAGAAGTTCACATACCATCCTTTCGTATTTGACAAGTTTCAAAAAATTTTCAACAAATTCAACATTAAATTAGCACCGAAAAATGATTACAGCTTAGGTAATTTAATAAAAACCAACAAAAATGAAAAAATTGAAGACTGCAAAAAATCGGGAATTTATCAAATTAATTGTAAAGATTGTGAAAAGATATACATAGGAAAAACAAAAAGGAATCTAAATACACAGATTAAAAGAACACCTCAGAAATGTTAAAAATGGAGGAAACCGAAAAATCTGCAATAGCTGTACATGCCTGGTCAGAAAAACATAGAATAGAAACCAAAACAAAATTACTTAAACAATTGGAAAAACCGAAGGAACTCACAATTTGGGAAAAAATTTACATATGCAAGAATGAAAATACAACTATGAATTTTGAAATACCCGGTTATAAAGAAAGAGGACTGATTTGGAAATTCTTCGGTCGGCCACCAGATGGCGCGGAGGTCAGTCTGCAGGATAGAAGGCCGTTGGACGTCAGTTGTGAACGTGACGCAGCATTGACAATGTCACAAATTACGTGAAGAAACCCAGGGTCTGCTATGATTTATGAAGTATGAGGTGAGTGAAATAATAAAAAAATAAACAATATTAAAGAACCTCATAGTGTTATTTCCTATCTACATAACTTAATATATTTATTTTGTTAAATTGGAGTAACTCAGTTTCTGATTTTTGAACTTTTCAGGAAAAAATCACTATGAGGCTTAATTTAAAATTAAATTAAAATATAAAGTGGAGTTATGTTACCGCGACTATTTAACTCGTGCCCCAAATGGCAGTCAATGACCAATCACATTTCAATGAATTTTGATTTACAACCAATCAGTCGTTTTTCACCTCGATTTTATCACTTTGCATTTAGATCATCTTCTAAAATTGGTATGATATTAGATCCCACAATCAGTTTTGAGGCTCATAGTGGCCAACCTGAGGAAGTTGACTGTGAAAAGAAAGCCATATATGAGCCAACAATTGAATATTACAAAGATAAATACCAATTAGATAGTATAACTGTCACAGGATTGATGATCGGGGCAAGAAGTACTATATCAGGATTCTTAGCTAAATTTTGGAATTCCTTAGATTTGAACAGGGTGTATCTTTCTAAAATTGCCATCGCTGCCATTAGAGGATCAATTTCAATTTTAAGAAACCATCTTTACAAAATTTCTACTTTATAGTATGTATACTTCAATTACAATTTGAAATGTGTTAATGTATTTACAAAATATATTTCATCAATTTCGAAAATTAATTCTCTGTATCACTTTGTCCTTGAGGCAATCCTCTAATGAGGAAAGTTGTATAGAACAAATGATATCGTAAGTGGCTCCCAGATTGTATATCATCGCTTAAGAAACAATACCGCATAACTGACACTTTTGGTGAAATTGACATTTTTATTCTATTAGCATCACGGAAGAAGTGCGCTCAGTTCTAACATAGATTGGGATGCAATTCTGTACCATGACCTTGCTAAACTTATAGATACAATGGTTTCAATGCATAGGTACTAAGGGGAAAAGTAAACAGTTTTTTGTTTCTCGTGTAAAATGTTCATTTTGTTAGTTAATCAGTATTGTTTCTTAAGCGACGATATACAGGGCACGAATGTAACCAGATTCTACTTGCAAGATATAATAGAAAAACATTTGTAGTAATTAATTATACCATAAAAAAAAAGAAACTACTGTTTGCACTTTCTTAAACGTATTATTTCGCAGGAATTAACGTTTCAATAAAATATAATTGACATTAATTAATTGTAATATTATTTATGGTAAAATGTCCAATTCAATTAAGTAAAAGCATTTAACACTTGTTAACAAAATTATTGAACAATATTGGCGACTAATATTTAATAAAATTAATTAAAATGTTTTCATTCTATGCTGTCCTTTATATTTAATATATTTTCTTCAAGTTTTTTCATATTGGAAAGATAATACATGGATGACAGCTAGAATTCAATTATGTACTTGTTGAACTTTTGATTTGTAGGGATTGGGCATGTGTAGTCTTGGGAATCTAGAACTTTACATTTCCAAGTGAATAATTATTTGGCCAAGTGTATGTAAAAATTTAGGAGATACTATAGATCTGGACCTATTGAGTTTTCAGGTTAATTTTTATATATATATATTAAATTTGGGAATTTTTAACATTATGAGGTTCAAATTCATAAGAATTAAATTAATCGTGATTATTTCATACCTCATACTACTACATTTCTTTAAATACAGCACTGCAGTATCGGCAATTTCTCATCACCATCATCAGCTGTTTTCACGATTGTCAATTTTTACTTTTGTTGATAATTATCCAAACTGCCATCTGATGTTCTTTTAAAGAATTATTTTCTAAACTGCCATCTGGTGTTCATTTTAATGAATCATTTTCTAAACCGCCATCTGTTGTATTTTTGAAGAACTTTGTAATCAAGCTAGATTACAGATGGCGGTTTAGAAAATGATTCATTAAAATGAACACCAGATGGCAGTTTAGAAAATAATTCTTTAAAAGAACATCAGATGGCAGTTTGGATAATTATCAACAAAAGTAAAAAGTGACAATCGTGAAAACAGCTGATGATGGTGATAAGAAATTGCCGATACTGCAGTGCTGTATTTAAAGAAATATAGAAGTATGAGGTATGAAATAATCACGATTAATTTAATTCTTAATAATTTTTTTTATTGGATTTTTTTAGAGATATTTTCTAGACTTTGAAGTTTTAATGATCAAGTTAATTTTTGGATAGTTTTATTTATTTATTTATTTTGTTGGGAATGAAAACTAATTTAGTGTAATAATTTATAGATTTTAAAATATATTAATTTTTTACAGAGGTTAGCAGGAGCTACTTTATTGGTATTCTCTAATAAACAGGATTTGCCAGGAGCATTAACAGCTGAAGAGATTAGAGATGTAAGTATTTTTATTGAATCAGTGTCATTGTTGTCTCTTTTGTACTGTTATAAACTACCAGAACAAGTAGAAAGCCCATCTTCAATGAATGCCATCTCACTTATTAATTTCATACATCTCAATGATGGATAAATCATATTTGAAGAGAAAAATTATACGTTCAGACCGGAACCCTTGGTTCTCTAGACCAAGTGCTCTACCACCTGAGCATGATTTATACATCATTGAGATGTATGAAATTAATAATAAAAACATTGAAAAAAGCTTTACTGGCATTTATAATGTAAACCTATAATCGCTGACAATGGGGCTAAGAAACTCTGAAACATATCCATATTTGGTTCGTCTTCCGGGCTTATAGGCCGTGGTCTGGTTGTCTTCTTACTCGACGTTTCGTCTACTGCTGCGGTAGACCTCATCAGGAGATACTGCGTGCTCTCTGTGAACTCCTCAACAGTCGGCTGCAGACTGGCTGGTGGTTGGAAACTGTCTCTCTTTTTATAGCTAAACCCTGGGTGGTGGGGGGGTTTTCTGCGTTTGCTGTTGTGCCGATTGCAGAAGTCATAGGCTTCGTTGTCGTGTTATGCAGTGCTGGGATGCAAATTTTGTTTATCTTCATGGTTTCTTCTTTTTTGTTGAAGGAATTTTTATGTTTATATATTTCAATGGCTTCTCTGTATAGTCACATTACTACACCAGACTATACAGAGAAGCCATTGAAATATATAAACATAAAAATTCCTTCAACAAAAAAGAAGAAACCATGAAGATAAACAAAATTTGGATCCCAGCACTGCATAACACGACAACGAAGCCTATGACTTCTGCAATCGGCACAACAGCAAACGCAGAAAACCCCCCCACCACCCAGGGTTTAGCTATAAAAAGAGAGACAGTTTCCAACGACCATCCAGTCTGCAGCCGACTGTTGAGGAGTTCACAGAGAGCACGCAGTATCTCCTGATGAGGTCTACCGCAGCAGTAGACGAAACGTCGAGTAAGAAGACAACCAGACCACGGCCTATAAGCCCGGAAGACGAACCAAATATGGATCAAGACGCCGGCCGTGAAAGCCTACAATTATATCTGAAACATATGTTCAACAAAAACAACTCTAAGAGGTAAGAATGAACGGACAAAATGTTTTAACTTGTTTATAATTCATTAATATGTTATATAGGTATTGGAATTGGAATCTATCAAGACTCATCATTGGAAGATAGTTTGGTGCAGTGCTGTGACAGGACAAAATCTCTTAGAAGGAATAAACTGGCTTATTGATGACATTGCTGCTCGAATATTTACTTTAGATTAATGTGTTGACAATCAGTTTAATGAGCTTTTTAAATAAATTTTATAATTTCCATTTGAAGCATATAAACAAAAATAACAAGTATTAAATTATAAATCATTCATGTTTTCTTACTATAATTTTTTTTTTTTTTTTTGCAAATGCCCCAGGTTGTCTTTCGACATTCCTGGTTTCTCTCCTGGCATGGCGTACTTGTAACCCACTTCTGAGGTTGGGGTGCCTGGAAGGCGGGGTTACGTTGCCCCGATGATATGATGGGTGATGATGATAATGGTGTGCCAGGAGAGTCCCTAATCGTAAGCTTAATCTAAGATGAATATGAATGATGATGATTGCGATGGATATATAATTTCGGGGACCGTTTGGCCCTCAAAGTTTTTTGTGACATTTGTCTTACAGGTGAGGAAAAACCCCGAAAAAAACCTCACCCAGAAAAAAATGTCCCAACTGGGGATCAAACCCGGACCCGCTGCGTGACAAGGCAGCACGCTACCTCGAGACTACAGCGGTGGACTACTATAAAATATTAGATTCCTAAAAAAAAAGGCTAGTACTTATTATATATATTTAACCAACTCAAAATACGCCAAATAGAATATGGAAAGGTTATTAAATGATATAACTAACTTGATACGGATGTTTTGGACAATACTTACAGGAAGCTAATATTGGTGCAAAATTCAGATTACAGTTGTTCTGCTCTACATTCACTCGGTGAATATGTATATTCTTGACGTTTTTATTATTAATTTAACACTTCTCATTGAAGGATAAATTATATTTGAAACCCAGATATAATGAGAACAGTTAAGTATGGTAGACTGTGATGGGGGATCCGATTTGAACTCATTCTTTCAAGATGGTGTTTCCAATTTAGTTGGTACTGTTTAATATATTCCAAAATTGGCGTAGTCTTCAATTCTTTTAAGATATCGGTGTTCCTTTTCCGATCCCATCTGGTGTAACCCGCTGTTCTGCGCATGAATCTCATTTCACAAGCCGTTATTCTGCTTTCATGTTGTTTTCTTAGTGTCCATGCTTCACTACCATAGGTCAACACTGGTCTAGCCAAAGTGTTATATAAACGTAATCTGGTGTTTTTTTGTACAAGGGATGGTTTCATAACTTGATCGGATCCCCAAAGCTGTTTATAATTATATACCAAGAGGACGAAGATCACTGGGCCGTCCTATGAAACGCTGGAGGGAAAATTTTCTATAGGATCGTAACAGGCCTTGGCCTAATACTTAGAAGGAAGAAGAAGAAGACTGTGATGGGCAGGACATATGGCACGAATGGGGAATGAAAGACCGACCATGGATGCTTCTTGTAAGAAAACCAGAGGGAAAGCGCCCAGTTGGTAGACCAAGAATGAGGTGGGACAATAACATTAACTATGATTTGAGAGAAGTAGATTATACAGGGGATGATTGGAAAACATTGGCTCAGGATAGATATATGGAGAGATTATGTCTGCGCGGTCATGAACCTATGCGTTCGATAGTGCTAGTGAGTTAGTTAGTTAGAGAAAAATTCTCGCCTAGACCGAAACTCGAACACAGGACCGTTGGCTTTCCGGGCCAACTGAGCTACCGAGGCGAGTTGCTATCTAGATACAAATTTTTCTCTTATATACATTGTAATTCCCTCGTGCCAAATGCTTTGAAACCTTTGCTTCTATCTTTGCAAATGGCAGCTTCTTAGTTAAGAAGACATTTATTGGGAATTTAACACTACTTTATAAAGCCAGTAGGGCTTCTATTGGAATATAAGCCGCCATTTTCAAAGATAGAAGCAAAGGTTTCAAAGCATTTGGCACGAGGGAATTACAACGTATATAAGAGAAAAATTTGCATCTAGATCACAACTCGCCTCGGTAGCTCAGTTGGTAGAGCATTTGGCCCAGAAAGCCAAAGGTCCTGGGTTCGAGTCTTGGTCTAGGCGAGAATTTTTCTCTTGTATATGTTGTAATTCCCACGTGCCAAATGCTTTGCTATCTTTGCAAATGGCGGCTTCTTAGTTAAGAAGACATTTATTGGAAATTTAACATTACTTTATAAAGCCAGTAGGGCTTATATTAGAATATAAGCCGCCATTTGCAAAGATAGAAGCAAAGGTTTCAAAGCATTTGGCACGAGGGAATTACAATGTATATAAGAGAAAAATTTTGCATCTAGATCACAACTCGCCTCGGTAGCTCAGTTGGTAGAGAATTTGGCCCAGAAAGCCAAAGGTCCTGGGTTCGAGTCTTGGTCTAGGCGAGAATTTTTCTCTTCAAATATAATATATATTCTTCTTCTAATGGCTGACATTGGAGGTTGATTACATTAGTTGCCTAACAGTCCAGTATAATGCAGTTAGATTTCTGTTAAGTCTGTGGAAATATGATAAATGGTAGCTGTCCTCCTTGCATATTGCTCATTCTACAAAGGATATATACCAATTTTGTATAGCTGAGCTGCTTGGCAATGGCTTATCTGGAAAAAACAGTAGCTTCTTTCCCTGAACAGGCAGTTGGGCATGCATATGTGCTTAAGAGAGAGAATCAGAAATTATCATATTTTGTTAGCATTTAACGATCTAAACAAACAGACTTTTGCTAATATGACAGCAAACAAAAATCTAACTTGGGAACATAATCTTGGCACAGAACTTATACACAATGTCTTACTGACTATGAACATCCACTGATCTAAAATCCTGACATTTTTTTCAAATTCTGAAAATCTGCCAAGGCAGAAATTTTAATTCTGAAAAAAAATCATGTCTGGGAAAAACTGGACATATGGCAATGCTATTTAATCACATCTATTCTGCAGTTCAACTTTCTTAAGAATTTATATAATAAATTTGGGAATTTTTAACATTATGAGGTTCAATTCATAAGAATTAAATTAATCGTGATTTCTTCTTACCTCATACTTCTATTAATATAAAATTATGGAATATTCACCTGAAAGGTCCGTCTCCTCAACTTAATTAATCATTTAACTGTAGTGCTTTCGGGACTTGTCCCATCATCGGCAGGATTCAAAACTGGTGTTTCACTGAAGATCTGGTAGAGGGGGTTGCATGTATTGGGTTCGTTTTCGTTTATCAGCCTGTCGTTGTGAGCTGCTTTCATGATTTCCATCTCTTCGAGTATGTTTATCTTCGCTGGATTATTTTCTCTGTGCATTAATGTTAGGGTGTTTTCAATATTTAACATGTGATGTCCTTCATGGATAACGTGTTTTGCATAGCTTGATTTCCTTTCTGCGTGAATGAAGTCTCGAAAATGTTCTTTGAATCTGATGTTAAAACTCCTGTTTGTCCTTCCTATATAAAATTTGTTGCAGTCCTTACATGTCAGTTTATAAACTCCTTTGCTGTTGAAATTGTTATTTTCTTCAATGTTATTTATTATGTTGTTTAATTTGTTATTGGTTCTGTATGCTATTTTTATGTTTTTATCGGCTTTCTTCAGTGCATTGGCTAATTTTGTCGTTTCTTTTCCTGTGTATGTAAGTGTTATCCATGTTTTCATGTTGTTGTCAGATTATTTTTCTAGTTTAGTTATGTTGGTTATGTTGTTCTTCCTTTTTTGTTTTTTTACGAGCTTATGTATGAATTCTTCATTATAGCCATTAGTTTTTGCCATATATTTAATGTAGTTGAGTTCTTGGATATAATTGTCCCATTAAGCAAAGACAATATATTCCTGTTCAATACTTCATAATAGAAATGACACAAGAAATGTTACTTTGTAAACATTTTTGCATTTATAATCAAAAGACTTTTGGATGGTATTTCTCTTGAGGCCAAAACAGGTCAACAAATGGCCTAAATTCGTGAATTTACTATGATGATGATAATTGTTACTCTTGAAGAGGTTGAATATGCCATTAGTAGGTTGAAGAATAATAAAGCACCAGGAAAGGATCTGATACAGGCAGAATTGATTAAACAGTCAGGGACAAAGTATGTAGAAAAACTACATCAACTATTCGTTAAAATATGGAATGAGGAGAGTCTACCAGAAGATTGGAATTTGAGCATAATATGCCCTATACTGAAGAAAGGTGATATATTGACTTGTTCCAATTATAGGGGAATCAGCCTTTTGTGTATTGCTTATAAAGTATTCTCGAACATCTTATTTAAAAGGCTGGTACCGTATGTAGAAAATGTGGTTGGTGATTATCAATGTGGTTTCCGGCAGGGACGGTCCACCGTGGATCAAATCCATACCCTTCGCAAAATGCTTGAAAAATGCAATGAATATGGAATAGAAACACACCACCTCTTCATAGATTTTAAGGCGACATATGATAGTATAGACAGGGTGCAATTATTTGCAGCAATGCAAGAATTTAAAATACCTATGAAACTTATTGCATTGGTTAAAATAACAATGAATAACACTAAATGTCAGATTAAGATTAATAATGCATTAACTGAGCCTACTGATACAAAAAATGGAGTACGACAAGGAGATTCTCTTGCATGTCTACTTTTTAATATTGCCCTTGAAAAAGTGGTAAGAGACGCAGGTCTTAATATAAGGGGAACCATCTTTCATAAATCTGTGCAAATTCTTGCATATGCCGACGATATAGATATAATAGGAAGAAGTCAATTAGCCATGAAGGATGCATTTATTAGCCTAGAGAAGGCAGCAAAAAGAATCATCATCATCATCATAGTACATTCACGAATTTAGGCCATTTGTTGACCTGTTTCGGCCTCAAGAGAAACACCATCCAGAAGTCTTTTGAGTTAACGTCCTGGTCTTCTTCCTGCAGGTTGATATCTTAACATTAGTTTGGGTATAGCAAAAAGAATGAATCTTAAAATTAACCAGGCCAAGACAAAATATATGCCTGTGATTAAAGGTAAATGTGAAGCGTGCCCATCTAGTTTGGAAGTTGGCACATATAAATTTGAACTGGTTTATAGCTTTATTTATCTAGGATCTGAAGTAAATTGTAGAAATGACAATTCAGCTGAAATACATCTACGGATCATGGCTGCAAACAAGTGTTTTTTTGGACTCAGGACAATGTTTAGATCTCAGTTTATATCTAGAAGGACAAAAATACTCATGTATAAAGTTCTCCTTAGACCAGTGTTAACTTCTGCATTAGAAACTTGGACCATGTTGAAATCTGATGAGGAATTATTAGGGCGTTTTGAAAGGAAGATACTGAGATCCATTTTTGGTGCCGTGAAAGAAAATAATGCATGGAGAAAGAGATACAATAATGAATTGTATAAATTGTACAATCAGCCAGATATTTTGAATTTTGTTAAAGTTAATAGATTGGCATGGGCTGGACACATTATTCGCATGGACAACAAAAGGATTACAAAAAGAATTTACAATGAACAACCACTATTGGCCAGAAAAGTTGGAAGACCTAAATTAAGATGGGAGGATGGTATAATTCAAGACATTAAAATTTTTAAAATAAAAAAACTGGAAGAATGAAGCGCAGAACAGGGAAGTCTGGCAAAGGTTTCTGAAGGCGGCCAAGGCCCACATGGGGCTGTCGAGCCAATTATGATGATGATGATAATTGTTACTTCTTTAGAAAAAGGATTACAAAAATTTGCCAATATTTTTGTTGTATAACTTTTTCAATGACTTCCTAATAAATAGTGTTTACTATTAGTAGTGAGTGGAGAACATATTTTAATCGACTCACCTCATACATTTTCAAACTTCTTTGATACCGACGGTTTCAGACAATATCATGTCCTTCTTCAGTCATGGCGTCCATGGTGTTTACTATGTTCATCAAGTTTTTTAATAAACACTTAGGAAATAGTGTACATTATTTAATTTATGTAGGTAGGAAATAACACTATGAGGATTATTTTAATTAATTTTGAGTTGTTTTTTTGAAGACGTCGCAGAGAGCACGAAACCCTTGCACACGTCCTTGGGACCTGCCCGTTTGGAGAATCACTGAGAAACATTCGGCACCACACTATTCGAAATACGATGGCAGAAGCATTGTGAGATTATGGATACACAGTTTATCAGGAAGTTCATGGTGTGGCCACTAATGGGAGTAACATACGAATAGATATTATTGCATTTATATATATACATGTATAAATATATTCGCTGACTCCACGAGGTTTTAGGTCTTCCTCTGCCTCGTCTTCCCTCAGGTTTTTGTATAAAAAGCATTTATATATATTTAAGAAACATATCAATCTTACCAAAAAATATATCTATACATAAAAATCTTAGCCCTACTAATTACAATAAACACACTAATAACTAATTAAACTACAGAATGAACTTCTCAAATGTCTTCCATTAGTTCTTGGAAAGGGTCTGCCGATCAATTTTTGCTAAATATGATCAAACTCCAACTTAGGATAAATTTAGTTAGTGAGCAATTTATTTTGGTTAGGTTTTTAAGTTTAACACTTCAATCTAGTTAGAGTGCATATTTGTATTTTGGTTAGCTTTTTAAGTTTAAGACTTCAATATTGGGGCTATTTTGTCACACAGATGTTTGGGATGTATCTCCTGTGGTGGAACGCGTGTTCCAAAATTCTGTATATGTTGGCTGCATCCTGTGATTCCATACTGTAACTGTCAGTGCATGCATGTGGTCTATGGTACAATTTTTTGTATTGCATGTTCGAAATTTAATAGATCCTTTTATTCATATTATCTTAGGGTAAGATAGTATAATGCCAGTAATTATGAAGAAACTATTTTTTAGTATGTGTTGAATCCCAGATGAATCTTTACTTTTCGCATATTTTTTTTATTATTTTCATGGCCATGTATTTAAAACAATAGTCTGAACTAATTTATGCCTGAACTTTGGCAATAAAAAAGCTATGGTACTTTACTTCTTTAAACATCAAAATAAAAAAAAGTGATTCTACAGTAAAAAAATAATATAAAATTAAAATAGATCAGTTCCTAAATTAATCAAATATAAGTCTAATTAATAAACATGCCAGGAAAACTTACCATGTGACTATAAATACAGAATTTTAGGACCAGTAGTGTGTTGCGATGGCTCTGAGCCAAAGTTTCTGACCACAAAACCTGTCACTAAGGTTTCAAACCCCTTAGATGTTTTTCAGATAACTATTTTAATACGTATTAAAATTGTAAAATATTTGGGAACATATTATTTAATAAACAAAATATCTAAATATATATCATACATATTACTTCAAGTTTTTCATGTTACAAAGATAATTGTAGATGACAAGTAGAATTTAATGATGTAATCTGTTGAACCTTCGTTTGCAGAGGTTGTGCATGTGAGGTTCGGAATCTCAGTTCTTGGGTACATTTGTGACTTAATTCTCTCTCTCCCTTTTTTTTTAAAAGTGTACATCTAAATAAAATATAAAAAGTAATTTGAACATGCAATAAATTCCAAATGGTAAAAGAAGATTGTGACAGGCATTGATGTGACTGACAAATTCTGAGGGCACAACAGGCAAATGATAGCCTAAATCTTTTAATGCTAATGATGATATATATATATAAACACACACATGTGTATTTTCTCCCCTCTCCTTCCTTTAAATCCAATGCAATGCTTGCTTGTATAAAATAATTTTTTTCGAGCTTTGGTCTCAGTTCTTGTTAAAGTTGGCCTAATTGAAAAAAAAACTGCATACCATCTCTGTGTGTTAATTTTTCATAATTACTGAAATACCTTTATTAGTGAACTATCTGTTAACTATGTATATATGTCTATAATAAATAAATATTAAATTATATCTCTCCTTGTTTTTATTTTGACTTTTCCTTGACAATCTGTTATCATTTTTTGTTTTTTCTAAGAAAATGTTATTTCTAAAAGAATGTTGAAGAATTAATTGGTATGAATACTTTAAATACAAGGATTGAAAATATTCTTCCAGTTTCCTAAGATTTTATTTCAAGAGAAAAATGTACACCTGAATTTGTTTGGAATACATTCAGAATTGCATTGGCTAAATACAAAATAGTCTTGGAAGTTGAGAAGAATTTTACGAATACAAATATTTAGGAAGTAACACAGATTTAACAAAAAATTAAATTAATCAGATTTTACACATCACCTCATTTTTTGTAAAAGTGTGGACCGGTTTGGAAGGTGAGATTGCTTTGCAATCGGTCCTGAGTTTTACAAAAATATAAGGTGAGGTGTTAAATCTGATTCATTATTGTTTTATAAATTATTTGAGGTGGTATTGTTAACACCTTAAATGACAACTAAGCCACCGGGATCAACACTAATTACACTTTATGTCGATAGATGGCGCAAATTGCTCAGTCGATAATACAGTGAGCTGTAATCGACTAGTTTTTTCTGCCAACGCTTGAGGTCTCTGGAGTCTAGGCATCACTGAATGACATTGGCGCTGGTTATCTCTGGTGGAAAATGTAAGCCTCCATGGTATCTTTACCTTGTGGTGGAGTGGCTTGCGTGCTTAAATGATCCTGAGAGCTATGCCGGCGGTAGCATTGCTGTCGATAGGGTTACCCATGCCGGATTGGTCGAAGGTGATAAGCCAGACGAAAAAAGTACCTTGGGCGAAAGAGTGACTATCTTTCACCGTAAAAATACAACCGTCAAGAAATGCGGACATGGGTTCATCTGGGGTAAAATTTTTCGGAGGTCAAATAGTCCCCCATTCGGTTCTCCGGGCGGGGACTACTTCATGGAACCCATGCCAAAGGCTCAAATGGACTCTTATTTTAAGGGAGGAAAGGAGATTACGAGTATTTGAGAATAAAGTTCTTAGGAAAATTTTTGGACCAAAGAGAGATGAACAGAGAGGTGAATGGAGAAGACTTCATAACAATGAACTACTTGGTCTTTATAGGAAGCCAGATATAATAAGAACAGTTAAGTCTCGTAGACTGCGATGGGCAGGACATGTTGCGCGTATGGGGAATGAAAGACGTGCATGGAAGCTTCTTGTAGGAAAGCCAGAGGGAAAACGCCCAGCTGGTAGACCAAGAATGAGGTGGGAGAACAACATTAACTATGATTTGAGGGAAGTAGATTATACAGGGAATGATTGGAAAGCATTAGCTCTGAATAGGGATGTATGGAGAGCTTATGTCTGCGTGGCCATGAACCTACGGGTTCGATAGTGCCCGTGAGTAAGTGTTGAAAATGTAAGCCAGAGTTAACCCACTGTACTGTAAGCTCTGAATTATCATAGAGTATCATTATTCCTCTATGATCATTATCGCTTATTATTTCATTATAAAATGAGAATGTTCTCTATGGCTCTTTAAAAAAAATGAATAAAACATCGAAACTGCTAATAATTAGGAATAACAACGAAATATGAATTGCTCAGACTTTATTTGTTATACTATAAAGGTAGCGCCTTTTGTGGCTGTGGGTATCATAGAGAACGATACAGTATAAAATAATTGTATTACGTCATTAGCTTCCTTTATGGTCATCGGCATGACATCATATTTGTAAACAAAAATAGCGAAGTTCTGTATGACAGCTCGTTGAAGAGCTGGGCGTGTCCTCTTAAAGCATGCTTAAAGTATAGATGAAGCTTTATATTTAAATTATAAAATGGTTGTTCTGGAACAATATTTACAACTTTATGAACGAGATTCAAAATTAGTATCTTCCGCATGGAAGACTTTTCATATAATTTTTTATGTCATTATTGCATTGAGTGGAATTGCTGCAAGTTACACATTCCGTCAAGTTCTGGAGAGTTTTGGGGGGAACTGTGTTCTGCACAGTAATGTAACTTTTGTTAGTGATAAAAGTGACAATAGTTCTACCTCATTCATGATTATTGATTGCGTAAAGACTGAATGGGGTAGACAAAGTGATTGCTCATTTTGTCAGTATGTACCTGTTTGCTCAGTAATATTTTCCATTGTTTGGATAACATTCTTCTTGATGTGTGGAAGAGGAGGGAAGACAACTCGAGGGTAAGACGTTAGACTTGCATGGTTGCACATTTTAGTTTTACTTCTTTCCAGAAATTGATCAGTAACAGAAGATGAAAAAGGAGTAGCCGGCTCAATTTTAGATTCATTTCCATTTGACTTTTTTATACTATGTTCTTGAAGATCAGTAACAGAAGATGAAAAAAGAGTAGCCGGCTCAATTTTAGATTCATTTCCATTTGATTTGTTCTTGAAATTCTGTTCCTATACATACTTCTTCTATACTGCTATACTAACACTTCATACTATTTTAAACATTTTACAGCAATACTTGTAACTTTTTTTTTACTTACTCACTGGCACTATCAAACCCGTAGGTTCATGGCCGCGTGGACATAAGTTCTCCATTCATCCCTATCCTGGGCTAATGCTTTCTAATCATTCCCTGTATAATCTACTTCCCTCAGATCATAGTTAATGTTATTCTCCTACCTCATTCTTGGTCTACCAACTGGGCATTTTCCCTCTGGTTTTCCTACAAGAAGCTTCCATGCAAGTCTTTCATTCCCCATACGTGCAACATGTCCTGCCCATCGCGGTCTACGAGTCTTAACTGTTCTTATTATATCTGGCTTCCTATAAAGACCATGTAGTTCATTGATATGTAATCTTCTCCATTCTCCTGTCTGTTCATCTCTCGTTGGTCCAAAAATTTTCCTAAGTACTTTATTCTCAAATACTTGTAATCTCCTTTCTTCCCTTAAAGTAAGAGTCCATGTTTCGCACCCATATAATATAACTGGTAGAATAATAGTTTTATATATTTTTAGTTTAATGTTTTTTGAAAGGAGTTGGGGCATCAAGAGTCTCTGCAATGAATAATAGCACGCACTTCCAGAATTGAGCCTATGTTTAATTTATTTGTGCATCTCATTCCTATTTGTGATTATTGTTCCTAGGTATTTGAATTCAGCCACTTCCTCAAAATTTCCCTCATTTGTCATTAGCTGTTCATTTCCATTATATAATGAATTTCTATGTGTGACCATATATTTAGTTTTATTGATATTTACTTCCAGTCCTAATTTCTTAGTGTTACTCAATAGTGTGTGCGTGTTGTCCTTTATTATCTCCTCGCTATTGGCCAGTAGTACTACATCATCAGCATAAACCAACAGCTTATTAATACCATTGAATTGTAAGCCTTCCTCATTCTCTAAAGATTTAATGGCATGCTCTAGTACAAAATTAAATAGTAAAGGAGATAGTGCATCTCCTTGCTTCAACCCATTCTGGATTTAAAAACTGTTTGCCTATACGCACACTACTCTTTGTGCCATTTAGACACTAAATCTAACTAACTTTTTAGGAATTCCAAACTCCAGCAGGATACTATATAACTTCTCTCTCTTAATTGAATCGTATGCTTTTTTGAAGTCTACATATAGTTGATGTACAGTACCATTGTATTCCCATTTCTTTTCTAAAATCTATCTTATACTAAAAATCTAATCTGTTGTAGACCTGTTTCTTCTAAATGCACATTGATGATCTCCTAGAATGTCATCAATATAGGGAGTAAGTCTGCTTACTAATATATTTGTAAGAATTTTGTACGAAGTTGAGAGTAATGAGATGCCCCTGTTGCAATCAGCTTTATCTCCTTTCTTATAAATTGGTACGATAATTGACATTTTTTTTACAATTATTAAATATTTATCTATGTACACAATGGTTTCTTCAAAGTTCTACAGAACTGCAGTGCGCATACACAAGATGCACGAATGCTTAATGTAACTTCCACAAGATGTCACTGAAATCAGTGTTACTAACATTCACAATTAATTCCATACCAAATTTCAAGAAATTAACTTCACACATGAGAGCATATAACAGAAATTTAGATTTTTCAAAATATGCTAACCACCTACTCCAATTTAATCATTGTTTCGATCTAAACTTTGAAATTTTACGTGTTTGTGATAAGGGTAAAAAGTTGGACCTTTTGGAGGCTGTAGAAATAAATAAATTGAAAAGTAGTAATAAACTGTTAAATTCTCAACTTGATTTGAATTAATCGCCTTTGTTAAATTTAACAATTTAAATAAATTATTGTTGTATTGTTGCTTAAATCAGTTGATATGTACTATAATAACACAATTCATAATTTGTTAACATGTCTGAAGAGAAAAATTTGCATCTAGATTGCAAATTGCCTCGGTGGCTCAGTTGGTAGAGCATTTGGCCCGGCAAGCCAAGGGTCCCGGGTTTGAGTCTCGGTCTAGGTGAAAATTTTTCTCTTCAAATATAATTATGGCATGTTGAAAGGCATATTTTGAATGTAAAGCACAAGGGTTTGGAATTTCATTGCCACTTATATAGGGCTGTTCAGAAAGAAGGATCAGATTTCAAACATTTATTTCCTCCAAACTACAAAAAATATAAACACAATTCCAACGTTCCTGGAAAGAGAAAAGTTCAAATTTAATTATTTTATGCATTCTATATGAGCACTATGTATTACACGACAAATATCAAAACAGTGGCTCATTTCTTGCCACACATGAATCAGCTGGTCTCTAGTTATCGAATTCACAGCTTCAACAATTTGATGTCACAGATTTTCAAGAATGTCAGGCATAGGAGTGATAAAAACACAGTCTTTTACGTATTCCCACAGATAAAAATCACATGGGTTCAGGTCTGGTGACCTGGGAGGCCACTGACGATGAAGTTGGTTATTTCTCCTTTTCTTCCAATACAACATGCTATTGTGTCACCATTTTGATACAAACAATCAACATGATAAGCAACAGAGCCAATGCAGGCTTGATCGGAACTTCAACTTTTCTCTTTCCTGGAACGTTGGAATTGCATCTCTATTTTTTGTAGTTTGGAAGAAATAAAAGAAGTCTGTTCCTTCTTTCTGAATAGCTCTGTATTATCAGAAATATGTTAGAAATAAGAAAGTTAAGCATGGGTACTTTCATTGGGCAGATGAGTTGACCATTTTAAAAATATTTTTCATATTAGCATTATTTATATTTTTTATCATATAAATGTGTAAATACAACTTGATTTTAAGTTACCTCTTTAGGAACAAAATAGGCCAGGTGGTATGCAAGTACACCATATTTTCTTGACAATGTCAGGATGTGGAACTGAAGATGGATATTTGCCTATTTATGTCTTTTTATTTTTTATTTGTTGGATATTTTATGTGAATTAGTTTTTATACCTAGGATTTTAGATTTTTTTTTTTTTGTGTTGAGTTGTTGACTCCCTCACAGACTCGAGTTTCTTCACTGCATTTGTGACATTCTCAATGCTGTATCACGTTCACAACTGACGTTCAGAACTGACATCCAACGACCTCCTCTCCTGCAGACTGACCTTCGCACCATCTGATGGCTGACCGACGAACTTCCAAATCAATCCCCTCTCCTTATCACCAAGTTTCAGAATTCATAGTTATAAAAAAAATTACATATGCAAGAATAAAAACACAACTATGAATTTTGAAATACCCGATGATAAGGAGAGGGGATTGATTTGGAAGTTCATCGGTCAGTCATCAGATGGCGTGGAGCTCAGTCTGCTGGAGAGGAGGCTGTTGGATGTCAGTTGTGAACGTGATACAGCATTGAGAATGTCACAAATGCAGTGAAGAAACTCGAGTCTGCGAGGAAGTAAGAAGTATGAGGTGAGTCAAAAAACAACTTAATAAGTTAAATTTTGTTTATTTGGTAGTTTGCAAACAATAGTTGCTCCCTTTTTGGCAAGTATGTCTGCCATTTCATTTTCAGGAGTGCCAACGTGGGTGGTGATCCATTACAGCATAATTTTCTGTAGTTTGTGAATGGAGTTTGATGACTTATCTAATATTGTGTATGGTGGTGCACATTGTTATATGGTGATTCCAAATGTCACTTGCAGGTTTAAATCTGTTAATAGGCTAATTTGTTAAATATATGTAGGTAGGAAATAACACTATGAGGTTTGTTTTAATTAAATTTGAGTTGTTTTTTTACTCGCCTCATATTTCTTGTGATGCATCGACAATGTCATGAATTCAGTGATGAAACCTGGGTCTGCATAAAATCGAGAAATATGAGGTGAGTCAAAAAACAACTCAAATTTAATTAAGGCTAATTTGTGTTTGATGTCTGTTCTGAAGATACTGGATTTTGAGTGTAGTTTTTATTATATTCATTTCACCATCAAAGTTATTTTCATATGGACCTAAAGGGACAAATTGTGAAAGTAATCTTCAATAAACTCGTGCTCCTCTATCTGTCTGTTGTTTATTAATGAGCCAAAGGAGTACCTCATTAAGTCAAAATGTTCTATTAGATATATAAAAATCAGTCAAAACAAAATTAAGATGTTAGGAATATTTATATTTTTACATACTTTATATTAGCTTGACCTGTATCCTATCTATGTAAAGGAATCTTTCAACGCGATTTTCACCCACTTAAAATCATTGGATCAACTTGAAACTTTGTATACTTGTAAGGGACCCGTGACAATACAATAATTTCATAATCAATTGAGTTGGTGTTTACTTGATGAAAATCCATATTTATTAATTAAATTAAATTAATCAATAATTAATTAATTTAAATAATCAATAATTTCATTTTTTTTAAATCATCAGAAAATAAAAAAAAGTGTCTTTGTATCTATGTAATGGAATCTTTGAACATGATTTTCACCCACTTAGAAACATTGGATCGACTTGAAACTTTGTATACTTGTAAAGGACCCGTGACAATACAATAACTCCATTTTTTTTTAAAATCCTTGCCAGAATCGTCAGAAAATTAAAAAAAAATGTGTCTTTCTATCTACGTAACGGAATCTTTGAACACGATTTTCACCCACTTAGAAACATTGGATCGACTTGAAAACTTTGTATACTTGTAAAGGACCAATGACAATACAATAATTTCATATTTTGCTTCTAAAATCCTGGCCAGAATCAGCAGAAAATCAAAATAATAAAAACGGGTATAATAGGTTGTTGACTTATCAACTTTTACTCAATCGTTATAAGAGCTCAGTAGATACAGCGGTGGACTGTAGTGGTATATAATTTCAGTAATCTATAGGTCGCTGGTTCAGATCCGACCCGGAGGCATTTTTTTAGAAGAATATTACTTTTAGCTCATAGTACAATAGCATCGAATTTAAATATATTTACATTTTCATCTTATTCTGTAAAATATTAAAAATAAAAGAATAAATAATAGTTTTAATAAAACTAAAACAACACGCTTTATTAGAAAACCGAACTAAAAAATAAAAAAATAATTTTAATTCCCAACACGCTTGGGATAAAATTAATGTGATCAACAAAAAAAAAATCTCAAACACATTTAGAATATAACTAGAGTTATCTACAAAAGAAAATATATGTTACCATCAAAAGCGGGGGGGAGGGGGTGCTATTTATGGTTTTTACATTTTCTTCTTAGAGACTTTACTTATACCAATATCTGTTTATTATCAAATATATTAATTGATATAGAGCACCCCACACTTTTGATGGTAAGATTATTATCTTTTGTAGATAACTCTAGTTATATTCTAAATGTGTTGGAGATTATTATTTTGTTGGTCACATTAATTTTATCCCAAGCGTGTTGGAAATTAAAATTATTTTTCATTTTTTAGTTCGGTTTTTTAATAAAGCGTGTTGTTTTAGTTTTTTAAAACTATTATTTATTTATATACTTTGTTATTGGATTATTTTTAATTATAATTCTGCATTTTATTATATTTCCAGATTATCTCAACCCTGGAGAATTGTTGTTCCGTCTCTGATTTTTAACATAACATTTCTTGGAGTTGCTCTTGCTGCTGCCTGCAAATTGCATGATGGAATTGATGTGTTTTGCAACTTTTTTCAGGAAGATTTGGATGAACCTAAGTAAGCTCATTGAAATTTAATTGAAAATTACAGTTAAAAGAAAACAAAGTATATTATACATAAATTTTTCTCTTCAAATATAATTTATCTTTCCAGTGAGAAATGTTAAATCAATAATAAAAATATATTATACATATTTAATAAAAGTTATGAAGCAGATTAAGGGTCTTATCTATGAACGCATTAGACCGTAAAAGTTGTTCTCTGCTGAGAAAGTTGCATCCAAAGACGTTTTTGCATACTCAAAAATCTGTTCATGCGATAATAATTGTTGAAATTCCTAAGCTACCTGGTGAGGTGACTTTGCAGAGAACGAATCGTGAGCAATCCGATGGTAACTGATGTAGTTTGAAACCTTGCCGTGTACCTTGCTGCTTTATCCAAGATGTCGGACCTTGAAGACTTCGATCATGTTTTCGGTATACGCGGAGAAGAGGAATTTAATAGAGTCTACCAAAGAATTCAACTGTAATTGCGTAATATCGCGCAATGCAGACGTCGTCGTATACAGTATTATTTGCGGGACGCAAGCGTAAATGCGTTCCTCTAGCAGATGAAAATAACGGAAGTGGTTTTATCGCTGAGAATTCTGTGTAATTTCTTGCCAATATTACGAAAATGACGACTTTCATGCATGACCAATTAGTGGGTAGCTAATTCGATCTTTGCACTTGCTCATGGAAAGTCAGTTCACCAATGATTGGAAGTAATTTGAGTAGAGACTAATATTTAAATTAATATTGGGAAGTAAACATTATGAGGTTATATCATTAATAGTGAGTGGAGAACATATTTTTATTGACTCACCTCATAATAAAAATATGTTATCCACTCACTATTAGAGACTAATGTATTTGTATGCGGCCCTAATTATCAATATCATATAATTGAATCAGATATTTTACACCTCACCTCATTAAAAAATTAATTTTTCTTACTTGACTAGTTTCAAAGACCATTACCTTCATCATCAGGTAAACTCCAACTGTTCAAAATTGAGTCATTAATATCAGCATTCCTCCATTCACAATTTGAAACAGTCAGATTGTAGCTGATAACAAAGACAAATGGCGTTTGAAACTAGTCGAGTGAGAAAAACACACATCTTTATGAGGTGATGTGTAAAATGTGAATTGAATTCTACAGTAAAACTTGTTTAATCCAGAACATGAATAATGCGGAAATCTGTCCAATGTGAACAAATTTATTGGTCCCAGTGAAATAATAGTAATTTTACATGTATTTATTTTGCATAAAACGGAATCTGTCCAACGCAGAAACGGAAGGATATTTCTACACAATTCATGAAAAAAAATTTATAAAGCAGAAAGACAGAGAGATAAATTAGTTTCCACTTTATTGAATTCCTGTTAAGTCAAGAAAACAATAAGGAATTATTTCTGCCATCGGGTGAAGTAGAGATTCTACTGTAACTGAAATTTTATTTTGGCCTTATTGCACACCCATTATGCAAAATACAAATAAGCATTGCACTGTAAAATCTTAAATTAGTTTAAATTCTGAGACTAATCTTTCACAGGTAGGATTCTGAATTTACGGAATAAAGATGATCTAAAACATATGTACCATTGTCATTAAATGAAAAAGTGAAAGTGATTGGAGATTTATCTTCAAATTTCCGGACCTATGCTCCAAAGTCAACCTCTAGCTGTTGCTAAATCCCTAGGGAATAATACTTTCAAATCATCTTCAGGTTGACTGGACAATTTTAAAAGATGACACAATGTAGTATGGAATGAAATTTGTGGGGAATCAAAGGATGTGGACAAAAGTGTAGTTAGTGAGCGGAAACCGAAACTGCATACCTTAAATTCAGGATATGCGCCTAAGAGACATTTTTAACTCTGACAAAATGGGACTGTTTTTACATGCATTACCGTCGAAGTCGCTCGTACATACTATACTCCACTTTTTAACGGCAGCGGAACTACAATTAATCCAAGGTATGTTAAAAAGACATATACGGCACCCTATAATCTAAGATTAATAATAAATCTTAGTTTTTTCTATAATGCGGAATTTTGTCTAGTGTGGAAAAAAAATTGGTCCTGTGCGATTCCGCTTTGAACAAGTTTTACTGTATAATGTGACAGAGGATGCATAAGAGCCTATGTTATGCTATACATCTGCAATAGTGCTGTAACGGGATGGTTTAGGTCTTGCTACAGAGCTAGGGGACTTGCACTGGTTTGAATCTCTATGGGGAAACACATTTTCAGATGGGATTTTGGTCAGTATGGAACCGGTGCCCATCCAGCATCATGAAGAATTTGGGTAGCTACAATAAGTAGCAGCTCCAGGGTTTACAAAACCAGTTATAATGGTTGGGGGATCCAGCATGCTGACCACATGTCACCCCTGTACTGGCTATATGATTTTCCATATCTGTGATTAACACATGTGGGATGTGAGGCCAGCAGCCAAATAGTAAGCTAAAGACATTCCAGGCCTGTCGTGCTATGGAGTAGTTAGGAAGCTCTGAAATCTGCTAATACAAGAAGCATTTGTTGGCACTTTGAAGACTATCTGAAAGATGGCAAACAGGTGACAACAGCTGATGATGGGAATGATGTTTCCCAATACTGCAGTTCTGTGTTAAAAAACATAGATGTATGAGGTAAGAAGAATTCACGATCCATTTGATTTTTAATAAGAAAACCTCATAATGTAAAAATTTCCAACTTTATTATATGAAAGCAAAACAAACTCTCACCTTAGACAACCAAACAGATGTTTGGCAAATTTATGAGTATTGCCTAAAATGGAACAGTAATCACACCTTGTTTTCTCTACAGTGAAGGGATTTATATAATACAGTATACTTTTCTGTGTAATTTGATGAACTTCTGGACTAGCAAGTAATAAGGCAGTATTATGGTACCGCCACATATTCTTGAGCTCTGCATATTGTAGTAACTTCTTTTGTCATTACTAGAGCCCAATTTTATGTAATTACATATTTTAATGCTATTTTTTCTTTTTAATTAACATTTTCCATAATTGGACATAGTTATATTTTTAGGAAGAAAAATTAATGCTTGGACCAGGATTCGAACCCTGGATCTCTGACTCTGTGCTCAAATGTAACACTGAAAATAACACTGAAACACTGAAAATACACTGTAACACTAAAAAAATATTAAACAACAATCTAAATTTAAAAATGGAATATTTTAGTAAAGAAGCCAGATATTATTCCAGAAATTCCACGTAAAACTACAGTAGCAAAATTTAGACTATTTGGCCAAACATTTATATAAAATAGGAATCTACACAAATCCAAATTGTCCTCTATGGAACAAAGATGAAGAAATGAATGAATAAAGTATTATCTATATTTAATTAATGTTGGGAAGTAAACATTATGAGGTATAATCATTAAAATTCATCGGAGAACATATTGTTTAAACAACTCACCTCATAGGATTATGTTTGAAATCGCGATATCATGGAAGCATGAATCCTATGAGGTGAGTTGTTTAAACAATATGTTCTCCGATGAATTTTAAAGTATTATCTGTTGGATCCACCATAGAGAAATATTGGAGAGCAAGAACGCTAATGACTTCGTTGCCAAGGCCCAGCATTTGAAAACAACAACAATCTAAATTATGTAGTTCCTCATTGTAAAGCTTTCTTCATTCTCATCCCTTATGGGTTTGCATTAAATATTCATCTTAGGATCCTATTTTCAAATACTTTTAGCTTATTTTCTTCCCTTAATGTAAGAGATCTAGTTTCACATAGTGATTGGTATTATAGGTATGTAATCTTGTTTTCATATTATGTATACAGAATTGAATGTTTGAGATAAGATTTTATGTGTTTTTTTCCAGCTGTCAGGACCTTGCTAGATATCACTTAATGGAAGGAAATACTGGATTGTTAACTTACCGGTACATGAAAGCAGCTCAGGTTAGTTGTTTCTTCACTAGATTTCAGATTTTTATGATATGATTTCTCAATTAAACTTGTTTATGGTTACAAAATTATAATTACCAGAATTATAAAAATATTTTCTATACACAAAGTAGTCACACAATGAAGTATTTTATCATAAGTAATGCCACGAGTGATTTCCAAATTTATGTAGAGGGTTTGGAAATCAAGAGTGGCATTTGTTAGGACTATTTAACGAATAAAATTAAGCTGTCTTCTACTCACAAATCATTATTTAAATATAATTATTTTAAAATATTTATATATTTAATGTAAACGGCAATGTTTGAAAACAAATGAGAAATGTTTGGTTATGTTTCATTTGTTCATCCACTCTAACTAGATCATATTATTTATTGCCAAATAGGATTGAAATATTGTAAGAATGCACCCTAGTGGAGAAAAAATGAAACACATCAAACTGTATATTATAACCAACATTATATGTATTAATTAGTTTTTTTAGGAAACAACTCCATGAAATAATTATTTAAAAACACAATTATTGAACACACAGTTATCAAATGTGTAGTTTGAAGGAATCTGTTCATTATTTGCTATATTCAACTTATTTGTTTGAGAGTCAGTCACTGCAAAATAATGCTCTGACCTATTCAGAATATTAAAAAAGGAGAAGCTTTCTTTATTTTCTTAAACAGACTTTGATAAATATTGAGGTGAAACACAACTGTTTTTGGTTGTAAAACAAAATTCATTGAAATGTGATTGGTCATTGACTCCCATATGGAGCATGAGTTAAATAGTAAAAAAATTGAATTGGTTCTTTCCTCTTCCCCTCATATTAGCTCTCTCACCTAGCCTGTTTTTGGCTGATGATGAAGGAGGTAGATACCTTAGAAACTGGTCCAGGTTGTAAAGAACCAATTCAACTCCTTTGAAAATATTTTCTGTTAGTTTTCAAAATTTCTGAAGATGATCTTGTTTTGTTAGCAGTAAATTGCTCTCTTCCTCATCTTAATTTGGATGAATAAAGGAACAAACTATGTATAACAATGTATAAGAGGAAAATTTGCCTTTAGATTGGAGTTTTTTAGGTAGTTCAGTGATAGAGGATTGGCCTAGAAAGCCAAACCCCAGTCTGAGTATAATTTTTCTCTTCAAATATAATTTATCAGGCATCTCGGTCTAGGAGAAAATTTTTCTCTTCAAATATAATTTATCCTTCAATGAGAAGTGTTAAATTAATAATAAAATCGTCAATAGAAGCCCTACTGGCTTTATAAAGTAGTGTTAAATTCCCAATAAATGTCTTCTTAACTAAGAAGCCGCCATTTGCAAAAGATAGAAGCTACGGTTTCAAGCATTTGGCACGAGGGAATTACAACGTATATAAGAGAAAAATTTGCATCTAGATCGCAACTCGCCTCGGTAGCTCAGTTGGTATAACACTTGGCCTGAAAGCCAAGGGTCCCGGGTTCGAGTCTCGGTCTAGGCGAAAATTTTTCTCTTCAAATATAATTTATCCTTCAATGAGAAGTGTTAAATTAACAATAAAATCGTCAGTAAATTTTTCTCTTTACCATTTGATTCCAATAATTTAGTTGTGTATTTTAATACACTTATTTCAATAATAGTAACAGCTTTAGCTTCTTAATATTAATTTAATAAAAATAATGCTTCAGCTATGTGGAGTCCCTTCATGTCTTCTTAATGTAGAAGACATTCATTGTGTATTTGTGAATGATGCTTCATTGCATTTGAATGTGGGACCAAGAGAGTAAGGTAAAGGAAGGATTTATGCTTGGATGGGAAGGAAGCCTGAATTAGCTCAATGGTTAAGAGCATCGGCATGGAAAGCTGAAGGTTTGGGGTTCGATTCCCGTTCAGGCATACAATAAAAAATAATATTGTGGGATAAAAATATAAGTAATAAAAATAAAATGAATATATATCATACAATTGTTAAAAGCATCATTACTTATGGAGCAGAACTTTGGCCATTAACAACAAAAACAAATAACTACCTTTTGGCAACGGAAATGGATTTTATACGAAGGGCCGCAAGAATTTCAAGAAGAGAAAAAATTAGGAACTCAGTTATAAGGGAGAAAATGAAGATTGAAGACACTATTTTAGATAATATTAAAACTCAGCAATTAAGATGGTATGGACATGTCCAGCGAATGGAAGAGGATTGACTACCAAAATCTGTTTTGGAATGGAAACCTGAGGGAAGACGAAGCAGAGGAAGACCTAAAACCTCCTGGAGTCAGGGAATATGTTTATATATGAAGGAGAAACGTCTACAACCAGGAGATTGGATGAACCGACAAAATTGGCTATTAGAAATCGGACGATGTCAAAGACATTAATCAACCGACGATCTATCTATCTAAAAATAAAACTTACAGTTTTACTTGATTTTCATATTTATTAAGGTATAATTTAGTTACAGCTGTTTCGGTACACTGTACCTTCTTCAGACATGTTAACATAAATTTTTCTTTTTACCATTTGATTACAATACTTTATCCTTCAGTGAGAAGTGATTAATTAATAATATAAACATCGAAAGAAGCTCTACTGGCTTTATAAAGTAGTGTTTAAATTCCCAATAAATGTCTTCTTAAACAAGAAGCCACCCCATTTGTGTGATCGAGCAAATGCTCATAGCATTCAGCACTCAGGAATTAACAATGTATAAAAGAAAAATTTTCCATTTAGAATAGAATTTATCAGGTAGCTCAGTGGTAGAGCATTGGCCTAGAAAGCCAAAGGTCCTGGGTTCAAACCCCAGTCTGAGCATATAATTTTGCTCTTCAAATATGAACAAACTGTTTTATTTGCAGATATCAGCTTGGATTAATGTTGTTGGCTGGACAATGAGTATATTAATGCTTCTGCTGCGGTGTTTTTGTGCTCCAGATTTTCAACTTGTTGAAATTTCAATTTTAGCACCAACGCCTGAACACGAACATGTAAGTCATTTCCAGATATAAAAGTATATAGATGATACAGCGAGACACACAAGTTACTTGAGATATAGTTCCATGGAAATCATTTTTGTGCACGTAAATGTTTTCTTTTTTACACGCTTTATATTAGCTTGACCTGTATCTATCTATGTAACGGAATCTTTCAACGCGATTTTTACCCACTTAAAATCATTGGATCGACTTGAAACTTTGTATACTTATAAAGGACCGATGACAATACAATAATTTCATAATTTTTTTCTAAAATCCTGGCCAGAATCATCAGAAAATCAAAAAAAGTGTCAGTGTAATTATGTAATGGAATCTTTCAACATGATTTTCACCCACTTAAAATCATTGGATCGACTTGAAACTTTGTATATTTGTAAAGGACCAACGACAATACAATAATTTCATAAATGTTTTCTAAACTCCTGGCCAGAATCAGCAGAAAATCAAAATAATAAAAATCAGTATAATAGGTTGCGGACTTATCAACTTTTATTCAATCATAAGAGCTTGGTTGGTAGAGCGGTGGACTGTAGTGGTATATAATTTCAGTAATCCATAGATCGCTGGTTCAAATTCAGCCCAGAGGATTTTTTTTATGTAGAGTATTACTTTTAGCCCATACTACAATAGTATCGATTTTAAAGATATTTACATTTTTATCTTATTCTGTAAAATATTAAGACTAAAAAATAAAAAATAGTTTAAAAAACTAAAACACACGCTTTATTATAAAACTGAACTAAAAAATAATTTTAATTTCCAACAGGCTTGGGATAAAATTAAAGTGGTCAAAAAAAAATCATCTCCAACACATCTAGAATAAAACTAGAGTTACCTACAAAAAAAAATAATTTTACCATCAAAAGCGCAGATGCCCTATATAAATTAATATATTTTATAACAAACAGATATTGGTAAAAGTAAAGTCTCTAAGAAGATAATGTAAAAACTATAAAAGCACCCCACGCTTTTGATAGTAAAATTATTTTTTTTTGTAGATAACTCTAGTTTTATTCTAGATGTGTTGGAGAGGAATTTTTGTTGACCACTTTTGTTTTATCCCAAGCGTGTTGGAAATTAAAATTATTTTTCATTTTTTAGTTCGGTTTTCTAATAAAGCGTGTTGTTTTAGTTTTTTAAACTATTATTTATTTTTTTAAATGTAAACATTGAAGTTGGGCTGAAGATAGCATGACTCGTATTTGGGTTCATACCCCGATCCTGATCAACCTGACTGAGATTTTTCCTGGTTTTCCTCAATCTTCAAGCAAAATGCTGGGTTGGAATTTCATTGCCAGGACCTATTTCATCATATTCACAATTTCATAGTATTTTATGAAGTAAGTCCACTGCTGTGGTCTCGAGGTAGCGTGCTACCTTGTCATGCAGCGGGCCTGGGTTTGATCCTCGGTCGGGGCAGTTTTTCTGGGTGAGGATTTTATCAGGGTTTTTCTGCACCTGTAAGACAAATGTCAGGAAAACTTTAAGGCCCAAACGGTCCCCAAAATCATATGGCCATCATCATCATCTTCCTTATCATTATTGTCCTTCACCGGTGTGGAAAGCAACGGGAAGCTACCACACCTACAATTCCTTAGTAAAGCTACAAGCACATCATGAAAATGCTATGATTGCAATGAAAGACCTGCCTTCGGGCAGAATTACTTTGGTTTGATATGAAATAAGTAATTAGATGAACTTAGATATTAAAACATCTATAAATAATAATTAAAACAAAACTGAAACAGGCAATGTAAACAAAAGAGCTACTTTTTTTAAGAGAAAAATTATACGCTCAGACCGGGACTTGAACCCAGGACCCTTGGTTCTCTAGACCAAGTGCTCTACCAACTGAGCTAACTGAGCAAGTACCGATCTAAACGCAAATCTTTCTCTATATACATTGTAATTCCCATCCACCAAATGCTATGAAGCCATGCTTCTATCTTGAAAATGGCGGCTCCTTTATTAAGAAGACATATTTGGGAATTATACATTACAGCCAGTACGGCTTTGTCCATGTTTTTATTATTGATTTCGTACATCTCAATGATGGATAAATCATATTTGAAGAGAAAAATTATACGCTCAGACCGGGACTTGAACCCCGTATAATTTTTCTCTTCAAATATGATTTATCCATCATTGAGATGTACGAAATCAATAATAAAAACATGGACAAAGCCGTACTGGCTGTAATGTATAATTCCCAAATATGTCTTCTGAATAAAGGATCCGCCATTTTCAAGATAGAAGCATGGCTTCATAGCATTTGGTGGATGGGAATTACAATGTATATAGAGAAAGATTTGCGTTTAGATCGGTACTTGCTCAGGTAGCTCAGTTGGTAGAGCACTTGGTCTAGAGAACCAAGGGTCCCGGGTTCAAGTCCCGGTCTGAGCGTATAATTTTTCTCTTCAAATATGATTTATCCATCATTGAGATGTACGAAATCAATAATAAAAAAAGAGCTACCACTAAATTATGTTTTATTCTCAGTTAAGTACAATGACATGATAGGAATAAAATGAGTGATTATATTACAAAATTGTAAACTATTATATCGCATACTAGCGGTGGACTGCGTGCTCCCCTTGTTTGTGTCAAAATATATCATCACCATGTGGTATCATGGCAGCTGCCACCATCTTCCAGAAACCAAATGCCATTTTCTCTGTCCATCCATTGATCTTCCTCCAATCCTCTGATATTCATAGCTGCTTGTCCCCTTTTATCCAAGTCTTCTTCGGTCTTCCTCTCTTCTTCCTTTCTATTGGGATCCATTCCATAACAATTTTAGGCAATCTTTGCTCTGGCATTCTTTTGACATGGCCATACCACTGTAATCTTTTCTTTTCTATAATGTCTATGATGTCTGGCTCCTCTTGTACACCCATAATTTTCCTTCATTCTTTATTTTGTATTCTATCCATTCTAGATTTTCCAGCTGATCTTCTTAAAACATCCATTTCTGTACCTAAAATTCTTTTCATTTCCCTCGTAGGAATTTGCCAGACTTCAGCACCATATGTTAAAATGCTCTGAATTATGGTTTGATATATTTGTAATTTTCTATTTTTTTAAATATTTTTGCTCCACCAAACAGAGTTAAAGCATTTATTGCTTGTTTTGTTTGTGCGATTCTATTTTTTAATTTCCACTGTGTTATCATCTGAATGGTCTAATTTTGTTCCTAAATAAGTCAAAATATAATTCTGCAAAATCTGTACCTGATACGCAAAAACTAAAAACAGTTCCATTATCAGAGTATTTGACTTGACTTATTTGCATTAAAATATCTCATGCCCAAAATCTTCGCAGGCCTGTGTTATTTATTTGTCACATATTTCTTTTGTTAATAGAAAAATGAAACTCGTGTGACTAAAAATTATATTTTTTGTGTGTTATTTGCTAGCACTTTATTTACATATAATAGTGAAATAATATTTGAATTTTAATACAGTTATAATTAAATCTAAATTACATTTTTTATAGAAAAATTAATGCTTGAACCGGGACTTGAACCCTGGACCATGGTTCTATGCACCAGTATGCAATCCATTAACTATTCAACAAGTTGACATTTAAAATTAAATTCATGTTTTTATTACCTCACCTCATATTTTTTTCTTCTAGAATGCAGTTCCGGAGCTTATCTCCATCATCTATGAGGTGAGGTAATAAAAACATTAATTTAATTCTTAAATTAAACCTCATAGTGTTTTTTCCCTGTGAAAGTTAAATAAATAAGTTGACAATAAGAATTAAATTAATGTTTTTATTACCTCACCTCATATCCTTTTTCTTCTATACTGCAGTTTCGGAGCTTATCTCCATCTTCAGTAGCCTACGAATCGCGGCTGAAACGACCGGTGGTAGGGAGTTCGCAGGGGAGGTTTGATTCCGCGACTTCTATCGGGGGAACAATGAACCTCTGGATCATAACACCGGTCGACCAAAGGTTACTGAAGATGGAATTAAGCTCCTAAACTGCAGTATAGAAGAAAAAGGATATGAGGTGAGGTAATAAAAACATTAATTTAATTCTTAAATTAAACCTCATAGTGTTCTTTCCCTGTGAAAGTTAAATAAATAAGTTGACATTTATTTATTTTAGGAATTCACACTATGAGGTGAGTGATAAAAAATTCTACCTAAATAACTTGACATTTGTATCACATTTTGAATGGTGTAATGGACTTCATAGTACCCGAAGTCTGGGGTTGTAGTCCCAGTTCTAACGTTAATTTTTCTTTTCAAATAATATTGTCCAGTATTGGAAAATGTTAATATTAAAATATAATATCTAAATGACATGTTTTATTACAATAGGCATTATCATCCAGTCAGGAAAGTATTGATGTTGGATGTGAAGAGATAAATGGACAAGGAGATGGAAGAGCTAAAGAAAGTCAAGCTTGAATACGTCTTCTCTCTCTTACTTAACGCATGCTTTGTTGCTTACGACTGTAACCTTTTACAGTTTTTCATTGAAGATGATCCCATACAGCATCAAAGTAATTAATATATTGAACTTGCCACGTGCAGCCAAAAATGAAAATTAATGTTTAGATCATTAAGTAAGTATTACAGTTGTGTTTTTATACAGGTTTTCCTGTAATTCACATGTAGTTTTAGTGGAAAAACATGTTACTGTCTTATGATGAAAGTTAAACATTAAATTGTACCTGTTGGTAGGTGTCATCGTCCTCAACTTTGTTAAAATATTGTATATAAAATTAACTGGAGTAATTTCGGAAGCTACCTTCCATCTTTGGCAGGTTGAGCTTCCGCTACTTGTTGTTGTTGTTGTGTACGGTGATGTATACTCCAACTGTATTCATGTAGACTTTCACGGCCGGAGTTGCTATGATGATCTTGAAGAAGATTTTCGGGCTGTAGGCCGTGGTCGTGAGGCTTGTAGTTCCCCGACGTTTCGCCAGAGACTGCGTCTGGCATCCTCAAGGGTTGTCTCTGGCGAAACGTCGGGGAACTACAAGCCTCACGACCACGGCCTACAGCCCGAAAATCTTCTTCAAGATCATCATATACTCCAACTGTTTGTAGCAGCAACTGACTTGTTTTTGACGTTTCGTATAATGGGTTTGACTGGGGTGCGTTCTCATTAAGAAGTGAGGTGTTTTTGTTTGCTTTATAATTTTGAGGTCTTCAAATATATTTATCCTAGCTGGAATGTTTTCTCGGTGGATTATCATGAGAGTATTTTCAATTGTGTTCATTCGATGATCTGTGTTAATGAGATGTTTAGCATCGCTTGATTTATCACCCGCGTGTATGAAATCTTTTAGGTGTTCTTTATATAAAATATTTCATACACGCGGGTGATAAATCAAGCTATGCTATACATCTCATTAACGCAGGTCATCGAATGAACACAATTAAAAATACTCTCACAATAATCCACCGAGAAAACATTCCAGCTAGGATAAATATATTTGAAGACCTCAAAATTATGAAGGAAACAAAAAACACCTCACTTCTTAATGAGAATGCACCCCAATCAAACCCATTATACGAGATCGTCAAAAACAAGTCAGTTGCTGCTACAAACAGATGGAGTATACATCACCGTACACAACAACAACGAGTAGCGGAAACTCAACCTCCAGAAGATGGAAGATAACTTCCGAAAGCGCTCCAGTTAATTTTATATACAATATTTTAACAAAGTTGAGGACGACGGCACCTACCAACAGGTGCATTTTAATTTTTAACTTTCATCATATGACTTCACCTCAATGGAATTTGATATGAATTTTACTAGAATTTGATGTTAGTGTCTTGCATTTATATTTTTCTGCTAGACTCAGTAGCTTTCAAATAGCAAGGACAGGCTTCCAAGTCTCAACTAAGCTTTTAAGCCTCCTTGCAGCAATTGCATGTGTAACTGTATCATGTTGTTATAAATGAACAGGAATTTGAGCTACCAACTAGTTCTTCTATTCTAAACTGCTGCACAAGGACTATGTCTGTGAATTCTAGATTACAATGAAAGTGAAATGTTAGTGGAACATTTTGTTTGAAGGAATTTTAATTGCATTATATGTAAGAATTAAATGAATCGTGATTTTTCTTACCTCATCCTTCTACGTTTTTTTTAAACACAGCACTGCAGTATCGGTGACCCATTGCCGCCATCGTCAGCTGTTTTCACAACTGTCATTTTTTTTCTTTTGCCGGTAATTATCCAAACTGACATCTGGTGTTCTTTTGAAGGAATTATTTTCTAAACTGCCATCTGTTGTATTTTTGAAGAACTTTGTAATCAAGCTCAGTTCTAGAACCATGAACTTCGAGATTCCAGACGAACCGAGCTTGATTACAAAGTTCTTCAAAAATACACCAGATGGTAGTTTAGAAAATAATTCATTCAAAAGAACACCAAATGGCAGTTTAGAAAATAATTCCTTCAAAAGAACACCAGATGGCAGTTTGGATAATTACTGACAAAAGAAAAAATTGACAGTCATGAAAACAGCTGATGATGGTGACAATGGGTTGCCGATACTGCAGTGCTGTGTTTAAAAAAACATAGAAGTATGAGGTAAAAAGAAATCACGATTCACTTAATTCTTTTGAATTGAACCTCATAATGTTAAAAATTCCCAAATTTAATATATGCGTTATATATATTGCATTTTACTTATCGTTCACTCTTGCATCAGTAAACATAGCAATGTGATGAAAACAGAAAATTCATGGTACAAAATGGTCTCTCTTTTCTTTTAACTATAAGTACTTTGTGTATTGTGTATTTAAAAATTTGTGTAGTGAAATTTTGCAATTAAAATGTTTATTTTCATTTTCATTCAGGATTCACATGATATTTTCCATTTGTTCAAGTACATGAACTAAAAGGTATTCATGTGTGTATATGTGTATCAAACACACACAGATTTATTTATTTATTTGTTTATTCATTTATCAGCGTATTCATTACACAGACAGAAAGAAATAGACTAGCAACATACCACAAAGGATTGAAGTAGAAATTGCTGTTGCCATGTTATGAGTCATTTTCCAATATGGTTCCAAGCCATTTCCATTTAGTTCCCTCTATTGTCAAAATCTACATATAATTAATTTGTTTGAAATGGTCACAAAAAACATAAAAAAATAACAGATAGTTAAAATAAATAAACTTGCAAACATATTAAAAGGAATATAAAAAATTTCCTATGCTATTTCTATTCTTTAAATATTTTATAGTAATAACAAACAAATAAATAAGAATAAAATTAATAGTGAATTCTCCTTACCTCATACTTCTATGTTTTTTTTAAACACAGTACTGCAGTATCAGTATCAGTATCTGCAGTGCTGTGTTTAAAAAAACATGGAAGTATGAGGTAAAAAGAATTCACTATTCATTTTATTCCTCATAATGTTAAAAATTCCCAAATTTATTATATTAAAACAAATAAATATGGATTTTCATCAAGTGAACACCAACTCAATTGATTAAATAAATGTTTATTAACATGGAATTAATGAAGTTAGATTTATAACTTGACATGTGTTCAGATGGAAACAAGACTCATAATAAAGCAACAGATATAAATTCAAAGTTAAAATTGGGAAACACATTATGAGGTTCTTAATTAATAAATTAATGAGTCATTTTAACATCTTACCTCATATTTCATGTTTTATCAAACACGGTAACTATAGTTTTCAAATGATCTTGTCATTCATTTTCAACCGCCATTATGACTGTTTGATAAAACGTGAAATATGAGGTAAGATGTTAAAATGACTCATTAATTTATTAACAGATATAAACTTTGCCTTTAATAGATCCAATGCTGTGAGATATCAAATTACCAGTGAATTTCTTTATGTCTGTGATTCAGTATCGCTTTTAAACTGTGCTATGTCAACCAAAAAAACTAATTATCCAGTTATTAAATTTACGGTTTAATGTTCCAAAAATTTTGAAGTTTAAATTTTAAGGAGATCTATATGGTCCTATAATGAAGTTACTATTATATTTAATGGAAATTAAAATGATTTAAGAGAGTAAATTTGTATGGCCCATGTTATTCATCACAATTCAGTCCACATTATTGAAATAAAATTAACATTTTAAAAGGTCCAATTAAGAATATAACATTTAAGATTAAATAAGTTATACAGTAAGATAAGGTGAGTCTGTAGAGAGTCTAAATTATACAATTTATTAAATTAAAATGATAAAGATATTGTAATATTATGATAGATAACACTGAGCAACAAAAAAGAAACTTTTTTTTTGTCTCAGAAAGAAAAATATGTGATTCTGATAGTATTTTTTCTCCTGAATTCAAATATGATATCAGTTTTTCTCCATCACACAAGGTTTCCGAGAGACAGGAATTTTTAATTTCAAACACTTTAATATTTTCTACATTTGTAACTACACAATATTCAAACATTCGGACTCACCTAGAAAGTAAGAAATGACGATTTTCTGCTATGTTTCCCCTGTGGAGCATCCCTCTTGATGATCCAACAATAATCGACCAGCATATTAGGATTCCATTTGCTTTGATATCTCTTTTCCATAGCTGAAACCTCCAGAGTTAGCTCATTTGGTTTTATTTTACAATGGACAAATTGACGAAAAAACGTTAAATAATTATTTAAATCCATTAATTGAAATTGAAATAAAAAAAACTGTGGGTAATGGAGAAATTCTGAATACATATTTGAAAACACGATAAAAAACTGCATTAAGTACAACTATTGGTACTCATGAGACAAAAATCATGTTGACCAGTGTAATTTTTGTAATAGAAGCATATTTACCTCTTACTTTTAGCATTAATTAAGTATAATATTGTAAGTATTTTATTAACAATAATGCTCATGCTGGATCATATGCATTCAAATTAAATGGTTGTGTAAATGGATAATATTGCGACTAACAGCTCATCATAGATTAGAAAATATTGATAGTAACACCTTTAATTGTCATTCTTTTTTTTTAGTACAAATGTATAGGCTATTTACAGTATTTACTCAATAATATGAGCTAGTGACAAAGCTCAAGGTAGCCCATTAACAGGCCATGAAGGGACTGTCACATTCAGTACCAGGCACTGAGGAGGGCATTTAAACCCACAGGCCAGCCATTTAAATACCCCAGCTACCATTTTCGTGGCACTTCAGAAAATGGACCATTATTCACAAACTATTAGTCCTAGATAATTCAAATTTTGTACATACCTAAAGGAGATATCCTAGTAGGATTTGATGGTGAAATAACTTGGGTGATTGACATCACATGGTATCGGCGTATCAATTTCAGGAAGTGGAAGTTCATCTTCACTTTCACTGTGAATCTTCTAATTCAGGAATCAGTTCATCACCTGAATCATCATTATACAAAATATTCACTAATTCTTCTTCAGTGAGATATTTTTCTTTCGCCATGGTTTCACTCATGCACAAACAACAGCGCAATAACGAGAAACATATACGACTGCATTGGAGCCTGGAGTCAAGTTTGGGTGAACGAATTCCATGTGTTGTTTTTTTTAAAAATAAAAGGGGATTCACCAAGGTTAAACATGTCAAACGGGAATAGAAAATGTACATTTACATGCCATCTATGATCTCCAAGACATACTAAGCCAACACAATATTTAGGCGCCGAATATAAATGCGGTTTGTTTGCGCCTGCTGTAAAACGAGTTAACTGACCGACGGCCGCATACACGATGGTCTCTTTAAACGCCTTAACTGGTTTACGGTACTGAATGTGTTAAAAGCAAGGATTCACAATTTTTAGTCATTGGTACAAGAAGGTAGATTACTTATTTTAGGAATTCACACTATGAGGTATATTCATTTAGATAGAATTCTTTATCACTCACCTCATATTATGAGGTGAGTGATAAAAAGTTATACCTGAAAGAAGGTAGATTCCTAGCCCTATTCTCGATTTTGCCCATAAAAAATTCTCAGTATTAATTTTATAGGAGGCCAAAGTGGGTCCGAGGGTACATGAGTGAAAAGAAAAATTCCACTCTTATGTTGCCCAGGCTGGTCAGTTCTGTAAACAGATGCCTTCCACCAAAGTTACCTGGTCTACAATGCTGATCTATAAAATAGATATTTTGACAAATTATGCTTATGGAAATATGTAAATAGTTTATTTAGATTATTTTTTTATTTCTATCATCTCTCTCTTTTATTTTATATTTTATTTTATTTTTTTTTTCCCAGATGCATAAGATGTATAAAATATATTCCTTATTTAGTAAAGTTGCTTAGGAGATAAATTTGATTTTTAAGGAAGGTCTGTCGGTACTTATAAAAAAAATATGTAAATAATAGATTTTTGTGCTCAATAAATATATTTGCTCTATAATTTATAGTCGTATATTTGAGGTTTTGAGTCGTACTATCTAAAAAATTCAATTTTTTAAAAAAATTACAAAAAATCGTTCATTATACACTGTATGAATTAAATTGACTAGGGCAAGGCAGTTAATGGTTTTGCATCTTTTTCTTATGAAGGTTAAAACATTGCTTGCATATATGAAAATGTACGGCATTAAAAAACGGATTAAATAAAAGCAATTCGTTAGGGCATTTTTTTGCATTTTCTTAACTTCGTTAGGGGTAGGTCATTTTTTGGCAATTTTTAGGTCATTTTGAGCATTTTTTTACACTTTTCCGGAAGGCTGTGACATTATTTGTATTTGATTTAAGATTTTTATTATAATTCAGTATTTTTCCTTGTCAATACAATTTCTTGGAATTAAGTAGTTGTTTCGCTAACTACTACCCCTATTTTTCAAGGTATGTGCATAATGAACTTGCCCACTTCTAAGAATTTTATTCAATTTCTTACAGCTTATGCTAGCTTCTACCCTTATTCTGCTTGTTAACTGCAATTCAAAATTTTTGTAAAAGTGCACTGTGTAATTGAAATGGATTTTGTGCAATAAAAAGTACTGTAACATGTATGTTTTAAATACTTTTCTTTTAATGATTTGATCATAAGTTAAATTTTATGTAGTTCAGTAATCAAGTGAGTACTTAATCTAATAAATATCATTTTTATTGGCAATTCTTAACTTTTTATTGGTCATTTTTTTATTTTATTGGTCATTTTTTGCATTTTTTAGGTCATAAATGCATTTTTTATTTTTCATTTTTTACAAATTTATAGGTCATTAAATGCCTTGCCCTATTAATTACCTATATATTTATGACTTTATTATCTAGGCCTACTACATACACTAATAATGTACTGGTATATTTTCTATTTTTATTAAAATGTTATCAAAATAATGGTGTAATTAAAAAGCTTTTCACTTTGACAGAAAAGCCAGAGAGAAATAGGTAGACCAAAATGAGATGAATGAAAACATTAACCATGACATGAGTGAAATATTAGCATACCCTGATGATATAGGGCCGCATGCAAATACATGTCTCTGGTGAGTTGAGTTTTCCATGAGAACGTGTAAAGTTCGAATTAGCGAGTCACAGACTGGTCATGCATGAAAGTAGTTTTTTTCGTAATATTGGCAAGAAATTACCCAGAATTTTCAGCAATAAACCACTTCCATTATTTTCGTCTCCTAGAGGAATGCATTTACGCTTGCATCCCACAAATAAAACTGTATACAATGACGTCTGTGTCACGTGATATTACACCGATTCTCCTGTTCTTCCAGTTGAATTCTTTGGTAGACTCTATCAAATTCCTCTTCTCCGCATATACCGAAAACATGATCGAAGTCTTCAAGGTCCGACATCTTGGATAAAGCAGCAAGGTACGCAGCAAGGATTCAAACTACATCGGTTCCCATCAGTTCCCATTGGGTTGCTCACGATTTGTTCTCTGGGCAGATGTCGTTGCATACGGTATTATTTGCGGGACGCAAGCATAAATGCGTTCCTCTATAGCAGACGAAAATAACAGAAGTGGTTTTATCGCTGAGAATTCTGGGTAATTCGTTGCCAATATTACGGAAACGTCGACTTTCATGCATGACCGGTAAGTCGGCCGTTAATTCGATCTCAGCAATTGCTCACGGTGAGTCAGCTGGAAGTTGGAAGTAATTTGAGTAGAGACTAATGTATTTGCATGCGACCCTTAGTGTGCTGAGAAAGTTGCTCTGAAGATGTCATAATTATGATGGAATCAAATAGCCGCATTAAAAAAGTCAGTATCGGTACTATATCTAGAATTAAACAAATGTTTTGGAATTAATATGTCTTTTGAATACCACCTTTTGTTCCATTGCATTTACTGATTACAGCAAACTCCCGATTATCCGTGTTAATTGGGATCGAGATATGCACAGAAAATCGAAAAACACGGATAATCCAATTAAGTTATTCGGCACCGTGGAAGTTTATCAGAAATTTATTTACCCACTTTAACACTACTTAAATGCAACAAATATTCATAAAATGTTATATTAAATGTATTTAGGTGTGAATCGCAATTATCATTCATTTATTTTACTCGTAAATATTTTTTTAAAAAGTGGGACTGTTTCTTGTCATGACCACTCTGGTTACAACAGTTATTCAAAAGGCCATCGTAACCAGTGATAACACAAATAATCAGCAATAACCACACTACTAACCAGCGATAAATCCACTGCCACAGCATATCTGTGGTTTCAATCTGTAACAACAAACTTTCAGTGACACACACAATGGAAATTTCTGAAATTGTATTGTATTCTCAGAATATTAGTTGGTACCGTTAAATGCATCAGGTGAGGGGGTTGTGAGTGAAGGTTACTCTATTGTGCTAGTTTCTAAGCACAATTCACAATAGCATGTTTAAAAATAGAGTTTTTTTCATAACAATACAAAATACAGTACAGTATTTATCTTCATTTTTAAAAAATACAGTAAAAAGAGTTATGCCTGGATATAATCTGCAAACCGGATAATATGGCACGGATAATCGAGAGTTTGCTGTACTTCAAATAATATGTTTGCTTTTTGCATTATACTGTAACTTATGACTATAGTGCCTATGAAGATTGCTATTAATGCAATTGGTTTTTAAATGATTTTTAAGTTTTCATTTGATTGACAACAATGTAATAGCTTAAAAATTCCTGCGAACTAATTTTTAAAAATCGTAATTGAATATTGGTATGTTTAAAGTTTCTAAAGATGACAATGGTGATTGTCGTGCTATTCTCTGTCCAACGTAAGAAGCACACGTTGACATTTAACTTCCGAATGTATTACTCTGCGCAGCACATGTAAGAGTGCAGGCGAACTCTGTCAGCTGTTTGTTACAAGCCGATAAATTAATGCACAACAATCGTTTTAATTTTTAATGTTGCAGGTTTATTAACATTTACAATGGTGTGTTGAAAACTAATTAAATTATAATTGTTGTTATTAAACAAATTAATTCAAATCAAAACATTTAAATTAAGATAACCGAGTTAAATTAACATAAACTACCCGACAGCCACCATATTTATAACTGACATTCAAATTCTTCTCAAGAATCGTTCAGTTTCAAACAAATGTGAATTTTAGTTAGTCTCCGACCTTTAAATATGTAATTATATTAATCGAGTACATGATCTATTTTTTCGCTTCCGCTGAACTGTGCTTTGGTGATGAACAAATTGCATTAACAGCAGCAGTCATGTGCTTTGTGGATTACCCGCCCATTTATTTTCCTGAAGTGTCTTTCTTAGGCTGGACAGAAAATAGTTTATATCACATTTCCTACTTTAATTATATGAGTGAAATAGCGCAATGCAATGTGATTGATTCATATTGTGAGTAGACTAATGCTGCTTACTTAAATTTATTTTTATTAAATGTTTTATTATTTGCTTTAACTTATTGTTCATAAATCATATAAATGCTCACTGTAATGGATTTATAAACTGTCTTAGGGTCGTATGCAAATACATTAGTCTCTACTCAAATTACTTCCAATCACTGGTGAGCTGAGATCGAATTAACGGCCGCCTTACCGGTCATGCATGAATGTTGACGTTTTCGTAATATTGGCAACGAATTACCCAGAATTCTCAGCGATAAAACCACTTCCGTTATTTTCGTCTGCTATAGAGGAATGCATTTATGCTTGCATCCCGCAAATAATACCGTATACAAACACGTCTGCGACGCGCAATATTACGCTGATTCTCCTGTTCTTCCAGTTGAATTCTTTGGTAGACTCTATCAAATTCCTCTTCTCCACGTATACCGAAAACATGATCGAAGTCTTCAAGGTCCGACTTCTTGGATAAGTTTCAAACTACATCGGTTCCCTTCGGGATTTTCACATAAGTTTATATCTTGAGCTACGATCTTAAGGTACCTTGTCAGGTAGCTTACAATTATTACCGCGTGAATAGATTTCTGAGTAAGAAAAATGTGTTTTGATAAAACTTTATCAGCAGAGAATGCCTTTTACTGTCTAATGCGTTCAAACATTCGACCCTTAGAGTATTTTACAAAAAAAATGTTGAAGCTGTATTATACCAGTATACCTTTTATTTTGCTCTCTCAATCTTAATTAGGTCTACATATATTAAATAACACATTATTTGTAAAAATGAATATTGTATTCATCACAATGTATAGATCCTATATCATGTAATTTAATAGTAAATGCAGTAGCATTTCTAATGATATGCTGTTTAAGGGTTGTATGCAAATACATTAGTCTATACTCAAATTACTTCCAATCGCTGGTGAGCTGACTCACCGTGAGCAATTGCTGAGATCGAATTAACGGCCGACTTACCGGTCATGCATGAAAGTTGACGTTTTCGTAATATTGGCAACGAATTACCCAGAATTCTCAGTGATAAAACCACTTCCATTATTTTCGTCTGCTATAGAGGAATGCATTTATGCTTGCGTCCCGCAAATAATACTGTATACAACGACGTCTGCGTCATGCAATATTATGCCGATTCTCCTGTTCTTCCAGTTGAATTATTTGGTAGACTATCAAATTCCTCTTCTCTGCGTATACCGAAAACATGATCGAAGTCTTCAAGGTCCGACATCTTGGATAAAGCTCCAAAGGTTTCAAACTACATCTGTTACCATCAGTTCCCTTTGGGATTTTCACGATAAGTTTCTATCTTGAGCTATGATCTTAAGGTACCTCGTCAGGTAGCTTACAATTATTATCGCATGGATAGATTTCTGAGTAAGCAAAATGTATTTGGATAAAACTTTCTCAGCAGAGAACGCCTTTTACTGTCTAACGCGTTCAAACATTCGACCCTAATACTCCTTACTTAAATTTATTTTTATTAAATGTTTTATTATTTGCTTTAACTTATTGTTCATAAATCATATAAATGCTCACTGTAATGGATTTATAAACTGTCTTAGAGTATTTTACAAAAAAAAATGTTGAAACTGTATTATACCAGTATACCTTTTCACTCTGCTCTCTCAATCTTAATTAGGTCTACATATATTTATTATGTATTAAATAACACATTATTTGTAAAAATAAATATTGTATTCATCACAATGTATAGATCCTATGTCATGTAATTTAATAGTAAATGCAGTAGCATTTCTAATGATATGCTGTTTAAGTTACCTGTCTTTATTGAAAGAGGAAAGAGAGTTCCTATTAAGGGCTACATTGTTATAACAGAAAATGTTGATATACTTTTATGTTACCATATCAATAGAATTTTAATTTTCAACATAGAGTAATGGAGTTCCTCTCATAATCTATGAATTTTTAAATATTTAACATTTTGTGAGTTTAATCAATTAGTTTATTAAATTGAATTCAATTCCTTTGATAAAATATTTCATAGACTTCCTGTCAATTTTGTGTTTGGATTATATATAGTTACAATCATTTATATTTTAATCAATTGAGTTGGTGTTTACTTGATGAAAATCCATATTTATTAATTAAATAAAAATAAAACTTTACAGTTTTATTTTTTTATTTTCATATTTATTAAGTTATAATTCAGTTACAGCTGTTTTGGTACACTGTACCTTCTTCAGGTATGTTAACAAATCATAATTTAACATGTCTGAAGAAGGTACAGTGTACTGAAACAGCTGTAACTGAATTATAACTTAATAAATATGTAAATCAAAAATAAATAAATAAAACTGTGAAGTTTTATTTCTATTTAATTAATTTATATTTTACATTATATTCTTTCAATAATATATGCATGTATGTATATTTGAACACATTAACTTGTATAGTTTTATTTTTAGGAGAATAGAATTTGTAAAATGTACACTGATTTATGGATTTTGTTGGAGAAGAAAGAAAAGATACAGGAAAATGTGTCATTGATATTTAAATTAATTTTTGGATCAAACACTAATATATTCAGTGTTGTGATGCAGAATCTAAAATAAAAATGTCCAGAATTGTAAATAATGTAGGCCTACCTTATTTTTAATACTTGCTGCTTTTACACGTACTGTTAAATTATATATATATATATATATATATATATATATATATATATATATATATATATATATATATTTTTTTTCCAGTTCAAAATATTTCATTCTTTTAAAGTGGATTTTTTTTACATTTAATAGTTATTTACTTAGAAAATATAATCAAACGGTAATTAATTTTCCATTATATTAATATAGAAAAAGGTGAAGTGACCCCACTAAAGGCCTCAGGAAGCCCTTGGGGTAGTAGGAGGTTAAGGCTCCCACTTTTTCTGAACAGTTGGCACTTGCTGTCAGCCAGGTTGTCAGCCTGTGTGATAGCTGCCTTTACCCCCAGAACAAGCATCTGGTATTCATTTCCATTAGAGGCTGAGTCAACTCCAGGGCCATAGTGCCGCCAGAAGGTTTGGGTCAGTTTAAAAATCCTGATCCTACCGGGACTTGAACCCTCGATCTTCCGGCTTGTAGTATAGTGCCTTAACCACTATGCTATGGCGTGCCCCATTTTGTTAATATAGCTGCTTATTTTTTTATCCATTAGTGATTTTTTACTTTATTTAATAAACCAATTAAATATGGTATTTATATTTAACAAACTTACCCAAATAGGTCTGCCAAAAGTGACAAAGTATACTTGACAGTAGAGAAGGAAAAATATTTTTTTTAATACATAATTGAATTAAAAGAATTCATAACAGCTATTTTAGCTGTTGTATTTTTGAGCTGATTAAAATGTTTGCATTGGATAAAATAACAAATCAGCTTAGATAATGCATTTTAGTATTTTTTCCCCCCCATTTTATTTTCCAAATATTAATTTTTTTTATTCATAATACTGCTAGATATCCCATGTTACTAAATATCAGAAATGTCTCTTTATTCATAATTTGGACATTTATTGTATTTTCTTTTACTTTTATTGTGGTATTGGAATAAACTTTTTTTTTCTCTCTCTGAGCAATCATGCACCTTCTTATCTGACACTTTAAAAAAAGTGGTATGATAAGTATTTTTTAGCACGAGAGATGATTAGTATTAATGCATTAATAAGAATTGCTCATTAATGAAATGCAAATTTCCATGACACGAATATACATCATAACTTGAATTAATGAGTAATTTTTTTACATCTTACCTCATTGTTTATGTTTTCTTAAACATGGGAACTGCAGTTTTCAAGAGAATATCTCTCTCATTTTCAACCGACATTATGACTACCGGATTTTCATTGGAATCTCCATCAATAACGTTGCCATCTTGTGTTGATTTGATGAACTTTGAGATGAGGTCACGTTCATCAGGAATCTCGAAATTCATGGATCTAAATTTGTTCTTCTGAATATATATCTTCTCCCAAATTGTCAGTTCTAAAGGTTTTCCAAATGTTTTAAAAGTAGGGCTTCTTTTTTTTTTTCTGTTTCAATTTTATGTGATTTCCCAATTAAGTACCCCCAAGTACCCCGGTATGTGCTGGCAATAGCTGAGTTTTCAATTTCACCATTTTTAATATTTCTTAAGTGTTCCTTAGTGTGAGTGTCCAAATTTCTTTTTGCTTTCCTATGTATACTTTATTGCAGTCCTTACAATTAATTTGATAAATTCCAGATTTTTTGCTATCTGGTGTGTTCAATTCCTTATTAGTTATTAATAGATTACCAAGGCTAAATTTATTTATTGGTGCCAATGTAATATTGAATTTTTTTTAAATTTGTTATATATTTCAGGATGATACGTAATTTTCTTAAATTGTTTTCCTTTCTTTGAATCTGATTGCAGGGTAGTGTATTCTTTTAATCTTTTTTGTTGTCTGAATTTCTTTAATTTATTTACAATTATTTCTTTTCCAAAACCATTTAAATTGGCTATGTTCAAAATGCGAATGTATTCTTTCTTAAAATCTTCTTCATTTAATGGAACATATAATAATCTATATATCAAACTGTTGAAAATTGCATGTTTATGTGCGATTGTCGGTTGAAAATAAAATAGATAAGATGTTAAAAAATTACATTAATTTACGAGTTAAAGAGTGTCTTTAAATAAAATAATAGCTTAGCATTTTGCAATAGGATTTGTTATAAAGTGTAAGATGCATTTCTGTCGTGCACCTGTGACCACTGCACGTCACTGTTTAGTTTAATGTTTTAATAGAAATTTTTTTTTGTAGTTTATTTATTAATAATAACAGTTCTTAATCTATTAATTAAATAAAAATAAAACATAGTTTTTATTTGATTTTCATATTATATAATTCAGTGACAGCTGTTTCGGCACACTGTACCTTCTTCAGACATGTTAACAAATTACGAATTGTGTTCCAACTGATCTAAGCAACAATACAACAATATTTATTTAAATTTTTTAATTTAACAAAGGGGATTCATTCAAATCAAGTTGAGAATTTAACAGTTTGTTACTACTTTTCAATTTATTTATTTCTACAGCCTCCAAAAGATCTAACTTTTATCCTTATCACAAACATGTAAAATTTCAAAATTAGGGTCGAAACAATGATTAAATTAGAGCATATTTTGAATATTCTAAATTTCTGTTATATGCTCTCATGTGTTCCTTTATCCAAGAGATAAAAGGTCTACCAGTTTGTCCTATATAGACATTGTCACATGTGCCACACTTCAATTTATATACACCTGATAATTTTTCTTTTTTTATTTTGGTTTTATTGTTTTTTATTATATTTTGTAAAATTTTAAAGTTCTTAATCTATTTACATTGATATGTGAAAATCCTTCCTGCTCAGATTTATACCATTATCTTACAATAACATGTTCTTACCTGCTCAATGAAATCACAAATGTTCATGAACCTATAAATTTTTTACAATATTTAGGATTCTTTAAATCTTCACTATAGGTAATTGTTAACATAATGTATATCCAGCAATGCTAAGTTGATCTTAATGCTTCTTTCAATCTATTAATATATGTATATGGTTTTAAGTTCTTATCAGTAAGGAAAAGTTTCTTGACGGAAATTTTTATTCTTAAATATTTTTTTATACAATCCAATACTTAATATTTACCTTAAATATATAAAGCATTTATTTATAAATATATTCAAAGAGAAGTTTATAACAATAAAAATTAATAATAACCTTAAGAAATGTAATTGTACTGCCTTTGCATTAAATGCCCTTAAATATGTATTTTATATGAAGTTACAGTTTATTCCATTGTTTCATAATTTATTAATCATATATATTGTTTGATATTTAAAAATGTTTTGTTTAAATATTGCATCTAATTTGTCATTGTCAGTAACAGAAAATTGCAGAAGAAAAAAATGATTAGGAAAACAGTAGATTCCTGTTCTTGATATTCTGAGCCACCTTACTATACCTCAACATGTTATTTGTTTCCTCTCAAATCCTGATTTTTTGTCATGGTTGTTTGTGCAGTATGGAGTCTTGCTTTGTCCTGCTGCAGACAACTCTTATTTTGGTTAACTAATGCAGGGTATCTCTTTCTCAAAATTTCATAAACTCCTTCCAGTTATTAAGAATAAAGGTCCACATTGATTGCACACCCATTTGGAACAAACTCTCATTGAATCACACCTTCCTGCATACTATTTGGTTTCTACCATTATTTCACAGTCTACAACTTATGGTCAACAAATTACTGTGATACTTAAAATTATTGATACTGGTATGATACTTAATTTAGTACTGCTATCATGTAAAAAATAGTAGTTACTACACTAATAAACAATTGTCTTTACTAATATTTAATTTTAGGAAGTTATATTTTGAGGTTATTTTAATTATATTATTTTTAGTCTGAACATCTTACCTCAATATTAATGTTGATTTGTTCTTGAACATGTTTCAAAACAATTCTGTTTTATCGTCAGCTTTTCCAGACTGTTTTGAAACATGTTCAAGAACAAATCAACATTAATATTGAGGTAAGATGTTCAGACTAAAAATAATATAATTGTGTTTATGCCTTGGTTTTGCACTAAAATAATAATATAAAATGGCATTGCTCTGTCTTTTTCTATAATTCATAGTAAAAAAAGGCTGTATCAATGCATTTTCATTAAGTTTGCTTACAATAATTAATTCTGAGTTGTTTTTGACTCATCTCATAAGCTATTTCTTGACTTCCATGCAGACCCAGGGTTTCGTCACTGCTTTTGTGACATTCTCAATGCAAAACCAAGTTCACAACTGCTGTCCAGCTGTTTTCTCTCCTGTAGATTGATTTCTGCGCTCTCTGATGGCTGACCGATGAATTTCCAAATCAATCCCCTCTCATTTTCACCGGGTATTTCAAAATTCATAGTTTTGTTTTTATTCTTGCATATGTAAATTTTTTCCCAAATTGTGAGTTCTTTTGGTTTTTGTAACTGTTTAAGTAATTTAGCCTTGGTTTCAATTCTGTATTTTTCTGACCACGCAAGGCAGTTGAATTTCAACCACAAATAAAAAGAGATTAGACTCCATTATTATTTTAGTTTCCACCTTATCAACTCTAGGATTAACTTGATTTTGTATCGAGAATGTCACAAAAGCAGTGATGAAACCCTGGGTCTGCATGGAAATCAAGAAATATGAGGTGAGTCAAAAAACAACTAAATTAATTAAAATAAACCTCTTAGTATAATTACAAAAAAATAAACGTTATCTCAGTCAAAACATAAATTTATTGTGTCAACGTTTCAATCTCCTGTTGTGAGATCATTTTCAAGACGTGGTTGTTTTTAAATTTATTGAAATTTTAAATTTATATATTTAAATTTGTATACATATATTCATAAAAAAAATTAATTGTCTTGGTGATGGTAACTATGTACAATAAATTTATAAACAACCATGTCTTGAAAATGATCTCACAACAGGAGATTGAAACGTTGACACAATAAATTTATGTTTTGACTGAGATAATGTTTATTTTTTTTGTAATTATAATATTAATTACTCTCAGTGAAAAATAATTTTAAAAACCTCATAGTATTATTTCCTACTACATAACTTGCTTACAATAATCCGTATGATTGCAGGAACTGAATGTAATTTATCAAACAATATAAAAAAAATGAGACTGTATTGTCTGATTTTATGAAAGAAATGTGCTTATGTTTTATTTTGAAATGTTATGTGTTAAGATATATATGTATTGCATAAAAATAGACCTAAGATTTTCTAGCAAGAATTATAGAGCCACTATTGCTACAGTTTGCACTGTTTGAAAAAGTAATTAGAAACATGCTGCATGATTGTTCTTATAGCTCTAGAAACAACATTTTGGTGATCATTCCAATAGGCTAGCATATAGCAGATCTAGATATAATTTCTAGTTTCCTGGCGTTCTATCCCTCTTAGCTACATGTAATGTAAATATTAGGAAATTTAGGCCAACAATCTTTAATCACTCAAAATACATTCTCCACCTTTTGTGAACAGTACTGCCAGTTTCTTACCTTATATTGTGGTATTAAATAAAATTATTATAGTAGAAAATAAATTATTACTTTATATAACTTTCAGGGTGATTTGTTTTTATTTAATCAAGCAGCTGTGGATATTTTTTGCAGTTATGTATGGTGATAATCTTTTATAATTTATATTAAAATTAATATAAGATCAATGGAATAGTTTCTTACATACTGCTACTTATAGTATGTAAAAATGACTGACTTTATTATTTTGTTAAATATATTCTAATTAGAAGACTTATAACCTTATTTTGCTCACATTAGCTGAGAGCATATAAAGATAAATTTGACTATCAAAGTTCAGGATGGGTATATATATATATATATATATATATGACAAGATAAGAAAAATAAATGCCTGGACAGGATTTGAACCCGGACCTCTGAGTTGATATCTCAGTGCACTACCACTTATGCTACCAGGCGAATCCAGAACAAACATTTATTTTTCTTATACATATTCTCTCTCTCTCTCTCTATGTGTGTGTATATATATATGTGTGTGTCCACCGCTGTGGTCTCAAGGTAGCGTGCTGCCTTGTCACGCAGCGGGCCCGGGTTCAATCCCCGGTCGGGGCAGTTTTTCTGGGTGAGGTTTTTATCTGGGTTTTTCCTCACCTGTAAGACAAATGTCAGGAAAACTTTAAGGCCCAAACGGTCCCCGAAATCATATGGCCATCATCTTCATCATCATCACCATCATCCTTCACCGGTGTGGAAAGCAACGGGAAGCTACCACACCTACACAATTCCCTAGTAAAGCTGCAATCATAGTAAAGCTGCAATCATAGCATGAAAATGCTATGATTGCAGTGAAGGACCTGCCTTCGGGCAGAATTACTATGGATGGATATATATATATATATATATACACACACGGTGAGTCTAAATTCCCCTACAGAGTTTGAGGACTTATAGAGAGGACCAAGACAATTAAATTTAAAATAGGAACCCATGTCCGGAAATGTACTGTTTTTCCATTACACACATACCACTATCAACACATGTAGCTCTCTCTGACTTCTGCTGCCTGTCGTCTGGAACCACTTACAAGAAGGGCTAGATGTGACGACCAACAACTTCAATACAGATGTGCGGTACCTCCGTGCCATGTTCTCGTACACACGATCACCAATCCCTGGTCCTCCAACATCTGCCGCAGACATAACTTGTGCTAGTTGGTCTTCCTCGGATTCTACAGGGGTCTCATAAATTAAAGTTTTCTTGTGACCTCACAGATAGTACCCTAGCGGGGTCATGCCAGGAGAATGTACAGGCCAAACAATCGGACCTGCCATTGCACTGAGCTTCCCTGTATAATAACATCATGTCTGCATGTGTGTGCCATGGATAACAGCAACACAGTACTAATGAAGTACGTACACCTTGTACTGTCATAAAGGATTACTATTGTACTATGCAGACACAAACATCTCTGGGCGGATCACAAACTAATAGCATGTAAACAAACTTGTAGCGGGCATGGGACATCCGGTGAGCAGGGAATGACGTATGGAGTATCCTAGTCAAAACCATCCTAGTGAGTGGCACCAAAAAAGCGTGTGAGGTGATTTTACATATAGCGGAAAATCAGTATGTTTCCAGACATGAGTTTCTGTGCTAAACTTAATTGTCTTCGTCCCTTCAAACTCTGTAAGGGGAATTTAGACACATCCTGTATATATATATATATATATATATATATATATATATGTCGGCCGCAGTGGACTAGTGGTTATGCTCCTTGCCTCTGGTCCCAAGGATTGCGGGTTCAAACCCGGCCAGGGTCAATGGATTTTTTAGGATGGAAAAATCCAAGGAGCAAGTCCTCCGGGAGGGACTTTAAGCCGTGGGTCCCGAGTCTGAAGATTTTCAGGCTCATAAAAAGTCCTTAAGCCTGCATGAAAAGGCCTCTAAACAAAATTTACCGAATTTTCCCATCCTAGTACTACCTTGGTTTCCTAGATGTCAGTATGGTTCAAATTCTTCCCTGTAGGGGGAGAGCGCCTAAATATCTGTAAAGGGAAAACATAGGCTTACAAAAAAAGTATATATATATATATATATATATATATATATATGCATATATACATGGTAGGCTAGAAATTTACATATCCACAGCTAGTGGCATGAGGAAGAAATATGTTCTAGTATACATATTATCTATCCTCAGAGATGATTTCATTGGTTAGCTGAAATAGTATAGGGACAGTCTAATCAAATACGAGAAGGAAAATCTCCACCTCTCTATTGCCCAAGATTGAACCTAACCATCAAGTGTGTAATTAGAAATTTTGCCCCCTTTTCTCAGTTGAGTAATTTGTCAGTAACCTATTTAATTTCTAATTAAATTATTATAATACCTCACTTTAAAACCATGTAAGGTAACTTACAGGGGCCCTTGATTATTAAAATGGGCCATGTCCACTATTGGTGCATTTACAAGTGAGCATGTCTACTGATAGAACAAGAGTATATTTATGTTTATAATTATATTTTTCTAATGTTACCAAGTCTTCTACTAAAACAAATAAAATATTTGTTCTTTTGTATTACTATTTATAATGTATTATTTAAACAGTATTTAGAAGACATTTCTGTGATCTCGAAATGAGACATAATGGACATGGTCCATTTTAATACTCAAGGGCTCACATAATGATGTGAATTTTAAAGTTGCCATAATTGACTATAAAACTAGGTATACAACAAAAAAAAATCTTTTCAAAGTAATTTATTGTACCATAATTTCTTCCTTAGTTTTATTTTATTTTTATATAATTATTTGTATATCCACACATTTTCAGGAAAAAAACTGCATTATTATACTCTCTTTATATTTTAATATATTTATAATCGCTAATTTATATTTTTGGAAAGAGAACTTAGATGTAAGCTGTTAAATTGTGATTGTTTAAAATATAATAAATCTGATTTTATGCTTCAATGCTACTATTTAAGACAAAATCAGCATTGTTTCTGATTGCTTATTATGTATTATATTTGTGCTTATTTTTAACAACATTCATTGTTATCACAATTGAGGCTATGTATTACAATTTTTTAAATAATAATATAGTACTTTTTTATATGCAGAAGATGAAACATGTTTTGAAAGGCCTTCATGATTTTAATAATTAACAAAGTTTTTTTTTAATAGAAATCAATTCTATGTTTTTATTATTAATTTCATACATCTCAATAATGGATAAATCATATTTGAAGAGAAAAATTATACGCTCAGACCAGGACTTGAACCCAGGACCCTTGGTTCTCTAGATCAAGTGCCCTACCGCCTGAGCTACCTGAGCAAGTACCGTTCTAAACACAATTTTTTTTCTATATATGTTGTAATTCCCGCCCACCAAATGCTATGAAACATTTGCTTCTATCTTTGCAAATGCTGGCTCCTGTATTAAGAAGACATATTTGGGAATTATGCATTAATATGTCTTCTTAATATAGGAGCCGCCATTTGCAAAGATAGAAGCAAAGGCTTCATAGCATTTGGTAGGTGGGAATTACAACGTATATAGAGAAAAATTTGTGTTTAGATCGGTACTTCCTCTCAGGTAGCTCAGGTGGTAGAGCACTTGGTCTAGAGAACCAAGGGTCCCGGGTTCAAGTCCCGGTCTGAGCATATAATTTTTCTCTTCAAATATGATTTAAAAATCAATTCTAATTGAAGAAGACAGATATTAAAAAAAGGTACTTATATTATTATTTTAAAAATCTATATTTATGGACATAAATCTGTTCATTGTATTGAATTTAAGTAGTTCACATAGGTACTGTAACTTGTTAAGAAATGAGTGAATTTTAATAGTAGAATTTAATTGTTTGATCACCAAATTACCAAACTATTATAAGTTTTATGATTGTGCCAATTTGATTAACATTCCCTCCACCTTGACAATATTGTGTTTGTAGACTCAAGCTGTGTTATGCAAAATAAAAACTACCAAGCAATTATTTCATGTGTGTTCATTATCCATGACCACTGTGACACGCCCTAAGATTGTTTGCACGCTGTATAAACAAAATTTAAAAGGTTTTATAACAAATTACATATCATGCAAAGATATGAGAACCTTTTTTTGGTTACATTGCTTTATGTCTGTCTATTTCCATACGTTCCCATGTGGGGCAAGGGTGCTCTCTTGCAGGAGTTCCTTAACCAAGATAATTTCATCATCGTCATCATCTTAAGGCACGACAACATCAAAAGTTAAAGTTTTGGTCTTCTCAACAATTCTCCTCCATGAAAAAGAATTTAATTTAAAACTTTCCTTTAATCTTTTTATTATTAATTGATTTTTGAGTTTAGTTTAATATAGATAGGGATAAGCTTGTCTATATTTTATAAGTAAGGATTATTGAAATATTATGAATTTAAAAGCCATATTCAAATTAGTCACTTTCGTCTTCTTTAGATCGTTCATTGTGTCATCCTCCCATCTGATCTTCGGTCTTCCAACATCTCTCCTTCCTATAGGTTTCCATTTGTAGAGTTTTTTGACCAGTCTCTGATCATCCATTCTTATCAAATGTCGAAGCCAGCCAATTCTGAGAGATCTTATATAGTTTACTATATAATTTATCTTTCATTGAGAAATGTTAAATGAATAATAAAAACATCAATAGTTTACTATGTTCTGATTTTTGATTAATTTGTTTAGTTCGTTATTTGTTTTGATTCTCCAACAGTTATCAGTTCCTCTATTTGGTCCAAATATTCTTCTTAAAATTTTTCTTTTAAAACCAAGATAATTTAGTTATACTTATTTCCCTACAGATGCCAGCAGGTGACAAATGATTAGCTCGTCACATCAGACACCTAATAGCCATTAATAAATGAGGTGGAAGAATATGATTAACCATGATTTGAGGGAAGTAGATTATATACGGACGATTGGAAAACATAACCTCAGGATCGGGATGTAAAGAGAGCTTATGTCCATGTGACTATGAACCTATGGGTTCGATAGTGCCAGTGAGTTAACTAATTATATCATCATAATCAGTTAGTAGCCGGGACATTTTCAGTTATTAAAGAATGGATGCCTAAGTATGTTTTTCAGGTTTTTCTGTCTTTATCTTCATTCTATCCCTACAAAGACAAAAAATTAATGAAAGTTAAAAATATTTTACAAAATAATCTAACTAAACTAACTCACTGGTACTATTGAACCTGTAGGTTCATGGCCGCACAGACATAAGCTCTCCATACATCCCTATCCTGAGCTAACATTTTCCAATCATTTCCTGTATAATTTACTTCCTTCAGATCAGAGTTAATGTTATTCTCCCACCTCACTCTTGGTCTACCAACTGGGCGTTTTCCCTCTGGTTTTCCTACAAGAAGCTTCCATGCATGTCTTTCAATCTCCATTTGTCACACATGTCCTGCCCAATGCAGTCTACGAGACTTAACTGTTCTTATAATATCTGGAATCCTATAAAGACCATGTAGTTCATTGTTATGTAGTCTTCTCCATTCACCTGTCTGTTCATCTCTCTTTGGTACAAAAATTTCCTAAGAACTTTATTCTCAAATACTCATAATCTCCTTTCCTCCCTTAGAGTAAGAGTCCATATTTCACATCCATATAATATAACTGGTAGGGGGCACGCCGTAGCGTAGTGGTTAAGGCACTGAGCTACAAGCCGGAGGGTCGAGGGTTCAAGTCCCGTTGGGGTCAGGATTTTTAAACTGACCCAAACCCTCTGGCGGCACTATGGCCCTGGGGTCGACTCAGCCTCTAACTGAAATGAGTACCAGACGCTTGTTCTGGGGTAAAGGCGGCCGTCACGCAGGGCTGACAACCCGGCTGACATAAAGTGCCGATTGTCTAGAAAAAGTGGGAGCCTTAACCTCCTACTACCCCAAAGGCCTCCTGAGGCCTGTTGTGGGATCACTTTACCTTTACCTTTTATAATATAACTGGTAGAATAATATTTTATATTTTTTTCAGTTTAACTTTTTTTTAAAGGAGTTGGTACGTCAGGAGTCTCTGCAATGCATAATAGCACGCATTTCCAGAATTGAGCCTATGTTTAATTTCTTTGTGCATCTCATTCCTATTTGTGATTGCTGTTCTTAGGTATTTGAATTCAGCCACTTCCTCAAAATTTCCCTCATTTGTCATTAGTTGTCCATTTCAATGTATTTCTATGTGTGGCCATATATTTACTTCCAGTGCAGAAATATTAATAACAATAACAGAGTTACAGTTACTTGAGGTAATGAAGGTAGTTACAGGTTAATGTATTTGACACCTGTAAGTTGTTCCGGGCACGAGCACAAGCCTAGCTGTGTAATAGCTGCTGGAAATAATTACTCTTAACTTGTCACACTGCACACAACTGTTTACTATGTGTCATTAGTAAGATCCACACCTCAGCAGCAGATATGTATATCAAGGTAAGATGTCAAGTATTCTTAGTATTTATACAGTTTAATAAAAATTAAGATCATTTCCATTTTGAAGTATGTTGAATTACTATGTCTTCCAAATCATATCAACGTAATACAACACCACATATACTTTTATATGGAATTTCATGATATTTAGTATCTTGTATATAAATTACCAAACATCTATTTTTGCATAATCTACAGACTATAAGTATCCAAATGACTGATGAAGTGTTATTCTGGATTGTCACCATAAGAGATAGGATTCACCCCTTGGGTTCATCTTAGATGAACAGAATAGTGGAATCTCTTCCCAAGGAGAAACCATGAGAAAATTTTGAGAGCTCATGGAAAACAAATCATAGGTTTACAAAACAAAATTCACTTTTTATTTGTTTAATATCTTCCCAATCTCCATTTGTCACACATGTCCTGCCCATCGCAGTCTACAAGACTTAACTGTTCTTATTATATCTGGCTTCCTATAAAGACCATGTAGTTCACTGTTATGTAGTCTTCTCCATTCACCTGTCCATCTCTCTTTGATCCAAAAATTTTCCTAAGGACTTTATTCTCAAAAACTCGTAATCTCATTTCCTCCCTTAAAGTAAGAGTCCATGTTTCGCACCCATATAATATAACTGGTAGAATAATAGTTTTATATATTTTCAGTTTAACGTTTTTTTAAAGGAGTTGGGACATTTAGAGTCCCTGCAATGCATAATAGCATGCATTTCCAGAATTGAGCCTATGTTTAATTTCTTTGTGCATCAAATTCCTATTTGTGATTATTGTTCCTAGGTATTTGAAATCAGCCACTTTCTCAAAATTTCCCTCATTTGTCATTAGGTGTCCATTTCCATTATATAATGCATTTGTACGTGTGACTATATATTTAGTTTTATTGATATTTACTGGGAAGTCAGTTGTCCTCAACTAAATTATTAAACTTCTTCGAGTTATTCTAATATGGAGGCCTTTCGAAAACAATGTTTCATCTTCTGCATTTTGACTGGAACTGATGGTGTTATATAGGTTGTATAATGGATTTATGTCTGTGGTTATGTTCTCGTTGCAGGTCTTCATTCCTTGCTTCTTTCAGAATCTCTAGTCTTCAAGGATGCTGATCCTGTTGTTGTTATACTCTGAAAGGCCTCCATTTTAGAATAACTTGAAGCAGTTTAATAACTTAGTTGAGGACGACTGACTTACCAGGTAACACATTATATAATTAACATAACCTCAACGGTGCTTTAATATGAATTTCAAAAGTGTTGACTAATTATTAATGCACTACTATATTTCACAAATTCTATAATTATTTCAGTTAATATTTTGAAAACTTTTAACTATTTAATAAATATATAAGGTAAAGTGATCCCACTACAGGCCTCAAGAAGCCCTTGGGGTAGTAGGAGGTTAAGGCTCCCACCTTTCAGATGATCAGCACGAGATGTCAACTGGGTTGTCAGCCCTGCATGATGGTACCTTTACCACAGAACAAGAATCTGATACTAATTTCCGTTACAGGCTGAGCTGACCCCAGGGTCAAATTGCTGCCAGAAGATTTGGGAAATGACACTGAAGCCGGAGAAAATTAAGTCCATTGGCATGCCTGTGCAGGCGGATTTACAGGAGTGTTTTCTGGTCCAGAAAAACACCCCTGTAAATCTGCTGTCACAGGCATGCTAAGGGATTTAATTTTCTCCGGCTTTAGTGTCATTTAAATGCCATGGTACTAGTACCACCGCTGGACTCAAAGTGTTAAAAATCTATCCCCCGGGACTGGAACCCCTGACCTTCTGGCTTATAGCTTATTGCATTAACAATTGCTATGGCATGCCCCATTTCATTATATATATAGTTTATCTGGCCTTGAACCTACGGGTTCGATAGTGCTAGTGAGTTAGTTATATATAGTTTCTAGTATGCAACACATTTTTTTCTTTTTCGGTCAGAAGGAGACACCATGCACATGAGACAACTGATGAAAGTGGATAAAATCATGGAATGTCAAACTCACATGTTCATCTTTTTGGCACCAAACACTTTTGTCATATTAGCTAACCATTTCTGCACTCAACTCATTATTTAAAGAAATGTTACTAGTACCCCTTGTCCTCTGACCGCCTCAAATAAAAGACTTCAAATTGAAATCCAAATAACGCTATTTTTTTACACACTTTATATTAGATTGACCTGTATCTATCTATCTATGTAACGGAACCTTTCAACGCGATTTTCACCCACTTATAATCATTGGATCGACTTGAAACTTTGTATACTTGTAAAGGACCCGTGACAATACAATAATTTAATTTTTTTTCTAAAATCCTGGCCAGAATCATCATTGTTTCTATGTAACTGAATCTTTGAACACAATTTTCACCCACTTAGAAACATTCGATTGATTTGAAACTTTGTAAAGGACTTGTGACAATACAATAATTTTATATTTATTTTCTAAAATCCTGGCCAGAATCATCAGAAAATAAAAAAAGTGTCTTTGTATCTATGTAACGGAATCTTTGAACACGATTTTTACCCACTTAGAAACATTGGATCGACTTGAAACTTTGTATACTTGTAAAAGACCCGTGACAATACAATATTTTCATATTTGTTTCTAAAATCCTGGCTAGAATTGTCAGAAAATAAAAAAAGTGTCTCTGTATCTATGTAACGGAATCTTTGAACATGATTTTCACCCGCTTAGAAACATTGGATCGACTTGAAACTTTGTATACTTGTAAAGGACCTGTGACAATACAATAATTTCATATTTTGTTTCTAAAATCCTGGCCAGAATCATCAGAAAATAAAAAAAGTATCTTTGTATCTATGTAACGGAATCTTTAAACGCGATTTTCACCCACTTAAAATTATTGGATCGACTTGAAACTTTGTATACTTGTAAAGGACCCGTGACAATACAATAAGTTCATATTTATTTTCTAAAATCCTGGCCAGAATCATCAGAAACAAAAAAAAAAAAAAAAACTGGTATAATAGATTGCGGATTTGTCGACTTTTTAGTCAATCTTTGTAAGGGCATAGTTGGTAGAGCGGTGAACTGTAGTGGTATATAATTTCAGTAATCTATAGGTCGCTTGTTCAAATCCGGCTGGGATGATTTTTTTAGGAGAGTATTACGTTTAGCTCATACCACAATAGTATCGAATTTAAAGATATTTACATTTTTATCTTATTCTGTAAAATATTAAAACTAAAAAATAAAAAAATAAATAACAGTTTTAAAAAACTAAAACAACACGCTTTATTAGAAAACCGAATTAAAAAATGAAAAATAATTTGAATTTCCAACACGCTTGGGATAAAATTAAAGTTGTCAACAAAAAAATCATCTTCAACACATACAGAATAAAAGTAGAGTTATCAACAAAAATAAAATAATTTTACCATCAAAAGCGTGGGGTGCTTTTTATGATTTTTTTACATTTTCTTCTTAGAGACTTTACTTTTACCAATATCTGTTTATTATCAAATATATTAATTGCTATAGAACACCCCACGCTTTTGATGGTAAAATTAATTTCTTTTTTTTTGATAACTCTAGTTTTATTCTGTATGTGTTGGAGATGATTTTTTTGTTGACCACTTTAATTTTATCTCAAGCGTGTTGGAAATTAAAATTATTTTTCACTTCTTAGTTCAGTTTTTTTAATAAAGCATGTTGTTTTAGTTTTTTTAAACTATTATTTATTTGTTACCTAGTAATAGCGTCTTGTAAACATATTACTATTGACAATGTTAGATTTAAAATTCAATGTTAATTTATTATAGGCTTGGATTGGTGTAATTGTGAAGACAATGGTCTTAATGAAGGCAGCTTGTGATTGGATACAATTACCTATTGTGGAACCTGACACAGGGAAAACAAAACTTAAATATCAGCCACATAAACAAGAATATGATTTCCAATTACAGTCACCCGAGGAAGAGAAAACAGTCACAGTAAATCCTACATCAAAATTTAATTCCAATATATCCACTAATCAGTCAGTTATTAATAAAAGTTTTAAACATAATATTACAAGCATTCCTTCAAGAAATTATGAAACAAATTTAAAAAATGACCACCATGTAACATCATCTAAAGTTACATTTGTGACATCAAATTCTAGGGTTTCTGCTCCTTACGACGCAATGCAAAACCAATACGGTACTGAAGAAATAACAACAGAATGGCCATATGAATCCCTTATAGAAACAGAAGCAACTAATGTTCATATGCCACATATGCAAGTACATTTAAAAACTAATTTAAATTCATTGATTGATGAACAAGGCAATGTTACAAAAATAATTCCACAATCACAAGCAGACACAAACACCGTGCTGCCAGATGATATTAAAGGTGAACATTTCTCAACTCAAGAAACCAGTTCCACGGAGCTTCCATTGGATATGTTAAAGGCTGTGCATCAGACACTGATTCAAAAAACTCCACAGACCATTCAAGGAAAAATGCAATTTTTGGAACAACTACAGAATAAAATGCTTTCCTATATGGGTAAGTCAGATGAACTTGTCTATTTTTTAGTACTTCTTCCCCTTTTATGGAATGAAAAGTGTGCTTTTTTAATTTCTAGATTGTTTATCAAATTATTTTAGTTCATAATTAAAGTGATTTTTAAAAACAAATGTGACAACCATGTCTCATGCTATGTTGACTTTATCACGAATCACAAAATCCAGTCTTATTAGGAAATAACTTTAACTTCTACTTAAAAGTGTCATTTAAAAAAAACAAGAAAGTCCCACAACAGTATTGTCAAATACTATGGTATACAGTTTTATTTTAGAAAGAAAAATTACGTTCAAACCAGGAGTCAAACCCCAGACCTCTGACTCTGTATGTCAGTGCGGTACAGTTATGCCATTCGAACTACCGATAGGAACATCAAATTTCTTTCTACTTATACTATGTCCAATTCTGGAACATGTTAGTTTAAAATATAACATCAAAATAGTAGCTTTAACCGCTTAAAAATTAATGGTTAAATTCTCAATAAAAAATACTTCAAAAAGAAGTCATCAGATGGCATTGTTGATAGCGATGGCTATTGGCCTTCAGATGAAAGGAGAATTAATTGTATAATTAGAAAGAAATTTGACGTTCCTATCGGAAGTTCGAATGGCGTAACGGTTACCGCACTGATGTACAGAGTCAGAGGTCGGGGGTTCAACTCCCGGTTTGAACATAATTTTTGTTTAATTAATAGTGAGTGGAGAACATATTTTTATCGACTCACCTCATATATTTTCAATTTCTTTGATACCGACAGTTTCAGATAATATCATGTCCTTCTTCAGTCATAGCTTCCACTGATGAAATTCTGTGATTGTTGATTTCTCTAATGATATCACCTTTTGTGCTGCCATCTTTCATTGGGATTATAAACTTTGTAATTAAATTTTTATCCACCGGAATATCGAAATTCATAGATTGATATTTATTCTTCTGAATATCATTTCCCAAATTGTCAATTCCAACTGTTTATCCAATTGTTTCAAAAGTTTTGCCTCTTTTTCAATTTTATGATGTTCTAGCAAACTATGTGCAGCAATTGCTGATTTTTCAATTTTCAAAATGTAATTTTTCTTTCTAAAATAAAACTATATCCAATTCTGGAACATGTTAATTTAAAATATAACATCAAAACTACGGTATACATTTCACTCTTGACTCCTTCAATTTTTCTTTTAAAAATGCAATCAACGTTATATTCTCAGTGCCATAGCTTATGCCTTCAAACACTTTAATACAAATTTTAAAACATTATATTTTCAGAAAAGCGTATAAGAAATCTCTGGGCACATGAAAGTGAAAGACAAGCTCGCACTGAGAAAGGAATGGCATTTCCATCCATGGAAGGTGCACTTATGTCCATTTCATTCCTCATCTTTGCTGTATTTCTCATCAAGTTAGTTCAGGTAATTATAATCTTAAAAAAAATTAAAATCATTGAATGAATCTACAGCAAGAAAGAATTATGTTAGAAAATATGCACAAAATAAAAAAATATCATTTTTACAACTTGTATTTAGTATGTGTGCCATGGCCGAGTGGTTAAGGCAGGAAGCCTTGGCGCAGAGCTATGGGACTTGCGCTGGTTCGAGTCTCCATTTTCTCATGGTATTTCGCCAGTGTAGGACTGGTGCCCACCCAGCATCATGAGGCATTTGGGTAGCTACAATAAGTAGCGGTTCCAGGTTGAGGAAACCAGCTATAATGGCTGAGGGACTCGACATGCTGACCACATGTCACCCCTACACTGGCTAGATGATCATCTACCTCTGTGATTGACACATGTGGATGTGAGGCCAGCAACCAGATGGTAGGCTAAGGGCCTTCTAGGCCTGTCGCGCCGTGAAAAAAAAATTAGTACGTAATAAATAGGCTATGATAAAATCAAATGTTTCTTACCTCTCCTCATATAAATCTTCTAAGTAGATCGCGATTTCGAGACCATAGCGGTCTCATCTTCAGTACAATCTTGGCGACTGATGTTATGTCGATTGGGAGAAACACTTCTTTTTCCCTCTGTTGGTAGACTGATGAACCTCTGGATCAGGTCTACCAACAGAGAGAAGAAGAAGAAGCTATGTTCAAAATGTGATTGTATTCTTTCTTAAAATCTTCTTCATTTAATGGAACATGTAATAATCTATATATCAAACTGTTGAAAATTGCATATTTATGTGCCATATGATTGAAACCTGAAGATTTTGAATAATTGTCTGTATTTATATATTTATGGTTTTACAGCAATTAATCCAGAGTCTCCAAGGAAACAACATGGCTGCCATGATGATGAGAAGAAGACAGTCTCGATCAGTGCCAGACTTGCTAACCACTGCGAGAGTCCTACAACTTATAGATGAATTTCCGGTAATTTCTATTTTGTTTTATTTAAATTTAAAGAATCTGCTTGCTTACTCAGTATGTACAAAATAATATTCAATGTTTTTATTTTAAATTTATCACTTCTCTCTGAATGACAAATTATACTGGAAGAGAAAAATGTATGCCATAACTGGAATTTGGTTTATTACTCTAGTGCTCTACCAACTGAGCTATCCAGGCATCTCAATTTAGCAGAACATTTTTCTCTTTTATGAATGAGTTGGAGAAAATGTTTCAATATCTCACCTCATGAAGTTGCATGTTTTCACGATACTGGTTTCAAAAATATTATTTTACTTCCATCTGCAGTCAAACTCCAATTGTCAAAATTTTGCTGTTAACACCATCTTCTGAACTGCCATCTGATGTTGATTTTATGAACTTGGAGATCAAATCATTCTCGTCAGGAATATAAAAATTCGTGGCTTTATAGTTATTCTTCTGAATGAATATCTTTTCCCAAACTGTTAATTTCAAAGGCTTCTCTAAATGTTTTAAAAGTTTAATTTCTCTTCCATTTCTGGTGATTCTCTAGTAAACTATGAGCTGCAATTTCCGATTTTTCAATTTCACCATTTTTAAAATTTCTAAAGTGTTCTCTTGTACGAGTTTCGAAAGTCCTTTTAGTTTTTCCTTTATATACTTTTTTGCAGTTATTGTAACTAATTTAATAAATTCCAGATTTTTTTACTATCTAGGACATAAATATCGGCAATTACTGCTGATTTTCTAGCAAAGAAGGGCAGCAAAATTGTCTCCAACCCAACTACTTCAGTTTCCTTTAACTCTATCAAAAGAATCATATCAAATAAATATCAATAAATATATCAATAAACTTAGAGAAGAATACACCACCAAAACATCTGGAAAGGGACAGGAAAATTTACGACATTACTGCAGTGGCAACATTCAGACACGACTATCTAAATAAACAACTACACAGATTTGGTATAGCAAATTCACCCAAATGTTCTTTTTGCAATTTAAATGAAGATATGGAATGAAACCAACTCCTCCGTTGTCCAGCTTTTGTAGAAGAGACCAACCTTCCTGCTAAATATTGGAGTGCAAGAGAGTGAATGATTTCATTGTCAAGTTCTTAACATTAGATACCAATCAACCAACCAATCAACATTCTCAGAGTAGAAGACTTAAATGCCAGAGTGGGCAATGCTCAAGTTAACAACAATATTAGAACATTTGGCAAACCAACCACCAATAAGAATGGGGCAAGATCAACAGATTTTGCTATCTGTAATGAACTAAGAATAATGAATACCTTTTACAATCATAAAAACATACATAAGTAAATATGACATCATCAGGACTCAAAATCAATCATTGATTATTTCATTGTCATGTTCCAGGGGCGTATTTACAGTGTAGGCGCTTGAAGTGCCACTTGCCTTATGAATTTGCATGAAAATTGAAATAATTTAAGAAGTATTACACATAACTTTAGACTGTTAGTGTATGCTGAATTCTCAAAAGCCTCGTAAAGCAGGTTTTCTGAAGTGGCTTTTATTTCAAAGCTGTGTATTAGTAGCATAACTATTTTGCTGCTTCCCTCTTTCAAAATTAATTGAAAAATATTTAGGCCTAATCAAGTTTGTTATTTTAAATAATATTTTTATAATTTCTAAAATACATGTAGATGCATACGACTTTGGTAAATTAATGCCACCATAATTTGACAGCAAGTCAGATGGCGCTTAAAATAGTACCTTCGCTCCACCAATCACAGATGCCTGCAGAAGGATACCTTTTGTGACTTTGTTTACATTACAACATAAACTAAGGCCAAATACAGATAAGTAGCGCAAAATATATTTGGTAATCTTCACATAGATTCCAGATTAAGGACCAGCCCAACCATTCTACCAGGTAGTACTATAAAACAGTTTTCGGACACTTTTGAAATCCAGAATAGGTTGAAGCAAGGAGATCCACTATCTCCTCTACTATTTAATTTTGTACTAGAGCATGCCATTAAATCTTTAGAGAATGAGGAAGGCTTACAACTGAATGGTATTAATAAGCTGTTAGTTTATGCTGATGATGTAGTACTATTGGGCGATAGCAAGGAGATACTAAAGGCCAACATGCACACACTATTGGGTAACACTAAGAAATTAGTACTGGAAGTAAATATCAATAAAACTAAATATATGGTCACACGTAGAAATAAATTATATAATGGAAATGGACAGCTAATGACAAATGAGGGAAAGTTTGAGGAAGTGGCTGAATTTAAATATTTAGGAACAATAATCACAAATAGGAATGAGTTGCACAAAGAAATTAAACATAAGCTCAATTCTGAAAATGCGTGCTATTATGCATTGCAGAGACTCTTGATGTCCCAACTCCTTTCAAAAAACGTTAAACTGAAAAAATATAAAATATTATTCTACCAGTTATATTATATGGATGCGAAACATGGACTCTTACTTTAAGGGAGGAAAGGAGATTACGAGTATTTGAGAATAAAGTTCTTAGGAAAATTTTTGGACCAAAGAGAGATGAACAGACAGGTGAATGGAGAAGACTGAATAACAGTGAATTACATGGTCTTTATAGGAAGCTAGATGTAATGAGAACAGTTAAGTCTCGTAGACTGTGATGGGCAGGACATGTGGCACGAATGGGGAATGAAAGATGTGCATGGAAGATTCTTGTAGGAAAACCAGAGGGAAAAGGCCCAGTTGGTAGACCAAGAATGAGGTGGGAGAATAACATTAACTATGATTTGAGGGAAGTAGATTATACAGGGGATGATTGGAAAACATTAGCTCAGGATAGGGATGTATGGAGAGCTTGTGTCTGCGCAGCCATGAACCTATGGGTTTGATAGTGCCAGTGAGTTAGTTAGTTAGTTAGTTTGCGCAAAATATATTTGGTAATCTTCACATAGATTCCAGATTAAGGACCCGCCCAACCATTCTACCAGGTAGTACTATAAAACATTGAAACTTATCGGGAATTACATAATGCCGCAACTGAATCTGATATTAAAGTGTGTTTAGTTGAAAAATAAAAAAATATTGTATTGTTGCACATGCATCAAATACATGAGGAAAAATGTTTCTTAAAAATTTAATGCAAAAATTACTGGTGTGTGAAATATGCGATGGCATGAATGATACAAATAAAAGTGGAATATAGGGATGTAGTACATTTTATAAATGAGTTGGAGAAAATGTTTTTTCAGGATACCAGTTTCAAAGGTCATTCACCTTCATCTTCAGTCAAACTCCAACTCTTCTAAAGTGTTACTTCCCACTTTAATTTTGATTAGATATAGTACATGTTTGTTTTTATGTTAATGTTTGTTTTTGTGTTTATTTTCAGTTTCTTCATGCTGTAAAAGGAAAAAGTTCATGAAATAGTTGGAAAACTGCAATGTTCTCCTAAATTGTGGGCTTGGTTACAGAAGTTACTCAAGTTAAGGGGCATAGTCACATGAAGGACATGGAAATGAAACTCTTGTGAAACCATTTAAACAAATAGAGCTATTAAATTCCTAAGATATGCTCTTAAAATCTATACAATGAGACATGAGTGTACATTCTTACATTCGTCTTATTTTAGTACAATTATATGTTCAATGAATGAATGAGTCATTTCTTATCTTACTTCATAGTTTATGTTATCTTAAACAAGAGAACTGCAGTTTTCAAGAGGAACATCCTTCCCTTTTCAACCGATATTATGACTACCGGTACCAGATTTTTGTTGTAATCTCCATCTATAATGTTGCCATCTGGTATTGATTTGATGAACTTGAGATCAGGTCCTGTTCATTGGGAATTTTGAAATTCATGGATCTAAATTTGTTCTTCTGAATACATGTCTTCTCCCAAACTGTCAATTCTAAAGGTTTCTCCAAATGTTTTAAAAGTTTGGCCTCTTTTTTAAATTTTATGACTCACCAACAAACTATGTGCTGCAATAGCTAGTTTTTCAATTTCACCATTTTTAATATTTCTAAAGTGTTCCTTTGTGCGAGTGTCCAAATTCCTTTTTGGTTTTCCTATATGTATATATATATATATATATATATATATATATATATATAAAAGGAATTTGGACAAATTCCTTTTTGTTTTCCCTATATATATATATATATATAAAAAGGAATTTGGACATTCGCACCAGGGAACACTTCAGAAATATTAAAAATGGTAAAATTGAAAAATTAGCTATTGCAGCACATAGTTTGTTGGAGAGGCCAAACTTTTAAAACATTTGGAAAAACCTTTAGAATTGACAGTTTGGTGGAAGATATATATCCAGAAGAACAAATTTAGATCCATGAATTTTGAAATTCCCGATGAACAGGACCTGATCTCAAAGTTCATCAAATCAACACCAGATGGCAATGTTATAGATGGAGCTTCCAATGAAAATCCGTTAGTCATAATATCGATTGAAAATGAGAGGGATGTTCCTCTTGAAAACTGCAGTTCCCGTGTTTAAGAAAACATAAATTATGAAGTAAGATAAGAAATTACTCATTCGTTCATTGAATTAAAAACCTCATAATGTTATTTCTCATATTTAACTATGAACAGTTTTATGTGTTCATTATTGAAATTGTACCATATGTCATCTCATATAACCCTTCAGTTCTTAGCCCTTTTAAATCCTATATCACATTATAATTTACATAATTCTAAATTAAGTTTTTTTAACTGGATTTTTAATTATGCATCTCTTCTTCAGTGAATATGTTATTGTGAAGTGTTTAAATTTTATTCATGAGCAGATGATCCATAGATTCCAAAAATTTTGGAGGCGGTAAAACCTGTATAATACGAGGTGTGATCAATAAGTTTCCGGAATGGCTTCAAAACAATTATGCCATTGAGGAGTTTTTAATTTTCACCCAGGCTGTACACTCAGAATTTCCTTGTGATGAATTTGAGGGGTCGCGCGACCTTCTCTGACCTTGCAGTATGCTGGTAGAAGCTCTGAAGTGAAGATGTGTTTTGTGCGTATGGCGATTTCTCTGTGTAGCAACAATGCGGGATTACGAGGAACAAAGAACATGCATCAAATTTTGCTTTAAACTTGGTAAAACTGCAACAGAAACATATCAAATGTTAAGAACAGCTTATGGGGAGGAAGCAATGGGCAAATCTCAAGCATTTGAGTGGTTTTCGAAATTTAAAAGGGGCGTGACATCGGTTAAGGATGAAAATCGTCTGGGACGACCAACTTCCAGCAAAACCAATAAAAATATCGATCGAGTGAGGGAAATGGTATTAAATGATAGGCGCATTACAATACGAGAACTGTCTGATGCACTAGCACTCTCGTTTGGAAGTGTTCAAAGCATTTTGAAAGACGATTTGAACATGCGAAGAATTGCTGCGAAGTTCGTGCCCCGCCTCCTTTCAAATGACCAAAAGGAAAGTCGTGTGATTGCCTGCACAGATCTTAAAGAACAGCTTAAAAATGACCCACGGTTCATGGAAAAGGTTATTACTGGTGATGAAACATGGATTTATGGCTACGATCCAGAAACTAAACAACAGTCTTCGCAATGGAAGAGTCCTGCATCTCCACGCCCCAAGAAAGCCAGACAAGTTCGATCGAATGTGAAGTCAATGATGATTGTTTTTTTGACATTAATGGAATTGTGCATAAGGAATTTGTACCACGGGGTCAAACAGTGAATCAAGTGTACTACAAACAAGTGTTGCAAAGATTGAGGGAGAATGTGCGACGCAAACGGCCAGAGAAATGGAGGACTGGTGACTGGTTCCTGCATCACGACAATGCGCCCGCGCACAAAGCAATTTCTGTCTGCCAGTTTTTGGACAAAAATAGGATGAGTACTGTTCCCCATCCAGCCTATTCTCCAGATCTGGCTCCAGCAGACTTTTTCCTGTTCCCACGGCTAAAAATTCGGCTCCGAGGACATCGTTTTGAGGACATTGATGTCATCCAGCGCGAATCGCAGAAGGCATTGGACACATTTAAAGAAGACGACTTCCAGAAGTGCTTCCAGCATTGGCAGAAGCGCTGGGACAAGTGTATCAACTCTCAAGGTGACTACTTCGAGGGTGACAGTGCTGAATAGAAACTTTGAAGTGTTGTGTTGTGTTGTGTTTATGGCCTCATTCCAGAAACTTATTGATCACACCTCGTACATTCTGAGTATTTAACGAATTTGGCATAAAAGATTATTTTTAATACAAAAATTGGTCTGAAAGGATGAGCAATAAAATCATTAAGAATTAAATTAATGTTTTTATTACCTCACCTCATATCCTTTTTCTTCTAGACTGCAGTTTCGGAGCTTATCTTCCTTCTGAGAAGGAAGAAGAAAAGTGCCAAGAAACGACATAACACCGGTCGACAAGAGGCTACTGATGATGGAGATAAGCTCTGAAACTGCAGTCTAGAAGAAAAAGGATATGAGGTGAGGTAATAAAAACATTAATTTAATTCTTAATTAAACCTCATAGTGTTTTTTTTTTGTGAAAGTTAAATACATAAAATTATTAATTTTTTTATCTATTATGTGAGAAAAAACTCCATGGCATGACAGGCCGAAAGGCCCTTGGCCTATCAGCTGGCCTCGCATCTATGTGTTAATCAAAGAGGTAGATGATCATCAATCAGTATAAGGGTAACATGTGGTCAGCCCCACCATTATAGCGGGTTTTCTCAACCTGGAGCCGCTACTTATTGTAGCTACTCAAATTCCTCATGATGCTAAGTGGGCAGCAGTTCCATGCTAGTAAAAATTCCATGAGAAAATTTCATTCGCTTTGGAGACTTGAACCAGCGCAAGTTCCATACCTCTGCACTAAGATATCATATCTTAAATTGTTTGGCTATGGGCAGAACAATAAGAGAAAACAAATCTCCTTTCATTTCTATGTCTATGCCTCTGTTGAAGGGTATTTGGTGTTGGAAACATGCATAAAGATATGTATTAAACCTCAAAACATAAATGTTGTTTATAATTGACGTTTTTATTATTAACTTAACACTTCTCACTGAAGGATAAATTATATTTGAAGAGAAAAATTTTCGCCTAGACCGAGACTCGAACCCGGGATCTTTGGCTTTCTGGGCCAAATGCTCTACCAACTGAGCTACTGAGGCGAAAAAAATGTTTTCTCTTCAAATATAATTTGTCCTTCAGTGAGAAATGTTAAATTAATAATAAAAACGTCAACAGAAGCCCTACTGGCTTTATAAAGTAGTGTTAAATTCCCAATAAATGTCTTGTTAACTAAGAAGCCGCCATTTGCAAAGATAGAAGCTACGGTTTCAAGCATTTGGCATGAGGGAATTACAATGTATATAAGAGAAAAATTTGCGTCTAGATCGCAACTCGCCTCGGTAGCTCAGTTCATAGAGCACTTGGCCTGGAAAGCCAAGGGTCCCGGGTTCGAGTCTTGGTCTAGGCGAAAAAAATTTTTCTCTTCAAATATAACTTTACATAAGTTTGTTAAATTTAATTCAAAGCATATTATAGTGTACAATGTATTGGGATACTGTTTGATGGGATATTAAAATGGGTAGGACTAGAAAAACACATTGAGGATAAGAATCAAATGAATCGTGAATTCTTCTTACCTCATACTTCTATGTTTTTTTAAACACAGCACCGCAATATCGGTGACCATCGTCACCATCGTCAGCTGTTTTCACGATTGTCAATTTTTTCTTTTGCCGGTAATTATCCAAACTGCCATCTGGCGTTCTTTTGAAGGAGTAATTTTCTAAACTGCCATCTGTTGTATTTTTGAAGAACTTTGTAATAAAGCTTGGTTTGTCCGGAATCTCAAAGTTCATGGTTCTAGTATGGTTTTTTTTTAATATATATCTTTTCCCAAACTGTTAAATCCAAAGGTTTAGATAGATATTTCAAAAGTTTTGCTTCTTTTTCAATTCGATGATTCTCTAATAAATATGTGCTACTATAGCTGATTTTTCAATTTCTTCATTCTTTATGTTTCTAAAGTGTTCTTTTTTATGAGTTTCCAAGTTCCTTTTTGTTTTTCCTCCACTGTGGTCTTGCAGTAGCGTGCTGCCTTGTCACGCAGAAGGCCCGGGTTCGATCTCCGGTCAGGACATTTTTTCTGGGTGAGGTTTTTATCGGGGTTTTTCCTCACCTGTAAGACAAATGTCAGAAAAACTTTAAGGTCCAAACGGTCCCCGAAATCATACAGCCGTCGCAATTATCATTCATATTCATCTTAGATTAAGCTTAGGATTAGGGACTCTCCTGGCGCACCACTATCATTATCATCACCCATCATATAATTGGGGCAAGGTAACCCCGCCTTCCAGGCGCCCGAACCTCAGAAGTGTGTTACAAGTACGCCATGCCAGGAGAGAACACCAGGAATGTCGAAAGACAACCTGGGGCATTTGCAAAAAAAATATATATATATATATATATATATATATATATATATCCTATTGCAATCTTTGCAATCAATTTGATCATTGAGGATGTTCATAAAATCTGATATTCTACCACACTTACAGTGTTAACATATATCCTTATTTAGTAAAGTAAAGTGATCCCACACAGGCCCGGAGGCCCTTGGGGTGGTAGGAGGTTAAGGCTCCCACTTTTTCTAGACAATCGGCACTTTATGTCAGCCGGGTTGTCAGCCCTGCATGACGGCCGCCTTTACCCCCAGAACAAGCATCTGGTACTCATTTCCATTAGTGGCTGAGTCGACCCCAGGGCCATAGTGCCACCAGAGGGTTTGGGTCAGTTTAAAAATCCTGACCCCAACGGGACTTGAACCCTCGACCCTCCGGCTTGTAGCTCAGTGCCTTAACCACTACGCTACGGCGTGCCCCCTATATCCTTATTTAGGAAAATAAAAACAGTTGTAGTAATTTCTTAATCTCTCATGGTGATGAATGGTGAATTCACAACTTGGGGAGGTCATGGGATAATGAAAAAATGGAGATACAATTTTTCACATTATTACAGCCTACTTATACAACAAATTCACTCTTCACTTGTTTGTACGTTCATACTAGATAAAGCTCAAGATTTCAATTACGCAATATGTAAGGCCTAATGTTAGAGTGTGAACATATTAACATGAAATTTATTTTGCTTTCACCTACACTGAGACAAAAACATTCCTTTTCTCAAGTCATTTTTAAGGGAATATCTAGGCAAAGAAATGACTTCTTCTTCTTCTTCACTTCATGAGCTAGGCAAATTGCCTGTTCCACCTCACAGTTGTTCTGTCCATCTTTTCACTGGCCTTCCTACATTCCTTGAACCTCTTGGCTTGTAGTTGAATGCTGCTCTTGGTAATCTTGATACATTCATTCTTTCCACATGTGTAAACTATTTCTCTCTATATTCTCTGATTTTCTCATCCAATGGATGTTCTTATATCTTCATTCCTTATCCGATCCAATCTTGTGCAGCATTTTGTTCTTCTAAGGAAGTTCATTTCTGCACTTTGTATTCTACTTTGCAATTTTTTGGTCATTACCCAAGTTTCGCTCCCATAAAGTAATGCAGGAACTGCCAATGTTTTATAAAACTTCAATCTAGTATCTCTTCTTGTTTTATTCTTTAATGTTTTATGTATAGTTCCGCATATCATTTGAAATTTTGACAGTTTGATATGTATGTCTCTTTCAGTTTTTGTATTTATAGTAAAATTACAACCCAAATAATTAAAATTTGTTACTTGTTCCAGAGGTTTGTTGTCTATTACGATTTTTGATCTTATATGATCGTTTCCCGAAAATGCCATTATTTTTGTTTTTCTTTTGATATTTTGAAATTATATTCTTGGCATAACTGATTTAATTGATGTAAAGAGTACAAATGACAATATCCTAATTTCTATCCATATCTATTATTTTCAGAACTCAATAAACTGATGGAAATTCCAAAAATGTTTCAATCAAACTGGCCTCCTCACAAAGCTCCTAAATTTGAATAGTGTTGAAGAGCAAATTAGCTTCCTTATTGATTGAATTCCTGATACAAATACCATGGTAACTGAGGAGAAGTTGACTTATCCAGCCTATTCTTTAGACTGCAGTTCTATCTATTTACTAACTCTATTATCACAAACTCGGATCATGGGAATAGATTTTGTTTCTCTTTTGTGTTACTAAGGGTCGTATCTATGAACACATTAGACCGTAAAAGTCGTTCTCAGCTTGTACTCTGCTGAGAAAGTTGCATCCAAAGATGTTTTTACGTACTCAAAAATCTGTTCATGCAATAATAATTGTCGAAATTCCTAAGCTACTTGGCGAGGTGACTTTGCAGAGAATGAATCATGAGCAACCCGATGGGAACCGACGGTAACCGATGTACTTTGAAACCTTGCTTGCCTACCTTGCTGCTTTATCCAAGATATCGGACCTTGAATACTTCGATCATGTTTTCAGTATACACGGAGAAGAGGAATTTGATAGAGTCTACCAAAGAATTCAACTGGAAGAACAGGAGAATCAGCATAATATCACGTGATGCAGACGTCATCGTATACAGTTTTATTTGCGGGACGCAAGCGTAACTGCGTCCCTCTAGCAGACAAAAATAACGGAAGTAGTTTTATCACTGAGAATTCTGGGTAATTTCTTGCCAATATTACGAAAAAAACTACTTTCATGCATGACCAGTCAGCGACTCGCTAATTCGAACTTTGCACGTGCTCACGGAAAACTCAGCTCACCAGAGACTAATGTATTTGCATGCGGCCCTAATTCTGTTTCATTAGCCTACATCCATCCATCCATAGTAATTCTGCCCAAGGGCAGGTCTTTCACTGCACTCATAGCATTATCATGCTATGCTTTGCAGCTTTACTAGGGATTTATAGGTGTGGTTAGCTTCCCATTGCTTTCCACACCGGTGAAGGATGATGATGATGGCCGGATAATTTTTGGGGACCGTTGGCCCCTAGGCTTCCTGACATTTGTCTTACCTACATATGCATGAATATTTTCCACCCAATCTAGATTTGAATATGGCAATTATTATGTTAGGACAGAGAAGAGTGCTGGAGCCGAGAGACTCAGCCTCCCATGCCTGTTCTGAAAATCCACCACTGATCTCTAAGTTGATTTTTTTTTTCATCCATATTTATAGAGACTTTAGATCCTAAGGTCACATCATTTCCTCTTTTTTTATGAACTATGAAGTGGTGAGTGTAATGAAATGATATTTGAAGAGAATGTTCGCCTAGACCGAGACTCGAACCCGGGACCTTTGGCTTTCTGGGCCAAATGTTCTACCAACTGAGCTATCGAGGCGAGTTGCGATCTAGACACAAATTTTTCTTTTATATACGTTGTAATTCCCTCGTGCCAAATGCTATGAAACCGTAGCTTCTATCTTTGCAAATGGCGGCTTCTTAGTTAAGAAGATATTTATTGGGAATTTAACATTACTTTATAAAGCCAGTAGGGCTTCTGTATAATGAAATGAGTTCAATTCCAACTCAACATTTGCTTTTACAACCAAAGAAACATTTTAGTCAGGTTGGTTGGATTAGGTTTTGAACTTGGGACCTCCTCAATAAAATTTAAAATGCAACACTTTGAACCAACTAGCACATTTCATTGGAATTGTTAAGGATTCAGTTGTTAAGAATGAAACAGTATCCTAAACATGTCCTGATGAGAAAATGTAGGCATGAGATAGAATATAATTTCCAATTCATAAATACTTGAAGTAAAAAAATCAATCTATTAATTAATTTATTTCTCTAGTATACCCAAATATCTAATTCATTAATTCAACCAGTATAATTTCAAGACATGTAACCCTGAGATTGAGTTATGATTTGAACTACAAAGCAGTATTTTTGAACTCGATACATTTTTTCAGTGTTAAGAGGTATAAAAATAATATACTTTATACTGCAGCCACTGATTCTCTGGCCTTGACGTTTTCACGACAGTGTTGCCGATATGGATATTCAGTGGGAGTGGCCGCTTTATGTATGCAGTTAGCGGACATACAGCTGACAACATCTCAGCAATTTCAAACCTTACTAGCGTGCTATAGCTGTGTCAAGAGCAATGATTGGTTGTGGCAGACATCTACTCACACTATAACCATATCCTTATTGGCAGTAGAGGGCAAATTCTCCCTTTACCCCTCGTATAACCTAAACTTCAGAGCCGAGATATGATGGCTCGGGTATATTTTTATGTAATAACAAATAAAGTGACATTGATATGTTAATAAAATTCATGTCATCTTGAACAAACTTTGTTTTGAAATGCCAAATAATCCTACCCATCTCCCAAAAAATACAAATGCAAATTACTTTGTCACATATGTGGAAAAATAATGATCTAGAATACATCTACATAAAGTGGTCTGCCGAAGTGGTGTGTAAATTTAAGAGAAACCACATTAATGTCATCTACCCACCTAGCATGGAACCTAAAATGTGTGAAGTGTGCTGGGTGGTATTAGAAACATCCGAATGATCTAGAATTTAAAGCTATTGAAATGCATATGTTATCACAGAGCTGTACCATTATCCAGCCAATATAGGGATGACATGAGATCAGCATATCAGGTCCCTTAACCATTAAGGCTGGTTTCCTCAACTTGGAGCTGCTAGTTATTGTAGCTACCTAAATTGCTCAAGATGCTAGGTGGGTACCAGTCACTGGTTGAAATTTCACGAGAAAATTTTTTCTCCAAGGGGACTCAAACCAGCGCAAGTCTCATAGCTCTGCATAAAGGCATGATGCCATAAACTGCTTGGCTTTGGCATGAGTCTCTATAATTTAAATATATAAATAATGGGATCCTCCATCCATAGTAATTCTGCCCGAGCGCACGTCTTTCACTGCAATCACAGCATTTTTATCCTATGCTTTGCAGCTTTACTAGGGAATTATAGGTGTGGTAGCTTCCAGTTGCTTTCCACACCGGTGAAAGATGATGATGATAATGATAAAGATGATGATAATGATGGCCAGATGATTTTTGGGAACCGTTGGACTCTAAGCTTCCTGACATTTTTCCCTGAGGAAAAAACCTCACCCAGGAGCCTGTCCCAACCAGGAACCGAACCTGGGCCCATGAACCGAAATAGTACAATAGTAATAAAAATACCAAATAGTGATCTGGGGAGCATAGGTCTAAACTAGGATTTTTTTCCCCCCCGAAAAATGTCATTTCGACATTCTGATATCCTCCCCTGGCATGGCATTATTGTAACCCACATCTGAGGTTGGGGCGCCTGGAAGGCAGAGTTATGCTGATATATGATAGGTGGTGATGATGTTAATGATGCACCAGGAGAGGCCTTAATCCTAAATTTAATGAATATGAATGATAATGATGGCCAGATGGTGTTTGGGGACAGTTTGAGCCTGATGAGGAAAAACCCCAAAAAAACCTCACTTAGGAAACTCGTCCCGACAGGGGATCGAACCCGGGCCAGCTGCGTGACAATGCAGCACTAGAAGTTTGTAGTTAGAAACCTAGACTAAGACATTGGATTTTCAAAATCCAAAGCATATCAAATATCCCATATGGATATTCTGCTGACTTGTATGACCTTCATAGTTAAAGAGACAGATATGCCCATGTGCGGGTCATATTATGTGGCGGTATCTGGATCATAGAGAAATGGGATCTGGAAATCGTGGGAGGGAAAATGGAGTGGCATTTAACTCAAAATGTTTCTATTACCAGTTTATTACATGTTTATTAACTAGTGGATACCATGGAGGCGGCTACAAAGTAGTTTTATATTTACTCATGTAGCGGTTTTCAGTAATTATGTTCATCATGTTGGCATTATTTTGATATCCTATCGTAGTCAATGTAAATTATTTTAAATTTGAATATAAAGTTATCAACTTATGTACAAGTGGTAGTTAAAAAAAATATGCTGTATTTCACTTCGAATTTATTGATATTTATATTTACTATTTTTAGATATAGAATTTCAATTTTAATATGTCAATTGACTCAAGAGTAGGACATTAAAAAATATGTCTGCATTAGTGTAAGAAGTGATTTTGAGGAAATGGATACAGCTGATTATCGCGAGCCTTGCAAAGTGTGTGGGCTAGATGGGAAAACACTCCGTTGCGCACGGTGTAAGATAGTGTTCTACTGTTCGAAACAACATCAAGAAGAAGATTGGCAAAATCATAGGAAATTTTGTAGAAAACACCGAGTTGACAATTCGAGGGACGATGGAAGAGAAGTGAATAAAGTTACATCTGATAGAAATAAAATTACGGGTGGAATTAAAACCAAAGACGAAAAGAGTGACAATGATACACTAGAAGCAGTTAGTGCAGTTGTTGATGCTGAAATTGCTGCTGGAATTGACAAGAACATTGTAATGGAAAATGGCAACAGTGAAGGATTACTGATAAACGATAATTCTCACGCTTGGGATATTGGTGATAGTGAAGGCGCAATCGGTGGAAACATTAGTCCAATTACTTTTGAGGGCAGTTCAGAAGCTGAGATTCTGAATGCGGGGACAGAAAATCTAAATCCATCAATTGATTATAGTAACTTGTCAGATAGTTCATTGAGTAATATTGACATGCCACCACAAGAAGTGCAAAGTGTTATGACATCTGCACATGCAGATAGTTTATCCTATCCTGAAGTTTCTTTACCATCTAATGTGGTATTACCACCTTTTTTACATAGAGATAATAGAGGATTTATAGAAGAAATTTGCAAGAATGTTGTAAGTGACATGGATGCTTATGGAGTGTGCGTTGTTGATGATTTCTTAGGAGCTGAAACAGGTCTTGCAGTGTTGGATGAGGTGAAACGATTGTATAGTAGAGGTGATTTCCGAGATGGACAATTAGTGACTAATCTCATAACGAGTGATTTAAAGACCATTGAAGGAGACAAAATTACCTGGGTAGACGGAAAGGAATGTGAATGTAAGAATATAGGTCTACTAATTAGTCAAGTCGACAGTATTATTGTCCATGCTAATAAAATGAGTGACAATGGAAAAATGGGAGACTATGTCATCTCTGGTAGGACTAAGGTATGTTATGCAAAAATTAATAGTTGTTATACTCGGACCAACAGATCTGCACCCCTGTAGCACTGGCATCGTTCTTCAAAAAGTACATGTCAGTTCTCACACCTTTCCACCGCACTCCCCTCCCACTACGTTAAATAGAAGCCACTGTAATTGACCGAGTAGGGATGTTGCCAAACTTCCCCCGGTGTCAGGCTCTTGAATATTGAATAATGTCCATCCATAGTAATTCTACCCGAGGGCAGGTCCTTCACTGCAATCATAGCATTTTCATGCTATGCTTGCAGCTTTACTAGGGAATTATAGGTGTGGTAGCTTCCCGTTGCTTTCCACACTGTTTGAATAATGTAAGGTTAATTATTACTTCATATTTAATTTAAGTAAGTCTAATGACACTGATTGATTTCTACGATTAATGGATGTAAGTACAATAGTGGATATTTGTTGGTTAAATGGAAATTACATGAGGGGAATCTACATATGTTGTTTTTAAAGATAAATACTTCTCCTTCACCTCATTGTCATATTTGGTTAGATTTGGAACGTAATTTTGAAGTCCTAACAAAATTATAACATATTAGGTATGAACACACAGTCATATACCCTTCTTCTGTCTCATCCGGGCTAGGGACCGGCTATGGCAAAGTTACTACATGCTACGATCTTATTTACATATTATATAACATACTGATACTATACAGGAATTCTAATTTATGCTCATGAATTAAGTTAATGATGATGATTTATAATTTACATATTATATAACATAACATACTGATGCTGAGTTGACAACGCTGGACTGTGAGTGCAAATAATATCCTGCAAGAAAGCTCAAAACTGTGAGTAATGGGAGGGGAGAAAGAGAGAGATAGAAAATAGAGACAGGCAAGAATGCAGGGAGGGAAATGATTTACCGAGGCAGAAACAGAATTAGTGTTTAGTTTGAATTTCTTACGGGGGCACAGATCCGTTGGTCCAAGAATACAATGTATTGACTTAGGCTTTCACGGCCGGAGTTATGATGATCTTGAAGATTTCCAGGCCGTGGTCTTGAGGCTTGAAGTTATCCAGAGACTGCGTCTGGCATCCTCAAGGGTTTTTTGCCAGAGACTGCATCTGGCATCCTCAAGGGTTGTTTCGCCAGAGACTGCATCTGGCATCCTCAAGGGTTGTTTTGCCAGAGACTGCATCTGGCATCCTCAAGGGTTGTTTTGCCAGAGACTGTGTCTGGCATCCTCAAGGGTTGTTTTGCCAGAGACTGCGTCTGGCATCCTCAAGGGTTGTTTCACCAGAGACTGCGTCTGGCATCCTCCAGGGTTGTTTCACCAGAGACTGCGTCTGGCATCCTCAAGGGTTGTTTTGCCAGAGACTGCGTCTGGCATCCTCAAGGGTTGTTTCACCAGAGACTGCATCTGGCATCCTCCAGGGTTGTTTCACCAGAGACTGCGTCTGGCATCCTCAAGGGTTGTTTCGCCAGAGACTGCATCTGGCATCCTCAAGGGTTGTTTTGCCAGAGACTGCATCTGGCATCCTCAAGGGTTGTTTTGCCAGAGACTGCGTCTGGCATCCTCAAGGGTTGTTTTGCCAGAGACTGCGTCTGGCATCCTCAAGGGTTGTTTCACCAGAGACTGCATCTGGCATCCTCCAGGGTTGTTTCACCAGAGACTGCGTCTGGCATCCTCAAGGGTTGTTTCGCCAGAGACTGCATCTGGCATCCTCAAGGGTTGTTTTGCCAGAGACTGCATCTGGCATCCTCAAGGGTTGTTTTGCCAGAGACTGTGTCTGGCATCCTCAAGGGTTGTTTTGCCAGAGACTGCGTCTGGCATCCTCAAGGGTTGTTTCACCAGAGACTGCATCTGGCATCCTCCAGGGTTGTTTCACCAGAGACTGCGTCTGGCATCCTCCAGGGTTGTTTCACCAGAGACTGCGTCTGGCATCCTCAAGGGTTGTTTCACCAGAGACTGCATCTGGCATCCTCCAGGGTTGCTTCACCAGAGACTGCGTCTGGCATCCTCAAGGGTTGTTTCGCCAGAGACTGCATCTGGCATCCTCAAGGGTTGTTTTGCCAGAGACTGCATCTGGCATCCTCAAGGGTTGTTTTGCCAGAGACTGCGTCTGGCATCCTCAAGGGTTGTTTCACCAGAGACTGCATCTGGCATCCTCAAGGGTTGTTTCACCAGAGACTGCATCTGGCATCCTCAAGGGTTGTTTTGCCAGAGACTGCATCTGGCATCCTCAAGGGTTGTTTTGCCAGAGACTGCATCTGGCATCCTCAAGGGTTGTTTCACCAGAGACTGCATCTGGCATCCTCCAGGGTTGTTTCACCAGAGACTGCGTCTGGCATCCTCAAGGGTTGTTTCACCAGAGACTGCATCTGGCATCCTCAAGGGTTGTTTCACCAGAGACTGCATCTGGCATCCTCAAGGGTTGTTTTGCCAGAGACTGCGTCTGGCATCCTCAAGGGTTGTTTTGCCAGAGACTGCATCTGGCATCCTCAAGGGTTGTTTCACCAGAGACTGCATCTGGCATCCTCCAGGGTTGTTTCACCAGAGACTGCGTCTGGCATCCTCAAGGGTTGTTTCGCCAGAGACTGCGTCTGGCAAAACGTCGGAGAACTTTATATCCCTTGAGGATGCCGGATGCAGTCTCTGGCAAAACGTTGGGGAACTTCAAGCCTCAAGACCAAGGCCTACAGCCCGGAAATATTCTTCAAGATCATCATAAGTTATTGCAATGGTTAAGAGCTTTATTACTTTGAAAGAAGGATGCTGACAGCTGTCATATAGGTAAGTCAGGGACGCTAATAATATTTTTCCTTGTCAATATTTACAGGTAATTTGATTCAGATACTTACAATACAATGTTGGCCGATAGCGAGAAAATACTAAAAGACAACACATGCACACTATTGAGTAACACTAAGAAATTAGGACTGGAAGTAAATATCAATAAAGCTAAATATATGGTCACACATAGAAACACATTATATAATGGAAATGGACAGCTAATGACAAATGAGGGAAATTTTGAGGAAGTGGCTGAATTCAAATACCTAGGAACAATGATCACAAATAGGAATGAGATGCACAAAGAAATTAAACATAGGCTCAACTCTGGAAATGCATGCTATTATGCATTGCAGAGACTCTTGATGTCTCAACTCCTTTCAAAAAACGTTAAACTGAAAATATATAAAACAATTATTCTACCAGTCATATTATATGGGTGCGAAACATGGACTCTTACTTTAAGGGAGGAAAGGGGATTACAAGTATTTGAGAATAAAGTACTTAGGAAAATTTTTGGACCAAAGAGAGATGAACAGACAGGTGAATGGAGAAGACTTACATAACAATGAACTACATGGTCTTTATAGGAAGCCGGATATAATAAGAACAGTTAAGTCTCGTAGACTGCGATGGGCAGGATATGTTGCGCATATGGGGAATGAAAGACTTGCATGGAAGCTTCTTGTAGGAAAGCCAGAGGGAAAATGCCCAGTTGGTAGACCAAGAATGAGGTGGGAGAATAATATTAACTATGATTTGAGGGAAGTAGATTATACAAGGAATGATCGGAAAGCATTAGCTCAGGATAGGGATGTATGGAGAGCTTATGTCCATGTGGCCATGAACCTATGGGTTCGATAGTGCCAGTGAGTAAGTAAGTACTTACAATACAATACCTGTGCCAGTAATACAAATTGTAAGAAATTATGGTAGCAATAATTACAATTTAAAATACTATTGCAAGTTGCAACAATAGGCCTACTTCTCCTCCAAGCGCGACAGGCCTAGAAGGTCCTTGGCCTATCATCCGGCTGCTGGCCTCACATCCACATGTGTAATTAACAGAGGTAGACGATCTTCGAACCAATGATGGGGTGACATGTGGTCAGCATGATGGGACCCTCAGCCGTTATAGCTGTTCTTTTCAAACTGGAGTCTACCCAAATGCCTCGGGGCACGCCATAGCTTAGTGGTTAAGGCACTGAGCTACAAGCAGGAGGGTCGAGGGATCAAGTCCCGTTGGGGTCAGGATTTTTAAACTGACCCAAACCCTCTGGCGGCACCATGGCCCTGGGGTCGACTCAGCCTCTAACGGAAATGAGTACCAGATGCTTGTTCGGGGGTAAGGGCGGCCGTCACGCAGGGTTGATAACCCGGCTGACATAAAGAGCCGATTGTCTAGAAAAAGTGGGAGCCTTAACCTCCTACTACCCCAGGGGCCTCCGGGCCTGTTGTGGGATCACTTTATTTTTTTACCCAAATGCCTCACGATGCCAGGTGGGCACCGATCCTATATTGGCCGAAATTCCATGATAATATTTCTCCCCCCATGGAGACTCGAAAGCAAGTCCCGTAGCTCTGCGCCAAGGTATCTTGCCTTAAACACTCAGCTACGGCGCAGGACAATAGGCCTACTGGTACCTAAAATGTTGCTATAAAAGACTACTAAATTGTCCTACTATCATAAGAATCTACCATTTTTGGAACTAAATCAAATCCATATAATAAATAAGTTGAGAGAGAGTCTGTTGTCATCTTACCTCATATTCGTTGATTTCTTTTAGGACATGTTTCAAAACATTTCTGTTCTATCTTCAGCTTATCCAGACTGATGATTTCTATGTTGTCAGCCGTGGATGTTGACTCCTGCCCCCTCTTTTTGTGGTCCAAAGAACTTACATAAAAAAAAGGCTCAACTGCACTTCTACTAGCGCTTGATTTTTCAGTTATATTGTTGTAAACTATAGCTCTTCTTCTGTATTTACTAACATTATTTATTGTTTTAAACTTTTTTAAACCATTTTTATAACATTATTAGACAATTTTGAAGTATTTATGAACCTACGGGTTCGATAGTGCCAGTGAGTAAGAGTATTTAAATATGCAAATCACAATATTATGACACTGTTAGACAATATTGTGATGCTAACTGCTATTTTCTCCACAGAATATATTTAGTCTATGATTTTCCTATCGCTGTTTTGGGTTATCGCTGGTTGGATCAGCGTTAGGGAGTGATAAGTAAGTGTACACCCATTTGTAATAAACATTTGGTAATTTTAATATTATTTATGTATTTTTTTAACATAGATTTGGGGATTTATTGTAAATATTGGTCATTTAAATTTCATATCGACGGATAGTAATCGAGGATGATAATCTATATGTGGTTCAATTGTGGGTTATCTATAAACTCTGGCGCATGCGCACTGTTGTTCTATAGGACTTTGAAAAATATTTCACGCTAGTTTAAGTGCAGTTTTTCCAAAAAAACTTGCATATCAAATCTCTCTCTCCTGGGAATTTCAAAATTCATGATTCTCTCCTTGTTCTTCTGGAAGGAGATCTCCCAAATGGAGAGTTCATTTGTGTTTGAACTGTTTTAATAATTTGGTGGTTACAGCAATTTTATGTTTTTCTGACCAAAAGTGAGCAGCTACTGCAGATTTTTCTACTGCACATGTATCTGCTCATGTTTGGTCAGAAAAACATAACATTGATGTAACATATTAAGGTAGAATTTTTTATCACTCACCTCATATTGTTCTTCTTATTTGACTATAAACTAGTTTCCGAACTTAGTTTCTGTTCCATCCTCAGTATCGTCACGACCGTTGTTCTGTCGTCTTGAAGAGCTGTCCTTCTCTCCTTCCATTGGCTGACTGAAAAACCTCGAAACCAGGTCATTCTCACTGGGAATTTCAAAGTTCATCAATTTCTTCTTTTCGCTCATTTGAGTGTAGAACTTTTCCCAAACAGAAAGTTCTTTTGGTTTTTCTATTTGTTTTAATAATTTAGCTTCTTTCTCGATAAGATATTTTTCACACCATGCATGGGCAGCCACTGCAGATTTTTCTACTTCCCCTTTCTTGTAACTACCAAAGGTCGGGGTGTATTGCAGTCAATTTTTAATTACGCGATTGATGGAGATTTTAATGCAAATATTCATATTACGTAATGGTTTTAATGAAATTAATCTTCGGAAAAGAAGCACAATTAAAGTATTTAAACATTATATGAAATAAACTAGCTTAAATATGTAATTTTTTTTTAAACCTGGTTGAGTGGTAGACAAGGCCTTAAGGCCTTAACTCTGCCAGGTAAAATAAAGCTATTATTATTATTATTATTATTATTATTATTATTATTAATTTCCATTTTAACCGTTGGCCATTTTGGAATCTAATAGAAGAACTGTTATAGGACAACTGTTATATATGTATATGAAACTAAAAACTATCCTAACCTACACGTATAGGAACCTAAAAGCTAACTTAACCTAATTCAATTACTCTAACCTACTCTAAATTAATTTAATATGTAAAAGCAGACGTAAAGTGATGTAATTGTATAAAAAGTAACCATACTTATTAGCAGTGAGTTATCGGTGATGTTGATATCACTGGTTATTAATGCACAACTTGTGCATATTTTAAATTAATTAACATAGTTATCATTGATTATATTAGACAGTTGATCGCTGGTTCATATAATAACTCATAGAATAACAGTTGCAACCACAGTTATTAGTATGGTCATGACCTCCATGATGTATTATTAGAGCGGTCGGGACAGGAAATAGTCCCACTTTGTTTTCATATTTACGACTAAAATAAGATGAAGATAATAATTTTCCAGGGCTAAAAATAATAATTATATAATTAAATGATATTTAATTATATTATTTTTAGTCTGGACATCTTACCTCAATACTAATGTTGATTTGTTCTTGAACATGTTTAAAAAAATTCTGTTTTATCGTCAGCTTTTCCAGACTGGTTTTATTTATGTTGCATTATGTTGCACAACCTAGATGTCGATGTCAGCTCCATCCTGTGGTTGGCCAAAGAACCTCCAAACAAGGTCATGCTCCATCGGTATATCAAAATTCATAACTCTGTTTCTGTTGTATAATTGTAGGCTTTCACGGCCGGCGTCTTGATTCATATTTGGTTCGTCTTCCTGGCTTATAGGCCGTGGTCTGGTTGTCTTCATACTCGACGTTTCGTCTACTGCTGCGGTAGACCTCATCAGGAGGTACTGCATGCTCTTTGTGAACTCCTCAACAGTCGGCTGCAGACTGGCTGGTCGTTGGAAACTGTCTCTCTATTTATAGCTAAACCCCAGGTGGTGGGGGGTTTTCTGCGCAGACCGAGTTTTGTGCTGTTGTGCCGTTTGCAGAAGTCATAGGCTTCGTTGTCGTGTTATGCAGTGCTGGGATCCAAATTTTGTTTATCTTCATGGTTTCTTCTTTTTTGTTGAAGGAATTTTTATGTTTATATATTTCAATGCTTCTCTGTATAGTCTGGTGTAGTAATGTGATGTTTGTGATAATACCTGAGTATCTTCGAATCTTATAATATGTTGTTGGTTGTTCATCAAGTGTTCCGCTACGGCCGATTTTTCATTTTGTTTTAGTCTGCAGTGTCTCATGTGTTCTTGTAATCTTGTGTTGATCATTCTTTTTGTTGTACCGATGTACACCTCTCCACAACTGCACGGGATACGATATATACCAGCATGACTTAAAGGATCTCTAGTGCCTTTGGCTGGGCCCAGTATATTGCTGATTTTTTGTGTTGGTTTGTAGGTTGTTGATATGTTGTATTTCTTTAATATTCGTCCAATTTTCTCTGTTGTTGTTTTGATACAAGGTAGGTAAACCTTACCATTTGTCTCTTCCTTGTTTTCGTTTTTGGACCTATATTTCTTGGGATTTATGGCTCGACGAAAATCTGTTTTGCTGTATCCATTGGTTAGAAAAGCTGCATGGAGATGATTGATTTCTTCTTGCAGATACTGTGGTTCCGAAATCCTTTTGGCTCGTTCAACCAGGGTTTTTATTATCCCGCATTTTTGTCTCGGATGGTGGTTAGACTGTTTATGTAGGTCTCTGTCTGTGTGAGTATTTTTCCTGTAAACCTTGTGTCCAAGTGTCATGTCTTGGTTTCGGATTACCAAAACATCCAAAAATGGTAGTCTGTTGTTTTTGTTCTTTTTCCAGGGTGAATTGGATGCTGGGACAAATCCCATTAATGTGTTTCATGAAGTTATCTAGTTCCTCCTCACCGTGCTCCCAAATGACGAAGGTGTCATCCACATATCTCAGCCAAACTGTGGGTCCTAAGGTAACATTCTCCAAAGCCTGTTTTTCAAATTTTTCCATGTAGAAATTTGCTATTACGGGACTTAATGGACTTCCCATGGCCACGCCATCTATTTGTTCGTAGAATATACCTCTCCATTGAAAATAAGATTCTGTGAGACATATGTTGTAGAGCGCTGTTATGTCTGGAGGAAAGAGTTCTTGTAAGTATGTCATAGTATCTCCGATAGGTACCTTAGTGAATAATGCAACCACATCGAAGCTTAGTATTATGTCATTCGGCTTGAGTTTCAGAGTGTCTATCTTTTCTATGAAGTGCGTGGAGTCTCTTACAAAAGTGTCAGTTTTACCAATATATGGTTTCAGCAGTGAGGCGAGATACTTGGCGAGTTCATATGTAGGTGAACCAATGGCTGAAACAATAGGTCTGAGTGGTGTTCCTGCCTCTTTTGCCAGGTACACCGTACCGAAAGACTCCTTCTCCACTGTATCTGCCGGTAAGGTCTTCTCTGCAACCCTGGCAAGGGGCTCTCACAAGGTACTATCAGCTGGGCAAGCTGAACCAAGGTTTTTTTACAAGGTTTACTCCTCCCCCCTCACCCTTTTTCAACCTGGCTTGGGTCAAGCTATGGCGGGTTTCATGTGTATAAATTGCTGAATCAACATACATCTCAATGGCAGATCCTTAAACTCAGTTTTAAAATGTCCATGTTCTTTTTTCATTGAGCTTAATTTTTATAGAAATGTAACATAAAATAAAACAAGAGTTTTGTGATTTCATAGCGTGATTTTACTTCTAGGATAAAATAATTGCTCATACATGTTACGTAGTAACTAAAATATTAAAATATATGAAAGCATGCTAAGTAAAAGAAACACATCAAGTGAACGAAAACAGTTACAATAAATAAATGTTGAGTTACCAAAGCAAATGGGCACCTAGGAATATCTGCTGTGGGAAAAATTATTATTGAAACTACATTAATAATTTAACATGTCCTCTTCTTTCCTCGGCTTCTGGTGATTTACAATTGGTCGGTATTTATGAATGCATTCTAGACCGTAAAATTTAAAAGTCGTTCTCAGCTTGTACTCTGCTGAGAAAGTTGCATCCAAAGACGTTTTTGCATACTCAAAAATCTGTTCATGCGATAATAATTGTTGAAATTCCTAAGCTACCTGGCGAGGTGACTGCAGAGAACGAATCGTGAGCAACCCGATGGTAACCGATGTACTTTGAAACCTTGCTGCCTACCTTGTTGCTTTATCCAAGATGTCGGAACTTGAAGACTTTGATCATGTTTTCGGTATACGCGGTGAAAAGGAATTTGATAGAGTCTACCAAAGAATTCAACTGGAGGAACAGGAGCGCAGTGCCTTAACCACTACACTACGGCATAAGATCATTTTTATTTCCATCTGAATCATTTTCATTTGAGCTAGGTCAGAATCAGAGTTATGAGTTAAGGTCAGACCTGCATATACTGATACAGGGAACTCTCATATAAGGTAAAGGTTCCTATGACAGGTCAAAGAAAATGCTAAAATCAATTTTAGAATGGTAGCTGTCACAAAAAAACTGTGCCTGATGGAAAAATTCTGACTACGTATCAGAATTCAGTATGAAAAATTGGACTAGATTCACTAATCAGATTTCTTGTGAATAAAACCTTGTTGACCTGTGTAATTGAATGGATTAATGATTAGGTTAACTGCTTCTTCATAAGAATTAAATTAATCGTGATTATTTCATACCTCATACTTCTATATTTCTTTAAATACAGCACTGCAATCGTGAAAACAGCTGATGATGGTGATAAGAAATTGCCGATACTGCAGTGCTGTATTTAAAGAAATATAGAAGTATGAGGTATGAAATAATCATGATTAATTTAATTCTTATGAATTTGAACCTCATAATGTTAAAAATTCCCAAATTTAATATATAAATTTAACTGCTTCTTCTTTGTTTAGGATGTTCATTTTATTTAATGAGGTTGTGTGACTAGTCTTATTTGATGCAGTTTCTTGTGGTTTAGAATATGTATTTAATTTTGTATCCAGAATACATGCTTGCTTCTCATTCTTAAGTTGCATGGGTAGATTGTAAAGATGTGACATTTGTTATTTTAACTGCTAGTCCTTGAAAGCTTTACTTTGTAATCTTTATAGCTTTTTTGTGAAACCCTATGCTGTTAACACAGTAGAATACAATTAACTTTTCCTTATTTGATTTATAACCTTGAAAGCTGATGAAGATAATGTCTTTATTGGTAGACACGTTCAAAACTACCTTTTTCATCTGCATTGGATATTTGATCAAGTTCTAAATTTTCTCATACAACAAACTCTTAGAAATAATTGCAACATTCAGAAGCAGTTATGTTAATTCACACTTAAAGTTTCTCCTTTGAATATTATTTCTCCCGGATACCATGACTCTGTTTAAATTGCGTTAGCTAGCGGTGGATGTATTAAAGTGTCCTTCAATCCCCAAGTTTTGATGAAACATTGGACCTGTTTGCTGCATACTTAGATCAGAAATTCATGTGCTTTCTTCTTTTTCTTCTTCTTCTTTCTGTTGAAACAATTCAACATTCTTTGTCCATTTCTGGGTAGGTAGATATTTTCATAGCCTGCTGATTGAAAAACTTTTAGATCAGTCAGAACTCCTAGAAAAATAAATTGTCTTTGCTTCTCATGATTATCATAGATTGTAGTTTCACCCACATTGTAAATCAGTGGAAGATGTTATGTCATCTTCAAATTTGTTTATCATGTCGAGTTTTTCTGTATCAATAACACATTGTTTAGTACTAAGAGAAACCATTGGTTCCTCCCATTGAGGATTTTTATCAGCATCTGATCTGACCACTTTAACAATATCTCAGTAACGGAATTTAGGGAAAGTGACGTAACAGCCACCCTCAAAATTGAACAAACAAACACTTAATAGTGAGTGGAGAACATATTTTTATCGACCCACCTCATATAGTTTCAAATTTCCTTGATACCGACAGTTTCAGACAATATCATATCCCTTTTCAGTCATGTGGAAGCCATGACTAAAGAGGGACATAATATTGTCTGAAACCGTTGGTATCAAAGAAATTTGAAAATATATGAGGTGAGTCAATAAAAATATGTTCTCCACTCACTATTAATGATATAACCTCATAATGTTTACTTCCCAATATTAATTTAAATATAAACAAACACTTCTTAAGACAAATATTTTAATTAAACAATAAAATTTTATTTTTGAAGAGAAAAATTTTCGCCTAGACCGGGACTCGAACCCGGGACCCTTGGCTTTCCGGGCCAAGTGCTCTACCAACTGAGCTACCGAGGCGAGTTACGATCTAGACGCAAATTTTTCTCTTATATACGTTGTAATTCCCTATCGCCAAATGCTTTTGAAACCATTGTTTCTATCTTTGCAAATGGCGGCTTCTTAGTTAAGAAGACATTTATTGGAAATTTAACATTACTTTAAAAGCCAGTAAGGCCTCTAATGATGTTTTTATTATTAATTTAACATTTCTCAATGAAAGATAAATTAAATTTGAAGAGAAAAATTTTCGCCTAGACCGGGACTCGAACCCGGGACCCTTGGCTTTCCGGGCCAAGTGCTCTACCAACTGAGCTACCGAGGCGAGTTACGATCTAGACGCAAATTTTTCTCTTATATACGTTGTAATTCCCTATCGCCAAATGCTTTTGAAACCATTGTTTCTATCTTTGCAAATGGCGGCTTCTTAGTTAAGAAGACATTTATTGGAAATTTAACATTACTTTAAAAGCAAAGATAGAAACAATGGTTTCAAAAGCATTTGGCGATAGGGAATTACAACGTATATAAGAGAAAAATTTGCGTCTAGATCGTAACTCGCCTCGGTAGCTCAGTTGGTAGAGCACTTGGCCCGGAAAGCCAAGGGTCCCGGGTTCGAGTCCCGGTCTAGGCGAAAATTTTTCTCTTCAAATTTAATTTATCTTTCATTGAGAAATGTTAAATTAATAATAAAAACATCATTAGAGGCCTTACTGGCTTTTAAAGTAATGTTAAATTTCCAATAAATGTCTTCTTAACTAAGAAGCCGCCATTTGCAAAGATAGAAACAATGGTTTCAAAAGCATTTGGCGATAGGGAATTACAACGTATATAAGAGAAAAATTTGCGTCTAGATCGTAACTCGCCTCGGTAGCTCAGTTGGTAGAGCACTTGGCCCGGAAAGCCAAGGGTCCCGGGTTCGAGTCCCGGTCTAGGCGAAAATTTTTCTCTTCAAATTTAATTTATCTTTCATTGAGAAATGTTAAATTAATAATAAAAACATCATTAGAGGCCTTACTGGCTTTTAAAGTAATGTTAAATTTCCAATAAATGTCTTCTTAACTAAGAAGCCGCCATTTGCAAAGATAGAAACAATGGTTTCAAAAGCATTTGGCGATAGGGAATTACAACGTATATAAGAGAAAAATTTGCGTCTAGATCGTAACTCGCCTCGGTAGCTCAGTTGGTAGAGCACTTGGCCCGGAAAGCCAAGGGTCCCGGGTTCGAGTCCCGGTCTAGGCGAAAATTTTTCTCTTCAAATTTAATTTATCTTTCATTGAGAAATGTTAAATTAATAATAAAAACATCATTAGAGGCCTTACTGGCTTTTAAAGTAATGTTAAATTTCCAATAAATGTCTTCTTAACTAAGAAGCCGCCATTTGCAAAGATAGAAACAATGGTTTCAAAAGCATTTGGCGATAGGGAATTACAACGTATATAAGAGAAAAATTTGCGTCTAGATCGTAACTCGCCTCGGGTAGCTCAGTTGGTAGAGCACTTGGCCCGGAAAGCCAAGGGTCCCGGGTTCGAGTCCCGGTCTAGGCGAAAATTTTTCTCTTCAAATTTAATTTATCTTTCATTGAGAAATGTTAAATTAATAATAAAAACATCATTAGAGGCCTTACTGGCTTTTAAAGTAATGTTAAATTTCCAATAAATGTCTTCTTAACTAAGAAGCCGCCATTTGCAAAGATAGAAACAATGGTTTCAAAAGCATTTGGCGATAGGGAATTACAACGTATATAAGAGAAAAATTTGCGTCTAGATCGTAACTCGCCTCGGTAGCTCAGTTGGTAGAGCACTTGGCCCGGAAAGCCAAGGGTCCCGGGTTCGAGTCCCGGTCTAGGCGAAAATTTTTCTCTTCAAATTTAATTTATCTTTCATTGAGAAATGTTAAATTAATAATAAAAACATTAATAAAATTTTATACTTACAAAAACACAAGGATCACCTAAATTTGTATTTCTTTATGCAAATATTGTTCCTTCGGTCTCTTTACCAAATATTAAACTAAATTGAAATTCAATAAACCCCTCACAATTACATGCCTAAAATTGAACATACAAACAAAACTGTTGTTGTTTGTTGTTGTTTTCAAATGCTGGGGCTTGGCAATGAAGCCATTAGCATTCTTGCTCTCCAATATTTCTCTAACAAAACTTAAATTTACAATACAACCCTGTGCAAGACTCAGTATTACATTGCATACCGTTTGACTTGGTAACTGCATCTAATCTCCTTGGCATTGTTTCCACCAACTTTGAAGTCAAGGAACACAGAGTATTTTGGTCCATTATTCTTTAACCACTATTTTCAAATGCAGTTTCTTAATTTTGGTTTCCCCATTATAGATTCTCAATTTGATTGAGATTTGGTGATTGTGATGGGGTTTCAAAATGTTTAGGGGGTGTTGTAGAGTAGCTACAGCCTCACATTGAAAGGACTGTGATTGTTGAAATTGATGATCCCACATCCATTTGTTCAGCACTTTCCTTAAGATTTTGTTTCAGAATGTTTATGTAGCCATGCTGATCCATGTAGTGTTGTCTACAACTTGGGTTGACATGCACTATGTTTGATGGTAGGGTCAAGATGTATTTATCTACCTTCACATAATTTTGTACCCTCAGAACCAAATAACTTAAATTTATAAGAATTAAATAAATAGTGATTATTTCTTACCTCATACTTCTATATTCCTTTAAATACAGCACTGCAGTATCAGCGACTCCTTGTCACCATCGTCAGCTGTTTTCACGATTGTCAATTTTTACTTTTGTTGATAATTATCCAAAACTGATTATCATTTGATGTTCTTTTAAGGAATTATTTTCTAAACTGCCATCTGGTGTTCTTTTTAATGAATCATTTTTTAAACTGCCATCTGTTGTATTTTTGAAGAACTTTGTAATCAAGCTCGGTTCGTCTGAAATTTCGAAGCTTGATTACAAAGTTCTCCAAAAATACAACAGATGGCAGTTTAGAAAATGATTCCTTAAAAAGAACATCAGATGGCAGTTTGGATAATTATCAACAAAAGTAAAAATTTACAGTCGTGAAAACAGCTGACGATGGTGACAAGGAGTCGCTGATACTGCAGTGCTGTATTTAAAGGAATATAGAAGTATGAGGCAAGAAATAATCACGATTTATTTAATTCTTATGAATTGAACCTCATAATGTTAAAAATTCCCAAATTTAATATATAAACTTAAATTTACTTTTGTCAGTAACTATGATCATGTTCCATAATTCAGTATCACATTGTATTTCTTGGCTCTTACAATTATTTAACTTACTGATTTAGGGCTTCTTAAGGGCTGTTTGTCCATTGTAGCCTGGAGTGCATTGTGTTCAACAAACAGTTTCCGTCCTATTGTATCAGCTATCTCAGATGCCAAGTTAGGGTGCTTTGTTGTTACACTTTATTTTGTACACAATTTGCCATTTTTCTCTTCATTTTTTATGACCATGACACTCCTTATTTTTTAGTCTTTCTTAATATTTGAATCTAGTATTATACATTGTACTGTGGCATGACTTCTTCCAATTTCTCTTTTGTTTTCCCTTTTAATGTTAAATTCACAATGTTATTGGTGAATTCCATGGTAACTACTTTTTCTCTTCAAAACAATAATGTATATGTAAAGTTGTAGACTTTCATGGCAGGTGTCCTGATTCATGTATTTTATGTCTTTCGGGCTAAATGGCCGTGGTCTGGTTTTATTAACACTCGACGTTTCGTCTAGTACTGCGGTAGACATCCTCAGGAGATTCTGCGTGATCTTTGACTTGTTAACTCTTCAAATGTCGGCTGCAGACTGGCTGTGTGTTGGAAATCGTGTCCTTATTTATAGTTGAGTATTGTGCGGTGATGTTTTCTATATACCATTACCAATAAAAAAATAGCTCCGAAGTAATGGACTGTATAGAAAACATCACCACGCAATACTCAACTATAAATAAGGACACAGTTTCCAATGCACAGCCAGTCTGCAGCCGACATTTGAAGAGTTAGGAGGTCAAAGAGCATGCAGAATCTTCTGAGGATATCTACTGCAGTAGTAGATGAAACGTTGAGTGTTAATAAAACCAGACCACGGCCATTTAGCCCGAAAGACATAAAATACATGAATCAATAATGTATGTGTCTCAAATCTATGAAAAGAAAATATGAGTTTCTATCTTCAATAATTGTATTTAACATGTATGGTTTTATATCAGTGATTGATGTAACTGTAGAATGACATCATGTTTTACAGAGTGAAAGTAAAATAATAATCTCTGTGAAGTTTTCAATTTTATTTCAACGAGCAATTGTGAATGTAGTATATATAGGAGTAGTTACAAAATACATGTTTTGAGTTTTTATGTTTTAATAAACTTTAGTCACTAATTATACAAAATAAATGTAACTGATGTGACAACTAATGCTTCTGCATGGTGCAACAGTTTTCTTTGTTACTTATGAGAATTCATATTCTACAATGTTTTTGGATGTAGAACTACTTCTTCTTCTTCTTCCTTTCATGTGATAGACCTAGTGGTCTGTTACAGTCTCAATCCAACGTTTGAAGGGTCTGCCCAAAGATCTCTTGCCTGGTGGCTGGTAATTTAAGATCTGACGTGGTATTCTTGTTCTGCTCATTCTTCTTATGTGAGATTTCCAGTTGTTTCTGTATTTTTGTACATATTCCATGACTGATTTTGTTTGTAATTCTTTGAGAATCTCAGAATTCCTTTTATGGTCTATTCTTGAGTAGCCTGCAGTATGTCTCATAAATTTCATTTCTGCCGCAGTTAGTCTTTGTTCATCTACACTGCGAATTGTCCAGACCTCGCTGCCGTAACATAATATGGGTCTGGCCAGTGTTTTATAAATTCTAATTCGTGTGTGTTGCTGTACTGTGTTTGGCTTGAAAATATTATTTATAATTCCTGTTACTCTGTTAAATTTTATAATTTTTTGACTAAAATCTTTTTCCTCTTCGTATGTAACTTGGTATCCGAGATAGTTAAATGTGTTAATTTGTTCTAATATTTTATTATTAATAACAATTTTACTGTGAACTGGGTCTTTTCCTAGGAAAGCCATGGCTTTAGATTTTTCTGTTGAGATTTCCATGTTCATAAATAGTAAATGTTGGTGCTGTAAGCAAACCAGTCTCACTGAATCTTACTTTAGAAAAAATGTTTCTTTTTTTGATAATACAAATCTTTTTTGAACATTCAATAACACTGAGCAACAAAAAATAAACTTTTTTTTTTTTTTGTCTCGGAAAGAAAAATATGTGATTCTGATAGTATTTTTTCTCGTGAATTCAAATATGATATCGGTTTTTCTCCATCATGCAAGGTTTCCGAGAGATAGGCATTTATAATTTCAAACACTTTAATATTTTCTACATTTCTAAGTACACAATATTCGAACATTCGGATTCACCTAGAAAGTAAGAAATGACGATTTTCTGCTATATTTCGCCTGTGGAGCATCCCTCTTGAAGGTCCAATAATAATCGGTCAGCATATTAGGATTCCATTTGCCTTGATATCTCTTTTCCATAGCTGAAATCATTTGAGTTAGCTCATTTGGTTTTATTTTACAATGGACAAATGGACGAAAAAACGTTTATCAAAAAATAATAATTTAAATCCATTAATTGAAATTGAAATAAAAAAAACTGTGGGTGAAGGAGAAATTCCGAATACATATTTGAAAACACGATAAAAAACTGCATTAAGTACAACTATTGGTACTCATGGGACAAAAATCATGTTGACCAGTGTAATTTTATTCTGTAATACATTGTTTACTGTTTATTGTTATTACTTATTCATTAGTATTATTATTTATTATTGTTATTTGTAGACAATTTAACATCATGGCCACATCGCATCTAGGATATTTAGGTGTATTCCATACTATAGGTCTGTGTGTTTCTTTTGTTGTTTGTTATGTCTTTTTGTTGTTGCTTATTATGTGTTTTCTAAAGAATTTTAATTATGTCATGAAATGGCAATTGTGATGAAATGGATTCTGGTAATGGAATTCCATATTGCATTTGTCCTGAACGCCGAGGAAAACCAGGAAAAACCCAGTGTCAGGTTGCTTGATCACGGGAATTGAACCTGGGACTTGCCGAATTCGAGTCTCAAATGCTACCGTACAACTTGTTTATGGCATCAGCTTTTGTATCTTTAGTTACAAAAGAGTCTTCTTACACTAATAAAGTAATACGTAAAAAAATGTATAGCCTATATACAGCGTGTCCACAAATATAGTAACATACTTTAAACTACTACTACGTCGTTTTGGATAATCGTATCTAAATGAAATTGGTGACAATCAAAAGAGAAACTCAAAGTTTTGTGCATGTTAACAATGGAGAACAATACAGAAACTAAACTAAATGTAATCATGTTTTTTGTGGTCGATATGGGTTCATTGTTGGATATTTAGCAGACATGTTAAGGGTCGCATGCAAATACATTAATCTCTGGTGACTTGAGTTTTCCGTGAGAACGTGCAAAGTTCGAATTAGCGAGTCGCTGACTAGTCATGCATGAAAGTAGTTTTTTTCGTAATATTGGCAAGAAATTACCCAGAATTCTCAGCGATAAACCACTTCCGTTATTTTCGTCTGCTAGAGAAACGCATTTACGCTTGCGTCCCGCAAATAATGTATACGACGACGTCTGCGTCGCGCGATATTACGCCGATTCTCCTGTTCTTCCAGTTGAATTCTTTGGTAGACTCTATCAAATTCCTCTTCTCCGCGTATACCGAAAACATGATCGAAGTCTTCAAGGTCCGACATCTTGGATAAAGCAGCAAGGTACGCGGCAAGATTTCAAACTACATCGGTTCCCATCGGGTTGCTCACGATTCGTTCTCTGCAAAGTCACCTCGCCAGGTAGCTTAGGAATTTCGACAATTATTATCACATGAACAGATTTTTAAGTACGCAAAAATTCTTTGGATGTAACTTTCTCAGCGAGAACGACTTTTACGGTCTAATGCGTTCATAGATACGACCCTAAATGTGAATGTTTGCTGTGCTTTTTGAAATTGTGTTGTTATTAAAGAAGTTATGAAATAAGTTTAAGGAGTTATGGCGAACCCAAGAACGTAGTTGGTGTGTTTTGGAATATCACACCACGCAGAGTCCGGTGCTGGTCCAGCGTGCTTATATGCTACGGTTTATTATACAGCGTGTCGCGCCCGACGTTACGCGAATTCGCGTTTCGTTCGGCGTGGTGCTGGTTTCGCATGGAGCGCATACGCTACAGCGCTTATGTTTATGGAATTGTCGCCAGATGGCACCACATATATGGGAAATCAAAATGACCAACGTTCATAATAAATTTCCAAATGTGTTTACAAAAACTAATGTATACAAACCTGTCCCTGCATAACCTAATAAAATAAATTACATACATACTATTTAGTAAACTATAAACTAATCTGATGTACACTAAACTGACCCATCGGAATCTAAAATGAAGTGATTGAACATTTATTTCTTAAAATATGGTTTGGAATTAAATGCAAATGTTTGTCATTCACACATATGTCCTGCCATCTGGTGGATTTAATTTTATGAGCGTTCACGTATGCCAACTTCAATTCTAATAAAGAACTTTGAAAATAAATTGGGAGGAAAGGTCATAATTTGTCTACATAGATAAACATATTAAAATTCTTCATAAAAAAAAGTTTCAAGTGTCGTTGCAAAACGATTAAAATAGTTCGAAATATTAGTAAAGACAGAAAAAGTACCTAGAGCAACAGCATCATATGAATGTTGTATGGAAAATTATAGAATAAATGATTCTTTAGTTCTTAAATAAACATATGGTTGATGAATATACCAAATTTTAGAATACTTCAGATTTTCGCCTGAGCAGTTTTATCAGGTTTTCAATTTAATAGAAGACGAAATTTATGTACATCCATAATACCCCCAAGATACAATACAATATTTACAGCTTTTATTTATCTCTTGATTAAGTTCAAGCCACAATAACTTTTTTCTGTACATCTCTGTACTCCTTCATGCTCATATTGTATAAAACGGTTCTCTATGGTATAAAACATGTATAGAACTCGATGATTTGCAACAAAACTATCTAACTTTCGTCGTTAAAATTGGAAAGTTATAAAACAAGTACTGTGTTTCCGACATTTTGTTATAAAATCTTAGTTTGTTTTTAGCAATTACACCAATGAGTACGGGTAATATCTTCTATATTCTTTGTTTGCGCTGGCAAATTGCGTCCTGGATTCAAGAGATTCCAAAACACGACGCGACATGTCAGAGCAAATTTTTTTGCGCCAGCAATTTGCGTTGTAGATAAGCCACTTCCATTTAAATACATGGGGAGCAATTTTTGCGCTGGCGCGTTGCGTCGTAGATAAACCACAGCATTAGGCGAAGGTTTCAACATCAGGCTCCTACACACAAGTCAGTTTTTGAAGTGGTGCCGTGATTTTGTGGATCGTGGCTGCATATGTATTCAAAGGAAAGGCCATTCAGGGAGACCATCTGTCGATGCAGGAATTGTGGATCAAGTGCAGGAGGCATTTGTGCGTAGTCCCAAGAAGTTTGTCCGTAGACCCAGTCAACAGGTAAACATCCCTAAATCCACCGTATCTAAGATCTTACGCACACGACTGAAGTTCCACCCCTACAAACTCCAATTAGTGCATAAGTTGAAATCTGATGACTATGCAAAGCGATTAGATTCCTCTGAGCATTTCATGGCACTAATGGAGGATAATGAAGAAATGTCAGAAAAAAATAATTTTCAGTGATGAGGCAACTTTCCACGTTAGTGGAAAAGTGAACAGGATAATGTTAGGATTTGGGGGAGTAAGAATCCAAATACCCATCAATGTGCATTTAGAAGAAAACAGGTCTACAACAGATCAGATTTTTAGTATAAGACAGATTTTAGAAAAGAAATGGGAATATAATGGTACTGTACATCAACTATATGTAGACTTCAAAAAAGCATATGATTCAATTAAGAGGGAGAAGTTATATAGTATCCTGCTGGAGTTCGGAATTCCTAAAAAGTTAGTTAGACTTATACGAATGTGTCTAAATGGCTCAAAGAGTAGGGTGCATGTAGGCAAACAGTTTTCGGACACTTTTGATATCCAGAATGGGTTGAAGCAAGGAGATGCACTATCTCCTCTACTATTTAATTTTGTACTAGAGCATGCCATTAAATCTTTAGAGAATGAGGAAGGCTTACAACTGAATGGTATTAATAAGCTGTTAGTTTATGCTGATGATGTAGTACTACTGGCTGATAGCGAGGAAATACTAAAGGCCAACACGCACACACTATTGGGTAACACTAAGAAATTAGGACTGGAAGTAAATATCAGTAAAACTAAATATATGGTCACACGTAGAAATTCAGTATATAATGGAAATGGACAGCTAATGACAAATGAGGGAGATTTTGAGGAAGTGGCTGAATTCAAATACCTAGGAACAATAATCAGAAATAGGAATGAGATGCACAAAGAAATTAAACATAGGCTCAATTCTGGAAATGCGTGCTATTATGCATTGCAGAGACTCTTGATGTCCCAACTCCTTTCAAAAAACGTTAAGCTGAAAATATATAACTATTATTCTACCAGTTATATTATATGGGTGCGAAACATGGACTCTTACTTTAAGGGGAGGAAAGGAGATTACGAGTATTTGAGAATAAAGTTCTTAGGAAAATTTTTGGACCAAAGAGAGATGAACAGACAGGTGAATGGAGAAGACTACATAACAATGAACTACATCGTCTTTATAGGAAGCCAGATATAATAAGAACAGTTAAGTCCCATAGACTACGATGGGCAGGACATGTTGCGCGTATGAAAGACGTGCATGGAAACTTCTTGTAGGAAAGCCAGAGGGAAAACGCCCAGTTGGTAGACCAAGAATGAGGTGGGAGAACAACATTAACTATGATTTGAGGGAAGTAGATTATACAGGGAATGATTGGAAAGCATTAGCTCAGGATAGGGATGTATGGAGAGCTTATGTCCGCGCGGCCATGAACCTACGGGTTCGATAGTGCCAGTGAGTAAGTAAGTAAGTAAGGAAGTAAGAATCCAAACACCATTGTGGAAGTTCAAAGAGACTCCCCTAAAGTTAATGTATTTTGTGCCGTATCGAAACGTAAAGTCTGTGGCCCATTTTTCTTTCTAGAGGCCACTGTCAATGGTGAAAATTATCTTGATATGCTCACTGAATGGTTATTTACACAATTGGGACAAGAAGAAGGCAATGAATAACTTTTCCAGCAAGATGGAGCCCCTCCTCATTGGCATTTGCATGTTCGGGAGCATCTGAATGACCGGCTTCCAGGAAGATGGATTGGACGTGCTGGATATGATGATAATGTTTTCAAGTGGCCGCCGAGGTCACCTGACTTGACGGTCTGTGACTTCTTTTTATGGGTTTACATAAAGGATCGCGTGTCTATGTACCCCCATTGCCTCAAAACCTGCAAGAAATCCAGTTTCGTATTATTGCTTCCATCCAGTCAATTTCTTCACATATGTTGAACGGTGTGTGGCGTGAATGGAAACATCGTCTCGATGTCTGCAGCGTCACTCGTGGGGGCCACATTCAATATTTATGAGGTATAGCAAAAACTTTTTGAGTTTCTCTTTTGATTGCCACCAATATCATTTAGATACGATTATCCAAAGCGAGGCAGTAGTAGTTTAAAGTACGATACTATATTTGTGGACACGGTGTGCGTATATATATATATATATATATATATATAATATATAATGTCCACCGCTGTGGTCTCGAGGTAGCGTGCTGCCTTGTCACGCAGAGGGCCCGGGTTCGATCCCCGGTCGGGGCAGTTTTTCTGGTTGAGGTTTTTATCGGGGTTTTTCCTCACTTGTAAGACAAATGTCAGGAAAACTTTAAGGCCCAAACGGTCCCCGAAATCATATGGCCATCAGCATTATCATCATCCTTATCATTACCATTATCATCATCATCATCATCCTTCACAGGTGTGGAAAGCAACGGGAAGCTACCACAGATATACAGTTCCCTAGTAAAGCTGCAAGCATAGCATGAAAATGCTATGATTGCAGTGAAGGACCTGCCTTCGGGCAGAATTACTATGGATGGATATATATATATTCACACCTCAAATAAATAAATTAATATACAGTGCGTAGGCCTATATAAAAATTAACTTTAAACGTTCGTTCCTGAGGAAATAAATTGTTTTTGAGTTTGTTATAAAATAAATTTATATAAAAATAATTCACATGAATCTTTAAATTGCGTGCTGTGTTGTGAAATCAACCCTCCGGATTCGAACCCCTTCACGATCAGTGGAATTTTTCGGATAATCAACACCTCCGGTTTACTTCGGACAAGAAATTAGAAGTTCACATTAAAAGTGACATCCCTGGAAAAATAGTAAGTTATAGGAAACTCTCCTTAGCAAAACGATCAGTGTTATGTACGAAAAAAGAATGAAAAATCCACCAAATTATAAATATACAAAAGGTTATCTTAAGATTAAATTTTGCTGTCTGATATTAGAAATATATGGTCACACGTAGAAATGCATCATATAATGTAAATGGACAGCTAATGGCAAATGAGGGAAATTTTGAGGAAGTGGCTGAATTCAAATACCTAGGAACAATAATCACAAATAGGAATGAGATGCACAAAGAAACTAAACATAGGATCAATTCTGGAAATGCGTGCTATTACGCATTGCAGAGACTTTTGATGTCCCAACTCCTTTAAAAAAATGTTAAACTAAAATATATAAAACTATTATTCTACCAGTTATATTATATGGGTGCGAAAATGGACTCTTACTTTAAGGGAGGAAATGAGATTACGAGTATTTGAGAATAAAGTTCTTAGGAAAATTTTTGGACCAAAGAGAGATGAAGAGACAGGTGAATGGAGAAGACTACATAACAATGAACTACATGGTCTTTATAGGAAGCCAGATATAATAAGAACAGTTAAGTCTCGTAGACTGCGATGAGCAGGACATGTTGCGCGTATGGGGAATGAAAGACGTGCATGGAAGCTTCTTGTAGGGAAGCCAGAGGGAAAACGTCCAGTTGGTAGACCAAGAATGAGGTGGGAGAACATTAACTATGATTTGAGGGAAGTAGATTATACAGGGAATGATTGGAAAGCATTAGCTCAGGATAGGGATGTATGGAGAGCTTATGTCCGCGCGGCCATGAACCTACGGGTTCGGTAGTACCAATGAGTAAGTAAGATATTAGAAATTGTTTAACCTGTAAAAAATGTATTAACCGTTGAGTAGTGGTAGAGTTTGTAAAAGAGGCGTTACTGATCTAGTCACTATAAAATCTTTTATCGAAGAGTAAGGGCGTACGTTATTCTATAAACGAAATACGTACGCATTTTAGAGTGAGGAGGACTGGTTCTACAAACGGAGAGATAAGGCAGTATATGTATTTATAGTGAGTCAATACAAATACACAAGTCAAGGCTGCAAAGACCTGCTGTACTGAGGGTGTACGTGACCAACGAAACGCAGTCGCCAATATCATGCTCTCTCTGTCGCGTAATATAAACACAGTTACATGTGCGAACGTTTCATTCATGGCTTTTCATTATCGAGGACAGCATTCCTTCTTTAATCAAGTCGCCTAAGTGCGGGGGCGAATCTTTTCAAACGGAGGAAATTCCTCGAATAAAATAAAAATAAATAAGGTAATTATAGAGACTATTTAACTCATGCCCCAAATGGGACTCAATGGCCAATCACGTTTCAATGATTTCTGTTTTACAACCAATCAGAGTCGTGCTTCACGAAATATTTATCAGTGTTATAATTACCATATTAAAGAAAGCTCCTCCTTTTTAATATTCTGAACAGGTCTGACCATTATTTTGCAGTGACTGAGCCTGCGAGAAATACGGCTACCAGATTGTATATATAGTGCATGAATGCCAACACATGCCGCATGCGGGAGTTAATATAAAAACATTTGTAGCAATTGATTATACCACCAAAAAAAGAAACCACTGTTTGCACTTTCTTAAATGTATTTTTTCCCAGGTAACAATCCAGAAAAATATAATTGTCATATTTACATCATACGACATCAGAAATGAATTAATATACAGTTTGATGTGTTTAATTTTTTCTCCACTAGAGAGCATTCTTACAATATTGCGTTCCTTTGGCAATAAATAGTATGATCTGGTTGCAGTGATAAACAAAAGAAGCAGATGAAGCGTACCTATCGCTTCTCATTTGTTTTCAAACATCGCCGTTTACATTAAATATATAAATATTTTAAAACAACTATAGTTAAATAATGATTTGTGAGTAAAAAGCTTAATTTATTCGTTAAATAGTCCTAACAAATGCCACTCTTGATTTCCAAATTCTCTAGATAAATTCACTCCTCACTTGGTGAGTCGTGAATTTATCGATAATTTGGATATCACTCGTGGCATTACTTATGATTATTCCCAAAATTTATATTCTTCTTCTTATTCATAATTTGTAGGATTTTCATCATGTTTATTTCCAAAATCACTCCTCGGAAGAAGACGTATTGGATGTGCATTCACTGTCTATCCATCTCTTCGCTGGTTTTCCTCTTGTTCTTCTCTCGCCCATTGGTCTATCTTGTATAGCTCTTTTTTTGCAAGTCGGTCGGTTGTCTTCCATTCTTTCTATATGCCCTTTCCAATATTTTCGTCTATCCTTAACCCTTAAATTCGCAATGTATCCTTTTGGATACATCAGTTGGTTCAGTTAATTGAATATTTCAAATAAATCAGAAGAAAACGAACAAAAATAAATCACTTAAATGTGTGTCTAATTATACAATATACCTAATAATAGTAGTTATACAAGATTCAATTTTCACTGCGGTCCGCCTCATTCAAATTACTGACAGAAGAAATGTGTTTTGCCAATTTGGTTGTCTTGAATATGCCATTTGTCCCTAATTTCTGTGTTGCGTATCTTATCAACAAATGTTTTCCCTGAATAGTTCGTAAGATCTTTATTTCACATGTGCTTATTGTTTGTTTAGTTTTTGTTATATCAGCCCTAGTTTCTGCTACATGTACGATAATTGGTCGAACTATCGTTTTATATATCGACGGTAGGCAATAAAAACCTCGTAACTCCATCAGTCATTGAAAATCACATTAACTCCAGTAGCCAGCACAGAAATATGTGATGCATAACCTGTTGAGAACACGGACATCAAATTTATTAATAACTTAACTTGTATTCTGTAGTAAAATGTGTGGCAACTATTGCTGTATCAATTTTCATGATTATTTAAAACAGTTATTTGTTTCTCCTGTAAAATTTACTAAAATGGAGTTACGAGGTTTTCATTGCCCACCATCGATATGCGGATTTTGCTTTCTATTGACATATGTATATTATTTTTATTTAGCCCAGTAGTGCGTTCCAATTAATTTCATTTGACCTTTGATATATTTTCGGAGTTTTACAAACATTTCATACAATAACAATTGTGGTTTTAGCGAATTTCGAAGGGATGAATCTGTTGAGGTTGTTCTCATGAAAATATTCTTAAAAAAAAACGATCTTCATTGATCCTTCTTAGTTTTTTTAATGTTCTAGTGTCCGGAACCAAACTCGGCGCACAGGAATTAAAAGAAAGTAAGGCCATGTTCGTTAACCAGCAAAATCAAACTGCGCTCTAGCGGCCGCAATTTTCCACTTTCGCAACGAAACTCCGTATGTTGCATTGAAGTAATACGGGAAAGGTATTCTCCAAAGATCAGTGAAATCTGACCATTAAAAGGGGGGTTTACCTGAAAGCTGTAATTTATAGATAACTCGAGTGGCCGCCATGTTTGTTTTTCTTGCAACGTAACTGGATATACATAATTTAATTAACAAAAACAATGTGACGAACTTTTATTGAATTAGGGTTCATGCAGTTAAATTAAACGTCATTCGGATCAAAAAAGTAATAGCATTTTAATGGTATCAAGTACACTCTTTCAATACTTGCCCCTGAGTCCAGGAATTAAAACAAGAAATGAAACATCTAACGATGAAATGAGACATGACTTCTTCACTTTACGGGGTAGGCAAATTGCCTGTTCCGCCTCACAGTTGTTCTGTCCATCTTTTCACTGGTCTTCCTACATTCCTTGAACCTCTTGGCTTGTAGTTGAATGCTGCTCTTGGTAATCTTGTTACATTCATTCTTTCCACATGTGTAAACCATTTCTCTCTATATTCTCTGATTTTCTCATCCAATGGATATTTATTTAACTCTGTTCTTATATTTTCATTCCTGATCCGATCCAATCTTGTGCAGACTTTTGTTCGTCTAAGGAAGTTCATTTCTGCGCTTTGTATTCTACTCTGCATTTTTTTGGTCATTACCCAGGTTTCACTCCCATAAAGTAATCCAGGAACTGCCAATGTTTTATAAAACTTCAATCTAGTATCTCTTCTTGTTTCAGACATGACTTATTAACACAAATTAATAGGGCGAAGTGGAGGAATATTGATCACTTTAGCATTTAGTCGAATATTTTTTATTTATATACAGATTTTTAATGTTTACACATTTTTGCGCCTAAAGTTTTATTTTTCTTCTCCACTCGTCTCTATCCATCCACTCCATGTCCTCCAGTCCTCTTGTTCTCATTCCTGTTCATATTTCTTGCATCCCCGAGTTTTGAGGTCTTCCTTTCCTTCTTCTTCCAGGTGGACACCGTTCCAATGTTTTCCTGGGTAACCTTTCTACTTGCATTCGTCGTACATAGGCTATACATATCAATTTAATTGCTTATATCTCATATAATTTACTATTGAATATCTAATATTAATTTTTTCTCGTATGACAGTATTTCTTATTTTTTCTAATTTTGAACATCTTGCTGCTCTCCTCAAGAACTCCATTTCCATCGACATAAGTTTTTCTTTCTAAGTTTTTGTTGAATTTCCAAACTTCAGCTCCATATGTGACAGTACTTTTCATTATTGAATTATATATTTGTAACTTATTTTTTTCTGGTCATATGTCTGTTCCATAAGACTCCATCATTGCTGTTATTGCTCTACCTTTATTTATTCTGTTCTTAATATCACTTTATTGTTTATGCTCTTTATCTACTTTTATTCCCAGATACTCAAATTCTTCACATCTCTTTTTAGCATTGTTATGTTTTTTTTGTGACGAACTGGTAACTGGCCTGATGCATTAACCCCCAACCTGGAGGACCAGGTGATTTTTGGTCAAGGTTTTCTTCCTCTAGCTTTATCAAACCAATGACGAACTGTAAGGCAGCAGTATCTGTGCCCTAGATAAGGGGCCCTCACAGGGTATTTAGTCGAATAATTGTAATATTATTCGTAAAAAGAGATTAAACAAAAGTTGAGAATTGTTTACAGCCCTATTACTTAGATATACATAAAAATACGAATATACTTTCAACTAACCTAAACACATTGTATTCTAAAACCTGGATTTGATCGGAGTTCCCCGACACTTGAGTAATTCCAATAACCTTATTGAAAACTAAATAAAATGCTGAAATACACACGAATCTAAAAGTTGCTGACTGCGAACAAAAGCACGCTTGCTGTGTAATATCCACTGCATTCTGCATGAACATGAATTGAACCTGTATCGGCCTACATCACAATATAGATATTTCATCAGTTACTTAATTGCATTGCTTAAACGTTACTTACTTACTGGCACTATCACCCGTATAAAAAACTCCGTACATCCCTATATTGAACCAATATTTTCCGATCATTCCCTGTATAATTTACCTTCCTCAAATTATAATTAATGTTATTCTCCCACCTCATTATTGATGTAACACCTGGGTGTTTTCCCTCTGGTTTTCCTACAAGAATCTTCCATACAGCTCTTTCATTCCCATTCGTGACACATGTCCTGCCCATCGCAGTCTACGAGACTTAAATGTTCTTATTATATGTGGCTTCCTATAAAGACCTTATAGTTCACTGCTATGTAGTCTTCTACACTACAGCCGCTGTATATCCAGCTCTGAAGTTTAGGTTATACGAGGGGTAAAGGGAGAAACTCGCCCTCTACTGCCAATAAGGAAATGGGTGACGTAGCCACAACCAATCACTGCTCTTGACGCTGCTATAGCGTGCTAGTAAGGTTTGAAATTGCTGAGATGTTGTCAGCTGTATGTCTGCTTGCCGCATACATAAAGCGGCCCCTCCCACTGAATATCCACATCGGCAACACTGTCGTGAAAACTTCAGGGCCGGAGAATCAGTGGCTGGGGTATATATTCACCTGACTCGAAATCATATATTATATAATATATACAATTGTACATTAATATTCAAAATAATAATAATAATCCATCCATCCATAGTAATTCTGCCCGAGGGCAGGTCTTTCACTGCTATGCTATGAAGCTTTACTAGGGAATTGTAGATGTGGTAGCTTCCCGTTGCTTTCCACACCGGTGAAGGATGATGATGATGATGACCATATGATTTCGGGAACCGTTTGGGCCTTAAAGTTTTCCTGACATTTGTCTTACAGGTGAGGAAAAACCCCGATAAAAACCTCACCCAGAAAAACTACCCCGACCGGGGATCGAACCCGGGCCCGCTGCGTGAAAAGGCAACACGCTACCTCGAGACCACAGCGGTGGACAATAATAATAATAATAATAATAAATGCAAATTGAAGCAATGCTAGCTGTGTTTATTGATCTTCTTGCCTCCGTAAAGTATTGTTGAAAATGTGTTTTAATAAATACATATTGTATTTTTGAACCTCATGATTTGTACAATTAACGAGGTAACAGACTGTCTTTTAGCTTGGACCATTTTACACGCGTTGAGGTGGTCCAAATTGCACGAAGTATCAGATATGTTTTAAAAAATATTTGCATATAAATTATGTGAATTACTTAGATGTAAATTTAACAGAACTTACCTTGAAAGCTTGTTATTCGTACCGTATACAAAACACAGGTACATTCTTACACTTCTCCACACAACCTTCTGTCAAACTGAAGTAAAAATATAGACATTTTAGGATCATACGATTAAGTGGCCTAAACGGGTGTTAGATTGGATGGTACCTGGCAGAAGGAAAAGGGGGAGAAGTAGAATTTATGATATGAGGGAATACGTATATGATGCCACAATGAAGAGAGTTGTGGAAGAAGGTCAATGGGAAGATAGGGATCTCTGGAAAGCAGGAATTACGGGCGAACTGCTGTAAAGTGGAAAGCTTGTTTAAAAAAAAAAACTTAAGATCTCTATGACCTGTTTACACCACCCCTTCTTTGTGGAATTTATGGTCAGTTTTCTACTACATGGGGGGTTGAAAAAACAGTATATAGTCCTATAGTGGTTTGTAAACTATCCTGTAAATCAAGAATATGTTAAAATATATATGCAGTCAATATGCCCATTTCACCAATTAATGTTTTAAAATGGTCAACAAGTTTCTACAGCCAAGCTGTCATTCTCAAGACCAGATATTGACTGAAAACAAAATTGATAATAAATAAATAAACACATTCAGTTAAAAACAAACTACGTCACATGACGCAATCATTCATCTATATATTTTAATATTTTATCGCCAAGAAGATCACTTGTGTATTAAATACAAGAATATGTTGATGGTCCAAGTTACACGGTAGCCCCTACGTGATGTAAAAATTAAATGAAATTGATTACCGGTATTCATAAGGTTGAGCGATTGCTTTACGTTAATCACATGTCTTCTGATAGTAACAACCATTTCAGTCCATCTTGGTTCTTTATATCTGCATGTGTGGATTGATTAATAATATCAGGATAACAATTAATTAATTGCATGATTAAGCCAAAATATTAATTAGCACTAGACTTTTTATGGACTAAAATTTACTAATTTATGTAATAAGGAAAACAGTTGATCTCAAACTAATACATGCAATAACCCAACAAAATAATTGAAGCCATGACTTTCATAAGTGCACAAGTCCACTTTTTGGCACCTTCAATCTCTTGTACAATATCATTTTCTACATTCATAAGGTATTAAGTGTAGAAAAGGATATTGTACAAGAGATTGAAGGTGCCAAAAAGTGGACTTGTGCACTTACGAAAGTCAAGGCTTCATTATTATGTGAAGAAGTAATTTGCTGTTCCACATAGTGGTGGCATTTTGAAGCAGTAATTCTCTTCATGCCCGATGTTGTAGTAACATTTTGAAGGAGGATTGGTGTCCCAAAAAGAATTACTGGTTCAGGTTGGGTTTTATTTTTGGTAGAGCCGGATTCTCTTCTCAAGGTCGGAAGTTGGTACACAGGATAGGAAAACACTTTAAAATCACTGAAAACTGTTTCTTGTAGAAATAATTACAAATTTATTCACTTTGTGGGTTCCCAGCAGATTCAGTAAAAGTAAGTGGTATTATTCTTCACTATCAATTAAAATAAATTCTTTTCTTTTCCGGAATCAATTGTTCTTGTATTAAATATTACATTTTATCTTGAGAACTCTTCTTGCTTCTATCTTCGTTGAAAGTTATATGCAGAATGACTAGTGTAATTCTTTTATAATTTTAAAGAATATTATTACATCACATGATGTTATATTTAAATTCTATTGGTTAATAGTTCTTTAAATATAAGGTTTAAATTGATTTGCTAAATCAAGAAGTTAATTGTTTTAACATCCAATCAGAGTTTAGTTTACTTTCATTTAAGAATATGAAGTTAAGCAGGTGTTCTTATTACAGTTATAACAGAAAGTTTTATAATTCTGACAACAATGACTTAAAACAATTTGGAAAGCATTATTTAGAAAGACTGTTATGCAATACAATTTCTTTAATTGTTACTGAGACATTTTTATTCAACAATGAACAACAATGAATCATTTAGATGTTTTTCTTTATTTAAGATATATTTAAATATTAAAAGAATTTTAAAGTATAAAGTTATTAACTTTAACTTCCATATTTATTATGATATTAAAATCCTGCTTTATATGAATGCAGAAAAGGATATTGTACAAGAGATTGAAGGTGCCAAAAAGTGGACTTGGGCACTTACGAAAGTCATGGCTTCAATTTCTCATTTGTTAGATGGATGTTTTGCTTAATTTCCAAAGTATTTTTGTTTTAATATAATTTAAAAAAGAATGAACAATACGTATGGAATCTGCTACGTATTGACATATAGGCTACAGTATGAAGACATGTAAAAACGAAGTTGCGTCATATATCGCAATCAGATAGGAATTAAGATATTTTATCACAGTTTGAGATAAGGTACGGAAATAAATGTTAGTCTGTAAGTAATACGCAACGAGTAGGAAAACGAACAAGGTGACTGATTACGTCCTGTGCTTGCATTGCTTGTTTGCACATTAATGCTAAAAAGAACAGTATTTCTTTCATTTGAGAATGACAGACCCAGGCCGCTGAGTTTTTCTTGAATACTTCCCCCAAATATCCACAAGAAGCGTTGAATTAGAGTGAAATTAGTCATACATAGTTAACATATGCTTTAGGATCGATACAATTCTAAAAATAAAAATGTTTAATAAAGATTCTGGAGTCTTCGAACTCGAATTAAAACTGAAATCATAGATATTGTTAACACGTGTTTGAAATGTTTAAAATTAGTCATGCGTTGTTAACAGAAACTTTCGATTCAATGGATTTCTAATAAAATTAAAAGTTATATATATGTATATATCCATCCATGGTAATTCTGCCCGAAGGCAGGTCCTTCACTGCAATCATAGCATTTTCATGCTATGCTTGCAGCTTTACTAGGGAATTGTAGGTGTGGTAGCTTCCCGTTGCTTTCCACACCGGTGAAGGATGATGATAATGATAAGGATGATGATGATAATGGCCATATGATTTCGGGGACTGTTTGGGCCTTAAAGTTTTTCTGACATTTGTTTTACAGGTGAGGAAAAACCCCGATAAAAACCTCGTCCAGAAAAACTGCCCCGCCCGGGGATCGAACCCTGGCCCGCTGCGTGACAAGACAGCAAGCTACCTCGAGACCACAGCGGTGGATATATATATATAAGAACAATGTATGTGTTGGAATACTCGTGTAGCTTAGTTGGTTAGAGCGCTAAATGTACAGTTTAGAGACTCGGGTTCAAATCCCGACTCAAGCATTAATTTTTCTTTTCATGTCATATATGGAACTACGGGTAATTTGGACCCCTGTTTTGAATTTGTTTTTCTTCTTTTAATTAAGGGATTTGAATTTTGTTTAATTACAGTGATTATCATTAGTGTTGTAACTATGAAATATCATTGTTATTTTATTCAAGTATGGAAACATCTTCATAATTTATAAACGTTTTTACATTGCAGGAAAGGTCCACTTTAACTTCCATGTTTGGATAAAGTGTACCCCAGAGTCCACCTTAGCTTTTAGTATATTTTTAAGTATATTTACTCTATTAATTTATACAGACAGGCACAGATTAATCTGTTAATATTTATGATCATAATTAAAAAGGGTTGATATTTATTTAATGTTTTGAAAAAAATACTGTTGATATAACATTTACGCATCATTCAACTGCAGAAAACGACGGTCTCTAGGTTTAGTAAAATTACAAGGATTTTAAATAAAATGAATTAAGTGAATGGTTTTTACAGATAGCATCCTCGTTGATAAAATATACGTATTCGTGTAAAGTGGATCCAGTTCCTCGTAGAGGATTTTTTTAATCCGATTGAGGGTCTTTCCACTTTTCAGCGGTTGCCCTTTTACCAGCCGGCTGCTGGCCCTTCACATCCACATGTGTCAATCACAGAGGTGGATGAACAACAGCCAGTGTAGGGGTGACATGTGGTTAGCATGTCGAGTCCCCCAGCCGTTATAGCTGGTTGCTCAACCTGGAGCCGCTACTTATTGTAGCTACCCAATTGCCTCACGATGCTGGGTGGGCACCGGTCCCATACTGGCCGAAATACCATGAGAAAATTTCTTCCCCCATGGAGACTCGAACCAGCGCAAGTCCCATAGCTCTGCGCCAAGGCTTCCTAACTTAACCGCTCGGCTACGGCGCGGGACGGATTTTTTTAATACTTCACTAATATTATTTCTCAAGGCCCACGGGTATTCCCCTCTTACACAGATGTAAACATACACGTTACGCTTATACCCAATGGATTGCAGAGACTTTATTCATTAAAAAAATATTAATAACACTGAGCAACAAAAAATAAACTTTTTTTTGTCCAAATATGTGATTCTGATAGTTTTTTTTTCTTGAATTCAAATATTATATATCGGCTTTTCTTCATCACGCAAGGTTTCCGAGAGACACGGGCATTTATAATGTCAAACACTTTTAATATTTTCTACATTCGTAAAGTAAAGTAATCCCACAACAGGCCTCAGGAGGCCCTTGGGGTAGTAGGAGGTTAATGCTCCCACTTTTTCTAGACAATCGGCACTTTATGTCAGCCGGGTTGTCAGCCCTGCGTGACGGCCGCCTTTACCCCAGAACAAGCGTCTGGTACTCATTTCAGTTAGAGGCTGAGTCGACCCCAGGGCCATAGTGCCGCCAGAGGGTTTGGGTCAGTTTAAAAATCCTGACCCCAACGGGACTTGAACCCTCGACCCTCCGGCTTGTAGCTCAGTGCCTTAACCACTACGCTACGGCGTGCCCCTTCTACATTCGTAAGTACACAATATTCGGACTCGCATAGAAATTAAGAAATGACGATTTTCTGCTATGTTTCGCCTGTGGTCCAACAATAATCGGCCAGCATATTAGGATTCCATTTGCCTTGATGTCTCTTTACCATAGCTGAAATCATTTGAGTTAGCTAATTTGGTTTTATTTTACAATGAAAAAATGGACGAAAAACGTTTATTTAAAAAATAATTATTTAAATCCATTAATTGAAATTAAAATAAAAAGCTGTATGTGATGGAGAAATTCCGAATACATATTTGAAAACACGATAAAAAACTCATTAAGTACAACTGTTGGTGCTCATGAGACAAAAATCATGTTGACGAGTGTAATTAATTATTACTAGGTTTTTAGCTGAAGGAAAAATTATAATTTAATACCACATTTAGGAGCGAAATATGCATTTATGCATTAAAAATCTAAAATAAGCATTTTCCACCAGAATATGCATTATCAAATACCGCTTAAATTGTCTGTGAAGGGACCACTTAACATGTATATCATTTCCGCATACTTTTTAATGCGTAAAACAGTACATGCATTTCGCATACAAATCTGGCTCGAATTATTATGTACTTATTGTTAATATTTCAATGTAGTTCTATGATAGTTCTTAAGTTAAACATTTTGTATCCTTGGTATCCGACCAATCAAATATTAACATTAGGATTTTAGTGTTTAATAACAATTCTCTACAAACTTTTCATGTATTCATCAGGAAACTGATATTCGTCTCAATATACATATTTTTAAAGAGTGAGAAAGAGGAAAGGAGATTACAAGTATTTGAGAATAAATTACTTAGGAAAATTTTTGCACCAAAGAGAGATGAACAGACAGGTGAATGGAGAAGACTACATAACAATGAACTACATGGTCTTTATAGGAAGCCAGATATAATAAGAACAGTTAAGTCTCGTAGACTGCGATGGGCAGGACATGTTGCACGTATGGGGAATGAAAGACTTGCATGGAAGCTTCTTGTAGGAAAACCAGAGGGAAAACGCCCAGTTGGTAGGCCAAGAATGAGGTGGGAGAATAACATTAACTATGATTTGAGGGAAGTAGATTATACAGGGAATGATTGAAAAGCATTAGCTCAGGATAGGGATGTGTGGAGAGCTTATGTCCGTGCGGTCATGAACCTACGGGTCCGATAGTGCCAGTAAGTAAGTAAGAGAAAAAGTAGCAATATTGGGCGCTATCATAGCAATTCGTTTGGACAGCCCTTTCTGCACATTCTCATCCGCCATAAAATAAAATAAGTTAAAATATACCTTCTTAGGTAAGATCCGTCGTCCTCAACTTATAAAATATGTATTCTTTATGCCTGTAGGCCTTTCAGAACATCCGTTCCATCTTCAGCAGGTCCCTCTTCGCTACAACATCCAATATGATGGTTGATGCTGCTGGTCCAAATGTGGTGTTGTTGTGACCGGCAGCATCAACCATCAAACTGGATGTTGTAGCGAAGAGGAACCTGCTGAAGATGGAACGGATGTTCTGAAAGGCCTACAGGTATAAAGAATACATATTTTATAAGTTGAGGACGACGGATCTTACCTAAGAAGGTATATTTTAACTTATTTTATTTTATGACTCTCCACCTCAACGGTTTTAACAATGAATTTTATTTGTATTGATTCTCATGCGTGCAAAAAAAAATACAAAACAAAAATAAAAGGCTATAAATATTTTTTAAAATTTTATTTATTTATTTTTGCAAATGCCCCAGGTTGTCTTTCGACATTCCTGGTTCCTCTCCTGGCATGGCGTACTTGTAACCCACTTCTGAGGTTGGGGCGCCTGGAAGGCGGGGTTACGTTGCCCCGATGATATTATGGGTGATGATGATAGTGGTGCGCTAGGACAGTCCCTAATCCTAAGCTTAATCTTAGATGAATATGAATGTTGATGATTGCGATGGCTATATGATTTCGGGGACCCTTTGGACCTTAAAGTTTTCCTGACATTTGCCTTACAGGTGAGGAAAAACCCCGATAAAAACCTCACCCAGAAAAACTGCCCCGACCGGTGATCTAACCCGGACCCGCTGCGTGACAAGGCAGCACGCTACCCCGAGACCACAGCGGTGGACTATAAATATACAAATTACTATTTCATTAACCGTGTTATTTATTTTAATTAAGGCCACGTTTCTAAATAAATCTCTGATAGATCACCTGTGTTTTGTAACGATTGCCGTGGTTTTGAAATCTTGGGCCTACCTTGTGTCAGTCACGTATTCAGGATATAAATTTAACACGTTTCCTACATGCCAGGAACAGATGTTACTTATTGTCAGTAACATCCGTTCTTTTTTATAAGATACTTTATTTTCTTCATCCTTTACAAAAGCTATCTAAAAATTTCAGTCTCATCCTGTTGAAGCACTATTCTGTGCTTTACTTGCGAAACTCTCATAAATTACACTGAGCAACAAAACATAAACTTTTTTTTGTCTCAAAAAGAAAAATATGTGATTCTGATAGTATTTTTTCTCCTGAATTCAAATGTGATATCGGGTTTTCCCCATCACGCAAGGTTTCCGAAAGATTCCATCCTTTTAGCCGGGAACCAAGCATTTCAGACTGGTTTTTGGATAACTTTAAATCTCGTATGAGATCTTCTTGAGTCAATAAATGAGGCTCAGATGAACAGCTTTCTTCAAAAGTTGTATCACCAAAATCCGTTTCTTCTTCTTCCTTACTTCCATCAGAATCTGAGCTCTCTTCATCTAATGTCACATGTTCTGGAGGCTTTTGGTATGGGCAATTCTTCGCAGTGTGGAACTGGTCTCATTGCAGATTGCAAGTCAGGGTACACCACTGTACGTTTTGATTTTGACATAATCCCTTTAATGTTTGTTTTATTTTTAAAAAAATATTATTTAAATCCATTAATTGAAATTGAAATAAAAAAAACTGTGGGCGATGGAGAAATTCCGAATACATATTTGAAAACGCGATAAAAACTGCATTAAGTACAACTATTGGTACTCATGAGACAAAAATCATGTTGACCAGCGTAATTATATAGATTGCAAATTAATTAGGAATAGCAGCTCTCGACGTGAGCTTAAATGAATGCCCCACAAATATTACGTTGGTACTACGCATCCAAATTCCATTCAATATAACGGTTCTTAAAATACAATTAAACATTTTGGAAACTATAAAATGCCACATATTTAGTGAATTATCCATTTTTTAATGAAGGGAATATAAGCGTTGTGTATATGTGTGTCTTACAGTCTTCTGTGAAGTTTGAGGATGGCAATAGAGGAGCGATCTTCTATCTTCTGGATGCGGTGTTTGGATCAGTTAGAAACCTAACTCTGGGCCGCATGCAAATACATTAGTCTCTACTCAAATTACTTCCAATCATTGGTGAGCTGACTTTCCGGAGCAAATGCAAAGATCGAATTAGCTACCCACTAACTGGTCATGCATGAAAGTAGTTTTTTTCGTAATATTGGCAAGAAATTACCCAGAATTCTCAGCGATAAAACTACTTCCGTTATTTTTGTCTGCTAGAGGAACGCATTTACTCTTGCGTCCCGCAAATAATACCGTATACGATGACGTCTGCGTCGCGCGATATTACGCCGATTCTCTTGTTCTTCCAGTTGAATTCTTTGGTAGACTCTATCAAATTCCTCTTCTCCGCATATACCGAAAACATGATCGAAGTTTTCAAGGTCCGACATCTTGGATAAAGCACCAAGATACGCGGCAAGGTTTCAAACTACATCGGTTACCATCGGTTCTCATCGGGTTGCTCACGATTCGTTTCTCTGCTAAGTCACCTCGCCAGGTAGCTTAGGAATTTCAACAATTATTATCGCATGAACAGATTTTTGAGTACGCAAAAACGTCTTTGGATGCAACTTTCTCAGCAGAGAACGACTTTTACGGTCTAATGCGTTCATACTCTTATATTTATAATGTCAAGAGAAAATAATTGAAGGGTCCAGGGGAAAAACGATGAATGTCACAAAATCACAAAAACTGAGGTTTCATATTCTTAGTGTTTGTACTGTTCCCTAGTAACATGTAAAAGGCGAAAACTGTTTAAAGAAGTTATGGTTACGTATTATAAGGCTTTGAAAATAATGTGTACAGGGAAATGATATAGCGTTTCAAAACTTAAAATTCATTTATCTCAGTTTGAGTTTAATGTGACATTCATCGTTTTTCCCCTGGACCCTTCAATTGTTTTATTATAAAACTTCAAAATCTTCCTTTTATTGGTAATAAAAGATTCCGGGCTATGTGGCCGTAGTCTATAACTGGCGTTTCTTCCAGACGTTTCTCCCTCAACTGCGGAGGGCATCTACCTTCACAGTCGAGTCTACGACAGGGAAACAACAGCTGGAAGTGCTCGCCACTGAAGATGCCCTCCGCAGCTGAGGGAGAAACGTCTGGAAGAAACGCCAGTTATAGACCACGGCCTCATAGCCCGGAATCTTTTATTATCATGATTACCGGCCGTGAAAGCCTGCATTCTTCCTTTTATTGTTTTCTTTTCCATAGTTTAACATTTCCGTTTGTAGACACAGCCACCCGGGCCTTGCAGGAACACGATTTGTTGTGAGAGGATCACATAAACCTTTTTGACCACACAAGGACATGGATGGTCTCCAAGACAATCTCACATATTCATACTAAGTTAGGTGAATATGATGTGCATAGATTTTCGGACACTATTTGAACTTTAAACTTTCTTGGCATTTGTCTTACAGGCGAGGAGAAAAAAACCTCACCCAGGAAACTCCTCCCGACCGGGAATCGAACCCGGGCCTGCTAGAGTGCAGCGGTAGATCCCTTTTCATTCACAAGAAAGGCGAGTTGATACATATCGTTCCTCGCATAACCTACGTAAAGTTGTCTGCCGAAGTGGTGTGTAAATTTAAAATAGTCCACATTAACGCCATCTATTGTCATAGTACGAAACGAAGCACGAAACAGGTGGCATTGGAACGTATGCACTTATATGTTTATTCAAAGACAAGTTTAGGTGAACGAATTCCATGTGTTGTTTGTTTAAAAAATAAAAGGGAATTCATCAAGGTTAAACGTGTCAAACGGGAATAGAAAATGTACATTTACATGCCATCTATGATCTCCAAGACATACTAAGCAAACACAATATTTAGGCGCCGAATATAAACGTGGTTTGTTCGCGCCTGCTCTAAAGTGAGTTAACTGACCGACGGCCGCATACACGATAGTCTCCTTAAACGCCTTAACTGGTTTACAATACTGAATGTGTTGATCTGTGTTGTATTAATGGTGTTTAATAGTAACAAAGTTTTAGCTTTTAAAAAATTTAATTTTTGACATGAAAATTGAAAAATATATTTTAATATAATTTTGCATGTCACAGATGTGTCTGTATTAATGTAGATTTTTTAAAACTTACACATGTCTTCACATAATAATGGATATGTCTATCTTTACAGGCAATGGTAGCTTGTTACCCTGGATCTGGGTCACATTATGTCAAGCATGTGGACAACCCTAACAGAGACGGGCGTTGTATAACAGCTATCTACTACTTGAATCTTAATTGGGATGTAAAGGTATGTTACAACAATTTAGACAAGAAGTGCACCAAATTATTATTTTTGTCCCTTTGAGCATGGGCTATGTTTAATTCTAATTAATTATTTTTATGTATATATCCTTTACAAATGGCCGCAGTGGACTAGTGTTTATGCTCCTTGCCTCTGGTCCCGAGGGTCGATAGATTTTTAGGACGGAAAAATCCAAGGAGCAAGTCCTCGGGGAGGGACTTTAAGTCGTGGGTCCTGAGTCTGAAGATTTTCAGGCTCGTAAAAAAATCCTTAAGTCTGAATGAAAAGGCCTCTAAGTAAAATTTACCGAATTTTCCCGTCCTAGTACTACCTTGGTTTCCTAGAACGCTGACCACGGACCACTCAAAATGACATCTATACGAAAACAAGTGTAACTAAATTAGTATGGTTCAAATACTTCCCTGTAGGGGGAGAGCGTCTAAATCTCTTTAAAGGGAAAACATGGGCTTACAATTACAATATCCTTTACCATCTAAGGTCAAAAAAACTTTAGGCTATGTGTTCGTTTTGGGCAGAAAATCACTGATTAAACTTTTTTAATGTTTTGTGAAAATGTGTCCTTGTAATAAAATTTCAACTCACAGTTTGCCTTGATGATTGAGATAAAACAGGAAAAAAAAAAAAGTCCATTTGGTCTGTTCCACGCTTTGAACCCAGTACCTTCCAAATACAAATTACAAATGTTACTGCACGAGCCAAAAGTTTCATAGCTTCCAGCACATTATAAGATATGTGAATTATAATTTGAGTCCGGATTTATATGTAATTACATATTTTTTCCTTGACATGTTCTTTCGTAATAACCGATAATGTTGACAATTCACATGAATCTAGACCTTACACTCAAGTTTAATATTGCATATTTTTACATATTTTACTCATTATTACATATTCATTACATATTTTTTTACGTAAAATGGTTTCAAATACATATTTTTTACATAATATTTTTTTTACGTTAAATGGTCTTCAAATGTCTTCTTCTCTTCTTAAACATATTTTGTAGGATTTTCATCCTGTATATTTCCAAAATCACTCCTCAGAGGAAGACGTATTGGATGTGCATTCACTGTCTATCCATCTCTTGGCTGGTCTTCCTCTTGTTCTTCAAATGTAAGTTCACAAATTTTTTGTGTACAGAGCTAGTAAACAGGTGAAATTTCTGTATGATTTGTTCTCAACTCTGTTTCGAGGCTCATATGATTGACAGGTCATAGCCATATCACTGTACTTTGTTTAGTCCATCCTGCTGACACAGACTACCTCACGTAGAAACACAATGCAAATCCTTTAGGGCCGCATGCAAATACATTAGTCTCTACTGAAATTACTTCCAATCACTGATGAGCTGACTCACCTTGACCAATTGCTGAGATCGAATTAACGGCTGACTTACCGGTCATGCATGAAAGTTGGCAACGAATTATCCAGAATTCTCAGCGATAAAACCACTTCCGTTATTTTCGTCTGCTATAGAGGAACGCATTTACACTTGCATCCCGCAAATAATACCGTATACAACGACGTCTGCATCGTGCAATATTACGCCGATTCTCCTGTTCTTCCAGTTGAATTCTTTGGTAGACTCTATCAAATTCCTCTTCTCCGCGTATACCGAAAACATGATCGAAGTCTTCAAGGTCCGACATCTTGGATAAAGCAGCAAGGTTTCAAACTACATCGGTTACCATCGGTTCCCTTCGGGATTTTCACGATAAGTTTCTAATTTGAGCTATGATCTTAAGGTACCTCGTCAGGTAGCTCGCAATTATTATCACATGAATAGATTTCTGAGTAAGCAAAATGTATTTGGATAAAACTTTCTCAGCAGAGAACGCCTTTTACTGTCTAATGCGTTCAAACATTCGACCCTTAGAGTTTTCTAGAAAAAAATGACTTGGAATATGCTACAATTAAACAAAATGCAAACCTTCATTAAAGTTTATAGTTTTCTTGGAAAATCTTAGCCTCAGTTATTTTCCGTACCTTTCAAAATCGATTCAAAAGTTTGGCTCTTCCTCCCCATCACCATGAGGATGAGTGAAAGGTTGAATGGTTTCTACTATTTCTATCAGGATAATCTAATCCAAACAGGATGCTCCGTTACACCCTGTTGTTGTTAAAGATAACTCTTTTAAAAGAAAACAAGACAGTCAGATCCCCACGGCCTTCAATCATAGCTCTCTGCTTTGTACATGTTTGACGAGCAGCCACCATCTAAAAACTAAAGTACAACACAGCCATCTGTTGGAAAACAATGAAACTTCGTGATGCTATAGAGGAAGGATTGAAGATACGTTCTGTAAAGTTTTGTTCATTTCCAATGAAAGGTAATCGAGAATTAAAATTATATGCATTATTTATTGAATGTCCCGCGTATGATATGATCAAAGATGTTGAAAGATCTCAGAATAAAATTGAAGTAAAAAAGAATTGCTCTAACAGCAAGTGTTGCAATGCTGACTACTCAGATGACAGAGTTTATACAACGATTAGCGCATAATTTGTATATGTATGTTACTTTTATTGATGTTTTATCTTGAAATAGTCTCCAACTCTATTTAAAATTTATCTCGAAAGAGTACTAAGAGACTGGAGGAAAAAATGTCAAAAAATGGGCAAACCTATCCAAAATACACATGTATATTCATTAAATGTTGCAGATGACCAGGTATTAATAGCACAGGACCACGATGACATAGAATATATGGCTAAAAAACTAAAAGAAGAATATGAAAAATGGGGACTTTATATAAACATTGAGAAAACTAAATATCTGTGTATAGGAGAAGAAATGGAAAATATAAATTTCAACAATGGAGAAGAACTAAAACCTAGTATTGAATGCACTTATTTAGGAACAAAATTAGACCATTCAGGCGATAACACAGTGGAAATTAAAAATAGAATCGCACAAACAAAACAAGCAATAAATGCTTTAAACTCTATTTGGTGGAGCCAAAATATTACAAAAACAAATATATCAAACCATAATTCAGAGCATTTTAACATACGGTGCTGAAGTCTGGCAAATGCCTACCAGGGAAATGAAAAGAATTTTAAGTACAGAAATGGATGTTTTAAGAAGATCAGCTGGAAAATCTAGAATGGATAGAATACGAAATAAAGAAATAAGGGAAATTATGGGTGTACAAGAGGAGTCGGACATCATAGAAAAGAAAAGATTGCAGTGGTATGGTCATGTCAAACGAATGCCAGAGCAAAGATTGCCAAAAATTGTTATGGAATGGATCCCAATGGAAAGGAGGAAGACCAAAGAAAACTTGTATAGAAGGAGTACAAGCAGCTATGAATATCAGAGGAATGGAGGAAGATCAATGGATGGATAGAGAAGAATGGTGTTTGGTTTCCGGAAGACGGCAGCAGCTGCCATGATACCGGATGATGATGATGATGATGATGATGATCTTGAAATAGGCCTCATAACTTCAATGTTACATATGAACAGTTTATTCTGAGCATGTTTTAGGGTGTTCTTGTATGAGTTATTGAATAAATACATGTTAATATTTATTTGTAAAACTAATGAAATTCAACATAATATGAAATAAAATTTTGTACTTTGCAAGATTTTAAAGTGTTTTGAAATTCTGGCCAAAGTGAAGCATCTCATCTCATCCATAAAATCTCATATTCAGTCCTTGTTATTTAAATCACTATTGTTGTCAGTTACGATGGCCATGCTCATCTCTGGATCAAGTTCAAATCACCCAGGATTAGTGAGTTTTTACAGGGTGTAAAAATCTACAGCATGTCTTTCTTTGTATGAAAAATAAAGTTATGGATTATATATTTATGGGACATTATAGAATACTATAGTAAAATGTTAAAATAAATAAATACCTTGGCAGGTACCATCGTCCTCAACTAGGTTAAATTTTTGTTTTTTAAAACAGAAATTGGCTTCCATATTCAGCAGAAGGATGTGTGCAGCTATTGACTGTATCTGAGCCTAACTATGACCATGAGATTAGTACCATGAGGAAAAGTTGGAAAGAACTTTGAAGAGAGAGTTCAATAATAGTACACACTCTTCTGCTGAAGATGGAAGCCAATTTCCGAAAGGCCTACATTTAAAAAAAACAAAATACAATTTTAATCTAGTTGAGAACAATGACACTTCCCAAGATATTTATGATTGTTCACCTCATTTTTTTCATAGTGTTCTGCTCAAGAGCAGGTCTTTCACTGCAAACTCAGCATTCTCCACTCTTTCCTTAGCTCAGCTTTCCTTTTTGTATCTGCATAGAAACCATTTATTTTAATATTGCCTATCATCTGATGTCTTTTTCTGCTTCTAACTTTCTTTCCGTTGACCATTCCTTCTAGGTCATCATTCAGCAGGCAGTTTCTTCTTAGCCAGTGGCCAATCCAATTTCTTTTCCTCTTCTTTGTGGGTTCCAGCATTGTTCTTCTTTCACCCACTCTGTCTAGCACATCTTTATTTCTTACTTTGTCTATTGTTCACCTCAACGGAATTTATTATGAATTTTATTAATATTGACTTTATCATATTAATAAAATAATTTGTATATCATGTGGTCCTAATATGTTTAGTTAGATATTATCATATATTAATTGAACTGTATTCACATAGGAGCATGGAGGGCTGCTTCGGATATTTCCTGAGGGTTGGAGTGATCAAGTGGCAAATATTGAACCATTATTTGACCGCATTCTGTTTTTCTGGTCCGACAGAAGAAATCCACATGAAGTTCAACCAGCACATCAAACGAGGTATGAATGTATATAAAAGTAAATGCACAGTTAAATGTTAAAATACAGGGTGTCTACAAACTCCTGCTACCAAAACAATGTAACTTAGCTCGTAAACTATTTGAGATAGAGACATGCTGTTTTTTGCAATGCATTCTACGTTTCTCAAAGTTTTGTTTACATTTGTTGCAGATTGTGATTTAAATTATATCTGGACCCATTCCACCACCCCTTGGGATACCTCGGCCAGAAGGCCCTACTCCCAAGTCCCAGAATTCTTGTCCTCCCTTATCTACATCGCAATCACATTCAAGTTCACAGGCTGAAGCAGAATCTTTCACTCTGACTCCTAGATTAATAAATTAGAATAAATAAATTGATTAGGACCTGTATTATTATCATGTTAAATGTCTAAAGGATGAAATAATAACCGCAGGTATATGAAACTTATATGTAATCGATTCGTGAGAACACGAGGATTTTGATTTTCATATAATTGAATTAAAATAAATTGAATCAAACGAAGTTGATAGAATTAGGAATAAACGATCAGTTAGTAATTAAGGAAACCATTTAACATGTACATGGTACCGCTTTTGTTAAGCGACAGGCCCTTGATGCGGCTACAAAAGAGTTAAAATTCAAGAAAACTTATTTTTACTAGCGGATTACTGGACATTTCTTTGTGGACTAGTAATCCAAGATCTTAAACTGAGCTTCGCTGACAGGTCATTAACAAAGCATGATTTATGGCTGGGGAACTACAGCGTCGAGTAAACAACCCATTTTAGCGAACTCGACAAATCGCGAGGACGCGCAGCCTAGGAAACAGGCGGGAAAAGGCCACTGACCCAAAGGAGTGTCCATACAGTGTTCATGGTGGATCCTTATCCAATGGAAAGACGGCGATTCCTCTTCGGTACTAAGGAATCGTTGTCAACCAATATAATAAAGTGTTGTATCGCGACAAGGTAATGATCTCATGACGACACGATGCCAGAGAGAGGGTAACGAAGTTTACCTTATACCAACAATAATTATATTAAGTTAGTTTTAGTTCTGCATTTCTAAGTTCAGCGTTCGGAGTCCTGAGTCCGGCGGAACTCACCAAGGCGGGAGTCGGGACAGACTCACCGATATGGCCTTAAATTAACAAAATACAGCATAACTTCACTTAAAATATCATTAGAGACTCCATCTTGAGTTCTAAATGCGTTACTGCGGTCAATACCTTGTCCGACATCAAATGTGTCAACAACCTTACATATGTATAGTGTCCATCGATTAATAAAATATTTTTATTAAACTTCATCTCGCGTAGTCTTGCGCCGGTCAGCTCCTTGCTTATCCCTGAGAAAGAACCTCAACTCTACCGATTACCAACCTGAGCAACCTAAGATCTCATATATGGAGATATCCTTTCGGTACTCCTGGTGCCCAACATCCTTTATTAACCCAAACCCATATCAAAACCCTATCATAAATGGCGCCCCACGTTGGGCGCCATTTAAGAGGGTATTGATAGGGTTATAGGTTAATAAAGGATGTTGGGCGCTAGGATTACCGAAAGGATATCTCCATATATGAGATCTTAGGTTGCTCAGGTTGGTAATCGGTAGAGTTGAGGTTCTTTCTCAGGGATAAGCAAGGAGCTGGCCGGCGCAAGACTACGCGAGATGAAGTTCAATAAAAGTATTTTATTAATCGATGGACACTATACATATGTAAGATTGTTGACACATTTGATGTCGGACAAGGTATTGACCGCAATAACGCATTTAGAACTCAAGATGGAGTCTCTAATGATATTTTAAGTGAAGTTATGTTTGTATTATGTTACTTTAAAGCCATGTCGGTCGTCCCGACTCCCGCCTCGGTGAGTTCCGCCGGACTAAGGACGCCGAACTCTAAACGCTGAACTCAGAATGCTGATCTAAAAACTAAAACTCAGAATGCTGAACTAAAAACTAACTTAATATAATTATTGTTGGTATAAGGTAAACTTCGTTACCCCTCTCTCTGGCATCGTGTCGTCATGAGATCATTACCTTGTCGCGATACAACACTTTATTATATTGGTTGACAACGATTCCTTAGTCCCAAAGAAGGAATCGCCGTCTTTCCTTTGGATAAGGATCCACCATGTTCCCTGTAGGACACTCCTTTGGGTCAGTGGCCTTTTCCCGCCTGTTTCCTAGGCTTCGCATCCTCGCGGTTTGTCGAGTTCGTTAAAATGGGTTGTTTACTCGACGCTGTAGTTCCCCAGCCATAAATCATGCTTTGTTAATGACCTGTCAGCGAAGCTCGGTTTAAGATCTTGGATTACTGGTCCACAAAGAAATGTCCAGTAATCCGCTAGTAAAAATACGTTTTCTTGAATTTTAACTCTTTTGTAGCCGCATCAAGGGCCTGTCGCTTAACAAAAGCAGTACCATGTACTTGTTAAATGGTTTCCTTAATTACTAACTGATCGTTTATTCCTAATTGTATCAACTTAGTTTGATTCAATTTATTTTAATTCAGTTATATGAAAATCAAAATCCTCGTGTTCTCACGGTTCGATTACATATAAGTTTCATATACCTGCGGTTATTATTTCATCCTTTAGACATTTAACATGATAATAATACGTCCTAATTAATTTATTATTTCGAATTTATTAATCTAGGAGTCGGAGTGAAAGATTCTGCTTCAAGGCATAAAATCAACACCTCAGGGAGAAGGTGTTGGAGTTGCAACTTCAGGGGAAATTGCTCAGCTACATAGTACATCAGGTCACTCATTCCTGACGATCCCATAGTTGGTCCACGAGCCCGTAGGCTGAGCAGGGAGCCAGCATAGTTGCTCCCCAGGGATGTGTCCTACTGCCGTTATAGGCTGGCTAGGAGCTCGCAAGTTCCTACAGGTAAGCAAATAGTACAACAGGGCGCTCATCTCCTGCCGAGCCCACTAATGGTTCACGAGTCCCTTGGACTTAGGTGGCAGGACTGTCTAGCAGATCCACCGACTGTTCCCCCAGTGCACCAGCTGAGGACGTGTTTTGTTGCTGAAGTGGGTCCAGCCTGAGCATTAATACGTCAGATTTAAATGACAATGACAACATCTCAGGAAAAGGCCCAATGTATATGGTTGTATGCTGAATCTGGTGAAACACCAGTAACTGTTCAGCAAAATTTCCGCTGGCAATATGGAAGAGTTCCTCCATTCAAATCATCCATAATTAGATGGGCCAAGATATTTCTAGTGACTGGCAGTGTAATGGACTTCCATGGAGTGGATGACCAGGCGTGATTCAAACTATCGACAATGTGCAACTTGCATTTCAACTCGGACCTCAAAAATCGGTTCATCATGCTTCACGGGAACTGCATTTACCAAAATCAACCATTCATAAAGTCCTCCATAAAGGGGCTACATCTTTAGGTCTATAAAGTTGAAATTACGCAAGCGTTGCTGCCAACTGACTTCCCTCAGCAGGCTGAATTTGCTGATTCCAAGCTGAACACTATTGATGAAGACAATGAGTACCTGCAGAGAGTGATGTTTTCTGATGAAGCGACTTTCTTTTTGTTAGGACATGTTAACCACCATAACATTCGGATAAGGGGGTACGGGTGATTTACCAGACTCATGATCCACCATACACATTGGGTCTTTTCCTGAGATGTCAACATTGTTGCTTAAATCACAATCTGCAACAAATGTAAACAAAACTTTGAGAGATGTAGAATATTTTATTTTACTTACTTACTTACTCACTGGCACTATCGAACCCGTAGGTTCATGGCCACGCGGACATAAGCTCTCCATACATCCCTATCCTGAGCCAATCCTTTCCAATCATTCCCTGTATAATCTACTTCCCTCAAATCATAGTTAATGTTATTCTCCCACCTCATTCTTGGTCTACCAACTGGGTGTTTTCCCTCTGGCTTTCCTACAAGAAGCTTCCATGCAAGTCTTTCATTCCCCATATGTGCAACACGTCCTGCCCATCGCAGTCTACGAGACTTGACTGTTCTTATTATATCTGGCTTCCTATAAAGACCATGTAGTTCATTGTTATGTCGTCTTCTCCATTCACGTGTCTGTTCATCTCTCTTTGGTCCAAAAATTTTCGTAAGTACTTTATTCTCAAATACCTGTAATCTCCTTTCCTCCCTTAAAGTAAGAGTCCATGTTTCGCACCCATATAATATAACTGGTAGAATAATAGTTTTATATATTTTCAGTTAGGAAGTGATATTTTGAGGTTGTTTTAATTAAATTATTTTTATTCTGTTCATCTTACCTCAATATTAATGTTGATTTGTTCTTGAACGTGTTTCAATTATATTGTCATGCTGACGATGATTATGATATAATCGAAACCTGTTCAAGAACAAATCAACATTAATATTGAGGTAAGATGAACAGACACTAAAAATATGATAATCTTGAAGATTTTCGGGCTGTAGGTCGTGGTCGTGAGGCTTGTAGTTCCCCGACGTTTCGCCAGAGACTGCGTCTGGCATCCTCTTGAATCTCAAGACAACCCTTGAGGATGCCAGACGCAGTCTCTGGCAAAACTTCAGGAAACTACAGGACTCACGACCACGGCCTACTGCCCGAAATCTTCAAGATCATCATAACAACTCCGGCCGTGAAAGCCTACGTGAATAGACTAAAAATAATTTAATGTAGAATATGTTGCAAAAAACAGCATGTCTCTCTGTCAAATAGTTTATGAGCTAAGTTACATTGTTTTGGTAGCAGCACTTTGTGGACACCTGTATATCTTAAATGCTTCTAATGTTATTTCTGTTCCTATAGATATGCTATTACTTTGTGGTACTTTGATGCAGCAGAAAGGGAAGAAGCTTGCAGACGGCACAATATAGATGGTAAAACTAAAGGTAAAGGTAAGTAATGCTTGCATTATATTACTGTAATTTATTCTTCTATGTAACGTATAGTTTAACACTAGAATACATAGTAATTGTAGTAGAAATTTCATATAATGTATACTTCGGTAGTTACGGCGCAAAAAGTGGAGATTTGAATTTCGAGATGATTTCGGTTTTAAAATGAAGTTTATACGTGTCCAACAATAAAACATAAAAAGAAATTGCAGACCATCCAGAAACAAACCTCAAAAATAACAATTTGTAAAGAAGTTATATTTAATTAATGTTGGGAAGTAAACATTATGAGGTATAATCATTAAAATTCATCGGAGAACATATTGTTTAAACAACTCACCTCATAGGATTCATGCTTCCATGATATCGCGATTTCAAACATAATCATGTTCATCGTCGGAGTTATGGCTGACGATGAACATGATTATGTTTGAAATCGCGATATCATGGAAGCATGAATCCTATGAGGTGAGTTGTTTAAACAATATGTTCTCCGATGAATTTTAATTAATTGTAAAGAAGTATTTAATATTTTGCCTCCATTGGTCTACTACATATTATATCAAAATGATAGCTAAAATGCAACACTGAGTGATATTCATTTTTCATCATCACTGGCACAACAACTCATTCCTGAGTCCTGGCCTCGTCCAATTAACCCGGTCCTGTGTCTCTCCACCAATTTCTCAATCCCAACTCTCTAGCATCTCCATCCACCTCATTCTTCCATCGTAGTTTTGGTCTTCCTCTTTTTCTTCTAGCTTCTGGTTGAGTGGACCATACCCTTTCATATATTTCTGACTCTTCCTTTCTTCTTACATGCATTGTCCATCATAGTCTGGTTAATTTAATGAATTTACTAATTTCCACATCTTTGAATAATGCACACAACTCCTGATTATAGCATTTTTGCCAGACACCGTTCTCACATATAGGGCCATGCACCCTCCTCGTTATTTTTCTTTCAAAACATTGTAGAGTGCATTCATTGTTTTTCCCCATTATCCATGTTTCACATCCATATGTCAAAACGGGTCTTATTATAGTCTTGTATAGTAATATCTTTACAGATTTTGACATATTGTTTATTTTTCCTTTCACTCACCTCATACTTCATTAAGTTCTTTTAATTTCAAGTATATGTTAATTTCTATTTTAGTTTTTGAAAAAACGTTTGTTGAAATGTTGTATTTTTGAAGCCGGCATCTTGTTTCAGTTGTTTACGTTATTCTTGTTTTCCAATGACTTGATAGCCAACTTTATAAAGTTATGTAGATAGGAAATGACACCATGAGGTTTTTTAATATTGTTTATTTTTTCTTTCACTCTTATCTACATAACTTAAAAGTTGGCTATCAAGTCATAGGAAAACAAGAATAACGTAATGTTTTTTTAAAAGCCCATAACAACATTTGTTGGCTATATTTATTCAATTCTTTATTTCTTGAGTTGTATCATTATCTATTTTGACTATTACCCCTAAATATTTGAATTGATCTACTGTTTCAGATGTGTATCTTCCTATCTGAACTTCTTTTTTTGTAGTATAGTTTCTGTCTGATTTGTGCATGAATCCATCCATCCATCCATCCAATAGCTGATTGGCTCAAATTCGAGCTTTGGCCTCCCATAACTTCTGCCTCCAATCATTTCTATTTTCGCAGCAAGCCTCCAGTGCGACACTTATGTAGGTTTGCAGCATCTTCCTTAATACCATCCTCCCATATTTTTTTCAGTCTTCCAACCCGTCTATTCCCCATAATACTTGCTGTAAGCACCTTTTTTTGGTGCTTGGCCTGTTGAGAGCCTTTGTACATGGCCAGCTCATTCTAATTTCTTATTATATTGATGTAATTGCTGTAGGAGAGATTTTAGGCTCCCAGTTTTATAAAGGGTTCTAACATTCCAAGTGCTAATTCTTAAGTCCATTTTCCTTTGCTTTAGTCGTCGTTGTTGTAGACCATCATTCCCTAAACTGCCTGATATTTGTCTTACAGGTGAGGAAAAATCCCGAAAAAACCTCACCCAGGAGCCTGTCCCGACCAGGAATCGAACCTGGACCCGTTGCGTGACAAGGCAGCGTGCTACCTCGAGACCACAGCAATGGATATTAGTTTACAAGAATGTGTGATTTAATTAGTTAGGTCCAGTGGATTAATTTTGTCGCTGTTCATTTTTCTGAAATATGTACGATGACATATTGATTATTGTCGACAGTTAATTCAATTAACAGACATTTCTTAAGATACGTGGATCTTAAATTTCAATTTTTTTTGCTATGTAATTTTGGAAACAGCACTGCAATTTTATTACAATAAAATATTTATTCATTTTCATCCCTCTGCTGAACGAAACACGTAATCATGATTCCATCCTGGTCTAACATCTGAATATCGGAACTGACATCACAACTACAATCGCTGCTATATTCTTCAGGTATTATAGGAAATCATTTTTGTAAGTTATTTTCCTGCTTTTTTGTCTGGATGGTCTGCATTTTTTTTTGTTTTTCATGTTTTCATCTTTGACATTCCTAAGCTTCATTTTAAAACAAAAAATATCTTGAAATTCGGATGTCCACTTTTTGCACCCTACCATACTTCAGAAGAATCCAAGGAGCGAGTCCTCTGGGAGGGACTATAAGCCGTGGGTCCCGAGTCTGAAAATTTTCAGGCTCGTAAAGGATCCTTAAGCCTGAATGAAAAGGCCTCTAAGCAAAATTTACCGAATTTTCCCGTCCTAGTGCTACCTTGGTTTCCTAGATGTCAGTATGAGGTGGAATGCTGACCATGGACTACTCAAATGACATCTATATGAAAACAAGTGTAACTAAATTAGTATGGTTCAAATTCTTCCCTGTAGGGGGAGAACGCCTAAATCTCTATTAAGGGAAAAACATGGGCTTACAAGATACCATACTTCAACATTATGTTATAATTGATTCAAAGATTTAATTCATGTTGAAATCATGTATTTTACCATACCTTGTTGAATTATAGTCTTAGCAATAAAAATTACTTATACAGATTTTCATGTCACTACCATCACGCCAACTGACGTCTTCTAATTCAGAAGTATTTTTATTTATTGAGAATTTATACACTACTTTGTAGTGGTAAAGCTTAATATTTTTTATGTTTTATTTGAATTAACATTTTCCAGTCCTGGATAGAATCAAATTTAAGAAAAAAAAATTAATGTTTGAACCTGGACCCCTAATTCTACATACTAGTGTGCTGTCCATTACACCATTCAAATGATGATACAAGCATTAACATTTCCTAACTTTAACATTTGTCCCTCAGGGATCCTCATCTAGGGGATATGTGGATGGCGACCACAAGGTGCCCAAGCTGAGCAAAACATTTCTTCCACTTACTTGTGTTTTGCACTCTTTTAACTTTACTATCTAACCTCTCTTGGTTAACTCTTGTTTTTTTCGACTCCGACGCTATTAGGGCATCTGAGGGCTAGGGAGTCTTTCCTTTCTTCCATTTCTTCTTTCCTTTCTTCCATTTCTTCTTTCCTTTATTTTCTTTTCTTCTCCAGAAAAGCCTGACCTGAGGCTATAAGATGGCAGCCCCATCACTGGTCTTGCCTTCCTTTGGCCAGCAACCAATCGAAGGGACTATTATTATGCTTTCAAGTCTTATACGAAAATTTCCCGGAAGGATCAAAACGCTGGAGGGAAAATTTTCTATAGGATCGTAACAGGCCTTGGCCTAATACTTGGAAGGAAGAAGAAGAAGAACTTTAACATTTGTTAACGTTAGTTGGCGTGATGGTCTTCTTCTTCTTCCCTTCATGTGATAGACCTAGTGGTCTGTTATGGTCTCAATCCAACGTTTGAAGGGTCTGCCCAAAGATCTCTTGCCTGGTGGCTGGTAATTTAAGATTTGACGTGGTATTCTTGTGCTGCTCATTCTTCTTGCGTGAGATTTCCAGTTGTTTCTGTATTTTTGCACATATTCCATGACTGATTCTGTTTGTAATTCTTTGAGAATCTCAGAATTCCTTTTATGGTCTGTTCTTGAGTAACGTGTAGTACGTCTCATAAATTTCATTTCTGCCGCAGTTAGTCTTTGTTCATCTACACTGCGAATTGTCCAGGCCTCACTGCCGTAAACATAATATGGGTCTGGCCAATGTTTTATAAATTCTAGTTCGTGTGTGTTGCTGTACTGTGTTTGGCGTGATGGTAGTGACAGCTATTAGCCTTTGGATGAACGAGAATTGTATAAGTTGAAAGAAATGTTAATGCTTGTATCATCGTTTGAATGGTGTAATGGGCAGCACACTAGTATGTAGAACTAGGGGTCCAGGATTCAAAATTCCGGTTCAAACATTAATTTTTCTTTCTTAAATTTGAAAAACTCTGTTGATAAGTTACAACTAAAATTTATTAATATTTTATTAATTTTGTTTTAGAAGCTTCATATGGATTCATTTACATGTTATACTTTTATTATGTATTAATTAATTAATATTTAATTTTAGTAAGTGCTGTTTTGAGTTTATTTTAATTATATTATTTTTTTAGTCTGATCATCTTACCTCAATATTAATGTTGATTTGTTCTTGAACATGTTTCAAAACAATTCTGTTTTATCGTCAGCTTGTCTGTGTCACATTCAGTACCAGGCACTGAGCAGGGCATTTAAACCCACAGGCCAGCCATTTAAATACCCCAGCTACCCTTTTCGTGGCACTTCAGAAAATGGACCATTATTCACAAACTATTAGTCCTAAAAAATTCAAATTTTGTACATACCTAAAGGAGATATCCTAGTAGTATTTGATGGTGAAATAACTTGGGTGATTGACATCACATGGTATCGACGTATCAATTTCAGGAAGTGGAAGTTCATCTTCACTTTCACTTTGCGAATCTTCTAATTCAGGAATCAGTTCATCACCTGAATCATCATTATACAAAATATTCACTAATTCTTCTTCAGTGAGATATTTTTCTTTCACCATGGTTTCACTCATGCACAAGCAACAGCGCGATAATGTGAAACATATACGACTGCAGTGGAGCCTGGAGGCAAGTTTGGGTGAACGAATTCCATGTGTTGTTTGTTTTAAAAATAAAAGGGGATTCACCAAGGTTAAACGTGTCAAACGGGAATAGAAAATGTACATTTACATGCCATCTATGATCCCCAAGACATACTAAGCCAACACAATATTTAGGCGCCGAATATAAACGTGGTTTGTTTGTGCTCTAAAACGAGTTAACTGACCGACCGCCGCATACACGATAGTCATAAGTAATGCCACGAGTGATTTCCAAATTATCGATAAATTCACAACTCACGAAGTGAGGAGTGGATTTATCTAGAGAATTTGGAAATCAAGAGTGGCATTTGTTAGGACTATTTAACGAATAAAATTAAGCTGTTTACTCACAAATCATTATTTAACTTAGTTATTTTAAAATATTTTATATATTTAATGTAAACGGCGATGTTTGAAAACAAATGAGAAACGATAGGTACGCTTCATCTGCTTCTTTTGTTTATCACTGCAACCAGATCATACTATTTATTGCCAAAGGAACGCAATATTGTAAGAATGCTCTCTAGTGGAGAAAAAATGAAACACGTCAAACTGTATATTAATTCATTTCTGATGTCGTATGATGTAAAAATGACAATTATATTTTTCTGGATTGTTACCTGGGAAAAAATACATTTAAGAAAGTGCAAACAGTGGTTTCTTTTTTTTTGGTGGGTATAATCAATTGCTACAAATGTTTTTATATTAACTCCCGCATGCGGCATGTGTTGACATTCATGCACTATATATACAATCTGGTAGCCGTATTTCTCACAGACTCAGTCACTGCAAAATAATGGTCAGTCCTGTTCAGAATATTAAAAAGGAGGAGCCTTCTTTAATATGGTAATTATAACACTGATAAATATTTCGTGAAACACGACTCTGATTGGTTGTAAAACAGAAATCATTGAAACGTGATTGGCCATTGAGTCCCATTTGGGGCATGAGTTAAATAGTCTCTTTAAATGCTTTAACTGGTTTACGGTACTGAATGTGTTAATATTGAGGTAAGATGATCAGACTAAAAATAATATAATTAATTATATGTTGGTATAGTCCATCATGCCATCACAAAAATTAAAACACTAAAATTGATTTTTATATTTTTAGGTGCTGTGTTAAAGAAAAAGTCGGTAAAGTGACCTTCATGAAGTGCCTTCTGTAATGTATATATGTCTTGTGTATTTTTATGTATTAATGTAAATTCACACTGCATTATATTTACAATGATTGTTATATCTATATTGCTCAGTTCCAGCTATTAATAAGGCCTTTTCATTTTTTCCTTAAGGAGAGTATAGGCCATTAAAATACATTAAGCCAATTTTATAGACTTTGAAAACTTACATACGTTTTGCTTTGAATTGAGTTAATGCAAACAAATTCATCAATTTACTATATAAATAATTATTGATTATAATACATTGAATGTTTTTATACATAACTCAACTGAAATTAAGGTAAAATAAACTTGAGAACAAGGGTTCTAAAATGTATCCAGATTGTTTTATGCTAAAAGATTATGCATATTATGTATCTCGTTTATAATGCATTTATTGCATAGTACTATCTGAAAAAAATTAACATATTTGTCAGATGTAATTTTTTTAATTGAATTGATATATGAACTATAGAAAAGGAGTGGATAATTTTTATAAAGTTATGTTCAATTCCTGCAATTTACATGAAAATACTTAATTCTAAGAAGTTTTAAGTTGTATGTATATAGATTATACATATTCTCAATTTAGAAAAAAAGTATAGTTTTTAGAATATATGAATTTATTAAAATTCATCGGAGAACATATTGTTTAAACAACTTACCTCATAGGATTCATGCTTCCATGATATCGCGATTTCAAACATAATCATGTTCATCTTCAGCCATAACTCCGACTGACGAAATTCTTCGGCCGTCAACTATTCTATTGTCGCCATCTATGGTTGAATTTATGAACTTCGAAATCAATGTAATTTCGTTAGGGATATCAAAATTCATTGATCTATTTTTGTTTTTCTGAATGTATATTTTTTTCCAAACTGTCAATTCCAAAGGTTTTTCTACTTGTTTTAAAAGTTTAGCTTCTCTTCCAATTTTATGATGTTCTAATAAACTATGTGCAGTAATTGCAGATTTTTCAATTTCACAATTTTTTTCAGAAATATTAAAAATTGTGAAATTGAAAAATCTGCAATTGCTGCACATAGTTTATTAGAACATCATAAAATTGGAAGAGAAGCTAAACTTTTAAAACAAGTAGAAAAACCTTTGGAATTGACAGTTTGGGAAAAAAATATACATTCAGAAAAACAAAAATAGATCAATGAATTTTGATATCCCTAACGAAATTACATTGATTTCGAAGTTCATAAATTCAACCATAGATGGCAGCACTGAAGATGGCGACAATAGAATAGTTGATGGCCTAAGAATTTTGTCAGTCGGAGTTATGGCTGAAGATGAACATGACTATGTTTAAAATCGCGATATCATGGAAGCATGAATCCTATGAGGTGAGTTGTTTAAACAATATGTTCTCCGATGAATTTTAATGATTATACCTCATAATGTTTACTTCCCAACATTAATTTAATATATGAATTTATATTAGGAATTTTGTTGTGATATAATTTGAATTTATTTAAATGCAACATATTTTTTAAATTTAATTTGTAAATGTAATTGCAGGATTGACTAATCCAGTGATTTAAAAATATTTATAATGAATTGTCTTTTTGTATTAACTTTTAAGTGGAATGTACAAATAAAATTAAAATTCATTATAAAAATTAGTTATATTTCACATATTATTCTTTACACTTTGTTTATTCTTTTTTGCATGGTATTCTACTTTAATCCTTCAAACATGGAAATTAAAATCTCACTGTGAAAGTAATAATTACAGTAAGTACAGCCTTCCAATCCGAGTTAATAACTAAATAACTCGCTGGCACTATCGAATCCGAAGGTTCATGGCCATGCAGACATAAGCTCTCCATACATCCCTATCCTGAGTTAATGTTTTCCAATCATACCCTGTATAATCTACTTCCCTCAAATCATAGTTAATGTTATTCTCCCACCTCATTCTTGGTCTACCAATTGGGTGTTTTCCCTCTGGTTTTCCTACAAGAAGCTTCCATGCACGTCTTTCATTCCCCCATTAGTGCCACATGTCCTGCCCATCACAGTCTACGAGACTTAACTGTTCTTATTATATCTGGCTTCCTATAAAGACAATGTAGTTCACTATTATGAAGTTTTCTCCATTCACCTGTCTGTTCATCTCTTTTTGGTCCAAAAATTTTCCTAAGAACTTTATTCTCAAATACTTGTAATCTCCTTTCCTCCCTTAAAGTAAGAGTCCATGTTTCACACCCATATAATATAACTGGTAGAATAATAGTTTTATTATTTTCAGTTTAATGTTTTTTTTGAAAGGAGTTCGGACGTCAAGAGTCTCAATAGTTGTGTTTTTGTAAGAGTTGGTGTATTTAAATTAATATTGGGAAGTAAACATTATGAGGTTATATCATTAATAGTGAGTGGAGAACATATTTTTAATGACTCACCTCATATAATTTCAAATTTCTTTGATGCCGGCGGTTTCAGACAATATCTTGTCCCTCTTCAGTCATGGAAGCCATGAGTTGTTAAAAATATGTTCTCCACTCACTATTAAAGAGTTGGTGTATTGTATACATGCACTTATGCAAATGTATGTGGGCTCTCAACTTAATGGGTTAATAATGAAAAAAAAAACATGTTGAATTCGATTATATTAAATTAATGTTGGGAAGTAAACATTATGAGGTATAATCATTAAAATTCATCGGAGAACATATTGTTTAAACAACTCACCTCATAGGATTCATGCTTCCATGATATCGCGATTTCAAACATAGTCATGTTCATCTTCAGCCATAACTCCGACTGACGAAATTCTCCAGCCGTCAACTATTCTATTGTCGCCATCTTCAGTGCTGCCATCTAAGGTTGAATTTATGAACTTCGAAATCAATGTAATTTCGTTATTAAATAGATCAATGAATTTTGATATCCCTAACGAAATTACATTGATTTCGAAGTTCTTAAATTCAACCTTAGATGGCAGCACTGAAGATGGCGACAATAGAATAGTTGACGGCTGGAGAATTTCGTCAGTCGGAGTTATGACTGAAGATGAACACGACTGTGTTTGAAATCGCGATATCATGGAAGCATGAATCCTATGAGGTGAGTTGTTTAAACAATATGTTCTCTGATGAATTTTAATTTTATTGAATTTGATTGTTTGGGATTATTTGAATCACCTCTGGTTCCAAGGTTTGATCCTAATAAGGATAATTAAATATTTTGAGTGAGAAAGAGATTAAGTTGTAAAAGCTGCGAGTTCTTTGCTATAAAATATTGCGCATGTTAAGGAACTAAATCTACAGAAAGGTCTGTATGAACTTAACAAAATTACAGAAGAATATGATTTGAAGATATCTACAGAAAAAACAAAAATTATGGCATTTCATGGTGTAGATCCTGTCAGAAGTAAAATTGTACTGGACAATAAAATTTTGGAGCAGGTGAATAATTTTACATATCTAGGATGCAATATCTCATATGAAGAAGAAAAGGATGTAAATGCAAAAATATCTAAATTTTTAAGAATTTCAGGGTTAATAAATTTCTATCTTCAAGCCACAGTTAGTCCAAAAGCATTCAAGATTAAAAGTGTATAAAACACTGGCTCTTCTAACTCTTTTGTATGGTAGCGAAGTATGGACATTGAAACAGAAGGATGTACAGAGACTTAGATCTGCTGAAATGAGATACCTTCGGAGTACTGCAGGATACACACTACTAGATCACAAAAAAAAAAGAAGACATCTTAGAAGAATTACACATGTAATCTTTAGAAAACAAAATTTCTGATTATAAGTCAAGATGGATACAACATGTTCATCGAATGGAAGATCACAGAATACCCAAACAAATGTTAAGATATCAATCTGCAGGAAGAAGAAGACCAGGACGTCCACTCAAAAGACTTTTGGATGGTGTTTCTCTTGAGGCTGAAACAGGCCAACAAATGGCCTAAATTCGTGAATGCACTATGATGATGATGTTAAGGAACTATCAGATATGGAATGGCAAAAAAACACCTGTTGGCATTATGATGACCTTTTAATTAAACTCATGAAAGCGATAAACATAATGTTCCTAAACATGTTGATGTAATACAGAGCATGCTTTTGTTTTGAGAAAAGCTGATCATATTCATTCAAACATGTTTATATATTTGTGCTAATTTATCTTTCAGAAGTCTGAAGGTCGGTAAATCATTGCTCTAATATTTGTATAAATCTTGTAATTTTAGAACAAAGGTTATGATTGCTCAGTCCTATTTACTTATTTGTTAATGACAGGTTACTTGAATTAAAAGGAGAAGAGCGATCCATAGGAAAAAAGCAGTAGTTGGACTACATATATTTTTTTTGTATTGTAAGCCTATATTTTCCCTTTACAGAGATTTAGGCACTCTCCCCCTACAGGGAAGAATTTGAACCATACTAATTTAGTTACACTTGTTTTTGTATAGATGTCATTTTGAGTGGTACGTGGTCAGCGTTCCGCCTCATACTGACATCTAGGAAACCAAGGTAGTACTAGGATGGGAAAATTCGGTTAATTTTGCTTAGAGGCCTTTTCATTCAGGCTTAAGGATTTTTTTACGAGCCTGAAAATCTTCAGACTCGGGACCCGTGGCTGAAAGTCCCTCCCGGAGGACTTGCTCCTTGGATTTTTCCGTCCTAAAAAATCCATCGACCCCGGCCTGATTTGAACCCGCGACCCTCAGGACCAGAGGCAAGGAGCATAACCACTAGTCCACCGCGGCCGACTGACTAGATATATAAATCCTTAGATAATAAATTTATGATTAAAGATGAATATTTTTACAATGAAAAAGTAAAATAGGTCAAAACAGATTAGGATAAAGTAATAGGTAAAGAATTAGGAGAGATAGAGGCATTTGGAGAAGTTTATAAAAAGTTAACCCTTGAAAAAGACATAATACAGGGAATCCATTTTAAGAGGAAACCTTGCATCATTCTGCCACCACTGCTGTGAGCAGTACGATTGCAGCGTGGGAGACAAGTTGTACACAACATACCAGCAGTTAGTTGCTTCAGTTGTAGTGGGATGCATGTCGCTTGTTGTCGTGTGTTACATAAAGTAATCGAAAATGAAGTATGCAGTTAAACAGCCAATTTATTTTGTGGAATGTTACTTATTGAGAAATAACCATAGAAGGAGCATTCGGAGATTTTCTCAAAAATATCCTGACTGTACAATTCGTACAAAATAGTGCCTTTTGAAGTTGATGAAAAAAATAACATACAACAGGTTCAGTTTGTGACATACTGAAGAAGTGTGAAAGGCACGTTTTAACAGTAGAGAAACTTGAGGATTTAACTTTCACAGGGAAAGAACACTATGAGGTTTAATTTAATAATTAAATTAATGTTTTTATTACCTCACCTCATATCCTTTTTCTTCTATACTGCAGTGTTATGGCGCCAAGAAACGACATAACACCGGTCGACCAGAGGCTACTGACGATGGAGATAAGCTCCAAAACTGCAGTATAGAAGAAAAAGGATATGAGGTGAGGTAATAAAAACATTAATTTAATTATTAAACTTGAGGATATTCGGGTGTGATTAGAAGTAAGTCTTAGAAAATCACTAAAACATTTGGCATAGGAAACTAACATATCCAAGGGGTCAGCCCACAAAGCGACCAGACTGCTGAAATGTCGACCTTATAAACAAAGGTTTGTGAAGGAACTTAAACAGGCAGATTTCGCAGCAAGAATAAGGTTTTTAAGAATTAAATGAGTCATGATTTTTTCCTACCTCATACTTCTATGTTTTTTTTAAACACAGCACTGCAGTATCAGCGATCCATTGTCAGCTGTTTTCACGACTGTCAATTTTTTCTTTTGCCGGTAATTATCCAAACTGCCATCTGGTGTTCTTTTGAATGAATCATTTTCTAAACTGCCATCTGTTGTATTTTTGAAATATTTTAGAAAATAATTCCTTCAAAAGAACACCAGATGGCAGTTTGAATAATTACTGGCAAAAGAAAAAATTGACAGTCGTGAAAACAGCTGACAATGGGTCGTTGATACTGCAGTGCTGTGTTTAAAAAAACATAGAAGTATGAGGTAGGAAAAAATCATGACTCATTTAATTCTTATGAATTGAACCTCATAATGTTAAAAATTCCCAAATTTAATATATAAATATAAGAATAAGGTTCTGTGATTGGTTTCTTGGAAGTGTGTATAATGGAATTTTGGATCCACAGCTAATGTTTATGTCTGATGAGACATGGTTCCATCTTTCAGGACATGTAAATTCCCAAAATGTGTGAATGTGGAGTACTGAGAACCAACATATTATACAGAAAGTACCTTTGCATCCCATTAAAATAGGGGTTTGGTGTGTGGTAAGTGCATGGCGGATAATTGGGCCTATATTTTTTTTAATCCGTGTAAACTCAGCTGTTTTATGTGACAACAACGTTGCATCCGTTTCTTAATGAATTGACACAGGAAGAAAAGGATTATGCATATTTTCAACAAGATGGTGCCACAGTGCATAAGGCTCATAATTCTGTAGAAACTTTACGTGAAGTTTTCGATGACAGGATAATTAGCAGAAAATTTAATATAACATTGGCTTCAATTAACAAATTTAGCCTGGGTAATCTTCTGTTAACTAATAATAAAGTTAACACCCCAGACAACAATAAATCTGGAATTTATCAAATTTATTGCAATAGGATATATGTAGGAAAAACAAAAAGGAACTTGGAAACTCGTAAAAAAGAATACTTTAGAAACATAAAAAATGGAGAAATTTAAAAATCAGCTATAGCAGAACATAGTTTATTAGAGAATCATAGAATTGAAAAAAGAAACAAAACTTTTGGAACATGTATCTAAACCTTTGGATTTAACAGTTTGGGAAAAGATACACATTCAAAAAACCATACTAGAACCATGAACTTTGAGATTCCGGATGAACCAAGCTTGATTACAAAGTTCTTCAAAAATACACCAGATGGCAGTTTAGAAAAATGACTCCTTCAAAAGAACACCAGATGGCAGTTTGGATAATTACCGGCAAAAGAAAAAATTGACAGTCGTAAAAACAGCTGACAATGGTCGCTGATACTGCAGTGCTGTGTTTAAAAAAAACATAGAAGTATGAGGTAAGAAGAAATCGCGATTCATTTGATTCTTATTAATTAGCCACATAGATCAGTGGACCTAACTTACTGTGATTATTATCTTTGCGGATACCTAAAGGGAAAGGTTTACCAAAATAATCCTCATACCTTAGAAGAACTTAAGGCTGAAATAATACATGCAATGCAGTCTATTACTGAAGGGGAATTATATAAAGTGGTAGATAATTTGTTAAAACGATGTGAGGCATGTCTTACTGCAAACGGGTTCATTTTCAACAGTATCTCAAATACATGGTGATTAACAAGCCTCTATGTGTAGGCCTATTTTTTATAATAATCAAAATTAGTTGAGTTATTTATATTTTGTAGCTTCTAACTGTCTGCATTTGCCGGTAGTAATGGAACACACTCCCCACCGATGCAAGCACAATAGTGGGCAAAGTGAGAGCCGCTGCAACGTTGTAAAAAGGTTTCTGCTTAAAATGGATATAAATAAAAATAATACAGATGAATATAATCATGACAAATGTTATCAATACATTCTTTATCAGCAGAAAAGAGAATACAGATAGATTAGATAAAATTCCAGACAAGTAATGCACTATAGTAATAACTCGGTAATCTTATTGTTAGGTATTTGCAATTTTATATTAATATATTCCATGTACAGAAATTTAAACTTTTTTTTTTCCAGAAGTTACTTAATATTTCAAAAATAAAATTTATCTTACTTCAAATTAAAAAAAGAAAAATTATCATTATTTGTAATATCCATCCATAGTAATTCTGCCCGAGGGCAGGTCTTTCCCTGCAATCATAGCATTTTCATGCTATGCTTTGCAGCTTTGCTAGGGAATTATAGGTGTAGACATAAGCACTCCATACATCCCTACCCTGAGGTAATGTTTTCCAATCATTCCCTGTATAATCTACTTCCCTCAAATCTTAGTTAATGTTATTCTCCCACTTCATTCTTGGTATACTAATTGGGTGTTTTCCCTCTGGTTTTCCTACAAGAAGCTTCCATGCAAGTCTTCCACTCCCCATACATGCAACATGTCCTGCCCATCGCAGTCTACGAGACTTAACTGTTCTTATTATATCTGGCTTCCTATAAAAACCATGTAGTTCATTGTTATGTAGTCTTCTCCATTCACCTGTCTGTTCATCTCTCTTTGGTCAAAAAATTTTCGTAAGTATTTTATTCTCAAACACTTGTAATCTCCTTCCTTCCCTTAAAGCAAGAATCCATGTTTTGCACCCATATAATATAACTGGTAGAATAATAGTTTTATATATTTTCAGTTTAACATTTTTTGAAAGGAGTTGGGACATCAAGAAGTCTCTGGGAGCCTATGTTTGAATATAAGTTATTGTTGAGAATATTATTTGTTTCTGGAAAATTTCTAGAATCAGTTAAGAATTTGAAAGAGTTTGAAATAGCAACTGCCACATTACTTTGAAGTGATTGGATAACTTGGATGCGAGTCCACCAATAGCACTCATAGGCCAGGTTGGTTAACCAATCACATTTGAATGGCTTAATAAGAATATTGGATTGTGGGAAGGGGATCCTTCATAATCTGAACATTGCACTACAGACGATCATGGTGACAAGTATAAACAGTAATGGTTGCACATGATTTATTTAATATTGAGCACAAATCTATTGATAAATGAAAGAACAGTGCATCATTTTACAATATATAAGTTAAAATATATGAACAGTTAATTTAAGTCAAAATAGTCTTTCTTCTTCTTCTTCCTTCCAAGTATTAGGCCAAGGCCTGTTACGATTCTATAGAAAATTTTCCCTCCAGCGTTTCATAGGATGGCCCAGTGATCTTCGTCCTCTTGGTATATAATTATAAACAGCTTTGGGGATCCGATTTGAACTCATTCTTTCAAGATGGTGTTTCCAATTTAGTTGGTCAAAATAGTAAATTTTGATTACAAAATTTGTGTTGATTGAGTCACGAGTCATAATTAGCTTTGCCATTAATAATGCTCAAAATATAACCAAAGTCCATCGCTGTGGTCTCGAGATAGTGTGCTACCTTGTCACGCAGCAGGCCCAGGTTCGATTCCCAATCGGGACACGCTCCTGAGTGAGTTTTTTTTGGGGTTTTTCCTCACCTGTAAGACAAATGTCAGGAAGCTCAGGGCTCAACAATCCCTGAAAATCATCTGGCTATAATTATCATCATCATCCTTCACCAGTATGGAAAGCAACAGGAAGCTACCACACCTATAATTTCCTAGTAAAGCTGCAAAGCATATCAAGAAAATGCTATGATTGCAGTGAAAGACCTGCCCTTGGGCAGAATTACTACAGAATAGAATATATGCGATAGTAAAATGAAAAAATACAAGTTTCATCGTAGTTAAAATAACTAAATGAGAGAATAAATGAAGAAGCTGCATTCTTAAATTTACTCAGTGTTTTATTTGAGTGAAAACCAATATTTTTATTCTTCCTTCTGTTCCCCTGAAGGGAGTCTTGTAAGCCATGGCAAACAAATTGAACCCAGGAGTCCACCACTCGGGGCTACTACGTAACGGTAGGTGCAAAGTGAAGTGGTGCTACAATATTATTCTTCAAATGACACAGCAGTGTGGAGCGCCCCATGACAATACCCATTACATCTTTACACGTGATCCAATATACAACAAACATACATAGGAAAAAGAAATTTGAAAACAAGGGTAAAAGAACACCTTAGAAATGTCAAAAATTGTGAAATGAAAAAGTCAGCAGTAGCTCGGTCTGAAAAACATCTAATCAATCAAAGGCCAATCTAATTAAGCAAATAGAAAAACAAAAAGAACTCACGGTTTGAGAAAAAAATCCACATAAAAAAACAAGAAAGAAAAACTTATGAAATTCATTGGAGAACATTTTGTTTAAACAACTCACCTCATAAGATTCATGCTTCCATGATACTGCGGTTATTTTTATTTAGCATACTACATATTTTTGATTCTTAATTGCAAAAAAAGAATAAAATAATAATAATTGGTAAAAGATTTCTCACAAACTGACAAACATTGTGTGAATAAGTTAATTGTTAATAATAAATTTGGTCTAAGAAATAAATTAATATTTTTATTACCTCACCTCATATCCTTTTTCTTCTAGACTGCAGTTTCAGAGCTTATCTCCATCATCAATAGCCTCTCCTCAACCGGTGTTAAGTCTTTCTTGGCGGTTTTCTTCTTCCTTCTATCGGTGGACCGATGAACCTCTGGATCAAATCAAAATTTGTGGGAGTTTCGAAATTCATGAGTTTTTCTTTGTTGTTTTTTTGGATGTGGATTTTTTCTCAAAGTTTGGTCTGTTTAATTCTTACCTCATATTGTTGTTTCTGTTAGATATATGTTTCAAGGCATGTTAGCCTCATCTTCAGTAGTTACAGACTGATTTTTTTCTAAGTTTTTGACCTTGGATCTCGACTTAAGCTCCCTCTTTTAAACTTAAACTTAAACTTAAACTTAAAATGTTCTTGTAATGTATGTGTAATTATTATAATACTTATAGAGGGTCCGGTTGGCTATAAGATTCTACAAAAGTTTTATTGTAGATGATTGCATGTTGTGGCGTCATATAAAGTTGTATAAGATAAATTAAAATGTTACATACCTCTCCTCATAACCAATCTTCTAAGTAGATCGCGATTTCAAAGCCTTAACGGCTTCATCTTCAGTACCATCTTGACAACCGATGTTATGTCGATCAGAAGAACCACTTCTTCCCTCTGTTGGTGGACCGATAAACCTCTGGATCAAGTCAGAATCCACAGGAATTTTGAAGTTCATAAGTTTTTATACTAAATTAATGTTGGGAAGTAAACATTATGAGGTATAATCATTCAAATTCATCGGAGAACATTTTGTTTAAACAACTCACCTCATAGGATTCATGCTTCCATGATACCGCAGTTTCAAACACAGTCATGTTCATCCTCAGCCATAACTCCGACTGACGAAATTCTTCGGCTGTCAACTGTTCTATTGTCGCCATCTTCAGTGCTGCCATCTATGGTTGAATTTATGAACTTCAAAATCAAAGTAATTTCATTAGTGATATCAAAATTCATTGATCTATCTTTATTTTTCTGAATGTATATTTTCTCCCAAACTGTCAATTCCAAAGGCTACTGTCTGGGAATTTATCAAATAAGATATGAAGATTGCAATAAAGTTTATATAGGAAAAACAAAAAGGAATTTAGAAACTCGGACAAAAGAACATTTCAGAAACATTAAAAATTGTGAAATTGAAAAATCTGCAACTGCTGCACATAGTTTATTAGAACATCGTAAATTTGGAAGAGAAGCTAAACTTTTAAAACAAGTAGAGAAGTCTTTGGAATTGACAGTTTGGGAGAAAATATACATTCAGAAAAATAAAGATAGATCAATAAATTTTGATATCACTAATGAAATTACTTTGATTTCGAAGTTCATAAATTCAACCATAGATGGCAGCACTGAAGATGGCGACAATAGAACAGTTGACTGCCGAAGAATTTCGTCAGTCGGAGTTATGGCTGAGGATGAACACGACTGTGTTTGAAACTGCGGTATCATGGAAGCATGAATCCTATGAGGTGAGTTGTTTAAACAAAATGTTCTCCGATGAATTTTAATGATTATACCTCATAATGTCTACTTCCCAACATTAATTTAGTATAAAAACTTATGAACTTTGAAATTCCTGTGGATTCTGACTTGATCCAGAGGTTTATCGGTCCACCAACAGAGGGAAGAAGTGGTTCTTCTGATCGACATAACATCGGTTGTCAAGATGGTACTGAAGATGAAGCCGTTAAGGCTTTGAAATCGCGATCTACTTAGAAGATTGGTTATGAGGAGAGGTATGTAACATTTTAATTTATCTTATACAACTTTATATGACGCCACAACATGCAATCATCTACAACTTTAAAAGAGGGAGCTTAAGTCGAGATCCAGGGTCGAAAACTTAGGAAAAATCAGTCTGTAACTACTGAAGATGAGGCTAACATGCCTTGAAACATATATCTAACAGAAACAACAATATGAGGTAAGAATTAAACAGACCAAACTTTGAGAAAAAATCCACATCCAAAAAAAAAAACAAAGAAAAACTCATGAATTTCGAAACTCCCACAAATTTTGATTTGATCCAGAGGTTCATCGGTCCACCGATAGAAGGAAGAAGAACTGCCAAGAAAGACTTAACACCGGTTGAGGAGAGGCTACTGATGATGGAGATAAGCTCCGAAACTGCAGTCTAGAAGAATAAAGGATATGAGGTGAGGTAATAAAAACATTAATTTATTTCTTAGACCAAACTTATTATTAACAATTAAGTTATTCACACAATGTTTGCCATATTATTATTTTATTCTTTTTTTTCAATTAAGAATCAAAAATATGTAGTCTGCTAAATAAAAATAATAGCAGTGAATTTAATGAAAATAAAATGAAAAGATGTACACATTCCATAATTCAAATGAGTAATTCTGTTTTATGTACACCCTTGGACAAAAAAAATGAGCCATGTCTTGATTCTATCAACTGATCGGGGAACTTCGTGAGCACTCACAGAAGCCTTATTCACATTAACACGTTTTCAGTAATTGCACTGTAGTGTTTGCTAGTTAACGTAGTGCACACTCAAGTTACATAAAAGAGAGAGAGCTTGCCTTTGTGTGTTTCCGTGGTCGAGAGGTTTAACACACAACATCTGCTTTCGTAACTTCACGGGTTCGGTTCCCATACTATTTTTTTTTTACTGAGTGTTAGGATAGCATTTCGCCTATAATATAGTTTCATATTTAATTTTATATTTGAGTTTTATGGCTTTAATGCACACACAAAACACACAAATTAAAACCTTCTAATAATTAAATGAAGAAAGGAAATAATATCTTCTAAAATGAAAAACTTTAACAAAATCAATATCGGGTTTATGAATCCTCAGCATCTATTGCCACCCTCAATCTGCGGGACATTGATGTAGAAAATTTCTACAGGCTCGTGGACGATCGGCTAGAGCATCCCAGGCGTCTTGAATTGTGCCCATAAGCCATCTTTCGTTTTTCGTGCATCTGCAGGCCAATTAGAGTTCATCTCTATTTTCATCTTAGCCCATACATTTTCGATTGGATTCAACCTGGTGAACAGCGAAATTTGATTTGCCTTCTCCTTTAACAATGAAATCAAATTTCGCTAAACATATTTCAGAAAGCGGCCACAGTTTCAACAATATCGATAATACAATGTAAATTATATACAGAGAAAACAACAGAGACAAAATTAACATTTTACAAGAAATCAAAATTATCAAGAAGGCCAAGAATACAAACATTCTCAAAGAAAATGTGCCTAATAAGCAAAACCCTCTATTAGACATACAGTTAATTCAATACTACTACAACGACTCCAGAAGATGAAGCATGCATCGAAAGGCCTAGAGTGAAATCAACGAAAATTAATCTCCAACACATCTAGAATAAAACTAGAGTTATCTACAAAAAAATAATTTTAATATCAAAAGAATGGGGTGCTCTATATCAATTAATACTTATATTTGATAATACGAGTAAACAGATATTGGTAAAAGTAAAGTCTCTAAGAAGAAAACGTAAAAACCATAAAAAGCACCCAATGCTTTTGATGGTAAAATTATTATTTTTGTAGATAACTCTAGTTTTATTCTAGATGTGTTAGAGATGATTTTTTTGTTGACCACTTTAATTTTTTTCCCCAAGCATGTTGGAAATTAAAATTATTTTTATATTTTTTTGTTCGGTTTTCTAATAAAGCGTGTTGTTTTAGTCTTTCAAACCATTATTTATTTTTTATTTTTTAGTTTGGTTATCTAATAAAGCGTCTTGTTTCAGTTTTTTAAACTATTATTTTTTTTTTAATTTTTAGTTTAATTGATTGTCATAAACTGGAATCCCATGAAAATTTAATTGCTTAATACTTTTCTAAAAAAACCTCCGGTCCGGATTTGAACCAGCGACCTATTGATTGCTGAAATTATATACCACTACAGTCCACCACTCTACTAACTGAGCTCTTACAACGATTGACTAAAAAGTCGATAAGTCTGCAAACTATTACACAGATTTTTATTTTTTTGATTTTCCGATGATTGTGGCCAGGATTTTAGAAAAAAATTATGAAATTATTGTATTGTCATGGGTCCTTTACAAGTGTACAAAGTTTCAAAGTGATCCAATGTTTTTAAGTGGATGAAATTCGTATTCAAAGATTCTGTTACATAGATACAGGTTCGTTACATGGACAGATACAGGTCAAGCTAATATAAAGCGTGTAAAAATATATAATTTAAGATTGTTATAACCTCAACGGTGTAAAAAAATTATGAACTTAAAAAGTATAGATTAATTCAAATGTCGAAATAAATTGTATTTAATTCATAAAACGTTTTAATACAAATAACACGAAAAAAAAACTGCGTAATCGAAGATGCGAACCTGCAATCTTCAGTAAGAGAACCAGTGACCATGTGCTTTACCGCTGAGCTATCGGGACACGTAGAAGAGTCTTCAGTTCATGCCACATAACACAGTAGCTCAGGGACTGCACAATTATGACTAGTTTCCTAGTTTGAACCCAGCGCTGTGCCGAGTATGACTTAGAAGAAATGTGGGTTCAAGAGATGACTCATTTTTTTTGTCGAAGGGTGTACAGTAGTATACACCTTCAAGCAGAAATAAATGGTACCAGATGTCACAAGGTAAGAATATTAATTTTTAATTTGTACCTACATAATTGAGGCATCTAGAAGTAAAGGAAGGTTAGTCGATTATTCAATTTTGAGAAAATTATGATTAAATTTTTATTTTATGTCAGTTATCACTGGTATTTTTTTTCTCTCAAATTTCATATTCTCTTCATAGTTAAATATGGGAAATAACATTATGAGGTTCTTATTCTCGAAGAATGAGCCATTTTTTATATCTTACCTCATAGTTTATGTTTTAAGATGAGATGATTTATTTTGAGTCATTTTTTATATTAACTTATTAAGAATTTGCAAACCATATATTTGTCCTTCAAAACAACTGACACTTTTAGACATTAAGTTTGAAATTAGGTGCATTGACCAAAAAGTGGACTTGAATTTATCAATAATTTGGAAATCAAGAGTGGCATTTGTTAGGACTATTTAACGAATAAAATTAAGCTGTTTACTCACAAATCATTATTTAACTATAGTTATTTTAAAATATGTATTTAATGTAAACGGCAATGTTTGAAAACAAATGAGAAACGATTGTTATGCTTCATTTGTTCATCACTGCAACCAGATCATATTATTTATTGCCAAAGGATCACAATATTGTAAGAATGCACTCTAGTGGAGAAAAAATTAAACACATCAAACTGTATATTAATTCATTTCTGAAGTCGTATGATGTAATATGACAATTATATTTTTCTGGAATGTTATTACCTGGGAAAAAATACATTTAAAAAAGTGCAAACAGTGGTTTCTTTTTTTGGTGGTATAATCAATTGCTACAAATGTTTTTACATTAACTCCCGCATACGCTATGTGTTGATATTCATGCACTATATATACAATCTGGTAGCCGTATTTCTTAGAGAGTCAGTCACTGCGAAATAATGCTATGACCTATTCAGAATGTTAAAAAGGAGGTGCTTTCTTTATTATGACTATTTAACTCATGCCCCAAATGGGAGTCAATGACCAATCACATTTCAATGATTTCTGTTTTACAACCAATCAGAGTCGTGTTTCACGAAATATTTATCAGTGTTATAATTACCATATTAAAGAAAGCTCCTCCTTTTTAATATTCTGAACAGTGACCATTATTTTGCAGTGACTGAGCCTGTCAGAAATACGGCTACCAGATTGTATATATAGTGCATGAATGTCAACACATGCCGCATGCGGGAGTTAATATAAAAAACATTTGTAGCAATTTATTACACCACAAAAAAAAGAAACCACTGTTTGTACTTTCTTAAATTATTTTTTCCCAGGTAACAATCCAGAAAAATATAATTGTCATATTTACATCATACGACATCAGAAATGAATTAATATACAGTTTGATGTGTTTCATTTTTTCTCCACTAGAGTGCATTCTTACAATATTGCAATCCTTTGGCAATAAATAATATGATCTGGTTGCAGTGATAAACAAAAGAAGCAGATGAAGCGTACCTATCGTTTCTCATTTGTTTTCAAACATCGCCGTTTACATTAAATATATAAATATTTTAAAATAACTATAGTTAAATAATTATTTGTGAGTAAAGAGCTTAATTTTATTCGTTAAATAGTCCTAACAAATGCCACTCTTGATTTCCAAATTCTCTAGATAAATTCACTCCTCACTTCTTGAATTTATCGATAATTTGGAAATCACTCGTGGCATTACTTATGATAAACTGTAGTTGGTAAATTCTAGGCGAAACATGACTGTGATTGGTTGTAAATAAAAAAATCATTGAAATGTGATTGGTCATTGACTCCCATTTGGGGCATGAGTTAAGTAGTCAATAAAATATGTATATTGAATTTTGTGAGTAGCTAACTTGATATAACATGCATTGTTAGGTGTGTTATGACATGTACTAAAAATAATTATTACTAAGTGCATGTTTATGCATTGTTTCAATTAACCCTAATGGATATTGATCTTGTACTGAATATTATATCAAGATTATTCATCAAATATTCAATATTTTATGATGAAGTCTGCTTCCATTAATGATAATTGAAGCACTAAGCATTTTATTAAATAAATGTTATTGAACATGTTCCAATACTGTTAATTTAACACAGTTCCAAATAATGGATCATATTATAATGATATTGTGAAAAGAAAAATTAATGTGTGAACCAGGAATTGAACCATGGACCTATAGTTCTCCAGACTAGTGTGCAGCCCACTACACCATTCCACACTTGGCACAAACACTAACAATTCTTTCCATATATACAAATCTGTAATTCTCGTTTCGTCCGCTGTCAGGTAGATGACACTGCCATCGCCAATGGCCGGCTTCGTTTAGAAGTATCTATATTTGAGAATTTTACACCACCACTTTTTTTTATAAGTAGTAAATGATGTTATTTAACATTTTCCAATACTGTTATTTTAACACAGTTCCAAATAATGGATTGTCCCGCGCCGTAGCCGAGTGGTTAAGGCAGGAAGCCTTGGCGCAAAGCTACGGGACTTGCGCTGGTTCAAGTCTCCATGGGGGAAGAAATTTTCTCATGGTATTTCGGCCAGTATGGGACTGGTGCCCACCCAGCATCGTGAGGCATTTGGGTAGCTAGAATAAGTAGCGGCTCCAGGTTGAGGAAACCAGCTATAACGGCTGGGGGACTCGACATGCTAACCACATGTCACCCCAACACTGGCTGTGATGATCATCTACCTCTGTGATTGACACATGTGGATGTGAGGCCAGCAGCCGGCTGGTAGGCTAAGGGTCCTCTAGGCCTGTCGCGCCAGGAGTTTTTTTTTTTAAATAATGGATCATATTATAATGATATTGTGAAAAGAAAAGTGCTGGTGTAAAATTCTCAAATATAGATACTTCTAAACGAAGCCGGCCGTTGGCGATGGCAGTGTCATCTACCTGACAGCGGACGAAACTAGAATTATAGATTTGTATATGTGGAAAGAATTGTTAGTGTTTGTGCCAGGTATGGAATGGTGTAGTGGGCTGCACACTAGTCTGGAGAACTCGAGGTCCACAGTTCGATTCCTGGTTCACACATTAATTTTTCTTTTCACAATATCATTATAATATTATTAAATAAACTAAAATTAAAATCTAAAAGTTTCCTTCAAACAATGATAGAGTATAATTTGCCATTTTTTAAATTTGCATTATCAATTTAATTTTTTTAATTCTTATTCTGTGTGTGAAATAATATTACTGATACTATACAGAAGTATTTAAGACTTATATTTAGAAGATACCAAGATCAAATCCCAGTGCTGGCCTATTTTTTTTTTTTAAGATTTTACTTTCCAGCAAGGTGAATGCAACAGCAGTAAATAAACCATGGCACAAGGATATAAGCTGTATTTAAATTAAATATACTGTAGTATGTACCCTCCATGGTATCTTTACCTTGTCGTGGTGGAGTGGCTTGCATGCTTAAATGATCCTGAGAGCTATGCCGGCGGTAGCATTGCTGCCGATAGGGTTACCCATGCCGGACTGGTCGAAGGTGATAAGCCAGACAAAAAAGTACCTTGGTCGAAAGAGTGACGATCTTTCACCGTAAAAATACAACCGTCAAGAAATGCAGACATGGGTTCAACTGGGGTAAAATTTTCCAGAGGTCAAATAGTCCCCCATTCGGTTCTCCGGGCAGGGACTACTTCAGGGAACCCATGCCTAATGGAGAGCTCATGTCCGCGCGGCCATGAACCTACAGGTTCGATAGTGCCAGTGAGTAAGTAAGTAAGTATACTGTTCCAGTCCTTCCTCTGCAGCATGGTAATCAGTAGGGCAAGGCATTTAATGACCTATAATTGGTAAAAATGCATCTATGACCTAAAAAATGCAAAAAAAGACCAATAAAATAAAAAAATGACAAATAAAAAGTTAAGAATTACCAATAAAAATACTATTTATTAGATTAAGTACTCACTTGATTACTGAATTACATAAAATTTAACTTAACATCAAATTATTAAAAGATAAGTATTTAAAAAATACATGTAACAGTACCTTTTATTGCAGAAAATCCATTTCAATTACACAGTGCACTTTTACAGCAATTTTGAATTGCAGTTAACAATGAGAATAAGGGTAGAAGCTAGCATAAGCTCTAAGAAATTGAATAAAATTCCTAGAAGTGGGCAAGTTCATTATGCACATACCTTGAAAAATAGGGGTAGTAGTTAGCAAAACAACTACTTAATTCCAAGAAATTGTATTGACATTGGAAAAATACTGAATTATAATAAAAATCTTTAATTAAATGCAGATAATGTCACAGCCTTCCAGAAAAGTGTAAAAAAATGCTCAAAATGGCCTAAAAATAGCCAAGAAATGACATATCCCTAGAAAAGTTAAGAAAATGCAAAAAAAATGCCCGAACAAATTGCTTTTATTTAATCCATTTTTTAATGCCGTACATTTTCATATATGCAAGCAATGTTTCAACCTTCATAAGAAAAAGATACAAAATCATTAATTGCCTTGCCCTAGTAATCAGGATGTCATGATACTCCCTGTATGCAATAATTCTAACTTTTTAACATAACCTGTACAGAAATGTCAGTGAACTATCCGCATAGGCTTTCTTTATAATTTATTTTAATGAGTAATTAGGAATGACTCCACATAAGAGGTACACTTATATATGTCAAAATAATATTAGAGTTTTATTTCACATTTACACATATTTATTTTAAACTTGAAAACCTATTAACAATAATAATTCAACGTAACCTTAAATTTGTACTACCTTGAATACCAAGTTACATATGAAGAGGAAAAAGATTTTAGTCAAAAAATTATAAAATTTAACAGAGTAACAGGAATTATAAATAATATTTTCAAGCCAAACACAGTACAGCAACACACATGAACTAGAATTTATAAAACACTGGCCAGAGCCATATTATGTTACGGCAGTGAGGCCTGGACAATTCGCAGTGTAGATGAACAAAGACTAACTGCGGCAGAAATGAAATTTATGAGATGTACTGCAGATTACTCACAATAAAAGGAATTCTGAGATTCTCAAAGAATTACAAACAGTCAATCATGGAATATGTGCAAAAATACAGAAACAACTGGAAATCTCACGTAAGAAGAATGAGCAGAACAAGAATACCACATAAAATCTTATTACTAGTCATCAGGCAAGAGATCATTGGGCAGACCCTTCAAACATTGGATTGAGACCGTAACAGACCACCAGGTCTATCACATGAAAAGAAGAAGAAGAACCTTAAATTTGTCCTTTTACTTAGCACATTTTAATTAAATTCCTGTCCCTCCCTCATATGGAATTTGACCACCATTAAGAACAGTGGATTTTAAGCTGTCAAGTAAAGTATTTATATTAAATTTGAATTTATTAACTTTTTTAATTTGGTACTAAACAATGTTAAAACCTTGCAATCTAATATATAAAAATGAATGTTTGTTTGTTCGTTCATTCGTACTTTATGTGTGGTCATACCGTTGACCAATTGTGATGGGGCTTTTTGCAAAATGTTCAGGAGATTCCCGGGATGAACATAGGCTATAAGAGAGTTGTGATATTTAACTCCTACACCCTTAAAAATCGCCCTTTGTAGTGGAAAACGTGAAAAAAGTAGCTCTTTGGACGCTTAAATGGCTTACGCTGCCTAAACCATAACAAATACACAAAATTAATGTACACAGAATTAAATATCTCAAAAAGCTCTACAAAAAAGTCCGCGACAGCATATGTTTATCTCTTACGGATAACTCACAATAACCATTTTTGTCTTTCATTGATGCCAAGAAGATCGAGACAAGTACGTAGATTCCTGTGCAAGCATAGCAGCACATGGCGGGTATTCTTTTACGGATAACTCACAATAACGAATTTTGTTCTTTTAGCTCATTTATGCCAAGAAGATCGAGATAAGTAGATTCCCGGGCAACACCGGGTAATCAGCACGGGGAATCTTAAAATAATTACGATATACATTTATAATTATTTTTCATTCTACTTATTCAACTAATCTTAAGAAGTACATTAATTTTTGTCTTTCAGCTCATTTATGCCAAGAAGATCGGGATGAGTAGATTCCCGGACAATGCTGGGTAAACAGCACGGGGTATCTAAAAATAATTACGATATAAATTTTTCCCTTCACTTATTTAACTAAACATAAAACACATTAATTTTCGTATTTCAGCTGATTTATGTCAAGAAGATCGGGATAAGTAGATTCCCGGGTAATCAGCATGGGATATCTAAAAAATATAAATTTATAATTTTTTCCTTTTACTTATTAAACTAAACATAAAAACACATTAATTTTCATTTATTTAGGCGTAGCAGCGCACACACCGGGTATTAGCTAGTTGTTATTAAAATAGTAAAACTATAATTGTCTACGAAGTAGTTAAATATATTAAATATTTACTGAATATTTTATGACCTTTTAGGGAAATATCCTATATCTAGCAAAATTGTTTTAGACGATGAAATTTTAGAACGAGTAAATTAATTTTATTATTTGTGTTATAATTTAACATTTCAAGATGAAGCTGATATATCAAATAAAATCACAAATTTCACAAAAAACAACGGGGATAATTAATAGTATTATAAAACCATATTTAGTTCAAAGGAACATAAGATTACAGCTTTATAAGGTTCTCGCAAGACCAGTGTTAAAATTGGCAGTGAAGCATGGACAATACGAAGAAGAGATGAAAGTCGAATAACAGCAAATGAGATGCGATTCATGCGCGTACAGCAGGCTATACAAAGTGGGACCATAAATGAAATGAGGAAATGATGGAAGATTTGGATGTAGAACCCATTCTCCATCATAAGTTAAAAAAACATGAAAGCAGAATAACGGCTTACGGCTTGTGAAATGAGATTCATGCGCAGAACATCTAGTTACACCAGATGGGATCGGCAAAGGAACACCGATAACTTAAAAGAATTGAAGACTACGCCAATTTTGGAATATATTAAACAGTACCAACTAAATTGGAAACACCATCTAGAAAGAATGAGTTCAAATCGGATCCCCAAAGTTGTTTATAATCATATACCAAGAGGACGAAAATCACTGGGCCGTCCTATGAAACGCTGGAGGGAAAATTTTCTATAGGATCGTAACAGGCCTTGGCCTAATACTTGGAAGGAAGAAGAAGTTTAAAAAAAAACACCAGAACAACTGGAAATCCCATCTTCAACGAATACCACCTCACAGAATTCCAAAAGCCATGCTTCATTACTGTTCCTAAGGCAATAAATCGCTGGGACATTAAAAAAAAACACTAGATGGAAAATTCTCCTTTGAGACCGTAACAGGCCACATGGCATAATACTTGCATTGATGATAATGATGATTTTTATTTTAAAGTGATTGGGTAATCGGGAAATGACACCATTTTTGAAGTTGGTAGCATCGATATGAGTTCTGTCATGACATGTTCCGAGCGAATCAACCAGAAGAAGAGACAAATATATTAGCTGGAGAAAAGGTGTCTATGATAACAAAAGTTATTAAAGTCATGATATCTAGGTATGGTCAATTGTGAGCGGAATATCAACTCTTCGTAGATTACAGCGTTGTTGGCGATGGGGAGTTTATATTTTTTGTAATCAGCACTTCAAACATATTCATACAAACCAAAACGTTTTGCAATTACAATCGTAAGTTCACGATATAGACTACTCAATAGAGAATAACATAAATTACATTTATTTTTAAAAAGGCTTTTTGATTATAATGTTCATGACCAGAAGCGTATAACGTGGTAAACCTCTCTTACATCCTCCCCGGATGACAAAGATTATGACTTCGATTTGACACGTCGCATATTTCATTGATACTATTTTATTCCTAAGTTACAACATTACAAATGACGCGACAAAAAATTGTACTCTGATCACAATAGGAATTGTTAGTTTCTGTTAATGTTATTGTTACACAGTTGCTATGAAACTGCACAATTAAATTTAAGGTATTTCAGTTAGCATTTATAAATATTCTCTAAATCTGCAAAAATAAAATGAAATCAGAAAGAATGAAAAGGATAAATTCTGCAGACTTAAGTTAAAAGAGATTTCTTACAATAATTGTGCATGAAGAAAGTAGGCCGTACATGTTATTTAGTCAACGAACTGAGAATGGTATAAATACAGTAGTAAACTAATACAATTGAAAAATATTTGTCAGAAATAAGTAAGCATAGAGAATGTAGGCCTGAGAAACATTTGCTCCATAAAACGGTATTGTAAACTCCTAGACTAAACAACTGCTATGAAAACTGTGGACAATGAAATTATATAAAAACAAATTCCAGTAAATTACATAAAAATTTAATGTAACTAAAAAGATAAAATACCAACAATAAAAAATCAAGGGCAATGAAATGCACAAAACTGATTGCCTTAAGTTATAAATGGTTACAGTAGATGAGAATATAGTAGGTAATGTAGTGATTAAATTACTGAAATAAACAAATGAATATTAAACTGTGGACAATGATGAAAAATCAAATTTTAGCATGCTATACAATTAAAAAGTGAACTTTATCAACAAGGAAAAAATGTGTGTAAGTACAGATACTAAGTAAAAAATAAATAAAGAAATCCTAAACTAACATTTGACCAAAAATGAAGCTCTAAATTATAATTACCACAATACAAATTAAAGCACAAGGAATGTAGGAGATTAATTATTTTATTTAGAACCGCAGTAATCTAAAGTACAATGAAACATAATTATATTAATGCCGCTCTGAATAACGATGGAGCAATTATACGGGGGAAAATAGATGAAATACTCCGAGAGAGAACTATATCGAAATCCTCGAACGGCAGAAAAGACATCCTCAATACACGCCTCCAACACTCGAGAGAATAACTTGAAGAATATCGGAGACTATCCGGAGGAAAATACAGGAGAAAAACATACTATAAAAATTCACTACCCAGACAGCAATTAGAATAATATCGTATCCTTCATGATACAAGATTCTACAAAATCACACAGCATTTTCCCCGACTCCCGAGGGAAAAATTGAAGGAAATAGGGATCCTCCAGAGGGAGAAGAGGCGAAAACATTCTACAACATTTTTCCCGACTCCCGAGGGAGAAACAAGAAGAATATCGGGACCCCCCAGTGGGAGAAGAGGCGAAAACATCCCACAACATTCTCCCCGACTCCCGAGGGAGAAACAAGAAGAATATCGGGACCCTCCAGTGGGAGAAGAGGCGAAAATATCCCACAACATTTTTCCCGACTCCCGAGGGAGAGACAAGTAGAATATCGGGACCCTCCAGTGGGAGAAGAGGCGAAAACATCCCACAACATTCTCCCCGACTCCCGAGGGAGAAACAAGAAGAATATCGGGATCCTCCAGTGGGAGAAGAGGCGAAAATATCCCACAACATTTTCCCCGACTCCCGAGGGAGTAACAAGCAGAATATCGGGACCCTCCAGTGGGAGAAGAGGCGAAAACATCCCACAACATTCTCCCCGACTCCCGAGGGCGCAAACGAAACAAGTAGAATATCGGGATCCTCCAGTGGGAGAAGAGGCGAAAACATCCCACAACATTCTCCCCGACTCCCGAGGGAGAAACAAGAAGAATATCGGGACCCTCCACTGGGAGAAGAGGCGAAAATATCCCACAACATTTTCCCCGACTCCCGAGGGAGAAACAAGTAGAATATCGGGACCCTCCAGTGGGAGAAGAGGCGAAAACATCCCACAACATTCTCCCCGACTCCCGAGGGAGTAACAAGAAGAATATCGGGATCCTCCAGTGGGAGAAGAGGCGAAATATCCCACAACATTTTCCCCGACTCCCGAGGGAGAGACAAGTAGAATATCGGGACCCTCCAGTGGGAGAAGAGGCGAAAACATCCCACAACATTCTCCCCGACTCCCGAAGGAGAAACAAGTAGAATATCGGGACCCTCCAGTGGCAGAAGAGGCGAAAATATCCCACAACATTTTCCCCGACTCCCGAGGGAGAAACAAGAATAATATCGGGACCCTCCAGTGGGAGAAGAGGCGAAAACATCCCACAACATTCTCCCCGACTCCAAGGGGGAAACAAGAAGAATATCGGGATCCTTCAGTGGGAGAAGAGGCGAAAATATCCCACAACATTTTCCCCGACTCCCGAGGGAGTAACAAGCAGAATATCGGGACCCTCCAGTGGGAGAAGAGGCGAAAACATCCCACAACATTCTCCCCGACTCCCGAAGGAGAAACAAGTAGAATATCGGGACCCTCCAGTGGCAGAAGAGGCGAAAATATCCCACAACATTTTCCCCGACTCCCGAGGGAGAAAAAGAAAAACAAGAATAATATCGGGACCCTCCAGTGGGAGAAGAGGCGAAAACATCCCACAACATTCTCCCCGACTCCTGAGGGCGAAACAAGAAGAATATCGGGATCCTCCAGTGGGAGAAGAGGCGAAAATATCCCACAACATTTTCCCCGACTCCCGAGGGAGTAACAAGCAGAATATCGGGACCCTCCAGTGGGAGAAGAGGCGAAAATATCCCACAACATTTTCCCCGACTCCCGAAGGAGAAACAAGTAGAATATCGGGACCCTCCAGTGGGAGAAGAGGCGAAAACATCCCACAACATTCTCCCCGACTCCCGAAGGAGAAACAAGTAGAATATCGGGATCCTTCAGTGGGAGAAGAGGCGAAAACATCCCACAACATTCTCCCCGACTCCCGAGGGAGAGACAAGTAGAATATCGGGACCCTCCAGTGGGAGAAGAGGCGAAAACATCCCACAACATTCTCCCCGACTCCAAGGGGGAAACAAGAAGAATATCGGGATCCTCCAGTGGGAGAAGAGGCGAAAATATCCCACAACATTTTCCCCGACTCCCGAGGGAGTAACAAGCAGAATATCGGGACCCTCCAGTGGGAGAAGAGGCGAAAACATCCCACAACATTCTCCCCGACTCCCGAGGGAGAAACAAGTAGAATATCGGGATCCTCCAGTGGGAGAAGAGGCGAAAACATCCCACAACATTCTCCCCGACTCCCGAGGGAGAAACAAGAAGAATATCGGGACCCTCCAGTGGGAGAAGAGGCGAAAATATCCCACAACATTTTCCCCGACTCCCGAGGGAGAAACAAGTAGAATATCGGGACCCTCCAGTGGGAGAAGAGGCGAAAACATCCCACAGCATTCTCCCCGACTCCCGAGGGAGTAACAAGAAGAATATCGGGATCCTCCAGTGGGAGAAGAGGCGAAAACATCCCACAACATTCTCCCCGACTCCCGAGGGAGAAACAAGAATAATATCGGGACCCTCCAGTGGGAGAAGAGGCGAAAATATCCCACAACATTTTCCCCGACTCCCGAGGGAGAGACAAGTAGAATATCGGGACCCTCCAGTGGGAGAAGAGGCAAAAACATCCCACAACATTCTCCCCGACTCCCGAGGGAGAAACAAGAAGAATATCGGGATCCTCCAGTGGGAGAAGAGGCGAAAACATCCACACACATTCTCCCCGACTCCCGAGGGAGAAACAATAAGAATATCGGGACCCTCCAGTGGGAGAAGAGGCGCAAATAGCACACAACATTTTCACCGACTCCAGAGGGAGAACAAGAAGAATATCGGGCCCCTCCAGTGGGAGAAGAGGCAAAAACATCCCACAACATTTGCCCCGACTCCCGAGGGCGAAACAAGAATAATATCGGGACCCTCCATTGGGAGAAGAGGCAAAAACATCCCACAACATTTCCCCCGACTCCCGAGGGCGAAACAAGAAGAATATCGGGACCCTCCAGTGGGAGAAGAGGCAAAAACATCCCACAACATTTTCCCCGACTCCCGAGGGCGAAACAAGAATAATATCGGGACCCTCCAGTGGGAGAAGAGGCAAAAACATCCCACAATATTTTCCCCGACTCCCGAGGGCGAAACAAGAAGAATATCGGGACCCTCCATTGGGAGAAGAGGCAAAAACATCCCACAACATTTTCCCCGAATCCCGAGGGCGAAACAAGAAGAATATCGGGACCCTCCAGTGGGAGAAGAGGCAAAAACATCCCACAACATTTGCCCCGATTCCCGAGGGCGAAACAAGAATAATATCGGGACCCTCCATTGGGAGAAGAGGCAAAAACATCCCACAACATTTTCCCCGAATCCCGAGGGCGAAACAAGAATAATATCGGGACCCTCCAGTGGGAGAAGAGGCAAAAACATCCCACAACATTTTCCCCGAATTCCGAGGGCGAAACAAGAAGAATATCGGGCCCCTCCAGTGGGAGAAGAGGCAAAAACATCCCACAACATTTGCCCCGACTCCCGAGGGCGAAACAAGAATAATATCGGGACCCTCCAATGGGAGAAGAGGCAAAAACATCCCACAACATTTGTCCCGACTCCCGAGGGCGAAACAAGAAGAATATCGGGACCCTCCAGTGGGAGAAGAGGCAAAAACATCCCACAACATTTGCCCCGACTCCCGAGGGCGAAACAAGAAGAATATCGGGACCCTCCAGTGGGAGAAGAGGCAAAAATATCCCACAACATTTACCCCGACTCCCGAGGGCGAAACAAGAAGAATATCGGGACCCTCCAGTGGGAGAAGAGGCAAAACATCCCACATCATTTTCCCCGACTCCCGAGGGCGAAACAAGAAGAATATCGGGACCCTCCAGTGGGCGAAGAGGCAAAAACATCCCACGACATTTTCCCCGACTCCCGAGGGAAACAAGAAGAATATCGGGACCCTCCAGTGGGAGAAGAGGCAAAAACATCTCACAACATTTGCCCCGACTCCCGAGGGCGAAAAAAGAAGAATATCGGGACCCTTCAGTGGGAGAAGAGGCAAAAACATCCCACAACATTTTCCCCGAATCCCGAGGGCGAAACAAGAAGAATATCGGGACCCTCCAGTGGGAGAAGAGGCAAAAACATCCCACAACATTTTCCCCGACTCCCGAGGGAGATACAAGAATAATATCGGGACCCTCCAGTGGGAGAAGAGGTTAAAATGTCCCACGAGATGCTCCCTGACTCTCGGGAGAAGAACTTCCCTAGGCTATATAATGGCTCCACCATTGGTGTGTAGGTGTGAGCTTGTCACAGTATTTTCTTTTGCTCTTGAGTGTTTTTTTGAAGAATTCTGCACTTCCTGTGCGATAAGGGATAAAATTTCACTATTAAAGACGCCAGACGCCTAGACAATAATTCGGATCTTCAACAATGACAGTGTATACTTTAGGTAATGTCATTCTATTCGTAATATTTTACTTATGGCAACAGTATATTATTTCCCTCTGTGAAAGTAATTATGTTGAAAGAAGTTAATTCTTATATCAGATTTTTCAGTGTTATCACTATCATTAGGTCCATGAGATATTAGTTCATTCCTGAGGTCAGTTGTTGTAATTTTAAGCAACATATTGGAATAGTGTTGAATTGTTAGCCTTTCTTATACTTGAACTTAATGCTAATAATTTTAATAATAATGTGAATGTATAACTTAGTGTGTATTTAGGTTTAATTATATAACTTCATCGTAGTTAATGTAATTCTTCCCAAAGTACTTATAATTTCAAGCATCGCCTTCAATCAATGTAAATATATTTTCTGTGGTGAACTGTTAGCCCTGTTTATACTAGAACGTAATGCTAATAATTTTAAATAGCAAATATAACTTGTGTAAATATAGCTTAACATATTGTGTTATTAGGTTTAAGTGTATAACTTTGTTGTAGTTAATATAATTCTGTATAAAGTGGATTATTTATTATTATTGTTACCTTAGCTTGTAAATGTATGAATATTACAAAATCGATTTTGTTTCTCTTTATGAAAATATATAAATTTGTTTGTATTGTTTATAATTTTCTAAGAACACAGAAATATCATTTCTAAAACCAAGCAATTTTTTTAATCAAGCAGAATTCTCCATTTTTCTAAAATGCAGAACCGGAATTTTTATGGATGTTGCATGAGTTTTTTTATATAAGTAAACCATGGACTCCGGTGACTCACTACAAAGGAAAGTATTAGACATGTATCATATTGTTGCAGATGGCGGTAACGTAGGAAACAGATGTCATTTGTTTAATTCAACTTCATAAATGTTTACGTAAAGTTTCTATTTTTTTTTTCAATACTTCGGTCTATGGTCAATATGCAAGAATGCTGATGGTTGGTGTATTTAAACGGAATATATTGTAAAGGGAGAAAATAGAAAATTAAACACCCTATTATTTGCAGATGACCAAATAATAATAGCAAATTCCGAAGATAATCTACAGAAAGGTCTGTATGAACTTAATAAAATTACAGAAGAATATGGATTAAAGATATCTACAGAAAAAACAAAAATTATGGCATTTCAAGGTGTAGATCCTGTCAGAAGTAAAATTGTACTGGACAATAAAATTTTGGAGCAGGTGAATAATTTTACATATCTAGGATTCAATATCTCATATGAAGAAGAAAAGGATGTAAATGGAAAAATATCTAAATTTTTAAGAATTTTAGGGTTAATAAATTCTATCTTCAAGCCACAGTTAGTCCAAAAGCATTCAAGACTGAAAATGTATAAAACACTGGCTCTTCCAACTCTTTTGTATGGTAGCGAAGTATGGACGTTGAAACAGAAGGATATACAGAGACTTAGATCTGCTGAAATGAGATATCTTTGGAGGACTGCAGGATACACACTACTAGATCACAAATAAAATGAAGACATCTTAGAAGAATTACACATGGAATCTTTAGAAAACAAAATTTCTGATTATAAGTCAAGATAGATGCAACATGTTCATCGAATGGAAGATCACAGAATACCCAAACAAATGTTAAGATATCAACCTGCAGGAAGAAGAAGACCAGGACGTCCACTCAAAAGACTTCTGGATGGTGTTTCTCTTGAGGCCGAAACAGGTCAATAAATGGCCTGAATTCGTGAATGTACTATGATGATGATGATATTGTAAAGGGATTGAGTGCAAGATAAGACTATTTGGCGAATTAGAAATATCATGAGTTAATGTATTTTATGTCTTTCGGGCTAAATGGCTAGCAGACATTTGAAGAGTTAGGAGATCAAAGAGCACAAAGAATCTCCTGAGGATGTCTACCGCAGTAGTAGACGAAATGTTGAGTGATAATATAACCAAACCACGGCCATTTAGCCTGAAAGACATAAAATACATTAATCAAAACACCTGTCGTGAAAGTCTACAATTTTATATAGATCATGAGTTGTTTAGCAAGTATAGAAGCGCTGATTTAGTTACATTAAATTCAGAATATTATACTAATCTGGTCACACCTCATACGCTAATAATCAGAAGAGATTATTCAATTTTAATATATAACCCTAGCAATAGTTCCTGAACAATGAAATTTGTAATGGGAGCTTAGATGCGAGTCCTGTACTAACCAGATGTAGGTCTCAACCAATAGGAAGTATGACCACACGTCATTGCTAACTCCCTCGCTAGCGAATATCAAATACAGTCACTGATAAACATTTTTAAAATCTCACTACAAAGATTAATTAATATAGGTACTCTTTATCGTAGACTGTGATGGGCAGGACATGTGGCACGAATGGGAAATGAAAGATGTGCATGGAAGCTTTTTGTAGGAAAACCAGAGGGAAAACGCCCAGTTGGTAGACCAAGAATGAGGTGGGAGAATAACATTAACTATGATTTGAGGGAAGTAGATTATACAGGGGATGATTGGAAAACATTGGCTCAGGATAGGGATATATGGAGAGCTTATGTCCCCGCGACCATGAACATACGGGTTCGATGGTGTCAGTGAGTTAGTTAGTTAGGAGGCATTGTGTAAATTAAAAAAATCACAACTGTTAGGTAATTAACTAAATACACATTCAACATTGCACTATAATTTTAAGACTTGAGGCAGCAAGTGTACAAAATATTATAATTAAAGTCTACGGTTTTAAATCTAAAATCAACACATCCGCGTCTCACTATAATTCTCTATGGACTGTACATAGGAACTGTTTTGTTTGTTCACGTGGCAGACAGGGAATTCACAGATCAGCAGTCTGGATAGGCTCTCCCATTGGATTTACGGTCAAGGACATTGTTCAAAATCCCTTGCGCGACCTATAAATACATTTCATTTAAATTTAAGAAATTATGATTCATTATTGGGTGAGGTTTTTTTCAGGGTTTTCCTCACCTGTAAGACAAATGTCAGGAAGCTTTAGGGCCCAACGGTCTCCGAAAATAATCTGGCCACCATCATCATCCTTATCATTATCATCATCATCCCTCACCGGTGTGGAAATTAACGGGCAGTTACCACACCTATAATTCCTTAGTAAAGCTGCAAAGCATAGCATGAAAATGCTGTGATTTCAGTGAAAGACCTATACTCAGGCAGAATTACAAGAGAATAGAATTTTTTATAACGAAAATTAACAGAATTCATATTTTTTATGTTATCGTCATCATCATCAACAATCACGGATTAAGCCCATGTCGCTTGTTCCGGTCTCATAGATTCTCATTCAAAAAATTGAATCCATCTCTTTTTCGGTCTACCAGTATCCCTGTCTCCTCTTGGTTTGTAATTAAGTATAATTTTTGGAATCCGATCATCTTTCATTCTTTCAACATATTCTTTCCAGTTTTTTCTAGATGTTTTAATTTTGTCTAAAAGTTTAAAAATATTTAGCCCATTTCTAATATCTTCACTTCTTCTTTTATCTAGAGGTTTACAGCCAGCCAAACTTCTCAGAAATCTCATTTCAGCTGCTTCGATGATCTTATCTTCTCTTTTAGTTAAAACCCAAAATTCACTACTATACAATAGTAAGGGGACAGCCATTGCTTTATAAAATTTTAGTTTTGTTTCCATTCTTGTGTTTTTAAAATATTCTTTTAATTGTGCCACATATATAATTAAATTTATTAAGTTTGTTAAACAGATCTTCATTTTTTAAAATAGGAGATTTCATAATCCAGGTATTTAAATTGGTTCACTTATTCAATGGGTTTCCCCTCCAGAATTATTTTAGCTCTCACGGTATCCGTTCCCTTAAAAGCTAAGTTTTTATGTTATAAACTAGCTAATACCCTATGTCCGCTTTTACGCCTAAGAAATGAAAATAAAGGAATTTTTATGTTTAGTTGAATAAGAAAATGGAAAAAATAATTATAAATGTATATCATAATTATTTTTAGATACTCCATGCGGATTACCCGGTATTGCCTGGGAATCTACTTATCCCGATCTTCTTGGCATAAATGATCTAAAAGACAAAATTTGTTAAGGGGAGATGTCTTGGCGATGCAGCATCATAGAAAAATATTCACACTCCTACAATTTTACAGATAATGCAATAAAAATTTTCATACATATAGCTTATGAATTAGGCTTAATAATAGTATAATTGCTTATTTTTTTAGACAATAATTTCCATCCAATAATGAAAAAATACCGTTATCAATACCGGTACACTTTCCTCCAAAACTACTTAACCAATCAGAATGTAACTTAGGACAGGTCATCACTGCGGTATGTTTAATCAACTGATGAAAAATGAAGCAAGTATGTCAATTTGGTTCTGAAATAAACAACATTCAAGCTTCCAAAAAACAACTTTTTCACTACAAAGGGTCATTTTTAGGGGTGAAGGGGTTGAGTATTACAACTCTCTTATAGCCCAAAACCTTCCTGGGAAACTCTTGAACATTTTGCAAAATAAAAGTCACAATCGGCAGCGCATAAAGGACAAATAGACGGATAGGCAGACACACATTCATTTATATATATAATTCAAAAGAAGTTATTGTTGTTAAAATATAGTTGAACTTTATAACTGTCTAGGAAGTCGTTAAATATTTTTACATTTCAATGGCATATACTGAGTTTCGTTAGAAAAAAATCTAAAAATGTGGCCACTAGAGTGATTTTTAAATGTTCATTTCAGGTAACCTGCACTTTGATTTTGCTGGATAATGAATTCAGATATATTTTTCTCAATTGATTGCTGTATGGCAAGTTTGACTCCAAAGAATTCTTACCACTAGAGCATTAATATATATGTATGTATTTTGCCATGGTAATTTTTAATGTCTTACTTACTTACTCACTGGCACTATTGAACCCGTAGGTTCATGGCCACACAGACATAAGCTCTCCATACATCCCTATCCTGAGCTAATGCTTTCCAATAATTCCCTGTATAATCTACTTCCCTCAAATCATAGTTAATGTTGTTCTCCCACCTCATTATTGGTCTACCAACTGGGCGTTTTCCTTCTGGCTTTCCTACAAGAAGTTTCCATGCACGTCTTTTATTCCCCATACGTGCAACATGTCCTGCCCATCGCAGTCTACGAGACTTAACTGTTCTTATTATATCTGGCTTCGTATAAAGACCATGTAGTTCATTGTTATGTAGTCTTCTCCATTCACCTGTCTGTACATCTCTCTTTGGTCCAAAAATTTTCCTAAGAACTTTATTCTCAAATACTCGTAATGTCCTTTCCTCCCTTAAAGTAAGAGTCCATGTTTCGCACCCATATAATATAACTGGTAGAATAATAGTTTTATATATTTTCAGCTTAACGTTTTTTGAAAGGAGTTGGGACATCAAAAGTCTCTGCAATGCATAATAGCATGCATTTCCAGAATTGAGCCTATGTTTAATTTCTTTGTGCATCTCATTCCTATTTGTGATTATTGTTCCTAGGTATTTGAATTCAGCCACTTCCTCAAAATTTCCCTCATTTGTCATTAGCTGTCCATTTCCATTATATACTGAATTTCTGTGTGACCATATATTTAGTTTTACTGATATTTACTTCCAGTCCTAATTTCTTAGTGTTACTCAATAGTGTGTGCATGTTGTGTATATAGTCCTAACATTCCATGTTCCTAGGAACATGTCCCTGTGTTTGAGCCTTTGGCATGGGTTCCCTGAAGTAGTCCCTGCCCGGAGAACCGAATGGGGGACTATTTGACCTCCGGAAAATTTTACGCCAGATGAACCCATGTCCGTATTTCTTGACGGTTGTATTTTTACAGTGAAAGATCGTCACTCTTTCACTCAAGGTACTTTTTTCGTCTGGCTTATCACCTTCGACCAGTCCGGCATGGGTAACCCTATCGGCAGCAATGCTACCGCCGGCATAGCTCTCAGGATCATTTAAGCACGCAAGCCACTCCAGTACGACAAGGTAAAGATACCATGCTGGGCGACCACTAGTAGAGATAAAATGTCCTAAATCATGCTCAGATAATTCAACAACATGAAACTAATTCTATTGTCAAGTTGTGTCTTCTTTAATTCAAATTGTGCAATTTCTCAGTAAAGAAGTGATCTGCCGTATGACTTAACATGAACTTCTAATTTATAAAATATTACTAAAAAGTGAGATTTTTTTTTTTAAGCCAATGTTTTCCCTTTACAGAGATTTAGGTGCTCTCCCCCTATAGGGAAGAATTTGAACCATACTAATTTAGTTACACTTATTTTCGTATAGATGTCATTTTGAGTGGTCCGTGGTCAGCGTTCCGCCTCATACTGACATCTAGGAAACCAAGGTAGTGCTAGGACGGGAAAATTCGGTAAATTTTGCTTAGAGGCCTTTTCATTCAGGCTTAAGGATTTTTTACGAGCCTGAAAATCTTCAGACTCGGGACCCACGGCTTAAAGTCCCTCCCGGAGGACTTGCTCCTTGGATTTTTCCATCCTAAAAAATCCATCGACCCTGGCCAGGTTTGAACCTGCGACCCTCAGGACCAGAGGCAAGGAGCATAACCACTAGTCCACCGCGGCCGAATAACCTTGAAAAATGGGTTACATTTCAGAATGAAACGTGCACATATATTAGCGAATATTCAGAATTATTAAGTTGTATACATGACGTGGCAGCTCCATGGCACAAGCGGTTAGATGCTCTCTTCTCACTGCTGGGGACCCAAGATCAAGCCTCGGTCACTCCATGTGGGTGTCGTGGTGGACGAAACGGAGCTTGGGCAGATTTTTCTTGGGATCTCTCCCGTTTTCCCCTGCCACAATTTCATTCACCATTTCTCCATGCTCATCTCATTAATTTTGTTCATCTGCCCCTGTGATGGTGCATCTTTCATGTTTCAGGAAGTTAGGGTGAGAAAATGGACAAGTTACTATTAGTTTGGGCTAGTTAGGGTGAGAATTAGTACACCAGATTAATTTATCATTTATTCGTTTGTTAGATATTTTTGTAATAAGTTGGCTACACTGTCTAAGCAATGACTAATACATATTTTACATTGCAAATATGCTGATTTTAAGTTACTTTGAGCTCAACTTCTCACTTTATTTTCAGGCATTTTTCACATTTTTTGGCAAAAATTAACACATTTCTCTCAGGTAATTATTCACAAACTGCATCAATAAATTGTGTTTTTCGGTTTTTTTATTTCAATTTATAGTGATGGCACAGAATCCCCGAATTATCTCCAAAATTGTGAAAATTGAGTTATCTTTCTAAAAACTGTTTTTCTGCACAATGAAAAGGAAAATAATAATGTTGTACAATAAAGTGATATTTCGTTAATGACGATGGGTACCGTATATTTAATTAAATTATTTTCAGTCTGATCATCTTACCTCAATATTAACGTTGATTTGTTCTTGAACATGTTTCGATTATATTATCCATCCATAGTAATTCTGCCCAAAGGCAGGTCCTTCACTGCAATCATAGCATTTTCATGCTATGCTTGCAGCTTTACTAGGGAATTGTGTAGGTGTGGTAGCTTCCCGTTGCTTTCCACACTGGTAAAGGATGATGATGATAATGGTAAGGATGATAATGATAAGGATGATGGCCATATGATTTTGGGGACCGTTTGGGCCTTAAAGTTTTCCTGAAATTTGTCTTACAGGTGAGGAAAAACCCCGATAAAAACCTCACCCAGAAAAACCGGGCCCGCTGCGTGACAAGGCAGCACGCTACCTCGAGACCACAGCGGTGGACAATTATATTATAATGATTATGATATCATCAAAACATGTTCAAGAACAAATCAACATTAATATTGAGGTAAGATGATCGGACTGAAAATAATTAAATTAATATAACCTCAAAATATTACTTCCTAAAGTAAAATATTAATTACAATTACCGTATATTTAATCATGTATTTTGTGGTAACCCACAATTTCTTGGTCTTGTAGACATATAGGCTACACATCCACTTGAGATGTATCAGTTTACATCATACAACTATGGGCTATACACTGTATGAGGGAATCAAGATGAAGGATTTCTCTATAACATTTATTCATACCAAAAGATTCTAATTATGTCATTATCTCAATTTTCACAAAAAATTGACACGAGAGGTTTTTTAAATAACCCGCTCAACTATATAAGCCGAATTGAAGTTCGCAGAGACATCTAGACGTTAACTTTATAAAATATCGAACCACCTGTGAACATAGAATTGACCGATCTGAGTCTATGGTATTGAACGCATCTGTAATTAGAACACTGTTAGACCAAATGCGTTTAAAACACGCCCATTTATTTACGTATTTTGCGGCTTTGTGGTTTTCAAGATGGCAGATATCCTTGCATGTTTGTGAGCAGCTTGTCATGGTAAACATTAAAATAAATATACGTTGTCAATTTTACGCACGAGCACCTGTAATGCAGAATAATTGATTTATATGTTATAAATATCCAATGATTATAAGTTTTAATTTTATATTTGTTTATTGTTTTACTAGGTTTGAATGAATATCTACTACTGAAGTGGAAGCTGATTTCATCTTGTCATGGCGAGGAATATTCGACTGTTAAAACGGTAGGATAAATATTTTACTGTTATGAAAAGTAGGTGAGAGAAATGTTTAGCGGCTATAAAGATGCCCCTCCGTATTATAATAACCAATCACTTTTCGAGAATCGTAATCAGGGCTCTTTCCTGCCAGCAGATACCTCAAAACAAACACCAGCACCACCATGGGATTACACTCAGCAATCATTCAGTGCTGTGCCTTGTTATACAGGGGACCAGAATTTAAATCACAGACATTCTGGTGTCATTCATAATCAGGTAGTTTCACAGTTTGATAATAACAATGTTCTTGCTCATTATAAAAATATTGGTTCAGGTAATAATCATCAATCAGTGGTTAGGCCTAGAGCAGTGATAAACTGTCAGTCAAATTGTAATGCTTGTTATAATCATTCAGTTGGACGAATTCCTTCCCACTGGAACCCACCTCCTACTGAAAGTGTGCGTTATGTTTCTGGAAACTCAACTGGTACTTTGCCAGCAGATGACGTATCGAGATTTGCAGCAAACTTAGCAAGTTTTCCACAACATGAAGATTCTTCCCATCATATTACAGGTGGTTTTGCAACACATCTTTAATAAGCTTTCTAGATTTTCCAAAGAAACAATACCTGCGATACCAAAGAAGGATGTTCTTTCTCCTACCGAAAATTGTAGTGTGCTTAGAAATAATCTGCCCAGGGCAGAAACATCTCCCCAGTGATAGTGCTACAGTGAAAAAAGACACTTGTGTTACTTGTCGTGGTGTGTGTAATAGGGCTACTTGTAAGATTTATCAACAGTCAATTAAATTCCCCAGTCTCGAACCAATCCCACTTCAACAGTATGGAGTGTCCAGAGAGAATGTTGTCCGATATACTGGTCACTCTAATGGTAACTCAAATTGTAATCAGTGGCCTCCTGTTGGCGCTCATCAGCCTCCTGGACTATGGCTACAGAATAGTCGTCCACCTAGTTTCTGGATGCCACCAACTGAAAACATTCGTAATGTAGGAAATACAAGCATAACAAATTTCTGGGGCGATAGTGTATGTGACCCACCAAATCAACAACTTACTCCAGTAACAAATTATCATGAAGTTGGAACAGATAAGTCCACTGGGTCAAATAGAAATCAATCACAAAAAGAAATACATGAAGATGACAAAATGCTTCAGTATCAAGAACCACCTCGGTATACTGAACTATTGGTTAGAAGAAAAGTGCCGGAAGAAATGCGATACCAGCCACACAGTACATTGACAGACTGTGGAATACCACAAGATACACAATATAGGCATCAAGTGGATATTCAGAGCAGTAAAGACATTCCTCCAGATGGTTCAGCTGTACCAGAAACAACCAGGTCACTTTCCAGCTTAAATGGTATCAGTTCAACATTATCCAACTTTTCCACATCAGATCTTAATAACCAGTCGAGGAACTTCGCTTCGTACCACAAATCAAAACCACCTTCAACTTCTTCATCTTCAACTTTTTCTACTGTTATTGGTATTGCCCAACCTCCTTCACGGTTTAGTTCAGACCCAACCTATACTCAAAGTAAAATATCTAGAAGTAATAATTATATGAGATTGTTTCCAGAGCATGCAATAGATGATTCTTACAACATTCCCAGTGATATTGTAGGCAGTAGTTTTAATTCGTTTTCAAGAAGTGGTAGTACAAATAGGCATATGCCCTATCCTAGTGTCAAACATCCTTCTACTTCAAGAAATAATGAATCAATAATTAGATTTGGGGGTGAGACTACAAATGTAAACACAACTCATTTGCAACCTTGTGGTCGAATGCCATCTGACAACACTCAATATCAGGGCGTGAGTAACATGCAAGTGGTGGAGAACAATCCCTCATGTAGTATGGGTGTATCTTCTTATTTAGGTGCACCACCAAATAGACGGGAAACAGGGTATCAAAATATAATGTCTAGTGCAGGGGATTGTAATATTTACTACAACCATCAGACGTTACATCCTCCTTCATCTTATGACGATGAAAATTACAATATTCATGCAAAAATTGGTGTTATTAACCGGCCTTCAAAAGAAATATGTCATCTACCTCAACCGTCCATACTGTCTGTTGATAAGCCTCAAGTGTTCCCTCTATTTGAAGAATCTGGTGTTAATCGTCCAATAAAGAAACGTAAACCTCGCACAAAAATAAGATCGGAACAAGAACAATGGCAAGCAGATAGGTTAGGTCAGGAGATGTCAGCTCCAGTACTAGATGTGAGACAGTTTCTTGCTACTTGGGATGAAGGAAATGACGACTTGTCACCTATAAGTCAGAAATTGCCAGATGTTGTTCTTAGTAATAGCTCAGCGGAAAATCCATTGCTTGTGCTTGATTGTAGAACCATAAATACAAACGGGGTAGCAACACTTTCAACAGTTGATAGAAATTCACTCTCAGATGGAAATGATTCTGAAAATGTTATTCGAATGTATCAGTCTGAAATCAGCCCATCATCTTGTAATAGTATTAATAATGAAATTACAAAACCTGAAACCCATCCGGTAATGACAAATGATTTGCCAGCACGATCACTTGGACATTGCCCAAGCTTGATTCCAATTGGACATGTTAATAACAATAGCTGCATAAAGTCACTACCTGATGTGGATTTAATGGAATCTTATCAAGCACAAAAAAAATGCACTGAAAAAGATTCCATTAATTCAGCATATAAATCACCTGAAAATAGTAATGATATTTCCACAAATTCTATGGACCCTCCACTGCAGAATTGTGAAAATGTTAAGAATAATACTACTGTTGAACCTGATATTTCTCAACCTGAAGTATGTCGAATTTACCAGATAATTTACATTTAGAAGGAAGCCCTTGTCCTGTTAATGGTGTCATTACAAATCAGAAGACTGAGGGTGAGGGTATATCTCATGAAAGTCTCAGTTTGGAAATGTGCACAGATAAAAGCAAATTAAATTCTAATTTAAATAGTACTGTTAGGGACTTGCCAATATTAACCCAAGACATTGGAATTAGATCTATTTCAACATTGAAGTCATTGTGTATAGCAGTCTTGAAGCAGAATAATCAGTTGTCATCAGAGAAGTTGAACATGCCATTAATCTCTTCAGATTGTTCGATAGTTTCCCCAGAAATACCAAAATTTGACTCCGATATTGCATTAAACATTCCAGAAAATTCTTTTAATAGCTCCTGTGATAATCTCAAAGATGTTGACTTTCATGAAGAGAAAAAAAATAAACCACATACTCCAGAGTCAAAAATTAGTGAGAAAGATATAATAGATATGGCTGAAAATAAAAATTCACTTGTCTTTGCATGTGACAATCCAGAAGAAAATCTATCACCAGGACGAGATGAAAAAGTAAACAGTATTCATAAAAAGCAGGATTGTAATGTATTTGGCTCCACTGATCCTGAAAAAACAAAAAATGATGTATCTACAAATATAGATGGCAAATTAACAGAACCACTCGAACCTTACGGTTCAAGTATAAAAGACTCTGTGCAAGAATTGATAAAAAATATTGATGAAATAACTGAAACTGAACCAATGAAAACTGATAGTAACTTGAATGATAATGAATTGCTAGAAGCAAGTGATTCATTTGATTTAGAGGAAAATGAAAATATGTGCAACAGAAAAAATAACACTTCTAAAATCCACAAAGAAGGATCATTTTATTTGAGTAATGTTGGTGATATAGGAGAGGATTTAGACATGTCTGTAACATCTAGCATACCATCCACACCAGAAAGTGTAGAAGGCAATTTTCAAGAATCAGAAGATGAAATGTTAAATATTAAATTGAAAGTTAGCGATTCTGATGATGAATCACTAAGTGACATTCCAGAAAGTGCAGAGCTTGACTGCAATAAACTAACTTTATCTCCTGTAGCAGTTATGTTAAAAGAATCAGTAGATATTACATCAGACGCACATGCCAAACTTCCTTCAGAAGATTTTGATAAGCCTTCAAATTCAGATGACATATTTGCAAGTATCATAGAAGACAATATCACTTCCAATGAGAAATCAGAGCTCAATTGTCCAATAATTTCATCAAATAGTGAAACATTTGGAAACTCTAATAAAATAATGTTAGAAGTAAATATATTATCTCCAAGCAGTAGTAAAGTATGTAATGCATCCAGCACAGAAGTGAACGAAGATGAGGCCCAGATTTCTGAACAAGGATCTACAAACACAATTTTGAGAAGAGAGAATAAAATTGATAAAGAAGAATTGACTGATATATGTGTTGCTGAATTAGGTGAAGTAAAATTATTGGAAGATTTACAAGACAATACACAATCAGAAAATGTTTGTTTTCAGTCTGATCCAGTTTCAGAATCTTCCAATATGACAACACAAAAAAATTTTATGCATTCAGTCAGATTCAGAAAAGACTTTTACACCAACAGCTGATTGTCATTTAGATTCTTTCTTAGAATTTTCGGTTGAATCTGTGGGTTCAACAGAGTCTCAAGAAAATTCTTTAGATCAGTCAGTTTCAATCTCAGAAGTTTCTAGCAGGATTGAAGATATAAGCAAGTCTGGAGATGTGGAAACAAGTGAACCGAAAGATGAATATGCTATCAAGTTACATGAAATTATTCTTTCTGAGGACCATGATCAAATTAACAACTCGCTTCATAAAAAATTGGAATTTGAGTCTTTAAAAAATAAAAAGACTGAAGAAATTGTGTCCAATCCTAAATCTGACCAACAACAGAATTCACTCGATTCTCACAATGTTAAAAAAGATTATTGATGAAGAAATAAATGACTTGAGAAGTAGTAAGGATAAAATGATTACTTCATTCATCGATAATTCATCAGAATGTAATACGAAAGCTTATGAAGCAATTGGTGCAATATCAGAATGTGAAGAAATTGATTCAGAACATTCTGAAGATGAAAGTTTGTTGTGTGGTAATTCAGGAACTATATCAGATAATAACACAACTAAATTAGATTTAGTTATTAAGACCGCAGGTTCTTCCGCTGATAGTAACTTGAAAGAAAATAGTCATCATAATTGCTCAAGGAAGACAAATGAAATTAACAGTTTATTAAATAAATGTAATGAAAATGTGACAATTGAGAATTTTAATGATACAAAAATTTTAGAAGAAAAAGAAAAATTTACACCATCATCTGACACAATTTCTTGTAATAAATATGATGTAATTGTAAAAAATACTTCTTCAGATATTACAAATGAAAATAATGAAATAAACATTAATGTATGTGAGGATAATTCAGAAAATTTATATGTTACTACATTGAAAGAAATGTTGTTAGAAAACACTGGCACTAGTAAAATGTTGGAGGATTCTAGAAAAAATGAACATGAGGTTAAAATCAATAATGATGAATTACCTACCCAAAAAAATGTGCATGACTGTGAATCTTTCACTGAATTTCATGATGGTTCACTTGATATTGAAAGTAATGAAGTTGATCATAATGGAAAAAGCATGGAGTTGGGAAGAACTGCTGGTATTAGCAATGAAGTGAAAAGTGATGTTTCTATTACAAAAGAGGATGATCAAAGTGAAGAAAGAAGTGTATTGAACATGATCTTGGACTCAGTGGTAAATGAAATTAGTCAAACTCAGAATATTTCTGTTCCCAGTGAATCACAAAATGATAGTAATTCAGAAGTTCATCAAGATATGACTGACAGTAGTAAAGAACATTGTTGTGACAACATGGCAGAGTTTACTAATGATAATGCATCATCAAATGAAGATTTGTTTGAAGGACTCTGAGTTTGAAGACAGTATGAAGTTATCTCAACAAAAAACATTTGACTCTTGTGTATCTGATTTAGATATTACATCGTTTCCATTGGATAAAATTTCTGATAGCACTAAAAACTTTAATTCATCACAACCATTAAAATCTTTCTTCAAACAAAGATGTAGACTATAACCAATCTAATATTGACACTACTAAACAACTCTATTCACAAAATATGTGTAATGAACAAGAGATTCTAGAAACAGCTTCAAGAAACAAGACAGCACGAGGAGCTGATGATTTTACTGAAGCAGAGAGTACAAATTTAATTAACAATAAAATTGTTCATAATGTAGATAGTTTTAAAATCTCTAAATCTTTTGTTGCAAGTCCATTATTTAAGGCTGAGGAGGACAAATTCTCAAAAAATTCCAAAAATATTTTAGAAAGTACAAATATTACAAAAGATACTGTGACATGTGAAGATACAAATCCTACTATTCACAGAACTAATTCATTTACAAAAATGAAGACAGATTATTGTTTAAGTGAAGTACAAATATCTAAAGAGGAATATTCTGGAGAAGAAAGTGTAGAAGCAGTTTTAGAACCTAGACAATCATTTGCATCTGAAAGAAAGGATGCTGTACCCCAGATGTCCAAAGTTGAAGTTGTTAATGCAGATCAAAGCAATGCAGAAGACAATGAATTGTTTGAAAAAGCTTTAGAAAATGTTGAAGCAAATTTGAAAACAAATTGTTCTATAATTCAGAAAACATGTCATGAAGATGGCTACACTAGTACTGTAGATTCAGAAGATAATAATTATTATGGTAAAGAAGGTGATGGAAAAGCACAGAAAGAAGAAACTCATAAAAATAATATAAAGGAAGTTCAACCAGTTTATTATGATTCAGTGACTGTCCCATCAACAATCTTTGAAATAGATGAAGAATTAGATTATGATTATGATGATTGTGTTGATGAAGTTGATGAGGAAGAGGAGGAAGAAGAGGAGCAGGAGGAGGAGAAGAAGCAGGAGAAACAAATGCAAGATGATGAAATACACCAGAAGAAAAATGAAATATTGCAAGAAGATAATGAACTAGATCATAAAAATTGCAAGACATTGCAGTTAGCAGCAGATATACATTCTAACGCTTCAGTAGATAAAAAACAAGAAAAGAAACCACTGATATCAGAGGGAAGCCAAAGTGTAATTTACTGTGAAATAGAAAAATCTTCAAGAATAATAGATGAAAAAGAGAGAGAGGTTGGTAGTGACCACCAGGAAGAAAATGGAAATAAATTACCTGCCGAAGAATTAAATATCATTGAGTCATTACAATCAGAGACAGTTAATTTATCTACTGAATCTAACAGTAGAAAGGGTGTTGTCATTAATGAGGATACAAAAACTCAAGAGCAATGTAAATCTCCTCTGAAAGATTTTAATGTTATAAACTCCTTTCATAAAATAATAGCACAGTCTTCAGTGACTATAGCAGCAGATAATGAAAATGTTGACAGAGTAGAAAGTGATAGAGAATTTCAGTCATGTATTGAAGATTCTGATGTGAATAAATGTGTCATCTAATACTTTGGAGGAAGTGAAAGAAAAAAATGAGAAAGAACATTTGAAAATTGAGGAAGAAAATGTTCACAATATAATAGCATGTAGAAACACAAATTCTGAACAATCTGAAGTAGTTAATATCCCTTCAAGAATTTTAGAGAAGCAGGAAGAGAATGCTAATGAGAATAATGAGGTAGAAGAGATGGACGATGAAGAGATTGGTGAAACAAATTATAAAAATAAGAAAAGTCAGTTATTTTCAGAAACTAATATTACTATAAAATCAGGGGCAATTGACGTACCAAGAAGCAAAACTTTATCACTAACTCCCGAAAAATGGAATTGAAAACATTGAACAACCATCATTAAAAAGTGATACTGCAGAAGTAACTTCAGAAACAAAAATAAGTTATGATAATTCATTGCATTTAAATGAAAGTAATATTTCAAAATCTTCAGTACTGGTAGATTTACCTTACAAATGTATCACTATGGGGAAGATGACAAGTGTTGAAAACACTGATTTATCTTTATCATATCTTCCTCAAAATGGAAATGTTATAAATGAATCTGAAAATACTAATCTATCAAATTTAAAAGGCAGTAGAAAGGAAGCTGGTGATATGTGTCACCATTCTTCAGAAATAAGGAATTTTGAAGTTGGTGATATTCTTTTAGAGAAAATTAATGATTTTCAAAAATGTATTGAAACTTCGAAAACTCATGCAGGTGAATTTCCAGAATCTGATGCTCTTGGAAAAATTGGTGTTCCAAGTGATACATATGAAAAAATCACAGGAAATGATTTAGTTCCCAATTCATCTACAAATATACTACTTCAGGATGATCATATGTTACAAACAAATGAAAATAATCCAGACATTTGTGTTGATTCCAGTGCTTGTGGTATAACAAATAATTTTTGAGCAGTGTGTAAGTGATAGTTCTGAAGAACAGCTATTGGAGAGTAACAATGAGACAGGTCTCCAAAATAGCATACATATTGATAATGAAGAAACATCTGAGAAAGTAGCTTTGGAAGAAAGAAGTCTTAAAGATGGTGAGAAAATTACTTTGGAAGAAACATCTGAGAAAGTGGTTTTGGAAGAAAGAAGTCCCAAAGATGGTGAGAAAATTACTTTGGAAGAAATGTCTGAGAAAGTAGCTTTGAAAGAAAGAAGTCCCAAAGATGGCAAGAAAATTACTTTGGAAGAAACATCTGAGAAAGTAGTTTTGGAAAAAAGAAGTCCTAAAGATGGCGAGAAAAGTACTTTGAAAGTAATGTCTGAGAAAGTTGCTTTGGAAGAAAGAAATCCCAAAGATGGTGAGAAAATTACTTTGAAAGTAACGTCTGAGAAAGTAGTTTTTGGAAGAAGGGAGTCCCAAAGATGGCAAGAAAATTTCTTTGAAAGTAATGTCTGAGAAAGTAGCTTTGGAAGAAAGGAGTCCTAAAGATGGTGAGAAAATTACTTTGGAAGAAGAAAAAACCAAAGATGGTGAGAAAGTAGCTATGGAAGAAGAAATTCCTGAAGTTAACAAGAAAACTTTGGAAGAAGAAAAAAGTGCTAAAGATAATATCACGAAGATGGATAACAATGGAGAGATTCAAATTGAAGGCAATGAAATTCATAATAGTATCTCTATTCCAAATGCTCTTTGTAGGGAAGATGAGGCAGTACAATATACATGTGTTAACAATGCTAATAGTAACAATAGGATAGGAATTGAAGATAACCATAATCTAGAAACATGTGAATCAGAGCAAAATATAGAACATGATCTGAATTATAATTTATTGCATGAAAGATATATTAGTAAACTTGCAGAAACAGATAATTTTCATGATATAAGCAATTGCAAGGAACTGCCTTTGCATAGCTTAACTGTAAATGACTGCTTTCAGGAAGACAAACTATCAAATAAATCTGGTACAGATAACATTGAATTTGTTTCATCTTCATTGGACAAACAACAAAAATCTTTCGACTCACACTGCTAAAGATATCAGTAATGAACAGAATAACATTTCAGATAGAACACCTATGCCACCCGACTCTTCAGAATGTGATTTGCAGTCTAAAAATTGTGATGTAGAACATGAAAATGGAAAAGAAATGAATGAATGTGAGCCATACTCGAAGATATCTACTGCTGAATCTCTTACATCTAAGGTGAATAATAAAGAGGGAAAACATGCAAATACAAATAAAAAATATTGTTAGCTCACATTTGCCCAATTCATTATCTGATGAATGTGAAAATATTAATAAAAAGATAAATGTTGATTTGGATGATATGCCTCAGCTTGAAGTTATTAACACTGAAGTTTCGCCAGATGATTCAGATTCTTTGGAAATGCCTTGTCTTGAATTAATTACAGATACAGTAAAAGAATCAGAAAAAGGACCAGGAAAATATACAGAGATTAATCTTTCAGAAGCATCAAGTTTACATCCTAGGAGAGAAAGAAGGATGAGCAATGATAAAATTGAGAAGAACGAGATTATAGAATCTATTGTGTCCAAAGATACTACATTGAACAATGTTGAAGGTTCCTTACCATCACACAATGAAAATAGGGTTAATGTATTAGAACCACAGACTCCTGACGAAGAAGATAAAGATGTTGGATTAAAGTCAGGTGAAAGTCCATGCAATAAAAATAATGAAGTCTTTAATTCTGATGAAGAGGCTGAAGAAGATTTGCATAATGATTTAGCAGAAAATTTGGAAATTTTAGAAACAGAAAATAATAAAACAAATTTGGAAGACTTGCCCATAAGTCCAAACACTTTACAAGTTTTGTCTTCGTACTTAGGAAATGACACAACTACTCTTCAAGTAGTGGAAGTCAGTGCAGATGAACTGCAAAAGGAGTGGGAGTCTCTCCAACTTGCTTCATCAGAAATAGAATGTGTTTCATTGACAGTTGACAAAACACAAAATTCAGATGCTTCCGTCATTACAGAAACAATTATTTCTAACCCTGAAGTAGATAACAGTCATGATGAGATGCCTGTTTGTCATTCTGAATCTGAAGATGTAATTTCAAAGGAAAATGAAAATTTAAATATCCATGTACCTGAAGTAGTTCTTTGTGAATCTATGGCTGCAACATCTAAAGATTCTAATTCAAATTTGGAAAATGGTTTACCAAATGAATCAGTTTCAAATTGGCTTTATTTAGAAGAAGAAGTTTTTTCTGATCTACAAATAACAAATACAAAGTCTATTGATAATTCATGTGCTACAACAGCAGTAGAATTTGTTTCGGTACAACCTTCTACATCGGATGAGCCAAGTTCAGCCCCTTGTCCCAGTGATGACAGTATTACAAATTCATCTCAAATTAATTTAACACACTCTGATTCCACATCTGTAAAAGAATTGAAATGCCGTCTAAGCTGGAAAAGAATATTTAATCTTTCAAAGTCAAATCATAGGAAACAAATAACAAATAGTATCCAAAATGTTACATCCAGTAAAGTGGATACAGATTCCACTAAAAGTGAAGTATTAAGCAGAGAATCAGAAACTGCAAATGGTGAAATTTTAAGTACAGATATTAATAGCGAGCCAAAAAAATTAAATGGTATTGTTAAAAACAAAGAGAAAAGATATGGGTTTAGAAAACAAATTGAACTGGGTCTAGCAAAAATTGAGGTTCATTTAACTCCAACTCCTCCCCCAAAAGGTGCTGCTTTACCAAATAAATGGGAAGTAGTTAATTGTCCAAAATTTAAAAAGAATCAGAAGAATTTTACAGATAAAATTAGTTCAAGTGAAACAGTACTTTCTTCAGATATAGTAAGTCCAGTACCTATAGTCCTTGTTAAAAAGCTAGTTCTGAAACGCAGAAGTAGTGATGAAAGTGAAGTTGATTCAGATGTAAAAAGGTCTAACATGTCTTCTCCTAATTTGGAAATGTCACCAAAATCAGGCATTAATCTTGTTGATGATAGTTCAAAAAGTATTGAATCTGCCATGAATATTGATAATGTAAGTGAAGATGTGAGCAATGATTCAAATGCACACGCTAGCTGTAACAAATCTTCAGGAACATCAGAATCAGAAGATGAAAGCTCTCTTACATCTGCTACAAGCATTTCAAGTAGTAGGAGTAGCAGCAGAAGTGAAAGTGAAGGTAGACTTGGAAGTAGAAATAGAAGTCAGAGTAGCAGGAGTAGTGTAAGTGGAAGCCGAAGCAGTGCCAGGAGCAGAAGTAGAAGCAGGAGCTTTGAAAGAGTGCAGCGGAGGAGGAGCACTAGCAGAATTAAAAGTAGAAGTGAAAGCAGAAGCAACAGTAGCAGTATCATGGGCAGAACAAGGAGTAACAGTAGAGAGAATAATGTTACTGAAAATCTTAACATGGCAAATTATACTAGAAGTGCAAGAAGCAGAAGTTCTAGTAAAACCAGAACAAGTAGTGAAATAGAAAGCACAAGTAGAAGCAGTAGCAGAACAAGGAGCAACCCAAGTAGAGAGAATAATGTAACTGAAAATCTTAACATGACAAATTATACTAGAAGTGCAAGAAGCAGAAGTTCTAGTAAAACCAGAACAAGTAGTGAAATAGAAAGCACAAGTAGAAGCAGTAGCAGAACAAGGAGCAACCCAAGTATTAGTAGATTCAGAAGCAGATGCAGGAATAGTAGTAGTGGAAGCAGCAGAAGTGGAAGTAATAGTTCAATTGAAAACAGAAGTGAAACAAGAATCAGATCTAGGAGCAGAAGTAGAAGCAGCAATAGAAAGAGAAGAAATAAAACAATGAAGACTAGATGTCGAGGCAGGAGGAGAATCAGGAATGTTTGTATAGAAAGTAGAAGTAATAGTAAAGAGAGTAATTTATCAAGAGATGAAAATAGGATGAAAAGCCCAACTGGGAACAGAAACACCAGAAGTATGAGTGGTAACAGAAATAAAAATAATAGATTAAGAAGTAGAACTAATAGCAGTAATAGAATGGAAAACAGAACCAGAAGTAATAGTAGTACAAGAAGTACAGCAAGTAGAACAAGGAACAATGATAGTATAGAAAGAACAGAAGGTAGTAGTGGAACTGAAATGAGTAGGAGCAATAGCAGGATAGAAATTAGAACTAGAAACAGCAGTAGAAATATAAGCAGGAGCAACAGTTTTGATAGTACTAAGAGCAAGAATTCAGTAATGGAATCATGCGAAATTCAATTTGAAAATAATGATCCAAAGAAAGTAAATTCACAAAGTGCAGAAACTAGTATCAGTCTCGGTGAGATGATTGATAGAAAGTTAAGATGTGAATGCAATCAACAGTGTGTATGTCCCAAAGTTGTTGACGACATTAATTTAAGTGAAGATCGGTTATTACCAAAAGTGATAATAAAACGGACGATTGGAATGGGGAATACCAACAAATATCGGAGCTTTCTTCGAAGTGTATCTCTTTCAAGTGCCGATATTCAGTTGCAACCAATTGTCCGGCTTGAAAGAAGATCTTCATTAGATGAATTAGCCAAGAAAATTTCATCACGTAATGGATCTTGTAAGGATGAGTTACGTCATGGACTGAAAATTACTTTGAAATCTTCAATGTGCCAGCCACGTGTCCAGTTGGTTCCACTACCATTTAATAGAATTAGAAGACATTCAGAATCAGAATCAGAGGCAAGCAAAAAACAGCGATGCAGAAAATATTTTTCTAAACTTAAATCACACCGTAGAGCTGTAAATAGGTGGAAAACAAGAAGATGTAATAAATTATTGCGTACTTCTGATTCTGTTACAGTTTCATCTGATACTAATGACACTGAACCAAATTCTGAGCCCAGTCTTTCAATGAAATTAACAACTTTAAATAGTTGTACTGAAGTACAAAATGAGATAAAACAAATTGAGAGAGACAAATCTTATATCACAACTGATTTACAAACTAACAGAGTTACTACCCATGATTTCCTTGAGAATGATGAATATAGAGTTGTGGAAAATAAAAACCTAACCAAAGATAATATAACAAAGATTACTTTTCAACGACATAAAAAAAGAGAAGAATTTTTTAATGGAAATGGACATAAATTGATAAATATTAAAATTAGAAGCTGTAAACAAAATCTGGTTGATAATCTAACCAACCATCAAGGTATCGATGAAACTGAAAAAACACATGTTGCAAGTTCCACTAAGGACAATGATGTGAAAATTAAGGAAATTTTAGATGAAAGTGAGTCAGATATAAATAATGTTCAAAAAGAGGATACGCAAGTTCCTGTTCAGAACGAAAGCAACGTACAAATCATCGATGAAGCTGAAATGTTAGAGACAGATTCAAATTGTAAAAATGAGATGGTTACAAAAATTACTTTTCAGATGTATAAAAATAAGGACACTTTAAACGGAGGTGAATTTAAAACCAAAGAGAATAATCTAGATAATGTATATCATGAAATCAGCCAAGTTACTCTCCATGAAGATGAAATGATGCAGAAAGTTGAAAGTACCGTAAGCGAATCAAGTAATAAAAGACTTTGTTCTGAGTTTGATCCTGTTGAAATAGAAGAATTACATTCTAAGAATGAAGTGAACTTATCTGATACTAATGAAAACAGAGTTCCACAGATCCCTTTTGAGAAAATTGTAGAAAACATATGTGAAAGTGAAAACTCTTGCAATATGCCTCATTCAACAAATGATAACTTGCCTGATAAGTCAGAACCATCAATAATTAAAAGGAAAAGGAACTTTGATGAAACTTGCCAACAAATTGATGAACTCCCATTCTTTCATCCTGAGAGAATACTATCAATTTCCTCCATAAAGAAAAGGCGAACTTGTGTAGACGAAATAAACACTGAAGTTGATACAATTATAACGAAAGACAAATCTGCGACTCTGAATGAGATTGAAACAAATATTACTGAATTATCTACAAATACTGTTGAAGAAACTAGTGATAAAAATAAGGAAATTAATAATAAAATTGAAGGAGAAGAAAGTTATAATGCAGTTCAACCATCAGAATCTGTCGAGTCATTCATTTTGGAATCACAAGCTATCTCAGAATCAAGTGACGCAGTCTGCAAGGTGTGTGGCCATGTTTATGATGATCAGAATGACAGAGCTGTACATGTTCGCCGGCATCCATACCACTGTCAAAGATGTCATCTAGCATTCCAGTCAGAGGTGAGTGAAATAATATGTTATATTATTGTGTAATGAAGACATTTGGTCTGTGTATCTTCATTATTTAAATGAACCTCCTAATGAAGTTTTTATTATTAATTTAACACTTCTCACTGAAGGATAAATTATATTTGAAGAGAAAAATTTTTGCCTAGACCGAGACTCGAACCTGGGACCTTTGGCTTTCCGGGCCAAATGCTCTACCAACTGAGCTACCGAGGCGAGTTGCGATCTAGACACAAATTTTCCTCTTATATACGTTGTAATTCCCTCGTGCCAAATGCTTTGAAACTTTGTTTCCATCTTTGCAAATGGCGGCTTCTTAGTTAAGAAGACATTTATTGGGAATTTAACACTACTTTATAAAGCCAGTAGGGCTTCTATTGAAGTTTTTATTATTAATTTAACATAATGTTGAGTGATTCCGGGTTATGTGGCCGTGGTCCATAGTTGGTGTTGATACCAGACGTTTCGCCCTCAACTGCGGAGGGCATCTTCAGTGGCGAGTGCTTCTAGGCGTGTTTCCTGGTCGGAAGATCTACTTAGAGCGAGCGCTGCGGACGTTGTATTAGTGGTGGGTGCAGGGTGAGTGGGTGTGGCTCTTGCTGATTGGCTAATGGTCGTCTCCTTGTTGTCCCTAGTGTTAATGCATTTATTTTCTAGTGTATGATACCAGGCCTTAGCCAGTTTGATACCTTCCTCTTTTCTGTTGATATTTCTCTTATGCTTGTATATTTCTATAGCCTCTCGGTATAATCTAGGGAAATAGTAGGAAGTTGTGGCTAAAACTTGTGTATCGTCGAATAGAATCTGGTGTCCATTCATAATGGCATGTTCTGCTACAGCTGATTTATCCATTTCTCCTTGTCTGCAGTTTCTTTTATGTTCTGATAAACGGGTGGCTATACTTCTTTTCGTGGTCCCTATATATGATTTACCACATGAACAAGGAAGTCGATATACGCCGCAAGTGGAGAGAGGTGGCCGAGGATCCTTAGCTGAGCGAAGGCAGTCTTCTATTTTTCTTGTAGGTCTGTAAACTGTTTTTATGTTGTGTTTTCGTAGGAGTTTTCCGATACGATCTGTGACTCTTTGTACATATGGTAAGTAGGCTATGCTGGTTGAGGGTGCGTTATCCATTCTGACGTGAAGACAAACCTTACAACCTTACATCCACGAAGACAGCACGTCAGAATGGATAACACACCCTCAACCAGCATAGCCTACTTACCATATGTACAAAGAGTCACAGATCGTATCGGAAAACTCCTACGAAAATACAACATAAAAACAGTTTACAGACCTACAAGAAAAATAGAAGACTGCCTTCGCTCAGCTAAGGATCCTCGGCCACCTCTCTCCACTTGCGGCGTATATCGACTTCCTTGTTCGTGTGGTAAATCATATATAGGGACCACGAAAAGAAGTATAGCCACCCGTTTATCAGAACATAAAAGAAACTGCAGACAAGGAGAAATGGATAAATCAGCTGTAGCAGAACATGCCATTATGAATGGACACCAGATTCTATTCGACGATACACAAGTTTTAGCCACAACTTCCTACTATTTCCCTAGATTATACCGAGAGGCTATAGAAATATACAAGCGTAAGGGAAATATCAACAGAAAAGAGGAAGGTATCAAACTGGCTAAGGCCTGGTATCATACACTAGAAAATAAATGCATTAACACTAGGTACAACAAGGAGACAACCATTAGCCAATCAGCAAGAGCCACGCCCACTCACCCTGCACCCACCACTAATACAACGTCCGCAGCGCTCACTCTAAGTAGATCTTCCGACCAGGAAACACGCCTAGAAGCACTCGCCACTGAAGATGCCCTCCGCAGTTGAGGGCGAAACGTCTGGTATCAACACCAACTATGGACCACGGCCACATAACCCGGAATCACTCAACATTATGATTACCGGCCGTGAAAGCCTGCATTCAACTATTAATTTAACACTTCTCACTGAAGGATAAATTATATTTGAAGAGAAAAATTTTCGCCTAGACTGAGACTCGAAGTCAGGATCTGTGGCTTTCCAGGCCAAATTTTTCTCTTCAAATATAATTTATCCTTCAGTGAGAAGTGTTAAATTAATAATAAAAACTTCCAACAGAAGCCCTACTGGCTTTATAAAGTAGTGTTAAATTCCCAATAACTTTAAATATAATGATTGAAAATAATGAAATAAAAATAAATGTTCTTCCTTTATTAATATTTTTATAACCGATTAATGTTTTAAATCTTCTTAACTAAGAAGCCGCCATTTACAAAGATGGAAACAAAGGTTTCAAAGCTTTTGGCGTGAGGGAATTACAACATATATAAGAGAAAAATTTGCGTCTAGATAGCAACTCGTCTCGGTAGCTCAATTGGTAGAGCATTTGGCCCGGAAAGCCAAAGGTCCCAGGTTTGAGTCACGGTCTAGGCAAAAAATTTTCTCTTCAAATATAAACCTCTTAATGTTACTTCCTATTATTGTACGAGGTGTGATCAATAAATTTCCGGAATGGCTTCAAAACAATTTTGAGGAGTTTTTTAATTTTCACCCAGGCTGTACACTCAGAATTTCCTTGTGATGAATTTGAGGGGTCGCACGACCTTCTCTGACCTTGCAGTATGCTGGTAGAAGCTCTGAAGTGAAGACGTGTTTTGTGCATGCGGCGATTTCTCTGTGTAGCAACAATGCGGGATTACGAGGAACAAAGAACATGCATCAAATTTTGCTTTAAACTTAGTAAAACTGCAACAGAAACATATCAAATGTTAAGAACAGCTTATGGGGAGGAAGCAATGGGCAAATCTCAAGCATTTGAGTGGTTTTCGAAATTTAAAAGGGGCGTGACATCGGTTAAGGATGAAAATCGTCTGGGACGACCAACTTCCAGCAAAACCAATAAAAATATCAATCGAGTGAGGGAAATGGTATTAAATGATAGGCGCATTACAATACAAGAACTGTCTGATGCACTAGCACTCTCGTTTGGAAGTGTTCAAAGCATTTTGAAAGACGATTTGAACATGCGAAGAATTGCTGCGAAGTTCGTGCCCCGCCTCCTTTCAAATGACCAAAAGGAAAGTCGTGTGATTGCCTGCACAGATCTTAAAGAACAGCTTAAAAATGACCCACGGTTCATGGAAAACGTTATTACTGGTGATGAAACATGGATTTATGGCTACAATCCAGAAACTAAACAACAGTCTTCGCAATGGAAGAGTCCTGCATCTCCACGCCCCAAGAAGCCAATGATGATTGTTTTTTTGACATTAATGGAATTGTGCATAAGGAATTTGTACCACGGGGTCAAACAGTGAATCAAGTGTACTACAAACAAGTGTTGCAAAGATTGAGGGAGAGTGTGCGACGCAAACGGCCAGAGAAATGGAGGACTGGTGACTGGTTCCTGCATCACGACAATGCGCCCGCGCACAAAGCAATTTCTGTCTGCCAGTTTTTGGACAAAAATAGGATGAGTACTGTTCCCCATCCAGCCTATTCTCCAGATCTGGCTCCAGCAGACTTTTTCCTGTTCCCACGGCTAAAAATTCGGCTCCGAGGACATTGATGTCATCCAGTGCGAATCGCAGAAGGCATTGGACACATTTAAAGAAGACGACTTCCAGAAGTGCTTCCAGCATTGGCAGAAGCGCTGGGACAAGTGTATCAACTCCCAAGGTGACTACTTCGAGGGTGACAGTGCTGAATAGAAACTTTGAAGTGTTGTGTTGTGTTTATGGCCTCATTCCGGAAACTTATTGATCACACCTCGTATTTTATATATTTTTTAAACTATTTATTATTCAGTTTTATTTGCTTTTATTTGCCATCAGATTGTTTGTTGTATTTAGAGTTTTATTTTGACATTGTAAATCTCCTTACATTACTCAAAAGTCTTAAATGTTTATGTACCTATAGGCCATTTCCATTGTTAAGATTTGCTGTTTTATAGATAAGGTAGTAAACATGTCTAAAACAAAGCATTTTCATTTTAAATGCAAAAATGTTTAGTCTTTCATTGCAGTAGATAGAAGTTTGTAAGGAATGAAATTAGTATATATCTTCTTCTTCCTTCCAAGTATTAGGCCAAGGCCTGTTAAGATCCTATAGAAAATTTTCCCTCCAGCGTTTCATAGGATGGCCCAGTGATCTTCGTCCTCTTGGTATATAATTATAAACAGCTTTGGGGATCCGATTTGAACTCATTCTTTCTAGATGGTGTTTCCAATTTAGTTGGTACTGTTTAATATATTCCAAAATTGGCGTAGTCTTCAATTCTTTTTAAAGATATATTTAAAGATATATATATATATATATATATATATATATATAATGTGATCAATATAGCACTGGATGGCAGATGCGGGGATTTCAATATACACTGCTGATGCACTCGCGGCAGAGAACGGACAGCGTAGGATCACGGTGATACAGCCACACACATTTTCGTAACTATTTTAAAAATTGTCGTATTTACCAATTTTATTGAAGCAGGTGCTGAAACTGTTCACCTTCATTGTCCATACATTTTTTGACATCTCAATAAAATTTGTTGTACAGATTATGGACTGTTGAACCTGACGAAAATTTTTACACCCGGGAATCGTGTTTCAAAAAGTCTTCATACTTGACTGGCAGACTGAGTTAACAAATATTGATCATAAATAAATACACGTTGTTCAGTAGAAAAATTATTAGCCATTATACAGTTTACACTTATACGCACCTGTTTTATAAGATACAAATTTTAAAATTGAAATAACTTATACACACGCCATGCAGTATACAAGGAAAAGCGAGCGAGCACCTTATCCACTTGAAGCATATAATCTGACTGCGTCGTGAATGCGTGGGGATACTGCTGAGTCTGCACACATTTCAAGTCCTGTGTTGCACGTGTAAGCCTTTGTCACTGCACAGCACAAACCCCGCATCTGCTGTCCAATGCTAAATTGATAGCACTGTATATATATTTAGATGTTATAACTTTATTTTTGATATTTGGCAATGAAGGCAAATATGATATGAAAAGAAAAATGAATGCTTGAGTCGGGATTTGAACCCGAGTCTCTAAACTCTGTACGTTTAGCGCTCTAACCAACTGAGCTACCCAAGTATTCCAACACAAACATACATTTTTCTTATATATGTAGTATTCTCAATTCACACAAGAGGTAGCAGGAAGACATTCCCCCTGACATCTAGTGGCCACCATAACAGGTAAGCAATTTTTTTTTTTTTTGCTTTCCTGTTATGGTGGCCACTAGATGTCAGCGGGAATGTCTTCCCACTACCTCTTATGTGAATTGAGAATACTACATATATAAGAAAAATGTATGTTTGTGTTGGAATACATGAGTGGTTCAGATGGTTAGAGCGCTAAACGTACAGAGTTTAGAGACTTGGGTTCAAATCCTGACTCAAGCATTCATTTTTCTTTTCATATCATATTTGCCTTCATTGCCAAATGTCAAAAATAAAGTTATAACATCTAAATATACAAGCGTTACTGCTATAAAGTAAATATTCTCTTAGAAAAAATTTGCTTACCTGTTGTGGTGGCCACTAGATGTCAGGGGGAACGTCTTCCTGCTACCTCTTGTGTGAATTGAGAATACTATATATATAAGAAAATTGTATGTCTGTGTTGGAATACTTGGGTAGCTCAGTTGGTTAGAGCACTAAACGTACAGAGTTTAGAGACTTGGGTTCAAATCCTGACTCAAGCATTAATTTTCCTTTTCATATCATATATATATATATATATATATGGAGGATGTTTAAAAAATATAGCCAAATCCAAAAATGAAATTGGAAAGGTGGGAGTGAAACATTTTGGGGTTTATAACTACCAATAATGACCAAATCGCATTACTAGAGAGCTTGGAAAATAATACCTTACACAGAATGTACCATAACCACAGATTTTTTTCTTAAAATTTGTGAATATGGATTTAATTACTAACTAGCTCACTGGCACTATTAAACCCATAAATTCATCACACAGTAATATATACAAAATATGTAATGTAGTTTTTGATACATCTTCAAGTGTCACACCAGCATTACATGTAAAAAAAAAAAGTAAAGTGATCCCACAACAGACCCGGAGGCCCTTGGGGTAGTAGGAGGTTAGGGCTCCCACTTTTTCTAGACAATCGGCACTTTATGTCAGCCGGGTTGTCAGCCCTCCGTGACGGCTGCCTTTACCCCCAGAACAAGCGTCTGGTACTCATTTACGTTAGAGGCTGAGTCGACCCCAGGGCCATAGTGCTGCCAGAGGGTTTGGGTCAGTTTAAAAATCCTGACCCCAACGGGACTTGAACCCTTGACCCTCTGGTTTGTAGCTCAGTGCCTTAACCACTACGCTACGGCGTGCCCCAGCATTACATGTATCTGAGTTAAATATGTATGTATAATTGCTTGTTTCATTGGGATTGGGTAGTGAAGGGCATTTTATCTTAGATTTCCACCAGTCTTAGTAAAGTAAATTTTTATACAGTTTATTTAATAGACTAGGGAGGAGAAAAAAGATTACAGGTATTTGAGAATAAACAGTTGAATGAAGGCTTTCACAACTGGTAATCCTAATGTTAAGAGACTCCAGGCTAAGTGGCCATGGTCCATTACTGGTGTTTCTTCCAGACGTTCCTCCCTCAACTGTGGAGGGCTTCTTCAGTGGCGAATACTACTAGGTAGTGTTCCCTGGTCGGAGGCTCGACTGTGAACGAGTGGTGGACTGCTGGAAACAGTTATTTATACTAGTGCTTTAGATCGGAGCTCCTTTCTCTTGGTTCAAAGAACCCGAGATTCATCTGTGGGGCAGATGAGCACCATGGATGCCTACATTGCTCAGTGGGCTGGACTCACAGCAGCGGCACAATGAGGCCTAGTCTTGCAAACGGGCTGGTTGGGACAATACCAGGCAAAATTCTTAGGGAATTACCACCAGGTCAGTAAGCTCTGAAACAGAGAAAGCACAGTCTTTTGGGTGTGGGATTTTTGCCAACTCCTGGACCAGGTGATCCAAGGACAATCTGTGAGGTTGTCAGGAGTTGAGCGACCTGACATACTAATGCTCAGGCTGTACCCACTTCAGCAACAAAACATGTCCCTGGGTGGTGCACAGGGAGAAAGGTCGGTAGATCTGCTAGACAGTCCTCCCGGCTAAGTCCAAGGGACTCGTGAATCATTAGTGGGGTCGGCAGGAGAGGAGCGTCCTGTCATACTATTTGCTTACCTGTTGGAGCTTGCGAGCTCCTTGCTGGCCCACAATGGCAACAGGACACATCCCTGGGGGCAGACCAGGTCAGTAGAGAGCAACTGTGCTGGCTCCCGGCTCAGCTTATGGGCTCGTGGACCAACTGTGGGGACGCCAGGAGATGAGCACCTGGATGGACTAAAGTTTCACACTGTGGTGCTTGATGGAGTCAAGCTCTAGCCAGTCTCACAACAGCTACAGGATACATCCCTGGAGGTAGAACAGGGAGATGGTCGATGGATCTGCGACAGCAGTCCTGGCTAGGCTCAAGGAGCCCGTGGACCAACTGTGGGGTCGTCAGGAGTGAGTGACTTGACGTACTATGTAGCTCAGCAATTTCCCCAGAAGTTGCGACTCCGACACCTTCTCCCTGAGGTGTTGGTTTTAGCCCGAGATCTTGAATGTGACCGCGATGTAGATAAGGGAGGACACGAAGCTGGGACTTGGGGGGTTTGACCTTCTGGCTGAGGTATCCCAAGGGGTGGAGGAATCGGTTCAGCTGCTCCCAAGGTGGCTGGACATTGCTGATTGGCTGATAGTCGTCGTACTAACGTCTGATTGGTTCTGAACTGTCTTCTTGTTATTGATTGTGTTTAAACATCTATTGTCTAATGTGTGATACCAGGCTTTAGCCAGTTTTATTCCTTCTTATTTTCTATTGAAATAGTCCTTATGTTTGTAAATTTCTATAGCGTCTCTGTATTGTCTAGGGAAATAGTAGGGTGTTGTGGCTAAAACTTGTGTATCTTCATACAGAAACTGATGTCCATTTGTAATAGCATGTTTTGCTACAGCTGATTTGTCCATTTGTCCTTGTCGGTAGTTTCTTTTGTGTTCGGATAAATGGGTGGCTATACTTCTTTTCGTGGTTCCTATGTATAAAATAAAATGAGTTAAAATACCTTCTTAGGTAAAATCCGTCGTCCTCAACTTTTAAAATATGTGATCTGTATGCCTGTAGGCCTTTCAGGACATCCGTCCCATCCTCAGCAGTTATTCTTTGCTATAGCATCCAGGTTGATGTTTGATGCTGCTGGTCCTAATGTGGCTTTGTCATGACACTGAGGATGGGACGGATGTCCTGAAAGGCCTACAGGCATACAGATCACATATTTTAAAAGTTGAGGACGACAGATTTTACCTAAGAAGGTATATTTTAACTCATTTTATTTTATGACTCTCCACCTCAACGGTTTTAACAATGAATTTTATTAGTATTCCTATGTATGATTTTCCACATGAACATGGAAGTCGATATATGCCGCAAGTGGAGAATGGTGGTCGAGGATCCTTTGCTGAGCGAAGGTATTCTTCTATTTTTCTTGTGGGTCTGTAAATGCTTTTTATGTTGTGTTTTTGTAGTAGTTTTCCGATACAATCCGTGACTCGTAGTATATATGGTAAGAAGGCTATGCTGACTGCAGGTGTATTATCCATTTTGTGTTGTTGTCTTCATGGATATATGTTTGTCTTATTTCTTTGGATGTGTAACCATTTTTCTGGAAACAATTGAAAAGATGGTGTTGTGATTGGCATAATTCTTAGCTCTGTCGAACAGTGTCTTTATGACACCTCGCTTTTGTCTTGGGTGTTAAGAGTTTTATGCAGATATCGGTCTGTGCGAATAGGTTTTCTACAAACTGTGTGTTGAATTTAACATTCTGTGATATAATGGTAAGTACTTTCTACTGATATCCAACAGACCCAGATTCAGTTCCTGGCTATATTATAGAAATTTTTCTTTGAATGTAAAGCTTAAAATGAGGTCTACTCAGCGTGACTGTTGAATAACTCCCAACATGAGAAATTTCAAAATTCAGTTATGAAAACTGAAGCTAATATTTAATTTTAGGAAGTGATATTTTGAGGTTATTTTAATTAAATTATTTTCAGTCTGATCATCTTACCTCAATATTAATGTTGATTTGTTCTTGGACATGTTTCAAAACAATTCTGTTTTATCGTCAGCTTATCCAGACTGGTTAGATTTATGTTGCACACTCTGGATGTCAATGTTAGCTCCATCCTGTGGTTGGCCAAAGAACCTCCAAACAAGGTCACGCTCCATCGGTATTTCAAAATTCATAACTCTGTTTTTGTTCTTCTGAATATAGATTTTTTCCCAAATAGTCAGCTCTTGTGTATTTTGTAACTGTTTTAATAATCTAGTGTCCAAATTTATATTATATTTTTCAGACCAAACATGAGCAGCAACTGCAGATTTTTCTATTTCCCCATTTTTAATATTTATGTGTTCTTTGGTTCTAATTTTTTAGATTTCCTAAAAATGTTTAGGTTTCCTAAAAATTAGAACCAATGAACACATAAGAAATATTAAAAATGTCTGCAGTTGCTGCTCATATTTGGTCTGAAAAACATAATATAAATTCGGACACTAAATTATTAAAACAGTTAGAAAATACAAAAGAGCTGACTATATGGGAAAAAATCTATATTCAGAAGAACAAAAGCAGAGTTATGAATTTTGAAATACTGATGGAGCGTGACCTTGTTTGGAGGTTCTTTGGCCAACCACAGGGGATGGAGCTGACATCGACATCCAGGGTGTGCAAACATAAATCTAACCAGTCTGGATAAGCTGACGATAAAACAGAATTGTTTTGAAACATGTCCAAGAACAAATCAACATTAATATTGAGGTAAGATGATCAGACTGAAAATAATTTAACTGAAGCTAAGATTAAGGGATTTATTGCACTAATCATGTGACTTCCTGTACTGTCATCTGCTACCTAGGAACAGCAAACGCCTCATATGGCCTTGGCTCTTCAGAGCTGTTTTATCACAGATTTTAATAAGGTTCTTATTTGGGTGAGGACAGGATAATCACACTATTTTATTTTTTATACTAGTCTGATTTTGTGGGTCATCTGTCAGAACAACATCCTCGTACTAGAGAAAGACATCATTGTCTATTGTGTGAAAGAAGCTTTCCAACAGCTGAAAGGCATAAAATGCACTTGGCTGGTCGTACGCATCGTCATTTGGAATTGACACAGAGGCGCACAATTCATACTCTATATTCGATATTCACTGGGCGAAACTGTCCAGTACTGCCACCTTTGACTGACGCTGAACTGGCAGGCCTGAATTGGTTTCCAGTAGAACCAGGAACTATCCACTTTTATCATCAAGCAACTCCACTGCAACGAGCTGTTCAGGTAAAGTCTTTCTTTTGTTAATTTTTATCATAGTTTGTTAGAGGGATTAAAAATTCCGAGGATTCTCTCTTTATCTGAGAATAGAGTAATTATAATTCAGTTTAGTGTTTTTTATACATTTTTATTGTATTGTATTGTAAGCCTATGTTTTCCCTTTACAGAGATTTAGGTGCTCTCCCCCTACAGGGAAGAATTTGAACCATACTAATTTAGTTACACTTGTTTTCATATATATGTCATTTTGAGTGGTACGTGGTCAGCGTTTCGCCTCATACTGACATCTAGGAAACCAAGGTAGTACTAGGACGGGAAAATTCGGTAAATTATGCTTAGAGGCCTTTTCATTCAGGCTTAAGGATTTTTTACGAGTCTGAAAATCTTCAGACTCGGAACCCACGGCTTAAAGTCCCTCCCGGAGGACTTGCTCCTTGGATTTTTCCGTCCTAAAAAATCCATCGACCCCGCCGGGTTTGAACCCACAACCCTTGGGACCAGAGGCAAGGAGCATAACAACTAATCCACCGCGGCCGATATACATTTTTATAAAAGTTTGATTAATTAATAAATATCTAATAAATTTCATACAAAGAATGTCCTTTAATAAAAACATTGATGTATTATGTAACTTCTTTGTCAAGTGTCAGTGACTAGGTTTGGAAGTAGACGTGATCGTTTAATCTCATTTGTATTTTTCCAATTCTGGCTTTCAACATGGAGACTCTATTTACAAGTTTAAGGTGTATAAATGATGCATCATAATGAGTATGTTTCTTTTGTGTAAATTTTACCTTAATTTCAGTGCAAATTTTATTTTGATTTTGAATATTATTTTGTGGGAGGTCAATATATTTGACACATTTCATGGGATTATTATGTAATATACAGCAAGCAAATTATGCAAAATATTGGTATTAAAAGATTCCGGGCTATGTGGCCGTGGTCTATAACTGGCGTTTCTTCCAGACGTTTCTCCCTCAACTGCGGAGGGCATCTTCAGTGGCGAGCGCTTCCAGCTGGAAGCACTCGCCACTTAAGATGCCCTCTGCAGTTGAGGGAGAAATGTCTGGAAGAAACGCCAGTTATCTGGAAGCGCTCGCCACTGAAGATGTCTGGAAGCGCTCGCCACTGAAGATGCCCTCTGCAGTTGAGGGAGAAACGTCTGGAAGAAACGCCAGTTATAGACCACGGTCACATAGCCCGGAATCTTTTAATACCATGATTACCGGCTGTGAAAGCCTGCATTCCACAATTATGCAAAATATTACTAACAGTAAGTTTGAAAATCTAATTACTAATTATTTTAATTACTATATATATACTCGTACATCAATTTTCATATATGTATATATGTAACTTTACTCCATTTAACAAACCTACTCTTGAACATACTGGCTGAGGTTAGTCTTTAATTTTGAGAATTCCAAGGTAACTTTTCGATCATTTCAAAGAACTTGGCTATGAAAGACTATTTACACTTTGCTCTTCCCAAGGAGATTGTATATTTTAATCAGGTCATAGATCTTTCTTATGAAGAACATTCTCTCTTTGATGATCTTGTAGAAGATTTCCAGGCTGTTGGCCGTGGTCTTGAGGCTTATAGTTCCCCGATGTTTTGCCTCAAGACCACGGCCAACAGCCTGGAAATCTTCTACAAGATCATCATAATAACTCCGGCCATGAAAGCCTTAGTCAATAGATTCTATCTTTGGTTTGTGCATTGTAACAGTTGTGATTGGTTACTGTAGTCTATCTTAAAAATAAATCCAAATAATAGATAATTATTTGTAAACATGTTTTCAATTTATTATATTTCATAAGAGCCAGAATCCATTATAAATTATATTAAAAAGATGTATTTTGTTTGTTTTTGTGCATATTTTACATTAAAATGTAATTTCAGATACCAATTTTGCAGTTATGAGGTTCCTCATGATAAAATTGGATTTTGCAAATGAATATTTGTCAATGATATTATTTTTTTTTACATTTTGCATACATTGTTTATTCCAAAAAATCACTCTCTTTGCATCATATGTTTAAAATTATAATTAAATATAAATTTTAATAATACTTTTTTACCAAATTTATTTATCTAAAACAAATTTATTCTGAAAATATGCATTACAAAAAATTGCCATTTTTTGTTACTGTTACAGACATACTATTCACAAAGCAAAACAACTTTCTTTTTAATTGTTTATATGAAGATCTGAGGTCTCTAATAACAAGCAGTTTGTTGTATTACAGGTAATCTCTTGCTCCATTGTGATCTCTAATAAAACTGACATTTCTTAAAATACCAGACAGTAATTATAGTCAACTTATTTTGTACAGAGGGTAAGATTCTGCCAAAATTTTAAAGATGCCAGTGTAGAAACCACTAGCTTAAGTGATTGGGAGTCAAGATTTTATACTGAAATACAAGCTAATAGGAGCCACAAACAATACATTCTGAGGAAATGTACTGTCTATTTTGTCCAAAAATGACCTGAGACAGGCAGACAAAAGTTATCCCGTAGATTTTCTGCTAATGAGTTTGTCCTTAAAATTTCCTATAATTTAAGCATTTGTAAAGCATTCACTGTGGTGAAATTCATTTTCAGTTGTTTTTTTATTCACCTCGTATTTCTTGACTTCCATGCAAACCCAGGGTTTCGTCACTGCATTTTGTGACATTCTCAATAGTCAAGAACATTGTGACATTCTCAATAACAACTGAGTTGTTATCATGATGTTGCACTGAGAATGTCACAAATGCAGTGTGATGAAACCCTGGGTTTGCATGGAACTCAAGAACATTGTGACATTCTCAATAACAACTGAGTTGTTATCATGGTGTTGTATTGAGAATGTCACAAATGCAGTGACAAAACCCTGGGTTTGCATGGAAGTCAAGAAATATGAGGTGAGTAAAAAAAAATTGAAAATTAATTAAAATAATCCTCATAGTGTTATTTTCTACTACATAACTTAACTGTGGTGAAATCTTTCTGTACAAAAACACACTATAATCACCTGTATAATGAAATCAGTCAGGCAGTTTCAATATATTTGTAACTTTTATTTCAGCTTTTTTAGCATCAGGCTCAGTGAATTGAGCTGATTAATTTTTTTTTGTTTTTCATGTAAAACCATTTTCCTCTTTAAATTCTATGTCATCCACAATCTTTTGCAGTAGTCTGTATAATTAAGAATATATTTAAGTATTATTTTTCTATATAACATTTAAAATGATGTTATGGCTTGGTGAATTACAAAATAACTGTATACAGTATGTGCTTAGTAATGCATAAATAGAATATTCTTGCAATTTTCACCTTCATGTGGTTGATGAACTCTAATGTCGACATTTATTTTGCTACTACTGCAAAATGATGTAGGTCATGATTTTATCAACCTATATAATGTGATACTACTTAATATCAGTTGATTTAGAGATAAGAAGTGAAAGTTTAATGGGGATTAAATATATTTCTTATTACCAGTATTTATTACGTAGGTAGTTTAACAAACTTTTCTTACTTTTTATACTTCATTCACAATCTAAGTGAAATAATGTAGTCTGCATTGAACAGGTAATTATTGAAGTGTGTGATTCTGTTGTTTAAATATTTATAAGCTCTAGCATTAGAAGTTGTGAATAAGAGATATCCACCAGAAGAATGGTTACATGTCTACACAGATGGATCTACTATTGATAACAACTCAGGATCAGGAATTACATGTGCATTATTTTCATTTTATCAACCAGCAGGATACCACACAACAAATTTTGATGCAGAAGTAACGGCTATTCATATTTCACTCCAACAATTACTATACAGAATAAATAAATTTCAAAATGCGGTCATACTCTCTGATTCTAAGGCAGCAATATATGCAATAAATTCACACAAAATGAAGTCAATACAAATTAAAGAGTGCTACAAAATGATTCAACAACTCCAAAAACTACAGAAAAGAATTCAATTGCAATGGATACTTGCATATTGTGGAATTGCTGGAAATGACACTGCTGATTTTCTTTGCAAAAAAGGCTCCAATTTAATTCAGAATACTACTAAAAGCTTACCTTTCACATCCATAAAAAGAATAGTTAAAAACAAATATAAAACAAAACAAAACCAAGACCTATGTAATAAAGCCAAAGACAAAAAATGGAATATTTTAGTAAAGAAGCCAGATATTATTCCAGAAATTCCACGTAAAACTACAGTAGCAACATTTAGACTGCTTACAGAACATGACTATTTGGCCAAACATCTATATAAAATAGGAATCTACACGAATCCAAATTGTCCTCTATGCAATAAAGAAGAAGAAATGAATGAAGAACACCTACAAACCTGTGAAGTATTACCTGTTGGATCCACAATACAGAAATATTGGAGAGCAAGAACGCTAATGGCTTCGGTGCCAAGGCCCAGCATTTGAAAACAACAACAACAATATTTATAAAAAGAATTACATTAAAACTCTAGGAAAACTATCAGTAATAATCAGAATTTAAAACTTTGTAGTATGTATATATCTATATTTTGATGTTATAATTAAATTTTGACATTTAGCAATGAAAGCCTAATATATATATACTAGAAGTCCCGGCCACGCATTGCTGTGTTTAAGGTATAAGTTAAAAATATAAATTAAGTTGCTGTCTTTCAGCCAGATTACTTAAAACATGAAATTAATAATATTGAAAATGAAATAAACACTGAACATACTTAAATTATGAAATAATCAATATTTGTAATTCAATTGAAATTCGTGGTTGCAACAAAAAGCACAGCCACCTGGATCTCTCTTTGTTAAATAATAAACCAATTACCTTACACTGCCATCTGTTAGAATCGTATGGAACTCACAGATAATTATAACTCTTTGTTAAATAATAAACAAATAATTTGCAATAAAAAAATAATGCGACTATGAATTTAGTTATAAACAACTGTAAGTCTCAAGTTGGATCAAACTGCACACAGTGTGCAAAATTTTATTAAAATCGGTTCAGCTGATTAACTCTATTTATATTTTTCATTATTATATTAATTATCTTCTCATTTATAAATTATTATTCATCCCTGCCATCCCCCTTTTACAAAAAAAAAGGAGTAAGTATTAAAGTTTAGGATTCCATCGCGGACAAACAATGTGACACGAGATTTTTATATATTAAGATATATATATATATTATATGACATGATAAGAAAAATAAATACCTGGATGGGATTTAAACCCAGACTGGTTTGGTACTCCAGCGTGTTATCCATTACACCACCGGGCAAATCTAATACAAACATTTATTTTTGTTATATATATATATATATATTTTAAATTTTTTTCCAAGCAGCTGCTGTAACATCTATAAATGCAAACTAAGAGTTTTATATTACAGTAAAACCTGTCTATGAAGGAACATGATGGTTCCTTAAATATATTTCCGTCTTGGCAGTTTTCCTTCTTATAAAGGTTCCCAAATTACAAGCTTGAATTTTCTCACACAGTGTAAGGGTTTTACATGCACAATTTAAAGACAACATATTGAACTGAAATACAGACAAAATAGTGTATATAACACAGCACAGTTTGCACGGCAATACAAAACATTTTTATTACACAAAAGCAATAAGGAACTAAACTACAGGAAGACTGAAGAGTTTCCAAACTCCCTCGCAACTTACATAAGCTGGCAAGGAAAAGTGAGGGATTCCCCGCTGTCACATGTAAGCAAGGGTATCCCTGCAATGCAATTGCAACACAAGCTAAAATTATATAATGCTGTAGCGTCACATGCAGAATTTTCATGTGTGATCATTAATACTGTAATTAGAATGTGCTTAAGAATAATTTTCCGTCTTACTGAGGTAAAAATTAACTATTGGTACTTTAAAAACCATTCCGTTTCCGCATTATGAAGGTTTCTGGCTTACACAGGATGATTTTACATATAAAATCGTACCGTTCTGGGAGATTTATTTCCGTCTCTACAGGTTTCCTTCTTATAAAGGTTGCAGCTAAGACAGGTTTCACTATATTTAACTTACTTTACAATTTTTGTAATTCATTCTTTACACACAATGTTTCAAAATTGTTGTTCCAAAATGAAGTATTGAGAAGTAAAATGAAGAGAAGCAAAACGAGTTGCAATAAACTATTGGTTACAGGATGTAATTTTTTTGGTTGATTGAGGCTTACTGAATACTAAGAACTAAAAAGCAGTGAAAATTTAATCTAATTTAACAGTTAAGATTAAGTACAACAATGAAGTGCAAACATAAACAATGACAAAAGCTCCAATAAACTTTCATCTGCAAATTAATTGTTCATAAATAGAAATTCATGAGATCCACCATTTTATCAGCACCAAATAGTTAGGTTGATATCTGCAGTAACTCCCAACTGTCTTTTTACACGCTTTATATTAGCTTGACCTGTATCTATCTATGTAACAGAATCTTTCAACACGATTTTCACCCACTTAAAAACATAGGATCGACTTAAAACTTTGTATACTTGTAAAGGACCAATGACAATACAATAATTTCATAAATTTTTTCTAAGATCTTGGCCAGGATCATAAGGACATCAAAAAAATAAAGTTCGGTATAATAGGTTGCAGACTTATCATCTTTTTAGTCTGTCGTTATGGTAGTTCAGTTGGTAGAGTGGTGGACTGTAGTGGTATATAATTTCAGTAATCCATAGGTCGCTGGTTCAAATCTGGCCCGGATGATTTTTTTAGAAGAGTATTACTTTTAGCTCATACTACAATAGTATCGAATTTAAAGATATTAACATTTTTAGAAAACCAAACTAAAAAATGAAAAATAAATAATAGTAAAAAAACTAAAACAACACGCTTTATTAGAAACCCGAACTAAAAAATTAAAAATAATTTTAATTTCCAACACGCTTGGGATAAAATTAAAGTGGTCAACAAAAAAAATCATCTCCAACACATCTAGAATAAAACTAGAGTTATCTACAAAAAAAAATAATTTTACCATCAAAAGCGTGTGGTGCTCTATATCAATTAATATATTTGATAATAAACGGATATTGGTAAAAGTAAAGTCTCTAAGAAGAAAATGTAAAAACCATAAAAAGCACCTTGCTCTTTTGATGGTAATTTTTTTTTGTAGATAACTCTAGTTTTATTCTAGATGTATTGGAGATGATTTTTTTGTTGACCACTTTAATTTTATCCCAAGTGTGTTGGAAATTAAAATTATTTTTCATTTTTTAGTTCGGTTTTCTAATAAAGCGTGTTGTTTTGTTTTTTAAAACTATTATTTATTTAATAAGTATTACAAATTCAGCGAGCCTCAACCAGTAAAAAACTGATATCTCATAACCAGTTAATTTCTGAACTCATGTTTATTGGAACTATTTTGCTTCTCTCCATTTTTACTTCTGATCATTATATATGGGATATTTTTAAATACCCTGAATAACAAAGTGAAAATTCTACCTTAATGAATATACCTCATAGTGAGAATTCCTAAAATAAGTAAAGTGAAAATTATTCATGCATACATAATCTGATTTGTTTATTTTCCATCTATGAAAAATTTTGCATGATAATAAAATATAAACATTAAAAGATAGAGTAAAAATAAAAATAAGAAAGTCCTTTCAACTATCTGTCCAGTTGGTTCAAAGAATCTTTTTATCTACAATAGAAAGTTTAAAATATAGGGTATCCTTATGTCCCTTACAGTCCTCCCAATACAAAACAAAATTTAAATTCCAAAATCATTTCTTTATCATTAATTATAGATAATTCTTTCATATCCAGTACGTAATAGAGAAAACAATTTTCTGTCCATCTGCTTGTTACTTACTTACTCAGTGGCACTATCTAACCCGTAGGTTCATGGCCGCACGGACATAAGCTCTCCATACATCCCTATCCTGAGCTAATGCTTTCGAATCATTCCCTGTATAATCTGCTTCCCTAAAGCGACTATATCCAAGGGCGATTTATCTAATTCCCACGTTAATATCTCTAGTGCCCCGCTATTGTATAAAGTCCTAACATTCCATGTTCCTAGGAACATGTCCCTGTGTTTGAGCCTTTGGCATGGGTTCCCTGAAGTAGTCCCCGCCCGGAGAACCGAATGGGGGACTATTTGACCTCCGGAAAATTTTACCCCAGATGAACCCATGTCCGCATTTCTTGACAGTTGTATTTTTACGGTGAAAGATCGTCACTCTTTCGCCCAAGGTACTTTTTTTGTCTGGCTTATCACCTTCGACCAGTCCGGCATGGGTAACCCTATCGGCAGAAATGCTACCGCCGGCATAGCTCTCAGGATCATTTAGCACGCAAGCCACTCCACCACGACAAGGTAAAGATACCATGGAGGGGTCCATCTGCTTGTTATAAATGAATTTGATGTTAAGTAAGTTTTTAAAAAACGCATTTAGTTTGTGCACTTATCACTGTGAAATATTTTAATTGCACTCAAGGACAGCCATCTGGTGTACTTTTGAAGAACTGTGTAATCAAATTTTGTTTGTCTGGAAACTCAAAGTTCATAGTTCTAGTATGGTTTTTTGAATGTATATTCTTTTCCCAAACATAATGAAAAATTGACAGTCGTGCAAACAGCTGAAGATGGGAATGATATGTTTTCCAATACTGCAGTTCTGTGTTAAAAAACATAGATGTATGAGGTAAGAAGAATTCACTATTCATTTGATTCTTAACAATAAATAATATCTATTAAAAAACATGAAACTTTTTTTTTTCACACAGTGGATTTCAAAATTAATAATAAAATTTCTTATTTTATATTTACAGTTCGCTTAATGATTCTATATTCATGCGCACATGCACAAATTTGAAGTAGTTGAGATTTTATATTAACTTTCAGACCAGCCTCATGGGCTAGTGGTCAGCGTTTCTGACTACAGTTCACAAAGTCCTGGGTTCGATTCCCGGTCAGACCATAGGAATTTTTCCTTAAAGGGAATTATTCCTGTGGTTGTCTATGGTCTGGAATTTAGGTTAATCATATCATTGGGGGTAATGTAATTCTGCCTTCCTGGTGCCCCAACCTAAGAAATGGATTACAATTCTGCCAATGGCAAGGGAGAAAGCCAGAAATGTCATAAAGGAGAATCTGGTGGCATTAGACAGAAATTAACTTTAACATTCTCATGTAGAGAGAGAGATTTATTATTTTACTCATTCATTAATTGTAAATACCTCAATAGTGCTACCTCTCACTTTGATATTTATTTAAAAATGAGAGAGATTTGTGTTTGCACTTCTCTGATACCATTGATTTGCTTCAATACTGCCATATTGTACACGGATGTTCAAAAATAGTTGCAAAGCATTGTATTGTATATTAATCTTTGATGTTTTGCACTTTTTTAACTTTACTATCTAACCTCTCTTGGTTAACTCTTGTTTTTTCGACCCCAATGCTATTAGGGCATCCGAGGGCTAGGGAAGTCCTTCCTTTTTCCATTTCTTCTTTCCTTTATTTTCTTTTCTTCTCCAGAAAAGCCTGACCAGAGGCTATAAGGTGGTAGCCCATCACTGGTCTTGCCTTCCTTTGGCCAGCAACCAATCGAAGGGACTGTTATTGTGCTTTGAAGTCTTATACGAGAATTTCCCATACGGGAAAATTTTCTATAGGATCGTAACAGGCCTTGGCCTAATACTTGGAAGGAAGAAGAAGAAGATAAGCAATATCCAGTTTAATGAATTCAGATTATCAAATTACTATCCATACATAGAAATCAAAGTTAAAAAGATTGAACTGAATTGTAACAAATAAATCTCCTGTGCTTATTATTAATAGTGGAAAAATTGTCATTAATTATATAATAATAACTAGTTCGAAATTCGACCACAATTCATTAAATGTTTAAGTTAGTCACAAATACGTCATTATGCATTAATTTTTTATTTATTTTAAAAATACAAACAATACAAAATATGTGGTATAGCTTGGCTGTGCCATATTTAAAAAAACAATGCATCATTTGACATTTGTACACTATTTATACTATTTAAATTTGCATTTGGCCTATTATTATGTGTACGGGAATATATATCCCTTCCTCTTTGTCTCTCACTCCAACCCGTCAATGTTCTATGTCGAGGCATAATGGAAGTAGGTGCGAATATCTAAGTATAAAAAAAAATGTAATGAAATTACTGAAACCAAGATTAGACAGGGTTTAATTTAAATTTAAATAATAAAATGTACTCACTTTTTTAAACCACTAATAATAAATATACGAGAGTAAGTCAATTCACATTGCTGCTGCACAATTTTCTTTTTACAACAATGCACTTTCAGTATGAACTTAAACAAATGAATGAGTAATGCACATAAATTCCTTAGAGACAATTTATTTTACTTTGTTTAATTAACTTTATTTGTAACACATTATATATCATCACTTAAGAAACAATACCGCGTAACTAACAAAATACAAATTTTACACGAGAAACAAAAAACTGTTTAGTTTTCTCCTTAGTACCTATAGATTGAAACCATTGTATCTATAAGTTTAGTGAGGTCATGGTGCAAAATTTCATCTTAATCTATGTTAGAATTGAGCGCACTTCTTCAGTGATGCTAACAGTATAAAAATGTCAATTTCACTAAAAGTGTCAGTTACGCGGTATTGTTTCTTAAGCGACGATATAAATTTTATTTTTCTGAACTCCTTCTCTATATGAACTTTAATTATGCCAAATATCACACTCCTCCGTGTGCGCAATGTGCTTAAAAAGGGGTATAAAATTTTTTCTTCACATATTGATATATAGATAGTGCTTGACTACCAACTCCATGGAAAGAGATCTCTAGGACGTCCCAAAAAGCAGTGGATGGAAAATTCCTCCTTCATGAGATCATGACAGGCCATTTGGCCTAATACTTGCATGGATGATGTTAATGATGATAAAAATAATAAAGTTCAATCAAGTTATATCATGTTCACCAGTTTTAGTCTGAATACGTGTTGAGAAGTACCTTCAATGATCTGCACTATCCTCCTCTTCTTTCTTATGTATATTTTACATTTTAATATGGCAGTTTACTTCTGCTGCATCTATTTTTCCTTATATTTCAGTTATCAGTGTTGGATTTCTTGGTTTGAATTTTTCTAGTCAGATATAAAACTAGAAATCTTAAGATTGCTGTGTGTTGAATAATGTTTAATAAGACTATTAGCCTTGGAAATTGATAGAAGTACTTTTATGACTGCAAAAAAAAACCTGATATAATGTAGTCCATTTCATAAAAGGATTGTTGTTATAGGTTATGCAAAACAGGAAAAAATTATAGCAGAAGTATAACATACAATATCCTGTTTGCCTTGAAAAAAAAAAAAACATTCATTCTGAGTATATTAAATATGATTCATGTGTTTTTATCTGTAATACTTCCAGAGTAAACCAACAAATGATGATTCAAGCAGGAAGTAAACTCATCCATCCTTTAGTAGAAAACATTCTATTTATATCATTTTTAGTCTGATCATCTTACCTCAATATTAATGTGATTTGTTCTTGGACATGTTTCAAAACAGAATTGTCCAAGAACAAATCAACATATATTGAGGTAAGATGATCAGACTAATAATAATAATAATAATAATAATTAAAATAACCTGAACATATCGCTTCCTAAATTAAATATTAATTACAACATTCTAATGCTTACTGGGATAATGAGAGACTTTTTAGTTAAGAAGACATTTTTATGGGAATTTAACACTACTTTATAAAGCATTAAATGTTATTTCGTTACATTCTTTATTTTTCTTATTTTCACTCAATTTCTCTAAGATTCTGATAGAATTCATGGGAACTGTGGTGGAATGAATTTGCACATGTGCAGTAATAGTTTTCTGCACTGCTACTCATGATTTGACTAACTGCTTCCGCCATTTTGTTACATATATATTACTATTCACTTGAAAGCTAACTTTTAAAAATAAAACATGTCTGGAAGAGAGTAGGAATAGTTTTACATCCACTACGCTGTGATATTCTCCAGATAGACCACTAATCCAGTGAAAGCTCACTTTTCGAATTTACTCACAAGACTGAATACACCATCCACAAAGAAAAAATTTCTAGGTACAAATGGGACTCAAACCCTGACACCTGGGATCTTAGTCAGACACAGAGGTCTTCATAATATGTAAAGAAAAAAAAAAAGCTGCCATTTGCAATTTTGTGTGTAAGTATTAGTTTTAAGTAATCTGGCTGAAAGACAGCAACTTAATTAAAATTTTTAACGTATACCTTAGCCACAGCAACGCGTGGCCAGGACTTCTATTATATATATATATATATATATGTTTTTTTACTTTCCAATCTTTCCTTTTCTGCTTCTCTAGACATTTTTAAAGTTATATTGTGCTCTTAAGTCTGTTGATTATTTCATGAAAATAAACTAAGTGAGATTGTGTTTAATACACTATTTGGATGCTTTAATTTTCTGCAATTTATGAACATATTAATTTTAAATGTTTTTGTTTATACATGTTTTTATTTCCCAGGTAATATTTAATCCCTATTAACTTGATAATCAGATATCAATCAATCTTGAGAGTAGAAAGAGATAATTAGTATATATCCAGGCACTTACATGTAATATAGTTATTATTATTTGAAGATAAATTATTAAAATTATTTCTTAATCTCTGACTGAGTCTAAAATCTTGATGAAACTGCTGTGGTAAGTTTTTGAAGAAGTCTGGAGGACTACATCTATCTGCTGTCCTCATCTCAAATATTGGGTCCCCTGGGATAGTTACGATATAAAACAAAGAGTGGTATGCAGAAAAAAACAGGAAGCTACCATATTTTTAAATGTCCCTAGTAAAACTGCAAATATGGCATAGCAATATTGAGTTTGCAGTGAAGGACCTTCCCTTGGGCAGAAAACTATGAATGAATTATTAAAATTTATACAAAATAAAGCTGTTAATTCAACTTGAATATTTTTGCTGCCAGGAATTAATCTCAAAGAAGAAAGGAGACTGCGCGAATAGTGCTCCTGTTACCTCTAGAAGTAGTGCAGAAGATAATACTTCGACATCTTGATGAACAAGTTAAGTCGATTAGATGTGTGCAAATGTGACAATATAAACTGTTTTGTTATAAACTTTCATAGATCTGATAAATTTGCACTTTTAAATATCTATAACTGTTTATAAAAAGAGGTGATTTTGAGCTTAATAAATATTTTAAAATTTTGATATCAATCTTGAATAAGTTTTTATAAGACATTTATAATAATAAATGATAGTGTCTTTTCATGTGATTGCGGGTAGATTGTTATTTGACATAACATTATCTGTATTGCTGCCCCTGTTAATTTACATTGCTGGCATAATTTACCGGTACTTGAATTTTGAGCAGAATTATTGACACAAAATTTAAATAATGTATGGAAGTCCAATTATATAGTTTTTGTGTTATATTATTTAAATGCCCTTTATCAGTTAAGATCTTTAGCATTCCAATTCAAATCTGCGCATGAAAGAACAAACTAATTTTGCTCAAAGGCCTCTTTTTCCTGGCTTGAGGTTCTTTCATATGCAATAAATCTACAACGGACCCATAGATAGCTTTAGTTCCTCTCCAAAGGAATACTTACTCAGGATTTTAATGGCCTTGACCCTGACTGGGCTTGAATCCATGAAACTTGGAACCAAGTGTGAACATGGATTTACTCCCAATTATATTAAACAAACTTTGAGAAGGCAATTACTTTCATATTTCACTAAAAATTAAAATTACCTTGAAAATATTTTGAGAGATACTACACCCATATCAGTATTTTTATGACTGGGGAATGACTTCTCTCAAAAAATTTCTGGGTTTCCAATTTGAAATATGTTTGCTATAATGTAATAAACGACAAAAATTTGTGCTGGATATTTCTCTATGAAATGCCTTGCAAACAAATGCATGAAATATTAGATAGAACTGTTTATGAAACATTTATTAATAACATTAATACATTTTTATATATATATTTTGATAATGTAAATAGATTTTAAATAAATACAAATATATACATATATTGTGGAAGACACAAATTATTTAGAAGTGCTCATATTTCATATATAGGTTTTAAATGCAGTACTTTGGAAATATCTTGTGTATTTGAAGAGAAAAATTATATGCTCAGACCGGGGTTCAAACCTCAGTCTGAGAGTATAATTGTTCTGTTCAAATATAATTTATCCATCATTGAGATGTATGAAATGAATAATAAAAACATCTTAATGTGTTTAATAGTGAGTGGAGAACATATTTTTAACGACTCACCTCATACAATTTCAAATTTCTTTGATACTGGCGGTTTCAGACAATATCTTGTCCCTCTTCAGTCATGACTTCCACATGAGTGGACTGAAGAGGGGCAAGATATTGTCTGAAACCGCCGGTATCAAAGAAATTTGAAATTGTATGAGGTGAGTCGTTAAAAATATGTTCTCCACTCACTATTAATGATATAACCTTATAATTTTACTTCCCAACGTTAATTTAAATATCTTAATGTATATTCATTGTAATATATAATCGCTCTACCTTGGATCTATGCCTTTTTTTCCTGAAATAGTAAGTAAAACCAATTATTAGATAGGAGTTTTATGAAAAGTTATGCCACGTGGAAAAGTTTGTGCCTAAAATGGGTATTTTAGCAATTGATACCTATTTTGTGTTTTTAACCAAAACTTGCCTTTCTTAAATAGTACTGTGCCTAAAAATGCCTATTATACTCATTGATATATATTTTTTTAACCTAAAATTATTTTTAAATTAAATTTACGTAACTCATCCCAGTACAGCATTGGCAGGACTCTGGAAATCTTCGGAATTTTATCAGAGCATCAAAAAATGTAAAAAAAAAAAAGACAATAATTTTACTTTTTAGGCAATAAATAGATTTACCATAGTTAATTAATATGATTTATTTTATCAATTTCATAATTCTTGCATTAATTTTGCTGTTAAATACTATGTTACACACTTTAAGAGGCTAAAATAGTATTTTTAGATCCTATTTTACAGATTTAATGCCCATTTTATGTCCCTGAATATAAATTTTTAAGAGTCTGAAACAGAGGGAAGAAGAAGAGTTTTTTCTGATCGACATAACATCCGTTGCCAAGAAAGTGCTGATGATGAGACCGTTATGCTCTGAAAATCTTGATCTACTTAGAAGATTTATATGAGGAGAGGTAAGAAACATTTAATTTCACCACAAATTCCTATAAAAGTTTAAAAAAAAAGCCATCATATCCTTATCGTTATCATCATCCTTCACCGGTGTGGAAAACAACGGGAAGCTAGCACACCTATAATTCCCTAGTAAAGCTGCAAAGCATAGCATGAAAATGCTATGATTGCAGTGAAAGACCTGCCCTCGGGCAGAATTACTATGGATGGATGGATGGATGGATCTTGCAGTGGAACATTATTTAGTGCTCAGATAATGTTATAAAAATGTAAAAAATTCTTTATAGGGACAGTAATATATTTGTAAGGGGGATTAATGTTTAAAAGAAGATTCTATGCTATTTTGAGAGATACATAATATATCTATTCTTTATTATGAATTTTAAAATTATTTATTAAGGTCAAATCACCTTATAATTTTGCACATAGATGTGCAAGCGTATGTAATTTTATTGAAATGTTATTTCCTTCAATACAGTATTGTTGTAAAATCATGTTGTAATTTGTACTAAGAGTATATTTAAATTGGTTTGTAATGTAAAATTTGTTAATTTTTTATATAACATTTGCACACTTCTATGTATTGAACACAAAAAGTGCATTTGTTGTTCCTGTGCAACATAATGTGGATTTGAGTGGTTATGTATATTTTGGTATTTTAATATTTCCATGAAAGTGTGTTTCTAGTTGCACTATCACAACGGAGTTGTAATTTTTAGATACAATTGTTAACCCAGAAGATATGTTATTTAATTTCGAATCTAAATTTTTGTCAGGATACAATAAGTAATAGATTACCTTAAATTAAGTATTTTAAATTTTTAGGTTCATAAAACATTGTTGACAATATGTATACACTTTCTTAATGTTTCGTTGATTTAATCTTTTTCTGCTTGTAGGCATGGACAGAACAGGGTATATTGTATAAGGGGTGTAAACAATGTAATTTGCCAAAATTATTTTGATATTAGAATGCAAACAGCAAAATAAAATAGTATGTGTTTTGTTTATAATTATTCAGGTTTTTAAAAAAATGTAATATTTGAAGAGAAAATTTTTTGCCTAGACCGAGACTCGAACCCGGGACCTTTGGCTTTCCAGGCCAAATGCTCTACCAACTGAGCTACCAAGGCAAGTTGCGATCTAGATGCAAATTTCTCTCTTATATACGTTGTAATTCCTTCACGCCAAATGCTTTGAAACCTTTGCTTCTATCTTTGCAAATGGCGGCTTCTTAGTTAAGAAGACGTGTATTAGGAATTTAACACTACTTTATAAAGCCAGTAGGGCTTCTATTGACGTTTTTGTTATTAATTTAACACTTCTCACTGAAGGATAAATCATATTCGAAGAGAAATTTGCATCTAGATCGCAACTTGCCTCGGTAGCTCAGTTGGTAGAGCATTTGGCCCGGAAAGCCAAAGGTCCCGGGTTCGAGTCTTGGTCTAGGCGAACATTTTTTTCTTCAAATATGATTTATCCTTCAGTGAAAAGTGTTAAATTAATAACAAAAACGTCAATAGAAGCCCTACTGGCTTTATATAGTAATGTTAAATTCCTAATAAATGTCTTCTTAACTAAGAAGCCGCCATTTGCAAAGATAGAAGCAAAGGTTTCAAAGCATTTGGCGCGAGGGAATTACAACGTATGTAGCAGAGAAATTTGCATCTAGATTGCAACTCACCTCAGTAGCTCAGTTGGTAGAGCATTTGGCCCAGAATGCCAAAGGTTCCGGGTTCGAGTCTTGGTCTAGGTGAAAATTTTTCTCTTCAAATATGATTTATCCTTCAGTGAGAAGTGTTAAATTAATAACAAAAGTCAAAAATGTAATATTTCATTCAAATGTTTTTGGAAAGCGAAATAGATATTTTCAATTTGGTATTATGGTATAAAAAATGCACTAATTTTGTTGTACTCTGCAGCATTAGTTAGTGAAGCGAGACAGTGAACTTTTAAATATCAAAATAGTTGGTCATCTCTGCATGACCAAACCAAAGCGCTAAACTCCAAACACTAGGAAGAAGTACATAGCGGATTGAAGTGAAACTGTAAATAAGAGTTTGATTACAGTCTGTCTTAAAAACATTTCCCTTTTCAAATAAGAAATAAAGTGTCAGATAACAACAAAAAAAGTTAACATTTTTTGTTAGATCTGCTAAGATATTCAAACTGCATAAATTGGCAGCTAATATAATTTATACCCTTTATATTTAAGAATAACTTAATTGTATTTAATAATCAATTGAGTTGGTGTTTACTTGATGAAAATCCATATTTATTAATTAAATAAAAATAAAACTTAGTTTTATTTGATTTTCATATTTATTAAGATATAATTCAGTGACAGCTGTTTCAGTACACTGTACCTTCTTCAGACATGTTAACAAATTATATAATTTAATATTGAGGTAAGATGATCAGACTAAAAATAATATAATTAAAATAACCTCAAAATATCACTTCCTAAAATTAAATACTAATGATATTTCCTTATGTTCAATTTTACATTGATTTGATCACCTCTCCAGGTCTAGTTTTGGGGAATATTTCCTCATCTTCAGCTGACAGCTTTTTATTGATTTGACAGTTGGTATTTCTTTGCTTCTCCTCCATCTGTTGCAGGCTGGTAAACTTTTTTATCAAATCTTTCTCTCTGGAAATTTCAAAATTCATTATTTTACCTTTGTATTTTTGGATGTAGATTTTATCCCAAATGGCAAGTTTCTTAAATTTCTCTAATTGTTTAATTAATTTTACTTTTACTTCAGTTGTGTTTTTCTGACCAAGCATGCATGAGCAGTTACTGCAGAATTTTCTATTACCCTTTTTTACATTCCTAAGGTGAGCATCTTAGGAATATAAAAAAAAATGGAGAAATAAAAAAAAATCTTCAGTAGCTGTTCATGGTTGGTCAAAAAAGCACACAATATAAGTAAAAGCAAAATTAATGAAACAATAATACAGAAAATAAATAAATTTCAAAATGCTGTCATACTCTCTGATAATAAAGCACCAATATATGCAATAAATTCACACAAAATGAAGTCAATACAAATTAAAGAGTGCTACAAAATGATTCAACAACTTCAAAAACTACAGAAAAGAATTCAATTGCAATGGATACCTGCACATTGTGGATTTTCTTGCCAAAAAAGGCTCCAATCTAATTCAGAATACTACTAAAAGCTTACCTTTCACATCCATAAAAAGAATAATTAAAAACAAATATAAAATCAAACAAAACCAAGACCTATGTAATAAAGCCAAAGACAAAAAATGGAATATTTTAGTAAAGAAGCCAGATATTATTCCAGAAATTCCATGTAAAACTACAGTAGCAAAATTTAGACTGCTTACAGAACATGACTATTTGGCCAAACATTTATATAAAATAGGAATCTACATGAATCCAAATTGTCCTCTATGCAACAAAGACGAAGAAATGAACGAAGAACATCTACAAACCTGTGAAGTATTACCTGTTGGATCCACCATAGAGAAATATTGGAAAGCAAGAACGCTAATGGCTTCGTTGCCAAGGCCCAGCATTTGAAAACAACAACAAAATATTAGAGAAATCTAAGGAATTTAATAGTTTGGAGAAAAAAAAATCTACATAAAAAATACAAAAATAAATTGGACGGCGTTATGCATGTGCCATTATGTAAGTTTCGAGAAAAATATGTTTAAAATTTAAGTCAATCTTCGGTGTTTATCTTAGCACCAAACTAACAGTACTGGATATTGCAAGTTATTTCCCTTCTTTGTCAGTTATGCATCAACAATCAAAGAGCAGGAACATTTGGTGCTTAGCTGCTTGATGCAAAACATATTAGCATTTATAAAGATCTGCAACTGTTACAAAACATAGAATCTCTGATAGGACTGATGGTGTTTGCAGTTTTCTTTATCTTCTTCTTCTTCTTCATCCAATCAAGTCTTAGGCCTATAGGCTTGTTACGATCTCACTGATGAATTTTGTATTCAGTATTTCCTTGGACAGCCCAGAGATGTCTTCCATGTTGAACAGTAACAAAGCATGGTCTTGGGAACTCTATCTGAACTCATTCGTCACAAATTTTTCTTTATTAATAAGGCTATATTTAAAAATTTGGCACTAAAAGTGTGCGTACACTTACTTTATGAGCCAGTGCAACAGATGGCATCAAAATCTCAATTTTTCAAGAAATGGCACTTAGCCGGTTGGTGCATAACATTGTCCAATTAATGAATTTTGAAATTCCTGGGGAATGTGATTGGGAAATTCATCGGACCACAGCAAAGGAATACGAACTGTCAAAACAACAGTTAGATGTCAGTTGAAGTTGAGAAAAAAGTTGCTCAAAACTAGTCATGGAAGGATGCAAAATATGAGGTGATGTGTAAAATCCAATTTGTTTACTGATTGTTTAAAGAGTTTAGTAATTCACTATTTGCTGTGATATAGATAAGAGATTCACAAATTTTAATGTCACTTTTTAATAGCGTGCAAGATAAAAATTTACACATATTTGGTTTCATAAGAAGAATGTTATATTTATATAACTTTAAATATAATTTTAAATTTATTAGGTTTAATATATCTTAATAATAATTTTAAATATTCTAAATATCCTATACAAAAATTGATATATTATTGTAAATCAGCTTAAAAACTAAATTTCAAAGAATGTTGAACTAGCACAAGTTAAGGTTTTTTTTTAATAAGATAAGGTAAATCTGAATAATAAATAGGGAAAACTACATTTTGGGATTATATATAATTAAATAATTATATTAACTAAATAAAAATAAAACTTAGTTTTATTTGATTTTCATATTTATTAAGATATATTCAGTGACAACTGTTTCGGTACACTGTACCTTCAGACATGTTAACAAATTATGAATTGTGTTATTATAGTACATATCAACTGATCTAAGCAACAATACAACAATAATCAATTGAGTTGGTGTTTACTTGATGAAAATCCATATTTATTAATGTATTTAAAAATTTTTAATTTAACAAAGACGATTCATTCAAATCAAGTTGAGAATTTAACAGTTAAATTCTCAACTTGATTTGAATGAATCGCCTATGTTAAATTAAAAAATTTAAATAAATTATTATTTAATTAATAAATATGGATTTTTATCAAGTAAACACCAACTCAACTGATTATTATTGTATTGTTGCTTAGATCAGTTGATATGTACTATAACAACACAATTCATAATTTGTTAACATGTCTGAAGAAGGTACAGTGTACCGAAACAGCTGTCGCTGAATATATCTTAATAAATATGAAAATCAAATAAAACTAAGTTTTATTTTTATTTAATTAATAAATATGGATTTTCATCAAGTAAACACCAACTCAATTGCTTAAATAATTATATCATCATCTGGATATGAGAAAGTTAAATTAAGCTATTATTATATTAGAGTGACCTAACATTTTAAATGATTTACATTTTGCTATAAGCAGTGAAAAGAAATCAGCATGTGCAACGTGCAGAAAGTTGTTACTGTAATATAAAATCTATCTCATTTATCTGCATTTTATGTCTAAAATTTGTATATTATCGCATTAAAGTGAAACATAGCACTAATTCTTATAATGATTAAAAATCTTTATTTTTTTAAAACAGTATTTTAAAATTAAAGTGTAAAAAATTATGGAATATTTACCTGAAAGGTCCGTCTCCTCAACTTTATTGGTTATTTAACTGTAGTGCTTTTGGGACTTGTCCCATCATCGGCAGGATTCAAAACTGGTGTTTCACTGAAGACCTGGTAGAGGGGGTTACACGTACTGGATTTGTTTTCGTTTATCAGATGGTCATTGTTCTGAACTGCCTTCAAAATTTCCATCTCTTCGAGTACGTTTGTCTTCGCTGGATTATTTTCTCTGTGCATTACTGTTGAAAACACCCTAACAGTAATGCACAGAGAAAATAATCCAGCGAAGATAAATGTACTCGAGGAGATGGAAATTTTGAAGGCAGTTTACAACAACGACCATCTGATAAACGAAAATGAACCCAGTACGTGTAACCCCATCTACCAGATCTTCAGTGAAACACCAGTTTTGAATCCTGCTGATGATGGGACTAGTCCCAAAAGCGCTACAGTTAAATAACTAATGAAGTTGAGGAGACGGACCTTTCAGGTAAATACTCCATAATTTTACACTAAACGGAACATATCATGAATCTTATAAAAGTTAACAGTATTTTGGTTTAAGATATTTATTTTAAATTAAAATAAAATTTATTTAAATTTTCTTCATAAAAAACATATTCTACTTAATGTTAATTAAATTTTTTTTTTATTTATGACACTCATGTCTTTATGCACCAATCTTATATCTCTGGTTTTGGAATTATACTGGTTTACAATTTTTCATATCTGGATGTGAAAAATGTTGATCAAATTTATTGGGTGGTATATTAGTTCTACATATCGTATTTGCTTTATTGTGTAAAAAGCAGAGAAATTATAATATAAAATCATGACTTACATATTTTTACAACTCTGTTGTGACTCCTATTGCAAAGCAAATGTTAAGTGTGAAGACTGCTCAAAGATTTGGGACCAAAATAATGACAGTATATAACATGTCACTGTTTTGCTTGAAAACAGATATATTATATAAAGATATATATTTATGTTATGTACATAATGTTGATGTTGACAGAATATATCTATAAGTTCCTAAATTTAAGATTTTTAACCTATAGATTTATGGAAATTAAGGTGATTCAGATATAAAATAATGTATATAAAGTTTCATACAACTTACATCCAAGTTTTTATCTGGTAAACACAATTCTCTTTTCAGGTAATAAGTAACAGAAAAAAATGATACATTAATAAATGTGTGTATGATATACCTCATCAGTATAAGGTTCTAAAGTCTTTCTTGATACATAATATAATATTTTAATTGAACTTCCCTTGTAAGAAATGAAATCATGGCTTTAATTAAGTTTTGGTATAGATATAAATATCTATTTGGTCAAGCACTCTAAGCTATCCTTGGTTTCAAATCATCACAAGGAAAGAAATTTTCTTGGGAAGTTTGGCTATGTATGGGACCAGTGCATATGCAATATCATGAAGATTTTGAATAGCTACAATCAATTTCAGCTCAGTGTTAATAAAACCAGCTATAATACCTAGTTACCCAATATATCCCCCTATACTGGCTAGGTGTTTGTCTCAGTGAATGTGAGGCCAGAAGCTGGATGGTAAAGCCTTGTTGTGGCATCGAGATACAGTATATATATAATGTTATATTATTTTTTTAGTCTGATCATCTTACCTCAATATTAATGTTGATGTTGAACATGTTTCAAAAGTCAGCTTGTCCAGACTTTATATACAATATTGAGGTAAGATGATCAGACTAAAAAAATAATATAATTAAAATAACCTCAAAATATCACTTCCTAAAATTAAATATTAATATATAATGTTATTTAGTTTATTTTAGGGAGTAACATTTTGAAGTTCTTTTAATCAAGTTTCTGTGAGAATGGGAAACATCTTACCTCAAATTAATGATGGATCAGTTCGAACATGTTTCGATATAATATTCCATCATTGTCACCTTGCCCAAATGTGTTCAAACTGAACCAATATTAATTTGAGGTAAGATGTTTCCCATTCTCAAAAAAACTTGACAGTATATCTACTTTAAGATAAGTAAGCAAAGGAAATGTGTTGTGATACCAGACATTGTCAAATAAGAAAACGAATTTTATTCTGGTAGGTGAAAACTTACCCTGTGAATTTGATGAGATCTGAATGTTTTATTGAAATATCAAATTATGATTTTTGTAGCATCACTTTGCCTTGTAAAACCTTTTATTATACCTTTTAAGCATATTTCTTTTATTCTTAAGAGTGTTACCACTTTCATTATGTTTTGTGATATTTAAACACTACAAGATTTCACAAATTTTATTTTTTTAATTGTGCAGTCATTTTCTAAATACAGTTGCCCAAAGAAGTAATGAACTTTATTTCTTCTTCTTATTTTTTTGGTTTTTTTTAAACATATTTTTTTAACATATTTTCAGTGCTCCAAGGATCATGTTAAGCATATTTAAATGCTTTTAGTGAATATTTTAAATCTGTAACACTGATATTCATCGAATTCAAGAATTTGCTCTTTTTTTGATATTACAGAGTATAACATAAGACACAAGCACTTTCAGATTTATTTGATATAGGCCTACTTTTATAATGTGTAAATCTTTACTTCTCCTTCTTATTCTCTGTTTTTATCTTCATTCTGTTACTTCAGTTCTCTGCAACTTTTGAAACCTGCCTCCAATATTGTCAAAGGTTTATACTTTTTCTCATTTTTTACTGCATAAACTCGCATATTAAATAACTTTAATAGTGAGTGGAGAACATATTTTTAACGACTCACCTCATATAATTTCAAATTTCTTTGATACCGGCAGTTTCAGACAATATCTTGTCACTCTTTAGTCATGGCTTCCACTGATGAAATTCTCTGGTTGTTGATTTCTCTAAGGACATCACCTCTTGTGCTGCCATCTTTGGTTGGGATTATAAACTTTGTAATTAAATTTTTATCCACCGGAATATCGAAGTTCATAGATCAATATTTATTCTTCTGAATGAATATCTTTTCCCAAATTGTCAATTCCAACGGTTTATCCAATTGTTTCAAAAGTTTTGCCTCTTTTTCAATTTTATGATGTTCTAGCAAACTATGTGCAGCAATTGCTGATTTTTCAATTTCACAATTTTTAATATTTCTACAATGTTCTTTAGTGCATGTTTCCAAATTCCTTTTTGTTTTTCCTATGTATACTTTGCTACAATCATTACAATTTATTTGATAAATTCCAGATTTCTTACTGTCTGGGATGTTGATTTTTTTTTGGTACTGGTACTTAGAAGTTTTTCCAGACTAAATTTATTTATTGGTGCCAAAGTAATGTTGTGTTTGTCAAACATTTTTTGAAATTTCCTATGTACTACTGGATGGTAAGTAATTTTCTTGAAATTCTTCTTTTCTTTACTAACAGTTTGTAGGGTAGAGCATTCTTTAAGTTGTTTTATCTTTTTGAATTTCTTTAATTTGTATGATATTATACCCTTATTGAAACCATTTAATCTGGTTATATTTAGGATATTCTTGTATTCTTTCTTAAAATTTTCTTCTTTTAGTGGGACATTTATCAATCTATATAAGAGGGACAAGATATTGTCTGAAACCGCCGGTATCAAAGAAATTTGAAATTATATGAGGTGAGTCGTTAAAAATATGTTCTCCACTCACTATTAATGATATGACCTCATAATGTTTACTTCCCAATATTAATTTAAATATAATTAAATAACTTCATTATAAAATTACAATAGAAAGCAACATGATGAGATTCTTCTTAATAAATAATGTGAGTCTATTGCATCTTATGTAATAAAAGTTGAGTTCTTTTAGTACATGTTTCAGAACACTAGTGTTTTATCTGCAGCTTATCCAGACTGTTTTGAAACATGTCCTAAAATAACTCAACTTTTATGAGTTAAGATGCAACACACCCACCTTATTTATTAAATAACTTGTCAGGTTAGATTCTCTTTCAAGTTTTTTTATATTGTTTGCGTCATTTTTTCTTTTTTGTTTCTTTATAAGCTTATCAAATGATTTGTTTGTTGAATCCGTTGCTTTTTGCCATGTTTTTAAGATAGAATGCTAAAACTACCCTTGAACAAAACAAATTACAACAAAGAACTACAATATCTTAAAAACATGGCGAAAAGCAACGGATTCAACAAACAAATCATTGATAAACTTATGAAGAAACAAAAAAGAAAAAAATGACGCAAACTTGTCAGGCATTGGTACTTTCAATACTGGGATATTTACTATATGACATTTTTCATATTTTTATAGATATGTAGTGTTCTGCCATTTACATGCAGTGCTTTCAAAATACTGAAAATATCCATTTACTTAATTTAACAATTAAACCATATTATACAATCTTACATCCACCGCTGTGGTCTCGAGGTAGTGTGCTGCCTTGTCATGCATCGGGCCCGGGTTCGATCCCCGGTCGGGACAGTTTTTCTGGGCGAGGTTTTTATCGGGGTTTTTCCTCACCTGTAAGACAAATGTCAGGAAAACTTTAAGGCCCAAACGGTCCCCGAAATCATATGGCCATCGCAATCATCATCACTCATATTCATCTTATCATCATCATCCTTCACCGGTGTGGAAAGCAACGGGAAGCTACCACACGTATAATTCCCTAGTAAAGCTGCAAAACTTAGCATGAAAATGCTATGATTGCAGTGAAAGACTTGCCTTTGGGCAGAATTACTATGGATGGATGGATACAATCTTACATTAGATTTGGATTTTGATTGAAAGATTCCTCTAAATTTTACACATTTCATACCTTATTATTATTGAGTTTTTTAAAAAATTAATTTTAGTTCAGAAATGGATGTGTCCTCCATGTGACATTTAAAAACCATACTGGTATTATTCTAGAGAGAAAATTTAATTATTTTCTGAATCTATAATTAGAATGAATAATACATCTTCACAAATTGCAGTTCTGACACTGTTTGTTCTTGAAATCAGTTACTTTCATCGTGCAATAAAACACTTCTTTATGTTATCAGTTATAAATTTTCTTTCTTTGACTAATTGCCTCTTATCATTATCAAAGTCATTAAGTTATTAATAAGCTAAAATGATTGTGAATAATAAGCTTTTTAAAAATCAGAAATTTTATCAAGTTTAAACAATAGTTGAAGCACAACATTGTTATCTTCGAGAATAAAGTACTTAGGAAAATTTTTGGACCAAAGAGAGATGAATAGACAGGTGAATGGAGAAGACTAAATAACAATGAACTACATGGTCTTTATAGGAAGCCAGATATAATAAGAACAGTTAAGTCTCGTAGACTGCGATGGGCAGGACATGTTGCACGTATGGGGAATGAAAGACTTGCATGGAAGCTTCTTGTAGGGAAGCGAGAGGGAAAACGCCCAGTTGGTAGACCAAGAATGAGATGGGAGAATAACATTAACTATGATTTGAGGGAAGTAGATTATACAGGGAATGATTGGAAAGCATTAGCTCAGGATAGGGATGTATGGAGAGCTTATGTCCGCGTGGCCATGAACTTATGGGTTTGATAGTGCCAGTGAGTAAGTACACCATTGTTATCATTCTTCTGATTGTGAGATACTCCATGAAGCATTTTTTTATAAGAAGAAGTTGAAAGCTTAGCATCATTGCTTGATAAGCAAAATTGCTAAAATCCCTATGAATTTTGCAATAGGTTTAAGTTTTTAAAATTTATTTATATTTTCAATCAATTGCTTGAAAATAGAGTTTTCTCCTTTTATTTTTTAGGATATATGAAATGTAAAAGTGATTACAATTTAGGCAAGTATAATCAGTTTCTATTGCTAAGAAAATTATCTTTTAGCCCTACTTTTAATTAAATTACTTCTTCTTCTTCTTCACAGTTTAGGCTTATTTACTAGCCTGTTCCGGCTCCAAATTGCTGCTCTTTCCATCTTTTCCTTGGTCTTCCCAAGCTTCTTCTTCCTCGTGGTGAATAGCTGTATGCTGCTTTTGGTATTCTATTCTCAGTCATCCTTGCCAAGTGTTCTTTCCAGTTTGTTCTGTATTTCTCTATTGTTGAGTTTACTTCTTCTATTTTTAGTTGTTGTCTTATTTCTGTTTTTGTTGTCTGTTCTGCTATTGGTCTGAGGAATCTCATTTCAGCAGCTTGTATCCTGGCAGATTGTTGTGTTGTCACTGTCCATGTTTCGGATCCATAAGTAATAATAGGCACTGCCATTGTCTTGAATAATTTCATTATAGAGATTTCCTGGCTTTATTTTTCAAAGTTCTGTTTAATGTACCTGTTACATTTGTAATATTACAGAGAAAAGGGGGGGGGGCTAAACATTGCGGTTTATAACATTTAAAAATTGCAGCATATTTGAAGGAAGAGAAAATTTTTATAAGCCTAGATAATATGTATATTACATATGATATGTAAATAACTATTTACAATTATTGTAATTATTAGAATGTTTGAAAAAGGAGGAAAAAATCTACAATACATTTCAATTTTTCTATTTTAAACAATTGGTAATAATTGATATGGTGTAAACATATGTGTTAAAGCATCTAAAATAAGAATGAAATAACAATTAGTAAGTTAATAAAACCTCCTCAACTTGTTTCCAACACAGGGCTGGGTCAAGGGATCAGATGTGATGAGACCCCTTACTGTGAATAGTAAGTTCATAATAAAAGCTTATTTAGAAGTAAATGTTTTAAGTAATTTTTCTGTTTTTATTAAAATTGAAGAAGTAATTCTTTTTCCGTGTTGTGGTGACATCTTGAAGCAGCTAACTCTCTTCATACCCGATGATCTAGTAACATTTTGAAGGATTAGTGTCCCAAAAAGAATTACTGGTTCAGGTTGGGTTTGATTTTCAGTAGAGCTGGATTCTCTTCTCAAGGTCGAAATTGGTACAGAGGATAGAAAAATACTTTAAAGATCACTAATAACTGATTCTTGTAGAAATAGTTATAAATTTATTCATTTTGTAGGTTCCCAGCAGATTAAGTAAATTTAAGTGGTATTATTCTTCACTGTCAATTAAAATTAAATTATTTTCTTTTCTTGAATCAACTGTTCTTCTGGTATTAAATTTCACATTTTATCAGGAGAGCTGTTATTGCTTCTATCCTTGATGAAAGTTATATGCAGAATGACCAGTGTAATTATGTTATAATTTTAAAGAACATTATTACATCACATGATTTTATATTTAAATTCTATTGGTTAATGGTCCATTAAATACCAGGTTTAAATTTGATTTGTTAAATCAAAAAGTTAATTGTTTTTACATCCAATCAGAGTTTAGTTTACTTTTATTTAAAAATATTAAGTTAAGCAGGTGTTCTTATTACAGTTTATAACAAAAAGCTTTATAATTCAGACAACAATGACTTAAAACAATTTTAAAAGCATTATTTAGAAAGACTGTTATGTAATACAATTTATTTAATTGTTACTGAGACATTTTTATTCAACAATAAATTATTTACATGTTTTTCTTATTTAAGTTATATTTAAATATTAAAATAATTTTAAAGTGCAAAATTATTAACTTTAACTTCCATATTTATTATGATATTAAAATCCTGCTATAAAATATATTTAAATTTTGAGATCTAAAATCACAAAATTTACGTTTTGGATGTGTTAAAGGAGAAAAAATCTGAGTAATGTGTAAAGGAAAGGAAACATGAAAATAGCAGAGATCGTTGGGTATGACTTGTTTTGAAATAATTGCAAAGCCACGGTCAGTTTATAGAAAGAGTTCAATGATCTTGGTTATAGAATGGGACAGCAATACTGTGTGCATATATAATTATATGCTTCTCTAAGTATGCAAACTCAAGAAGAAGGGAAATGACCTTGTTGACAGCTGCCTATTATTTTTTAAGAGTAATATATTATTTCGTGTTCCCAGGAAATGTAGGTGTCTAGAATAGTATATTTGCTGACTAATAAAGTTTAATATTTGATTGAAAATTAATGATATGTAGACTTATATTTTCCTATTATTACATTTTATTTGGATAGAGTATTTATATTTTATATAAAAAAAGTCATGGTCTATATTTTGAAAAGGTATAAACTCGATAGAATTATTACAAACATAATTTGCTTTTTGATTGACGATTTTATTATTAATTTAACACTTCTCATTGAAGGATAAATTATATTTGAAGAGAAAATTTTTTGCCTAGACCGGGACTCGAACCCGGGACCCTTGGCTTTCCGGGCCAAGTGCTCTACCAACTGAGCTACCGAGGTGAGTTATGATCTAGACGCAAATTTTTCTCTTATGTACGTTGTAATTCCTCGTGCCTTGAAACCATAGCTTCTATCTTTGCAAATGGCGGCTTACCTTCTTAACTAGGAAGCCGCCATTTGCAAAGATAGAAGCTATGGTTTCAAGCATTTGGCGCGAGGGAATTACAACGTACATAAGAGAAAAATTTGCGTCTAGATCGTAACTCGCCTCAGTAGCTCAGTTGGTATAGCCCTTGGCCCGGAAAGCCAAGGGTCCCGGGTTCGAGTCCCGGGTCTAGGCGAAAATTTTGCTCTTCAAATATTGGCCTTTTTATTCTTTCTTTCGTTCTTCTTTTCTTCACTTTATCTTTCATTCTTTTTCTTTTTTATATTCTCTCAAACTGCTACCGTTTATGTAAAGGTAATTAATTTATTCTATATTCTGCCTAACTTAATTAATGTGAAAATTGCATACAATAGGAAATATAAACATTTTCCTTCAGTTATTAATAGGAATTGCATATTACGGGGATTAAAATTGATTTTATTATTCAATTATTCAAATTTGTCTCCACACTCCGTAGCCGAGTGGTTAAGGCAAGAAGCCCTTGGCTGCAGAACTATGGGACTTGCGCTGGTTCGAGTCCCGTGGGGGAAGAAATTTTTCTCATGGAATTTCGGCCAGTATGGGACCAGTGCCCACCCAGCATCGTAAGGCATTTGGGTAGCTACAATAAGTAGCGACTCCAGGTTGAGAATACCAGCTATAACGGCTGGGAGACCCAACATGCTGACCACATACACTGGCTTATGATCGTCTACCTATGTGAATAACACATGTGGATGTGAGGCCAGCAGCCGGCTGGTAGGCCTAGGGCCTTCAAGGCCTGTCGTGCTTGGAGTTTATTAAAAATTTTATTCTCTTACACATGTTTTATTAAATTTAAAATTTTCAAGTTTTAATTGTATGCATTTAATATGAATAAAGAAGTGCCTTATAATTCTAGTCTTCAGGTAATTGATTGTATATAAAACTTATTGCAAAATATGAACTCTATGGGGAGTTTCAGCCATTTTTAATTGCTGGAGGATGAAATAATTGGTTTGGTAATGAAGACAGTTATTCAACATCATCATCATCATCATCGTCCTTTCAAGTATTAGGCCCAGTGGCCCGTTACGGTCTCCCACCATCTCCGAAAAGGTCGACCCACAGATCTTCTGCCTCGAGGAATGTAGTGAAGAATTTGTTTTGGTATTCTGTGACAATCCATGCGCTGAATATGGGCTAGCCAATTGTTTCTATATTCTTGGAGGTATTCAGATATAGGTATGATGTTTAACTCTCTGGCTATTGTTGAATTTCTTTGGTGGTCTAGAAGGCTATAACCTGCAGTTCGTCGCAGAAATTTCATCTCCATGGCTGTAATATGACGATCATCCTGAGTTCTGATGGTCCAAGCTTCACTGCCATAACAGATTATGGGTCTAGCGAGAATTTTATAGATTTTCATTCTTGTGTGTGTCTGCACTTTTGATGGTTTAAAAACTTGGTTGATAATTCTTAAAGCTTTATTATAGTTTTGTATTTTAAAGGATATATCACATTCCTCATTATAAATTAGATTATATCCTAAGTATTTAAATGAATTAACTTGCTCTAATATTGAATTCTGAATACAAATTTTACTTCTTACTGGGGATTTCCCTTGACAGTTATTCAACAACGACATTTAATTACATAAGAGAATAACATTTAGCTATATTTTCATTGGGAAATACCATCTTGAAAGAATGAGTTCAAATCAGATCCCCAAAGCTGTTTATGATTATATACCAAGACGACGAAGATCTCTGGGCCGTCCTATGAGATGCTGGAGGGAAAATTTTCTATAGGATCGTAACAGGCCTTGGCCTGAAGAAGTGTATAGAAACGAGTTCTGATTAAGATGAGTGTTTGTTGTGCAAGAGCTGATGCAGTTCTGGCATATTACCTACTCCTTTCATATAAGAACCAACAGGCTAATGAAAATAATTATATATAATTTGTATAAAGCAAAAATATAATAAAATGAATGGGGTAATACGAAGACATTTTGGTAAGCAGATGAGGACAGAGACAAAACTAAGATTACATAACATCACATCAAAAGCTGCTCTAAAATACGGAAGTGAAATTTGAATTTTAAATAAAAGAAATTCTCATAAACTTCAAGTAAGCCAAATGCGCTTCTTACGATCATTGTTAGGAGTTAATAGACTGGATCACCAAAGGAACACTCTTATCAGAGGAAAACTTGGAGTAACAAGTTTAAATGAAGATATACGAAGATACCAACAAGAATGGAAAAATCATCTGAGGAGAATGGCAAGAAATAGACTTCCAAAATTGGCATTCCAATATATCCCAACTGGACATAGGGACCAAGGAAGACCAAAACATCGGTGGAAAGATCAAGACCATCTTCGCTAGGTTTACCGTACAGGCCACATGGCCTAAAACGAATTTGTTCATGATGATGATGAATTTGTATAAAGTAACGATTGCAAATCAACCTATATACTTAATTAAAGCTTATTATTTATTCTCTTTATAATAAATGTCTGTCTGTGGTTCTGATTTAAAATTTGTATTTCTGAAATTTTGGTCTTTATCTCAGGTACATGGTGTTTGTGTCTTTGTTATATTTTGTGAAATATCATACTTTTAACTAGGGTGCCTTATTGAGGATATTTTATGGTTAATTATGAAAAGATTCCATTTCACTACTATTAAAAATAAACTTACTACCATGTAAGATTACATTCCTATTAAAAGTGTCTTATTTTATATTGAAAAGATGAAATTGTGTGTTTGAAATTCATAGTTTGATCTCAGATTGTTTATTCACCTAGTCCTAATTTTATGTAAGTTGTATGTTCTTTCAGCCTAACTTTTTTTCTGTTATGAAATATATATTTTAATGAAGACTCTAATGTTAACAGTACAAAAAATAATATTCTGTTTTTAATAAAAATGGACCATAATCAATAATTATTAAGGTAAATCAAAATCTTCTGCACTTTTTCACTTTAATATATCCAGATTACAAAGTGAAAACTAATAATCAGAAGATTTTTAATTGTATCACATTTTGTAAAGATTTTGAGGCCATTAACTTATTTAATACATAATTTCATAATATTTTAAACCACATATTTTCTTCTTCAATCAGTCTATAGTGGCATAGGCCAGTATTGCGCCATAGCTACTCCTTTCTTAGGATTACTAGACAAATATTTTATTTTAGGAAGTGATATTTTGAGGTTATTTTTAGTCTGATCATCTTACCTCAATATTAATGTTGATTTGTTCTTGAACATGTTTCAATTATATCGTAATCATTAATTAAATAAAAATAAAACATAGTTTTATTTGATTTTCATATTTATTATATAATTCAGTGACAGCTGTTTCGGTACACTGAATTATATAATAAATATGAAAATCAAATAAAACTACGTTTTATTTTTATTTCATTAATGGATATGGATTTTCATCAAGTAAACGCCAGCTCAATTGATTAAATCATCATCAGCATCTTGCCTAGACTGGTTAGATTTATGTTGCACACTCTGGATGTCGATGTCAGCTCCATCCTGTGGTTGGCCAAAGAACCTCCAAACAAGGTCACACTCTGTAAATCTGCCTGCACAGGCATGCCAAGGGATTTAGTTTTCTCCGGTTTCAGTGTCATTTAAATGCCGTGGTACTAGTACCACTGCAGGATTCAAAGTGTTACTGATTAATTTTTAAATAAGCTCATTTTAACTCGCAGTTACCTGATAGCAGTAAAATATAGTAGACTAAACATAACAGCAAGCCAAGAAACATTTTTTCATAAACCATAGTTTTTAATGAACAATGTAGATAGTCCTGGGTTCAAACTCCAGTTTGAGCATATATTTTTCTTAATTGTGAGTGTAGAATATATTTTTAATGACTCACCTCATATGATTTCAAATTTCTTTGATACCGGCAGTTTCAAAGAAATTTAAAATCATATGAGGTGAATCGTTAAAAATATATTCTACACTCACAATTAATGATATAACCTCATAATGTTTACTTCCCAATATTAATTTAAATATATTTTTCTCTTCAAGTGTAATGTAGATAGTGTTTAAAATTTTATTTTTTCTCCTCTGAAGATTTAATAAGACTTCTTTTTTCATGCAACTCAATGGAAATCATTCTGATTATTTTTGGTAAATCTATTTATTTGCCAAATATTCAAATAATTATGGATATTTTAAAATAAGTGCAGAAAATTTTTAAGTACAAAGGACTGGAAGATAATATGGATATTATATTCTAATCCTGAGTCAATCCTTAAACCTCCTTTTGTTTATTATGTCAGGTAGATAATTTAATTGTTATTATTTGAGAACATAGTTGTTAAAACAAAATGAAATAAATTTTATTTATTCTTTGAGCGAAGAGGAACTTTAAGAAAGTTATTTTCAAAATGATGCTCAGACGAAATACAGTTACCAAGTTGCATATATTTTTGAAGACATGTCATTTTTAAATCTGTGTATAATTGATAAATACATGTGTATTAATTGTTATTATAAGCAATAGAAACTATTTAAATATATATTCAGATTTTATTTATGGTTAATAAATGTTTATAAGTATTTTTTATACTAAGATCTGCTCAGTTGCATATATGCAGGATATCTTTATTGGAAGAATGTACTCACATTCCCCCCCCCATAAATGTGTGTATATATGTATATATATATATATTAGAGTTCATAATGCATACATTAAAACCCTAATGAAGATCTCAAATTTGCTATTTTGACATAATTCCTCCTACTTGCAGGTCAATGTTTTTTAAATACGAATAATTATAGACTTTTTTTTTTAATCTATGGTCAATGGGCAGGTATATTTAATCACATATTATAACAAATTATTGTTATATTTGCACATAAGTCCATAAGTTGATTTGTCAATATAGTAAGTGGTAGTCATGTTGATTACTGAATAAACATAAACAATAAGAATTTGAATCGGTCTAGGTATTCTCAATAAGGTTCAAATTTGTTGAATTTTAAATTTATAATATCTGTAATGCATCAATGATAGATATACCCCTAAAATTCATATCTCTTATTTTAAAAATCACTGTAGCTACAAATATAATTATTTGAGAATTTGTAGTTAGGTTGTAACATAACATAGGGCCTACTATGCTTTTCTTTACAATTTACAGTATTTATTTTTGTGTAAGGAATTTAACTCTATAACAAATCTCACCCTGTCATACAATTATGTCTGAATTGAAAAAAAAAATTCACGTAAACTTTCACGGCCGGAGTTGCTATGATGATCTTGAAGAAGATTTCCGGGCTGTAGGCCGTGGTCGTGAGGCTTGTAGTTCCCCAACGTTTCGCCAGAGACTGCATCTGGCATCATCAAGGGTCGTCTTGAGACTGGCAATTGTGTCCACTGTCTGTCCTATTTATACGTTCACCACAATGTTGCGATGTGTTCACACCGTGGTGAATGTATAGATAGGACACACAGTGGACAGAATTGCCAGTCTCAAGACAACCCTTGAGGATGCCAGATGCAGTCTCTGGCGAAACGTTGGGAAACTACAAGCCTCACGACCATGGCCTACAGCCCGACAATCTTCAAGATCGTAAAAAAAATTGTTGAATAGAGTAACATAATTCATTATGTAGATAAATTTTGGCTTATACTATTACACTCACTTTTTTAATGTGTTTCCCAGTCTGAGACTTTATTATGTTTTGGCAGTGATCGTCCTTGCATGTATTAAATTAACTTTTATAAGATTCATGATGTGTTCCGTTGAGGTTTATTCAAAATTAATATAAAATTATAGAATATTCACCTGAAAGGTCCGTCTCCTCAACTTAATTATCATTTAACTGTAGCGCTTTCGGGACTTGTCCCATCATCGGCAGGATTCAAAACTGGTGTTTCACTGAAGATCTGATAGAGGGGGTTGCATGTATTTGGTTCGTTTTCGTTTATCAGGCTGTCGTTGTGAGCTGCTTTCATGAAAGCAGCTCACAACGACAGCCTGGAAAGCAGCTCACAACGACAGCCTGATAAACGAAAACGAACCAAATACATGCAACCCCCTCTACCAGATCTTCAGTGAAACACCAGTTTTGAATCCTGCCGATGATGGGACAAGTCCCGAAAGCGCTACAGTTAAATGATAATTAAGTTGAGGAGACGGACCTTTCAGGTGAATATTCTATAATTTTATATTAATAATGTATTAAATTATTATAAATTTTATTAAAAGACAATGGCATATGGGATTAAAAATGGCATGTCTTCAAAACACATATCATTGACGTAATCTAAACTTGCTCTTTTGATTAGATAAATATAGAGCAGTTAGATAAGAGTTTATAGAGTTGGTTAAATTGTTTGTAATTATTATATTATTGTTGTAGGATGTATTGGAAGAGGAATTCTGTAATTGTTTTCAGAGTAATTTATACAAAGAATAATACCAAAAAAAATGTTAGTACCATTATTGTGTTGATTTTGGCTATTGACATCATACATTCTAATAAAACGGTAATACATGATTTGAATATAAACCTATTGCTGATTTATAAAAATGCAGTTAGATTTGTGTATATTTTTCTGCATTTTTTTTTCTAATCCTGTGATAATACACATTCATTGACATTGATGAACTTTTATGGAATGGGTTTTGATTAATGGGAAAGATTTTAAAGTGTAAATTAATTAAATATTTGTTTTATGTTTTTATACAAATGACATTACATTTTTTTTTGTATGCACATGTGAGTGACAAAGATTTTCAAATACTTTTTTATATATATTGTTATTCCCACTGTAGATTTTAAGCGACATTATGGGCATTTTGTGTTTGTTTTGTACATATTTCCATCTTTATTAAGACATTATTGTACTTTAGTAGTTGTAATGATTGTTAAATATGTCTATATTGTTGTTTTGTTATTGATTGTTGGATTGCCTGAATCACTTTATATTATATTTAGTTTGGACACAGTTATGCTGTATAAAATTTAAAAAAAATCAGAAATATGTATTTATTTATATTTAAATTAATATTGGGAAGTAAACATTATGAGGTTATATCATTAATAGTGAGTGGAGAACATATTTTTAACAACTCACCTCATATAATTTCAAATTTCTTTGATACCGGCGGTTTCAGACAATATCTTGTCCCACTTCAGTCATGGCTTCCACTATCAAAGAAATTTGAAATTATATGAGGTGAGTTGTTAAAAATATGTTCTCCACTCACTATTAATGTATTTATTTATTTATAGAGCTTTGGAATGGAATTTTAAAATATTTGAGCACTGTAAAACAATAAAATTATAGTAAAAAGTTTTCAGTTTAGAGTGAAAATTATATCAGGAGGTTTATTTTACTGAGATTCTGCAACTTTCATGGCCTTTATTTATTATCGGGATGCAGCATTTGCTTGTTAATTTACCCATATTTACATTTACATTCAGACATTAAAATGACCACATCTGCTTTTATACATGCCTCATATTTTCTCTGCATACATTTCTGACAATCAGCTCCTAATATGATATTTTATGAATTTCTATAGTAATATTATTTGTCTGTTTGTGTGGGGATTGTTATGTTTTTACACAAGCATAAATAAAGTCTTGTTTAGATTGTACATAGAGTAGTCTGATATATTGTATCATGCATCACTGTACAAAACACGCTGATGTGCACATACAAGACTGGGATTAAACTGAGCAGGGACAGATGAATACTGTAAAACGGGGCTACTTTGACATATTTTTGAAGGTTTTTAAGGTGTAACTTGTATGATTTATGCCGAAAAAATTGAATGTATGATTTATTGTACCAATTGAACCTTAGACTACAAATCCCATTTGGTACTGTTCTCCTCAAATAAAAACTTAGTAGGACAACAATGAGTTTTGTTTAGGTCTGTTTTGCCCATGTGCTGGGGCTACTTTGACATCACATTTGTTTTCACTATAATTCAAAGTAGACTCACTGTAGGCACTACTTTGACACCAATTTATCCTTTTTTTTTATAAATATTTTTATTGTAAACAACCTTACTACAAATGTTTTTATAACTGTAATTTGACAAAATAAACTTAGACTTCTTTATCAATTCTGACACGCAACAGAACACAAAAATTATATAATTATTGTAGTTAGACAATCAGGAATTAATTAGAAAAGATGAATTTTTGAAACAACAATAGAAAAAAAACAGATTTTCACATCTCATCTTGACATTAGTTCACATTCATATTGAGAATTGTTCGAACCTCTGTTACACACACCACAGACGCAGAGCTTGCATCTTACACAACAAATCCAGTCCTTACCCCTGTAAAATCACAATTTTATCCTTGCTGGCAATTCATTGTTGTTGAAAGTGACAAAGATGTGTCTCCAACAATTAACATCCTCTTTTAAAACAACTTAATTATTCGTGCGCCTTCAAGGAAATGTCTACACCATTGAATTGTTGTCAAAATAGCCCAAAACACGCAAGAAATTTAAAATGTCAAAGAAGCCCCAATTCTGTCAAAGTAACCCCGTTTTACGGTACTTCTTTAAGAAGTGAAAAGTAGCTTGTCATGGGAAATACATTTTATGGACAATCAGAGCTACAGCATAATATCCTCCTGGTGTAAAGAATATTCTACTGAAGTATTTATGTGAAGTAAAGTACGCTATAAGAAAATATCTTGAAAATCTATTAAAATGTTTTTCAAGGGACAATTTGAAACATTATTTTAAGCAGGAAGTGATAAAAGACATTATATAGTATATGTTATGTCAGTTACATTTTTCTTTATTGCCAATATAAATGTGAATTATATGAATTTAAACAAATGAAAACACGATAATGCTGGTAAAAAAAGCTTTTTTGTATACAATATATTAAATTTGAAGAGAAATATATGCCTAAATTGGGATTTGAACCCAATATCAATATTGGGTTCAAATCCTGATTTAGGCATATATTTTATCTTCAAATTTGTCATTGAGTGAGAAGTGATAAATTTAATATTAAGTATACAATATATTATATTTGAAGAGAAATTTTTTTTTTTTTCGCCTAGACCGGGACTCGAACCCGGGACCCTTGGCTTTCCGGGCCAAGTGCTCTACCAACTGAGCTACCGAGGCGAGTTACGATCTAGATGCAAATTTTTCTCTTATATACGTTGTAATTCCCTATCACCAAATGCTTTTGAAACCATTGCTTCTATCTTTGCAAATGGCGGCTTCTTAATTAAGAAGACATTTATTGGGAATTTAACATTACTTTATAAAGCTAGTAAGGCTTCTAATGATGTTTTTATTATTGATTTAACATTTCTCAATGAAAGATAAATTATATTTGAAGAGAAAATTTTTTGCCTAGACCGGGACTCGAACCCGGGACCCTTGGCTTTCCGGGCCAAGTGCTCTACCAACTGAGCTATCAATAATAAAAACATCATTAGAAGCCTTACTAGCTTTATAAAGTAATGTTAAATTCCCAATAAATGTCTTCTTAATTAAGAAGCCGCCATTTGCAAAGATAGAAGCAATGGTTTCAAAAGCATTAGGTGATAGGGAATTACAACGTATATAAGAGAAAAATTTGCATCTAGATCGTAACTCGCCTCGGTAGCTCAGTTGGTAGAGCACTTGACCCGGAAAGCCAAGGGTCCCGGGTTCGAGTCCCGGTCTAGGCGAAAAAATTTTTCTCTTCAAATATAATTTATCTTTCATTGAGAAATGTTAAATCAATAATAAAAACATACAATATATTATTAATTTTATAAATTAGTACCATTGAGTGGATTGCATAACCAAAATCTAAACCATGACTACGTTTTACAATTTTTTAATGTTTCCATAACAACCTTAAAACTGAAAATCTATGACTGTTAATTGCAAAAAATAAATGTTTGAATCATGACCATGGTTTCATAGCAATTTCTGTGGATTTCAGTTATAGTTGTTATGGAAATAATAAACATTTGGAAAACCAAGGCCATGGTTTAGATTTCGGTTGTGCAATCCATTTATTATGTTTTAACTGACACTAGAAAATTATGAATAATAGGGCATTAGAATTAAAATTTTCTTAGAAATATAGGTGAAAATTAATTGAAAATACCCCATTAGAAAAGCATATTATGCAGGATATCTTCTTCTTAAACTTAATTTGTAGGATTTTCCTCCTGTTTATTTCCAAAATCACTCCTCGGAGGAAGACGTATTGGATGTGCATTCACTGTCTATCCATCTCTTGGCTGGTCTTCCTCTTGTTCTTCTCCCGTCCGTTGGTCTATCTTCTTTAGCTCTTTTTGCAAGTCGCTTTTTCTTCCATTCTTTCTATATGACCCTTCCAATATTTTCGTCTATCTATAATAAATTTGGTTATGTCTTGAATATGACATTTGTCCCTAATTTCTGTGTTGTGTATTTTATCAAATAATGTTTTCTCCTGAATAGTTCTTAAGATTTTCATTTCACATGTGCTTATTATTTGTTTAGTTCTTGTTGTATCTGCCCTAGTTTCTGCTCCATATACGATAGCTGGTCGAACTATCGTTTTGTAAAAATGCAGGATATAAGTGCAATAAGTGTATTTTATGATCTGTTATATTGTGTGATGTGCAGGGACTATAAAAAATTGCTTATGTAGATTAAAGTAAAAAGGGCCATCATATCAATGTTTTCACTGTATATTTAATTTTTTACACTTGGAAAATATATGTGGAACTTGTTTTCATCACAGTACGATAATAGATAAACCATCCAGAACGTACAAAATAACAGCCATAATACATGCTATGAATTGTGATATGACTTATATATAATTGTAGGCTTTCACGGCCGGCGTCTTGATCCATATTTGGTTCGTCTTCCGGGCTTATAGGCCGTGGTCTGGTTGTCTTCTTACTCGACGTTTCGTCTACAGCTGCGGTAGACGAAACGTCGAGTAAGAAGACAACCAGACCACGGCCTATAAGCCCGGAAGACGAACCAAATATGGATGTGATATGACTATTCTTATAATAGTCCAAGAGCTGACGACACATTTTAGAGAAGGTGTTTTGCCCACATTGAAATAATAAAAAAAAAAGTGCTATTACGATGGATGCATCTGGAATGGTGAGTCTGGTAGTGGTCTTGCAGTTATTTCGCTATTGTGCAGCCTATTACATTTATAAAAAAAATAAACCCAAAAAAATATTTTTTGGGCAATTTGAAATGTTTTTGTTATTTTAGTAGCTATATAATTCAGAAATAATACTCCCAGATTATTTTTTTAGTTTTAAAGTATGACCTGACCCCTCCGAATTTATTTAATTAATATACTCAAAAAATATACTTTGGGCATTCTAAAATTTTTATGACATATTTAATAATCAATTTTAAAAATACTTGTTAATCGCCAGATGATTTGAACGGTTTTTAACAACTGCCTGATGTCTGCGGGCAGCTGGCAGGGCCCCTGGCTTCTCGGGCTATGATCGGTCGCTGTAAGACCACGTAACTCGAACCCAGCATACACAACAGAGTATTTTGGAGTACTTAATTTTTCATAACCGAGGACAATGAAGCAACCCAAGATGTTGAAGATGACTTACCGTGTGAAGACGTTCTGTCAGATAACGAAGACGAACTATCAGAGGATGAATCATTGGAAAGCAGTAAAGAAGAAGAATTATATAATTTCATCACCTTTATAAAAATTTAGTGAAAAAAATTATTTAAGGTTGTATCACAGATACCTCAGATAATGCTTTGTTTAGCAAGTCTATCTTTCACAAGAAATTGAATAATACGTTATCAGAGAAAAAAAAATTATGAGTTTATAAAATACTCGTTATTTTTTATTGAAAAATTAACTACTCCAAAATACAATTATGTTTGACCTGTTTCCACATCAAGAGATTGAGTTCTTGAATCTTGTAATGGGACAAAAAAAATTTGTTTTTAACTTTGGGTCTATAATTGAATAAAATGTGTGGAATTATATTTGGTGACATTCTTTCAATGTGTTTGAACCAATTACTTCTTGATATTTCAATTATAAAATTCCTATTTAAGAGTAAAAATAGAGTGAAACAGAAAACTAAGCAATCAAACCAAATGCATGATTTTGGGTTGACAATCTTTCCCTTGTATCTTCCCTCTCGAATTCATCAGGAGCATCTTTTTTTTATATTTGTTCTGCTGACATGCTCATATTTTCATACCATTTTAAGAAGTAGATTAAAAAAAATTGGTACCAAATTAAAAGCAGAAGATGATACTTGGGTTATCGAAAGGCCTCCTATAAAACAACGCTGCAAATTATTGAGGATGACTGAGATATCAGGTACCGTTTTACAATATTTAATTTTAGGAAGTTATATTTTGAGGTTATTTTAATTATATTATTTTTGGTCTGGACATCTTACCTCAATATTAATGTTGATTTGTTCTTGGACATGTTTCAAAACAATTCTGTTTTATCGTCAGCTTTCCCAGACAGCTGACGATAAAACAGAATTGTTTTGAAACATGTCCAAGAACAAATCAACATTAATATTGAGGTAAAATGTCCAGACCAAAAATAATATAACTGTTTTACAATTTTTAAAACTTCTGTCAATGATACATTGACAAAAAAAATGTCCAACTTCAACTGAAGTTAATACTTTTATGATTTTTATAATCAATATTCAACTTCATCATGATATCTTGTCTTCAATTGCCAGAGAAGTTATAAGCTGTAGTCTTCATCTTTCTCAATTATGGCATATTTCTTCTCTGCGTAACATGGCATAGGCCCTATATCTTCATCTGCTATTTTAATTTTCATTTGTAATGTCAGCTTTAATATTCTTTGTTATTATCTTCTGACATTTGATTGTACAATGTTGTATCTCATTCTGTAATCAAAAGCTTATTTTATTTTTCTCATGGTTTTATGTTCCACATTGCCTAGAAATTTAATATATTATTTGTTTTCAGTAGTTTGTATTTAATTCTATAGTTGGGCAAGGCATTTATAAAGTATTTCAGTACTACCATGTGAGTCGAGATATATATTCATCATCATCCTGCCAGGTATTAGTCCTAGAAGAACTGTTACGGCCTGAGAAATCAATTTTCATGCCATCTTTTCATAGGTTGACCAAGTGACCATTTCCCATTTGGACAGTAGTTCATTATTGCCTTGAGGATCCTGGATCTAGCCATTCTTGAGACATGTTCCTTCCAGTTTAGCTGATATCTGGAGATGTAGTCCAGTATTGGTGACACATTAAGTTCTTGAAGGATTTCTACATTTTTCTTTCGATCCCATTTGGTGTAGCCAGCTGTTCGGCGCATAAATTTCATCTCACAAGCTGTTAGTCTGCTTTCATCTCTCGTCCTTAAAGTCCATGCTTCACTCCTGTTAATACTTTTATGATTTTGTAATCAATATTCAACTTCATCATCATATTTTGTCTTCAATTACCAGAGAAGTTATAAGCTATAGTCTTCATCTCTCTAAATTATGGCATACTTCTTCTCTGCATAACATGGCATAGGCCCTATACCTTCATCTTCTATTTTAATTTTCATTTGCAATGTCAGCTTTAATTTTATTTTTCTAATGGTTTTATGTTCCACATTGCCTAGAAATACTTGTTTTCAGTAGTTTGTGTTTAATTCTATAGTTGGGCAAGGCATTTATAACGTATTAAAAATTTTTTTAATACTACCATGTGAGTCGAGATATATATATTAATTATGTTAATGCTGTTAATACTAATGAATATCAAACAAATGTTAAAATCATAAATCAGACATTTCTGTAATTATGAAAGTTGTCAATGTATTCATAAATGAATGAGTCATTTTTTAACATCTTACCTCATATTTTATGTTTCTTCAAACATGGGAACTAGTTTTCGAGAGAAGGATCTCTCTCATTTTCAACCGACATTATGACTACCGGATTTTTGTTGAGATTCCAATGAAAATCCAGTAGTCATAATGTCAGTTGAAAATGAGAGAGATCCTTCTCTTGAAAACTAGTTCCCGTGTTTGAAGAAACATAAAATATGAGGTAAGATGTTAAAAAATGATTCTTTAATTTACGAATTAAGAACCTCATAATGTTATTTCCCATATTTAACTACGCCAATTTTGGAATATATTAAACAGTACCAACTAAATTGGAAACACCATCTAGAGAGAATGAGTTCAAATCGGATCCCCAAAGCTGTTTACAATTATATACCAAGAGGGCGAAGATCACTGGACCGTCCTATGAAATGCTGGAGGAAAAATTTTCTATAGGATCGTAACAGGCCTTGCCCTAATACTTGGAAGGAAGAAGAAGAAGAACTATGTCAATGTATTGTTTATAATTGCGGTTGTGAAGAATTTAGAACTTTGATTTGGTGTTCATAGTAATTAGCTTGTTTCCTACTCTACTAAGGGAAAAATTTAGAATGAAAAAATATACATAGTTGCCAAATATTGCAAATCCTTCAAGTGTTTTTTTAATAATATTTTGTAAATGAGAAAATCTCTATTTTCTACTGTATGATAGTATGTCTTGAGCACAGTTTTTTTTGTCACTCTATATTTACTTGTATTTTAAAATATATTATTTTCAGATCAAACCTTTGATCACGTTGTCTTATTCTAATTCCAATTTGAATATATTTAATCAATTGTGTTGGTGTTTACTTGATGAAAATCCATATTTATTAATTAAATAAAAAAAATAAAACTTACAGTTTTATTTGATTTTCATATTTATTAAGATATAATTCAGTTACAGCTGTTTCAGTACACTGTACCTTCTTCAGACATGTTAACAAATTATGAATTGTGTTATTATAGTACATATCGTAATGTCATACATAGGCCCAATTTCCAATAAAATATCTAAACACTTTAAAAAGTTGAACATTAATGTGGCATTTAAAACGAACAAAACTTTACAAAATATAATAAAAAACAATAAAACCAAAATAAAAAAATATATATAAATTGAAGTGTGACACATGTGACAATGTCTATATAGGACAAACTGGTAGACCTTTTATCTCTCGGATAAAGGAACACATGAGAGCATATAACAGAAATTTAGAATATTCAAAATATGCTTACCACCTATTCCAATTTAATCATCGTTTCGATCCAAATTTTGAAATTTTACATGTTTGTGATAAGGGTAAGAAGTTGGACCTTTTGGAGGCTGTAGAAATAAATAAATTGAAAAGTAGTAAAAAACTGTTAAATTCTCAACTTGATTTGAATGAATCCCCTTTGTTAAATTAAAAAATTTTAATAAATTATTGTTGTATTGTTGCTTAGATCAGTTGATATGTACTATAATAACACAATTCATAATTTAACATGTCTGAAGAAGGTACAGTGTACTGAAACAGCTGTCACTGAATTATGTCTTAATAAATATTAAAATCAAATAAAACTAGAATTTTTATTTTTATTTAATTAATGAATATATTTACCTCTATAATTAATTTTAATATCCAAATAATTAGAACTAGAGTCTTCTTCTTCTTCCTTTCAAGTATTAGGCCAAGGCCTGTTACGATCCTATAGAAAATTTTCCCTCCAACGTTTCATAGGACGGCCCAGTTATCTTCGTCCTCTTGGTATATAATTATAAAGAGCTTTGGGGATCCGATTTGAACTCATTCTTTCAAGATGGTGTTTCCAATTTAGTTGGTACTGTTTAATATATTCCAAAATTGGCATAGTCTTCAATTCTTTTAAGATATCGGTGTTCCTTTTGCGATCCCATCTGGTGTAAGCCGTTATTCTGCTTTCATGTTGTCTTTTTAGTGTCCATGCTTCACTACCATAGGTCATCACTGGTTAGCCAAAGTGTTATATAAACGTAATCTGGTGTTTTTTTGTACAAGGGATGGTTTCATAACTTGATTAATAATTCCCAAACTTTTATTATAACTAGTAATTTTTTCAGGGATATCCTTTTCATCCCAGATAGAGAGATAATATCCAAGATATTTAAATTTAAATAGAACTAGAGTAATGTATTTAATGCAACTTATATATTTTTTAAGTTATCTCAGTTTATTTTTTTACTTTTTTTCTTTTGCCATATTCTCTTATTTATTGATGTACACTTATGAAATGTTAAATTGAAATTACAAGTATTGGTAAAATTTTGTGTATTGTGTGAAAAATACACCAACTTTCACTGCATATGTTTTCCAAAGTTATGAGAACTGTAAGCTTTTTGAAGGACAGCAGTATATTATCTTGCAAAAACCAGATTTTTTATCTTCATAGATACATTATCATATGCTTATCTTGTTCGTTTCCTTTTGAGGTATTTGTGTAGAATATTATGTAATAAATGGCTTTGTTTTTCTAGTTCACTGAATACTTAATGAGTTAAATTCTCTTACTTATCTAGGAAAGTGTGTGGTTTGCAGAATTCATGTTACATGACAATGTCATAATTTTAAATTTCATTTTTAGTTTTAGTGTGTTGTAAAGTTAAAAATGGATACTAAAGTATTTCCAATTTTGGAGAAGTAAATTGCTGTCCCAAGTTGTGGTGACATTTTGATGCAGTAATTCTCTTCATGCCCGATGTTGTTGTAACATTTTGAAGAAGGATTGGTGTCCCAAAAAGAATTACCGGTTCAGGTTAGGTTTAATTTTCGGTAGAGCCGGATTCTCTTCTCAAGGTCGGAAGTTGGTACACAGGATAGGAAAACACTTTAAAATCACTGAAAACTGTTTCTTGTAGAAATAATTACAAATTTATTCACTTTGTAGGTTCCCAGCAGATTAAGTAAATTTAAGTGGTATTATTCTTCACTATCAATTAAAATAATTTCTTTTCTTTTCTGGAATCAATTATTCTTGTATTAAATATTACATTTTATCTTCAGAACTCTTCTTGCTTCTATCTTTGTGGAAAGTTATATGCAGAATGACTAGTGTAATTCTTTTATAATTTTAAAGAACATTATTACATCACATGATGGTAATTTTAAATTTTATTGGTCAATAGTCCATTAAATATCAGGTTTAAATTTGATTTGTTTTAACATCCAATCAGAGTTTAGTTTACTTTCATTTAATAAATATGAAGTTAAGCAGGTGTTCTTATTACAGTTATAACAGAAAGCTTTATAATTCTGACAACAATGACTTAAAACAATTTTTAAAAGCATTATTTAGAAAGACTGTTAAGTAATACAATTTCTTTAATTGTTACTGAGACATTTTTATTCAACAATGAATTATTTAGATGTTTTTCTTTATTTTAGTTATATTTAAATGTTAAAAGAATTTTAAAATACAAAATTATTAACTTTAACTTTCATATTTATTATGATATTAAAATTCTGCTTTACATGGCAATGTTGTTGTTGTTGTTTTCTAATGGCGAGATTTGACGCTTAAGTCATTTTCTCTCTGGCTTCCCAGTACAAGCGAACAAGGTCCTTAGAGTGTTGTGCAGTTGGATTTAAAGCTGGACAGACTAGAAGGTGGTGTTTGTCCATGATCAGGTCCGGGTCTGTGCATATGACACATCTGTCGGATTGGAAAACGTTTATTCTGTGGAGGTGGTGAGCCAGGCAGTCGTGTCCTGACATCAGTCTGAATTTTGCTACTGTTACATGGCAATGTCATAATTTTAAATTTCATTTTTAGTTGAAGTGTGTTGTAAAGTTAAAAATGGGTACTAAAGTATTTCCAATTTCTTCTTAACCAAATGGCCAATTTCCCAATATAGTTTTATAGTGTTACCGTTGGCTATTATTTAAATGGATTTCCTGGTAATATTCTTTTAACATAGTTTCGAACATGTTCAGAATTAATATTTGAAGAGAAAATTTACGCCAAACTGGGATTTGAATAAAAGATTTCTTCTTCTTCCTTCCAAGTATTAGGCCAAGGCCTGTTACGATCCTATAGAAAATTTTCCCTCCAACATTTCATAGGACAGTCCAGTGATTCCGGGAAATTCTCGTATAAGACTTGAAAGCATAATAATAGTCCCTTCGATTGGTTGCTGGCCAAAGGAAGGCAAGACCAGTGATGGGGCTGCCATGTTATAGCCTCTGGTCAGGTTTTTCTGGAGAAGAAAAGTAAATAAAGGAAAGAAGAAATGGAAAAAGGGAAAGACTCCCTAGCCCTCGGATGCCCTAATAGCATCGGGGTCGAAAAAACAAGAGTTAACCAAGAGAGGTTACATAGTAAAGTTAAAAGAGTGCAAAACACAAGTAAGTGGAAGAAATGTTATGGTCAGCTTGGGCACCTTGTGGTCGCCATCCACATATCCCCTAGATGAGGACTCCTGAGGGAATAAAAGATTTCTAATTCTACATATTAGTGCATACTAGAGAGATGTTTGGCATAGCTCGTTAACACCGGTCACCAAATGAGCACAATAGAAAATACTCTCACGATAATTCACAGAGAAAACATTCCGACAAAATAAATATATTTGAAGAGCTCAAAATTATAAAACAAATAAACACCACTTTACTTCTTAATGAGAATGCATCCCAGTCTAACAACCCATTGTACAAGATCATGAAAAATAAGTCAATTGCAGCTACAGACACTTGGAGTCTACATTGTCGTAAACAACAACTAGTAGCAGAAGCTCAACCTGCTGGTGATGGAAGTTAACTTCCGAAAGGCCTCCAGTTAATATTTTATATACATCATTTTAACAAAGTTGAGGACGATGGCACGTGCCAACAGGTACATTTTAATTTTTAACTTTTATTTTATTTTTATAACTCAATGTTTTTATTATTCATTTCATACATCTCAATGATGGACAAATCATATTTGAAGAGAAAAATTATACAAAGGTCCTGGGTTGAAGCCCCAGTCTGAGTAAAAGTATAATTTTTCTCTTCAAATATGATTTGTCCATCATTGAGATGTATGAAATGAATAATAAAAACACTAAAAGAAGCCTACTGGCTTTATAATGTATTGTAAAATTCCCAAATAAATGTCTTCTTAATAAAGAAGCCACCATTTGGAAGATAGAAGCAAAGGTTTCATAGCATTTCGTGCGTGGAATTAACATATATAAGAGAAAAATGTGCATTTAGATAGCAACTTGCTCAGGTAGCTCAGTAGGTAGAGTATTGGCCTAGAAAGCCAAAGGTCCTGGGTTCAAACCCCAGTCTGAGCATACAATTTTTTCTCTTCAAATATATTTTTATAACTTTTTAAATTTCTGTAATGTTTTAAATTACAAATTTAATTTTGATAACTAACGCCCGTAGCGTAGTGGTTAAGGCACTGAGCTACAAGCCGGAGGGTCGAGGGTTCAAGTCCCATTGAGGTCAGGATTTTTAATCTGACCCAAACCCTCTGGCAGCACTATGGCCCTGAGGTCGACTCAGCCTCTAACGGAAATGAGTACCAGACGCTTGTTCTGGGGGTAAAGGCGGCCGTCACGCAGGGCCTTAACCTCCCACTACCCCAAGGGCCTCCGGGCCTGTTGTGGGATCACTTTACTTACTTGTATATTATCTGAGCATATATTCCAAATAAAATAAATAATTTGTTATATTATTAATATAGTAATATTTTATATTTTTAATGTTTATATTTTATTTTTGTAATATTTCATAATACAGACTTTAGGGAAAAAAAATGAGTTATTACTGCATTTAGATTCTTTCATCATCTGTTTCCATCTCAGAATCCAAGAGACTATTGTGTTCCTCCAGATTGATAATGAAAACAGTTTAAGGAAGGAGTAAAGATTACAAGCTTTCGAGAATAAAATTCTTAGGAAAATTTTTGGAATAAGGAGAGAGAGAGAGATGAACAGACAGATGAATGGGAAATACTACATAACAATGAACTACATGATCATTATGGAAAACCAGATGTAATAAGAACAGTTTTTAAATCTCGTAGACTGTGATGGGCAGGGCATGTGGCACAAACTGGGAATGAAAAAGGATCATGGAAACTCAATGTAGGAAATCCAGAGGGAATGCATGCAGTAGGTAGGGGAATAACATTAACACATTATTAATATTATTCGTTTTTAAACATCTTAACGATGGACAAATTATATTTGAAAAGAGAAAATATTCGCCTAGACGGGTTTGATCCCAGGACCTTTGACTCTCTATGTCAATACTCTTCCAAGTGAGCTACCTAGGCCTCCAATCTAAACGTGTATTTTTCTCTTCTACATAGTTAACTTCCTAACCCCAAATGCTCCGAGCCGTTGCTACAATTTTTGCAAATGGCAGCTTCTTTATTAAGAAGACATTTTATTGGGAATTTAAACATTACTTATAAAGCCAGTAAAGCCAATGAAATGTCTTCTTAATAAAGAAGCTGCCATTTGCAAAAATCGTAGCAATGGCTCGTAGCATTTGGGGTTAGGGTTAATTATGTAGATGAGAAATATACACGTTTAGATTGGAGGCCTAGGTAGCTCACTTGGAAGAGCAATGACATAGAGAGTCAAAGGTCCTGGGTTCAAACCCCAGTCTAGGCATATATTTTTTCTTTTCAAATATAATTAACACATTAGCTTGGGATAGGGATTATGAAGAGCTATGTCTGCATGGAGAATTTAACAGTTTATTACTACTTTTCAATTTATTTATTTTTATAGCCTCCAAAAGGTCCAATTTCTTACCCTTATCACAAACAAGTAAAATTTCAAAATTTGGATCGAAACAATGATTAAATTGGAATATGTGGTTAGCATAAATATGGATTTTCATCAAGTAAACACCAAATCAATTGATTGTTATGAAACCAATGCTGAGGTTATTTTGAATTTTACTCATATTTATTTTTTTACTTATAGTTAATATACCAGTAATTGCACATCACGTACATTCTTATACAGAGTGTCCACAAAGTCCTGCAACCAAAACAATGTAACTTAGCTCATAAACTATTTAAGATAAAGACATGCAGTTTTCTACAACATATTCTTCATCTCTCAAAGTTTTGTTTACATTTGTTGCAGATTGTGATTTAAACGACAATGACGACACCACAGGAAATGGCCGAATGTGTATGGTGGTATGTTGAGTCTGGTAAATCACTCGTAACTGTTCTGCAAAATTTTTGCCTGCAATATGGAAGACATCCTCCATCCAAATAATCCATAATTAGATGGACCAAGAAATTTCTAGCGACTGGCAGTGTAATGGACTTACCACGGAGTGGATGACCAGATGTGAGTCAAGAAACTATCGACAATATGCAACTTGCATTTCAATGCAGCTGTAAAAAATCTGTTCGTTGTGCTTTACGGGAACTGCATTTAGCAAAATCAACCATTCATAAAGTCCTCCATAAGCGGTTACATCTTCAGGCATATAAAGTGAAAATTATGCAAGCGTTACTGCCAACTGACTTTCCTCGGCGTGCTGAATTTGCTGATTCCAAGCTGAACAGCAATTGACGAAGAAATGAGTACCTGCAGAAGGGTGATGTTCTCTGATGAAGCGACTTTTCTTTGTGTCTGGACATGTTAACCACCATAACGCTCGGATATGGAGGTACTGGTGTTTTACCAGACTCAGCTACCACCACACACATTGGGTATTTTCCTGAGGGGTTATCATTGTTGTTTAAATCACAATCTGCAACAAATGTAAACAAAACTTTGAGAGATGTAGAATACGTTGCAGAAAATCACGTGTCTCTATCTCAAATAGTTTACGACAGGGATGCCCAAACTATGGCCTGTGGGCCGGATATGGCCCTCCAACACTTTCTATCCGGCCCCTGTAGATCTATAGTATTCTAATAAATGAAAATATACTAAGGGTAATCCTATAATATTACGAGTCGTTTATCAATAATGGAACAAGAAGTTGTGAAATATGTTATAACGACATAAGAAAAGTAGCAAACCAACACACACTTATAATAATAATAATAATAACAATAATAATAATAATGAACAATAAATGCTATGATCATGTAAAAAGAATGACAAAAGACAGGTTCCCAAGAAGAATTCTAGAATTGGTGCCACTTGGTAGAAGAATAAGAAGAGGACGGACAAAAAAATAACGTGCAATAATGATTTTTAGCAGCATGGGAGAAATACAGCATTGTACGATGGTAGAGAGATGTGGAGGAGAATGACATTAATTTAATTGGGCGCAGGAAGATGTGAAACATCGTGAAATCTGTTAAATAATAATAATAATCTCTACAACTACTACAATGGGTCTACGGCCTGTGCCACCTTGATTTTTCTTCCATTTGGCCCGTGATACAAATAAGTTTTGGGCGCCTATGGTTTACGAGCTAAGTTAGACACTCTGTATGTTACTGGGCTACCACATTCTAGATCTCTACTTTTAATTCTGTAACACCATCATAATCTCTGACCTTTTTTTTATCTTAAAACTAATTGCTGAATTTATTTAATTGTAAATTTTGAGTTTTTTTATAGGCTGTGATGTCATGTTGACATCCTATCTGTATTGTGATATCTAATAAAACCCACTAAACATGTGTCCAACATAAAGCCAGGTCAAGGGATGATACGAGTTGAAGTCCCTATTATTGAAGGTCTGTGATATTCAAGGATGCCGGCTCTTGCAGCATCACAAGGACAGATGAAATGGAACCATATGGAGAAGTGGTAGAATAAAGTTTTAGGAAGGGAAAACAGGACAATTTCCTTGAAAATCCTGCCTATGTTTGATTCATCTACAAAGAACACCACATGGAGTGATTGAAAGCGAATTGTCAACCATTGCATGCCGAACCTACGTAGAAATTTCTCGTAGAGAAGCATTGCGATGCACCAAGGCCGTGTCCAAAAATTCCTGGACATTAAAATGCAGCTCTAAAGCTCTCATTTAAACTAGAGGGAAGTAATACAACTTCAGAATTGGTAAAATGGATAACATGCTACGTCCCGCTACACTCCAACCCTGACAACCTGCCTGCCACACTATATTCTGCTTTACTCAAGCAGGGAGTCCGTCTGCTTTGCACAGTGGGTTGCCATTACTGGATTCTGGCTTCAATTTCTGTGTCTTGCAGTTAAAAAGGTAGATAATTTTTTGAACACGGCTTGGTATATTGCAACGCTTCTCTGGGATAAATTTCAATATATTTAAATTAATATTGGGAAGTAAACATTATGAGGTTATATCATTCATAGTGAGTGGAGAACATATTTTTAACGACTCACCTCATATAATTTCAAATTTCTTTGATACCGACGGTTTCAGACAATATCTTGTCCCTCTTCAGTCATGACTTCCACTGATGAAATTCTCTGGTTGTTGATTTCTCTATGGACATCACCTCTTGTGCTGCCATCTTTGGTTGGGATTATAAACTTTGAAATTAAATTTTTATCCACCGGAATATCGAAGTTCATAGATTGTATATTTATACTTCTCAATGAATATCGTTTCCCAAATTGTCAATTCCAACGGTATATCCAATTGTTTCAAAAGTTTTGCCTCTTTTACAATTTAAATTTTAATATTTCTAAAATGTTAGTGCTAAAGAACATTTCAGAAATATTAAAAATTGTGAAATTGAAAAATCAGCAATTGCTGCACATATAGTTGCTAGAACATCATAAAATTGAAAAAGTGGCAAAACTTTTGAAACAATTGGATAAACCGTTGGAATTGACAATTTGGGAAAAGATATTCATTCAGAAGAATAAATATCGATCTATGAACTTTCCACATTCCGGTGGATAAAAATTTAATTTCAAAGTTTATAATCCCAACCAAAGATGGTAGCACAAGAGAGTGAGGTCCATAGAGAAATCAACAACCAGAGAATTTCATCAGTGGAAGTCATGACTGAAGAGGAACAAGATATTGTCTGAAACTGCCGGTATCAAAGAAATTTGAAATTATATGAGGTGATTCGTTAGAAATATGTTCTCCACTCACTATTAAGAAATTTCAATGTTGGTTCCAGAATGCAGAGGTTGTCATGTTTTCATGTGAGATGGAGGGCAAGTGTAATTCTAATAATTAACTTTTTATTTATTTATTTTTTCTCTGTATAGAACATGAAATTACAAGTAAAGATATTTATTGCTTAGTCACTTTATCTCATAATTTTATTGCGATAGATTTAATTTGCTCTGTGAGAGTGTATATATATGTGACAAAGTGTTAACTGTGGCCAAAAGGTGTGGATTTATTTTAGATTTGTTAATATAAGGTGATTCATAGTATTTTGTGTCATGGTACTTAAATTTTACAGGGATTTTAAGAATTTTAAGAGCGGATGTTTATATGTAAATATATTTTTGTATGTGTGGCATGCCTGTTTTATAATTTGCCAAAACCAACCAATGTGTGATATTGTGTGACATTAGCACTGTTAGCAATATGTTGATATGTCTCACAAATGTGCCTATGTTTCAATAAATTAGTAGAAAGTATATATTTGGAAGATTTAACTTATTCAAACCATTGATACCTTTCAATTTTCCATTGTTTCTTGTCCTAAGTTATAAGAGTTGTTTATTTGAATTACAAGAGTTTGTTCATAGTTAAATATTGGAAATAACATTATGAAGTTCTTAATTCAATGATTGAATGAGTCGTATCTTATCTTACCTCATAATTTTATGTTTTCTTAAACCTGGGAACTGCAGTTTTCAAGAGGACATCCCTCCCATTTTCAACCGATATTATGACTACTGGATTTTCTTTGGAATCTCCATCTATAATGTTGCCATCTGGGGTTTCGGTTGAAAATGAGAGGGATGTTCCTCTTGAAAACTGTGGTTCTCATGTTTAAGAAAACAAACTATGAGGTAAGATGTTCAGACTAAAAAGAATATAATTAAAATAACCTCAAAATATAACTTCCTAAAATTAAATATTAAGATAAGAAATTACTCATTCAATCATTGAGTACAAGAGTCATGATGTTCATTTTTTGACATATTTATTTTATATAAAGAACTAATAAATGTGACATTCTAGGAGATAATCAGTGTGGATTTAGAAGAAACAGGTCTACAACAGATCAGATTTTTAGTTAAGACATATTTTAAAAAATAAATGGGAATATGACGACACCATACATCAACTATATGTAGACTTAAAAAAGGCACATGATTCAATTAAGACGGAGTTAGGAATTCCTAAAATGTTAGTTAGACTTATACAAATGTGTCCAAATGACACAAAGAGTAGTGTACTTGTAGGCAAACAGTTTTCGGATAGTTTTGAAATTCACATTGGGTTAAAGCAAGGAGATGCACTATCTCTTCTACTATTCAATCTTATATCAGAGCATGCCATCAAATCTTTAGAGGATGAAGAAGGCCTACAACTCAATGGTATTAATAAGCTGTTAGTCTATGCTGATGATGTAATATCATTGGACGATAACAAGGAGATACTAAGGACCAAAACACACACACTAATGAGTAACAATAAAAAATGGGACTGGAAGTAAACATCAATAAAACTAAATATACGTATGTTCACACATAAATATACATTATACAGTAAAACTTGTTTAATCCGGAACGTGAATAATGTGGAAATCTGTTCAATGTGAACAAATTTATTGGTCCCGGCGAAATAATAGTAATTTTACGTGTGTATTCACGAAGACTTTCACGGCCGGAGTTGCTATGATGATCTTGATGATTTTTGGGCTGTAGCCGTGGTCGTGAGGCTTGTAGTTCCCCGACGTTTCGCCAGAGACTGCGTCTGGCATCCTCAAGGGTTGTCTTAAGACTGGCCATTCTGTCCACTGTCTGTCCTATTTATACGTTCATCGCGATGTGTGACAGTGGACAGAACGGCCAGTCTCAAGACAACCCTTGAGGAAGCCAGACGCAGTCTCTGGCGAAACGTCGGGGAACTACAAGCCTCACGACCACGGCCTACAGCCCGAAAATCATCAAGATCATCATAATTTTTACGTGTATTTACTTTGCATAAAACGGAATCTGTCCAACGCGGAAACGGAAAGATATTTCTACACAATTCATTAAACAAAATTTTATAAAGCGGAAAGACAGAGAAATAAATTAGTTTCCACTTCATTATATTCCCGTTAGGCCAAAAAAATAATATGGAATGAATGATTCTACCTGTATCTGAAATTTTATTTCGGCCTCACTGCACACCCGATACTTGTCTTACAAATAACCATTGCACTGTAAAATCTTAAATTAGTTTATGTTCTGAGACCAATCTTTCGCGGGTAGAGTTCTGAATTTACGAAATAAAGATGGATAAAACACGTATCATTGTCATTAAACGAAAAAAGTGAAAGTGATTGAAGATAAATCTCCAAATTTCCGGACCGGTGCTCCAAAGTCAAGTTCTAGCTGTTGCTAAATCCCTAGGGAATAACGATTTCAAGGCGTCTTTAGATTGGCTGCACAGTTTTAAAATACGACACTATGTAGTGTAGAATGATATTTGGGGGGAATCAAAGGATGTGGACGAAAGTGTAGTTAGTGAGCGGAAACCGAAACTGCATACTTTAATTTCAGGATATGCGCCAAAGAGATATTTTTAACGCTGACGAAACAGGACTTTTTTTTTTCGCGCGTTACCGTCGAAGTCTTTCATGCAATATATAGCTATACAGTAAACGCTCCTTATTCGCGGGGGATATATTCCGCGAAAACAGAAATCGCAAATATGGAATGGTAATTTGTATGGGTTATAGGGGATACGTGTATTTGAGAATAAAGTACTTAGGAAAATTTTTGGACCAAAGAGAGATGAACAGACAGGTGAATGGAGAAGACTTCATAACAGTGAACTACATGGTCTTTATAGGAAGCCAGATATAATAAGAACAGTTAAGTCTCGTAGACTGCGATGGGCAGGACATGTTGAACGTATGGGGAATGGGAGACTTGCATGGAAGCTTGTTGTAGGAAAGGCAGAGGGAAAACGCCCAGTTGGTAGACCAAGAATGAGGTGGGAGAATAACATTAACTATGATTTGAGGGAAGTAGATTATACAGGGAATGATTGGAAAGCATTAGCTCAGGATAGGGATGTATGGAGAGCTTATGTCTGCGCGGCCATGAACCTACGGGTTCGATAGTGCCAGTGAGTAAGTAAGTAAGTATATAGGGGATACGTTCCAAGCTTACAGAATAAAATAAAAATTATCAAAATAAAATCAATTAATGAGAGATTTTGAACAATTTCTATCAATTATTACTGTCAGGTTCAGGCAAAGGTTTAAAGAACTTAGTTTTTTTTTTTCTGTTTTGCCGCTTTTAAAAGGTCTTTCAATTAAGATTGACATTCAGCTGTGAATTCTTGATAGAATTTCTTATTTTGTCTTCAGATTTCTTGATTCATTGACATTGAAACAGCGTGATAGACGCAAACGACTCGCCAACGCGTACAAACGGTCAAGCATTTCTATTTTTAATCAATTGAGTTGGTGTTTACTTGATAAAAATCCATATTTATCAATTAAATAAAAATAAAACGTAATTTGATTTTCATATTTATTATATAATTCCGTGACAGCTGTTTCGGTACACTGTACCTTCTTCAGACATGTTAACAAATTATGAATTGTGTTGTATTGTTGCTTAGATCAGTTTGCAACACAATTCATAATTTGTTAACATGTCTGAAGAAGGTACAGTGTACCGAAACAGCTGTCACTGAATTATATAATAAATATGAAAATCAAATAAAACTACGTTTTATTTTTATTTAATTGATTTCTATTTTTACTTTAAGCGTCAACACTAATTGTTTTCTGTTCGGTACTAATTTTTCTTTTCTTTTACTCGACATTATAAACTGGGAACAAAGCACAAGAGACATGTGTTATTCAATCAAAATTATTGCAACGAATGACAAGTTGAAACAATAATATTCCGATCGTGGCGATTAAGGCATTTATGAAAGTACATATCGGCACGTGAAATACGACAGCAGCTTTTAACAATGAACTTTAGGGTTAGTGACAATAAGGTTTGTTTTGTTTTTATACTTATTTCTGCATTTGGTTTAAATCACTATTTGTAAAAGCTGCCTTGGCACCTGCCTGCAGTTAAAAAACTGCTGATGGTTAATAAAGGACACTAATCCTTCCAATATACCGATTGGATCCGCGAATACAGGAACTGTATCTAATTTTTTAACCCTCGAATAAGGTGCTTTTACTGTACTTCACTATTCAAAGGCAGCGGAACTACAATTATTTCAAGATCCGTAAATGACACAGTACTCTATGTCTAAGATTATTAATAAGTTTTATATTTTTATAATGCGGAATTTTGTCTAATGTGAAAAAAATTGGTTCCATGCGATTCCGCTTTGAGAAAGCTTTACTGTATATATGTATGTATATATAAAACAATGAAACAGAAATTACTAAGTTTTGAAATAAACATTTTTTTTTTGTATTGTAAACCCATGGGGTTTCCCTTTACAGAGATTTAGGTGCTCTCCCCCTACAGGGAAAAATTTGAACCATACTAATTTAGTTACACTTGTTTTCGTATAGATGTCATTTTTGAGTGGTCCGTGGTCAGCGTTCCGCCTCATACTGCCATCTAGGAAACCAAGGTAGTACTAGGACGGGAAATTTCGGTAAATTTTGTTTAGAGGCCTTTTCATTCAGGCTTAAGGATTTTTTACGAGCCTGAAAATCTTCAGACTCGGGACCCGCGGCTTAAAGTCCCTCCCGGAGGACTTGCTCCTTGGATTTTTCCATCCTAAAAAATCCATCGACCCCGGCCGAGTTTGAACCCGCGATCCTCGGGACCAGAGGCAAGGGGCATAACCACTAGTCCACCGCGGCTGACTCATTTTAAGAAGAATATTTGGACCAAATAGAGGAACTGTTAACTGTTGGAGAATCGAAACAAATTAATAAGAAATCAGAATATAGTAAACCATGTAAGATCTCTCAGAATCGGTTGGTTTGGACATTTGATAAGAATGGATGATCAGAGACTTGTCAAAAAAATGTACAAATGGAAACCTATAGGAGGCAGAGCTGAACGATCTAATGAAAATGAAAGTGACTAATTTGATTATGGCAAGAGACAGATTGGCATGGAGGAGGGTTGTTGATAAGGCCAAAACTTTAATTTTTGAAGTTGTCGTGCCTTAAGATGATGATATATATAGTCATATAACAAATAAACAGTGTAGAAATGTACGTTACTGGTTTCATTGGTGCACGTAAACAGAGATAATGAGAAATGCAATCTCTAAATTTATAATCCATACATACTAGAACGAAATTATAGTTATAGACCGATAAAAGATGGATAACACTTGATAAACTAATTGTTACCATATTCGCCTTTGTTCCGGTGTTTTGATTCAAGAAGTTGTGGATTTTATGGATGTGGAAATTTAAAATATGGAAATTTTTAGAATAGAACTAACGCTGTGAGTCTAATCCTTTATTCTATGACTCAACCCTTCGTAAACAGTGAGCGTCCAAGTTGAGACAACATGCCGTTACTCCGTAAGTTATTCTCCTAGTTTATTTTAAATCTTTATCTGTGTCTGTTTTGAACAAAGTACTCTAGGCTTAATAGGTGGCATGAAAACAATGTATTGTATTATTTTCAGAAATTCTATTAAACTATAAACAATTGAACTATAAAGTAATAATTGTGTAAACTATAAATAGTCAGCATTAATAAAATGCGCGATACAATTCCGTTGAGATATTAGTCACAACATTAAAATTATAAAATCCTTCCGAAAGGGCTACAGAAAATTAATAATTTACAAAGTTGAGGAGACGGACCTACTCGTGTTAGGTAATACACTGCTCAAAACAATTAGAGGAACACTATGAAATATGCAAATATTTTTTCATTGGATAAAGGTACAAACATGAAATTAATAAAGTACGTTATTTGTGGTTATTTATTTATTTCTTGCTCATGTCAGTAAAAACAAATGAATAACGCTGACAATTAACTTTTCAAATAATTCCGCTATGTAAGCAATTGAATCTTGTGCTTATTTTTCAAAGTTAAAACACTCGTTATATAGAGTTAGTATCGTGTATGGCCTCCACGACATTCGATGACAGTTTGTCACCTTCGTGGCATGCTCCCAATAAGATTCTGGATTTCCTCTTGCGGGATATTCTCCCATTCCTCCTTCAGAGCATCTCCAAGTTGCTGCAGAGTTTGTGGAGCTTGATGTCTGTTCCTGACCCTTCCTGTCTAGAAGATCCCACAAGTGTTCAATAGGGTTGAGGTCTGGGCTGACCGCTGGCCACTCCATTGCCTCAATTTCATTCCTCCTCAGAAAATCCCTGGTGACAGCCGCAGAATATGCCCTGGCATTATCCTGCATAAACAGAAATCCAGGGCCTACTCCAATGGCAGCAGATACTACATGCTCTTCCAGAACGTGCTCGATATACCGGACAGCATTCAGTCGCTGGGGAACAAGTACAAGGTCCGTACGATTGTTGTACATAACTCCGGCCCGCACCATTATGGATCCTCCTCCGAATCTATCAATTTCCTGTACAGCCTCTGCAGAAAATCTTTCTCCTGGCCATCCCCACACCCTCAATCGACCATCACAACGTGTAAGACGATACCTGGATTCGTCCGAGAAGAGCACAGACTCCCACTGGTTCAGGTTCAAATCACCATTGTTTTCAGCATACGTACGTCTTGCTGCCTTATGCCCATTTGTTAAGCGTGGTTTTTTAACGGGCCTTTTTGGACGAATATTCTCTTTCCTTATGGTTTGGTCTGAAACCCGGATTCCGGAAGCCATATGAAGGTCATTCTGCAGGTGTTTTGCAGTTTTTGTACGCTGTCGAAGAGCAGAAAGAACAACGTATCTGTCATCCTGGGGGCTTGTTTTAAATTTACGGCCCTGGCCACGTCTTCTACAATACTGACCTGTCTCTCTGTGCCTGTTGCGTAACCTGGACACCACGGAAGGAGAAACCCCAAGCTCTCTAGCCACTTGTCGTAAAAGATGTAGAGCATGATACACTTCAAACTCATTTAAATGCCTCATTTTGTCAGAGACTTCAATAAACAAGGCATTAATCAACATTCGTCACTATAGCAACATCAGGAAGCTTACCAATTAGAAGTTGCCAGTGCCTTCCAAAATAAAAAAAATTCTCTATATTTGTTATTTGAGGTAATTTCTCTGTATTTAGGCCATGGATCTTTGAAATTTGTATCCAATGATAAAATTAATAATTCAATTTACATATTGTCCAACTTTCAGCATCACAGCTTTAAAAAAACAATTACTTATTCAATTTATTACAAGTGTTCCTTTAATTGTTTTGAGCAGTGTAATTTTAATTTCATGAATAGTTGCATTTTACTTCGCTAATACACTTTTACGGTACACCGACCGCTGTCCCTGTAGATTCCGCCATCTGTATGGGATTAATATAAATTATTGTTTATATTAAATTGTATAAAATAGTCCATGAATGCAGTTGGTACTATCACTTTTTTTCATTTTACTAATGTGTTGCCAACTATCTGGAAAAGGGGGTAATGACTTTATGCGGATTATATTTATTTCGGGGGAGGGATGGTGGCTTCAATGTTTATTTCTATTTACTCGAACTCCTGTCCGCGATTTGCTTTCATCCCATTCTAGTCTCTCGCTACTGTACGAATAAATTGATACGGTATTTTAATTTTAACTTTTTGCGCGATTGTGCGTTCTGTCGTACTTACAGCAATGGCGACCATGACTGAAAGTTCAATTTCCTAAATTTCGGGGTAGCCAACCTATAAATAACTAAATAACTGTACTGTCCATCCATAGTAATTCTGCCCGAAGGTAGTGCTTGCAGTTTTACTAGGGAATTGTGTAGGTGTGGTAGCTTCCCGTTGCTTTCGACACCGGTGAAGGATGATGATGAGGTAAGGATGATAATGATAAGGATGATGGCCATATGATTTCGGGGACCGTTTGGGCCTTAAAAGTTTTCCTGACATTTGTCTTACAGGTGAGGAAAAACCCCGATAAAAACCTCACCCAGAAAAACTGCCCCGACCGGGGATCGAACCCGGGCCCACTGCGTGACAAGGCAGCACGCTACCTCGAGACCACAGCGGTGGACAACTGTACTGTAATATTATAAATTACCTACCGAGTGTCACTGCCCCTTATGTGCACTACGTACAATGTATCTACAAAAATATGTCCAAACAGTAGTGTTAATATACATTATACGAAACAAATCACTGCATTTTAAATGAACTGAACTTTATTTGAAACAATATAAAACAATAAATTTGTATTTGTCGCCATTTTATGACTGATTATTGTCACGGCCTGCTGTAGTCTCAACTAAATTATTTTTTGTATTTACCCAAATAATTATTGGCCAGACTGTTAACGTCAGTAAGTTGTTTATAATGAACGCAAATATTTCCAACAAAGATGCTATTATTTTACTATTACTTATTTTTAAAACACCACCGTGCAAAAAATATTGTACAACACACGTTGGTGAAGTGTTTTACAGAAACTGAAATTAAAAGCTTGCTATCGCTCGGTTTTTAATCATTTCCTTACTTCTGTAAAAACCTCTCCCCAACCACGCATTGTAATATACTATAGTCCGTCGCCGTGGCGCAGTCGGTAGAGTCCCTACCTTCCATTCCGGCGACCCGGGTTCGATTCCCTACAAAACAAGGAACCTTAAATATCCACCTTGTGTCTGGCTGTGTGCCCTGTCTTGTGTTTGTATGTGTGGATAAGATAAAAAGGTTTACAAAGGATAGAATAAGGAATGAAACTATACAAGAAGAATTAAATATATATAAAATTGAAGATAAAATCAGCGAAAATAATAAGAAATGGACAGAACACTTAATGAGAATGAACAACGAAAGAATACCAAAAAGAACCTTCCTGTATAAACCCAGAGGAACAAGAGATGTTGCCGACCACGCAGAAGATGGACTCCAATTTTAACTTCGCCGGAACAGGCTGCATAGCCTAAACCTTATAGTAGAAGAAGAAGAAGAAGGATTAAACAAAAAGGAAGAACAGTGTAAATGAAATGAAACGAGAAAGAAATAAATTTAAAAAAAAGCTTGTGATAAGTTATGTGGTGTTTTTCGCGCTCTGTCTTCAAACGTAGAAAGTATTCTGGTTGTGATTCCATAATACAGAGACATCTTCAGTCTATCGAATGAAGTTCGTACTTCATATTTTGGCTACGAGTGACCTCCTATTTGAAGTGTCCGTCGCCATGGCGTAGTCGGTAGAGTCCCTATCTTCCACTCCGGAGACCCGGGTTCGATTTCCGGCGGGGTAGGGGATTTTAAATCTCCACCTTGGGTCTGGGTTTGTTTGTCCTGTTCTTGTGTCTATATGTGAGAATGAAATAAAGTTAACAAAAAGGTAAAATCAATAAGTTAAAAAAAAAATAAAAAAAAAGGAAGAACAGTGTAAACGAAAAGGAGACAACAAAAAAAAGGTTAAAGTCACACAAGCGTGCAATAACACTTCGAAGTTGGCGATTTCAGCTTCTCTAACTATAAATAAGCGTGGGATAAATATTATGGATCTAACTTAAAACAATCGATATATACCTAAATAAAGGCAGGTCCTTCACTGCAATCATAGCATTTTCATGCTTTGCTTGCAGCTTTGCTAGAGAATTGTAGGTGTGGTAGCTTCCCGTTGCTTTCCACACCGGTGAAGGATGATGATGATGATGATTATGAATGCCATATGATTTCGGGGACCGTTTGGACCTTAAAGTTTTCCTGACATTTGTCTTACAGGTGAGGAAAAACTCCGATAAAAATCTCACCCAGAAAAACTGTTCCGACCGAGGATCGAACCCGGGCCCGCTGCGTGACAAGGCAGTACGCTACCTCGAGACCACAGCGGTGGACATTCACCTAATGAATAACTTATTATGATGTAAGGACCTGCTTGCAATTTGAAATAGTAGTTGTACGATACTGAACATTTTGAATTATAGAACATTAGGTTGGTAATATTTTTATTTAATGACACTCTTTGGCAGCTAAGGTCATTAGCGTCACAATTCTAAGCTAGACCGACATCTGCTTAGATGCCTTTTATTTCACTAATGTGGTTCTTTTACGTGCCGTAAATTTATGACACGAGATCCAATACTTTACTTCCCTTCCAATGGAAATCGCACTCACAATTTTTACGCCCTAAAAATTTCATTGGCTCTTGCCGAGTTTGATCCCGCAAACTTCGAACCAAGATGCTAGTTAGTTCACAGTTGACAATTGAATAAATAATAGTTTAAAAAAACTAAAAGAACACGCTTTATTAAAAACTAAAAGATGAAAAATAATTTTAATTTCCAATACGCTTGGGATAAAATAAAGTGGTCAACAAAAAAATATCTCCAACCACATATAGAATAAAATTATAGGTTATCAACAAAAAGAAAATAATTTACCATCAAAAAGCGTGGGGTGCTCTATATCAATTAATATATTTGATAATAAACAGATATTGGAAAAGTAAAGCTCTCTAAGAAAGAAAATGTAAAAAATCGTAAAAAAGCACCCCCACGCTTTTGATGGTAAAATTATTTTCCTTTTTTGTTGATTAGCTCTAATTTTTATTTCTATATGTGTTTGGAGATGATTTTTTTGTTGACCACTTTATTTTATCCCAAGCGTATTGGAAATTCAAATTATTTTTCATTTTTTAGTTTTCTAATAAAGCGTTTTCTTTTAGTTTTTTAAAAACTATTATTTATTTTTTTAGATTTTATATTTTTACAGAATAAGTTAAAATGTAAATAATCTTTTAAATGCGATACTATTGTAATATGAGCTAAAAGTAATACTCTTCTATAAAAAAAACCCTCCCAGCCGGATTTGAACCAGCGACGTAAGTGGATTACTGAAATTATATACCATTAATGAGTTCATCTGTTCTGCCAACTGAGCTCTTAGAACGATTGACTAAAAACCTCGACAAGTCCGCAACCTATTATACCAGATTTCATTTTTTTGATTTTCGGATGATTCTGGCCAGGATTTTAGAACCAAATATGAAATTATTGTATTGTCACGGGGCCTCTACACGTATACAAAGTTTCAAGTCGATCCAATGTTTCTACGTGGGTTGAAAATCGCGTTTGTATTAAAGATTCCGTTACATTGATACAAAAACACTTTTTTTGATTTTTCTGATGGATTCTGGCCAGGATTTTAGAAACTAAATATGAAATTATTGTATTGTCACGGGTCCTTACAGTAATAGGCTACAAGTGTTCAAGTCGATCCAATGTTTTTAGTGGGTGAAAATCGCGTTGAAAGATTCCGTTACATTGATACAAAAACCACTTTTTTTTTGATTTTCTGATGATTATGGCCAGGATGTTTAGAAAATAAATATGAAATTATTGTATTGTCACGGGTACCTACATGTATACAAAGTTTCAAGTCGATCCGATGATTTTAAGTGGGTGAAAATCGCGTTGAAATATTCGTTACATAGATAGATAGATAGATAGATAGATAGCAGATACAGGTCAAGCTAATTTAAGCGTGTAAATAATAACAGTTTAAAAAAAAACTAAAACAACACGCTTTATTAGAAAACCGAACTAAAAAAATGAAAAATAATTTTAATTTCCAACACGTTTGGATAAATAATTTTAACATCAAAAGCGTGGGGTTGCTCAATATCAATTAATATATTTGATAATAAACAGTGATTGGTAAAAGTAAAGTCTTCAAAGAAGAAAATGTAAAAAATCAATTAAAAAGCACCCCACGCTTTTGATGGTTAAAATTATTTATTCCCAAGCGTGTTGGAAATTAAAATTATTTTTCATTTTTTTATTTCGGTTTTCTAATATAAGTGTTGTTGTTTTAGTTTTTTTTAAACTATTATTTATTTTTTATTTTTAATATTTTACAGAATAAGATAAAAATGTAAATATCTTTAAATTCGATACTATTGTAGTATGAGCTAAAGTAATTACTCTTCTAAAAAAAAATCCTCCTCAGCCGGATTTGAACCAGCGACCTATGGATTATTGAAATAATTTACCATTAATTCACCGCTCTACCAACTCAGCTGTTACAACGATTGACTAAAAAGTCGACAAGTCCGCAACCTATTATACCAGTTTTCATTTTTTTGTAATTTTTCTGATGTTTCTGGCCAGGATTTTAGAAAAAAATATGAAATTATTGTAGTGTCACTGGGTCCTTTACAAGTATACAAAATTTCAAGTCGATCCAATTATTTTAAGTGGGTGAAAATCGCGTTGAAAGATTCAGTTACATAGATAGATAGATAGATACAGGTCAAGCTAATATAAAGCGTGTAAAAATAGACACGCGACATGACAATAAAATACCTAACATTCTTTAAATCTAGCACAAGTCCTACGTTAATAACTGCGTATCTAACCAATGACTAAGGTTAACGGATACCATATCTGCCTGCATCACGGAAATGTCAGCACCTTAGCGCTGTTACATTCCCGCATAGCAATGCGGTGAACTGTTATTCGAAAAAAATAAACTCACAAAGTTTGGTCTTCTACTTTTTTTTTAAATTTTATTTTTACTTTAAGATATTATTTCTTAATTCAAATCGACTCTAGGATTTGTGGTCGTATCCCAGAAGGTTTCGTTTGTATATATATATTTATTAAACACAATGTGTACACTAATATTATATACATGGTTTACAATTTTGCTATTAATTCGTGAATTGTTTTGGTTCTGTTTTCGCACTTCACTAAGTGATACTTTGGGCACGGTTTGCTACAGAGTTTACAGATGCAGGACTCCTCAGGTTCATGGTAACTTTGTTTATGACATATTTTGCCATGGAAGCCGTGAGCGGCGAAGCGTGTGTATAAGTGGCGAAGTCGAAAATTTGGTCCTTTCCAATCGTCTGTGTTTAACGCTTCCGTTTCCGTGATTTCGTTCGGAATCTCTCTGGCTTTTCTCTTTTGTGTTATCGATTAAACTAATTCTCTCCATAGATATTTACCATGTGCTACTGGATTAAATTTTGAGGAAGTGGCTGGATCCAAATACCTCTTCTTCTTCTTCCTTCCAAGTATTAGGCCAAGGCCTGTTACGATCCTATAGAAAATTTTCCCTCCAGCGTTTCATAGGACGGCTCAGTGATCTTCGTCCTCTTGGTATATAATTATAAATAGCTTTGGGGATCCGATTTGAACTCATTCTTTCAAGATGGTGTTTCCAATTTAGTTGGTACTGTTTAAAATATATTCCAAAATTGGTGTAGTCTTCAATTCTTTTAAGATATCGGTGTTCCTTTTCCGATCCCATCTGGTATAACCCCCTGTTCTGCGCATGAATCTCATTTCACAAGCCGTTTATTCTGCTTTCATGTTGTTTTCTTAGTGTCCATGCTTCACTACCATAGGTCAACACTGGTCTAGCCAAAGTGTTATATAAACGTAATCTGGTGTTTTTTTTGTACAAGGGATGGTTTCATAACTTGATATTTCCCGGAAGGATCCAAATACCTAGGAACCATAATTACATATAAGAATGAGATGCCAATTAGGACTCTATTATAATCTCAAAGTCTCAACTTCAAAAACTAAAATTGTGATTTTTCAGGGCAAAGTGCCAGTCAAAGCAAAAATAGTAATCAATAATGAAATAATAGAACAGATAGCACACTTTAACTATCTTGGTTCAGATATAACATATAGCTACGAATGGGATATACATAATAAATTAAACCGATATCAAATGATGTGTGGCACCATAAGAAGAACCCTCCGAAAGACTCGAAGAGAAACTCAGCTCAGATTTTATAAAATTATGGGTGTTCCTTTCTTCTATATGGATCTGAACCTTGGGTAGTTACAAAAAAAAATATGTCTCACACATTCAAGCCACTGAAATGAAATTTTTAAGATCCGTAAAAGGTTGTACGCATGGATAGATTGCACAATGAATAAATAATAAATGAACTGGATATATTTTCAATAGTTGATAAACTAGAAGAGCACAAATACCAATGGAAAGAACATTTAGACAGAATAGACAATACAAGATTACCCAAAAAGATCAACACCTACAAACCACGTGGAAAAAAGATCTTTGGAACGGCCAAGGAAACGATGGACTTGAGACCGGAACAGGTCGCATTGCCCTAATCCTGGAAAGGAAGAAGAAGAAGAAGGAATGAGATGCACAAAGAAATTAAACATAGGCTCAATTCTGGAAATGCGTGCTATTATGCATTACAGAGACTCTTGATGTCCCAACTCCTTTCAAAAAAGTTAAACTGAAAATATATAAAACTATTATTCTACCAGGGGCACGCCGTAGCGTAGTGGTTAAGGCACTGAGCTACAAGCCGGAGGGTCGAGGGTTCAAGTCCCGTTGGGGCCAGGATTTTTAAACTGACCCAAACCCTCTGGCGGCACTATGGCCCTGGGGTCGACTCAGCCTCTAACTGAAATGAGTACCAGACACTTGTTCTGGGGTAAAGGCGGCCGTCACGCAGGGCTGACAACCCGGCTGACAAAAAGTGCCGATTGTCTAGAAAAAGTGGGAGCCTTTACCTCCTACTACCCCAAGGGCCTCCGGGTCTGTTGTGGGATCACTTTACTTACTTATTATTCTACCAGTTATATTATATGGGTGCGAAACATGGACTCTTACTTTAAGGGAGGAAAGGAGATTACGAGTATTTGAGAATAAAGTTCTTAGAAAAATGTTTGGGCCAAAGAGAGATGTACAGGCAGGTGAATGGAGAACACTACATAACAGTGAACTACATGGTCTTTATAGTAAGCCAGATATAATAAGAACAGTTAAGTCTCGTAGACTGCAATGGGCAGGACATGTGACACGAATTGGGAATGAAATCGGTGTATGGAAGCTTCTTGTAGGAAAACCAGAGGGAAAACGCCAAGTTGGTAGACCAAGAATGAGGTGGGAGAATAACATTAACTATGATTTGAGGGATATAGATTATACAGGGAATGATTGGAAAACATTACCTCAGGATAGGTATATATTGTCCGCGCGATCATGAACCTATGGGTTCGATAGTGCCAGTGAGTTAGTTACTGGATTTCATTATGGAAAAATCCTCTGGGAGGTACTTGTTCCTAGGTATTTGAATTCTGTCACTTTTTTTCTCAAAATTTCCCTCATTTGTCACTAGCTGTCAATTTTCATTATATAACGTACTTCTATGTGTAAACATAACATATTTAGTTTTATTTATTTTACTTCCAGTTCCAATTTCCTAGTGTTATTCAGTAGTGTATGTGTGTGTGTTGGCTCCTAGTATTTTTTCGCTATCGTCTAATAATACTACATCATCACCATAAACTAACAGCGATATGACAGGATACAGAGAGAAATTATCCATTGTATATGCAAGTCTCCAATTGTGTGGTGTCAAACAACGCAATTTCTCCCTTCATCCATAGTAATTCTGCCCGAAGGCAGGTCCTTCACTGCAATCATAGCATTTTCATGCTATGCTTGCAGCTTTACTAGGGAATTGTGTATGTGTGGTAGCTTCCCGTTGCTTTCCACACCGGTGAAGGATGATGGTGTTGATGATAATGATGATGATGATGGCCATATGATTTCGGGGACCGTTTGGGCCTTAAAGTTTTCCTGACATTTGTCTCACAGGTGAGGAAAACCCCGATAAAAACCTCACCCAGAAAAACTGCCCCGACCGGGGATCGAACCCGAGCCCGCTGTATGACAAGGCAGCACGCTACCTCGAGACCACAACGGTGGACTAATTTCTCCCTATACCCCTGGAATTTTTTCTTAGTTGAAGTAATGTACCCCTGAACGACATCCCAGTGTCGTCATGCGAAAACAGGAAATGGTCCTATAGCTACTGATACGTCACATAAACATGTTTACCATATATAATTGTAGGCTTTCACGGCCGGCGTCTTGATCCATATTTGGTTCGTCTTCCGGGCTTATAGGCCGTGGTCTGGTTGTCTTCTTACTCGACGTTTCGTCTACTGCTGCGGTAGACATCATCAGGAGATACTGCGTGCTTTCTGTGAACTCCTCAACAGTCGGCTGCAGCCAAATATGGATGTTTACCATAACCTATTGCCTAACTAACTCACTGGCGCTATCAAATCCATAGGTACATGGCCGCGTGGTCATAAGCTCTCCACATTTCCCTATCCAGAATTAATATTTTATAATCGTCCACTGTACAATCTGCCTTCTTCGAGGTATGATTACCGTAACTCAACTTTTTAAACAAATGAATATAATAAAGTAAATGCGTTGGTTTAGAATCTAAATGGTATCGCGTGAGACTCGTTGAAGTCCCGGCCTAATTCATTTTTTTAAATGTTTCCCTCAAGTCGCAAGATAATTAGGCATTGACATGGGAAAGGTAGAAAGTCATAAAAAATCAAATTTTACAGGGGAAGTAAAAAACAATTTTGACACTTTTAAATTGAAACTAGCTAAACCCGGCGTGCGCTGCTATTCCTAAATAAATGTTAATGTATTTTTTACCACCAGCCGTGCGCTCATCCCGATATTCTTGTCATCAATGAAAGACAAAAATGGTTATTGTGAGTTATCCGTAAAAGATAAACATATGCTGTCGCGGACTTTTTTGTAGAGTTTTTTGAGATATTCAATTCTGTGTACATTAATTTTGTGTATTTGTTATGGTTTAGGCAGCGTAAGCCATTTAAAGCGTCAAAAGAGGGACTTTAATTTCACGTTTTTTCACTACAAAGGGTGATTTTTAGGGGTGAACGGGTTGAGTATTACAACTCTCCTACAGCCTGTGTTCATCCCCGGAATCTGCTGAACATTTTTTCTTCTTCTTCACTTCCTGGTTTAGGCAAGAGTTGCCTGTTCCGTCTTCACTAATAGATCTAAGACCATCTCTTCCGAGGACGTCCGACATCTCTTCTTCCTCTTGGAAAATAATGCAAGATTTTATTTGGTAATCTACTTTCTTCCATTCTTTCTACATGTTCTTTTCCACTGTATCTTGTTGTTAAATATATTTTCTTTTATGGAGTAGATCTGCAGTTCTTCACGGATATCCTCGTTTCTTATCTGGTCCATTCTAGTGCAGCCTTTTACTCTTCTTAAAAATTTCATCTCGGCTGCTTGGATTTTACTTTCTTGTTTGTGTAGTGGTAATCCAAGATTCACTCCCATACAAAAGGACAGGGACAGCCATTGTTTTATAACATTTTAATTTTGTTTGTTTATGGGCTTTATTATTCAATGTTCTATTTATTGTACCACAAATAGCTTGAAACTGATGTGTTTTGTGTTCAATATCTTTATCATACCCATAGCTGATGTCACATCCAAAATATTTAAGTGGGATACTTGTTCCAATAACTGAACATTTTTCAAAAAGCCTAATCTCAATCAGATTAACGGAATGGGTAGAGCACGCTTGCCCGGGAATCTACTTATCCCGTTCTTCTTGGCATCAATGAAAGACAAAAATGGTTATTGTGAGTTATCTGTAAAACATAAACATATGCTGTCGCAGACCTTTTTTGTAGAGTTTTTTTTTATATATTCAATTCTGTGTACATTAATTTGGTGTATTTGTTATGTTAGGTAGGCCGCGTAGACCATTTAAGCGTAAAAAACTAGGGGACTTTATGTCACCGTTTTCACTAGAAACGGTGATTTTTAGGGAGTGAAGGGGTGAGTATTTACAACTCTATTATAGTCTATGTTCATCCCCTGAATCTCATGAACATTTTTGCAAAAAAACCCATCTCAATAGGAATCAAACAGTTATGACAGCGCCATAAAGTATGAACAAACAAACAAAGCAAAACATTCATTTTTATATATTAGATATATTTTAAGAAGATCAGCTGGAAAATCTAGAATGGATAGAATACGAAATAAAGAAAGAAGGGAAATTTATGGGGTGTGTACCAAGAGGAGCCGGAACCTCTTGACATACATTCATAGAAAAGAAAAAGATTGCAGTGGTATGGCCCTGTCAAACGAATGCCAGAGCAAAGATTGCCAAAAATTGTTATGGAATGGATCCCAATGGAAAGGAGGAAGAGAGGAAGACCGAAGAAAACTTGGATAGAAGGGGTACAAGCAGCTATGAATATCAGAGGAATGGAGAAGATCAATGGATGGATAGAGAGGAATGGCGTTTGGTTTCCGGAAGACGGCAGCAGCTGCCATGATACCGGATGATGATGATGATGAGATATATTTTGTAAAGCTAATATGAATATTTTGTAATTATTTTGCAAATAAAGTTTCATATATAGTTGTGTCAAAATTATATTAAAATTAATGTTGGGATTTTTTTTTTTGCTTCCCTTGTAAAATTTTCTATTTATGACTTACTACCTTTCCCATGTCAACGCCTCATTTGATCTTATCTTCATTACCGATCCATTTTACCATTAACACATATGTTTTCTTAATTTTTGTTTCCACTTTTTATAGTTTAGGCAGTCCACCGCTGTGGTCTCGAGGTAGCGTGCTGCCTTGTCACGCAGCGCGCCCGGGTTCGATCCCCGGTCGGGGCAGTTTTTCTGAGTGAGGTTTTTATCGGGGTTTTTTCCTACCTGTAAGACAAATGTCAGGAACACTTTAAGGCCCAAATGGTCCCCGAAATCATATGGCCATCGCAATCATCATCATTCATATTCATCTTAGGTTAAGCTTAGAATTAGGGACTCTCCTGGCGCACCATTATCATCATCATCACCCCGCCTTCCAGGCGCCCCAACCTCAGAAGTGGGTTACAAGTACGCCATGCCAGGAGAGAAACCAGGAATGTCGAAAGACAAATCTGGGGCATTTGGAAAAAAATAAAATAAAATAAAAATATTTTCTACATTCGTAACTACACAATATTCGAACATACCTAGAAAGTAAGAAATTACGATTTTCTGCTATATTTCGCCTGTGGAGCATCCCTCTTGATGGTCCAACAATAATCGGCCAGCATATTAGGATTCCATTTACCTTTATATTTCTTTTCTATAGCTGAAATCTCCTGATGAAAGTGTTCCCCGTGCTCATCGCTCACTGCGACAAGATAATAAATGGACGAAAAAACTTTTATTAAAATAATAATTATTTAAATCCATTAACTGAAATTGAAATCAAAAAACTGTGGGCGATGGAGAAATTCCGAATACATATTTGAAAACACGATAAAAACTGCATTAAGTACAACTATTGGTACTCATGAGACAAAAATCATGTTGACCAGTGTTATTAATCATGTCTCTTGCTCTTTACTTTAGGTTAACATAACGCTTTAAATGTGGATTTAGGTGCCCCACGTACTCAGGCCTTACACGATACATATGGATCAGATTTTAACTCTGAATTGCACACAATTTTTTTGACAATACAAAGGACATGGAGTGCTTGCTGGATGAATGATGAGCTTAATGTCTGGGCCACCTCCGAGACACCACGAACATTTAATACAACACACACATTCACTCATTCATTTGTACTAAAAACAATGATATGTGTGATCGTAATGACCAGATGTTTAGGAATCATTTGGGAGTTAAATTTTCACGACATTTGTCTTCCCGGTGAGGGAAAAATCTCACCCAGGAAACGTGTCCCGACCGGACATCGAACCCAGGTCCGCTGCATACGAGGCAACGATGGGTATAATTCATAGCTTGTTAAAATCGTAATCTGTGAACTAAGAACTTGTGTAATCTACGATGTAAATTTACTTACAATAATAAGAATACAGTAGCACATTTTACAGCTAAAACACTTTATGCTATATGACTTAAGGTACTAAGGCGTTTGTAAATAAATAAAATAACTTAATTGAAATAACACTAAGGAATTGGGACTGGAAGTAAATATCAATAAAACAAAATATATGGTCACACGTAGAAATACATTATATAATGGAAATGGACAGCTAATGACAAATGAGGGAAATTTTGAGGAAGTGGCTGAATTCAAATACCTAGGAACAATAATCACAAATAGGAATGAGATGCAAAAACAAATTAAACATAGGCTCAATTCTGGAAATGCATGCTATTATGCATTGCAGAGACTTTTGATGTCCCAACTCCTTTCAAAAAACATTAAACTGAAAAAAATATAAAACTATTATTCTACCAGTTATATTATATGGGTGCGAAACATGGACTCTAACTTTAAGGGAGGAAATGAGATTACGAGTATTTGAGAATAAAGTTCTTAGGAAAATTTTTGACCAAAGAGAGATGAACAGACAGGTGAATGGAGAAGACTAAATAACAATGAACTACATGGTCTTTATAGGAAGCCAGATATAATAAGAACAGTTAAGTCTCGTAGACTGCGATGGGCATGACATGTTGCACGTATGGGGAATGAAATACGTGCATGGAAGCTTTTTGTAGGAAAGCCAGAGGGAAAACGCCCAGTTGGTAGACCAAGAATGAGGCGGGAGAATAACATTAACTCTGATTTGAGGGAACTAGATTATCTTGTCTTGTATCTTGTAAGCCCATGTTTCCCTTAACAGAGATTTAGGCGCTCTCCCCTTACAGGGAAGAATTTGAACCATATTAATTTAGTTAGGCCTACACTTGTTTTGTGTAGATGTCATTTGAGTGGTCCGTGGTCAGCGTTTCGCCTCATACTGAAATCTAGGAAACCAAGGTAGTACTAGGACGAAAAAATTCGGTAATTTTGCTTAGAGGCGTTTTCATTCAGGCTTAAGGATCTTTTACGAGCCTGAAAATCTTCAGACTCGGGACCCACGGCTTAAAGTCCCTTCCGGAGGACTTGCTCCTTGGATTTTTCCATCCTAAAAAATCCATCGACCAAGGCCGGGTTTGAACCCGCGATCCTCGGGACTAGAGGCAGGGAACTAGATTATACAGGGAATTATTGGAAAACATTAGCTCAGGATAGGGATGTATGGAGAGCTTATGTCCGCGCGGGCATGAACCTACGGGTTCGATAGTGCCAGTGAGTAAGTAAGTAACTTAATTGTAATTGATTATTTGTTTTGGCACTTCTAATTTATCTAAGCGTAGGCCTACTTGATTTGCATGTGGAACGTTCGTATGGAATCGGTTATGGATGTTATAACGATGTGCGTTTTCCAGATGCCTTGCAGATAAACTGCATTCCAGATGCCAAAACATGATTAAAAAGCAAGGAAAAGAAAATAGTAAACTAAGTGCATGCATTCTAAGGTCAATGCCAATGAACTTGTTGATAATCTGCCACCAGAGGCATTACCGTCGCACAGAAGACAGTATCTGGTTACCTTAGCAGAAGACACCTGTATCTTATTTCTGATTGGTTGAAGGTAACTATGGAAACATCGTGGAAGCGTGTTTATGCTGTAGTTAGCGGCTTAGAATCGCTTCACTATTATATTGCAGTCCGAGTGGTTGTTACAAATAAATCCATGTTCCGAGTGTTTCTCATGACTAGGAAAAACAAGTGAAAATAGCGTAAATAAAATGAAGAATACAGATGGTTCATAATAAGAACTGTGCATTTTTTTATAGGTTAGGTGAACGATAATCACTGAAATTGACTGATCATTTTTCGGTATCATTTTTTATGTGAAATTTAATAAACAAAAAGTAGGCGTTTTTCTTACCTATTAAGTGGAAAGTTATTTTTTTACTATAGTCGAAAATTTTATCAATTTGGTCGAAAGTTTATTTTAAAACTAGTTTAGCAAATTTATTTTTAGATAAAAAAACTTGGAAGTGAGATTTATAATAAATTCACTATTTTGAGCGTAATTATTTATCAAATTTTATACTAGATAAAATTTCTTGTTTAAAAATATTATTAATAAATGATTTTATAATTATATCCCAGAACAAATTATATTTGTTTAATAGAATATTGAAACTGGATTAAACGAAAGTTCTATTTCATATACAATTAAACAGAAAAACACATTTGACATTATTAGTGCATTTATATACCGTATCTGTCAGGAGTACATAATATCGCTGCACATATGTAGTGACCTATTCAAAGTGATGAGTGTTGACAACGATCTAAAATTCGCATGACATTGTTGTGGAAATGGAGACCATCTTCAGCAGCCGGCGTCATGCGGCTCGGCGCTCAACAATGACCACTGGTAGCATGTACCAACCGACGCCATTTGGAACACCGCCTCTTGCAAGACAGGTCAGTTGAAGTTAATATTTTGGCTCAACTGCACTTCTACTAGCGCTTGATTTTTCAGTTATATTGTTGTAAACTATAGCTCTTCTTCTGTACTTTGTATTGTATTGTAAGCCTATGTTTTCCCTTTACAGAGACTTAGGCGCTCTCCCCCTACAGGGAAGAATTTGAACCATACTAATTTAGTTACACTTGTTTTCGTATAGATGCCATTTTGAGTGGTCCGTGGTCAGCTGTACGCCTCATACTGACATCTGGAAAACCAAGTTAATACTAGGACGGGAAAATTAGGTAAATTTTGCTTAGAGGCCTTTTCATTCAGGCTTAAGGATTTTTTACGAGCCTGAAAATCTTCAGACTCGGGACCCACGGCTTAAAGTCCCTCCCGGAGGATTTGCTCCTTGGATTTTTCTGTCCTAAAAAATCCATCGACCCCGGCCGGGTTTGAACTCGCGACCCTCGGGACCAGAGGCAAGGAGCATAACCACTAGTCCACCGCAGCCGACTCTTCTGTGCTTACTAACATTATTTAATACTTTAAACTTTTTCAAACAATTTTTATAACATTATTAGACAATTTTGAAGTATTTATTTAAATATGCAAATCACAATAGTATGGCACTGTTAGACAATATTGTGATGCTAACTGCTATTTTTCAGTTATATTGTTGTAAACTATAGCTCTTCTTCTGTATTTACTAACATTATTTAACATTTTAAACTTTTTCAATCAATTTTAATAACATTATTAGACAATTTTGAAGTATTTATTTAAATATGCAAATCACAATATTATGACACTGTTAGACAATATTGTGATGCTAACTGCTATTTACTCCACAGAGTATATTACTTAGTCTATGATTTTTCTATCGCTGTTTTGGGTTATCGCTGGTTGGATCAGTGTTAGGGAGTGATAAGTAAGTGTACACCCATTTTTAATATACGTTTGGTAATTTTAATATTAATAATATATTTTTTAAAACATAGATTTGGGGATTTATTGCAAATATTGGTAATTTAAATTTCATAGCGTGAAATAGTAATCGAGGATGATAATCGATATGTGGTTCAATTGTAGGTTATCGCTGACTCTATAAACTCTGGCATATGTGCACTGTTGTTCTATAGGACTTTGAAAATATTTCACGCTAGTTTAAGTGCAGTTTTTCCAATATTTTAAATAAAAATTCTTTGTATCTGAAGTCTGAAGGATGTTGATGTAGACGAATGTTATATTGACACACGTGCTTTTTTTAAAGCTTTGATCACGTCAAGTTTTTTTGCGGTGCTTAAAAAAAGTCTATTATGAAGAGGTCTAGCGAAATCTGCACCTAAACAAACATTACGTGTTTTATGATGATCTTGATGAAGATTTTCGGGCTGTAGGCCGTGGTCATGAGGCTTGTAGTTCCCCGACGTTTCGCCAGAGACTGCATCTGGCATCCTTGAGTCTCAAGACAACCCTTGAGGATGCCAGACGCAGACGCGAAACGTCGGGGAACTACAAGCCTCACGACCACGGCCTACAGCCCGAAAATCTTCATCAAGATTATCATAGCAACTCCGCCCGTGAAAGTCTACGTGAATACACATTACGTGTTTTTTTCTTTCTTTCTTTCTTTCTTTCTTTCTTTCTCGTTTTCTTTCGTTTACACCGTTCTTCCTTTTTGTTTTACCTTTGTTAACCTTTTAATCTTATTCACACATAAAAACACAAGACAGGACACACACCCAGACGCAATGTGCAGATTTAAAATCCCCTACCCCGCCGGGAATCGAACCCGGGTCGCCGGAGAGGAAGGTAGGGACTCTATCGACTACGCCACGGCGACGGACCAATAAAGAAAGCACCTCCTTTTTAACATTCTGAATAGGTCATAGCATTATTTTGCAGTGACTTACTCCTTAATATACTGTTTTTCCTTTTTGTTTTACCTGTTTTGTCAACTGTCTTTTATCCTCACATAGACACAAGGACAGGACACACACACCCAGACCCAGGGTAAAGAATTAAAATCCCCTACCCCGCCAGGAATCGAACCCGGGTCGCCGGAGTGGAAGGTAGGGACTCTACCGACTAGGCCACAGCGATGAACAATGTTAGGTACTATGCGGAGTAGTGAGAGAGTTGGGGAGTAGTATACGGTCCTGTGCAGTATCGTCCCATTACTATACTACTGTGTAATACGTTCAGGGAGTAACATCCTTGTCAGTTCTGATACACATATCACATGTATTGGTGGACTTACAAAGTGTGCTTTGTTTTGTTTGTGTTTGCTCCTCTATGTTTAGCATCGTTAATACTGTATAGCGTTTTAGTTATGTATTGTACAATTGTAATTGTCTACTGTATTATATAATTTTTGCAGCACCTAACTACATATACCTGGTCCCGTCTTGACGCTATGTTCCTATTGCTCCCGTTCCTCGTTCATGCAAGTGTTGTTGATATCGTTTCAATAGTCAGGTAGCAGCAATAGCAGCCTCATGGACAGCTAATGACAAATGAGGGAAATTTAGAGGAAGTGGCTGAATTCAAATACCTAGGAACAATAATCACAAATAGGAATGAGATGCACAAAGAAATTAAACATAGGCTCAATTCTGGAAATACGTGTTATTATGCATTGCAGAGACTCTTGATGTCCCAACTCCTTTCAAAAAATGTTAAACTGAAAATATATAAAACTATTATTCTACCAGTTATATTATATGGATGCGAAACATGGACTCTTACTTTAAGGGAGGAAAGGAGATTACGAGTATTTGAGAATAAAGTTCTTAGGAAGATTTTTGGGCCAAAGAGAGATGAACAAACAGGTGAATGGAGAAGACTACTTAACAATGAACTACATGGTCTTTATAGGAAGCCAGATATAATGAGAACAGTTAAGTCTCGTAGACTGCGATGGGCAGGACATGTGGCACGAATGGGGAATGAAAGAAGTGCATGGAAGCTTCTTGTAGGAAAACCAGAGGGAAAACGCCCAGTTGGTAGACCAAGAATGAGGTGGCAGAATATGGAGAGCTTATGTCCGCGCGGCCATGAACCTACGGGTTCGATAGTGCCTATGAGTTAGAGTTAGCAGCAATAACAACAAAAAATCAATAATAATAATAATAATAATTTTTATTTAGGATTATTCCACAATAGAGTGTTTCTCCTTGAACCCAAAGTGATTTGTCGCCAGGAGTTTCTGTCTAAAGCATCTTCTTACCTCAAATCTCTAGCTTCCATACTTCTCTTCACTCCATCCATCCATCGTTTTCTAGGCATGACTCTTCCACTTCTTCCATTAGCTTTCCAATAAAGGATCTTCTTTGGTATTCTCTCTTCTTCCATTCTTATGAGGTGTCCGTACCACTTCTTGAAATTCTTGTCGATCGCCTCCAAAAATCCATTTCTACTGCTAACAGCTTGTTGGCTTGTAGTTCGTTGTAGGTAATTCCGTCCGGCTTTCTTCGCTTTAGGTTTTTTTAGCATTGTATATTTTTTTTCAGTAGAATGAGGAGCTAGCCCATTGCTAAAACCCCAACCTGGAGGACCAGGTAATTTGTAATCAAGGTTGTCTTCCTCTAGCCTTTAGCCTTAGTTAATCAACACTGAACTACAAGGCAGTGGCTGTTAGTTTTGGTTCGCCTCGGGTATTTCATTTCCCCGATACTACTCATATCTGGGAAGCATTCACTATCCACCCCCTGGGGAGGCGCCCGATGGGGGACTAACAACCCCACACGGTAAATAATAATAATAATAATAATAATAATAATAATAATAATAATAATAATAATGTCACCGCTGTGTTCTCGGGGTAACGTCGCTGAGGCAGCTGGCCCAGGTTCGATTCCCGGTCGGGACAAGTTTCCTGGGTGATTGTTCCTCACCTGTAAGACAAATGTCAGGAAATTTTAAGGCCCAAGCGGTTCCGAACATCATCTGGCCATCATAAACTCTAAACTTGACCTCTATTTCTTTCTCTGTAAGGTATACATACATTCATTCATGTTTAGGCCCTTGTGCGTATGCTACTGTGCGTCCCAGCTTTTTAACTTGCTTCTTGATGCATTCCACCCTTTCATTCGTTCAATTTGGCAAACCTATTGGTACTTGCTAAAAAACTAATTTTCCGCTGCGTTTAATCAATTTGCCAGGTTGAGAAATGTAACCCCCGTTGTTGGGAATTTTAAACTGAAAGGGACTGAGGGATTTTTTTTTTAGGATGTAGAGATTTCTCCATTTCTTATTTCAGAGCGATCTTTATTAAAATTTATCAATAGTAAATAGGGTTCTTTTAGGGTTAAAATTGCTAATACTATAATTAGAATTATAAATCCAAAGGTGTCTTTAATGGAAAAGTAAGGGTGGAAGGGGATTTATCCGATTCCGATTGAGAGTCTTTCCACTTTTCAGCGGTTGCCCTTTTACCAGCCGGCTACTGACCCTTCACATCCACATGTGCCAATCACAGAGGTACGGTACATGATCAACAGCCAGTGTAGGGGTGACATGTGGTTAGCATGTCGAGTCCCCCAGCCGTTATAGCTGGTTCCTCAACCTGGAGCCGCTACTTATTGTAGCTACCCAATTGCCTCACGATGCTGGGTGGACACCGGTCCCATACTGGCCGAAATACCATGAGAAAATTTCTTCCCCCATGGAGACTCGAACCAGCGCAAGTCCTGTAGCTCTGCGCCAAGGCTTCCTACCTTAACCGCTCGGCTACGGCGCGGGACCGGATTTTATCAATATTTCTATTTAATCCTAGAGGATTATTTTATTTTTTATGGTTCCACTTAAATGCCCTTAATTAGATGCCGTTAATTTTGAAATTTTAGTACATTTATAAAAAAAGTATACTTAACCATCTGGCTTCTAGATGCCTTAATTATAAATTAATTACACTATATGTTTTCTGGGTCCACCGCTGTGGTCTCGAGGTAGCGTACTGCCTTGTCACACAGCGGGCCCAGGTACGATTCCCGGTCAGGACAAGCTTCCTGGGACATAAAATGCTAAGTTTGGCTACGTGATCTTTGTGGGAAACCAGATTTAATATGAACAGTTAAGTCTCGTACATTGCGATGGATAGGGTATGTGGAATGAATGGCTAATGAAAGAGTGGCATGGGTCTTGTATGAGAGACATGTAAAGCGCCCTGTGGACAGGCCAATAATTAATTAATTGGAAGAATCACATTAACTATAAATTGAGGGAGATGATTTATACAAGGAATGAATGGAAAACATCTGAGGATAGGGATGTATGGATAACTAATGTCCGCTGTACCATGAACCTCCGGGTGTCGATACTGCCTATGAGTTAGTTATGCCTACTTCCAGGAGGGTTTCGTGTGGAAAAGAAAGCATCTGACAAAATTATAGTTATTATGTCAAATTTGAATTGCCACGATAATACTCTAGTTGTTAAATGGATTCATTAAATACATTGCTCATTTTATTATATGGGTCCATAACCTTGACAGTAATAGAAAACAAGCCAACAAGCTGTTAGCAGTAGAAATGGATTTTTGGAGGCGATCGACAAGAATTTCAAGAAGGTATAAGGTTAGAAACAGCACAATAAGGGAAATTATGCAAGTTGAAAAAAAAAAATAGAGAAAATAGAAGAAAAACGTTTGAAATGGTATGGACATCTCATAAGAATGGAAGAAGAGAGAATACCAAAGAAGATCCTCAATTGGAAAGCTAATGGAAGAAGTAGAAGAGCCAGACCTAGAGAACGTTGGATAGATGGAGTGAAGAGAAGTATGGAAGCTAGAGATTTAAGGGTAGAAGATGCTATAGATAGGAATCTTTGGCGACAAATCGCTTTGGGTTGAAGGAGAAACACTGTATTGTGGAATATTCCTATAACACTGTATTGTGGAATGAATATATATATATATATATATATATATTATATATATATCCACCGCTGTGGTCTCGAGGTAGCGTGCTGCCTTGTCACGCAGCGGGCCCGGGTTCGATCCCCGGTCCGGGCAGTTTTTCTGGATGAGGTTTTTATTGGGATTTTTCCTCACCTGTAAGACAAATGTCAGGAAAACTTTAAGGCCCAAACGGTCCCCGAAATCATATGGCCATCATCATCATCATCCTTATCAATAGCATCATCATCATTGTTCACCGGTGTGGAAAGCAACGGGAAGCTACCACACCTACAATTCCCTAGTAAAGCTGCAAGCATAGCGTGAAAATGCTGTGATTGCAGTGAAGGACCTGCCTTCGGGTAGAATTACTATGGATATATATATATATATACACAGTATATTGGTAACTCAAATAACGAATATCGGAGTTTTTATTTTGACACTGGCATTGAATATCGACGGAATTCGACACCGTCTCCGGAGAAACTGTTAAAAGTTGTATTGGTCGTTTCATCTCACATTCCAACCCGCTATAATCCGGACAAGATATTTATTATGTTGCATGATGTAGTGTGGCAAAATATGAAATACCATTACATTTGGATGAGACGTAAAATTGAAGGATTTGTTTTTGTTCATTACGAATAGTAAGCAAGAATGACGCAACCTTGAAAAGCACGTGTGGAGGCCGATCGTGAGAATAATATAAAACGATCGTCAAGGAAACAGAAACATAGCTCCTTTTACGTAACATATTTCTTTAATCAGCACGATTAGTGCTCCAGCACAACTTTCTTTGTGTCACAGACCTTACCACTGTTAGCCTAACCAAAATAGCTAATGAATTCAGGAGTCCGTTCAAGCTATAGCGTTTGGGACTTGTATTCGGCAGGTTTTCAGATCAAATTCCGAGGGCACCCAACCATCGGTCGTCGTAGCAGTTCAGATTGGAATTTCATTGCGTCAATTACTTCTTCTTCTTCGGCTTTCCCCCACTTATAGGTTTGCCGTTTTCAGTTTCCATTTATTTCTATCATTCCAATCTCCCTCTTCCAAATTCCTATCATCCATTATAGTTCTGACGCAGGTTTTCCATTTCCATCTTGGTCTGCCACGTTTATTTCTTCCAGGGGGTGACCATTGGTATATATTTTTTGGCCATCTTTCATTTCCCATCCTTTGTACCTGGCCATACCATTTAAGCGTTTGATTTTACTACAGATGTGCTGACATTCATTTCTCTCCAAAGGAATTCATTTCTTTTTTTATCCTGTCTTGTTTTTTGGAGGCTTCTTCTAAAATAATCAAATTCAACTGTTCTAATTTTATTCTTTTGTAATTCCGTCAAAGACCAATTTTCACTTCCATATGACAAACTATTCCGTATTATGCTCTTATAAATTTGCATTTTAGTTTCCTTTGTAATATTTTTATTCCAAATTATTCCATGTAATGTCTTAGTTGCATTTTTTGCCATTGCAATTTTAGTCTATACATCTCTCTCACAGGTACCTGAACTTGTAATTATTGACCCAAGATATTTAAAAATTTCACTTTTTTTTTTATTTTCCCTGTTTCAAGTATGAGGTCATCCACATCCTTTCCCAAACACATATAGGCCTATTCTGTTTTCTGTAAATTTATATTCACTCCCCATTTTTTATATTCTTCCATTAGTTTCTTTATCATATATTTCATATCATCTTCATCCCCTGCAAAAAATTATTTGATCGTCTGCAAACAACAATTACTAATTTCATTATTAATACTGGATTTTTAGCCGCAGGAACGAGAAGGAATAAAATGTCTAACCTTAGGCTCTTTTCGACTTTACTCTCAGGAATATTCTTGCAAACATTTTAGATGGAGTATTATTATTATTATATATTATCTCTTGGCTCCGTCTTACTGACAGACGTAAATTGCACTCTCTTTCACTACTTTTCAAGCTTCTGAATTCCTACATTCCTACTTACCTGGCGTCCAGATTTGTGAAGTTATCCTCTTACCACAATATTGACACTAGGTAACAAGATAACAGTCTGTTAACAATTCCTCTTCACAGCACTTCCTCTTATTCTACTTCCTTCACAGTAGCCTCTGCCCGCTCCTGGAACTTTCATCCTCAATATAGCAGGGGTTGCCGCACACTTGATACTTTTAAGTCATGCTTATACAGTTACCTGTTATCTAATAATTAATTTTTCTCTATTTATTTTAATTTGTACTATGTCATTAATAATTGTTCTCGTTTTTTATATATATCTTGTACATATTATATATTTAATTCGTTAAATCTAAAGTAAATCAAAATACATTATAAATAATAATTGTATTGTATTCATAACATGTAATCGTTCATGTTTATTGTAATTTAGATGTAAGACTATTTTTTTTTGTATTTTTTAAAACCTGGTTGAGTGACAGACAAGGTCTTAAGGCCTTAAATCTGCCAGGTAAAATAAAGCTATTGTTATTATTATTACTATTATTATTATTATCATTATCATCGAATCTCCAATAATGCGAACCCATTTTTCACCTTCCGATATGCTAGAGTTTTAGTTACAATACAATTAATTATTTATATTAATTTAGATTATGCTTAATTTCTAGCGTTACATATCAATAATATTGTAATGTTATGTGAACAAATAAATAAATAAATTACCAATCTAAATATTAATTCAAAGTCTCTTAAAAATATTATAAAGTCACGCAGCTTCCAATAGCAGCACTTATTATATAAAAATATTTGACAAAGGCAGTTGAAATCTATTTTGGCAATAACCTAATTTTTTAAATAAATTCATGTCTTTCGGAATCAAATGCGGGACACTCAAATAGCAGATGTGATATAGTCTGGCTGGAGTTCTTGCACCTATTTTAAATCGTTCCAAATAACGTCCAAATTTACCGTGTCCAGTCATAAATTGTGTTGATACAAAATTTGGTTCTACGTATTTGTACTTTATTCAGTCAAACACAGTTGGGGAAAAATAATGTTCTTGTCAAAGCACCATTAAAAGGAGTGTTAAAGGAGTCTAGCCTGGACTCGAACGAGCGAAGAAAAATCTCCAACTCTCAGCTACCTATAATGAAATCCGGTTCATCCAGTTCAACTAGACTTCATGTAAAGTAAAAAAAAAAATTGTATATTTTAAAAAAATAAATATTATTTATCTTCTGTGCAACATCGTATTTGCAAATTCGTAGCCAAAAATTACACGTAGGTTCATAAGTAATTAAATATATTTTTTCTTAATCAATTGAATTGGTGTTTGCTTGATGAAAATCCATAACCTATTTAATTAAATAAAGATAAACTTAAAGTTTTATGTTATTTTCATATTTATTAAAATATAAATTAGTTACAGCTGTTTCGGTACTATGTCTGAAGAAGGTACAAAGTACCGAAACAGTTGTAACTTACTTACTTACTCACTGGCACTATCGGACCCGTAGGTTCATGGCCTCGCGGACATAAGCTCTCCATACATCCCTATCCTGAGCTAATGCTTTCCAATCATTCCCTGTATAATTTACTTCCCTCAAATCATAGTTAATGTTATTCTGCCATCTCATTCTTGGTCTACCAACTGGGCGTTTTCCCTCTGGCTTTCCTAAAAGAAGCTTCCATGCAAGTCTTTCATTCCCCATACGTGCACAGTTGTAACTAATTTATATTTTATTAAATATGAAAATCACATAAAACTTTAAGTTTTATTTTCATTTAATTAAATATATTTTCTTATTTTTTAAGAGTTTTAGCTCGATCCTTCATGGGATTTTCGAACTAAACCCAGTAAGGTAAGGCATCATTTACAAAACGATATATTTGAATAATGACATGCAGAATCTCCTGTGATGTGTCTCAAAACAAAATTTAAACGAATGAAAATTTATTAAATTGTATAAACTGTAGTCTGTTATTGTCTAGACGAAGCGAGCCTGGGTTCGATACGGTCGGGATACGTTTCCTGGGTGAGATTTTTCTTGGGGTTTTACCTCGCCTGTAAGATAAATGTCAGGAAATTTTAAGGCCCATCGTCTGGTTATCATAATCACCAATAACATTTTCGTCTTGCTTAGCATGAATGTATGAGTGAATGGTTTGTTTTGTCTTAAATGTTCATGTTGTCTCTGAGGTGACACTTCCATTGAGCTGATCACTTATTCGGGGAAGCCCTCATGCCCTTGTGTAGTCAAAAAGTATATATAAAATCCTCTCCCGACAGGTATTTCCCTGTAAGGCTCAGATACGTGAGACATGTAAAAGTATCTACAAAGGGAGAGGTTAAACTAAGTAAAGGAAGAATGAAATTATAGTTTACTTACTTACTTACTGGAACTATCGAACCCGTAGGTTCATGGCCGCGCGGACATAAGCTCTCCGTACATCCCTATCCTGAGCCTATGCCCTCCAATCATTCCCTGTATAATCTACTTCCCTCAAATCATATTTAATGTTGTTCTCCCACCTCATTCTTGGTCTACCAACTGGGCGTTTTCCCTCTGGCTTTCCTACAAGAAGCCTCCATGCACGTCTTTTAGTTTACTTATTAGTTGAAACTCTATGTTTGTAATTATGTTTATTAAAAATTGTTTTTTTATATATTATGTATTTAGATACGATTATCCAAAGCGAGGCAGTAGTAGTTTAAAGTACGATACTATATTTGTGGACATGGTGTGTCGTATAATATATATATATATATATATATATATATATATATATATATATAATTCCCACCGCTGTGGTCTCGAGGTAGCGTGCTGACTTGTCACGCAGCGGGCCCGGGTTCGTTCCCCCCCCCCCCGATCGGGACGGTTTTTCTGGGTGAGGTTTTTGTCGGGGTTTTTCCTCACTGTAAGACAAATGTCAGGAATACTTTAAGGCCCAAACGGTCCTCGAAATCACATGGACATCATAATCATCCTTATCATCATCATCATCATCACCATCCTTCACCGGTGTGGAAAGCAACGGGAAGCTACCACACCTACAATTCGCTAGTAAAGCTGCAAAGCATAGCATGGAAATGCTATGATTGCAGTGAAAGACCTGCCCTCGGGCAGATTTACTATGGATGGATGGATGGATGTATTTTTTATCTCGTTTTGTTGTTCATTTCTACGACCAATTAACACTATCTTGTCACCTGATAGTCAATTACAGGTTTTGTATTTAATGCGGAGGATATACCTGGCGCATTCCAAACTGGCGGGTCGTTGACGTTATTGTTGTACTTGAAGAAACAAGAGATGGATTGATACTACTCACTGACTTAAACATATCGTGTCATCTGTTATTACTGAAGAGACATTTCAAATGAGAATTACTACTTGGAAGTGATTCTAAATTAAGCTAAACTTATAACTCATTGCAAAATTATCGCGTGTCGCACACGACAGGAACCATCTCAATATTGAAACAACAGAAACAGTGTTTTCTTTCAGCTCTACACAGGGGTTGGAAAGTAGAGTGACGGGTAGCCCTTAGGCTGTAAGTCGACAAATAAGTAACGATCCCCAACCCCTAGTTAGTGCGCGTAGTGTAATTCCAGACTAAATATATGGTCACACGTAGAAATGCGTTATATAATGGAAATGGACAGCTAATGACAAATGAGGGAAATTTTAAGGAAGTGGCTGAATTCAAATACCTAGGAACAATAATCACAAACAGGAATGGATGCACAAAGAAATTAAACATAGGCTCAATTCTGGAAATGTGTGCTATTATGCATTGCAGAGACTCTTGATGTCCCAACTCCTTTCAAAAAACGTTAAACTGAAAATATATAAAACTATTATTCTACCAGTTATATTATATGAGTGCGAAACATGGACTCTTACTTTAAGGGAGGAAAGGACATTACGAGTATTTGAGAATAAAGTTCTTAGGAAAATTTTTGCACCAAAGAGAGATGAACAGACAGGTGAATGGAGAAGACTACATAACAATGAACTACATGGTCTTTATAGGAAGCCAGATATAATAAGAACAGTTAAGTCTCGTAGACTGCGATGGGCAGGACATGTTGCACGTATGGGGAATGTAAGACGTGCATGGAAGCTTTTTGTAGGAAAGCCAGAGGGAAAACGCCCAGTTGGTAGACCAAGAATGAGGTGGGAGAACAACATTAACTATGATTTGAGGGAAGTAGATTATACAGGGAATGATTGGAAAGCATTGGCTCAGGATAGGGATGTATGGAGAGCTTATGTCTTCGCGGCCATGAACCTACGGGTTTCTATAGTGCCAGTGAGTAAGTAAGTGTAATTCCAGCGATTTATTATAGTTTACATAAATCATCATCATCATCATCCATGCAAGTATTAGGCCGTGTGGCTTGTTACGGTCTCAAAGAGGAATTTTCCATCCAGCGCTTTTTTGGACGTTATTGGCGATATTTTGCCTTGGGGCAGTAACGAAGCATGACTTTTGGAATTCTATGAGATGGCATTCGTTGAAGATGGGTTTTCCAGTTGTTCTGGTAGTTTTGTATATGGTGAAGAATGCGTTCTACATCCAACTCTTCCATAATTTCCTCATTTCTTTTGTGGTCCCACTTTGTATTGCCTGCTGTATGATGCATAAATCGCATCTCATTTGCTGTTATTCGACTTTCATCTTTTCTTCGTATTGTCCATGCTTCACTACCATATCTCAATACTGATCTTGCGAGAACCTTATAAAGCCGTAATTTTGTGTCCTTTTGTACTAAAGATGGTTTCATTATACTGTTGTTTTTGTGAATTTTGTGATTTTTCTTTGATGTATCAGCTTCATCTTGAAATGTTAAATTATAACCCAAATACTTAAATCAATTTACTCATTCTAAAATTTTGTCGTCCAAAACAATTTTGCTCCCTTTACCTTGTCGTGGTGGAGTGGCTTGCGTGCTTAAATGATCCTGAGGGCTATGCCAGCGGTATTAGTCGTTCAAAATATCTCTGCAGGCGGAAGAATTGCGAAGCTCTCTTTGTTGCTACACGTGATGTCATCTAAGGCAGTGTTCACTGTCAGCGTCCTACGTCCATTTCCCCTCTGCACTCGTAGATAGCAGTGTCAGGTGTTCTATTCCTGCATAAACACGACTGCAGTGCCCTCCGTCAACAACTGCGCTTACTCCTTAAACGGGTAATAACATTGTTACCGAAAGGGTTACCCATGCCGGACTGGTCGAAGGTGATAAGCCAGACGAAAAAAGTACCTTGATCGAAAGAGTGACGATCTTTCACCGTAAAAATACAACCGTCAAGAAATGCGGACATGGATTCAACTGGGGTAAAGTAGACCAAGAATGAGGTGGGAGAATAACATTAACTATGATTTGAGGGAAGTAGATTATACAGGGAATGATTGGAAAGGACTAGCTCAGGATAGGTATGTATGGAGAGCTTACGTCCGCGCGGCCATGGACCTACGGGTTCGATAGTGCCAGTGAGTAAGTAAGTAAGTAAAACAATTTTGCTAGGTATAGGGTATTTCTCACAAAAGGCCATCACTTTAGTTTTCTTTGTATTGTTTTCCATATTGCACCTTTTTTGCTATTATATTATTATATTATATTATTAAAATTGTGTATATAATACTGTAAATCTGTTTCTGTTGGAGCTTACTTAAGTCTTCTTCTTCTGATTCTTCCTTCCAAGTATTAGGCTAAGGCCTGTTACGATCCTATAGAAAATTTTCCCTCCAGCGTTTTATAGGACGGCCCAGTGATCTTCGTCCTCTTGTACAAGGGATGGTTTCATAACTTGATTAATATTCCCAAAATTTTATTATAACTAGTAATTTTTTCAGGGATATCCTTTTCATCCCAGATAGAGAGATAATATCCAATATATTTAAATTGATTAGATCTCTCTAAAATTTTATTCTGGAGACAGATTTTACTTTGTATGGGGTCCTTCCCATGAAATGCCATAATTTTAGTTTTGTTAATTGATTAATTGATATTTCCATATTAAATTTGGCACCTATTTTTTGTAAATAAATAAGTAAGCTCCCCTCAGGGGTCCTCATCTAGGGGATATGTGGATGGCGACCACAAGGTGCCCAAGCTGAGCAAAACATTTCTTCCACTTACTTGTGTTTTGCACTCTTTTAACTTTACTATCTAACCTCTCTTAGTTAACTCTTGTTTTTTCGACCCCGACGCTATTAGGGCATCCGAGGGCTAGGGAGTCTTTCCTTTCTTCCATTTCTTCTTTCCTTTATTTTCTTTTCTTCTCCAGAAAAGCCTGACCAGAGGCTATAAGATAGCAGCCCCATCACTGGTCTTGCCTTCCTTTGGCCAGCAACCAATCGAAGGGACTATTATTATGCTTTCAAGTCTTATACGAGAATTTCCCGAAGATCAAACTGTGTTCACTTAAGTAACTTTTACAATCTTAAACATAGATATCTTCGTCCTCTTCATTACGAAAATTATTAGCCTACTCTACCAGGCAGATAAAAACAATAACTTGCATTTGCTTGTTGAAACCACATACGTGATAACTGATAATACTTTGATAAAACATGAGGTAAAGTGCTGAAACATCAGTGAGTATTTCAACACGATGTACAGGAATGAATCTTTACGACATATCTAATATATAAAAATGAATGTTTGTTTGTTCGTACTTTATGCGCGTATCCGATTGTGATGTTTTTTTTTGCAAAAAAATTCAGGAGATTCCCGGGATGAACATAGACTATAAGAGAGTTGAGATACTCAACTCCTACACCCTTAAAAATACCCTTTTTAGTGAAAAACATGAAAAGGTCCCCTTTTTTTACCCTTAAATGGCTTACGCTGCATAAACCATAACAAATAATCAACATTAATGTACACAGAATTGAATATCTAAAAAAACTCTACAAAAAAGTCTGCGACAGCATATGTTTATCTTTTACAGATAACACACAATAGCAATTTTTGTCTTTCATTGATGCCAAGAAGATCGGGATAAGTAGATTCCCGGGCAAGCATAACAGCGCAGGTGGGCATTGTTTTATGGATAACACAAAATAACGAATTTTGTCTTTCAGCTCATGTATGCCAAGAAAATCGGGATGAGTAGATTCCCGGGCAACCCTGGGTAAGCAGCACGGGGTATCTAAAAATAATAACGATATAAATTTATATTTATTTTTCCTTTTATTTATTCAACTAAATGCAAAAACACACCATTTATTTGGTGTAGCAGCACACGCCGGGTATTAGCTAGTATTTAATAAAAATCATCATGTTTATAATCCATTTCTACGTAGGGGTACAGAAACTGAACGAGTGAGAGGCCATACATTACATGTACTACAAAGTAAATTGCAAACAACTCTGCAAATTGAATTGGAATGTAAATGAAGTCCCGGGGGATAGTGTAGTTGAACCTTGGTATGCATCATTGTCCGAATGCCCTTGAAATAATGTGCGGAGGTTGCATTTTGGGTTACAGCCAGTATGTCATGGTAGTAGAAATCTGCCTGAACTTTATCAATGATCGCTTCTTCGTTTTAAAATGATCAGTTTATTCATCACGTGGCCATAGCAGAGATGTTTTGTGTTAATGACATTGAATATGACGGATTATCATAAGTAATGCCACGAGTGATTTCCAATTTATTTAGAGAATTTGGAAATCAAGAGTGGCATTTGTTAGGGCTATTTAACAAATAAAATTAAGCTGTTTACTCACAAATCATTATTTAAATATAGTTATTTTAAAATATTTATATATTTAATGTAAACGACGATTTTTTTTGAAAACAAATGAGAAACGATTGGTACGCTTCATTTGCTTCTTTTGTTGATCACTGCAACCAGATCATAATATTATTTATTGCCAAAAGATCGCAATGTTGTAAAAATGCACCCTAGTATAGAGATGTATAACCAACGTTATAGGTATTAATTAATTTCTGATGTCCTATGATGTAAATATGTCAATTATATTCTTCTGCAACGTAATTTCCTGGAAAAAAATCGTTTAAGAAAATGCAAACGGTGTTTTTCTTTTTTTTTTTCTTTTTTGTGGTATAATCAGTTGTTACAAATGTTTTTTATATTATCTATCGCATGCGCTTTCTGCTGACATTCATGCACTATATATACAATCTGGTAGCCGTATTTCTTGGAGGGTCAGTCACTGCAAAATAATGCTATGACCTATTCAGAATGTTAAAAAGGAGGTGCTTTCTTTATTATGACTATTTAACTCATGCCACAAATGCTAGTCAATGACCAATCACGTTTCAATGAATGTTGTTTTTTATAAACAATTACAGTCGTGTTTCACCTCGCTCTTTATCGATTTATCTTTATCAGCTCCTGCTTTTGTGATAAAGAAAGCTCCTCCTTTTTAATGTTCTGAACCGGTCAAAGCATTATTTTTCTCCGGCAAATACATTGAATATAGCAAATAACGAAAAGATTCCTTGATTTTACTGAGTTGTTTACTAAAAAATAAATGAATAACCCGTAATGTTGATTATTATATATAGTTTGATGTGTTTCATTTTTTTCTCCACTTGGGTGCACTCTTACAATATTGCGATCTCATTTGGCAATAAAGAACATGATCAATCAGCAGTGAATGAACTTAACCTCACATTTCTGATTTGTTTTCAAACATCGCCGTTTACATTAAATATATAAACATTTTAAAATAACCATAGTTAAACAATGATTTGTGAGTAAACAGCTTAATTTTATTCGTTAAATAGTCCTAACAAATGCCACCCTTGATTTCCAAATTATCTAGATAAATTGGAAATCACTTGTGGCATTACTTATGATAAATGATAATCAAAAGCCAGGGAAGTCCTTAACCTAAACTTAACGTAAATTCCAGACCATGGGCAACGACATGAATAATTCCCTTTTAAGGAAAAATCCCTAAGTTCTGACCGGAAATCGAACCCGGGACCTCATGAGTTGTAGTCAGAAACGCTGACCACTAACCAGCCCATGAGGCTGGTCAGTATAAGATAAAGTAAGAAACACGTGTCAATGAAATACTTGCAATAGGAATAGTTCATATTGGTGTATATGATCATTGCATTACGTCACACAACCTTGAAATCACATGTGAGGTCATTCAAGTTCGCATTCATTTATTCTGGTCGTGTCCACTACCGCGTTCATTACCGTCAGAAAGTGAAATAAAACTGAAAGTAACTAGAAAAACAAAACTCCTTTTACCAGTGGACGTAGAAATTCCTTTTATAGTTTACAATCCATCGTGATGTAATGTTTATTCATTTACAATACCAACTTGTTTGGTTTGACGTCAGTCCTATTATTATTATTATTATTATTATTATTATTATTATTGTTATTATTATTATTGTTATTGTTATTATTATTATTGTTATTATTGTTATTGTTATTATTATTATTGTTATTATTATTATTATTATTATTATTATTATTATTATTATTATTATTATTATTGCTATTATTGTTATTGTTATTATTATTGTTATTATTATTATTATTATTTTTTATTCTACCAGTTATATTATATGGGTGCGAAACATGGATTCTTACGTTAAGGGAGGAAAGGAGATTACGAGTATTTGAGAATAAAGTTCTTAGGAAAATTTTTGGATCAAAGAGAGATGAACAGACAGGTGAATGGAGAAGACTGCATAACAGTGAATTACATGGTCTTTATAGGAAGCCAGATATAATGAGAACAGTTAAGTCTCGTAGACTGCGATGGGCAGGACATGTGGCACGAATGGGGAATGCAAGACGTGCATGGAAGCTTCTTGTAGGAAAACCACAAGGAAAACGCCCAGTTGGTAGACCAAGAATGAGGTGGGAGAATAACATTAACTATGATTTGAGGGAAGTAGATTATACAGGGGATGATTGGAAAACATTAGCTCAGGATAGGTATGTATGGAGAGCTTATGTCCGCGCGGCCATGAACCTACGGGTTCGATAGTGGCAGTGACTTATTATTATTATTATTATTATTATTATTATTATTATTATTATTATTATTATTATTATTATTATTATTATTATTATTAAGAGCGGGGCACGCCGTAGCGTAGTTGGTTTAGGCAATATGCTAAAAACCGGAAGGTCGAGGGTTCGAGTCCTAGTGAAGTCATGATTTTTAAACTGACCCAAACTTTCTGGTGGCACCATGGATATGGGTTCGATTCAGCCTCTAATGGAAATGAGTGCCAGAAACTTATTCTGGGTGTTAAGGCGGCCTTCACGCAGGGATGACAACCTGGCTGACATCAAGTGCCTATTGTCTAGAAAAAGAATGGTAACCATAACCTCCTACTGCCCCAAGGTTCTGAGTGGGATCAATCTTTTTTTATTATATGCGCAGTATGGTTTATCATCATTCTTTATTTAATTTAGATCCTAATAATTTCATTATTTTAACACAAACTTAGACGTCCATACGACTATGAAAATCTCAAGATGATCTTTCCTAAACAATTTAAAATTCCTATTATAAAACCAACCTTTAATAATAGGGGGGAAAAAAGACTAACTATATACCTATTTATTACTTATAGGATTTTCAAAAAAGATTAAAAAATGTTCAATAATGAGAATAGTAAACGTCCTAAAATTATAAGTGAGAATCAATTTGGTTTCAGAAAGGCCCGATATAGTACGGACGATGCAATTTATAAACATTATAATAGTATTGGCAGTTCGCTTGATAATGGACAGATGTATAGGCATACTTCTAGATCTAAGGAAAGGTTTTGATACGTTAACCATATAAAATTATTAAGTAAATTACATAATATTGGCATTAATGGCAGTCCACTAAACTTATTAAAATCATATTTAGCTGATAGAAAAGAAATTACCAAAATTGATAATTTCAATATACAATATAGGTGGGTGAAAATCGTGTTCAAAAATTCCGATACATACATACAAAGACACTTCTTTTTGATTTTCTGATGATTCTGGCCGTGGTTTTAGAAACAAAATACGAAATTATTGTATTGTCACGGGTCTGAAAAAAATATTGGAGTACCTCCGGGTTTGGTTTTGGGCCCAGTAGTATTCCTAATATACATAAATGATTTACTAAAATCTGATCTCCACACGTACAATACAACTTGTTATTCGTATTCGGACGATGCAGTAATTATAATTAAAGGAAACATTTGGGTAAATGTTAATGACATTACAAATTCTTGCTTAAAATTGATTAAAATGTGGTATAATTTGAACTCACTAGTAATAAACTATCCATCGCTGTAGTCTCGAGGTAGCGTGCTGCCTTGTCACGCAGCAGGCTCGGGTTCGATCCCCGGTCGGGGCAGTTTTTTGGCTGAGGTTTTTATCGGGGTGTTTCCTCACCTGTAAGATAAATGTCAGGAAAAAATTAAGGCCCAAACGGTCCCCGAAATCATATGACCATCGCAATCATCATCATTCATATTCATCTTAGGTTAAGCTTAGGATTAGGGACTCTCCTGGCGCACCACTATCATCACCCATCATATCATCGGGGCAACGTAAACACCGCCTTCCAGGCGCCCCAACCTCAGAACGTCATGCTAGGAGAGAACAGCAGGAATGTCGAAAGACAACCTGGGGCATTTGCAAAAAAAATCAAGAATGTGAGTGAGTTTAAACAAGAATTATCTAATACATATTTTTAAAATTACTTCTAAGAGTGCATTATGTTTCTGTTTTGTGTAGTTATTTTGTTAACAGCCCTGTCATTGTACTGTATTGTAAAATTAATATGCATAAGAATCCACACCTGAGCACAAAACTCTGGTCTCATTCAGGGGTGGCCAGATTAAATTAAATATGTTTCAGTAATTATATTTGAAACAAAATGAAATTTTATAAAGTAATGGCTATTCCTGTATTGATGTACGGATCAGAATGTTGGACGATCACTAAACTTTCTTTGTATTTTTTTCTTTCTTTTCTTTTTTATCTATAGTAGATTCGAGCTGTTATTCCTTCTGTATTCATTCTATCATTAATTTAATTTTAATTGTATTTAATTTTATTGTATTATTAGACATTATTTTCATTATTATTCAATTTGACAGATAATTAATTGTTTAGTATGTACTATTATTGTAATTTTTTGTATTGATATGTAACATATGTTTGTTCTGGTGAGTGGAAGAGAAGGCCACATGGTCTTAACTCCACCAGGCTAAATAAATATATTCTAAATCTATTCTAAATTCTAAAAGACAAGAACAAAGTTTGGAAGCAGCTGAGATGAGATTTTTAAGAAATATAGCAGGATATACTCTGCTGGATAAGGAAAGGAATGAAGATATAAGAAAGGAACTAAATATTTTCAAACTTACAGACCGAATAATTAAATATAGGAACGACTGGAAAGAACATATTGATAGAATGCCAGAAGGAAGATTTCCAAAATGATTGCTAAATTATAAACCACACAGAAGGAGAAATGTTGGACGCCCACACAGAAGATGGTCTGAACAATTTTAACAATTCTAGCTTTCATGAAACAGGAACGAGCCAACAGGCTTAATCCCTGGATGAGGATGATGATGATAATTATATTTTAATAGTTTTCTAGCAACAATTTTTTTTATTGAAACCCGATTGTTTCAAGAATAAATGTATTTTTCATTTTCATATATTGCTGTGGTTGATTAAAACTACTTAAGATATTCACTTATGAACTAAATCCAACTGGAAACGAAACTGAGATCGTTACACTCCGACACATAAATACATTTACACTTTGCGCAATATTTTATTTTGTATACATACATACATAGTGTTCTGCTCAAGAGCAGGTATTTCACTGCAAACTCAGCATTCTCCACTCTTTCCTTAACTCAGCTTTCATTTGTGCATCTGCATACACAACATTTATTTTAATATTGTCTATCATGCGATGACTTTTTCTGCCTCTAACTTTCTTTCCGTTGACCATTCCTTCTAGGACATCCTTCAGCAGGCATTTTCTTCTTACCCAGTGGCCAATCCTATTTCTTTTCCTCTTCTTTATGAGTTCCATCATTGTTCTTCTTTCACTCTGTCTAGCACATCTTAATTTTTTTTTTATTTTGTCTGTCCATTTTATACGTTCCATCATTCTCCATATCCACATCTCAAAAGCTTCCAGTCGCTTTTCCTCATTCCGTTGCAATGTCAAAGTCTCTGCACCATACAATGCTACCCTCCATACAAAGCACTTCACAAGCCTCTTCCATAATTCTTTTGCCAAAGGTCCGCAGAAAATGCTTCTCTTCTTGTTGAAAGCTTCTTTTGCCATTGCTATCCTCTGCTTTACTTCTTGACCGCAGTTCATGTTACTACTGATAGTACAACCCAAGTATTTGAAGCTCTCCACTTGCTCAATGGCCTCATCTTTAATCCTCATGTTTATCTTCCTTGGTTTCATTCCTATAATCATGGCCTTCGTCTTATTTATATTTTATGTAGATTACAAATGTTTCCACCTAAAACTGGTTTAACGATATAAAATCATCTTCTGGCGCCCAATGTTCTATGTGTTAAATACTGAATTTAAATTTTTTTCTCCAGCCTTCATCTTATTATTCCATTGTCCTTAAACTATTCTTCTTTCTCTTGTTGTTGTTATAGCCTGAATACAAATAGCATTTGGTTCTCCCTCCCTTCAACCTCTCGGGCGGCAGCCATTAAAAACTTTCTATGATAGTCGTTCTGCAGTCATTCTTTTCACATGGCCGTAACAATCACTATCACTACCTGCATTAACTGATATCTTAAGTTACACATAATGAAAATATCACCTCCGTAACAACTATATACAACATTTAGCAAACGTAATCATTAGCAAAACAACCCTGGGTGGGTCCAGGCTTTTTTCAGAATTTTTCTCCAGGCTTCACTATCTCTGACAACCGTCCACCAATTCTTGAGTTTTAAAGATCTGACACTCTGTAATACTCCATCCACCCATCTCAAATCAACATTCCGTTCTCCGTCTTCCTTCTGGCCTACCACCTATAATTCTTCTAACCACTTCATTTTTGGTCATCCTGTGCATATGTCCTGCCCATATTATATATTCCACTCAAATTAATGGAAACAACGAGTAGACGAATATGATATGATTATTTTATCTTATATAAATTTAATTGCAATTATTATTTTTTTTATTGCGGATGAGCCCATGTAGGACTACGCAAAGCACTTAGAGGCGTTTCCTTTGAGCCCAAATTTCTTTCATTCTTTTGCTATGAGCTTGTTTTTTATCTCTATGGAGCAGAAACATTAATTTTGAAAAAAAAAGATATCGAAAATATAGTGAAAAAAAAAGAATGCAAAATTATAAGAAAAGTTTTAGGTCCACAAGTCATAGATGAAGCATTTAGACAGAAGTAAAAAGGAAATGAAAAAATATATAGAGACATTTATAGTGATATTAGAAAACGAAGGTCAACATTTTATGGTCATATTAAACGAATGAACTCAAATAGGCTTACAAAACAGATAATGGAATTCTACGAAAACAGAAGTAAAGCTCCAGTGGATACTATGAAGTGGATTGATGAAGTCAAAAAGGACTTAAAATTGGCAGGAATTACTAAAGAAGATATCCCAAACAGAGATATAATTCTCTCAATCCGCTATGATCGCAATTTATATTAATGGTAAAATCTCTCAAATTCTGATTGGCCCTCTTGTGACAACAATTCCTGCTAGGGGCTGTTTGAAATACAGTTCCACCAACGTCGATAAAATTCCATTCCCATTAAAGAGAACCTTGATTTTATTCCACATTCTAAATCTCCTCACGAGGCTCGAAAGCGTGGTTAAACAATGCCTCTGGCGACCAAGGGCGACTCTAAAGAATTCCAAAATAAATCTAAATAATCTCTGGCTACTTGATATTATGAAAAGATTTATTTATATACAGAATTTTAATGTTAACACATGTTTCTGTGCCTAAAGTTTTATTTTTCTTCTCCACTCATCTCTCTCCATCCAATCCATGTCCTCCCAGTCCCCTTGCTCTCATTCTAGTTCTTATTTCCTGCATCCACGAGTTTCGAGGTCTTCCTCTCCTCCTTCTTCCAGGTGGACACCATTCCAATGTTTTCCTGGGTAATCTTTCTTCTTGCATTCGTCGTACGTGCCCATACCAATGTAATTGCTTATACCGTATATAATCTACTATTGAATAACCAATATTCATTTTTTCTCTTATGACAGTATTTCTTATTTTGTCCAATTTTGAAAATCTTGCTGCTCTCCTCAAGAAATCCATTTCCATCGACATAAGTTTTTGTTCTAAGTTTTTGTTGAATTTCCACACTTTAGCTCCATATGTGACAGTACTTCTCACTATTGAATTATATATTTGTAACTTATTTTTCCTGGTTATATGTCTGTTCCATAAGACTCCATTCATCACTGCTGTTATTGCTCTTATTCATGACTCGCTTCTTATTTAGTTAAAAATATTAAGTTACTCGTTAGAACGCTATCAAATTGTGTCAGACCACTAGCCCCAAATATAGGTCCAAGGATTGGATGATGGAGGAGAAAAGAAGACGAAAAATATAAAAAACTGAAGCTTGTAATTATTTACATCACACAAGAGCTGTAATCTTGACCAGTAGAAAGGTTAGAAACCTCTTCGTGTTCAGAATCATGACTAATTCTTGTCTTCCTCACGATCAACTTGTTCTTGGATCTTGTTGCACGATTATTGTGTTGAGCTGAAACAGGAACAATACATGCACCGAACAACACTTTTATCTTCATTGTATCATTGTTTTATTTTCCTTTGTTTTACTCATTTTCATTGTTTTCCAATCTATTTATGTTTTGGTAATAAAAGATTCCGGGCTATGTGGCCGTGGTCTATAACTGGCGTTTCTTCCAGACGTTTCTCCCTCAACTGCGGAGGGCATCTTCAGTGGCGAGCGCTTACACCTGTTGTTTTCCCTGTCGTAGACTCGACCGCGAGTCGCAGTCGAGTCTACGACAGGGAAACAACAGGTGTAAGCGCTCGCCACTGAAGATGCCCTCCGCAGTTGAGGGAGAAACGTCTGGAAGAAACGCCAGTTATAGACCACGGCCACATAGCCCGGAATCTTTTATTACCATGATTACCGGCCGTGAAAGCCTGCATTCCACTATTTATGTTTTTTCTCCTGGTAATTTGGATGTATGTTTGTTTTCACATTGTCGAAAATACGTTCTGGTTAAATTAATCACAGAAGATACAACGAAATTTGTTTATGATTCTAACTGGTTCACACCGTTTAATGCTAAAATAAGATGCAAGTATTTTATCTCCTCATGAATATATCAAAATACAGTTCCTAGTCAAGCATTGCGTTCAAAGAGTTTCCATAATCACTTTAAATTATTTACATTTCCATTAAAGATTATTTTAAAAGAAGTAGCTTATAATTTTGTGGTTCTCTATGGGTGTGAAACATTGTCTCTTACGTTAGAGGGTAAAAAACATTTAAAATTATTAAAAAATCCTATGTAAAATATTTGGTTCCATAAGGGATGAGGATATTTTTATTTTTTATTTCTTTTACATGATGGAGTTAAGGCCGTAAACTCTTCTCTTTTACTTCACCAGGGTTAAATTTTACGTATAAGAACAATTATTAATTATCTACATGTTGATTGATAATTGCATAATAGGCATAGGCTGATTTCCATGTGTGGAACAATACAGAGAACATTCAAAAATAAAATTAGAAAAGAAACCAAGCTAAAAATGTATAATGTTATGGCGGTTCCCACAATATTGTATGGATGTGAAACTTGGGCTCCAGTGAAAAAACAGAAGGATAGAATACAGACGGCGGAGATGAGGTTCCTAAAACAAGTAAAAGGATGTACAAGACTTGATAGAATAAGAAATGAGGATATAAGAGAAGAATTGAAAGTGCAGCCTTTATTGGATAAGGTCACGAATTACAGACAGAAATGGATTGATCATATGGATGGAATGAGTAAGGAGAGATATCCATTGTTAGCAAGAAATTATCAAGCACGAGGAAGACGTGATGTTGGAAGACCTAGAAGACGTTGGGCTGATGCATTATGAAGTCGGAACGGGCAATTGCCTAATCCCTGGAGTGATGGTGAGGCATAGGCTGCACAAAATAGAGTTGACAAGGAAAGAAAAAAGTTAATATATTAATAATAATAATAATAATAATAATAATAATAATAATAATAATCTTGTAAGACCCATGTTTCCCTTAACAGAGATTTAGGCGCTCTCCCCCTACAGGGAAGAATTTGAACCATACTAATTTAGTTACACTTGTTTTCGTATAGATGTCACTTGAGTGGTCCGTGGTCAGCGTTCCCCCTCATACTGACATCTAGGAAACCAAGGTAGTACTAGGATGGGAAAAATTGGTAAATTTTGCTTGGAGGCCTTCCTCCCCCATGGAGACTCGAACCAGCGCAAGTCCGGTAGCTCTGCGCCAAGGCTTCTTGCCTTAACTACTCGGCTACGGAGCGGGACAAAGTTAGAAAAAAAAAGTTTAAAAATTTAGGAATTACATGAATCTGAAATAATTAAATGTAACCGACGAGAATTTCAGAGATTTCCGAGGAATGTAAATTGTCATACAAAGAGGAAGGGGGAAAAAAATACATTTTGCTGGAAGTTAATTTTTCGTCTATTTGTGGTGTACAGGTAAGATCTTGACAGTTTTATTATGGCATACATAGACAACATGGTACTAGCATCTTCATGTCTGTAGATTTGTACAGCATTTTGTGAGTTTGTCATCAGCATTCTTAGAATGTCTTCGTACATACGCGGAGGTTAATAAAAGCGATTTATATATACGTTTTATTAATTCCAAGACTAATGATTCTTAGTCATGATTCGTTTAATTATAGAGAGAAGAAAATATATTTGTACCTTCGGGCAACTGAATTAATAGTCTAAAGTTGTAATAATTTTACGATAGAATATATTTTTCTTGACTTCTTGCCAACATTGAAAGAATGTACTAGTTTGCCAATCCTAATGAGGGACATTGCCCCTTCGTTGTACTGTAAATTCATCAATTTGACATCAACAGATTATAATTTTTAATTACTTATATTAGCCTACCTAACATATAGACTAATTTTTAACCTGGGGATTCCATTTATTACCAGGTTTGGCAAATTATTTTAATAAGAGTTTATTACACTGCAAATCTTTTTCTTTTTCGAATGTTACCTTCAGCTCTTTTTTAGCACTCTTATGGAAGAATGTCCACTGCTGTGGTATCGAGATAGCGTGCTGCCTTGTCACGCAGCGGGCCCGGGTTCGGTCACCGGTCGGGGCAATTTTTCTGGGTGAGGTTTTTATCGGGGGTTTTCCTCACCTGTAAGCACAATGTCAGGAACACTTTAAGGCCCAAACGGTTCCCGAAATCATATGGCCATCATCATCCTTATCATCATCATCATCATCATCCTTCGCCGGTGTGGAAAGCAACGGGAAGCTACCACACCTACAATTCCCTAGTAAAGCTGCAAGCATAGCATGAAAATGCTATGATTGCAGTGAAAGACCTGCCTTCGGACAGAATTACTATGGATGGATATCTTATATAATCTACTATTGAATATCTAATATTCATTTTATCTCATATGACAATATTTCATATTTTTTTCTAATTTTGGATACCTTATGAAATCCATTTCCATCCACAGAAGTTTTTGTTGAATTTCCAAACTGCAGCTCCATATGTTACAGTACTTGTCACTATTCTTTATTTCTTCTGTTCTTAATATCACTTTCTTGATTATCCTTTTTATCTACTTTTACTCCCAGATACTCAAATAACAACAATAATAATGATGATGATGATGATGATAATAATAATAATAATAATAATAATAATAATAATAATAATAATAATAATAATAATAATAATAATAACAATCATCATCCGGTATCATGGCAGCTGCCGCCGTCTTCCGGAAACCAAACGCCATTTCTCTCTATCCATCCATTGATCTTCCTCCATTCCTCTGATATTCAAAGCTGCTTGTACCCCTTCTATCCAAGTTTTCTCCGGTCTTCCTCTCTTCCTCCTTTCCATTGGGATCCATTCCATAACAATTTTTGGCATTCTTTGCTCTGGCATTCGTTTGACATGGCCATACCACTGCAATCTTTTCTTTTCAATGATGTCTATGATGTCCGGCTCCTCTTGTACACGTATAATTTCCCTTATTTCTTTATTTCGTATTCTATCCATTCTAGATTTTCCAGCTGATCTTCTTAAAACATCCATTTCTGTACTTAAAATTCTTTTCATTTCCCTGGTAGGAATTTGCCAGACTTCAGCACAATATGTTAAAATGCTCTGAATTATGGTTTGATATATTTGTAATTTTCCATTTTTTGTAATATTTTTGCTCCACCAAACAGAGTTTAAAGCATTTATTGCTTTTTTTGTTTGTGCGATTCTATTTTTAATTTCCACTGTGTTAATAACAACAACAACAACAACAACAACAACAATAATAATAATAATAATAATAATAATAATAATAATAATAATAATAATAATAATAATAATAATAATAATAAATGGATTAATGTCATTTTGAATTAATTTAAGAAAAAGTGTTGCATGTAACAAGACTCGTGTAGGAAGGAATCTGTGCAATGCTATGTGAACGGTATCTGAGATTCATTTAAAAAGTGAATTCAGTTAGTAACGGAGATAAGTTCCATGTGGACGCACCCACACCACTTTGCTCAATGGCCTCAGGGCTACCAACCAGGGCAATACGAGTTCAATGACCATCTCGGCATTGCTTATTTGTATATTCTGCTATTTCCATTTCTCTGGAAAATATTACGTTTAACTTACCACACTCTATGAAGGGCATCTGTTAACACGTTCATATAAGAAACGAACCTAATTTATAGCATCTCTTAAATTAATACATGGTGATAAGTTTGTTTCTCACACAGTGGTACTGTTTTAATTAGATCTCTTAGAAACTTTAGAAATAAATTAATGAAAGAAAAGTGATAAGTTATTAAATTCCCTATTATATGTACATGATTAAGATGCAGAAGGAAATTAAACATAGGCTCAATTCTGGAAATGCCTGTTATTATGCATTACATACTCTTGACTTCCCAACCCCTTTCAAAAAAGGTTAAACTGAAAATATATAAAGCTATTATTCCACCAGTTATATGGATGCGAAACATGGACTCTTACTTTAAGGGAGGAAAGGAGATTACGAGTATTTGAGAATAAAGTTCTTAGAAAAAATTTTGGACCAAAGAGAGATGAACAGACAGGTGAATGGAGAAGACTTAATAACAGTGAACTACATGGTATTTATAAGAAGCCAGATATAATGAGAACAGTTAAGTCTCGTAGACTGCGATGGCAAGACATGTGGCACGAATGGGGAATGAAAGGCTTGCATGGAAGCTTCTTGTATAAAGTTTGATAACTTTATTTATTAAATAAATCACGGATTTCCATGAAGCAAAAACCAAATCAATTGACTCCTATTTTAATTTGCAATCTGATTTATTTCGGAGTTTTCATGGTATGTATGGGAAATATCAGGAGATTTCTTCATGGATAGGAGTTGGCTACAGTCCCGCTTCGTAGCCGAGCGTTCTAAGTCATCATGTCTTGGCATAGAGCAACAAGAAATAAATTTTGTTATGGTATTTCGGCCAGTATAGGACCGATTTCCACCCAGTATCGTAAGAAGTTTGGGTTACAACAAAAGTAGCGACTCCAGATAACAAAATTAGTTATAACAGCCGTCAAATTTTTATCGCGTTTTGGTTCGAATTATTTGAAAATATTAAAAAAAAAAATTAGCAGATATTTTTCGAATTTTTAGCATATACAAAATAAATATTTTAAAGTTTTTTTAGTGCACAAAACATTCGAGCCCTTGTAATTACAATGGGTACTGTGACCAAAAAATGGCGCGACAGGTCTAGAAGGTCCTTTGTCTACCTCCCTGCTGACCTCACAACCATACGTGTCAATGTTAGAGTTGTCAATATAGGGGTGATATGGTGATCAGATCCCTTTGCTGCGCTATATAATTTTATCAGTTGGTATGTTGCCAATTTAATTAATAGAGGGCCCAGATTTAAAAAAAACCTAAAAATATTAATTTTGTATGCGCTAAGAATATGAAAAATATGTGCTAAAAGTGAAAAAAAAATTCAAAACTAACCACCAAAATTATGAGAAAATACTTGATTTACTAATAATGTTGGAAAAATAAATATTGGTACTCGCCAATTGCAGCTGAACATCTGATTTTACGTTGTGAATTTCAAAAGTATCCGAAAACTTGTTGCATGCAAAACATTTGAAAAATACTGATATAATTTATTTGTAAGGAAAATGTCGAAAATAGTTATTCTTGCAACTTATCGTTTTTTAAAGAAATGTAATTTATATAATATAAAACTATGAAGTGGATTGATGAAGTCAAAAAGGACTTAAAATTGGCAGGAATTATTAAAGAAGATATCCCAACAGAGATATATTTAGAATTAAGGTGAATAAGTGGCAAGTTGACCAAGAGGACAAACCGAAGAAAAAAAAACTGGAACAACTTGGACAGATGATAGAAAACAAGCTCATAGCAAAAGAATGAAAGAAATTTGGGCTCAAAGGAAACGCCTCTAAGTACTTTGCGTAGTCCTACATGGGCTCATCCGCAATAAAAATAAATAAATAAAACGTTGAATTTACAATTGTCGGACTTCGATTGGGATAGTAAAATTTTTTTCATGTTCAATGTACATATTAGAAAAAATATTTATAAACTCTAGTAACAACCCAAAATAATTCATCGTTTGTTTGGTGAATGCATCTTTAATTCATTCACATCATCTCTTCAGTTGGCGCACTTAAGGTATCAATATTTACATTATAAGAACAGCTATATGAAGACAAACAGAATTTATTAATTATATTTAACTGTATGAATTATTTATTTTCTTCTCATTTCATATTCTGTTTCAACACTTGAAGAGGCAGTGGTGCAAGTCACCTCTCAGACTGTACTGGATACTTACATGGAGAATTCTTAGTAACTGTAGATATTCTGTCTAAAACAAGCAATCTCTTGTTTTATGAACCTGTGGTTCTCAACCTGTGGTGTTATTTAACATTTTCCAATACTGTTATCTTAACACAGTTCCAATAATGGATCATATTATAATACACTGCTCAAAAAAATTAGGGGATATTGTAGAATAACCTATTAAGACTATGTTTTTTTGGAATAGTATTATATGCAATCACTTTCTATTATTCCAAGATAATGTAAATAAGAGTTTGAAGTTGTTACGTAACCTCGGTACCACACCAGAGGGAAGTGTCTGTACTGTTGATGTGAAAGGGTGGTGTGGGGGTGAATGTTTTGTTGCTGTTTTTAAATCCAGTCCAGTTTTCAGTTAGTGAATGACTTGCCTTAGGGACAGTGATGCCTCGACAACGTGATTTACCTGAACCAATGGCTTGGAGGGCCGTAGGAAGGATGGAAGCTGGACAGACACAAGAGGTGGCACTAGCCATTGGGGTGTCTCAAAGCGTGATTTCCAGTCTTTGGAATCATTTTCAAAGAACATACTGTTCACAGAAGAGCCGGACAAGTTCGACCAAGGGCAACAACAGCAAGGGATGACCGTTACCTCTTGTTAACAGCCCGTCGGAATAGACAGCAGAATGCAACTCAACTGCGAAATACACTTCAAACAGCAACAGGACGCAGGGTGTCAACTCAAACTGTCCCTAATCGACTGCATGGAAGTGGTCTCTATGCCCGTAGGCCCATGGTGTGTACAAGGTTAACTCCACAACACCGTAGAGATCGCAGAAACTGGGCGGAGGAACATCGTGGGTGGAGGCATGCTGAATGGAGATCAGTTCTTTTTTCTGATGAGTCGCGATTCAACATGGAATGTGATAGTCGGCGTGTATTCATCTGGAGAGAAAAAGGGACACGAAACGATCCAGCTTTTGTTCGTAAAAGATCCCCATATGGTGGCGGTGGATTGATGGTGTAGGCAGGAGTCAGTAGTGGTGGACGTACGGACCTCTACGTTATCCAAGGTGGTACTTTGACTGCGGTAAAGTATAGAGATGAGATTCTCCGACCTTTTGTCGTGCCTTATGCTGATGCCATAGGTGATTCTTTTCTTTTTATGGACGATAATGCACGACCCCACAGAGCTGGCTTGGTGGACGACATGCTGGAAGTGGAGGGTATCGAGCGTATGCAATGGCCAGCTTCCTCCCCGGACTTAAATCCGATTGAGCATGTGTGGGATGCATTAGGCAGGTGCATTGCAGGCAGACCAGCACCTCCCACAACTGTTCCAGAGCTGCACATTGCTGTTATGGAAGAGTGGCCACGTATCCCCCAAGAACTCATTGCTAACCTCATTGCATCAATGCCACACAGGTGTGAGGCAGTGCTGGCCGTTCGAGGAGACCATACACCATACTAAAGAAACATTTTCACCCATGTTAATGTTGCTTTGTTTGTTTGCCATATTCCTAATCAGGATCTCTTTGACATCTGGTGTGGTACAGAGGTTACGTAATGACTTCAAACTCTTGTTGACATTCTTTTGGAGTAATAGAAAGTGATTGCATCTAATACTGTTCCTAAAACATAGTCTTAATAGGTTATTCTACAATATCCCGTAATTTTTTGAGCAGTGTATTATAATGATGCATTTCGGCTTACAACACTTATAATAAAAAATGCATATCTTTACATACAAAATTACGACACTATAACACTGTAATTAAACCAGAATGCCTCTATGGAGCAGAAACATTAATTTTGAACAGAAAAAAATATATCGAAAATATAGTGAAAAAAGAATGCAAAATTATAAGAAAAGTTTTAGGTCCACAAGTCATAGGTGAAGCATTTAGACTCAGAAGTAAAAAGGTCCCCGAAATCATATGGCCATTATCATCATCATCATCATCCTTATCAATATCATCATCATCATCATCCTTCACCGGTTGGAAAGCTACCACACCTACACAATTCCCTAATAAAGCTGCAAGCATAGCATGAAAATGCTATGATTGCAGTGAAGGACCTGCCTTCGAGCAGAATTACTATGGATGGATCTTCTCTCTTTCGAACAATGTACTTTTTTCGTCTGGCTTATCATCTTCGACCAGTCAGGCATGGGTAACCTATCGGCAGCAATGCTACCGCCGGCATAGCTCTCGGGATCATTTAAGCACGCAAGCCGCTCCACCACAAGGTAAAGATACCATGGAGGGCAAATAACCTTGTGCAGTAAGAAAATATACAATGATCATAATTTTACAAATCAATATTCCACCATAATAATGACCATTAATTATCATCAGCAGCATCAAGGATTAGACCTTAAGAGATGTTCCGATCTCATGCTAGAATCTTTTACTGAGTCTTCCAACATTTCTTCGTGATAGTGGTTTGTAATGAAGAATTTGTTTTGGAATTCTATTGCTGTTCATTCTATTGATGTGGACCATCCATTCATCTCTGTATTGTGCAATTCTATCTAATAGTTTAAATATGATGGAAGTTAAAAATTAAATTGTACCTGTTGGTAGGTGCCGTCGTCCTCAACTTTGTTAATAAATTGTATATAAAATACCTTGGAGCGCTTTCGGAAGTTATCTTCCATCTTCTGCAGGTTGAGCTTCCGCTACTCGTTGCTATTGTGTACGGTGATGTTTACTCCAACTGTTTGTAGCAGCAACTGACTTGTTTTTGGCGATCTCGTATATTTTTAACTATCATCATATGACTTCACCTAAACGGAATTTGATATGAATTTCACTAATATTGATTAGTGTAAATATATTTAGTTCACTTCGTATATTTTCATTTCGTTTCGATTTGTAATTGTACAGCCAGCCACACTCCTCAGAAACCTCATTTCTGTCGTTTCTATTCTTCGTTCTTGATTTTTGGTTAAGAAAACATTGGAATGGTGTCTACCTGGAAGAAGAAGAAGAAGAAGAAGAAGAAAAGGAAGACCTCGAAACTCGTGGATGCAAGAAATAAGAACTGGAATTAGAACTAGAGGACTGGAGGACATGGATTGGATGGATAGAGACGAGTGGAGAAGGAAAATAAAACTTTAAGCACAGAAAGATGTGTGAACATTAAAGATCTGTATATAAATAAAAAGGGGCACGCCGTAGGGTAGTGGTTAAGGCACTTCGCTACAAGTCGGAAGGTCTAGGGTTCAAGTCCCGGTGGGGTCAGGATTTTTAAACTGACCAAAACCTTCTGGCGGCACTATGGCCCTGGGGTCGACTCAGCCTCTAACGGAAATGAGTACCAGACGCTTGTTCTGGGGTAAAGGCGGCCGTCACGCAAGGCTGACAACCCGGCTGGCATCTAGTGCCGATTGTCTAGAAAAAGTGGGAGCCTTAACCTCCTACTACCCCAAGGGCCTCCCGAGGCCTGCTGTGGGATTACTTTACTTTATTTTTATATAAATAAAAAAAATATTTTTTGATTGCGGATGAGCCCATGTAGGACTACGCAAAGTACTTAGAGGCGTTTCCTTTGAGCCCAAATTTCTTTCATTCTTTTGCTATGAGCTTGTTTGTCCTCTTGGCCAACTTGCCACTTATTCATCTTAATTCTAAATATATCTCTGTTTGGGATATCTTCTTTAGTAATTCCTGCCAATTTTAAGTCCTTTTTGACTTCATCAATTCACTTCACAGTATCCACTGGAGCTTTACTTCTGTTTACGTAGAATTCCATTATCTGTTTTGTAAGCCTATTTGAGTTCATTCGTTTAATATGGCCATAACATTTTAACCTTCGTTTTCTAATATCACTATGAATGTCTGTAAATATTTTTATTTCCTTTTTACTTCTGAGTCTAAATGCTTCACCTATGACCTAAAACTTTTTTATAATTTTGCATTCTTTTTTCACTATATTTTCGATATATTTTTTTCTGATCAAAATTTATTATTATTATTATTATTATTATTATTATTATTATTATTATATCATTATCATCATTACCATCATCATCATCATCATCATCATCATCATGATTATCATCATCATTATCATCACCACTATCATCATCATCATCATTATCATCATCATCATCATTATCATCATCACGATTATCATCATCATCATTTGTCATCATCATTATCACCATCATCATCACCATCATAATTGTCATCATCATTATCATAATTATCATCATCATCACTATCATCATTATCATTATCATTATCATCATCATAATTATCATCATCACTATCATCATTATCATCATCATTATTATTATCATCATCATCATTATCATCATCATTATTATCATCATTAGCATCATTATCATAATCATTATCATCATCATTATCATCATCATTATCACCATCATTATCATCATCATTATCATCATTATTATCAGCATTATTATCATCATTATCATCATCACTATCATCATCATTATCATCATCATTATCACCATCATTATCATCATCATCATAATCATCATCATTATCACCATTATTATCATAATTATCATCATCATTATTATCATCATCATTATCACCATCGTTATCATCATTATCATTATTATTATCATCATCATCATAATTATCATCATCATCATTATCATCATCATTATCATCATCATTATCATCATCATTATCATCATTATAATCATCATTATTATCATTATCACCATCATTATCATCATCATTATCATAATTATCATCATTATTATTATCATCATCATTATCATCATTATTATTATCATCATCATCATTATCGTCATTATCATCATCATCATCATTATTATCATCATTATTATTATTAACTGAAGATTTTAGATGAATCAGATCTTCTTAAAATTATGACTTCATGGAGGTGTTCTGAATATATAAATATATTCATGAACATTTTTTATTATGTATTTTAGTTACTGTCGAGTTAACTAGTTTGAAGTTGTGTTTATGAAGAGGGACATGTTGTTATTAGGAGTAATATTCTCCATTTAAAAAATCGGGAAACTTGAAGAATATGTGGTTAGGGCGGCAGAAACAGGTAATAAAATAGATAAGGCGGTGTGATTTGGCGAGGAAGTAAGTGGTGACTCCCCTCGTGAGAAAGTGTTCGTGTCTACCTGGAAGCTGTCTGACCTTGTAGGCGAGATGTGCCATGTCAACAGGAGCCAGCAACAGATGCAGGGCACACAGCAGATCCCGGGACTAGTGAAATTAACTCACTCACTGGAACCATCGAACCCGTAGTTTCATGGCCACGTAGACATAAGCTTTCCACACATCCCTATCCTCCCGTGTACAATCTATTTCCCTCAAATCATTCTCACCCTTCATTCTTGGTCTACCAACTGGGCGTTTTCCTTAGTTTTCCAACAAGAAACTTCCATGCCCACCTTTCATTCCCCATTCGTGCCACATGTCCTGCCCATCGAAATCTACGAGACTTAACAGTTATTATTATACCTGGTTTCCTATAAAGATCATGCAGCACACTGTTAAGTTTTCTCCATTCGCCTGTCTGTTCATCTCTCTCTCTAGTTCAACATTTATCATAAGTAATGCCACGAGTGATTTCCAAATTATCGATAAATTCACGACTCACGAAGTGAGGAGTGAATTTATCTAGAGAATTTGGAAATCAAGAGTGGCATTTGTTAGGACTATTTAACGAATACAATTAAGCTGTTTACTCACAAATCATTGTTTAACTATAGTTATTTTAAAATATTTATATATTTAATGTAAACGGCGATGTTTGAGAACAAATCAGAAATGTGAGGTTATGTTCATCCACTGCACCTTGATCATATTATTTATTGCCAAATAAGATCGCAATATTGCAAGAGTGCACCCAAGTGGAGAAATAATGAAACACATCAAACTATGTATCATAATCAACATTACGGTTATTCATTTATTTTTTTAGTGAACAACTTAGTAAAATCAAGGAATCTTGTCATTATTTGCTATATTCAATGTATTTGTTGGAGAAAAATAATACTTTGACCTGTTCAGAACATTAAAAAGGAGGAGCTTTCTTTATCACAAAAGCAGGAGCTGTTAAAAGAGAAAGAGATAAAGAGCGAGGTGAAACACGACTGTGATTGGTTGTAAATAAAAATCATTGTAACGTGATTAGTCATTGACTCCCATTTGGGGCATGAGTTAAATAGTCCGATTCCTCATAACCAATTTTGTCGGTCAATCGAATCTCCTGGTTGTAGATGTTTCTCCTTCATGTATAAATATATTCCCTGACTCCAGGAGGTTTTAGGTCTTCCTCTGCCTCGTTTTCCCTCAGGTTTCCATTCCAAAAAAAAAAAACATTTTGGTAGCCGATCCTCATCTATTTGCAATTGTTAAAAAAAAAGAAAAACCGATATCATATTTTAATTCAGGAGAAAAAATACTATCAGAATCACACATTTTTCTTTCTGAGACAAAAAAAAGTTACTTTTTTGTTGCTCAGTGTTATTTGTGGTTTTATAAGCATGGGACCTGCATTCATTCTGGTAACTTCAACTCAAAATTTGTTATGATAAGTAATGCCACGAGTGATTTCCAAATTATCGATACATTCATGACTCACGAAGTGAGGAGTGACTTTATCTAGAGAATTTGGAAATCAAGAGTGGCATTTGTTAGGATTATGTAACGAATAAAATTAAGCTGTTTACTCACAAATCATTATTTAACTATAGTTATTTTAAAATATTTATATGTTTCAATACAAATGAGAAATGTTTGGTACGCTTCATTTGCTTCTTTTATTCGTCACTGCAACCAGATCATATTATTTATTGCCAAAGGAACGCAGTATTGTAAGAATGCACTCTAGTGGAGAAAAAATTAAACACACCAAACTGTATATTGATTCATTTCTGATGTCCTATGATGTAAATATGGCAATTATATTTTTATGGGAAAAAATACATTTAAGAAAGTGCAAACAGTGGTTTCTTTTTTTGGTGGTATAATCAATTGCTACAAATGTTTTTATATTAACTCCCGCATGCGGTATGTATTGACATTCATGCACTATATATACAATCAAGTAGCCGTATTTCTTGGTGAGTCAGTCACTGCAGAATAATGCTATGACCTATTCAGAATGTTAAAAAAGGAGGTGCTTTCTTTATTATGATAAACTTTAGTTGGTAAATTCTAGGCGAAACACGACTGTGATTGATTGTAAATCAAAAATCATTGTAACGTGATTGGTCATTGACTCCCATTTGGGGCACGAGTTAAATAGTCACCAGAAATGTCCTAACTATCAATATTTCTAAAAAAATATTGTAACTCACAGTTGAGGTTATGTAATAAAAAGTTAAAATATTAAAATAAACACCTGATGTATCAGTCCTCCTCAACTAAAATTTATTTCTATTTTTAAAAAATGGTTTTAACTAATTGGCGAAGCTTTTTTAATTCCACTTTGGTTTTACTTATTTAATATTATTTAAATATTTTATATTATATTTTATTTTAATGTTTAAACATTTTAAGTAATCAATTAATTTGCAGTCCCGCGCCGTAGCCGAGCGGTTAAGGTAGGAAGCCTTGGCGCAGAGCTACGGGATTTGCGCTAGTTCGAGTCTCCATGGGGGAAGACATTTTCTCATGGTATTTCGGCCAGTATGGGACCGGTGCCCACCCAGCATCGTGAGGCAATTGGGTAGCTACAATAAGTAGCGGCTCCAGGTTGAGGAACCAGCTATAACGGCTGGGGGACTCGACATGCTAACCACATGTCACCCCTACACTGGCTGTTGATCATCTACCTCTGTGATTGACACATGTGGATGTGAAGGGCCAGCAGCCGGCTGGTAAAAGGGCAACCGCTGAAAAGTGGAAAGACCCTCAATCGGATCGGAATTAATGTGCCGTTTACTTGATGAAAATCAATTTTTTGTTAATTAAATAAAACTTAAAGTTTTATATGATTTTCATATTTATTAAAATAGAAATTCGTTACAGCTGTTTCAGTACTTTGTACCTTCTTCTGACAAATTTTATCATCATTACAAGTGAATTTTATTATTATATAAAGTACTGAAACATCTGTTACGAATTTGTATTTTAATAAATATGAAAATCATATAAAACTCTAGGTTTTATTTTTATATAATTAACATTTAAAAATTTATTTCGTAACTAGACCTCGGAATTTTAGAGTCTAAAATACATGTAACGTAGGCTAAAACTTTAATATAGGTTCGAAAATACTTTACACTTTTAAAAATGTGTACCACCACGTAAAAGAATTATCATTAACAGAAAAATTGACGTCAAAATTATGAAATTGATAAATGAAACAAGTTAACTGCGGTAAATCCATGTACTGACCACGAAATAAAATATCATGTTTTTGGATTATTTCGATGATCTAATAATATTCCGAAGTTTTACAAAGTATTGGCAGTTCCATCTCTGATATATGGATGTGAAACCTGGACATTAACAAAGGCAGATAGTAAATAAATAGAGGCTGCTGAAATGAAGATGTTGAGAGCAATAGCAGGATACCAAAGGACCGATAAAAAGAAAAACGAAGATATAAGAACAGAACTTAATATATTTAATCTCTGTGAAAGAATAACATATTACCAAAATGCTTATCTTCAGCACGTATTACGAATGAATGAACAGCGCATACCAAGAAGAATGTATAATTATAAACAAAAGGGAGAAGAACGTTGGGAAGACCATTGAAGAGACCTATAATGAGATCGGAACAGGTCATTGGGCTTAATCCTTGTTGTTGTTGATGATGATCTCCGATCATTTTCCGGAGACCTGGCAACAGCGAACTGGGATATATTATGTAGGCCTAAATTGCATTTAAAAGAAGGCAATTTTATATTTGAAACAGAAAATAGTCATGTAAGGCATTTCAGGCACCTCTAAACTCTTCCTGGTGGTGTAACTTTCCAGAAACTTCTATCTTCATCATTGGTTATTTATTCCTTAAGGAAAAAATAGGCATGAAACCTAAAATCCAAGTTTCGGCATGTGCATTTTTCTTATAGTTTCCAAGTTATGTTTTATAGTATTTAAACATTTATTTTAATTAAGTTGCTGCTAGAATGTTCTTTAAATTTTATAATTGAAGATTTTTTTACAGTTAGTTTATCAGGAACACTTATCTTTGACTAATTACATTCTTTAATAATTGCAGCAACTCAGATGGAAAACACGGATAACAGTTTACCTTCTGATAGTTTGAAATTTGTTTAAAATCTTTATATTAGACTATCATTTTACGTTTTAAAATACAGATAACGATTAAAAATAATAAAAAATGAATTATATTTTTTCGGGTTTTTACAGCTGCTGCCGTCTCACGTGCCAAACCTCCATCTTCAATGCTTAGCCCTCTTGCTTGAATTACTATCCTCATGCTTTCCTTCCATGTTAACTTTGGTCTCCCTCTTTTCTTCTTTCTGGTCGGTTGCCATTGATATAGTAGTTTCAGCCATCGCTCATCTTCCATTCTTAAAATATGTTCTAACCACTTTAATTCCTTCTCCTCAATTCTTTCAATTATGCTTTCTTCTGCTTCCATTATGTTTCTAATTACCTTATTTGTGACATGTTCTAATTTAGACTTTCTGGCACATGTGCGTAAATAATCCATTTCTAGAGCTATTAGTCTATTCTTGTAGTACTTATTGATTGTCCATAACTCACTTCCATACATTGCAACAGATTACACCAATGTTTTACCAATATATATTTTTGTGTCTTTCGAAATATGCTTATCCCACCATATGGAATTTAATGATGATATTATTTTGCTACTCAATTGAATTCTATGCTTTATGTTCTCTTTGCCTATACCTTCATATATATGTATATATAGGCTATATATCCATCCATCCATAGTAATTCTGCCCGAGGGCAGGTCTTTCACTGCAATCATAGCATTTTCATGCTATGCTTGCAGCTTTACTAGGGAATTGTGTAGGTGTGGTAGCTTCCCGTTGCTTTCCATACCGGTGAAGGATGATAATGATAAGGATGATGGCCATATGATTTCGGGGACCGTTTGGGCCTTAAAGTTTTTCTGACATTTGTCTTACATGTGAGGAAAAACCCCGATAAAAACCTCACCCAGAAAAACTGCCCCGACCGGGGATCGAACCCGGGCCCCTGCGTGACAAGGCAGCACGCTACCTCGAGACCACAGCGGTGGGAATATATATATGAGGGGCACACCGTAGCGTAGTGGTTAAGGCACTGCGCTACAAGCCGGAAGGTCGAGGGTTGAAGTCCCGGTGGGGTCAGAATTTTTAAACTGACCCAAACCTTCTGGCGGCACTATGACCCTGGGATCGACTCAGCCCCTAACGGAAATTAGTACCAGACGCTTGTTCTGGGGGTAAAGACGGCCGTCACGCAGGGCTGACAACCCGGCTGATATCAAGTGCCGATTGTCCAGAAAAAGTGGGAGCCTTAACCTCCTACTACCCCATGGGCCTCCTGAGGCCTGCAGTGGGAACACTTTATATATAAATGAAAATTGACGTGCCTGTACATGCAAGAAAAGAGGAATCTGTTCATACAGGTTAATTAGTTAATTCATTGTTTATCATCTGGTATTTTGTTTAAGATTCCAAAGCATAAAATATATAAAACGATCAAACTTGCCTATCGCAATAAAGTGTGTGAAAGAAACAACTTAAAAGATTTTGAAAGTAGGATGTCGAGATGAATATATGGTCCAATAAAGGATGAGTGTCTAGGAAGATTTACAGTGAGGATCTATATGATTGTTGTCTTAATATATTACCCGGTTTATTAGGTCTAGAAGATAGAGATGAGCTCGAATGGATGACGCTAGAACTGCTTTTAATTTTTTGTCAGAAAACTGTTGGTAAAAGGATCATTAGGGAAACCTAAGCGTAGATAGGAGGAAATATTAAGATTAATTTTAGGGAACTGAGATATTAACTAAATTGAGTTGGCTGATGATAGAGACAAGCGGAGGTCCTTAGTGTTGAGGCATTGAATCCGTGTGTTCCATAGATCGTAGATGAATTAATTCATTATTTGCAGAGTATTAACTAATATTATATCACATGCAAGGTTGGGAAGTGGTTTTTACAGAATCGAGGAAAAATGTTTAAAAACCGAACGATATCGAGGATTTAATTTTCGAGATTCTGTTAAACACTTCACAAATGTGCGTTGTACATTATTTTTTGCGCGATGGTGTTTTCAAAATAATAAAATAATAACATCTTTGTTGGAAATATTTGCGTTCATTATAAACAATTGACTAACGTTAGCAGTGTGGGCAATGTTTATTAGTTGAAACAACAGGAGGCCTTGAGAACAATTGTTGATAACATGGCCGCAAGTGCGTATTTATTGTTTTATATTGTTTCAAATAAAGTTCAGTTCATTTAAAATGCAGTGAATTGTTTCGTATAATGTATATTAACACTGCCTTTTAGATATGTTCTTTATATACTTTGTACGTAGTATACATAGAGGGCAGTGATTTTACTTCCCGCACGTGAGTGTAATTGTAATATTACAGTATAGGAATGTAGGAAGTTCAACTTTCAGTAATGGTCGCCATTGCTGGTAAGTACTACAAAACACACTATCGCGCAATAACTTTATTTTAATAAATTCCAAAGGAAGATAGTTATTGACGTTGTTTTTATGAAATTATTATTTTTTAATTTTTAGAATCTTCATTTATCCTACTTAATAGATACAGAAAATGATAAAAACTTACATACGCACACACACACACACACACACTCTCTCTCTCTCTCTCTCTCTCTCTCTCTCTCTCTCTCCTCTCCTCTCTCTCTCTCTCTCTCTCTCTCCTCTCTCACACACACACACACACACATATAGGCTATATATATATATATATATATATATTGCAAATGCCCCAGGTTTTCTTTCGACATTCCTGCTGTTCTCTCCTGGCATGGCGTACTTGTAACCCACTTCTAAGGTTGGGGCGCCTGGAAGGCGGGGTTACTTTGCCCCGATGATATGACGGATGATAGTGGTGCACCAGGAGAGTCCCTAATGCTAAGCTTAATCTAAGATGAATATGACTGATGATGATTGCGATGGCCATATGATTTCGGGGACCGTTTGGGCCTTAAAGTTTTCCTGATATTTGTCTTACAGGTGAGGAAAAACCCCGATAAAAACCTCATCCAGAAAAACTGTCCCGACCGGGGTCGAACCCGGGCCCGCTGCGTGACAAGGCAGCACGCTACCTCGAGACCACAGTGGTGGATATATATATATATATATATATATATATATATATATGTATATAAATATCATCATCATCATCATAGTACATTCACGAATTTAGGCCATTTGTTGACCTGTTTCGGCCTCAAGAGAAACACCATCCAGAAGTCTTTTGAGTGGACGTCCTGGTCTTCTTCTTCCTGCAGGTTGATATCTTAACATTTGTTTGGGTATTCTGTGATCTTCCATTCGATGAACATGTTGCATCCATCTTGACTTATAATCAGAAATTTTGTTTTCTAAAGATTCCATGTGTAATTCTTCTAAGATGTCTTCATTTTTTTTGTGATCTAGTAGTGTGTATCCTGCAGTCCTCCGAAGATATCTCATTTCAGCAGGTCTAAGTCTCTGTATATCCTTCTGTTTCAACGTCCATACTTCGCTACCATACAAAAGAGTTGGAAGAGCCAGTGTTTTATACACTTTCAGTCTTGAATGCTTTTGGACTAACTGTGGCTTGAAGATAGAATTTATTAACCCTAAAATTCTTAATAATTTAGATATTTTTGCATTTACATCCTTTTCTTCTCCTAGATATGTAAAATTATTCACCTGCTCCAAAATTTTATTGTCCAGTACAATTTTACTTCTGACAGGATATATATATATATACTTTTTTTTCTGTATACCAAAAAAATAGGAAAATAAATTCAACTTGTTGAGGAATTCGTATAATTTAGGTAGAAGAGTTATGGAAGAGTTGGATGTAGAACCCATTCTCCACTATATACAAAACTACCAGAACAACTGGAAAGCCAATCTTCAACGAATGCCATCTCATAGAGTTCCAAAATCCATGCTTCGTTACTGTTGGGACGTCCGAATAAGTGCTGGATGGAACATTCCTGTTTGAAACCGTATCAGGCCACATGGCCTAATACTTGCATGGATGGTGATACGTTGTTCGTGCTTAACGGACGTGTTAGAATTTAGGCTGAATAGTTCAGAAAAGTGGAATTACACTTAGACGTAACATTTTGATAAACAGAATTTATATTGCAAAGAAATGAAACATAGGCTCAATTCTGGAAATGCATGCTATTATTCATTGCAGAGACTCTTGATGTCCCAACTCCTTTAAAAAAACGTTAAACTGAAAATATATAAAACTATTATTCTACCAGTTATATTATATGGGTGCGAAACATGGACTCTTACTTTAAGGGAGGAAAGGAGATTACAAGTATTTGAGAATAAAGTACTTAGGAAAATTTTGTCCCGCGCCGTAGCTGAGCGGTTAAGGTAGGAAGCCTTGGCGCAGAGCTATACGGGACTTGCGCTGGTTCGAGTCTCCATGGGGGAAGAAATTTTCTCATGGTATTTCGGCCAGTATGGGACCGGTGCCCACCCAGCATCGTGAGGCAATTGTGTAGCTACAATAAGTAGCGGCTCCAGGTTGAGGAACCAGCTATAACGGCTGGGGGACTCGACATCCTAACCACATGTCACCCCTACACTGGCTGTTGATCATCTACCTCTGTGATTGACACATGTGGATGTGAAGGGCCAGCAGCCGGCTGGTAAAAGGGCAACCGCTGAAAAGTGGAAAGACCCTCAATCGGAATCGGAGGAAAATTTTTGCACCAAAGAGAGATGAACAAACAGGTGAATGGAGAAGACTACATAACGATGAACTACATGGTCTTTATAGGAAGCCAGATATAATAAGAACAGTTAAGTCTCGTAGACTGCGATGGGCAGGACATGTTGCACGTATGGGGAATGAAAGACTTGCATGGAAGCTTCTTGTAGGAAAGCCAGAGGGAAATCGCCCAGTTGGTAGAACAATAATGAGATGGGAGAATAACATTAACTATGATTTGAGGGAATTAGATTATACAGGGAATGATCGGAAAGCATTATCTCAGGATAGGGATGTATGGAGAGCTTATGTCCGCGCAGCCATGAACCTACGGGTTCGATAGTGCCAGTGAGTAAGTAAGTATGTAATTATATTGCAGGCATATAATTTCTTCTTCTTCTTCTTCTTCTTCGGCTTTCCCCATAGGTTTGCTGTCTTCAGTTTCCATTTATCTCTATCATTCCAATCTCCCTCTTCCAAATTCTTATCATCCATTATTGTTCTGACGTAGGTTTTCCATTTCCATCTTGGTCTGCCACGTTTATTTCTTCCAGGGGGTGACCATTGGTATATATTTTTTGGCCATCTTTCATTTTCCATTCTTTGTACATGGCCATACCATTTAAGCGTTTGATTTTCAATCCTCTTAACAACAGATGTGGTGACATTTATTTCTCTCCAAAGGAATTCATTTCTTATTTTATCCTGTCTTGTTTTTTGGAGGCTTCTTCTAAAATAATCAAATTCAACTGTTCTAATTTTATTCTTTTGTAATTCCGTCAAAGACCAAGTTTCACTTCCATATGACAAAATATTCAGTATTGTGCTCTTATAAATTTTCATTTTAGTAAAAGTGATCCCACAACAGGCCCGGTGGCCCTTGGGGTAGTAGGAGGTTAAGGCTCCCACTTTTTCTAGACAATCGGCACTTTATGTCAGCCGGGTTGTCAGCCCTGCGTGACGGCCGCCTTTACCCCCAGAACAAGCGTCCGGTACTCATTCCCGTTAGAGGCTGAGTCGACCCCAGGGCCATAGTGTCGCCAGAGGGTTTGGGTCAATTTAAAAATCCTGACCCCAACGGGACTTGAACCCTCGAGCCTCCGGCTTGTAGCTCAGTGCCTTAACCACTACGCTACGGCGTGCCCCCATTTTCATTTTAGTTTCCTTTGTAATATTTTTGTTCCAAATTTAAAACCAAAAATTTAAAAATATAAAAGATCAGAGTCCATCTTGTGTAGGAAGTGTTTAGCTCGTCACAAATAGGAGGGGGATTAAAAATGGTAGGAGTCAGGAGAAGATGTGTGTCTTCTTAGTCTATTATTTGAAGATTGCATCTCCTGCCTTTAGTTTACCTGTCTTCTTCAGACCCTTAAGTCTGAATGATGGTACAAAGAACTGTCTAAACAATCACGTTTTATGAATTGTTTTCATGTCCTTGTTCTCTCCCCATATATGAATACACGTATGAAGTCTCAAACCAAGAGAACGTTTCAAGATGACGTTATCCTTTACAAACTTCATTGTTTATCTAGAGGGTTTTAACTTAGATTCGGAAATTACGAACTTTGTTGAAGACTCTATACTTACAAATTCATTTTTAATCAGTTGAGTTGGTGTTTACTTGATGAAAATCCATGTTTAAAGAAATATGTCATAATGTCATACACAGGCCCACTTTCAAATAAAATATATAAATTAATTAAATAAAAATAAAACGTAGTTTTATTTGATTTTCATATTGATTATATAATTCAGTGACAGCTGTTTCGGTACACTGTACCTTCTTCAGACATGTTAACAAATTATGAATTGTGTTCCAACTGATCTAAGCAACAATACAACAATATTCATTTAAATTTTTTAATTTAACAAAGGGGATTCATTCAAATCAAGTTGAGAATTTAGATCAGTTGGAACACAATTCATAATTTGTTAACATGTCTGAAGAAGGTACAGTGTACCGAAACAGCTGTCACTGAATTATATAATGAATATGAAAATCAAATAAAACTACGTTTTATTTTTATTTAATATGGATTTTCATCAAGTAAACACCAACTCAATTGATTATTAAAATATCTAAACACTTTAAAAAGTTGAACATTAATGTGGCATTTAAAACTAATAAAACTTTACAAAATATAATAAAAAACAATAAAGCCAAAATAAAAAAAGAAAAATTATCAGGTGTATATAAATTGAAGTGTGGCACATGTGACAATGTCTATATAGGACAAACTGGTAGATCTTTTATCTCTCGAATAAAGGAATACATGAGAGCATATAACAGAAATTTAGAATATCCAAAATATACTAACCACCTGTTCCAATTTAATCATTGTTTGGATCCAAATTTTGAAATTTTACATGTTTGTGATAAGGGTAAGAAGTTGGTCCTTTTGGAGGCTGTGAAAATAAATAAATTGAAAAGTAGTAATAAACTGTTAAATTCTCAACTTGATTTGAATGAATCGCCTTTGTCAAATTAAAAAAATATATATATTGTTGTATTGTTGCTTAGATCAGTTGGAACACAATTCATAATTTGTTAACATGTCTGAAGAAGATACAGTGTACCGAAACAGTTGTCACTGAATTATATCTTAACAAATTCATTTTTTTTATTTCTTACTAGCTAATACCCGGCGTGCACTGCTACGCCTAAATAAATTAAAATTAATGCGATTTTATGTTTAGTTGAATAAGTGAAAAGAAAAAAATAATTATAAATTTATATATATTTATATTTTATAAGTCGTACTGATTACTCGGCGTTGCCCGGGAATCTACTTATCCCGATCTTCTTGACATAAATGAGCTGAAATACGAAATTTAATGTGTTTTATGTTTAGTTAAATAAGTGGGGGAAAAATGTATATCGTAATTATTTTAGATACCCCGTGCTGTTTACCCGGCGTTGTCCGGGAATCTACTTATCCCAATCTTCTTGGCATAAATGAGCTAAAAGACAAAATTCGTCATTGTAAAAGAATACCCGCCATGAGATGTTATGCTTGCACAGGAATCTACGTACTTGTCTCGATCTTCTTGGCATCAATGAAAGACAAAAATGGTTATTGTGAGTTATCCGTAAGAGATGAACATATGCTGTCGCGGATGTTTTTGTTGAGCTTTTTGATATATTGAATTCTGTGTACATTAATTTTGTGTATGTGTTATGGTTTAGGCAGCGTAAGCCATTTAAGCGTCCAAAGAGCTACTTTTTTCACGTTTTCCACTACAAAGGGCGATTTTTAAGGGTGTAGGAGTTGAGTATCACAATTCTCTCACAACCTATGTTCATCCCGGGAATCTCCTTAACATTTTGCAAAAAGCGTGCTGCCTTGTCACGCAGCGGGCCCGGGTTCGATTCCCGGTCGGGACAAGTTTCCTGGGTGAGGTATTTTCGGGTTTTTCTGCACTAGTAAGACAAATGTCCTAAGCTTAGGGTCCAACGGTCCGCGAAAATCATCCGGCCATCATCATCATCATCCTTCACCTGTGTGGAAAGCAACGGGAAGCTACCACACGTACAATTCCCTAGTAAAGCTGCAAAGCATAGCATGAAAATGCTATGATTGTAGTGAAAGACCTGCCCTCAGGCACAATTACTATGGATGGATAATAATATACCTTCAACTCGTGTACAACTCAGTGTTGGGTCGAGGAATGAGATGAGATTAAACCCCTATATTTTTAGAAATCTTTGAACGACAAGAGTGCTGGCCGAATACGCTTGACGCACCGACACAGAGGCGGATGAACAAAATTAAACGAAATTGACGAGTTGAGTATGGGGAAATGGTAGAATGGAATTTGTGGCAAGGGAAAACGGAAATACCCCGAGAAATGCCTGCCCAAGCTCAGTTTCTTCAATCACGAAACCCACATGCAGTGACCGAGGCTCGATCTCGAGACTCCAGCGATTAAAGGTGAGCGTTTAACTGCTTGCGCCACGGAGTCGCCGGTAGACTAATTATCTGATAAATATAGTTTTATTGCTTTTGAAACTTGATTGATTAAAAAAGTAATTATAGCAATAAAAATTAATGAACAATAATTTTCCAAATCTCACAATATAAACCTCTTGACGATTGTACCTAAAGTTCTCAATTCCACAGAAGCAATGCGTAATTACGGCGCGAGGTTGGGAAGTGGTTTTTACAATAGTGAGGAAATGTCCGAATTTCTGAAAAACACATCACAAACATGCGTTGTACAATATTTTTTGCGCGATTTCAAAATAATAACAGTAAAATATCTTTCTTGGAAATATTTGCGTTCATTATAAACAACTGCCTAACGGTAACAGTGTGGCCAATGTTTATTAGTTGAGACTACAGCAGGCCGTGACACAAATCAATGATAAAATGGCGGCAAGTACGTATTCTTTATCTTCTTCTTCTTCTTCCTTCCAAGTATTAGGCCAAGGCCTGTTACGATCCTATAGAAAATTTTCCCTCCAGCGTTTCATAGGACGGCCCAGAGATCTTCGTCCTCTTGGTATATAATTATAAACAGCTTTGGGGATCCGATTTGAACTCATTCTTTCTAGATGGTGTTTCCAATTTAGTTAGTACTGTTTAATATATTCCAAAATTGGCGTAGTCTTCAATTCGTTTAAGATATCGGTGTCTATTAGGGCATCCGAGTGCTAGGGGTGTCTATTAAGGCATCCGAGGGCTAGGGAGTATTTCCTTTCTTCCATTTCTTCTTTCCTTTATTTTCTTTTCTTCTCCAGAAAAGCCTGACCAGAGGCTATAAGATGGCAGCCCCATCACTGGTCTTGCCTTCCTTTGGCCAGCAACCAACCGAAGGGACTATTATTATGCTTTCATGTCTTATACGAGAATTTCCCGGACGTATTTTTTATATTGTTTTATATTGCTTCAAATAAAGTTCAGTTCATTTAAAATGCAGTGATTTGTTTCGTATAATTTATATTAACACTACCTTTTGGGTATATTTTTGTATATACATTGTACGTAGTATAGACCTGCATAAGGGGCAATGGTTTTACTTCCCGCACGAGGATTATAATATGTAATATTACAGTATAGTTATTTAGGTTGGCAACCCCAAAATGTAGGATGTTAAACTTTCAATCATGGTCGCCATTGCTGTAAGTACGACAAAACGCACTCTCGCGCAAAAACATGTTTTATTGTAGCTAATTGAAGTTAAATCGTCAGAAGAAATAAATAATGGAATCACGATTGGAAATAGAGCTTATTATGAAAATATGAAATAAATAAAATCAAGTTTATTAACAAAAGAAACCAAATCAAAACTTTATACAACCTTAATATGACCAAGAGTAACGTACACAGCTCAAGTATGGGTTAGGAATAAGGAAGACACAGATTCCCTGAGAATATTTGAAAGAAAAATTGTAAGAAGGATATATGGAACAATCTATGAAAATGAACTGTGGAGAATCATCATCATCATCATCATAAACAACAAGGATTAAGCCCAATGGCCTGTTCCGATCTCATTATATGTCGAATTGGTCCTTCCATCTCTTCAATGGTCTTCCCAACATTCTTCTCCCTTTTGATTTATAATTATACATTCTTCTTGGTATGCGCTGTTCATTCATTCGTAATACGTGCTGAAGATAAGCATTTTGATAATATTTTATTATTTCACAGAGATTAAATATATTAAGTTCTGTTCTTATATCTTCGTTTTTCTTTTTATCGGTCCTTTGGTATCCTGCTATTGCTCTCAACATCTTCATTTCAGCAGCTTCTATTTGTTTACTATCTGCCTTTGTTAATGTCCAGGTTTCACATCCATGTGGAGAATAAGACATAAAAGAGAGATTGATCAAATTATAGAAGGAGAAAATACTGTGAGATATATAAAGTCTTTACGGCTAGGATGGTTAGGCCATGTAGAGAAAATGGAGAACAACAGCACACCCAAAAGTCTACTACATGACAATATTATAGGGGTTAAAAGAATAGGGAGACCAAGAATCAAATATCTGCAAGATGAAGAAGATTTAAAAAAAACTACGGATAAGAGGATGGAGAAGATTAACACAGCAAAGAGAGGAATGGAAGGAGGTTGTTAAGGAGGCCAAAGCTAGTCAAGGGATGTACGGTAGAGCCGGAGAGTAAGTAAGTAATTGAAGTTCAACGTAATTAAACCCAGAAGCCAATTATCTTTAACACGTGCCGCCCGTCGCTTGTAAAGAAATTCCTAAGCATGACACAACACGTGGCACCGCAATACAGAGGAAAATCCTATTTACGAGATATCTGATCAGCTGTAATTTGTATCCCTACAACTATTTTTCTTGAACATTACGGAGAATGAGATACAAAAGTAATAATAATAATAATAATAATAATAATAATAATAATAATAATAATAATAATAATAATAATAATAATAATAGTAATAATAATAATAATAATAATAATAATAGTAATAATAATACTGATAATGATAACAATAATAATAATGATGAATATGATGACGATGATGACAATAATAATAATAATAATAATAATAATAATAATAATAATAATAATAATAATAATAATAATAATAATAATAATAATAATAATAATAGTAATAATAATGACAATAATAATAGTAATAATAATGACAATAATAATAATAATAATGATGATGACAATAATAATAATAATGATAATGATAATAATAATGACAATAACAATGACAATAATGATGACAATAATGGTGACAATAATAATAATAATAATGATAATATATATATTTCCGGTTTTAATAATGTTTATACATTTTACGGCACCAATGATTGCTCTTCAATTTCGCTTTATGATTTTCCTCCATTCGTCTCTATTATAACACATTTCTTCCTCTATTTCCCAGTCCTTCAAAGTTTCTCTAATCCCTTGGATCCACTTGAGATTTGGTCGTCCTTTCCTTCTCGTTCCTGATGGTGTCCATTCCATTATTTTCTTCGTAATCTTTCGCCCTCCATTTGTCTATTATGTCCATTTAAGTTGTTTTTCTTGGATAAATTCTAAAATTGAGTTTTGTACATTCATGTTCTCTTTTATAATTTCATTTCTAATTTTCTTTCTAATAATAATAATAATAATAATAATAATAATAATAATAATAATAATAATAATAATAATAATAATAATAATAATAATAATAATGATTATGATGATGTTAGTTATGATAATAATGTTAATGATAATGACGATGATAATAACGATAATGGTAATGATGATAATGATAATGATAATAATGATAATGACAATGATAACGATGATGATTATTACAATGATGATAATGATGACAATGATAATGAAAATAACGATAATAATGACAATAATAAATATTTATACGGTATATACGTGAAACCAACTATCGGTAGCTCTAAACATCCATCCATCCATAGTAAGTCTGTCCGAGGGCAGGTCTTTCACTGCAATCATAGCATTTTCATGCTATGCTTTGCAGCTTTACTAGGGAATTGTGTAGGTGTGGTAGCTTCCCGTTGCTTTCCACACCGGTGAAGGATGATGATGATGATGATAACGATAAGGATGATACTGATGGCCGGATGATTTTTGGGGACCGTTGGGCTCTAAGCTTCCTGACATTTGCATTACAGGTGAGGAAAAACCTGCCCTAAACTTAAGGTTTGGAATTAAACAGAACCCAAATATACAGTAAATTAAATAATAAATTATAAGGAGCATGGTGTAAGACCCTACTTCCTATTCATTACAATTGCTTTAAAATGCTTGTAGACAAATGAACACCGTCTAAATGGGATAAACGATTATGTAAGAAGATTCCTTAAGAGTGTGTCATGTCTCATTTTTTTGGCTGTTTTTGTCAACTTGGAAATGTATTATGGTAATATTAATTAGATATATCCGGACAATTTATAAAAACGTAGTAGCCTAGTAAAGTCATGCCGACTACAAGAATCTATTTCAACGACAACTTGAAATCTCTTAATAGTAAATCTTGTACACAACTGGGGAGCTCTCGCGGCATGTAGCTTATTCGGAACTCTTCTAAGTTTAATTGAACTTGAAAAAGGGCTTATCACATGATGAGATCTTATTTTCTTTTTCTTCGTTTTTTAAAACTAGTTCATGAGCTCAACGCACTCTTATGGCCGTTTCTACAACAAAACAAAGCGTATCTAGACGAAATTAATTAGACTCCTGAGGCTACTATTGTAATTTATTTTTATAGATGTGTGATACCATCTCCAAGTGCACACTGCGCTATTCTTTTGTTTAAACATTAACAAAATTTATTGAAATTTAGAGAATTTGGAAGGAAACAAAAGGCGAATTCATAGAACAGGTAAATTTAAACGGTGTTATTCGATTTAATTAAATAGAAATAAAACTTAAAGTTTTATATGATTTTCATTTTTATTACAATATAAATTAGTAACAGCTGTTTCGGTACTCTGTACCTGCTTCAGACATGATTACATATGAATGTATTTTGTTATTATATATAAACTTTGTCCACCGCTGTGGTTTCAAGGTAGCGTGCAGCCTTGTCACGCAGCGGGCCCGGGTTCGATCCCCGGTCGGGGAAGTTTTTCTGGGTGAGGTTTTTATCCGGGTTTTTCCTCAGCTGTAAGACAAATGTCAGGAAAACTTTAAGGCCCAAACGGTCCCCGAAATCATATGGTCATCATCATCATCCTTCACCGATGTGGGAAGCTACCACACCTATAATTCCCTAGTAAAGCTCCCGTGACAATACAATAATTTTATATTTTGTTTCTAAAATCCTGGCCAGAATCATCCGAAAATCAAAAAAATGAAAACTGGTATAATAGGTTGCGGACTTGTCGAGTTTTTAGTCAATCGTTGTAAGAGCTCAGTTGGTAGAGCAGTGAACTCTTAATGGTATATAATTTCAGTAATCCATACGTCGCTGGTTCAAATCCGGCTGGGAGGGTTTTTTTTAAAGAAGAGTATTACTTTTAGCTCATACTACAATAGTATCGAATTTAAAGATATTTACATTTTTATCTTATTCTGTAAAATATTAAAACTAAAAAATAAAAATAAATAATAGTTTTAAAAAACTAAAAGAACACGCTTTATTAGAAAACTAAAAATGAAAAAAAAAAATTAATTTCCAATACGCTTGGGATAAAATAAAGTGGTCAACAAAAAAATCATCTCCAACACATAAAGAATAAAATTAGAGTTATCAACAAAAAGAAAATAATTTTACCATCAAAAGCGTGGGGTGCTTTTTATGATTTTTACATTTTATTCTTAGAGATCTTACTTTTACCAATATCTGTTTATTATCAAATATATTAATTGATATAGAGCACCCCACGCTTTTGATGGTAAAATTATTTTCTTTTTGTAGATAACTCTAATTTTATCCTATATGTGTTGGAGATGATTTTTTTGTTGACCACTTTATTTTATCCCAAGCGTATTGGAAATTAAAATTATTTTCATTTTTCTAATAAAGCGTGTTCTTTTAGTTTTTTAAAACTATTATTTATTTTTAATAAACTATCTATTGTAAATTTAAAAGAAGCAATTCATTTAAACCCAGTTGGTAATTTAACAGCCTATTGCTATTCTTCAATTTATTTATCTCTACAATTTCTAAAATATCTAATTTTTTCCCTTTGTCGCAAACAAAATTTGAATCAAAACAATTAACATATCATTAACATACTTAGAAGTAACTAAATTTCTGTTGTATGCTCTCATATAATAATAATAATAATAATAATAATAATAATAATAATAATAATAATAATAATAATAATAATAATAGCTTTATTTTACCTGGCAGAGTTAAGGCCTTAAGGGGCCTTGTCTACCACTCAACCAGGTTTAAAAAAATACAAAAAAAATAGTCTTAAATCTAAATTACAATAAATATATATATAAACGATTACAAGTTATGAATACAATACAATTAATATTTATAATGTAATTTGGTTTACTCTAAATTTGACGAAATAAATATATAATATGTACAAGATATATAAAAAACGAGGAAAAGATTAATGACATAGTATACAATTAAATAAATAGACAAAAATTAATTATTAGACAACAGGTAACTGTATAAGCATGACTTAAAGGTACCAAGTGTGCGGCAACCCCTGATATCTTGAGGAAGGAGATTCCAGGAGCGGGCAGAGGCTACTGTGAAGGAAGTAGAATAAGAGGAAGTGCTATGTTCCTTTATACAAGAAATAAAAGGTCTGCCAGTTTGTCCTAAATAGATAATAATGGGAATTTCAAATTCAAACTTCGGTACCGACCTTTCTGATAGAGGTTCTGCCCCCTCCGGACTTAGTAAACACGTTTTGGAAACGTTCTTCCTCTTCTCCCGCTAGAAGACCCCGATATTCTCCGTTTTGCTCCTTCGGGATTCAATGAACATGTTGTGGGAACGTCCTTGCTACATTTCCAATAGAGAATTTCGATAACCTTTCTCCTGTTCTGTCGGGAATCAGGGTGTAAGTTCCATCGTAATAGCGGCATTTGAATTTCGTGGACGAAGGCGATAATAGTGGACTCACACTGGTAGAAACAGATTCGCAAGTCTCCGGCGCGCGAGTCGAAAGACCCGCGCTGGACATCGATGTGTCTGGTACTTCTTTTCCGGAGTTTTTTTTTCAAGAGGACGAAGAAGAAAAAGAACATGTTTTTGTATTTTAAAGAATGAAGCTATTGTGGTTGTTCCCGTGAAAATCTTCTTCTTCTTGTTCTCCTTCTTTTTCACTTCACGGGCTAGGCAAATTGTCTGTTCTGCTTCACAGTTGTTCTGTCCATCTTTTCACTGGCCTTCCTACATTCTGGAGAGGGGTTGTTGTTAGGCAAAGAGGTAAAGATTGGATTTAGTGACACTAGGAATACTGAAGGAGTTCTCCATGTGTGAGAACGTAGGTTGCTCAGGTTGGTATTCGGTAGAGTTGAGGTTCTTATCTCGGGATTCCACGAGGACTTCGTCGGGCAGAATTAATGTGCGAAGAAGTTCTGGTAAAAGTAGTTTATTCTTAACTTTTATACACTGCAAGTGATCGTCTATACGAAGTGAATTTATTTAACTGTCTTGACGAAGTGTTTTAGAGAAGTGACTTGATGTAGTTTTCTACGAGCAGCAAGTTGATGAAATTATCTACGAGAAGTGACGAGGAGAAACCTCTCTCGCCTATAGGTAAATTAGTTACTCCCACTACCTCGATCTAGTGGACCTAAGGTCAGTGCTTAGGCACATATAACGAAACATATAATTGGTTAATGCGCCCTCCTATTTTGATCCCGGGGGTGTTACAAATTTATTATTGGCGATTTACGCCTTCAGAGGTTGGACCTTTTTTCCCCGTGCTGGCTTCACGTACAGTCGGGTCACAAACATTAGCTAGGCTTGGGTTTTTCTTCTTAGGCTTGGGTTTTTTCCTAGGCTTCCGACGCTAGAAACTTGCCATGTTCCCACACTTTTTTGCTAACGTAATTTGTGTCAGGGTAAAACCCCCGCTTGTGCATTTAGCTAATGGGTTATGGTTATCACGCTAAATCAGTTAACTGGAGGCTTAGAAGATATCTCTACTCAATCTGTCGAGCAAAGGATTATTGTCATTAGTAAGTTATTACGATGTGTCAGCCACTTCCGTCTTAACAAAAGAAAGGGTTACATTACCTGAGTTGTCAATCCTCTCTAATAACTAATAATTTAATTACATTGATGCTGACTTCTTTGGATCATTTTATATGGCCTTTGCTCCTACATAATCAGGTTCCACTCTCTTCCCTGATCAATTTGAATATAAATATGACCTAAGTCCAGTAACTGCTTCATTTAATGATGTTATAATTTCATCTGATTATTATTGCCGATAGGGATTTATTTAGATTTACACAGGAGGCTGTATGAATGAATTGCCACAAATGCCCTATACTCAAATGGAAAAATCAAGGGATTTTTTTCATTTGTTTATAATCCTCTCGCATAATATAATGCTAGCATCATAGCTATAGTGGCCTTTAAAAAAATGGCTATAATATTTTGGTAAGAGCACGTTAATCCTGAGAGTGTTGCCAGCACGTCAATTATGTTCAGATTGTAAACACTGATATGTATCCCTTTTACCTGAGATCGTTCTTTGAGGTTAAATAGACTCACTTTCTGCAATATAGACATACATAAATATTCATAAAGAAAAAAAAGATACACCCTTAATATATATTTGGTGGTCTACTCAAACCATTCATGCTTATACAATTACCATTCAAAACTATTTAGTTGTATACCAGTATAGCATAAATTGCTCCTTCATGTGTAACTGTTTATTTTCAATTTAATTTACACCTTAATATCTACCTACATTATAATGTGCGTCTACAGCTTGGGAATTCATTTGCGATGAACCAGTTTTGTCTACTTCAAACCATATGTCGAATAATACTTCAGTCTTGCTAAATTTAATTTAAATTGAGTCAATAAGACTTATTTACATGGATCTATATCTTTGCGACCAAAATACTAAAATATCGCGTTTAAGCAGCTGTGCTATCGTTATAAACAATTATTATTGATAGTATTACACCCTGATATCATTTTTTTCCCCATAGGTATTACATACTTACGAATTCATCATGATTATTAATCCATGAAATATTCATGATTCTTAATATTTTATTCTCAACATATTTCGGCCCATTTACTTTGCCAAAGCATAGCTGGCTATATCATTACTCAGCCAAACGACGTTATTTTCTTAAGCGTGCAAAATCATTTCCTTCGAATACAGAATCGCATAGTATGTCACATTCGCTTCCACCAGCGACCATGACTTCATCTCATCTCATTATTAACATCGAATACAAATTCGCACAAATTGTCACATTCGCTTCCATCAGCGATCATGACCTCATCTCATCTCATTATTAACATCGAATACAAATTCGCACAAATTGTCACATTCGCTTTCACCAGCGACCATGACCTCATCTCATCTCATTATTAACATCGAATACAAATTCGCACAAATTGTCACATTCGCTTCCACCAGCGACCATGACTTCATCTCATCTCATTAATTAGATAATACGGGATCCCTTGCCCTCAAATATTTTCAACAAAATAGCACGTGTTATACAAACACAGTGACGTGCCGCTTCGGCCCACGTCTACAAATTAAATTCTGTAAATATAATCAACAAATAAATTCCTCACGCTTTATAGGTTCACACCGCCACTCGGCCTTTCAATTAAGGTGCATTGAGCTTCACCCTGTCTCATTAGCTCCTATGTTTACGCTGTCTGATTGTTATTTTAGACAAAAGAATCATAATCATCACGATATTATTCGTATTCAGATTGTTGTACAAGTTTCTTCAATTACCTATATGTATTAAACAATGACAATGGCCTACCTGGGCTCATTTTAACATTTACTGGATTAAGTAGATACTGCAGCTTTCTGCTCGAGTGATTGGGTTTAAAACATTTAAAAATATAGATCCATTCTCCATCGTTAAGTTCAAATCGACAATTTATTAATCACCCTCAATCTTAGCTGAAAGTGGACATGCATGTGTTAGGTATTCGCGCTAATTCAATTAATTATATCACATCCATCAATATAGGGGTATTATCATGATTAATATCTAAATCGACATTTCACTTTATTTTTTTTCGCAGTCATTGTGCCCTTTCCTCTCGCGATTAGCGTTTTAATCTAGGCCTATTTAATCACTTTATTAGTGTCATTTATTTTAATTACTGATTATATTTGGTATTTTACCATACAACATTTATTTTTTTTTTTCACTAATACTTTTCATTTATGTCCTAATCTCAGCTAGTATTGAGTTCGAATCCCGTGAAAACTGGTTCATGCATTTAAGTATAATTTATCAGGTCTTGTTTTTAATTTTGTTTGGGGATTATGTAGAGCTTATATGTTTGTACCTTTTGTATGTTATATCAAAATTCTGTCGGTATATAACCACTTCCTTACCTGGGTACTGCATAATTTCAGCGTTTACATGGACATTTATCTCGTGCCCAAAATCACGGTAGTGCCTACCTGTGCACACAATACAATATAGTACAATGCAAGACATACATACATACGTAATATATCCATTCCGTTGTCATTCTTACGTGTAAAAATCTCTCCCTTTTTTTTTCGAGTGTCATTTTCACTGTCCGTCTATCTACCCTTAATACTATTAGTGTCTAATTTCACAGTCTGTTGACTCGCAAAGGCCTCCTGTACTATTATTATATACATGTTTTGCGATACTACGCCCACACGCAAACAAACTCTGAACACACGCATGGTAATTTATCGGGTCTTTACAGCCTCAATATAATTCTCAGATTCACATATAATAACTAGACTTTTGTCAAAATTTTTCAAATGATTCTTACTTCTATCATCTAGGTTAATATGCGCCACAGAATTACTAGCGATCTCTGGTTTCCCTAGTATCTCTGTCCGTGCATATGTTTTGTGATTAGCCGTCGTCCAAGAAACACTCTCCGACGCGTGTGATTTATTTTCTGGGGTCCTATCCTTTTGACATACACTATTTATCTTTCTCTGTGGGAACACTTATTTCATCATTTAGTTTGGCAGATTTGGTTATTCACTTTCTGCACTATATCAATGCCTAACTCATTAAATCTAGGCTCTACTATCATTTCAATCAATTCAGAGCGTTTATCCTGCTCTGCAATTTTCTGAGCTACTTGGGGCTTTAGTGTTTCTTGTTCGTTAACTGGCTTTTGTACAAATAGACACATATAATTTACCCTTTTGTCCGAGTTCTCTACACTACAGAGCCCATTCTTGTCTACTCGTTCTATTTCCCCTTTTAATTCCTCCTGTTTTTCTCGTAGATTAGTTTGTAACATTGTTTTATTATGTGTCATCTCTGTTCTCATTTGACTTATTACCCTGTTTTCTGTTTTCTCTGAGTCTTTAATAAGTTTTTGTTCCATTTTATTTATCTTTAGTTCTACACACGCTGACGAATCATTTATTTTCGCTTCTAGTATCTCTCTATCTTTTCTCATCTCATCCCTTAATGTTTCTTTCAACGTAAATACATCCTTTTCCCTGCTTATCTCCATCTGTCCTCTCCAAGTTTCAAGTTCCCGTTTCATATTCCTCTGCATTGCCTCTAAATCCATTTTCCTATTTCTATCTATCGTCTCTAAATCCATTTTCCTACTTCTATCTATCGTCTCTAAATCCATTTTCCTACTTCTATCCATCTCCTCTAAATCCATTTTCCTACTTCTATCCATCTCCTCTATTCTCGACATTAGCATTTCCATGTATTTCATGGTGTCGGTGCTTGGATTTCCCTTGTCCTCTACTTCCCCTCTAGCTTCTGCTCCTGCGTTGCTTTCACTACTTTCCCCTGTGCTCTGCTCTAAGTTCTCTCTGCCATCTTCGTTATCCTCTCCCATCCTTACGATTTCGTTCTCTCCTTCAATCAGTTGCCCACAAGCCTTGTCCCTAATCTCTTCGTGTTTCCTATCCATTTTTTCCTCTTTATTTGCCTGCCTCTTTCTATTCTTACTTCTTAACAACATAAATACACACAGATATATGTAAAAAGTAAAGAAAATGCTTATTCTGCTGTTGTGTCACTTACTGCATCCTTCCTTCAGTCGCTGTCTTCTCGTTCCGCATCCAGGGTTGCCTGCTTGTTGCCATCATCTTCTCTGTCCTGGTTGCCTCGTGGTCGTGGGACTTAGTCGTTCTGCCGTTGATTTCTATTCGTGTGTTACTTTTACGACCTATTCTGCCCGCACGTTAGGGAGCCAATATGGAGAGGGGTTATTGTTAGGCAAAGAGGTAAAGATTGGATTTAGTGACACTAGGAATACTGAAGGAGTTCTCCATGTGTGAGAACGTAGGTTGCTCAGGTTGGTATTCGGTAGAGTTGAGGTTCTTATCTCGGGATTCCACGAGGACTTCGTCGGGCAGAATTAATGTGCGAAGAAGTTCTGGTAAAAGTAGTTTATTCTTAACTTTTATACACTGCCAGTGATCGTCTATATGAAGTGAATTTATTTAACCGTCTTGACGAAGTGTTTTAGAGAAGTGACTTGATGTAGTTTTCTACGAGCAGTAAGTTGATGAAATTATCTACGAGAAGTAAGTGACGAGGAGAAGCCTCTCTCGCCTATAGGTAAATTAGTTACTCCCACTACCTCGATCACGTGGACCTAAGGTCAGTGCTTAGGCACATATAACGAAACATATAATTGGTTAATGCGCCCTCCTATTTTGATCCCGGGGGTGTTACAAATTTATCATTGGCGATTTACGCCTTCAGAGGTTGGACCTTTTTTTTCCCGTGCTGGCTTCACGTACCGTCGGGTCACAAACATTAGCTAGGCTTGGGTTTTTCTTCTTAGGCTTGGGTTTTTTCCTAGGCTTCCGACGCTAGAAACTTGCCATGTTCCCACACTTTTTTGCTAACGAGTTTGTGTCAGGGTAAAACCCCCGCTTGCACATTTAGCTAATGGGTTATGGTTATCACGCTAAATCAGTTAACTGGAGGCTTAGAAGATATCTCTACTCAATCTGTCGAGCAAAGGATTATTGTCATTAGTAAGTTATTATCATGTGTCAGCCACTTCCGTCTTAACAAAAGAAAGGGTTACATTACCTGAGTTGTCAATCCTCTCTAATAACTAATAATTTGATTACATTGATGCTGACTTCTTTGGATCATTTTATACGGCCTTTGCTCCTACATAATCAGGTTCCACTCTCTTCCCTGATCAATTTGAATATAAATATGACCTAAGTCCAGTAACTGCTTCATTTAATGATGTTATAATTTCATCTGATTATTATTGCCGATAGGGATTTATTTAGATTTACACAGGAGGCTGTATGAATGAATTGGCACAATTCCTTGAACCTCTTGGCTTGTTGTTGGTTGCTGCTTTTGATAATCTTATTACATTCATTATTTCTACATGTCTAAACTATTTTTATCTATATTATTTGATTTTATCATTTAGTGGATAAATATTTAACTCTGTTCTTATATCTTATTTCTTTATCCGATCCAATCTTGTGCATCCTTTTGTTCTTCTAAGGAAGTTCATTTCTACGCTTTGTATTCTACTTTGTAATTTTTTGGTCATTACCCAAGTTTCACTCTCATAAAGTAATGAAGGAGCTGCCAATGTTTTATAAAACTTGAATCTATTATCTCTTCTTGTTTTGTTCTTTAATGTTCTACGTATAGTTTCTCCTGAAAATGTTAATAAAAATTCTTATCTTTATCGATCCTTCTTTGTAGTGAAGAAGTATTTTAGTAAGATCTTCATTATGCTCCACGTTGTGGTGACATCTTGAAGAAGTAATTATTTGTCCCAAGTTGTGGCGATGTTTTGAAGCAGCTAACTCTCTGCATGCCCGATGTTGTATTAACATTTTGAAGGATTGGTGTCCCAAAAAGAATTACTGGTTCAGGTTGGGTTTAATTTTCGGTAGAGCTGGATTCTCTTCTCAAGGTCGAAGTTGGTACACAAGATAGGAAAACACTTTAAAAATCACTAATAACTGATTCTTGCAGAAATAGTTATAAATTTATTCAATTTGTAGGTTTCCAGCAGATTAAGTAAATTTAAGTGGTATTATTCTTCACTGTCAATTAAAATTAAATTATTTTCTTTTCTTGAATCAACTATTTTTCTGGTATTAAATTTCACATTTTATCAGGAGAGCTGTTATTGCTTCTATCCTTGATGAAAGTTCTATGCTGACTGACTAGAGTAATTCTGTTATAATTTTAAAGAACATTATTACATCACATGATTTTATATTTAAATTCTATTGGTTAATGGTCCATTAAATACCAGGTTTAAATTTGATTTGTTAAATCAAAAAGTTAATTGTTTTAACACCCAATCAGAATTTAGTATACTTTTATTTAAAAATATCAAGTTAAGCAGGTGTCCCTATTACAGTTATAACAGAAAGCTTTATATTTCAGACAACAATGACTTAAGACACAATTTTAAAAGCATTATTTAGAAAGACTGTTATATAATACAATTTCTTTAATTGTTACTGAGACATCTTTATTCAACAATGAATAACAATTAATTATTTAGATGTTTTTCTTTATTTAAGTTATATTTAAATATTAAAAGAATTTTAAAATATAAAATTATTAACTTAAACTTTGATATTTATTATGATATTTAAATCCTGGTATAGTAGATACCGAAAATGACTGTGTCAAAATGTATATTATATTTTCTATGTGATTATTTTACCTTCATCTATAAGACAAATATGAGAAAAATTTAAGCCTCAAACGGTCTCCGAACATCATCTGGCCATCATAATCATCATTATGGTATTCGTCAATGTATATAATACAGAGCGCATAGAAAATAAACTGCTAAGATTTAGTTTCTAGTTGCTAAAAGTGGGGCATGACTTTTGCCATTTAAAGCGGCCATAACTTATCTTATCAGATTGTAAAATGCAATCATAAAAGAACGGAATTTGAGGTTTTTAATTACTTTTCTCATAAAGATTATACATTTGTAAACTACCTACAAGGCAACAGTCAGCCATTGCAAGCTAGATAGTAGTTGGAACGACTTCCCGCTACCTCTTGTGTGAATTGAGAATACTACATATATAAGAAAAATGTATGTTTGTGTTGGAATACTTGAGTAGTTCAGATGGTTAGAACGCTAAACGTACAGAGTTTAGAGACTCGGGTTCAAATCCCGACTCAAGCATTAATTTTGTTCATATATACCATCATCATCATCATAGTACATTCACGAATTTAGGCCATTTGTTGACCTGTTTCGGCCTCAAGAGAAACACCATCCAGAAGTCTTTTGAGTGGACGTCCTGGTCTTCTTCTTCCTGCAGGTTGATATCTTAACATTTGTTTGGGTATTCTGTGATCTTCCATTCGATGAACATGTTGCATCCATCTTGACTTATAATCAGAAATTTTGTTTTCTAAAGATTCCATGTGTAATTCTTCTAAGATGTCTTCATTTTTTTTGTGATCTAGTAGTGTGTATCCTGCAGTCCTCCGAAGATATCTCATTTCAGCAGATCTAAGTGTCTGTATATCCTTCTGTTTCAACGTCCATACTTCGCTACCATACAAAAGAGTTGGAAGAGCCAGTGTTTTTATACACTTTCAGTCTTGAATGCTTTTGGACTAACTGTGGCTTGAAGATAGAATTTATTAACCCTAAAATTCTTAAAAATTTAGATATTTTTGCATTTACATCCTTTTCTTCTTCATATGAGATATTGCATCCTAGATATGTAAAATTATTCACCTGCTCCAAAATTTTATTGTCCAGTACAATTTTACTTCTGACAGGATCTACACCTTGAAATGCCATAATTTTTGTTTTTTCTGTAGATATCTTTAATATCCATATTCTTCTGTAATTTTGTTAAGTTCATACAGACCTTTCTGTAGATTATCTTCGGAATTTGCTATTATTATTTGGTCATCTGCAAACAATAGGGTGTTTAATTTTCTATTTTCTGATATTCTTATTCCAAATTTATATGTTTTGTTCCAGCAACATATTACTTCATTGATATAAATTTCAAAAAGTGTTGGGGATAGGGGGCAGCCTTGTCTCACACCACGATTTATAATCCCTTCTTCAGAAAATCTGTTATGTGTATATATGTATGTATGTATATATATATATATATATATATATATATATATATATATATACACCGCTGTGGTCTCGAGATAGCGAGCTGCCTTGTCACGCAGCGGGCCCGGGTTCGATTCCCGGTCGGGACAGGCTCCTGGGTGAGGTTTTTTCGGGTTTTTTCCTCCCCTATAAGACAAATGTCAGGAATCTTAGGGCCCAACGGTCCCCGAAAATCATCGTCATTCTTATCATTATCATCATCATCATCTTTCATCGGTGTGGAAAGCTACCACACCTATAATTCCCTAGTAAAGCTGCAAAGCCTAGCATGAAAATGCTATGATTACAGTGAAAGACTTGCCCTCGGGCAGAATTACTGTTGATGGATACAGGTAAATAGTTCATCCTCTGATAGTTTACGTGCTGTGTAGCTGAATATTGGACATGCTGTGTGCTCATGAAACTGGTCATAACATACGAAACCGTACGGCGAATCTTCATTTTCATATTATAACGGTTTTATTGGCGTTAATATGAAAACAAAAGTCATTAGTTACGTTTGATGATCTCTGCATTATTTCTAAGTTATAATTTCTTTGCAACAACCGAAAAATAACTCAAATTTAACGAAATTATAATGGTAATAATAATCATCATCATCCGGTATCATGGCAGCTGCCGCCGTCTTCCGGAAACCAAACGCCATTCCTCTCTGTCCATCAATTGATCTTCCTCCAATCCTCTGATATTCATAGCTATTTGTACAACTTCTATCCAAGTTTTCTTCGGTCTTCCTCTCTTCCTCCTTTCCATTGGGATCCATTCCATAACAATTTTAGGCAATCTTTGCTCTGGCATTCTTTTGACTTTCTTTTATATAATGTCTACGATGTCCGGCTCCTCTTGTACACCCATAATTTCCCTTATTTCTTTATTTCGTATTCTATCCATTCTAGATTTTCCAGCTGATCTTCTTAAAACATCCATTTCTGTACTTAAAATTCTCTTCGTTTCCCTGGTAGGAATTTGCCAGACTTCAGCACCATATGTTAAAATGCTCTGAATTATGGTTTTATATATTTGTAATTTTCTATTTTTTTTTTTTTTTGCTCCACCAAACAGAGTTTAAAGCATTTATTGCTTGTTTTGTTTGTGCGATTCTATTTTTAATTTCCACTGTGTTATTGCCTGAATGGTCTAATTTTGTTCCTAAGTAAGTGCATTCAATACTAGATTTTAGTTCTTCTCCATTGTTGAAAATATAATAATAATAATAATAATAATAATAATAATAATAATAATAATAATAGTAATAATAATAATAATAATAATAATAATAATAATAATAAAATTATCTACAGTTTCAGGTAGATAAATTATAATATACACTAAATCAATTACAACTTATTTAAATTGAAACGCACTTATTAATGAGGTAAATCCGAATTGGAAGTTAATTCTTCCAGACTACCCGTTTTTTGGCTCTATTTAAAGTAACCAGACCGAAGTAACTGGAATTTATGATTATGCAATTTGCATTACTATGTATACATACATGTGAATGTAACAAGAACACATTCCTTTGTCAACCAGCTTAAAAAAAACTAGAATAAAAGTAACATTACTAAATATAAAATAAACAACAATAAACACACCCCTTTGTATTTTTTCTATTGTAAGCCTATGTTTCCCCTTAACAGAGATTTAGGCGCTCTCCCCCTACAGGGAAGAATTTGAACCATACTAATTTAGTTACACTTGTTTTCGTACAGATGTCATTTTGAGTGGTCCGTGGTCAGCGTTCCGCCTCATACTGACATCTAGGAAACCAAGGTAATACTAGGACGGGAAAATTCGGTAAATTTTGCTTAGAGGCGTTTTCATTCAGGCTTAAGGATTTTTTACGAGCCTGAAAATCTTCAGATTCGGGACCCACGGCTTAAAGTCCCTCCCGGAGGACTTGCTCCTTGGATTTTTCCGTCCTAAAAAATGCATCGACCCCGGCCGGGTTTGAACCCGCGAACCTTGGGACCAGAGGCAAACACCCCTTTGTCAGAATAAAATAAGCAGTAATTTTAACCTCTGGCTTCAGAATCACCAAATTTTATTTTAATGTATTTTTATACCTGTCTCATGGTCTTGTGGTTAACGTTTTTGACTACAGTTATGAGCCCCGGGTTCGATTCCCGGTTGAACCATAGACATTTTTTCTCCTCCTTCTTCTTCTTCTCACGGTTTAGACTTATTTACTAGCCTGTCACGGCTCCAAATTGCTGCTCTTTCCATCTTTTCTTTGGTCTTCCCAAACTTCTTCTTCCTCGTGGTGAATAGCTGTATGCTTCTTTTTGGTATTCTATTCTCAGTCATCCTTGTCATGTGTTCTTTCCAGTTTGTTCTGTATTTCTCTATTGTTGTGTTTAATTCCTCTACTTTTAGTTGTTGTCTTATTTCTGTTTTATGTTTTTTTGTCCGTTCTTTGATATCCTGCTATTGGTCTGAGGAATCTCATTTCAGCAGCTTGTATTCTGGCAGATTGTTGTGTTGTCACTGTCCATGTTTCGGATCCGTAAGTAATAATAGGCACTGCCATTGTCTTGTATAATTTCATTATAGAGTCTTTCCTGGCTTTATTTTTTAAAGTTCTTTTTAGTGCTCCTGTTATAGGCATGTTTCCTTAAAAAGAATTATTCCTATGGTTGCCCATGGTCTGGAATTTATGTCAAGTTTAAGTTAAGAACTCTCCTGGCGCTTCATTATCATTCAGCACCCATCATATCATCGGAGTAACGTAACTCCGCCTTCCACGTGCTCCAATCTAAGAACGAAATGGATTATAATTCCGCCAATATCAGGAGAGAAAGACAGAAATGTCATAAATGACAACCTGGTGGTATAGAAGTCCCGCGCCGTAGCCGAGTGGTTAAGGTAGGAGGCCTTGGCGCAGAGCTATGGGATTGCGCTGTTTCGGGGAGAAAATTTCTCAATGGATTTCGTCCAGTATGCGACCGGTGCCCACCCAGCATCGTGAGGCATTTGGATAGCTACAATATGTAGCGGCTCTAGGTTAAGAAAACCAGCTATAACGGCTGGGGGACCGGACATGCTGATCACATGTCATCCCTATACTTGCTGGTTGATCGTCTACCTCTGCGATGAACACATGTGGATGTGAGGTCAACAGCCGGCTGCTAGGCCTGGGGCCTTCTAGCCCTGTCACGCCATGGAGTTTAGTTTTAAGGCATTGGATAAAAAAAAAAGCTTTCTTCGAAAGACATGTTTAAAATACAACACTGATAACACTGGTCAACATGATTTTTGTCTCATGAGTACCAATAGTTGTACTTAATGCAGTTATTTTATCGTGTTTTCAAATATGTATTCGGAATTTTTCCCTCACCCACAGTTTTTTATTTCAATTTCAATTAATGGATTTAAATAATATTTTTTTAATAAACGTTTTTCCGTCCATTTGTCCATTGTAAAATAATACAAAATGAGCTAACGCAGGAGATTTCAGCTATGGAAAACAAATATCAAGGCAAATGGAATCCTAATATGCTGGCCGATTATTGTTGGACCATCAAGAGGTATGCTCCACAGGCGAAATATAGCAGAAAATCGTCATTTCTTACTTTCTAGGTGAGTCCGAATGTTCGAATATTGTGTAGTTACGAATGTAGAAAATTTTAAGTGTTTGAAATTATAAATTCCTGTTTCTGGAAAACCTTGCGTGATGGAGAAAACCCGATATCATATTTGCATTCAGGAGAAAAAATACTATCAGAATCACACATTTTTCTTTCTTAGACAAAAAAAAAGTTTCTTTTTTGTTTCTCAGTGTTATAAGAGCAAGGATTTTTATGTACTAAGGGTCGGTTTCACCAACAGAGGTAACTGTATTACGCCAGTTTAAATTATGCATTATACACGGGGAAAACTGCCGTAATACAGTTACCTCTGTTGGTAAAATTGACCCTAAAAGGTAAGATTGCAATGTAGTATAATGAGAAGTTGGACTTATGAATGTCTTTTGTTTTGGTTTCACACACAAACAGTTGAATAATATACGCTATGTGTGTTGCAATTTTTTTTTTTTTTTTTTTTCCAAATGCCCCAGGTTTGTCTTTCGACATTCCTGGTTTCTCTCCTGGCATGACGTACTTGTAACCCACTTCTGAGGTTGGGGCGCCTGGAAGGCGGGGTTACGTTGCCCCAATGATATGATGGGTGATGATGATGATAATGGTGCGCCAGGAGAGTCCCTAATCCTAAGCTTAACCTAAGATGAATATGAATGATGATGATTGCGATGGCCATATGATTTCGGGGACCGTTTGGGCCTTAAAGTTTTCGTGACATTTGTCTTACAGGTGAGGAAAAACCCCGATAAAAACCTCACCCAGAAAAACTGTCCCGACCGGGGATAGAACCCGAGCCCGCTGCGTGACAAGGCAGCACGCTACCTCGAGACCACAGCGGTGAACGCAATCTTATCTTTTAGTCCATAAAAACCCTAGCTGTACTGACAATGTAGCTACTCGTACGTCTGATATAGCTCCTTCATAGATTATACCGTAATAGTGATAGAATAACCAATCATAAGTTTGGCGACCCCTTTGGGCGCAACTCGCAGATCCACTGTACGTTTTTTAGGCCTAGGGCAACTCTTTAATACGTTGCCCTAGATGAAACACGTGTCTCCCATCCTATACACGACCTGCCGCTTCAAGTTAGGAACACGCGATTGATTGATGTAAAACTTGCAAATAACGTGATTAATTGAAATTGGCGAAGACTCATCGAGATGGTGAACTTGAAAGAGAAGTTGTTGTTCACATTCCGGCACGCCTCCTCGTTACGGGCCGCCTCGCCTGGTCGATGTCACTAACTTATAGATCTGCGCGCTATTTCATTGGTATTTAAATAAGTGCTTATTACCGCGAACTTGTTCTCTACAAGAATAGAAAAGGGCTACTGTTGTCCTTAACCTGATTCTTTCAAAAAAATAATAGTTTTAAAAAAATAAAACAACACGCTTTGTTAGAAAACCGAACTAAAAAATGAAAAATAATTTTAATTACCAACACGCTTGGGATAAAATTAAGGTGGTCAACAAAAAAATCATCTCCAACACATATAGAATAAAACTAGAGTTATCAATAAAAAGAAAACAATTTTACCATCAAAAGCGTGGGGTGCTTTTTATGATTTTTAGATTTTCTTCTTAGAGGGTTTACTTTTACCAATATCTTTTATTATCAAATATATTGATTGATATAGAACACCCGACGCTTTTGATGGTAAAATTGTTTTCTTTTTATTGATAACTCTAGTTTTATTCTATATGTGTTGGAGATGATTTTTTTGTTGACCACTTTAATTTTATCCCAAGCGTGTTAGAATTTAAAATTATTTTTCATTCTTTAGTTCGGTTTTCTAATAAAGCGTGTTGTTTTAGTTTTTTAAACTATTATTTATTTTTTATTTTTAATATTTTACAGAATAAGATAAAAATGTAAATATCTTTAAATTCGATACTATGGTAGTATGAGCTAAAAGTAATACTCTTCTAAAAAAACCCTCCCAGCCGGATTTGAACCAGCGACCTATGGATTACTGAAATTGTATACCACTACAGTTGACCGCTCTACCAACTGAGCTCTTACAACGATTGGCTAAAATATCTACAAGTCCGCAACCTATTACACCAGTTTTAATTTTGTTGATTTTCTGATTATTCTGGCCAGGATTTTAGAAAATAAATATGAAATTATTGTATTGTCACGTGTCCTTTACAAGTATACAAAGTTTCAAGTCGATCCAATGTTTCTAAGTGTGTGAAAATCGGGTTGAAAAATTCCATTACATAGATAGATACAGGTCAAGCAAATATAAAGCGTGTAAAAACAACACAGATAATCCATTATTGAATGTATCAATTTTTATTATTTGTTTTAATAATTGGAATAGTTATTTAGACGACTAATTACTAAAGCAGAGATTTAGTAACGAGATGCTTAAGTTCTATGAGCAGCGAGTTACTAAACCTAATTTTTGTAACGTTGTTGTCTACAATATTTTATCTACGTTCAGAGTATTTTAGTATACGTTGCATTTTTAGTATATTTAATGAAATTTAATTATTGATCTTCGGTAGCTACTATAATTAGCGGTTCCAGGTTGAGAAAACCAGTTATAGCGGTTGGGGGATCCGACATGCTGACTACATGTCACCCCATCACTGGCAGGTTGATCGTCTACCTCTGTGATTAACGTAGGTAGATGTGAGGCCATTAGCAGGCTGGTAGGCCAACGGCCTTTTAGGCCGGTCACGCCATGGAGTTTACGTTTTTTATTTATAGACCTTCAAAATCAATTATAGCGCATATAAACTATTTGGATGTATCAAATAGTCCCAATATTTTTGTTGTTGTGTTTATAATGGTTTCTGTAGAGACTGACTACTATGTCTTCATAAGTAATGGCATGAGTGATTTCCAAATAATCGATAAATTCACGTACGAGTCATGAAGTAACGAGTGAATTCATCTAAAGAATTTGGAAATCAAGAGTGGCATTTGTTAGGACTATTTAACGAATAAAAGTAAGCTCTTTACTCACAAATCATTATTTAACTATAGTTTTTGGTCGATGTGACTAATTTATTATACTTACCAATATTGTTGTTACTGGAAGTAAGTCAACGTTCCCACATCTAACCTGGTTGCTATGCAAACAAAATAAAATCCCCAATGCTGATATGGACTCAAAAAACACACGTTCGGTAAGTAAAATAAAACATTTTTTGAAGGTTTTGTACACTAACTCGTACCTTTCTTTAGACTTTTCCGGAATTAATGCAGAACATCCCACTCTCCAGGCTTCTTCAATTTCTCTATCATCTACCATGACTCCTTCCATAACAAAATTATCAAACAGATTCTAATCACGGTACTACATATAAAAATGTCTCCACAACCAACAATCCTTGCTTATAATAAAACAAACGAAAAGCTACATAGCAACAATCACCAAATGTTTCTTTCTCATAGAAGTCATTTACATTCAACCAATATTTTAATTCATTTATTGCTATATTTAATAAAAATTAGTCACATCGACCAAAAAATAGTATGCAATACACATGAGGTAAGCAAGTAACAGATCTCGAAAATTGAAAAAACTCGGCGCAAGCGCCTCTTTTTTTCAAACTTTTTCTCGATCAGTAACAAGTGCTTACCTCACTTGTATTGCAATATACTATACCGGTATTTTAAAATATTTATATATTTAATGTAAACGGCGATGTTTAAAAACAAATCAGAAATGTGAGGTTATGTTTATTCACTGCAACATGATCATGTTATTTATTGCCAAATACGATCGCAATATTGTAAGAATGCTCCCTAGTGGAGAAATAATGAAACACATCAAATTGTATATCATAATAATCAACATTATAGGTTATTAATTTATTTTTTAGTAAACAATACAGTAAAATCGAGGAATCTGTTAATTGTTTGCTATATTCAATGCATTTGTTGGAGAGTCAGTTACTGCAAAATAATGCTCTGCAAAATATTTCTTTCTTTATCGCAAAAGCAGGAGCTGATAAAGAGAAATCGATAAGGAGAGAGGTGAACCACTACTGTCATTGGTTGTAAAAGAAAATTTATAGAAACGTGATTGGTCATTGACTCCCATTTGGGGCATGAGTTAAATAGCATACTTAATTATACAAGCCTATAATATTTTATGGCGATTATGATTATGTGGTATGTAGCAATGACATTCCAAGTCAGAATTTTGCTTGATGAGTTGGAAAAATGTGAAAAGATCCGAATCAGCTCATTCATCTGCGGAATTTAAATCCGGGACCCCCCGAGTACTAGCCTCAAAGTTAGTTGCTACAACTCGCTTAAAATCTCAAGATTGATCGATGAAGTGCACAGATAATTAACTTTGGAAGCGGAATTGTTTTTCTTCCAAATACGGAGAACTTTTTGAAACAAAGATGATCTTTTTTTATATCTCATCAAAATACTTACGCGAATCGATCTCTTTGGTGGTCTTGAAATACGCTGAATTTCTCACAGGTTTGTTTTTTTTCTTCAAGTAGTTGAAGAATGCTACTAAATATTATTGCTGAATTTTCTTTGACTTAAATGTGCTTTCAGAATCCAGTAGAATGATTTCAGGAAATGACTCACGTTCTTTATACCATGTGGTCCAACCTGTCTGTACGTCTGCACAGCTTTTCGGTACGTACTGGTCAATGACATGTTGCATTGTCAGTTTTTCGAGCTGTGCGAGTTATGTATTACCATACTTGAAGAATTCATAACATCTGGTAATAAGAATTAAACATCATAAATACGTTTAAAATTGTACAGTAATTCACCCTTGAGGATGCCAGACGCAGTCTCTGGCGAAACGTCGGGGAACTTCAAGCTTTGAGACCACGGCATACAGCTCGGAAATCTTCTTCAAGATCATAATAATAATAATAATAATAATAATAATAATAATAATAATAATAATAAATAATTAATAATAATAACAATAATAATAATAAATAAACTAAAATTATGGCATTTCATGGGAAGGACCCAGTAAAATCTGTCTCCAGAATAACATTTTAGGGAGAACTAATCAATTTAAATATCTTGGATATTATCTCTGTATCTGGGATGAAAAGGATATCCCTGAAAAAATACTAGTTATGATAAAAGTTTGGGTCTACCAGTTATATTATATGGGTGCGAAACATGGACTCTTACTTTAAGGGAGGAAAGGAGATTACAAGTATTTGAGAATAAAGTACTTAGGAAAATTTTTGGACCAAAGAGAGATGAACAGGCAGGTGAATGGAGAAGACTACATAACAATGAACTACATGATCTTTATAGGAAGCCAGATATAATAATAACAGTTAAGTCTCGTAGACTGCGATGGGCAGGACATGAAAGACGTGCATGGAGGCTTCTTGTAGGAAAACCAGAGGCAAAACGCCCAGTTGGTAGACCAAGAATGAGGTAGGAGAATAACATTGACTATGATTTGAGGGAAGTAGATTACGCAGGGAATGATTGGAAAGCATTAGCTCAGGATAGGGATGTATGGAGAGCTTATGTCCACGCGGCCATGAACCTACGGGTTCGATATTGCCAGTGAGTAAGTAAGTAAGTAATAAAAGTTTGGGAATTATTAATCAAGTTATGAAACCATCGCTTGTACAAAAAAACACCAGATTACGTTTATATAACACTTTGGCTAGACCAGTGTTGACCTATGGTAGTGAAGCATGGACACTAAAAAGACAACATAAAATCAGAATATCGACTTGTGAAATGAGATTCATGCGCAGAACAGCGGGTTACACCAGATGGGATCGGAAAAGGAACACCGATATCTTAAAAGAATTGAAGACTACACCAATTTTGGAATATATTAAACAGTACCAACTAAGTATAACTGTAGGCTTTCACGGCCGGCGTCTTGATCCCTATTAGGTTCGTCTTCCGGGCATATAGGCCATGGTCCAGTCGTTCTTCTACTCGACGTTTCGTCTACTGCTGCGGTAGACATCTTCAGGAGATACTGCGTGCTCTCTGTGAACTCCTCAACAGTCGGCTGCAGACTGCAGCCGACTGTTGAGGAGTTCACAGAGAGCACGCAGTATCTCCTGAAGATGTCTACCGCAGCAGTAGACGAAACGTCGAGTAGAAGAACGACTGGACCACGGCCTATATGCCCGGAAGACGAACCTAATAGGGATCAGTACCAACTAAATTGGAAACACCATCTAGAAAGAATGAGTTCAAATTGGATCCCCAAAGCTGTTTATAATTATATACCAAGAGAACGAAGATCACTGGGCCGTCCTATGAAACGCTGGAGGGAAAATTTTCTATAGGATCGTGACAGGCCTTGGCCTAATACTTGGAAGGAAGGAAGAAGAAGATAATAATAATTATAGCAATTTTCATTATTTAAAAATCTGCAGTGAATTTAGGTAAACGTAACGAAGTAGGATTTTTGGTCGCTAATGTATGATTTTTGAGGAAAATAGTTTTGTAAAAAGTTTATTTATATATTTCTTTATAATAAATATTGTGTCTCTGTCTGATTTTCTCACAGTTTATAGGGGATTTGCATTTTTTTTCCCTGGCTGTAATTTTTCTAATTATCATTGCTGATAATAATAAATGCTCACTTCGTTTCTAACTAGCTAACTAACTAACTCACTGGCACTAGCGAATACTGAGGTTAATGGCCGCGAAGATATGTTTTCCATGCAACCCTATCTTGGGCAAATACTTATCCAATCATTCCCTATATAAATCATGGTTAATATATTCTCCCACCTGATTCTTGGCAAAACTTACTGGATGCTTTTCCTCAGGTTTTCCTAGAGTTGGGTGTTTTCCCTCAGGTTTTCCTACACAATTTTCAGTGCCCCTCTTTCATTTCTCATACATTCCCATCGCAGTCTTTAAGACTTAAATGCTCTTATTACACTTGGTTTCCTGTAAAGATCATATAGCTCACTGTTATGTAGTTTCCTCCATTCACAAGCCTGTTCGTCTATCTTCGGCAAAAAAATCTTTAGAACTCTCAAATACCCCCAATTTTTTTCCTCTCTTAAAGTAAGAGACCGTATTTGGCATCCGTATAGGCCTAAGTTAAAATAACTGAAATAATTGCCTTATTTATATTTATTTAATTAAACACTTTTGAGAGAATAATTAAAACATTTGGTCTGTTCATTCTTATCATTTAGAGTTGTTTTTGTCGAACATATGTTTTAGAGCTTCTTAGCCCCATCGTCCAGACTCTGTAATCGCTGACGATGGGGCTAAGAAGCTCCGAAACATATGTTCGACAAAAACAACTCTAAGAGGTAAGAATGAACAGACAAAATGTTTTAATTATTAAACAAACCTCTTAATGTTACTTCCTATTGTATTAAAAAAAAAAAAACTTTCGAGAGAAGTTGGGATGACAAACGAGTTCTTGTAATGCATACTAGTGTGCGTTTCTAGAGTTGAGCCTATGTTTAATTTTCTTCTGCTAACTCATTTCTGTTTGTAATTATTGTTTCTAAGTATTTTAATTAGGGTCACGGCATATCGAATTTGGTTAAGTCGATACGCCACCAAACCGCAAGGTCGTGGGTTGGAGTCCCACATGATCAGGATTTTTAAACTGGCTTAAATATTCTGCGGCACCATAATCTTTGAGCCGATTCACAACTATATTTTGGGGATAAAAGTTGCCGTCACGCAGTGTTGACAGCTCTGCTGGCATGTCGTGTATATTGCATAGAAATGTTTGGAGCCTTAACATGCTACCTCCCCACTAAGGACTGTAGTAGGGGCACTTCAACTTTTTCAACTAACTAACTAACTCACTAGCACTATCGAACCTGTAGGTTCATGGCCACGCAGACATAAGCTCTCCATACACCCCATCCTGAGCTAATGTTTTCCAATCATTCCCTGTATAATCTACTTCCCTCAAATCATAGTTAATGTTATTCTCCCACCTCATTCTTGGTCTACCAACTGGGCGTTTTCCCTCTGGTTTTCCTACAAGAAGCCAGCATGCACGTCTTTCATTTCCCACTCGTGACACATGTCCTGCCCATCGCAGTCTACGAAACTTAACTGTTCTTATTATATCTGGCTTCCTATAAAGACCATGTAGTTCATTGTTATTAGTCTTCTCCATTCACCTGTCTGTTCATCTCCCTTTGTCCAAAAATTTTCCTAAGAACTTTATTCTCAAATACTCGTAATCTCCTTTCCTCTCTTAAAGTAAGAGTCCAAGTTTCGCATCCATATAATATAACTGGTAGAATAATAGTTTTATATATTTTCAGTTTAACGTTTTTTGAAAGGAGTTGAGAAGTCAGTAGTCTCTGTAATGCGTAATAGCACGCATTTCCAGAATTGAGCCTATGTTTAATTTCTTTGTGCATCTCATTCCTATTTTGTGATTATTGTTCCTAGGTATTTGAATTCAGCCATTTCCTCAAAATTTCCCTCATTTGTCATTAGCTGTCCATTTCCATTACATAATGTATTTCTACGTGTGACCATATATCTAGTTTTATTGATATTTACTTCCAGTCCCAAATTTCTTAGTGTTACTCAATAGTGTGTGCGTGTTAACTTTTTTACCTTTTAAATTATTTGAATCACGCAACATCTTCAAAATTTCCCTCATTTCTTCTTAAGCGTCATCCCAATTTAATATTGTATTCCTATCTTCTATTTTGTTCCATTTAATGTATATTCACTTCCACCCACAGTTCATTATTTGGTCACATTTAATTAGACTCGTGTTAAAATCTTCCATGTGATTAAAAAAACACCTAAGGAAAAAGAAAAAGAAAATACAATTGTTTACGCTTTAATTTCCACTACATACTATGAAATGATTAGGCCAAAAACTAACTCACTGACACTATCAAACCCATAGGTTCATGACTGCGCGGATATAAGCTCTCCATACATCCATATCCCGAGCTAATGTTTTTCAATCATCCCCTGTATAATGTACTTCCCTCAAATCATGTTTAATGTTATTCTCCCATCTCTTGGTCTTCCAACTGGGCGTTTTCCCTCTGGTTTTCCTACCTCTTCTATTCTCAATTCGTGCTACAAGTCCTGCCCATCGCAGTCTACAAGACTTAACTGTTGCTTATTACGCCTGGTTTCCTATACAAGATCATGTAGTTCACTGTTATGAAGTCTTCTCCATTCGCCTGTCTGTTCATCTCTCTTTGGTACAAACATTTTCCAAGAACCCTACTCTTAAACACTCATAATATTTTATCCTCTCTTAAAGAAAGAATCCATGTTTCGCATCCGCATAACTGGAAGAATACCGTAAACCGGGGTTACTTTGACTCGAGGGGCAAATTTGATAGAATTGGGGCTTCTTTGACATTTTAAATTTCTTGCGTGTTTTGGACTATTTTGACAACAATGCGATGTTATAGATAATTCCTTGAAGGCGCACGAATAATTAAGTTGTTTTAAAAGCGGATGTTAATTGTTGGAGACACATCTGTGTCACTTTCAACAACAATGAATTGCCAGCAAGGATAAAATTAATTTCTTAATAATTTCTCAGTTGATTTTCTGTGTGGAAAGGAGTTGCACGTTATAAAAATGGTTAGAGACTGTAAAAAGAAACCTGGGAGTAGTGCATACAAGAGTTACCATCATGAAGATCTTAAAAAAAAAACAAGTAGTACCTACAGTGGGTTTACTTTGAATTATAGTGAAAACAAATGTGATGTCAAAGTAGTCCCAGCACATGGGCAAAACAGACCTAAACAAAACTCATCGTTGTCCTACTAAGTTTTTATTTGAGGAGAACAATACCAAATGGGATTTGTAGTCTAAGGTTCAATTGGTACAATAAATCATACATTCAATTTTTTCGGCATAAATCATACGAGTTAGACCTTAAAAACCTTCGAAAATATGTCAAAGTAACCCCGTTTTAAGGTAACAGTTTTATATATTTTCAGTTCATTTTTTTTAGAGAAGTTGGGACGAAAATTCCTTGTAATGTATAATTGCATGCATCTCCAGAATTATGATTAGGCCAATATGATCATTATTTGAAGGGCTTAGGGCAATAACATGATAACCCACATATTGTTCTTTCTCAGATATAAGGATGTTAATGTTTCAAAAAATTATAAACACTAATTGTGCAGTATTATTGTTAATACATTGTGTGTCTGTATGTTTTAACTCATCACTTGCGCACTTACAAATTGTTTTATGGATATTTCATTACATTTAATTGCTATCATTGTAATAAATGACATTTCTTAACAGAATGTGGCTTATCATGTTACTACCCTAAGCCCTTCATTCATATTTATGAACGAATAATCTCCAGTAGGGTACATACTCATTTTTCTGGAGAAAACCGTACATTTACTTCCTAGAGGACCCGAGACAAAGGATATTACTGCCAGCAACGGAGCCACATAAGAAAATCACCAAAAAATAAATAAACAGAAGGAAAAAGAGATCGACGAAAAGTTCTTCGCCTCAGACGCCAAAGTGAACAGGGAGTGGACCGACCAACCACAAAGGCACGCAATCATAGGCCTGGCAACACATGGATATCGCCATAAAATGTGTAAAAAAACACGAAATTCCACCAACCGAGTGACTCGCGTGAATGCAAGATATGTGAACAAAAATTCGAGCGATACCATTACAAACAATGCAGAAGATGGACGGGATCGTTGAACGAACTGATAAAAGACAAATCATAAACCTAAAACTTAATGCTCTTTCGAGTGCCATTTACATACTATTATTATAATCTAAAGTCCGTAGGATATTTGGTTATATTTATATAAAATAATGTCTACCTTAAATTGAATCAGTCATTTTGAAGGATCATCTACGATTTTTCGTGAAATTCACTTTTTTCGTTATTCCATGTTTACGTACGTCCTTACATCGATTCCGCGTGAGAAATGATCAAATACACAATTATTTTACCACTTTCTGACTTCACCTTTCATTTCGAAAAATGATCAACTCGCCGAGTTGTTCCCTTTTCGAACGGACTGACGCACATATGTGATCTTGACTTCAGCTGCATATCTATCCTCTTGCAGTCTTTCTGTGTTATCAGAGTAAACAATATTAAAACCATACAACAATCGTTATTTATGTATTATTTATTTAATGCAAGGCACTCCGTATAAAGAGTATGGGTAAAGGTGTTTCAAAATAACAAAAACATTATTTTGCAATAAATACATTTTACGAATTTGAGTGTAATAGAACCGTAATCGGCCGGAAATTCATTGACACCATTTTCGGGGAACAAGAGTTCAACTTGCTCAAACCAAAGCCCCCAGAAATACTGCAAATACCAGATATGAAAACAGACCCTGCCTACATCAGCAAAATACCAATCAATCACAAAAAAAAAATGGATGATGTAAAGAAACTTCATCAGTACATTCCTGATATCCATCGACATTTTTATGATGATTTATTCAAATGGCCTACAACTACAGCTGAAGTAGTAGAGAACGCCGAAGATGTTAAATGATGAAATTTTTCGGATGTACTTTTTTTTTATAGTCACTTCCAAATGATGAAATGTAATAAAATGTTTACAGTATTATTCCATGTATGTAGTTATTTCGCAATAATAATTTTTTTCAAAGAAATGTGTTTAATATTGTAAACGTTTCTTCGTTCATTTCGAAAAGGGATCATCTCCGGAAAATTGTAATTAGTTTTTTGGGAAAACCATAATCAAGAAAGTCATGTAAATCGGTGAGTGAACGTGAATGGGCATGAAAATTATTCAGTAGAAATTTCAGATTCATAGCTTTATCCTGGACAAACTGAATCAGTTTTTTCCCCTCTCTTGTAAAATTTGATCAGCTGTAGATGACCCCTTTTCAAAATGACTCATTGAATTACGTCCATACTGTGTATTCATAAATAATATTATGGGGCATATTAAGATATTATATCACTTGTTACTCTATCGTATATTTTATGTTAAAGTGAGACACACAGAAGATTTAAATTTATATCAACAGCTGTGCTTATAAAATGGTGTCGTAGCAAATAGCATCATTGTATTCTGTTGAATCAACAACATACCATCGCGTACAACTTCTTGTACAGTCTTCTGGAGAGTGAATTTAATATAATCTCGGGAACTTTATATAATAGAACATGGTAGCTTGGTCAGAGAATTATAAATTAGATGTTGTGTACAGGTATCTTCCACCTTCATCTCGATTCTTAAATTTTTCAGTTTTTTTTTTCTCGAGGAATGAGTCAACATTTTATGACCATGAATGAGATTGTACAGAAACGTCAGGTTGTAAAACAAGACACTTCCATGTTCAGATGTTCTTTCGCACAACACACATTACTAAACGGTATGTAATGCCATTGTTTGGTATGTATCTACATATAATTATAGTGCCTTCCTTCTATTCTCATTGACTTGTATTGTTTCATGAATTCAGTTCAAAACTGAGATATGAAACCCATCCAAAGATAGTCATGCTTTGAATTTTTACTCCCTCAGGTTTGAAACCGCGATCTTTGGAAACAAATCCGAAAAAAATGTACACACACACACACACACATATATATATATATATATATTAGGGTGTCCACCGCTGTGTTCTCGAGGTAGCGTGCTGCCTTTTCATGCAGCGGGCCCGGGTTCCTTCCCCGGTCGGGGCAGTTTTTCTGGGTGAGGTTTTTATCGGGGTTTTTCCTCACCTGTAAGACAAATGTCAGGAAAACTTTAAGGCCCAAACGTTCCCCGAAATCATATGGCCATCATCATCATCGTCAGCAGCATCATCCTTCACCGGTGTGGAAAGCAACGGGAACCTACCGCACCTCCAATTCCCTAGTAAAGCTGCAAGCATAGCATGAAAATGCTGTGATTGCAGTGAAGGACCTGCCTTTGGGCAGAATTATTATGGGTGGATATTAGGGTTATAACTTTTTTTTCAATTTTGTGAAATAAAATATTTCCTGTGCAATAGATGGCGAACTTCTGCTTAAAACCATCGAAAAAGGGCTTCATTTCTCAAGAAAAGGTCACTCCCAAATCAATATTATACATTTATATATAAATATATTTGGGGTGACCTTTTCTTGAAACTTAGTGAAACGAAGGCCTTTTTCAATTGTTTCAAGTAAAGATTCACCCCTTCGTTGCACAGGAAATATTTTATTTCACAAAAGTCCAAAAAATTATAACCCTAATATATATATATATATATACGCTTGTTCTGGGGGTAAAGGCGACCGTCACGCAGGGCTGACAACCCGGCTGACATAAAGTGCCGATTGTCTAGAAAAAGTGGGAGCCTTAACCTCCTACTACCCCAAGGGCCTCCGGGCCTGTTGTGGGATCACTTTACTTAGTATATATATATATATATATATATATACTGTTCTGTCTTAGGGCAGTTCTTTCACTGCAATAATAGATTTTCATGCTATTCGGAGAGACTCTCCATGCCCTTGTGTGGCCACAGTTTGAATATCCTCTCCCGACAGGTCATGTCAGTGCAAGGCCAGATGAATAGGTCAAGTTAAAATACCTGAAAGGGGGATGTTCAATTAACAATAAGAAACAAGATTATAACATTGTTTTTAAAAAACAAGTCAGTTGCTGCTACAAACAGTTGGAGTAAACATCACCGTACACCACAACAACAAGTAGCGGAAACTCAACCTGCAGAAGATGGAAGATAACTTCCGAAAGCGCTCCAGTTAATTTTATATACAATATATTAACAAAGTTGAGGACGACGGCACCTACCAACAGGTACAATTTAATTTTTAACTTTCATCGTATTTTTAAATAATGAAGGGAACTACTTTTTCGCGTACTTATTGCTTCTACAACGTACGTCGGTGTCCATAACCAATGAAAAGCGAGCAGGTCACATGGTTTTGTTTTGACGAGGATCACTTTAAGAGCGGACAGGGTTTAGAGAAACTTTTCTGTCCTTAGATTTCAATTTTTTAAAAAATATAATTTCTACAGCAGTTTATTCTAAAGTCATCAGAAATAAATACGGTTTTCACGATGTAAAGTTGCAGTGCTGCAAAGAAACCAACAAGAAGATTAAAGGCGTGGTGGTACCTTTATAATGAATTCAGCCTTCGAGCATGAACTTGAATCGGTCGCAAGTTCGAACCTTGCCTGGGCGGGGTAATATTTGTTTGTCATTAATGTCTTAGGTATACTGGTAAACCTGTCAGCAAATTATGCTCACATTTATCTTCATACATTTTCTTGTGAGAATTTATTTCTACCGAAGATTGTCATATTTTCATATCTTTTCTCCTCATGATAACATATTTTATTTGGTAATAACGCTGAGCAACAAAAAATAAACTTTTTTTTTGCCTCAGAAAGAAAAATATGTGATTCTGATAGCATTTTTTTCTCTTCAATTCAAATATGTTATCGGTTTTTATCCAATACGCAAGGTTTCCGAGAGACGCAAACACTTTAATATTTTCTACATTCGTAACTACACAATATTCGAACATTCAGAAAGTAATAAATGACGATTTTATGCTATATTTCGCCTGTGGAGCATCCTTTTTGATGGTCCAACAATAATCGGCCAGCATATTAGGATTCCATTTGCCTTGATATATCTTTTTCATACCTGAAATCTACTGATGAAAGTGTTCCCCGTGCTCATCGCTCACTGCGCCAAGATTTTCCGGGAAGAAATCTAGGTTTATTAAAAAACTAATTATTTAAATCCTTTAACTGAAATTGAAATTAAAAAAAAACTGTGGGTGATGGAGAAATTCTGAATACACATTTGAAAACACGATAAAAAACTGCATTAAGTACAACTATTGGTACTCATGAGACAAAAATCATGTTGACCAGTGTAATTTATAATTTACCCATTCAGGGTAACATTCTGTGTATCTGAGTCAGATACTTTGTGCGAACAAATATTTAAAAGTAGAATTCATCATCATCATCGATTGCAGTCGTGAATTTACGCCATTGGCCTGGTTCCGCTTCAGGTTAGAAATTGATCCCTCCATCGCTTCTTAGGTCTTTCTGGGTCTCTTCGTCCTGTGGGTCGGTAGTTGAATAGCCTCAGAGGTAATCTATTGTTTGGCATTCTAAGGTGGTGTTCATACCAATTATTTTGGTATATTTGGATGGTTTCAGTTATTGCTGGTGTGTTGAGAGCTTCCATGCACATCTTTCATTCCCCATTCGTGCTACATGTCCTGCCCATCGTAGTCTACGAGACTTAACTGTTCTTATTATATCTGGCTTCCTATAAAGATCATATAGTTCACAATAATGAAGTCTTCTGCATTCAACTGTCTATTCATCTCTCTTTTGTCCAATATTGTTCCTAAGAACTTTATTTTCAAATACTAGTAATCCCCTTTCTTCCCTTAAAGCGGGAGTCCATGTTTCGCAACCATTTAATATAATTGGTAGAATCATCATCATCATCATAGTACATTCACGAATTTAGGCCATTTGTTGACCTGTTTCGGCCTCAAGAGAAACACCATCCAAAAGTCTTTTGAGTGGACGTCCTGGTCTTCTTCTTCCTGCAGGTTGATATCTTAACATTTGTTTGGGTATTCTGTGATCTTCCATTAGATGAACATGTTGCATCCATCTTGACTTATAATCAGAAATTTTGTTTTCTAAAGATTCCATGTGCAATTCTTATAAGATGTCATTTTTTTTTTTGTGATCTAGTAGTGTGTATCCTGCAGTCCTCCGAAGATATCTCATTTCAGCAGATCTAAGTCTCTGTTAATTGGTAGAATAATAGTTTTATATGTTTTCATCTTAACTTTTTTTTGAAACGAGTTGGGAGGTTAAGAGTCGCTGTAATGCATATTCATATTTTGTTTAATTACATTGTTTCATATTTTATCTCTTCTAGAAATTCAAGCTGAACGCCTCGAAAAATCCGTTTCAGCAGAATTCAATTTATTTCTTCTTGTATCTTGTAAGCCCATGTTTCCCTTAACAGAGATTTAAGCGCTCTTCCCCTACAGGGAAGAATTTGAACCATACTCATTTAGTTACACTTGTTTTCGTATAGATGTCATTTCTTGAGTGGTCCTTGGTCAGCGTTCCACCTCATACTGACATCTAGGAAACCAAGCGAGTACTAGGACGGGAAAATTCGGTAAATTTTGCTTAGAGGCCTTTTTTTATTCAGGCTTAAGGATCTTTTACGAGCCTGAAAATCTTCAGAGTCGGGACCCACGGCTTAAAGTCCCTCCCGGAGGACTTGCTCCTTGGATTTTTCCATCGTAAAAATCCATCGATCCCGGCCGAGTTTGAACCCGCGACCCTCGGGATCAGAGGCAAGGAGCATAACCACTAGTCCACCGCGACTTACTCACTGGCACTATCGAACCCGTAGGTTGATGGTCGCGCGGACATAAGCTCTCCATACATCCCTATCCTGAGCTAATGCTTTCCAATCATTCCCTGTATAATCTACTTCCCTCAAATCATAGTTAATGTTGTTCTCCCACCTCATTCTTGGTCTACCAACTGGGCGTTTTCCTTCTGGCTTTCCTACAAGAAATTTCCATGCACGTCTTTCATTCCCCATACGCGCAACATGTCCTGCCCATCGCAGTCTACGAGACTTAACTGTTCTTATTATATGTGGCTTCCTATAAAGATCATGCAGTTCATTGTTATGTAGTCTTCTCCATTCACCTGTCTGTTCATCTCTCTTTGGTCCAAAAATTTTCCTAAGTACTTTATTGTCAAATACTCGTAATCTCCTTTCCTCCCTTAAAGTAAGAGTCCATGTTTCGCACCCATATAATATAACTGGTAGAATAATAGTTTTATATATTTTCAGCTTAACGTTTTTTTAAAGGAGTTGGGACATCAAGAGTCTCTGCAATGCATAATAGCATGCATTTCCAGAATTGAGCCTATGTTTAATTTCTTTGTGCATCTCATTCCTATTTGTGATTATTGTTCCTAGGTATTTGAATTCAGCCACTTCCTCAAAATTTCCCTCATTTGTCATTAGCTGAGGAGAAAATTACACCATACGATTATAATAAATTTGGATATGGACGAAGAAGTTTAAACGGCAAGACGCCCGCATGCCTATTGGTCGGCCCGGTTTCAACCTCGAACAGACTCTATCGGAGTTTATGTTTAGCCACCAGCCATACTGTATCGTCCTTGTGCCGTTGACAGGAAATTATATCGATCTTGCGCCCAAAACCTCTTGGGTATTCATTATCTATCATTATTTATAGTAAACTTTCATTCTCTATAACTGCCGTAATATCAAAGTACAGTAAAACTTGTTTAATCCGGAACGTGAATAATGCGGAAATCTGTTCAATATGAACAAATGTATTGGTCCCGGCGAAATAATAGTAATTTTACGTGTATTTATTTTGCATAAAACGGAATCTGTCCAACGCGGAAACGGAAGGATATTTCTACACAATTCATGAAAAAATATATAAGGCGGAAAGACAGAGATATGAATTAAATTCATCTTCATTGAATCCCGGTTAGGCCAAGAAAACAATAACAAATGATTCCTGCCGTCGGGTGAACAGGAGATTCTACCTTCTTCTTCTTCTTCTTATTCTTCTTCTTCCTTTCCAGGATTAGGTCAATGCGACCTGTTCCGGTCTCAAGTCCATCGTTTCCTTGGCCGTCCCAAAGATCTTTTTCCATGTGGTTTGTAGGCGTTGATCTTTTTGGGTAATCTTGTATTGTCCATTCTGTCTAAATGTTCTTTCCATTGGTATTTGTGCTCTTCTAGTTTATCGAGTATTGAAAATATCTCCAGTTCATTTCTTATTGATTCATTGTGTAATCTATCCATGCGTGTACATCCTTTTACGGATCTTAAAAAATTAATTTCAGTGACTTGAATGTGTACCTGAAATTATATTTCGGCATCGCTGCATATCCGTTATGCGAAATACAGATACATGTCTTACAAATAACCATTGCACTGTAAAATCTTAAATTAGTTTAAGTTCTGAGACTGATCTATCACAGGTAGCGCTCTGAATTTACGGAATAAAGATGGCTAAAACGTATGTATCATTGTCATTAAACGAAAAAGTGAAAGTGATTGAAGATAAATCTCCTAATTTCCGTACCGATGCTCCAAAGTCAAGCTCTAGCTGTTTTTTTTTTTTTTTTCGCGTTACCGTCGAAGTCGGTCGTATATACTATACTTCACTTCTTAACGGCAGCGGAACTACAATTAATCCAAGGTATGTAAATAGTCGCCTTAGTTGAAAATATGTACAACATTTCATGAAGGTCGGTTGGGGGGTTTAGAATTATATAAGTCACAAACACACTCAGCCAGAAAAAAAAATATATATATAAAAATGAATGTTTGTTTGTTTGCTTGTTTGTTTGTTCGTACTTTATGCGCGGCCATACTGTTGAACCGATATCAGAATTAGACAAAATAAAAAATAATACAATATGAGAAATAATGAATATAGAAAAGGACATTACACAAGAGATTGAAGAAATCCAACTAAGATAATATGGGCATATAATGAGAAGAAAGGACACAGAAACAAATAAAGAAGTATTGAAATGGATACCCTCTGGAAAAGGGAACCGTGGTAGACCAAAGCCAACGTGGATAAAGAGAATTCAAGATAACACGAAGAAGAGAAATATGACAGAACCAGACACGCAAGATCGGGAAGTGTGGAAGAAAGAAAAATGAATATTTTGGTTGCGGATATCTGTGTATATAACAGAAACAATCCTGAAATTATATAAAAGATTTAAGATGTAATTTTAGGGGACCCGGAAGGCCAGATGTGATGAAAAAATGCATTTTCATTTTTTTATCAGTTAAAATACTAGAAAGATTCCTCTTTAACATGGTATAATTATCCTGCCTGTATCTTGTTTCTAAGTGTGTTATTATTTGTTTTAAATATTCCCCGTCCCTTTAAAATGTGGGCGTGAGCCGTCAACTCTCTCCCATAGTTAGCATTCATTTTTTTCAATATATAAAGAACATTTTCTTCTAAACTATTAAAGCTGGAGACCTGAAATTTGCAGGGCTTCAATATAGCGCTCATTTACAACTGTTACCATATTGATGTTGTGATAGCTCAGTAATTAAAGAATTTAGGTTGCAAAATACAGTGTAAAAAACTGAAAGAAAATATTTGTAAAGAAAAAAATATGTTTGATATAAATGCATATCTATATAAATCCTTATGGTAGAAGACTCTAAATATATGAACCTTTCCACTGTAAAAATTTTAACTTGATAGGATTAATAGTTCAGGAGAAAATGTTCTTACATTTAACATTATAAGTATATATTATTTTAGAAAATCAAAGTATAGAACAGGTGTCTAGTTTCAAATATTTGGGCTGTGAGGTTGGCTACAATGTGGAAAGAGATATTGACTCCAAAATAAATAAATTTCAGACGGTGTGTGGAACAATACAGAGAACATTCAAAAATAAAATTAAAAAAGAAACCAAGATAAAAATGTATAATATTATGGCGGTTCCCACAATATTGTATGGATGTGAAACTTGGGCTCCAGTGAAAAGACAGAAGGATAGAATACAGACGCCGGAGATGAGGTTCCTAAGACAAGTAAAAGGATGTACAAGACCTGATAGAATAAGAAATGAGGATATAAGAGAAGAATTGAAAGTACAGCCTTTATTGGATGAAGTCACGAATTACAGACAGAAATGGATTGATCAAATGGATGGAATGAGTAAGGAGAGATATCCATTGTTAGCAAGAAATTATCAAGCAAGAGGAAGACGTGATGTTGGAAGACCTAGAAGACGTTGGGCTGATGCATTATGAATTGCCTAATCCCTGGAGTGATGATGATGATGATGATGGAGTATAGGACGTTCCGGGTCCCCTTAATACATTAGAATTCAATTACATAAATATATGGCAAATTATCAATAAGTATCTAGGAGAAAATAGTTAACACTGTTCTGTATCACCCTATGAGAGACTAGGAATTGAGCGTTTGACGTCACACGGGTAGGCCTACTCAAGTAAGGGATATAAAGTTGCGCATCTTCCTATATTTATTGTTTCAATGTCGGCAATAATGTTTTTGTACGCAAACTTTTTGCAGCTGGTTTGAATAAAAAAAATCTTCTAAACTCCACTGCCCTCCAAAACTCGTCCTCTGGAAAATGGAAGGTCACCACATTGTATATTTACTGGGAATGAGTGGGCTTTACTCCGATGACGTCACAGACCGGTCTCCTCTTCCTCAAGTGAAGAGTTCAAGGATAGTACCACCCAACACCTGTCAGTGGGGTCATTTACCTCGATCTGCTCGCTTATTTCCAATGCATTGATATAATAATTATTATTTGCAATAATTATCATAAGTAATGCCACGAGTGATTTCCAAATTATCGATAAATTCACGACCCACGGAGTGAGGACTGAATTTATCTAGAGAATTTGGAAATCAAGAGTGGCATTTGTTAGGACTATTTAACGAATAAAATTAAGTTGTTTACTCACAATTCATTATTTAACTATAGTTATTTTAAAATATGTATATATTTAATGTAAACGGCGATGTTTGAAAACAAATGAGAAACGATAGGTACGCTTCATCTGCTTCTTTTGTTTATCACTGCAACCAGATCATACTATTTATTGCCAAAGGAACGCAATATTGTAAGAATGCTCTCTAGTGGAGAAAAAATGAAACACATAAAACTGTATATTAATTCATTTCTGATGTCGTATGATGTAAATATGACAATTATATTTTTCTGGATCGTTACCTGTGAAAAAATACATTTAAGAAAGTGCAAACAGTGGTTTCTTTCTTTGGTGGTATAATCAATTGCTACAAATGTTTTTATATTAACTCCCGCAGGCTGCATGTGTTGACATTCATGCACTATATATACAATCTGGTAGCCGTATTTCTAGCAGGCTCAGTTACTGCAAAATAATGGTCAGACCTGTTCAGAATATTGAAAAGGAGGAGCCTTCTTTAATATGGTAATTATAACACTGATAAATATTTCGTGAAACACGACTCTGATTGGTTGTAAACAGAAATCATTGGTCATTGACTCCCATTTGGGGCATGAGTTAAATAGTCAAGTTAATTTCTCGCATTGCATTATAAGAGAAGTTGGGAAATGTTTTCAAACTTATAAATAAGTGTTAGTCATAGAAGTGTTGTCTCATATTGGAATGTGATCTAATTCTTGGGAACTAGAGATCGAATCCCGAAGGCGACCACATTGTCTGGTTTATCGAGTTCATTCTCGTTCGAAGACCGCTCCCCTTAGGCAATTTCATTGTTAGTGTAGCTACACTTGCGTGGCCATGCTAATGTGTTTCTTGCAACGGGCATCACTGTGATTACAGTATATTTTCTAAACCAGACTTCCTTACTCAACCAAAAGTAGATGCCGGGAAATAACATAAAATAGAGCTGTGTCAGGACCGCATTGAATATATCCAACTTTTATTATGATATCTATCTTTCCTCATTAGAGGGTTTCCTCAAGGATAAAGTGATACAGACAATTAATTTTTGAAATTGATGAAATACATTTTGTTAATACATAAAAAAAATCAAATTGTAATTGAAGTATACATACTATAAAGTAGAAATTTTGTAAATATGGTTTCTTAAAATTGAAATTGATCCTCTAATGGCAGCGATGGCAATTTTAGAAAGATACACCCTGTCCAAATCTAAGGAATTCCAAACTTTAGCTTAGAATCCTGGTATAGTACTTCTTGCCCCGATCATCAATCCTGCGACAGTTATACTATCTAATTGGTATTTATCATAAGTAATGCCACGAGTGATTTCCAATTTATCTAGAGAATTTGGAAATCAAGAGTGGCATTTGTTAGGACTATTTAACGAATAAAATTAAGCTGTTTACTCACAAATCATTGTTTAACTATAGTTATTTTAAAATATTTATATATTTGTGATTATTGTTCCTAGGTATTTGAATTCAGCCAATTCCTCAAAATTTCCCTCATTTGTCATTAGCTGTCCATTATATAATGGAAATGGACAGCTAATGACAAATGAGGGAAATTTTGAGGAATTGGCTGAATTCAAATACCTAGGAACAATAATCACAAATAGCAATGAGATGCACAAAGAAATTAAACATAGGCTAAATTCTGGAAATGCGTGCTATTATGCATTGCATAGACTTTTGATGTCCCAACTCCTTTCAAAAAACGTTAAGCTGAAAATATATAAAACTATTATTCTACCAGTTATACTATATGGGTGCGAAACATGGACTCTTACTTTAAGGGAGGAAAGGAGATTACGAGTATTTGAGAATAAAGTTCTTAGGAAAATTTTTGGACCAAAGAGAGATGAACAGACAGGTGAATGGAGAAGACTACATAACAATGAACTACATGGTCTTTATAGGAAGCCAGATATAATAAGAACAGTTAAGTCCCGTAGACTGCGATGGGCAGGACATGTTGCGCGTATGGGGAATGAAAGACGTGCATGGAAACTTCTTGTAGGAAAGCCAGAAGGAAAACGCCCAGTTGGTAGACCAAAAATGAGGTGGGAGAACAACATTAACTATGATTTGAGGGAAGTAGATTATACAGGGAATGATTGGAAAGCATTAGCTCAGGATAGGGATGTATGGAGAGCTTATGTCCGTGCGGCCATGAACCTACGGGTTCGATAGTGCCAGTGAGTAAGTAAGTAAGTAAGTTATATATTTAATGTAAACGGCGATGTTTGAAAACAAATCAGAAATGTGAGGTTATGCTCATTCACTGCTGTTTGATCGTATTATTTATTGCCAAATAAGATCGCAATATTGTAAGAGTGCACCCAAGTGGAGAAATAATGAAACACATCAAACTATATATCATAATCAACATTACGGGTTATTCATTTATTTTTTTAGTAAACAACTCAGTAAAATCAAGGAATCTTTTCATTATTTGCTATATTCAATGTATTTGTTGGAGAAAAATAATGCTTTGACCTGTTCAGAACATTAAAAAAGGAGGAGCTTTCTTTATCACAAAAGCAGGAGCTGAGAAAGAGAAATCGATAAAGAGCGAGGTGAAACACGACTGTCATTGGTTGTAAAACATTCATTGGAATGTGATTGGTCATTTACTAGCATTTGTGGCATGAGTTAGTCACAATAATTCTAACGTCAATGTAGTATCCATGTTACATAAACTGAGAATTGTTACATCTTTATGTATACAAACGAGTGTGGGTTTGTCCTTTATGAATCAAAAATTACTTCACCGATTTGAATGGGGTTTGACCACAATTCTGGGACAGTCAACGTATATAACTAGGGCAAGGCAATTAATGATTTTGCATCTTTTTCTTATGAAGGTTGAAACATTGCTTGCATATATGAAAATGTATGACATTAAAAACGGATTAAATAAAAGCAATTCGTTAGGGCATTTGTTTGCATTTTCTTAACTTTTCTAGGGATAAGTCATTTTTTGGTAATTTTTAGGTAATTTTGAGCATTTTTTTACACTTTTCCGGAAGGCTGTGGCATTATTTGTATTTGATTTGAGGTTTTTATTATAATTCAGTATTTTTCCTTGTCAAACAATTTCTTGGAATTGAGTAGATGGTTTGCTAACTACTACCCCTATTTTTCAAGATATGTGCTTAATTAACTTGCCCACTTCTAGGAATTTTATTCAATTGCTTAGAGCTTATGCTAGCTTCTACCCTCATTTCGATTGTTAACTGCAATTCAAAATTGTTGTAAAAGTGCACTGTGTAATTGAAATGGATTTTCTGCAATAAAAGGTACTGTAATATGTATTTTTAAACACTTTTCTTTTAATATTTCGATGTTAAGTTAAATTTTATGTAATTCAGTAATCAAGTGAGTACTTAATCTAATAAATAGTATTTTTATTGGTAATTCATAACTTTTTATTCGTCATTTATTGGTCATTTTTTGTATTTTTTTAGGTCATGTATGCATTTTTTATTTTGCATTTTTTTTACCAATTTATACGTCATTAAATGTCTTGCCCTATATATATCATATTATCTTAGTTCTTGTTAAATGTCTCATTGAGTCGGTGTGTTCACCGCATGCCATTAATAACATCTACGAGCAAATAAGGCAACTAAAAATTAACTTGGTCTAGTAACTCCTTACACCCGATCCCTTGAGCGCAGTGCCCTTTATATCCCTCCTCATCACACTACCTATTATTCGAAATCTTTTACAATTTCTCTTGCTAGAACATGGAATTCCCTTCCACCCTATGTCAGAGACCGCCAAACTTTACCATCTTCTTCTTCTTCCGTATGCAGTATAGGGCGATGATGCCTGTTCTGCGACTACAAAAACTGATCTTTCCACCGGTTGAAGGGTCTTCCGAGGTCTCTTTTGCCTTTAGGTCCCAAGCCCGGATGAGAAAGGAGGAGGGGGAGGAGTAACACCTCGTAAAAAAACCTTGGTTCAGCTGGCCCGGCTGATAGTACCATGTGAGGGCCCCTTGCCAGGGAACGGTGAAGACCTCAACGGCAATGAAGGCGGAGAGGGATACCCTTAATACGGCAGATTTGGCGGAAGAGGCACCCTACCCTCACTCAGGGAAAGAGAGAGGAACCGCTGCCTTGCGGAGAAGGAGAAACTTCAAAGGCTAAGGGAGCATCCCCTACAGAAAAGCATGCCTGTCCAAGAGGCATTGAGGTGGCAACCCCACCACTGGACTTACCCAACTATAGGCTGGTAACCTATAATGGGGACAACTTTAATTACTCGAAAGACTAAAGAAATAAGCAGAGTTTACCATCTTTCAGAAACAAATTGAAAATAAAATTACTATCAGACACAACCCATTAATATTACTTTTTAAAAATTAATGTGTTTTTTCATTATTTAATAAAAATATATTTAAGATTCGTTAATATATTTACCTAATGCCTTGTATAGAAAGCATAGATTAATTCATTGTAGTTTATTACTTTCTTTGCATTTTTTTCTTTCTTTTCTTTTTATGTATAGTAGATTCGAGCTGTTATTCCTTTCTGTATTCATTGTATCATTAATTTAATTCTAATTGCATTTAATTTCATTATGTTATTAGACATTATTTTCATTATTATTCAATTTGAGAGAAATTAATTGTTTGGTTTGACTATTATTGTAATTTTTTGTACTTATGTTTGTCCTGGTGAGTGGAATAGAAGGTCACGTGGCCTTAACTCCACCAGGCTAAATAAATCTATTTTAATCTATTCTAATAGTTCAGCAATGGGCTACGTCAGTATATAAATACACTAATAAAGTAGCTTTTCGGACGCTTAAAATGCCTTACGCTGCCTAAACCATGACAAATACACCAAATTAATATATATAGAATAGAATATCTCAAACAATTCTACAAAAAAAAAGTCTGTGACAGCGTATGTCTATCTTTTACGGATAACTCACAGTAACCATTTTTGTTTTTCAGCTCGTCGATGCCAAGATTATCGGGGTAAGTAGATTCCCGGGCAAGCATAGTAAGCCCACACGCTAGTTTCTTATAAAAATTAAAGGATTTTTTTTTTAAATTGGTGAGAGATGCAAGTAATTTGATTAATGGTGGAGGAATTACTGTAATGTTATAGGACATAGCGAAAAATACTTTAAAATATGCCAAAATAAATATTTAGAAAAAGTCAAAATACCTGTCAACTGGACTGACTAGGCCTATACATAAAAAATAATTCACTCTATCATTTACTAAATTAAGTAAGACTATTTTATTTTAAATCAACACTTATAATATGAATACAATAATAGCTCTAGAAATGGATTGTTTGCGCAGAAGTGCCAGAAATTAAAAATAAGAAAATGTCACAAATAAGGAAATTAGAAACATAATGGAAGCAGAAGAAAGCATAATTGAAAGAATTGAGGAGAAGGAATTAAAGTGGTTAGGACATATTTTAAGAATGTAAGATGAGCGATGGCCGAAATTACTATATCAATGGCAACCGACCAGAAAGAAGAAAAGAGGGAGACCAAAGTTAACATGGAAGGAAAACACGAAGACAGTAATGCAAGCAGGAGGACTATGCATTGAAGATGCCCAAGATCGTAGGCTTTGGAGGTTTGGCAGCAGCTGTAAAAACCCGAAGATGGATAGATAATAATAATAATAATAATAATAATAATAATAATAATAATAATAATAATAATAATAATAATAATAATAATAATAATAATAATAATAATAATGTCAGTGATAATCTCGCATTGAAGGCTTCTTAATTGATATTAACTTCGATAAAATACGCCGAAACTCAATACATGCTTCTTGTAAACCCGTTTGGTTAATTGGAACTGGATAAAGTGATTGTTCATTTCTATCTATCTGAGATGACCCACGTGTCCACGTGTGTTATATCTAAAATGCTGTTGAGTTAAATGCAGAGCTTGGAATGTTAATAGTATTTGTGGGAAGCCTTGATTGTATCTTAACAGATCTAAACATCCTGTCTACTTCCTTGCGTTATACCCAAAAGGTTCCGAAGATTCACAAAGTAGCAGGAAACATTTAACATCTTTTAAAGTTTTTAATCTTACATAAAATCATGTAAGAGTCTAACACTATCAATTTAAAGGTCTATAGCTATACAACATTTCTTTTCCAGTCATCCTAACAAATGCTGAGATGAATTTTCATAAGTAATGCCACGAGTGATTTCCAAATTATCGACCCACGAAGTGAGGAGTGAATTTATCTAGAGAATTTGGAAATCAAGAGTGGCATTTGTTAGGACTATTTAACGAATAAAATTAACCTGTTTACTCACAAATCATTATTTAACTATAGTTATTTTAAAATATTTATATATTTAATGTAAACGGCGATGTTTGAAAACAAATGAGAAACGATTGGTACGCTTCATTCGCTTCTTTTGTTCTTCTTGTTCTTTTCGATAGTGCCAGTGAGTAAGTAAGTAAGTAAGTAAGTAAGTAAGTAAGTAAGTAAGTAAGTAAGTAAGTAAGTAAGTAAGTAAGTAAGTAAGTAAGTGAGTATAAGTTTAATTATAAAACAGAAACACTACAAAAAACTTTGAAAAATCAAACCAGAAAAGATCTATAATGAAATTATACAAGACAATGGCAGTTCCTATTATTACTTATGGATCTGAAACATGGACAGTGACAATATAACAACCTGCCAGAATCCAAGCTGCTGAAATGAAATTTCTCAGACCAATAGCAGGATATGAAAGAACAGACAAAAACACACCACAGAAATAAGACAACAAGTAAAAATAGAGGAATTAAACACAACAATAGTGAAATACAAAACAAACTGGAAAGAACACTTGGCAAGGATGACTGAGAATAGAATACCAAAATCAGCATACAGCTATTCATCAAGAGGAAGAAGTTTGGGAAGACCAAAGAAAATATGGAAATAGCAGCAATTTGGAGCCGGAACAGGCTGGCAAAAGCCTAAACCGTCTGAAGAAGAAGAAGAAGTTACCTCAGAATTGGCTCCGGCATTGAGATGATCTCTCATCAGGGCGAGGCTTTCTATTTTCTCGTATGGTCAAGCGTTTTATATGTGATCGAGAAGTTGTAAATTCTCTCCCTTCAATTAACAACTGCTAAAATCCAAGTGGCGAGCGACACGTAAAACTAATGCCTAAAGTTGGAGAGGTTAAACTAAGAATACTCTTAATACTTAATACAGGCTTTCCACTTTGCAGCAGTTTGCCTTTGATTCCTGCTTTCCAGAGATTCCTATCTTCCCATTGTCCATCTTCCATCATGGCATCATATATTCCCTCATACCATGTTCTTCTACTTCTCCCCCTCTTCATTCTGCCTGGTACCATCCAATCCAACACCTGTTTAGGCCACTGGACTTCCGACATCCGTTGTACATGTCCTTACCACTGTAAAGCTCTATTTGTTATCCTATCGATAACAGTTTCTTGCGCATCCATTTCTTGTCTGATGTATATATTTCGAATATGTTGTAGCCTTTATATTCTCATACTTCTCCGTAATCCATCCATTTCTATCGCCAAGATTCTTTTCTGCATCCTTTCATTTATTGTCCAGCTTTCTGATCCATATGTGAGTATACTTTCTATTATTGTCTCTATAATCTCTTTTTTTGTTTTTCTGGTCAACTTCTATTCCATAAAAGACCATTCAGGGATCTAATCGTCTTCCTTGCACAATTTACTCTGTTAATAATATCTTTTTCACAAGTACCAGATTTATCTATTATAGATCCAAGATATTTAAATTCTTCAACACGTTTAATTATCATATTATTTATTTGTAGGTCTTCTGAATTTGCTCCGATTACCATATATTCTGTTTTAATATATATATTTTACAATGAATATACATTTTTCCGGTACCCATGTTCACAGTTAACTACACATTTGATTCAACACATTTTTCCATTCTTGTCTGTTCATCCATATATCTTCTTCTATTTCCCATTCCCTCTTAGTTTCATTGATTCCCTGAATCCACGTAATATTTGGTCTACCCTTCTTTTTCCTCCCCTGTGGTTCCCAATCCATGATTATCTTAGGTAGTCTTCCTTCTTCCATCCTTCTAATGTGTCCGTACCAATTTAATTGTTTCTTCTTTATAAAATCTAATATTGAATATTGTACCTGCATTTTTTCTTTTATATATGAATTTCGGATTTTATCCTTCATGGATATTCTTGAAGCACGTCTCCAGTAGTCCATTTCAGTGGCGAGTAATTTTTTTTTTTCATTTGTGCATATAAAGCCCACACATCAGCTCCATAGGTAATAATGCTTCTGATTATTGTATTACAATAGTTTTTTTTTTGTTTCTTTGAAGATATGTTTGTCCCATACTATTCCATTTAGGGCAGATATAGCATACTTTCCTATATTGATCCTGTTTCTTATCTCTGTTTCTTGTTTTCCATCTTTAGTAATTGTAATTCCCAAATACTTACTTATATTCTTCAGTATATTTAATTGTCCCTAAATTTTCTTCTAGTATTAAATCTTGAGGAAGATCCCCTATTGTCATATATCTAGATTTATCCATATTGATCTTTAAACCCCATAAACTATATTCTTGTATTAATATAAAACTAAGAAAAAGAAATGAAGAAAAGTGAAGCCAAAATATTTAATTAGATGCATCTGATTATAAGTAGTTACTATATGAAATCATGCAGTTCAAGGACTTGTATTAAAATTTGGTGATGTCAGAAATCCTGATGCATTCTTGCCTCATAATTGGCATTGCAACAAACTACACGACCTTGAGATCAGGTCCTACGATCATAGTTTGAGGAAGATGCCGAAGGTTGGTGATGTGGTGCCTAAATCCAAGGCCATCTGAGAAGCTTGAGATGAAACGATGCGATAGTGTTTTGATTAACTACATTTATGTTACTTTTTACAACAATATGCGTTTATCAACTTTTATAAGATTCATGATGTGTTCCGTTGAGGTATTATTCAAAATTAGAATATTCTTCTTCTTCTTCTTCCTTCCAAGTATTAGGCCAAGGCCTGTTACGATCCTATAGTTAAATTTTCCCTCCAGCGTAAATAGTTTGATCCTTCCGGAAAATTCTCATATAAGATTTGAAAGCATAATAATAGTCCCTTCGATTGGTTGCTGGCCAAAAGAAGGCAAGACCAGTGATGGGGCTGCCATCTTATAGCCTCTGGTCAGGCTTTTCTGGAGAAGAAAAGAAAATAAAGGAAAGAAGAAATGGAAGAAAGGAAAGACTCCCTAGCCCTCGGATGCCCTAATCGCGTCGGGGTCGAAAAAACAAGAGTTAACCAAGGGAGGTTAGATAGTAAAGTTAAAAGAGTGCAAAACACAAGTAAGTGGAAGAAATGTTTTGCTCAGCTTGGGCACCTTGTGGTCGCCATCCACATATCCTCTAGATGAGGACCCCTGAGGGTAATTAGAATATTAAATTATGGAATATTCACCTGAAACGCCCGTCTCCTCGACTTATTTAATTATTTAACTGTAGCACTTTCGGGACTTGTCCCATCATCGGCAGGATTCAAAACTGGTGTTTCACTGAAGATCTGGTAGAGGGGGTTACATGTATTGGGTTCGTTTTCGCTTATCAGATTGTCGTTGTTGTGAGCTGCTTTCATGATTTCCATCTCTTCGAGTACGTTTATCTTCGCTGGATTATTTTCTCTGTGCATTATTGTTAGCGTGTTTTCAATATTTAACATGCGATGTCCTTCATGGATAACGTGTTTTGCATAGCTTGATTTTCCTTCTGCGTGAATGAAGTCTCGAAAATGTTCTTTAAATCTAAAACAGAAGTTTTAACATCAGATTTAAAGAACATTTTCGAGACTTTATTCACACAGAAGGAAAATCAAGCTACGCAAAACACGTTATCCATGAAGGACATCGCATGTTAAATATTGAAAACACCCTAACAGTAATGCACAGAGAAAATAATCGAGTGAAGATAAACGTAGGCCTACTCGAAGAGATGGAAATCACGAAAGCAGCTCACAATAACGACAATCTGATAAACGAAAACGAACCCAATACATGTAACCCCCTCTACCAGATCTTCAGTGAAACACCAGTTTTGAATCTTGCCGATGATGGAAAAAGTCCCGAAAGCGCTACAGTTAAATAATTAAGTTGAGGAGACGGACCTTTCAGGTGAATATTCCATAATTTAATATTTTAATTTTGAATATGTGTTTAATATTGCTCATTATTGCATAAGTGGAATCCTTGGAGACTTTGGGATTTTAATTATCAACTTAAACAATGAGAATACTGCAGTTTTTTTGTTCATTTTTCGCTCGTGTCTGTGTTTAACATTTCTTTGTTTACTTAGTGAATTGGCGTTTTCACTTGTTCTTGAGAAGTTGTTGAATATTGACAATGTGTCACTAGGCCACTTGGATCTCATCGGAAGATAAATTCATTCACAAGGAATATATTAATTTTTCTTTTGAATTTATTTTAATATTGTGATTAGGCTTGCGTTGTAAGATATTAAACATATTTTATTACATTCCATTACCCCAGTTTAACCTCTCACCTTACAGGCAGTTTTACATGCCACACGCCATCCGGGCCTTTCAGTGGCACGACTTGTCGAGAAAAAGATTTTAACAATGAATAACATACATACTTTTTTGACTATACAGGACATGGAGGACCTAACCGAATGAGTGATCAGCTCAATGTTAAGGCCTGCTCCAAGACAACACAAAATTAAGACGAAACATTCACACACATTCATAGGCCTACTAAACATGGCGATAATTATATTGGTGATTATTTTGGCCAGATGATGTTTCGAGGGCGTTTGGGCCTTAAAATATCCTGACATTTGTCCTATAGGTGAGGGTACCCCCCCCCCAAAATCACCCAGGAAATTTGTCCCGACCGGGAATCGAACCCAGGCCTGCTGTGTACGAGGCAGCGACGCTACTCCCAGACCACAACGATGGACATTATAAATATATCAGCTGTAATTTCTAGAATGGGTGTACGCCGTAGCGTAGTGGTTAAGGTACTGCGCTACAAGTCGGAAGGTCGAGGGTTTAAGTCCCGGTGGGATCAGGATTTTTAAACTGACCAAATCCTTCTGGCGGCACTATGATCCTGGGGTCGACTCAGCCTCTAACGGAAATGAGTACCAGACGCTTGTTCTAGGGTAAAGGTGGCTGACTACAAGTGCCAAGGGAGCCTTAACCCTTAAATTGGCAAAAAAAAAAAACAAATTTCTTCAGTTAGATATTTGAATGTGGCGGACCGCACTGAAAACGTAATCTTGTATAACTGTTATTATTATGTATATTGTATGATTGGACACACATTTAAGTGGTTTATTTTTGTTCGTTTTCTTCTGATTTATTTAAAATAATAAATTAATTAAACTCACTGATGTATCCAACAGGATACATTACGAATTTAAGGGTTAACCTCCTACTACCCCAAGGGCCTCCCGAGGCCTGTAGTGGGATTACTTTACTTTACTTAATTTCTAGAAGGGATCAAATAAGGAACAGTGTAATTAATCAAAATATCTTTTTTAAAAAATCATAACCATAATAAATAAAAAATGGGAAACGTGGAGCGAAATATAGGATCGACGGAATACATTTTATCAAAACTGTTACATGTGGTTTCTAGCGAGAGACATTCTAGTATATATTTCCAATTGTATCTTCTCAGGTGTGGCTTTTATTTATATAGTCTTGGTCAAGGTATCTAACCAAGATTAGCTACTACGAATTCTAATGTCAAACTGTGTCCCGTGGAACCATCTTCTAAAATATTCTCGACATTTGAATGGAAGATTTGTCTGAATGGTTAATTCTTATCTTTCATTTTTCTCACATAGGAAAAAAATATCCAATAACAATATTCTTCCCACGGAAATAGACAAAGGAATACAGGGACCATCTCCCTACATTATGTCAAGGTCCAGCACGCATCATCTCATCTCTTATGACGTCATCTTATGCTTCTTTTGTTTCACCTGTTCAAGGTCACCAAACGTTTAAGAAAATGATTTATACACATGGATCAGAAGGAGCCCGTCTTGCACCTAATCACTGCTGTTACGCTGAGAGACTTAGAATAATAAATTGTTGTGAACGGAAGAAAAATACCGCAGTGCTATGTAATTACCGATTTTTAAAAACTTATTTCTGTCATTATAATTCTTGAGATTTTTCCAAATATTTTATATACAATATTGTCTTCTGAGAAAATAAAGTATATATACTCACAGGCTTTACGATGTATATTATCATGTTACCGGAATATGCAAACATAAATAACCTGGTTGAGTGGTAGACAAGGCCTTAAGGCCTTAACTCTGCCAGGTAAAATAAAGCTATTATTATTATTATTATTATTATTATTATTATTATTATTATTATTATTATTAAATATGTTTTGTTTTGTATCATTTAATAATGTCTTTAATTACCTCCATCGGTCTGTATTATTTTATTCTTCATTACTTACTTACTTACTCACTGGCACTATCGAACCCGTAGGTTCATGGCCGCAAGAACATACGCTCTCCATACATCCCTATCCTGAGCTAATGCTTTCCAATCATTCCCTGTATAATCTACTTCCCTCAAATCATAGTTAATGTTATTTTCCCACCTCATTCTTGGTCTACCAACTGGGCGTCTTCCCTCTGGCTTTCCTACAAGAAGCTTCCATGCAAGTCTTTCATTCTCCATACGTGCAACATGTCCTGCCCATCGCAGTCTACGAGACTTAACTGTTCTTATTATATCTGGCTTTCTATAAAGACCATGTAGTTCATTGTTATGTAGTCTTCTCCATTCACCTGTCTCTTGATCTCTCTTTGGTCCAAAAATTTTCCTAAGTACTTTATTCTCAAATACTTTTAATCTCCTTTCCTCCCTTAAAGTAAGAGTTCATGTTTCGCATCCATATAATATAACTGGTAGAATAATAGTTTATATATTTTCAGCTTAACGTTTTGCATTGTTTTTGTTTATGTTTTTTATGTACCAAAATTTATTTTATTTATTGAAACTGCTCCTAAAGTTATGTATTTTTTCTTTCTCCTTTCAATTAAATATTTGTAATATATATGTTATGGTAAATGTGATTAATCCGCTGATTATATAGGCCTATATATTTGTCGGTTTTTATACATTGACATCTTTTAAAAGAAATCTAAATTTATATTTGCTCTAAACTCGACTTCATTATTATCCAGTGTAAGATATATATATTAATTGGTGTTTCCCGTATAATGTATCATATTTATATTATTATTATTATTATTATTATTATTATTATTATTATTATTATTATTATTATTATTATTATTATTATTATTATCGTATCATTATTGTTATTACCCTATAAAATGTTGTTTGTACATGACATTTACATTGCTACATTTATTGTATCTTTAACTGTTTATAATTAGTACAGTGTACATCTATATTTGTCGAATATTTATTTGTATTTGTGCTGGTTGAGTGGAAGAGAGGGCCTTATGGCCTTAACTCTGCCAGAATAAATAAAGTATTATTATAAAGTATTATTATAATCGCCACTAAATTTGGTAAATATGATACATTTTTGAAAATGTTGCCAAATTAAGCGGTTTGTTTGCGTAATTCCCAACTCGTAAAGGTAAATGTGATAAAAGTCCCTACTTTACGAATATTCGTTCAGTTTGCGGATTCATCTAGGTTAAAGTAATATTGAATTAGGTTAGGTTAGCTTTTAGGTTCCTTGCTTTTTAAATGTTTTGTACAAGTTTAATAAAATTGTAATTCGTGGTCTCTTACGTCATAGCGTTCAACGAAAAAATATATTTCTGAGTAGTAACTACTAAAAAAACTGCACTTTATTCTACTGGCCCAATCAGTCATGATATTTATCACATTTACCATTACGAGTTGGGAATTATGCAAACAAACCGGTTAATTTAATAATTTTTAAAAATGTATCATATTTACCGGCATCTTAGTTGATTATACATAATTACCGGTTGTTATATATAATCACCAGTTTATTACTTTTACTGTAATGTATATATTCTATATGGATTATTTCTGTAACTGAACCGCACTAGAGCACTTGCCGTTCGGAATCAGTATTGTGTACAACATTTATTTGTGAATTAAATTTATATTTATTTTGTTTTTATCATCAGAAAAATAAGAAACAATGGCCTTCAAGGGCGCTCATCCAGTTCGGACAAAGATAATATTAGAAAATAAACCAATAGAACAAGTAGTAAGATATAACTTCGTAGGTTGCGAAATATCATACTCAGCGGAAACAGATATAAATAACAAACTAAATAAGTTTAATTATATAACAGGGACACTAAAAAGAACTGAAAAATAAAGCCAGGAAAGACTCTATAATGAAATTATACAAGACAATGGCAGTGCCTATTATTACTTACGGATCCGAAACATGGACAGTGACAACACAACAATCTGCCAGAATACAAGCTGCTGAAATGAGATTCCTCAGACCAATAGCAGGATATCAAAGAACAGACAAAAAACATAACACAGAAATAAGACAACTAAAAATAGAGGTATGAAACACAACAATAGTGAAATACAGAACAAACTGGAAAGAACACTTGGCAAGCATGACTGAGAATAGAATACCAAAAGCAGCATACAACTATTCTCCACGAGGAAGAAGAAGTTTGGGAAGACCAAAGAAAAGACGGAAAGAGCAGCAATTTGGAGCCGGAACAGGCTAGTAAATAAGCCTAAACCGCGAAGAAGAAGAAGAAGATTTATTTGTTTTTAATTTACGTTAAAATAAGTTTTATGCGAATTATAGTGTTGTAATGAAGTGTTATGAAGTTAAAATATCTGCCCTCTTTCATTCCCCATTCGTGCCACATGTCCTGCCCATCGCACTCTACGACACGTAACTGATCTAATTATATCTGTTCATCTCTCCTTGGTCCATACATTTACCTAAGAATTTTATTTTCAAATACACGTAATCTTTCTTCTTAATTTATTATTATTATTATTATTATTATTATTATTATTATTATTATTATTATTATTATTATTATTTCGTTTTTCATCACTTATAAATGTTTAGCCTTTTTTGAAGCAAACACAGCACGCTCACCTAGACCCAAGGCGGAGATTTATAATATTTCCCTGGGAATCGGACTCGGGTTGAAACATGAAACATATTCGAAACATGATAGCAGAAGCTTTGCGAGATTATGGATTCACAGTTTATGAGGAAGTTCATGGTGTGGCCACTAATGGAAGTAACAGACGAATAGATATTATTGCATTTAGACCATCTTCTAAAATTGGTATGATATTAGATCCCACAATCAGTTTTGAGACTCATAGTGGCCAACCTGAGGAAGTTGACTCTGAAAAGAAAGCCATATATGAGCCAACAATCGACTATTACAAAGACTGCTTAACTCATGTCGCAAATGGTAGTCAATGACCAATCACGTTTCAATGAATTCTGTTTTACACCAATGACAGTCGTGTTTCACCTCGCTCTTTATCGATTTATCTTTATCAGCTCCTGCTTTTGTGATAAAGAAAGCTCCTCCTTTTTAATGTTCTGAACAGTTTAGACCATTATTTTTCTCCAACAAATACATTGAATATAGCAAATAATGAATAGATTCAGTGATTTTACTGAGTTGTTTATTCAAAATATAAATGATTGACCTATAATGTTGATTATAATAGTTTTACGTGTTTCATTATTTATCCACTAGAGTGCATTCTTACAATATTGTGATCCTATTTGGCAATAAATAATATGATCGAGTTGCAGTGAATATACATAACCTCACATTTCTAATTTGTTTTCAAACATCGCCGTTTACATTAACTATATAAATATTTTAAAACACCGGTAACTATATTCAAATAATTATTTTTTAGTAAAGAGCTTAATTTTATTCGTTAAATAGTCCTACAAATGCCACTCTTGATTTCCAAATTCTCTAGATAAATTCACTCCTCACTTCGTGAGTCGTGAATTTATCGGTAATTTGGAAATCACTCGTGGCATTACTTATGATACATACCAATTAGATAGTATAACTATCACAGGATTGATGATCGGGACAAGAGGTACTAGATAAATTTTGGAATTTCTTAGATTCGGACAGTGTGCATATTTCTAAAATTGTCATCGCTGCCATTAGAGGATTAATTTCAATTTTAAGAAACCATGTTTACAAAAATGATTTCTTTATAAAATATACTTAAATTACAATTTGATTTTTTTAAATGTATTTACAAAATGTGTTTAATCAATTTCGAAAATTAATTGTCTGTATCACTTTGTCCTTGAGGCAATCCTCTAATGAGGAAAGTTTTATGTAATAAAACAAATGAACGATTCGAACTCTTGTGAGTTCTCCACGGCATGGAGGCCACATGTATTCCTATCATTAAGTTATTTATTACTAGTACTACCCAGATTCATTAAATTTCTAATTATATTGAAATACTAGCCTAATATAACTCAACATTTTTTTGTGTTCACTCTTAAACAGATATATTATTTATAACGTGTTTAATATCATAAAAAATAAATGACAAGGAGTAATTTTATAATTTTTATATAAGCATACGAATAATTAGGCGTAATAGCATTTATTTTACGCGAAAATTAAATTAATAAAATACCTCTATCAACATGAACATAAAATTGTTTAAAATCTATCAGAGAGTTGAGTGTTACTTGTGTTGTTATTTATGCTGCTCGTGTCTTTACAGCTTCGAGCTGAATTCTTTATACGTACAGTATAATTATCACGTATAACATATAATACATTTTAACGATCTGTTGGGAAGACATGACACTGACATCAACACTGTTCTCGTCTAGTGATTTCAGGCTTATTATATTGGTTAGATTCCTAGCTTACAAACATTATATGAAATATAAAAATTATTTATCTTAGTTTAAATTTAATTTAAAACCGTATATTCTTACTGAAGCATATTCAAATCATCTCAATTTGACTCTTAAAAATCAGTATTGAAATGTTTCCACAAGAAGTTGTTTTTATAGTCATAATTATTTCTTTTATTATAGCTGTTATTTTTAATTTGTTGCTTTTTGAATGTGTTTGCTGCTGGTATGAAATATAGAAATTTGAACTATTTTTGCAGACTTTGGTCTGGTCACACTAATATATTACGCAATAATGGTTAGAGTTAATAGTATATTACTATCGCTCGGGTTTTAAACATTTTTCCTCGATTCTGTAAAACACTTCACAAACGTGAGTTGTGCATTTTTTTGCGCGATGGTGTTTTCAAAATAACAAATAATAGTAAAATAATAACATATTTGTTGGAAAATTTGCGTTCATTATAAACAATTGACTAACGTTAACAGTGTGGACAATGTTTATTAGTTCAAACAACAGGAGGCCTTGAGAACAATGATTGATAACATGGCCGCAAGTACGTATTTATTGTTTTATATTGTTTCAAATAAAGTTCAATTCATTTAAAATAGAGCGATTTGTTTCGTATAATGTATATTAACACTACCTTGTGAATATTTTTTGTATATAGTATGTACCCTCCATGGTATCTTTACCTTATCGTGGTGGAGTGGCTTGCGTGGTTAAAATGATCCCGAGAGCTATGCCGGGGGTAGCATTGCTGCTGATAGGGTTACCCGTGCCGGACTGGTCGAAGGTGATAAGCCAGACAAAAAGGTACCTTGATCGAAAGAGTGGCGATCTTTCACAGTAAAAATACAACCGTCAAGAAATGCGGACATGGGTTCAACTGGGGTGAAATTTTCCAGAGGTCAAATAGTCCCCCATTCGGTTCTCCGGGCCAAAAAACAGGGACATGTTCATAGGGACATGGATTCTGGAAATGCGTTCTATTATGCATTGCAGAGACTCTTGATGTCCCAACTCCTTTCAAAAAACGTTAAGCTGAAAATATATAAAACTATTATTCTACCAGTTATATTATATGGGTGCGAAACATGGACTCTTACTTTAAGGGAGGAAAGGAGATTACGAGTATTTGAGAATAAAGTACTTAGGGAAATTTTTGGGCCAAAGAGAGATGAACAGACATGTGAATGGAGAAGACTACATAACAATGAACTACGTGGTCTTTATAGGAAGCCAGATGTAATAAGAACAGTTAAGTCTCGTAGACTGCGATGGGCAGGACATGTTGCACGTATTGGGAATGAAAGCCAGAGGGAAAACGCCCAGTTGGTAGACCAAGAATGAGGTGGGAGAATAACATTAACTATGATTTGAGGGAAGTACGAGTAGATTATACAGGGAATGATTGGAAACCATTAGCTCAGGATAGGGACGTATGGAGAGTTTATATCCGCGCGGATGATAAAATTCTAGAACGAGTAAACGAATTTAATTATTTGGGTTATAATTTAACATTTCGAGATGAAGCTGATATATCAAAGAAAATTACAAATTTTACAAAAACAACGGGGATAATTAACAGTATAATGAAACCATATTTAGTACATAAGAACACAAGATTACGGCTTTATAATGTTCTCGCAAGACCAGTATTAAGATATGGTAGTGAAGCATGGACAATACGAAGAAGAAATGAAAGCCGAATAACAGCAAATGAGATGCGATTTATGCTCCGTACAGCAGGCTATACAAAGTGGGACCATAAAAGAAATGAGGAAATTATGGAAGAGTTGGATGTAGAACCCATTCTTCACCATATACAAAACTATAGTGTAAAAGTTGTAAGTTGGCAGGATTTCTGCTCTCCTTGTCTAGAGAATTGTTCTTCCACCCTTCGCTAGACGTCTGAGTGACATGTGTACTATAATGGGCTACCCTTGTAAAACTACTTAGGAATGCTAGAAAAACTCCACCCCCACTTTCGCCCAGTCACTTTTGTTCACGTAATTTTTGTCAGTGGCGACTGTTTCAGAGCTCGTTTGTAGTTTGTGAGATATTATATTAGTGTAAAATTAATCTTTAGAAGAAGGGAATGCCACCACTGCAGGGAGTGTCTGCGCTACCGCTGTCGCCGTGAAGAGATATGTGTATGAGTGAGAAAGAAGATGGTGAGTACTCTCTTTCTCTTTCTAAAATATTCTAGACACTTTAGCCCTCACGGACTATAACAGAACAACTGGAAAGCCCATCTTCAACGAATTTCGTCTCATAGAATTCCAAAAGCCATACTTCGTTACTGTCCCTAAGGCAAAAGATCGCTGGGACGTGAAAAAAGTGCTGGATGGAAAATTCCTCTTTGAGACCGTAACAGGCCACACGGCCTAATACTTGCATGGATGATGATATTCAAAATCTGAAAAGCAAGTTACTCTGTGCAGACTGTACGTGCGTCGTATGGAGTTATTATGTAAATAACATATATTTACGAGTGAATCTTAACTCAAACCCCATGGATAATTTTAGTTTGAATTATCGCCTGTGACAGAAACGTCTTGAGGCGTCTATAATTACGCTATTTGTTGGTAGATAATGATGTAACATGACTACGTTACTTGGGATTGAATTACCATAATATAATACCTTGAGACGTCCTTCCTCTACAGATGCGGTGTCAAGGTCTTGGTTATTACCGATTTTGGTAAATGCTTCGAGTTTATGGTTAAATTTGACCCATTCAGAATACTTTCAGCTTTCTGTATATGTTTTACAAGCAGTTTTACTTTACATATCCTTTCCCAGATAACACTGAGCAACAAAAAATACACTTTTTTTTTTGTCTCAGAAAGACCAATATGTGATTCTGATAGTATTTTTTCTCCTGTATTCAAATATGATATCGGATTTTCTCCATCACGCAAGGTTTCCGAGGGACAGGAATTTATAATTTGAAACACTTTAATATTTTCTACATTCGTAACTACACAATATTCGAACATTTGGACTCGCCTAGAAAGTAAGAAATGACTATTTTCTGCTATATTTCGCCTGTGGAGCATCCCTCTTGATGGTCCAACAATAATCGGCCAGCATATTTGCCTTGATATCTCTTTTCCATAGCTGAAATCATTTGAGTTAGCTCATTTGATTTTATTTCACAATGGAAAAATGCACGGAAAATAGTTTATTAAAAAATAATTATTTAAATCCATTAATTGAAATTGAAATAAAAAAAAACTGTGGGCGATGGAGAAATTTCGAAGACATATTTAAAAACACGGTAAAAAAACTGCATTGGGTACAACTATTGGTACTCATGAGACAAAAATCACATTGACCAGTGTAATCGAATCTACCTACAAGTAGGCGCATGAGAAAAAAAAATGTAATTACAAGTAAATACAATATATATGCATCCATAGTAATTCTACCCGAAGGCAGGTCTTTCACTGCAATCATAGCATTTTCATGCTATGTTTTGCAGCTTTACTAGGGAATTATAGGTGTGATAGCTTCCCGTTGCTTTCCACACTTGTGAAGGATGATGGTGATGGCCATATGATTTCGGGGGCGGTTTGGGCCTTAAAGGTTTCCTGACATTTGTCTTACAGGTGAGGAAAAACCCCGATAAAAACCTCACCCAGAAAAACTGCCCCGAAAGGGGATCGAACCCGGGCCCGCTGCGTGACAAGGCAGCACGCTACCTCGAGACCACAGCAGTGGACATAACATAATCAACTAGGCCTATATTAATTAATTATTGAAACATCAAAATGAGAGCAGACCTACATTATTTCTCTCGTTCCTTTCTTTTACGTATTCTATTGAAACCGATTAATTTTTTTACTGTATTAATAGACCAGTAACATATAATTTTCTTACTCTCCATATATATATATATATATATATATATATATATATAGTATGTACACCCTTAGAAAAAAAATTATGGCGCAACTCTTGATGATGGAAAAGTTTTGAAGAGCGATTCACAGCAGTACGTTGTTACATGTACTGACTCTTTTGAGTATAAAGCTGGTGGCGTAAGTCTCTCCCCATGTAATATTTGCATCATTCGTTTCAGTGGAGTAGTCGCTAAGATCTATATATATATATAATATATATATAGATATATATATATATATATAATTGAAGATAAAATCAGCGAAAATAATAAGAAATGGACAGAACACTTAATGAGAATGAACAACGAAAGAATACCAAAAAGAACCTTCCTGTATAATCCCAGAGGAACAAGAGATGTTGGGCGACCACGCAGAAGATGGACTCCACTTTTAACTTCGCCGGAACAGGCTGCACAGCCTAAACCTTGTAGTAGAAGAAGAAGAAGAATTTTCATAATGCCTACATATTACCAGGCTTCGTTACCCGTATATAAATATATTTGTATATATAGGGAAATAAATAAATTGAACGAAACCGCTCATATATATATATATATATATATATATATATATATATATATAATGAAGATAAAGTCTCATTACTTTGTTTACAAAACACAAGGCATGACAAAATTATTTATTTCCACTGCTAATACAAAACGCGTTTGATTAATTTAAATTAAGTTAAGATCATATCAAATTTCATTATACATGTAAGTCCTGGAGTATTGCATCGCTTCATACAGGCAATTCCTAGCAGGGATGGTTATGGTTTAGTGGAGGGAGTTTGTATTTCGCGTGTTCGATCCCGCTGCCATGCTTTTTTTTCTCTCGTCCTTATTTCAATTAATTTTTTTTTGTCTCATTTATTTTGCTTTGTTTTATTTTCAGTGTTTACCGCACTACTTATTTACGCGAAATTATTTTCCATTGCACGACACACAACGAAATAGAACGGATTTTAGTTTCTCAAATACACTGGTGTCCAAAAGTTTAGGATAATTTGTAAAACGGAAAATCAAAATGCTTAAAGAGGAGCAAGGAGTAAAAATTATTTATCAAAACTTTTCTCAGTACATTTAGTTTAGTTTACATACTAAATTATAATCTCTCTTCAACAATTAAAAAATTAATAGCAATTATAAATGAAAATTGCATTGTTGCAGTTAAGCCCTGTTCCATAAATCTTCATTTTTAAAGAGAGTTATGATATAATCAGATGTAGTGTAAGAACAGATTGCAGTAAAATGGCACAAAGACAACATCTGGACCCTCTGCTTCGGGGTAGAATTATTGGGCGGGTAGAAACAGGACAGACACAAACTGAGGTCTCCATAGCACTTAATGTGCCACAAAATGTTATATCTAGGTTATGGCGACGGTTCCAAGAGACCTGAGACGTTAGGCGAAGACCAGTGGGAGGTCGTCCAAGAGTTACAAATCCTCAGCAGGATCGATATCTTGCGTTAACTGCAAGAAGAAACCGAACAATGTCTGCCAGACAACTGAGTTCAGAACTTGCGGCCGCCTCAGGTATCAGAGTATCCAGACAAACTGTCTATAGAAGACTCAGAGCTGCTGGTCTGTATGCTAGACGGCCTGTAGTGTGCGTCCCACTCACCCTTGATAACAAGAGAGCACGTTTACGGTGGAGTCAGGAACATCGCGACTGGACTCTAAATCAGTGGAGCAGCGTGCTATTTACAGACGAGTCCAGATTCAGCTTGAACTGTGATTCGCATCGCGTGACTATCTGGAGGGGAGCAAGGAACTCGTTACAACCCCATGAACATCATGGAAAGACATCCATTTGGTGGCGGTGGTCTCCTGGTATGGGGAGGTATAATGATGAATGCACGCACAGAGCTTCACATCTTCGCAGGTGGCACTGTTAATGCTCAGCGGTATAGAGAAGAGATCCTGGAACCTCATGTAAGACTTTTCAGGGGAGCTGTGGGTCCAGAATTCATATTCATGGATGACAATGCCCGACCTCACAGGTCACAACTGGTGGATGAGTTTCTTCAGAAGGAAGATATCCAGCGTATGGAGTGGCCAGCGAGGTCTCCGGATATGAATCCTATAGAGCATGCATGGGATGCCTTAGGGAGACAAATTGCATCTCGTCAGCCTCCTCCGAGGACACTTCAAGACCTTCACATTGCTCTTCATGAGGAGTGGAATTTGCTGAGCATCGAATTCCTGAACAACCTCATCACTAGCATGCCACGTCGATGTGAGTCTTGTGTAGCTGTCAGGGGTAATCACACCCCATACTAATCATTTGAACCATTGTTGTTCAACTTTTATGTTCGAATTCTGAAATGCAGTTTTCGTTTGTTGTGAAAATGACAAGTGAATGACGTATTCATGCCATTGTTTCTTTCGTGCCATGTTTCTAATTATCTGTGACATACCCTTACCAAATTTTGTATTATTCTGACAAATGCTTTATAATAAGTCTGCAAATGAACTAATTATCCTTAACTTTTGGACATAAGTGTAGTTGTATACTTGTGAACCAAATAACTGATCTCTGATCATGCGCAGTGGCTTCGTTCTGAGACTTGAAAATTATGTGTGCGCCATCAATTATTTCAAATGCTGTACACTCAACAAAGAAAATAAATAAATAAATAAATAAAAATGTTAAAAGAAAAATGTTTAGATAGTAATTGTGTAGGGAATTAATATTATTTATTTATTTATTTTACCTGATTGAGTTAAGACCGTAAGGTCTTCTCTTCCGCTTCACCAGGGTTAAATTATACATACAATAAGAATTATGATTAATGATACGTAATATATATAGACTATACAATATAAGCTGACAAGGGTAAGAAAGAAAAATGGTAATAATAATAATAATAATAATAATAATAATAATAATAATAAAATAAAATAAGTTAAAATATACCTTCTTAGGTAAAATGTGTCGTCCTCAACTTATAAAATATGTAATCTTTATGCCTGTAGGCCTTTCAGAACATCCGTTCCATCTTCAGCAGGTCCCTCTTCGCTACAACATCCAGTATGATGGTTGATGCTGCTGGTCACGACAAAGCCACATTAGGACCAGCAGCATCAACCATCATTACTGGTTGTTGTAGCGAAAAGTGACCTGCTGAAGATGGAACGGATGTTCTGAAAGGCCTACAGGCATAAAGATTACATATTTTGTAAGTTGAGGACGACGGATCTTACCTAAGAAGGTATATTTTAACTTATTTTGTTTTATGACTCTCCACCTCAACGGTTTTAACAATGAATTTTATTAGTATTGAATAATAATAATAATAATAATAATAATAATAATAATAATAATAATAATAATAATAATAATAATAATAATAATAACAATAATAACAAAAAGGGGGCACGCCGTAGCGTAGTGGTTAAGGCACTGAGCTACAAGCTGGAGGGTCGAGGGTTCAAGTCCCGTTGGGGTCAGGATTTTTAAACTGACCCAAACCCTCTGGCGGCACTATGGCCCTGGGGTCGACTCAGCCTCTAACGGAAATGAGTACCAGACGCTTGTTCTGGGGGTAAAGGCGGCGGTCACGCAGGGCTGACAACGCGGCTGACATAAAGGGCCGATTGTCTAGAAAAAGTGGGAGCCTTAACCTCCTACTACCCCAAGGGCCTCCGGGCCTGTTGTGGGATCACTTAATAATAACAAAAATAATAACCTACTCGTATAATTAGATTAAATAAATGGCTTGGTAAAGAAAGTTTAAAATATAACAGAATAGCAAAAGTGTGCATGTAAAACGGTTATATATTATATTGCCAAAGGAAATATGAAGTGATTTTCTTTTTAAACTGTTTTTGAGGCGGACAGTCCTTGATGTATGAGGGGAGGGAATTCCTGAGTCGGGTGGCTGAAACAAAGGAAGAATGAGGAATAGTGAGATGTTAGCTGTAGAGGAACAGCTAGAGTTAAATTTTCTCTCGATCGTGTGTTTAAGTTGGGGTTGGAGGATAGCGAATGAAAGCGAGTAGAAGGGCCTAAAGGGAAAATTTATTTATTTATTTAGCCTGGTGGAGTTACGGTCATGTGGCCTTCTCTTCCTCTCACCAGGACAAACATATATTACATCAGAATATAACAATCATAATTAACTCTAATGTTAAATACTAAATGAAGATTTGACCAGTAAGATCATATCTTTTATATTACGATCTATAATACAATCAGTTAATGATAGTTAAGATTAAGACTAAAACTAATAATAAAATGTATTGTAGAAAGATAAATGAAATTGTTGGCAGTCTGCGCCTGTCTAATGTAGGGGCCTATATAAAAAACAAAAGAAAATAATGAGATATAAAAAACTAATTTTACGGTTATACAATATTTAAGCAATTGAAAATATTTGTTAATTTTAAAATTACTTTCATAAATAATTAAATTTATTAATTGTTAATATAATTCTATCAGTTAGGTGTATAAGTTAGCTTGTTATTAAATAATTCTTTAGTTTGTTTTTGAAGGATGTTGTAGTTTGACAGTTTCTGACATAGGGCGGAAGGGAATTTCATGTTTTGGCAAGTGAGACGATGAAAGATAATGAATAATACACAGTGAGACGATGAAAGACAATGAATAATACACAGTGTGACGATGAAAGATAATGAATAATACACAGTGTGACGATGAAAGATAATGAATAATACACAGCGAGACGATGAAAGATAATGAATAATACACAGTGTGACGATGAAAGATAATGAATAATACACAGTGTGACGATGAAAGATAATGAATAATACACAGTGAGACGATGAAAGATAATGAATAATACACAGTGAGACGATGAAAGATAATGAATAATACACAGTGAGACGATGAAAGATAATGAATAATACACAGTGTGACGATGAAAGATAATGAATAATACAGTGTGACGATGAAAGATAATGAATAATACACAGTGAGACGATGAAAGACAATGAATAATACACAGTGTGACGATGAAAGACAATGAATAATACACAGTGTGACGATGAAAGATAATGAATAATACACAGTGTGACGATGAAAGATAATGAATAATACACAGTGAGACGATGAAAGATAATGAATAATACACAGTGAGACGATGAAAGATAATGAATAATACACAATGAGACGATGAAAGATAATGAATAATACACAATGAGACGATGAAAGATAATGAATAATACACAGTGAGACGATGAAAGATAATGAATAATACACAGTGAGACGATGAAAGATAATGAATAATACACAGTGAGACGATGAAAGATAATGAATAATACACAGTGAGACGATGAAAGATAATGAATAATACACAGTGAGACGATGAAAGATAATGAATAATACACAGTGAGACGATGAAAGATAATGAATAATACACAGTGAGACGATGAAAGATAATGAATAATACACAGTGAGACGATGAAAGATAATGAATAATACACAGTGAGACGATGAAAGATAATGAATAATACACAGTGAGACGATGAAAGATAATGAATAATACACAGTGAGACGATGAAAGATAATGAATAATACACAGTGAGACGATGAAAGATAATGAATAATACACAGTGAGACGATGAAAGATAATGAATAATACACAGTGAGACGATGAAAGATAATGAATAATACACAGTGTGACGATGAAAGATAATGAATAATACACAGTGTGACGATGAAAGATAATGAATAATACACAGTGTGACGATGAAAGATAATGAATAATACACAGTGTGACGATGAAATATAATGAATAATACACAGTGTGACGATGAAAGATAATGAATAATACACAGTGTGACGATGATAGATAATGAATAATACACAGTGAGACGATGAAAGATAATGAATAATACACAGTGAGACGATGAAAGATAATGAATAATACACAGTGAGACGATGAAAGATAATGAATAATACACAGTGAGACGATGAAAGATAATGAATAATACACAATGAGACGATGAAAGATAATGAATAATACACAGTGAAACGATGAAAGATAATGAATAATACACAGTGAGACGATGAAAGATAATGAATAATACACAGTGAGACGATGAAAGATAATGAATAATACACAGTGAGACGATGAAAGATAATGAATAATACACAGTGAGACGATGAAAAATAATGAATAATACACAGTGAGACGATGAAAGATAATGAATAATACACAGTGAGACGATGAAAGATAATGAATAATACACAGTGAGACGATGAAAGATAATGAATAATACACAGTGAGACGATGAAAGATAATGAATAATACACAGTGAGACGATGAAAGATAATGAATAATACACAGTGAGACGATGAAAGATAATGAATAATACACAGTGAGACGATGAAAGATAATGAATAATACACAGTGAGACGATGAAAGATAATGAATAATACACAGTGAGACGATGAAAGATAATGAATAATACACAGTGAGACGATGAAAGATAATGAATAATACACAGTGAGACGATGAAAGATAATGAATAATACACAGTGAGACGATGAAAGATAATGAATAATACACAGTGTGACGATGAAAGATAATGAATAATACACAGTGTGACGATGAAAGATAATGAATAATACACAGTGTGACGATGAAATATAATGAATAATACACAGTGTGATGAGGAGGGATATTTGAATCGTTAAAAGAATAAAACAATTATTTAATCTAAATTATTTCAGTGGAGACATATTTGAGAGAATTTAGCGTCAAAAGATGAATAATGGTTCTGGATAGAATTACAGGGAGGCCATGGTCCTCAGACAGCCATTGCAACAATATGCAGTAACCTAAGTAAACATTTGTAAGAAAAATAAAATTACCTTAAAATTGCGTCGAGTTTCATAATGAAGAATTAATAATTTTAGGATTAAAAAGAGTGAAAAGTTATATGACTCATTCTTTATGACACCGGATACACTGTACACAAATTTGTAATTTAATTTATTTTAAATTATAGTACGTCATGCCGTCTAAATTAGTTTCGTCTCGGTGACTAATTACATTAAACCATCTTTTTTTATGAATGTTTAGTTTTGTTTCGGAAATGTCCTTGTTTAAAATAGACTTTAATTAATAATTATACTTGATGAGTTTACAAAAAACAATATCTGGCAATAAATAGCAATGAAAGAGAAAATTTAATATTGGAGGAAGGAATCCAAATAAAGCAAGTGAAACAAACTAAATATTTGGGAATAATTATGGATAACATTGAAGGTATAGGCAAAGAGAATATAAAACATAGAATTGAATTGAGTAGCAAAATAATATCATCGTTAAATTCCATATAGTGGGATAAGCATATTTGGAAAGACACAAAAAAATATATTGGTAAAACATTGGTGGAATCTGTTGCAATGTATGGAAGTGAGGTATGGACAATCAATAAGTACTACAGGAATAGACTGATAGCTCTAGAATTGGATTAATTACGCAGAAGTGCCAGAAAGTCAAAATTAGAACATGTCACAAATAAGGAAATTAGAATTATAATGGAAGCAGAAGAAAGCATAATTGAAAGAATTGAGGAGAAGGAATTAAAGTGGTTAGGACATGTTTTAAGAATGGAAGATGAGCGATGGCCAATGCAACTGTACCAATGGCATCCGAACAGAAGGAGGATGAGAGGGAGACCGAAGTTAACATGGAAGGAAAACATGAAGACGTTAATGCAAGCAAAAGGGCTAAGTCGATACTAGTAAAATTCATGGTGATTTTCCGTTGAGGTATTAGTTCACAGTAATATAATGTACGGTTAAAAACTAATATATCCTACATAACTGACAACAAATTAAACAATTTAATAAACAACAACATCGAAGAAATATATGAATTCGACAATAAAGGCATCTACAAATTAACATGTACAGACTGCAATAAATTCTACATTGGGAAGACTAACAGAAGCTTCAACATTAGATTCAAGGAACATTTCAGAGATTTCATTTACAATGGAGGAAAATCAAGTTACGCAAAACATGTAATTCAAGCTGGACACCATATGCATAACATCGATAACACCCTCACAATAGTACATAGAGAAAACATTCCAACGAGAATAAATATACTGGAGGAAATCGCAATCCTAAGAGAAATCAACAACAACCTGATTCTCAATGAATACACACCTAATCCACACAATCCTCTGTACAAAATTCTCACAACCAAGTCAGTGCTTCAACAAGGGTCAACAAGAAAGGACCTAATGCATTCTGCTGATGATGGGACTAGTCCCGAAAGGCCTACAGAGTTTTAAAAGAACTTAAGTTGAGGAGACGGACCTACAAGGTAACTATATTATAGTTTTTAACCGTACATTATATTACTGAAAAGGGCTAAGCATTGAAGATACACAAGATCGTAGGCTTTGGAGGTTTGGCACGGGAAGACGGCAGCAGCTGTAAAAACCCGAAGATAGAGATAGATACTTGATGAGTTAATAAATGACACTTTAAGCTCTCCCATTGTATTGTGCTTCTTAACGCATCTTTATTGAATCACCAGACCACGACCACTTATGTAGTACAAGGTTTGTCTAAAATTGTAGTCAGAATATTTTTAATTGTTTAATATAATATATGAATACAGAGATAAGTTTGTTTATAATAAAGCTCAGTGACAGTTTTGGCAACTTTAATAAAATATAATCTGACGTCATAAGTATGACGTACCTATCCACTGCATACTTTACATTACACGTAATTCTACTCAAAGTAGGGTGATCACCTTGACAACCAAACTCGTTTTGTTACGTCATGCTGTCTAGAAATCTTCGATTGTTTACATTTTTAACTTAAAAAAAAGAATGGCCTTTATATTTTAGAACTCTTCGATTACAGTGCATATTTTTTGTTACTTTTCCATCCAATTATTATTTGACACCTTAAAATCTGAAGTCATAGTGTATCTATGATCTTTCTTCTTCTTCTTCTTCTTCTTCTCTTCTTCTTGCAAGAATTAACCTTTTTTGGTTCGTTCCGGCTCCAAGTATTGTCCACAGACGAAAAGAATGAAAGCAAAGGACGAAAGGGGGCAAGGGGATTGCAAGCGATACAATGACTTTTTTCTTTTTTTTTCAAATGCCCCAGGTTTGTCTTTCGACCTTTCTGGTTTCTCTTCTCTCCCTGGCACGTACTTATCCCCCACTTCATGAGGTTGGGGGCCCTGGAATGCGGGGTTACGTTGCCCTGATGATATGTGGTGGATGATTATGATGAAAAAAAATAATGGTGCGCCAGGAAAGTCCCTAATCCTAAGTTTAACCTAAGATGAATATGAATGATGATTGCGATGGCCATATGATTTCGGGGACCGTTTGGGCTTTAAAGTTTTCCTGACATTTGTCTTACAGGCGAGGAAAAACCCCGATAAAAACCTCACCCAGAAAAACTGCCTCGACCGGGGATCGAACCCGGGCCCGCTGCGTGACAATGTCAATGTAGCACGCTACCTCGAGACCAATTCTGCCTGTATTCTTCACATTGGATTTTTTTAGCATAGTTTATTAGTTGGTATTTAAAGCTTCTGCTACATTGACAATAATAATTTTTAGTTCCCTACATGCGCTGAAGTCACGCCTCTCAACGTACGAAACGTAGTGATGACCTCCACGCAAGTGAAGATCAAACATTTATTTACAAGATGTAAGATTGTTCGTGGAGTGAAATACGATATCTTGTATTGACTCCATAGCTGTTAAGTGCTTACAACTTGCTAAAAGCAAATAAATCAGAAAAGCTAAAGCCAATTGTTGAAACAGTTGAAAATGCAGTTTTTCTACAAATGGGAAAACAATGGCGGTTTATTTATGATGTTTAAAGATGTACAGTCAGAGACTCTGGCATCATTGTAGATTTGTAAAGGAAGCGGCGTTTTTACGGATAAAACCATGTGCTGACATATTATCTAGTTTACGTTATTTAATTAAACGTAACTTATGAATAAAGTAAGCCAAGTCCACCGCTGTGGTCTCGAGGTAGTGTGCTGCCTTGTCACGCAACGGGCCCAGGTTCGGTCCCCGGTCGGGACAAGCTTCCTGGGTGAGCTTTCAGGCTCAAACGGCCCCCGAACATCATCTGGCATCCACCACCACCATCATCATCATATTCGCCGGTGTGGAAAGCAACGGGAAGCTACCAAATCTATAATTCGCTAGTCTTATTCTTCTTCTTCTTCTTCTTCTTCTTCTTCTTCACGGTTCAGGCTTATTTACTAGCCTGTTCCGGCTCCAAATTGCTGCTCTTTCCATCTTTTCCTTGGTCTTCCCAAACTTCTTCTTCCTCGTGGTGAATAGTTGTATGCTGCTTTGGTATTCTATTCTCAGTCATCCTTGCCAAGTGTTCTTTCCAGTTTGTTCTGTATTTCTCTATTGTTGTGTTTAATTCCTCTACTTTTAGTTGTTGTCTTATTTCTGTGTTATGTTTTTTGTCTGTTCTTTGATATCCTGCTATTGGTCTGAGGAATCTCATTTCAGCAGCTTGTATTCTGGCTGATTGTTGTGTTGTCACTGTCCATGTTTCGGATCCATAAGTAATAATAGGCACTGCCTTTGTCTTGTATAATTTAATTATAGAGTCTTTCCTGGCTTTATGTTTCAAAGTTCTTTTTAGTGTTCCTGTTATATAATTAAACTTATTTAGTTTGTTATTTATATCCGTTTCCGCTGTGTATGATATTTCGCAACCTGGGAAGTTATATCTTACTACTTGTTCTTACTTACTTACTCACTGGCACTATCGAACCCGTCGGTTCATGACCGCGCGGACATAAGCTCTCCACACATCCCTATCCTGAGCCAATGCTTTCCAATCATTCCCTGTATAATCTACTTCCCTCAAATCATAGTTAATGTTGTTCTCCCACCTCATTCTTGGTATACCAACTGGGCGTTTTCCTTCTGGCTTTCCTACAAGAAGTTTCCATGCACATATTTCATTCCCCATACGCGCTACATGTCCTGCCCATGGTATCTTTACCTTGTCGTGGTGGAGTGGCTTGCGTGCTTAAATGACCCAGAGAGCTATGCCGGCGGTAGCATTGCTGCCGATAGGATTACCCATGCCGGACTGGTCGAAGGTGATAAGCCAGACGAAAAAAGTACCTTGGGCGAAAGAGTGACGATCTTTCACCGTAAAAATACAACCGTCAAGAAATGCGGACATGGGTTCATCTGGGGTAAAATTTTCCGGAGATCTTCTATTGGTTTATTTTCTAATATTATCTTTGTCCGAACTGGATGAGCGCCCTTGAAGGCCATTGTTTTTTATTTTTGTGAGGATATTTCCATGTTGTATTTTTTTGATATTTCATTTAGTTTATATAGCATTCTTTGTAGTTCGTCTTCTGTCCCCTAGTAAAGCTCCAAGTATAGCATGCAAATGCTATAATTGCAATGAAAGACCTGTCATTGGGCAGGACGCTATAGAAAAAGAAAGTAACCCCAAAAACTTCTAGCACAATACGAATGTTCTTGTCATAGAGAAAATAGTTAATGTATTTATCCATTTAGGCCTACATTTATATAATTTTTGTAGTAAAGAGAGATGAACGGACAGGCGATCGGAGAAGACTACATAACAGTGAGCTACATAATATTTATAGGAAACCAGATATAATAAGAATAGTTAAGTCTCGTGACTGCGATAGGCAGGACTTGTGGCACAAATGGGAAATGAAAGAAGGGTATGGAAGCTTATTGTCGGAAAATAAAGAGAAAAACACCCTGTTAGTAGACCAAGAATGAGGTGGGAGAATAAAATTAACAATGGTTTGAGGGAAGTAGTTATATAGGGGATGATTGGAAAACAGCTCATGATAGGGTTGTGTGGAGAGCTTAAGTACTCGCGACCATGAACCTACAGGTTCGTTAGTGCCAGTGAGTTAGTTATATTAATGCAGCATTGCCCAACATTTTCGCCAATGTAGATTCAAGCCAGCATATACATCGGACAGTAGTTAGTTCTGAGCTGCCAGAAGGCATAAATATTACAGCAATGCTGCCGATGTAAAACTCGCCATTTGTTTGTTCTCAATACGTTTAAATGTGTAACACTCTGACACATTATCATAAGTAATGTCACGAGTGATTTCCAAATTATCGATACATTCACGACTCTAAGTGAGGAGTGAATTTATCTAGAGAATTTGGAAATCAAGAGTGGTATTTGTTAGGACTATTTAACGAATAAAATTAAGCTGTTTACTCACAAATCATTGTTTAACTATAGTTATTTTAAGATATTTATATATTTAATGTAAACGGCGATGTTTGAAAACAAATCAGAAATGTGAGGTTATGTTCATTCACTGTTGCTTGATCATATTATTTATTGCCAAATAAGATCGCAATATTGTAAGAGTGCACCCAAGTGGAGAAATAATGAAACACATCAAACTATGTATCATAATCAACATTACGGGTTATTCATTTATTTTTTTAGTAAACACCACAAGGAATCTTTTCATTGTTTGCTATATTCAATATATTTGTTGGAGAAAAATAATCCTTGACCTGTTCAGAACATTAAAAAGGAGGAGATTTCTTTATCACAAAAGCAGGAGCTGATAAAGATAAATCGATAAAGAGCGAGGTGAAACACGACTGTCATTGGTTGTAAAACAACATTCATTGAAACGTGATTGGTCATTGACTAGCATTTGTGGCATGAGTTAAATAGTCTAGATAAATTCACTCCTCACTTCGTGAGTCGTGAATTTATCGATAATTTGGAAATCACTCGTGGCATTACTTATGATAATTATGAATTTCTTCAACTGTGTTTTGAACTTTTAATTTATCGCGTATATCTGTGTTTCTTTACTTCTCCAAACCTAGAAGTGAACGTAAAAATCTCACCTGTGCTGCCGAAAATTTGGATTTAATTTTAGTATCCCATTTTCGCTAATATATTTCAGTCCAAATTTTGGAGTTAATTTGTATAATGTCAATTTTCTATCAGAGTTAAATGAACTGATGGTTTATTTTATGAATATTGCTTGTACTTGCCATCGTCTTGAACAAGGAAGGTCGAACGTAATTACCAAGAAGTTAAGTGATCTGGAAACCTGTTCACTCATCTCGTGACTTGATGCCCAAATGCACAAATTATCTTCATTAATGGTTTCGTAAAGTTGACAAGGCCCTCTGGCAATGTTAAGTCTATATTTTCTTCGTTCTTCTTGGTATCGGTTTGTTTTTTAGTGTATACATTCTTAATATTCTCGGTAGAAAGAGCGTCTCAATAAATTGAAGAAATTTAAATCTTTACTGTGCATTACTGTAATTAAACCATCGTAAAAACACATAAATTCCCTTTCCTATATTTCCCGATTTCGATGCCATCTACATTTTAAAATAGTAACTGGTATACTGTCATCACTGTGATCTCGAGGTAACATCGTTGCCTATTACGCAGCGGGTCCGGGTTCGATCCCCCACTTGAGAATTACAAGGAAATTAATTAAGAATTTTATACAGGGTTACTATGTGTTAGGCGTAGAATTTTAATGAAAATGTGTTTTTTTCATGTAGCTTTTTTTTGACTTCCCAACTCCTTTCAAAAAAACGTTAAACTGAAAATAGCCTATATAAAACTATTCTTCTTCTTCTTCTTCTTCTTCTTCTTCTTCGGCTTTCCCCCACTTATAGGTTTGCCGTCTTCAGTTTCCATTTATCTCTATCATTCCAATCTCCCTCTTCCAAATTCCTATCATCCATTATGGTTCTGACGTAGGTTTTCCATTTCCATCTAGGTCTGCCATGTTTATTTCTTCCAGGGGGTGACCACTGGTATATATTTTTTGGCCGTCTTACGTTTTCCATTCTTTCTACATGGCCATACCATTTAAGGGTTTGATTTTCAATCCTCTTAACAACAGATGTGGTGACATTCATTTCTCTCCAAAGGAATTCATTTCTTATTTTATCCTGTCTTGTTTTTTGGAGGCTTCTTCTAAAATATTCAAATTCAACTGTTCTAATTTCAATCTTTTGTAATTCCGTCTAAGACCAAGTTTCACTTCCATATGACAATATATTCAGTATTATGCTCTTATAAATTTTCATTTTAGTTTCATTTGTAATATTTTTGTTCCAAATTACTCCATGTATTATTCTACCAGTTATATTATATGGATGCGAAACATGGACTTACTTTAAGGGAGGAAAGGAGATTACGAGAATTTCAGAATAAAGTTCTCAGGAAAATTTTTGGATCAAAGAGACATGAACAGACAGGTGAATGGAGAAGACTACATAACAATGAACTACATGGTCTTTATAGGAAGCCAGATATAATAAGAATAGTTAAGTCTCGTAGATTGCAATAGGCAGGACATGTGGCACGAATGGGGAATGAAAGACGTGCATGGAAGCTTCTTGTAGGAAAACCAGAGGGAAAACGCCCAGTTGGTAGACCAAGAATGAGGTGGGAAATAACATTAACTATGATTTGAGGAAAGTATATTATACAGAGGATGATTGGAAAACATTGGCTCAGGATAGGGATATATGGAGAGCTTATGGCCGCGCGGCCATGAACCTACGGGTTCGGTAGTGCCAGTGAGTTAGTTAGAGTTAGTTTCATCAGGACATTCACATTATGGAAAGATGATATCATGGACGTCGGAATTGTGCTGTGATGGGAGACTGTATGGAGCATAAGTATGTATTGTAGAGAGGAGTCAAAAGCACAAAAAGGAAAACTCATTTTGATGTATATTTTTTAAATACTGCATTGCTGTATTGAAAATATACTGTTATACAATGTTTTTCTACTTATAAGGTATACGACCCATTTATGGAATATATTTATTTAATCCACCGCTGTGGTCTCGAGGTAGCGTGCTGCCTTGTCACGCAGCAGGCCCGGGTTCAATCCGCGGTCGGGAGAAGTTTCCTGGGTGAGGGTTTTTACGGGGTTTTCCTCACCTGTAAGATAAATGTCAGGAAACTTTAAGGCCCAAACGGTCCCCGAACACTATCTGGCCATCATTATCATCAATATCATATACGCCTAATTAGATTTAGTTTAAGGCCTCTCCTGGCGCGTCATTACAATCATCATCAACTCTCATATCATTGGGACAGCGTAACCCCGCCTTCCAGGCGCCCCAACCTCAGAAGTGGGTTACAAGTACGCCATGCTAGGAGAGAACACCAGAAATGTCGAAACGACAACTAAATAAATAAATAAAATAAAAATAAAAGTAATAATGAACTCTTCATCATCATCATCATCATCTAGGGATTAAGCCTGTTGGCTCGTTCCGGTTTCATGAAAGCTAGAATTGTTAAAATTGTTCAAACCATTTTCTGTGTGGGCGACCAACATTTCTCCTTCCGCGTGGTTTATAATTTAGCAATAAAAATCTTCCTTCTGGCATTCTATCAATATGTTCTTTCCAGTCGTTCCTATATTTAATTATTCGGTCTGTAAGTTTGAAAATATTTGGTTCCTTTCTTATATCTTCATTTCTTTTCTTATCCAGCAGAGTATATCCTGCTATATTTCCTAAAAATCTCATCTCAGCTGCTTCCAATCTTTGTTCTTGTCTTTTAGTGATCGTCCAACATTCTGATCCATACATCAATAGAATGTACTTTATAAAATTACATTTTTGTTTCTTTTCTTGTGTTTTTAAGGGTTCTTTTAATAGTGTCACACATTAGATTAAATTTGTAAATGCTGCGATACGAGCCATAAGCGACATTAAGTCAATAAACAGACTCTCACTACAAACAGCCCTACAACTTTTTGAACTTAAAGTTGATCCCATTGCAACATATGGGTTAGAGAATATATGGGTCCATTTATAGAAACCGAACCTAGAAAAATTAGAGAAACTAAAAGGGACATACCTAAAAGAGGGTCTCTCCAAATACACGCCTTCACGACTTGTTTATGAACTCTCTAGAGAACCATTCTACATAGAAGAGCTGAGGCTAAAGTTCCTACTACCAGTGACACCAGCTTACCAGGACCTCCTGCAAGAACTCCACGAAAAGAAACGCAAAATTTGGGAAGAATTCTACATTACCGACGCCATGAGAAACCGTGAATGGACTCAGGGAGGATATGAATTGCGCCACACAGTGACCAGACTCGCTGTGCATGGATTTCACCACAAGCTGTCCAGCAACCAGATCCCGGCCCAGACTGCGTGTGCTCAAAATGTGGCGAACAGTGTGAGAAATATCATGTGTTAAACTGTAGGATGAGATCAGAATCGTTGTTGAACCTTTGCAGTGACTAAAAACAATCTTCTTTGCACGTTGTGCTTATTTCTTATTTTATTATTAGATTAAATTTATTTATTTTGTCATTAATATCCTCAAGTAAATATCAGTAAAACTAAATATATGGTCACACGTAGAAATACATTATATAATGGAAATGGACAGCTAATGACAAATGAGGGAAATTTTGAGGAATTGGCTGAATTCAAATACCTAGGAACAATAATCACAAATAGGAATGAGATGCACAAAGAAATTAAACATAGGCTCAATTCTGGAAATGCATGCTATTATGTATTGCAGAGACTTTTGATGTCCCAACTCCTTTCAAAAAACGTTAAGCTGAAAATATATAAAACTATTATTCTACCAGTTATATTATATGGGTGCGAAACATGGACTCTTACTTTAAGGGGGGAAAGGAGATTACGAGTATTTGAGAATAAAGTTCTTAGGAAAATTTTCGGACCAAAGAGAGATGAACAGACAGGTGAATGGAGAAGACTACATAACAATGAACTACATGGTCTTTATAGGAAGCCAGATATAATAAGAACAGTTAAGTCCCGTAGACTGCGATGGGCAGGACATGTTGCACGTATGGGGAATGAAAGACGTGCATGGAAACTTCTTGTAGGAAAGCCAGAAGGAAAACGCCCAGTTGGTAGACCAAGAATGAGGTGGGAGAACAACATTAACTATGATTTGAGGGAAGTAGATTATACAGGGAATGATTGGAAAGCATTAGCTCAGGATAGGGATGTATGGAGAGCTTATGTCCGTGCGTCCATGAACCTACGGGTTCGATAGTGCCAGTGAGTAAGTAAGTAAGTAAGTAAGCATTAATATCTTCAATTTCAACAAATGATACATTGATATGAACTCTACATGTGCAACAAATTTGCTACATTTCTGTAAATATGATAGAGTCTCTAGTTTTCAGGGGAGGCATCTGTCCCAGTAGGAATTCATGTAGCTAAGAAATTTCTAATATTACCATAACAGCTAGATCACTCGGCTAATTGGAACTCATTAATCCGATTTTAATTAAATGGCCGTTTGTTGAAGTCAAGATGGGCGCTGTATATACATTTCCTGTCCATTGTTATTTAACGATCGCATATTTACACGAAGCTTTTATTCAAGAAGAGTTAACGGTCCCTTTGCTACGTGTTTGCAAATATTAATGCTCACGAAATACAGATTTGTATTTCGACCTCTTCAATTATGTATGGTGATAAAGCATCTGTTTGTAAACAGTTATTTCTCAAAGCGTGTTCGTTTGTTCACCTCACCGCAGGGTGAAGTATCTAATGCTCTTTTCCTAAACAAACCAAGTTCTTAAATAACCCTTTCGCCTTAAATGTAGAATGACAGTCTTAACATTTACATTACGCTATATTCTTAGGACCATTATTTTATATCCATCCATAGTAATTCTGCCCGAAGGCAGGTCCTTCACTGCAATCATGGCATTTTCAAGCTATGCTTGCAGCTTTACTAGGGAATTGTGTAGGTGTGGTAGCTTCCCGTTGCTTTCCACACCGGTGAAGGATGATAGTGATGATGATGATGGCCATATGATTTCCGGGACCGTTTGGGCCTTAAAGTTTTCCTGACATTTGTCTTACAGGTGAGGAAAAATCCCCGTTAAAAACCTCACCCAGAAAAACTGCCCCGACCGGGGATCGAACCCGGGCCCGCTGCGTGACAAGGCAGCACGCTACCTCGAGACCACAGCGGTGGACATATATATATATATATATATATATATAATATGCAGTTTTGGTAATATATCTTAAGGGTCGCTTGTCACCAACAGAGGTAATTGTTATAAGCACAGTAGTTTCAAGCTATGTCATATGATATGGGAAAAACTGGAGAGTAGACCTCTGTTGGTGAAATTGACCCTTAATAACAAAAAGGAGATTTATACTGTACAAGGTAATACCCGGCGTGCGCTGCTACGCCTAAATAAATGAAAATTAATGTGTTTTTATGTTTAGTTGAATAAGTAAAAGGAAAAATAATTATACATTTATATTTTTTTAGATACCCCGTGCTGATTACCCGGCGTTGTCCTGGAATCTACTTATCCCGATCTTCTTGACATAAATGAGCTGAAATACGAAAATTAATGTGTTTTATGTTTACTTAAATAAGTAAACGGAAAAAAATTATATCGTAATTATTTTTAGATACCCCATGCTGTTTACCCGGCGTTGTCTGGGAATCTACTCATCCTGATGTTCTTGGCATAAATTAGCTGAAAGACGAAAATTAACATACTTCTTATGATTAGTTGAATAAGTAAAATGAAAAAAAATTATAAATGTATATCGTAATTATTTTAAGATTCCCCATGCTGATTACCTGGTGTTGCCCGGGAATCTACTTATCTCGATCTTCTTGGTATAAATGGGCTAAAAGACAAAATTCGTTATTGTGAGTTATCCATAAAAGAATACCCGCTATGTGCTGCTATGCTTGCACAGGAATCTACGTACTTGTCTCGATCTTCTTGGCATCAATGAAAGACAAAAATGTTTATTGTGTGTTATCCGTAAGAGATAAACATATGCTGTCCCGGACTTTTTTGTAGAGCTTTTTGAGATATTCAATTCTGTGTACATTAATTTTGTATATTTGTTATGGTTTAGGCAGCATAAGCCATTTAAACGTCCAAAGAGCTACCTTTTTTTTTCACTTTTTCCACTATAAAGGGCGATTTTTAAGGGTGTAGGAGTTAAGTATCACAGCTCTCTTATAGCCTATGTTCATTCCGGGAATTTTCTGAACATTTTGTAAAAATCCCCATCACAATCGGATCAACGGTATGGCCGCGCATAAAGTACGAACAAACAAACAAACACTTTTTATATATTAGATAACAAAAATGAGATTTATACAATATATTCGGATTACGGTATGAAATTAATATTTAAATATATAGAACTGTGTAAGTTAAATATTTTACAATGTTAAAAGAAATCTAAATTTATATTTGCTCTAAACTCGACTTCATTATTATCCAGTGTAAGATATATATATTAATTGGTGTTTCCCGTATAATGTATCATTTATATTATTATTATTATTATTATTATTATTATTATTATTATTATTATTATTATTACTATTATTATTATTATCGTATCATTATTGTTATTACCCTATGAAATGTTGTTTGTACATGACATTTACATTGCTACATTTATTGTATCTTTAACTGTTTATAATTAGTACAGTGTATATCTATATTTGTCGAATATTTATTTGTATTTGTGCTGGTTGAGTGGAAGAGAGGGCCTTATGGCCTTAACTCTGCCAGAATAAATAAAGTATTATTATTATTATTATTATTATTATTATTATTATTATTATTATTAAGAATAAAAAAAAAACATTAGAAAATAATTATAATCAATCCCTTCAAGGGTTATTCCTAACAGTCATTTTAGGTTTATATTTTACAGCCCTTCAAAATCATTTTTAAAATTAAGATAATAATCCAACCAATTAAATTCATAAAAATATGCTATTAAAATTGTTACTAATATTTGGTTATCAACAGAGCCCGGATTTTATGTAATTCCTAATTACATATTCTGTGGGGGTTGTGAGTCCTAATTGACTCCAAGGGCTACACAGGCGATGCGGTGGTGTAACTACCTGCAGGGCCTCCCCTGCCAGGCAGGTCTTGGAAGAAGGTCCGGGGATACCCATCGAAGAAGAAGGGCTATTAATTCACTTCCAAGATATAAAATTTTCCATTACTCATAGAGACATTCACAAAGTAAGCCGGACTAATAAATTGGAACCCGGACCTGAAAATAATGAACATGCAACAAGTTGTCAGTTTTCATGCGTAGAGGAAGAAAAATAACATATTCTGTTCCTGTTTATGTATTTATAATAAAAGCCAAAATGTCGACAAATTAAACTGAAACGATCCTTATTTCAAAATTTAAATTACTTTTTATATATTTCCAGTACAATATATATTTAAGACCATAATAAATAATTATTGAATGTGCAATTCATAATTTACAATATGCTAGAGTGACTATGTGAATGGATAGTTAATAACACTGGGCAACAAAAAATAAACTTTTTTTTTGTCTCAAAAAGAAAAATATGTGATTCTGATAGTATTTTTTCTCCTGAATTCAAATATGATATCGATTTTTCTCCATCACTCAAGGTTTCCGAGAGACAGGAATTTATAATTTTAAACACTTTAATATTTTCTACATTCGTAACTACACAATATTCGAACATTCAGACTCACCTAGAAAGTAAGAAAATTACTATTTTCTGCTATATTTCGCCTGTGGAGCATCCCTCTTAATGGTCCAACAATAATCGGCCAGCATATTAGTATTCCATTTGCCTCGATATATCTTTTCCATAGTTGAAATCTCCTGAGGTAGCTCATTTGGTTTTATTTTACAATGGACATATGGACGAAAAAACGTTTATCAAAAAAATAATTATTTAAATCCATTATTTGAAAATGGAATAAAAAAAACTGTGGGTGATGGAGAAATTCCGAATACATATTTTAAAACACGAGTCCACCGCTGTGGTCTCGAGGTAGCGTGCTGCCTTGTCACGCAGCGGGCCCGGGTTCGATCCCCGGTCGGGACAGTTTTTCTGGATGAGGTTTTTATAGGGGTTTTTCCTCACTCGTAAGACAAATGTCAGGAAAACTTTAAGGCCCAAACGGTCCCCGAAATCATATGGCCATCGCAATCATCATCATTCATATTCATCTTAGGTTAAGCTTAGGATTAGGGACTCTCCTGGCGCACCATTATGATCATCCATAATATCATCGGGGCAACGTAACCCCGCCTTCCAGGCGCCCCAACCTCAGAAGTGGGTTACAAGTACGCCATGCCAGGAGAGAAACCAGGAATGTCGAAAGACAACCTGAGGCATTTGAAAAAAAAATTAAAACACAATAAAAAAACTGCATTAAGTACAACTATTGGTACTCATGAGACAAAAATCATGCTGACCTGTGTTATTTGTTCTGAATATGTACTTCAGTAGCTCGTTGATAGAGTATTAATTAATGTGACAGTATTTTGTTCAAAACATGATTCATCTCAGTTGTAAAATATTTTCTTTTGAAGAACCGGTTCCTATGTTACCGACATATAACTTGCTCACATATAATTATGGCGTAACAAGTAAATAAAGTTTATGATTCATTTATGTAAATACAGTATAATTAGTCCAAGACTGTGTTCTCGGGATAATGTTACTGCCTCGAACGCAGAGGCACCGTATTCGATCCTTGGTTCAAGACAAGTTTCCTGTGGGAGATTCTTTTCTCGCCTGTAAGACATTTCGTCGCCAAAATCCCAACATGACATAACTGCATTTTGCCAGGTTTTCAGGAGTAATATAAACATTATCTGGTAATTAATGGAATCTCGACGCCAAAATTCCACCATGGTACAATTGCCATAACATACCAGATAATGTTTATTTTAATGAATATCCATCCATAGTAATTCTGTCCGAAGGCAGGTCCTTCACCACAATCACAACATTCTCATGCTATGCTTTGCAGCTTTACTAGGGAATTGTAGGTGTGGTAGCTTCCCGTTGCTTTCCACACCAGTGAAGGATGATGATGATGATGATAATGATAAGGATGATGATGGTAATGATGGCCATATGATTTCGGGGACCGTTTGAACCTTAAAGTTTTCCTGACATTTGTCTTACAGGTGAGGAAAAACGCCGATAAAAACCTGACCCAGAAAAACTGTCCCGACCGGGGATCGAACCCGGGCCCGCTGCGTGACAAGGCAGCACGCTACCTCGAGACCATATATATATATATATATATATATATATTAGGGTTATAACTTTTTGGACTTTGGTGAAATAAAATATTTCCTGTGCAATGAATGGGTGAACTTTTGCTTAAAACCATTGAAAAAGGCCTTCATTTCACTGAGCTTAAAGAAAAGGTCACCCCCAAATCAATATAAAATATTGATATATAGGCTAAATATATCTGGGGGTGTCTACCGCTGTGGTCTCGAGGTAGCGTTCTGCTTTGTCACGCAGCGGGCCCGGGTTCGATCCCAGGTCGGGGCAAGTTTCCTGGGTGAGGTTTTTTCGGTTTTTTTCTCACCTGTAAGACAAATGTCAGGATACTTTAAGGCCCAAACGGTCTCCGAACATCATCTGGCCATCATCATCATCATATTCACCTCATTAGATTAAGTTTAGGTTTAAGGCCTCTCCTGGCGCATCTTTACCCATCGTCATCACCATCATATCATTGGGGCAGCGTAACCCCGCCTTCCAGGCGCCCCAACCTCAGAAGTGGGTTACAATACTCCAATGCCAGGAGAGAATGCCAGAAATGTCGAATGACAAGTTGCATTGAACAAAAAAAAAATATATATATATATATTTGGGGGTGACCTTTTGTTGAAGCTCAGTGAAATGAAGGTCCTTTTCAATGGTTTTAAGTAAAAGTCCATGCATTCTTTGTACAGGAAATATTTTATTTCACAAAAGTCCAAAAAGTTGTAACCCATATATATATATATATATGTTATAATTAAATGTTTAACATTGAGCAATGCAAGCTTAATATGGTATGATAAGAAAAATAAATGCCTGGACGGGACTCGAACCCGGATCTCTGAGTCTGTACCTCAGCGTGATATCCATTACACTACCAGGCGAATCCAATTCAAACACTTATTTTTCTTATATATGTATTATACTCTCCATTACATCTAGTAATAATGGAGAATATAATACATATATAAGGGAAATAAGTGTTTGAATTGGATTCGCCTGGTAGTGTAATGGATATCACGCTGAGGTACAGACTCAGAGATCCGGGTTCGAATCCCGTCCAGGCATTTATTTTTCTTATCATACCATATATATTCCTCTCTCTCTCTCTCTCTCTCTCTCTCTCTCTCTCTCTCTCTCTCTCTCTCTCTCTCTCTCTCTCTCTCTCATGTCATGTTGGGATTTTGGCGTCGAAATGTCAGGGAAATTTAAGACCTACATGATCGCAGAATATCATCTGGCTATCATAATCATCCATACGAAATTCGCCTTGTTTGATATGAATGAATGGTGAATGCTGAGTTTTGTCTTGAATATTCGTGTTGTCTCGGAGGTGGCCCTGGTCACTCATTCAAGGAGGCTCTCTATATCTTTATGTGGTCAAAAATTATGTGTGTGATCCTGAGTTAGGTGGCGTGCGGCGTGGGGGAGAGGTTAAACTAAGGTAAAGAGATAGATAAATATAATTTCATCATCTTCAAGGTATGGACCTGTTGGCCCGTTCCGCTCCCCGGTGCACTATATGCTGCAGGTGCAGGTCGTCCTTACAACGTTGTTTTGGTCTTCCTACATTTCTTCGGCCTAGAGGTTTATAATGAAGCAGCTGTTATGATAAACGATTATTTGGCATTCTTTGTACAGTTCAAACCAATTACATTTATTTCTGTGTATTCTCCCGTTTATATTATATATTTGTAATTCATCTGTGATATCTTGACTTCTCTTTTGATCTCTTAGAGATACACCTGCAACTGATATCAGTAATCTCATTTCTATTGTGTCAATTTTATGTTTATCAGAGATCGTTAAAGGCCAAGTCTCAGACCCGTATGTTAACGTTGGAACGGCTACTGTTTTGTAAAATTTTAATTGAGTTTCCCTTGTGATCTTATTTCTCAAATATCTTCTTATTGAACCACATATCTGTTGAAATTTCCCTAATGTCTTCTCCATGTCCAAATTTTGCTGGTACGATATCATGCATCCCAGATAATTGAAACAAGTTACTTGTTCAATTATGTTTGCTCCAATTACAATTTTTGTCCTTTTATGCTGAGTTCCAATAAATGCCATTGACTTTGTTTTCCTTTGTTGATATATTTAAATTATAATCGTTTATTAGTTTCCATAATTTATAAACTGATTTTTGTAGTTGATTTTCTGAGGAACCTACAATGATCTGGTCATCTGCTAATAAAAGACAGTTCATTTTCATACAGTTTATCATAAAATAATCACAAATATAATTTCAAATGTCAATTTTGTATCAGTGACTGATGTCATTTATGTGAAATATAATTGAATGCTGTATTTTAGCCATTGTATTCGATAAAAAATTGCGTTTGATATGTGGAATAATTATTGAGGACAGTTTGCTTATGACACGAGTTGAGTATTAGGTTTAGGCCAACAAAATCACGCCAACAGTCGTGTGTTTGCATAATTACTTAACTTAGTACTGGACCAAGGATATGTTAGTCGCTATTGTCATGTAGCGTCTTTCATACAATTCTTTATCATAAGTGATGCCACGAGTGATTTCCAAATTATCGATAAATTCACAACTCACGAAGTGAGGAGTGAATTTATCTAGAGAATTTGGAAATGAAGAGTGGCATTTGTTAGGACTATTTAACGAATAAAATTAAGCTCTTTACTAAAAAAATAATTATTTGAATATAGTTACCGGTGTTTTAAAATATTTATATAGTTAATGTAAACGGCGATGTTTGAAAACAAATTAGAAATGTGAGGTTATGTATATTCACTGCAACTCGAACATATTATTTATTGCCAAATAGGATCGCAATATTGTAAGAATGCACTCTAGTGGAAAAATAATAAAACACATCAAACTATTACAATCAAAATTATAGGTTAATCATTTATATTTTGAATAAACAACTCAATAAAATCACTGAATCTATTCATTATTTGCTATATGCAATGTATTTGTTGGAGAAAAATAATGATCTAACCTGTTCAGAACATGAAAAAGAAGGAGCTTTCTTTATCACAAAAGCAGGAGCTGATAAAGAGAAATCGATAAAGAGCGAGGTGAAATGCGACTGTCATTGGTGTAAAACAGAATTAATTGAAACGTGATTGGTCATTGACTACCATTTGCGACAGGAGTCAAATAGTCGCAATAAATATTTTTGATAATGTTCAGTATTTATATTTTACATGTCCATCGCTGTGGTCTCGAGGTAGCGTGCTGCCTTGTCACGCAACGGGCCCGGGTTCGATTCCCGGTCGGGACAGGCTCCTGGGCGAGATTTTCTTCGGGGTTTTTTCTCACCTGTAAGACAAATGTCAGGACGCTTAGGCCCAACGGTCCCCGAAAGTTATCCGGCCATCATCATCATCCCTATCATTACCGCACCTATAATTCTCTAGTAAAGCTGCAAAGCATAGCATGGAAATGCTATTATTGCAATGAAAGACCTGCCTTCGGGCAGAATTACTATGGATGGATATTTTAACTTATTCTGAATAGTATAACATTTCAAATACACGCTTAATAATTTATTTTTTCATGATTTAATAAAAATAGTTTTAAGATTTGTCAATATATTTACCTAATGTCTTTTACAATAAGCGATAGATTCAATTATAGTTTATTACTTTCTTTGTATTTTTTCTTTTCTTTTTATGTATAGTAGATTAGAGTTGTTATTCCTTTCTGTATTCATTCTATAATTAATTTAATTGTAATTGTATTTAATTTTATTGTATTATTAGACATTATTTTCATTATTATTCAATTTGACAGATAATAATTAATTGTTTAGTATGACTATTATTGTAATTTTTTGTATTTATATGTAACATATGTTTGTCCTGGTGAGTGGAAGAGAAGGCCACATTGCCTTAACTCCATCAGGCTAAATAAATCTATTCTATTCTATTCTAGAAATATACTATCTGAGTGAAAAATAATCCGAAAGCAGCAGAACCAAACTGAACTGAGTAAGAAATATACCCTCTCGTAAGTTTCAATATATTTGACTGTACTTCCTCAGAAAGCTTCATTTCGTCATATTCTATACAAAGTATGAAGATTGAATGCAGTAAATGTTCTAATTACATTGAGCAACAAAAAATAACTTTTTTTTTCCGAAAGAAAAATATGTGATTCTGATAGAATTTTTTTCTCCTGAATTCAAATATGATATCGGTTTTTCACCATTACGCAATATTTCCGGGAGAGACACTTTAATATGTTCTACATTCGTAACTATACGATATTTGAACATTCGGACTCACCTAGAAAGTAAAAAATGACGATTTTCTGCTATATTTCGCCTGTGGAGCATCCCTCTTGATGGTCCAACAATAATCGGCCAGCATATTAGGATACCATTTGCCCTGATATCTCTTTTCCATAGCTGAAATATCCTGAGTTAGCTGATTTGGTTTTATTTTACAATGGACAAATGGACAAAAAGCGTTTATTTAAAAAATAATTATTTAAATCCATTACTGAATTGAATAGAAAAAAAACTGTGGGCGATGGAGAAATTCCGAATACATATTTGAAAACACGATAAAAAAACTGTATTAAGAACAACTATTGGTACTCATGAGACAAAAATCATGTTGACCTGTGTAATTGTTCTCAAGGCCTCCTGTTGTCTCAACTAATAAACATTGCACACACTGTTAACGTTAGTCAATTGTTTATAATGAACGCAAATATTTCCAACAAAGATATTATTTTACTATTATTTATTATTTTGAAAACACCATCGCGCAAAAATTAATGTACAACGCACGTTTGTGAAGTGTTTTTACAGAATCTCGGAAATAAAAACCATCTCTTGGTTTTTCATTATCATCATCCATGCAAGTATTAGGCCGTGTGACCTGTTAACGGTCTGAAAGAGAAATTTTCCATCCAGCGCTTTTTTGGACGTCCCAGCGATCTTTTGCCTTGGGGACAGTAGCGAAGTATGGCTTTTGGAATTCTATGCGACGGCATTCATTGAAGATGGGCTTTTCAATTGTTCTGGTAGTTTTGTATATGGTGAAGAATGGGTTCTACATCCAACTCTTCCATAATTTCCTCATTCCTTTTATGGTTCCACTTTGTGTTGCCTGCTTTTCGGCGCATAAATCGCATCTCATTTGCTGTTATTCGGCTTTCATCTCTTCTTCGTATTGTCCATGCTTCACTACCATATCTTATTACTGGTCTTGCGAGAACCTTATAAAGCCGTAATCTTGTGTTCTTCTGTACTAAAGATGGTTTCATTATACTGTTAATTATCCCCGTTGTTTTTGTAAAATTTGTGATTTTCTTTGATATATCAGCTTCATCTTGAAATGTTAAATTAGAACCCAAATAATTAAATTAGTTTACTCGTTCTAAAATTTCATCATCCAAAACAATTTTGCTAGGTATAGGGTATTTCCCACAAAAGGCCATCACTTTAGTTTTCTTTGTATTGATTTCCATATTGTACCTTTTTGCAATTATATTAAAATTGTGTATAGAATACTGTAAATCTGTTTCTGTTGGAGCTATTAATACCAAATCATCTCTTGGTTTTTAAACATTTTTTTCTCGATTCTGTAAAAATCACTTCCCAACCTCACATCGAAATATAATAATAATAATAATAATAATAATAATAATAATAATAATAATAAATATATTAATAATATTAATAATAATAATATTAATAATATTAATATAATAATAATAATAATAATAATAATAATAATAGTAATAATGCTTTATTTTAGCTGACAGAGTTAAGGGCCATAAGACCTTCTCTTCCACTCAACCAGCGAATAGTAAAATTATACAAAAAATTACATACATATTACAATTTTAAGATATTGAAATACAGACTAAACAAAATACAAAGATGATGTGATCTAATACTAGCTAATACTAACAAAAACATTGAATATAATAAAATTTAAATTATGTAAAATAAAGTAAGTAGCTTCCTAGATGACTATTAATGGAATGCTCTATATAGTTGCTATGCAGTTAATGTTTTCATTGTGTCGAACTTAAGATATCAGTTATTTGGATTTAAATAATGATAGCGATTGACAGTCCCTGTCATGTCATGACTGGGAAGTGAGTTCCATGCTCTAGTCATAGATATTGTGTAAGATTCAGAGTATAGACATGTCCTGTGCTGTGGTATCAAAAGTAAAGAAGAGTCTTGTGATCTGTTCCTAAATTGTGATGAGCCGATAAATGTTGAAAATGTGTTGTTAAATAACTTGATAAATATGTGCGCAGAATTTGGAATAGTAAGGTATGTGAATGTAAAGTTCTTCTGTCATTTAGGCGTAGCTATTTGTACAATCTCCAAAAAATAAACGAAGAGTCAATACTGTAAGTAATATGAACCAGAGATATGAGCGTCCTTACTTTATTAGTGAAATGCAAATATAAGCAAACTTATTTAGAGTTGGTTTTCTCTATTTGAGTATATATAGAGTACAAGGTTTGAAACATCGCACGTCCGTGCAAAACATACTCCATTAGAATATACATGTGTGTCATGGGCGTTTCGAGTCATTGTATTGCTATGAAAAATATGTCGTGAACATATTGATAAATTCATCTTCAAATATGTTTACATTAAAACCAATTACCACGTTCGATCATTGCGTTTCATCCGCACTAATATCAACATTCTCCTTTTTCCAGATACAATGAGTTGGTCAAATACGCACAATCTGACAAATGGTTGATTAAATTAGTACACATAGATGATTAGTGACGTACCCCCCATTGTTGAGCCATGGCCTCTACTTTAATAATAATAATAATAATAATAATAATAATAATAATAATAATAATAATAATAATAATAATAATAATAATAACGATTCTAAATACCATACTGTTTGCAGACGATCAGACAATCCTTAGCTCTTCAGAAGACAATTTACATATAGGAGGCATATAAATTAAACGAAATAGCAAATAAATTCAATATGACAATCTCTGAAAGTAAATCGAAGTAATGGCATTCAACGGGAAAGACCATATGAGGTGTAAAATCAGTATTAATAACAGTATAATACAACAGGTGAAACAATTTTAATTATTTAGGATGCAACGTATAGGCTATTACTTACTTAATACAGGCTTTCCACTTTACAGCAGTTTGCCTTTGATTCCTGCTTTCCAGAGATTCCTATCTTCCCATTGACCATCTTCCATACCCCTCTTCATCATGGCATCATATATTCCCTCATACCACGCTCTTCTACTTCTCCCCCTCCCTCTTCCTTCTGCCTGGTACCAACAATCCAACACCTGTTTAGGCCACTGGTCTTCCGACATCCGTTGTACATGTCCATACCACTGTAAAGCTCTCTTTGTTATCCTATCGATAACAGTTTCTTGTGCATCCATTTCTTGTCTGATATATGTATTTCTAATATGTTGTACCCTGGATATTCTCATACTTCTCCGTAATCCATCCATTTCTGTCGCCAAGATTCTTTTCTGCATCCTTTCATTTATTGTCCAGCTTTCTGATCCATATGTAAGTATACTTTCTACTATTGTCTGTATAATCTTTTTTTTTTTTTTTCTGGTCAAATTTCTATTTTTTTAATAAGGAAAAATCCATATTTATTAATTAAATAAAACTAAGTTTTATTTGATTTTCATCCCGTAGCGTAGTGGTTAAGGCACTGAGCTACAAGCCGGAGGGTCGAGGGTTCAAGTCCCGTTGGGGTCAGGATTTTTAAACTGACCCAAACCCTCTGGCGGCACTATGGCCCTGGGTCGACTCAGCCTCTAACGAAAATGAGTACCAGACGCTTGTTCTGGGGTAAAGGCGGCCGTCACGCAGGGCTGACAACCCGGCTGACATAAAGTGCCGATTGTTTAGAAAAAGTGGGAGCCTTAACCTCGTACTACCCCAAGGGCCTCCGGGCCTGTTGTGGGATCACTTTACTTTTATTAAGATATATTTAGTGACAGCTATTTCGGTACAGGCCTACAACAGATCAGATTTTTAGTATAATACCGATTTTATAAAATAAATATGAAAAAAATGGCACTGTATGTCAACTATATGCAGACCTCATAAAGATGTGCGATTCGAATTAAGAGGGGGAAGTTACATAGTATCCTGCTGAAGTTCGGAATTCCTAAAAAGTTGGTTTAATGTGTCCAAATAGCACATGTCCAAATAGTATGATGCGTGTAGTCAAACAGTTTTCGGCTACTTTCGAAATTCACAGTGGGTTAAAGCAAGGAGATGCGCTTTCTCCTCTGCTATTCGATTTTGTACTAGATCATGCCATCAAATCTTTGGAGGATGAAAAAGGCCTACAACTATATGAATTTAATAAACTGTTAGTGGGTGCTTATGATATGGTATTACTAGGTGATAACGAGGAGATACTAAGGGCTAAAACACACACACACACACACAAAGTAAACATAACTAAATATATATGGTCACACATAGAAATACATTATATAATGGAAATGGACAGTTAATGAGAAATAAGGAAAATTTTGAAAAGTAGGCCTAGCTAAATTAATATACGTAGGAACAATAATTACACAGAAATTGAACATAGGCTCAATTCTGGAAATGCATGCTAAAAAAAACTCCTGGCGCGACAGGCCTACAAGGCCCTTAGCCTACCAGCCGGCTGCTGGCCCTTCACATCCACATGTGTCAATCACCGAGGTAGATGATCATCTAGCCTGTGTAGGGGTGACATGTGGTCAGCATGTCGAGTCCCCCAGCCGTTATAGCTGGTTTTCTCAACCTGGAGCCGTTACTTATTGTAGCAACCCAAATGCATCACGATGCTGGGTGGGCACCGGTCCCATACTGGCCGAAATACCATGAGAAAATTTCTTCGCCCATGGAGACTCGAACCAGCGCAAGTCCCGTAGCTCTGCGCCAAGGCTTCCTTGCCTTAACCACTGGGCTACGGTGCGGGACTGGAAATGCTATTATGCATTAATTTAATTTTTGTCGTCCCAAATTCTCTCTCTCAAAAAAAATAAAAAGTTAAACTGAAAATATATAACACTATCATTCTCCCAGTTATATGGTATGGGTGCGAAACATGGACTCTGACTTTAAGGGAGGCAGGAAAGATTACAATGATTTGAGAATAAAGTACTTATGAACATTTTTGGACCACAGAGAGAGATGAACAGACAGGAGATATGAAGACGACTTCATAAGTGAGCTACATGGTCTTTATATTAAATCAGCAGATATAATAAGAACAGTTAAGTCTCGTAGACTGCGATGGACAGGTCATATGGCACGATTGGGGAATGAAAGAGGGACACGAAAATTGTAGGAAAACCAGAGGAAAACGCCCAGTTGATAGGCTAGAATGAGGTGGGAGAATAACATTATCCATGATTTGAGGGAAGTAGATTATACAGGGGATGATCGGAAAAAGTTAGATCAGGATTTTCTCATTATGAGCTACCTCCATTTTCACCCGTATTATTAATAACAATAATGATAATAGGGCTATTCTTTACTACATGTGACGCGAATTTTTTTTAATTTCTTCATAAACTCCTGTCAAATTTTATTCTCAGGGTTCCATTTTTCAAATTATTTCCCACCACTTACAACGATTTTTAAATTTTTCTAACGATTATTTCAATATATGTTTCTATGACATTTAACTGCATATGTAGCATGAAGACATGGCAGCCATATTGATTTTAACGGGGTGATGGGTGAAAAATTGACCATTTGAGATCAAAATTGGCATTTTTTGTTTTTTGTACTAAAAAATAGCCTATACTCTAATGTATCTGTTTGCAAAGTTTCAGAGGCCTATGGTGCTTCTAAGTGCCCTAAATTACGTCAGAGTTAAAAGGCTGCGCCAGTTAAATACCACCTGCATGCAAATCTTTAAACTTGTTTTTCCACACTTTTATTTCCACTGCATTTTTGTACATTCAAAATTGAATGGAATTCAGATGTTTTGTTCTAGAAGGTTCAAATTTTTACTGCATGTCCTAAAAACAATGGGCGACAAAGTAGTGCATGGGTTTCATGATTGAAGTAGTATTTAAAAAAATAGAAAATAAAATGTATGCAATTATTATTTTTTTAAAATTCCACACATGAGTTACAACTTTTCCTCACTTTGTATTCACATTATAAGAATTCTAATGCATGATTTTTTTCTAAATATTTTAGGGTCTTGCAAAAAAATCAGACATTTTACTAAAAATTGTGGAACCCATTTAATTATAATATATGCATTTTTTAAAATGTAATATTTAATAACTTATAAAATAAATGTCTAACATGAATGAAACTTAAACACATCATTATGCATCATGCAGTGAATGTTTATACAACAAATCAAGTCCTCTAGTTAAAAAAATGTAGAAAATAGAAATTTCACACATCACCCCCTTAATGATATTCTAAACAAAACAAGTCGTGTTCCAGTGCAGCCAACATAGAGTATGTACTAATTAACTGTATACATAAGACTTGAAATCATAATAATAGTCCCTTCGATTGGTTGCTGGCCAAAGGAAGGCAAGACCAGTGATGGGGCTGCGATCTTATAGCCTCTGGTCAGGCTTTTCTGGAGAAGAAAAGAAAATAAAGGAAAGAAGAAATGGAAGAAAGGAAAGACTTCCTAGCCCTCGGATGCCCTAATAACGTCAGGGTCGAAAGAACAAGAGTTAGCCAAGAGAGGTTAGATAGTAAAGTTAAAAGAGTGCAAAACACAAGTATGTGGAAGAAATGTTTTGCTCAGCTTGGGCACCTTGTGGTCGCCATCCACATATCCCCTAGATGAGTTCAAATCGGATCCCCAAAGCTGTTTATAATTATATGCCAAGAGGACGAAGATCTCTGGACCGTCCTATGAAACGCTGGAAGAAATAATTCTGTAGGATCGTAACAGGCCTTGGCCTAATACTTGGAAGAGAAGAAGAAGAACTGTACACATATTACTTCAATATTTCAGAACTTACTATTTATTTCTGGACGTTGCATTCTCAGGTTTAGAGTACTTAACCTGCGTTAGGTTAGCTTTTAGGTTCGTTAAATATCGTGTATATCCCGTGATTCCATAGCATAAACCGCTTCCCGTTTGTTGGCGCATGCGCATGGTGTGTAATTGGAAAAAAGTTTCGCGTCACGTTTAAAGAATCCCCGATAATAGTAATAATTTGATAATCAGCTTCAGGATATGGGTCTATTGGGCCGATCCGTTCCCCATTATAAAATGTAGTAGTTAGTCTTCCCAGCGTCTTCGTGGCCAGATGATGTTCGGATACCGTTTGGCCCTTAAAGTCTCCTCAAATTATCTTAGCACATAAAAAAACCAAAAATATGATTAACCAGGAAACTTGGCCCGACCAGAGATGGAACCCGGTTCCGCTGCATACGAGGCAGCAGCATTCCGCGAGACCGTCGCGTTGAACTAATCTGCATCCAAATAATTAAATTCGGTCACTTGTTCAAAATGTTCGATCTAATTACAATTTTAATTATGTTGGATTCCAATAAATGTTTTGTGAGTCGAACAGTCGTTGATACAAGAAGGCAGGGACATCTGGTGACGGGTAGCCAAAGCCTGGATCGATGAGTGAAACTTTCGATGTAGAAAAAATAGTCCTGAAATATCCTGAAATACAGTGGAATTCGATTATTTATTTTTCAAACATATCTTGAGCTAAGTCCACCGCTGTGGTCTCGAGGTAGCGTGCTGCCTTGTCACGCAGCGGGCCCGGGTTCGATCCCCGGTCGGGACAAGTTTCCTGGTTGATGGTTTCTTCCGGGGTTTTTCCTCATCTGTTAGACAAATGTGAGGAAACTTTAAGGCCCAAATGGTCCCGGAACATCATCTGGCCATCATTATTATTAACATATTCATTAAGTTTAGGATTAAGGCCTCTCCTGGCGCATAATTACCTATCATTATCACCTCATATATCATCGGGGCAGCGTAACTCCGCTTTCCAGGCGCCCCAACCTGAGAAGTGGGTTACAATAACGCCATGCCAGGAGAGAATACCAGAATGTCCAAATGACAATGTGATGGCATTGAACAAAAAAATACATACCTTGAGTTTTATCATAAATAACTTACTTACTTACTTACTTACTTACTTACTCATTGGCACTATCGAACCCGTAGGTTCATGGCCGCGCGGACATAAGCTCTCCATACATCCCTATCCTGAGCTAATGCTTTCCAATCATTCCCTGTATAATCTACTTCACTCAAATCATAGTTAATGTTATTCTCCCATCTCATTCTTGGTCTACCAACTGGGCGTTTTCCCTCTGGCTTTCCTACCAGAAGCTTCCATGCACATATTTTATTCCCCATACGCGTAACATGTCCTGCCCATCGCAGTCTACGAGACTTAACTCTTCTTATTATATCTGGCTTCATATAAAGACCATGTAGTTCATTGTTATGTAGTCTTCTCCATTCACCTGTCTGTTCTCTCTTTGGTGCAAAAATTTTCCTAAGTACTTTATTCTCAAATAATTGTAGTCTCCTTTCCTCCCTTAAAGTAAGAGTCCATGTTTCGCACCCATATAGTATAACTGGTAGAATAATAGTTTTATATATTTTCAGTTTAACGTTTTTTGAAAGGAGTTGGGACATCAATAACCTCTGCAATGCATAATAGCACGCATTTCCAGAATTGAGCCTATGTTTAATTTCTTTGTGCATCTCATTCATATTTGTGATTATTGTTCCTAGGTATTTGAATTCACCCACTTCCTCAAAATTTCCCTCATTTGTCATTAGCTGTCCATTTCCATTATATAATGTATTTTTACGTGTGACCATATATTTAGTTTATTATTAGAAACTACAGAATATAATTAATTGACTTGAGAGGAGTTTATAGAAACAAAGAGTGAATACTTTTTAGCAGTTAGTATCTTATATTTACGTCAATGTTTAAATTGTTTAATTTCATACATTCAGCTAATTTGTCCCCCCTTGGGACTGCGAGCAATGTATAAAATACACCTTGAAGTGGGTTGCTAGCCTGTTTTCATGGCGGGTTTATTAATCGGGGTTACCTCCCTAGGCCGATTGATTGCCTTCACCCAGCTCCACAGCTGAGCCTGCCCCGTTTTATTTCGGAGTTGTCTCTCCTAGATGGGTTGTCTTGCAGGACCAACAAACCCCATCCGCCCGTTTGTCAATCTACAAGGCAGTAGGTAATATGGAAATTAACACGAATAAGACAAAATGCTTAACAGTATCAAAAGAACCAGTAAGATGCAAATTAGAAGTGGAAAGAAAAATTATAGAACAAGTGTCAGAAATTTAATTATTTAGGTGTATTAATAACAAACACTAAAAATTTAATAAAAGAAGTAAAGAAACAAGCTGATAAAGCAGCACAAATATCAGGATATATGAAAGAATTAATTTGACGCAACAAAGATATGTCAATAGAAAGCAAAACCCGCATATACAAAACGTTAGTTCGACCAGTTATCCTATATGGAGCAGAAACTAGGGCTGATACAACAAAAACTAAACAAATAATAAGCACGTGTGCAATGGAAATCTTAATAACAATTCAGGGGAAAACATTATTTGATAAAATACATAACACAGAAATTAGGGATAAATGTCATATTCAAGACATAACCAAATTTATTATAGATAGACAAAAATATTGGAAGGGTCATATAGAAAGAATGGAAGACAACCGACTTGCAAAAAGAGCTAAAGAAGATAGGAGAAGAACAAGAGGAAGACCAGCCAAGAGTTTGATAGACAGTGAATGCACATCCAATACGTCTTCCTGCGAGGAGTGATTTTGGAAATAAACAGGATGAAAATCCTACAAATTAAGTTTAAGAAGAAAGAAGAAGAAGCTAATTTGACCTGCTATGTACCGGTTTCCACATGCGAAATGATGTAGCAGATTAGAAACGTCTACCTACCGTATAATGACATGGGTTCAAAGTGGTGTACGAATATAAAGGACAGTTAGAATCAGAGATGCAGAAATAGTACAGTATGTTCTTACATACTTCATTTTACAGTTACTCACCTCATCACCACCAACTCCCAAACAAGCAACAATCAACCATTCATCAAAGTTGATTTTTAAATCAATCTTATAATAATAATAATAATAATAATAATAATAATAATAATAATAATAATAATAATAATAATAATAATAATAATAATAATAATAATAATAATAATAATAATAATAATAATAATAATAATAATAATAATAATAATAATAATAATAATAATAATAATAATGTAAAGTGATCCCACAACAGGCCCGGAGGTCCTTGGGGTAGTAGGAGGTTAAGGCTCCCACTTTTTCTAGACAATCGGCACTTTATGTAAGCCGGGTTGTCAGCCCTGCGTGACGGCCGCCTTTAACCCCAGAACAAGCGTCTGGTACTCATTTCCGTTAGAGGCTGAGTCGACCCCAGGGCCATGGTGCCGCCAGAGGGTTTGGGTCAGTTTAAAAATCCTGACCCCAACGGGACTTGAACCCTCGACTCTCCGCCTTGTAGCTCAGTGCCTTAACCACTACGCTACGGCGTGCCCCATAATAATAATAATAATAATAATAATAATAATAATAATAATAATAATGCTTTATTTTAGCTGGCAGAGTTAAGGCCATAAGGCCTTCTCTTCCACTCAACCAGCGAATAGTAAAATTATACAAAAATTACATACATATTACAATTTTAAGATATTAAAATACAGACTAAACAAAATACAAAGATGATGTAATCTAATACTAACGAATACTAACAAAAACATAGAATATAATAAAATTTAAATTATGTAGAATAAAGTAAGTAGCTTCCTAGATGATTATTAATGGAATGCTCTATATAGTTGTTATGCAGTTAATGTTTTCATTGTGTCGAACTTAAGATATCAGTTAATTTGGATTTAAATAATGATAGCGATTGACAGTCCCTGACATGACTGGGAAGTGAGTTCCATGCTCTAGTCATAGATATTGTGTAAGATTCAGAGTGTAGACAGGTCCTGTGTTGTGGTATCAAAAGTAAAGAGTCTTGTGATCTTGTTCCTAAATTGTGATGAGCCGATAAATGTTGAAAACGTGTTGTTAAACAACTTGGTAAATATGTGTGCAGAATTTGGAATAGTAAGGTATGTGAATGTAAAGTTCTTCTGTCATTTAGATTACTGTCTGACGCGTGAAAACTTATACACGGGTCCCAGATTCCTATTTTATACTTCATATCAGTAGAGTTGGGAAGTAAATAAAACTTTTTTAATTAGTTGTTTTAACCCCATTATACAGCCCGGCCTGGGTCGATGGATTTTTTAAGATGGAAAAGTCCACGGAGCAAGTCCTCCGGGAGGGACTCTAAGCCGTGGGCCCCGTGTCTAAAGATTTCGAGCTCATAAAAGATCCTTAAGACTGAATGAAAAGGCCTCTAAGCAAAATTTACCGAATTTTCCCGTCCTAGTACTACCTTGGTTTCCTAGATGAGGCGGAACGCTGACCACGGAGCACTCAAATGGCATCTACACGAGAACAAGTGTAAATAAATTGGTATGAATCATAGAGAAACTCTGTGGTATGAATTGGTATGGTTCAAATTCTTCCCTGTAGAGGGAGAGCGCCTAAATGTCTAAGGGAAACATGGTCTTACAAGATTGCAAGAAGATGCTTTATACAGAACTATTGACTCGTTCGTTAATAAAATCCATGGCAAAAATTCGTTCAGGTATTAGTCACAAAATTAAAGCTATAATATCCATCCATCTATAGTAATTCTGCCCGAGGGGAGGCCTTTCACTGTAATCATAGCATTTTCATGCTATGCTTGCAGCTTTACGAGGGAATTGTAGGTATGGTAGCTTCCCGTTGCTTTCCACACCGGTGAAGGATGATGATATGATAATGATAAGGATGATGATGATGACCATATGATTTTGGGGACCATTTGGGCCTTAAAGTTTTCCTGATATTTGTTTTACAGGTGAGGAAAAACCCCGATAAAAACCTCACACAGAAAAACTGCCCCGACCGGGGATCGAACCCGGGCCCGCTGCGTGATAACACAGCACGCTACCTCGAGACCACAGCCGTGGAAAAAATATAAAATTGTTTTCTTGTAGGTCCGTCTTCTCAACTTTGTAAAATATAAATTCTCTGGGTCCACCGCTGTCACGCAGCGAGCCCGGGTTCGATCCCCGGTCGGGACAGTTTTTCTGGGCGAGGTTTTTATCGGGGTTTTTCCTCACCTGTAAGACAAATGTCAGGAAAACTTTAAGGGCCAACAGGTCCCCGAAATCATATGGACATCGCAATCATCATTCATATTCATCTTAGGTTAAGCTTAGGATTAGGGACTCTCCTGGCGCACCATTATCATCATCATCACCCATCATATCATCGGGGCAACGTAACCCCGCCTTCCAGGCACCACAACCTCAGAAGTGGGTTACAAGTACGCCTTGCCAGGAGAGAAACCAGGAATGTCGAAAGACAACCTGAGGCATTTGAAAAAAAAATTGAAGATGCAAGTCCTCCGAGCTCGTAAAAGAACCTCAAGACTAAATTAGACTCTATGAGCATAATACAATCTTCTTGCATTCAAGTAATATCTTAATTACTATTAGGTGTCTCTATGAGGCGAAAAGTTAACCACTTGTCACTCACTGACATCTGTGTGGAAATCAGCATCATTAAATTGACTTGCAAGAACTCCCGCAAGGGGCCACCTTTGGCCCACGTGGGGATTTAAGGGTATATATTTTTTTATTTAGAGCCTCACCACCACCCTGGTATTACCTCGGGCATAATGCTCTTATCCCCGGGTCTGCTCTATGTCCCTATCTATATCTAATCTTTACTGAAATATGTAGAGAGAGAAGCGTAATATTTCATTTAACGACCTACTTTAGATCTCAGATCTCCTGAGCGTCGTAATTCAGAATTAGACCTGAAACAGCCGACAAATTTTACTTAGAGGCGTGTTATTTTGAGAGGTTCATCTACGTGTATAAATCTATCACACAGGACCCAAGACTATACTTCTCTTAAGAATGACACCGTTCTCAGAATCTGTTTTTCAATGCCCCAGGTTATCATTTCTCCTTTAAGTACCTAGGTACAATACTAAACGATAATAATACTGTTGAAGAAGAGATCAAAAACAAGAATATCGCAAGGGAATAAAGCATATTTTGCTAATTTCGATATATTCAAAAGCAAATTAATATCAAAAAATGTTAAATTCATATTATATACAGCAATAATAAGACCAATCATATGTCATGGAGCTGGAACCTGGGTACTAAAAGAAGCAGATAAATTAAGACTATTAACGTTTGAGAGGAAAATATTTAGAAGAGTGCTAGGTCCAGTAAAGGAAAATGGAAATTGGAGGTTGAGAAGGAATGACGAATTATACCTCAAGAATAATAAAGAAAATATAGTTAGTTTCATCAAATCCAAAAGATTACAATGGTTTGGACATACAATAAGAATGCCAAAGTGAAGATTGCCAAATGATATTTTGAATTGGAAGCCACAGGGAACAAGACCAAGGGGAAGACCCAAGGATCGATGGGAAAATGACGTAATTGAAGATTTGAGAGAGATGGGGATTTTTGATTTGAAATCTACTGCACAAGATAGGAAGAAGTGGCGTAAACTGGTTGAGAAGGCCAAGACATTTCACTGGAAGTCGTAGAGCCTGACGAAGAAGAAGAAGAAGGTTGTCATTTCGACATTCCTGGTGATCTCTCCTGGCATGGCGTACTTATAACCCACTTCTGTGTTTGGGGCGCCTGGAAGGCGGGGTTACGCTGCCCCGATGATATGAGAATCGATGATGATGGTAATGACGCGCCAGGAGAGGTCATAACTAAACTTAATCTGATTAGGCGCATATGATAATGATAATGATGGCCAGATGGTGTTCGGGACCGTTTGGGCCTTAAAGTTTTCTGACATTTATCTTACAGGTGAGGAAAAACCCCTAAAAAACCTCACTCAGAAAACTTGTTCCGATCCGGTCCCGCTGCGTGACAAAGGAGCACTCACTTCTTCTGAAGTAGTTTTTTCTAGAGATAAAATAGTCCCTCATTCGGTTCTTCAGGCCACTTTTCAAGAAAAAATTCGAGAGTGGCCGTGTGAGTCATTACTTTGGACTATTTAACTCACGCCCCAAATGGGAGTCAATGACCAATCATATTTCAATGATTTTTTATTTACAACCAATCACAGTCATGTTTCGCCTCGAATTTATCAACTAAAGTTTATGATATTAAAGTGAGTACCCTCCTTTTTAACATTCTGAATAGGCCATAGCATTATTTTGCAGTGACTGACTCCCCAAGAAATACGGCTACCAGATTGTATATATAGTGCATGAATGTCAGCTCATAGTGCATGCGGGAGATAATATAAAAACATTTGTAGCAATTGATTATACCACCAAAAAAAAGAAAAAAACACTGTTTGCACTTTCTTAAACGAATTATTTTCCAGGAAATGACGTTGCAGATAAATATAATTGACATATTTACATCATAGGACATCAGAAATTAATTAATACCTTTATAGTAGTAGTAGTATTCAAATGTTCTGAAGCTCTTGATTTGTCATCATTCGCTTGTTAATACCTATAATGTTGGTTTTAAATTTCTCCACTAGGGTGTATTCTTACAATATTGCGTTGCTTTGGCAATAAATAATATGATCTGGTTGCAGTGATGAACAAAAGAAGCAAATATCGTACCTATCGTTTCTTATTTGTTTTCAAACATCGCCGTTTACATTAAATATATAATATTTTAAAATAACTATAGTTAAATAATGATTTGTGACTAAACAACTTAATTTTATTCGTTAAATAGTCCCAACAAATACCAGTCTTGATTTCCAAATTCTATAGATAATTTGGAAATCACTCGTGGCATTACTTATGATTATTTTTCGGATATAGGCCTATATCAGCAAAGAAAAAACTAATATTGCATTGTATCTAATACCCATTTGGCTTTGCCAGATTAACAGATTGTGTATAGCGCATTCCATATACGGCACTCAACTATACAAAAAGCAATAATTGATATTGTTCAATTTTGTTTTTCTTCTTCCCAAAGGTGACGCTAGTGATTTCTTGCAAGTTTTTTTGCCTTTAACTTTGTTCCAAGCTATCTGTACTCATAAATGCACTGACTAGCATTTTATTACTGTTACCTGACTCATGAATTCGTGACTAATCAGTTCTTATGAGCATTCACATTACAATCTCTTCGGAATATATATCTCTTCACATTTTCTTCACACGTTCCTGAGTGTCAGTTTTGAATTCCAACATAGTACGCGAGAAGACAACTCTGTGAAAAGATATAGGCCTACCAGATTGCGATTTACTGTAGGATTACTTAGGCCTAATAATGATCACCAAGCCTATATCATATTCGCCATGTTTAATATGAACGAATGAATGAGTGAATATCTCTTGTATTAAATGTTGGTGCTGTCTCAGAGGTGGACTTTGGAATTAAGCTGATCACCCATGTAGGGAGGCCCTCTTGTTCTTGTGTGGTCAATAAAGTATAGGCCTATGTGTGATCTAGGGTTAAAAATCCTCATCAAACAGATATGTTCCCTTTGATACCCGGTTGGTGTTGATCATGCGAAGATACTTATAGAGAACGAGAGAGGGGGGGGAGAGAATTATGAAACGTGGTACATGATAATTCAAATATATATTTGGTACAGTTAACAGTATTCCTGAGAAGCAACGGAATTAGGCAATTAGAGAAGATCCCTAAGTCATGCAGCTTGGCCATGTCCTACACTTCACCTTGCTGTAATTAATCCTCACACTTGGTTTAATTAACTTGCCAATACAGTCCAGTGAATCCAAAATTAACTCAAATTATACGAATAAGAAAGAAAACTATAACGGTTTAAGAATAATATAACGTTACCTTGTATTAAGCTATATATATCTTCTTCTTCACGGTTTAGGCTTATTTACTAGCCTGTTCCGGCTCCAAATTGCTGCTGTTACCACCTTTTCCTTGGTCTTCCCAAGCTTCTTCTTCCTCGTGGTGAACAGTTGTATGCTGCTTTTGGTATTCTATTCCCCGTCATCCTTGCTAAGTGTTCTTTCCAGTTTGTTCTGTATTTCTCTGTTGTTGAGTTTAATTCCTCTATTTTTAGTTGTTGTCTTATTTCTGTGTTATGTTTTTTGTCTGGTCTTTGATATCCTGCTATTGGTCTGAGGAATCTTATTTCAGCAGCTTGTATCCTGGCAGATTGTTGTCATATATGTTCCTAATGATATATAAATAATTATATAATAGAAATATATTTAAATTTAAGTGGTTTATATTTATATAAATCTTATCATATAATTATTTCTATTTATTTCAAGTTTATATATGTTATTATTATTTATATGTGGCAAATATCTGTTAATACATCTTATATATTAATGAATACTGCTCTTTCTAGATTAATAAGTTATTGTTCTTGTGCAAAATTTTTGATTTTTTAGTCACTGTCCATGTTTCGGACCCATAAGTAATAATAGGCACTGCTATTGTCTTGTATAATTTCATTATAGAGTCTATATAAATAAAAATAGAACAATTCACCTTGGTAGTAATTCCGTTAAAACAGTCAGCAATCAATCTGGGATTTAAACCTGTCCAATTACAACCACAGTTATCAGTAAAAGTGATACAACAAGACAAGAAACATACCCTAATTGATTTCGACACGTGTTTCGCCCTAGAACAGGACATCAGCGCGATCACGTCACACTGCTGTTCAAGGGCGAAACACGTGTCGGTATCAATTTGGGTGTTTCTTGTCTTGTTTTATCACTTTTACTGGTATGTGTGGTTTTAATTGGACAGATTTGGATCCCAGATTGATTGTTGACCTTCTTAGCGGAATTACTAGTAAGGTAAATTGTTTTATTTCATATATAATGAATTTCTGTAAAGTTGCGACTGACTCCATTAATTATATTATGCCTTATACCGCAGCTTTAATTATATATCGATTTTCCTTATAAAAATATAAATGATAATAATAATAATAATAATAATAATAATAATAATCTTCTTCTTCACTTCCTGATTTAGGCAAGAGTTGCCTGTTCCGTCTTCACTAATAGATCTAAGACCATCTCTTCCGAGGACGTCCGACATCTCCTCTTCCTCTTGGAAAATAATGTAAGATTTTATTTGGTAATCTACTTTCTTCCATTCTTTCTACATGTTCTTTCCACTGTATCTTGTTGTTAAATATATTTTCTTTTATGGAGTAGATCTGCAGTTCTTCACGGATATCCTCGTTTCTTATCTGGTCCATTCTAGTGCAGCCTTTTACTCTTCTTAAAAATTTCATCTCGGCTGCTTGGATTTTACTTTCTTGTTTGGTACTGGTAATCCAAGATTCACTCCCATACAAAAGGACAGGGACAGCCATTGTTTTATAAAATTTTAATTTGGTTTGTTTATGGGCTTTAATAATAATAATAATAATAATAATAATAATAATAATAATAATAATAATAATAATAATAATAAGAATAATAATAATAACTGGCACTAATTACATTAAACCTTATAGCAACTGAAGATAGATATAGGTTTTCTTCATAAAAAATAATAAATGATAATGGTAATCATCATCATCTTCATCTTCATGGTAGGCTGTCAGCCTGTTCCACTCTCAGAATTCATCTTCCCATCGTCTTCTAGGACGCCCCACTAATGATAATGATAATAATTTATTTATTTATTTATATACAGAATGTCAATGTTTACACATCTTTCTGTGCCTAAAGTTTTATTTTTTTCTCCACTCGTCTCTCTCCATCCACTCCATGTCCTCCATTCCTCTTATTCTCATTCCCGTTTCAAATAATAAAATAATAATAATAATAATAATAATAATAATAATAATAATAATAATAATAATAATAATAATAATAATAATAATAATAATAATAATAATAATCTCTCTATCTATCTTCGGGTTTTTACAGCTGCTGCCGTATTCCCGTGCCAAACCTCCAAAGCCTACGGTCTTGGGCATCTTCAATGCTTAGCCCTCTAGCTTGCATTACTGTCTTCATGTTTTCCTTCAATGTTAACCTTGGTCTCCCTCTTTTCTTCTTTCTGTTCGGATGCCATTCATATAGTTGCTTCGGCCATCGCTCATCTTCCATTCTTAAGACATGTCCCAACCATTCAATTCCTTCTCCTCAATTCTTTGAATTATGCTTTCTTCTGCTTCCATTATGTATAATAATAATAATAATAATAATATAATAATAATAATAATAATAATAATAATAATAATAATAATAATAATAATAATAATATAATAATAATAGTGATAGTGATAGTAATAATAATAAGTGGCACTAATAATAATAATAATAATAATAATAACCAACTCAGTGATATTATCGAACCCGTAGGTTCATCGTCGCGCAGAAATAATCCATATATCACTATCCTGGGCTAATGTTATCCCCTGTATTAAACTACTTCCCTCAAAGCATCAACTGGGCGTTTTCCTCTGATTTTCCTACAAGGAGGTACCTTGACCCTCTTTCATTCCCCATTCGTGCCATATGTCCTGTCCATCGCAGTCTACGAGATTTAATTGTTCTTATTATATCTGGTAGCCGGCCGCGGTGGACTAGTGGTTATGCTCCTTGCCTCTGGTCCCAAGGGTCGCGGGTTCAAGCCCGGCCGGGATCGATGGATTTTTTAGGATGAAAAAATCCAAGGAGCAGATACTCCGGGAGGGACTTTAAGCCGTGGGTCCCGAGTCTGAAGATTTTCAGGCTCGTAAAAAATCCTTAAGCCTGAATGAAAAGGCCTCTAAGCAAAATTTACCGAATTTTCCCGTCCTAGTACTACCTTGGTTTCTTAGATGTCAGTATGAGGCGGAACGCTGACCACGGACCACTCAAAATGACATCTATACGAAAACAAGTGTAACTAAATTAGTATGGTTCAAATTCTTCCCTGTAGGGGAGAGCGCCTAAATCTCTGTAAAGGGAAAACATAGGCTTACAAGATACAATACAATACAATTATATCTGGTTTCCCACAAAGATCATGTAGTTCACTATTAAGAAATCTTCTCCATTCTCCTGTCTGCTCACCTCTCTTTGGTCATAAAATTATTCTAAGAACTTTATTCTCAAATTCTCGTAATCTTTCTAGTGCCCCGCTACTATACAATACCCTATCATTCCATGTTTCTATGATCATGTCCCTGGGTTTGAGTCTTTGGCATGGATTCCCTGAAGTTGTCCCCGCTCGAAGAACATTCTCATAGAATGCTCCATTCTCCTGTCTGTTTACCTCTATTTGGTCCTAAAATTATCCTCCGATCCGATTGAGGGTCTTTCCACTTTTCAGCGGTTGCCCTTTTTACCAGCCGGCTGCTGGCCCTTCACATCCACATGTGTCAATCACAGAGGTAGATGATCAACAGCCAGTGTAGGGGTGACATGTGGTTAGCATGTCGAGTCCCCCAGCCGTTATAGCTGGTTCCTCAACCTGGAGCCGCTACTTATTGTAGCTACCCAATTGCCTCACGATGCTGGGTGGACACCGGCCCCATACTGGCCGAAATACCATGAGAAAATTTCTTCCCCCATGGAGACTCGAACCAGCGCAAGTCCCGTAGCTCTGCGCCAAGGCTTCCTGCTGGGTGGACACCGGTCCCATACTGGCCGAAATACCATGAGAAAATTTCTTCCCCCATGGGAGACTCGAACCAGCGCAAGTCCCGTAGCTCTGCGCCAAGGCTTCCTACCTTAACCCCTCGGCTACGGCGCGGGACTAAAATTATTCTAAGAACTTAATTCTTATATACTCGTAATCTTTCTAGTGCCCTACTACATATTTCTAGGCACATATCGCTGTGTTTGAGTCTTTAGCATGGATTCCCTGAAATTGTCTCTACCTGGATAACACTCTTATTGAATGCAATAATTAATTTGTACCTGAGCACTTTACTTCATAATAACAGAAACTCAATTACGAAGCTAAATAAAAAAATTCTCCATAAGAATATCTCTATTATAATTATAAAACTTGTATACCTTTTTTTTATATACCGTCGTCCTCAACTACAATCATTCGTTTATAACCTTCGAAAAGCTTTACGAAGATTATAAATGAACAACACTGGTCAACATGATTTTTGTCTCATGAGTACCAATAGTTGTACTTAATGCAATTTTTTATCGTGTTTTTAAATATGTATTCGGAATTTCTCCATCACCCACAGTTTTTTTTATTTCAATTTCAATTAATGGATTTAAATAATAATTTTTTTAATAAACATTTTTTTCGTCCATTTGTCCATTGTAAAATAAAACCAAATGAGCTAACTCAGGAGATTTCAACTATGGAAAAGAGATATCAAGGCAAATGGAATCCTAATAAATATGCTGGTTGATTATTGTTGGACCATCAAGAGGGATGCTCCACAGGCGAAATATAGCAGAAAATTGTCATTTCTTACTTTCTAGGTGAGTCCGAATGTTCGAATATTGTGTAGTTACAAATGTAGAAAATATTAAAGTGTTTGAAATGATAAATTCCTGTCTCTCGGAAACCTTGCATGATGGAGAAAAATCGATATCATATTTGAATTCAGGAGAAAAAATACTATCAGAATCACATATTTTTCTTTCTGAAACAAAAAAAAGTTTCTTTTTTGTTGCTCAGTGTTATTGAAGACAACGGTATATAAAACAAGGTATAAAAGTTTTATAATTATAATAATCATAACCTCAACGGTGTGAATAAAAAAAGTGATGAATATAAAAATAATATCTCTGCTAAGTAAATCACTATTTTCAATTTTTGTTTCGTGAAAAAAAATGGAATGAAGTAAAGTAACAGTGTGGTATAATTCATTGCAACGAGATTGAATGGCCCATTTGATTTAGAACTGCTAACCTCATTAATTTTTTTTTAAATATCGAATTACTGATTGTAAATTGTATTAGCCAATAGATATAATTGTAAAATATCAATAAATAAGTCAAAAGTAATGGCATTTATTGGTAAATATGGAATTAGATAAAAAATTGTACTGGATAACAAAATAATAGAACAAGTATAACATTTCCAATATTTAGGATGTGATATAACTTATAGAGAAAATAAAGATATAGAAAATAAAATAAATAAATTTCAGGCTATTTGTGGAACCATAAAAAGAACCTTAGGTCGGAAAACAAGGAAAGATACGAAACTTAAATTATATAAAACAATGGCTGTTCCTTTGTTGTTGTATGGAAGTGAAAATTGGATAATGAAATCAAGGGATAAAAGCAGGATACAGACTGCGGAAAAGCTGTTTTTACGTAATGTGAAAGGATGCACAAGAGCGGATAGAATAAGGAATGAAACTATACGAGAAGAATTAAATATATATAAAATTGAAGATAAAATCAGCGAAAATAATAAGAAATGGACAGAACACTTAATGAGAATGAACAACGAAAGAATACCAAAAAGAACCTTCCTGTATAATCCCAGAGGAACAAGAGATGTTGGCCGACCACGTAGAAGATGGACTCCACTTTTAACTTCGCCGGAACAGGCTGCATAGCCTAAACCTTGTAGTAGAAGAAGAAGAAGAAATTGTATTACGGTATAGCAGTTGATATATTAGACACTAGAGGAACGGTTGTTAGAGTAAAAAAATAACTGTTTCAAGTCGATTGTTATTACTTTATTATATAATCATTAATATTGTCGCATCATTTAGATTGAACTAGGTTACAGATACGAATGACAGATGATACAATGAGAATGTTGCATCTTGCAGAATGCAAGGAGTATATAACAGCATTATGGTATGACTCCTCTTATTTGCATAATACCGTAACTCCCTACATAAAAACCAACTCACTGTTCTACAACCACAGTTGCCATTACTGACAAAGGAAATATTCAAGTTCAATTAAATTTTGTTCATAGGAAAATTTCGCTCGTTTGAAACAGGAAATATACAGATTCAGGTTTGGCCCTTTATATTAATAGTAGCCCTTTGCTTTATCTCTTCTTTGTTTTATTATTTGCTCGCTGGTTCTAGTCCTTATGAGAGAAGAAAATTTGTCATGGAATTTCGAGCAATAGGCCTATATGAGAGCGGAGTCCACCTAGCATCTTGTGGAATTTTATTAGCTACGATAAATAGCAGCTCCAGATTAAGAAAATCATCTCTAAGGACTGGATACCCGATGTAGCGACTACATGCCATCCATAATTTGGTGCATGTCAGGATAGACTAGGGATGGTCCGCTCCCAATTTGAACTCTCTATTTAAAGATTATTATCATTATCATCATCATCATTATTATTATTATCATCATCATCATCATCATCATCATCATCATCATTATTATTATTATTATTATTATTATTATTATTATTATTATTATTATTATTATTATTATTATTTAAATATACTGTTGCTTGAATGAATACCTAGGAACAATAATCACAAACAGGAATGAGATGCACAAGGAAATTAAACATAGGCTCAATTCTGGAAATGCGTGCTGTTATGCATTCCAGAGACTCTTGACGTCCCAACTCCTTTCAAAAAACGTTAAACTGAAAATATATAAAACCATTATTCTACCAGTTATATTATATGGATGCGAAACATGGACTCTTACTTTAAGGGAGGAAAGGAGATTAGGAGTATTTGAGAATAAAGTTCTTAGGAAAATGTTTGGACCAAAGAGAGATGAACAGACAGGTGAATGGAGAAGACTACATAACAATGAACTACATGGTCTTTATAGGAAGCCAGATATAATAAGAACAGTTAAGTCTCGTAGACTGCGATGGGCAGGACATGTTGCACGTATGGGGAATGAAAGACTTGCATGGAAGCTTCTTGTAGGAAAGCCAGAGGGAAAACTCCCAGTTGGTAGACCAAGAATGAGGTGGGAGAATAACATTAACTATGATTTGAGGGAAGTAGATTATACAGGGGATGATTGGAAAACATTGGCTCAGGATAGGGATGTATGGAGAGCTTATGTCCGCGCGGTCATCAACCTACGGAATCGTTAGTGCCAGTGAGTAAGTAAGTAAGTAAGTAAGTATACATTAAAAGTCTTTCATACATTCTCTCAATAGATTCGGAAGTCGTGTAATCAAACGCTGCAACTTCAATGAATTCAGGTCATTTAAATCCACAAAAAAATGATTTAGGTCTACATAATATTAATAAAATTCATTGTTAAAACCGTTGAGGTGGAGAGTCATAAAATAAAATAAGTTAAAATATACCTTCTTAGGTAAAATCCGTCGTCCTCAACTTATGAAATATGTAATCTTTATGCCTGTAGGCCTTTCAGAACATCCGTTCCATCTTCAGCAGTCCACTCTTCGCTACAACATCCAATATGATGGTTGATGCTGCTGGTCCTAATGTGATGTTGTGACCAGCAGCATCAACCATCATACTGGATGTTGTAGCGAAGAGGGATCTGCTGAAGATGGAACGGATGTTCTGAAAGGCCTACAGGCATAAAGATTACATATTTCATAAGTTGAGGACAGGGGCACGCCGTAGCGTAGTGGTTAAGGCACTGAGCTACAAGCCGGAGGGGCGAGGGTTCAAGTCCCGTTGGGGTCAGGATTTTTAAACTGACCCAAACCCTCTGGCGGCACTATGGCCCTGGGGTCGACTCAGCCTCTAACTGAATTGAGTACCGGACGCTTGTTCTGGGGGTAAAGGCGGCCGTCACGCAGGGCTGACAACCCGGCTGACATAAAGTGCCGATTGTCTAGAAAAAGTGGGAGCCTTAACCTCCTACTACCCCAAGGGTCTCCGGACCTGTTGTGGGATCACTTTACTTTTATAAGTTGAGGACAACGGATTTTACCTAAGAAGGTATATTTTAACTTATTTTATTTTATGACTACATAATAATGTTTTTTAGTACTCGTGTAATTAGTAGTTAAAGCATCATTAAACAAACTAGAATAAAAAGCATAAATTGGGCATAATTTATTCAAGATCCGATTTGTAACCTCAATAAACTTTATGAAACAAATGAAAAGGGGTCATATCCTGATTTAGGAGTACGGGCGAATGCATTGTAAGCCTACCTGATGGGACTATTGAGAAATGGGAAACCCGACGTGTCGTTTAGTTTAGTCTAAAATTGGTTTCTTCTTAAATATTTGATTCTTAGTAACCAGTGTTTTTGTTTTAATTTTGTTTTTGCGCGATAGTGCATTTTGTCCTACTTACAGCAATGGCGACCATGATTGAAAGTTTAACTTCCTACATTTCGGGGTTGCCAAACTAAATAACTACACTGTAATATTGCATTTACACCCACATGCAGGAAGTAAAACCGCTGCCCTCTATGTATACCATGTACAATGTATATTCAAAAACTATCCAAAAGGTAGTGTTAATATACATTATACGAAACAAATCACTGCATTTTAAATGAATCGAATTTTATTTGAAACAATATAAAACAATAAATACGTACTTGCGGCCATGTTACCAATAATTGTTCTCAAAGCCTCCTGTTGTTTCAACTAATAAACATTGCCCACACTGTTAACGTTAGTCAATTGTTTATAGTGAACGAAAATATTTCCAACAAAGACGTTATTATTTTATTATTTATTATTTTGAAAACACCATCGATAAAAAAAATAATGTACAACGCACGTTTGTGAAGTGTTTTGCAGAATCTCGGAAATTAAAAACCTCGCTATCGCTCGGTTTTTAAACATTTTTCCTCGGTTCTGTAAAAACCACTTCCCAACCTCGCATCATAATATATTATTATTCTCTTTAAATTTCATTTTAATGTATAGGATATCATGAAATCGTAGAAGTAAAATATACATCTATGAACCTGTAAATAGGAGTAAACAAATAAATAAATACATAATAATAAGGGTTTCGGGATCACTTTTTATGAAGGACCCAAGTGGGAACGAATTTCTTGAGGGGAGCAGTAAGATGTTAAAATTGGAAATAAGAAATAAATACATACGAGAAAAAATAATATTACTTATTCAATAATAGATTTATAATATATTATTAATGAAATTGGCATGGGCATGTACGACGAATGTAAGATGAAAGTTACAATACAAAATGAATATTAAGGGTCGGTTTCACCAACAGAGGTAACTGTATTACGCCAGTTTAAGCTATGCATTATACACGGGGAAAACTGGCGTAATACAGTTACCTCTGTTCGTGAAATTGACCCTTAATGTTCAATAGTAGATTGTATGAGATATAAGCAATTGAAATGGTACGGCATGTACGACGAATGCAAGAAGAAAGGTCCCAGAAAAACATTGGAATGGTGCCCACCTGCAAGAAGAAGGAAAGAAAGATCTCGAAACTCATGGGACGAGTAGGGAAGAAAAATAAAACTTTTGGCACAGAAAGATTTGTAAACATTAAAAATCTGTATATAAATAAATGGTATAAAAATGATGATCTTGAAGAAGATTTTCGGGCTGTAAGGCCGTGGTCTCGAGGCCTGAAGTTCCCCGACGTTTCGCCAGAGACTGCGTCTGGCATCCTCAAGGGTTGTCTTGAGACTCTTGAGGATACCAGACGTAGTCTCTGGCGAAACGTCGGGGAACTTAAAGCCTCGAGACCACGGCCTACAGCCCGGAAATCTTTTTCAAGATCATCATAGCAGCTCCGGCGTGAAAGCCTTAGTGAATACATCGGTATGAAATGGTTAATGATGTCTTCATATGTCCTGTAAACTAGTGACATCTGTATTGTGTTTACTGAAGCGAACATGATCATATCTTACAAATAGTATTTTATCTTATATTTCATATTGCATTTATATATGAATTAACTAAAAATAAGTGCATGTTCTCTTGTCAACTGGGCATGACCGGTAAGGCCGGCATGATCTTGGTATCATCCATAATTAGTTCGAGCACAATTTAATGGTATGAACCACTATGTAACTTCCGTAAACTCGACATAAAAACCCGAGAAGGCTGGCGTGTTGCTCATCTTAATTGTTGATTCGCTTCGTAACTTCTTCCTTCCGGTCTTGTGCTAGGCGTGTGGCTCTTCCTTTTGTCTGATTTATGGGAATTTACACGGCTGCAACATTTAGATTTATTTTCTAAAATGCAGGATAGTGTACATTTGAGAGATTATAAACGAAGTAAAGGTGAATTTATATGATATATGAAGGATTTAATTTGGCGCAACAAACATATGTCAATAGAAAGCAAAACTCGCATATACAAAACGATAGTTCGACCAGTTATCGTATATGGAGCAGAAACTAGGGCTGATACAACAAAAACTAAACAAATAATAAGCACATGTGAAATGAAGATCTTAAGAACTATTCAGGGGAAAACATTATTTGATAGAAAGCACAACACAGAAATTAGGGACAAATGTCATATTCAGGACATAACCAAATTTATTATAGATAGACGAAAATATTGGAAGGGTCATATAGAAAGAATGGAAGAAAACCGACTTGCAAAAAGAGCTAAAGACGATAGATCAATGGACGGGAGAAGAACAAGAGGAAGACCAGCCAAGAGATGGATAGACAGTGAATGCACATCCAATACGTCTTTCTCCGATGAGTTATTTTGGAAATAAACAGGATGAAAAATCCTACAAATTATGTTTAAGAAGAAGAAGAAGAACAAGAGGTGAATATTTTATGCAGTATCACAGCTAAACAGACTGACAATTGCATGCCAAAACCTAATTTAAATTTCCCCCAGAGAAGCGTTGTGATTCACCAAAACCGTGTCCAAAAAATTATCTATTGGCCTTGAAAACCAAAAATAAGGATTCCTTTTAGAACTTGAAGGAGGAAATATACAGTTTTTAACTGCAAGGCACAGAAATCGAATCCAGAATCCAGCAATGGCAACCCATTACGGAGCAGATGGACTCCCTGATTGATAAGACCGGAGTGGAGCGAGGCGGGAGACAAAAAAAAAAGTTTATTTTTTGTTGCTCAGTGTTATTTTCAACAAAAAGAAAATCATTTTACCATCAAAAGCGTGGGTTGCTTTTATGATTTTTACATTTTCTTCGTAGACACTTTACTTTTACCAACATCTGTGTATTGTCAAATATGTTAATTGATATAGAGCACCCCACGCTTTTGATGGTAAAATGATTTTCTTTTTGTTGACTATTTGACTCATACCCCAAATGGGAGTCAATGACCAATCACGTTTCAATGATTTCTGTTTTACAACCAATCAGAGTCGTGTTTCACCAAATATTTATCAGTGTTATAATTACCATATTAAAGAAAGCTCCTCCTTACAATATTGCGTTCCTTTGGCAATAAATAGTATGATCTGGTTGCAGTGATAAACAAAAGAAGCGGTAGAAGCGTACCTATCGTTTCTCATTTGTTTTCAAACATCGCCGTTTACATTAAATATATAAATATTTTAAAATAACTATCGTTAAATAATGATTTGTGAGTAAACAGCTTAATTTTATTCGTTAAATAGTCCTAACAAATGCCACTCTTGATTTCCAAATTCTCTAGATAAATTCACTCCTCACTTCGTGAGTCGTGAATTTATCGATAATTTGGAAATCACTCGTGGCATTACTTATGATAACTCTAGTTTTTTCTATATGTGTTGGAGATGATTTTTTTGTTGACCACTTTAATTTTATCCCAAGTGTGTTGGAAATTAAAATGATTATTAAATGTGGGAGAATTATTTCGTAATGTATTTATGTTCCCTACACCTTCGATGGCATTCATTAATCATTTTCTATAAACTGTTAATTACGATAATAACTTACATCCTAGAATTTACAAACATTTCATATAACGGTGATTGTATAAAGTTCTCATAGTCTTGAATAGAAAATAAAAATAACTATAAAATGGGATTATAATTTGCCACATCAATGTTAAAATATATTTAACCCTGTGCCTGCGATCATTAAAAATCCATGTTGGCAGCAGTGTGTATCAGATGTGGGAGAGAACTAAATGCAGGAAGCTACTTGATTTGCATACTGTTTTCCCATCGACATAAAATATGCATTGTGTATTCAATTAGTTCCATTCATTACATCGCCTATAACATGTTCGATCCGAAAATGAACCGCATTATCTTGAATTTCAATGCCATCGTAATTATTTGTACATTGTAAAAGACGAATGTTAGTTCACAGCTGTGGTCTAGGGTCCGAGGGCCCGAGTTCGTTCCCCGGTCGGGACAAGTTTCCAGGGTGAGGATTTTCGGGACATCCCTCACCATTATCATCATCATGTTAAGGCACGACAACTTCAAAAGTGAAAGTTTTGGCCTTCTCAACAATCCTCCTCCATGCCAATCTGTCTCTTGCCATATTCAAATTAGTCACTTTCATTTTCCTTAGATCGTTCATTGTGTCATCCTCCCATCTGATCTTCGGTCTTCCTACAGCTCTGCCTCCTATAGGTTTCCATTTGTAGAGTTTTTTGACCAGTCTCTGATCATCCATTCTTATCAAATGTCCAAGCCAACCAATTCTGAGAGATCTTATATGGTTTACTATGTTCTGATTTTTGATTAGTTTGTTTAGTTCGTTATTTGTTTTGATTCTCCAACAGTTATCAGTTCCTCTATTTGGTCCAAATGTTCTTCTTCTTCTTCTTCCGAAATGCAGTATTGGGTGATGATGCCCGTTCTGCGACTACAGAAACTGATCTTTCCATCGGTTGAAGGGTTCTTGTAGTCTGTCGAGTACAGGGCAAGTCAAAATGTTGTGCAGGTTTTCAGAAATTTATTATGTGAAATGTAATGAACATATAATATTGTGAGACATATTGTATGAAAGGTAAACTCTCAAAGTTTTTTTTTTAAATATTCACAGATGTTCTATGTGAGCGCCTTTTGTTACACGACAGATGTCAAGCCGATATTCAATCTCCTGCCAAACTTTCTGTAGCAGTCCGCGGTCGATATCAGCAATGGCTGCTGTGATGCGGGCACGCAGTTCATGCAGTGTTGTTGGAAGTGGTGGTACGTAAACATGATCCTTTACAAGACCCCACATGAAGAAATCACACGGGGTTAGATCGGGTGAACGAGGTGGCCAATGAATGAGTTGTTGATCACCCTGAGATGCACGGCCTATCCAGCGTTGTGGTAAAGCCGTATTCAAATGGTCTCGAACACTGCCATGGTAATGTGGAGGGGCACCATCCAACTGCAGAATGAAATCTGGACTATCCGCTTCAAGCTGCGGAAGGAGCCATTGTTGTAGCATATCAAGGAAAACATGTCCGTTCACAGTACGTTCATGAAAGAAAAAGGGCCCATAAACCTTTGCATGGGAAATGGCACAAAAGACATTCACTTTCGGAGAATCGCGTTGATGTTCCAGAGTTGCATGGGGGTTAACAGTTCCCCAAATCCTTACATTGTGTCTATTCACTTTTCCTGAAAGGTGGAAAGTCGCTTCATCACTGTAAACTACCCTCTCATGGAACTCATTCTCTTCCATTAATGCGAGAAAATCAACACAGAAGGACGCTCGCAAAGCATAATCGGCGGGTTTTAAGGCTTGAACCAGTTGCAAGTGGTAGGGTTTCATCTGTAAACGTTTCCGCAGAATCCGCCATACAGTTTTTTGTGGTAGTTGAAGTTCTGTCGCTCCCCGGTAGGTGGATTTCTGTGGACTCCGCACGAAGCATGTGCGAACGCGTTCGACTGTCTCTTCACTCGTCGACGGACGGCCAGTCGATTTTCGTTTACAGATACAGCCTGAATCCCTAAATTTTGTGTACCACTTACGAATGGATCTCCCATCCGGCGGGTCTTTATCGTATCTGGTACGGAAATGTCGTTGAACACTAGTCACAGAGTTGTTTACATGGTAATCAAGCACACAGAAAGACTTCTGATCCCCAGTCAACGCCATTTTCCTTTACTGCTCTGCTGTTGACATCTTGCGGGTGAACGCGGAACTTTAGAAGTGGACAACTAAACTTTGAGAGTTTACCTTTCATACAATATGTCTCACGATATTATATGTTCATTACATTTCACATAATAAATTTCTGAAAACCTGCACAACATTTTGACTTGCCCTGTATTTAAAGTTGTCCCCATTATAGGTTACCAGCCTATAGTTGGGTAAGTCCAGTGGTGGGGTTGCCACCTCAATGCCTCTTGGATAGGCATGCTTTTCTGTAGGGGATGCTCCCTTAGCCTTTGAAGTTTCTCCTTCTCCGCAAGGCAGCGGTTCCTCTCTCTTTCCCTGAGTGAGGGTAGGGTGCCTCTTCCGCCAAATCTGCCGTATTAAGGGTATCCCTCTCCGCCTTCATTGCCGTTGAGGTCTTCACCGTTCCCTGGCAAGGGGCCCTCACATGGTACTATCAGCCGGGCCAGCTGAACCAAGGTTTTTTTTACGAGGTGTCACTCCTCCCCCTCCTCCTTTCTCATCCGGGCTTGGGACCGGCAATGGCGGAGTTTGGTCCAAATGTTCTTCTTAAAATTGTTTTTAAAAAATTAGTAATTTCTGTTTTATTGTTTCTTACATTCCTCACCTCTAAGACAAATTACAGAAAACTTTAAGGTTCAATTCGACCATCATTATCATCCGTATCTGATTTAAAATGTTGAAATATTAAATAAACACATATATACAGTGTGCTCGAAAGGAACTAGAAAGGAGACACTTTTAAAATTGTATAAAACAATGGCGGTTCCAACACTACTATATGGATCGGAACACTGGGTCTTAACAACAAACAAGAAACGAAGAATAGAGACGTCAGAAATAAGGAGTGGCTGGCTATACAATAACTGTTCGAAAACGAAATGGTAATACACGAAGAGAACTAAATATATTCAAACTATTAGATATAATACTGATAGCGTTACGAATAATATCAAAATATGGTCATTCATCCTTATACCGTACATAGCCTACCTTTTTTTAATACCACAGTAGGCCTATTTACTTTATGAATGTGGGATTTGGAACAATTTCAAAATTTAAAATAAAAAGCTTTATTTCATACATTCGGAATCACCTAGAAAGTAAGAAATGACGATTTTCTGCTATATTTCGCCTGTGGAGCATCCCTCTTGATGGTCCAACAATAATCGGCAAGCATATTAGGATTCCATTTGCCTTGATATCTCTTTTCCATAGCTGAAATCATTTGAGTTAGCTCATTTGGTTTTATTTTACAATGGACAAATGGACGAAAATGTTTATTAAAAATAATTATTTAAATTCATTAATTTAAATCGAAATAAAAAAAAACTGTGGGTCATGGAGAAGTTCCGAATACATATTTGAAAACACGATAAAAAAACTGCATTAAGTACAACTATTGGTACTCATAAGACAAAAATCATGTTGACCCCAGTGCTATCAACGTGTTTCGGTAGTGAGGTTATCATTATCAAGATTGATTGGTAATGGTAGCCTCATTATCGAAACGCGTTGACTATTTTAATATTTTGGTTTGGTGAGTTTTATTAATAATGTGTAATAAATAATTATTGTGCATTGCAGAGACTCTTGATGTCCCAACTCCTTTCAAAAAACGTTAAACTGAAAATATATAAAACTATTATTCTACCAGTTATATTATATGGGTGCGAAACATGGACTCTTACTTTAAGGGAGGAAATGAGATTACGAGTTTTTGAGAATAAAGTTCTTAGGAAAATTTTTGGACCAAAGAGAGATGAACAGACAGGTGAATGGAGAAGACTACATAACAATGAACTGCATGGTCTTTATAGGAAGCCAGATATAATGAGAACAGTTAAGTCTCGTAGACTGCGATGGGCAGGACATGTTTCACGTATGGGGACTGAAAGACGTGCATGGAAGCTTCTTGTAGGAAGCCAGGGGGGAAAAGCCCAGTTGGTAGACCAAGAATGATGTGGGAGAATAACATTAACTATGATTTGAGGGAAGTAGATTATACAGGGAATGATTGGAAGGCATTAGCTCGGGATAGGGATGTATGGAGAGCTTATGTCCGCGCGGCCATGAACCTACGGGTTCGATAGTGCCAGTGAGTAAGTAAGTAATAAATAATTATATCTATTATAACGCCATAGCAATCCGCTACAAGCCGGAAGATCGGCGGTTCAAGTCCCGGTGAGATTAAGCTTTTTAAACTGACCTAAACCTTCTGGCGGCATCATGGCCCTGTTGTCGACTCAGCCTCTAATGGAAACGAGTACTGGGCGCTTGTTTTAGGGGTAAAGGCGGCTGACATCAAGTGCGATTGTTTAAAAAAATGGTAACCTCAGCCTCCTATTACCCCGATACTCTCCTGAGATCTGCAGAGGGAGCATTTTACCTTTATTTTTAATAAAACTTGTGGTTTGTTAAAAAAAGTTTATTACACTGCATATTTTTCTGGCATTCTTGTTTTGTTCGTGATCCAAGAAGTCCACGAACTTTCCGGCTGTTTATAATATTTATGTAAGTTAAATTGACGAAGAAATAAAGGAGACAAAAAGAACACATGTACGTAAGAAGTAACAAGAAGGGCCTGGTGGTATTCGTGCATTCCCGAACCATATGTCTCATATTATAACATTCTTGTCTCGGTTGTTGAGTTCTGAGTCATGCTTGCTTGGACATTGTGGTTTTGCAGAAAGCTATTAGGGGCTCATAAAAAGTTAGCTTATTGAAATCAGATTCTTAAGGACGGGAAATGTACACATGTGTTCAAGTTTACTGAACCCTTTTCTTTTACATGACCTGTTCTTCATTTTATTGTTTTCCTCTTGTACTTTTTTTACTCCTTTTGTGAAACATTGTAAGGATTCAGATGTTCTGATGACGATCTTCATGTTTTTTTTTTTTAATTTGTCATAAGTAATGCCAATTTTTTTTTTTTCATAAGTAATGCCGGGGGCACGCCGTAGCGTAATGGTTAAGGCACTGAGCTACACGCCGGAGGGTCGAGGGTTCAAGTCCCGTTGGGGTCAGGATTTTTAAACTGACCCAAACCCTCTGGCGGCACTATGGCCCTGGGGTCGACTCAGCCTCTAACGGAAATGAGTACCAGACGCGTGTTCTGGGGGTAAAGGCGGCCGTCACGCAGGGCTGACAACCCGGCTGACGTAAAGTGCCGATTGTCTAGAAAAAGTGGGAGCCTTAACCTCCTACTACCCCAAGGGCCTCCGGGCCTGTTGTGGGATCACTTTACTTTACTTTACATAAGTAATGCCACGAGTGATTTCCAAATTATCGATGAATTCACGACTCACGAAGTGAGGAGTGAATTTATCTGGAGAATTTGGAAATCAAGAGTGGCATTTGTTAGGATTATTTAACGAATAAAATTAAGCTGTTTACTCACAAATCATCATTTAACTATAGTTATTTTAAAATATTTATATATTTAATGTAAACGGCGATGTTTGAAAACAAATGAGAAGCGATAGATACGCTTCATCTGCTTCTTTTGTTTATCACTGCAACCAGATCATACTATTTATTGCCAAAGGAACGCAATATTGTAAGAATGCTCTCTAGTGGAGAAAAAATGAAACACATCAAACTGTATATTAATTCATTTCTGATGTCGTATGATGTAAATATGACAATTATATTTTTCTGGACTGTTACCTGGGAAAAAATACATTTAAGAAAGTGCAAACAGTGGTTTCTTTTTTTGGTGGTATAATCAATTGCTACAAATGGTTTTATATTAACTCCCGCATGCGGCATGTGTTGGCATTCATGCACTATATATACAATCTGGTAGCCGTATTTCTCACGGGCTCAGTCACTGCAAAATAATGGCTAGACGTGTTCAGAATATTAAAAAGGAGGAGCTTTCTTTAATATGGTAATTATAACACTGATAAATACATTTCGTGAAACACGACTCTGATTGGTTGTAAAACAGAAATCATTGAAACGTGATTGGCCATTGAGTCCCATTTGGGGCATGAGTTAAATAGCCTATTTAATTGTTATATGAAGTTGATTATCTGACCAACAAAACCAAAATTAAAAATGTATTTATTTATATATACATTTTCAATGTTTACACATCTTTCTGTGTTTAAAGTTTTATTTTCCTTCTCCATTCGTCCCTATCCGTCTACTCCATGTGCTCCAGTCTTCTTCTCATTCCAGTTCTTGTTTATTGCATTCATGACTTTGGAAGCCTTCCTTTCTTTCTTCTTCCTGGTGGACACCATTCCAATAATTTTCCGGATAACCTTTCTTCTTGCATTCGTCGTACCGATTTCACTGCTTATATCTTATATAATCTACTATTGAATATTTAATGTTTTTTCCCGTATGACTTTATTTCTTATTTTTGCAATTTTGAACATCCAATTAAAAATACAATGTTTAGAAAGCAAAAAAATAAAGAGGATTTAAATTCAATGTTACTAAAACATTTTGTGATATATGCAATATATGTTATTTAGTTTCAGTTTGTCATTTGATCAATATCCTGCTATTGTGTTAACAAATATCTTGGCAGAATCTTCTGAAATATTTGATAATTTTATTCTATTGATACTTAATTGCCTACATGAAAGGCATATCTACAATCTTATACAACAATTGAGCACATTGGATATAAATATATATGAGAATTAATAATAATAATAATAATAATAATAATAATAATAATAATAATAATAATAATAATAATAATAATAATAATAATAATAATAATAATAATAATAGATAGATAGATCATCGGTTGATTAATGTCTTTAACATCGTCCGAGTCCTAATAGCCAGTTTTGTCGGTCCATCCAATCTCCTGATTGTAGATGTTTCTCCTTCATATATAAACATATTCCCTGACTCCAGGAGGTTTTAGGTCTTCCTCTGCTTCGTCTTCCCTCAGGTTTCCATTCCAAAACAGATCCTCTTCCATTCGCTGGACATGTCCGTACCATCTTAATTGCTGAGTTTTAATATAATCTAAAATAGTGTCTTCAGTCTTCATTTTCTCCCTTATAACTGAGTTCCTAATTTTTCCCCTTCTTGAAATTCTTGCTGCCCTTCGTATAAAATCCATTTCCGTTGCCAAAAGGTACTTATTTGTTTTTGTTGTTAATGGTCAAAGTTCTGCTCCATAAATAATGATGATTTTAACAATTGTATGATATATATTAATTTTATTTTTATTACTTATATTTTTATCCCACAATATTCCATTGAGGCAAGCAATTGCAAATTTTCCTTTATTATTTCTATTTCTTATTAATAATAATAATAATAATAATAATAATAATAATAATAATAATAATAATAATAATAATAATAATAAATAATAATTATAACAATAACTTAAAAAAAACAAAAAAAAGGAGAATACAATTTATTGTTGGCAGAATGTGAATAATTACTTGAAAAATAGGCCATATATGTTGATTTCTTTTGTTCCCAAAGATGTGAATAACGTCATAAAATAAAGTGAGTAGTTGAGCTCAGAGTAACCTAAAACCAGTATATTTGCAGTGTTGACAACTTATTACAAAAACCCGCTAACAAATAAGTGAACACTAAATTAATCTGATTAACGAACTCGCCCATTTTCTTATTCTAACTTGCTCAAACTAACACTGATATGCCCATCTAACACCAACTTGCCCACTCTTGGGGTAAAAAGTTGGCAATTGGCTCTAGTTGCAACATGTGTTACCAACTTAACCAACACGACGCTAAAAGTCACTTGTTTTCCGATCGAATATTCACCAGTGGCATAAAATAGCCTCTCAATTTCATTTCACAAAAATAATTGTACACAAGCAATTCACAAACGGATAATGTCTAAATACAGTAAAATTTGTTCAATCCGGAACGTAAATAATGCGGAAATCTGTATAATGTGAACAAATTTATTGGTCCCGGGGAAATAATAGTAATTTTACGTGTATTTATTTTGCATAAAACGGAATCTGCCCAAAGCGGAAACGAAAGGATTTTCTACACAATTCATGGAAAAGGAAATTTATAAAGCGGAAAGACAGAGAAATAAATTAGTTTTCACTTCATTGAATTCCTGTTAGGCAAAAAAAAAAAAAAGGAATAATTCCTGCTTGCCGGGTGAATTACAGATTCTACCTGTAGGCCTACCTGAAATTTTATTTCGGTCTCACTGCACACCCGTTATGCGAAATACAGATACCTGTCTTACAAATAACAATTGCACTGTAAAATCTTAAGTTAGTTTAAGTTCTTTCAGAGGTAGCGTTCTGAATTTACGGAATAAAGATGGCTAAAACGTATGTATCATTCTCATTAAACGAAAAAGTGAAAGTGATTGAAGATAAATCTCCAAATTTCCGGACCGATGCTCCAATGTCAAGTTTTAGCTTTTACTAAACCCCTATGGAATAACGATTTCAAGGCATCTTCAGGTTGGTTGTGGACAGTTTTAAAAGACGACACAATGTAGTGTGGAATGAAATTTGCCGGGAATCAAAGGATGTGGACGAAAGTGTAGTTAGTGAGCGGAAACCGAAACTGCATACTTTAATTTCAGGATACGCGCCTAAGTGACATTTTTAACGCTGACGAAACGGGACTGTTTTTTCGCGCGTTACCGTCGAAGTCGCTCATACATACTATACTTCACTTTTCAGAGGCAGCGGAACTACAATTAATCCAAGATACTTAAAAAGACATATGCGGGACTCGATAATCGAAGATTATTAATATGTTTTAGTTTTTTCTATAATGCGGAATTTTGTCTAATGTGGGGAAAAAATTGGTCCCATGCGATTCCGCTTTGAACAAGTTTTACTGGAGTTCGCTGTATTCTAACATCAGATACAGAATCTTTGATACATTTAACAATGTGCTGTTATTTTTTGTTTTATCATTGTTTAACAATTATTGATACATTTAACAATGTGCTGTTATTTTTTGTTTTATCATTGTTTAACAATTATTGATACATTTAACAATGTGCTGTTATTTTTTGTTTTATCATTGTTTAACAATTATTGATACATTTAACAATGTGCTGTTATTTTTTGTTTTATCATTGTTTAACAATTATTGATACATTTAACAATGTTTTGTTATTTTTTGTTTTATCGTTGTTTAACAATTAATATCACCTTTGCAGGGAGGGACCTTGGATCCATTGCGCGGGTATGTGACCGGATTGAGTAGTCAACATTCTTCTTCCTGCAGCGGTTCCAGTTCCTGGGTCCTGTGGAGGGATGAACCCTCTTTGTACCACGACTCGCGGGCAAGACGTGGACGCCTGTGCAGCGCTCTCCTCGCGATAGCTGTGTTTCTTGTTGTACTAACAGTGCTCTCTATTGCCGGCCTCGCTGTCTACATGGGAGGTAAGAATAAAACTATAGTCTGTCCAGCCTAAGAAACACACTTGAGGAGAACAAATGGATGGGAAATCCCCGAAGCACATGACTGCTGCAGTTACTGCGATTCGTTCATGGCCGAAGCACAGTTCAGCGGAAGCGAAACAATAGATAATGTATTTGATTAATGTAATTAGGTATTTAAAGATATTTATGTTAACTGTAGCTGATCAGAATACAGTATACACCTACATGTTTCTTCAACGGTCGGGAGACTAACTAAAAATTCGATTTATTTTGAAACTAATCGATTCTTGAAAGTAAGTTGTATGCCAATTATAAATATGGCAGCTGTTGTATAGTTAACTCAGTGATAAAATGTGATTGAAATTATATATTATATAATTATTTTAACAATAGATTTACAATTCAATTCGTTTTCGACTTATTGTGTGTGTTAATATAACCTGAAACATTAAAAATTAAAATGATTGTTATGTATGAATTTATCGGCTTGTAACAAACTTTTTCCAATACTGTTATTTTAACACAGTTCCAATAATGGATCATATTATAATATTATAATGATATTGTGAAAAGAAAAATTAATGTCTGAACCAGGAATCGAACCGTAGACCTCTAGTTCTCCAGACTAGTGTGCAGCCCACTACACCATTCCAGACATCGTTTACTGCTTATAAAAGTGGTGGTGTAAAATTCTCAAATATAGATACTTCTAAACGAAGCCGGCCGTTGGCGATGGTTGTGACACCTACCCGACAGCGGACGAAACGAGAATTATAGATTTGTATATGTGGAAAGAATTGTTAATGGTTGTGCCAGGTCTGGAATGGTGTAGTGGGCTGCACATTAGTCTAGAGGTCCACGATTCGATTCCTGGTTCAGACATTAATTTTTCTTTTCACAATATCATTATAATATTGTAACAAACTGCTGACAGAATTCGCATGTATTTTTATGCGTGCTGCGCGGAGTAATACATTCGGAAGTTAAATGTCAAAGTGTGTTTCTTAGGCTGGACAGACAATAACATAACCTTGTATAACAAATTCTTACGACCGATTGCAAAAATTATATTTAAGGTAGGCAGTGTTTACATCTATAGCAGTTAATAGTAATTATATTAATATTATTATTATTATTATTAACCTATTATTATTTTTTATTTCAGCCCTCAGAATTGACACAAATAAACGTAAGTACATTAAGTTTATGGTATTTAGTTTTATATATTTATTTTGGAGTTAATTCTTTATATTAATTAGTTATAGGAGGTATCTTTGTATCATCGTCATCATCATCCGGTATCATGACAGCTGCCGCCGTCTTCTTGAAACTAAATGTCATTCCTCTCTGTCCATCCATTGATCTTCCTCCAATCCTCTGATATTCATAGCCGCTTGCACACCTTCTATCCAGGTTTTCTTTGGTCGTCCTTTCTTCCTCCTTTCGATTGGGATCCTTTCCATAAGTTTAGGCAATCTTTGCTCTGGCATTCTTTTGACATGGCCATACCACTGTAATCTTATCTTTTCTATAATGTCTATGATGTCCGGCTCCTCTTGTACGCCCATAATTTCCCTTATTTCTTTATTTCGTATTCTATCTATTCTAGATTTTCCAGCTGATCTTCTTAAGACATCAATTTCTGTTCTTAAAATTCTTTTCATTTCCCTGGTAGGAATTTGCCAAACTTAAGCACCATATGTTAAAATGCTCTGAACTGTGGTTTGATATATTTTTAATTTTTTTTTGTAATATTTATACTCCACCAAATAGAGTTTAAAGCATATATTGCTTGTTTTGTTTGTGCTATTCTATTTTTAATTTCCACTGGGTTATCGCCTGAATGGTCTAATTTTGTTCCTAAATAAGTGTATTCAATACTAGGTTTTAGTTATTTTCCATTGTTGAAATTTATATTTTCCATTTCTTCTCCTATACACAGTGAATCATAAATATGGCTATACGTTTGATCGCGTTGTGTGATGAAAATATTACCAATACAGGAAATAAGAAATTACCGTTGGAAAGGCAATTATTCAAATTACAACAATGGAATAAAACAAAACAGTGTAGAACTTACGTCATTAGTCAAAATGGTGTTGAATGTACAACAGCAAATTACAATTGCTGCATGGGCAATAACGTATGCTAATGATTGTGAGGCCACAAGACGGACAAGACGTGAGTTTAACGTAGCAGTGCAGCCGTCGACTGTGGGGAAGTGGAGAAAACGGCTGCTGGAAACGGAAAATTAGAGCTATTCCTCTAAACATGTATCATAACGCAATGAATGACTTCCCGAAGCGTTGTCAATTATGCTTGGATGTAAACGACGAACAGTTTGAAGCAATAAAGTGACTTGCTTAGTGTTGTTGTAAGTGATTTGTTTTGTTATATTGTTGTAATTTGAAGGATTCCCTTTCCAATGATCTATCTACCTTAAGGTTTTTACAGCTGCTGCCGTCTTCCCGTGCCAAATCTCCAAAGCATACGGTCTTGGGCATCTTCGATGCTTAGCCCTCTAGCTTGCGTTACTGTCTTCATGTTTTCCTTCCATGTTAACCTTGGTCTCCCTCTTTTCTTCTTTCTGTTCCAATGATAACATCATATTTCCTTTAATAATAATATTTTTGTCACAAAATGGAATCAAACGTATAGCCACATTTCTGAATCACTCTGTATATTTATATCGTATTCTTCTTTTAATTTTCTTGCCATATATTCTATTTCATATATTAATACCTGGTCGTCTGCAAAATTGAGTGAATATACATGCGTATTTTGGATTGGTGTGCCCATTTTTAGACAATTTTTTTCTGCGGTTTTTTTAATTTTCCTCTCCATATCTACTGTTTTATGTACACTTGGTTGACAACTCTTAATTGAATTATATTTAAGCATGTTATTAAACTTCTTGCATATAATTATATATGTTTGTCAGTACATTTATTTACATCTTTCTATTTTCCAGCTGAACTGGTGTTTGATGGCAGCATCAAAGTCACATCAGGTGACGAATTTCTTCCAGCACTTAATAACAACAATAGTGCAGTATTTAAAGACATGGCACACAAATATCAAACTATGGTAAGCTTATAGAATAAAAGCATTTGCAATAACAAAAATATTAATGGACATGTTAGTAAAAAGTTGTTAATAAAATATTAAACCCGAGTTTTCATTGATTATATTAACTGTAAAAAATAACTTCTTGATAATGATTTTTTCTTGATTGCAAATAAATTTAAAAAACATGATTTGATTTTGAAATGATCTGATGTAAAAAATAATAATATTAATAATATGATAGCTAGAACATGATAAAAATTGATATTTTTAAAGTACAAAATCTTCTTCTTCTTCACTTCCTGGTTTAGGCAAGAGTTGCCTGTTCCGTCTTCACTAATAGATATAATACTATCTTTTACGAGGACGTCCGACATCTCTTCTTCCTCTTGGAAAATAATGGAAGATTTTATTTGGTAATCTACTTTCTTCCATTCTTTCTACATGTTCTTTCCACTGTATCTTGTTGTTAAATATGTTTTCTTTTATGGAGTGGATCTGAAGTTCTTCACGGATATCCTCGTTTCTTATCTGGTCCATTCTAGTACAAAATCTAAAAGAATAATAAAAATATTAAGGTAGAATTTTTATCACTCACCTCATATTGTTCTTCTTATTTGACTATAAACTAGTTTCGGAACATAGTTTCTGTTCCATCCTCAGAATCTGTCATCTTGAAGAGCTCTTCAAGACGACAGAACAACGGCCGTGACGATACTGAGGATGGAACAGAAACTATTTTCCGAAACTAGTTTATAGTCAAATAAGAAGAACAATATGAGGTGAGTGATAAAAATTCTACTGTAATGAATATACCTCATAGTGAGAATTCCTAAAATAAGTAATAAAAATATTCTTAAAAAATTCCTAGAACTTAGATATATATTATCATTACATTTGAAGAGAAAAATATACACCTAGACCGGGGTTCAATCCAGGACCTTTGGTTCTCTATGCCAATGCACTAACCAACTAAATGTGCGATAACAAAAGTTGAGACAGATACTTTATTCAAAGAAGAAAGAAGAACGTTTTTTAATATGCTTTAGAGAATAAAAGATTAAATGACCAGCCTCATGGGCTAGTGGTCAGCATTTCTGACTACAGTTCATGAGGTCTTAGGTTCGATTCCCTGTCAAACCATAAGAATTTTTACTCAAAGGGAATTATTCCTGTGGTTTTCCATGGTCTGGAATTTAGCTTAAGGACTCTGATGGTGCTTCATTATCATTTATCACCCATCATGTCATCGGGGTAATGTAACTCCATAGTAATTCTGCCCAAGGGCAGGTCTTTCACTGCAATCATAGCATTTTCATGCTATGTTTTGCAGCTTCACTAGGGAATTATAGGTGTGGTTTTTGGGGCACGCCTAGCGTAGTGGTTAAGGCTACAAGCCGGAGGGTCAAGGATTCAAGTCCCGTTGGGGTCAGGATTTTTAAACTGACCCAAACCCTCTGGCGGCACTATGGCCCTGGGGTCGACTCAGCCTCTAACGGAAATGAGTACCAGACGCTTGTTCTGGGGTAAAGGTGGCCGTCACGCAGGGCTGACAACCCGGCTGACGTAAAGTGCCAATTGTCTAGAAAAAGTGGGAACCTTAACCTTCTACTACCCCAAGGGCCTCCGGGCCTGTTGTGGGATCACTTTACTTTTTTTTTAGCTTCCCGTTGCTTTCAACACCGAGGAATGATAATGATGATGATGGCCAGATGATATTCAGGGGCCGTTTGGGCCTCAAAGCTTCCTGAAATTTGTCTTACAGGTGAGGAAAAACCCCAAAAAAATCTCACCCAGGAAGCTTGTTCCGACCATGAATCGAACCCAGGCCCGGTGAAAAGACAGCTTGCTACCTTGAGACCACAGTAGTGGACTATTTTTCATTGATCACTTTTAAATTGTTTTGTCAAATTTTTCAGATTGACAAAGTTTACCAAAGAAGTCAACTGCGACCTGCATACAAAAAGAGTGCAATTGAAAAATTTGAAAATGGAAGTCTGGTAGTTTTCTTCAGATTATATTTGGACAGAAGAAAAATACCAAGGTAATATATTGTTCACTAATTTTTTTCACTAAAATAACGTAATATGCAGTAAGGATTCAAATACTGAAACCGGTAAATATTTATTGTTTTTATTATTAAACAAAAGATGAAATAAATAGTAATTTCTGCAAATTCATATGTTTTGTTTCTATTGAATGTTTTTTCAATTTTCTGAAAAGAAAAATTAACGTTTGAACCAGAAATCGAACCCTGGACCTCTGACTCTGTACATAAACGTGCAGTCCATTCCAATTGGAATTTGAAGATGGAAGTAATACTATACTTTTGAAACCGGTATCGTGAAGACACGCAACTTTGTGAGGTGAGATGTTAAAACATTTTCTCCAACTCATTTATTAATATTTTGATGTTTTTATTTATTTACACATATTCAGTCCTGCAGAAAGTATATTAAGTGATGTAAAATTCTCGTTAAGAAATGAAATTTATGAGACGTACTGCGGGCTATTCAAGGACAGACCATAAAAGGAATTCTGAGATTCTCAAAGAATTACACACAGAATCAGTCATGGAATATGTACAAAAATACAGAAACAACTGGAAATCTCACGTACGAAGAATGAGCAGAACAAGAATACCACGTCAGATCTTAAATTACCAGCCACCAGGCAAGAGATCTTTGGGCAGACCCTTCAAACATTGGATTGAGACCGTAACAGACCACTAGGTCTATCACATGAAAGGAGGAAGAAGAAGAAGAAATTCTCGTTAAAAAAATACTTTGGATAGAAGTCATGTGATGGAATTCTTAATAGTGAGAGCTATCTGGCTTCAGATATAAGAGAATTGTATAAGTGGAAAGAAAATTTAGCGGTTGTTTCGGGTCTTGAATGGTGTATTGGACTGCATGCTGACGTACAGTGTCAGAAGTTTGGGGTTTGATTCCCAGTTCAAGCATTAAATTTTCTATTCAAAACATATATTGTCCAAATCTGGAATTTGTTAAACTAAATGTAACATCAAAAAAATTATTTTCTGTATTAATGTTTATTATATTATTTTTAGTCTGATTATCTTACCTCAATATTAATGTTGATTTGTTTTTGGACATGTTTCGAAACAATTCTGTTTTATCGTCAGCTTGGCCAGACTGGTTTGATTTATGTTGCATTATGTTGCACACCCTGGATGTCGATGTCAGCTCCATCCTATGGTTGGCCAAAGAACATCCAAACAAGGTCACGCTCCGTCGGTATTTAAAAAATTTTGAAATACTGACGGAGCGAGACCTTGTTTGGAGATTCTTTGGCCAACCACAGGATGGAGCTGAATTTTGAAATACTGATGAAGCGTGACCTTGTTTGGAGGTTCTTTGGCCAACCACAGGATGGAGCTGACATCGATATCCAGGATGTGCAACATAATGCAACATAAATCAAAGCAGTCTGCTGGACAAGCTGACTATAAAACAGAATTGTTTTGAAACATGTCCAAGAACAAATCAACATTAATATTGAGGTAAGATGATCAGACTAAAAATAATATAATTAAAATAACCTCAAAATATCACTTCCTAAAATTAAATATTAATGTTTATGTTTGATACATTGTATTTAACCTTATGACATTTTTTAGGAGTTTTCAGAATGTTGAAGAGACAGCACGTGACATTCTAGTGAATGAATTAATTTCTCCAAGAACTGCTGCTTTTAAAAATGTTGAAATTGATGTAACAAGTATATTTATAAAGAGTAAGTATTATACATTTCTGGAAAACTACACTTATATGTACAAATTTCATATTGTAGAACATGATTCAGTCATAAATATAGATCTGTATTAAAAAAATGAAGTCTAAACTAAAGTTTTCCAAACTTTCAGTGTGTGTGTGTGTGTGAACTGACAATAGGTAAGGTTCAATGATGAGAAAGGAAGAGAAGAAAATTAAAAATTTTATGAATATCAGTATTTAATGTTTTCATGAATCATTCTAAAAATGTATGCTGTAGCCTTTAGCTAATACGTTCTGCTAACATTTGTAGTTTTAAACATTAGTGCTATTTACTTTCCTTTGTCCAGGCCCATCAGAGGCAAAGATAGATTCATCTTTCCTGTGTTGTATGTGTAACATTTATTAACTACTAGCGTGACACCCGGCAGATGTTGTCCTGCCTGAACGTTCAATTCTCATGTCATTGGCGGACGATAAAAATATGTTACTTTTTTACCATAAAATTCAGCAATTAGGACATAATTAGATATTATTAAATAAGTTCACAAGAAAACCTCTTACAGCCTTCTGTTGTGGCTCAATAAGTGTGAATGATGACATCACAAATTCATGAACATTAGAATTGTACCCTCCTTTGCAGATAAGTTAAGAACCGTCATATAACAATTATATTAGAGTGAAAAAAAAAAAACAAATTGATGAGAGTGAGTCAAAACTTTTTTTTAGCTAGATTTCATTTCTGACCCACTGTGCACTGGTCCCATACTGGCCGACATTCCATGAGAAAAATTTCTTCCCCGTAGAGACTCGAACCAGTGTAAGTCCCATAGTTCTGCGGCAAGACTTCTTGCCTTAACCACTCGGCTACGGCACGTGACTCTTGGTATCAATGAAAGGCAAAAATGGTTATTGTGAGTTATCCGTAAGAGATAAGAACTATTGGTATCAATGAAAGACAAAAATGGTTTTTGTGAGTTATCCGTAAGAGATAAACATATGCTGTCGTGGACTTTTTTGTAGAGCTTTTTGAGATATTCAATTCTGTGTACATTCATTTTGTGTATTTCTTATGGTTTAGGCAGCGTAAGCCATTTAAGCATCCAAAGAGCTACTTTTTTCACGTTTTCCACTACAAAGGGCGATTTTTAAGGGTGTATGAGTTGAGTATTACAACTCTCTTATAGCATATGTTCATCCCGGGAATCTCCTGAACATTTTGCAAAAAGCCCCATCACAATCGGATCAATGGTATGGCCGCGCATAAAGTACCAACAAACTAACAAATATACAAACAAACAAACATTAATTTTTATATATAAGATTACCTTGAAATTATTAAACACACTGTAGTAATTTATATAGTTCGTATCTAACTCTGAATAGTATCTACAATCATGAAAGCTAGAAGGAAAAGAGGAGCTAATTTGACTTGAGAAAGCTTTTGAATAGGAATAACTATGAAGCAGCAATGTCATAACTAATTAGACAATAATTAAACATTCTTTTTACTAAAATTTGACTTCAATGTTTAAAGTATAGGTCTGGTTAATTAAACAAAAATTAATTTTGACCATTATATAAATTTAAAAAAAATATGAATACATAAATGATATAAACAATATAAATCAAATATCTTGGTCATCAAATAAATTTACAAAACAAAATAATGAGAATAATAATAATTACTCACACATTCATACAACCATACTTTTAGTCCAGCCGAGGGTTAGGGTCCACACCCCAGATGCCCTACCCTGGCTTACAGGACTAAAACAAAACAACACAGCTCCACTAGAGCTAACCAAAGTGATCCACACAATATCCAAAATGGTGATGACACTGTTTGTAACTTGTATAACGTATTTGAGTGTTCCGAGGAAGAGGGGAAGTTGCACAACAATACACAGCACAGAGGGAAGGGGGGGGGGAGGTAAGCAGGGGAAAGCACAAAGAAAAAGGAAATTGGCACTGTTCAAGAATCTCACTGTAGAGGAGAGATACAGTAACATAGATGTTACGTACCGAAAATGCACTTTTAGTACAATGCTACTTCTGTAAATCAATTTCTGGATATAAGTATTTTTATATCTATTCTTAGACTTTACAGAGGAACTTTTTCTAGTTAAATATTGGCACTAAAGTATGTTTATAATTTTGTAAGCTTACTTCAGAGTTTTACTGAAAAAAAAAATTAAAGATGTACTATCTCCATTTCTTGGAATTGATCCATTGTTGCAGTGAGGTATTAACAAATCTAATTCACAATATTTTATGTAGTGTCCACTGCTGTGATCTGGAGGTAGCGTGCTGCCTTGTCACGCAGCAAGCCCGGGTTCGATCCCCAGTCGGGACAGTTTTTCTGATTTTTATCAGGGTTTTTCCTCACCTGTAAGACAAATGTCAGGAAAACTTTCAGACACAAACGGTCCCCAAAATCATATGGCCACCGCAATCATCATCATTCATATTCATCTTAGGTTAAGCTTAGAATTAGGGACTCTCCTGGCGCACCACTATCATCATCATCACCACATCATCGGGGCAACATAACCCCACCTTCCAGGCGCCCCAACCTCACAAGTGGGTTACAAGTATGCCATGCCAGGAGAGAACACAGGAATATTGAAAGACAACCTGGGGCATTTGCAAAACAAAACAAAAAATATGTATTAAATTATTATTTAGAAGCTAAAGCTATTACTATGATAGAAATAAGTAAATTAATGAACACAATTTAATTTACTTATTTCTAAGGCACTGTGCTACAAGTCAGAAGGTCGAGGGTTCGAGTCCCAGTGGGGTCGGGATTTTTAAACTGACCCAAACCCTCTGGCGGCACTATGGCCCTGGGGTCGACTCAGCCTCTAACGTGAATGGGTACCAGACGCTTGTTCTGGGGGTAAAGACGGCCATCACGCAGGGCTGACATCAAGTGCCGATTGTCCACAAAAGTGGGAGCCTTAACTTCCTACTACCCCAAAGGCCTCTTGAGGCCTGTAGTGGGATACCTTTACCTTATGATAGTAATAACTTTAGCTTCTCAATATTAATTTAATAAATAATGCTATAGCTGTGTGGAGTCCCTTCATGTCTTCTTAATATAAAAGCCATTCATTGTGTATTTGTGAATGATGATTCATTGCATTTGAATGTGGGACCAAGAGAGTAAGGTAAAGGGAAGATTTATTCTTGGATGGGAAGGAAGCCTGAATTAGCTCAGTGGTCAGAGCCATCAGCACGGAAAGCTGAAGGTTCAGGGTTCGATTCCTGGTTCAGGCAAAAATATTTCTGTTTACCATTGATTACAGTAATTTAATTGTGTTCATTAATTTACTTATTTCTATCATAGTAATAGCTTTAGCTTCTCAATATTAATTTAATAATTAATGCTATAGCTGTGTGGAGTCCCTTCATGTCTTCTTCAGGTAGAAGCCATTCATTGTGTATTTGTGAATGATGATTCATTGCAATTGAATGTGGGACCAGTAGAGTAAGATAAAAAAAATATATATATATGTAGTTTATTACAAATAATTAATAAAACAATTTAATTTGTATCTCAATTTCTATTTTAGGATTCATAGATGACATAGATAATAGCACAAAAAAGAAACTATCTTCAAACAACAAGACTGTTGAGATGCGACATGGTGTATTGAGAAAACCAGACACTTTGAAAACTTCCTCAGAATCAACTGCTACTCCAGAAGTTGTTGCACTTAATGCAGCTCACATATCAACAGCATCTGATTCTGAGACTAATCAAACAGTTGGTGAAGCAGTCCCTGTAATTGAAGGATCTGTTGTTGTTACAAGGATAAAAAATGGTAGTTCAAATAACCCACTTTTTGAAAAATCAAGTGTGACTAAAGTCAAAAGTAATACAGGTAATCCAACAAAAGATTTTAAACATGACATAAAAGTTCCTGAAATTGTTCCTGTGGTTTCAAATGATGACAAACATTTTAACTATGCAGTGAATGTAACCTCTGATATATCAATATCTGAAGCTAGCTTGGGTAATGCTATAAGGAATACAAATCACAACTCCACATTAGAAAACAGGTATCATGCACCAAATGTAAAAGAAAATAGAACAGATAATAAATATATCAATGAAAAAGATTCATTGGTTGATGAAATTTTGGTTACAAGCGATATAATTGAAGAAATTTCAGTAATAAATAAAGAAAATCATCTGACTGATCAGGATGAAATGGTAAAAGATAACGAAAGTAAACAACAAAATCAAACATTGACAAAAAAGAATGGAGAGAAAGAAATATTACTAATTGGATCAGATCAAACACAGAATCCACTTAATTTTAAAACAACTTCGTACAATGAGCGATATCAATTGCAATTGAATCTGAAGAATGAAACAACGCCAAGTTATTCATTGAAGCCCCCACATTTACAAACTGAAGAGCCTTGGCGGCCAATTTTACCGTATTATACAAAGAATTCCCCGAAACCTGTTCGAACTTATGAATATGATGATGATATAGGAACTGGAGTGGCCGAAGTGGTACCAATGCCTCCATCAGCATTAGAGAATACTGCAAGTGATCAGCTGGATAACAGATTTAGTTCCAGGTTAGGACAACCGGCACTTCAAGGAACTGGAAATAAACAACCAGAATATTCAAGTGAGTATTAAAGAACTTTGATCTTAAATATTAAATTTATCACTTCCCATTGACTAACACATTTTATTTAGATAAATTATCAGTTGATTAATGTCTCTGACATTTTTAATTTTTATAGGAATTAATCACTATGAGGTTTAATTTACGGTGAAATTAAATGTTTCTTACCTCTCCTCATATAAATCTTCTAAGTAGATCGCGATTTCGAGACCCTAACGGTCTCATCTTCAGTACTTCTTTGGCGACTGATGTTATGTCGATCGGAAGAAACTCTTCTTCTTCCCTCTGTTGGTGGACCGATGAACCTCTGGATCAGGTCAGAATTTGTGCAAAATTCCCGCAAATTTTGATCTGATCCAGAGGTTCATCTGTCCACCAACAGAGGGAAGAAGAAGGGTTTCTTCCAATCGACATAACATCAGTCGCCAAAGAAGTACTGAAGATGAGACCGTTACGGTCTTGAAATTGCGATCTACTTAGAAGATTTATATGAGGAGAGGTAAGAAACATTTAATTTCACCGTCTTTGACATTGTCCAATTCCTAATAGCCAATTTTGTCGGTCCATCCAATCTCATGGTTGTAGATGTTTCTCCTTCATGTATAAATGTATTCCCTGGAGACTTTAGGTCTTCCTCTGCCTCATCTTCCCTTAGGTTTCCATTCCAAAAGACATTTTTGTAGCTGATCCTCATTTGAAGAGAAAAAATAATATATATGCCTGATATTTGAAGAGTAAAATTATATGCTCAGACCGGAACTTGAACCCGGGACCCTTGGTTCTTTAGACCAAGTGCTCTACCACCTGAGCTACCTGAGCAAGTACCGATCTAAATGCAAATTTTTCTCTATATACGTTGCAATTCCCGCCCACCAAATGCTATGAAGCCTTTGCTTCTATCTTTGCAAATGGCAGCTTCTTAATTAAGAAGAATATTTGGGAATTATACATTACATTATAAATGCCAGTACGGCTTTTTTCAATATTGTTATTATTAATTTTATACATCTCAATGATGGATAAATCATATTTGAAGAGAAAAATTATATGCTCAGACCGGGACTTGAACCCGGGACCCTTGGTTCTCTAGACTAAGTGCTCTATGACCTGAGCAAGTACGATTCATCATAATGATGGCTGAAGATAAGCACAACTGTTCCTGTAACAGCGGTCTTGTACTTTGAAAAACACAGAGTGTATGAGGTGAGATAAATAACTCATTTTGGTTTTATTAATTTAAAAACCTTATTAAGAAGACATTTATTTGGGAATAATAATAATAATAATAATAATAATAATAATAATAATAATAATAAAGAAACTGCCATTTGCAAAGATAGAAGCAAAGGTTTCATAGCATTTGGTGTGTGGGAATTGACAATGTATATAAGAGGAAAATTTGCATTTAGATTAGAACTTGTCCAGATAGCTCAGTCGGTAGAGCATTGGTCTAGAAAGCCAAAGGTCCTGGGATCGAGTCCCAGTCTGAGCATTTAATTTTTTTAATATGATTGTTAATACATTTTCAGGGAAAATATTGTAATTCAAAATAGCAATTACTAATATACCGACATTTAACAAATAAAAACATAAAATGTAAAAATAAAATTAATTACACATCCTAATGACTTTAGAATTTGGTAATGACAAATATGTGTTTTTTATTGGATTAAATTACATAATTTTAACATGTTTTTATTTTGTATATTTTCAGGTGGTTTTGGTAGTTTCAGTGTAAGTGAAGAGTCTCAGAATTCCCATCACAATGACACCGTTTCAAGAGTTTCCTTGCAAGTAGTTGGAACTGGAATCATTAATAACGATGATACAAGTTTACTTCATACGACTAGTGGCGGCGGTATCATCGTGCGTAAACAACAAAACACAAATACACTATCCCAGCCACATACCATTCCTTTGACATATACAGGTACCACCTCTGAATCATCTTCTACTAGCAGATCTGTGGACAATGCCTTTACTATTCCTGAATTACCAATTTTACATCAGTTTCACGATATAGATGTCATATTGAAACCACCAACCTTACCAGGAATAAATTACCGCTCAGAAGAAAATTTCCACAATGATAAGTGGACTCACAATTCTACAAATCAGAATGTAAAAGGAAGTGTAAATTCAAGAGAACCATATATTGGAAGTGGTTCCAGCTCTTTTTTCCCAGGTACTGGTACTGATTACAATTCTGGAAAGATTAGAACTAATTTGGAAAAAAACAATGGTAATCTGAGTGATACTAAAGGATTACCCACCAGTATTAATGCAAGTAGTGGCTATGTTTTACCAATCAATGAAAATACTGAAAATGCCTGGTCAGACATGAAGAGAAAAAATAATAACACAAATACTGCATTTAGAGAAACATCGATGGCAATTCAAGCCAGAAATCCTGCTTCTGGTTCTGCTGAAAATCATCAAAATTTCTGGTCTGATTTGAGAAAGAGAAATGAAAGTAATGATCCTTTGAAATTTCATTCAAAAATTACCAACTTAGGCATAGGATCTATTTCTCCTGTTGAAGAATCTCATTGGATTGAATTGGTGAACGTCACAACTTCAGCAATGAAGCCTCAGAGAGTCAAAAACACAGACTTCTAGTTTGCATCAAGACACTCCAAACAGGTATCATCAGAAGCCAATGTGGGGAGATTTAGGTCACAGAGGTAGACCAAGTTATAAAATAAATGATTTTTCGTCAGTTGAATCAACACATGTTAATAAACCCTCAATATTAGAAATAACAACTTCATCATACAGAAGTACGTCGGTTCCACTAGTTACACTGATACCAGTGAGATCTAATTCAGGAGTTGGTAGACCACTTCGACCGAGACCTAGATTACCAGCACATCTCAACGCAAGTAAGGAACATGTTCCAGGAAGTGAAACAGATGTTACAGGTGATGAAGATTTCGTTACAGACATTACAAGTGGTATAAATACATTTGACATTCTGAAGATACCCAAAAGGAATCATAGTACAGTTAGACCTAATTTAAGTGCAACATATATTTATTCAACAGTAAGACCTCATCTTACATTATCATCCTCAAATATACCATCATTTTCAAATGCACAGAAATTTACAACACCTTTTTCATTGAATACAGAAAGAGAAAACATAAAAGAATTCAAAACTACAACAAGTTTAAGAAACAAAATATCGCAGTACTATACATCGTCAACATTATTAAGAAATTCACTACCATTAACAACAGTTGGTGTAACAATTAAAATTAATTCAACAAATGAAACTGTGACACCAATTCCTAATTCTTTATCGACATATTCTACTGTTACTAATGCAGTAAACAAAACAAACTTTCTTCAAAATATAACATCATTAGTAGAAAATACAACAATGCCATCAACTAAATTTACTACAGAAGCCGTAAAAACAACAATTTTTACACCATCAGTAAGAGTCACTACAACAGAGGCATCAACAAAACCAATTACACCAACAACAGAGAAGTTGATACGTGTTTCAGTAAATGTAACACCATCAACATCAAGAAAAACAACCCAATCGACAACTCTGAAAAACAGAATGACAGCTACAACATTACAAAAAACAACAAAAGTTACAACACCTTCAGCAATAACAACACAAATAATGAAGAAACCAAGTATTTTACCATTTGCAAGTATTTCTACGCCGCAGTCAAGTTTAGTAGAAATATTCACTGAGTCTACTTCATTTGTTTCACCATCATCATTACTGACATCAACAAAAGTATTACCAACTTTATCAAGTACAAGTACAAATGGATTAAATCAGTTATCTACAACAAATCCATTAGGTTTTGATTCAGAAATTATAGTGACAGCCAGTAACAAGACTGTAAGTACCAGTACTAGACGAAATTACACAACTGATATTACTCCAATATTACCTTCAAATTTGGAAGAAGTAAAAAGTAATAAAGATACCCTGACTAGTCAAATAAAAAATGTTACAAAAATAATAGCTAACATAATGAGTTCATCAGCATCAATACAAAAGCAATCAACAAATAATACTCATAATAATAATAAAATATCAAAAACAAATATTACTGATCACCAAGTAAGTGAATCTAATGATAAAAACACAAAAATTATTAAACAAGAAAGTTTAAAAAATAAACCTGAAGATTTTAAATTACAATCATCTTCAGAATCACCATCACTGCTATTAGCTGAAGAAAAATCAACAACAAAAGCAGCCCAATTAAATACTTCATATGAAACAGTACCAATTAAAACTGTATTGTTAACAACACCATCTTCATTGACATCAAAGAAATCTTCAACTGCTACCTCACATTCAGCATCAACAATCATCACAACAATGTTATCATCAACTGAAAAAACTCCAATATTTATTAATCAACATCTGAAATCACAATCTTCATCGCCATCATCATTACCATTGGTTCTAACAACAATAAAGCCAACATTTTCATCTAAATCAACTATTTCACATTTAACAACAATGGCTACAAAAGCTACCTCACCACTATCCACACAAAATACCTCACATTCATCCCAAATCCCTTTATCAGTTACATCTCCTACTCCTATTTTCAATGAGAGCACTGCCATGATATTTAATGAATATATTCCAGTCATCATTATTACAGATAAAGTTGAAAGAAATCATAGTGAACACAAATTAAATAAAAACTCAACTGAAGCTTCAATCAAGGATATCACTGAAAGTTTAAGTTATACAACAGTTGAACCATTGAAAATCCCTACCTCATCTGAAGAGATTAAAAACAAATCAGAAGAAATTTCCAGGAACCAAACCCATCAGAGCAAGTTAATTGCATCTTCTTCAATCTCATACATCTCAAATAAAAATTCACCAAAGATAAAAGAAAAAATAGTGTCAATAGAAAATAAATCAAAATCTGAAAATACTCTAAATAACACTGATTCAGAAAATAAAGATATTGAAAGTACAACTGCAGGCATTATAGTTTTAAATACAGATGTCGTTACATCAACAAGCATAAAAATATCTTTTGGAGAAAATGATGAAATAACTACAGCAATTCCACAAAAAGAAACAAATAAGAAAACAACTTCAACTGCAGAAGTGTCTTCAAAATTAGTTACCTCACCAACGTTATTTTCTTCTACTAATAAAATGAAAGAGTCTAGACGTCAACCAAAAATGAGAGACATGACTCTGTCAGATACTTCCATGACAGATGCCCAACTGTTACTTCATCATAAAAACCCTGTTACTAACAGTAATGAAAGTGATAATTTTACTACTTCTCTAGCCTCAAATATAAAAAATATTACAATTGTACCTACAAATATATTCAGTCATGAAGATAATGTAATGGTTACAGTATCAAAATCAGATCCTAATGATTATAATTATAGCATTACATTTGATATTCCATCATCAGTATTATTCAAATTCAATGGAAGCATTAATTCAACAACAGAAAGTTTTTCTACAACAAATCATAAAAATTTAGATGAAGTTTTGAATGATGATGAAAAACAACTGCATTCATAACAGACTCATTCCCTGATAATGAAAAAACAACTATAAAAAAGGAGAATAATATTTTAACAACACAATCATATCAAGAAATTTCTGATGTTACATTATCAGGAATATCTGAAACTGAATATGCTGATGAAATATATTCAACAAACAACCTCTCAGATATGAAAAGATCAACATGTATTCTCAACAATAGATGATACCAATTTGCCAATAAGTACTACAAGTACTGCACTGAAGACAGAAAACAATTCTGATACGGAAGAAACAAATGAACCTGATAATTTAGATAAAATAAACATCTTAAGTGAGATTGTAGAAACATATACAAATTTCACAGTATCGAAAACTTCTGATTCTACTAAAGTCAAGAGCACAGAATTATCTGATGATGATTTACTATATATATTACAACTAGGAAATAAGACAAATAATAGAAATCACTCTGTTATGTCACAAGATGCAATGGATGCACTCAGCAAGTTTGCCAATATCCATACAAATGAACCTAAAACAACTTCAGAAGATGTCACAACAGAAAACTCTATTGAACAAAACATTACAAAAACTATTTCAGCTGAAGAAAAATTGTCGACGAAGGCAATTTCATCTTCTAACAGCAATAACCATGCTGGAATTCCAATCCTTACAAAAATATACAACAAAGCACCTCCACAAAAATTTGATGATAGAGTTCCACAACTGAAGTCTTCTTCACAGGATATAGACTACATAGATCTTGCTAATGAAACAGGTAACTAAAATTTAAAATTTAAGATTTTAAAGGTGGGTTGTTGGATGTGATGTCCCACGTTGTAGATATATGATTGTAATAATTTAGATCACTGTTATTTGCCACGGCACTGATGACTCCCTTCAAGGAAATGAGGGAAAGTTTCTTACATGAATAAGTAACGACACTTTTGTTAACAGTTTAAGTAAATGTTATTTTATTAAAGTTTTCACTTCTGTTTAGACGAATCTTGTAAATGATCAATAATTTAAAAGATTCCGGCTTAGGTTAATAAATTTCACTTATAGAAGATTATTATTTCATATATGTAATGGATGACTATTTCCAGCGGTCAATTTTTCACTAACACTTTATGGATTAAGGTAGAATATTTTTATCACTCACCTCATATTGTTCTTCTTATTTGATTATAAACTAGTTTCGGAACATAGTTTCTGTTCCATCCTCAGTATCGTCACGACCGTTGTTCTGTTGTCTTGAAGAGCTGTCCTTCTCTCCTTCCATTGGCTGACTGAAAAACCTCGAAACCAGGTCATTCTCACTGGGAATTTCAAAGTTCATTAATTTCATTAAATTCCCGGTGAGAATGACCTGGTTTCGAGGTTTTTCAGTCAGCCAATGGAAGGAGAGAAGGACAGCTCTTCAAGACGACAGAACAACGGTCGTGATGATACTGAGGATGGAACAGAAACTATGTTCCGAAACTAGTTTATAATCAAATAAGAAGAACAATATGAGGTGAGTGATAAAAATATTCTACCTTAATGAATATACCTCATAGTGAGAATTCCTAAAATAAGTAACTTTATGGATTATTTATACTCCATATGAATTAAATTTCTACTACAATATTATTTTCCATAACTCTGACACCATTTTGTCAACTAATATCAATAAATGAACTATAATTCTCTTATTTCTTGATGACCTATAGTTTTACATGTCTGACTTCTTTCAAGTATTGTTGCCATCTTGTTGTTCTGGGAAAAAAAATCCCATTTCATTTCTGTTATAATCTGGAAGTTCTGATTGGTCCAACTGAAAAGGAAGGAGTACTATTGGCTGACTCCCATCCAATTCGTCCAATCCCATTTATTTGTTTATAAAAAATATCAATTCAAACATTTAAAGTATTTTTACATATATTAAATCAGTTTGAAATATATCCAACTGTATTAACAGTTTATATTGACCAGTTTGAATTTTTTATATACTTATAAAAAAATTTGAATTCTCTAAATCAATCTTATTTCCATTCTTACTAGAAATAAATATAATTATATTTAAATATTAAATAAAAAAACATTATTATTATATGGGGACAAATATCTGGTTTCAATTTAAATTATCATTATCATGAACAAATGTGCTTTAGACCATGTGACAAAGATATTACAATTCTTTATACCTAACCCCATATCCAGTCTTCTAATTGAACCGGGCAGAATTACTATGGATATACGCTGTCAATGATTTATCCATCATTGGGATGTATGAAATTAATAATAAAAACATCGAAAGAAGCCGTACTGACTTTATAATGTAATGTAAAATTCCCAAAGAAATGTCTTCTTAATAAAGAAGCTGCCATTTGCAAAGATAGAAGCAAAGGTTTCATAGCATTTGGTGCATGGGAATTGACAGCGTATATAAGAGAAGAATTTGCGTTTAGATTGGAACTCGCCCAGTAGCTCAGTCGGTACAGCATTGGCCTAGAAAGACAAAGATCCTTGGTTCGAGTCCCAGTCTGAGCATATAATTTTTCTCTTCAAATATGAGAACCTCATAATGTTACTTGCTATTGTAATCAGTTACAATTAATTCAAATGATGGTTTAGAGTTTTGTGTTGTGCTTACAGATTGCTCAGGTAACATGAGCCTCAAGTGTGGAGATGGAGAGTGTATCTCTGTTCTGTCGAGGTGTAACCAGCTTGTGGATTGTAGCGACGGGGCTGATGAACGTGACTGTACGTGCGCAGACTACTTGAAAGCACAGTTTCTCACTCGCAAATTATGTGATGGAATTGTAGACTGCTGGGACTTCAGTGATGAAAATAATTGCGGTAAATTATCATCCATGTTATGTAAATTACCTTTAAGTACCTAGGCACAATACTAAACGATAATAATACTGTTGAAGAAGAAATCAAAACAAGAATATCGCAAGGGAATAAAGCATATTTTGCTAATTTCGATATATTCAAAAGCAAATTAATATAAAAAAATGTTAAATTCAAATTATATACAGCAATAATAAGACCAATCATATGTTATGGAGCTGAAACCTGGGTACTAAAAGAAGCAGATAAATTAAGACTATTAACGTTTGAGAGGAAAATATTTAGAAGAGTGCTAGGTCCAGTAAAGGAAAATGGAAATTGGAGGTTGAGAAGGAATTATACCTCAAGAATAATAAAGAAAATATAGTTAGTTTCATCAAAACCAAAAGATTACAATGGTTTGGACAATGCCAAAGGGAAGATTGCCGAATGATATTTTAAATTGGAAGCCACAGGGAACAAGACCAAGGGAAGACCCAAGGATTGATGGGAAGAAGACGTAATTGAGGATTTGAAAGAGATGGGGATTTTTATTTGAAATCTACTGCACAAGATAGGGAGAAGTGGCGTAAACTGGTTGAGAAGGCCAAGACATTCCACTGGAAGTCGTAGAGCCTGACGAAGAAGAAGTTATGTAAATTATATACTTGCATTATTTACTGTTGTTTCAATATATATTTATGTATGTATGTATGTGTTATATTTTATATTGTTGTTTATGTACAGATTGTAAATATGGACACATCCTAAAACATCTATGATGCTCTAATGGACGCTAAAATAAAATAAAATAATAAATTACACCATCTGAACTCCGATACGAACGTCAACAATTCTTTACACGTATACAATTCTCTTTCATCAGAAAGTCAGTAGCGTCGCTACCAACAACGCCATCTAACAACTTCTGTTCAAAGTATTTTTGTTGAGAATTTATATACTACTTTTAAGCTTCATATTTTGATGTTATTTTTAAATTACATTTTCCAGAACTGGGAAATAGTGACTGCTACTGGCCTTCTGATGAGAGAGAATTGTATAAGTGGAAAGATTTGTTGACATCCTTATCGGAGTTTGGATGGTGCAATCAGTATCATACTGATGTGCAGAGTCAGAGATCCAGGGTTCGAATCCTGGTCTGAGCATTAATTTTTCTTTCTAAAATAAAACTAAGTCTTCTTCTTCCTTTCATGTGATAGACCTAGTGGTCTGTTACGGTCTCAATCCAACGTTTGAAGGGTCTGCCCAAAGATCTCTTGCCTGGTGGCTGGTAATTTAAGATCTGACGTGGTATTCTTGTTCTGCTCATTCTTCGTACGTGAGATTTCCAGTTGTTTCTGTATTTTTGTACATATTCCATGACTAATTCTGTGTGTAATTCTTTTAGAATCTCAGAATTCCTTTTATGGTCTGTCCTTGAATAGCCCGCAGTACGTCTCATAAATTTCATTTCTGCCGCAGTTAGTCTTTGTTGATCTACACTGCGAATTGTCCAGGCCTCACTGCCGTAACATAATATGGGTCTGGCCAGTGTTTTATAAATTCTAGTTCGTGTATGTTGCTGTACTGTGTTCGGCTTGAAAATATTATTTATAATTCCTGTTACTCTGTTAAATTTTATAATTTTTTGACTAAAATCTTTTTCTTCTTCGTATGTAACTTGGTATCCGAGATAGTTAAATGTGTTGGTTTGTTCTAATATTTTATTATTAATAACAATTTTACTGCGAACTGGGTCTTTTCCTAGGAAAGCCATGACTTTAGATTTTTCTGTTGAGATTTCCATGTTGTAGTTTATTGCCGTTTGGTGAAAAGAGTGGAGTGAACTAAGTCCAATTCTGGAAAATGTTAGTTTAAAAGTAACATAAAAAATAAATAAATTCATTGTTGATTTGCAGAATGGTGTACTCCTGGACAGTTCGTGTGCCCCAACTCGCAAGTGTGCGTTGATCAACATCGTTTATGTGATGGATCACGAGATTGTCCGTATGGAGACGATGAAAAGCAATGTGTTACAGTCGCCCAGAATGAAGCACAAGCTGGAGATTTCCAATACAGCTCAGAAGGTACATTAAAATGCCACGACTCTAATTAATCTTTTAAGGACAGACATTTTAATTGGTCACATGCACCCACTGACCAGAGTCATTTGGACACTTAAACTTTAATTTCAACATTTTGGGGGAAAAAAATTATATTTTTGTCATTTTTCATTAAAAGATTACACTGAGCAACAAAAAAGAAACTTTTTTTTTTGTCTCAGAAAGAAAAATATGTGATTCTGATAGTATTTTTTTTTTTTTGTCTCAGAAAGAAAAATATGTGATTCTGATAGTATTTTTTCTCCTGAATTCAAATATGATATCGGTTTTTCTCCATCACGCAAGGTTTCCGAGAGACAGGCATTTATAATTTCAAACACTTTAATATTTTCTACATTCATAACTACACAATATTCGAACATTCGGACTCACCTAGAAAGTAAGAAATGACAATTTTCTGCTATATTTCATCTGTGGAGCATCCCTCTTGATGGTCCAACAATAATCGGCCAGCATATTAGGATTCCATTTGCCTTGATATCTCTTTTCCATAGCTGAAATCTCCTGATGAAAGTGTTCCCCGTGCTCATTGCTCACTGCGCCAAGATTTTCCGGGAAGAAATCTAGATTAAAAAAAGCAATTATTTAAATCCATTAATTGAAATTGAAATAAAAAAACTGTGGGTGATGGAGAAATTCCGAATACATATTTGAAAATGTGATAAAAACTGCATTAAGTAAAACTATTAGTACTCATGAGACAAAAATCACGTTGACCAGTGTTATGGATCAAAAAAGCAAAAAGTGTTCTAAGTATAATTATGATCATAAAGCAATTCAAATTTATGATATTCTTCTTTAACAAAGTCTTTTTCAAGTGATTTTTATGTATCTTTTTCTGCACAAAAATGTTGAAAACTTTTGAAAGTCCTGTACATAATATTTTTTTTTCACAGTATTGTACAATAGTATCTTAGACATCTGTTTACTGACCAAGGACATGGTGTATGTAAAATTTCCTTGAGAGGAAGAGATGTTTTTTGAGAAATTGTAGTTCCTTACTGTTGGCAGCAGTGGACTAGTTATGTTCCTTGCTGCTTAAAGCTTTACTGCTGAAAAGTAATGTTTAAATTCTCAATATAAATATTTTGAATGTAAGTTGTCAAATGGCATTGTTGGTAGCATTGGCTATCGTTCTTCTAATGAAAGAGAATTATATAAGTGGAAAGAATTGTTAATGTTTGTATCACAGCTCGAATGGTATAATGGTTATCATAATGATGCACAGTGTCAGAGATCTTGGGTTCGAGTCCCATTTCGAGCATTGATTTTCCTTTCTAGAATATAAAAGACATTTTTATATGATAAATTTGGGGATTTTTAACATTATGAGGTTCAATTCATAAGAATTAAATGAATCGTGATTTCTTCTTACCTCATACTTCTATGTTTTTTTAAACACAGCACTGCAGTATCAGCAACCATTGTCACCATCTTCTGCTGTTTTCACGACTGTCACTTTTTTCTTTTGCCAGTAATTATCCAAACTGCCATCTGGTGTTCTTTTGAAGGAATTATTTTCTAAACTGTCATCTGGTGTTCTTTTTAATTAATCATTTTCTAAACTGCCATCTGTTGTATTTTTGAAGAACCGAGCTTGATTACAAAGTTCTTCAAAAATACAACAGATGGCAGTTTAGAAAATAATTCCTTCAAAAGAACGACCAGATGGCAGTTTGGATAATTACCGGTAAAAGAAAAAATTGACAGTCGTGAAAACAGCTGAAGATGGTGACAATGGTTGCTGATACTGCAGTGCTGTGTTTAAAAAAACATAGAAGTATGAGGTAAGAAGAAATCACAATTAATTTAATTATTATATAAAAGACATGCTAATTACTACACAAAAAAGATATAATGGTATTTTTTCATGCTTTAATAATTTATCACACTTTTTATTTACATGTTATTTAAAAAATGACATTAATTTTTGTGAGTGAAAATAAAGTTCATTATGCAATGATAATTTAATTTTCAGGTTACTTGATGGTTAGGAAACAAGGACGCTGGGGTAAACTATGTTTACAAAATTTTGACAAAGTTGTAGAGAGATCTCAATCACCATGGGAAGTTTCTGATCTCGGACGTGCAGTTTGCAAGGCAATGACATATAGGTAAACATTTCTAAAGTGTATGTTCAAAATCTAATATATAAAAATGTTTGTTTGTTTCTTTGTTTGTTTATTGATTTGTTTGTTCGTATTCTATGCGCGCCCATACCGTTGATCCGATTTTTATGGGTTTTTTGCAAAATGTTCAGGAAATTCTCAGGATGAACATTGGCTATAAGGAGTTGTAAATACTCAACCCCTTCATCCCTAAAAATCACCTTTTGTAGTTGAAAACGTGAAATAAAGTCACTATTTTGATGCTTAAATGGCTTATGCTGCTTAATTCATAACAAATACACCAAATTAATGTACACAGAATTGAATATCTAAAAAAAACTGTACAGAAAAGTCCACGACTGCATATGTTTATCTTTTACGGATAACTCACAATAACAATTTTTGTCTTTCATTGATTCCAAGAAGATCGGGATAAGCTGATTCCCGGACAAGCGTGCTCTGCCATACCGTTCATCCTATTTTGATGGTGTTTTTTGCAAAATGTTCAGGAAATTCTCAGGATGAACATTCGCTATAAGGAGTTATAATACTCAACCCCTTCATCCCTAAAAATCACCCTTTGTAGTGAAAAACATGAAATAAAGTCCCTATTTTGACGCTTAAATGGCTTATGCTGCCTAATCCATAACAAATACACCAAATTAATGTACACAGAATTGAATATCTCAAAAAAACTGTACAGAAAAGTCCACGACTGCATATGTTTATCTTTTACGGATAACTCACAATAACAATTTTTGTCTTTCATTGATTCCAAGAAGATCGGGATAAGCTGATTCCTGGACAAGCGTGCTCTGCCATACCGTTCATCTGATTGTGATGGGGCTTTTTGAAAAATGTTCAGGAGATTCCGGGGATGAACACAGGCTATAAGAGAGTTGTAAACTCAACCCCTTCACCCCTAAAAATCACTATTTGTAGTGAAAAATGTGAAATAAAGTCCCTATTTTGACGCAAATGGCTTACGCTGCCTAAACCATAACAAATACACCAAATTATTGTACATAGAATTGAATATCTCAAAAAGCTCTACAAAAAGGTTCGTGACAGCATATGTTTATCTTTTACGGATAACTCACAATAACCATTTTTGTTTTTCATTGATGCCAAGAAGATCGGGATAAGCTGATTCCCGGGCAAGCGTAGCAGGTCAAGGCTGGTGGTAAAAACACATTCACATTTATTTTACGAGTAGTAGCGCACTCCGGTATTAGCTAGTACAGTATAAATAAAATCAGAAAAGTAGACCTATGATTAAAATTCCTTCATGATTATATAGATTTTTTTTGGAAAGTTAGCAAAACAGTTATTCCTATATGTACAGTGGTGATCATTAATACTGTTCAGGTTTAAATTTATTGATCAAACTTGGGAAAAATTACTATGAAATTTCTTTTTAATTTTATATAGAGAACAATGAAAACAAATATAAATTTTATTTGAAAAGAAAAAAAATATATATATATACCACCACTGTGGTCTCGAGGTAGCGTGCTGCCTTGTGACGCAGCGGGCCCGGGTTCGATCACCTGTCGGGGCAGTTTTTTTCTGGGTGAGGTTTTTATCGGGGTTTTTCCTCACCTGTAAGACAAATGTCAGGAAAACTTTAAGGCCCAAACGGTCCCCGAAATCATATGGTCATCATCATCATCATCCTTATCATTATCATCATCATCATCCTAATCCTTCACCGGTGTGGAAAGCAACGGGAAGCTACCACACCTACAATTCCCTAGTAAAGCTGCAAGCATAGCATAAAAATGCTATGATTGCAGTGAAAGACCTGCTCTCGGGCAGAATTGCTATGGATGGATGGATATATTTTTTATGTTGAGTTGTTTTTGACTTACCTCATACTTCTTAACTCCCTCACAGACTCGAGTTTCTTCACTGCATTTGTGACATTCTCAATTCTGTATTACATTCACAACTGACGTCCAACAGCCTCCTCTCCTGCAGACTGACCTTCACGCCATCTGATGGCTGATCGACGAACTTCCAAATCAATCCCCTCTCCTTATCACTGAGTATTTCAAAATTCATATGCAAGAATAAAAACTTAACTATGAATTTTAAAATACCCAGTGATAAGGAGAGGGGATTGATTTGGAAGTTCGTCGATCAGCCATCAGATGGCGTGAAGGTCAGTCTGCAGGAGAGGAGGCTGTTGGACGTCAGTTGTGAATGTAATACAGAATTGAGAATGTCACAAATGCAGTGAAGAAACTCGAGTCTGTGAGGGAGTTAAGAAGTATGAGGTGAGTCAAAAACAACTCAACATAAATTAAAATAAACCTCATAGTGTTATTTCCTACCTTCATAACTTAAGAAAAAATATGTACCTGAATTTTGATTTGTACACCAGCACTCTATCCAATAAGCTACCAGGCATTCCAATTCAAACACACATTATTTCTCTCCTTTTTATATGATCCCACATTCCAAAGCTATGAAATATTTTGTTTCACGCTTGCTTCTAGAGACTTCTTTAACAAGAAGACTTTTAATGGTAATCACACCACATTTATAGCCAATGAAGCTTATTTCCCATCTTAGATATTAAATTTACCACTTCTCATGGAATGACACATTTTATTTGAAGAGACTATGTAACCCATGCCCCAAATGGGAGTCAATGACCAATCACGTTTCAATGATTTTTTATTTACAACCAATCACATTCGTGTTTTGCCTCGAATTTATCAACTGAAGTATATCATATTAAAGAAAGCTCCTCCTTTTTACACGCTTTATATTAGCTTGACCTGTATCTATCTATGTAATGGAATCTTTCAACGCGATTTTCACCCACTTAAAATCATTGGATCGACTTGAAACTTTGTATACTTGTAAAGGACCCGTGACAATACAATAATTTCATTTTTTTTCTAAAATCCTGGCCAGAATCTACAGAAAATCAAATAAAGTGTCTTTGTATCTATGTAATGGAATCTTTGAGCATGATTTTCACCCACTTAGAAACATTGGATCGACTTGAAACTTTGTATACTTGTAAAGAGCCCATGACAATACAACATTTTCATATTTGTTTCTAAAATACTGGCCAGAATCGTCAGAAAAAAAAAAAAAGTGTCTTTGTATCTATGTAACAGAATCTTTGAACACGATTTTCACCCACTTAGAAACATTGGATCGACTTGAAACTTTGTATACTTGTAACGGACCTGTGACAATACAATAATTTCACATTTGTATCTAAAATACTGGCCAGAATCATCAGAAATAAATCAATAAAGTGTCTTTGTATCTATGTAATGGAATCTTTGAACACGATTTTCACCCATATAGAAACATTGGATCGACTTGAAACTTTGTATACTTGTAACGGGCCCGTGACAATACAATAATTTCATATTTATTTTCAGAATCATCAGAAAATCAATAAAGTGTCTTTGTATCTATGTAACAGAATCTTTGAACACGATTTTCACCCATATAGAAACATTGGATCGACTTGAAACTTTGTATACTTGTAAAGGGCCCGTGACAATACAACATTTTCATATTTGTTTCTAAAATACTGGCCAGAATCGTCAGAAAATCAAAAAAAGTGTCTTTGTATCTATGTAATGGAATCTTTGAACATGCTTTTCACCCACTTAGAAACATTGGATCGATTTGAAACTTTGTATACTTGTAAAGGGCCCGTGACAATACAACATTTTCATATTTGTTTCTAAAATACTGGCCAGAATCGTCAGAAAATCAAAAAAAGTGTCTTTGTATCTATGTAATGGAATCTTTGAACATGATTTTCACCCACTTAGAAACATTGGATCGATTTGAAACTTTGTATACTTGTAAAGGACCGGTGACACTCACCTTGAATACCCACATAAGCTGTATGTTCAAATGAAGCCCCGTTGCAAAGAATAAGTATACAATGGACTCGTGTCATCAGCTAGGTCTGGATACACATAATGAAGAACGAATATGTATTTTGTGTGGAATCATTCAAGAAATTCACTAAATGAAATGTGAATATGATGAAATTAATTCTGATAATGAAATTCCAACCCAGCATTTGCCTTGATGGCTGAGGAATACCATGATGAAATCTTGAATAGATTAGTTGGCACCAAGATTTGAACCCAGAACCTTCAGGATACCTGTCTCAAATGCTACTGCTGATATAACTCATTTAAATTTGTATTAAAATGCATAAAATTATTTTAAATTGTTCTCCTAAGATATTATGAAATATTATTATTGCAGTGATTTTGATCGAGTGAACCGCACAGTCGATGCAGCTGGAAGCAGCCGAGCCGACGACTCACATTACTACGAGCTTGCTTATTCATCCGATGTAAATGACAACACTTCACAACCTAGGTAAATAATAATATTGAAATCATTTAATTAAGGTTCTGTCATTTTTAATAATGAAAATACATCATATTTTCATAGATGGCCGGGGCTTGTCTTCATGTAGTTTATGTCGTGTAATATTTCACTTTAACTTTACTTAATTCTACAAATTGTCACTAAACTCTTATTACAATTTACTAACTAACTTACTGACTGGCACTATCTAACCCATAGGTTCATGACCCCGCGGACATAAGCTCTCCATACATTCCTATCCTGAGCTAATGTTTTCCAATCATTCCCTGTATAATCTACTTCTCTCAAATCATAGAAAATGTTATTCTCCCACCTCATTATTGGTCTACCAACTGGACATTTTCCCTCTGACTTTCCTACAAGAAGCTTCCATGCACGTCTTTCATTCCCCATACACGCAACATGTCCTGCCCATCGCAGTCTACGAGTTTTAACTGTTCTTATTATATCTGGCTTCCTATAAAGACCATGTAGTTCATTGTTATGTAATCTTCTCCATTCACCTGTCTGTTCATCTCTCTTTGGTCCAAAAATTTTCCTAAGAACTTTATTCTCAAATACTCGTAATCTCATTTCCTCCCTTGAAGTAAGAGTCCATGTTTCATTTGCACTAACAATTAATCTTGATTCAAAGTTTAACTGTTTCATAATTATTTTACAGTCTCTGATGAGTACACTCATTACAATTTGTTGTCTCTTCACACTCCATGCAGTTAAAATATAACTGACTAGCTTCCTGCCTCACCACAGTTATATAGGCAGGGAGAAACTTTCTAGACTTATGGTCAGGACACTTTCAAACATGGAAGTTTCTAGCCACTGATCTTTCCTGAAAGGAGAAATAAATGTTAGTACAGAACTCTGGAATGAGAGTCTAGACATTTCGATGGTCTGTGCAGGTCTTTTGACTTATGAGCTGGTGAATCTATTCTCGCCTTTGCCCATGAAATTTAAAGTCATCATTATTATGACATGTCATGATATAAATAAAAACTTTGTTTATGATTGCATTTTGAACATATACAGGATGTAACTAAATTCCCTTAACATATATGATGACATGGAGTGGGGACCAAGACTGTTACGTTTAGCATAGGAACTCATGTCGAGAAAGATAACTTTATCCTACTGTAACAAAAAATACAACACACATTCAACTCTCCCATTTTCGGTACCAAAGACCCTGCACACTCTCTAGACTTGATTCCCCTAGTTTATGGTGTTATGTTTAAATTACAGATCCAGTTTATCGTTCCAAGAAACTCAGTGCAGCCGCAAGGAAGTTGTTCATGTTAGCTGTAGAGATCTGGAATGTGGAGTAAGACCTCAAGCTATAAATCAGTGGGCCAGGTAAATATACAACAAATTGTGTTAAATATAGGACTATCAAATATGGAAATAGTAAATTTAAAGAAATTTTAGTCCAGCAAGGAATACGACAAGGAGACTCATTAAGTCCCATATTGTTCAAACTAATAATGGATGAAATCATCAAAGAACTAAAAGCTGAAGTTAGAAAAGGGATTAAAGTAGGTAACAAAGAGCTGAAGATAATAAACTATGCTGATGACACAGTTCTAATTGCACAAAGTGAGGATGATTTGCAAATGCTATTGCACAAATTTAGAATCATTGCAGCAAAATATAACATGAAAATCTCAACAAATAAAACCAAATCAATGGCAATATCCAAGGACCCACGACGTGTTAAATTAGAAATAGAAGGGAAAAGTATAGAATAGGTCATGAAATTCAAATATTTAGGAGTAGAAATTAATAGCAGCAACAGAATAACAGATGAAATCCTCCATCAAGCAAATAATGCAAACAAAATATTGGGATGTTTAAACAATACTGTTTGGAAAAATAAAAATTTAAGAATGTATACAAAAGTAAGAATTTACAAATCTGTCATAAGACCAGTTCTAACATATAGTTGTGAATGCCGAACAGAAACTAAAAAAACAAAACAAATCAATTAAACAACTGAAATGAAAGTTTTAAGGAAAATCGTAGGAAAATCATTGAGAGAGAAAATTTGCAGCTCTGTTATTAGAGAAGAATGTGAAATTGAACCTATAAACCTCTGGATAAATGATAGAAGACTAAACTGGAGCGATCGCATAGATAGAATGGAGAACAGTAGATTAGTGAAGAAAGTACGTGACTGGACACCTCAGCAGAAAAGGCCTTTAGGACAACCACAACTATGATAGAAGGACGTCACCATACTCCGGACCTGTAGTGAATGAACACACAACAAGCTGCCAGCTTTCATGCGTAGAGGAAGAAGAAGAAGATATTTTGACCTTCTCATGATATAATGGTTAGCATGTCTGACTAGTGTACGGGGTCCCCATAATTCAATTCCTAGCTATACTATAGAAAATAGCAAATTTTATTTTGGTACAGAGCCTGGAATGAAGTCTATTCAATCTTAAGAAGAGGAAAACTACTTAATATGGTTGGTTGGTTGGTATCTAATGTCGAGCACTTGATAATGAAATCATTCACTCTCTTGCACTCCAATATTTAGCAGAAAGGCTGGTCTCTTCAACAAATGCTGGACAACAGAGGAGATGGTTTCTTTCCATATCTTCTTTTAAATTGCAAAAAGGGCATTTAGGTGAATCTGTTATGCCAAGTCTGTGTAGGTGTTTATTCAGGCAGTCATGTCCCATTAGCAGTCTGAATATTGCTACTGCAGATTTTCTTTGTAATGTAGTAATGTCATAAGCTTGTAGATTTTCCCATTCCTTTCCAGATGTTTTGGTGGTGTATTCTTCTCTAAGTTTATTGGAATATTTATTTGAGATAATTCTTTTGATAGAGTAAAAGGAAACTGGAGTAGAAGTTGGGTTTGAAACAATTTTGCTACCCTTCTTGGCCAGAAAATTGGCTATTTCATTGCCTGTCACTCCACAATGGGCTGGAATCCATTGAAGTACAACTTGGTCAGCTTGGTGAGTTTTTTTTTTGACCGAATTGGTATTACTTCTTCTTCCCATACCAATTCCCTCTTTCAACTTTTCTATCCAGTCTCCCTTGACCGACCTCTTGTTTCTTTCAACCCTGATGGTATTAGAGTATTCGAGGCCTAGGGGTTCATTTCTCCTTCCTTCCTATACCTACTTTCTCTCTATGGATGACATAACCACCACATATGGTGCCTACTACTAAACGGTTACAACTAGTTTATTGTACTCCAATACAAACTACTTAATATGAAAAGTAGTAATATTTGGTTAAGAAAACTGAAATTATGATTGAGGAATTGCAACGAAATAACTGTTATGAATACATAGTCCTTTATATAGATTTTTTATTGTTTTATAGATTATTTTAATTATTCAAGCAAAGTCTTTTGAGATAGAGTTTAGACATAATATAGTTCAGAGCAAAGTTTGCTTAAGCTAACTGTAAACATCCCTACATTTTAGTTCATTGGAATGTTAGTGAGTACAGTTAGGGTAATTCGAGGTCAAATTGAGTATATAACACTTGAGAAGTGAGGGTCTCGTGTCTGTCTGTGTGTGTAAACGGCTGAAGGGTAAGTCACCGATCATTTTTCTTAATATGTAGTCCGTACCTTTTATAAAATGAATCAATTACCTTAACTGTTTGGATATTAAATTTTCAAAAAGGGATATAACATTTTTAATCATGTAGAATAGGTTAGATTTATAAATTCCACAACTCCCTCTTCTCAACCCCCCAAGAAAGTACTGTAGTTTTTTAATATAGGCTTAGATTAGATTTAGGGCTAGACTACTTAGGGTTTCTAGTTATTTATACTTAGTAATAAAATAGTTTAAAATAAGACTTCTTTTATATTTAATTAATGTTGGGAAGTAAACATTATGAGGTATAATCATTAAAATTTATCGGAGAATATATTGTTTAAACAACTCACCTCATAGGATTCATGCTTCCATGATATCGCGATTTCAAACATAATCATGTTCATCGTCAGCGGAGTTATGGCTGACGATGAACATGATTATGTTTGAAATCGCGATATCATGGAAGCATGAATCCTATGAGGTGAGTTGTTTAAACAATATATTCTCCGATAAATTTTAAGACTTCTTTTGTTTATTTCAACACATGTATAACTGTACGTCCTCATACTAACGCTCGGCTAGATAAACGCTTCCAGATTTTCCAAGTCCCGAAGGTCCTTTAAGCCTAAGAAATCCAGTTGGGCTCATTATAATAACCATGTGACATTTTATACTGACATAGAGATTCAGATCTGACAACTTAAGGAAGATCCAAGTGACGATGAAGCTAAGAAACTTTGAAATGCATCTTACAAGAAACAACTAATTATGATAAAATCAAATATTATATGAGGAGAGGTAGGAAACATTTGATTTTATCATAAATTAAACCTCATAGTGATTAAACCCAATGGACTCTTATTTAAATGCCTGCTAACTTTCCCCTCCACTCAGATTTAAATGACTATAGAAGACAGCAGGTGTCATGTTCTTTACATGCAAACACAAAAATGCTCATACGAGGGCGGATCAGAAAGTAACGCACAATAATTTTTTTCTGCCTTGGTATTGCAGCTAGAATGTTGAAATTTCACAGAGATATAGTTTGAAGTTTTCACTACAGATGGTATTTTTTTCTCAGGTGCACCTCTTGCGAGAGAAGCTTGAACTATGCAACAAAGATGGCGCGCATGCTACAGTCGTCCACCTGTGAGGGACGGATCGGATCGGAAAGTAACGCACAATAATTTTTTTTTAAAAGTTTAATAGTAAAAAAAAGGAAAAAAATCACAAATGAACTTACATCTTTTACCTACTTTTCGACATAGTCACCAACTTTCTCAACACATTTTTCCCATCGTGTTACCAGTTTCAATATGCCCTGTTCGTAGAAGTCCGTTTGGTTGGAGTGTAGCCATCTGCGCACTGCTGATGCCTGCTTTGTTTCGGGCGTGTAGTGGTATGCCCACGACTCATCACCTGTGACGATTCCTTCCAGAAAGTCATGTCCTTGTGCGGTGTACCGAGTTAAGTGGTCCAAGCTTGCCATCATTCGCTGGCCCTTGTGGTCGTCTGTCAGGTTCTTAGGCACCCAGCGAGCACTAACTTTACGGAAGACATTGCTACGGTCCATACAATCATCCCCATACACGCCACGCGTGTCCCTGTGAATTTCACTGGGTTTATGCCCTTTGGCTCACAAAAATCGAACAACACTTCTCTGTTCCTCACAGGTGGACGACTGTAGCATGCGCGCCATCTTTGTTGCATAGTTCAAGCTTCTCTCGCAAGAGGTGCACCTGAGAAAAAAATACCATTGTAGTGAAAACTTCAAACTATATCTATGTGAAATTTCAACATTCTAGCTGCAATACCAAGGCAGAAAAAAATTATTGTGCGTTACTTTCCAATCCGCCCTCGTAGAATGGAATTTAATAAATATTTTTCTTTAGAAATTTTAATGAAGGCTTCTGAATAATTGTACTTGCCTAAAGCGATATTTTGGTGTGGTAAATCTCGAAACATTCCGGGACATGAAGTGGAACTTCACACTTTTTGTACTGAAATGTAGTTTCACTTCTTTTGTTCTGTTTTGAACACATGTTTGTAGGGTTTCTTTTTATTGTCTGTGCTGGGGATAGACAATGGAAAGTGAGCCCAGTTCCTTGCCTGTAACCTGACAGGGGTTGTACTTGATGATGGGGGGCCTCTCACATTGTAGGATGGCAGCTGAATTGTCACCAATAACTGCTTGGCAACAGCTATTCTGAAGGTCGAATATGCTGTCTTGCGATCTATGAAATTATTGTAGACCACATAAGAGTTAAACATAAATATGTCCACCAAATAGAAAAATAATTTTCTGTATCCTTTTACAGTGCAACACATTATAGGGAAAAGGGCAGTGATCTGGTCTTGCAAGTCAACACCTTGCATCCTGGTACTTCAGGCAGAGTCTTTGTTTTTTTTTATTTCTTCCCTAGGTCTTTGCCCTTTTACCCTCCTCAGTTTTCCTGTCGGTGTTCTGTCTAATGTTTCGAGGACAAAACTCTCTAATAAACTCAGAATCCCGTCACTATCATCACCACACACCCTCTTAGACGCCATTTCAAAGACTTCATCATCATCATCATCATGCAGGGATTAAGTCTGTTGGCTCGTTCCGATTTCATGAAAGCTAGAATTGTTAAAATTGTTCAGACCATCTTCTGTGTGGGCGACCAACATTTCTCCTTCTGCACGGCTTATATTTTAGCAATAATTTTGGAAATCTTCCTTCTGGCATTCTATCAATATGTTCTTTCCAGTCGTTCCTATATTTAATTATTCGGTCTGTAAGTTTGAAAATATTTAGTTCCTTTCTTATATCTTCATTTCTTTTCTTATCCAGCAGAGTATATCCTGCTATATTTCTTAAAATCATCTCAGCTGCTTCCAATCTTTGTTCTTGTCTTTTAGTGATTGTCCAACATTCTGATCCATACATCAATACAGGAACAGCCATTACTTTATAAAATTTAATTTTTGTTTCTTTTCTTGTGTTTTTAAGGGTTCTTTTAATAGTGCCACACATTAGATTAAATTTATTTATTTTGTCATTAATATCTTCAATTTTAACAAAGACTTAGCACTACAAATTACTTCTATATATTTCCAACAAACGGACAGCTTCTAATTTCACGAATTTTTACAACAAAAAAAAGCGGGTCATCCAACATGCTTTTTTTCAGGAACCTAGCAAAGCTAACACATTAGACATCTATGGGATAGTTATGTAGGTAGGAAATAACACTATGAGGTTTATTTTAATTTAGTTGAGTTGTTTCTTGACTCACCTCATACTTCTTAACTCCCTCGCGATCCGGATTTCGTCACTCTACTTGTGACATTCTCAATGCTGTTCACGTTCACAACTGACGTCCAATGGTCTCCTCTCCTGCAGAGTCTGCAGAAACAGTGTTTTTTTTTGTGGTATATTCAATTGCTATGAATGTTTGCTATTATATCTCGCAAGCAGAATCTGGTTACTTTCATGCACTATATATACAATCTGGGAGCAACTTGATAAAATGAAAGTGATAAAATTGAGGTGAAAAAACGACTGTGATTGGTTGTAAATCAAAATTCATTGAAATGTGATTGGTCGTTGACTGCCATTTGGGGCATGAGTTAAATAATCTTTATAAATAATTATTTTTAAAATAACCTTTTTTGAATTTTTTGAATTTAATGAACTTACGCCAACATTGAAAACAGTTCTCGTCACTCTAGGATTGTTGGTGGAGGTAATGCAGCCCCGGGAGCATGGCCATGGCAGGCTGCGCTGTATAAAGAAGGGGAATTTCAGTGTGGAGCTACTCTGATTGCTGATCGCTGGCTGGTTTCAGCAGGACATTGCTTCTATCAGTAAGTCTCGTAGATTAAAAGAATGGTAAATTATCTTCTTCTTGACCACCCATATTTCCCTTAACAGAGATTTAGGCGCTCTCCCCCTACAGGAAAGAATTTGAATCATACTAATTTAGTTACACTTGTTTTCGTATAGATGTCATTTGAGTGGTGAATGGTCAGTGTTCCACCTCATATCTGGACATCTAGGAAACCAAGGTAGTACTAGGATGGGAAAATTCGGTAAATTTTGCTTAGAGGCCTTTTCATTCAGGCTTAAGGATCATTTACGAGCCCGAAAATCTTCAGACTCGGAACCCATGGCTTAAAGTCCCTCCCGGAGGACTTACTCCTTGGATTTTTGCATCCTTAAAAAAATCCATCGACCCCGGCCAGATTTGAACCCACGACCCTCGGGACAGAGGCAAGGAGCATAACCACTAGTCGACTGTGGCCGACGGTAAATTATCTGATAATAATTTTCTATAAACAGATTTTCTTTGAAATTAGAAACAAGGACACAAGTAAAATCTTACCAGTGGTTTGCAGTGGTCATAAAAGTTACCTCAGCTGTACACTGAAAATGCATATTACACTTAATTACATCTTGTATTGCCAAGTGGTAAGCTACTGTTTTATTTAAGGGATGACCTGCACCTTTGAGGGTAAAAAAAAAAAGTAATTTTTCAATTTATATTTTTTTCATATAGATTGAAAATTCATTTTTAAATTAGTGAAAGATTTTCATTGATATCTGTATAACTTTTCAAGTTATGTTTAAAAATATGCAATGTTGTCACTCGAATGAACCCTTTAATTTTAGAAGGTACCTACATCTTTGGTAAGTTTGTTGCTTGTTTTCCATAATTTCAATTTTTCAATATGGTTTCCCTGATAACTCCCAAAGTTTTCAAGATATTGAGATGAAATTTTGCAAGTATATGTAGTTTACAGAGATGAACAAAATATATTACAATTAGTAATGTACCTATTATATTTAAAAAAAATATATTTTTAATGCAAATCTTAACAAAAATGAGTATGCATAAATCTAAAATGAAAATAAAATATTTACATTCTATATAATTAAACAATTGTAGTATAAAATATTTAATTTTAGGAAGTTATATTTTGAGGTTATTTTAATTATATTATTTTTGGTCTGGAAAAGCTGAAGATAAAACAGAATTGTTTTGAAACATGTCCAAGAACAAATCAACATTAATATTGAGGTAAGATGTCCAGACCAAAAATAATATAATTGTAGTGTATTTTGTAGCTACTAGATTAATGAGTAAAATAAAACAAGAATCATTAAAATATATAATATTTTATTTTAGGAAGTGATATTTTGAGGTTATTTTAATTATATTATTTTTAGTCTGATCGTCTTACCTCAATATTAATGTTGATTTGTTCTTGAACATTAATATTGAGGTAAGATGATCAGACTAAAAATAATATAATCATTAAAATATATTGAAATTTAAGAAAATTATCAGGGAAATGGCAAGACAATGCAAAATTTTCAGCTGACATTTTGAATATTTAATTAACCATAATGACTGAAGTTAGATTGTACTTAAGTACACAAACATGCTCACATTGTAATTTAGATATCACATACCAAATTTCATTTCTGTAACCAGCATTGTTGCTGAGAAAAAATATTGAAATATGGCATATTTTTCATGGCTAAAGGTGTAGGTCCCCCCTTAATGACGCATGTTAGCAGTTAAGGTCATATCACTCATTAGTATCACAATTCAAATGCGGAAGTGAAAGGGCCAATAAATTTTTTTCAGAAGCCTTTTCTTTTCAGGCTTGAGGTTCTTTTCCTTGCTGTAAATCACGATACAGAACCCATGGCTTTATTTCATTCCATAGGCACCCATATTCAAGGTTTTTATGCCCTGAAACATTTACTGACCTTGGCTGAGTTTGAACCTGCGAACCTTGGAATTAGAATCGAGCTTGGTAACTACTAGTCCATCAGGACTGACCCTATTGCAAAAATAGTAGAGGGCATTTATTATTCTACATACATTTCTAGAAATCTATCATAATAATATGGTATATAAATATAGAATATTTAAGAAAAAAACATTTTATCCAATTCAATAAATTACCTCTTAGGGTCGTATCTATGAATGCATTAGACCGTAAAAGTCATTCTCAGCTTGTACTCTGCTGAGAAAGTTGCTCCAAAGACTTTTTGCTTACTCAAAAATCTGTTCATGAGATAATAATTGTCAAAATTCTTAAGCTATCTGGCGAGGCGACTTTGCAGAGAACGAATCGTGAGTAACCCAATGGGAACCGATGGTAACCAATGTACTTTGAAACTTGCTGTCTACCTTGCTGCTTTATCCAAGATGTTGGACCTTGAAGACTTCGATCATGTTTTCAGTATACAAGGAGAAGAGGAATTTGATAGAGTCTACCAAAGAATTCAACTGGAAGAACAGGAGAATCGGCGTAATATCGCATGATGCAGACGTCGTCGTATACGGTTTTATTTGCGGGATGCAAGCGTAAATGCATTCCTCTAGCAGATGAAAGTAACGGAAGTGGTTTTATCGCTGAGAATTCTGGGTGGTGTGATTTCTTGCCAATATTACGAAAAAAAACTACTTTCATGCATGATCAGTCAGCGACTCGCTAATTCGAACTTTGCACATTCTCACGGAAAAACTCAGCTCACCAGAGACTAATGTATTTGCATGCGGCCCTTATTGTTACTTCCCACTGTAATTTTGATTAACCTTTATATTCCGGGGTATTTAAAAATACCGCATGAACTGCTGGACGGAATTTAAATCCCAGTCCGTGATATTAAATGGATGGTAGAGCGCGCATACTAACAAAAAAATTTTTTACGATAAACTATAAGAGATATAAGTATAAAATAACTTTTATTTAATTCATAAAGGAGTGTATTATTCAATTAAATGTTTTATTTTTACATACAATAGAGAATTTTATTATTAAAAGTTAAAATTTATTTTGCGAGGTCTATATTTTTTGGTTTGACTTTACAACGGGTTCAGTTTATGATTTGAAGGTGACTGTACTGTTGCAAGGGGAATTTTATGACATAGTGTGAACACTTGTACCTTGAAAAATCTGCTTTCTAACCGTAAACACGGGTACCCAGTCTTGTTGACGACAGAGTTATCAGCAATTTTTTTTTTCTGTGGCAGTCAAACCCTTAGCAAGTTTGTACTAACCACACTAGCATTCAGTCTTGAATTAGTAACTGTAGACTGTGGTTCGTTTTTTAAAATATAAAAAATAGTTTCACATATATTAGTTACAGAAGAAGAAATTGTGAAAGAATTATACGCTGATAGTGACTCTGACGCCTATGATACGTGTAGTGAATTAGCATGTAACATAATATGCAAACAGGATTGAAAAGATTAACGTTGGGTTGTGTATATCGGGGTGCTTCAAGGACTATCATACAAAAAGACAGTTCTAAACGAGTGACCAAGGCATCCTGGATTATCAAAATAATGTGAGTAGCATATCAGGTATTTTTTTAAAATAAATACTAACAAGATATTTACCATGTTAACTCATTATAATTTAAATACAAAATTAGGAGTGGAAAAGATACAACATGTTTTATTATTTTATTTTTTATGAATACTTGGTCTAAAACAATAGGTTAAAGCCACAAATAACTTCCTTGCAACATTTTCTGAATTTTTATACTTTTATAAAGAAATAATGTTATCAATGGACAAATATGTCCCACAAGTCTTCTAAAAGTTAAAAACATAGCAGGTTTATGTGATGTACTGTAGTCGAAAGGTACTGTTATAGTTGTTAATTGATGTTTCAGTGCACTGGATGATTATTGGGTTGCCAGACTTGGAGCCTTGCGGCGTGGTTCAAGTTTCCCTTCTCCTTATGAGCAGTTAAGACCTGTGTCACACATTATATTACATCCTGGTTATGTGGACACGGGATTCCTTAATGACATTTCTCTGCTTCGACTGCAGGAACCCGTGCAGTTCAGTGATTTTGTGAGGCCTGTATGTCTCCACCTCCTCCACCTGCTGCTGCAATTAAAAGATGGCAGATTGTGCACTGTTGTAGGATGGGGACAGCTCTTTGAATTTGGACGAATATTTCGTAAGTATTTTTGTATTAAATTATTTTTAGTCTGTACATCTTACCTCAATATTAATGTTGATTTGTTCTTGAACATGTTTCGATTATATCATAATCATCATCAGCATCTTGCCCAGACTGGTTAGATTTATGTTGCACACCCTGGATGTCGATGTCAGCTCCATCTTGTGCTTGGCCATCTTTGTGTTAATTCACTTTTTAATAATTTTGATAATACGAGGGCGGATCGGAAATTAACGCACAATAATTTTTTTCTGCCTTGGTATTGCAGCTAGAATGTTGAAATTTCACAGAGATGTAGTTTGAAGTTTTCACTACAGATGGTATTTTTTTCTCAGGTGCACCTCTTGCGAGAGAAGCTTGAACTATGCAACAAAGATGGCACACATGCTACAGTCGTCCACCTGTGAGGAACAGAGAAGTGTTGTTCGATTTTTGTGGGCCAAAGGGCATAAACCCAGTGAAATTCACAGGGACATGCGTGGCATGTATGGGGATGATTGTATGGACCGTAGCAATGTCTCCAGGTGGTGCACATTCTTCCAAGAGGGACGCGTGAACCTTAGTGATTTTCCACGCTCCGGCCGGCCGACAACAGCAGCAATCCCGCAGAATGTCAGAGGCATTGAGGCGGCAATTCTGAACGACCGGCGTGTGCAACTGCGAGCCTTATCGCAGAAGTTCAACATTTCCTATGGTGCGGTGTACAATATTGTTCATGAAAATTTGAAATTCCGTAAAGTTAGTGCTCGCTGGGTGCCTAAGAACCTGACAGACGACCACAAGGGCCAGCGAATGATGGCAAGCTTGGACCACTTAACGCGGTACACACCGCACAAGGACATGACTTTCTGGAAGGAATCGTCACAGGTGATGAGTCATGGGCGTACCACTACACGCCCGAAACAAAGCAGGCATCAATGGAGTGGAAACATGCTGGTTCCCCAGTAAAGAAAAAATTCAAAGTGACTCAATCTGCCAGGAAAGTGCTTGTGACAGTGTTCTGGGATATGCATGGTGTTTTATTGGTGGACTTTGCTGAACACGGGACCACTGTGAATGCTGCGGCCTACATTAAAACTTTGGTGAAGTTGCATCGTGCCATTCGTGACAAACGTCACAACATTAACGTTAAAACTTCTTCATGACAATGCTCGCCCCCATGTTGCTGCTGTCGTTCGTCAGAAAATCGCCGAATTTGGTTGGGAGGTGCTCCAGCATCCACCATACAGTCCGGATCTTGCACCATCGGACTTTCATCTGTTTGGTCCCATGAAGAAATTCCTGGCCGGCAAACGCTTTGAGACAGATGTGGAAGTGAAATCAGCAGTGCGCAGATGGCTACACTCCAACCAAACGGACTTCTACGAACAGGGCATATTGAAACTGGTAACACGATGGGAAAAATGTGTTGAGAAAGTTGGTGACTATGTCGAAAAGTAGGTAAAAGATGTAAGTTCATTTGTGATTTTTTCCTTTTTTTAACTATTAAACTTTTTAAAAAAAATGATTGTGCGTTACTTTCCGATCCACCCTCGTAATAAGAAGAAAATTTGAAATAATCTAAAAGCATTAAAATTACCAGTTTAATAAAAGTAATCTTACATGATAACTTATTTAGTAAATTATATACAAAAAAACATTTTACAGAAGTAATAATTTATAAGAATGAAGAAAATAAACATATTCTATTTGAAGAGAAAATAATACACCTGAATTGGGATTTGAAGCCATTGGAGATCTTTCTCTTGAAAACTAGTTCCCATCTTTAAAGAAACATAAAATATGAGGTAAGATGTAAAAAATGACTCATTAATTTAAGAAAAATTAATGTTTATTTAGGATGCATGATGATAGTGCACTACCATACATAGGTAGAGGTCTTGGGTTCAAATCCCAGTTCACGCGTTACTTTTTCTTTTTAAATAATAATTTGTTCATCATTGCAAATGTTAAATTTATGATACATATTATTTTATTTGATTAAATTATGAAGTGAAAGTTGATTGAGTTTTTAGCTTTCTTAAGTTTAAAAATTTAAGGCATGAGTATACCTTTTGTTTAGGAATTTTTAAAAATTTAATTAAAATATGTATTTGATAATATTGAATATAAAATATAGAAAATGTCTATTAAATATATATACATAGTTTTAATTTTTAATCCTTTGTTTTACTTAAAAATTATGTTATGTCCTGACAAAAGTTTTCAATGAGATTACACCCATGAAGAATGGTCACTATGTACTGAATACAAGATTTTTTTTTTAAATTTCTGATTACAGCTGATACATTACAAGAAGTCCAACTACCAATCATTTCAACAGCTGAATGCAGGAAACGAACTTCTTGTTTAATCACTCCTCTCTGATAGAGTTGACTGAGCTGACATGATTTCTGTGCTGGTTGTTGACCGAGGTGGTAGAGATGCTTGTCTGGGTGATTCGGGAGGACCACTCATGTGCCAGGTTTGTCTTATTTTATATATGACACCCTTAGAATAACAAAGGTATATCATCTGAAATATCAACTTTTTTTTTGCAACACATATATTGAACCTTCGTCTTTCTTCTTCTTCTTCTTTGGCTTTCCCCCACTTATAGGTTTACCGTCTTCAGTTTCCATTTATCTCTATCATTCCAATCTCCCTCTTCCAAATTCCTGTCATCCATTATGGTTCTGACGTAGATTTTCCATTTTCATCTTGGTCTGCCACATTTATTTCTTCCAGGGGGTGACCATTGGTATATATTTTTTGGCCATCTTTCATTTTTCATTCTTTGTACATGGCCATACCATTTAAGAGTTTGATTTTCAATCCTCTTAACAACAGATGTGGTGACATTCATTTCTCTCCAAAGGAATTCATTTCTTTCTTCGTCTTTCATTCCTGTAAATAAGCATTGTTGATATGGATAAATAATAAGGCCAAATTACTGAAAACGTTAGATAAATCTAAGAAACTAACAGTTTGGGAGAAAATTCCCATCCACAAAAATAAAAGGAAAGTCATGAATTTTGAAATTCTCGGGAAAAAAATTTAATTTGGAAGTTCATCAGTCGGCCAACAGAGGGAGTAGGAAGCAACCTACAGGATCATCAACCACCAATTCAACAGTTCGATGAATTGATAATTAGGACATTTAGGCTCGAATCTATGAACGCATTAGACCGTAAAAGTTGTTCTCTGCCTGTACTCTGCTGAGAAAGTTGCATCCAAATACGTTTATGCATACTCAAAAATCTGTTCATACGTTAATAATTGTTGAAATTCCTAAGCTTCCGGAAAGTTATGAAACCATCCCTTGTACAAAAAAACACCAGATTACGTTTATATAACACTTTGGCTAGACCAGTGTTGACCTATGGTAGTGAAGCATGGACACTAAAAAAACAACATAAAAGCAGAATAACGGCTTGTGAAATGAGATTCATGTGCAGAACAGCGGGTTACACCAGATGGGATCGGAAAAGGAACACCGATATCTTAAAAGAATTGAAGACTACGCCAATTTTGGAATATATTAAACAGTACCAACTAAATTGGAAACACCATCTTGAAAGAATGAGTTCAAATCGGATCCCAAAGCTGTTTATAATTATATACCAAGAGGACGAAGATCACTGGGCCGTCCTATGAAACGCTGGAGGGAAAATTTTCTATAGGATCGTAACAGGCCTTGGCCTAATACTTGGAATGAAGAAGAAGAAGAAGAAGAAATTCCTAAGCTACCTGGTGAGGTGACTCTGCAGAGAAACGAATCGTGAGTAACCCTATGGTAACCGATGTAGTTTGAAATCTTGCCGAGTACCTTGCTGCTTTATCCAAGTTGTCGGACCTTGAAGACTTCGATCATGTTTTCGGTATACGCGGAGAAGGGGAATTTGATAGAGTCTACCAAAGAATTCAACTGGAAGAACAGGAGAATTGGCATAATATTACGTGATGCAGATGTCGTCGTATATGGTATTATTTGCGGGACGCAAGCGTAAATGCGTTCCTCTAGCAGACGAAAATAACGGAAGTGGTTTTATCACTGAGAATTCTGGGTAATTTCTTGCCAATATTACGAAAACAACGACTTTCATGAATGACCAGTTAGTGGGTAGCTAATTCGATCTTTGCACTTGCTCACGGTGAGTCAGCTCACCAGTGATTGGAAGTAATTTGAGTAGAGACTAATGTATTTGCATGCGGCCCTTAGTCTGTACATTCTTACCTCTTATGGTTGTTTTTATCGAATATATGTTTCAAGGCTTCTGAGCCCCATCGACAGCGATTACAGACTGAATTTTCTCAAGTTGTCGGCCCTGATTCTTGATTCCTGCTCTCTCTGCCTCCGGTCTAATGAATTTACTAATGAGGTTCCTTTCTCTGGGAATTTCAAAATTCATAATTCTTTCCTTGTTCTTCTGTATGTGGATTTTATCCCATATGGGGCTCAGAAGCCTTGAAACATATGTTCGACAAAAACAACCATAAGAGGTAAGAATGTACATACTAAATGTCTTAATTATTAGACAAACCTCTTGTTTCTTACCTCTCCTCATAATAATCTTCAAAGTAGATCACGATTTTGAGACCATAACGGTCTCATCTTCAGTACTTTTTTGGCGATGGATGTTATGTCGGTCAGAAGAAACTCTTCTTCTTCCCTATGTTGTTGGACCGATGAACCTCTGGATCAGGTCAAAATTTGCGGGAATTTCAAAGTTCATAAGTTTTCCTTTGTTTTTCTGAATGTGGATCTTTTCCCGAACCGTGAGTTCTTTTAGTTTTTCTGTTTGTTTAATTAGACTGGCTTTTGATTCAATTAGATTTTTTTGGACCAAGCATGAGCAGCTACTGCTGACTTTTCCACTTCACCATTTTTGACATTCATTTCTAAGATGTTCTTTCACCCTTGTTTTCAAATATTTGTTTGTTTTCCTATGTAAATTATGTCACAATCCCTTCATTTGATCTGATAATTTTCTGATTTGTTTTCTTCTTCAATTTTTTCATAAAAATAATAAATATTTTTTAAATAGGGTAATTAAAACAAATAAAAATGAAAAAAATGGAAGAAGAAAACAATTCAGGAATATTATATCAGATCAAATGCAAGGATTGTGACAAAATTCACATAGGAAAAACAAAAATAAATTTGAAAACAAGGGTGAAAGAACATCTTAGTAATGTTAAAAATGGAGAAGTGGAAAAGTCAGCAGTAGCTGCTCATGCTTGGTCTGAAAAACATCTAATTGATGCAAAAGTCAGTCTAATTAAACAAACAGAAAAAACTAAAAGAATTCACAGTTTGGGAAAAAATCCACATTCAAAACACAAGAAAGAAAAACTTATGAACTTCGAAATTCCCACGGATTCTGATTGGATCCGGAGGTTTATCGGTCCCCCAACAGAGGGAAGAAGTAGTTGTTCCAATCGACATAACATCAGTTGACAAGAAAGTACTAAAGATGAAGCCACCAAGGCTTTGAAATCGCAATCTATATAGAAGATTGGATATGAGGAGAGAATATTTATATTTGAAGAGAAAAATTTTTGCCTAGACCGAGACTCGAACCCGGGACCCTTGGCTTTGCGGGCCGAGTGCACTACCAACTGAGCTACCGAGGTGAGTTGCGATCTAGATGCAAATTTTTCTCTTATATACATTGTAATTCCCTCGTGCCAAATGCTTGAAACCTTTGCTTCTATCTTTGCAAATGGTGTGAGGGAATTACAACGTATATAAGAGAAAAATTTGCATCTAGATCGCAACTCGCCTCGGTAGCTCAGTTGGTAGAGCACTTGGCCCGGAAAGCCAAGGGTCCCGAGTTCGAGTCTCGGTCTAGGCGAAAATTTTTTTCTTCAAATATAATTTATCCTTCAGTGAGAAGTGTTAAATTAATAATAAAAACGTCAATAGAAGCCCTATTGGCTTTATAAAGTAGTGTTAAATTCCAATAAATGTCTTCTTAACTAAGAAGCCGCCATTTGCAAAGATAGAAGCAAAGGTTTCAAGCATTTGGCACGAGGGAATTACAACGTATATAAGAGAAAAATTTGTGTCTAGATCGCAACTCGCCTCGGTAGCTCAGTTGGTAGTGCACTTGGCCAGAAAGCCAAGGGTCCTGGGTTCGAGTCTCAGTCTAGGCAAAAATTTGTCTCTTCAAATATAATTAATCCTTCAGTAAGAAGTGTTAAATTAATAATAAAAACGTCAATGAGGAGAGAATTTTAATTTTATCATATATTAGCTTTTATAGCTAATGTAATTGGGTTTTAATATTTTACAGGAAAAGGATGGGCGATGGTCACTCTATGGTGTGACAAGCAATGGTTATGGCTGTGCAAGAGCAAATAGACCAGGAGTATATACTAAAGTAGCAAATTACGTGCCATGGCTTCAGGCAGCAATGGCTCAACAAGTTTCCTCATTACGAGACAGCAAGACTCAATGTAAAGGACATAGGTGTCCTCTTGGAGAATGTCTTCCTTCTACTAGGGTGTGCAATGGTTTTATGGAATGTAGTGATGGCAGTGATGAAAAGGATTGTTGGTGAGATTTTGTAGAAAAAGCAATTGTTTCATTCAGAATGATGGACAATGATTTTGAATTTTTATTAATGTCCATGACACACAATTTCTATGACAAAAATAATAAAAATGACATTGATTTATGTCATTAGAGGCATTAAATAACCCAAGCCTTTCACAGACTACTTTTTACAATGTATTTGTAAATAATTTGTGAAAATACCTTATAATTTGTTAAAAAAAATTAATGAAAAGATATTTTGCACAACATCCAATATTATTGTTATAAGACTTTATTTCAATATGGTATAACTCCATTGTTGTAATGCTGACAAACTTTTATATAATTTAAAAAAATGAAAGTCTATATTTTGATATTTTCTGCTGAAACTGAAGAAAGTTTGACATGTATAATTTTTTAAATAAGCAGAAATGAGTTGTGTGAATTTGATAGAGTAATTTACACTTATCTTTTCTTATGGATCTATACCACTATCAAAATATGACCTTAATTCCAACATGATAATATAAATGTTAAGAAAAAGGACATGCAATTTGTATTCTTCTTAATATCACAATCATTACAGATTTTAAGAGAAATAGCCTACTGAGTGTAAAAGATAATTTAAAATTTTACATCATTTTAGTCTTTTTCTAGGACTAATGAATCAACTAAAAATGAGAAAAATATTTTTAAAAATTGTATGATTTTACATCACACATATCAATTGATAGTAATTTTTTCATAATTCATTTTGAATTAACACACCACTTTTTATATAATTTATGTAAGTTTGTGAAGTGAGAATTATCATAGAAATATTCCTTGATACGAGGTAAATGGGATTTCTAAATCTCTTCTGCTCTGGCATCACTTACAATGGAGTACTATGCCAGAGTTGGGATAGTATTATCTTAGGGATTTAGGTATCTATAAATTCATTATTGAGATTAGTAAAGGGAAATTAACTAATTAATATGTATTAGTTATTCTCTGAAATCCCCTTCTCCTCTATAAATGATATTATTATATTGTTAACTGAGGTGTGATTTGTTTATCAGTGAGCTTTCTTTAAAAACGAAATTGCAAGAATTCAGAGAGGTTATTTGAATAAACATTGTTGTATTGTCATGTCATTCATTAAAAAATATTTTTTTTTAATTTTTGCATATGTAGTTCATTGATCATCATGAGTCATTCACACTGCTATGAGTTAGTTCATTGATCATCATGAGTCATTCACACTGTTATGAGTTAGTTCATGGATCATCATGAGTCATTCACATTGCTATGAGTTAGTTCATTGATTGTCATGAGTCATTCACACTGCTATGAGTTAGTGTCATTCACACTGTTATGAGTTAGTTCATTGATCATCATGAGTCATTTACACTGCTATGAGTTAGTTCATGGATCATCATGAGTCATTCACATTGCTATGAGTTAGTTCAATGATTGTTCATGGATCATCATGAGTCATTCACATTGCTATGAGTTAGTTCATTGATTGTCATGAGTCATTCACACTGCTATGAGTTAGTGTCATTCACACTGTTATGAGTTAGTTCATTGATCATCATGAGTCATTTACACTGCTATGAGTTAGTTCATGGATCATCATGAGTCATTCACATTGCTATGAGTTAGTTCATTGATTGTCATGAGTCATTCACACTGCTATGAGTTAGTTCATTGATTATCATGAGTCATTCATACTGCTATGAGTTAGTTCACTGATCATCATGAGTCATTCATACTGCTATGAGTTAGTTCATTGATCATCATGAGTCATTCACACTGCTATGAGTTATCTGTAACAATTCCAAAGTAAGTTTCAGTTATACTGTAAACAAACTTGCATAATTTAATTACAATTACAGTGGGAGGAAACACTATGAGGTATTTACATTAATAAATTAGTTGGAGAAAATGTTTTAACATCTCACCTCACAAAGTTGTGTGTCTTCACAATACCGGTTTCAAAAGTATAATATTAATTCCATCTTCAGTCAAATTCCAACTGTCAAAATTTCATTGTTAACATCATTTTCTGAACTGGCATCTGGTGTAGATTTTATGAACTTGGAGATTAAATTATTCTCATCGGGGATATCTTGGTCCAACCTTCTGGGGCACTGACACGCAGGACTTAAAGACTGCTGCCTTGATTGCACATTTCAAATGTGTGCCTAATTCTCTAGATGAAGAATAATAAATTGAAATACTGGATTGGTAAATACTACTATAAATAAATAATTTTAATCTTGTCAGAAGTGCAATTTAGGAAAAAAGAAAGTTCTGTAAGCTGTTAAAACAGGACAGTACTTGACCTTCAAATTTGGAAAATCATTGCATAATATAGGATATCTGACAACTTTTAAGGCATATCTCTTACACTAGAATGAAATTTTATAAAAAAAATATGAAATTATTTTTTCTGCTGTTCTATGAACTAAAATTAGATGGTAATGAATTTTGTCGGCCGTGGTGGACTAGTGGTTATGCTCCTTGCCTCCGGTTCCGAGGGTCACAGGTTCAAACCCGGCCGCAGTCGATGGATTTTTTTAGGATGGAAAAATCCAAGGAGAAAGTCCTCCGGGAGGGACTTTAAGCTGTAGGTCCTGAGTCTGAAGATTTTCAGGCTCGTAAAAGGTCCTTAAGCCTGAGCAAAGAGGCCTCTAACCAAATTTTCCGACCAATCTCAAACATCCTAGTAATATCTTAGATGCCTGCTAGATGTCTCATTGAGTCAGTGTGTTGACCACATGTCACTCATGCCATCTTTGGACAAATAAGGTAACTAAAAATTAACTTGGTCTATAAACTCCTGATAAAAGAGAGCTTATGGCTCAACAATGTGCGAAGCCATTAATCATTAATCAATGAACTTCAAATATTTTGATGTTATATTTTTAAATTAACATGTTCCAGAATTGGATATAGTTTTGTTTTAGAAAGAAAAATTACATTCGAACCAGGAATCGAACCCCGGACCTCTAACTCTGTACGTCAGTGCAGTAACCGTTATGCCATTCGTACTTCTGATAGGAACGTGAAATTTCTTTCTACTTATACAATTAATTCTCCTTTCATCCGACAGCTGATAGCCATCGCTATCAACAACACCATCTGATGACTTCTTTTCAAAGTATTTTTTATTGAGAATTTAAACATTAATTTTTAAGCGGTTAAAGCTACTATTTTGATGTTATATTTTTTAATTAACATGTTCCAGAATTGGATATAGTTTTGTTTTAGAAAGAAAAATTACGTTCGAACCGGGAGTCGAACCCTGGACCTCTCGAATGAAGTAATGGTTACTGCACTGACGTACAGAGTCAGAGGTCCGGGGTTCGAACGTATTTTTTCTTTCTAAAATAAAACTATATCCAATTCTGAAACATGTTAATTTAAAAATATAACATCAAAATACTAGCTTTAACCACTTAAAAATTGATGTTTAAATTCTCAGTAAAAATACTTTGAATAGAAGTCGTCAGATGGTGTTGTTGATAGCGATGGCTATCGGCCTTGGATGAAAGGAGAATTAATTGTATAAGTAGAAAGACATTTTACGTTCCTATCGAAAGTTCGAATGGCATAACGGTTACTGCACTGACGTATAGAGTCAGAGGTCCAGGGTTCAACTCCAGTTCGAACATAATTTTTCTTTCTAAAAAAAAGCTTCAAATATTGTTATGCCCCCACTTTTCTACATCTGTCTCTACTAATATACTTTCTTCACATCCGAGCTGTGGAGACGTATGATCAGTTTCTGTTATGCAAGGCATTCAAGTTCTTAGATTGAGTAAACATTTCATTCTTATTAAAATTAAACAGTTATTATATTATTCCTATATCATTTTTTCATTAGTCTTCAGACATTGCACCAAGTCTAACTTGACCAATATAAATCGCATTGAAGTATTAGAAACAAATCACACCTCTGTATTTTAATTTATTTAATGAATGAAAAGAAAATGTGTTATTGATATGTTATTTATGTGGAAATGTATGAATGATTGTAAATAACTGTATATATACAAGGTATTTAAGTTATTATTAAAACAAATAAAATTTCTTTAATGTTAATTTGTGGATGATGTTATATTTAATATTCCCTGATTCTTGTTTTAATCCTCCGATATTTTGTCAAATAATTATGACTATTTAACTCATGCCCCAAATGGCAGTCAATGACCAATCACGTTTCAATGATTTCTGTTTTACAACCAATCAGAGTCGTGTTTCATGAAATATTTATCAGTGTTATAATTACCATATTAAAGAAAGCTCCTCCTTTTTAATATTCTGAACAGGACTGGCCATTATTTTGCAGTGACTGAGCCTGTGTGAGAAATACGGCCAGGGAATATGGCTACCAGATTGTATATATAGTGCATGAATGTCAACATATGCCGCATGCGGGAGTTAATATAAAAACATTTGTAGCAATTGATTATACCACCAAAAAAAGAAACCACTGTTTGCACTTTCTTAAATGTATTTTTTCCCAGGTAACAATCCAGAAAAATATAATTTTCATATTTACATCATACAACATCAGAAATGAATTAATATACAGTTTGATGTGTTTCATTTTTTCTCCACTAGAGAGCATTCTTACAATATTGCGTTCCTTTGGCAATAAATAGTATGATCTGGTTGCAGTGATACACAAAAGAAGCAGATGAAGCGTACCTATCGTTTCTCATTTGTTTTCAAACATCGCCGTTTACATTAAATACATAAATATTTTAAAATAACTATAGTTAAATAATGATTTGTGAGTAAACAGCTTAATTTTATTCGTTAAATAGTCCTAACAAATGCCACTCTTGATTTCCAAATTATCTAGATAAATTTACTCCTCACTTCGTGAGTCGTGAATTTATCGATAATTTGGAAATCACTCGTGGCATTACTTATGATAATTTATTTGTCTCACAAGGAAACTTGCTTGCTGAAACCTTCCAGATGGAACATTGTGATGTACCATGGCCATGTCCAAAAATAATTATTTGCCGTTTTAACTACAAGATACACAAATCGAAGCCAAAATCCAGCAATGACAACCCACTGTGCGAAGCTGATGGACTCCCTGCACAAAAAAAATGGAGTGCAGTGAGATGCAATGCGGTGTGGCATGTTGTGAGGGTTATCAAATCTGCCAATTAAGGAGTTGTATTATTTTCCTGAGTTTAAATGAGAGATTAGGTGCTGGATTTTAGTGCCTTGCAACAAGTTAAAAGCGGCAGATAATATTTTTAGGGCTGCATGCAAATACATTAGTCTCTACTCAAATTACTTCCAATCACTGGTGAGCTGACTCACCGTGAGCAAGTGCAAAGATCGAATTAGCTACCCACTAACTGGTCATGCATGAAAGTCGTCGTTTTCGTAATATTGGCAAGAAATTACCCAGAATTCTCAGCGATAAAACACTTCCATTATTTTCGTCTGCTAGAGGCACGCATTTACGCTTGCGTCCCGCAAATAATATTATATACAATGACGTCTGCATCGCGCAATATTAGGCCGATTCTCCTGTTCTTCCAGTTGAATTCTTTGGTAGACTCTATCAAATTCTTCTTCTCCACGTATACCGAAAACATGATCGAAGTCTTCAAGGTCCGACATCTTGGATAAAGCAGCAAGGTTTCAAAGTACATCAGTTACCATTGGTTCCATCAGCATTCTCACGATTTCTTTCTCTCCTAAGTCACCTCGGCAGGTAGCTTAGGAATTTCAACAATTATTATCGCATGAACAGATTTTTGAGTATGCAAAAACGTATTTGGATACAACTTTCTCAGCAGAGAATGACTTTTACGGTCTAATGCGTTCAAAGATTCGAGTCTTAGTCATGACCTTGGTATATCATAATGTTTCTCTGGGAGAAATTCCAAGGTAGGTTTTAGCATGCAATGGCTGATAGCTTCCATGTTAGAAGATGATATCTAATCATGCGTATATTAACGGTCATCACCTCAGAAGAGGACCAAGTTTGCTGCATTCAGGTTGCAGTAGATTTTACATTTTTTTCCCAGATATATAATTATACATATGTTATGGTTTTTGTTAACCCTTTGCGGGCGAAAACCCATATATGGGTAGGAAAATACATCCTACTTTACCGGCAGTTCTTGTCCACGTACTTCCATATATTTTTCAAGAGATGGCAGGAGAATGTTCTTTCTACTATTCTGAGTGGGGAATTCCCTTTTTAATTCAGTTAGGAATATTTTATTGTGAGGTAATCAATGAAGTTCTTGTGTCGTGTGTCATTACTAGGGCAAGGCATTTAATGACCTATAAATTGATAAAAAATACAAAATAAAAAATGCATTTATGACCTAAAAATGCAAAAAATGACCAATAAAATAAAAAAATTACGAATAAAACATTAAGAATTACCAATAAAAATACTTTTAATTAGATTAAGCACTCACTTGATTACTGAATTACATAAAATTTAACTTGACATCAAAATATTAAAAGAAAAGTATTTAAAAAATACATTTAAGAAATTGAATAAAATTCCTATAAGTGGGCAAGTTCATTATGCACATATCTTAAAAAATAGGGGTAGTAGTTAGCAAAACAACTACTTAATTCCAAGAAATTGTATTGACAAGGAAAAATGCTGAATTATAATAAAAATCTTAAATCAAATACAAATAATGTCACAGCCTTCTGGAAAAGTGTAAAAAAATGCTCAAAATGACCTAAAATTGCCAAAAAATTACCTATTCCTAAAAAAGTTAAGAAAATGCAAAAAAAAAAGTCCTAACAAATTGCTTTTATTTAATCCTTTTTATAATGCCGTACATTTTCATATATGCAAACAATGTCTCAACCTTCATAAGAAAAAGATGCAAAATCATTAATTGCATTGCCCTAGTCATTACATATTATGGTGGTTCATTCGTAACATATTTATCCTTTTTTTTTTCTCGGTAAAATGGAAAAAAATAAAGCTGAATACATGTGAGGAAATAGAACAAGTAGAGAATGAAAATGGTAGTAAGTTTTAGAATTGTTATTTGGTGATGGCGGAGGGGATTCTTATGAAATATCAAGTAGTGAAAGTGAATGTGAGAGTGGCATAAGTGACACAGACACTAGAGCACCTAGCTGGGAAGAGGCGAGTAATTTAGATCCTGATCCAACTTCTAATATAACCATCATCATCATCATCATAGTACATTCACGAATTTAGGCCATTTGTTGACCTGTTTCGGCCTCAAGAGAAACACCATCCAAAAGTCTTTTGAGTGGATGTCCTGGTCTTCTTCTTCCTGCAGGTTGATATCTTAACATTTGTTTGGGTATTCTGTGATCTTCCATTCGATGAACATGTTGTATCCATCTTGACTTATAATCAGAAATTTTGTTTTCTAAAGGTTCCATATGTAATTCTTCTAAGATGTCTTAATTTTTTTTGTGATCTAGTAGTGTGTATCCTGCAGTCCTCCAAAGGTATCTCATTTCAGCAGATCTAAGTCTTTGTATATCCTTCTGTTTCAACGTCCATACTTCGCTACCATACAAAAGAGTTGGAAGAGCCAGTGTTTTATACACTTTTAATCTTGAATGCTTTTGGACTAACTATGGCTAGAAGATAGAATTTATTAACCCTAAAATTCTTAAAAATTTAGATATTTTTGCATTTACATCCTTTTCTTCTTCATATGAGGTATTGCATCGTAGATATGTAAAATTATTCACCTGCTCCAAAATTTTTATTGTCCAGTACAATTTTACTTCTGACAGGATCTACATCTTGGAATGCCATAATTTTTGTTTTTTCTGTAGATATCTTCAAACCACATTCTTCTGTAATTTTGTTAAGTTCATACAGACCTTTCTGTAGATTATCTTCTGAATTTGCTATTATTATATATAAAATTCAGCAGGGGCCGGTATTACCATCTCGTCTGGAGCCTATGTTTAATTTCTTTGTGCATCTCATTCCTATTTGTGATTATTGTTCCTAGGTATTTGAATTCAGCCACTTCCTCAAAATTTCCCTCATTTTTCATTAGCTGTCCATTTCCATTATATAATGTATTTCCACGTGTGACCATATATTTAGTTATATTGATATTTACTTCCAGTCCTAATTTCTTAGTGTTACTCAATAGTGTGTGCGTGTTGTCCTTTAGTATCTCCTCGCTATCGGCCAATAGTATTACATCATCAGCATAAATTAACAACTTATTAATACCATTGAGTTGTAAGCCTTCCTCATCCTCTAAAGATTTGATGGCATGCTTTAGTACAAAATTAAATAGTAGAGGAGATAGTGCATCTCCTTGCTTCAAGCCATTCTGGATTTCAAAAGTGTCTGAAAACTGTTTGCCTACACGCACCCTACTCTTTGTGCCATTTAGACACATTCGTGTAAGTCTAACTAACTTTTTAGGAATTCCAAACTCCAGCACCTCAAAATATAACTTCCTAAAATAAACCATTTATTTATCTGGTTTGAAACATTAGAGTAACAGAAGACATCAAGAAATCTGAAACTCCTCCATATATTTTAAAACAAATGTCACTGGAAATGATAAATCTAAGATACCCAGCTCCTGAATGGATACATATTTTTACAGATGGCTCCAGCCTACCAAATGATGGTGGCACTGGTGCTGGTGCAGTATGTCCACTTTTTTCCTTTTATCGTAAACTAAACACAAATTCAACAAACTTTGATGGCAAATTCTAGCAATTTTCTTAAGTTTACAAAATCTTTTATATCACATCCAAAATTTACAAAAGTTGTAATTCTATGTGACTCCAAAGCAGCCATTCTTGCTATAACACGAGACACAACACCCAAAAGCATCAAAATTATCGAATGTCACAAAATGATAAAACATTTATCCCGTCTACATAAAAAAGTTGTACTTCATGGATTCCGGCCCATTGTGGAGTGACAGGCAATGAAATAGCCGATTTTCTAGCCAAGAAGGGTAGCAAAATTGTTTTAAACCCAACTTCTGCTCCAGTTTCCTTTCACTCTATCAAAGAATTATCTCAAATAAATACATCAATAAACTTAGAGAAGAATACACCACCAAAACATCTGGAAAGGAATGGGAAAATCTACAAGCTTATGACATTACTACATTACAAAGAAAATCTGCAGTAGCAACATTCAGACTGCTAACGGGACATGACTGCTTGAATAAACACCTACACAGAATTGGCATAACAGATTCACCTAAATGCCCTTTTTGCAATTTAAATGAAGATATGGAAAGAAACCATCTCCTCCGTTGTCCAGCTTTTGTAGAAGAGACCAGCCTTTCTGCTAAATATTGGAGTGCAAGAGAGCGAATGATTTCATTATCAAGTGCTCGACATTAGATACCAACCAACCAACCAACATTAGAGTAATTGAGTGTTTTAAAAAAATATCATTGCACTTGATAGAATTGCCTCAATTTCAACAGATGGGGCGAAAAGTATGACTGGAATAAAAAGGGTTGTTGGTATTTGAAAAGAAAAAAATAATCACGAGCTATTTAACAGATTGATCATTCATCTTGAAGCACTTTGAAGACAGTAATTTCCAGAAAAAATGTGCAAGGTTATAGAATTTGTGATGACTATTTTCAACCCCATTATAGATAAAGATCTTAACCATCGCTAATTTAACCCTTTCACTGCTGAGATATTTCCTTGCTCAATGCAGGGAGAAATGTAGAAAAAGTTTATTTAGGTTCCTAGGAGATGGCAGTATATGCCTGCTTAGTTTGAAAGCAATGCAATACATATTATATAACTAGCAGGCGTTTGGAGTTGAGAATGGATATACACACCCATAGCACAGCAAGCATTTTCTTTGCCAACGGATATACACGTTCGTAGCAGTGTAAAGGTTAAAGAACTGTTGGTTGAAATTGAGAGTGAGTACGCAGATCTTCTGATGCATAACAAGGTTAGTTGGTCATCATCAACATCATCATCATCCATTCAAGTATTAGGCCGTGTGGCCTGTTACGGTCTGAAAGAGGAATTTTCCATGTACGTAAATTAATGAGTAATTTTTTAACATCTTACGTCATATGTCCACCGCTGTGGTCTCAAGGTAGCGTGCTGCCTTGTCATGCAGCAGGCCCGGGTTCTATCCCCGGTCGGGGCAGTTTTTCTGGATGAGGTTTTTATCGGGGTTTTTCCTCACCTGTAAGACAAATGTCAGGAAAACTTTAAGGCCCAAACGGTCCCCGAAATCATATGGCCATCATCCTTATCATTATCATCCTTACCATTATCATTATCATCATCATCATCCTTCACCGGTGTGGAAAGCAACGGGAAGCTACCACACCTACACAATTCCCTAGTAAAGCTGCAAGCATAGCATGAAAATGCTATGATTGCAGTGAAGGACCTGCCTTCGGGCAGAATTACTATGGATGGTTACGTCATATTTTATGTTTCTTCAAACATGGGAACTAGTTTTTGAGAGAAGGATCTCTCTCATTTTCAACCGACAGTCATAATGTTTGAAGAAACATAAAATATGAGGTAAGATGTTAAAAAATGACTCATTAATTTACGAATTAAGAACCTCATAATGTTATTTCCCATATTTAACTATAAAGGAATTTTCCATCCAGCGCTTTTTTGGACGTCCCAGTGATCTTTTGCCTTGGGAGCTGTAATGAAGTATGGCTTTTGGAATTCTATGAGACGGCCTTCGTTGAAGATGGGCTTCCCAGTTGTTCTGGTAGTTTTGTATATGGTGAAGAATGGGTTCTATATCCAACTCTTCCATAATTTTCTCATTTCTTTTATGGTCCCACTTTGTGTAGCCTGCTGTATGGCGCATAAATCGCATCTCATTTGCTGTTATTTGGCTTTCATCTCTTCTTCGTATTGTCCATGCTTCACTACCATATCTTAATACTGGTCTTGCGTGAACCTTATAAAGCCGTAATCTTGTGTTCTTCTGTACTAAAGATAGTTTCATTATACTGTTAATTATCCCCGTTGTTTTTGTAAAATTTGTGATTTTCTTTGATATATCAGCTTCATCTTGAAATGTTAAATTATAAGCCAAATCATTAAATTCATTTACTCGTTCTAGAATTTCATCATCCAAAACAATTTTGCTAGGTATAGGGTATTTCCCAGAAAAGGCCATCACTTTAGTTTTCTTTGTATTGATTTCCAAACATTTGTAATCAAAGAGGAAATGTTCTGAAACTTGTACCGTGAACACATTACTTTTGTTGTTTCATTGACTTATTTTGTAAACTCTCATGATAAGTCGGTGTATTTGTGCCTTTCCCATCCCTCTTTTCCCTTCCTTCCCTTTCCATTTGTTGCGTATCCTGTGCGGAATGCGCTGCACGATATGCAACATCCCTTGCCGGAACTCTCAAACCAGTAAATAGATGGAGCAAGTCTTTTGGTTTGAAGGGGTCAGGAAGGGACCCTGGTTGGATCCCTTGCCCGCGACTAAGTTATTGTTAATTTCAACAAAGCTTACAAGAATTTTTTTCTTCAGAGTGAATGCAATGGTACGGTAAGAATGTTGAAATGTTGTATTCTTGTTTCTTGTTTGTAATTATGATTAGATTCAGTTTAGATTCATGACTGGTGCAGTATGCAACTGAAAGCCTGCCATTATTAGATAAACATGGAAGTAAACTAACAGCAATATAAATAAAATACCTAAGAAGACCAGTGGGTAAAGCGTAATGAGATAGATTAGGAGAAGACATTGAACAAAAAAAGACATTAATAAAGGCCATTGAAGAGAAACAACTAAAATAGTTTGTGTATGTATATAAGAAGAAGCCTTGGCACAGAGCTATGGGACATGCACTGGTTCGAGTCCCCATGGGGGAAGAAATTTTCTCATGTAATTTCGGCCAGTATGGGACCGGTGCTCACCCAGCAGCATGAGGCATTTGGGTAGCTGCAATAAGTAGCGATTGTTGAGAAGACCAGCTAACGGCTGGGGGACCCGACATGCTGATCACATGTCACCCCTACACTGTCTCGATGATCGTCTACTCTGTGATTAACACATGTGGATGTGAGGCCGGCTGGTAGGCCATGGACCTTCTAGGCCTGTCGCGCTTGGAGTATAAACATTTTAATAAATTACGAACATAATGTTCTCTTGGACAAAATACAGCAGCGACATCTAGCAATGAGCAAGGAAGTTCAATGTCGGGAGCTAGTTCGTTCGTTCCGGATGATTAATTTGTGTCGTTCAAATCCATAGAGAACCCTCTTAAACTAGCACTTATTCTAGGCTTATCATTGGATACTCGCGAACGAACTAACTTGACATGCACAATCGTATCAAAACGTATCTAGAAATCTAAACTAAACAAGAGCACATACTTATCTCAAATTATACCGGTATTTGAAATATATATTTAAATATTGCATTTTATATATACATAAACGTACAATCGAACAGGATACTTTCACCGCACACGAGCTACCAGAATACCAGTTCAAAATTAATGAACATAGAGAACGAATTATATATTAGTTCTTTTTTAACGTGCCGTTCAAATAACCTAGTTCGTTCACTAACGATCCATTAGTAGCGACATCTACTGACAAAATGTAGAATATCGAATTTATGACGTCACGTCCCGTATCGTCGTAACGTGGCGGAGCAGTGATAAATAGGAGTGGCTGTCAGTTTACTTAAATTTAATGACTGCTGTGATATATTGTTTGTAAAGACTGTAAACTTAGTTCAAGTTAGTTTTAATCGACATAATGTCGTCTTCAGGAGACTTTGGAAACCCCCTAAGGAAATTTAAACTTGTTTTCTTAGGAGAACAAAGTGGTGAGTTCTTAGTCAAATTGATCTTATTTTTATTGAAGTTTGATGTACAACGCATTTTTGTGCATGGAATTGTAGTGCATTCCAAATGACACACAAAAGTTGCCTTTTCATATGTATTACTACTATTGATTTGAAATAAAAGTACTAAGAAATCGAACATTGTTTATGACAGTTTCCTGAGACACTACCGTAATGCTACCATAATATAGATTAATATTTTTTAGAGAATATACTGTAAACAGTAACTAAGATTAGTAAATAATATAGAATTTATATGCAAAAATATTTGTATTGCAAAAATAAAGTTAATAAAATGTTGACATTGATATGTCTCTAGAAAACCGAAAATCTGTTAACCTCTTTTGTTTAATGGATATGCTGACAAATTATGTAAATGATAGAGAGGAGAATGGTAATTTAGACTCAGGCTCCGTTTTAAGTTAAAACTGTATGAGATATATATTCAATTATAAAACTTATTTTTCAATCATTTATTGATAGGTAACATACTCTTGTACACATTAACCTTTGTTTTTATGTGCATAAAAGGCAATATTTAAATATATATTTTCCACATATACTTTGGAGATAAGTATGTGCTTTTGTTGAGTTTTAGATTTCTATAGTGCATAGCATAAAGTCGGACTTAATTCGTTAAGGCACAGGTCATGCTAGTGAATCTACTTTTACGAAACTTAGTTAGTTAGATTAATCTTAACAAAAACCGTCGTAAGAACTATTTAGTCTTAAGTTTTTCTTTTGTTTAAGTCTGACCTCCAAATGTCTAACCGTCGGTTATTACTAATATAATTGTTGAATAGTATAAGGTTAGGATTAGTTAATCTTGGCTGTGGTACGTTTTAATGGTCATAACACAATTTCTACCTTTAACAGTCCTTATGCCACTGATGCACTAAATACTTGTAAAACTGTTTTTGTACTATTTTAAACTTTTTGGAACCATTTTGTAAACATTTCTTACGATTATAAAATATTTGGAAAAAGTTGGTTATATGTCTCAGATGAATTTTTCTAAGTTCCACAGAATCGCAGTGCGCATGCGCAAGTTGTGGGAATTTCTGTAATGGTTAATATAACCTCCGGTAGATGGCTCTGCAGTCGGCGTTACCAACTTTGGGAATAAATTTCCAAATGCAAAAAAAAATGGACGTTAACTAACTTGCCATTTTCTAACTAAAGAAAACAATTTACATGCATATTATTTATTCCCAAATGCTTAAAAAAATGGACATAAACCAACTTCCCATTTCCTAACGTAACAAAGCACTTTACATGCGTACTATTTAATCAACTATAAACTAATTTTACGTACACTAACACTAAATATGGTTTGAAATGATTTTCAAATGGTGGCAATGTTGGAACAACATGGGAAAGTAGCAAGCAAGTAATTTATCCACGATCATGTTTTACGTAAATATAAAATTTAAAATATTGTAAAGAAAGCTTGAAGATCATTGGAAAATGTTTAAAACAGTACAAAACATGTTTACAAGTGTTTAGTGCATCAGTGGCATAAGAGTGTAAGTGCAGAATTGTGAGAGACATAAAACCTATCACATCCAAATATTTATAAATTATGCAAAATTTGTGCATTGGGTTCTAGACACGCGGAAATGCTTCATGTAACATTTGCTAGGTGGCTCTCAAATCAGAGTTACCATCATTTGAAAATAAAGTGTACATAAAATTAGTTTATAATTTATTAAATAATACGCATGTAAATTGTTTTGTTAGGTTAGGAATTGGGAAGTTAATTTACTTCCAATTTTTTTTAGCATTTGGGAATAAATAATATGCATGTAAATTGCTTTCTTTTTGATTAGAAAATGACAAGTTAGTTTATGTCCATTTTTTTTAAGCATTTCGGAATTTATTCCCAAAGTTGGTAATGCCGACTGCAGAGCCATCTACCGGAGGCTACATTAACCATTACAGCAACTCCTGCAACTTGCGCATGTGCACTGCGATTCTGTGGAACTTGGAAGAATTTGTGTCTGCCAAATAACCAACTTTTTCCACTGTAGCCACATACGGTATACATATTACACTGGACTACAGGACACATGTTACAAACTTTCTTATTGATTATTTTCCACCATACATCTTCAATTAGATCCCATGCTGCTAACATGTTTTTTCCTTAATTGTGACATCTACTGACATTAATTGTTATGACATCCTACATCGTTAAGTCATGCAATTTTTTGAGCACAGTTCAGTAATTAACATTTAGATTATGATGATCTTGATGAAGGTTTCCGGGCTGTAGGCCATGGTTGTGAGGCTTGTAGTTTCCCAACGTTTCGCCAAAGACTGCGTTTGGCATCCTCAAGGGTTGTCTTGAGACTGGCAATTCTGTCCACTGTCTGTCCTCAAGACAACCCTTGAGAATGCCAGACGCAGTCTTTGGCGAAACGTCGGGGAACTACAAGCCTCACGACCACGGTCTACAGCCCAAAAACCTTCATCCAGATCATCATAGCAACTCCGGCTGTGAAAGTCTACGTGAAAACATTTAGATTGTTACATCATTTACATGGTTGTGTTAACTTAAATTAACTGAATTATGGATAAACATAAAATAGAAAAACTTTAGTTTGATTTCCACCATAAATTTTCTAAGTCCTGCAGAATAACAGTGTGCATGTGCAAATGTTTGTAGAGTGGACGCTAGGTAGAACCACATGTCTGTGAAGTTCTACAAAAAGTTTATAGAGTTGTTGCTAGATGGAACCACGTAGCTGTGAAATTGATTTGACCAACCTTTGAAATAAATTCCCAAACATTTATTAGAAATGGATGTACACTAACTTCCCTCTTCCTAACCTAACAAAATAATTACATGCACATCCATTTAATAACTATAACTAATTGTATAGGCTACACTAACTTGTCCCATTGGAACTTACAAAATGAAATTGATTTCTTGAAATATGGTGTGGAATTAATTGCGAATGTTGGTATCTCCAATTTCACTGAAATTTTGCGGAAGTTACATAAAGCATTCGTACATGCACACAGCAGTTCTGTAAATAAATGTTTAATAATTGTAAATAAAAAGTTATAAGTATCAATTTGACAAAGTAAATAGAAACAAATTATTAGAAATCCTCAAATATGATGGAATCCCAGACCAACTGATAAAAGCTATATATGATATTTATAAGGATAATTACATCCAAGTTAAGATTGAAAATAAAATCTTGGAATGCAGACCAATTAATCAAGGAGTTAGACAAGGATGTGGACTTTCACCAATGCTCTTCATTGTATACATGAACTCAATTATTAAAGAATGGAGACTACAACCACATGGCAGTATACCACTTAATAGATTATATAATTTAAACACCCTATTATTTGCAGATGACATTGTGTTTATAGCGAATTCAGAAGATGGCCTACAACGTTCAGTCCACTCTTTACAACACCAAATTGCAATAAACTACAACATGGAAATCTCAACAGAAAAATCTAAAGTCATGGCTTTCCTAGGAAAAGAGCCAATTCGCAGTAAAATTGTTATTAATAATAAAATATTAGAACAAACTTACACATTTAACTGTCTCAGATACCAAGTTACATACGAAGAGGAAAAAGATTTTAGTCAAAAAATTATAAAATTTAACAGAGTAACAGGAATTATAAATAATATTTTCAAGCCAAACACAGTACAGCAACACACACGAACTGAAATTTATAAATCACTGGCCAGACCCATATTATGTTAAGGCAGTGAGGCCTGGACAATTCACAGTGTAGATGAACAAAGACTAACTGCGGCAGAAATGAAATTTATGAGACGTACTGCGGGCTATTCAAGGACAGACCATAAAAGGAATTCTGAGATTCTCAAAGAATTACACACAGATTCAGTCGTGGAATATGTACAAAAATACAGAAACAACTGGAAATCTCACGTACGAAGAATGAGCAGAACAAGAATACCACATCAGATCTTAAATTACCAGCCACCAGGCAAGAGATCTTTGGGCAGACCCTTCAAACGTTGGATTGAGACCGTAACAGACCACTAGGTCTATTACATGAAAGGAAGAAGAAGAAGTATCATTGTAAAACATTTAAAATAGTATGAAATGTTAGTAAAGACAGAAGAAGTAAGTAGAGCAACAGTTTTACAAGAATAGCCTATAGTATGAAAAAAATGCAAGTGAAAATTAATCTAAGTATGTTGGGTAATGTAGAAAATAATCATGTTGAAACATTGACATAGGAATAATTGGTGATTTTACTTAATTGTTCACCATTGTAATTATGCCATTTGTTGGATTACTGTTGTCATTTTTAAATCCATCGGGTTAGGTTAAATTAGGAGCTTACATTAGAGAATGCAAAAAGAATAGACAATTTTGCAGAAGCAATAAAGTGGTGCAAAAAAAAGCATGGAAAAACTGCGCTTAAACTAGCGTGAAATATTTTCAAAGTCCTGTAGAACAACAGTGCGCATGCGCCAGAGTTTATAGAGCCAGCGTTAACCCACAATCGAACCACATATCGTTTACTATCCGTCGCTATGAAATTTAAATGACCAATATTTGCAATAAATCCACAAATATATGTTAAAAAATATATTAATAATATTAAAATTACCAAACGTTTATTAAAAAAGGGTGTACACTTACTTATCACTCCCTAACGCTGATCCAACCAGCGATAACCCAAAACAGCGATAGAAAAATCATAGACTAGGTAATATACTCTGTGGAGAAAATAGCAGTTAGCTTCACAGTATTGTCTAACAATGTCATAATATTGTGATTTGCATATTTAAATAAATACTTCAAAATTGTCTAATAATGTTATAAAAATTGTTTGAAAAAGTTAAAAATATTAAATAATGTTAGTAAATACAGAAGAAGAGCTATAGTTTACAACAATATAACTGAAAAATCAAGCGCTAGTAGAAGTGCAGTTGAGCCCTTTTATTACCCCACCTCATATCCTTTATTCTTCTAGACTGCAGTTTCGGGGCTATACCTCCATCATCAGTAGCCTCTCGTCGACCAGTGATGTCGTTTCTTGGCGGTTTTCTTCTTCCTTCTCTTGGTGGACCGATGAATGATTTGATCCAAAGGTTCATCGGCCCACCAATAGAAGGAAGAAGAAAACCACCAAGAAATAACACTGGTCGACGAGAGGCTACCGATGATCGAGATATAGCTCCAAAACTGCAGTCTAGAAGAATAAAGGATATGAGGTGAGGTATTAAAAATATTAATTTAATTCTTAAATTAAACCTCATAGTGATTTTTTCCCTGTGAAAGTTTCTTTAGCATGTTTATTTGATATTTAAATTATGTTTCCGTATCTTTTCAGTTGGGAAGACATCTCTAATTACGAGGTTTATGTACGATAGTTTTGATAACACTTACCAGGTAAGTAATTTCATTGCTATCATATTAAATGGCTAATTGTAATAAATGTAGACATTAACTAGGAACTGTCCACATTGCGATTTTAATTTTAAGAGTTCGTTATAAGAACTGCTTACTTAATAAATATCCTCTTTGAATGTGATCGTAGGTCTTTTATACTGTATATTAAGAAAATTAAATTTACAGTGTTTGCTTGCTGTATTTGTGATGTCATACATTTTAATGACACTCAAATATTAATGTTTACTTCAATGTTTTTATAAGAGTAGAATTTGCATTTAGATTGGAACTTGCTCAGGTAGCTCACTCAGTAGAGCATTTGCCTAGAGTGCAAAAGGTCCTGGGTTCAAGCCCCAGTCTGAGCGTATAATTTTTCTCTTCAATTATAATTAATGTTTACTGCCCAAAAAAAGCAGTATTATTGCATTATATTACGTAGATGCCTAGAAGCGAGTAGGATAAAACTCAGCAGGAGCTAGTTGTAGGAGAAAAAAATTCTGTTTTCTGACTAAAATTAATTGTAAATTTTCTTTTGAGCAGATATTGTTTTTTATTCGTAAATTGAGTCTTTTTTTAACATCTTACCTCATATTTTATGTTTCTTCAAACACGGGAACTGATTAACTTTATTTACATTTTTCATTATTATGTTAATTATTTTCTCATTTATAAACTATTATTCATCCCTACCATCCCCTTTTTCGAGAGAAGGATCTCTCTCATTTTCAACCGACATTATGACTACCGGATTTTCGTTGGAATCTTCATAAATAACGTTGCCATCTGGTGTTGATTTGATGAACTTTGAGATGAGGTCATGTTCATCAGGAATCTCGAAATTCATGGATCTAAATTTGTTCTTCTGAATATATATCTTCTCCCAAATTGTCAATTCTAAAGGTTTTTCCAAATGTTTTAAAAGTAGGGCTTCGTTTTCAATTTTATGATTCTCCAATAAACTATGTGCTGCAATAGCTGATTTTTCAATTTCACCATTTTTAATATTTTTGAAGTGTTCCTTAGTGCGAGTGTCCAAATTTCTTTTTGTTTTTCCTATGTATACTTTATTGCAGTCCTTACAATTAATTTGATAAATTCCAGATTTTTTGCTATCTGGTGTGTTCAATTTCTTATTAGTTATTAATAGATTACTAAGGCTAAATTTATTTATCGGTGCCAATGTGATATTGAATTTCTTCGAAATTTGTTATGTATTTCAGGATGATACATCATTTTCTTAAACTGTTTTCCTTTTTCAAAGTTAAAATTGGGAAACACATTATGAGGTTCTTATTAATAAATTAATGAGTCATTTTAACATCTTACCTCATATTTCATGTTTTATCAAACATGGTAACTATAGTTTTCAAATGATCTTGTCATTCATTTTCAACCGCCATTATGACTACCGGATATTCGTTGGAATCTCCCTCTCTAACGTTGCCATCTGGTGTTGATTTGATGAACTTCGAGATATCGTTGCCATCTGGTGTTGATTCGATGAACTTCGAGATGAGGTCATGTTCATCCGGAATGTCGAAATTCATAGATTTAAATTTGTTCTTCTGTATAAATATTTTCTCCCAAACTGTCAATTCCAAAGGTTTTTCCAAATGTTTAAGAAGTTTAGCTTCTTTTTCAATTCTATGACCTTCCAACAAACTATGTGCTGCAATAGCTGATTTTTCAATTTCACCATTTTTAATATTTCTAAAGTGTTCCTTTGTGCGAGTGTCCAAATTTCTTTTTGTTTTGCCTATGTATACTTTATTGCAATCTCGACAATCAATTTGATAAATTCCAGATTTTTTTACTATCTAGGGTGTTTTCCTTTTATTGAATCAGATTGCAGGGTAGTGTATTCTTTTAATCTTTTTTGTTGTCTGAATTTCTTTAATTTATTTACAATTCACTGTTTTTTATGTAAGCTACAAAAGCCAGTTACAATAATAATAGGATTCTCTTTTTTTTAATTACCATATTCTATACTTAATGCTTGTTCACTGATGGGAAATTGAGTTTCAAGTGAACACCAGTACGTTAAATTTAACATCTGAGGAAATTAAATCCAGAGTACTTAATGGAAATTGGTGCTATTATGCATATAGAAAATAATGAAGTCAAATCTAAATTAGAAGTTTAACATTTTAAATATTCAGAAGCAGGTAGTGGATTTTTAGTGGTTAAAAGTTAAGATTCCAACATAGTGTAATCATGTTTAAATTAAAAATATATTCTACACTCGCTATTAATTGTCATGGCTGCATCTAAAAGAGAGAAGAAAATCGCACTGTCTAATTCTCCTATTTAAGATCCTACATACCTCGATTCCCAATTATTTATCATCCCGTTTCCAGTATCTATCCTCAAACCATAACTTAAACACAAGATCACAACATAGTCTCTTACTTAATATACCGCAACATAGGACATCACATCACTCCATGTCATATACCATCTTCACTTCTCGCAACTGGAATTCCCTACCACAAGAAATAAGGGGCTGCCGGACATTGGCATCTTTTAAAAGAAATCTAAATTTATATTTGCTCTAAACTCGACTTCATTATTATCCAGTGTAAGATATATACATATTAATTGGTGTTTCCCGTATAATGTATCATATTTATATTATTATTATTATTATCGTATCATTATTGTTATTACCCTATAAAAAGTTGTTTGTACATGACATTTACATTGCTACATTTATTGTATCTTTAACTGTTTATAATTAGTATAGTGTATATCTATATTTGTCGAATATTTATTTGTATTTGTGCTGGTTGAGTGGAAGAGAGGGCCTTATGGCCTTAACTCTGCCAGAATAAATAAAGTATTATTATTATTATTATTATAATAATAATAGTGTAATCATGTTTGTTTCTTGACTCACCTCATACTTCTTAACTCCCTTCCCTACATAACTTCTTCTTCTTCCTTCCAAGTATTAGGCCAAGGCCTGTTATGATCCTATAGAAAATTTTCCCTCCAGCGTTTCATAGGACGGCCCAGTGATCTTCGTCCTCTTGGTATATAATTATAACCTACATAACTAATAGTGTAATCAACTGAAAATAATTTTTGTACAGTTTTATAACTGGGCGAGGTTTTTTTTGGGGTTTTTCCTCACCTGTAAGACAAATGTCAGGAAGCTTAAGGCCCAACGGTTTGCGAAAATCATGCAGCCATCATCATCCTTCACCAAAGAATGGGAAGCTACCACACCTATAATTCCATAGTAAAGCATAGCATGAAAATACTATGATTGCAGTGAAAGACCTGCCCTCGGGCAGAATTACTATGGGTGAACGTGAAATTGCTTTAATAGTTTTTTAGACATCTGGAAACTAGTTAATTTAAAAATGAGAAAGAAAATTAACAATCAATATGATGGAATTCAATAATCAATTGAGTTGGTGTTTACTTGATGAAAATCCATATTTATCAATTAAATAAAAATAAAACGTAGTTTTATTTGATTTTCATATTTATTTATATAATTCAGTGACAGCTGTTTCGGTACACTGTACCTTCTTCAGACATGTTAACAAATTATGAATTGTGTTCCAACTGATCTAAGCAACAATACAACAATATTTATTTAAATTTTTAAATTTAACAACAAAATTTTAATAAATATTGTTGTACTGTTGCTTAGATCAGTTGGAACACAATTCATAATTTGTTAACATGTCTGAAGAAGGTACAGTGTACCGAAACAGCTGTCACTGAATTATATAATAAATATGAAAATCAAATAAAACTATGTTTTATTTTTATTTAATTAATAAATGATGGAATTCAAACTACAAGTAATAAGTTTTACAGAACAATTTGGGAACAATCCTAAAGAAAGAGAATTCAGCGCATTTCATTGTGCATTATTGATGAAGAAAAAAAATGCTCCAAACAAGACAAGGAATTATAGTTTTATGCTTTAGAAAACTTTGTAATATCATTCTTTAGTTAGGGTCAATTTCACCAACAGAGGTAACTGTATTACGCCAGTTTTCCCCGTGTAAAATGCATAGCTGAAACTGGTATAATACAGTTACCTCTGTTGGTGAAACTGACCCTTAATGCAGAAGTAACTCAAAATTCTTTCTCGTGAAGAATTCACCAGCTGAACTTTAAGAAGTAAATGATACATTACCAAGTTATGAAACAATCCCTTGTACAAAAAACACCAGATAACGTTTATATAACACTTTGACTAGACCAGTGTTGACCTATGGTAGTGAAGCATGGACACTAAAAAGACAACATGAAAGCAGAATAACGGCTTGTGAAATGAGATTCATGCGCAGAACAGCAGGTTACACCAGATGGGATCGCAAAAGGAACACCGATATCTTAAAAGAATTGAAGACTACACCAATTTTGAAATATATTAAACAGTACCAACTAAATTGGAAACACCATCTTGAAAGAATGAGTTCAAATCGGATCCCCAAAGCTGTTTATAATTATATACCAAGAGGACGAAGATCTCTGGGCCGTCCTATGAAACGCTGGAGGGAAAATTTTCTATAGGATCGTAACAGGCCTTGACCTAATACTTGGAAGGAAGAAGAAGAAGAAGATGATACATTACATTTGCTAATAAATAATTAATTTCATTTTGAGAATTTTTTTCATCATTGAGGGTTTTCTCCAACCAGTCTTAGTAATTAACATGAATTTTAAAAAATACGTAAATGTCTAAGGACTTACAGATTATTACTTTGCAACAAACATTCACAAATTTCACTTAATTAAAGTTCTCCATCGTTCTGTGTCCTCTGTGTCTTCATCTGTTACACCAAATTTCTTCATTGAATTTTGAATGTTATTCTTCCAGGTTGTTCTTGGGTCTTCCTTTTCTGCCCCTTCTTTCAATTTTTCATGCATAGACAGCCTTTGGTAGTCTTCCATCTTGAATTATTCTTATTGCCCATACCATTTTAGTCTTCTGTATTCAATCTCATCCATTATACTTTTTTCTGCATTCATCCATTTTCTAATTTCTTTATTTCTAATTTTTTGCAGTCGAGATTTTCTGTCTGCTCTTCTTCAAAAATCCATTTAAATAATAAAAAAAAAATAATTTGTAACATGAAATACTCCATGGCTGTTAGGATTTGATTTTTCACTCTTAGCGTGTTTGATTAATGTAAAAATAATGAAGTAATGTAATTTAAACGTTAAATGTTATTAATTTTGGATGTGTTCCAACTACCTTTACAACTCATCTTTCTTTTAATGACATCATAGTAGATTCTTTCCACAGTGTTGTCATTTGTATTTAAAAGTCATGTACTAAACTTGAAATGTTTCATTTTTTGATTGTGCACTTGTAAAAAATTCACATACTATCTTACTGATTTCTCCATTTTATGTATTTTATCCCTCTTTTCTTTGTTAAGGGAAAAGACGTTTTGATTGGTGGTATTAATAGGAAAACTATCAATGCAAGTCATGTGACGAAGCATTCAATTTAATTACTTATTTTAGGAATTCTCACTATGAGGTATATTCATTAAGGTAGAATATGTTTATCACTCACCTCATATTGTTCTTCTTATTTGATTATAGACTAGTTTCGGAACATGTTCCGAAACTAGTCTATAATCAAATAAGAAGAACAATATGAGGTGAGTGATAAACATATTCTACCTTAATTATTAAATTTAATGTTGTGTTTTTCTTTAAGAGTAGGTTTTTGATTTAGTTATTACTCAGTCTTGAGAATGGGATCTTTGCTGTCAAAATGTGTTAACGATTTTTAACCTAACAGTTAGTGATTGGGTTTTATTTAGTATAGTATTGTTCAATAAGAAATTAGAACTGGAAGTAAATATCAGTAAAACTAAATATATGGTCACACGTAGAAATTCAGTATATAATGGAAATGGACAGCTAATGACAAATGAGGGAAATTTTGAGGAAGTGGCTGAATTCAAGTACCTAGGAACAATAATCACAAATAGGAATGAGATGCACAAAGAAATTAAACATAGGCTCAATTCTGGAAATGCATGCTATTATGCATTGCAGAGACTTTTGATGTCCCAACTCCTTTCAAAAAATGTTAAGCTGAAAATATATAAAACTATTATTCTACCAGTTATATTATATGGATGCGAAACATGGACTCTTACTTTAAGGGAGGAAAGGAGATTACGAGTATTTGAGAATAAAGTTCTTAGGAAAATGTTTGGACCAAAGAGAGATGAACAGACAGGTGAATGGAGAAGACTACATAACAATGATCTTTATAGGAAGCCAGATATAATAAGAACAGTTAAGTCCCGTAGACTGCGATGGGCAGGACATGTTGCGCGTATGGGGAATGAAAGACGTGCATGGAAACTTCTTGTAGGAAAGCCACCGGGAAAACGCCCAGTTGGTAGACCAAGAATGAGGTGGGAGAACAACATTAACTATGATTTGAGGGAAGTAGATTATACAGGGAATGATTGGAAAGCATTGGCTCAGGATAGGGATGAATGGAGAGCTTATGTCTGCGCGGCCATGAACCTACGGGTTCGATAGTGCCAGTGAGTAAGTAAGTATAGTAATGTTTTAACAGAATCAGTTATAACCTCATCAAAAAGATTCTACATGTAGATACCACAGACAGTCTTATTTTTGCTTGAGTCTATAGACTTAGCATTGTAGTTCATGTTGAGTTGTTTTTGACTCATCTCATACTTCTTAACTCCCTTGCAGACTCGAGTTTCAACACTGCATCTGTGACATTCTCAATGCGACATCATGATCACAACTGATGTCCAACGGTTTCCTCTCTTGATTTCTGCGCTCTCTGATGGCTGACCAATGAACCTCCAATCAATCCCCTCTCCTTTTCACTGGGTATTTCAAAATTCATAGTTGTGTTTTTATTCTTGCATATGTAAATTTTCTCCCAAATTGTGAGTTCCTTCGGTTTTTCCAACTGTTTAAGTAATTTTGCTTTGGTTTCTATTCTGTGTTTTCTGACCAAGCATGTGCAGCTGTTGGAAAAACTGAAGGAACCCACAATTTGGGAGAAAATTTACATATGCAAGAATAAAAACACAACTATGAATTTTGAAAAACCCAGTGAAAATAAGAGGGGATTGATTTGGAAGTTCATCGGTCAGCCATCAGAGAGCGCAGAAATCAACCTAGGGAGGAAACCGTTGGACATCATTTGTGATCCTGATGTCGCATTGAGAATATCACAAATGCAGTGAAGAAACTCGAGTCTGCGAGGGAGTTAAGAAGTATGAAGTGAATCAAAAACAATTCAACATTAATTAAAATAAACCTCATAGTGTTATTTCCTACATTCATAACTCAATTAGCATTATAGTTTAATATTTTCAGCAATAGTATCAAAATATGTTGTATTTAGTAGTCTATTGAATTTTTACAAACAGATTTTAAAAATATTATTGTGCTGTGTAAAATAGGTATTAGATTTAGATTTATTTATAGTTAAATATGGTAGCCTGGTGTAGTTAAGGCCATGTGGCCTTCTCTTCCACTCACCAGGACAAACATATATTACATCAGAATATAACAATCTCAATTAACTCTAATATTAAATACTAAATAAAAATTTGATCAAAAAGATAATATTTATTATATTACTTACTTACTCACTGGCACTATCGAACCCGTAGGTTCATGACCGCGCGGACATAAGCTCTCCATACATCCCTATCCTGAACCAATGCTTTCCAATCATTCCCTGTATAATCTACTTCCCTCAAATCATAGTTAATGTTGTTCTCCCACCTCATTCTTGGTCTACCAACTGGGCGTTTTCCTTCTGGCTTTCCTACAAGAAGTTTCCTTGCACATCTTTCATTCCTCATACGCGCAAACATGTCCTGCCCATTGCAGTCTACAAGACTTAACTGTTCTTATTATATCTGGCTTCCTATAAAGACCATGTAGTTCATTGTTATGTAGTCTTCTCCATTCACCTGTCTGTTCATCTCTCTTTGGTCCAAAAATTTTCCTAAGAACTTTATTCTCAAATACTCGTAATCTCCTTTCCTCCCTTAAAGTAAGAGTCCATGTTTCGCACCCATATAATATAACTGGTAGAATAATAGTTTTATATATTTTCAGTTTAACGTTTTTTGAAAGTCTCTGCAATGCTTAATAGCATGCATTTCCAGAATTGAGCCTATGTTTAATTTCTTTGTGCATCTCATTCCTATTTGTGATTATTGTTCCTAGGTATTTGAATTCAGCCACTTCCTCAAAATTTTCCTCATTTGTCATTAGCTGTCCATTTCCATTAAATACTGAATTTCTATGTGTGACCATATATTTAGTTTTACTGATATTTACTTCCAGTCCTAATTTCTTAGTGTTACTCAATAGTGTGCGTGTTGGCCTTCAGTATCTCCTCGCTATCGGCCAGTAGTACTACATCATCAGCGTAAACTAACAGCTTATTAATACCATTCAGTTGTAAGCCTTCCTAATATCTATTATATTACAATCTATAATGCAACCAGTTAATGTTAGTTAAAATTAAGACTAAAACTAATAATAAAATGTATATAAGCAAGACATATTAAATTGTCCCTGTCTAATTGTATATAAAAAACAAAGAAAAATAATGAGATATAGAAAACTAATTTTACGATTATACAACATTTAAATCATTAGCATTAAGTTATAATTTATACTTATGTTTGCTTAAGGGAGTAAATGTCATATTGATTTATTTAGTGGGGCATGCTGTAGCGTTGTGGGTTATGGCAATCTGTTATAAACTGGAAGATCGAGGGTTCGAGTCCTGTAGATTCAGGATTTTCAAACTGACCCAAACGTTTTGGTAGCACCATGGTCTTGGGTTAGGGTGTCCATAATACTTCCAATATGAAAGGGGACTAGTATAAAAAATGAAAAGAAAAACCTGGGACATTTTAAAGAAAGGTGGTACATTAACACAATATAGAAGGAAGTTTAAAAAATTGTTTGAAACAAATTGTACATATAAGTTATGCCTATTTTTTATTGTCCATTAAAATTACTTTCTCAGCTACACAGGTAGACTGGTACTCGGGCGGATCGGAAAGTAACGCACAATAATTTTTTTCTGCCTTGGTATTGCAGCTAGAATGTCGAAATTTCACAGAGATATAGTTTGAAGTTTTTACTACAGATGGTATTTTTTTCTCAGGTGCACCTCTTGCGAGAGAAGCTTGAACTATGCAACAAAGATGACGCACATGCTACAGTCGTCCACCTGTGAGGATCGGAAAGTAACGCACAATAATTTTTTCTTAAAAAGTTTAATAGTAAAAAAAAAGGAAAAAAATCACAAATGAACTTACATCTTTTACCTACTTTTCGACATAGTCACCAACTTTCTCAACACATTTTTCCCATCGTGTTACCAGTTTCAATATGCCCTGTTCGTAGAAGTCCGTTTGGTTGGAGTGTAGCCAACTGCGCACTGCTGATGCCTGCTTTGTTTCGGGCGTGTAGTGGTACGCCCACGACTCATCACCTGTGACGATTCCTTCCAGAAAGTCATGTTCTTGTGCGGTGTACCGCGTTAAGTGGTCCAAGCTTGCCATAATTCGCTGGCCCTTGTGGTCGTCTGTCAGGTTCTTAGGCACCCAGCGAGCACTAACTTTTCGGAAGACATTGCTACGGTCCATACAATCACCCCCCTACATGCCACGCATGTCCCTGTGAATTTCACTGGGTTTATGCCCTTTGGCCCACAAAAATCGAACAACACTTCTCTGTTCCTCACAGGTGGACGACTGTAGTATGTGCGCCATCTTTGTTGCATAGTTCAAGCTTCTCTCGCAAGAGGTGCACCTGAGAAAAAAATACCATCTGTAGTGAAAACTTCAAACTATATCTCTGTGAAATTTCAACATTCTAGCTGCAATACCAAGGCAGAAAAAAATTATTGTGCGTTACTTTCCGATCCGCCCTCGTAGATGCACTTGCATTGCAGTATTTCAATGATTTATGTATTTCATAAAACAGTTATTTTCTTTTTACCACGACACTGTTGCCAATACAAATTTATAAGAATCAACCATTCACAAATCAAAAACCACTAAAGTCATTGTTTATTTATGTTTAAATATATTTATTTATCGCTGCAAAGGTTATAAAAATCCACTAACTAAATCTCTTTTATCTAAGTTTAAGTTGTATTTCCTCACCGCCAGAATCAGCATGAACTCTCCAACATAGGCTGACCATAGATTGACAGTTTGAAAAATGTATCAGTAACCAATATATGAGAGTAAAAAAACAAAGATTATAGACCAAACAGTACATCGTGGTCATACAACTGGCGCTTTCTAACGTTCATATTTATAATTACATACGGTACGCCGTAGCGTAGTGGTTAAGGCACTGCGCTAAAAGCCGGAAGATCGAGGGTTTGAGTCCCGGTGGGGTCAGGATTTTTAAACTGATCCAAACCTTCTGGAGGCACTATGGCCCTGGGGTCGACTCAGCCTCTAACTGAAATGAGTACCAGACGTTTGTTCTGGGGTAAAGGCGGCCGTCACGCAGGGCTGACAACCCGGCTGACATCAAGTGCCGATTGTCAAGAAAAAGTGGGAGCCTTAACCTCCTACTACCCCAAGGGCCTCCTGAGGCCTGTAGTGGGATCACTTTACCTTCACCTAATAAAGAACAAAAAAAAGTCGCCATTCATAAATACATTGACAAATCATCATTCCTAAAGTGGAACTTTTAGGACAGCAGGACATTTTTAAAAAAAAACAGGACTATCCTGGGAAAAACGGGACAAATGGACACCCTATTCTGGATCAACTCAGCCTCTAATGGAAATGAGTAGCAGACACTCTGGGGTAAATGCTGTTGTCATGCAGGGCTTCTACTATGCTAAGGGTTCTCTGTGGCTTGTAACTCTAACTCACTGGCACTATCGAACCCATAGGTTCATAGCCGTGCGGACATAAGCTCTCCATATATTCCTATCCTGAGCCAATGTTTTCCAATCATCCCCTGTATAATCTACTTCCCTCAAATCATAGTTAATGTTATTCTCCCACCTCATTCTTGGTCTACCAACTGGGTGTTTTCCCTACAAGAATCTTCCATGCATGTCTTTCATTCCCCATTCGTGCCTCTCTGTGGCTTGTAGTGGGAACAAATAACCTTTATTTATTTAGTAAGATTTTTTTCTTATTATTTAAATAAAAATAAAACACAGTTTTATTTGATTTTCATATTTATTATATAGTTCAGTGACAGCTGTTTTGGTACACTGTACCTTCTTCAGACATGTTAACAAATTTAATCATTGTTTCGATCCAAATTTTGAAATTTTACATATTTGTGATAAGGGTAAGAAGTTAGATCTTTTGGAGGCTGTAGAAATTAATAAATAAATTTAAAAGTAGTAAAAAACTGTTAAATTCTCAACTTGATTTGAATGAATCCCCTTTGTTAAATTAAAAAATTTAAATAAATATTGTTGTATTGTTGCTTAGATCAGTTGGAACACAATTCATAATTTGTTAACATGTCTGAAGAAGGTACAGTGTACCGAAACAGCTGTCACTGAATTATATAATAAATATGAAAATCAAATCAAATTACGTTTTATTTTTTATTTAATTAATAAATATGGATTTTCATCAAGTAAACACCGACTCAATTGATTATTGTTGCTTAGATCAGTTGATATGTACTATAATAACACAATTCATAATTTGTTAACATGTCTGAAGAAGGTACAGTGTACCGAAACAGCTGTCACTGAATTATATAATAAATATGAAAATAAAATTACGTTTTATTTATTTAATTAATAAATATGGATTTTTATCAAATAAACACCAACTCAATTGATTATTGTTGTATTGTTGCTTAGATCAGTTGATATGTACTATAACAACACAATTCATAATTTAACATGTCTGAAGAAGGTACAGTGTACTGAAACAGCTGTCACTGAATTATATAATAAATATGAAAATCAAATAAAATTACGTTTTATTTTTATTTAATTAATAAATATGGATTTTCATCAAGTAAACACCAACTCAATTGATTATTTTTTTTCTTATTTTATGTTTATTGAGTCAAATATATTAATGTTATAAAATGAGAAAATATTAGATATCTTGATAAATTGATAAATAATTTCAAAATTTACTCCCTCAAGTAAACATAAGAATATATTATAACTTAATGCTAATGATAAAAAAATTATAATGGAGTATGCTACAAATATTTTTTTCTAATTATAAGGAAATATTAAACAACTATTGATTATGCATGTAATTTTTTCTTCTTTCTTCTTCGGCTTTCCCCCATTTATAGGTTTGCTGTCTTCAGTTTCCAGTTATCTCTATTATTGGAGGTTTCTTCTAAAATCAAATTCAACTCTTCTAATTTTATTTTTTTATACTTCCGTCAAAGACCAAGTTTCACTTCGATATGACAAAATATTCTGTATTATGCTCTCATAAATTTTTATTTTAGTTTCCTTTGTGATATTTTTGTTCCAAATTATTCCATGTAATATTTTAGTTGCATTTTTTGCCATTGCAATTTTAGTTTGTACATCTCTCTCGCAGGTACCTAAACTTGTAATTATTGACCCAAGATATTTAAAAAATTCAAATTTTTTTATTTTCCCTGTTTCGAGTATGATGTCATACACATCCTTTCCCAAACACATATATTCTGTTTTCTGTAAATTTATATTCAGTCCCCATTTTTTATATTCTTCCATTAGTTTATTTATTATATATTTCATATCATCTTCATCCCCTGCAAAAATTATTTGATCATCTGCAGACAACAATGAATGCAGTACTTTTCCTCCTATAGGAATACCCATTTCAGAACATTTTTTATGCCATAAGTTAAGAGCCTGGTCTAAATAAATGTTAAAAAGAATTGGTGACAAACTGCATCCCTGCTTAAGGCCTTTATGTAATTTTTTAATTAACTTAATTTGTTTTAATTAACTTAATTTGTTTAATCAATTGAGTTGGTGTTTACTTGATGAAAATCCATATTTATTAATTAAATAAAAATAAAACGTAGTTTTATTTGATTTTCATATTTATTATATAATTCAGTGACAGCTGTTTCGGTACACTGTACCTTCTTCAGACATGTTAACAAATTATGAATTGTGTTCCAACTGATCTAAGCAACAATACAACAATATTTATTTAAATTTTTTAATTTAACAAAGGGGATTCATTCAAATCAAGTTGAGAATTTAACAGATTTTTACTACTTTTAGTAGTAAAGTAGGAGGCTGTAGAAATTAATAAGTTTAAAAGTAGTAAAAAACTGTTAAATTCTCAACTTGATTTGAATGAATCCCCTTTGTTAAATTTAAAAATTTAAATAAATATTGTTGTATTGTTGCTTAGATCAGTTGGAACACAATTCATAATTTGTTAACGTGTCTGAAGAAGGTACAGTGTACCGAAACAGCTGTCACTGAATTATATAATAAATATGAAAATCAAATAAAACTACGTTTTATTTTTATTTAATTAATTAATTTGTTTAGCATAAGGTGATAAAAGCATTATTTTCATCATTATGTGTTATTCTCACTTGCCAAGAGACAACAGGTATTCTGATTATATGTTTATATTATACTTTAAGAATTTGATCGTGGCAAAAAGTTCTTGAGTACAAGTGTTTTTGCTTATTTGGAATGTTTCTATATAAAATGAATATAACTGTTCATGTATTTTACTAGTTCTAGTTTAACCTTGAAATGAATTATCATTGTAGAAATATTACAGTTAAACTTTTTTAAGCTTGTGGGATGGAAATGACCTAGTTTTTAGTTGCTAACTCATACATATTAAATAAACTTACATGGAACCACTGGGAATATTTATTTTTACATCACCTTTTTTCTCATAGCCATTATATAGAGCAGGGATCATGGAAATCCATTCTCACAGTAGTAAATTAAGTTGAGGTCTGGAACCACAGTTCATTAAACAGTAGTAGTAGTCGTCTAATTTTGTACTAGAGCAGCCATTAAATCTTTAGAGAATGAGGAAGGCTTACAACTCAATGGTATTAATAAGCTGTTAGTTTATGCTGATGATGTAGTACTACTGGCCGATAGCAAGGAGATAATAAAGGACAACACGCACACACTATTGGGTAACACTAAGAAATTAGGACTGGAAGTAAATATCAGTAAAACTAAATATATGGTCACACATAGAAATTCAGTATATAATGGAAATGGACAGCTAATGACAAATGAGGGAAATTTTGAGGAAGTGGCTGAATTCAAATACCTAGGAACAATAATCACAAATAGGAATGAGATGCACAAAGAAATTAAACATAGGCTCAATTCTGGAAATGCGTGCTATTATGCATTGCAGAGACTTTTGATGTCCGAACTCCTTTCAAAAAACGTTAAGCTGAAAATTTATAAAACTATTATTCTACCAGTTATATTATATGGATGCGAAACATGGACTCTTACTTTAAGGGAGGAAAGGAGATTACGAGTATTTGAGAATAAAGTTCTTAGGAAAATTTTTGGACCAAAGAGAGATGAATAGACAGGTGAATGGAGAAGACTGCATAACAATGAACTACATGGTCTTTATAGGAAGCCAGATATAATAAGAACAGTTAAGTCTTGTAGACTGCGATGGGCAGGACATGTTGCGCGTATGGGGAATGCAAGATGTGCATGGAAACTTCTTGTAGGAAAGCCAGAAGGAAAACACCCTGTTGGTAGACCAAGAATGAGGTGGGAGAAAAACATTAACTATGATTTGAGGGAAGTAGATTATACAGGGAATGATTGGAAAGCATTGGCTCAGGATAGGGGTGTATGGAGAGCTTATGTCTGCGCGACCATGAACCTACGGGTTTGATAGTGTCAGTGAGTAAGTAAGTAAATAGTAGTCTAATGCCCATTAGCTTGGATGTGTTCCATTTGCTTTCTTGCTTCCCAATAGAATCCTGCTAGAGTTCTTGTAGGTGACATCTTCAGAGCCTCACAGCTAGCAAGATGATCTTTGTTCATGGTAGTGTTATTGTCTTGGAGAGTTGAAGATTCCAATTTTATGGAGATGTGCTGCCAGGTAGTCATGGCCTGTTAACAGTGTGAATGTTGCTACTGCTTCATGTCTTGGTTGTTCAGGTATTAAGTTTTTATTCTGCGAGATAGCTGCCCATGGTTTCTCATTACTTTGTGATTTGAAGTGCTCCATCAGTTCTTTCTGAAAGTTTCTTTTAATGATAATTTTTGCAGAATGGTAGGGCAGGGATTGATTTGTTTTCTGTAAAATTTTGGTGCCCTTTTTTGCTAAAAGATCTGCCATTTCATTTCCATGTACCCTGCAATGAGAGTGGATCCATTGGAGCTGGATAATTTTATTTTGTCAGTTCATTAAACATACAAAGCTATTATTAAGTAACTTCTTCTTCTTCCTTCCAAGTATTAGGCCAAGGCCTGATACGATCGTATAGAAAATTTTCCCTCCAGCATTTCATAGGACGGCCCAGTGATCTTCGTCCTCTTGGTATAAAATTATAAACAGCTTTGGGATCTGATTTGAACTCATTCTTTCTAAATGGGGTCCTCATCTAGGGGATATGTGGATGGCGACCACAAGGTGCCCAAGCTGAGCAAAACATTTCTTCCACTTACTTGTGTTTTGCACTCTTTTAACTTTACTATCTAACCTCTCTTGGTTAACTCTTGTTTTTTCGACCCCGACGCTATTAGGGCATCCGAGGGCTAGGGAGTCTTTCCTTTATTTTCTTTTCTTCTCCAGAAAAGCCTGTCCAGAGGCTATAAGATGGCAGCCCCATCACTGGTCTTGCCTTTCTTTGGCCAGCAACCAATCGAAGGGACTATTATGCTTTCAAGTCTTATATGAGAATTCCTGGTCGGGACAGTCTCCTGGGTGAGGTTTTCTCGGGTTTTTTCTCACCTGTGAGACAACTGTCAGGAAGCTTAGGGCCCAACTGTCCCCGAAAATCATCCGGCCATCATTATCATCCTTATCATCAACATCCTTCACCAGTGTGGAAAGCAACGGCAAGCTAGCACACCTATAATTGCCTAGTAAAGCTGCAAAGCATAGCATGGAAATGCTATGATTGCAGTGAAAGATCTGCCCTCGGGCAGAACCCTATGGAATGCTATATATATAACTGGGAGAAAAAAATACAAAACAAATTTTTTTGTTAACATGTCTGAAGAAGGTACAGTATACCGAAACAGCTGTCACTGAATTATATAATAAATATGAAAATCAAATAAAACTACGTTTTATTTTTATTTCATCATCATAGTACATTAACGAATTTAGGCCATTTGTTGACCTGTTTCGGCCTCAAGAGAAACACCATCCAAAAGTCTTTTGAGTGGACGTCCTGGTCTTCTTCTTCCTGCAGGTTGATATCTTAACATTTGTTTGGGTATTCTGTGATCTTCCATTCGATGAACATGTTGCATCCATCTTGACTTATAATCAGAAATTTTGTTTTCTAAAGGTTCCATGTGTAATTCTTCTGAGATGTCTTCATTTTTTTTGTGATCTAGTAGTGTGTATCCTGCAGTCCTCCAAAGCTATCTCATTTCAGCAGATCTAAGTTTCTGTATATCCTTCTGTTTCAACGTCCATACTTGGCTACCATACAAAAGAGTTGGAAGAGCCAGTGTTTTATACACTTTTAATCTTGAATGCTTTTGGATTAACTGTGGCTTGAAGATAGAATTTATTAACCCTAAAATTCTTAAAAATTTAGATATTTTTGCATTTACATCCTTTTCTTCTTCATATGAGATATTGCATCCTAGATATGTAAAACTATTCACCTGCTCCAAAATTTTATTGTCCAGTACAATTTTACTTCTGACAGGATCTACTCGTACACCTTGAAATGCCATAATTTTTGTTTTTTCTGTAGATATCTTCAAACCATTTATTTTTATTTAATTAATAAAACAAATTTTGATTCAACATTAACTTAAAAATATTCTACCGCCATGTATTACAACATCTAACTTGCTTATATATTTCCCATGTAGATTTCATCTCTAAAACATTGCAAGAGTTTCTTTAACATTTTAAAATAATTATACATTTTTCGGTAATTATATAACTTTTATTCAGAGAATTGCATAATCTAATCATATAAACTAAAGGTGCTGTAATATGACTATATAAAAAGGTGATTTTTTTACTTGTTTAATACTGTAAATTTTAATGCCTCTTTTTTTTTCTGTAGTTTCATTAAAAATAAACGTCATGACATTTAGGTGTGCGTGTTGCGGACAAAGGGGGCTACAGTCTCTATCCCCATTGATGTGATGTCAGAACAGGCATGTTTACCTCATACATCGACCATTATAATTCATGTTGTGTTAGGAATGCCAGACATGCATTTCCGTGTTATTTCAAGATCATCCCCTTTAAGAAACTGAACTCTTATAGTATGACATTCAAAGCAAGAGGAGTGTTATATTTGCTATTATACTCTCATAATTGATACAAGAGTTATTTTGTGTACACCGCTGTGGTCTCTGAGTAACATCGTTGCTCTGTACGCAGCGGATTCGATCCCTCGTCGAGATAATTTCCCTGGACTATTTAACTCATGCACCAAATGTGAGCCAATGACCAATCATGTTTCAATGAATTTTGTTTTACAACCAATGACAGTCGTGTTTCATCTCGCTATTTATCGAATTATGTTTACCAAAATAAAGAAAGTTTCATCCTTTTTAATATTCTGAACAGGTCAGATCATTATTTTGCAGTGACTGACTCTCCAACAAATACGTTGAATATAACACAAACGAAGATTCCTTCGAACTACACATTGGATAATTGTGTTGTTCACTAATTGTGTTTTTTTTAAATACTTGATTTTGTACTGAGTTTGGTTTTCTCAAAAAATTGAGATAACCCATAATATTTGTTTATAATTCTACGTTTCGTTAACCCTCAGGGGTCCCTCATCTAGGGAAGATGTGGATGGCGACCACAAGGTGCCCAAGCAGTCAAAACATTTCTTCCACTTGTGTTTTGCACTCTTTTAACTTTACTATCTAACCTCTCTTGGTTAACTCTTGTTTTTTTCGACCCCGACGCTATTAGGGCATCCGAGGGCTAGGGAGTCTTTCCTTTCTTCCATTTCTTCTTTCCTTTATTTTCTTTTCTTCTCCAGAAAAGCCTGACCAGAGGCTATAAGATGGCAGCGCCATCACTGGTCTTGCCTTCCTTTGGCCAGCAACCAATCGAAGGGACTATTATTATGCTTTCAAGTCTTATACGAGAAACACCATCTTCAAAGAATGAGTTCAAATCGGATCCTCAAAGCTGTTTATAATTATATACCAAGAGGACGAAGATCACTGGGCCGTCCTATGAAACGCTGGAGGGAAAATTTTCTATAGGATCGTAACAGGCCTTGGCCTAATACTTGGAAGGAAGAAGAAGAAGAAGATATACAGTTTTATGTGTTTCATTTTTCTCCACTAGGGTGCATTCTTACAATATTGCGATCTTAGTGGGTTATCGCTGATTGCGATCCGATTCCGATTGAGGGTCTTTCCACTTGTCAGCGGTTGCCCTTTTACCAGCCGGCTGCTGGCCCTTCACATCCACATGTGTCAATCACAGAGGTAGATGATCAACAGCCAGTGTAGGGGTGACATATGGTTAGCATGTCGAGTCCCCCAGCCGTTATAGCTGGTTCCTCAACCTGGAGCCGCTACTTATTGTAGCTACCCAATTGCCTCACGATGCTGGGTGGGCACCGGTCCCATACTGGCCGAAATACCATGAGAAAATTTCTTCCCCCATGGAGACTCGAACCAGCGCAAGTCCCGTAGCTCTGCGCCAAGGCTTCCTACCTTAACCACTCGGCTACGGCGCGGGACGATTGCGATCCTATTTGGCAATAAATAATATGATCAAGTTTCAGTGAATGAACATAACCACACATTTCTGATTTGTTTTCAAATATAGCCGTTTACATTAAATATATAGATATTTTAAAATACCGGGAACTATATTTAAATAATGACTTTTGAGTAAACAGCTTAATTTTATTCGTTAAATAGTCCTAACAAATGCTACTCTCGATTTCCAGATCCTCTAGATACATTGGAAATCACTCATGACATTACTTATGATAAGTTTTTTTTTCTCTCCAATTTTTTCTCCACCACCACCTGTAAGACAAATATCAGGAAACTTTTATGTTCCAAATGGTTCCCGAACATCATTAAGGAATCATTCTATCATATTCGCCTTGTTCAATACGTATGGATGAGTGATTAATGTGTCTTACCTTAAATGTTCGTGTTGTATTTGAGGTGGTACTGCATTGAGTTGATCCCTTCATGCCGTGTGATAAAAAAAATGTATCTGATACGAAGTTTAAACATTCTTTCCGGGTCGGTAGTGTCACTTTAAGATCCGGTGGTATTAAATACGTAAAGGTACTAAAAGTGAGAATGTAGTGTAGGCCATGCTTTAACAGCCTTCTCTCACCCTCTAAGGAACATAAGCTAATATTTACAACTACCACGCGCCAATGGTTCCATTTTCCAATGTTGTTAAGTCTACATTACTCTTTAAATGTAGGATTTTAAAATTAAGCCATTCTATGCTATATAACTGTAAAAAGTTCGGTTAATTGATTTAACAACTTCGGAATATTTATGAAAAAACATATGTCAATAGAAAGCAAAACCCGCATATGCAAAACGATAGTTCGACCAGCTATCGTATATGGAGCAGAAACTAGGGCTGATACAATAAAAACTAAACATAATAAGCACATGTGAAATGAGATACTAAAGGACAACACGCACACACTATTGAGTAACACTAAGAAATTAGGACTGGAAGTAAATATCAATAAAACTAAATATATGGTATCACGTAGAAATACATTATATAATGGAAATGGACAGCTAATGACAAATGAGGGAAATTTTGAGGAAGTGGCTGAATTCAAATACCTAGGAACAATAATCACAAATAGGAATGAGATGCACAAAGAAATTAAACATAGGCTCAATTCTGGAAATGCGTGCTATTATGGATTGCAGAGACTCTTGATGTCCCAACTCCTTTCAAAAAACGTTAAACTGATAATATACCAAACTATTATTCTACCAGTTATATTATATGGGTGCGAAACATGGACTCTTACTTTAAGGGAGGAAAGGAGATTACGAGTATTTCAGAATAATGTACTTAGGAAAATTTTTGGGCCAAAGAGAGATGAACAGACAGGTGAATGGAGAAGACTACATAACAATGAACTACATGGTCTTTATAGGAAGCCAGATAATAAGAACAGTTAAGTCTCGTAGACAGCGATGGGCAGGACATGTTGCGCGTATGGGGAATGAAAGACGTGCATAGAAGCTTCTTGTAGGAAAACCAGAGGGAAAACGCCCAGTTGGTAGACCAAGAATGAGGTGGGAGAATAACATTAACTATGATTTGAGGGAAGTAGATTATACAGGGAATGATTGGAAAGCATTAGCTCAGGATAGGAACGTATGGAGAGCTTATGTCCGTGCGGCCATGAACCTACGGGTTCGATAGTGCCAGTGAGTAATTAAGTAATATGTGGCTCTGACAGAGATGATTATTTCTAGTGCAATTACAGGGAAAAACATACGTTTTTAAGGGGACCCGGAACATCCTATACTTATAATGTTAAATGTAAGAACATTTTCTCCTGAACTATTAATCCTATCAAGTTGAAATTTTTACAGTGGAAAGGTTCATATATTTAGAGTCTTCTATCACAAGGATTTATATAGATATGCATTTATATCAAAAATAATTTGTTTCTTTACAAATATTTTCTTTCAGTTTTTTACACTGTGTTTTACAACCTAAATTCTTTAATTACTGAGCTATCACAACATCAATATGGTAAAAATTGTATATGAGCGCTATATTGAAGCCCTGAAAATTTCAGGTCTCCAACTTTAATAGTTTAGAAAAAAAATGTTCTATATATATTGAAAAAAATGAATGCTAACTATGGGAGAGTTGACGGCTCACGCCCACATTTTAAAGGGACGGGGAATATTTAAAACAAATAATAAACACACTTAGAAACAAGATGCAGGCAAGATAATTATACCATATTAAAGAGGGATCTTTCTAGTATTTTAATTGATAAAAACAATTAAAATGCATTTTTTCATCACATCTGGGCTTCCGGGTCCCCTTAAATTGTGGGTAGGCACCTATAGCACTGAGACACCCATATAATCCGACGGGATGCGTAGGTATCATTCGTAAATAGAAACTCGTAACTTGCCGTCGTAATTGCTAATTACACGCAGATTACCTAATTTACTGACGTCAGCTTAAAACTGCACAGGGTAGGAGGAGACACTTCCACAGATTATATTGTGTTAGCAGAAACTTCTGTTTTTATGCGAACAACATTTTCAACTTTTTTTTTACACGCTTTATATTAGCTTGACCTGTATCTATCTATGTAACGGAATCTTTCAACGCGATTTTCACCCACTTAAAATCATTGGATCGACTTGAAACTTTGTATACTTGTAGAGGACCCGTGACAATACAATAATTTCATATTTATTTTCTAAAATCCTGGCCATAATCATCAGAAAAAAAAAAAGTGTTTTTATATCAATGTAACGGAATCTTTCAACGCGATTTTCACCCACTTAGAAACATTGGATCGATTGAAACTTTATATACTTGTAGAGGACCCGTGACAATACAATAATTTCATATTTATTGTTAGAAAATTAGACGCAGAATAATGCTTGTCTGTAATTAGAGACGATTTATGTTTTTAGGCATTTTAATTTAAAATTAATATTGTACTTATTTTCCGTTAGAATAATGACCCCCTCGCTGGTCTCTACGTCCGAATTCGCGGGTTCTAACTCTACTGGTGGCCAGTGGTTCTTCAATTCCTAAAAGTCCGCAAGACCTCGCCTGGTCTTATACCCTGAAAAGCGAGCAGGTCACATGGTTTTGACGAGGATCACTTTAAGAGCGGACCGGGTATAGTATAGGGGTGGCACGTGGTCAGCATATCAGGTTTTCCATCTATTATAGCTGATTTTCTGATTCTGGAGCCGCTACTTATCACTAGAGACCGGATGATAGGGAAAATGCCTATAGTTATTTATTATAAATATTGTAAAACTGACTTCATGTAAGTTCATACCAACGACCCTAGAGTTGTTTTACTTACATGAAGTTCATTTTGCCTATAAATGCCTATTTGTATTTTTTTTTCTCGAAATTAACTCAGTATTTCAATGAAATCAATTGAAATGGACAAACTTCATGGCACAAATCATTTCATAGAAGTTTTCAAGTGTTCTTTTTATAAATTCCCTTAGAATATTTTAGGATAAGGGTGGTAATAACTCAATAACCTAGCAGGTAGATGGATCCCCCTCAATGCACTCCTGTTACCTAAATATTGTATTTTTCCACCTCATGCATCCACGTTAAGCGAAATATCCCTATGCTATGTCCCATAGTATTATGTTCCGGCTCTAAAGCTTCGAGAAAAGTTCTTTGCTTTTTTTCAATACAAACATTGCTGAATGACAAAGAGGGTTCTGCTCTTTGTAAAAAGGCAAAAAAAAAAAAAATTCCAAAAGCATATCTGATATCTTCGCATGATATTCATAGCATATGTTTATATTCTTAACATAAGACTGTAAAAAGTTATGTTGTCCATTTTTATAAGTGCCTATTTTGAATTTTTAGTGCCTATATTAATTATTTATGGAGTCAATGACCAATCACGTTACAATGATGTTTGATTTACAACCAATCACAGTCGTGTTTTAGAATTTACCAACTAAAGTTTATCATAATAAAGAAAGTACCTCCTTTTTAACATCCTGAATGGGTCATAGCATTATTTTGTAGTGACTGACTCACTAAGAAATACGGCTACCAGATTGTATATATAGTGCATGAATGTCAACACATACCGCATGCGGGAGTTAATATAAAAACATTTGTAGCAATTGATTATACCACCAAAAAAAGAAACCACTGTTTGCACTTTCTTAAATGTATTTTTCCCAGAAAAATATAATTGTCATATTTACATCATAGGACATCAGAAATGAATTAATATACATTTTGACGTGTTTCATTTTTTCTCCACTAGAGTGCATTCTTACAATATTGCGTTCCTTTGGCAATAAATAATATGATCTGGTTGCAGTGACGAACAAAAGCAAATGAAGCATACCAGTCGTTTCTCATTTGTTTTCAAACATCCCCGTTTACATTAAATATATAAATATTTTAAAATAACTATATTTAAATAATGATTTGTAAGTAAACAGCTTAATTTTATTCGTTAAATAGTCCTAAGAAATGCCACTCTTGATTTCCAAATTCTCTAGATAAATTCACTCCTCACTTCGTGAGTCGTGAATTTATCGATAATTTGGAAATCACTCGTGGCATTACTTATGATAAATGAAACGTTTACAGTACAATTTCAATTCTGTTAAAAGGTTTTACCTTACAGATGGAAGGAAGTCAATGCAAGACATAGTATTGGAACGTAAATAAGCACATGTAAGAGCGATATGTTAGAGAGAAGCGACTGCTTATAAGTACATTAAAATTGACGTAAAAGAGCATGTAATACGCTATCGACTGAGATGGCTTCCTGTGCTAACTACAGTGCATTTGGTCGTACTTCATCACTCAATACGATGTACTTCTCATCCCCACAGATGTTTGGAGGAGGTTGTTTCTTTCAGTAGTCTTTCCCTAAGGCAACTAACACCGCGTGCTTTCTGGTGCTGTCTCCAGCGCGATTACACCAGAGCAGATTTGACCTTTAATTGAAAGCCGGCGTCGTAAATTTCGGTATACCTTTCTCTATCTTTCACTGCAAGACCTTGAAGGTAAAGTAAAAACCCTATAATTTGATGTTTCTAAGTTTTATTACATAAACATTACAAGTGTTCGAAACCCAAATGATGTTATGTGGGAATCCTGTACCCTGTTGACATTGTAAATAAAATTAAATGACATAATTCGCTGTGATATCTCTCTCACACAAACACGCGCGCACACACACACAGGGAGGGAGGGACGCAGACAGACAGAAGAGTGACTGACTGACTGACAGATGCAGGCATGCACGCAGGCAAGGCAAAAGGCAGCGCAGGCAGGCAAGGCACGGCAGGAAAGGCAAGGCAGGCTAGGCAAACCAAGGCAAGTCAGGCAAAGGAAGGAAGGCAAGGCAAAGGAAGGAAGGCAGGGCAAGGCAAGGGAGGCAGACAGACAGGGCAAGGCAATGCAGGCAAGGCAAGGCAGGTAGACAAGGCGAGGAAGGCATGCAAGGCAAGGCAAAGCAACGCAGGCATGGCAAGGCAAGGCATGGCAGGCAATTCAAGGCAGGCGGGCAGGCAAGGCTAAGCAGTGCAATGCAGGCAGGCAAGTAAAGACAAAGCAGGCAGGCAAGGCAGACAGGCAAAGCAAGGCAGACAGGCAGTCAAGAAGGCAGGCAGGCAAGGCAAATAAGGCAAGGCAATTCAGACAAGGCAATTGAGGCAAGCAGGCAAGGCAAGGCAGGCAGGCAGGGAAGGCAAGGCAAGTCAAGGCAAGACAGGCACGCAAGGCAAGACGACAAGGCAAGGCAGGCAGGGCAAGTCAAGGCAAGGCAGTGCAAGGCTAGGCAGGGCAGACAAGGCAGGCAAGGCATGCAGGCAAGACAAGGCAGATAGGCAAGGCAGGCAGGGAAGGCAAGGCACGGCAGGCAGGCAAGCGAGGCAGGGCAAGACAGGCAGAGCTGGCAAGGCAATGCAGGCAGACAGGCATGGCAGGGCAGACAAGGCAGGGCAGGCAAGGCAAGGCAGGCAATACAAGGCATGTATGACAGGCAAGGCAGGCAGTCAAGGTAAGGAAGACAGGCAAGGCAAGGCTGGCAAGTCAAGGCAATGCAGGCAGGCAAGGCAAGGCAGGCAGGCAATACAAGACAGCAGTCAAGCAAGGCAAGGCGAGGCATGCAGGCAAGACAAGGCAGATAGGCAAGGCAGGCAGGGAAGGCAAGGCACGACAGGCAGGCAAGGCAGCAGGCAAGTCAAGGCAATGCAGGCAGGCAAGGTAAGGCTATGCAGGCTGGCAAGGCAAGGCAGGCAGGCAATGCAATCTAGGCAAAGCAGGTAAGGAAGGCAAGGAAAGGCAGGCAGGCAGGCAGGGAGGACAATGCAAAGCAAGGCAAGGTAGTCAAGGCAAGGCAGGCAGGTAAGGCTATCAAGGCAAGGCAATGCAGCTAGACAAGGCAAAGCAGGCAGGCAGGCAAGACCAGCAGGGAAGGCAAGGGAAGGCAGACAAGGCAAGACAGGTCAAGGCAAAGCAATGCAGGCCGGCAAGGGAAGGAAGACAGGCAGGCAAGCAAGGCAAGGCAATGTAGCAAGGCAAGGCAGGCATATCAGGCAAGGCAATGCAATTCAGGCAGGCAAGGCAAGCATGACAGGTAGGCGAGGCAGGCAGGCAAGACAAGGCAAGGCAGGCAAACAGGCAAGTCAAGTCAAGGCAATGCGATACAGGCAATCAAGGCAGGGCAAGGCAAGAAAAACAAGGCAGCAAGACATTGCAATCCAGGCAAGGCGAGGCAGGAAAGGCAAGGCGGGCAGGTCAAGGCATGGCAGGAAAGGCAAGATAAGGCATGGCAAGCAATACAGGCAGTCAAGGCAAGGCAGGAGGGAGGGCAAGGCAATGCATGCAGGCAGGGTAGTCTAGGCAAAACAAAGCAATCAAGGCAATGCAGGCAGGCAAGGAAGGCAAGGCAATGCAGACAGGGGAAGGCTGGCAAGACAGGCAGGCAGGGCAGGGTAGGCAAGGCAATGAAATGCAATGCAATGCAATGCTGGCAGGCAAGGCAACGCAGGCAGGCATGCAAGATATGGCAGCAGGCAACAAGGCACGTCAGACAAGACAAGGAAGGCAGGCAATGCAATGCAATGCTGGAAGGCAAGGCAACGCAGGCAGGCAAGGCAAGACATGGCTGGCAGGCAACAAGGCTCGTCAGGCAAGATAAGGAAGGCAGGCAGGGAAGACAAGGCAAGGCAAAGCAAAGTATGGCGGGCAATGCAAGACAACGCAGGCAGGCAATGCAAGACAACGCAGGCAGGCAATGCTAGACAACGCAGGCGGGTAAGGCAAGGCTTGAAGCGCAAGGCTGGCAAGGGAATGAATGCAAGGCAATGAAGGTAAGGCAAGACAGGAAGGCAAGGCAAGGCAGGCAATACAATCAGGGCAATCAAGGCAAGGGAGGCATGGCAGGCAAGGCAAGACTGGTAGGCAATGCAGGCAATTCAATCAAGGCAAGGGAGGGCAGGCAGGGCAAGGCAAGGCAACGCAGGCAAAGCAAGGCAGGCAAGCAAGTAAGTAAGTCAGTGCTGGCAGACAAGGCAAGGCATGCGGGCAAGACAAGGCAAGAGAAGGCAGGGAGGCAGACAAGGCAAGTCAAGGCATGCAAGGCAGGCAGGCAAGCAAGTCAAGGCAAGCAGGCAAGGAAGACAAGGAAGACAAGGCAGGCAAGGCAAGGCAATGCAATCAAGGCAGGCAAGACAAGGCAGGAAAGCAAGGCAGGTAACGCAAAGCAGGCAAGGCAAGGGAGGCACGGAAGTCAGGCAAGACAAGCATGGCAGGCACGGCAAGCAAGGATAGCCATGGCAGGCAAGTTATGCAGGCAGGCAATGCAAGGCAAGGTAAGGCAGGCAAAGCATGGCAAGACAGACAGGCAGGGAGGCAAGGCAAGACAGGGCAGGCAAGGCAAGACAAGGCAATGCAGGCAGACAAGGTAGGCAAGGCAAGACATGCAGGCAATACAAGGCAGGGCAGGCAAGGCAAGGCAGGCAGGGAAGGCAATGCAGGTAGGGAAGGCAAGGCAGGCAGGCAATGCAAGGAAAAGCAAGGCAGACAAGGGAGCCAAAGAAAGGCAAGGCGGACAAGTCAAAGCAGGCAGGCAGGGCAAGGCAAGGCAATGCGGGTAGACAAGGCAAGGCAAAGCGGGCAGGGAAGGCAAGGAAAGGCAAGGCAGGCGTGCAAGGCAATCAAGCCAAGGCAAGCATGGCAGGCAGTCAAGGCAAGGCAAGGCTGGCAAGGCAATCAAGCCAAGGCAAGACAAAGAAGTCAAGTCAAGGCAAGGCAGGTATTCCAGACAGGCAAGGCAAGGTAGGCCAGGCAGGGCAGGCAATTCAATCAAGTCAAGGCAGGCAACGCAAGGGAGGCAAGATCAGGCAATCAAGGCAAGGCAGGCAAGGCAAGGCAGTTAGGGCTGGCAAGGCAATCAAGCCAAGGCAAGGCAAAGAAGTCAAGGCAAGGCAGGTATTCCAGACAGGCAAGGCAAGGTAGGCCAGGCAGGGCAGGCAATTCAATCAAGGCAAGACAGGCAAGTCCAGGCAGGCAGGCAAGTCAAGGCAGTCAACGCAAGGGAGGCAAGGTCAGGCAGTCAAGGCAAGGCAGGCTAGGCAATCAAGGCAGGCAAGGCAGTTAGGGCTGACAAGGCAGCAAGCCAATGCAAGAGAAGGCAGGCAAGGCAAGTCAAGCAAGCCAAGGCAAGCATGGCAGACAGTCAAGGCAAGGCAAGGCTGGCAAGGCAATCAAGCCAAGGCAAGGCAAAGAAGTCAAGTCAAGGCAAGGCAGGTATTCCAGACATGCAAGGCAAGGTAGGCCAGGCAGGGCAGGCAATTCAATCAAGGCAAGACAGGCAAGTCAAGGCAGGCAACGCAAGGGAGGCAAGGTCAGGCAGTCAAGGCAAGGCAGGCAAGGCAAGGCAGTTAGGGCTGGCAAGGCAGGCAGGGCAAGGCAGCAAGCCAATGCAAGAGAAGGCAGGCAGGCAAGGCAAGTCAAGCAAGCCAAGGCAAGCATGGCAGGCAGTCAAGGCAAGTCAAGGCTGGCAAGGTAATCAAGCCAAGGCAAGGCAAAGAAGTCAAGTCAAGGCAAGGCAGGTATTCCAGCAAGGCAAGGTAGGCCAGGCAGGGCAGGCAATTAAATCAAGGCAAGTCAAGGCAGGCAAGGTCAGGCAGTCAAGGCAAGGCAGGCTAGGCAATCAAGGCAGGCAAGGCAGTTAGGGCTGGCAAGGCAGGCAGGGCAAGGCAGCAAGCCAATGCAAGAGAAGGCAGGCAGGCAGGCAAGGCAAGTCAAGCAAGCCAAGGCAAGCATGGCAGGCAGTCAAGGCAAGGCAAGGCTGGCAAGGCAATCAAGCCAAGGCAAGGCAAAGAAGTCAAGGCAAGGCAAAGAAGTCAAGGCAAGGCAGGTATTCCAGACAGGCAAGGCTGGCAATTCAACCAAGGCAAGACAGGCAAGTCAAGGCAGGCAGGCAGGCAGGCACGCAAGGGAGGCAAGGTCAGGCAGTCAAGGCAAGGGAGGCTAGGCAATCAAGGCAGGCAAGGCAAGGCAGTTAGGGCTGGCAAGGCAAGTCAAGGCAGGCAGTCATGGCAAGGCAAGCATGGCAGGCAGAGCAGGCAGGAGGGCTCGCTTATGTCACATACAATATATATATATATGTGGAGTGATGTGGTCAGCATTTGATCCTCTAGCCGTTATAGCTGTTTTTCAATTTGTAACCGTTGCTTATCATACTGTAATTTTTAACGAAGGTGAATGGACACTCCCTTATACATTGGTCGAAATTTCGTGAGAAAACATTTCTATGGGAACTCGAAATAGTGCCTGTCCCAATAGCTCTGCTCTATGGCTGGATGGCTTTATTAGATTGCTCGACCACCTTGAAAGACCTTATGCGTTAATACGTATCAAGGTACTTATATGGATCGAGTTTACTTTCTTCGTAACTGATATTTAAATACCCCTGAATATTCAAGATCATATATCTACGATGTTAGGATGTTTGACTGTAAGCACTGAAAAAAATAGATGTGTGTGTGTATAGACATGCTGGTTTGTAATTGGTCACCTTTTATGATTTTGCTGTTATATGAAATGGTTCGTTGGGCAGGACATGTAACACAAATGGGGAATGAAAGACGTGCATGGAAGCTTCTTGTAGGAAAGCCAGAGGGAAAACGCCCAGTTGGTAGACCAAGAATGAGATGGGAGAATAACATTAACTATTTAATACACAAGTGATCTTCTTGGTGATAAAATATTAAAATATATATACAGTCAATATGCCCATTTCACCAATTAATGTTTTAAAATGGTCAACAAGTTTCCACAGCCAAGCTGTCATTCTCAAGACCAGATATTGACTCACATATTGACTGTATATATATTTTAACATTAACTATGATTTGAGGGAAGTAGATTATACAGAAATGATTGGAAAACATTAGCTCAGGATAGGAATGTATCGAGAGCTTATGTCCGCGCGGCTATGAACCGACGGGTTCGATAGTACCAGTGAGTAAGTAAGTAAGCTAACTGACTCGGCAATTGAAATAAATAAACGAAAGTAGATTAATTTGATTTCTTTGCGTTTTTTTATGAGAAGTACGCACTTTTCACACGCTTCATATTAGCTTGACCTGTATGTATCTATCTATCTATCTATCTATCTATCTATCTTATCTATCTATCTATCTATCTATCTATCTATCTAACGAATCTTTCAACGCGAATTTTCACCCACTTAAAATCATTGGATCGACTTGAAACTTTGTATACTTGTAAAAGACCCGCGACAATACAATATTTTCATTTGTTTCTAAAATCCTGGCCAGAATCGTCAGATAATCAAAAAATAAATAATAGTTTAAAAAAACTAAACAACACGCTTTATTAGAAAACCGAACTAAAAAAATGAAAAAATAATTTTAATTTCCAACACGCTTGGGATAAATAATTTTACCATCAAAAGCGTGGGGTGCTCTTTATCAATTAATATATTTGATAATAAACATATATTGGTAAAAGTGAAGTCTCTAAGAAGAAAATGTAAAAATCATAAAAAGCACCCCACGCTTTTGATGGTAAATTATTTATCCCAAGCGTGTTGGAAATTAAAATTATTTTTCATTTTTTTAGTTTGGTTTTCTAATAAAGCGTGTTGTTTAGTTTTTTTTAAAACTATTATTTATTCTATTTTCTTCCTGGTTTAAATTAAGCGCACCCACATGTCAACGAGACTTTTTCATTTTGAGTTCCGTCGTGGTTAGGGGAAATGTGGAACGGTAGTAGACCAAAATTCGGTTTTCTTTAGGTCATCACTTGACGCAGCCAAATACCGAGAACGTGTTCCGTAGCACGTCTAGCTGCTACTCAATCGATAACATTGTGTAACATGTTGTTAGCTTAGAAATACCATATGTTTCTTTACATAATTTTTATTTTGTGTAAAAACTTATAATAAATTGTAAGAATTCTGTAATTATATTTCGAAAATTTCTTAATTTTTTCGGGACGAAACAGAGAGTATTGACTTTCCCCCTCCTGATTATGTGGGGGAGGTAGGTCGGTCAGGCGGCAGGCAGTCTGTCTGGCAGATTGGCTGTGGGGAAGGTGGAAGAGGGAAGTCGCTTATATACGAAAATAGGGGCACTTGTCCAAATTCAAAAATTTTTATTTCATAACTGGACTTCTATACATTCTTAGAATTTAAATTTCTGACGTTTATTTTAAATTGTCATGTTATAAGATTGACTTTAACACCATCTGTAGACATAAAAAGGAATTTTTGATGACTCATATAGTGAGTCATAAACAGGATTTTTTTTTCAACCTTCTTTTTACAATAAAAAAAATGTATTTTATTCTTTTGTTAAGATGTTCAAACTATTATCAGATATTTAACTTTAAATTAGCAATGATGATTTTCTAGGAAACAGATCAGATCAGATAATTGAAACATAAGACATCTGACTGTCCAGGTTCGATCCTGAGCACTGGAAGCAGAAGGAGTGAAGATTTTTATTTACTCATTTGTTTAGAGTTGGCTCATCCCCATGTAAAATGAGAACCAGATTTTTTTTGGGAATCAAATAGGAGTGTTTACAAAATTCTCTTTTCATTAACCAAAAAATCAAAGAGAGTATACAGCCTGGGTGAATAGCTTAGGATGGCTTATGTTAGGGGCGTCTAAACTATAGCCCGCGGGCCGAATACGGCCCTCCACCACTTTCTATCTGGTCCTTGTAGCATTCCAATAAATTACGCTAAGGATAGGCCTATAATATTAATCTGACTATCAGCAATAGAATTTGTGAAATGTGTTATAACGACTTAACAAGAAAGTAGCAAATCAACACATGCTAATAATAATAATAATAATAATAATAATAATAATAATAATAATAATAATAATAATAATAATAATAATAATAATAATAATAATAATAATAATAATAACCAATAAAATTATTTTTTTTTCCAAGCACTATAGACCTAGAAGGCCCTTGGCCTGCCAGCCAGGTGCTGGCCTCACATCCACATGTGTTAATCACAGAGGTAGATGGTCATCCAGCCAGTGTAGGGGGTGACATGTGGTCAGCATGTCGGGCCCCCCAGTCGTTATAGCTGTCTTTTCAACCTGGAGTCGCTACTTATTGTAGCTACCCATATGCTTCACGATGCTGGGTGGGCACTGGTCCATGAGAAAAATTTCTTCCCCTGTGAGGACCCGAACCAGCGCAAGTCCTGTAGCTCTGCACCAAGGCTTCTTGCCTTAACCACTCGGCTAAGGCACACGACAATAAAATTATATGGTGATTTAAAAATACTGACAGAAGATAGATTCCCCAGAAGAATACTAGAATGGTTGCCACTTTGTAGAAGAAGAAGAACGCCAAAAATAATGTGGTTTGATGGTGTTTTAAGCAGCATGAGAGAATAGGATTGGACAGACAGATAGTGGAGGAGAATGACAGTAGATTGATAGGGCACAGGAAGATGATATGAAACGTTGTGGAGCCTGCTAAATAAATAAATGCATAAATAAGTAGTAACAATAACACTGGTCAACAGTGGTTTTGTTGCTTTTGATATAAGATTAGTTTCGGATATATTTATGCTCACAATTCATGAAACTATCAATGATTTTGGGAGATTTGCTCTGGTTTTTTAAAATGTTTATTTCATTTTACACTACAAAAATTGGAAATATGAAAAAAATAACATATATTTAAAATGTCAATTGTTTTTTGAAAAATTAGTGTACACCAATGTAAATAGAAAGAAAAATGTTGAAAATCCATGTTATACTTCAGTGAAATGCCTTTTATAAGATCATGTTCTATAATTTTTTAGAGCACATTCAGCACTTTTATTAATATATTCGTAATCTGTGCACTTGAAAACATAGAAATTCACCGAGATATCCAGGGCAACAAAGAAAAATTGTAGAGCTGTGTAATAATTCACAACAGCTATAATAGTGTCTATACTTGGTGTTTCTTCCATTTGGCCCACGGTACAAATAAGTTCGGGCAGCTCTGTCTTATGTGAATTACCATAAGTACAATTTAGTTTAATAATTTATGTCTTTAGAAGATTAACTTTTAAATATTTTTGTTCAAAATGTCCAGTAAACATTACATATTCTACATAACTGTTTTTTATTTAAATTAAAATTACCAACAATAATTAATTATCCATTTAAAAAAAAATACACTGAAAAAAAATGCATGCTTCAATACAATTTCTTGTAAAATTGTTATTAGAAATTAAATAACTTTAATATAATTTAATTAACAATTTGAAATATTAAAAAATACAAATTATTAATTAAATAAAAATAAAATAATAATTATGGATTTTCATCAAGTAAACACCAACTCAATTGATTAAAAAAATACAAAATTGAAATTATTAATTTATGTTTGAAAACACCAGCTACATTATTTATTTTAGGGATTCACACTATGAGGTATATTCATTTAGGTAGAATTTTTTATCACTCACCTCATATTGTTCTTCTTATTTGACTATAAACTAGTTTTGGAACATAGTTTATAGTCAAATAAGAACAATATGAGGTGAGCGATAAAAAATTCTACCTAAATCAGCTACATATTTATTATTCTATGACAATTCTCAATTTTTTTTATTTCATGGTTCCATAATATTCTGGATTCTTTATCCATATGTTTTTAATATGATTGTACATTGTAATTTTCTCAGATTTAATTTTCCCTACAATCTGACTTTTAAGTATTCTATTTTGAAATTTTGGAGTTTGAATATGTTCTAAATTTTACTATATGATATTTTTTGTGTGTTAACTAAGTGCTAAAACATCTCTCAGGAGCCATTGTTGACTGAAATGTTTCTGTTATCTGGATAACAGATGACAGTAAAGGAGTCGCTTGTTAGCATCGTAATATTCCTCAACTTCTGTATCAGTTTTCTCAACTAAATGTTATTACTTCTCAATTGAAGGGCTCGGCTGTAAAACATGGTAACTGACAAATTCTTGAAAATTGAGTTGTAACATATAACTGTGATATGTGACCTCCTGAAGCATTTGGTGCACATAGTTTTATTTACCATCTACCATCTATTGACAGATGTAAAAACTATGTGCACCGAATGCTTCAGAAGGTCACATATCACAGTTTATATGCTACAATTTAATTTTTAACAACAATTTGTCAGTTAATGTGTCACATTCAGTACCAGGCACTGAGCAGGACATTTAAACCCACGGCCAGCCATTTAAATACCCCAGCTACCCTTTTTTGTGGCACTTCAGAAAATGGACCTTTATTCACTAACTAAAAAAATTCAAATTTTGTACATACCTAAAGAGATATCCTAGTAGGATTTGATGGTGAAATAACTTGGACATCACATGGTATCGGCGTATCAATTTCAGGAAGTGGAAGTTCATCTTCACTTTCACTTTGTGAATCTTCTAATTCAGGAATCAGTTTCATTACCTGAGTCATCGTTATACAAAATATTCACTAATTCTTCTTCATTGAGATATTTTTCTTTCACCATGGTTTCACTCACGCACAAACAACAGCATGATAACGAGAAACATATACGACTGCATTGGAGCTAGTTTGGGTAAACGAATTCCATGTGTTGTTTGTTTTAAAAATAAAAGGGGATTCACCAAGGTTAAACGTGTCAAACAGGAATAGAAAATGTACATTTACATGCCATCTATGATCTCCAAGACATACTAAGCCAACACAATATTTAAGTGCCGAATATAAATGCGGTTTGTTTCCGCCCACTCTGAAGCGAGTTAACTGACCGACGGCTGCATACACGATAGTCTCTTTAAACGCCTTAACTGGTTTACGGTACTGAATGTGTTAACATGTTTTACAGCCGAGACCTTCAATTCAAATAGTTATTTTACAAGTTTGAGTTGATCCTAATTCTATACCCCAAAAAGTAATGGTATAGCTTCTTCTTCTTCCTTCCAAGTATTAGGCCAAGACCTGTTATGATCCTATAGAAAATTTTCCCTCCAGCGTTTCATAGGACGGCCCAGTGATCTTCGTCCTCTTAGTATATAATTATAAACAACTATGGGGATCCGATTTTGAACTCATTCTTTCAAGATGGTGTTTCCAATTTACTTGTAATACTGTTTAATATATTCCAAAATTGGCGTAGTCTTCAATTCTTTTAAGATATCGGTGTTCCTTTTCCGATCCCATCTGGTGTAACCCACTGTTCTGCGCATGAATCTCATTTCACAAGCCATTATTCTGCTTTCATGTTGTCTTTTTAGTGTCCATGCTTCACTACCATAGGTCAACACTGGTCTACCCAAAGTGTTATATAAACGTAATCTGGTGTTTTTTTGTACAAGGGATGGTTTCATAACTTGATTAATAATTCCCAAACTTTTATTATAACTAGTAATTTTTTCAGGGATATCCTTTTCATCCCAGATAGAGAGATAATATCCAAGATATTTAAATTGATTAGATCTCTCTAAAATTTTATTCTGGAGACAGATTTTACTTTGAATGGGGTCCTTCCCATGAAATGCCATAATTTTAGTTTTGTTAATTGATATTTCCATATTAAATTTGACACCTATTTTTTTTGTAAATTATAAATTGATCATTGCAAATAATTTTTGGAAAGTACCAGAAGAGCTAATCGTGTGCAAAAAGAATAGCATCGAGTTTAAGGTTCCTATTGATGGGTATATATCCTCATTGTGTTTTCCTCCATTCATTTATTAATTTATTCATATATATAATGAAAAGTAATATAAAATTATGGAATATTCACCTTAAAGGTCCGTCTCCTCAACTAATTAATCATTTAACTGTAGCGCTTTTGGGACTTGTCCCATCATCGGCAGGATTCAAAACTGGTGTTTCACTAAAGATCTGGTAGAGGGGGTTGCATGTATTGGGTTCGTTTTCGTTTATCAGGCTGTCGTTGTTGTGAGCTACTTTCATGATTTCCATCTCTTCGAGTACGTTTATCTTCGCTGGATTATTTTCTCTGTGCATTACTGTTAGGGTGTTTTCAATATTTAACATGCGATGTCCTTCATGGATAACGTGTTTTGCATAGCTTGATTTCCCTTCTGCGTGAATGAAGTCTTGAAAATGTTCTTTAAATCTGATATTAAAACGAACATTTTCAAGACTTTATTCACGCAGAAGGGAAATAAAGCTATGCAAAACACGTTATCCATGAAGGACATCGCATGTTAAATATTGAAAACACCCTAACAGTAATGCACAGAGAAAATAATCCAGCGAAGATAAACGTACTCGAAGAGATGGAAATCATGAAAGTAGCTCACAACAACGACAGCCTGATAAACGAAAACGAACCCCAATACATGCAACACCCTCTACCAGATCTTCAGTGAAACACCAGTTTTGAATCCTGCCGATGATTGGACAAGTCCCGAAAGCGCTACAGTCAAATGATTAATTAAGTTGAGGAGACGGACCTTTCAGGTGAATATTCCATAATTTTATATTAATTTTGAATAATACCTCAACGGAACACATCATGAATCTTATAAAAGTTGATTATAATGAAAAGCACTGGTGAAAGTCCGGTGGTATAGCTAAGGATTGAAATCATGGCTCCCGTTGATGCTAGTCAAATTGTTATACTACAGACACTGTAATTTCTTTGTTTGGTATTCTATAATTAATATAAAGTTAAATACCTGTTTTCAGTTCTAATGAACTATTTGCCAAATTTGCCTCTCGTTTTTAATTTAATTATTAAATTAAATTTATAGTGTTACTTCTTAAAAAATATAAATTCATTGATAACATTTTTTTTAATGTTTCTGCATATTAAGTGATTTAAAATTTTGATAGGTATTTTAAGGCTTGTAGTATGGTAAGACTGATTTGTTTTCTCTTATTTTTCAGGCTACCATAGGAATAGATTTCTTATCTAAAACAATGTACTTGGAAGATAGAACGGTGAGTATAACATTGTTTCTATATGTTAGTTGTTTTAATATCTCTTACCAATGTTATTTCATCCATTAATATGTGGTTTTATACAGAGCTTGAAGTGGAATGAGAAAAGAACTAGGTGAGAAATACATTATACAGTGTGATTATAAAGCCCCAGTACATTTTGTGGATAACGTAGCGCAAATAAAACAAAAATTATAAGGTAGTTTCTACTATCAAGTTAGTGTTCAACATAACCTCCATCAATCTCAAAACATGTTTCCCAACGATGCACCGTCGCGTCACCCGGAAAACATGCACCAACATATCCTCTGTAATCATTTCACTCGCTTGGCGTATGTGTTCTTTCAGCACTTGCAGATTAGGAAACTTGGTTCTGTACACCTGTTGCTTGATGAACCCCCAAGCAAAAAAGTCCAGGAGTGCGAGGTCTGGCGAACAAGGTGCCCAGATACGAGGAGATGCCCTTCCAATCCACCTTTTGGGAAACCTGTCATTGAGATACTCGCGTATAGCCAGAGCAAAGTGTGGTGCTCCATCTTGTTGTAACACCACTGTATCAATGATACCATCTTGCTGTAACTGTGGCTGTAAGAAAAGTTGCAACATGTCAAGATACACACACGTCTCCCATGATGGTTTCCTTTGGAATCAGTCTCTAACTTCTTTGTACGACTGGCCTCTTAATCCGCTCTTCAATGGTGAACATATTTGTATCTTTTGAATGGCTGTAACAGAAATACGATATGTAAGTGATTTCTTTAAAATGTACTGGGACTTTATAATCACACTGTATAATGGAAATGGGCAGTTAATGACAACTGAGGGACATTTTGAAGTGGCTGAATTCAAATACCTAGGAACAATAATTACAAATAAGAATGAGATGCTATTATACATTACAGGGGCTTTTGTCGTCCCAACTTCTCTGAAAAAAGTAAATTGAAAATATATAAAACTGTTATTCTCTCAGTTATATTGTATGGATGCGAAACATGGATTCTTACTTCAAAGGGGGAGCATAACCACTAGTCCACCACGGCAGACATATATACCGGGCTTCCAATATAAACCCGGACTGGCCTCACGGGGTTTCAACCGTCAGGCAGCGCTCTCTCCTCGTCTGCATTTCACTCAGCCGCTCGTCCTTGAACTAGTCAGTTTACTATCGTTCGACAAGATGAGACGTCAGCTGACATTAGAGCAGCGCATTTATGTGTGTAAATGTTATTATAAATATGAATCAGCTCATCGCGTTCACGAGGAATTTATTCGGAACTTCCCTGGACAATTACCTCCTTCCAGATCGACAATCCATGATCTTGTGACTAAATTTGAGACCACTGGTTCAGTACAAAATAAGAAACACACGCGAAGTGTGTGATTTTTATTCGTGGGGTAGCCTGAAAGACAAAGTGTACAAAACAAATCCGCACACATTGGAAGAACTGAAGAACAACATAAGAAATGAAATCAGAAACTTGACAGTGCCTGAACTACAGTGTGTCAATCTAAATGTGTTTACTCGGTATAATGCCTGTTTAACTGCGGGAGGACAACATTTCCAGCATTTTCTATAAGGTAAGAAACAGTTCAAGGACGGGTGGCAGGCAGGGTGAATTGCAGGAGGAAGAGACAGCACTGCGTGCCGGGTGAATCTCCGTAGGGCCGGTTCGGTTTTATATTGGAAGCCCGTTACAATATAAAGATGTTAAAAATGTTAACATTGACTACTAAAGAAAGTAGTTTGAATTTCATTACCATTAAAAAAAGCTCGTTTTAAAGTAATAGAACATTAATATCCCACTATTGGTTGCAATACTTAATGTTCATTAACAGAATGGTTAAAATGATAATAAAGGGAATGTAATGTTTATGTAATATTGTTATTTATAATCTTTTCATGTCAAGGTCTTGTTTAAAACAGGTATAAGTATTCTATGAAAATACAAAATGGGTTTTATTATAGGTCTGCTTACTTTATTTGCCCTGTTAATGGACTCTGTCTACAAGAAATTTTAAACTGTAATCACATGACATTTCAGAGAAAGAGAAGAGCTTCTAAATTCTGACAACCAGAAAATATTGAGAATGAAAGAATCAACTTTGCAATATTTTTGCTACACTAATAAGTTTACACACATTTAACAACATATATTGAATTATTTTTCATTATTTACTGGTATAATAAGCTGAATAATAATTGCTGTACGTCAACCGCTGTGGTCTCGAGGTAGCACACAGTGGGCCCAGGTTCGATCCCCGGTTGGGACAAGATTCCTGGTTGATGGTTTTTTTTTTGGGTATTTCCTCGCCTGTAAGACAAATGTCAGGAAACTTTAAGGCGCAAATGGTGCCAGAACATCATCTGGCCACCGTTATCATCATTAACATAATAATAATAATAATAATAATAATAATAATAATATTTGTCATTCAGTGAGAAGTGGTAAATTTTATATTTAAGATTGAATGCAAGTTGTACCTGGGTTTAGGTCATTGGATGTGAAAAAACACACACAATGACCTAAACCCACTCTACAAAATGGTCACTGAAAATTGTACCTAATCAGCTGCTGAAGATGAACAAAATGTTCTGAAAGAAGTGCAGTATTTTAGTGAAATTTTATTTGTTGAGGAAACTTAACATTTTAGATACAAGTTTTATTATTTTAACTTTTAATGAGTTGTTGAATTAAATACAAATAATTATATTATCTTATATTTAAATTGCATGCAATATAATACAATAATAGTTTTCACTGTGCTTTTACTCTAGGTTCGACTGCAACTATGGGATACAGCTGGTCAGGAGAGATTTCGTAGTCTCATACCTTCGTATATTCGTGATTCAACAGTTGCTGTTGTTGTTTATGATATTACAAGTAAGTATAATTATTGAATCCCTTCGTATATCCGTCATTTGATTTGCCTTTGTCATTATGGTGTTACAAATAAGTGTAATTATTGATTTAATAACAGAAACAATTCAATAAAGAACTACATATAGCGTTTATAGATTTTATCAAAGCATTTGATCGAGTTGACAGACAAAAACTTTTAGATATCTTAACTGATGATGGAACACCAAATCAACTGATCCAAACAATTTTTAATCTGTATAAAAATAACATCATAGCAGTACAAATAGGAACAGAATTGTCAGATTGGAAACATATAAATTGCGGAGTCAGACAAAGGATGCCCTCTATCACCACTTCTATTTAATGTATACATTAATGCTATCATCAGACACTGGAGATTGACAGTTCATGGTAATATTCCTCTCTCAAGACACACAATTTTAGACACACTCTTATATGCAGATGATCAGACTCTTTTCGGCAATAATGAAGATGAATTACAATATTCCACTCATCACCTTAATATAATAGCCCAACGATTTAACATGGAAATATCAACAACAAAATCTAAAGTTATGGCCTTTCAAGGGAAATTCCCAGTAAGAAGTAAAATTTGTATTCAGAATTCAATATTAGAGCAAGTTAATTCATTTAAATACTTAGGATATAATCTAACTTATAATGAGGAATGTGATATATCCTTTAAAATACAAAACTATAATAAAGCTTTAAGAATTATCAACCAAGTTTTTAAACCATCAAAAGTGCAGAGACACACAAGAATGAAAATCTATAAAATTCTCGCTAGACCCATAATCTGTTGTGGCAGTGAAGCTTGGACCATCAGAACTCAGGATGGTTGTCATATACAGCCACGGAGATGAAATTTCTGCGACGAACTGCAGGTTATAGCCTTCTAGACCACCAAAGAAATTCAACAATAGCCAGAGTGTTAAACATCGTACCTATATCTGAATACCTCCAAGAATATAGAAACAATTGGCTAGCCCATATTCAGCGCATGGATCGTCACAGAATACCAAAACAAATTCTTCACTACATTCCTCGAGGCAGAAGATCTGTGGGTCGACCTTTTCGGAGATGGCGGGAGACCGTAACGGGCCACTGGGCCTAATACTTGAAAGGACAATGATGATGATGATAACAGAAACAAAGATTTTGATCAGAATTTCATATTTGATTTAATAACTATATAGGTGCTTATTTTTCATAGCTGCACATCTGATGGAAAAGTTAAAATGTTTTCCCATGTTCTGCATCTGCAACTCAGATAATTAAACCAATGGAATCACTATAATTAATTGTTGTTGTTGTCCAATAGCATTGGAGGTTGGTTATTCTGCATTATTTTTTTTTTTGTTTCCCATGTAGTACTGAGAGAAAGAGACCGCTTCTGATCAGGCCTTCCATTCCTTTAGATGTTTCTTGTTCATCAGATTTCTTCATCTGCTAGTGTAAATATAGCAAACTCCCCGATTATCTGTGTTAGTTGGGAGCGAGATATGCACGGATAATCTAAAAACACAGATAATCCAATTAAGTTATTCGGCACCGTGGAAGTTGATCAGAAACATATTTACCCACTTTAAAACTAGTTAAATGCAACAAATATTCATAAAATATTATATTAAATGTATTTAGATGCGAGTCATAATTATCATTATTTTATTTCACTCGTAAATATGAAGAAAAAAAGTGGGACTATTTCCTGTCATGAGCAGTCTGGTTACGACAGTTATTCAAAATGGCCACTGTAACCAGCGACAACTACACTAGTAACTACCGATATCCACACTTATAACCAGTGATTCCCACACTAGTAACCACCGATGACCACACTACAATTCAGCGATAAACACATGCCACATCATATCCATGGACTAGTAACCACCGATGACCACACTACTAACCAGCGATAAACCTACTGCCGCAGCATATCCGTGGTTTCAATCTGTAACAACAAACTTTGTGACTCGCACAACGGAAATTCCGAAATTGTATTGTATTCTCAGAATGTTGGTTGGTACAGTTAAACGCATCAGGGGAGGGGGTTGTGAGTGAAGGTTACTCTATTGTTCTAGTTTCTAAGTGCAGTTCACAGTAGCACATTTAAAAATAAAGAATTTTTTCATAACAATACAAAATACAGTAAAAAGAGTCATGCCTGGACTATTTAACTCATGCCCCAAATGGGAGTCAATGACCTATCATGTTTCTATGATTTCTGTTTTACAACCAATCACAGTCGTGTTTCACGAAATATTTATCAATGTTAAATTTATCATATTAAAGAAAGCTCCTCCTTTTTAATATTCTGAACAGGTCTGACCATTATTTTGCAGTGACTGAGCCTGCGAGAAATACGGCTACCAGATTGTATATATAGTGCATGGATGTCAACACATAGCGCTTGCAGGAGTTAATATAAAAACATTTGTAGCAATTTATTATACCACCAAAAAAAGAACCTCTGTTTGGACTTTCTTAAATGTATTTTTTCCCAGGTAATAATCCAGAAAAATATAATTGTCATATTTACATCATACGACATCAGAAATGAATTAATATACAGTTTGATGTGTTTCATTTTTTCTCCAGTAGAGAGCATTCTTACAATATTGTGTTCCTTTGGCAGTAAATAGTATGATCTGGTTGCAGTGATAAACAAAAGAAGCAGATGAAGCGTACCTATCGTTTCTCATATGTTTTCGAACATCGCCGTTTACATTAAATATATAAATATTTTAAAATAACTATAGTTAAATAATGATTTGTGAGTAAACAGCTTAATTTTATTCGTTAAATAGTCCTAACAAATACCACTGTTGATTTGCAAATTATCTAGATAAATTGGAAATCACTCGTGGCATTACTATGATAATCCACAAACCGGATAATATGCGCACGGATAATCAGGAGTTTGCTGTAGTCAAATAAAAATACTCTACCAAATGTATTATTCTGACTTTGTGTTCTGAGATGCTTATTCAATTTTTTTTTTTGTTCAATACACTTGAATTTTTATTGCGAGTTACAAATTTATTTGCCATAGTACAATTGTTGTGCACCTCTTTATTGTTCACCAACAGTGGTTGTGTTTGTTGGTTAGTATTATTAGTGTTTATTTATTGTATAAAATTGTGCATGTTACTGCAATGTACCTACAGGTGATCTAATTTTGTAATGATATTTTCAAAGTTTCTCTTTTGGCAGTCTTTGTGTCTTTATTTAATTGTGCTTATTTTTATTCATTCAATGATATTAAGTTCATTTTATGTTTTTTTTTTCAGCTTGTTCCCTAACTTTGTCTCTCTTTAACCCCTTAACTGGGGACCTAGCTAGTGCAGTTCTACAGCTCTGTGGGGAGCCTTTTCTTCCTTTAATTTAAAATATTATAAAAAATACAGGGAGTAAACATTTGTAACATATCCATCAAATATTATACAAAACAACCATTCTCTTTCATATGGTCATATTTTTTAATCGAAATTTCATATTTTATTTTTTTCAACTTTAGCACAAAAACGGTACAAGTGTCTTCTCGTGTTCAATTTAAAGTAATTGGAAAACATTATTTATATTACATGTAATGAATATTAAAAATTATGCAAATCTCTTAAATGCAATAAATGTTAACTCTGGCCTTACATGGTGTCTGTCATCAGTGGCGTTGTTTCAAGTCTTACATCGATATAACTAAGCATTTAGGATATATGTATAAATAAATAAATTAATTTATATTGGCAATTTACTCGAAGTTTATAATGTAAATATACAATCTCTTTTAACACTGTGTAAATATTACAATTTTACGACACATATGACCAGTGGCGTTACTAAATACTGTCAGTTTTGGGTTATTACAAATAATCACATTTTTTTTATTTTTAGATCTTTAATATACCGTAAAAATATATATCCGTACAATTAGTAGTTTTTATTGTAGTAATAGTGATTATTGACGTCATCAGATATTATCAGTGGCATTATTGAACACTGGTGTGTTGAGAAGTCACTGGTTATTATTGTTGTTAGTATTATGAATGCTACATAACTTCATTTTAGAAAACACTCATATTTTCAGTAAATTGTAAGTAGCTTATAAAAAAATATGATGAAGTGAAAAAAAAAAACTAGAGCGAAATAAGACGTTTGAACTAGTTACTTCAAGACTGGAGAATGGAGGATAAAAGTTAGCAACCCCAATTGAATGTTTGTGCAATATTTTTCTAATGTGATAAAAGACAGACCTCTCATTTAAATGTGTGAATGAGAAGTTACAAGAAACTGTACCAGAGTTATTATTTTTTCATTAACTTAGACCGTTCTTGCATTAAGGTTTAAGGCTAATCTGAGTTGAAAGATATATTATGTTGAGCAAACAGATGATGTCTGTTTTTTTTTTCTGAACACGTCTAGTGAATAATATTTTATCATGAATGTTATATAGCTGGCCAGTTACCGATATATGTTAGTCCGTTCTTGCGCGCATACATGATATGTGATTTTAACTCTCGTAATAAGAAACTGTTAAGAGACCGGTCAAAGGGGGTTGAAAAAAATCACACTAGATGTCATACCCATACAGAACAGATCTTCAAAATTTTGTGTTCCTGCATCGCCAAATAATTTATAAAAAAAAAAAAATATATATCTCGTTGGATATATCCGTAACTCCCACCGAGTGAAGGCTTTCTTGAGACGGATATTCACGTAACGCCCACCCAACGGGTTAATAATAGTTGGGATAATTGTTCATTAATGAATGGCATTTCATGGGAAGGACCCCATACAAAGTAAAATCTGTCTCCAGAATAAAATTTTAGAGAGATCTAATCAATTTAAATATCTTGGATATTATCTCTCTATCTGGGATGAAAAGGATATCCCTGAAAAAGTTACTAGTTATAAAAAAAGTTTAGGAATTATTAATCAAGTTATGAAACCATCCCTTGTACAAAAAAACACCAGATTACGTTTATATAACACTTTGGCTAGACCAGTGTTGACCTATGGTAGCGAAGCATGGACACTAAAAAAAAACATGAAAGCAGAATAACGGCTTGTGAAATGAGATTCATGCGCAGAACAGCGGGTTACACCAGATGGGATCGGAAAAGGAACACCGATATCTTAAAAGAATTGAAAACTACGCCAATTTTGGAATATATTAAACAGTACCAACTAAATTGGAAACACCATCTTGAAAGAATGAGTTCAAATCGGATCCCCAAAGCTGTTTATAATTATATACCAAGAGGACGAAGATCACTGGGCCGTCCTATGAAATGCTGGAGGGAAAATTTTCTATAGGATCGTAACAGGCCTTGGCCTAATACTTGGAAGGAAGAAGAAGAAGAAGATGAATGACTTTTATGTGTGTTTTTTACCTCTTGGGTTTCAAATTTTTGGTGCTTTGATTCTTCTTCTTCTTCCTTCCAAGTATTAGGCCAAGGACTGTTACGATCCTGTAGAAAATTTTCCCTCCAGCGTTCTCTTATAAGACTTGAAAGCATAATAATAGTCCCTTCGATTGGTTGCTGGCCAAAGGAAGGCAAGACCAGTGATGGGGCTGCCATCTTATAGCCTCTGGTCAGGCTTTTCTGGAGAAGAAAAGAAAATAAAGGAAAGAAGAAATGGAAGAAAGGAAAGACTCCCTAACCCTCGGATGCCCTAATAGCGTTGGGGTCGAAAAAAACAAAGAGTTCATTAACAGAGGTTCGTAAGTAACGTAAAAAAAAAGTCTTGTATAAGTAAGTGGAAGAAAGGAAGAAATACCAGATCGGTTAAAGATAAAAGTTAGGAGCAAAACACAAGTAAGTGTTTCAAACGCCATTTCTCTTCATCTTTCAGCCAAATTCCAACTGTTGAAATTTTGCCGTTACCAATATCTTCTGAACTGTCATTGGTGCCGATTTTAAGAACTTGGAAATTAAATTTGCTTACCGGGAACTTCAAAATTCAGGGTTCTATATTTGTTCTTCTGAATGTGTATCTTTTCCCAAACTGTTAATTCCAAAGGCTTCTTCTTTCTCTAATGTTTTAAAAGTTTAGTTTCTGTTCCACTTTTGTGATTCTCTAACAAACTATGAGCTGCATTTGCCAATTTTTCAATTTCATAATTTTCAATAACAACTCAGTATCAGGAATTACATGTGCATTATTTTCATTTTATCAACCAGCAGGATACCACACAACAAATTTTGATGCGGAAGTAATGGCTATTCATATTTCGCTCCAACAATTACTATACAGAATAAATAAATTTCAAAATGCTGTCATACTCTCTGATTCTAAGGCAGCAACATATGCAATAAATTCACACAAAATGAAGTCAATTCAAATTAAAGAGTGCTACAAAATGATTCAACAACTCCAAAAACTACAGAAAAGAATTCAATTGCAATGGATACCTGCGCATTGTGGAATTGCTGGAAATGACACTGCTGATTTCCTTGCCAAAAAAGGCTCAATTTAATTCAGAATACTACTAAAAGCTTACCTTTCACATCCATAAAAAGAATAATTAAAAACAAATATAAAATCAAAGAAAACCAAGACCTATGTAATAAAGCCAAAGACAAAAAATGGAATATTTTAGTAAAGAAGCCAGATATTATTCCAGAAATTCCACGTAAAACTACAGTAGCAAAATTTAGACTGCTTACAAAACATGACTATTTGGCCAAACATTGATATAAAATAGGAATCTACACGAATCCAAATTGTCCTCTATGCAATAAAGACGAAGAAATGAATGAAGAAACACTTACAAACCTGTGAAGATATTACCTGTTGGATCCACCATAGAGAAATATTGGAGAGCAAGAACGCTAATGGCTTCGGTTCCAAGGCCCAGCATTTGAAAACAACACATTTCTGAAGTGTTCTTTTGATTAAAATCAGAATTACTGTTTTAGAATGCATCATAATATGTTCTGACTGATTAATTTATTTGAACTATTTAAATTTATTGAAATTTATTGCATTTTGTTTTGTTTTCAGATGCAAATTCATTTCACCAGACATCGAAGTGGATTGATGATGTTCGGACGGAACGTGGAAGTGACGTTATTATAATGTTAGTTGGGAACAAGACCGATCTTTCGGACAAAAGACAAGTGTCAACAGAAGAAGGAGAACGTAAAGCTAAGGAGCTCAATGTAATGTTCATCGAAACCAGTGCCAAGGCTGGTTATAATGTAAAGCAGGTAGAGATAATTATGATGTTTTTATTATTAATTTAACATTTCTCAATGAAAGATAAATTATATTTGAAGAGAAAAATTTTCGCCTAGACCGAGACTCGAACCCGGGACCTTTGGCTTGCCGGGCCAAACGCTCTACCAACTGAGCTACCGAGGCGAGTTGCGATCTAGATGCAAATTTTTCTCTTATATACATTGTAATTCCCTCTCACCAAATTGTTTCTATTTTTGCAAATGGAGGCTTCTTAGTTAAGACATTTATTGGGAATTTAACATTACTTTATAAAGCTAGTAAGGCTTCTAATGATGTTTTTATTATTAATTTAACATTTCTCAATGAAAGATAAATCATATGTGAAGAGAAATCGCAACTCGCCTCGGTAGCTCAGTTGGTAGAGCATTTGGCCCGGCAAGCCAAAGGTCCCGGGTTCGAGTCTCGGTCTAGGCGAAAATTTTTCTCTTCAAATATAAGAGATAATTATATTGAAATTTTATAGGAAATAGATATAATTATATTTAAATTGATGTATTTTATTATATAATTTTAATTAATGTTACTTTTGTGAAGCCCAGCAGCAGGATGTTTCACACCAGAATAAACAGAACAGATTTGACGTCGGGCAGTGGAGAGATGGAGATTTTTCTTCTTTTATTTATGTGTAGATTAGATTTGTAGCCATTTAGTTTTCTTTAAAGTAAATAAAATTTTTAAATTGGCAAACATTTAGATCTGATGAACATTTATAATAATTAAACAATGTTATTCGTAAATTAATGAGTCATTTTTAACATCTTACCTCATATTTTGTGTTTCCTCAAACACGGGAACTAGTTTTCAAGAGAAGGATCTCTCTCATTTTCAACCGACATTATGACTACCGGATTTTCGTTGGAATCTCCATCAATAACATTGCCATCTGGTGTTGATTTGATGAACTTTGAGATGAGGTCACGTTCATCAGGAATCTCGAAATTCATGGATCTAAATTTGTTCTTCTGAATATATATCTTCTCCAAAAATTGTCAATTCTAAAGGTTTTTCCAAATGTTTTAAAAGTAGGGCTTCGTTTTCAATTTTATGATTCTCCAATAAACTATGTGCTGCAATAGCTGATTTTTCAATTTCACCATTTTTAATATTTTGAAGTGTTCCTTAGTGCGAGTGTCCAAATTCATAGGAAAACAAAAAGGAATTTGGACATTCGAACTAAGGAACACTTTAGAAATATTAAAAATGCTGAAATTGAAAAATCAGCTATTGCGGCACATAGTTTATTGGAGAATCATAAAATTGAAAAAGAAACCCAACTTTTAAAACATTGGAAAAACCTTTGGAATTGACAGTTTGGGAGAAGATATATATTCAGAAGAACAAATTTAGATCCATGAATTTTGAGATTCCTGATGAACGTGACCTCATCTCAAAGTTCATCAAATCAACACCAGATGGCAACGTTATTGATGGAGATTCCAACGAAAATCCGGAAGTCATAATGTTGGTTGAAAATGAGAGAGATCCTTCTCTCGAAAACTAGTTCCTATGTGTGAAGAAACCTAAAATGTGAGGTAAGATGTTAAAAAATGACTCATTAATTTACGAATTAAGAACCTCATAATGTTATTTCCCATATTTAACTATGATTATTTAATATTATTTATAATATTAATACAAAGTTTATACATAATTAATATTCAACTTTTATAAGATTCATGATATGTTCCATTGAGGTATTATACAAAATTAAAGTATAAAATTATGAAATATTTACCTAAATGATCCGTCTCCTCAACTTTATTAGTTATTTAACTGTAGTGCTTTCGGAACTAGTCCCATCATCAGCAGGATTCAAAACTGGTATTTCACTGAAGATCTGGTAGAGGGGGTTACACTACTGGGTTCATTTTCGTTTATCAGATGATCGTTGTTGTTAACTGCTTTCAAAATTTCCATCTGCTCGAGTACGTTTATCTTTGTTCTTATTGTTAATTTCATACATCTCAATGATGGATAAATCATATTTGAAGAGAAAAATTATACGCTCAGACCGGGACTTCAACCTGGGACCCTTGGTTTTCTAGTCCAAGTACTCTACCATTTGAGCTACCTGAGCAAGTACCGATCGGTAGCTCAAATGGTAGAGCACTTGGACTAGAAAACCAAGGGTCCCGGGTTCAAGTCCCGGTCTGAGCGTATAATTTTTTCTTCAAATACGTTTATCTTTGCTGGATTATTTCTCTGTGCATTACTGTCAGGGTTTTTCAATATCTAACATAACGATGTCCTTCATGGATAACGTTTTTGCATAGCTTGATTTTCCTTCTGTGTGAATAAACTTTATTCACGCAGAAGGAAAACTAAAATAAAACAACATTTGAAATTAAATAATTGCAGATTTGAAATCAGCATTAAGGGCCACATGCAAATACATTAGTCTCTACTCAAATTACTTCCAATCACCGGTGAGCTGACTCACCGCGAGCAAGTGCAAAGATCGAATTAGTGACCCACTAGCTGGTCATGCATGAAAGTCATCGTTTTCATAATATTGGCAAGAAATTACCCAGAATTCTCAGCGATAAAACCACTTCCATTATTTTTGTCTGCTAGAGGAACGCATTTACGCCTGCGTCCCGCAAATAATACCATATACGACGACGTCTGCGCTGCGCGATATTACGCCGATTCTCCTGTTCTTCCAGTTGAATTCTTTGGTAGACTATGAAATTCATCTTCTCCGCGTATACCGAAAACATGATCGAAGTCTTCATGGTCCGACATCTTGGATAAAGCAGCAAGGTACGCGGCAAGGTTTCAAACTACATCAATTACCATCAGTTCCCATCGGGTTGCTCACGATTCGTTCTCTGCAAAGTCGCCTCGCCAGGTAGCTTAGGAATTTCGACAATTATTATCGCATGAACAGATTTTTGAGTACGCAAAAAGTCTTTGGATGCAACTTTCTCAGCAGAGAACGACTTTTACGGTCTAATGCATTCATAGATACGACCCTAAAAGCCAGAAACAACTAAAGTTATAAAATTACAATAGGAAGTAAGATTGAGCTTCTTCTTAAATAATAAGGTGAGTCTGTTACTTCTTATCTCATGAAAGTTGAGTTCTTTTAGGACATGTTTCAAAACACTTGTTTCATCTTCAGCTTGGCCAGACTGTTGATTTTTACATTGTCAGCCCTGGATGTCGACTCCCACTCCATCTATTGAGGGACCAAAGAACTTGCATATTAAATCCCTCTCCCCAGAATTTCAAAATTCATGATTCTATCCCTCTTAATGAGGTAAGATGCAACAGACTCACCATGTTTATTAACAAAAGTATTATGAAAAACATTTTTGTTATATTAAATTAATGTTGGGAAGTAAACATTATGAGGTATAATCATCAAAATTCATTGGAGAACATTTTGTTTAAACAACTCACCTCATCGGATTCATGCTTCCATGATACTGCAGTTTCAAACACAGTCGTGTTCATCCTCAGCCATAACTCCGACTGACGAAATTCATCGGCCGTCAAACGTTCTATTGTCGCCATCTTCAGTGCTGCCATCTATTGTTGAATTTATGAACTTCAAAATCAAAGTAATTTCGTTAGGGATATCAAAATCCATCGACAAAAGAACATTTCAGAAATATTAAAAATTGTGAAATTGAAAAATCTGCAATTGCTGCACATAGTTTATTAGAACATCATAAAATTGAAAGAGAAGCTAAACTTTTAAAACAAGTAGAGAAGCCTTTGGAATTGACAGTTTGGGAGAAAATATACATTCAGAAAAATAAAGATAAATCAATGAATTTTGATATCCCTAACGAAATTACTTTGATTTCGAAGTTCACAAATTCAACAATAGATGGCAGCACTGAAGATGGCGACAGTAGAACAGCCGATGGCCGAAGAATTTCGTCAGTCGGAGTTATGCTGAGGATGAACACGACTGTGTTTGAAACCACGGTATCATGGAAGCATGAATCCTATGATGTCTTCGTCTTCTTCCTCCCCCTTTCATGTGATAGACCTAGTGGTCTATTATGGTCTCAATCCAACGTTTGAAGGGTCTGCCCAAAGATCTCTTGCCTGGTGGCTGGTAATTTAAGATCTGACGTGGTATTCTTGTTCTGCTCATTCTTCGTACGTGAGATTTCCAGTTGTTTCTGTATGTTTGTACATATTCCATGACTGATTCTTTACTATCTAACCTCTCTTGGTTAACTCTTGTCTTTTTCGACCCCGACACTATTAGGGCATCTGAGGGCTAGGGAGTCTTTCCTTTCTTCCATTTCTTCTTTCCTTTATTTTCTTTTCTTCTCCAGAAAAGCCTGACCAGAGGCTATAAGATGGCAGCCCCATCACTAGTCTTGCCTTCCTTTGGCCAGCAACCAATCGAAGGGACTATTATTATGCTTTCAAGTCTTATACGAGAATTTCCCTGGGAGGGAAAATTTTCTGTAGGATCGTAACATGCCTTGGCCTAATACTTGGAAGGAAGAAGAAGAAGAAGATTCTGTGTGTAATTCTTTGAGAATCTCAGAATTCCTTTTATGGTCTGTCCTTGAATAGCCCGCAGTATGTCTCATAAATTTCATTTCTGCCGCAGTTAGTCTTTGTTCATCTGCACTGCGAATTGTCCAGGCCTATGATGTGAGTTGTTTAAGCAAAATGTTCTCCGATGAATTTTAATTTTTGTTACCCATTGCTATCATAAATTCTATTTTTTTTTCCGCAGCTGTTCCGACGTGTGGCAGCAGCACTACCCGGTATGGATTCCACTGAGAATAAGCCTCCAGAAGACAGTATCCTTTTTAAATTCTATGTTGTCTTGTTTGTTTTTAATGTTCTATTCATAATGAGAATGGGGCTATATACACAATATATGCTAAATACTTCAAGACTGCTGATTTTTAAAAATAATGAGGTAAGTGTGCATGATACTTGCATGAAATGCATGGATATTTTCACATTAAAAGCTTTAGAAATTTTTAATTTAAGCATACATTAATTTACATTGGAAATTGTCTTACATTTAAAATATTTTATTACATTTTAAAGAAGTAAATGCAATATTTGTGTTTTATTTTATAACATCTATATTGTCTTGACATGTTACGGAGTAATTCAAATGACTTTATAATCAAATATATTATTAATAGTGAGTGGAGAACATATTTTTAACGACTCACCTCATATAATTTCAAATTTCTTTGATACCGGCGGTTTCAGACATGAAGTCATGTCTTCCAGTGGAAGCCAGGACTGAAGAGGGACAAGATATTGTCTGAAACCGCCGGTATCAAATAAATTTGTAATTATATGAGGTGAGTTATTAAAAATATGTTCTCCACTCACTATTAATGATATAACCTTATAATGTTTGCAATTTAAATGAAGATATGGAAAGAAACCGTCTCCTCCATTGTCAAGCTTTTGTAGAAGAGACCAGCCTTTCTGCTAAATATTGGAGTGCAAGAGAGCGAATGATTTCATTATCAAGTGCTCGACATTAGATACCAACCAACCAACCATGTTTACTTCCCAATATTAATTTAAATATATCAAATATATCTTTGGAATAATATACATGTTATGTCTCATAAAAGAAATAGAATTTAACCATTTCTTAATAGCTTAAAATTTTTTTTGCATTGTTTCATTGATTAAGAATTTTGATTATCAATAAATGAGTAATTGTGTTGTACTTTGTTTAATATTTTTGTGACAATATCATAGGCCTGTATCTGACATGGTTATTCTAACAGACTGTCTAAATTCTTTATGCAAGAGTATTTATTGATGTTATATAAATTGGTAATTCTTTACTTGTCCTTGGCATTGTGTGTTTATTTCAAGCAATAAATAATTTTTTTTCCCTATTACCATGTAGTAAGTATGCTATTATAACATTGAGTTTAGTGAAGTGAAAGTAAATGGATTTTACTATAATTGGTATTGGTTGGTATGGTCATTAGGCAGTTTCACTTACCTCTCTAGGGAAATAAGTAAATGTTTTAATCAATAGTTCCATAGCAACAAACAATAAGAATAACTATAACTTGCCATTAATCAATGAGTTGGAGAAAATGCTTTACATCTCACCTTATAAAGTTGCATGTCTTCACGATACCGGTTTCAAAAGTATAGTCAAATTCCAACTGTTGAAATTTCGCTGTCAACATCATCTTCTGAACTTCCAATTGGTGTCGATTTTATGAACTTGGAGATCAAATTATTCTCATCGGGGATATCAAAATTCATTGCTTATATTATTCTTCTGAATGTATATCTTTTCCCAAACTGTCAATTACAAAGGTTTCTCCAAATGTTTCAAAAGTTTAGTTTCTCTTCCAATTTTGTGATTCTCTAGCACATTTTGAAACATTTGGAGAAACCTTTGGAATTGACAGTTTGGAAAATATATACATTCAGAAGAATAAATATAAAGCAATGAATTTTGATATCCCGACGAGAATAATTTGATCTCTAAGTTCATAAAATCGACACCAGATGCAGTTCAGAAGATGATGTTAACGGCAAAATTTTGACAGTTGGAATTTGACTGAAGATGGAAGTAATACTATACTTTTGAAACCGGTATCATGAAGATACACAACTTTATGAGGTGAGATGTTAAAGCATTTTTTCCAACTCATTCATTAATATAAATACCTCATAGTGTTTCCTCCCACTGTAAATTTAATTAAATACAACTTGACATTAATAGTAAGTGGAGAACATATTTTTAATGACTCACCTCATATAATTTCAAATTTCTTTGATACTGGTGGTTTCAGACAATATCTTGTGCCTCTTCAGTCATGGCTTCCACTGATGAAATTCTGTGGTTGTTTATTTCTCTAAGGACATCACCTTTTGTGCTGCCATCTTTGGTTGGGATTATAAACTTTGAAATTAAATTTTATCCACCGGAATATCGAAGTTCATAGATCAATATTTATTTATATTATTATATATATCGATCTATGAACTTCGATATTCTGGTGGATAAAAATTTAATTTCAAAATTTATAATCCCAACCAAAGATGGCAGCACAAGAGGTGATATCCTTAGAGAAATCAACAACCAGAGAATTTCATCAGTGGAAGCCATGACTGAAGAGGGACAAGATATGTCTGAAACCGCCGGTATCAAAGAAATTTGATGTTACATGAGGTGAGTCATTAAAAATATGTTCTCCACTCACTATTAATGATATAAACTGATAATGTTTACTTCACAATATTAATTAAATATAACTTGACATATTTACAAAATTGAGATAAAGTTTTATTTTTTAATGTAGAATGTGGAGTAGATAATTATTACATGCGATTTGTGGAGTTGACCATTTTCAAACTTACTTCCACCCTTTCTAAAGTTAGGACACTTTTCAGCTGATTACTACTACTTACCTCTCTTGTAGCATAAATTACTATTAATTTAAATGTTATGTAAAATTTAATTCATTAACAGACCTGCATGATATTTTGAAACAATATTTGATGTGGTAATGGATATGTGGAGATTTGGTATATAAAATATTAGACCAGATTGGTTTTAACTGAATTAAAGTAATTTTTGTTTGTGTTTTTATTCCAATATCATGTATCTCATGTTTAAATAAAAATTAAATTTTATATGTTTCCAATTAGTTTTACAATCTCCAACAAACTGTGATAATACCGGAATCAACTTTTATAAGATTCATGATGTGTTCCGTTGAGGTATTATTCAAAATTAAAATATGAAATTATGGAATATTCACATGAAAGGTTCGTCTCCTCAACTTAATTAATTATTTAACTGTAATGCTTTCGGGATTTATCCTATAATCGGCAGGATTCAAAACTGGTGTTTCACTGAAAATCTGGTAGAGGGTGTTACACGTACTGGGTATGTTTTCATTTATCAGATGGTCGTTGTTGTTAACTGCCTTAAAAATTTCCATCTCCTCGAGTATGTTTATCTTAATTTATGTTTGAGTTGTTTTTAACTCACCTCAAAACAACTCAACATAAATTAAAGAAACCTCATAGTGTTATTTCCTACCTACATAATTTAATGTTTATCTTAGCTTCATTATTTTCTCTGTGCATTATTGTTAGGGTGTTTTCAGTATCTAACATAAGATGTCCTTCATGGATAACAAGTTTTGCATAGCTTGATTTTCCTTCCGCTTGAATAAAGTCTCGAAAATGTTCTTTAAATCTGATAATAAAACTTCTGTTTGTTCTTCCTATATTAATTTGTTGCAATCTCTACATGTCAATTTATATACTCCTTTACTAGATTGCAACAAATTTTCATATAGGAAGAACAAACAGAAGTTTTAATATCAGATTTAAAGAACATTTTCGAGACTTTATTCATGCAGAAGAAAAATCAAGTTATGCAAAACATGTTATCCATGAAGGACATCGTATGTTAGATATTGAAAACACCCTAACAGTAATGCACAGAGAAAATAATCCACTGAAGATAAACATACTCGAAGAGATGGAAATCATGAAAGCAGCTCACAACAACGACAATCTGATAAATGAAAATAACCCAATACATGTAACCCCCTCTACCAGATCTTCAGTGAAACACCAGTTTTCAATCCTGCCGATGATGGGACAAGTCCCAAAAGCGCTACAGTTAAATAATAAATAAGTTGAGGAGACGGACCTTTCAGGTGAATATTCCATAATTTCACATTTTAATTTTGAATAATACCTCAACGGAACACATCATGAATCTTATAAAAGTTGATTCTGGTATTATCACAGTTTGTTGGAGATTGTAAAACTAATTGGAAACATATATAATTTAATTTTTATTTAAACATGAGATACATGATATTGGATTAAAAACACAAACAAAAATTACTTTAATTCAGTTGAAAACAACCTTGTCTAATATTTTATATTGGTATTCAATAATATAATTTGAATAAGATCTATAGAAGAACAGTAACCATTCAAAATCAAAATTTCATTAGACTTGGAAATAAAATTAGAGACAATTATATGAAGATTTTCAAACATTGAAAATTTAGATATGAATGGAAAAGGGTTTTTTAAGGAATTATCATAAGTAATGCCACGAGTGATTTCCAAATTATCGATGAATTTACAACTCACGAAGTGAGGAGTGAATTTATCTAGAGAATTTGGAAATCAAGAGTGACATTTGTTAGGACTATTTAATGAATAAAATTAAGCTGTTTACTCACAAATAATATTAATTAATTGTAATTATTTAAAAATATTTATATATTTAATGTAAATGGCGATGTTTGAAAACAAATTAGAAACGATTGGTATGCTTCATTTGCTTCTTTTGTTCATCACCGCAACCAGATCATATTATTTATTGCCAAACGAATGCAATATTGTAAAAATGCACTCTAGTGGAGAAAAAATGAAACACATCAAACTGTATATTAATTCATTTCTGATGTCCTATGATGTAAATATGACAATTATACTTTTCTGGAATGTTATTACCTGGGAAAAAATACATTTAAGAAAGTGCAAACAGTGGTTTCTTTTTTTGGTGGTATAATCAATTGCTACAAATGTTTTTATATTAACTGCCGCATGCGCTATGTGTTGACATTCATGCACTATATATATAATCTGGTAGCCATATTTCTTAGAGAGTCAGGCTGACATTCATGCACTATATATACAATCTGGTAGCCATATTTCTTAGAGAGTCAGTCACTGGAAAATAATGCTATGACCTATTCAGAATGTTAAAAAGGAGGAGCTTTCTTTAATATGATAAGCTTCAATTGATAAATTTGAGGTGAAACATGATTGTGATTGGTTGTAAATAAAAAAATCATTGAAATGTGATTGGTCCTTGACTCCCATTTGGGGCTTGGGTTATTAAATTAAATTGTAAGTCTTGATAGTGTTTCTCATGATCTTATAACAGCTCATAAATATTGGGAAGGAGAATAAATGCTCTGCTTATTAGAAGTAAAGTCTAGAAAAAAAATAAAAGAAAAGAAAATCTCACTTATTATTAAGTTTCAAGGCGAAGAAACACAAAGGAATTTGAATATTAGACAAAGTGATTGTTCACCTTTAGCAATTAAGATAAAAATAAGTCTCTTTCTACTTCAAATTTGAAGTTTTATAAACTATAATTGGAAAATTGCTGTAATTTTCATTTTAATTCTCATAATTTTCCTCATATCAGAATTTTATTTCATCCATCATTAATTTTTATCTAATAACCATTATATGCTTGAAATGGGATGAGTGATTCTTTGTGTTGGTATGTCAAGTGTCATTACCGGTGTCACCATAATTAGTGGACAGAATTAAAATAATATTTATTTAACATGTTAGTGTTACGACACAAGTCACTGCAAGACCAGACATGGTAGTAATAATTTGTCCAAGATATTTTTGTGTGAATTACTTGTTCTTGCATTGATGATACAAAATAAAGTTTTTCTTTCTTTTAGAATTAGTATTGTACTGCAAATCTTAGATAAAATTATTTATAGTTAAAGGCCTTCACTAGAAAATTTGAGGAAATTGTTTGGTACAATTATTAGTAAGTTTTTAATAGAAGAATTGTATATAATTCATTTTGTAGCTTTAAAATTTGTTATACAGTTGATATTTGTTGTCTGTGTAAAATTATATGAATCTTAAGCAAAAATAATATTTTATATATTCATAAAAAAATTGTTGGATTTAAACAACTTATATTTATTGGATAGATATTCCCGTAATTGTATTATATATTTAAATTAATATTGGGAAGTAAACATTATGAGGTTATATCATTAATAGTGAGTGGAGAACATATTTTTAACGACACACCTCATATATTTTCAAATTTCTTTGATACCGCCATCAAAGAAATTTGAAAATATATGAGGTGAGTCGTTAAAAATATGTTCCCCACTCACTATTAACTGTATTATATATTTGTTAATTAAAAAAACTTAAAAAGTGTATTAAAAGATTCAGGGCAATAGGGGGCCATGGTGTTTCTCTCAGATGTTTCTCCTCGACTATGGAGGGCATCTTCAATGGCGAGTTCTTCTGGGTGGTCTTCCCTGGTCAGAGACTCGGCTGTGCATGAGCGGTAGATTGCTGGAACCTGGTATTTATTAAGTTAATTAAGGTAGAATTTTTTATCACTCACCTCATATTGTTCTTCTTATTTGACTGTAAACTAGTTTCGGAACATAGTTTCTGTTCCATCCTCAGTATCGTCATGACCGTTGTTCTGTCATCTTGAAGAGCTGTCCTTCGCTCCTTCCATTGGCTGACTGAAAAACCTCGAAACCAGGTCATTCTCACCGGAAATTTCAAAGTTCATCAATTTCTTCTTTTCGCTCTTTTGAATGTAGATCTTTTCCCAAACAGTAAGTTCTTTTGGTTTTTCTATTTGTTTTAATAATTTATCTTCTTTCTCGATAAGATGTTTTTCAGACCATGCATGGGGCAGCAACTGCAGATTTTTCTGCTTCCCCTTTCTTGAAATTCCTGAGATGTTCTTTCACTCTAGTTTTCAAGTTTCTCTGAGTTTTTCCTATGTAGAATTTCTCACATTCTTCACATTTAATTTGATAAATCCCTGATATGTTTTCTTCTTTAATTTTCTCATTCTTATTAGGTCTAATCAATCTACTGATGCTGTAGTCATTTTTGGGTGCTAACTTTATATTGAAATCTTTAAAAAATTTTTTAAACTTGTGGTGTTTTAATGGATGATTGTGAATTTTCTAAATTTTACATTTTCTTCTTTTACTTTTAGAAGATTGCTTTGATTAATACATTTTTGTCTTTTGAACTTGTTTATTTTCTTGAGTATCATTTTTATTGCAAAACCATTTTTCGTGGCTATGTTGATTATGTGTTCTTTTTCTTTTTCATAATTTTCTTTGTTCATTGGTATGTTCACTAATCTATGTGTCAAACTATTGAAAACTGCTTCTTTGTGAGTTATGTGATTGAAACCTGGTATTTATACTTGTGCTGATCCCCAAATGGCTGGATAAAGTGGAAGCTGATTGGATAGTCGTCAGTCTAGCATCTGATTGGTTCAGTTCTGTCTTTTCATTATTAAGTAGGCTTATGCATTTGTTATTTAACGTGTGATACCAGGTTTTTAGCCTGTTTTATACCTTTATCTATTGTGTTGAAATCGTTCTTATGTTTATAAATTTCTATTGCCTCTCTGTATAGTCTAGGGAAATAATAGTATGTTGTGGCTATAATCTGAGTATCCTCATACAGAATCCTATGTCCATTTTCCATAATAACATGTTCTGCTAGAGCTGATTTTTGTATTTGCCCATATCTGCAGTTTCTTCTATGTTTTGATAAACGGGTGGCTATTCTTAATTTTTTTTAGTCTCTATATAAGATTTGCCACACAAACATTAAGCCGATATACGCTGCAAATGGAGAATAGCGACCAGGAATCCTTTGCTGAGCAAAGGCAATCTTCTATTTCTCGTGTATACCTATAAATGCTATTCTTTTTGCAGACAATTTAGCTCTTCTGGCACTTTCCAAAAATGATTTGCAATGATCAATTTATAATTTACAAAAAAATAGGTGCCAAATTTAATATGGAAATATCAATTAACAAAACTAAAATTATGGCATTTCGTGGGAAAGACCCCATACAAAGTAAAATCTGTCTCCAGAATAACATTTTAGAGAGATCTAATCAATTTAAATATCTTGGATATTATCTCTCTATCTGGGATGAAAAGGATATCCCTGAAAAAAATTACTAGTTATAATAAAAGTTTGGGAATTATTAATCAAGTTATGAAACCATCCCTTGTACAAAAAAACACCACATTACGTTTATATAACACTTTGGCTAGACCAGTGTTGATCTATGGTAGTGAAGCATGGACACTAAAAAGACAAAGAATGCATCTGGCATCCTCAAGGGTTGTCTTGGGACTGGCAATTCTGTCCGCTGTCTGTCCTATTTATACGTTCACCACAATGTGTTCGTAAGTTGTATCTGCCTTCTGATTGGTCAGCGTTAGGGACTTCCATTGCTCCAATGAGATTGCTGTTTGATGGTCTAGTCGACTGTATGTTGTATCTGCCTTCTGATTGGTCAGCGGTAGGGACTTGCATTGTTCCATGAGATTGCTGTTTGATAGTCTAGTCGACTGTACTTGTAGAGGTTTACAGTCGACTAGACCATCAAACAGCAATCTCATTGGAGCAATGGAAGTCCCTAATGCTGACCAATCAGAAGGCAGATATAACGTACAGTCGACTAGACCATCAAACAGAAATCTGATTGGAGCAATGGAAGTCCCTAACACTGACCAATCAGAAGGCAGATATAACTTACGAACACATCGCGGTGAACGTATAAATAGGACAGACAGCGGACAGAATTGCCAGTCCCAAGACAACCCTTGAGGATGCCAGACGCAGTCTTTGGCGAAACGTCGGGGAACTACAAGCCTCACGACCATGGCCTACAGCCCGAAAATCTTCATCAAGATCATAAATAAAACTACATTTTATTTTTATTTAATTAGTAAGTATTGGAAAATGTTAAATAATTCATAATAACCATTGAGTTTCCCTTTGCGGCCGGTAAATTGGTGATATTTTGTTGTTATTTAAAGTTCGTATTGCTAATATTTAATTTTAGGAAGTTATATTTTGAGGTTATTTTAATTATATTATTTTTAGTCTGAACATCTTACCTCAATATTAATGTTGATTTGATCTTGAACATGTTTCAAAACAGTTCAACATTAATATTGAGGTAAGATGTTCAGACTAAAAATAATATAATTCTTATTGCTAGTCTCTCCTTTTCTAATTGCTTTTCTGGTTGTTGGTGCAACAAAGTATTTTTTGCGGTTTCATAACAATTTTCTTCAGTTTTCTGTTGGAGAGGGTTCATGAAACATCTGGGAGAAACATCAGGTATGGACCATGACCCTATAGCCCGGAATCTTTTAATACAATGACTACTGGCCTGAAAGCCTACAAACTTAAACATTATTCTACAATTTTAAAATCACATTATCCATGTTTTGAGGGAAGTAGATTATACAGGGAATGATTGAAAAACAGCTGAGGATAGAGATGTATGGAGAGCTTATGTCCATGTGGCCATGAACCTACAGGTTCAATAGAGCCAGTGAGTTGGTTAGTTATAAGTAAAGTAAGTAAAAATGAAGAACATGAATGAAAGCATTGCATATGATTGCAGATATACAGGTTGTTTCACTGGGAGTTGAACCAGGAATGCAGCAGTAAAGCTGATTATGTTTTCTGTTGCAAAGGGAGAATAATATCCTGTATAAGCATGAAATATGAGGTTATGTTTAATATTTGGGAATGTAGGAGCATTATTATTTAACCTTCGTAATTTGTATCTAACAGCATGTCATTTTAATAATATTTTGAATTTATTGGTGGTATTCAACTTTTATAGGAATTAATCACTATGAGGTTTAATTTATGGTGAAATTAAATGTTCCTTACCTTTCATATAAATTTTCGAAGTGGATCGCGATTTCGAGACTATAATTGTCTCATCCTCAGAACCTTCTTGCGACTGATGTTATGTCGATCGGAAGAAACTCTTCTTCTTCCCTCTGTTGGTGGACCGATGAACCTCTGGATCAGGTCAAAATTTGCAGGAATTTCAAAGTTCATAAGTTTTCCTTTGTTTTCTGAATGTGGATCTTTTCTCAAACTGTGAGTTTCTTTTGTTTGTCTATTTGTTTAATTAGACTGGCTTTTGATTCAATTATTGAATATTTGATTCAATTGAATCAAAAGCCAGTCTAATTAAACAAATAGACAAACGAAAGGAACTCACAGTTTGGGAAAAGATCCACATTAAGAAAAACAAAGGAAAACTTATGAACTTCGAAATTCTCGCAAATTTTGACCTGATCCAGAGGTTCATCGGTCCACCAACAGAGGGAAGAAGAAGAGTTCCTTCCGATCGACATAACACCAGTCGTCAACAAAGTTCTGATGATGAGACAGTTATAGTCTCGAAATCGCAAGCAACTTAGTAAATTGATATGAGGAGAGGTAAGAAACATTTAATTTCACCATGGAGTATGTATGTTTGTCAAGTTAAGGAACGCTGAAGAAATACATTTCTTATGAGAAATATGTTTATATCACAGATAATGTGATACTGAAGACACATGATTCTGAGATTTTCTAGGAAAAAATTTAGGAATCTTGTTATTTTTTACAAAAGAATTAGATAAAAGTCTGTCTTAAGATATGCTTTAGAGAGACAAGAGATGTGATAAGTTTTTCTATCCATCACACTGCAGATACACCAGCCTAATCAGTAACCCAGTGAGAATCTTACATATTAGAGTTGAGAAAAGTGCTTAAAAATGTAACGTGCATGAGTTATTGGCATTTGTGTGAATGTTGAAGGGCTCGGCTTGTAAACATGGTAACTGACAAATCTTGAAAATTGAGTTGTAGCATATAAACTGTGATATGTGACCTTCTGAAGTATTTGGTGCAAGTAGTTTTATTTACCATTTATTGACAATCTACCATCTATTGACGGATGTAAAAACTACATGCACCAAATGCTTCAGAAGGTCACATATCACAGTTTACATGTTACAACTTAATTTTTAAGAATTTATCAGTTAACATGTTTTACATTTATATTTAAATTAATATTGGGAAGTGAAACATTATGAGGTTATATCATTAATAGTGAGTGGAGAACATATTTTTAACGACTCACCTCATATGATTTCAAATTTCTTTGATACCGGCGGTTTCAGACAATATCTTGTCCCTCTTCAGTCATGGCTTCCACTCATATTTGAAATCATATGAGGTGAGTCGTTAAAAATATATTTTCCACTCACTATTAACATGTTTTACAGTCGAGCCCATCATATAATTTCTTACATTGTTGCTTTCATACACATTAACACAGTTGTGGTGATTAACAATATTTTGTGATTATGTGATTCTATTTTTTATTCTCGTTATTAATTTGCCAACTAAATTAAAAGTTCTACTGTTGGGAGAGCAAGGTGTGTAAAGTAAGATTTTGCAGCTAGGTATTAATTATGCAATATATAAAATGAATGAATAAATGTATGTATGTATGTATGTGCCAGGATAACTCTTGAATGCCTGGAGAAGTTTCAACCAATTGATACATGAATTACAATTTAGCTATAGGAGTAAAATACCCTTAATGCCAGTAGGGGGATGAGAGGGGGTTAAAATGGAAAAATGATCAGAAAAACTTTTGAAACCAATGAATTTTTATAAGTTCTACAGAATAACAGTATGCATGCACAACATTTATGGACTTTTATTTGAAGAGAAAAATTAATATGCTCAGACTGGGGTTTGAACCCAGCACCTTTGGCTTTCTAAGCCAATGCTCTACCATTGAGCTACCTGAGAAACTCCAATGTAAACGTTTAGATTGGATTTAAATTAATATTGGGAAGTAAACATTATGAGGTTATATCATTAATAGTGAGTGGAGAACATATTTTTAACGACTCACCTCATACAATTTGAAATTTCTTTGAGTGGAAGCCATGACTGAAGAGGGACAAGATATTGTCTGAAACCATCGGTATCAAAGAAATTTGAAATTGTATGAGGTGAGTTGTTAAAAATATGTTCTCCACTCGCTATTAAAGTTTAGATTGGAGTTTTTCAGGTAGTTCAGTGATAGAGCTTTGCCCTAGAAAGCCAAACATGTTCAATTGGAGATTCTCAGGTAGTTCAGTGATAGAGCATTGGCCTAGAAAGCCAAAGGTCCTGAGTTCAAACCCCAGTCTAAGCATATAATTTTTCTCTTCAAATATAATTTATTCTTCAGTGAGAAGTGTTAAATTAGTAATAAAAACATTTATGGAATTGTTGCCATATATGTGAAATCGGTATGACCAATCTTTGCAATTAATTTCGATACCAAGAGTATGCATGCACGATATAGTTCCCATTGCGAACACTCAGCCTCTACATATCTACTCCTTTCCCAACCTGCTCGAGGTGGACCTGCTAATCCGAGTAACCCAAATCAAGATTGTGGTATAGAATCCCTTCGGCAATTTGGGTCGGAGAACTGATGGGAAGAGGGGGTCCTTTCTCTGGGATGATACGAGACCCATGTTTGGGGAAACAAGAGTAAAGTCCACAACGACAACTAATTTTTAATAGATTGGCTGAAGTGGCAATCCTCTAGGTGGGGTTGGTACATCTAGAAGCTGGACCTAAAGCTTCGAGGTGGCAGCCCCACCAATGGTCTACTCTGCATAGCGTTGGTACTACAATCGGAGGAAAACACATTACTCCTACTCTTTACAATAGAATCATGTTATAAAAATAGATGTATACAAACTTGCCTCTTGATAACCTAATAAATTACATGCATATTATTATAATAGGTATCAATTGCAGCCAATGGCCATGTAGAAAGAATTGTTTTCATGTCTTACAAAAGTCTGTTATTGATGTTCTTATATTTTTACATTGTAACAGGTGATATCGGTCGCCGTGTGACCCACATAGTTTGCACTTGCATTTTTCTTCTGGATTATGGTGCTTCACTGTTGTGCATATCCTGTGGTGGAAACCATGGACTGCAACTCTTGTCACGGTTGTGTCTGAGGTCGTATCTGGCTGCTGTCCATTCCCTGTAGATCATCGCATCCGTTGCGTAGAAACTCAGGCCATATCTGTTCTCTCTTCTCGTTGAGTTCCCACAGCAGTTCTTTGTAGGCATCTGTTGCCGGCACGAGAAGGTCCAGGTGGAGCTCTTCTATGAAGAATGGTTCCTTTGTCAGTATGTATGTTAGGCGTGAAGGCGTGTATTTTGGTACGCTTAGCGCTATCTTTAAAAGTGTGCTTTGACTTTCTCTATTTCCTCTAGGTTTGCCTTATTTAGGTTCTTCCAAATCACTTCTATTCCATAGGTCATGATTGGTGCTATTTTTAAGCGGAAGATGGTCATTGCTGTCTCCAGGGATAGTTTACTCAGGTTTTTAATACTGTTCGTTGCTATTCTGGCCGCTAAGGCACGTTCTTTGATGTGCTTATCAAAGCTGTCACCTCGGCTCTGCAGTGTGATCCCCAGATATTTGAACTGGTTTACATTTTGCAGTGGGTCTCCCTTATACTGAATGCAGTCATTCGCTGCAAGTCTTCCTCCTTTCCTGAAGGTAATTTTTACTATTTTCTTCTCATTTATTTCGAGCTCGTTCTTTTCGGCCCATGCTACGAGTGTGTCGAATGCTGTTTGAGCTTTTTCGATGTCTTGGGATGTCATCAGCATATGCCAAGATTTGGACATTTTCTGTTTCTATCTCTGTCGGTATTTTTGCTGTTGCTATTATGAAAAGTAGGGGGCTCAACGGGCCACCTTGGAGTATGCCGTTTGTCTGATGTATCTACTCTGTTTTTGAAACTCTGTCGTCTATCTGCACTTGGTTTCTGGAGAGGATGTTCTCATACATGCATATTATTTAATAAACTATAAATTAACTTGGTGTACACTAACTTGCCCCATCAAAACCTAACAAAATGAAGTGAGTGAACATTCATTTCTTAAAATATGTTTTGGAATAAATTGTGAATGTTGGTCTTACCGATTTCTTTACTGCCATCTACCTGAAGTTTCATTAAACATTCATGCATGTACACTATGATTCTGTAGAACTTAGAAATAAATAACACATTTTGCATACATAGTTATTTAATAATTGTAAAATATGTTTTAAGAATCGTTGAAAAATGTTTAAATACTACAAAAGTTAGTAAAAATAGAAAATGATGTAGTGCAACCATATCATAAGAATGTTGTATGGAAATGCATAGAGTAAATTATTCAAAAGTTTAGCCATATGATTGACAATGACCTATATATGTTCAAGCATAATTGTAGAACACCAGGAGTAATTTGAACCAAACTCGGTATTCATATAACTTACAATCTGGAAAAGGTTTTGTGGGGGCTAGAGACTCTTAGCATTACCATGACGAGGTTTAGATGGAGCAATAACTAAAAATAATTGAAAATGATCAATATTAGTTTGAATTCATAGTGTTCAGGATTCCTAATCCCATTGATTGCATTTCCGGTGACATATAAAGCCAAATTTGACAAATACCACCTCTAAAGGAGTGACGGGATGAGAAGGGGTGAAAAATAAAACGAACAATCGGATTGGGATCAGTGTCAAATGCATAGTTTTCAGGTTTGCAAAACTGTTATTGACTGTCCAAATGGCATTTAAGCCCAAATTGACCCTAGCACACATGTTTAAGAGCCATATATAAAATTTCAGTTTTTTCTGATTTATACTACAGGAATGTTTAATTTCTTATCAAAGAATGTTGATCTTGATGTAAGCATTTAAAACCCTAATTCTGGCTATTTAATACCATCTAAAGCAGCTGATAGTATTGAGTTAAGTTCAATAATCCTACCCTAGGCTTTTAAGACGTGAAAATATTGTGATGTATCATAATAACAGCATTTGAATTTCATGGGTGACGGCAAGTATAGTGATCTCACATTGGTGGAAATATTCATGAATCATTGACTTGCAAGTTGAAAGGCCCACGCAGAACAATCTATGCCTAAAGACTTCCACTCCGGAGAATTCTCTAGCCTCTATCTTCCATGTCAGGAAGGTTCGATCTCAGAAGCTTCTATACGAGAAAAGTCTCAATTGGGAGTTGAGAAATTTCTTCCCCAGCCTATATAAACTGTTGCCAAGGTTGGAAGTGAGTGAGTTGTGAAATGACAGCGGAAGAAGCTGTGGCAAGTAAAAGCATTAGAATCTGTACAAATAATTGTATGATAGATAAACTTTAAAGCAAAATTAATTTTGCAGCAATTTGTGAGTGAGATGTCTTGGAGAGTTTATAGAATTAAATTAAGTTATTGTGGAGTTTTACATGATCATCTGTGTTGTTTTATTAAGAGAAAACAATGTGAAAATGACCCCATGGCAGCCTGGAACAATATTATATAATGGGGTACAAAACAAAGTAGTTTAGCTATTGAATGTAAGTTTCAAGTAGATTAATGTATTGTAGATACAGTAAAGCTCCTTATTTGCAGGGGATATGTTCCGCAGATATGCTGCGAATACAGAAACCACGAATATTGAATAGTAATTTGTATGGGTATATAGGGGATACGTTCCAAGGTTACAAAATAAAATAAAAATTACCAAAATAAAATCAATTAATGAGAGATTTTGAACAATTTCTATTAATTATTACTGTCAGGTTTAGGCAAGAGCTTAAAGAACTTAGTAATATTTTCCTGTTTTGCCACTTTTAAAATATCTTTCTATTAAGTTTGATATTAAGCTGTGAATTCTGCGATAGAATTCCTTATTTTGTCTTCAGATTTCTTGATTCATTAACCTTGAAACAGCATGATATAGACGCAAATGACTCACCAATGCGTAATTGGTTGAAGAAGTAATTCTTTTTTCCCATGTTGTGGCGATGTTTTGAAGCAGCTAACTCTCTTCATGCCCGATGTTGTAGTAACATTTTGAAGGATTGGTGTCCCAAAAAGAATTACTGGTTCAGGTTGGGTTTAATTTTCGGTAGAGCTGGATTCTCTTCTTAGGGTCGGAAGTTGGTACACTGGATAGGAAAACACTTCACAATCATAAAAATAAGTGTTTCTTGTAGAAATAATTTCACATTTATTCACTTTGTAGGTTCCCAGCAGATTAAATAAATGTAGGTGGAATTATTCTTCACCGTCAATTAAAATTAAATTATTTTCTTTTCTTGACTCAACTAATCTTCTTGTATTAAACATCACATTTTATCAGGAGAACTCTTATTGCTTCTATGTTTGTTGAAAGTTGTATGCAGAATGAACAGTGTAATTCTTTTATAATTTTAAAGAACATTATTACATCACATGATGGTAATTTAAATTCTATTGGTCAATAGTCCATTAAATACAAGGTTTAAATTTGATTTGTTAAATCAAAAAGTTAATTGTTTTAACATCTAATCAGAGTTTAGTTTACTTTTATTTAAAAAAATATGATGTTAAGCAGGTGTTCTTATTACAGTTATAACAGAAAGCTTTATAATTCTGACAACAATGACTTAAAACAATTTTAAAAGCATTATTAAGAAAGACTGTTATGTAATACAATTTCTTTAATTGTTACTGAGACATTTTTATTCAACAATGAATTATTTAGATGTTTTTTCTTTATTTAAGTTATATTTAAATATTAAAAGAATTTTAAAGTATAAAATTATTAACTTTAACTTTCATATTTATTATGATATTAAAATCCTGGTTTATGGTCAAGGTTTATGGTCAAGCATTTCTATTTTTACTTTAAGTGGCAACACTACTTTTTTCTACTTTGGAACTAATTTTCTTTCCTTTTACTCGATATTATAAATTGGCAACAAAGCAGACGAGACACGTGTTATTCAATCATAATTATTACAATGAATGACAAGTTGAAACAATAAAACACCGATCGTGGCCAGAGTGGCATTTGTCAGCGGACATAGTGGCATGTGAAATACTGTGGCGCAGCAGTGGCTTTTAACAAGGAACTTTAGGCTTAGTAACAATAAGGTTTGTTTTACTTTTATATTAATTTGTCCACTTGGTTTGAATCACTCTTTGTAAAAGCCGCCATGACACATGCCTGCAGTAAAAAATTTGCCAATGCGTTAATAAAGGATACTAATCGTTGTAATATACCGACTGGATCTGCGAATAAAGAAATTTTAACTGCGAATACAGGAACTGTGTCTCAAATTTTAACCCGCAAATAAGGAGCTTTTACTGTATTATCTTTTAGATTTTAATGTGCTATTGTTCAGTCAAATACTTGTGGAGGGAAAATATCCAACATTTAATCTTGAATGTTTTAATATTGAAACCTGAGGGTCAGGAGAAAAACATTTGAAAATATATCATGTCCCGCGCCGTAGCCGAGCGGTTAAGGTAGGAAGCATTGGCGCAGAGCTACGGGACTTGCGCTGGTTCGAGTCTCCATGGGGGAAGAAATTTTCTCATGGTTTGTTTCGGCCAGTATGGGACCGGTGCCCAGCCAGCATCGTGAGGCAATTGGATAGCTACAATAAGTAGCGGCTCCAGGTTGAGGAACCAGCTATAACGGCTGGGGGACTCGACATGCTAACCACATGTCACCCCTACACTGGCTGTTGATCATCTACCTCTGTGATTGACACATGTGGATGTGAAGGGCCAGCAGCTGGCTGGTAAAAGGGTAACCGCTGAAAAGCGGAAAGACCCTCAATCGGAAATATATCATGTGATAGATTTCAGTATTTAATTCTTCATAATGTCTTCTAACTTCAATCTATATAAAACTAACATTTGAGTAGATAGTTTCAGTACATACATTCTGTTATTATCAATCTTGTCTTATTTATATGCTGTCCACCTTAAAGTTTTCTCAGATTCTGAATTCTATCTTCTCTTGTCTTTTCTTACTAAAAAAAATTCATTGCTTTCCTTTCTACTAACTTCATGCGAGGTTTTTATTTATTTATGGTTTTTTAGACTGCAAAATTTGTGATTGTCTCGAATTGTGGCTTAGCAGTCTAAGGCATGACTGTGGGACATGTTGGTTCAAGTCCCTATGGGGAAAGGAATTTTTTTCATGGAATTTCAGCTAATGTATGGGATAGGTACCCACGAGTCATTGTGAGTAAATTGGGTAGCTATGATAAGCAGCGACTTCTGCTAAAATGGTTAGGGGATGTTACATGCTAACCATGTGTTACCTCCCTATTGGTAGGATGATCATCCACCTTTGTGATTGGCACATGTGGATGTGAAGCCAGCAGCTGGATGATTGGCCAAGGAGCTTCTAGGCTGGGGTACTATAGAATGGAATAACATTTGTGAATTTATTAATGATAACCTTTTGTTATATTATCAGCGATAATACTCAAACACATATTGGATGATATAGGTTATGTTCAGTAGGAGTAAAGGTCTCAGAAAGTTGGATTGAGTTTTTTAGTTGCTTGTTTTGGTTTATTTTGTATTATTTTCCTTAATACTGTGATTAGTGCAAGAAGTTATATTGAAGGATACTCCAACCGAAGCGAAAAACCAAGAAGGAGGTTGTGCATGCTGAAGATGTTGATGCCAAGAGAGTAAAATGTCTTGCCACTGATGAGTTATATTATTGTATTTGTTAGTGTATTGTATACAAACACACAATGGAAAGTATTTCAGGAATAGTAGTTACTGGTTTTTCACCACACATATTCAGTCTATTTTTATCTAATTGTTTGTAATTGAATACCCATTGAATATATTGAATAATTAAAATATAAAATCATGAATTATTTACCTAAAAGGTCCATCTCCTCAACTTTATTAGTCATTTAACTGTAGCACTTTCGGGACTAGTTCCATCATCAGCAGGATTCAAAACTGGTGTTTTACTGAAGATCTGGTAGAGGGTGTTACATGTACTGGGTGCGTTTTCATTTATCAGATGGTTGTTGTTAACTGCCTTCAAAATTTCCATTTCCTCGAGTACGTTTATCGAGATGGAAATTTTGAAGGCAGTTAACAACAACGACCATCTGATAAATGAAAACGCACCCAGTACGTGTAACACCCTCTACCAGATCTTCAGTGAAACACCAGTTTTGAATCCTGCTGATGATGGGACTAGTCCCGCAAGCATACAGATAAATAACTAATAAAGTTGAGGAGCTGGACCTTTTAGGTAATAATTCATAATTTTATATTTTAATATTGAATAATACCTCAACGGAACTTGATCATGAATCTTATTAATGTTGACTATATTGAATAAGGGAAACATATTCCGTTGAATGTTAAGAAAAAGTCTAACACAGGAACTGTCAACCCATTGCATGGTGAAACGTACCAAGAAATTTCTTCCAGGAGCATTATGTTGTACCAAGTTCGTGTCCAAAAATTAAGTGCCGTTTTTAACTGCAGGGCACTAAAATCCTGCACCAAATATCTCATTTAAATTATAGGGAAGTATAATACATCTCCTGAATGGTATATTGGATAATTCATAGTTAAATATGGAAAATAACATTATGAGGTTCTTAATTCGTAAATTAATGACTCATTTTTTAACATCTTACCTCATATTTTATATTTCTTCAAACCGACATTATGAGTCACAATGACTCATAATGTCGGTTGAAAATGAGAGAGATCCTTCTCTTGAAAAATAGTTCCCGTGTTTGAAGAAACATAAAATTATGACTCATAATGTCAGTTGAAAATCTCAAAAACTAGTTCCCGTGTTTGAAGAAACATAAAATTATGACTCATAATGTCAGTTGAAAATCTCAAAAACTAGTTCCCGTGTTTGAAGAAACATAAAATTATGACTCATAATGTCAGTTGAAAATGAGAGAGATCCTTCTCTCGAAAACTAGTTCCCGTGTTTGAAGAAACATAAAATATGAGGTAAGATGTTAAAAAATGACTCATTAATTTACGATATTGGATAATCACTATGTGCCGTCCTCTCACTTTACTCTTGTCTTACTAAACCAGGGAGTTTGCCTGCTCCTTACAGTGGGCAGTCATTGCTGAATTGTGGCTTTGATTTCTGTGTCTTGCTGTTAAAAAGGCAATCAATGTTTTGGACACAGCCTTGGCACATTGCAACGCTTCTCTCGTAGAACTTTCAAGGTAGGTTTTGTTATTGCAATGGTTGAAAGATCCCTCGTAAGATATACAGGAATAATAACTTTTCTTATTTCTACTACTAATCCAAAATGATTGTCCTAAAGCTTTTCTCATATTTTTATTACCAATCCAAAATAAATTTCATGATATTGAGCCACCAGAATGTAAATACTTTTTCATTTGCTTTCACTAGCGTTCATGCACTCGTGCATAGATGTAGAGAGAAGTGATGTGTGGGAAGAAAGAACATCCAAATGCACCAACATAAGTTGTATCATACTTTCATTTTTACGAGGGTCATACTGAAAGTCATGAGCAACATTTTTTTTAAACAATCATAATGTACACCATGTTAATCTACAGACCTTTGTGCTACTTTTCAACATAGTCTCCATTTCTTTGCGCACATTTTGTCCAGCGTTCTACAAGCTTGAAAATTCCCTTATGATAGAAGTCCATTCCAGCTGCTCGAAGACATTGACACACTGCTTTCCGATTATCTCCAGCGTCTCGTAGCGTTGGCCTCTCATCTGCCCCTTCACAGAACCGAAAAGATGGTAGTCGGAGGGTGCCAAATCGGGACTATAGGGGGGATGTGGAAGAGTTTCCCACCCAAATGTCCTGATCTTCTCCACAGTGGCACGAGCAGTGTGAGGACGCACGTTATCATGTTGCAGAATGATCTTCCTTCCAGGGCATTTGTCGTGCAATGCACGACGGAGCTTCACAAGTGTCTGGATATAGCGGACAGCATTTATGGTTTGTCCAGGTTCAAGAAATTCAACCAGAATGCAACCTTGCGCATCCCAGAAGACGCTGCCCATAACTTTCCCAACAGATTGCACTGTCTTCGCTTTTTTCTTTGATGGCGAATTCAAGTAGTGCCATTCCATACTCTGGCGTTTTGAAGTCTTTGGTGAATATCAACAGCAGATTGTTCCTCTTTAACAAGGAATTCAATGACAGCGCGCTGTCGAAACGAAACATTGATGTCTGCCATTTTGGAAACACTGCGTGTGGTCACATGATAGAAGCTATGATGCCACAAAACGGCAATGTTGTGGTATAAAGTCTGTAGATTACGATCCTGCAGTTGTTTTTGTTACATTGTTGAAATTTGAATTTTAACAATGGGTTGCTCACGACTTTCAGTATGACCCTCGTAAAAGCAAAGACATTTAAACTTCAGAAGCCTAATTTATAACACTTCAACACTTTGTAAACAATGATTAAAAATCATTTATTATGCTATTGCATTTTGGTTATTTATAAAGTTTATAAATCAATAATAATTTAAGTATATTCAAAAGTAAAATAAATATTTCACGATGAACGAATGTGAAAACTTAAAATTGCAAAATAAGATATTTTTTAAACTACTTTAAGGGTATATTGATATATTCTTTGTTGAAAACTTCCAAATATTTTCATTTTCCGGCATTATATCTTAGGTGAGCTGAAATAGGTAAAAGATAAATTTTTCTCTTCAAATATAATTTATCCTTCAGTGAGAAATGTTAAATCAATAATAAAAACGTCAATAGAAGACCTACTGGCTTTATAAAGTAGTGTTAAATTCCCAATAAATGTCTTCTTAACTAAGAAGCCGCCATTTGCAAAAATAGAAGCAAAGGTTTCAAACATTTGGCACGAGGGAATTACAACGTATATAAGAGAAAAATTTGTATCTAGATCGCAACTCGCCTCGGTAGCTCAGTTGGTAGAGCACTTGACCCGGAAAGCCAAGGGTCCCAGGTTCGAGTCTTGGTCTAGGTGAAAATTTTTCTCTTCAAATATAAAAGAAAAAGTATTCATACACTCTCTCTGAGATTATGTAAACTTGTGCAGTTATTTGACTTCCACATCCTCCTATTCTGCATCTACCCATGTTAACAGTTCTTACCAGTTATTTACCTGAAATGATCAGATAAAAGCAAATTCATCAGTGCCGCAGGCAAGGTGAAATGGTGCGGCACCACTACTACTACTTGGTGCCTGGACCAAAATGGATCTCTCACTGCCAACACTTGAGTGATGGCCACAGAGCTTTCCATCTATCTATAGATAAAATGCCAAACAGAGTAATGCAAAATTCTTCGTAGAGTTCTCCAGATGTATCTATGCATGTATAAGAATTTTTTGTATTCAATATTGTTTTACAAAAAGACTAGAAACAGAATTATAGTAATGTAATGAGTGAAAGTTAAATAAAGTGAATCTGGTACGTCTTACCTCATAAATATGTTACGTTTGACATGCTGTCCATATCATTGTCAGTTTGTCCAGATTATTGAATTTTGTGTTGTTGTCCCTGGATGTCGTCTGCCTCTTCAGTCAACCAGAAGATGGAGAGGTAGTCGACATCCAGGGCTTCTTCTTCTTTGGCTTTCCCCCACTTATAGGTTTGCTGTCTTCAGTTCCCATTTATTTCTATCATTCCAATCTCCTTGTACCAAATTCCTATCATATATTATAGTTCAGACATAGGTTTTCCATTTCCATCTTCGTTTGCCACATTTATTTCTCTCAGGGGGTGACCATATTCTTTGGCCATCTTTCATTTTCAATTCTTTGTACATCCAATCATAGTAATTCTGCCCAAGGGCAGATCTTTCACTGCAACCATAGCATTTTCATGCTATGCTTTGCAGCTCTACTAGGGAATTGTAGATGTGGTAGCTTCCCGTTGCTTTCCACACCGGTGAAGGATGATGATGATGGCATATGATTTCGGGGACCGTTTGGGCCTTAAAAGTTTTCCTGATATTTATCTTACAGGTGAGGAAAAACCCTGATGAAAACCTCACCCAGAAAAACTGCCCCGACTGGGGATCGAATCCAGGCCCGCTGCGTGACAAGGCACCATGCTACCTCAAGAGCACAACGGTGGACTTCTTTGTACATGGCCATACCATTTAAGAGTTTGATTTTCAATCCTCTTAACAATAGTTGTGGTGACATTCATTTCTCTCCAAAGGAATTCATTTCTTATTTTATCCTGTCCCGCGCCGTAGCCGAGCGGTTAAGGTAGGAAGCCTTGGCGCAGAGCTACGGGACTTGCGCTGGTTCGAGTCTCCATGGGGGAAGAAATTTTCTCATGGTATTTCGGCCAGTATGGGACCAGTGCCCACCCAGCATCGTGAGGCAATTGGGTAGCTACCAATAAGTAGTGGCTCCAGGTTGAGGAACCAGCTATAACGGCTGGGGGACTCGACATGCTAACCACATGTCACCCCTACACTGGCTGTTGATCATCTACCTCTGTGATTGACACATGTGGATGTGAAGGGCCAGCAGCCGGCTGGTAAAAGGGCAACCGCTGAAAAGTGGAAAGACCCTCAATCAATCGGAATTTTATCCTGTCTTGTTTTTTGAAGGCTTCTACTAAGATAATCAAATTCAACTGTTCTAATTTTATTCTTTTGTAATTCCATCAAAGACCAAGATTCACTTCCATATGACAAAATATTCTGTATTATGCTCTTATAAATTTTTATTTTTGGTTTCCTTTGTACATCCAGGGCTAACAGCATAAAATTCAACAGTCTGAACAAGCCGATGATGATACGGACAGCATATTTGAAATGTGTCAAATGAAACACAAATATTTATGAAGTAAGATGTACCTGGTCCCGCGCCGTAGCCGAGTGGTTAAGGTAGGAAGCCTTGGCGCAGAGCTACGGGACTTGCGCTGGTTCGAGTCTCCATGGGGGAAGAAATTTTCTCATGGTATTTCGGCCAGTATGGGACCGGTGCCCACCCAGCATCGTGAGGCAATTGGGTAGCTACAATAAGTAGCGGCTCCAGGTTGAGGAACCAGCTATAACGGCTGGGGGACTCGACATGCTAACCACATGTCACCCCTACACTGGCTGTTGATCATCTACCTCTGTGATTGACACATATGGATGTGAAGGGCCAGCAGCCGGCTGGTAAAAGGGCAACCGCTGAAAAGTGGAAAGACCCTCAATTGGAAGATGTACCTGACTCACCTTATTTATTAAGAAGAAGCTCGTAATGTTACTTCCTGCTGTAATTTATTAATGAGTGAAAGTAACCTTATGAAAGACAAATCCCATTTTTAGATCTCACTTTAAGAAGAAACGAAGAAAACAAGATAGAATTTGGAATTTATAGAAAGAATACACATATTGACAACTATATTAAAGCTTCAGGATTCAACCATTTTGCTCACAAAGAGGCAGTATTCAATAGTTTGACACACAAATTGGTAAATACACCCATGAACAAAGAAAAAGAACACAATTAATGTTGCATTAGATAACGGTTATGAAGAAAATATGGTACACAAGAAAATAAATACATTTAAAGGCTAAAATTAATAAATGAAAAACACACTTATAAAAGAAACAGAAAAAATAAAATTCAAGAAATTCACTTACCATCCATTGAAACGCTATAAATTTAAAAAAATATGTTTAATATAAGATTGGCACCAAAGAATGAATACAGCCTTAACAGGATAATTAAAACCAATAAAAATGAAAGAATTGAAAATGAAAACAAATCAGGAATTTATCAGATCAAATACAGGTATTGTGACAAAATTTATATTGGAAAAACAAAAAGAAATTTGAAAACAAAGGTGAATGAGAACATCTTAGAAAACATCAAAAATGGAGAAGTGGAAATGAAAGTCAGCAGTAGCTGCTCATGCTTGGTCCGAAAAACATTTAATTGAATCAAAAGCCAGTCTAATTAAACAAGTAGACAAACAAAAGGAACTCATGGTTTGGGAAGAGATCCACATTCAGAAAAACAAAAGAAAACTTATGAACTTCAAAATTCCTGCAAATTTTGACCTGATCCAGAGGTTCATTGGTCCACCAACAGAGGGAAGAAGAAGAGTTTCTTCCGATCGACATAACATCAGTCGCCAAGAAGGTGCTGAAGATGAGACCTTTGTGGTCTTGAAATCGCAATTTACTTAGAAAATTTATATGAGGAGAGGTAAGAAACATTTAATGTCACCATAACCTTTAAGGATTTGTTCATTGTAAGTTTCTAAGTTCACAATTAATGTGTGTTCATATATGAATACTTTCAGTGGCAATGGCAGCTATTACTTTGAAAATAAAAATATTTAAACACAAAATTGATAGGAAATAACATTGTGAGATATTTTACGAGGGTGAATCAAATATAAACCGGAATTATTGTTTACAATTTTATTGAATTAACAAAAAAATACAAAACCACCACCTCATTTTTCTACATAGTCTCCTGTATTTCCAACACACTTTTGCCATCGAGTTGCCAACTTATTGATGCCGTCCTTGAAGAATGAGGGATGATGTGTTGTCACACAAACTCCTCTACTGCTGCATTGTCGCCAAACCGCCTTCCTCCCAGGTCTTCTTTCAGTGGCCCAAACAAATGGTAGTCACAGGGTGACAAATCTGGACTGTAAGGAGGATGTTCCAGAGGTGTCCAATGCATTTTTGTCAAATTGTTTTGTTCCTGGCTGAGGAGCCGAGGAACCCACCTGGCAGACAATTTTCGGAATTTGAGTTCATCACTGATGATGGCTTGAACACTTCCAAAGCTTATTCCAACGTGTGAAGCAATTTCAGAAATTGTTATGCGCCGATCCTCCTCAATAAGGTCCCGTACAGCATGAATGTTGTCTGCAGTGATGCTTGTTCGTTGCCGTCTTTGGTGGGGCTCATTTTTCACTGAATCCCGGCCCCCTAAAATTTTGTTGCACCAATCATACACCTGCGTCTTTGAAAGGGTTGCTTCCCCGAACTGCGCATGGAGCCTTCTCAAAATTTCAGAAGGTTTAGTGCCTTCTTTCGCCAAAAACTTAATAATAATGCGTTGTGCAACAGACGTGTGTACCTCTTGCTCGCTCATGGCGTACTGAAGCAAGGCAGCCGCTCTTCGGAGTGCGACACATCAAGATCCCTACTCCAGACACCCCCACCAACTTCCCCTCCAAACTGCAACCTTTGCAGTTTGCTACCAGAGCCTCCAGATACAAATTCCGGTTTATATTTGATCCACCCTCGTATCAAAGCAATTGAATTTTTATTTATACCTCACTTCTTTAACTGGAATATGTTTTGGAGATATTTCCTCCGTTTGACCAGAATCCAACTGTTGAGATGACCGTTGGAAGTTGTGTATATTCTCTCCCTCTGGTGCCGGGCACACAAACCTCATAATCAAATTCTTCTCTTTACAATTTTCATTATTTTATCTTTGTTTATTATGTTATACATATGCTGTCCTTTTACCAATCCAAAATCTCTTTGTATTCTTTCTTTAGAGAAGATTGGAACTATATATTCACAGTGATGTAAGCTGTTCTAGGGCGGTGATCTTCAAGTCCTTCTGTGCTGCCTGCACTTTCAAAATTAATTTTAATTTTATGAAAAGATACCTTTGAATTTTTTTATCATTAATGTGGTTTGTTTAACCAAAGCTATCTTCGGCCCCTTCTGAACATGATAATTGGGTGTTTGCTTATATAAATACAGTATTTCAATGTAAAATATTTTATAAAACTTTCCAGCATCTTTCTAGCTTGATGTTTAGTACAGGTGCAAACATTTTTATATAAAAGGAATTTGAAAGTTACTCGTAAACTTTACTAAACTTAGGCCTACATTTTACTTTATACAATTAAAATTTTTATACAAATGTACCTGTACCACTTTTGTAAATATTTATTTTGTACATGATATTGTGATTGCATATTAGTAGCATAAGGGATGTGCATATTGGTACTCATCAGTGGCAATACTGGACTTGTAAGTGATGCAATGACATTCATTGCATTTCACTTAAGTAAACATGAAAATAAATGAGCAATAATCTTACCTTGATGGCAGTAGCTTTGTATTTTAATGTAGCGTAAATATAACAGAGGAATAAACTTCTTGCAGGACTGTGCAAATGCTGGGAACAAGTTTTAGTAATCTTTACTCTTTACTTTAGTGTCACTTATCGAATTTTCCCGTCCTAGTACTACCTTGGTTTCCTAGATGTCTCTATGAGGCGGAACGCTGACCACGGACCACTCAAATCACATCTATACGAAAACAAGTGTAACTAAGTTATGTAGGTAGGAAATAACACTATGAGGTTTATTTTAATATTGTTTAGTTGTTTCTTCACTCACCTCATACTTCTTAACTCCCAGCAGACTCGAGTTTCTTCACTTCATTTGTGACATTCTCAATGCTGTATTATGTTCACAACTGATGTCCAACGGCCTCCTATCCTGCAGACTGACCTCCGTGCCATCTGATGGCTGACCGACGAACTTCCAAATCAACGTGTATTTCAAAATTCATAGTTGTGTTTTTATGTAAATATGTAAATTTTTTCCCAAATTGTGAGTACTTAAACAATTGGAAAAACCGAAGGAACTCACAATTTAGGAAAAAATGTACATATGTAAGAATAAAAACACAACTATGAATTTTGAAATACCCGTTGATAAGGAGAGGGGATTGATTTGGAAGTTTGTCGGTCAGCCATCAGATGGCGCGGAGGTCAGTCTGCAGGAGAGAAGGCCGTTGGACATCAGTTGTGAACGTAATGCAGCATTGAGAATGTCACAAATGAAGTGAAGAAACTCGAGTCTGCGTGGGAGTTAAGAAGTATGAGGTGAGTGAAGAAACAACTAAACAATATTAAGTATGAAAGAATTAAATTAATGTTTTTATTACCTCACCTCATATCCTTTTTTTCTTCTATACTGCAGTTTCGGAGCTTATCTCCATCGTCAGTAGCCTCTAGTCGACCGGTGTTATGTCGTTTCTTGGCGGTTTCCTTCTTACTTCTATCGGTGGACTGATGAACCTCTGGATCAGGTCAAAATTTGCGGGAGTTTCAAAAAGGATATGAGGTGAGGTAATAAAAACATTAATTTAATTCTTAAATTAAACCTCATAGTGTTCTCTCCCTGTGAAAGTTAAATAAATATTAAGTATAACTAAATTAGTATGGTTCAAATTCTTCCCTGTAGAGGGAGAGCGCCTAAATCTCTGTTAAGGGAAACATGGGCTTACAAGATACAAGAAGAAGATACTAAGTTATGGCAGGAACAAATTAGATAAGGCTTTATCGTAGCTATTATCTGTCCAACGTAAGAAGCACATTTTGACATTTAGCTTCCGAATGTATTACTCCGCGCTGCACGTGTAAGAGTGCAGGCAAACTCTGTCAGCTGTTTGTTACAAGCCGATAAATTAATGTACTATATCGGTCACTACAGTGCCAGGATTATGCTCCATAAACTTAAAAAATACATTTAACACCGTTTTTCACCATTCTCTAACAATTTCCCATTGTGCTTCTAATAATTTTGGTCACACATTTTAACACCATTGTTAAGTTAACATATACTACCTGAAAGCCGCCATATTTGTAACTGACATTTAACTTCCTCTCAAGTATCATTCAGTTTCAAACAAATGCAAATTTTTAGTTAGTCTCCAACCTTCGAAGAAATATTTAGGTATATACTGTATTCTGTTCAACTATAGTTCACATAAATAGCTTTACATACATAATTATATCAATCGAGTGCGTGATCTATTTTTTCGCTTCCGCTGAACTGTGCTTTGGTCATGAACGAATCGCAGTAACTGCAGCAGTCATGTGCTTCGTGGATTACCCGCCCATTTATTTTCCTCAAGTGTCTTTCTTAGGCTGGACAGAAAATGGTAACTTTTAAGACAGTCACTAGGGAAGACCCAGATTCTCTCCAAATCTTATCAAGTTGCCATTTCTCTCTTCTTTGTAAGAATTAAAATGTAATCTTAATAAAATCTAAAAGATAACCACAAAGTCTAAAATTATTTATTTAAGCCTTTAAATGCAGTCTAAAGATCATTGATGTTTTAATTCTCAAATGATGTGTAAAATTATAATATTAATTAATAATATATTTTTCTCTTCGAATACAATTTGTCCTTCAGTGAGAAGCATTAAATTAATAATAAAAACATTGAAAGAAGCCCTACTGGCTTTATAAAGTAATGTTTAAATTCAAAAGTTTTCTTAAAACAGAAGCCGCCATTTGCGTGATTGAGCAATGGTTCGTTAGCATTTGGTGCTCAGGAATTAATAGTGTATAAGAGAAATGCATTTAGATTGGAGTGCTCAGATGGTTCAGTTGGTAAAGCATTGTCATAGAAAGCCAAAAAGTCCTGGGTTTCAAACCCTGGTCTGAGCATACATTTTTCTATTTGAAGAGGAATTTTTTCTCTTCAAATATAATTTATCCTTCAATGAGAAGTGTTAAATTAATAATAAAAACATCAATAGAAGCCCTACTGGTTTTATAAAGTAGTGTTAAATTCCCAATAAATGTCTTCTTAACTAAGAAGCTGCCATTTGCAAACATAGAAGCAAAGGTTTCAAAGCATTTGGCATGAGGGAATTACAACGTATATAAGAGAAAAATTTGCATCTAGATCACAACACGCCTTGGTAGCTCAGTTGGTAGAGCATTTGGCCTGGAAAGCCAAAGGTCCCAGGTTCGAGTCTCGGCCTAGGTGAAAATTTTTCTCTTCAAATATAATTTATCCTTCAATGAGAAGTGTTAAATTAATAATAAAAACATCAATATATTTTTCTCTTGAGATATAAAATATGACGTGGATTAAATTAATTTTTTATCGTTATTTTAGTTATTTAAGAATCTTCCAGGATTATTTCCATTGCATTCTTTATATGTATTTGATAATTAACACTAGAGTAAAAGATTAAACAAGTTTTATGGATATTTAATTTTAATATCATCTAAGATTTTAATGTGGAACTAGAATATTAAACTAGCTTTTCATAATTTTTCTAATGATTGCACTAAATGTATTTTAACATTACATGTTCCAAGTTTATGAAATAAATTAAACAAAATTATTGATAGTAATATTATAGGTCCTAATTACACTGTTCGACAAAAATGAACTTTTATCTTTCACAAGAATAAAAATATGAGATTTTAGAAGTATTTTTCATCCTGAAATTAAATATCATTTCAGTTTTTTCCTATCAGGCAAGAGTTTTCTGTGATATTCATTTACATTTTTTATAATTTTAATAAAATCCATCTAACTCTAACTCATTCTGACTTACCTAGAAAGTGGTAGATAGTGATTTTCAGGCATATTTTATCTAAGATAATTTTTATTTCCATCCGAATCATTTTCAGTTTGAACTAGGTCAGAATCAGAGTTGTGAGTTAAGGTCATATCTGCATATACTGGTACAGGGAACTCTTCATATAAGGTAAGGGTTCCTATGACAGGTCAAACAAAATGTTAAAATCATTTTAAAAAAAATAGCTGTCACAAAAAACTGTGTCTGATGGAAAAATTCTGACTATAGTCGGACCAACAGATCTGCGCCCCTGTAGCGCTGGCATCATTCTTCGAAAAATTACACGTCAGTTCTCACCCCATTCCACCGCGCTCCCGTCCCACTACATCAAATAGAAGCCACTGTAACTGACCGAGTAGGGACGTTGCCAAACTTCCCCCGGTGTCAGGCTCTTGAATAATGTAAGGTTAATTATTACGTCTTCATATTTAATTTAAGTAGGTCTAATGACACTGATTAATTTCTACGATTAGTGGATATAATTATAATAGTATTTGTTGGTTAAATGGAAATTACGTGAAGGGAATTTACATATGTTGTTTTTGAAGAGAAATGTTTCGTCATAAATATTTCTCCTTCACCTCATTGTCTTATTTGGTTAGATTTGGAACGTAATCTTGAAGTCCTAACAAAATTATAAAATTTTAGGTATGAATACACAATCATGTGCCCTCTTTCTTTCTCATCCGGGCTAGGGACCGGCTATGGCGAAGTTACTACATGCTACGATTTTATTTACATATTATATAACATACTGATACTATACAGGAATTCTAATTTATGCTTATGAATTAAGCTAATGATAATAATTTACATACTATATAACATAACATACTGATATTTAATTTTAGGAAGTTATATTTTGAGGTTATTTTAATTATATTATTTTTAGTCTGGACATCTTACCTCAATATTAATGTTGATTTGTTCTTGGACATGTTTCAAAACAGAATTGTTTTGAAACATGTCCAAGAACAAATCAACATTAATATTGAGGTAAGATGTCCAGACTAAAAATAATATAATTAATAACATACTGATACTGAGTTGACAACGCTGGACTGTGGGTGCAAATAATATCCCGCAAGAAAGCTCAAAACTGTGAGTAATGGGAGGGGAGAGAAAGAGAGAGATAGAAAATAGAGACAGGCAAGAATGCAGGTAGGGAAATAATTTACCGAAGGAGAAACGGAATTAGTGTTTAGTTCGCATTTCTTACGGGGGCACAGATCAGTTGGTCCAACTATAACATATCTGAATTCAGTATGAAAAAATGCACTAGATTCACTAATCAGATTTCTTGTGAAGAAAACCTTGTCGACCAGTGTTATTTATTTTGTTTTATTATTTATGCATAATATTTAATTTATCAGTCAGTTTGCTTGAATAAGATGAGATAGCTCATTTAACCTACATTTTTAACTTTCAACTAAATCACACCATCTTTCATTTGTTGTATTTTTCTTCATTAAATAAGTAGTAAGGAACTAGTACTTACCATCAATATGACAAGTTTTTACTTGTGTTTAAAGCAATTTTTATGAAGTTATGTAGGTAGGAAATAACACTATTTTGTTGAGTTGTTTCTTGACTCACCTCATACTTCTTAACTCTCTCGCAGATCTAGATTTCGTCACTGTATTTGTGACATTCTCAATGCTGTCCACGTTCACAACTCACATCCAATGGTCTCCTCTCCTGCAGACTGACCTCCGCGCCATCTGTTGGCTGACCGATGAACTTCCAAATCAATTCCCTCTCCTTATCACCAGGTATTTCAAAATTTATAGTTGTGTTTTTATTCTTGCATATGTAAATTTTTTCCCAAATTGTGAGTTCCTTCGGTTTTTCCAATTGTTTAAGTAATTTTGTTTTGGTTTCTATTCTATGTTTTACTGACCAGGCATGTGCAGTTTTTAGTTTATTTTTGTCTTTATTATTATGAATAATTTTCCCTTATTTAAGAGGTTTTTATTCATTTGAGCTATTGCAGATTTTTCTGTTTCTCCATTTTTAACATTTCTGAGGGTGTTCCTTTAATCTTGTATTTAGATTCCTTTTTGTTTTTCCTGCAATAGCTGCATATGCCTGGTCAGAAAAACATAGATTAGAAACCAAAACAAAATTACTTAAACAATTGGAAAAACCGAACGAACTCACAATTTGGGGAAAAAATTACATATGCAAGAATAAAAACACAACTATGAATTTTGAAATACCCGGTGATAAGGAGAGGGGATTGATTTGGAAGTTTGCCAGTCAGCCATCAGATGGCATGGAGGTCAGTCTTCAGGAGAGGAGGCCATTGGACATCAGTTGTGAACGTGAACAGCATTGAGAATGTCACAAATACAGTGACGAAATCTAGATCTGCGAGGGGGAGTTAAGAAGTATGATGTGAGTCAAGAAACAACTCAACAAAATTTTTATGAATTATACAGCATATTTTGGTACATTTTATATGTTTATGAATGGTGTAAGAAAATAGAGCTAATAATTGAAGTAGAATTAATGTTCTGGTTTTATGTATGACATTTTGAGATATATTTATTGACTTAAAAATGTTTGTATCTTTTATAAGTTTATAGATATTATCTAGAATTATTATTATGGCCAATAAATTAAAGCAAGAAATGTTATGTATTTGAAAAGTTTAAGTTAATTTTTGTTCGCATGGAATTGTATTTCTGTAATAGCTTCAATTGAATTACATTACAATAATAAGTGTTTTTATTAAATATAAACTTTCTCTGAAGTAATTATTTAGTGAAACCAGTTAATACTGAGGATGGAAATAATTTTTGACTACTTCATCTCGTAATGAATATTTGAAATATGATCTTTGAAAGATTTGTTGTAAATATTTATTAAAACACTAATTTTTGCGGTGATTATTAATTGTATAGTTTTAATTTTTCTGGCTGATAAAATATTTGAAGTTGCTGTAAAATTTATATTGTATTGATTCATTTTACCTTTCCACCCATATTTTTTTTTACTCCAAAATACTATGGATGAAAGGTCAGGAAGTATTTTCCTTCAAGTTTTTTTGAGTCTGGAACCATCTTACCTCAATTTAGGGCCGCATTTAAATACATTAGTCTCTACTCAAATTACTTCCAGTCACTGGTGAGCTGACTTTCCATGAGCAAGTGCAAAGATCGAATTAGCTACCCACTAACTGGTCATGCATGAAAGTCGTCGTTTTCATAATATTGGCAAGAAATTACCCAGAATTCTAAGCGATAAAACCACTTGTTATTTTCGTCTGCCAGAGGAATGCATTTATATAATCAATTGAGTTGGTGTTTACTTGATGAAAATCCATATTTATTAATTAAATAAAAATAAAACATAGTTTTATTTGATTTTCATATACGAGGGCGGATCGGAAAGTAACGGACAATAATTTTTTTCTGCCTTGGTATTGCAGCTAGAATGTTGAAATTTCACAGAGATATAGTTTGAAGTTTTCACTACAGATGGTATTTTTTTCTCAGGTGCACCTCTTGCGAGAGAAGCTTGAACTATGCAACAAAGATGGCGCGCATGCTACAGTCGTCCACCTGTGAGGGACGGATCAGATCGGAAAGTAACGCACAATAATTTTTTTTTAAAAAGTTTAATAGTAAAAAAAAAGGAAAAAAATCACAAATGAACTTACATCTTTTACCTACTTTTCGACATAGTCACCAACTTTCTCAACACATTTTTCCCATCGTGTTACCAGTTTCAATATGCCCTGTTCGTAGAAGTCCGTTTGGTTGGAGTGTAGCCATCTGCGCACTGGTGATTTCACTTCCACATCTGTCTCAAAGCGTTTGCCGGCCAGGAATCACTAAGGCGAATCACGTGGCGAATCACTAAGGTTCACGCGATCCTTCTTGGAAGAATGTGCACCACCTGGAGACATTGCTACGGTCCATACAATCATCCCCATACACGCCACGCATGTCCCTGTGAATTTCACTGGGTTTATGCCCTTTGGCCCACAAAAATCGAACAACACTTCTCTGTTCCTCACAGGTGGACGACTGTAGCATGCGCACCATCTTTGTTGCATAGTTCAAGCTTCTCTCGCAAGAGGTGCACCTGAGAAAAAAATACCATCTGTAGTGCAAACTTCAAACTATATCTCTGTGAAATTTCAACATTCTAGCTGCAATACCAAGGCAGAAAAAAAAATATTGTGCGTTACTTTCCGATCCGCCCTCATATATTATATAATTCAGTTCTTGTTATAAAATCAATAATGTCAAATTCAATACTATTTAATCTAAAAGTTAGTTCTGAATGTACGTACACCAAATATACACTTAAAACATCTCTTCTACTATACTGCAAACTGAATTATATAATAAATATGAAAATCAAATAAAACTACGTTTTATTTTTATTTAATTAATGAATGCATTTATGCTTGCATCCCGCAAATAATACCATATACGACGATGTCTTCATCACGCAATATTACGCCAATTCTCCTGTTCTTCCAGTTGAATTCTTTGGTAGACTCCATCAAATTCCTCTTCTCCGCATATACCGAAAACATAATCGAAGTCTTCAAGGTCTGACATCTTGGATAAAGCAGCAAGGTTTCAGACTACATCGGTTCCCATCGGGTTGCTCACGATTCGTTTCTCTGATAAGTCACCTCGGCAGGTAGCTTAGGAATTTCAACAATTATTATCGCATGAACAGATTTTTGAGTATGCAAAAACATATTTGGATGCAATTTTCTCAGCAGAGTACAGGCAGAGAACGACTTTTACGGTCTAATGCGTTCATAGATTCGAGCCTAAATGTTGATTTGTTCTCGAACATGTTTGAACAGAGTCTGGGCAAGCTGAAGATGATAGAAGATATATCAAAACATGTTCGAGAACAAATCAACATTAAATTGAGGTAAGATGTTTCCAGGCTCAAAAAAACTTGATAAAAGAACCTCAAAATATTACTTCCTAAAATAAACCATTAGTATTTTCCCTACTAATAAAATGAGGTATTAATGGTAAATCTCATGAATCCATATTCCTCTAAATCTGTACATGCATTAAAAAAATTGTTTTTATAATGAAAACACTCAATTGAAGCATTGGCATTGATTTTCTGACAAAATAACATTATGGAATTTAACTTTTATAGGAATTAATCACTATGAGGTTTAATTTATGGTGAAATCAAATGTTTCTTACCTCTCCTCATATAAATCTTCTAAGTAGATCGCGATTTCGAGACCATAACTGTCTCATCTTCAGTACAATCTTGGCGACTGGTGTTATGTCGATCGGAAGCAATTCTTCTTCTTCCCTCTGTTGGTGGACCGATGAACCTCTGGATCAGGTCAAAATTTGCGGGAATTTCGAAGTTCATAAGTTTTCCTTTGTTTTTCTGAATGTGGATCTTTTCCCAAACCGTGAGTTCCTTTTGTTTATCTATTTGTTTAATTAGACTGGCTTTTGATTCAATTAAATGTTTTTCGGACCAAGCATGAGCAGCTACTGCTGACTTTTCCACTTTTCCATTTTTTATGTTTCTAAGATGTTCTTTCACCCTTGTTTTCAAATTTCTTTTCTTTTTCAAATATAAATTCTTGATGCCACACAACTGCCATGTTGTTGTTGTCCCTCCTGCAAATTAATTTCTGTTGGCTGACACCGAGGGCGCGAGGAGGGACAACTGCAAGATGGCAGTTGTGTAGCATCGAGATAGTTGCAAAGTTAGCAACGAAAGCTAGGTCTGCATAAAAATCAAGAAATATGAGGTGAGTCAAAATTCACAACTCAAATGTAATTAAAATACAAAACCTGTAGATTTCAGTAATTTAAGGAACTCAAGTTTAGATGTTCATACTGGTATTTACTTTGTTCAAGGATTTTGCACAGATCCATTTTTTCCAAGTTATTTGCTCTCTTGTCTACTACATCTGTAGTGAAATAGTAACACTGAATTTCACAAATTCTGTTAATCAGTTAAAAACAAGCTTATATCATTAAGGTAGAATTTTTTATCACTCACCTCATATTGTTCTTCTTATTTGACTATAAACTAGTTTCGGAACATAGTTTCTGTTCCATCCTCAGTATCGTCACGATCGTTGTTCTGTCGTCTTGAAGAGCTGTCCTTCGCTCCTTCCATTGGCTGACTGAAAAACCTCGAAACCAGGTCATTTCTCACCGGGAATTTTAAAGTTCATCAATTTCTTCTTTTCGCTCTTTTGAATGTAGATCTTTTCCCAAACAGTAAGTTCTTTTGGTTTTTCTATTTGTTTTAATAATTTAGCTTCTTTCTCGATAAGATGTTTTTCAGACCATGCATGGGCAGCCACTGCAAATTTTTCTACTTCCCCTTTCTTGACATTCCTGAGATGTTCTTTCACTCTAGTTTTCAAATTTCTCTTAGTTTTTCCTATGTAGAATTTCTCACATTCTTCACATTTAATCTGATAAATCCTTGATTTGTTTTCTTCTTTTATTTTCTCATTTTTAAGCATATATCAATCCATGTTAAGACGTGAATACAATAACCATGATCATTTTTTTTAATCATCACATGCCAATCTCTAAAAAGTTTTATGAAAACATGGTATAATGTAAACAGTTTCGTTCTGAGATTTTTTCCCCCTTGCTCAAATCACCCTACTTGTTTCGCAGTCCAAACCAGATATATTTATTTATTTATTAATGGATTGTATAGTTTAATTTTTACCTGTTGTTTAAAAGAAACATTTTAGTAAGTTAAGGTAGAATTTTTTATCACTCACCTCATATTGTTCTTCTTATTTGACTATAAACTAGTTTCGGAACATAGTTTCTGTACCATCCTCAGCATCGTCACGACCGTTGTTCTGTCGTCTTGAAGAGCTGTCCATTGCTCCTTCCATTGGCTGACTGAAAAAAACCTTGAAACCAGGTCATTCTCACCGGGAATTTCAAAGTTCATCAATTTCTTCTTTTCGTTCTTTTAGTAGTATTTAGTTGCAGTCGTACCGTGTGGATTTAAGTCAGTTATGTGCAATTTTATTTCGTTCATTCTTTATTCTGATAATAAATTTAACATAAAAGTTTCATTCACTCAGTATATAAAAGTCTTTACTTTGTTTAAAACTGGAATTTTTAAATAAAAAGCAAAAATTTGTGTGTAAATGAAGTAAAATATTGTAATAAATAAAAAAAGTATTTATAGTCAATATTGACAATTTCTTTGACTTATTATTTTTCTCACCTTAGGTTCAGAAGTTCATGGGTTCAAACCAACTAGGATCAATGTTTTTTTTTCAGGATGTAAAAATGCTAAGTATGACTTCCTTCAAAAGGGAAGTAAAATCGTGGCTTATTTGTCATAAATTTATGGCATGTAAATGAACCTCAATCCTGGAATATAAGGCCTCTGGGCACAATCTAGTTTTGAATATTGTGATGCATATGGCCTGAGATTTTAAAAAGAGTGTTGTTAAATAAAATATCTACTATTGCTACTTTTATGTTCATAGAAAATATGCATTTCCAATTATATGTAGTATACAGGATGTCCCATTCAAACCTCCCTCATTTTAATTAATCATAACTAACAAAGTATGTGGAATTATGAAATGAGGCCGCTATTAAACGAAACAGAAACTCAAAAGAATTTTAATTGCCACACACTAAAACACCTCTATATGTGCACCATCCTGCTCTAATTTCTTCAATATTTTCTTCTGAAACACGGGTACGAGCATCTCCTGATTATTTTTTAACGCTTCCAGTCGCCATAAACTTCTCAAGCCATGCCTTAATGGTCTTCTCATCAGGTGCATTTCCTCCATATTCTCTCCGATAATTTCTTTGTACTGTAATTATTGACTTCGTCTGTGCACACCAGAAAACAGTTTGTGCTCATTGCTGAGGACTTTTTGTTTTATGTCATTATTGTTTTATGTCATTATTGTTCAACATGCGATAGATGAATTAACTGCAATAATGAAAACAAAAATTCTTTGAGTTTCTCTTTCTTTTAATACCAACCTCATTTCATAATTCTGCATACTTTGAGAGCTATGATTAATTAAATTGTGAGAGGTTTGAATGGGACACGGTATATGATGCAAATAACTTTCAGAAGTTTCATAATATTATGGGAATTTATTTATAAAGTTGGGAATTTTTACATTAATAAGAATCAAATGAATCGTGAATTCTTCTTACCTCATACATCTGTTTTTTAACACAGAACTGCAGTATTGGGAAACATCATTCCCATCGTCAGCTGTTGTCACATCTGTCAATTTTTCAGAATTCACGATTCATTTGATTCTTATTATTATGGGAAATTTATATTTTTTTAATATAAGGTTAGCTTTTGCATGTTTATGATGCAGAAAATTTGGAAGGAACCTATCATTGAGAATGCTGGTATTTACAAGATTTGCCAGGTAAGTTATTATAAATACAGTGCGATCAGTATAGCACTGGACAGCAGACGCAGGGATTTCACTATACACTGCTGACGCACTCGCGGTGGGGAACAGACAGTGTAGGATCGCGGTGATACAACCACACACATTTTCCTAACTATTTTACAAATTGTCATATTTACGAACTTTATTGAAGCAGGTGCTGGAACTGTTCACTTTCGTTGTCCATACATTTTTGACACCTCTTTATAAAATTTGTTTACAGATTATGGACTGTTGAACATGATGGAATTTTTACACCAGGGAATCGTGTTTCAAAAAGTCTTGGTACTTGGCTGGCAGACTGAGTTAACAAATATTGATCATAAATAAATACACGTTCAGTAGAAAAATTATAGTCATTATACAGTTTACACTTATATACATGTAATTCAGTTTACACTTATACACTTTAGTCTGAACATCTTACCTCAATATTAATGTTGATTTGTTCTTGGACATGTTTCAAAACAATTTTGTTTTATCGTCAGCTTGTCCAGATTGGTTTAAATTATGTTGCATTATAGTCCACCACTGTGGTCTCGAGGTAGCGTGCTGCCTTGTCATGCAGTGGGCCCGGGTTCGATCCCCGGTCGGGGCAGTTTTTCTGGGTGAGGTTTTTATCGGGGGTTTTTCCTCACCTGTAAGACAATGTCAGGAAAACTTTAAGGCCCAAACGGTCCCAGAAATCATATGGCCATCATCATCATCATTATTATCCTTATCATTAACACCATCATCCTTCACCGGTGTGGAAAGCAACGGGAAGCTACCACACCTACACAATTCCTTAGTAAAGCTGCAAGCATAGCATGAGAATGCTATGATTGCAGTGAAGGACCTGCATGTGGGCAGAATTACTATGGATGGATGGATGTTGCATTATGTTTGCACACCATGGATGTCGATGTCAGCTCCATCCTGTGGTTGGCCAAAGAACCTCCAAACAAGGTCACAAGATGGAGCTGACATCAACATCCAGGGTGTGCAACATAATTTAAACCAGTCTGGACAAGCTGATGATAAAACAGAATTGTTTTGAAACATGTTCAAGAACAAATCAGTAATAATATTGAGGTAAGATGATCAGACTAAAAATTATATAATTAAATATAACCTCAAAATATCACTTCCTAAAATTAAATATTAATTACACTTATACACGCCTGTTTTATAAGATGCAAATTTTAAAATTGAAATAACTTATACACACGCCATTCAGTACATGAGGAAAAGTGAGCGAGCACCTTATCCACTTGAAGCACACAATCTGACTGCAATTGTGAATTCGTGGGATGTGCTTGTATACTGCTGAGTCTGTGCACATTTCAAGTCCTGTGTCTGCATGTGTAAGCCTTTGTCACTGCACAGCACAAACCCCGCGTCTGCAGTCCAATGCTATACTGATCACACTACATATTTGCTTGTAGAAACTTAGTATTTGCTAAATATGTACTGGCAAATAAAAGTTCTGCTTTTCGATGTTATTGAAGCACCCTTACTGCTTAAAATCTAGTATGCTCACCGTCATTCATAGATACAAATCCATGAGCAGGTAGAGTTCTTCCTGCTGTAAGCATCCTGAGTATTGAACTGTTATAGGAACTGTCACTATGAGGTTTAATTTAAAATAAAATTCTTTACACCTCACCTCATATCCTGTCATCTTTTTACACGCTTTATATTAGCTTGACCTGTATCTATGTAATGGAATCTTTCAACACGATTTTCACCCATTTAAACACATTGGATTGACTTGAAACTTTGTATACTTGTAAAGGATCAATGACAATACAATAATTTCATAAATTTTTTCTAAGTTCCTGGCCAGGATCATCAGGACATCAAAAAAATAAAGACTGGTATAATAGGTTGCAAACTTATCGACTTTTTAGTCCATTGTTGTAAGAAATTAATATTATATCCTCTGGTAGCTCAGTTGGTAGAGCGGTGGACTGTAGTGGTATATAATTTCAGAAATCCATAGGTCGCTGGTTCAAATCCAGCCCGGAGGATTTTTTTTTAGAACAGTATTAAGCAATTAAATTTTCATGGGATTTTGGTTTATGACAATCAATTTAAACTAAAAAATTAAAAAAATAAATAACAGTTTAAAAAAACTAAAACAACACGCTTGATTAGAAAACTGAACTAAAAAATTAAAAATAATTTTAATTTCTAACATGCTTGGTATAAAATTAAAGTGGTCAACAAAAAAATTGTCTCCAACACATCTAGAATAAAACTAGAGTTATCTACAAAAAAAATAATTTTACCATCAAAAGCGTGGGTTGCTTTTTGTGGTTTTTACGTTTTTTTCTTAGAGACTTTACTTTTACCAATATCTGTTTATTATAAAATATATTAATTTACATAGAGCACCACACGCTTTGATGGTAAAATTATTTTTTTTTGTTGATAACTCTAGTTTTATTCTATATGTGTTGGAGATGATTTTTTTGTTGACCACTTTAATTTTATCCCAAGCGTATTGGAAATTAAAATTATTTTTCATTTTTTAGTTTTCTAATAAAGCGTGTTCTTTTAGTTTTTTAAAACTATTTTTTATTTTTTAGTTTTAATATTTTACAGAATAAGATAAAAATGTAAATATCTTTAAATTCGATACTATTGTAGTATCAGCTAAAAGTAATACTCTTCTATAAAAAAAAAAACCCTCCAGCCGGATTTGAACCAGCGACGCATGGATTACTGAAATTATATACCACTAATAGTTCACTGCTCTACCAACTGAGCTCTTACAACGATTGACTAAGAAGTCGACAAGTCCGCAACCTATTATATCAGTTTTATTTTTTTTGATTTTCGGATGATTCTGGCCAGAATTTTAGAAACAAAATATGAAATTATTGTATTGTCACGGGTCCTCTACACGTATACAAAGTTTCAAGTCGATCCAATGTTTCTAAGTGGGTGAAAATCGCGTTGAAAGATTCCGTTACATTGATACAAAAACACGTTTTTTGATTTTCTGATGATAATCATAATGGCCAGGATTTTAGAAAATAAATATGAAATTATTGTATTGTCACGGGTCCTCTACAAGTATACAAAGTTTCAAGTCGATCCAATGATTTTAAGTGGGTGAAAATCGCATTGAAAGATTCCGTTACATAGATAGATAGATAGATACAGGTCAAGCTAATATAAAGCGTGTAAAAAGAAGCAAAACTTTTGAAACATCCATCTAAACCTTTGGATATAACAGTTTGGGAATAGATATATATTCAAAAAAACCATACTACAACCTTGGACTTTGAGATTCTGAACAAACTAAGCTTAATTATAAAGTTCTTAAAAAATACAGCAGATGGCAGTTTGGATAATTACCAACAAAAGAAAAAAAAATGACATTCGTGAAAATAGCTGATGATGGTGAAAAAGCTTGCCGGTACTGCGGTGCTGTGTTTAAAAAAACATAGAAGTATGAGGTAAGAAGAATTCACGATTCATTTGATTCTTACTTGAAAAAATGGCTCCTCCATTTTCCAGTAATAAATATATTTGTGAAGTGTTCCTTAGTGCGAGTGTCCAAATTTCTTTTTGTTTTTCCTATGTATACTTTATTGCAGTCTTTACAATTAATTTGATAAATTCCAGATTTTTGCTGTCTGGTGTGTTCAATTTCTTATTAGTTATTAGTAGATCACCAAGGCTAAATTTATTTATCGGTGCCAATGTAATATTGAATTTCTTGAAAATTTTTTGAAATTTGTTATGTATTTCAGGATGATACGTAATTTTCTTAAATTGTTTTCCTTTCTTTGAATCAGATTGCACTAAGGAACACTTTAGAAATATTAAAAATGGTGAAATTGAAAAATCAGCTATTGCAGCACATAGTTTATTGGAGAATCATAAAATTGAAAAAGAAGCCCTACTTTTAAAACATTTGGAAAAACCTTTAGAATTGACAATTTGGGAGAAGATATATATTCAGAAGAACAAATTTAGATCCATGAATTTCGAGATTCCTGATGAACGTGACCTCATCTCAAAGTTCATCAAATTAACACCAGATGGCAACATTATTGATGGAGATTCCAATGAAAATCCGGTAGTCATAATGTCGGTTGAAAATGAGAGAGATCCTCCTCTCGAAAACTAGTTCCCATGTTTGAAGAAACATAAAATATGAGGTCCATCCATCCATAGTAATTCTGCCCAAAGGCAGGTCCTTCAGTACAATCATAGCATTTTCATGCTATGCTTGCAGCTTTACTAGGGAATTGTGTAGGTGTGGTAGCTTCCCGTTGCTTTCCACACCGGTGAAGGATGATGATGATAATGATAAAGATGATGGCCATATGATTTCGGGGACCGTTTGGGCCTTAAAGTTCTCCTGACATTTGTCTTACAGGTGAGGAAAAACCCCGATAAAAACCTCACCCAGAAAAACTGCCCCGACCGGGGATCGAACCTGGGCCCGCTGCGTGACAAGGCAGCACGCTACCTCGAGACCACAGCGGTGGACTAAAATATGAGGTAAGATGTTAAAAAATTACTCATTAAATTTATGAATGTTGTTTATAATTTTTTGTGTCATTTATATTATTTTTAGAATAATTGCTTAATGCTGTATTTTGTAGCTTGTAATTTGCATTAAAAATTTGTTAAAAAGATCTATTAATGTAAGTGCCGTTGTGAGGTTTAAGATGTTTCCCTTAACCATTTTCCTGCAGCAGTTGATTTACAGACGCAACCACCTCAGCAGAACGACCAGCAAGACTCAGAGGGTGGCTGTATGTGTTGAAAATAGAAATGAAGACATATGATTGATAAGGTGCTGTTAAAACAAAAAAAAAAAGTGACGTTATCCACATTGTTTGTCACTGACTACACGAAAAATAAAATAAAAATTGCTTGTTCAACGTACAGGTGTTAATAGAAAATACATTATCCCATTGTTCATTATTTGTGCTGAAACACCATTCCAATGCAATTGCAGAATAATTTTTTTAATGCAGCAAAACAATCCTCTAGTGGCACAATTGGACTTACTCGAGTATGTGCAGCTTATATCATCATAATATGAATGATAAATGTGTTAATTTGATATGCTTTTCCCTAATGGTGGTGTGCCCAGAAAAATGACTCTTTCTTGTGCGTTAATGTTTCTGCTTCCACACAAAAGTGATTCTTCATAATTCCCACTACAACTGCGGTTCTCAAATTACACTTTATGTAGAAACACCAGAGGATCCATAAAATTAATATGCATTATTATATTATTTTTAGTCTGGACATCTTACCTCAATATTAATGTTGATTTGTTCTTGGACATGTTGGAAACAATTCTGTTTTAATTCTGTTTATCGTCAGCTTTCCTAGACTGGTTTTATTTATGTTGCATTATGTTGCACCACCTGGATGTCGATGTCAGCTCCATCCTGTGGTTGGCCAAAGAACCTCCAAACAAGGTCATGCTCCATCGGAATATCAAAATTCATAACTCTGTTTCTGTTCTTCTGAATATAAATTTTTTCCCAAATAGTCAGCTCCTTTGTATTTTCCAACTGTTTTAACAGTTTCGTGTCTGGATCTATGTTATGTTTTTCAGACCAAACATGAGCAGCAACTGCAGATTTTTCGATTTCTCCATTTTTAATATTTCTTATGTGTTCTTTGGTAAGAAATATTAAATATGGAGAAATTGAAAAATCTGCAGTTGCTGCTCATGTTTGGTCTGAAAAACATAATATAGATCCAGACACGAAACTGTTAAAACAGTTGGAAAATACAAAGGAGCTGACTATTTGGGAAAAAATTTATATTCAGAAGAACAGAAACAGAGTTATGAATTTTGATATTCCGATGGAGCGTGACCTTTGGCTAACCACAGGATGGAGCTGACATCGACATCCAGGTTGTGCAACATAATGCAACATAAATAAAACCAGTCTGGGAAAGCTGACGATAAAACAGAATTGTTTTGAAACATGTTCAAGAACAAATCAACATTAATATTGAGGTAAGATGTCCAGACTAAAAATAATATAATAAAATAACCTCAAAATATAACTTCCTAAAATTAAATATTAATACGCATTATGCCTAGCAATTACTTTATTAATTACTGTATATTGATATAAGAGAACTGTAATGCTATTTTACTTTGAAGGTTTTAATGACAGTGTCAGACGTCTTAAGCTTTGCATCTTTATTGTGAAGTGGACCATGATCTAGGTGTTTCATTTGTGGTTGCAGGAAACATCAGGAGGTTGCATTCTTTTGATGTTGAGTCTTCAGTTATTTTAGGAGAATTGGTAGACAAAAGATTGAATTTTATAGTTCCTAGATTGAGAAATATTATCTCCTTGATCAGTCACTCCATTTGGAAAATACTAATTTAAGATTGTAATGCAATTTTTTTAGTACCGATACCTGAAATTTCACCAAATTACGAATATGTTATATACAATTCCATTATTGTGTTAATCATATATTTATTTATTTAGTTAAACTTTTAAGGAAAGAGGATATCGTCGGTAGGCAATGAAAACCTCGTAACTCCATCAGTCATTGAAAACCACATAACTCCAGTAGCCAGCACATAAATATGTGATGCATAACCTGTTGAGAACATGGACTTCAAATTTATTAATAACTTGTATTCTGTAGTAAAATATGTGGGAACTATTGCTTATCAATTTTCATAATTATTTAAAATAGTTACATTTTCTGACTTAGGCTTTCACGGCCGGAGTTACTATGATGCTCTTGTAGAAGATTTCCGGGCTGTTGGCCGTGGTCTTGAGGCTTGTAGTTCCCCGACATTTCGCCAGAGACTGCATCCTTAAGGGTTGTCTTGAGACTGGCAATTTTGTCGACTACCTGCCCTATTTATACATTTATCCGCGACGTGTTCTCTGCACGGTCCGTTACTTCGTAAATTGTATCTGCCTTCTGGTTGGTTAGCATTAGGGTCTTCCCTTGCACCAATGAGTTAAATTTTCTCCTGTAAAGTTTACCAAAATAGAGTTACAAGGTTTTCATTGCCCACCATCGATATGTGACTAAAAATTATTTAAATTCAAGCTTTTGAGCTTTTATAGGCTTCCTTTTGAGAACTGCTGCATTTCAGAAATACACATGAAAACTTCAAAATAATTATTTACAGTTTATTTTCCCATATATTAAAATATCATTATTGGTGCTTTATTAATTAATATGTAACTTAATTTAGTCATAATTTATTTATTGTATAGTTGGTAATTCTATGATGGCACATTTATGATTTTAAATTTTGGTGCTATGAACAGTTTAACAATTTCTTTTATAGTGACATTGCTCAAGGTAGAAAGTTACGGTAAAAAAATTCTTATTCTGTAACCAAATGTGTTTTTTTTTTCTCATTGGAAAAACCACTCTTAAATTGTAAATGCCTGTTTTGCCCATTTGTAGCCATAAGGTGGTAAGTGGAATTACCTGATATGAATGTTGGTTATACAAGTATATTACAGCATTGTTGATTTCAAACTGGGCTATTGTTTTCATAGAGGGTTTAAATTCCTGATGTTCTGTTCTAAACTTTACATTTTAAAGATTTTGTAAGAATTCTGATTTTTAAATTGAGGAAAATGTGACAGCTTTTTAAAGTACAATTTCATGATCTTATCTTTAGCATAGAATTTAATTTTTTACTGTATAACAATTATTGAGAGATTTTTAAAAATCTGCAATTTTAAGAGCTAATTATTATTGCCAAATCAATTTTTAAATTGCAATTTATAGAAATCTTAAGTATTCAAGGAAAAATAAAAAAAGCTAGTGTTTACTGTATTAGTGCTCTTGCTTTGTTGGAACATTGGATTCAGATTTGTGCAATGGAAATACAAGTTATTGTGCACAAAGTTTGCAAATTATAAATTTAATTAGATGTATCATTGTATGGTAATTCTGATAATGTCTACACCTATATTTTTGTCCTTTAAGTATCTTCAAAATATATTATTTTAAAAAAATTGGGAAAATTCTTCTTAACCCATTTAAATCGGATGACGAGCTGAGGTTGCATGACGTTCTTAAGCACTAAAATCGTATGACGACCTGTGGTCGCGCAGTGCAGAGATAGAAAAAATGCATTTTTAATTTATTTTGCTGCTCATAGATATCTGTTACACACACTTTTTCTTCTTCTACACATCCACAAGAATGCTATTTCATCCCCTCCATGCCATTTAGAAATTTCCGGAACGAGTTTCACCCTCAGAAAAAAAAACATGTGTCAGTAGTAAGAAAAATGGCGCCAAGGAAAGTTAAGGATATTGACAGTGATGGAATTAGGAAATTATTAGAGTGTGAATTAGGCAGTGATTGAGAAGTTTCTGATATATTTAGTGATGAGAGAAGTATTCATGAATCTATAAGTGATTCAGAAGCAACTTCTGCTGAAGAAGAGAGCGGTGAGAGTGATAATGAACTTATTGTCCTGCCACCTGCAAAAAAACAAAGCCATATCACGCCAAGTGATTGGAAGTGGGTGAAATCTGAGAATAACCCTGTTGTATATCAGTTTAGTGGTTTTTAAATCCATTTTTAGTTACTGGAGGTAATATTAAGTTGCTGCGTTGCATTTAAATGCCAGGCAGTAGGACTTGGGATTTAAATCAGATATCTGGGGTAGCAGAGCTCGACTTTAAATGAGAGGTGGATGGGTTAATTTCATGTACCTTTTACTAAGAATACAAGAAAATCACTAATTGAACAGTTGCCCTGAAATGAGTTCTAACCCACAATAATTCAAAAGTTCAGTTTTCAGTCTATTAGTGATCTATCCAGAGAGCTTGGTGTATGTAAAATTATCCATACTCTCTTCCAGACCTGTTTTTAAAAGTTGGCTTTCAAGCAAATAGTGATCTATATGTAACAAAATGGCAGAAGCTGTTAGTCAAGTCATGAGGAGGAGTGCAGAAAAATTATTATTGCACATGTTCATGTTCATTCCACTAATGGAAATGAGTACCAGACTCTTGTTCTGGGGGTAAAGGCGGCAGTCATGCAGGGCTGACAACCAGGCTGACATAAAGTGCCGATTGTCTAAAAAAAGTGGGAGCTTTAACCTCCTACTACCCCAAGGGCCTCCTGAGGCCTGTAGCGGGATCACTTTATCTTTACCTTTAATATTAAGTTGCTGCGTTACATTTAAATGCCAGGCAGTAGGACTTGGGATTTAAATCAGATTTCTGAGGTAGCAGAGCTCCACTTTAAATGAGAGGTGGATGGGTCAATGTTGTATCTGCTTCAATTTAACACTTTGTATTGATGATTATATCACAATATTGAATCACTTCATTGTTTACGGTGCCGTAGCCGAGCGGTTAAGGTAGGAATCCTTGGCGCAGAGCTACGGGACTTGCGCTGGTTCGAGTCTCCATGGGGGAAGAAATTTTCTCATGGTATTTCGGCCAGTATGGGACCGGTGCCCACCCAGCATCGTGAGGCAATTGGGTAGCTACAATAAGTAGCGGCTCCAGGTTGAGGAACCAGCTATAACGGCTGGGGGACTCGACATGCTAACCACATGTCACCCCTACACTGGCTGTTGATCATCTACCTCTGTGATTGACACATGTGGATGTGAAGGGCCAGCAGCCGGTTGGTAAAAGGGCAACCGCTGAAAAGTGGAAAGACCCTCAATCGGAATCGGTTTGTACCTTTATTTTATTGAAATTAAAAATTTGATGTTTTGGGTGGTAATTTAGAATCTTCTGGAAAGCCTGGCCACATAACATAATTAATATGGTATTTATTTATGATGTTTTTATTATTGATTTAACATTTCTCCATGAAAGATAAATTATATTTGAAGAGAAAAATTTTCGCCTAGACTGGAACTCGAACCCGGGTCCCTTGGCTTTCCGGGCCAAGTGCTCTACCAACTGAGCTACCGAGGCGAGTTACGATCTAGACGCAAATTTTTCTCTTATATACGTTGTAATTTGGCGATAGGGAATTATAACGTATATAAGAGAAAAATTTGCGTCTAGATCGTAACTCGCCTCGGTAGCTCAGTTGGTAGAGCACTTGGCCCGGAAAGCCAAGGGACCCGGGTTCGAGTCCCGGTCTAGGCGAAAATTTTTCTCTTCAAATATAATGGTATTTATTTATTTATTTATTATCATTATGATTTTTTTCTTTTTGGCAAAGTAATGGTTCAGAGTAACAATTTAAGTTGATGATCACCATCTTAAGGCGCGACAACTTGATAAGTGAAAGTTTTGGCCTTCTCAACATCCTCCTCCATGCCAATCTGTCTCTTGCCGTATTCAAATTAGTCACTTTCATTTTCCTTAGATCATTCATTGTGTCATCCTCCCATCTGATCTTCGGTCTTCCTACAGCTCTGCCTCCTATAGGTTTCCATTTGTAGAGTTTTTTTGACCAGTCTCTGATCATTCATCATCATCATCGTCCTTTCAAGTATTAGGCCCAGTGGCCCATTACGGTCTCCCGCCATCTCCGAAAAGGTCGACCCACAGATCTTCTGCCTCGAGGAATGTAGTGAAGAATTTGTTTTGGTATTCTGTGACGATCCATGCACTGAATATGGGCTAGCCAATTGTTTCTATATTCTTGGAGGTATTCAGATATAGGTACGATGTTTAACTCTCTGGCTATTGTTGAATTTCTTTGGTGGTCTAGAAGGCTATAACCTGCAGTTCGTCGCAGAAATTGATCATCCATTCTTATCAAATGTCCAAGCCAACCAATTCTGAGAGCTCTTATATGGTTTACTATGTTCTGATTTTTTATTAATTTGTTTAGTTCGTTATTTGTTTTGATTCTCCAACAGTTATCAGTTCCTTTATTTCAGTGGTACTCACTAGAAATTACAAGAGAGCCAAATATAAGATTTGGTGGGCGGGAATTTCAACGTATATAGAGAAGGATTTGCGTTTAGATCGGTACTTGCTCAGGTAGCTCAAATGGTAGAGCACTTGGACTAGAAAACCAAGGGTCCCGGGTTCAAGTCCCGGTCTGAGCGTATAATTTTTCTCTTTAAATATGATAAGAAACAATATTTGTTGACGCAGGGATATCCAAAGTTTTGTATAATTTCAATAAAGATAATATTATTTTATACTAATAATTTAAAATTTAAATGTAATGTAATGAAGGTAAAATTATTTCAAGAGCCTTAATAAATATCTTCAAGGGCCGCATGCGGCCCGCGGGCTGCATAATGAGTACTGCTGCTCTATTTGCCAAATATTATTGTTAATTTTTTTTTTTCAAAAATTAGTAATTTCTGTTTTATTGTTTCTTTTAGGACCCAAGTTTCACAACCATATGTAACTACTGGTTTAATGAGTGTTTTGTATAACCTTATTTTTGCAGTTTTTGATAATAATTTGGTTTTAAATAAGGTTCTATTTTCAAAATAAGCTTTATTCCCATTTACCAATCTTTCTTTAATTTCCTCTTGTAATGTATTATGCCCATTTACTTTGGTACCTAAGTATTTAAATGATTCTACTGTGTTAATTTGTATGTCATCAATTTGTAGATTTTCAGATTTTCTATTGTGATTACTACATTTTAAATATTTTATTTTCTCTTGATTTATTATTAGACCAAATTTTTTAGATTCCTCTTTCAATTTTGTGAAGGTTTCACATAATACTTGTCTGGTTCTTGCTGTAATCGGTATATCTATGATGATGATAGTAGATATTAAATAATTCTTCTTCTTCTTCTTCTTCCTCTACGCATGAAAGCTGGCAGCTTGTTGCGTGTTCATTCACTACAGGTCCGGGGTATGGTGACGTCCTTCCATCGTAGTTGTGGTCTTCCTAAAGGCCTTTTCTGCTGAGGTGTCCAGTCACGTACTTTCTTCACTAATCTACTGTTCTCGATTCTACCTATGTGATCGTTCCAATTTAGTCTTCTATCATTTATCCAAAGGTTTATAGGTTCAATTTCACATTCTTCTCTAATAACAGAGCTGCGTATTTTCTCTCTCAGCGATTTTCCTTAAAACTGTCATTTTGGTTGTTTCATTGATTTGTTTTGTTTTCTGAGTTTCTGTTCAGCATTCACAACCATATGTTAGAACTGGTCTTATGACAGATTTGTATATTCTTACTTTTGTATCTATTCTTAAATTTTTATTTTTCCAAACAGTATTGTTTAAACATCCTGATATTTTGTTTATTTTTTATTATTTCACTCACCTCATACTTCATAATTCATAGCAGACCCAGGGTTTCTTCACATCTTTTGTGACATTCTCAATGCTGTGTCACAAATGATGTGAAGAAACCCTGGGTCTGCTATGAATTATGAAGTATGAGGTGAGTGAAATAATAAAAAATAAACAATATTAAAAAACCTCATAGTGTTATTTCCTATCTACATAACTTTATCCTGATATTTTGTTGCATTATTTGCTTGATGGAGGATTTCATCTGTTATTCTGTTGCTGCTATTAATTTCATATTAAGTAATGAAGCTTTAAAAATTGCTTAAAAATCTCTCATTAATATTATTCATAACTATGAATATTGTAGTAAAAATACACCATAATAATAATAATAATAATAATAATATATATATATATATATATATATAATTAATTATATTTTCCTTATGCAGTATTAAACTATTGGGCTAGTCTTTTATTTAATTGCTTTTGTTGGAATAATTACTTTAATGCACTTTTTTCAGGGATTTTATAGTTTATTGCACTGTTAAGAACGAGGTTCCCAAATTCTGAGGCACACTACATTGGGAGGCGTGTAGATAATGAAAATGTAAACTGACTGAAGCATAGGCGGTTCTAAGTTGGGGTCAGGTGTTTATACTTCAGACAAATCAAAAGAACTCTATCATATATATAAACTGCTCAGATTTTTTTAAAACCATGTAGTGCAATAAATAACTAATATTGAAAGTGAATTTTTAGAATAAAAATAAGTTTACACAGAGTAATTGTACTGCTAATGGTTCTGCTGATGCAAATTTCACTTTTACGGCGCTTCTTTTTGGAATAAAATTACATATTTAATATTTTCTGCAAGTTCTGAGAAGTTGAAGATCTTTTCATATTATTTCATTTCCATTAACTCATCTTATAAAATCTTAATATTATTCGTTTTTAAACACCTTAATGATGGACAAATTATATTTTTCTTTTCATAAGTAGTGCCACGAGTGATTTCCAAATTATCGATAAATTCACGACTCACGAAGAGAAGAGTGAATTTATCTAGAGAATTTGGAAATCAAGAGTGGCATTTGTTAGGACTATTTAACGAATAAAATTAAGCTGTTTACTCACAAATCATTATTTAACTATAGTTATTTTAAAATATTTATATATTTAATGTAAACGGCGATGTTTGAAAACAAATGAGAAACGATAGGTATGCTTCTACTGCTTCTTTTGTTTATCACTGCAACCAGATCATACTATTTATTGCCAAAGGAACGCAATATTGTAAGGAGGAGCTTTCTTTAATATGGTAATTATAACACTGATAAATATTTGGTGAAACATGACTCTGATTGGTTGTAAAACAGAAATCATTGAAACGTGATTGGCCATTGACTCCCATTTGGGGCATGAATTAAATAGTCAAATATAATTTATAAAATCTTCCTTAAATAATGTTTTAAAACACTTTTATTGCATGGTTGTGTTTTGTTCCAATTTATGTAACTTATAAACCCTGAAAATGAAAGTCGTCATCATCATCATCATCCTGCCAGGTATTAGTCCTAGAAGAACTGTTACAGCCTGAGAAAGCGGTTTTCGTGCCATCTTTTCATAGGTCGACCAAGTGACCGTTTCCCATTTGGACAGTAGTTCATTTTATCTCACAAGCTGTTAGTCTGCTTTCATCTCTCGTCCTTATAGTCCACGCTTCACTCCCATAACATAGGACTGGTCGAGCCATTATTTGATAAAGACGAGTACGAGTAGATTTTTGCACTAATGAAGGTTTTAAAACTCTATTAATGATTCCCATTGATTTGTTGAATTTCACAATTTTCTCTGGTAAATCCAAATTTTCAACAAAAGAGAGTTTATATGAAAATTAAAGTAATTATGTTTATCTTTTTAATCCACTAAGAATAAATTATTACTCGACCACATTAACTTTTTAGCCGGGGAGGGGAAGCAATGACGCCAGTGTTTGAGAGGGGAGAAATGTCTCCTTCACCGTTGATACAAAAGCGAATGGCTGGGCAAGTGGTATAATCACTGGCAAAACATAGTGGTAGACATATTTGAAATAGGAGATGAAGTTAATGAAAGATCTTCAGAGTTTGTACGCCTACGGTTTCTAGATAATGTGACGTACATAGAAATTAAATCAGCACTGATTTCCAACTATTGTCTGGCAGACTTAAATGTTTATATACTGTGAATATAGGGTCCAACTTTCGCACTTTACATTGTCACTAACAACTGACTATACATGACTGATGAATAATGAACACTGTCACTGCAACCTGAGACAAGGGTCTACTACCTCCAACCCTTACCACATTATTTTAGTTCACAGTTTTTCTGCATTGAAAGTTAACATTGTGTCGAGTAATACCTAGGACATACAAATATATCATCATCATCATCATCACTCCAGGAATTAGGCAATTGCCCGTTCCGACTTCATAATGCATCAGCCCAATGTCTTCTAGGTCTTCCAACTTCCATGAAGGTTCTCAGTAAGATGAATGTCTCCTGGAAGCGTTACGAGCGCTTCGCAGGACAAGGATGGTGGAAGGGCTGCTTCCTCTGAGCCTCCAAACATGCTCCTCTGGGTATCCACCCCCCAAGAGAGGGCTGCTTCTTCCGCTCTTCAAGCCCTACAAGTTTAGCTCTGCTATTCCTTGTCGCTCTGTTGACCGTTGAAGACTTGACGAAGATGTGGCCGCCCATTATGGATATAGACGCCATTCCCTCGTGAGCTATACTTAGTTCCCCTCGCCTCTTACCCACCAGCAAGATTAACCTAAGTCAATCTTCCCCAGTAGGGTCATCTGGTTCATCGGGTACTGGTTATTTATGATGTTTTTATTATTAATTTCATACATCTCAATGATGGATAAATCATATTTAAAGAGAAAAATTATACGCTCAGACCGGGACTTGAACCCGGGACCCTTGGTTTTCTAGTCCAAGTGCTCTATCATTTGAGCTACCTGAGCAAGTACCGATCTAAACGCAAATCTTTCTCTATATACGTTGTAATTCCCGCCCACCAAATGCTTTGAAGCCTTTGCTCAGGTAGCTCAAATGGTAGAGCACTTGGACTAGAAAACCAAGGGTCCCGGGTTCAAGTCCCGGTCTGAGCGTATAATTTTTCTCTTTAAATATGACTGGTTATTTATGTTTGCTTAACTACATTTGTAATATCATTACTTTAAACAGGCCTAGGTGACTCATACCTTCCTCCCAGCAGTAGATCTGGGTTTTTGATACCCTTGAAGTAAAAAAGTCATTATTAAAATGTTTAATGTTTGGGCTAAGAAGGTGAAGGTATACATGTTCTAATTTCTAGCTTGTTTACCAAAAATCTCGATTAAAGTCCATACTTATCTACAGTGCATATGATAAGGCACATCATGCTTTGTTAGTGATTTATCTATTGTATAGATTCTTACTGGCAGCTCTGTGGCGTAAGCGGTTAGACACTTGCCTCTCACCACTGGGGTCCTGAGATTGAATCTCGGTCACTCCATGTGGGTTTCGTGGTGGGCAAAACAGAGCTTGGGCATGTTTTTCTCAGGGTTTTTTCCCCGTTTTCCCCCTGCCACAATTTCATTCCACCATTTCTCCATACTTATCTCATCAGTTTCATTTCATTTCATTCATCTGCCCCTGTGATGGTGTGTCAGGAGTGGTCGGTCAGCACCCTTGTCATTCACAGACCTCTATATATATATATATAATAATAATAATAATAATGATTTATTTTAGCTGGCAGAGTTAAGGCCATAAGGCCTTCTCTTCCACTCAACCAGCAAATAGTAAAATTATACAAAAATTACGTACATATTACAATTTTAAGATGTTATTAAAATACAGACTAAACAAAATACAATGATGATGTGATCTAATACTAGCTAATACTAACAAAAACATAGAATATAATAAAATTAAAATGATATAAAATAAAGTAAGTAGCTTCCTAGATGATTATTAATGGAATGCTCTATATAGTTGTTATGCAGTTAATGTTTTCATTGTGTCGAACCTAAGATATCAGTTAATTTGGATTTAAATAATGATAGCGATTGAGTTTCATCTCATCTCATCCCTTGACCCGACCCTGAGTTGGACACGAGTTAAGGATATTATTATATTATATAGATTCTTGCTGTGTAATGTGGTCTGTCGAAGTAATACATAAATTGAAAATTGTTGAATGACATCTATTTGCTTTGAGTGGAGCCCAAGATTACAAAAATGTCAATGAGTTGTATTAGAAATACACATTAATTGGAGTTTAAAATAACTTATATATATTAAATCAAGAACCTTAAGTATGTTATTGAGCACATAACTGGGTTGCTTGATATGTCTTAACGCCTGACTAATCACAAAACACAACCAAACATGAATTAAGATATTCTTCATGGAGTTTATTATTTGTTGACACCAATTTCAGTTAAAGAAAATTGATAGGAAATTATTTATATTTTGTAAAACTCTGTACTCATGTTCGGTGTAATGTTAGGTCGACGGATAAGATGAAATCAGAGGTGGAGGTGAGTGTCTAACCACTTGTGCCATGCAGCCACCATGCATTTATTATAATAAAAAAAACTCCAAGCGTGACAGGCCTAGAAGGCCCTTAGCCTACCAGCCGGCTACTGGCCTCACATCCACATGCGTTAATCACAGAGGTAGACAATCATCTAGCCAGTGTAGGGGTGACATATAGTCAGCATGTTGGATCCCCCACCTGTTATAGCTGGTCTTCTTAACCTGGAGTTGCTACTTTATTGTAGCTACCCAAATACCTCACGATGATGGGTGGGCACCGGTCCCATACTGGCCGAAATTTCATGAGAAAATTTGTTCCCCCATGAGGATTCAAACCAGTGCAAGTCCCGTAGCTCTGTGCCAAGGCTTCTTGTCTTAATCACTCGGATATGGCACGGGACTTATTTATTATAATATGGTAGTAGTATTCAAATGTTCTGAAGCTCTTGATTTGTCATCATTCGCTTGCGGGTTTCCCAATAATATTTGCTTTGGAAAGCATATTGAATATCTGTTGTAGTTCATTTTGGATGACCCAGAGTGCACCTGCTAGTATTACCAGCGGAGGCAAACTACATTACACTCTTTTTTTTATAAATATTTAGGAGAAAAGAAATGGAGAGATCCCCTAGGCCTCAAGTACTCTAATACCATCAGGTTCGAAGAAAACAAGAGTTCAGTCAAGGGAGACTGGATAGGAAAGGTGAAAGAGGGAATTGGTGTATGGAAAGGAATAAATACCAATTTAGATATAAGAAACGTAAGAAGGAGTAAAACATTATTATAATATAGCTACATTTATTTTCCCTTCTTTGGGAAAATAAATTGATCTGCAAAATTTCATCCTTACTTAAGACTAAACCCTTGTAAAACAAAATGTTTTTGGTAAATCTGTATAACTTACAAATAATGAAGTGCTACATTTTTTTTGTTTAACTTATAAATAATGAAGTGCCTCGTATTAAGTTACTTTAATTTTGATTTCTTGTGATATTATTCTGACCCCAGCATATAAAAATGTATGGAACCGCCTATAGACTGATACAACACTCTTTCTATTGCAACATAAACTTAGTTTTAGGCTGTTTCTTTCTCATTGTAGAAATTGTATCAAATGTTGGTATATTCCATAACTAGGATTGTCTTTTTTGTATTAAAATGCTTTCTTTTGCTACTTTTTTAGAGATAAAGAAGCTTCAGAATTAGGAAGGAATTTTTTTGTATAAATGTTGCAAATATTTGGGAACCTCTGCTGTAGATGATGAAATCATAAAATGGACGTTAATCCTATAACGTGTTATGCGTATGAGGTATGACATTTAAGTTGATGCAGCTGATTTTATTATTTACAAAAACAATAAAATTTGCTTTAACCAGGGGTCTTCAACCTATCAGTATTGGTCACAATAAAAATTTTAGTGACATTTGCAAATCATTAAGCTATTATGCAATATCTCAAACAGCAAGATTCAGCCATCTGATGCATTTACATGTTAATTCAATTCTGAAACATAGTCCTGACTAAACCAGAGCTCTGTTGATCATTTTTATGTACAAGCTTTGAAGACTCCTGCTCTAAACAAATTTTTATTGAAATGCATTCTTGTTGTGTTACAGTTATTCAATGTAATTTTAGCAATACATATATTTTATTTAATTCTATAAACTTTATTAAATTATATTTAAAGTTGCTGTGGGAACAGGGTAGAAAGAGAAAATGGTGTACAATATTTAAGAAGAAATAGAATTTCCATGAAATGGTATATTGTGTGATATAATTATATAACATGCCAGGGTGAACATTTTCACAAATGCTCATTGATTGTGAAGGAAAATGGATGTAATATATAAGCTCATATTCACGTACACTTGTGTGTTATGGCAGCAAGTTTTCTGTTATGAAAATGTCAGAGAATTTGTGAAAATAGATTGTAAGGACAGCACTAATAAGTCTTTTTATGTTAAAAATTACCTCTCATAAAGATATTTAAAAGATGATTCAAAACTTCAGCTCAGATGGGAGTAGGGTGCAGATTTCTATGATAAATAATATGTTTCCAGAAAGTTGTATTGACAACTGCTAAATAGCCTCTCTTGAGAAATTGTATATTCATAGCATTACGGAGGGTTGCCCCAGATAAGATAAAACAGAATTCATACCTTTCATCGCAGCAAAAATCCTTTTCTCCACCAATGATTCTGCTCGATATGCTGGCTGTGGGCATGGTCTATTGTCCTGCATCTCAGTTTCCACTGCAGGAGGCTGCGTTGCAGCACAGGAACAGGAATGTCAGCCCAAACCTCTTGACAAACTTACCAAAGTACCTTCACCAGGGTCGGACGCCTTGAAGCAAGGCGTCATTTCAGGAGACCGAACCCACAAAAATCCATCTGCGAGACATCTGGTGACTTTACAGGGACTCTATTGAAGGGTATGATATGGATGCCTGTTTCATCTAATTTTCAGCTGTAGTATCTCTGAGATGATCTTGCAGTATGACTCTACGCCTTGTCCATGTGGATCCAAATGTTTGAGGTGTCGGCACCATACAACTGAGGGATGTCTTCATCAAATATTGGGTCCATGATGTTCTCCTGGAAGTAGGCTGCATTGACTTTGGCTTTGCTTTCAACTCTGTGAATTCTTAGCTTCCCCCTGGCACAAAAACCTGCAACCACCATAAAGCCCTTGGAAAACTTTTCTTTGTTTTCCCAGATGAAGTCAGAATGCCCCTTTTTGGCCATTTGGGCGGTAATAAATTGCACGGTGCCTGTTTGTATCATCAAGGTAGATCCATGCTTCATCCAGAGAAACTACCCACTGCCTTTATCACCTACCAAATGGTTTTCATACAACTTTCTTGCATTTGTGAACCTTTCTCTGATATGCCTTTCTTTAAGAGCATGTCCTCGGGCTTTATGTCACCGTTCTATGCCCAAATTTTGGTTAATTATGTGCTGGATTGTACCCTTAGATGTGTTTGTGCGACTTACAATGCTTCTCTGAGTTGATGGATTTTCTTTGGTCACTTCAGCTTTTGACTTTGGTCACTACTGTTGTCCGAGTCGGTTGTGTCCATACTCTTGTTAATTTTTTTTAACTCTGAGCTTCCGGTGGGAATCCATTTTTATGCAAATTTATAATACGGCCCACACACTCCTTACTGACCCTCAGTCCCTTCTCTTTGCACTGTTTTACAATCATGGATAGACTGTAATTGGTGTCGGAAAGCCCCATGATGTATCCTTGCCATAAATTCACCACTTTCAAAGCCATAACTCGCTTAAATAAGAATCTGACCACACTGACAGATACCTGAGTCAACACTGATAATGCCATCCAAAATGCATGGAGCTGCAGTTATTACTTTTATTGTTAGAACCTTTCAAATTCATCCCATCTTATCTGGGGCAACCCTCCGTAAAGAATGAAATGGAAAGAATGTCAAAACTTATTCTATTTGACTTTCAGTGGCTTCTCGTTTGGTATTGCCCCAACTGTATGTCCATTTCAATCTGATCTTTTTATCTGTATTATCTTGTATATAAAAATTAATGTTTGTTTGTTCGTACTTTATGCGTGGCCATACTGTTGATCTGATTGTGATGGGGTTTTTTGCAAAATGTTCAGGAGATTCCCGGGATGAACATAGGCTATAAGAGAGTTGTGATACTCAACTCCTACACCCTTAAAAAATCTCCCTTTCTAGTGGAAAACGTGAAAAAATTAGCTCTTTGGACGCTTAAATGGCATACACTGCCTAAACCATATGAAATACACAAGAATAATGTACACAGCATTGAATATCTCAAAAAGCTCTACAAAAAAGTCCGCGACAGCATATGTTTATCTCTTACGGATAACTCACAATAACCATTTTTGTTTTTCATTGATACCAAGAGAATAATACCCACTCGGGTGAACCTTTCATAGCATATAAATTTTTATTTACAGTTATTGCTGTCATCAACATAATCATCATCATGATAAGTTTGCACTTATTCTTAGGTCATCTCAGAACAGAGTCTCTTCTAGAAAGTTCTGTCTTGCCTCAGTTCTTCATATTGGATTATTTTCCAATTATAACCCTTCTCTTCTGTTTTTGATGTTTCTCATTCCATTCTTCTGAAGACACTATACTTTTTTATTGTGTCCTCTAGTACATCTATTTATAATATATCTGCTTAATTTTACAACAGAACGATATTTTGTCCATATCTAATGGAGTTTTCACAATAAATTATACTTTTATAGCAAGCCTTAACAGATTATAATATTTTCATAATAAATTGTATTATTAATTAAATAAAAATAAAACGTAGTTTTATTTGATTTTCATATTTATTATATAATTCAGTGACAGCTGTTTCGGTACACTGTACCTTCTTCAGACATGTTAACAAATTATGAATTGTGTTCCAACTGATCTAAGCAACAATACAACATATTTATTTAAATTTTTTAATTTAACAAAGGGGATTCATTCAAATCAAGTTGAGCATTTAACAGTTTTTTACTACTTTTAAATTTATTAATTTCTACAGCCTCTAAAAGATCTAACTTCTTACCCTTGTCACAAATATGTAAAATTTCAAAATTAAAAATAATTAAAATTATTTTATTGAATCTGCAATAATATGAACCCTATTTCACCATCCGGTATGTTAGGGTTTTAGTTACAATACAATTAATTATTTACAGTAATTTAGAGTATGGTTAATTTCTAGCGTTACATAATAATGTAATCTGAACAAATAAATAAATAAATTAACAAACAAAAAAAAAAGTACTCAAAGTCTCTTAAAAATATGATGGATAAAGTCACACAGCTTTCTATAGCAACACTTCTTATATAAAATATTTAACAAAGGCAGTTGAAATCTATTATGGCAATAACCTAATTTTTTAATAAATTCACGTCTTTTGGAATCAAATGTGGGACACTCAAATAACAGATATGAGATAGTCTGGCTGGAGTTTTTGCAAATACAGGTATCTGTAATTAAATTAATGTTTTTATTACCTCACCTCATATCTTTTTTCTTCTATACTGCAGTTTCGGAGCTTATCTCCATCGTCAGTAGCCTCTGGTCGACCGGTGTTATGTCGTTTCTTGGCGGTTTCCTTCTTACTTCTGTCGGTGGACCGATGAACCTCTGGATTAGGTCAAAATTTGCGGGAGTTTCAAAATTCATGAGTTTTTCTCTTTTTTGTTTTTTTGGATGTGGATTTTTTCCCAGACTGTGAGTTCCTTTAGTTTATCTGTTTGTTTGATTAGGCTAGCTTCTGTATCTATTAAATGTTTTTCAGACCAAGCATGGGCTGCTACTGCTGACTTGTCCACTTCCCCCTTTTTTACATTTCTAAGGTGTTCCTTCAATCTAGTTTTTAAATTTCTTTTTGTTTTTCCTATATAGATTTTGTCGCAATCTTGACGTTTGATCTGATATATTCCTGATTTATATTCTTGTCCATTTTTTCATTTTGTTGGTTTTAATTATCTTGTTTAGGCTGTATTCATTCTTTGGGGCCAATTGAATGTTAAACTTATTGAAAATTTTCTGGAACTTGTGGTGTTTTACAGGATGGTAAGTGAATTTTTTGAATCTTATGTTCTCTTCTGTTTGTTTTTTAAGTGTGCTTTCATTAATTAGTTTTTGCCTTTTGAACTTATTTATTTTCTTGTGTACCATGTTCTCTTCATAACCATCTGTACCTATTTTAAATCGTTCCAAATAATGTCCAAATTTACCGTGTTCAGTCATAAATTGTGTTAATACAAAATTTGGTTCTACGTATTTGCACTTTATTCAGTCAAAAACAGTTGGGAAAAATAATGTTCTTGTCGAAGCACCATTAATACTGTTTAAACACTCAGCATTACAATTTTGTAAGAGATCATTTCTTAATACTTCTTTAATATACGATAGAGGGCAGAATCAGTAAAAGTAATCCATATTTGAATTAGCAGCCAATTTGGCAAGAAAATCTGCACATATTATTCATTTTAATATTTGATATTATAAATTATTTTAACTAATATTTTGAAACAAAGGTAATATATAGGGCAAGGCATTTAATGACCTATAAATTGGTAAAAAATGCAAAATAAAAAATGCATTTATGACCTAAAATATGCAAAAAATGACCAATAAAATAAAAAAATGACGGAATAACAAGTTAAGAATTAACTTTTATAAGATTCATGATGTGTTCCGTTGAGGTTTATTCAAAATTAATATAAATATTGTTATATAAATATATAAAATGTTAAATATTGAAAACACCCTAACAGTAATGCACAGAGAAAATAATCCAGCGAAGATAAACGTACTCGAAGAGATGGAAATCATGAAAGCAGCTCACGACAGCCTGATAAACGAAAACGAACCCAATACATGCAACCCCCTCTACCAGATCTTCAGTGAAACACCAGTTTTGAATCCTGCCGATGATGGGACAAGTCCCGAAAGCGCTACAGTTAAATGATAATTAAGTTGAGGAGACGGACCTTTCAGGTGAATATTCTATAATTTTATATTAATTAAGTTAAGAATTACCGGTACCAATAAAACTACTATTTATTATATTACGTACTCACTTGATTACTGAATTACATAAAATTTAACTTGACATCAAAATATTAAAAGAAAAGTATTTAAAAATACATATTGCAGTACCTTTTATTGCAGAAAATCCGTTTCAATTACACAGTGCACTTTTACAGCAATTTTGAATTGCATTTAATCAGAATAAGGATAGAAGCTAGCATAAGCTCTAAGAAATTGAATAAAATTCCTAGAAGTGGGCAAGTTCATTATGCACATACCTTGAAAAATAGGGGTAGTAGTTAGCAAAACAACTACTTAATTCCAAAAAATTTTATTGACAAGGAAAAATACTGAATTATAGCAAATATCTTGAATCAAATACAAATAATGTCACAGCCTTCCGGAAAAGTGTAAAAAATGCTCAAAATGACCTAAAAATTGCCAAAAAATGACCTATCCCTAAAAAAGTTAAGAAATTGGAAAAGATGTGCCCTAACGAATTGCTTTCATTTAATCCGTTTTTTAATGCCGTACATTTTCATATATGCAAGCAATGTTTCAACCTTCATAAGAAAAAGATGCAAAATCATTAATTGCCTTGCCCTAGTAATATATTATCTAAAACAGCATTTATTTAAGAATGAATACCAGTACAATTATAGTTAGTTAATTTTTTATTGTGAATATTTTGATTTTTCTAATAGTTCAGGTCATAGAAATCTTAATATAAAATTATGGAATATTCACCTGAAAGGTCCGTCTCCTCAACTTAATTAATCATTTAACTGTAGCACTTTCGGGACTTGTCCCATCATCGGCAGGATTCAAAACTGGTGTTTCACTGAAGATCTGGTAGAGGGGGTTGCATGTATTGGGTTCGTTTTTGTTTATCAGGCTGTCGTTGTTGTGAGCTGCTTTCATGATTTCCATCTCTTCGAGTACGTTTATCTTCGCTGGATTATTTTTTCTGTGCATTACTGTTAGGGTGTTTTCAATATTTAACATGCGATGTCCTTCATGGATAACGTGTTTTGCATAGCTTGATTTCCCTTCTGCGTGAATGAAGTCTCGAAAATGTTCTTTAAATCTAAAACAGAAGTTTTAACATCAGATTTAAATAACATTTTCGAGACTTTATTTACGCAGAAGGAAAATCAAGCTATGCAAAACACGTTATCCATGAAGGACATCGCATGTTAAATATTGAAAACACCCTAACAGTAATGCACAGAGAAAATAATCCAGTAAAGATAAACATACTCGAAGAGATGGAAATCATGAAAGCAGCTCACAACAACCACAGCCTGATAAACGAAAACGAACCCAATACATGCAACCCCCTCTACCAGATCTTCAGTGAAACACCAGTTTTGAATCCTGCCGATGATGGGACAAGTCCCGAAAGCGCTACAGTTAAATGATTAATTAAGTTGAGGAGACGGACCTTTCAGGTGAATATTCCATAATTTTATATTAATTTTGAATAATACCTCAACGGAACACATCATGAATCTTATAAAAGTTGATCATAGAAATCTGCCTTCTGGCTGTAAGATAGTTTTATGTGAGGTAATTATAGTGTTATAAAACTATTTCTTTATGCTATAAATATTTTGTTTGGACATAAATGAGTTATGAATGCAGTAGAGGTTGCCATACTCAAGTAAGTGTGTTGCCCATTCACTTACTGCAGCTTTTGAAATACATGCAGCAATATTCATGCACCATTCATTGACAGTTATATCTTTTTTCTTTATAAGTTGTGTTTGCATTATAAACATTTTTAGGGAAAAGTGCAATTTTAAAAAGTATGTGTCGTATCTAGATATGATTTACACAGTACTACTTACTTATTCATGGGAGATGCAGCACCGCCAACCGTTACAGTTCACATCAGACTTCTCCTTCTCCCTATTTATATGTAGTTTGGCATTTATTTTAGATTAAATAAAAATAAAACGTAGTTTTATTTGATTTTCATATTTATTATATAATTCAGTGACAGCTGTTTCGGTACACTGTACCTTCTTCAGACATGTTAACAAATTATGAATTGTGTTCCAACTGATTTAAGCAACAATACAACAATATTTATTAAAATTTTTTAATTTAACAAAGGGGATTCATTCAAATCAAGTTGAGAATTTAACAGTTTTTTACTACTTTTAAACTTATTAATTTCTACAGCCTCCAAAAGATCTAACTTCTTACCCTTATCACAAATATGTAAAATTTCAAAATTTGGATCGAAACAATGATTAAATTGGAATAGGTGGTTAGCATAGTGGCGCAGGGCTACGGGACTTGCGCTGGTTCGAGTCTCCATGGGGGAAGAAATTTTCTCATGGTATTTCGGTCAGTATGGGACCGGTGCCCACCCAGCATCGTGAGGAAATTGGGTAGCTACAATAAGTAGCGGCTCCAGGTTGAGGAACCAGCTATAACGGCTGGGGGACTCGACATGCTAACCACATGTCACCCCTACACTGGCTGTTGATCATCTACCTCTGTGATTGACATATGTGGATGTGAAGGGCCAGCAGCCGGCTGGTAAAAGGGCAACCACTGAAAAAGTGGAAAGACCCTCAATCGGAATCGGTTAGCATAGTTTGAATTTTCTAAATTTCTGTTATATGCTCTCATGTGTTCCTTTATCCGAGATATAAAAGGTCTACATAGGACAAACTGGTAGACCTTTTATATCTCGGATAAAGGAACACATGAGAGCATATAACAGAAATTTAGAAAATTCAAACTATGCTAACCACCTATTCCAATTTAATCATTGTTTCGATCCAAATTTTGAAATTTTACATATTTGTGATAAGGGTAAGAAGTTAGATCTTTTGGAGGCTGTAGAAATTAATAAGTTTAAAAGTAGTAAAAAACTGTTAAATTCTCAACTTGATTTGAATGAATCCCCTTTGTTAAATTAAAAAATTAAAATAAATATTGTTGTATTGTTGCTTAAATCAGTTGGAACACAATTCATAATTTGTTAACATGTCTGAAGAAGGTACAGTGTACCGAAACAGCTGTCACTGAATTATATAATAAATATGAAAATCAAATAAAACTACGTTTTATTTTTATTTAATTAATAAATATGTATTTTCATCAAGTAAACACCAACTCAATTGATTATTTATTTTAGACATTGATCTTAAATTAAACAATGCAGACTTTTTTTTGGAAATAATAATTAAATTTTAACATTTACAATGATTTAAATAATTATTGGGAAGTAAACATTATGAGGTTATATCATTAATAGTGAGTGGAGAACATATTTTAAACCGTCGGTATAAAAGAAGTTTGAAAATGTATGAGGTGAGTCGATTAAAATATGTTCTCGACTCAGTATTAATTTACAATGATATTAATTTTTCTTTACTAATTGGTAATTTGGGGGCACGCCATAGTGTAGTGGTTAAGGCACTGCACTACAAATCGGAAGGTTGAGGGTTCAAGTCCCGGTGGGGTCAGGATTTTTAAACTGACCCAAACCTTCTGGTGGCACCATGGCCCTGGGGTTGACTCAGCCTCTAACGGAAATGAGTACCAGGAGCTTGTTTTGGGGGTAAAGGCGGCCGTTACGTAGGGTTAACCCGGCTGACATCAAGTGCCGATTGTCTAGAAAAAGTGGGAGCTTTAACCTCCTACTACCCCAAAAGTCTCCTGAGGCCTGTAGTGGGATCATTTTACACTTTATAATTGTAGTAGGACTTTATTAGACAAAAAGTAAGATATTTAAAATATTATTTACAAATATGGGTCGCACGGGTGCTATTGTGTTATTACTTAATTGTAATATTATTATTGTGTTTTCTTTATGTAATTGTAATGTTATTGCTATTGTGTTACTACTTAATTGTAATATTATTGTGTTTTCTTTATGTAATTGTAATGTTAATGTTTTTAGTGTATAATGCTATTGTGTTATTATTTAATTGTAATATTTTTATTGTGTTTTCTTTATGTAATTGTAATGTTATTGCTGTTTTTTGTTTATTTTTCTTTACACTAGTACCAATTATTACTTTATTGTAACGGACTGTCAACAGCACGTACGGCTTACTGCCCGTGCGACCCATATTTGTAAATAATATTGTAAATATCTTACTTTTTGTCTAATAAAGTCCTACTACTACTTTATAATTGATAATTTGTCCACCATTGTAAATGTTAAAATTTGTTCGAATCCTGGTTCAGGCACTAATTTTTCTTTACTAATTAATAATAATAATAATAATAATATTATAATAATAATAATAATAATATTAATAATAATAGTGCAGACTTGTTTTGAAATAAATATTAATTTTATGGCAAATTTATGTCATTTTCTGCACTGTATTACATGAAATATGTACATTGCAGTAATCTTGTTTTTTAACTAAAAAGTTAGTTACCAACCTATAGCACTTAAAACATGACACTTTCACAGTTATGAAGGTAAAATTAGCTCTTTCTATAGAATATATCTACAACAATCAATATTACATAGGCTTCCGAATATATGGAAAGAAATGTAGAATGATATGTTACAAAATCTGAACTAGGCAATGTCACAGAGCAGAGAAGTTAGGCTCTTGATAAGCACATCTTCAACAGTTCTGCTTTATCTGCTATAACATAATTCACTCATTTTAGGAAATTAAATTATAGTAAGAAGTAAAACATGAATTTTGTGATGTGATATTGTTTTAAAATGGAAGTTATTTTACTAATGCGTAAAGTGAAATCTATAATTAAATCTAGCTTGGTAATTGTATATTAATGATATTACAATGATTGTGTGTATTTTTGGCAAAAATCATCAGTAAAGTGGATAATCAAAAAATAATTTGTATTGGTGGCACTTAAAACAATTAAAACATTCAACCAATCTCAACTACTTTCCAAATACATATTTTACCTCATAGTGTGAATTCCTAAAAAAGTAACATGTTTGAATATATTTCTCCATTTTTTAAATAAATTTTAATGATTATTCTTGTAACCTGAAGCACAAACAGTGCAATGGGAGCATTAGAAAAAACACAGGTTGTTCTTATACCTTCAGTATATATAAATTATTATCTTACCTTTTCTTCTTAATGATTTTGACAGACTTGCCTGAATGCAGGGACATTAGTACCAATTTTTAAAAATATACTTTTTTTTTTACTTTATGGTTTCATTGGAAATTTTAATGTGAAATTTAAAGCAAATTTAATAGAAAATTATGATATCATGGAATGTGTACAGTGCTGAACAGCAAACAGTTTATATTTGAAGAGAAAAATTTTCGCCCAGACTGAGACTCGAACCGGATCTTTGGCTTTCCGGGCCAAATGCTGTACCATCTGAGCTACCGGGGCGAGTTTGCAATCTAGATGCAAATTTTTCTCTTATATATGTTGTAATTTCCGTGCACCAAATGCTATGAAGCCTTTGCAAACATGGTCACAAATTCTTAATTTATTAAGTTTACAGTTTCTTCAGTGAAATGCATATTCTATTGCTAAATTAAAACAAAAAAAAACTAAAAACATTTCAGCTTTGACTATTTTTTAATATTCTCCTTGAGAGAGACATATACAGCAGTTTCCAATTATCATGAAAAAATCTACAAATTAATTTAAAAAAAATTGAAAGATAAAAAATATATTATTGTGAACAGAACTATTTCTTTTCCCCCAATCCAACATTTGTACAACTTTACCTTCTAATGCAATAGGTCTACTTGTCTATTTCCTTTAAAGGCTGCATTGGCCCATGATGATTATTTCATGAAATAAAAATGGGAAGTTAAAGTTTTGTACTCCACTGTATTTAAGACGGTTGACAATGTCTTTTGAATGGAGACTACCAGCAAAGTAACCCAGCTACTTCATAGTAGTCCACAATGATACAGCTGGAGAGATATATAAAGACATACAGAGTGATTCAGAAATATGGCTATACATTTGATCGCATTTTGTGACAAAAATATTATTATTAAAGAAAATATGATGTTATCATTGGAAAGGGAATTCTTCAAATTACAACAATAGAACAAAACAAAACAAATCACTGCTCACGTGCAGCTTGGCGGGTTGATTTTTGTGGGCTAGTGTCGAATGCCTCCACAATTCTCTTTGTTGTTTGTTCATCCGTGCTAATGCGAGACCTTCCAGGAGATTTGATTTTCTGCATCCTTTCTGTTTCCAGCAGTCGTTTTCTCCACTTCCCCACAGTCGGCGGCTGCAGTGCTATATTAAACTCACGTCTTGTCCGTCTTGTAGCCTCATGATCATTAACATACGTTATTGCCCATGCAGCAATTGTAATTTGCTGTTGCATATTCAATGCCATTTTGACTAATGACGTAAGTTCTACACTGTTTTGTTTTATTCCATTGTTATAATTTGAATAATTGCCTTTCCAACGGTAATTTCATATTTCCTGTAAAGGTAATATTTTCATCACACAACGCGATCAAACATATAGCCATTTTTATGATTCACCCTGTAGATGGGTGGAAAATGTACAGCTGGAGCTGAAAAAAATGTGCCTTTATAAATTGGAAAGGGCAGACTACGGATTAGGACACTTAAGGGAGGCAAAAGCCCACAATGAACCATAGAGAGATAATACTAACAAAATTCATTATTAAAACCGTTGAGGTGGAGAGTCATAAAATAAAATAAGTTAAAATACACCTTCTTAGGTAAGATCCGTCGTCCTCAACTTATAAAATATGTATTCTTTATGCCTGTAAGCCTTCCAGGACATCCGTTCCATCTTCAGCAGGTGGTGACAACACCACGTTACGACCAGCAGCATCTACCATCATACTAGATATTGTAGGGAACAAAGACCTGCTGAAGATGGAATGGATGTTCTGAAAGGCCTACAGGCATAAAGATTACAAATTTTATAAGTTGAGGACGACAGATCTTACCTAAGAAGGTATATTTTAACTTATTTTATTTTATAGAGAGATAATATTTTTATTTACTACAAATTTTCTAGATATTTTATTTATTTATTTATTTTTAGTTTGCTATGTACATCTTATCATTAAGCTACTGGTGAGCACTTTTATAAATACATATTATTAGCTCTATGATTACCACAAAACATTCAGTTAACCTTCCATCGGGCGCATCTGATCTGAGAGGCACAGGTTGCCAATTTTGTCCCATTCCACTGTCAGACAGCGTTGATGACTGGGCAACCAAGTAGCTGTTTCTTTTTACCTGCTGTAAATAACCACCCAACTCAATTTGCTTTCGACCATTACCATGGCGGGTTGTAAATACGAGTATTTTGTTTAGAGCAGCTCATTGCGCCTGAAGTCATTGCATTATTGAAGATAATAATAATAATAATAATGCTTTATATTAGCTGGCAGAGTTAAGGCCATAAGGCCTTTTTTTCCACTCAACCAGCGAATAGTAAAATTATACAAAAATTACGTACATATTACAATTTTAAGATATTATTAAAATACAGACTAAACAAAATACAAAGATGATGTGATCTAATACTAACAAAAACATAGAATATAATAAAATTAAAATTATATAAAATGTGTGTATTTTAAAAATATTTGCAAAAAGAAAATTATTTATTTAACTTATTTAGACTAAACAATGTTATGTTCTTGAATAATTTTGCTAAAAACATAAGCTAAATGTTGATAATGTGAACTATTGATGTTTTTATTATTAATTTAACACTTCTCACTATATTTGAAGAGAAAAATTTTCGCCTATACCGAGACTCGAACTCGGGACCATTGGCTTTCTGGGCCAAATGCTCTACCAACTGAGTTACCGAGGCGAGTTGCGATCTAGATGCAAATTTTTCTCTTATATACGTTGTAATGCCAAAGGTCCCGAGTTCGAGTCTCGGTCTAGGCGAACATTTTCTCTTCAAATATAATGTGAACTATTTTCAAGTATGTTTGCACTGAACCTAACTTGTTCTTACTTTTATATCGTGTGGTTTGAAGGCTCCTCACAAATTTGTTTAATCAATATTATGTCCAATAAAAAGTTTTCTAGCAGCAAATTTCGAATATTATATCCTTTGGACATCCCTAACAATAACATTTCTTCGACTTTCTGTTGTTCACATTGGCAAACAGTCTGTTAAATAAAACAATTTTAAGCATGTGCTGATGAGGCACATTGCTCCCGAACTCAAAGGTCAGAATATTGTGCCCGACGGAAGGTTAACATTCCATTTTAATGTGGGTATTGATTTTTAATTTCCAGATAAATTTAGAGATTGAAGTATTAAACTTATAATATCAAGATAACAAGGACAAAAAATGGGTTTATTCTACTTTTCCTATGATCGGTTTTATATTTATTAATTGAATAAAAATAAAACATAATTTTATTTGATTTTCATATTTATTATATAATTCAGTGACAGCTGTTTTTTCGGTACACTGTACCTTCTTCAGACATGTTAACAAATTATGAATTGTGTTCCAACTGATTAAGCAACAATACAACAATATTTATTTAAATTTTTAAATTTAACAAAGGGGATTCATTCAAATCAAGTAGAGAATTTAAGAGTTTGTTACTACTTTTCAATTTATTTATTTATTTTCTACAGCCTCCAAAAGGTCCAACTTCTTATCCTTATCACAAACATGTAAAATTTCAAAATTTGGATCGAAACAATGATTTAATTGGAATAGGTGGTTAGCATACTTTGAATATTCTAAATTGAAGTGTGGCACATGTGACAATGTCTATATAGGACAAACTGGTAGACCTTTTATCTCTCGGATAAAGGAACACATGAAAGCATATAACAGAAATATAGAATATTCAAAGTATGCTAACCACCTATTCCAATTTAATCATTGTTTCGATCCAAATTTTGAAATTTTACATGTTTGTGATAAGGGTAAGAAGTTAGATCTTTTGGAGGCTGTAGAAATTAATAAATTGAAAAGTAGTAACAAACTGTTAAATTCTCAACTTGATTTGAATGAATCCCCTTTGTTAAATTAAAAAATTTAAATAAATATTGTTGTATTGTTGCTTAGATCAGTTGGAACACAATTCATAATTTGTTAACATGTCTGAAGAAGGTACAGTGTACCGAAACAGCTGTCACTGAATTATATAATAAATATGAAAATCGAATAAAACTATGTTTTATTTTTATTTAATTAATAAATATGGATTTTGATCAAGTAAACACCAACTCAAATGATTTTCAAGTATGTTTGCACTGAACCTAACTTTCATATCATGTGTGGAGGCTCGTCACAAATTTGTTTAATCAATATTATGTCCAATAAAAAGTTTTCTAGCAGCAAATTTTTGAATATTTTATCCTTTGGACATCCCTAACAATAACATTTCTTCTACTTCCTGTTGTTCAGATTGGCAAACAGTCTGTTAAACTGATCAGGCACATTGCTCCCGAACTCAAAGGTCAGAAAATTGCGCCCGACGGAAGGTTAACATGCTATTTTAATGTGGGTATTGATTTTTAATTTCCAGATAAATTTAGAGATTGAAGTATTAAAATATCATATCAAGATAATAAGGATCAAAATGGGTTTATTCTACTTTTCCTATGATCAGTTTTATATTTGTTTATAATGTAAACTCAACTTGTTTTTGAATTGGTAAAAAAAAATCCTTATTTTGACATTGCAATAATGAATATGCAAAATGTGAGTGTGCTTTCTGTATTTAGAGGTAATCTATGTGAATAATAAAATATGTATGCTAAATTAGCATACTTTTCCTTATGTATTGCATTCAAATATAATTACTAAAAAAATAAAGTGTCACTTTAACATTTGATAGAGTGATAGAAATATTCACTTTTACAAATACACCAAATAAATATTCTAAAAAATTTCCTAACACCAATAATGCTATTTTTCCTCTCTAGTGTTGGTATGAATTGCTATCTCATTTGTCAAAAATAATCTTATGGAATGTCAAAGATTATGTACAGTAAAACTTTAATAATGAGTGGAGAACATATTTTTAACGACTCACCTCATATAATTTCAAATTTCTTTGATACCAGCGGTTTCAGACAATATCTTGTCCCACTTCAGTCATGGCTTCCACTGAAGAGGGACAAGATATTGTCTGAAACCGCCGGTATCAAAGAAATTTGAAATTATATGAGGTGAGTCGTTAAAAATATGTTCTCCATTGACTATTAATGATATAACCTCATAATGTTTACTTCCCAATATTAATTTAAATACAGTAAAACTTGTTTAATCCGGAACGTGAATAATGCAGAAATCTGTCCAATGTGTACAAATTTATTGGTCCTGGCAAAATAATAGTAATTTTACGTGTATTTATTTTGTATAAAACAGAATTTGTCCAACGCGGAAATGGAAGGATATTTCTACACAATTCATGAAAAAAAAAGGCGGAAAGATAGAGAGAGAAATAAATTAGTTTCCACTTTATTGAATTCTTGTTAGGCGAATTAACAAAAAGTGATGATTCCTGCCGCCGGGAAAAGTAGAGTTTCTACCTGTAACTGGAATTTTCTTTCGGCCTCACTGCACATCCGTTTTGCGAAATACATGTTCGTTTAACAAATATTTGGCGTGTGACATCTGTCTTACAAATAACCAGTGCACTGTAAAATCTTAAATTAGTTTAATATCTGAGACCGATTGTGTACATATCTTTTACAGGTAGCGTTCTGAATTTATGGAATAAAGATGGCTAAATCGTATGTATCATTATCATTAAACAAAAATGTGAAAGTGATTGAAGATAAAGAAAAACAAACTCTCAGTATGCAAAATAATGACTAAATTTAAATGTGGAGAAACTCAAGTTTATTCCACGATCAAAAATCTCCAAATTTCCGGACCGATGCTCCAAAGTCAAGCTCTAGCTGTTGCTATATCCCTAGGGAATGATTTCAAGGCATCTTCAGGTTGGTTGTGGACAGTTTTAAAAGATCACACAATGTAGTGTGGATTGAAATTTACGGGAAATCAAAGAATGTGGACGAAAGTATAATTAGTGAGTGAAAAATGAAACTGCATGCTTTAATTTCAGGATACATGCCTAAGAGACGTTTTAATGCTGACAAAACGGGACTGTTTTTTCGCGCATTACTGTCGAAGTCACTCTTACATACCATACTTCAATTTCCAACGGCAGCAGAACTACAATTAATCCAAGGTACATAAAAAGACATATACGGTGCTTTATAATCTAAGATTGGTTAATATTTTTTTATAATGCAGAATATGGAGGAAAAAAAAATGGTTCCATGCGATTCCGCTTCAAGCAAGTTTTACTGTATCTGTAAGAGAATGTATTGTAATATTTATTCTAGCAATAGGTAAATTCAGTAGATCCAACCAATTAGATATGTGGATTAATTGAATTTTGATAAAACTGTCATAATTTTTTTATTAATTATTACACAGCTTTATAAAAAAAAACTAATTTTGTTGCCCTGGATATGTCAGCGAATTTTTATGTTTTCAAGTGCATAGTTTACGAATATATTCATGAAAGTGCTGAATGTGCTCTAGTTTTTATGAATTTTGCGTATCTTATATCTTAAACAGTAAACAGCTTGTTACTAATAAAATTTATGTTTCCAGTCGTGATTTGATTTCTGCGCATTTTTTTTTGTGTATACAAACATCACGTGATCCCCACTCTCACACCCCTCACTCCGCACATCGGCCATGATCTCAGTTATTTGACAAAATTAAAGTACTCACGACGTGCATCTGGATATGAGAAAACAATTCGTCAAAGCGTTGGACAAGGAAGGAGAATGTTTCAAATACATTTGTAGAAAATTTCCTAAGCTCAGTATGTAAAAGTTAAAAGGCGGAATATTTGATGGTCCTCAAATTCGGCAAATCAAAGTTATGATTGTTCTGGAAAGTGAAGCTTGGAAGGGTTTTGTATTGGTAGTAGAAATTTTCCTAGGTAACTATAAAGCACCAAATTATAAAGAAATTGTGCAAAACATGTTGATAAGCTTCTAGATTCTGGGAGCAAATATGAGTATAAAGTTACACTTTCTCCACAGTCATTTGGATAGAGTTCCGGATAATTTAGGAAATTATAGCAACGAACAGGGAATGCGCTTTCACTAGGATCTAAAAGTAATGGAGGGTAGATGGGACCGTCACATGATGGCAGATTACTGCTGGTCTTTAAAAAGAGATTGTCCCCTAAAAAATTATAGAAGAAAATCTTATAAAAGGCGTTTCACTGAAATATAACATGGGTTTTCAATATTTTTCTTTCTATTTACGTCAGTGTATACTAATTTTTTAAAAAAACAATTGAAATTATAAATATATGTTATATTTTTTCATATTTTCCGATTTTTGTAGTGTAAAATGAAAATAAAGATTAAAAAAAAACCAGAGCAAATCTTTCAAAATCATTGATAGTTTCATGAATTGTGAGCATAAATATATCCGAAATTAATCTTATATCAAGGGCAACAAAACCACTGTTGACCAGTGTTATCATTCTTACTTATAACACAAAAATCAAATTTTAATTTAAACTGGTATTATTCAGTAATTTAAGATTGACTCACAGATGAATTGTCATTGGATTGCAGTGAATTCTTGTTCAACACCAACCCCCTTAAATAGGAATGTATCTTAATTATATCGCTAAATAACCATTTGAGCCTAAATATTTTGCTAATTCATTAACTGTGAGCTTTTATTTTAGCGCTTTTATTGTCATTTTAGATGATTGAAATTTATTCATCATGGATATGCCTCTGCTCCTGAAGGGTTGTAGGTTCAAACCAGGCTGGGATTGATGAATTTTTTTAGGATGGAAAAATCCAACAGGCAAGTCCTCCGAAAGATTTTCAGGCTCGTAAAAGACCCGTAGGCCCGAATAAAAAGGCCTCTAAGCAAAATTTACTGAATTTTTCCATCCTAGTACTACCTTGATTTTCTAGATGTGTCTATGAGGCGGAATTCAATGACAAGTTTAACTAAATTAGCATGGTTGAATTTCTCCCCTGTAGGGGAAGAGCTCCTAAGTCTTGTTGAGAAAAACAGAGGTTTACAAGAGAGAGATATCTTCGATTTTCCTGTTTATCTTTGATTTGGACTCTGTAAGTGTGAAAAAAAGGTAAACATTTCAAAATAGTATTAACATGCTTTTCAAATGACTTCTCTAAGCCATCTTTAGAACTATTTCTAAAGTTTTGTTTGCCAGAGTTCTAGGACCTAACAGTAACATGTGCCATAATATAAAAAAAGCTCATTTTGTATTCAGAATTTTACACCAGAGCATGGTAGATTATTTGAAAGACTAATGGTATAAGATTACAGTAGCAGCAATTTCTGACTTTAGTTCTAGGAAAATCACTACCAGTCTATTACTATATATATGTGATTTGAAAGAAGTATCATTTAGGGAAATAAGAATAATTATAAATATTAACTTTTTGAAGACCTGGACTTTCATTTTTAAAAAAATGGGTATCGGAAAACTTTTGGAATTTGTACCAGTGACTAGAAATTTAGAGAACAACTTAAAAAAAATCACAATTTTGTAGATAAAGAATAATAGTTTTAAAAAGCATGTTCCTAAAATATGTCTGAATGCATTTATTTAAGAGTAAGATGTTAAATATAGACCCCACATATATATATATATATATATATATATATATATATATATATATATAAAAGTTATATTTAAATTAATATCGGGTAGTAAACATTGTGAGGTTATATCATTAATAGTGAGTGGAGAACATGTTTTAATCGACTCACCTCATACATTTTCAAACTTCTTTGATACCGACGGTTTCAGACAATATCATGTCCTTCATCAGTCATGGTGTCCACTGATGAAATTATGTGATTGTTGATTTCTTTAGTGACATCACCTCTTGTGCTGCCATCTTTCGTTGGGATTATAAACTTTGTAATTAAATTCATAGATCTATGAATTTCGATATTCCGGTGGATAAAAATTTAATTACAAAGTTTATAATCCCAACGAAAGATGGCAGCACAAGAGGTGATGTCACTAAAGAAATCAATAATCACGGAATTTCATCTGTGGAAGCCATGACTGATGAAGGACATGCTATTGTCTGAAACCGTCGGTATCAAAGACGTTTGAAAATGTATGAGGTGAGTCGATTAAAATATGTTCTCCACTCACTATTAATATATAAAAGTTTCTATTGCCAAACTTATTCTGTTTGTTTCAAAACATTGAAAGGCCTTATAAGTTATAATGTTTTATCTTAACATAAAATAATTGAGATATTCTTGCCTAATACATACCAATTTTTAAATGCAATCATATACTATGGTTATCTGTATAAGCTTCTTAGATTGTTTGCTTACTTATTTTGAATAACAGAAATTGTGAATTATTGAAAAGTTTTCCAAGATTTTTAGTCATCATGAAGTATGCTGTCTTTCATTTTTGGTCACAGTTTCTGTATGAATGCTGCATTAATAATGTTACAATTTAATATTAGCTTTAAAAAAAGACAAAAGACTTTTGATCATAATTTGAAGAAAGTGCCGTAATTTATTTGTAACTTGCTACAAGACATAAGTGTTGTGATATAATATTGTATTGATGTCGAGTGTTTTTTGCACCTACGAGGTTTAATTTGCTCGGCTTTGGTATGAATGCTATGCACAGTTATTTTCTTTAATGATACGTCAAGTTGTTTAAATTGTGAGAATAAAATAACAATAGTAATTGCTTGGATCAATAAAAGTATTATATCCTCGGTAAGGTGGTGAGATATATTTATATAACTCTACATTTACACAACAATAAAGTGTTTCTTCGCCTTCATTTTGTTCTATCATGAAAAAACTGGCCATAACTTTTTATGGATTTCTGACAAGGAATAAAATTATTTTAAAATTCATTAGGAAGTAACATTCAACTATTAAGAAGTCTAATTTTGAAGAGAAAAATTTTCGCCCACACCAGGACCCGAACTCGGGACCTTTGGTTTACCGTACCAGTGCTCTTACCAACTGAGCTACTGGGGCGAGTTCCAATCTAGACGTAAATTTTTCTCTTATATACATTGTAATTCCCGCGCACCAAATGCTTGAAGCTGTGGCTTCATCTTTGCAAATGGCGGCTTCTTGATTAAGAAGACTGTATTGAGAATTTAAACACTACTTTTAAAAGCCAGTAGGATGATCCTTCAATGAGATGTGTTAAATTATTAATAAAACTTCATTAAGAAGTTTGTTTATAATTAAGACATTTTGTCTGTAAATTCTTACCTCTTATGGTTGTTTTGTCGAACATATGTTTTAAGACTTCTGAGCCCCATCACCAGTCTCTGAGCCCCATCACCAGTCTGTAATCGGTGACGATGGGGCTCAGAAGTCTTGAAACATATGTTCGACAAACACAACCATCCATCCATAGTAGGGCCTAATTCTGCCCGAAGGCATTTTCATGCTATGCTTGCAGCTTTAGCAGGGAATTGTGTAGGTGTGGTAGCTTCCCGTTGCTTTCCACACCGGTGAAGGATGATGGTGATGATGATAATGATAAGAATGATGATGAAGATGATGGCCATATGATTTCGGGGACCGTTTGGGCCTTAAAGTTTTCCTGACATTTGTCTTACAGGTGAGGAAAAACCCCGATAAAAACCTCACCCAGAAAAACTGCCCCGACCGGGGATCGAACCCGGGCCCGCTGCGTGACAAGGCAGCACGCTACCTCGAGACCACAGCGGGGGACGAAACACAACCATAAGAGGTAAGAATTTACAGACAAAATGTCTTAAGATGTTAATTATATAATTTTTACCTGGTAAGCCCTCAACTAAATTGTTAAACTTCTTCAAGTTATTCTAATATGGAGGCCTTTCAAAAACAGTGTTTCATCTTCTGCATTTTAACTGGAACTGATGGCGTTATATAGATTGTATAACATATTAATGTCTGCGGTTATGTTCTCGTTGAGCAGGTCTTTATTCCTTGCTTCTTTTAGAATCTCTTATGTCTTCAAGAATGCTGATCCTGTTGTTATTATACTCTCTGTGTAGTATTGACATCAATTTGAAAAAAAAAAATTGTAACTCTATGTCAATACTACACATAGAGTATATAACAACAGGTTCAGCTCCCTTGAAGACATAGAGATTCTAAAAGAAGCAAGGAATAAAGATCTACTAACATAAATCTGTTATACAACCTGTATAACACCATCAGTTCCAGTTAAAATGCAGAAGATGAAACATTGTTTTTGAAAGGCCTCCATATTAGAATAACTTGAAGAAGTTTAACAGTTTAGTTGAGGACGACTGACTTACCAGGTAAAAATTATATAATTAACATCATATGACATAACCTCAAAGGTGTTTTAATATTAATTTCAAAAATGTCTTACTTACTTACTTACTTACTCACTGGCAATATCGAACCCGTAGGTTCATGGCCGCAAGGACACAAGCTCTCCATACATCCCTATCCTGAGCTAATGCTTTCCAATCGTCCCCTGTATAATCTACTTCCCTCAAATCATAGTTAATGTTATTCTCCACCTCATTCTTGGTCTACCAACTGGCCGTTTTCCCTCTGGCTTTCCTACAAGAAGCTTCCATGCAAGTCTTTCATTCCCCATACGCGCAACATGTCCTGCCCATCGCAGTCTACGAGACTTAACTGTTCTTATTATATCTGGCTTTTTATAAAGACCATGTAGTTCATTGTTATGTAGTCTTCTCCATTCACCTGTCTGTTCATCTCTCTTTGGTCCAAAAATTTTCCTAAGTACTTTATTCTCAAATACTTGTAATCTCCTTTCCTCCCTTAAAGTAAGAGTCCATGTTTCGCACCCATATAATATAACTGGTAGAATAATAGTTTTATATTTTTTCAGTTTAAGGTTTTTTGAAAGGAGTTGGGACATCAAGAGTCTCTGCAATGCATAATAACACGCATTTCCAGAATTGAGCCTATGTTTAATTTCTTTGTGCATCTCATTCCTATTTGTGATTATTGTTCCTAGGTATTTGAATTCAGCCACTTCCTCAAAATTTCCCTCATTTGTCATTAGCCGTCCATTTCCATTATATAATGTATTTCTACGTGTGACCATATATTTAGTTTTATTGATATTTACTTCCAGTCAAAATTTCTTAGTGTTACTCAATAGTGTGTGCGTATTTATAAAGGTGTATTTTTAAATTAAATATTTGAGTATTACATCTCTTTGTTGATGATAAATTCTGTTAAATTCCTTCATTTTCCCGGAAATAAGTTTAACGCGTTAGTGGTGTAAGCATGTAGGAAGTTATGTGCGGGTCGTAAGTATTTGGTAATTGTTTAGCAAACACGTAACTGGAGCACTGAAGCACCGTTCAGTCGTGACTCTTTGTTTTATTAACTGCAAACTAGAGATCGTTTTATCCTTCCGTCTTCTTAAAATATTGTAAATTACATTTATTATTTGTTGCTTACTGTAAATAAATAATAGTTTTAAAAAACTAAAAGAACACGCTTTATTAGAAAACTAAAAAAATGAAAAATAATTTTAATATCCAATACGCTTGGGATAAAATAAAGTGGCCAACAAAAAAATCATATCCAACACATATAAACTAAAACTAGAGTTATCAACAAAAAGAAAATAATTTTACCATCAAAAGCGTGGGGTGCTCTACATCAATTAATATATTTGATAATAAACAGATATTGGTAAAAGTAAGCTCTCTAAGAAGAAAATGTAAAAATCATAAAAAGCACCCCACGCTTTTGATGATAAAATTATTTTATTTTTGTTGATAACTCTAGTTTTATTCTATATGTGTTGGATATGATTTTTTTGTTGACCACTTTATTTTATCCCAAGCGTATTGGAAATTAAAATTATTTTTCATTTTTTAGTTTTCTAATAAAGCGTGTTCTTTTAGTTTTTTAAAACTATTATTTTATTTTTATTTTTTAATTTTAATATTTTACAGAATAAGATAAAAATGTAAATATCTTTAAATTCGATACTATTGTAGTATCAGCTAAAAGTAATACTCTTCTATAAAAAAAACCCTCCCAGCCGGATTTGAACCAGCGACGTATGGATTACTGAAATTATATACCACTAGTTCACCGCTCTACCAACTGAGCTCTTACAACGATTGACTAAAAACTCGACAAGTCCGCAACCTATTATACCAGTTTTCATTTTTTTGATTTTCGGATGATTGTGGCCAGGATTTTAGAAACAAAATATGAAATTATTGTATTGTCACGGGTCCTCTACACGTATACAAAGTTTCAAGTCGATCCAATATTTCTAAGTGGGTGAAAATCGCGTTGAAAGATTCCGTTACATTGATACAAAAACACTTTTTTTGATGATTATGGCCAGGATTTTAGAAACAAAATATGAAATTATTGTATTGTCACGGGTCCTCTACACGTATACAAAGTTTCAAGTCGATCCAATATTTCTAAGTGGGTGAAAATCGCGTTGAAAGATTCCGTTACATTGATACAAAAACACCTTTTTTTGATGATTATGGCCAGGATTTTAGAAACAAAATATGAAATTATTGTATTGTCACGGGTCCTCTACACGTATACAAAGTTTCAAGTCGATCCAATATTTCTAAGTGGGTGAAAATCGCGTTGAAAGATTCCGTTACATTGATACAAAAACACTTTTTTTGATGATTATGGCCAGGATTTTAGAAACAAAATATGAAATTATTGTATTGTCACGGGTCCTCTACACGTATACAAAGTTTCAAGTCGATCCAATATTTCTAAGTGGGTGAAAATCGCGTTCAAAAGATTCCGTTACATTGATACAAAAACGCTTTTTTTGATTTTCTGATGATTATGGCCAGAATTTTAGAAACAAAATATGAAATTATTGTATTGTCACGGGTCCTCTACACGTATACAAAGTTTCAAGTCGATCCAATATTTCTAAGTGGGTGAAAATCGCGTTGAAAGATTCCGTTACATTGATACAAAAACACTTTTTTTGATGATTATGGCCAGGATTTTAGAAACAAAATATGAAATTATTGTATTGTCACGGGTCCTCTACACGTATACAAAGTTTCAAGTCGATCCAATATTTCTAAGTGGGTGAAAATCGCGTTGAAGGATTCCGTTACATTGATACAAAAACACTTTTTTTGATTTTCTGATGAGTATGGCCAGGATTTTAGAAAATAAATATGAGATTATTGTATTGTCACGGGTCCTCTACAAGTATACAAAGTTTCAAGTCGATCCAATTATTCTAAGTGGGTGAAAATCGCGTTGAAATATTCCGTTACATAGATAGATAGATAGATACTGGTAAAGCTAATATAAAGCGCGTAATAGAACGTTTTTATGATCTGTTAACGAATATATTTATGGTATTTTCTTCTTCTTCTTCTTCACGGTTTAGGCTTATTTACTAGCCTGTTCCGGCCCCAAATTGCTGTTCTTTCCATCTTTTCTTTGGTCTTCCCAAACTTCTTCTTCCTCGAGGTGAATAGCTGTATGCTGCTTTTGGTATTCTATTCTCAGTCATCCTTGCCAAGTGTTCTTTCCAGTTTGTTCTGTATTTTTCGATTGTTGTGTTTAATTCCTCTACTTGTAGTTGTTGTCTTATTTCTGTTATGTTTTTTGTCTGTTCTTTGATATCCTACTATTGGTCTGAGGAATCTCATTTGAGCAGCTTGTATTCTGGCAGATTGTTGTGTTGTCACTGTCCATGTTTCGGATCAATAAGTAATAATAGGCAGTGACATTGTCTTGTGTAATTACATTATAGAGTCTTTTCTGGTTTTATTTTTCAAAGTTCTTTTTAGTGTTCCTGTTATATAATTAAACTTATTTAGTTTGTTTGTGGTATTTAAAATTAAAATAAATATCAAGGCAATTTGTGTAAACAAAAAGCCACTAAAATTCTAAAATAGCTGCAAATTTAATGTTTATTTTATATTTGAAGAGAAAAAATTCGCCTAGACCGAGACTCGAACCCGGGACCTTTGGCTTCCCGGGCCAAATGCTCTACCAACTGAGCTACCGAGGCGAGTTGCGATCTAGACGCAAATCTTTCTCTTATATACGTTGTAATTCCCTCTCACCAAATGCTTTTGAAATCATTGCTTCTATCTTTGCAAATGGCGGCTTCTTAGTTAAGAAGACATTTATTGGGAATTTAACATTACTTTATAAAGCTAGTAAGGTCCCGGGTTCGAGTCTCGGTCTAGGCGAAAATTTTTCTCTTCAAAAATAATTTATCTTTCATTGAGAAATGTTAAATTAATAATAAAAACATCATAGAAGCCTTACTAGCTTTATAAAGTAATATTAAATTCCCAATAAATGTCTTAACTAAGAAGCCGCCATTTGCAAAGATAGAAGCAATGGTTTCAAAAGCATTTGGCGAGAGGGAATTACAACGTATATAAGAGAAAGATTTGCGTCTAGATCGCAACTCGCCTCGGTAGCTCAGTTGGTAGAGCATTTGGCCCGGCAAGCCAAAGGTCCCGGGCTCGAGTCTCGGTCTAGGCGAACATTTTTCTCTTCAAATATAATTTATCTTTCATTGAGACATGTTAAATTAATAATAAAAACATTAATGTTTATTTATTTCGCCTGGTGGATTTAAGATCATGTGGCCTTCTCTTCCATTCACCAGCTACATATGTTACATTAGAATATAACAATCACAATTGATTGTAATATTAAATGCTGAATGAAACTTTTTGGACCAAAGAGAGATGAACACACAGGTGAATGGAGAAAAATACATAACAGTGTGCTATATGGTCTTTATAGGAAGCCAGATATAGGCCTAATAAGAACAGTTAAGTCTCGTAGACGCGGTGGGCAGGACATGTGGCACGAATGGGTATGAAATAGGTGCATGAAAGCTTCTTGTAGGAAAATTAGAGGGGAAATACCCAGTTGGTAGACCAAGAATGAGGTGGGAGAATAACATTAACCATGATTTGAGGGAATTAGAGTATACAGGGGACGATTAGAAAACATTAGCTCAGAATAGGGATGTATGGAGAGCTTATGTCCGCTACGGGTTCCATAGAGCCAATGAGTTAGTTTATATGAACATTTTATCAATAAGATTATGATCGATAGCATAATAATGTTAATGATAATTAAAATTAATAATAAAATGTACACAAGCAAGTAGGATTAATTATTAACATTATTTTTTGCGCGATAGTGTGTTTTGTCGTACTTACAGCAATGGCGACCATTATTGAAAGTTCAACTTCCTACATTTCGGGGTTGCCAACCTAAATAACTATATTACATTTACACCCACGTGGGGGAAGTAAATCCACTGCCCTCCATGTATTATACGTACAATGTATATACAGAAAATATCCAAAAGGTAGTGTTAACCCTAAAATTGACAAAACACAAATTTCTTCTGTCAGTTATTTGAATGTGGCGGACCGCAGTGTAAACGGAATCTTGTGTAACTGTTATTATTAGGCATATTGTATAATTAAACATACATTTAAGTGGTTTCTTTTCGTTCATTTTCTACCGATTTATTTAAAATATTAAATTAATTGAACCAACTGATGTATCCAAAAGGATACATTACGAATTTAAGGGTTAATATACATTATACGAAACAAATCACTGCATTTTAAATGAACTGAACTTTATTTGAAACAATATAAAACAATAAATACGTACTTGCGGCCATGTTATCAATAATTGTTCTCAAGGCCTCCTGTTTTTTCAACTAATAAACATTGCCCACACTGTTAACCTTAGTTAATTGTTTATAATGAACGCAAATATTTCCAACAAATATGTTATTATTTTACTATTATTTATTATTTTGATAACACCATCGCACATACAATGTACAACGCACGTTTGTGAAGCGTTTTACAGAATCTCGGAAATTAAAAACCTCGCTATCGCTCAGTTTTTAAACATTTTTCCTCGATTCTGTAAAAACCACTTCCCAACCTCGCATCGTAATATACTAATGTTATCGATCATAATCTTACAGATTGCAACAACTATAGGGGCATCTCATTACTTTCAACTTCGTACAAAATTCTAACAAATATATTAGTAAGCAGACTTGCTCCCTATATTGATGACATTCTAGGAGATCATCAATGTGCATTTAGAAGAAACAGGTCTACAACAGATCAGATTTTTAGTATAAGACAGATTTTAGAAAAGAAATGGGAATATAATGGTACTGTACATCAACTATATGTAGACTTCAAAAAAGCATATGATTCAATTAAGAGGGAGAAGTTATATAGTATCCTGCTGGAGTTCGGAATTCCCAAAAAGTTAGTTAGACTTATACGAATGTGTCTAAATGGCTCAACGAGTAGGGTGCGTATAGGCAAACAGTTTTCAGACACTTTTGAAATCCAGAATGGGTTGAAGCAAGGAGATGCACTATCTCCTCTACTATTTAATTTTGTACTAGAGCATGCCATTAAATCTTTAGAGAATAAGGAAGGCTTACAACTGAATGGTATTAATAAGCTGTTAGTTTATGCTGATATGTAGTACTACTGGCCGATAGCGAGAGAGATACTAAAGGCCAACACGCACACACTATTGAGTAACACTAAGAAATTAGGACTGGAAGTAAATATCAGTAAAACTAAATATATGGTCACAGGTAGAAATTCAGTATATAATGGAAATGGACAGCTAATGACAAATGAGGGAAATTTTGAGGAAGTGGCTGAATTCAAAATACCTAGGAACAATAATCACAAATAGGAATGAGACGCACAAAGAAATTAAACATAGGCTCAATTCTGGAAATGCATGCTATTATGCATTGCAGAGACTTTTGATGTCCCAACTCCTTTCAAAAAACGTGAAGCTGAAAATATATAAAACTATTATTCTACCAGTTATATATATTATATGGGTGCGAAACATGGACTCTTACTTTAAGGGAGGAAAGGAGATTACGAGTATTTGAGAATAAAGTTCTTAGGAAAATTTTTGGACCAAAGAGAGATGAACAGACAGGTGAATGGAGAAGACTACATAACAATGAACCACATGGTCTTTATAGGAAGCCAGATATAATAAGAACAGTTAAGTCTCGTAGACTGCGATGGGCAGGACATGTTGCACGTATGGGGAATGAAAGACGTGCATGGAAACTTCTTGTAGGAAAGCCAGAAGGAAAACGCCCAGTTGGTAGACCAAGAATGAGGTGGGAGAACAACATTAACTATGATTTGAGGGAAGTAGATTATACAGGAAATGATTGGAAAGCATTAGCTCAGGATAGGGATGTATGGAGAGCTTATGTCCGCGCGGCCATGAACCTAAGGGTTCGATAGTGCCAGTGAGTAAGTAAGTAAGTAAGTAATCTTACAGATATTACCTTATTGATGAAATTCCAGACACACCCTGTACATAGCTGTCCCTAATATACGTTCTGCTAATCACCTTGTGACCTAATTGTTCCCACATCCCTTGAACCGTATTCCATTGACTCAGAAGACGAACTGTACAATCTACAACTATCCACATATCTTGACTTATCTTCCAAATTCCAACAATGGAACAAACATCAAATGAGAACGGTAAGCCTGGTGGCCCCCTTGGTGCTTTTCGGCAGGAGTACTCTGCGTGCCTTTTTTCTTCTTTTCACCATCCCCATACAATACAATTTACACTACACACATATATAAACATACACTCATCCTATACTCCTCTCTGTACCCAATACAAGAATACATCATAATATATAAAGTGGTTTACTGAAGTTCTATGCAAATTGAAAATGGACCACATTAAATGCCAACTATCTTCCCAGAGACGAACCTGAAGAATGAAAAGTCTAGTGGGTGGCACTAGAACAAAAAAAAATCATTTTTTTGCTGTCCTTCAGAAATACTTTAAAAACTATTTTTCTATGGAAGACAAATCACTGTTTTGAAGTGATGCCAGTTATTTATTGGTTCCTCTGGACATTAATAACATCTTTGAGGTGTGACCGATGTTTATAGATGCATCTAAATTATAGCTGTCGCCATATAACTGAAAGCTTGGCTGACGTCAGAGCCGAATAAGCATGCTCTCTGCCTCTGCCTCTTTCCCATGCGTGCTAATTACCGAACTGAAAGTATCGGTCTCTCGCCTACACTACTGTCCAGTTCTGGAAACTGCAGCCGTCATGTGAAGCCAAAGGCTCGTGACAGGAGGGAACATTGCCGAGTGAGGGAGGGAACTAGTAGCCATGCAAAAACATTTTCTTAATAATAATAATAATAATAATAATAATAATAATAATAATAATAATAATAATAATAATAATAATAATAATAATAATAATAATAATAATAATAATAATAAATTGTTACAAAAACAACGGTATTATATAATGAACATTTCAAACTTATTAGACATCAAAACTGTTCACTAACACAAAACTAGTAGATACAAAAATTCAACGTGCAGCAAATATTATGTTTTCAGAACTGAATGTAATTGCTGGCAGTATACCCCTAGCAATGATTCCTGAGGAATGAAATTTGTAATGAGAGCTTAGATGCGAGTCCTGTACTAACCAGTTGTAGGTCTCAGCCAATAGGAAGTATGACCACACGTCATTGCTAACTCCCCCCTCGCTAGCTGCTCGCTAGCGAATATCAAATACAGTCACTGCTAAATATTTTTAAAATCTCGCTACAAAGATTAATTAATATAGGTAATCTTTATCGTAGACTGCGATGGGCAGGACATGTGGCACGAATGGGGAATGAAATACGTGCATGGAAGCTTCTTGTCCGAAAACCAGAGGGAAAACGCCCAGTTGGTAGACCAAGAATGAGAGGGGGGAGAATAACATTAACTATGAATTGAGGGACGTAAATTTTACAGGGAATGATTGAAAAACATTAGCTCAGGATAGGGATGTATGGAGAGCTTATGTCCGCGCGGCCATGAACCTACGGGTTCGATAGTGCCCGTGAGTTAGGACATCTTTATACGTGGAGGAAGTATATATTCACTATATATATATATATATATATACACACCACACTCTATATTTGGTTTATATCTCTCTGTTAATGTTTTAAATAACCACTAAATGTCACTTTAATTTAAACCATCTATAGTCTTCCCCGCGCCTTAGCCATGTGATTAAGACAAGATGTCTTGGCGCAGAGCTACGGGACTTGCGCTGGCTCGAGTCTCCATGGGGGAAGAAATGTTCTCAAGGAATTTCTGCCAGTATGGGACCGGTGCCCACCCAGCATCATGAGACATTTGGGTGGCTATAATAAGTAGCGGCTCCACGTTGAGAATACCCGATATTCACATTGCACTATAATTTTAAGACTTCAGGCAGCAAGTGTACAAAATATTTTAATTATAGTCTACGGTTTAAAATATAAAATCAACACATCCGCGTCTCACTATAATTCTCTATGGACTGTACATGATTTGTAAGATGAACTGTTTTGTTTGTAGGCGTGGCAGGCAGAGAATTCACAGCTGAGCAGTCTGGATAGGCTCTCCCATTGGATTTACGGCCAAGGACATTCTTCAAAATCCCTTGCGCGACCTATACCTGTAACTCGCCATCCCCTCTTACCGCACCAGACACCATAGACCCCTCAAAAGCGGCTACAGAAGCCAGAACTGCACTACACTTCACTACAAGCAGTTGATGACAAAATACAGTGTTTTGTTAGTTAGAATAGTACAAAGGCTGGCGTATACAGCCCGCGCATGAGTATCAAGCATTAGGCAACCGTTAACGGTTTTAATGTTTTTTAGCTATCTTGCAGTCTCGAAGTCTCAAAGCAGTATTTCTCTGTAATGACAATCAGTTGCTTCAATTCCCATTGGTTATTTCCTGCTTACGAACTCCTCCTTGATTCCTTATAACATGTAAAGTAAAGTAAAGTGATCCCACAACAGGCCTCAGGAGGCCCTTGGGGTAATGGGAGGTTAAGGCTCCCACTTTTTCTAGACAATCGGCACTTTATGTCAGCCGGGTTGTCAGTCCTGCGTGACGGCCGCCTTTACCCCCAGAACAAGTGTCTGGTACTCATTTTTGTTAGAGGCTGAGTCGACCCCAGGGCCATGGTGCCGCCAGAGGGTTTGGGTCAGTTTAAAAATCCTGACCCCAACGGGACTTGAACCCTCGACCCTCCGGCTTGTAGCTCAGTGCCTTAACCACTTCGCTACGGCCCTTATAACATGTATAAATGGAAAATGTATGCAGACTTTAAAGAAAATGCAACAGAGTATTAAATGAACTCCAACTAGAGGACAGTGTTGTTTCATATGTGAATAGAACTGTATACATAAGAGCTTCTTCTTCTTCTTAAACATAATTTGTACGATTTTCATTCTGTTTATTTCCAAAATCACTCCTCGGAGGAAGACGTATTGGATGTGCATTCACTGTCTAGCCATCTCTTGGCTGGTCTTCCTTTGTTCTTCTCCCGTCCATTGGTCTATCTTCTTTAGCTCTTTTTTTGTAACTCTGTTGTCTTCCATTCTTTCTATATGACCCTTCCAATGTTTTCGTGTCTCTGTAATAAATTTGGTTATGTCTTGAATATGACATTTGTCCCTAATTTCATGTTATGTATTTTATCAAATAATGTTTTCCCCTGAATAGTTCTTAAGATCTTCATTTCACATGTGCTTATTATTTGTTTAGTTTTTGTTGTATCAGCCCTAGTTTCTACTCCATATACGATAACTGGTCGAACTATAATTTTGTATATGCGGGTTTTGCTTTCTATTGACATATGTTCGTTTCGCCAAATTAAATCTTTCATATATCCTGATATTTGTGCAGCTTTATCAGCTTGTTTCTTTACTTCCTTTATTACATTTTTAGTGTTTGTTATTAATACACCTCAATAATTAAATTCTTATACTTGTTCTATAATTTTTCTTTCCACTTCTAATTTGCATCGGGGGGCAGGCTTGAGCTCTGGAGCTGGGTGAAGGCAATCGGCCTAGGAAGGAAACCCCGAATAATAAACCCGCCATGAAAACGGGCTAGCAACCCACTTCAAGGTGTATCTTATACATTGCTCGCAGTCCCAAGGATCAAGCTTCGGATCAAAGACGGGAAAAAAGTAATAATAATAATAATTAATAATTAAATAATAATAATAATAATAATAATAATAATAATAATAATAATAATAATAATAATAATAATAATACTAATAAGAGCTTTTGATTTCATAAAAAATAATGGTTTTTACACCAAAGTATGGATACTTTGAATGATGTACATGAGAAATATATATATATATATATATATATATATATATATATATATATACTAGAAGTTCCCAGCCACGCGTTGCTGTGGCTAAGGTATACGTTAAAAATTTAAATTAAGTTGCTGTCTTTCAGCCAGATTACTTAAAACTAATACTTACACACGAAATTAACAATATTGAAAATAAAATAAACACTGAACATACTTAAACTATGAAATAATCAATATTTGAAATTCAATTGAAATTCGCGGTTGCAACAAAAAGCATAGCCATCCGGATCTCTCTTTGTTAAATAATAAACCAATTACCTTACCAAATTACCTTACACCGCCATATGTTAGAATCGTATGGAACTCACAGATAATTATAACTCTTTGTTAAATAATAAACAAATAATTTGAAATAAAAAATATTGCGACTATAAATTTAGTTATAAACTAGCCTAAGTCTCAAGTTGGATCAAACTGCACACAGTGTGCAATATTTTATTAAAATCGGTTCAGTAGTTTAGGATTCCATCGCGGACAAACAACGTGACACGAAATTTTTTTATATATATATATATATATATATATATATATATATATATTATTTTTTTCCCTCTGCCTTTACTACAAGAAGTCTCCATGCCCCTGTTTCACTCCCTATTCTTGCCAAATGTCCGGCCATAGCAGTCTACGAGACTTAATTGTTCTTATTAGAGATGGTTCCCCATTATGATCAAATAGTTTATTATTTACATGTGGGTAATATTTCCCCCCTCATTTTAAGGTAACATAATTTTATATTAAATATGTACAGCTAGTTTAAGAAAACATTCTTTATTATTCTCATTTCACTAACAAGCTTTTTACATATTACATTTGTCACCATAAGAATAATTATGGACCAGGCAAGTTTGTCACTCACTACTGCCAGATATAATTTAAAAGTTGAAATTTAAGACATTTATGGTTTTTAAAATGATAAAAAAAGTGCCAAGTAATGATGCTGAACATTTTGATATTTTGCTCTAATCGGGTTTCGAACAAAATGTGATTCGAATGTCAGTTAACATTCTGCACATCAGCTCATTCTAATTTATTTATATATTTGTACTAAGATACAACTTCAAACATCAATTCTACTCTAATAATTAGCATAGTTATGTAACCAGAGATTTTTAAGGACGAATCGAATCAGTTGCCAGGGCGTGGGCGGCCCGGATTTGTTTTCGCTCCGGCTGATAGGAATTTTTTCTAAACAATCTACAAACTGGGTCTAGGTATATGTTCTAAATTTGTGTTTGAATGTAGGCGAAAAGGAAGAAAATAATAAGAGGAAAACTAAAGGAAAAGAGAGGAAAGGGCTATTCTGCCACCGTGCCACCAGTGAATATTCGATCGGAGAACAAGGTCCTTTTAGTAAGCGTCAATATGGTAACACATGTTCCTGCTAGAGCCAATTGCCAACATATTTGCTCACATATAAAGGGGATTCCATCCATATACATTTGTGGGCAAAGTGAGGGTGAGGAAATGGGCAAGTTAGCACACCAGATTAGTTTAGCATTCACTTGTTTGTTAAAGGATTTTAGTGATAAGTTGGCTACACTGTCTAAGTAATGACTAATACACATTTTATATTTCAAATATGGCGATTTTTAGGTTACTTTGAGATCAACTTCTCACTTTATTTTAAGGCATTTTTCAAAATGTTTTGAGAAGTAAATCAACATAAGTTATATATATGAATATGAAAGTTTTCTTGGGTTTTCCGCCTCAGGTTCGGCCTCTGGCCACTGATTCCGACATTTCGGCATGATCCCACATGTCATTATCAAGGAATGGCGAAACGTTGGAATCAGTGGCCAGAGGCCGAACTTGAATCCAAGACGCGGAAAACCCAAGAAAACTTTCTTATTCATACTTATATCCGCGAAAATATACAATATAATATATATATATATATATATATATATATATATATATATATATATATATATATATATATATAGGCCTATATATTTTCTCTCGGTTAATTATGCACATACTGCAACAATAAATTGTGTGTATAATTGTAGGCTTTCACGGCTGGCGTCTTGATCCATATTTGGTTCGTCTTCCGGGCTTATAGGCCGTGGTCCGGTTGTCTTCATACTCGACGTTTCGTCTACTGCTGCGGTAGACCTCATCAGGAGATACTGCGTGCCCTCTGTGAACTCCTCAACTGTCGGCTGAGAGCACGCAGTATCTCCTGATGAGGTCTACCGCAGCAGTAGACGAAACGTCGAGTATGAAGACAACCGGACCACGGCCTATAAGCCCGGAAGACGAACCAAATATGGAATAAATTGTGTGTCTCCCCGTTTTTTCTTTGAATTTATGTTGGTGGCGTGATGAATAAGAACTAACCAGGAAATATATGACCTATATAAAGATAACGATATAGTTATATATATTAAAGTTAGACATATCGAATGGTTTGGCCATATTTGCAGAAAGAACGAGACACGTTTGCCCAGGATAATATCAAACGCTAAGCTGAATGGAAGGAGAAAAGTTGGGAGGCCTAGGACGATGGATGGACGATATACAGGCAGACCTACGAAGATTGGCATAACAAATTGGAGAAATAAGGCCACTGACCGAAGGGAATGGATGGTTGTTATGAGGGAGGCTTAGGTCAAACTAAAAGGACCGTCACGCCAATGATGATGATGATGGTGGTGGCATGGTGCTATAGAATCCTCGAGGAAAGAATAGCACGTGATTTGAAAGATAGACCTACGTCATAAAAATTCTCTTTCACTGTAAAAGTTTGTTTTATAATGTAGTAAATAGAACTATTGTTCGAATTTTATACAATCTCATTTGCCAGTCGTAACTATAGTACAATAAAAACTAGTGTTTAATAAATAAAAATATATGCCACCATGTTGTTTCTGAGAATTAAACAATTATTATATAGTTACTCTTGCTTTAATAAATAAATACACACAATATTAACGTATTAGGAATAATCACTGGTTACATGACCTACACTAATAATAATCAATACATTAAGCACTGAATAAATAAAACGTAATTGTGGATTCTGTACAATTCATTTATTGAATAAAATAAAATAAAGTTAAAATTTACCTGCTTAGGTCAGAGCTGTAGTCCTCAACTTATAAAATATGTATGTTTTTATGTCTGAAGGCCTTCCACAATCTCTATTCTGAAGCTTTAGTCACGACAACACTACATTGGGACCAGCACCGAGAACTTCAAGTAATGTAGCGAAGAAAGACCTTCTGAAGATGGAATAGAGATTCTAAAAGGCCTTCAGACAAAAAAAGCATACATTTTTATAAGTTGAGGACGACAGCTCTGACCTAAGAAGGTACATTTTAACTTTATTTTATGATTATCCGCCTCAACGGTTTTAACAATGATAACTACAGCTGACCCTAATATTAGGAGGGCAATTTGGGTAACTAGAAGGAGAGAAAGAAGAGAGGCTGTAAGAGAAGGACCCGTATTACCTAAAAGAGTTAATAGTAAATGTCCTGCAATTATATTAGCTGCTAATCGAACTGCCAAGGTTCCAGGCCGTCCCGCGCCGTAGCTGAGTGGTTAAGACAGGAAGCCTTGGCGCAGAGCTACGGGACTTGCGCTGGTTAGAGTCTCCATGGGGGAAGACATTTTCTCATGGTATTTCGGCCGGTATGGGACCGGTGCCCACCCAGCATCGTGATGCATTTGGGTAGCTACAATAAGTAGCGGCTCCAGGTTGAGAAAACCAGCTATAACGGCTGGGGGACTCGACATGCTGACCATATGTCACCCCTACACTCGCTGATTATCATCTACCTCTGTGATTGACACATGTGGATGTGAGGCCAGCAGCCGGTTGGTAGGCTAAGGGCCTTGTAGGCCTGTCGCGCCAGGAGTTTTTAAGGTTCCAGGCCGAAATATATTTCTAATTGTTTCAATACAAACTATGAATGACATTAAAACGGTAGGGAACCAAATGGGCAAATATATGTTGTGTATTATTAGTATTGATCATTTATTGAAAACTTGAGAGCATAAATATGCTATTAATATTTGAAGAAAGCAAGTCCTGTATGAATTTATAATGTTTTGTAGTTGTGTTGCAATATGAAGATATCTGAAGGTGAGATTCTATCTTCAACTACTAGAAAACAGAAAAAAAAATCGGATATAGGCCCTTAGTCAAAATGAAATTCGTTAACATTTTATTTCTTCAGTGTCCCTGTGTATTATTTAAAATACAATCTATTATGTACAGGTTTTAGATCTAAATTACACTATCGAAGATATTTGGTTTTATCTTGTAATAATTCAGGTTAAATTAAGTTATCTGTAATTTAAATTTTTACGAATTAATTTAAGAGACATTTTCAAAGAAGCGTACACTATAAAAGTTTTATAAAATGCCTTTCTAAAAAATAACTTTGATAGTATAATCTAGAGTAGAAGGTATAATACACAAATCCCTAAATACATTTTAATGCAGAAATATGACTTCACCCGGTAAGAGTTTGGGCGGTGACTTAAGCCTATTTGTATAAATAAGTACCAACAGGTGAATAGTTTGAAAATTTTCTACTTCGTGTAACATTCACCTTCGTTCAAATTTGCTTCATCAAGATGAGCACAAGTCGAACAAAGGTAAATAATTATTATGGTGAAGCAGAAACTTCAAATACCAAATGAACACATCGTCTTTGTGATTACATATTTAGGAGATGCAGGAAAAATAAAGAAAACTGACAATATTTTTGATTCTTGATTTAGTTTTGCGAGTAAGGCAAAATATTTTAATGAAAACATAAAAGCTTGAATCAAAATACCACTCAATGTTTTGTAGAAATATTATTTCAACTATGATGATCTTGATGCCGGACGCAGCCTCTGGCGAAACGTCGGGGAACTACAAGCCTCAAGACTACTGCTAACAGCCCGGAAATCTTCTGCAAGATCATCACAGTAACTCCGGCCGTGAAAGCCTAAGTCAATATATTATTTCAACTATTTTGCCTTATTCGTTTCTCAGTAATGCAATTCCAATTTGAATTATCATAAGACAGTACAGGCTGTAACCATTACAGACCTTGAGGATGTGTAGTGGGGACCAAGACGGTTACATTTAGCTTAAGAATTCATGTCCGGAAACGTACCGTTTTCCCGGTACACGCCAAAAAAACCACAACACACATTGCTCTGTCTGACGCCTGCTGCTTATCGTCTGGGTCCACTTACACCGACATCAACACAGATAAACAGCTCCGTACCATGTTCTGGTACACTTGATCACCAATCCTTGGTCCTCAAACATCCGCCGCAGCCATTACCCGCGCAGTAGGTCTTCCTCGGATGCCAGGGTTTCGGAAGAGCGTTGCAGGCCAAGCAATGCGGCCAACACGACCTATCTACTGTTGCCCAAATCGTTGGTCCAGACGATCTCGGATGAACATCGCTCCCATTGCATCGAGCTTTGCAGTACAATAACATGTTGGCGTGTTCCGCAAACGTGTAGTTCACCATGATCAATAAGAACACATTAAAAAGTAAATGTAGTACGGACTGCTTAGCACAGTATGAACAAAGACCACAAGCACAACATCTCTGGGCGGATCATAAACTCAACTGAATGCCATTTAAACAAACCTGTATACTCTGTCCGCTCTTAAAGTGATTCTCGTCAAAACAAAACCATGTGACCTACTCGCTTTTCATTGGTTATGGACACCGACGTACGTTGTAGAAGCAATAAGTACGTGAAAAAGTAGTTCCCTTCATTAAATTAAAAATATCCTCTGAATATACTTGTTATTCTTCGTGAATGAAAATAATAATATTCAAATCATAGAAAATATTCTACAATATACCTAATTAATAATTACAACTTAAAATAATTTATTGCATATGGATGATGCATTTGAGTCATGCTTCAGTCGATTCTCATCAAACAAAATGGCTGAAAGTATCGAGTCTTCTGTTGCTGTGTCATTTCCCTGTCAAAAGTGACAGTAATTGTGGCGCGAATGGCGGAAGGATATTGCTTCTACAACGTACGTCGGTGTCTATAACCAATGAAAAGCGAGCAGGTCACATGGTTTTGTTTTGACGAGGATCACTTTAAGAGCGGACAGGATATAGTAGCTATGGGACATCAGGTGGTCGAAAAATGACGTACATATCCTAGACTTTGGCTCGGAAAATGCGGGAGGGTTGAACGTGTGTTGTGGTATTTTGCGTGTAGCGAGAGAACGGTACGTTTCTGGACATGAGTTCCTATACTTAACGCGTCTTGGACCCCACTAACACGTTCTAAAAGCCTGTAATGGGAATTTAGTTATACTTTGCATAACAAACTGTAAGTATGAAAATTGATAATGTACATGTGGAATAAAGGCAACCATTTTTATTGATCTTAACTGAAATTATCATTAAAGGAACATCAAATTCACAGAAACGTGTGTAGGTAATAATAATGTCTTTATGAACTCATACGATCTTGAGAAATTGCTTTTGTCACATTTATTTCATTTTCCACAATGTTGTATAATTTAGTTCACTATACAATTTTGGGAGGGGGAATGCGAAAGTGATAAATCTCAGCTTACTGTACAGAGTGTTTCAAAAATATGGCTATACGTTTGATCGCATTTTGTGACGAAAATATTATTATTAAAGGAAATGTGATGTTATCATTGGAAAGCGAATCCTTCAAATTGCAACAATAGAACAAAACAAAACAAATTTACTGCTCACGTGCAGCTTGGCGGGTTGATTTTTGTGGGCTAACGTCGAACGCCTCCACAATTCTCTTCATTGTTTGTGCATCCGTGCTAATGAAAGGCCTTCCAGGAGGTTTGATTTTCTGCATCCTTCCCGTTTCCAGCAGTCGCTTTCTTCACTTCCCTACAGTCGACGGCTGCAATGCTACGTTAAACTCACGTCTTGCCCGTCTTGCAGCCTCACGATCATTAGAATACGTTATTGCCCTTGCAGCAATTGTAATTTGCTGTTGCATATTCAACGCCATTTTGACTAATGACGTAAGTTCTACATTGTTTTGTTTTATTCCATTGTTGTAATTTTAATAATTACATTTCCAACGGTAATTTCATATTTCCTGTAATGGTAATATTTTCATCACACAACGCGATCAAAGGTATAGCCATATATATGATTCACTCCGTAGTTCGGGAACTTTTCAATTTTGATCACAAAACAAAAGAAACAAAAATGTTACGAATATTTCTTGGATGATATTGCGTTCATTATCCTCTGGAAAGTTTGTGGAGACAGTCCGAGAAACGAAAACGATTCTGGTTTAGCTGTTGATGTAGTTGTCGCATAGATGTCGCCGGATCTCTTGAAAAAGAATCCATCGTCGAGATAGTCAGGATAATCCATTTGGCTGAAAGTATACTTGGCGTAGTATATTGCTGCAAATGCTGAGTAGATGAGCAAAATGGCAGTCACTACTTGAAATACAGCCCAAAATTTATAAGAGCCTTCATTGATCAGGAAGTCATAATAACTAGCGACAGCATCATTTGCGTTTGCTCTTCCCTCTGCTTTTTCATTTGGTTCAATTTGAGTAGAAACTTCACTTTCACTGTTGGGTAAATATTGTCCAACTTCATTTGCAGAAGATATTCTACTTTTGGCGGATTTTTCGTTCGATTGATATATTTGAATTGGATATATCTTCTCATTGTTCGAGTTTGATTCATTTTCACTTTCACTTTCTCCAGAATTTTCTGTTGAAGATTCTAATAAAATGATTCGATCTGCTTTGCCTCGATTATCAGGATGTCTTTGAATGTATCTGTTATATTCCATATTTTGTTGTCCAGACATATCATGATTATGTATACGAAAATTTCCTTCTGGAAAATACCTTTCTCTTGTTCCTCCAGTGTCTGGTTTTCGGTAATTTTCGCTTTCAGAAGATATCATAGGCCTACCGTAACTCCATCTTCCTTTTTTTCCAGAACTATCTGGAATATATACAGGTGGTAATTCTACAGTGAACATTTTGTCCTTGTTACTAATAGTCTCTGAATTTTGCTCATCTTCGTAAGATATTCTACTGCCTCCATTTTGTTCAGGATTATTTGGAAAATAGACAGGAGAGGACCCTTCTGAAAATATCTGGTCTCCTTCATTACTGAACTGTGTGTTTCGTTCATAACCGGTTTCATCAGATACTTTGATGTAGCTTTCGCCTTGATTTTCTTTAAAGTTTTCTGGAATATTTATTGAAGAAGATACTGGTGTAACAACTTGATATCTTGAATTTTCTGGAATATTTATTGAAGAAGATACTGGTGTAACAACTTGATATCTTGAATTTTCTGTGTTGAAGTTTATCCCATCACTAGGCTGACTTTCAGGAGATGTGTTGCTTGTTCCTCCATTTTGTCTCGAATCATCTGGAATATAGACAGGATAAAGTCTTTCCATTCTTTCCGTATAAGAATTATCCTGATTATGTTGATAAGACCTGGGAATTGAAGCGATTTCTATTTGCGAATTTGGTGAATTTGGGACATAACGACCGTATTCATAATTATCATTTCTGCCAACTCTTTTAGAGCCATTGTTTCCATTTTCTTTTACGTTTTTCATTATTTTGATTGTATATAATTATATCTTGGTTATTATGACGATTCAAATCGTTCTTATGGATTATATATTTTTTTGGAGAAACGGAAGGATTTGATGATTTGCTATCGTGTTGATTACATTCGTTTCCTTCCGAACATTCTGTCCCGATTGTTTGGACACCTTCCCGGCTTTTATGGAAAAAGAAGGAAGGAATCTCATGTGCTCTTCGTTCTCTCTTTACTATGGTACTTTTATTTTCTTCTTCATTAGTATAATTATTGATAATATTTTCATACGCACTTGAATTAAAGCGGGTATCATTATTTTGCTTACTTGTATTTAGAGGTGCATCAGATGAATTATTCTGAATCTTCAGCACGTCTTCATTGTAGACTTTCGAACGAGTCCTGTAAAATAAATAAATTGAAATTAACATTTGTAGTGAAATTTGAAAAGCGACTTGGTGTTATTATAAATAAACCACATTTTCAATTATATATATATATATATATATATATATACGCCCACCGCTATGATCTCGAGGTAGCGTGCTGCCTTGTCACGCAGCGGGCCGGGTTCGATCCCCGGTCGGGGCAGTTTTTCTGGGTGAGGTTTTTATCGGGGTTTTTCCTCACCTGTAAGACAAATGTCAGGAAAACTTTAAGGCCCAAACGGTCCCCGAAATCATATGGCTATCATCACCATCATCATCATTATCCTTCACCGGTGTGAAAAGCAACGGGATGCTAGCACACCTACAATTCCCTAGTAAAGCTGCAAGCATAGCATGAAAATGCTATGGTTGCATTGAAGGACCTGCCCTCGGGCAGAATTAGTATGGATGGATATATATATATATATATATATATATATGGTATGATAAGAAAAATAAATGCCTGGACGGGATTCGAACCCCGTCCAGGCATTTATTTTTCTTATCATACCATATTAAGCTTGCATTGCTCAATGTTAAAGATTTAATTATAACATATATATATATATATATATATCATCATCATGAGTCAGCTGGAATCCAAGGACTTTATAGGCCCGGAATGCCATAGTGTTATGAATCCTAACATTTATACAGATTAGTCTATATAAGTTACAGGAAAGTAAAAAAAGAATTCACATATTCAAATAATTCATTATAAAAGGCAATGCTATATGTTAACTTTTTATTACAAAAATAATAATTAGGGGCAGATTCCTATACGATATCACTTTTTTAAAACCTTTATTTTGAATTCCAAGTAATTAAATTACATTTATATATTTTTATTTTTTATTTACTTTATTTATTTATTTTTATTTCAACCTGATGGGAATTAAGAGCGGAAGTTTCTTCCTTTTCCTTATATCCCAAAGTTGGATTATACATAACTTTTATATCGAATCATACTAATAATACTAATAATAATAACACTAATAATAATAATAATAATAATAATCATAATAACAATTAATAACAATAACAATTAATATAAAATTTATGGAATATTCACCTGAAAGGTCCCGTCTCCTCAACTTAATTAAGCATCTAACTTTAACGCGGCTTTCGGGACTTGGTGCGGCATCATCGGCAGGATTCAAAACTGGCTTTTTCACTGAATATCTGGTAGAGGGGGTTGCCTGTATGTGGTTTCGGTTTCGTTTAATCCGGCTGTCGCTTGTTTGTTCATGAAAGCATGAAAGCCGCTCACAACAACGACAGCCTGATAAACGAAAACGAACCCAAGCATGCAACCCCCTCTAATCAGATCTTCAGCTGAAACACCAGTTTGCAATCCTGCCTGATGATGGGACAAGTCCCGAAAAGCGCTACAGTTAAACATTGATTAATTAAGTTGAAGGCAGACGGACCTATCAGGTGAATTTCCCATAATTTTATTAATTATACTTTGAACTAATACTACCTCAACGGAACACATCATGAATGCAACTTATAAAAGTTAACCAATAAAACAATAAACAACAATCATAATAAAAATCAATAATAATGTATTAATTGTAATAATCATAATAATAATATATAATAATAATAATAATAATAATAATAATAATATATAACAATTGCGTTATTTTACCTGGCAGAGTTAAGGCGTTAAGGCCTTGTCTGCCACTCAACCAGGTTTTAAAAAATACAAAAAAATAGTCTTACATCTAAATTACAATAAACATAAACGATTACATGTTATAAATACAATACAATTAATATTTATAATGTATTTTGATTTACTCTAAATTTAACGAATTAAATATAATAGTACAAGATATATAAAAAACGAGAAAAAATTATTAATGACATAGTATAAATTTTAATAAGTACAGAAAAATTAATTATTAGACAACAGGTAACTGTATAAGCCTGACTTGAAAGTGCCAAGTGTGCGGCAACCCCTGATATCTCGAGGAAGGAAATTATATAGGTCTTTTGATGAAAATGCTGTGATTTTTTATTGTGTCTAAAAGTCATATTTGTGATTTTTTATATTTTTGGTCGTATTTGTTATGTTACAAACCACATAATGCACATAAGTCTCAAATTGCAGTCACTTGTTTGGAGGTCGCTTTTTATTCTTGGAAATTTCTTGAAAGACCAGACCATTACAACCTCCGCGGAAAATGTGTGTGAATGAACCAATTTGTATAACATGTTTAATAGATTCATTAAATTATAAGGTCATATTTTTTGTCTTTTTTTGGGTCATATGTGAACATATTTTACGTTATAAATGCATGCATATTTTCTTATTTTTTAGGTCATAGAATTCCACCCGTGAGTAACAATTATATTATTTCCTTAATCGAATTTGATGTTCTCGATGCAGGTATCCGTTTCGGGGAAAGGAAGTTACAAAGCCATTGATTCCATTAAATAAATAAATAAATAAATAAATAAATAAATAAATAAATAAATGCAAATCCTAGCACCACGTCAAGTAAAAGATACTGTCGGTAGGGACTGTTAATTTTAATTTTAAAAAGCAGCATACACAGACGAATTATTTTTTTGCACTTGGCACAGGATATCTGAAAGCCTGACAGCATTCCTGTTTCGTATAATCCTTAAACCGAAGGATGTACCGATAAAGACAATACGGAACAGGCAACTCTTGCCTAAACCAGGAAGTGAAGAAGAAGAAGAAGAAGAAGAAGAAATAAATAATAGTTTAAAAAACTAAAACAACACGTTTTATTAGAAAACCTAACTAAAAAATAAAAAATAATTTTAATTTCCAACACGCTTGAGATAAAATTAAAGTGGTCAACAAAAAAATAATCTCCAACACATGTAGAATAAAACTAGAGTTATCTACAAAAAAAACATCAAAAGCGTGGGGTGCTTTTTATGGGTTTTTACGTTTTCTTCTTAAAGACTTTACTTTTACCAATATCTGTTTATTATCAAATATATTAATTGATATAGAGCACCCCACACCCCACGCTTTTGGTGGTAAAATTATTTTTTTTGTAGATCACAGGGACATGTTCCTAGGAACATGGAATGTTAGGACTTTATACAATAGCGGGGCACTAGAGATATTAACGCGGGAACTAGATAAATCGCCCTTGGATATAGTCGCTTTACAGGAAGTTAGGTGGCCAGGAGAAGGTAGTCAGGAATCAGGAAGCTTTGAATTATACTATGGGGGTGCAGAAAGACCTGCATTTGGAACGGGTTTTTTAGTCAGAAGGAGGATCCTATCCGCTATCCGAGATATTAAGTTTGTTAGTGATAGGATATCATACATAATTATAAAGGGTAAACGACATGATTTTGTAATTGTAAATGTACATGCCCCTACAGAAGATAAAGATGACAAGGTCAAGGATGAGTTCTATGAAGAATTAGAATGTTTGTTTCATAGCCTTTCACGATATCATATGAAAATTGTCTTAGCAGATATAATAACAGTTACGTATCGTAGACTGCGATGGGCAGGACATGTTGCACGTATGGGGAATGAAAGACGTGCATGGAAGCTTCTTGTAGGAAAGCCAGAGGGAAAACGCCCAGTTGGTAGACCAAGAATGAGGTGGGAGAACAACATTAACTATGATTTGAGGGAAGTAGATTATACAGGGAATGATTGGAAAGCATTGGCTCAGGATAGGGATGTATGGAGAACTTATGTCCGCGCGGCCATGAACCTGCGGGTTCGATAGTGCCAGTGAGTAAGTAAGTAAGTAAGTAAGTAAGTAAGTAGTAAGTAGATAACTCTAGTTTTATTCTAGATGTGTTGGAGATGATTTTTTTGTTGACCACTTTAATTTTATGCCAAGCGTGTTGCAAATTAAAATTATTTTTTATTTTTTAGTTCGGTTTTCTAATAAAGCGTGTTGTTTTAGTTTTTTAAAACTATTATTTATTTTAAAATGAAATCATTTAAGTTATAAAATATTCATCTTGATTTTATAGCAGAATGCAACTGTAATGCGGTCTCTGGTTTTCATTTTTGTTATCTATCATTTTGTTATTGCCACAGGTCTATCGTTATAAATGTTAGGATACAACAAGAGGTTTATCTGTGTTCACATGAAACGGCTGGTGTTGCTCACGACATGCAAAAGTGGCACATATTAAAAACTGACGTAATTTTCTTTATGCCATTACTCTTAAGCCTACGCCAAAATGTATTCTGCACAGTAAACAAGATCGGCACTAAGATAGACTATTTAACTCATGCCCCAAATGGGACTCAATGGCCAATCACGTTTCAATGATTTCTGTTTTACAACCAATCAGAGTCGTGTTTCACGAAATATTTATCAGTGTTATAATTACCATATTAAAGAAGGCTCCCTCCTCCTTTTTAATATTCTGAACAGGTCTGATCATTATCTTGCAGTGACTGAGCCTGTAAGAAATACGGCTACCAGATTCTATATATAGTGCATGAATGTCAACACATGCCGCTTGTGGGAGTTAATATAAACACATTTGTAGCAATTGATTATACCACCAAAAAAAGAAACCACTGTTTGCACTTTCTTAAATGTATTTTTTCCCAGGTAACAATCCAGAAATATATAAGGTAAAGGCCCCAAATAAGAGATACCTTTTGAAAAATCGCTTCTGTATCAGAATGGTAACTGATTTATTACATTTAAAAATGGTAATACATGTTTCATATTCCTTATTTTGATATTCCATAAAATAAAACCCTCGTTACTTAGTAAATATTTTTAAAAAACTCTAAGAACAATAAGAATTGTAAAAATTGAAGATTTCGAAGAGGGTTCCAAATAAGAGATACCTACATTTGCTTCTATATCTTTAGCAAAAACATTCAAATAATCCAGTACATTCAAAACAAAAACACTTTATCACACACAAACTAATAATTAATTTCACTATACAAGTTAATAGTGTCTTTTCAGAGTAGATAATTAATTTTGCTTCTTTGAGCAAATAAGCAGACGAATGGTTTCCTCATCAGCCCTGCAATCTTCATGAGCCCAGCGATGACAGTCAATGCACTGAGCTCATTTTTCTCCTCTTGTGTCCTCTGAATACAATCCAGTGCAAATAAACACTCAGCATCATGCATCACCAGCACCCAACTCTGAATCATCATCGCCTGAATCAATTGTCTCAATTCTTGTCTCCTTTCTGTGTCTGTTTCTTCGCTTGAAGAACTCAATTGGCGTTTTCCTTGACTGAAACTTTTTAGATTTTACTGAATTTGTTTTTTGAAAAAGTTGCCTTCATTTTAGTTTATTGGTTCTATTCAAACTGTCCTTTATGTTCTTGGCGATACGGACTGCCTGTCAGAAGGACTGCATTTTCCGGTTCTGCCTTTCCTTTTTTCTGGTTCTCGACTTGCTGATGGTTGTTGGATCTGAGGGAGTGGTGACACATCAGTAATACCCACGAGAATCCCTGAATCAGGAACTACGATTGCATCACTCTTATCTCCGGTGTGGATGGCAAAATCGCTATCAGAAAAAATGTTCCTGTTGCCACGGAACAAGCCCTGTCTTTCGAAATGCATTGATCGAAATTTGTAGAGTAGCAGCCGGGTGACACGCCCGGTTGATCTCCTCGTGCCGATTTTCTAGAAAGACAGAAGAAACCTTAACCTTCTGCTATCTAAATGGACCTCTCAGGGCCTATAATGTGACCACTTTATTTTATAAAGTTAAATCACGTACTTATCAAACGAGATGAATTTGTTTAAGAAAATGTAGCGCACTTGTATACAGGAGAATCTGCATATATCACGAAACAACTTCTGGTTCCTATAAGAGACACTATCTCTTATTTGGAACCACAAGTATCTCTTATTAGGGAACGGCACGGTCACCAATTCCGTGGCTGGTCAGACTGTAATAAATTGTGTCACTAATAATCACTCTAGTTTATAATAGTCTGCATTTCATGAGCTTTTCGGGAAAATAAGTAAAATTAATATCAGAACTCACCTTCACAGTTATCCACAACTTTGAATAGCTTCACTACAAAAATTCAATTGTCGCGAAAACAAACACAACCATCTCTGCTTCGTTTCAATCAACCAAGTGACACCAAACAAAGACCACGATGCTATAATAGTACAAAAGCTCAGATTTTTGTTACAACATCAGATGACAGCTGTTCATGGACTAGATAATAAGGTATCTCTTATTAGGAGACTATCTCTTATTTGGCGACTTTACCTTAATTGTCATATTTACATCATACATCAGAAATGAATTAATATACAGTTTGATATGTTTCATTTTTTCTCCACTAGAGAGCATTCTTACAATATTGCGTTCCTTTGGCAATAAATAGTATGATCTGGTTGCAGTGATAAACAAAAGTAGCAGATGAAGCGTACCTATCGCTTGTCATTTGTTTTCAAACATCGCCGTTTACATTAAATATATAAATATTTTAAAATAACTATAGTTAAATAATGATTTGTGAGTAAACAGCTTAATTTTATTCGTTAAATAGTCCTAACAAATGCCACTCTTGATTTCCAAATTCGCTAGATAAATTCACTCCTCACTTGGTGAGTCGTGAATTTATCGATAATTTGGATATCACTCGTGGCATTACTTATGATAAATAGAGCCGCTAGGTTGTAGTAGCGTCACTAATGTCTTTGAACGTTTTCCTCCAATGAAAATACTCAACACTGAAACATCATGAATGCTATTATTATTAACATCTGATGCAGCCAGCGATGAGTTTGACCATCGTTTACCATCCTGTGGTTCGCGAACCCCCAGGGGGTAAGCCAAAACTTTTCTGTAATGGCGGGTTTCGAGGTTAAGTCTATTATGTTTCCTTCATTTCTGCAGCATTGTTATAATAATAAAATTTAAGTTAGATATATCTAACTTGCAATTATCAATAATTACAGATTTTAGGCTGAATAATAATAATAATAATAATAATAATAATAATAATTATAATAATAATAATAATAATAATAATAATAATAATAATAATTTTTGTTTATTATTCCGGCTTTTACAATGAATATACATTTTTCCGGTACCCATGTTCACAGTTAACTACACATTTGTTTCAACACATTTTTCCATTCTTGTCTGTTCATCCATATATCTTCTTCTATTTCCCATTCCCTCTTAGTTTCATTGATTCCCTGAATCAACGTAATATTTGGTCTACCCTTCTTTTTCCTTCCCTGTGGTTCCCAATCCATGATTATCTTAGGTAGTCTTCCTTCTTCCATCCTTCTAATGTGTGCGTACCAATTTAATTGTTTCTTATTTATAAAGTCTAATATTGAATATTGTACCTGCATTTTTTCTTTTATATATGAATTTCTGATTTTATCCTTCCTGGATATTCTTGCAGCACGTCTCCAGTAGTCCATTTCAGTGGCGAGTAATTTTTTTTTTCATTTGTGCATTTAAAGCCCACACATCAGCTCCATAGGTAATAATGCTTCTGATGATGATGATAATAATAATAATATAATAATAATAATAATAATAATAATAAAGCTCCAGTGGATACTATGAAGTGGATTGATGAAGTCAAAAATTACTTAAAATTAGCAGGAATTACTAAAGAAGATATCCCAAACAGAGATATATTTAGAATTAAGGTGAATAAGCGGCAAGTTGACCAAGAGGACAAACCGAAGAAAAAACTGGAACAACTTGGACAGATGATAGAAAACAAGCTCATAGCAAAAGAATGAAAGAAATTTGGGCTCAAAGGAAACGCCTCTAAGTACTTTGGGGTAGTCCTACATGGCTCATCCGCAATAAAATTATTATTATTATTATAATAATTATTATTATTATTATTATTATTTTAAAATTAAATTAACCCTATAATGCCCCTTGTTGCATATGTGTAACATCGGAAATTTATCATATTGTTTCCACAATATATTAATATATTTACCGCGAATGCCTGATTTACAGTTATATAACAGCGTTAGGAATGCATTTGATTTCGCTACAACTACGCCTACACGTTGTGTAACTTTTAAGCCGTAACTAGAGTAACTTTAGGTTTTAACCGTTAAGGGTTAAATTAATTTAAGGTTATGAAACATTTTGGTTGGAATTAAATTGTATACATGTCTCCTGTATGTATAATATCCTTCAAAAAAAATTAAATAATTATTTAATAACAAACTAACTTATACACCTCACTGATAGTAGATCAGTTAGAGGGATAGACTGCAATTCAGATCATCATCTGGTCAGGGTGAAAATCAGACAACGGCTATCGCTTATGAGAGGAACAAACGCTAAAGATGATTCAGTAAAATATGAATTAAAAAACTTGAAAAATGATGAAATGCGGCAAGAATACCAAATCAAAATTGCAAATAGATTTGAAGTACTGGAATCTTCAGATGACAATGTGGCAAACGAAGAAGAAACTGATATAAATAAAGAATGGGAGGCTATAAGAGATACTATTAAATTGTCAGCATCAGAAAGCATTGGTTGTTTAAAAAAGAGGCAAAACAAGAAATGGTTTGATGAGGAATGTGCCGACATTGTAAAGAAAAGAAAGCTAGCAAAAATGAAATGGTTACACGAGCCAAATGAGGTAAATTTAGAGCAATTGGGTAGTGTTAGACGGGAAACCACCAAGTTACTAAAGAGTAAAAAAGGGAATATTTGAGAGAGAAGATTAATGATCTTGAAATGAATGCAAAAAATAGGAACATTAGAGAATTATATCAGGGAATTAGTATAGAGAAGAAAGGGTTTCAGGCTAGAACAAACATAATTCGGAATGAAAATGGGGATATGATTGCAGATTCCAAGAGTATAACTTATTAAATAGATGGAAAAGTTATTTTAATCAGCTATTAAATGTACATACAGAACAGGACATTGAGGAGGATAAGTTACAGACAGCAGAAATGCTAGTCGCAGAGCCAAGTGCATTAGAGGTTGAAATGGCAATTGAAAAATTGAAGATGTATAAAGCATCAGGTTCAGATGAGATCCCAGCAGAACTGATAAAATCAGGGGGAGAAAAATTGATGGACAAGATACGCTGGTTGCTTAGTATGATTTGGGAAAAAGAAGCTCTTCCAGATGAATGGAAGGAATCAATTATCGTACCAATTTATAAGAAAGGAGATAAAACTGATTGCAACAACTATAGGGGCATCTCATTACTTTCAACTTCGTACAAAATTCTAACAAATATATTAGTAAGCAGACTTGCTCCCTATATTGATGACATTCTAGGAGATCATCAATGTGCATTTAGAAGAAACAGGTCTACAACAGATCAGATTTTTTAGTATAAGACAGATTTTAGAAAAGAAATGGGAATATAATGGTACTGTACATCAACTATATGTAGACTTCAAAAAAGCATATGATTCAATTAAGAGGGAGAAGTTATATAGTATCCTGCTGGAGTTCGGAATTCCCAAAAAGTTAGTTAGACTTATACGAATGTGTCTAAATGGCTCAACGAGTAGGGTGCGTGTAGGCAAACAGTTTTCAGACACGTTTGAAATCCAGAATGGGTTGAAGCAAGGAGATGCACTATCTCCTCTGCTATTTAATTTTGTACTAGAGCATGCCATTAAATCTTTAGAGAATAAGGAAGGCTTACAACTGAATGGTATTAATAAGCTGTTAGTTTATGCTGATGATGTGGTACTACTGGCCGATAGCAAGGAGATACTAAAGGCCAACACGCACACACTATTGAGTAACACTAAGAAATTAGGACTGGAAGTAAATATCAGTAAAACTAAATATATGGTCACACGTAGAAATACATATATAATGGAAATGGACAGCTAATGACAAATGAGGGAAATTTTGAGGAATTGGCTGAATTCAAATACCTAGGAACAATAATCACAAATAGGAATGAGATGCACAAAAAATTAAACATAGGCTCAATTCTGGAAATGCATGCTATTATGCATTGCAGAGACTTTTGATGTCCAACTCCTTTCAAAAAACGTTAAACTGAAAATATATAAAACTATTATTCTACCAGTTATATTATATGGGTGCGAAACATGGACTCTTACTTTAAGGGAGGAAAGGAGATTACGAGTATTTGAGAATAAAGTTCTTAGGAAAATTTTTGGACCAAAGAGAGATGAACAGACAGGTGAATGGAGAAGACTACATAACAATGAACTACATGGTCTTTATAGGAAGCCAGATATAATAAGAACAGTTATGTCCCGTAGACTGCGATGGGCAGGACATGTTGCGCGTATGGGGAATGAAAGACGTGCATGGAAGCTTCTTGTAGGAAAGCCAGAAGGAAAACGCCCAGTTGGTAGACCAAGAATGAGGTGGGAGAACAACATTAACTATGATTTGAGGGAAGTAGATTATACAGGAAATGATTGGAAAGCATTAGCTCAGGATAGGGATGTATGGAGAGCTTATGCCCGCGCGGCCATGAACCTACGGGTTCGATAGTGCCAGTGAGTAAGTAAGTAAGTAAGATAGTATTCTTTTAACAATTAATAAATTTAATTATTTATTAAAATAATATTGGGATTAACAAACATTTTCTTTTGTTTTAAATATTGTATAATCTCATTATTTTTCTTTGCTTTTATATACATTAGACAGGGATAATTTAATATGCCTTGCTTGTATACATTTTATTATTAGTTTTAGTCTTAATTTTAACTAATATTAACTGGTTGCATTATAGATCGTAATATAATAGATATTATCTTTTTGATCAAATTTTTATTTAATATTTAATATTAGAGTTAATTGAGATTGTTATATTCTGATGTAATATATGTTTGTCCTGGTGAGTGGAAGAGAAGGCCACAAGGCCTTAACTCCACCAGGCTAAATAAATCTAATCTAATCTATTTAAAAGTCAGTGGTTCACCCAACTCAGATCGTTGTGGAAGGGGTTTGCGAATCGTAAAAAAGGTTGGGAACCGCTGAGTTAGACCAAACCGAGCACAAAATAATTAATACCATGTCACTTGTGATATGTAAATTTGGAGTTATGTTGGCATATTTTAAATTGTCCCACTGTTGCATATGGAATTGAAATACTTTTTAAATAAATTATTACATTTTATGTTATACCATTCCATTTAATTAATGCAATTTAACCTCTCATCGTCATCATCATCATCACCATCATCATCCATGCAAGTATTAGGCCGTGTGGCCTGTTACGGTCTCAAAGATGAATTTTCCATCCAGCGCTTTTTTGGACGTCCCAGCGATCTTTTACCTTTGGGGGGCAGTAGCGAAGTATGGCTTTTGGAATTCTATGAGACGGCATTTGTTGAAGATGGGCTTTCCAGTTGTTCTGGTAGTTTTGTATATGGTGAAGAATGGGCTCTACATCCAACTCTTCCATAATCTCCTCATTTATTTTATGGCCCCATTTTGTGTAGCCTGCTTTACGGCACATAAATTGCATCTCATTTGCTGTTATTAGGCTTTCATCTCTTCTTCGTATTGTCCATGCTTCACTACCATATCTTATTACTGGTCTTGCGAGAACCTTATAAAGTCGTAATCTTGTGTTTTCATCTGTACTAAAGATGGTTTCATTATACTGTTAATTATCCCCGTTGTGATTTTCTATTATATATCAGCTTCATCTTGAAATGTTAAATTATAACCCAAATATTTTTTTATTTTCGTTTCAGGTGATCTCCTACACCTAATGGTTTTAGAGAGTACCGGTAACAGATAGCTGGCAACACTCGCCGTATCATAAAACCTGTATGTAGGCCTACAATGTTTCATAAAGATAGATGAGGAACCTTCGGAGATTCAAAACTTTGAACAAACAAACATTTATATTTTTAAGTAATAAATTGATTTGGTATTTATTGATGAAAATCCATCAGCTTCATCACCTTCGTCTTCTTCACTTCAAGGTTCAGGTGATTCGCTTGTTCCGAATTCACAATTATTCCTTTCTCTTCCTGGGTCTTTCTACATCCTTTAATCCCTTTGGTTTATAATGATATGCTATCTTGGGCAATCTTGTTTCTTCCATTCTCTGAACATGCTATTCCCAGCCGACGCGGTGTTGTTGAATCCATTTTGTTTATTTATTAAATAACATTATTAAAGTTTTATTTATTTTCATAAATATTTATTTTAATTAACATTTTTATTTTGTATTATATAAAAGTACCCTCAGGGGTCCCCATCTAGGGGATATGTGGATGGCGACCACAAGGTGCCCAAGCTGAGCAAAACATTTCTTCCACTTACTTGTGTTTTGCACTCTTTTAACTTTACTATCTAACCTCTCTTGGTTAACTCTTGTTTTTTCGACCCCGACGCTATTAGGGCATCCGAGGGCTAGGGAGTCTTTCCTTTCTTCCATTTCTTCTTTTCTTTATTTTATTTTCTTCTCCAGAAAAGCCTGACCAGAGGCTGTAAGATGACAGTACATCACTGGTCTTGCCTCCCTTTGGCCAGCAACCAATCGAAGGGACTATTATTATGCTTTCAAGTCTTATACGAGAATTTCCCGGAAGGATCAAACTACGCTGGAGGGAAAATTTTCTATAGGATCGTAACAGGCCTTGGCCTAATACTTGGAAGGAAGAAGAAGAATTAAATTCGTTTACTCGTTCTAAAATTTCATCATCCGAAACAATTTTTGCTAGGTATAGGGTATTTCCCACAAAAGGCCATCGCTTTAGTTTTCTTTGTATTCATTTCCATATTGTGCCTTTTTTCAATTATAGGGCCTATTAAAATTGTGTATAGAATACTGTAAATCTGTTTCTGTTGGAGCAATTAATACCAAATCATGTGCAAAAACCAAAGAGTCTATTGTATGATTTCTATTAATTTTTAACCTCTCATCGTATAGGCCTAATACTTTTACATGCCACACTGTGACATGATGTGTCGGGAGAGGGATTTTATATGGATCACATAGGCCTATATACTTGTTTGATCGCATAAGGATATGGAAGGCCACCCCGAATGAGCGATCTGCTCATGTCAGGGCCTCTCCCGAGACAATGCAACATTAAACAAAACACACCATTCATACTAAAACGTGACGAATATGATAATGATGGCCAGATGGTGTTCGGAGACCATTGGGCCTTGAAGGTTCCTGACAATTGTCTTACAGATGAGGACCAGGCCCCTAAAGGATAGAGAATGACTGGGGCGGATCTGAGGTGAGCTCTCAGACTCTACAAAATGCTCCAAATAGCGCAAAATATAGCCCCTCTCTACGAAACCCTTCCATCTACCTTCACGTGGTGGGACTGTTTTTACTGAAGATGGAGGGTGAAATATTTAGGATGTGACATCAGCTATGGGTATGATAAAGATATTGAACACAAAACACATCAGTTTCAAGCTATTTGTGGTACAATAAATAGAACATTGAATAATAAAGCCCATAAACAAACAAAATTAAAATTTTATAAAACAATGGCTGTCTCTGTTCATTTGTAAGGGAGTGAATCTTGGATTACCACTACCAAACAAGAAAGTAAAATCCAAGCAGCCGAGATGAAATTTTTAAGAAGAGTAAAAGGCTGCACTAGAATGGACCAGATAAGAAACGAGGATATCCGTGAAGAAATGCAGATCTACTCCATAAAAGAAAATGTATTTAACAACAAGATACAGTGGAAATAACATGTAGAAAGAATGGAAGAAAGTAGATTACCAAATAAAATCTTCCATTATTTTCCAAGAGGAAGAAGAGATGTCGGACGTCCTCGGAAGAGATGGTCTTAGATCTATTAGTGAAGACGGAACAGGCAACTCTTGCCTAAACCAGGAAAGTGAAAAAGAAGATGAAGGGTGAATGGCAAGTTTCTGGCGCCATAAAACCAGATGCTCGGGGCAGACAGAGCTCTGTAGTCTTGTAAGGCAGTCTGTCTAGGAGAAAGACAACTCTGAAATTAAACTCTGGTCCACCAGGTTGGGGGTTTTGCGGTTGGGCTGGTAAACCACCCAAGTAAAAAAAAAAATATCACTCAGAAGTCTCAAGTGCGAAAATATCTTTGGGACGGCCAAGGAAACGATGGACTTGAGACCGGAACAGGTCACATTGACCTAATCCTTAACATTAACTGCATAACAACTATATAAAGCATTCCATTAATAATCATATAGGAAGCTACTTACTTTATTTTATATCATTTTAATTTTATTATATTCTATGTTTTTGTTAGTATCATTATCTTTCATTTTACTTATTCAACTAATCATAAGAAGTACATTAATTTTCGTCTTTCAGCTCATTTATGCCAAGAAGATCGGGATGAGTAGATTCCCAGACAACGCCGGGTAAACAGCACGGAGTATCTACAATTACGATACAATTTTTTCTTTGTACTAATTTAACCAAACATAAAACAGATTAATTTTCGTATTTCAGCTCATTTATGTCAAGAAGATTGGGGTAAGTAGATTCCCGGGTAACACCGGGTAATCAGCACGGGGTATCTAAAACATATAAATTTATAATTATTTTTCATTTTACTTATTTCAACTAAACATAAAAACACATTAATTTTCATTTATTTAGGCGTAGAAGCGCACGCCGGGTATTAGCTAGTATCCAATAAAAAACATAAAGATTTAATGTACTAGGTAAACTTAAATGTTATTAAAAATGCGAAAGTTTAAGAGCCGACGATGAAAAACAATTATAACAAAATCGTTTGTTTTATTACAATAGCCGTTTTCCGTGTTTTCTTAGATTGTTTTAATGAATACATGGGCCTACTCGATATTTTTGATGTTCACCTTTATATTTATAAGACTATAGTTTTTTATTTTTATATTTACGTAATAAAAACGCAGTTAAGATGCTTATAAAACTAAAAATGTTTATTTGATTGAATTCTTTGATAATTTCAAAGCCACACAACTTCGATCTTCATGTTTTTTTCTAACTAATATGTAATGTTTTGCACATCAATAAAATAGTAAAAAAATCCCCTAATATGTTTGGGAACTACACCCAGATTTTTATTCTGGTGCCAAAAAAATAACATATTCAGAAAATATTTTTAATCTGAACAAGATCTGTAATTGTTCTTCTTCTTCACGGTTTAGGCTTATTTACTAGCCTGTTCCGGTTCCAAATTGCTGCTCTTTCCATCCTTTCCTTGGTCTTCCCAAGCTTCTTCCTCGTGGTGAATAGCTGTATGCTGCTTTTGGTATTCTATTCTCAGTCATCCTTGCCAAGTGTTCTTTCCAGTTTGTTCTGCATTTCTCTATTGTTGTGTTTAATTCCTCTACTTTTAGTTGTCTTATTTCTGTGTTATGTTTTTTTGTCTGTTCTTTGATATCCTGCTATTGGTCTGAGGAATTTCACTTCAGCAGCTTGTATTCCGGCAGATTGTTGTGTTGTCACTGTCCATGTTTCGGATCAATAAGTAATAATAGGCACTGCCATTGTCTTGTGTAATTTCATTATAGAGTCTTTCCTGGCTTTATTTTTCAAAGTTCTTTTTAATGTTCCTGTTATATAATTAAACTTATTTAGTTTGTTATTTATATCTGTTTCCGCTGTGTATGATATTTCGCAACCTAGGAAGTTATATCTTCTTCTTCTTCTTCTGCTTCATGAAATTAGGCCTTTTGACCTGTTTTCACATCAAGTGGGATTTAATGAATCCTCCCATCTAGTAAATGGGCGTCCAACATTTCTATGTCCTATTGGTCTGTACTTTAATAACAGCTGAGGGATTCTATCTGTAGGCATTCTATTGACATGTTCATACCAGATGTTTCTCATGTTGTCAATTCTATTTGTTAAATTGAAAATATTTAAGTCTTTCCTAATATCCTCACTTCTTTTCTTGTCCAAAATTGTCACACCTGCTACTGAACGTAGGAACTTCATTTCTGCAGTTTCTATTTTCCTTCTGTCTGAACGGTTAAGAGTCCAATTTTCACTTGCATATGTTAAGACAGGCACTGCCATAGTTTTGTAAAATTTTAGTTGTGTGCTCCTCAAAGTTTTATTTTTCAGTGTCTGTCTTATAGTGCCACACATTCTGTAAACTCTATTTAATTTAATATTAATATCTTCCTTCTGGCAGTGTAATTGTTCTTACTTTTCAATACAGTTTTTTTAGGAAGTTAAGAAATTTGAAATGTGTCACTCTTGCATGCTACGAGCAATGTCTTCTCTGAGATAGTTACTACCTCTACAATACAACAAACCCTAAGCAAAGCTGACGTCATGCATCACTTCGAGTCTGATGCCGATCTACTGAGCACGCGTAGTGTCTCGAGTTCCGCAGTCTCATAAAATGTGCTTTTTTGTGTGTTTTAGTGTTTATTTTGTGGTTTATTTGTGACTTAAACTTAAATTATTATAAATGTTGTGTTATTTTGCTAATTTCTTGAAGACATCAACACTGGTAAGTACATTAATAATATTTCAATGCAGTTTGCATGTTATCGGTTTCAACTTTCTTTGCAAATGCAACTTCATTCTTGATTTGTAGATTCATTTGAAATATTTAACAGGAAAAACGAATAAACATGTTTAAATATAACTTCAATTGTAAGTCTGAAAGGAAACACGAAAGTTGATTAACTAGAACAGTTGAAGCCCGTTGGTACAGACCTAACAATTTCAGATTGGGAAATTAATACCATGGAAATAATTGTAATTAAATATTACAATTTTATGTTTAACCCTTAAATTGCCAATAAAATTATTTCTCGTGCCAGTTATTTAAATATTCCGGACCGCAAGGAAAATAAATTAATATAAAACTGTCTTATTATTATACAATATTGCGTAATTTGACATAAATTTAAGTAATTTTTACTCGTTTGTTTTTCTGTTGATCTAAAAACTATATTAAATACATGAAATCAATGTATCCAATAGGATACATTTTTAATTTAAGGGTTAAAACAGCTATTTTCATCTTACGCCAATTTCAAACTTTTACTATTAAAATATGCATACAAACTAATTTAGAATAAAATACTTAAAACTAAACCAATTATAGGGCGCCGGTTTTTGTTTCCTAGCGGAGCAAGCATCATTTTACCAACATGAAAATATCATATTTACAATAAGAATTATTATATTTAATGCGGGGCAATAGACTCATCATTCAAATTACATGTAGCATGAACCCCTTTGTCCCAGAATACGCAACCAGTTATTTTTTGTTTGTTAAACTCTCGAAAAGGGGCCGTAATTTATTAATAATTCATAGATATCAAACTGTATATTAATTCATTTCTGATGTCGTATGATGTAAATATGACAATTATATTTTTCTGGATTGTTACCTGGGAAAAAATACATTTAAGAAAGTGCAAACAGTGGTTTCTTTTTTTGGTGGTATAATAAATTGCTACAAATGTTTTTATATTAACTTCCGCATGCGGCATGTGTTGACATCCATGCACTATATATACAATCTGGTAGCCGTATGTATTACAGGGTTAGTCACAGCAAAATAATGGTCAGACCTGTTCAGAATATTAAAAAGGAGGAGCTTTTTTTAATATGGTAAATTTAATATTGATAAATATTTGGTGAAACACGACTGTGATTGGTTGTAAAACAGAAATCATTGAAACGTGATTGGCCATTGAGTCCCATTTGGGGCATGAGTTAAATAGTCACATTAAATTCTCAGACATGTTTTTAAGAAATTTCCCCCTTCCTAACCTAACACAATAAATCACATGTATTATTTAATAAACTAAAATTTAATCCGGTGTGTACTAAACGTGTTCCTATTGGAACCTAACAAAATCAAGTGAATTTCTTAAAATGAGTTTTGGAATGAATTGCGAATGTTCGTCACACCAGTTTTATAGATATTTCTTCTCATCTAGTAGAAGTTACTTTCAGCGTTCGCTCATGCGCATTGCGATTCTGTATAACTCGGAATAAGAATTTTGTGTGGAAAATCATAGAGCGTCATATTCTGAAGTCGAGACGTACAGTAAGTTTGATCCATCCATAGTAATTCTGTCCGAGGGCAGGTCTTTCACTGCAATCATAGAATTTCCATGCTGTGCTTTGCAGCTTTACTAGGGAATTATAGGTGTGGTAGCTTCCCGTTGCTTTCCACACCAGTGAACGATGGTGATGATAATGGTAAGATGATGATGGCTGGATGATTTTCGGGGACCGTTGGACCCTAAGCTTCCTGACATTTGTCTTACAGGTGAGGAAAAACCCGAAAAAACCTCTTGTCCCGACAGAGGATTGAACCCGGGCCCGCTGAGTGACAAGGCAGCACGCTACCTCGAGACCACAGCGGTGGACAGTAAGTTTGATGAATGATGTGAAATGATAAAGATTCCAATGAAACGGTGGACAAGTAAATAAAACAGGAGATTTAAAATTGAAAAAAGGAAATTCGTAAAATCTGCTGTTTTTACTTAGCTATATTTTAGTATAATATTTATTTTACTGATGAAAGTTAAACATTAAATTGTACCTGTTGGTAGGTGCCGTCGTCCTCAACTTTGTTAATATATTGTATATAAAATTAACTGGAGCGCTTTCGGAAGTTATCTTCCATCTTCTGCAGGTTGAGCTTCCGCTACTTGTTGTTGTTGTGTACGGTGATGTATACTCCAGCTGTTTGTACCAGCAACTGACTTGTTTTTGACGATCTCGTATAATCCACCGAGAAAACATTCCAGCTAGGATAAATATATTTGAAGACCTCGAAATTATAAAGGAAACAAACAACACCTCACTTCTCAATGAGAACGCACCCCAGTCAAACCCATTATACGGGATCGTCAAAAACAAGTCAGTTGCTGCTACAAACAGTTGGAGTAAACATCACCGAACGCAACAACAACGAGTAGCGGAAACTCAACCAGCAGAAGATGGAAGATAAATTCCGAAAGTGCTCCAGTTAATTTTATATACAATATTTTAACAAATTCCTTTATACATTAAATAATATATCTCTAAAATACAATTTAAGAATATCTACATCTAAAACAAAAATATTAGCTCTGAAAGGAAAATGTGCAATAAGAACAAAAATAGTGATAAACAATGTAATTATAGACCAAGTTCAGAATTTTAATTATTTGGGATGTCATTTAGGCAATGACAGAAATTTAGATAAACACATTAAAATACAACGATTCAATTATCTATGTGGCACAATTAAACGCACTTTATTGAATAAGACTAGAAAAGAAACTATTTTGAAGTTTTGCAAAGTATTGGCAGTTCCATCTCTTATCTATGGATGTGAAACCTGGACATTAACAAAGGCAGATAGTAAACAAATAGAGGCTGCTGAAATGAAGATGTTGAGATCAATAGCAGGATACCAAAGGACCGATAAAAGAAAAACGAAGATATAAGAACAGAACTTAATATATTTAATCTCTGTGAAAGAATAACATATTACCAAAATGCTCATCTTCAGCACGTATTACGAATGAATGAACAGCGCATACCAACAAATGTATGGGTCGACTGCACTTCTACTAGCGCATACTTTTTCTGTTATATTGTTGTAAACTATAGCTTTTGTTCTGTACTTACCATCATTTTCTAATATTTTAAAACGTTTTAAAACAATTTTTATAACATTATTAGACAATTTTAAAGTATTTATTTAAATACGCAAATCGCAATATTATGAGACTGTTGACGCTAACTGATATTTTCTCCACAGAGTATATTACTTACTCTATGATTTTTCTATCGCTGTTTTGGGTTATCGCTGGTTGGATCAGCGTTAGGGAGTGATAAGTAAGTGTACACCCATTTTTAATAAACGTTTGGTAACTCACTATGATGTTTGTGGGTTATCATTCAATGATAACGTTATCGCTGCTACTTCTAACTGCTACCGTGTATTCGCAGTTCTTTGCAGTTTTGAGATAGTGTAAGTGCAGTTTTTCCTTAAATTGTACCTGTTGGTAGGTGCCGTCGTCCTCAACTTTGTTAAAATATTGTATATAAAATTAACTGGAGCGCTTTCGGAAGTTATCTTCCATCTTCTGCAGGTTGAGCTTCCGCTACTCGTTGTTGCTGTGTACGGTGATGTTTACTCCAACTGTTTGTAGCAGCAACTGACTTGTTTTTGACGATCTCGTATAATCCACCGAGAAAACATTCCAGCTAGGATAAATATATTTGAAGACCTCGAAATTATAAAGGAAACAAACAACACTGCACTTCTCAATGAGAACGCACCCAGTCAAACCCATTATACGGGATCGTCAAAAACAAGTCAGTTGCTGCTACAAACAGTTGGAGTATACATCACCGAACGCAACAACAACAACGAGTAGCGGAAGCTCAACCTGCAGAAGATGGAAGATAACTTCCGAAAGCGCTCCAGTTAATTTTATATACAATATTTTAACACAGTTGAGGACGACGGCACCTACCAACAGGTACAATTTAATTTTTAACTTTCATCATATGACTTCACCTCAACGGAATTTGATATGAATTTTACTAGTATTGGTTTGTTTTAGTGATCTTCAACACAACATCCCCTTTTATTAGTATGATGACGGAACCGCCTGTTTCCTGCCGATTACTTGCAGGATTCTCGTGTATAACCATTTATATGAACCTCATCACTTTCTTTATTTTCTTTATTTTAGTTTATTCCATCGCTGTGGCATCGCTGCCTCGTACGCAGTGCGCCCGGGTTCGATACCCGATCGGGACAAATTTTCTGGATGATTTTTTCGGGTTTTTTTCCTCACCTGTAAGAGAAATGCTCCCTGTGTGCTGCCGGATTGTAGAATAGCACCATGGGACCTCCCCCCGTCGTAAAAGGCGACTAATAGGAACAGCAAATTTTACTGTGATAACGAATTTATTATTATTCACTTCGGCTCAACTGCACTTCTACTTACTTACTTACTTACTCACTGGCACTATCGAACCCGTAGGTTCATGGCCGCGCGGACACAAGCTCTCCATATATCCCTATCCTGAGCTAATGCTTTCCAATCATTACCTGTATAATCTACTTCCCTCAAATCATAGTTAATGTTATTCTCCCACCTCATTCTTGGTCTACCAACTGGACGTTTTCCCTCTGGCTTTCCTACAAGAAGCTTCCATGCACGTCTTTCATTCCCCATACGTGCAACATGTCCTGCCCATCGCAGTCTACGAGACTTAACTGTTCTTATTATATCTGGCTTCCTATAAAGATCATGTAGTTCATTGTTATGCAGTCTTCTCCATTCACATGTCCGTTCATCTCTCTTTGGTCCAAACATTTTCCTAAGAACTTTATTCTCAAATACTCGTAATCTCCTTTCCTCCCTTAAAGTAAGAGTCCATGTTTCGCACCCATATAATATAACTGGTAGAATAATAGTTTTATATCTTTTCAGCTTAACGTTTTTTGAAAGGAGTTGGGACATCAAAAGTCTCTGCAATGCATAATAGCATGCATTTCCAGAATTGAGCCTATGTTTAATTTCTTTGTGCATCTCATTCCTATTTGTGATTATTGTTCCTAGGTATTTGAATTCAGCCACTTCCTCAAAATTTCCCTCATTTGTCATTAGCCGTCCATTTCCATAATATACTGAATTTCTACGTGTGACCATATATTTAGTTTTACTGATATTTACTTCCAGTCCTAATTTCTTAGTGTTACTCAATAGTGTGTGCGTGTTGGCCTTTAGTATCTCCTCGCTATCGGCCAGTAGTACCACTTCTACTAGCGCTTGATTTTTCAGTTATATTGTTATAAACTATAGCCTTCTTCTATATTTACTAACATTATTTAATATTTTAAACTTTTTCAAACAATTTTTATAGCATTATTAGACAATTTTGAAGTATTTATTTAAATATGCATTTCACAATATTATGGCACTGTTAGACAATATTGTGATGCTAACTGCTATTTTCTCCACAGAGTATATTACTTAGTCTATGATTTATCTATCGCTGTGTTGGGTTATCGCTGGTTGGATCAGCGTTAGGGAGTTATAAGTAAGTTACACCCATTTTTAATAAACGTTTGGTAATTTTAATATTATTAATATATTTTAACAAAGATTTGGGGGATTTATTGCAAATATTGGTCATTTCAATTTCATAGCGACGGATAGTAATCAAGGATGAAATCGATATGTGGTTCGATTGTGGGTTATCGCTGGCTCTATAAACTCTGGCGCATGCGCACTGTTGTTCTATAGGACTTCGAAAATATTTCACGCTAGTTTAAGTGCAGTTTTTCCAGACATATTCAATGCTTAAATTTCTGTTGAATTACTCAATACACAGTATTAACTTAGTTACACATAATTTCGTTTTCACTGCAGTCTGGCACTTTTAAATAATTGACAAAAATGTTTCGCCAATTTAAGGGTTAAGATAAAATAAATGTTCCTAAAATAATAAAAACGCTGTATTAATTTCGTAATCCAAATTATTATTAATAGAGAAAAAACACATATGAATCATGGGGTCTCACAGTAAATTTACAAAAAACAGAATATCTGGCAATAAATAGCAATGAACGAGAAAATTTAATATTGGAAGAAGGAATCCAAATAAAGCAAGTGAAACAAACTAAATATTTGGGAATAATTATGGATAACATTGAAGGTATAGGCAAAGAGAACATAAAACATAGAATTGAATTGAGTAGCAAAATAATATCATCGTTAAATTCCATATGGTGGGATAAGCATATTTGGAAAGACACAAAAAATATATTGGTAAAACATTGGTGGAATCTGTTGCAATGTATGGAAATGAGGTATGGACAATCAATAAGTACTACAAGAATAGACTAATAGCCCTAGAAATGGATTATTTACGGAGAAGTGCCAGAAAGTCTAGATTAGAACATGTCACAAATAAGGAAATTAGAAACATAATGGAAGCAGAAGAAAGCATAATTGAAAGAATTGAGGAGAAGGAATTAAAGTGGTTAGGACATGTCTTAAGAATGGAAGATGAGCGATGGCCGAAGCAACTATATGAATGGCATCCGAACAGAAAGAAGAAAAGAGGGAGACCAAGGTTAACATGGAAGGAAAACATGAAGACAGTAATGCAAGCTAGAGGGCTAAGCATCGAAGATGCCCAAGACCGTAGGCTTTGGAGGTTTGGCACTGGAAGACGGCAGCAGCTGTAAAAACCCGAAGATAGAGAGAGACAACAATACGAATTTGAAGGCATAAATTCAAATTGAAAATATTGAAATTTGTTGAAGTTATACCTTTTGTTTCCATGACAGTGAGACTGGTGCAGCAAGATGAATACGGTTAACAACATCAGGCCATTTGTAAATATCATTTCTGCAAAATAAAACAAAAAAAATACATATTATATTTGCGGAAATTACACAGGTCGACAAGGCTTTCTTCAGAAGAAATCTGATTAGTGAATCTAGTGCATTTTTCATACTGAATTCAGATATGTAAAAGTAAAGTAATCCCACTACAGGCCTCAGGAGGCCCTTGGGGTAGTAGGAGGTTAAGGCTCCCACTATTTCTTGAAAATCGGCACTTGATGTCAGCCGGGTTGTCAGCCCTGCGTGACGGCCGCCTTTACCCCAGAACAAGCGTCTGGTACTCATTTAAGTTAGAGGCTGAGTCGACCCCAGGGCCATAGTGCCGCCAGAAGTTTTTGGGTCAGTTTAAAAATCCTGACTCCACCGGGACTCGGAACCTCTAGTCAGAATTTTTCCATCAGGCACAGTCTTTTTGTGACAGCTACTTTTTTAAAATTGATTTTAGCATTTTGTTTCACCTGTCATAGGAACCTTATATGAAGAGTTCCCTGTACCAGTATATGCAGATATGACCTTAACTCACAACTCTGATTCTGACCTAGTTCAAACTGAAAATGATTCAGATGGAAATAAAAATGATCTCACATAAAATATGCCCGAAAATCACTATCTACCACTTTCTAGGTAAGTCAGAATGAGTTAGATGGATTTTATTAAAATTATAAAAATAGTCCCGCGCCGTAGCCGAATGGTTAAGGTAGGAAGCCTTGACGCAGAGCTACGGGACTTGCGCTGGTTCGAGTCTCCATGGGGGAAGAAATTTTCTCATGGTATTTCGGCCAGTATGGGACCGGTGCCCACCCAGCATCGTGAGGCAATTGGGTAGCTACAATAAGTAGCGTTCCAGGTTGAGGAATCAGCTATAACGGCTGGGGGACTCGACATGCTAACCACATGTCATCCCTACACTGGCTGTTGATCATCTACCTCTGTGATTGCCACATGTGGATGTGAAGGGCCAGCAGCCGGCTGGTAAAAGGGCAACCGCTGAAAAGTGGAAAGACCCTCAATCGGAATCGGATAAAAATTATAAAAAAATGTAAATGAATATCACAGAAAACCCCTTGCCTGATAGGAAAAAACTGAAATGATATTTAAATACTTCTGAAATGTCATATTTTTATTCCTGTGAAAGAAAAAAAAAGTTCAGTTTGTCGACCAGTGTTGTTGAATTAGGGGAAGTCTGTGTGGCAAAATGGAAATACAAGGCTCTATGTTTAGTATGACTTCTTCTTCTTCTTCCTTCCAAGTATTAGGCCAAGGCTGTTACGATCCAATAGAAAATTTTCCTTCCAGCGTTTCATAGTACGTCCCAGAGATCTTCGTCCTCTTGGTATATAATTATAAACAGCTTTGGGGATCCGATTTGAACTCATTCTTTCAAGATGGTGTTTCCAATTTAGTTGGTACTGTTTAATATATTCCAAAATTGGTATAGTCTTCAATTCTTTTAAGATATCGGTGTTCTTTTTCCGATCCCATCTGGTGTAACCCGCTGTTCTGCGCATGAATCTCATTTCACAAGTCGATATTGTGCTTTCATGTTGTCTTTTTAGTGTCCATGCTTCACTACCATAGGTCAACACTGGTCTAGCCAAAGTGTTATATAAACGTAATCGGTTTTTTTTTGTACAAGGGATGGTTTCATAACTTGATTAATAATTTTCAAACTTTTATTATAACTAGCAATTTTTTCAGGGATATCCTTTTCATCCCAGATAGAGAGATAATATTCAAGATATTTAAATTGTTGGATATCTCTAAAATTTCATTCTGGAGACAAATTTTTACTTTGTATGGGGTCCTTCCCGTGAAATGCCATAATTTTAGATTTGTTAATTGTTATTTCCATATTAAATTTGACAGCAATTTTTTTGTAAATTTTAATTTGATCGTTGCAAATCATTTTCGGAAAGTGCCAGAAGCGCATGAATCTCATTTCACAAACCGATATTCTGCTTTCATGTTGTCTTTTTAGTGTCCATGCTTCACTACCATAGGTAGCCAAAGTGGTCTAGCCAAAGTGTTATATAAACGTAATCTGGTGTTTTTTGTACAAGGGATGGTTTCATAACTTGATTAATATGTTGATACAGGAAATCGAGTAATACGATTGGATACAATATTTTCGGACTACAATTCATGAGATTCTGGGTTAGATTCCCGGTCAGATCATAGAATTTTTTTCTTAAAGGGAATTATTCGTCTGGTTGCCCTTGGTTTGGAATCTAGGTTAAGTTTAGGTTTAGGACTTCCCTGGTACTTCATTATCACTTACCACTAGGGCTGAAAAAAGTATCGGTATCAGGATAGTAACTAATTTCTGTACACATTGTTTACAAAATGCGTGTCTTTGCCCGGCGTCTCCACTGCCTGCCCGGAGCGGAGAATCCTCAGTAATAGACCTGTTTACGTGACGTGTGGTTGTATCAGAATATCGAAACAAAAATTGTGCAAAGATGAGGTCATTCTTACACAAAGCGGACTGTACTAGAAGTTTGTTCCGAGTAGCGCGTGCCAACGTGCAGTTTGTAAACACAGCGGTCTAAATACGATGCAGCCTAACCTGTAACCCATACTTTTTTCAGCCCTAGTTATCACGCATCATATCTTCGGAGTAATGTAACACCGTCTTCCAGGTGCACCAACCTAAGAAACGGATTACAATTCCGCCAATGCAGGGGAGAAAGCGAAATATCATAAAAGACAATATGGTGGCATTGGGGGAATATATAAATATATATATATATATACACACTATTATCAGAGGAAAACTTGGAGTAACAAGTTTAAATGAAGATATGCAAAGATACCAACAAGAATGGAAAAAACATCCGAGGAGAATGGCAAGAAATAGACTTCCAAAATTGGCATTGCAATATACCCCAACTGGACATAGGGACCAAGGAAGACCAAAACATCGGTGGAAAGATCAAGACCATCTTCGCTAGATTTACCGTACAGGCCACATGGCCTAAAACGAATTTGTTCATGATGATGATATATATCCCATCCATCCATAGTAATTCTGCCCGAAGGCAGGTCCTTCACTGAAATCATAGCATTTTCATGTTATGCTTGCAGCTTTACTAGGGAATTTTGTAGGTGTGGTAGCTTCCCGTTGCTTTCCACACTGGTGAAGGATGATGGTTGGTGATGATGATGATAATGATAAGGATGATGATGAAGATGATGGCCATATGATTTCGGGGACCGTTTGGGCCTTAAAGTTTTCCTGACAATTTCTTACAGGTGAGGAAAAACCCCGATAAAAACCTCAGCCAGAAAAACTGCCCCGACCGGGGATGGAACCCGGGCCCGCTGCGTGACAAGGCAGCACGCTACCTCGAGACCACAGCGGTGGACTATGATATATATATATATATATATATATATATTAGAAGATGAAAAGGGGTACATTAGAGGATGTGAAGAATTTGAGTATCTGGGAGTAAAATTAGATAAAGAGGATAAACAAGAAAGTGATATTAAGAACAGAATAAATAAAGGTAGAGCAATAAGAGCAATGATGAATGGAGTCTTATGGAACAGACATATAACCAGGAAAAATAAGCTACAAATATGTAATTCAATAGTGAGAAGTACTGTCACATATGGAGCTGAAGTTTGGAAATTCAACAAAAGCTTAGAACAAAAACTTATGTCCATGGAAATGGATTTCTTGAGGAGATCAGCAAGATGTTCAAAATTAGACAAAATAAGAAATACTGTCATAAGAGCAAAAATGAATATTGGTTATTCAATAGTAGATTATATACGGTATAAGCAATTAAATTGGTATGGGCACGTACGACGAATACAAGAAGAAAGATTACCCAGGAAAACATTGGAATGGTGTCCACCTGGAAGAAGGAGGAGAGGAAGATCTCGAAACTAGTCGATGCAGGAAATAAGAACTGGAATGAGAACAAGAGGACTGGAGGACATGGATTGGATGGAGAGAGACGAGTGGAGAAGAAAAATAAAACTTCACACACAGAAAGATGTGTAAACATTAAAATTGTGTATATCTTAATATATAAAAATTTCGTGTCACGTTGTTTGTCCGCGATGGAATCCTAAACTGCTGAACCGATTTTAATAACATTTTACATACTGTGTGCAGTTTGATCCAACTTGAGACTTAGGGTAGTTTATAACTAAATTTATAGTCGCATTATTTTTTTATTGCAAATTATTTGTTTATTATTTAAGAAAGAGTTATAATTATCTGTGAGTTCCATACGATTCTAACATATGGTGGTGTAATTATCTGTGAATTTCATACGATTCTAACAGTGTAAGGTAATTTGGTAAGGTAATTGGTTTATTATTTAACAAAGATAGATCCAGATTGCTGTGCTTTTTGTTGCAACTGCGAATTTCAATTGAATTACAAATATTGATTATTTCATAATTTAAGTGTGTTCAGTGTTTATTTTAATTTCAATATTATTAATTTCGTGTGTAAGTACTAGTTTTAAGTAATCTGGCTGAAAGAGAGCAACTTAATTAAAATTTTTAACGTATACGTTAGCCACAGCAACGCGTGGCCGGGACTTCTAGTAAATAAATAAAAAACAAGTATGTTTTTCCAATCACTGGTTCTTTATTTCTCTACCATATGCACGATTCTGACCATAAGGGTTTGCGTCACCTTGCATTGCACCTATATTACAGAAACAGGCGGTTATATAAAGTTCATATACATATATTTTTAGTATGTCCACTGCTATGGTCTTGAGCCTTATCATGTAGCGAGCCCGGGTTTGATCTCCGGTCGGGAAATGTTTCCTAGGTGAAGGTTTTTCGCATTTTTTTCCTTACCTGTAAGACAAATGTCAGGAAAGTTTAAGGCCCAAACGGTCTTCGAACATCATCTGACCATCATTATCATATCCACTTAATAAACATTAAGTTTAGGATTAAGGGCTCTCCTGACGAGTCATTACCGCATCGTGGGAAGGGCTCTATAATTAAAATAAGTAACTATCATAAGTAATGCCACGAGTGATTTCCAATTTATCTAGAGAATTTGGAAATCAAGAGTGGCATTTGTTAGGACTATTTAACGAATAAAATTAAGCTCTTTACTCACAAATCATTGTTTAACTATAGTTATTTTAAAATATTTATATATTTAATGTAAAGTGCGATGTTTGAAAACAAATGAAAAACGATAGGTACGCTTCATCTGCTTCTTCTGTTTATCACTGCAACCAGATCATACTATTTATTGCCAAAGGAACGCAATATTGTAAGAATGCTCTCTAGTGGAGAAAAAATGAAACACATCAAACTGTATATTAATTCATTTCTGATGTCGTATGGTGTAATTATGACAATTATATTTTTCTGGATTATTACCTGGGGAAAATACATTTAAGAAAGTGCAAACAGTGGTTTCTTTTTTTGGTGGTATAATCAATTGCTAAAAATGTGTTTATATTAACTCCCGCATGCGCTATGTGTTGACATTCATGCACTATATATACAATCTGGTAGCCGTATTTCTTAGAGAGTCAGTCACTGCAAAATTATGCTATGACCTATTCATCATCATCATCATCATGAACAAATTCGTTTTAGGCCATGTGGCCTGTACGGTAAACCTACCGAAGATGGTCTTGATCTTTCCACCGATGTTTTGGTCTTCCTTGGTCCCTATGTCCAGTTGGGGTATATTGGAATGCCAATTTTGGAAGTCTATTTCTTGCCATTCTCCTCAGATGATTTTTCCATTCTTGTTGGTATCTTTGTATATCTTCATTTAAACTTGTTACTCCAAGTTTTCCTCTGATAATAGTGTTCCTTTGGTGATCCAGTCTATTAACTCCTAACAATGATCGTAATAAGCGCATTTGGCTTACTTGAAGTTTATGAGAGTTTCTTTTATTTAAAATCCAAATTTCACTTCCGTATTTTAGAGCAGCTTTTGATGTGATGTTATGTAATCTTAGTTTTGTATCTGTCCTCATCTATTTACCAAAATGTCTTCATATTACCCCATTCATTTTATGACCTATTCAGAATGTTAAAAAGGAGGTTCTTTCTTTATTATGATAAACTTTAGTTGGTAAATTCTAGGCGAAACATGACTGTGATTGGTTGTAAATAAAACATAATTGTAATGTGATTGGTCATTGACTCCCATTTGGGGCATGAGTTAAATAGTCAGTGTCAATGTGTGACACACTATGCAATTTAAATGATAATACTTTAAGGGGGGAAAAGAGATTACGAGTATTTGAGAATAAAGTTCTTAAGAACATTTTTGGACCAAATAGATATGAACAGACAGGTGAATGGAGAAGACTTACATAACAGTGAACTACATGGTCTTTATAGGAAGCTAGATATAGTAATAACAGTTACGTCTCGTAGACTGCGATGGGCAGAACATGTGGGCACGAATGGGGAATGAAAGAGGTGCATGGAAGCTTCTTGTAGGAAAACCAGAGGGAAAGCGCCCAGTTGGTAGACCAAGAATGAGGTGGGAGAATAATATAAACCATGATTTGAGGGAAGTAGATTATACAGGGAATGATTGGAAAACATTAGCTCAGGATGGGGATGTATGGAGAGCTTATGTCCGCGCGGCCATGAACCTATGGGTTCGACAATACCAGTGAGTTAGTAAGTTTATCATAAGTAATGCCACGAGTGATTTCCAAATTATCGATAAATTCACGACTCACGAAGTGAGGAGTGAATTTAGCTAGAGAATTTGGAAATCAAGAGTGGCATTTGTTAGGACTATTTAACGAATAAAATTAAGCTGTTTACTCACAAATCATTATTTAACTATAGTCATTTTAAATATATTATATATTTAATATAAACGGCGATGTTTGAAAACAAATGAGAAACGATAGGTACGCTTCATCTGCTTCTTTTGTTTATCACTGCAACCAGATCATACTATTTATTGCCAAAGGAACGCAATATTGTAAGAATGCTCTCTAGTGGAGAAAAAAATGAAACACATCAAACTGTATATTAATTCATTTCTGATGTCGTATGATGTAAATATGACAATTATATTTTTCTGGATTGTTACCTGGGAAAAAATACATTTAAGAAAGTGCAAACAGTGGTTTCTTTTTTTGGGTGGTATAATCAATTGCTACAAATGTTTTTATATTAACTCCCGCATGCGGCATGTGTTGACATTCATGCACTATATATACATTCTGGTAGCCGTATTTCTCATAGGCTCAGTCACTGCAAAATAATGGTCAGATCTGTTCAGAATATTAAAAAGGAGGAGCTTTCTTTAATATGGTAATTATAACACTGATAAATATTTCGTGAAACACGTCTCTGATTGGTTGTAAAACAGAAATCATTGAAACGTGATTGGTGATTGACTCCCATTTGGAGCATGAGTTAAATAGTCATTGATAATATTTTTTTTAAGTCACTCATTCGACATCAGCGAATAACTGAAAGTTATCAAAAAAGGTAAAACAAGAAGGAAAACAGTGTAAACGAAAAGAGGGGGGAAAAAAAGTTGCTAATGCCACAATTACAACTTGCATTTTCTCTGATGTATTTTTTAATACATCGCCATCTCTTAGTGTTTAAAAAAGCTTGAAAATATTGTTGTGAAAGATCGGGTACATTCAAAACAAATGGAAGTTCATGGACAATCACAATATTAGCTTTCTACAAATGTAGTCCAATATAAACTTACCCGATTGTGAGTAGTTTAACCTAACAGTATTTTATAATTTCAATTGTTCTTCGTGAACAATATCTAATTGGGATACTGTTTATTATAATCAATATGCAAATAATGCTGCTCCTTTACTCCGTGTTTTGCATTCGTGACACATTTTGCGATTATAAAGTCTAACTCAGACATGTCCAACAAATAGCTATTTAAATGAAAAACTGTGTTCAGCTGTACGTCACTTTCATAACGGAACGAAATATTGAGTTTTATTCTTTGTTTATGTTTTACAGTATCGTCAAATTGTAATACATTGTTAAAACTGTCATCACCATAGTACATTCACGAATTTAGGCCATTTGTTGACCTGCTTCGGCCTCAAGAGAAACACTATCCAAAAGTCTTTTGAGTGGACGTCCTGGTCTTCTTCTTCCTGCAGGTTGATATCTTAACATTTGTTTGGGTATCCTGTGATCTTCCATTCGATGAACATGTTGCATCCATCTTGACTTATAATCAGACATTTTGTTTTCTAAAGGTTCCAAGTGTAATTCTTCTAAGATGTCTTCCATTTTTTTTGTGATCTAGTAGTGTATCCTGCAGTCCTCCGAAGGTATCTCATTTCAGTAGATCTAAGTCTCTGTATATCCTTCTGTTTCAACGTCCGTACTTCGCTACCATACAAAAGAGTTGGAAGAGCCAGTGTTTTATACACTTTTAATCTTGAATGCTTTTGGACTAACTGTGGCTTGAAGATAGAATTTATTAACCCTAAAATTCTTAAAAATTTAGATATTTTTGCATTTACATCCTTTTCTTCTTTATATGAGATATTGCATCCTAGATATGTAAAATTATTCACCTGCTCCAAAATTTTATTGCCCAAGTACAATTTTACTTCTGACAGGATCTATCATTATAAAACTATCATTATTGTAATTAATCCATAAATTGACAATGTATATTATAGAATAAATCAATTCGTTTAATTTATTTGATTTTTTAATAAGACGGAAGAAAATGAACAAGTATAAATTACTTAACCCTTAAATTGATAAAACGCTAATTGTTCGTGTAGCGGACCGCAGTGAAAACGGTATCGTGCTTAACTGTTATTATTAGGCATATTCACATTAATAATAATAATAATAATAATAATAATAATAAATAATAATAATTAATAATAATAATTAAAAGTAAAGTGATCCCACTACAGGCCTCAGGAGGCCCTTGGGGTAGTAGGAGGTTAAGGCTCCCACTTTTTCTTGACAATCGGCACTTGATGTCAGCCGGGTTGTCAGCCCTACGTGACGGCCGCCTTTACCCCAGAACAAGCGTCTGGTACTCATTTTAGTTAGAGGCTGAGTCGACCCCAGGGCCATAGTGCCGCCAGAAGGTTTGGGTCAGTTTAAAAATCCTGACCCCACCGATAATAATAATAATAATAATAATAATAATAATAATAATAAGAAAGGTTCGCTCTAATGGGCATTGATTCTACTTTAGTCTTTGCTGAAGTCATTTAGCGATTTCGTGTTTCTTGGGCATTTCGGTATATGATGTCGGTCACACTGTCCGCCACACAATAAACAAACTTGTTAGAGGCTGTTGCTTTTGCGCAGAACGTGTGCGCATCAGTCTATTAAAATCAATACATTGACATCACCAAGAACAAACCCTGAATGTGGTAAAATAATTGTTACAATAACGACAATAACATTGATTTAGTTCAATTGTCAAAATAAAATGTATTTAATTCATGAAACATTTTAATACAAATATCACGAAAAAAAAACTACATAATTGATGACGCGAACCTGCGACCTTCATTAACAGAAACAGTGACTCGATGCTTTACCGCTGACCTAACAGGGCACGCAGGAGTATCTTCACTCAGTTGATGCCACATAACGCAGTAGCTCAGGGCCTGCACAATTATGACTAGTTTACTAGTGTGAACCCAGCGCTGTGTCGAGTAGGACTTAGAAGAAATATGCGTCCAAGAGATGACTTTTTTTTTGTCTAAGGGTGTACACTTGTTCTGGCGTATTTTATTCTATTTCACTTATGCAGTAAAATTTTCAACTTTAATCGTACACTATTTAATTTATATTTCATATTAAATTAAAAGATTCTTACCTCTCCTCACATTATTCTGTTAAGTAGATCGCGATTTCAGGCCTATAGCAGGCCCATCTTCAGTACACTGTTGTTGACCGGTGTTATGTCGCTCGGAAGAACCACTTCTTCTTCCCTCTGTTGGTGGACCGATGAACCTCTTGATAAGGTCAAAATTTGCGGGAACTTCGAAGTTCATAAGTTTTCCTTTGTTTTTCTGAATGTGGATCTTTTCCCAAACTGTAAGTTCCTTAGGTGTCTCTATTTGTTTAATTAGACTAGCTTTTGATTCAATTCGATGTTTTTCGTACCAAGCATGAGCAGCTACTGCTGACTTTTCCAATTCTCCATTTTTGACATTTCTAAGATGTTCCTTCACCCTGTTTTTCAAATTTCTTTTCGTTTTTCCTATATAAATTTTGTCACAATCTTTACATTTGATCTTATAAATTCCTGATTTATTTTCTACTTCAATTTTTTCATTTTTGTTGGTTTTAATTATCCTATTAAGGCTGTATTCATTCTTAGGTGCTAATCTTATATTAAACTTTTGAAAATTTTTTGAAATTTGTAGTGTTTCAATGGATGGTAAGTGAATTTCTTGAATTTTATTTTTTCTGTTTGTTTTATCAGTGTGCTTTCATTAATTAATTTTTGTCTTTTGAATTTATTTATTTTCCTGTGTACCATGCTTTCATCATAACCATTATCTGTTGCCACATTAATTATGTATTCTTTTTCTCTTTTATAGTTTTCTGGCTCATAGGAATATTTACTAATCTGTATGCTAAGCTATTGAACACTGCCTCTTTGTGAGCAAAATGGTTGAAACCCGAAGCTTTAATATAGTTGTCTATATGAGTATTCTTTCTATATATTCCAAATTCTATCCTGTTTTCTTTGTTTCGTGTTAAATTAAGATCCAAAAATGGGATTTGTCTTTCAATCTCAGTTTCCATGGTGAATTTTATCGTTCTACTCTGGATGTTCAAAAGCTTCAAAGCATCCTCAATTTGTTTCTGTTTGACAATAGCAATTACGTCATCCTATTTAAAAAAAAAAGGTTAATTTATATTTGTTTTATTATCGAACTTAGGTAATTTCAATAGTTAGGCCTATGTTAAACAGTCGGTAATTCTTACATTTTCACAATAATTAACGGTATAAGCACTTATAATTATTTTTTAAGACTTTAATGTTGTACGTATGTTGTACTCATCACTGACACAACCTTAATCCCAACTGAGTTTATCGGCCTTTATATGTATAAGAGAGATATAGAAGGTTCCAGATCCGGCGTATAGCGCGCGTTACACCCCGTCTTCGAATCTTGGACTGGATTCGTCTTCTCCAAATCGTGATTGTTCGTCTTCTCGAATTCGAGTTTGTTCATTTCTCGAATTCGAGTGTGTGCGTCTTCTCGCATTCGAGTTTGTTCGTCTTCTCGAATTCGAGTTTGTTCGTCTTCTCGAATTCGAGTTTGTTCGTCTTCTCGAATTCGAGTTTGTTCGTCTTCTCGAATTCGAGTTTGTTCGTCTTCCCGAATTCGAGTTTGTTCGTCTTCTCGAATTCGAGTTTGTTCGTCTTCCCGAATTTGAGTTTGTTCGTCTTCTCTAATTCGAGTTTGTTGCGTCTTCTCGAATTCGAGTTTGTTCGTCTTCCCGAATTCGAGTTTGTTCGTCTTCTCGAATTCGAGTTTGTTAGTCTTCCCGAATTCGAGTTTGTTCGTCTTCTCGAATTCGAGTTTTTTTCGTCTTCTCGAATTCGAGTTTGTTAGTCTTCCCGAATTTGAGTTTGTTCGTCTTCTCTAATTCGAGTTTGTTCGTCTTCCCGCAATTCGAGTTTTGTTAGTCTTCCCGAATTCGAGTTTGTTCGTCTTCTCGAATTCGAGTTTGTTCGTTCTTCTCGAATTCGAGTTTGTTCGTCTTCTCGAATTCGAGTTTGTTAGTCTTCCCGAATTCGAGTTTTGTTCGTCTTCTCGAATTCGAGTTTGTTAGTCTTCCCGAATTCGAGTTTGTTCGTCTTCTCGAATTCGAGTTTGTTCGTCTTCTCGAATTCGAGTTTGTTAGTCTTCCCGAATTCGAGTTTGTTCGTCTTCTCGAATTCGAGTTTGTTCGTCTTTCTCGAATTCGAGTTTGTTCGTCTTCTCGAATTCGAGTTTGTTCGTCTTCTCGAATTCGAGTTTGTTCGTCTTCTCGAACATCGAGTTTGTTCGTCTTCTCGAAATCGAGTTTGTTCTTCTTCTCGAATTCGAGTTTGTTCGTCTTCTCGAATTCGAGTTTGTTCGTCTTCTCGAATTCGAGTTTGTTCGTCTTCTCGAATTCGAGTTTGTGCGTCTTCTCGAATTCGAGTTTGTTCGTCTTCTCGAATTCGAGTTTGTTCGTCTTCTCGAATTCGAGTTTGTTCGTCTTCTCGAATTCGAGTTTGTTCGTCTTCTCGAATTCGAGTTTGTTCGTCTTCTCGAATTCGAGTTTGTTCGTCTTCTCGAATTCGAGTTTGTCGTCTTCTCGAATTCGAGTTTGTTCGTCTTCTCGAATTCGAGTTTGTTCGTCTTCTCGAATTCGAGTTTGTTCGTCTTCTCGAATTCGAGTTTGTTCGTCTTCTCGAATTCGAGTTTGTTCGTCTTCTCGAATTTGAGCTTGTTCGTCTTCTCGAATTCGAGCTTGTTCGTCTTCTAGAATTCGAGCCTGTTCGTCTTCTCGAATTCGAGTTTGTTCGTCTTTTCGAATTCGAGTTTGTCGTCTTCTCGAATTCGAGTTTGTCGTCTTCTCGAATTCGAGTTTGTCGTCTTCTCGAATTCGAGTTTGTCGTCTTCTCGAATTCGAGTTTGTTCGTCTTCTCGAATTCGAGTTTGTTCGTCTTCTCGAATTCGAGTTTGTTCGTCTTCTCGAATTCGAGTTTGTTCGTCTTCTAGAATTCGAGTTTGTTCGTCTTCTCGAATTCGAGTTTGTTCGTCTTCTCGAATTCGAGTTTGTTCGTCTTCTCGAATTCGAGTTTGTTCGTCTTCTCGAATTCGAGTTTGTTCGTCTTCTCGAATTCGAGTTTGTTCGTCTTCTCGAATTCGAGTCTGTTCGTCTTCTCGAATTCGAGTTTGTTCGTCTTCTCGAATTCGAGTTTGTTCGTCTTCTCGAATTCGAGTTTGTTCGTCTTCTCGAATTCGAGTTTGTTCGTCTTCTCGAATTCGAGTTTGTTCGTCTTCTCGAATTCGAGTTTTTCGTCTTCTCGAATTCTAGTTTGTTCGTCTTCTAGAATTCGAGTTTGTTCGTCTTCTCGAATTCGAGTTTGTTCGTCTTCTCGAATTCGAGCTTGTTCGTCTTCTCGAATTCGAGTTTGTTCGTCTTCTCGAATTCGAGTTTGTTCGTCTTCTCGAATTCGAGTTTGATCGTCTTCTCGAATTCGAGTTTGTTCGTCTTCTCGAATTCGAGTTTGTTCGTCTTCTCGAATTCGAGTTTGTTCGTCTTCTCGAATTCGAGTTTGTTCGTCTTCTCGAATTCGAGTTTGTTCGTCTTCTCGAATTCGAGTTTGTTCGTCTTCTCGAATTCGAGTTTGTTCGTCTTCTCGAATTCGAGTTTGTTCGTCTTCTCGAATTCGAGTTTGTTCGTCTTCTCGAATTCGAGTTTGTTCGTATTCTCGAATTCGAGTTTGTTCGTCTTCTCGAATTCGAGTTTGTTCGTCTTCTCGAATTCGAGTTTGTTTGTCTTCTCGAATTCGAGTTTGTTCGTCTTCTCGAATTCGAGATTGTTCGTCTTCACGAATTCGAGTTTGTTCGTCTTCTCGAATTCGAGTTTGTTCGTCTTCTCGAATTCGAGTTTGTTCGTCTTCTCGAATTCGAGTTTGTTCGTCTTCTCGAATTCGAGTTTGTTCGTCTTCTCGAATTCGAGTTTGTTCGTCTTCTCGAATTCGAGTTTGTTCGTCTTCTCGAATTCGAGTTTGTTCGTCTTCTCGAATTCGAGTTTTTTCGTCTTCTCGAATTCGAGTTTGTTCGTCTTCTCGAATTCGAGTTTGTTCGTCTTCTCGAATTCGAGTTTGTTCGTCTTCTCGAATTCGAGTTTGTTCGTCTTCTCGAATTCGAGTTTGTTCGTCTTCTCGAATTCGAGTTTGTTCGTCTTCTCGAATTCGAGTTTGTTCGTCTTCTCGAATTCGAGTTTGTTCGTCTTCTCGAATTCGAGTTTGTTCGTTTTCTCGAATTCGAGTTTGTTCGTTTTCTCGAATTCGAGTTTGTTCGTCTTCTCGAATTCGAGTTTGTTTGTCTTCTCGAATTCGAGTTTGTTCGTCTTCTCGAATTCGAGTCTGTTCGTCTTCTCGAATTCGAGTTTATCGTCTTCTCGAATTCGAGTTTGTTCGTCTTCTCGAATTCGAGTTTGTTCGTCTTCTCGAATTCGAGTTTGTTCGTCTTCTCGAATTCGAGTTTTTCGTCTTCTCGAATTCGAGTCTGTTCGTCTTCTAGAATTCGAGTTTGTTCGTGTTCTCGAATTCGAGTTTGTTCGTCTTCTCGAATTCGAGTTTGTTCGTCTTCTCGAACTTGAGTTTGTTCGTCTTCTCGAATTCGAGTTTGTTCGTCTTCTCGAATTCGAGTTTGTTCGTCTTCTCGAATTCGAGTTTGTTCGTCTTCTCGAATTCGAGTTTGTTCGTTTTCTCGAATTCGAGTTTGTTCGTTTTCTCGAATTCGAGTTTGTTCGTCTTCTCGAATTCGAGTTTGTTCGTCTTCTCGAATTCGAGTTTGTTCGTACTTCTCGAATTCGAGTTTGTTCGTCTTCTCGAATTCGAGTTTGTTCGTCTTCTCGAATTCGAGATTGTTCGTCTTCTCGAATTCGAGTTTGTTCGTCTTCTCGAATTCGAGTTTGTTCGTCTTCTCGAATTCGAGTTTGTTCGTCTTCTCGAATTCGAGTTTGTTCGTCTTCTCGAATTCGAGTTTGTTCGTCTTCTCGAATTCGAGTTTGTTCGTCTTCTCGAATTCGAGTTTGTTCGTTTTCTCGAATTCGAGCTTGTTCGTCTTCTAGAATTCGAGCCTGTTCGTCTTCTCGAATTCGAGTTTGTTCGTCTTTTCGAATTCGAGTTTGTCGTCTTCTCGAATTCGAGTTTGTCGTTTTCTCGAATTCGAGTTTGTTCGTCTTTCGAATTCGAGTTTGTTCGTCTTCTCGAATTCGAGTTTGTTCGTCTTGTGGAAATTGAGATAGTTTGTCTACTCGAAATCGTGATAGTTCGTATTCTCGAAATCGTGATTAATCGTTTCTCGTAATCGTGATAGTTAATCTTCTCGAAATTGAGATTGTTCGTCATCCCGAAACTGAGATTGTTCGGATTCACGATTTCGTTGTTGTCTTCTCGATTTCGAGATTTTTCGTCTTCTCGAAGTCGAGATTAATCACTTTCTCGAAATCGAGATTATTCATTTCCTCGAAATCGTGATTATGCGTCTTCTCGATTTCGAGATTGTTCGTCTTCTCGAAATCGTGATGGTTTGTTACTGGAAAGCGTGATACTTCGTATTCTCGAAATCGTGATTATTCGTGTTTTCGAAATCGTGATTGTTTATCGTCTCGAAATCCAGATTGTTCGTATTCACAATTTCGTTGTTGTCTTCTCGATTTCGAGATTTATCGTCTTCTCGAAATCGAGATTATTCATTTTCTCGGAATCGAGATTATTCATTTTTTTTGAAATCGTGATTATGCGTCTTCTCGATTTCGAGATTGTTCGTCTTCTCGAAATCGTGATTGTTGATCTTCCCGAAATCGAGATTGTTCGTCTTCTCGAAATCGATATTATGCATATTCTCGAAATATAGATTATTCGTCTTCCCGAAATTGAGGTTTTCCGTCTTATGGGAATCGAGATTGTTCGTATTCTTGATATCAAGATTGTTTGTCTTCTCGATTTCGAGATTGTTCGCCTTCTCGAAATCGTGATTGTTCCCTTCGCGAAATCGTGATTGTTGATGTTCTCGAAACCGTGATTGCTGGTCTTCTTGAAATCGTTTTACTAATTTAAGGATTAACCATTACATGTTTTTTAAGATGGATAAATGCTATAGGGACATTTGGAGAACCTACCATGAACAATAATAGGGGAAAAAAAAACTAACAGATTTTTTACTATACAATGAAATGAATATTCTGACTCATTCTACAGTTAAGGTCATTCATAAGTACACATAGTGAGCACGCGGATCAAAATAAATCATAGACCATTTTATAACAAATCATACATTCGTACCAAAGAAGGTGAATATGATAAGATGATTATGATAACCATCCGATGTTCGGGGACTATTTGGGCCTTTATGTTTCTTAATATATTTCTTATAGGTATGAAAAAGACAAAAAAAAAACTCTACCAGTAATCTTGTCCCATTTGGAGATCGAAACCCGTCCCGCTGCATCTAAGGCAATAACGTTACTGTTACATCACAGGGGTGACTAAATTCTCTTTTGCTTTGCAAATACTAGCATTTTCTTTGTATACACTTTCAATTTTTAAATAAATAAAACACTTATAGGTTATAAAATATAGAGCACCTTTTGTCCCAGTTTTTGGGTTATTTTAGCACCTTTCTCCTTTCCGTTTTTCATGAAAATTGCACCTAAAAATCCTAAGCTTAATAATAATAATAATAATAATAATAATAATAATAATACTTACTTACTCACTGGCACTATCGAACTCGTAGGTTCATGGGCGCTCCGACATAAGCTGTCCAAACATCCCTATCCTGAGCTAATGCTTTCCAATCATTCCCTGTATAATCTGTTTCCCTCAAATCATGGTTAATGTTATTCTCCCACCTCATTCTTGGTCTACCAACTGGGCGTTTTCCCTCTGGCTTTCCTACAAGAAGCTTCCATGCAATTCTTTCATTCCCCATACGTGCAACATGTCCTGCCCATCGCAGTCTACGAGACTTAACTGTTTTATTATATCTGGCTTCCTATAAAGACCATGTAGTTCATTGTTATGTAGTCTTCTCCATTCACCTGTCTCTTCATCTCTCTTTGCTCCAAAAATTTTCCTAAGTACATTATTCTCAAATACCCGCAATTTCCTCTCCTCCCTTAAAGTAAGATAATACTAATAATAATAATAATAATAATAATAATAATAATAATAATAATAATAATAATAATAATAATAATAATAATAATAACAATAATAATAGTAATAAAATGATGCATTGCATGTCGGCATGTTATTTCTCATTCCTTGAAATTCGGGAACCCTAGATCGATTCTCTACAGGAAGGGGATTTTAAATCTGCCATCAGGTCTGGGTATGTGTCCTGTCTTTGTATGAGTGAATAAGAAAAGCAGTAAATAAATATAAAACATGAAGGACAATCAGTATAATAGAGATAGAAAAAAATAAAAGGATATATTTTAAAAAAATCCATAATTTTTACATTAAAAAAAGGTTCTTTTGCACATGTCCATTATTTATAGGACAACAGAAATTTAACCATTTAGTAAGTTAAAGGCATCGTATTAAAAAAATGAACAAAATTGGTCAGTCGTAAATACAAGTTCTCGAGTTTCAGTAACATTTCTTATAACTAAGAATTTAATTCTGCCCCTCAATCATCCGGCCATCATCATCATCCTTATCATTATCATCATCATCCTTCTTCGGTGTCGAAAGCAACAGGAAACTACGACACCTAAAATTCCCTAGTAAAGCTGCAAAGCATAGCATGAAAATGCTATGATTGCAATGAAAGACCTGCCCTCGGGCAGAATTACTATGGATGGATCATCATTTACTTCTCTGTGTTATTATGTTTATTTATAATACAAAGAAAAAAGAAGGGATGTTAGGGTGTTCTGTTATACTCTTATTGGAACACAGGACAATTCTATTAAAGTAGAGACTCTGTCCCCAAAATTGGCATGGACGACAAAGAGACATATACCGGATAGAAATAAAATCAAGAATAAATGCGGCAAATAATTCCTATTAGGCCTATGCTTTTCAAAATACAGTATATTAAGGAAATATTATATTACGATGCGAAGTTGGGAAGTGGTTTTTACAGAATTGAGGAAACATATTTAAAAACCGAGCGATAGCTTGGTTTTTAATTTCCGAGATTCTGTAAAACACTTCACAAACGTGCGTTGTACATTATTTTTTGCGTGATGGTATTTTCAAAATAATAAATAATAGTAAAATAATAACATCTTTGTTGGAAATATTTGCGTTCATTATAAACAATTGACTAACGTTAGCAGTGTGGGCAATGTTTATTGAAACAACAGGAGGCCTTGAGAACAGTTATTGATAACATGGCCGCAAGTACGTATTTATTTTTTATATTGTTTCAAATTAAGTTCAGTTCATTTAAAATGCAGTGATTTGTTTCGTATAATGTATATTAACACTACCTTTTGGATATTTTCCATATATATATTTATTTATTTTTATTATTCCGGCTTTTACAATGAATATACATTTTTCCGGTACCCATGTTCACAGTTAACTACACATTTGTTTCAACACATTTTTCCATTCCTGTCTGTTCATCCATATATCTTCTTCTATTTCACATTCCCTCTTAGTTTCATTAATTCCCTGAATCCACGTAATATTTGGTCTGCCCTTCTTTTTCCTTCCCTGTGGTTCCCAATCCATGATTATCTTAGGTAGTCTTCCTGCTTCCATCCTTCTAATGTGTCCGTACCAATTTAATTGTTTCTTCTTTATAAAATCTAATATTGAATATTGTACCTGCATTTTTTCTTTTATAGGCCTAAATGAATTTCTGATTTTATCCTTCCTGGAGATATATATATATATATATACATACATTGTACGTAGTATACATAAAGGGCAGCGGTTTTACTTCCCGCACGTGGTTGTAAATGTAATATTACAGTATAGGCTAGATATTTAGGTTGGCAACCCCGAAATGTAGGAAGTTAAACTTTCACTAATGGTCGCCATTGCTGGTAAGCACGACAAAACGCACTATAGCGCAAAAATATATATTTCACAGCGTCTTAAATTTCAACTTTATGTAACGGTAATAAGGCCTGCCGTGTTGTATGGATCTGAATCATGGACTTTGACCGGTAAAATAGAATCAATTTTCCGGAATTGGGAGCGGAAGATTTTAAGAAACATCTATGGACTAACATGTGAAAATGGACTTCGGATAATTAAATGAATCACGAGTTATATAGTGCGAGATTGGAATGGTTGGTTCATGTTTTTTTTTGTATTGTAAGCCCATGTTTTCCCTTTACAGAGATTTAGGCGCTCTCCCCCTACAGGGAAGAATTTGAACCATACTAATTTAGTTACAGTTGTTTTCGTATAGATGTCATTTTGAGTGCTACGTGGTCAGCGTTCCGCCTCATACTGACATCTAGGAAACCAAGGACGGGAAAATTCGGTAAATTTTGCTTAGAGGCCTTTTCATTCAGGCTTAAGGATTTTTTACGAGCCTGAAAATCTTCAGACTCTGGACCCACGGCTTAAAGTCCCTCCCAGGACTTGCTCCTTGGATTTTTCCGTCCTAAAAATCCATCGACCCCGGCCGGGTTTGAACCCGCGACCCTTGGGACCAGACGCAAGGAGCATAACCACTAGTCCACCGCGGCCGACTTGGTTCATGTTTTGAGAATGGAAAACACATGGGCAGTCAAGAGCATTTTGGATGAGAAGCCAGAAGGAAGGAGAAAGAGATGAAGACCAAGATTGCGATGGATAGATAATGTTTATTAGGACTTGAGATTGGTGGGAGTTAAGAAGTGGAGAAATAAAGCGTCGGATAGACAAGAATGGGCATTTGTCCTAAAGGAAACCTAGGTCAAACTGAAATGACTGTAGTGCTAAGAAAGAAGAAATATACAACCTTAATAATATTTATTGTATAATACATGTCATAGCGAAAGGCTCACAAGTCAATGTGAAACTATTATAGGACATTTGGTTTTACTTTACCGTTCAAGGTCATGCAGTGAAAGACAGATAAATATATACACTTATAGCGATTTAGGCTTTCGTTCAAATGTCAAACAAGCTCTGGGCTAACATGATTACTGTAATGACTTGTAAAATAAAATGCGTTTCGCATCGGCAACAGAAAAAGAAAGCACATGGTGTCAGTTGCCGTATAGGACAAGCGACCTCGGCTACTGAAAGAAACAACCCCCCTTCAAATAGTTGGGGATAAGAAGTACGTGACCTTGAACGGTAAAGTAAGACCAAATTACCTCTATTAACTTACTTTAATTCAGTATATTATATAACTACAATATTTGACAGTCGATTTACACGAGTTTCCTTTGTAAAATAGTGCAATGCTCTTTAAGCTGAAAGGTCGAGGGGTCGAGTCCTCATAGATACATTTTTTTTTTAAACTGGCCAAAACCTTCTGGCGGTACCATGGTCCTGCGGTCGACTTAGTCTCTAACTGAAATGAGTACCAGACTTATTTTGTGGGGGTCGTCTGTCATGCAGGTCTAACAATTCGGCTGATATCTTATGCCGAATTCCTGGAAAGAAGGGAGCCTTAATCTTCTACTACCACAAGGTTTTCATAAGGCCTGTAGAGGGTTCGCTTTACCTTTTACTTATTGTTAAAATAGTTGTTTAATAATCCAATTAAGGAACCAATATTTGCTCTATTATTATATCCGTTCTAATGTTTTAAGTTCACAGCTTTGAAAAACAATAAGTGTTAATATACACTTTTTATGAATTGTTAACCCATATTTTATAACTGTTACTTTTACCTGTTGTACAAACATTCAGTTCACGTAAGCACAAAACTGTAGTTTTCTTTGTTCTGCCATAAGCTCGTATTTACTAAATACACGAGGGTAAAATGAAAATGAAACTCCTGAAAATTATAAAATCGTCCTGATATTCGCCTAAGTATTGATGAATTTTGTAAATTTGGGATTTATTATGCCATTTAAAATTCTTTAATACGAGGGCGGATCGGAAAGTAACGGACAATAATTTTTTTTTGCCTTGGTATTCCAGCTAGAATGTTGAAATTTCACAGAGATATAGTTTGAAGTTTTCACTACAGATGGTATTTTTTTCTCAGGTGCACCTCTTGCGAGAGAAGCTTGAACTATGCAACAAAGATGGCGCGCATGCTACAGTCGTCCACAGGGCGGATCGGAAAGTAACGCACAATAATTTTTTTAAAAAAAGTTTAATAGTAAAAAAAAGGAAAAAAATCACAAATGAACTTACATCTTTTACCTACTTTTCGACATAGTCACCAACTTTCTCAACACATTTTTCCCATCGTGTTACCAGTTTCAATATGCCCTGTTCGTAGAAGTCCGTTTGGTTGGAGTGTAGCCATCTGCGCACTGGTGATTTCACTTCCACATCTGTCTCAAAGCGTTTGCCGGCCAGGAATCACTAAGGCGAATCACGTGGCGAATCACTAAGGTTCACGCGTCCCTCTTGGAAGAATGTGGACCACCTGGAGACATTGCTACGGTCCATACAATCATCCCCATACACGCCACGCATGTCCCTGTGAATTTCACTGGGTTTATGCTCTTTGGCCCACAAAAATCGAACAACACTTCTCTGTTCCTCAGAGGTGGACGACTGTAGCATGCGCTCCATCTTTGTTGCATAGTTCAAGCTTCTCTCGCAAGAGGTGCACCTGAGAAAAAAATACCATCTGTAGTGAAAACTTCAAACTATATCTCTGTGAAATTTCAACATTTTAGCTGGAATACCAAGGCAGAAAAAAAAATATTGTGCGTTACTTTCCGATCCGCCCTCGTAATTTTAATTACTCGGAAATAAAAATAAACTCGAATCTCTGAGTGTAAAATTGCCGCACACTTGGCACTTTTAAGTCACCCTTATACAGTCACTCTCCAGCCTAAGGGAAACTCCTTCAACCTGCATATATCGGACAGGACGAGCCAAGCAATCAAAGCCATGCACGAAATAAAAGACATAACCAAGATGTCCATGGAAGCCGCAATGAAACTCTTCCACACCAAGATTGTACCCATAGCCACATACGGTCTTCAACTGATATGGGGTCATCTGGACACCAACAGCTTTAGACTCCTGGAAAAAGTGAAATCCATGTATTTGAAAAAGGCAGCGGGTCTGTCAAAGTTCGCACCCTCCCGCACGGTCTATGAACTGACAAAGGAGCTATTTCTCATAGAAGAGCTCCGATTGAAACTATTCCTGCCATCTACAGCGAGCTATAATACTGTACTAAGAGAGCTGCAGCTGAAAAAAGAATCCATTTGGACCGATTTCTACAACACCGATGCCATGATCTCAGAAGACTGGAAGAAGCCGAACTACGACACCTAGTGACCCGGCTAGCAGTACACGGCTTCCATCACAGACTGTGCAAAACGAAACAGTTTCATGACCCGGGACCAGAATGCGTGTGCGAGCGATGCGGCATGTTATGCGAGAGATACCATGTGCTAAAGTGCAAAAACAGAGGGCAATCTCTGACAGGATTCTGTATGGACAGATAAACTAATCTAGATTAACTAATGTTTGCACATTGTGCGCTATACATTATTATTATTATACAGCCACCTGTTGTCTAGTAATTCATTTTTCTCTATTTATTTAAATTTATACTATGCCATTAATATTTTTTCTCGTTTTTATATATCTTGTTCACCTATCTATCTATCTTCGGGTTTTTACAGCTGCTGCCGTCTTCCCGTGCCAAACCTCCAAAGCCTACGGTCTTGGGCATCTTCGATGCTTAGCCCTCTAGCTTGCATTACTCTCTTCATGTTTTCCTTCCATGTTAACCTTGGTCTTCCTCTTTTCTTCTTTCTGTTAGGATACCATTCATATAGTTGCTTCGGCCATCGCTCATCTTCCATTCTTAAAACATGTCCTAACCACTTTAATTCCTTTTCCTCAATTCTTTCAATTGTGCTTTCTTCTGCTTCCATTTTGTTTCTAATTTCCTTATTTGTGACACGTTCTAATTTAGACTTTCTGGCACTTCTTCGTAAATAATCCATTTCTAGAGCTATTAGTCTATTCTTGTAGTACTTATTGATTGTCCATACCTCACTTCCGTACATTGCAACAGATTCCACCAATGTTTTACCAATATATTTTTTTGTGTCTTTCCAAATATGCTTATCCCACCATATGGAATTTAATGATGATATTATTTGCTACTCAATTCAATTCTATGTTTTATGTTCTCTTTGCCTATACCTTCGATGTTATCCATAATCATTCCCAAATATTAGTTGTTTCACTTGCTTTATTTGGATTCCATCTTCCAATACTAAGTTTTCTCTTTCATTGCTATTTATTGCCAGATATTCTGTTTTTTGTAAATTTACTGTGAGACCCCATGATTCATATGTGCTTTTCAACCTTTTTATCATGAATTCCATATCAAAATTGTCTTGCGCTAAAACCAGTTGATCATCGGCAAATTGTAATGTCAGCAAAAATCTATTGCCTATTGGGATCCCCATACCTTTGCAGCTTTGTTTCCATTTCGTTAATATAAATATAAATACAAAATGCTAAAAGACCAAATCAAATCTATCTTGTTCATATTATATTTAATTAGTTAAATCTAGAGCAAATCAAAATACATTATAAATAATAATTGTATTGTATTTATAACATATAATCGTTTATGTTTATTGTAACTTAGATGTAGTCTTGGTGGAAAGGCCCTGCGGCTAGCCAAGTTAATGACAAGCGGTGAGCGATTCCTTTTGGTTCTCCAGGATGTCCAAGGAAGGAGAACCCCGGGTTCCTGCTTAAGCATTAGCCCCGGTGTGATTTAGAGATGGTTAGATACCGGTGTAATAATAAATAATAACGAATAACCAGCATTCCAACCTGCATGGTAGCGGCAATGTACTCCGACTTGTGTTTAATTTCGTGATTTTTGAATATGGCGCTTGTGGCCGTCAGCCAATCATAGGCTGGTGATTTTTTAAAGTGTGAATTTTTGTATTATTTTGTTAGGATATCGTGATCGAATGATATCCAAGGTGTTCTTAATGATTGTTTTAAGCTATCACTTAAATATTATTAGTTTAGTTTAATTTAAAATTATTATTATCGCGAATAATGTATTAGCCATTCGCGTGGCTGTCTGGGGATGCCACGCCCCTTTTTTGAAATTGTATTATTTTGTTCTATTAGTAATATTTAATTGTATTATTTTCTTTTCTGAGATATATTGAGTGTTACTTGAATGCGTTTGATGTATTTTCGAATATAGATGTAAGACTATGTTTTTTTTGTACTTTTTAAAACCTGGTTGAGTGGCAGACAAGGTCTTAAGGCCTTAATTCTGCCAGGTAAAATAAAGCTATTATTATTAACTCTTATTTATTATTATTATTAATTCTTATTTATTATTATTATTATTATTATTATTATTATAAGCAATATTACTTACTAAAACACCAAATATGTAATATTAATACTTTAAACATAGAAAGAAACTCAAAGAATTTTTGTTTTCATTGTTGCAGTTAATTCATCTGTCGCATGTTGGACAATAATGACATAAAACAAAATGGCGACTCCTCAGCAACGAGCACAAACTGTTTTCTGGTATGCAGAGACGAAGTCAATAATTACAGTGCAAATAAATTACCGGAGAGAATATGGAGGAAATGCACCTGATGGGAAGAACATTAAGGCATGGCTTGAGAAGTTTCTGGCGACTGGAAGCGTTAAAAAAGAATCAGGAGGTGCTCGTACACGTGTTTCAGAAGAAAATATTGAAGAAATTAGAGCAGTATTTCAGAGAAGTCCACAAAAATCAATTCGCCAAGCTTCCCGGTAGTTCAATGGACATGTTGGACAGAACGTGGCACGAACTCGAATACAGACTTGATATTGTTCGTGCTACTAATGGTGCACATGTAGAGGTGTTTTAGTGTGTGGCAATGTGTGGCAATGATAATTCTTTGAGTTTCTGTTTCATTTAATACCGGTCTCACATTTCATAATTCCACATACTTTGTTAGTTATAATTAATTAAAATGTGGGAGGTTTGAATGGGACACCCTGTATTCTTTTCTTTAGATCACTGTTGCCTTTCTTTGGTAAGTATATACAAGACTAGATATATTTTACTTACGTAGCAGAACATACTTTTAATATAACGAATACTTAAAAAAAGTAATATTAAATATACGTATTTTTGTGCGAAATATAATATACACTCATTATATATATACACACACACACACACACGCACACGCACACGCACACGCACACGCACACGCACACGCACACGCGCACACACGCACACACACACACACACACACATATATATATACATACTTTTTTCATTTCAATATTGTTTCTGTTATTTAAACAGGTTCCTTAACCAAAATTTACAATCTTTTTCTTCCACACTTCCCGGTCTTGCGTGTCTGCTTGTCTCATATTTCTCTTCTTCATGTTGTCTTGAATTCCCTTTATCCACGTTGGCTTTGGTCTTCCTTTTCCAGGAGGTATCCATTTCAATACTTCTTGGTTTTTTCTGTATCCCTTCTCATTATATGTCCATATCATCTTAGTTGGATTTTTTCAATCTCTTGTATAATATCTTCATTTTATGTATTCATCCATAGTAATTCTGCCCGAAGGCATGCTTTGCTTGCAGCTTTACTAGGGAATTGTGTAGGTGTGGTAGCTTCCCGTTGCTTTTCACACCGGTGAAGGATGATGATGGTGATAAAGATTAGAATGATGATGATGGTCATATGATTTCGGGGACCGTTTGGGCCCCTAAGTTTTCCTGATATTTGTCTTACAGGTGAGAAAAAAACCCGATAAAAACCTCACCCAGAAAACTGCGCCGACCGGGGATCGAACCCGGGCCCGCTGCGTGACAAGGTAGTCGAGACCACAGCAGTGGACATTTTATATATAAATTCGGTAAATTACTTGGATTATTGCATGTGTATATTGCTCAGGAATAATACAATATGTTACCAAGGGATGTCCACAACAAGGTCTTATCTAGTGGGTCATGTAGCCCTGGATTGGTACAAGATGTTACTACGGCTCTCTCGATAATATACAGTATAAGTGAACCATGTGACTTCTAGTTACTAGGACCTATCAGAGTGATGAGCGAGTTGGCTCAATCTGTAACATTAGGGATTCGTATTCAAGAGGTCCCGCGTCGAAATCCCGGTGCCGATCAACCTGAGGTTTTATATGATTTTCCTCAATAGTCAAGGCAATTGCCGGCTTGGAATTTCGTCACCAGAACCCATTCATCATATTCTCCAGTTCATAATGTATTTAAACAGACTATTTGACTCATGCCCCAAATGGGAGTCAATGACCAATCACGTTACAATGCTTTTTGATTTACAACCAATCACAGTCGTGTTTCACCTAGAATTTACCAACTAAAGTCTATCATAATAAAGAAAGCACCTCCTTTTTAACATTCTGAATAGGTCATAGCATTATTTAGCAGTGACTGGCTCTCCAAGAAATACGGCTACCAGATAGTATATATAGTGCATGAATATCAACACATACCGCATGCGGGAGTTAATATAAAAACATTTGTAGCAATTGATTATACCACCAGAAAAGAAACCATTGTTTGTACTTTCTTAAATGTATTTTTTCCGAGAAAAAATATAATTGTCATATTTACATCATAGGACATCAGAAACTGATCATAAATGAATTAATATACCGTCTGATATATTTCACTTTTTCTCCACTGGAGTGCATTCTTACAATATTGCGTTCCTTTGACAATAAATATTGTGATCTGGTTGCAGTGCCAAACAAAAGAAGCAAATGAAGCGTACCAATCGTTTCTCATTTGTTTTCAAACATCGCCGTTTACATTAAATATATTAATATGTCACAGAGCCAAGTGCATTAGAGGTTGAAATGGCGATTCAAAAATTGAAGATGTATAAAGCATCAGGTTCAGATGAGATCCCAGCAGAACTGATAAAATCAGGGGGAGAAAAATTGATGGACAAGATACGCTGGTTGCTTAGTATGATTTGGGAAAAAGAAGCTCATCCAGATGAATGGAAGGAATCAATTATCGTACCAATTTATAAGAAAGGAGATAAAACTGATTGCAACAACTACAGGGGCATCTCATTACTTTCAACTTCATACAAAATTCTTACAAATATATTAGTAAGCAGACTTACTCCCTACATTGATGACATTCTAGGAGATCATCAATGTGCATTTAGAAGAAACAGGTCTACAACAGATCAGATTTTTAGTATAAGACAGATTTTAGAAAAGAAAGGGGAATATAAATGGCACTGTACATCACCTATATGTAGACTTCAAAAAAGCATGATGATGTCAATTAATAGGGAGAAGTTATATAGTATCCTGCTGGAGTTCGGAATTCCTAAAAAGTTAGTTAGACTTATTACGAATGTGTCTAAATGTCTCAAATAGTCAGGGTGCGTGTAATGCAAACGTTTTTAGACAACTTTTTGAAAGCCAGAATGGGTTGCAGCAATGAGAAAAATGCACTATCTCCTCTAACTATTTATTGTTGTACTAGAAAAGCATGCCATTGAATCTTTAGAGAATGTGGAAGGCTGTACAACGCAATGGTAAATTAATAAGCTGTTAGTTCATGCTGATGATTTAGTATCTATTGGCCGATAGCGCGGAGCTACTAAGGCCCAACACGCACACACTATTGAGTAACACTAAGAAATTAGGACTGGAAGTAAATATCAGTAAAACTAAATATGTGGTCACAGGTAGAAATTCAGCATATAATGGAAATGGACAGCTAATGACAAATGAGGGAAGTTTTGAGGAAGTGGCTGAATTCAAATACCTAGGAACAATAATCACAAATAGGAATGAGATGCACAAAGAAATTAAACATAGGCTCAATTCTGGAAATGCATGCTATTATGCATTGCAGAGACTTTTGATGTCCCAACTCCTTTCAAAAAACGTTAAGCTGAAAATATATAAAACTATTATTCTACCAGTTATATTATATGGGTGCGAAACATGGACTCTTACTTTAAGGGAGGAAAGGAGGTTTCGAGTATTTGAGAATAAGGTTCTTAGGAAGATTTTTGGACCAAAGAGGGATGAACAGACAGGAGAATGGAGAAGACTACATAATAATGAACTACATGGTCTTTATAGGAAGCCAGATATAATAAAAACAGTTAAGTCTCGTAGACTGCGATGGGCAGGACATGTTGCACGTATGGGGAATGAAAGACGTGCATGGAAGCTTCTTGTAGGAAATCCAGAGGGAAAACGCCCAGTTGGTAGACCAAGAATGAGATGGGAGAACAACATTAACTATGATTTAAGGGAAGTAGATTATACAGGGAATGATTGGAAAGCATTGGCTCAGGATAGGGATGTATGGAGAGCTTATGTCCGCGCGGCCATGAACCTACGGGTTCGATAGTGCCAGTGAGTAAGTAAGTTTTAAAATAACTATATTTAAATAGTGATTTGTGAGTAAACAGCTTAATTTTATTCGTTAAATAGTCCTAACAAATGCCACTCTTGATTTCCAAATTCTCTACATAAATTCACTCCTCACTTCGTGAGTCGTGAATTTATCGATAATTTGGAAATCACTCGTGGCATTACTTATGACTATTTAACTCATGCCCCAAATGGGAGTCAATGACCAATCACGTTTCAATTATTTCTGTTTTACAACCAATCAGAGTCGTGTTTCACGAAATATTTATCAGTGTTATATTTACCATATTAAAGAAAGCTCCTCCTTTTTAATATTCTGAACAGGTCTAACCATTATTTTGCAGTGACTGAGCCTATAAGAAACACGGCTACCAGATTGTATATATAGTGCATAGATGTCAACACATGGCGCTTGCAGGAGTTAATATAAAAACATTTGTAGCAATTTATTATACCACCAAAAAAAGAAACCACTGTTTGCACTTTCTTAAATGTATTTTTTCCCAGGTAATAATCCAGAAAAATATAATTGTCATATTTACATCATACGACATCAGAAATTAATTAATATACAGTTTGATGTGTTTAATTTTTTCTCCACTAGGGTGCATTCTTACAATATTGCGTTCCTTTGGCAATAAATAATATAATCTGGTTGCAGTAATAAACAAAAGAAGCAGATCAAGCGTACCTATCGTTTATCATTTGTTTTCAAACATCGCCGTTTACATTAAATATATAAATATTTTAAAATAACTATATTTAAATAATGATTTGTGAGTAAACAGCTTAATTTTATTCGTTAAATAGTCCTAACAAATGCCACTCTTGCTTTCCAAATTCTCTAGATAAATTGGAAATCATTCGTGGCATTACTTATGATAAACATACATAGAAATGAAATAAATTGACGCTGTATGACGTAGATGTTAAAAGTGTCTTTAAAAAAATAAAGTCGCGAACATACGTGTAGACCGAACGCTTTGGCTCAAGTAGTAGCGTTCGAGGCTCGTATTCGGGAGGTCCCTGGTTTAAAACCCAGTGATGGGTTGTAGTTTTATTACCAGGATTCATTTCATGATATTTAGGCCTACATTTCATAATATAATTTATATAAATAAAACATCAGAGGAACTGAATAACTAACTCATTGGGACACATTTGTCTTACAGGTGAGGAAAAACCCCACCCAGAAAAACTGCCCCGACCGGGGATCGAACCCGGGCCCGCTGAGTGACAAGGCAGCACGCTACCTCGAGACCACAGCGGTGGACGAACAGTATATAGAAATAGGAATGAGGCGCACAAAGAAAATAAACATAGACTTAATTCTGGAAATGCATACTATTATGAATTACAGGGACTCTAGTTGCCCTAAAGAACCATTAAGAAGTAGATATGATTTTAAAGGTCCGTCCCCGTGGCGTAGTCGGTAGAGTTCCTACCTTCCACTCCGGCGACCGGGTTCGATTCCCGGCGGGGTAGCGGATTTTTAATCTCCACCTTGGGTCTGGGTGTGTGTCTTGTCCTTGTGTCTACTATATGTGAGAATAACGGAAAGTTAACAAAAAGGTAAAACAAGAAGGAAAATAGTGTAAACGAAATGAGGAGAAAAAAAAAACACCAGCAAAAAAAAAAAAAGGACTATTGAAGATGACCAAAATAATATATAAGGAAATACTATTTTTGTATGTCACCGTGGCGTAGTCGGTAGAGTTCAACTCCGGCGACCCGGGTTCTATTTCCCGGCGGTGTAGGGGATTTTAAAAATCTCCACCTTGGGTCTGGGTGTGTGTCCTGTCTTGTGTTTGTGTGTGTGAAGAAGATAAAAAGGTTAACAAAGGTAAAACAAAAAGGAAGAACAGTGTAAACTTAAGAAAACTAGAAAGAAAGAAAAAAACAAACAAATGAAAAACGATTGTTAAAAAAAAGTATTTGAGTATGTGGATTAGAATGTTATGGTTTTAATTATGATTTTGCCCTTAAAAAGAACTTCGGCATATAATCGATGTTGTTTTATTCCGTTTTCGTGAATTTGGAAGTGAATCGTGTTCCACTGGAATTTGAAAGGGATGAGATGAAATACTTGTCTTGTTATTTTGGTTGACGTAAACATCTTATTTTCTCTTTCAATAAACCAATACAATGTCGCTCAAACATCTGTTGTCGAGTATTGAAAAGAGCTTTTGAACAACCACACTAACTCTATCGCTGGTATTTATACAACATCACGGATATTTTTTTTTACTTATGCTAATTCTAACGATGTTTATTTAAAATTTGGAGCCATCCATTTTGATATAATCTGCCAACAGTTAAGCTATAATTGAATGTGATAACGAACAGAACTAGAGATGAATAGGATTTTCATTGGATGTAATGTAGTTTTATGTATTTTTTTCTAAATGATACACTCTGCTAAAATATGATTTTTTTTGGTACTACAGTGTTAACCCTTAAATTCGTAATGTATCCTTTTGGATACATCAGTTGGTTTAATTAATTAATTTTTTTAAATAAATCAGAAGAAAACGAACAAAAATAAACCACTTAAATGTGTGTCTAATTACACAATATACCTAATAATAACAGTTACACAAGATTCCGTTTTCACTGCGGTCCGCCACATTCGAATAACTAACAGAAGCAATTTTATTTTGACAATTTAAGGGTTAAAATAGGTCAAAACTGGAATCAACATTTGATTTTGCGTTGCATAAAAAATCCTTAGCCGTCAGTCTTCTCTATCAGTTGTTGGTGGATTGCTATCACATTTTTTAAATATCTGTCTGGTTATACCAAACTGTACCTTCAACGTTGAAAACAAAATAACAGTCTATTAATATTATTAGTTAGGGCATGACACTAAAGGTACGTACACATATGCGCGGCGCGTGTTATGTTCGTCGAAATGATTAATTTCAACGAACCTCCTGCGATCCATAGGAAACCCACAAACCTTCAGTAGACATTTTGCAGAGCAGGTGTAACCAACCATGTCTATTCCCTTTCCGTTCTCCCGCTTGTCCTGCATTCTTTTCCAAAAATAGGGACTTTTTTTAAAATGCAGCGGGACGCGGGACAAATTGTTAAAAATCGGGACTGTCCCGCCAAAATCGGGACGTTTGGTCACGCTTATTACTTATTACATCTTATAACTTTATTTATACTTTTTCAAATATTATAGCATTAAAGGAATTTAAAAAAATATATGATTTATTAGTGGAATGCAGGCTTTCACGGCCGGTAATCATGGTTATAAAAGATTCCGGGCTATGTGGCCGTGGTCTATAACTGGCGTTTCTTCCAGACGTTTCTCCCTCAACTGCGGAGGGCATCTTCAGTGGCGAGTCTACGACAGGGAAACAACAGCTGTAAGCGCTCGCCACTGAAGATGCCCTCCGCAGTTGAGGGAGAAACGTCTGGAAGAAACGCCAGTTATAGACCACGGCCACATAGCCCGGAATCTTTTATAACCAATATATGATTTGTATATATATGTTTAAAATTATTAAGAATCTAACTCACCATAACGTGGCCTTAATTTTTAATAAAGATGTAAATGATTATTATACTAGAGGTTGTACTTTATTGCACAAAGATACTAGTTTCTCAAAAAAAAGGTATAAAAGGGATTCGTTATGCATTAATCAACCATTACAATAACTTACCTATTGAATATCAACATTTCACGAATGTTAAACATTTTTCTAATTGTATTAAAACATATTTTTTCTCATTGCTTTCTTAGTTAATTTTGTTAATTTTATTATTATTAATATTATCCTGTTTAAATATTGTATTTATATGTGTTCTATTTATATTGTGCATCTATAGTAGTTTGTATTACTTAAACTTATGCCTGAATTTGTTTTCTTGTTTTTATTGTTAATTGTTTTATGGCCATTATTTTTGTATATTGCCCCTTAACATGAGCAGTCTTGCTCTTTGGAGTCTTTGAAGAGATAAATAAATAATTAGCAATAAATGTGTTTATATATTGTATTGTTTTGTGATACTTCATACATAATATTATGAAATGAACGTCTTAAATAAATAATGTTTTCTAAATAATTCTAATTTATTCATACAATTACAGTACACACGAAAAAAACACATAACATTGAAAAAAAAAAACAGGCATCTCCTTTCAATGATTTTTAAAAATGATCCTTATGTTGAGGATCCCACAATAATTGCTTGCTTCTATAAATATCAATGTTTTAACATGTTTTCCTCTGACCACTCCATACTCAAATAATAGGTGCGCACCAAAAACAACGAACCTCTCAGGTACCCGTCCAAATCTAAACAGCGAACCATCAAAGTGTTCGTCGAAAAAACCGACAATGAGTGGATCGTGGTGCGAGACGCGCGCGCGGCGCGCAAGTGTGTACGTACCTTAAGATGCTCTCTAATCGGCGTCACTTTCATTATTAATCTATAACTGATGAAATTAACTTTACATATAAGTATATTATATTATATTAACATTACTTATATACTTATATACTTGATTTGCGTTTAGATCGGTACTTGCTCAGGTAGCTCAGTTGGTAGAGCACTTGGTCTAGAGAACCAAGGGTCCCGGGTTCAAGTCCCGGTCTGAGCGTATAATTTTTCTCTTCAAATATGATTTATCCATCATTGAGATGTACGAAATCAATAATAAAAACTTGGAAAAAGCCGTACTGGCTGTAATGTATAATTCCCAAATATGTCTCCTTAATAAAGGAGCCGCCATTTGCAAGATAGAAGCATGGCTTCACAGCATTTGGTGGACGGGAATTACAATGTATATAGAGAAAGATTTGCGTTTAGATCGGTACTTGCTCAGGTAGCTCAGTTGGTAGAGCACTTGGTCTAGAGAACCAAGGATCCCGGGTTCAAGTCCCGGTCTGAGCGTATAATTTTTCTCTTCAAATATGATTTATCCATCATTGAGATGTACGAAATCAATAATAAAAACTTGGAAAAAGCCGTACTGGCTGTAATGTATAATTCCCAAATATGTCTCCTTAATAAAGGAGCCGCCATTTGCAAGATAGAAGCATGGCTTCACAGCATTATGTGGACGGGAATTACAATGTATATAGAGAAAGATTTACGTTTAGATCGGTACTTGCTCAGGTAGCTCAGTTGGTAGAGCACTTGGTCTAGAGAACCAAGGGTCCCGGGTTCAAGTCCCGGTCTGAGCGTATAATTTTTCTCTTCAAATATTACTTATATAAGTTAAATCCACCGCTGTGGTCTCGAGGTAGCGTGCTGCCTTGTTACGCAGCGGGCCCGGGTTCGATCCCCGTTCGGGACAGTTTTTCTGGGATTGTTGGCCGATAGCGAGGAGATACTAAAGGATAACACGCACACACTATTGAGTAACACTAAGCATTTAGGACTGGAAATAAACATAAAAAACTAAATATATGGTCACACGTAGAAATACAGTATATAATGGAAATGGACAGCTAATGACAAATGAGGGGAATTTTGAGGAAGTGGTTGAATTCAAATACCTACGAACAATAATCACAAATAAGAATGAAGAATGGGATGCACAAAGAAATTAAACATAGGCTCAATTCTGGAAATGCGTGCTATTATGCATTGCAGAGACTCTTGATGTCCCAACTCCTTTCAAAAGATGTTAAACTGAATATATATACAACTATTATTCTACCAGTTATATTATATGGTTGCGAAACATGGACTCTTACTTTAAGGGAGGAAAGCAGATTACAAGTATTTGAGAATAAAGTACTTAGGAAGATTTTTGGACCAAAGAGAGATGAACAGACAGGTGAATGGAGAACACTACATAACAATGAACTACATGGTCTTTATAGGAAGCCAGATATAATAAGAACAATTAAGTCTCATAGACTGCGATGGGCAGGACATGTTACACGTATGTGGAATGAAATACTTGCATGGAAGCTTCTTGTAGGGAAGCCAGAGGGAAAACGCCCAGTTGGTAGACCAAGAATGAGGTGGGAGAATAACATTAACTATGATTTTAGTGAAGTAGATTATACAGGGAATGATTGGAAAGCATTAGCTCAGGATAGGGATGTATGAAGAGCTTATGTCCGCGCGGCCATGAACCTACGGGTTCGATAGTGCCAGTGAGTAAGTAAGTAAGGGGTTTTTGTCGGGGTTTTTCCTCACCTGTAAGACAAATATCAGGAAAACTTTAAGGCCCAAACGGTCCCCGAAATCATATGGCCATCATCATCACCATCATCTTCTATATCATCATTATCATCATCCTTCACCGGTGTGGAAAGCAACGGGAAGCTACCACACCTACAATTCCTTAGTAAAGCTGCAAAGCATAGCATAAAAATGCTATGTTTGCAGTGAAAGACCTGCTCTCGGGCAGAATTACTATGGATGGATGGATTTAAGTTAAAAACTGGGTTTACTATTCCGACATGCCAGAGGAGAACAACAGAAATGTCATAAAGACAATCTGGTGGTATTGGCAAATATTTATATACAAGTACAGAGTTATAATATTTAGGATGTCACATATCTTACAATTGGGAAAATTATATACATGAAAAAAAATTATAAATTTCAAAGTATGTGTGGGACTATTAAAAGAACACTACAAACAAAAACAACAAAAGAAACAATGCTAAAGTTTTATAAGGTAATGGCAGTTCCCATTGTGACATATGGGTCAGAGAATTGGGCCATGAATAGATCAGACAGAAGATTACTAGAAACATCAGAGATGAAGTTCCTCAGATACGTTGCAGGATGTACTCTAAGAGACCACATTCCTAGTGAAACAATTAGGCAAGAACTCAAAATTTTTAATCTAAATGAAAAAAATACAAAACTATAAACAAAAATGGCATGAACATATTTTAAGAATGGACTCTTCTAGACTGACAAAACAAGCACTGTTGTACCGATCTCAAGGTTATAGAGATGTGGGACGTCCTAGAAGACGATGGGAAGAAGATGAATTCTGAGAGCGGAACAGGTCGACGGCCTACCATGAAGATACTTATATATATATATATATATATATATATATATATATATATATAATGATGTAACTAATAAAATAATAAAATAGCAAAATTCCAGGGAATATGTGGTACGATAAAACGATCACTAAATAATAAAACAACAAGAGAGACCCAATTGAAATTTTATAAAACATTGGCAGTACCGGTACTGCTCTATGGATCAGAAGCCTGGATACATAAAAAAAACAAGATCTAAGTAGGATAACGGCGGCAGAAATGAAATTTTTGAGATCTGTTAAAGGGTGCACTAAGGAAGACAGAATCAAGAACACAGAAATAAGACAGGAACTTGAAATATTTGCAATAACTGATAAAATAGATACATATAGACAAATATGGAAGCAACACATAGACAGAATGAATGAAGATAGATATCCAAAACAAATAACAAAATACAAACCTAAAGGCACCCGAGATGTGGGCAGACCTAGAAAGAGATGGGCTGAAGTCGGAACGGGTCAACAGACCTAATCCATGAATGCAGATGATGATGATGATATATAATTTACTGTATGTATGTGTTTTTGTGCCGGCATAAATCTCGAATACCTGGATCAATTTCAATCAAATTTGATGGCATGTAATATAATCCAGCAATGTGGGCGTAAACGGTAAAATATCCCTAGGGGGTAAGAGGAGGTTGAAATTGAAAAATGGTCTACAACTATTTATATATGTTGCAGCATAATTTTAGAACACGTGGAGTAATTTCAACCAAATTCGATATGCATATAACTTACAGCCTGTAAAAGGCTCCATGGGGGTTAGATATCCCTAGCAGAGTGAAAAGGAGGGAGAGAGGGGTAAAAAAATATATATAGTCCACCGCTGTGGTCGAGAGGTAGCGTGCTGCCTTGTCACGCAGCGGGCCCGAGTTCAAGTCTCGGTCGGGACAGGCTCCTGGGTGAGGTTTTTTCGGGGTTTTTTCTCACCTCTAAGACAAATATCAGGAAGCTTAGGGCCCAACGGTCCCGGAAAATCATCCGGCCATCATCATCATTATCATCATCATTCATCACCGGTGTGGAAAGCAACGGGAAGCTACCACACCTATAATTCCCTAGTAGAGCTGCAAAACAAACATGAAAATGCTATGATTGCCGTGAAAGACCTGCCTTCGGGCAGAATTACGATGGAATGATAAAGTAAAGTGATCCCACAACAGGCCTCGGGAGGCCCTTGGGGTAGTAGGAGGTTAAGGCTCCCACTTTTTTCTAGACAATCGGAACTTTATGTCAGCCGGGTTGTCAGCCCTGCGTGACGGCCGCCTTTACCCCCAGAACAAGCGTCTGGTACTCATTTCAGTTAGAGGCTGAGTCGACCCCAGGGCCATAGTGCCGCCAGAGGGTTGTTTAAAAATCCTGACCCCAACGGGACTTGAACCCTCGACCCTCCGGCTTGTAGCTCAGTGCCTTAACCACTACGCTACGGCGTGCCCCACTATGGATGGATATATATATATATATATATATATATATATAAGGACAGATATTAGTATCGAATTAATAGTTTTTGGGTAGCTAAGAGCATTGGAGTAGACCGGTGGCATTTAAACCCAAATTCCACTCGTAGCACCCTTAGAATAATGAGGGGGTGATGAAGGGTAAAATCTAAAATGAAAAAACATCGAATTTAGTGTCAAATCCATAGCTTTTGGAGTCGTTAAGCTGATTGGTGACAGTACAGATGGCATTTAATCCCAAATTTGACCCTAACACCCTTAAAGGGATGAAAGGGAAGTGAGAAGGGGTGAGAAATAAGATTAAAAAGTGGCCAAGATTATTGTCGAAACCATAGTTTCGGTGTCGCTAAGCTGATTAGTGAAAGTCCTGATGTCATTTAAGCTCAGTTTGACCATTTGATCCTTATGGTGTGAGGAGTGGAAAGTGAAATGTAAAAAATGATCGAGATATTATTGAAACCACGGTTTTCGGGATCGCTTTTCTGACTGGTGAGAGCTTAGACGTCGTTTAAGCCCATGTTTGACCTCTAGTACTCCTAAGGAAGTGGGGATGAGAAGAAGTAAAAGTAATATTTCCAAATTGACCGAGATTGTGCCGAATTTATAGTTTTTGGGGTCACTAAACTATTTTAATACCAAGAAGATTTGGGTACCCCCGGGTAGTAGGGGATAAGAAAGGTGGAAGAGACTGCATTTCAATTGGTGAAGTTGTATACATACGGATTTTACCCAAAATTATATTTGTTTACGAATCATCGGACATAATTTTTGAAAATAAAAACATTTAATGATTTTCTGAACAGAATCTCGCCGTAATGCTGCTGTGTGGGAGTTTTTGTCCACTCTGTATAAATATGAGTATGATTAACTAATTGGAATAACTGACACTGTATAACCCGTAGGTTCATGACCGCGCGGACATAAGCACTCCACAATCCATATCCTGAGCTAATGTTTTCCAATCATCCCCTGTATAATCTACTTCCTTCAAATAATGGTTAATGCTACCTCCTACCTCTTTCTTGGTCTGTCAACTGGGCGTTTTCCCTCTAATTTTCCTAGAAGAAGCTTCTATATTCGTCTTTCATTCCCTATTCGTGCCACATGTCCTGCCCATCACAGTCTACGAGACTTAAATTATGAACATGACAATAGAATAATTGAAAAAGAACAAAATTTGATTTTTAAATCAAATTAAGTAGTTTTATTAGAAAGGTTTGAAAATATTTATATTTTCTATAGAATTAAAACGGTGTTAGCATAGTTGAATTTCTTCCCTGTAGTGGGAGAGCGCCTAAGTCTCGTCGAGAGAAAAAAGAGTTTACAAGACAAATATAATTAAAACATAATATAGGAAAAAAAAACATTTTTTTAGAAATAGTTGAAAATATTTTTATATTTTAGAACCACAACATGATTTTAGAAAAAAAATCTTAAAGTTAATTAAATAGAAATAAAACGTAGTTTTATTTGATTTTCAAATTTATTATATAATTCAGTGACAGCTGTTTCGGTACACCGTACCTTCTTCAGACATGTTAACAAATTATGAATTGTGTTCCAACTGATCTAAGCAACAATACAACAATTTTATTTAAATTTTTTAATTTAACAATGGGGATTCATTCCAAAACGATAGTTCGACCAGTTATCGTATATGGAGCAGAAACTAGGGCTGATACAACAACTAAACAAATAATAAGCACATGCGAAATGAAAATCTTAAGAACTATTCAGGGGAAAACATTATTTGATAAAATACACAACACAGAAATTAGGGACAAATGTCATATTCAAGACATAACCAAATTTATTATAGATAGACGAAAATATTGGAAAGGGTCATATAGAAAGAATGGAAGAAAACCGGCTTGCAAAAAGAGCTAAAGAAGATAGACCAATGGACGGGAGAAGAACAAGAGGAAGACCTGCCAAGAGATGGATAGACAGTGAATGCACATCCAGTACGTCTTCCTCCGAGGAGTGATTTTGGAAATAAACAGGATGAAAATCCTACAAATTATGTTTAAGAAGAAGAGGGATTAATTCAAATCAAGTTGAGAATTTAACAGTTTTTTACTACTTTTCAATTTATTTATTTCTACAGCCCCCAAAAGATCTAACTTCTTACCCTCATCACAAACATGTAAAATTTCAAAATTTGGATCGAAACAATGATTAAATTGGAATAGGGGGTTAGCATATTTTGAATATTCTAAATTTCTGTTATATGCTCTCATGTGTCCCTTTATCCGAGAGATAAAAGGTCTACCAGTTTGTCCTATATAGACATAGTCACATGTGCCACACTTCAATTTATATACACCTGATAATTTTTTTTCTTTTGGTTTTATTGTTTTTTTATTATATTTTGTAAAGTTTTATTAGTTTTAAATGCCACATTAATGTTCAATCTTAAAAGTTTCAAATAGGTATACATTCAAATCAGTAACACTACAAAAATATCAAAGGTTGTATTAATTTAACCCTTAAATTAAAAATGTTTCCAATTGGATACATTGATTTCATTTATTAATTTTCATTTTTAGATCAACAGAAAAACAAACGAATAAAAATTACTTAAATTTATGTCTAATTGCGCAATAATGTATAATAATAACACAGTTTAACAATAATTCATTTTCCTTGCGGTCCGGAACATTTAAATAACTGGCACGAGAAAATATTGTATTAACAATCTGACGATTAAATAAAAAGTTAAATTTCGTTTTTACGTGCACTAAATTATTAATGTAGAATTATAAAATCTAAAAATCGGCGAACAATAGTTTGTATTAAGTATCAGTGGATTAATTTCCATTACACTTAAGCTAGAAAAAACGGAATTAAAAAAAAAATGTACTTACTAAAGGCGTGTGTTTCTCATGCACAATGTCACTGTCTCAATGCGACGTCCACATGTCATCTCAGCTCATCTATCCATAACATAACGGATTGACTGACACCTCTAATTTTCAATGCAAACTCTACACAGACGCCACAAAATGACCTCATAAGTGCACAAGTACTAGCTATATATATCTCTTCTCCATAAACAATGGGAAGGTCCTGGTGGAACAAATGATTACCCTGCTTGACTCTGGAACTGAAGTTCACAGGTGCAAACCTAGCTGGGATCGCTGGATTTTTCATCATCATTATCATCCGGTATAATGGCAGCTGCCGCCGTCTTCCGGAAACCAAACGCCATTCCTCTCTGTCCATCCATTGATCTTCCTCCATTCCTCTGATATTCATAGCTGCTTTGTACACCTTCTATCCAAGTTTTCTTCGGTCTTCCTGTCTTCCTCCTTTCCATTGGGATCAGTTCCATAACAATTTTAGGCAATCTTTTTTTTTTTTTTTTCAAATGCCCCAGGATTATATTTCGACATTCCTGGTTTCTCTCCTGGCATGGCGTACTTGTAACACACTCCTGAGGTTGGGGCGCCTGAAAGGCGGGGTTACGTTGCCCCGATGATATGATGGGTGATGATGATGATAATGGTGCGCCAGGAGAGTCCCTAATCCTAAGCTTAACCTAAGATGAATATGAATGATGATTATGATGGCCATATGATTTCGGGGACCGTTTGGGCCTTAAAGTTTTCCTGACATTTGTGTTACAGGTAAGGAAAAACCACGATAAAAACCTCACCCAGAAAAACTGTCCCGACCGGGGATCGAAACCGGGCCCGTTGCGTGACAAGGCAGCAAGCACGCGCTACCCCGAGACCACAGCGGTGGACATTTTAGGCAATCTTTGCTCTGCCATTCTTTTGACATGGCCATACCACTGTAATATTTCCTTTTCTATAATGTCTATGATGTCCGGCTCCTCTTGTACAACCATAATTTTCCTTATTTGCTGGATTTTTAAGAGCGAAAAATCATTAGGGTTATGCCTTCCTTCGGAAATAATACCATATTACAATGCAAGGTTGGGAAGTGGTTTTTACAGAAGTGAGGAAATTATTAAAAAACCGAGCGATAGCTCGATTTTTAACCATTTCCTCGCGCCTGTAAAATACTTCACAAACTTGTGTTGTACATTATTTTTGCACGATGATGTTTTCAAAACAATAAACAATAGTAAAATAATAACATTTTTGTTGGAAATATTTACGTTCATTATAAACACTGACTGATGTTAACAGTCTAGCCGATATATAGGCCTATACGTACGCCAAATGCCGAAAATAATTTAGTTGAGACTACAGCGAGCGGTGACACTAATCAGACATAAAATGGCGGCAAGTACGAATTTGTTTTATATCGCTTCAAATAAAGTTCAGTTAATTTAAGATGCAGTCATTTGTTTCGTATAATGTAAATTAACACTACCTTTTGGATATATTTTGTGTATATATATATATATATATATTGTACGTAATCGGTCGCGGTGGACTAGTGGTTATGCTCCTTGCCTCTAGTCCCGAGGTTCACGGGTTCAAACCCGGCCGGGGACGATGGATTTTTTAGGACCGAAAAATCCAAGGAGCAAGTCCTTCGGGAGGGACTTTAAGCCGTGGATCCCGAGTCTGAAGATTTTCAGGCTCGTAAAAAATCCTTAAGCCTGAATGAAAAAGCCTCTAAGCAAATTTACCGAATTTTTCCGTCCTAGTACTACTTTGGTTTCCTAGATGTCAGTTTGAGGCGGAACGCTGACCATGGACCACTTAAAATGACATCTATAAGAAAACAAGTGTAACTAAATTAGTATGGTTCAAATTCTTCCCTGTAGGGGGAGAGCGCCTAAATCTCTGTAAAGAGAAAAAATGGGCTTAGTTAGTAGTAATTAGTTATATTATACATAGTACATAAACATCTCAAAAAACTCTACAAAAAAGTCCGCGACAGCATAGGTTTATCTTTTACGGATAACTCTTCTTCTTCTTCTTCTTCTTCTTAAACTTAATTTGTAGGATTTTCATCCTGTTTATTTCAAAAATCACTCCTCGGAGGAAGACAGCGAGCAATGTATAAGATACACCTTGAAGTGGGTTGCTCGCTCGTTTTCATGGTGGGTTTATTATTCGGGGTTTCCTCCCTAGGCCGATCACCTTCACCCAGCTCCAGAGCTCAGCCTGTCCCGTTTTATTTCGGAGTTGTCTCTCCTAGATGGGTTGTCTTGCAGGACTAACGAACCCCCAGCCGTCCATTTGTCAATCTACAGGCAGTAGATGCCTCTTCCATCAGGTACACCGTACCGAAGGACTCCTTCTCCGCTGTATCTGCACGGATAACTCACAATAACCATTTTTGTCTTTCATTGATTCCAAGATGATCGGGATAAGTAGATTCACGGACAAGCGTGCTCTGCTATACCGTTCATCCGATTGTGACGGGCTTTTTGAAAAATGTTCAGCAGATTCCGGGGATGAACATAGACTATAAGAGAGTTGTAATACTCAACCCATTCACCCCTAAAAACCACTCTTTGTAGTGAAAAACGTGAATTAAAGTTCCTATTTTGACGCTTAAATGCCTTACGCTGCCTAAACCATAACAAATACACCAAATTATTGTGTACGGAATTGAATATCTCAAAAAAACTTTACAATAAATCCGCGATAGCATATGTTTATCTCTTACGGATAACTCACAATAACCATTTTTGTCTTTCATTGATACCAAGAAGATCGGAATAAGCTGATTCCCGGGCAAGCATAGCAGCTCAAGGCTGGTGGTAAAAACACATTAACATTTATTTTGGAGTAGCGGCGCACGCAGGATATTAGCAAGTGTATAATAAAATTTATCTTTTATTAAATAATTTTCATTCTCAGTAATTCTATACATTTCTAATATAGAGCATCTTATACCAAAAAGAAATATATTAATTTTAATTATTTTTGTAATTGAAATCTGAGGGAAGACGACGCAGAGGAAGATCTAAAGCCTCCTGAAGTCAGGGAATATACATGAAGGAGAAACATGTTCAGTCCACCTACCTCAAATGCATCGACCAACTTTCTGATCATATATTCTATGTCTTCTTTATCTTGTCCTATTATAATCTCGTCATCAGCGAATAATAAATTGTGCAGTAAATGGCCATTTATGTTGATTACCATTCCCCTACATGACTTATTCCATTTCATTAATAAATCTTCTAAATATATCTTGAACAATGTTGGTGACATCCCGCTCCTTGTCTTAATCCTTTTGATCTATAATAGATAAATCTGGTACTTGTGAAAAATATATTATTAACAGAGTAAATTGTGCAAGGAAGGCGATTAAATCCCTGAATGGTCTTTTGTGGAAAGGAAATTTGACCAGAAAAACAAAACAAGAGATTATACAGACAATAATAGAAAGTATACTTACATATGGATCAGAAAGCTGGACAATAAATTAAAGGATGCAGAAAAGAATCTTGGCGACAGAAATGGATGGATTACGGAGAAGTATGAGAATATCCAGGCTACAACATATTCGAAATACATATATCAGACAAGAAATCGATGCACAAGAAACTGTTATCGATAGGATAACAAAGAGAGTTCTACAATGGTATGGACATGTACAACGGATGTCGGAAGACCAGTGGCCTAAACAGGTGTTGGATTGGATGGTACCAGGCAGAAGGAAGAGGGGGAGAAGTAGAAGAGCATGGCATGAAGGAATATATGATGCCATGATGAAGAGGGGTATGGAAGATGGATAATGGGAAGATAGGGATCTATGGAAAGCAGGAATCAAAGGCAAACTGCTGTAAAGTGGAAAGCCTGTATTAAGTAAGTAAGGAGAAATATCTACAACCAGGAGATAGGTTGGACCGACAAAATTGGCTATTAGGAATCGGACGATGTTAAAGACATTAATCAACCGATGATATATATATCTACTGATATAGTCCTAAGGAAAGTTACTCAGATGCAGGTGTTCAGGAATTCTTTTGAAATAAAATCTGACATAACTGTGTAAGAGTGTGTGTACGTGATGTCAACAGGAGAAATATATTTGCTCATGTGTTTCACTCAATAATTGCTACTGCAAAGAATTATAAGTTCACTTTTGAAGATCCCATGAAGCATCACTCACATATGGAAAGTGTCGGTAAATATCTGTATAATTAGGACACTTTTCAGAATGTATCAAACTGGCAGAATATTTATAATCAAATTATATTAGTTTTATTAAGATTATTAATAGATTCTTGGTAGATGGCAAATTATCTTCTTGGGAAAAGATCAACACAGGAGTAAGACAGGGATGTGGACTTTCACCGGTGCTTTTCATTATATACATGAATAAATTAATAAATGAATGGAGGAAAACACAACGAGGATATATACCCATCAATAGGAACCTCAAACTCGATGCTATTCTTTTTGCAGACGATTTAGCTCTTCTGGCACTTTCCGAAAATGATTTGCAACGATCAATTTATAATTTACAAAAAATAGGTGCCAAATTTAATATGGAAATATCAATTAAGAAAACTAAAATTATGGCATTTCATGGGAAGGACCCCATACAAAGTAAAATCTGTCTCCAGAATAAAATTTTAGAGAGATCTAATCAATTTAAATATCTTGGATATTATCTCTCTATCTGGGATGAAAAGGATATCCCTGAAAAAGTTACTAGTTATAATAAAAGTTTAGGAATTATTAATCAAGTTATGAAACCATCCCTTGTACAAAAAAAACACCAGAATTACGTTTATATAACACTTTGGCTAGACCAGTGTTGACCTATGGTAGTGAAGCATGGACACTAAAAAAACAACATGAAAGCAGAATAACGGCTTGTGAAATGAGATTCATGCGCAGAACGGCGGGTTACACCAGATGGGATCGGAAAAGGAACACCAATATCTTAAAAGAATTGAAGACTACGCCAATTTTGGAATATATTAAACAGTACCAACTAAATTGGAAACACCATCTTGAAAGAATGAGTTCAAATCGGATCCCCAAAGCTGTTTATAATTATATACCAAGAGGACGAAGATCACTGGGCCATCCTATGAAACGCTGGAGGGAAAATTTTCTATAGGATCGTAACAGGCCTTGGCCTAATACTTGGAAGGAAGAAGAAGAAAGAATAGATTCTTGGTACGACTTAAGACTGCTCCGAAGAGTCAAGACCTACAAAGTGGTTGGTATCACTGGATAGAAGTTGACAGTATGGAGAATGGTTAGCTAAGTAATTCCTTAGTTATAATTAAAGCTTTTAAACCGGATTTCGCTACTTTTAATACCAGGCTTCCAATATAAAACCGGACCGGCCTTACGGGGTTTCACCTGTCAGGCAGCGCTCTCTCCTCGTCCGCTTTTCACTCTGCCAGCCGCTCGTCCTTGAACTAGTCAGTTTACTATCGTTCGACAAGATGAGGCGTCAGCTGACATTAGAGCAGCGCATTTATGTGTGTAAAATGTTATTATAAATACGAATCAGCTCGTCGCGTTCGCGAGGAATTTATTCGGAACTTCCCTGGACAATTACCTCCTTCCAGATCGACAAGCCACGATCTTGTGACTAAATTTGAGATCACTGGTTCAGTACAAAATAAGAAACACACGCGAAGGCGTACGGTTCTCATCGAAGAAAAATTAGACAAAATTGGCGGAAATTTGGAACGTTTACCACAAAAATCATTACCGAAATTAGCACAACTAGTTGGGATTTCAATATCTTCTGCACATACAGCAACAAAATTTAAACTCAAACCTTACAAGTGTACACGTGTTCATTGTCTAAACCAAGGTGATCCCAGCATTTTCTATAAGGTAAGAAACAGTTCAAGGACGGGTGGCAGGCAGGGTGAATTGCGGGAGGAAGAGACAGCACTGCGTGCCGGGCGAAACTCCGTAAGGCCGGTCCGGTTTTATATTGGAAGCCCTTTATTAGGTAACTACACAGTTGTCTTTCTGAGGTTGATTTGATCTCATTCCAATAACAAAATTTTATAACTAAAAAGAAATTAATTAGCAAATAAAGAAATACCACATGAGTATTAAATAGATTTGATATGAAATCTAATATATAAAATTAATGTTGATTTGTTTGTAATTTATGCGCGGCCATACCGTTGCTTCGATTGTGATGGGGCTTTTTGCAAAAGTTTAGGAATTTTCCGGGAAGGTTATAGGTTACAAGAGAATTTTAATGCTCAAGCCTTCACCCTTAAATATCGTCCTATGTAGTGAAAAGTAAAATAAAAGTGGCTTTTGTACGCTTAAATGACTTACGCTGCCTAAACCATAACAAATACACCAAATTAATGTACACATATGTAAAAAAAACTCTACAAAAAAGTCTGCTACAGCATATGTTTATCTTTTAGGGATAACTCACAATAACTATTTTTGTCTTTCAATGAGCCAAGAAGATCGGGATTAAGTATATTCCAGGGCAAGCAGAGCAACAGCACGAATAACTCAAAAATAACTAATTTTGTCTTTCAGCTCATTAATGCCAAATACATCGGGATAAGTAGATTCCCGGGCAATGCCGGGTAATCAGCAAGGGGTATCTAAAAATAATGTTATAAATTTATAATTATTATTCCTTTTACTTATTCAACTAAACGTAAAAACATATCATTTATCTAGGCGAAGCAGCGTACGCGGGATATTAGCTAGTATTAAAAAAATTAAATCTCCATCTAACAGTGTTCGAAAAGATTCACAATATGACGAAGTGAGGAAGCTTCCGCTACTGTCCTTAGTGGATGGAATGCTGCCTAATAGTAAATATACCTCTTTATACATATTTTAACCTACGATTTTTATAGAGCATGTTATGAGGGAAATTCAAATTTCGTTGATTTTTTTTAAAATTTAGAACATAGCAAAGTCCGTAGTAGTTATATTATATGGATGCGAAACATGGACTCTTACTTTAAGGGAGAAAAGGGGATTACAAGTATTTGAGAATAAAGTACTTAGGAAAACTTTTGGACCAAAGAGAGATGAACAGACAGGTGAATGGAGAAGACTACTTAACAATGAACTACATGGTCTTTATAGGAAGCCAAATATAATAAGAACAGTTAAGTCTCGTAGACTGCGATGGGCAGGACATGTTGCATGTATGGGGAATGAAAGACTTGCTTGGAGGGTTCTTGTAGGAAAGCCAGAGGGAAAACGCCCAGTTGGTAGACCAAGAATGAGGTGGGAGAATGACATTAACTATGATTTGAGGGAAGTAGATTATACAGGGAATGATTGGAAAGCATTAGCTCAGGATAGGGATGTATGGAGAGCTTATGTCCCTGCGGCCATCAACCTACGGGTTTCATAGTGCCAGTGAGTAAGTAAGTAACTCAATAGTGTGTGCGTGTTGTCCTTTTAGTAGCCCATATCCTCGCTATCGGCCAACAATACTACATCATCAGCATAAACTAACAGCTTATTAATACCATTGAGTTGTAAGCCTTCCTCTTTTTCTTTAAATTTAGAACATAGAAAATTGCGTAGTGTTGAACGCCCATTTACTAGATACGAAGATTCATTAAATCCCACTTGATGTTAAGGTCAAAAGGCCTACTTTTATGAAATAGAAGAGGAAGAAGAAAGTTCAGTCGGGACTATGTTGAGCAGAAAAAAAATGGGATAAGAATTTGAAGATTATATAATAGGTCATGGGCATAAAAATGGGATAAGAATTTGAAGATTATATAATAGGTCATGGGCATAAAAATGGGATAAGAATTTGAAGATTATATAATAGGTCATGGGCATAAAAATGGGATAAGAATTTGAAGATTATATAATAGGTCATGGGCATAAAAATGGGATAAGATTTTAAGATTTATTAAATAGGTCATGGGCATAAAAATGGGATAAGAATTTGAAGATTATATAATAGGTCATGGGCATAAAAATGGGATAAGAATTTGAAGATTATATAATAGGTCATGGGCATAAAAATGGGATAAGAATTTGAAGATTATATAATAGGTCATGGGCATAAAAAGGGATAAGAATTTGAAGATTATATAATAGGTCATGGGCATAAAAATGGGATAAGAAATTGAAGATTATATAATAGGTCATGGGCATAAAAATGGGATAAGAATTTGAAGATTATTAAATAGGTCATGGGCATAAAAATGGGATAAGAATTTGAAGATTATATAATAGGTCATGGGCATAAAAATGGGATAAGAATTTGAAGATTATATAATAGGTCATGGGCATAAAAATGGGATAAGAATTTGAAGATTATATAATAGGTCAGGGCATAAAAATGGGATAAGAATTTGAAGATTATATAATAGGTCATGGGCATAAAAATGGGATAAGAATTTGAAGATTATATAATAGGTCATGGGCATAAAAATGGGATAAGAATTTGAAGATTATATAATAGGTCATGGGCAAAAATGGGATAAGAATTTGAAGATATTATATAATAGGTCATGGGCATAAAAATGGGATAAGAATTTGAAGATTATATAATAGGTCATGGGCATAAAAATGGGATAAGAATTTGAAGATTATATAATAGGTCAGGGCATAAAAAATGGGATAAGAATTTGAAGATTATATAATAGGTCATGGGCATAAAAATGGGATAAGAATTTGAAGATTATATAATAGGTCATGGGCATAAAAATGGGATAAGAATTTGAAGATTATATAATAGGTCATGGGCATAAAAATGGGATAAGAATTTGAAGATTATATAATAGGTCATGGGCATAAAAATGGGATAAGAATTTGAAGATTATATATAGGTCATGGGCATAAAAAATGGATAAGAATTTGAAGATTATATAATAGGTCATGGGCATAAAAATGGGATAAAGAATTTGAAGATTATATAATAGGTCATGGGCATAAAATGGGATAAGAATTTGAAGATTATATAATAAGTCATGGGCATAAAAATGGGATAAGAATTTGAAGATTATATAATAGGTCATGGGCATAAAAATGGGATAAGAATTTGAAGATTATATAATAGGTCATGGGCATAAAAATGGGATAAGAATTTGAAGATTATATAATAGGTCATGGGCATAAAAATGGGATAAGAATTTGAAGATTATATAATAGGTCATGGACATAAAAATGGGATAAGAATTTGAAGATTATATAATAGGTCATGGGCATAAAAAGGGGATAAGAATTTGAAGATATATAATAGGTCATGGGCATAAAAATGGGATAAGAATTTGAAGATTATATAATAGGTCATGGGCATAAAAATGGGATAAGAATTTGAAGATTATATAATAGGTCATGGGCATAAAAATGGGATAAGAATTGAAGATTATATAATAGGTCATGGGCATAAAAATGGGATAAGAATTTGAAGATTATATAATAAGTCATGGGCATAAAAATGGGATAAGAATTTGAAGATTATATAATAGGTCATGGGCATAAAAATGGGATAAGAATTTGAAGATTATATAATAGGTCATGGGCATAAAATGGGATAAGAATTTGAAGTTATATAATAGGTCATGGGCATAAAAATGGGATAAGAATTTGAAGATTATATAATAGGTCATGGGCATAAAAATGGGATAAGAATTTGAAGATTATATAATAAGTCATGGGCATAAAAATGGGATAAGAATTTGAAGATTATATAATAGGTCATGGGCATAAAAATGGGATAAGAATTTGAAGATTATATAATAGGTCATGGCATAAAAATGGGATAAGAATTTGAAGATTATATAATAGGTCATGGGCATAAAAATGGGATAAGAATTTGAAGATTATATAATAGGTCATGGGCATAAAAATGGGATAAGAATTTGAAGATTATATAATAGGTCATGGGCATAAAAATGGGATAAGAATTTGAAGATTATATAATAGGTCATGGGCATAATGACGGATGCCTTGAAGACATAGTAACTTTATTTTGGAGTTAGTAACAAACATCTAATGAGCGTTCACTTCCGATACTCTGAATACCTCTCGTTACAGTTCATAGTTATGACTGGAGCATTAACACACCGTTAAATACGTGCGTCCCAGGGAAGAGACAAACAAAATGTGGCAGAATTTATAATAATATTCTACGACCGAATAAGTTGTTACACACGATATCTTTCCAGATCCCGAGTACAAATCTGGAAGCTAACCAAATTTACTGCAGTTTTATTCTGATTTTCCTCAGTTTTCAAAATACTTAATTAAAACTTTATTACCACAGTCCAATTCAGTAGTTCATAAAAACTTTATACAGAGACAAAACTAAGATTACATAACATCACATCAAAAGCTGCTCTAAAATACGGAAGTGAAATTTGGATTTTAAATAAAAGAAACTCTCATAAACTTCAAGTAAGCCAAATGCGCTTCTTACGATCATTGTTAGGAGTTAATAGACTGGATCACCAAAGGAACACTCTTATCAGAAGAAAACTTGAAGTAAAAAGTAAAGTGATCCCACAACAGGCCCGGAGGCCCTTGGGGTAGTAGGAGGTTAAGGCTCCCACTTTTTCTAAACAATCGGCACTTTATGTCAGCCGGATTGTCAGCCCTGCGTGACGGCCGCCTTTACCCCCAGAACAAGCGTCTGGTACTCATTTCCGTTAGAGGCTGAGTCGACCCCAGGGCCATAGTGCCGCCAGAGGGTTTGGGTCAGTTTAAAACTCCTGACCCCAACGGGACTTCAACCCTCGACCCTCCGGCTTGTAGCTCAGTGCCTTAACCACTACGCTACGGCGTGCCCCCTAATACAGAGACAAAACTAAGATTACATAACATCACATCAAAAGCTGCTCTAAAATACGGAAGTGAAATTTGGATTTTAAATAAAAGAAACTCTCATAAACTTCAAGTAAGCCAAATGCGCTTCTTACGATCATTGTTAGGAGTTAATAGACTGGATCACCAAAGGAACACTCTTATCAGAGGAAAACTTGGAGTAACAAGTTTAAATGAAGATATACAAAGATACCAACAAGAATGGAAAAATCATCTGAGGAGAATGGAAAAAAATAGACTTCCAAAATTGGCATTCCAATATACCCCAACTGGACATAGGGACCAAGGAAGACCAAAACATCGGTGGAAAGATCAAGACCATTTTCGCTAGGTTTACCGTACAGGCCACATGGCCTAAAACGAATTTGTCCATGATGATGATGATAAAAACTTTATATATATATATATATATATATATATATATATATAAGAAAAATAGTTGTTTGAATTGGATTCGCCTGGTGGTGTAATGGATAACACGCTGGGGTACCAACCCAGAGATCCGGGTTCGAATCCCGTTCAGGCATTTATTTTTCTTATCATGTCATTACGTACTTACTTACTCACTGGCACTATCGAACCCGTAGGTTCATGGCCGCACGGACATAAGCTCTCCATACATCCCTATCCGAAATTAATAATATTGAAAATAAAATAAACACTGAACACAGTTAAATTATGAAATAATCAATATTTGAAATTCAATTGAAATTGGCGGTTGCAACAAAAAGCACAGACATCTGGATCTCTCTTTATTAAATAATAAACCAATTACCTTACCAAATTACCTTACAGCGCCATCTGTTAGAATCGTATGGAACTCACAGATAATTACAGCCATCTGTTAGAATCGTATGGAACTCACAGATAATTATAACTCTTTGTTAAATAATAAACAAATAATTTGCAATAAAAAATAATGCGACTATAAATTTAGTTATAAACTACCCTAAGTCTCAAGTTGGATCAAACTGCACACAGTGTGCAAAATTTGATTAAAATCGGTTCAGTAGTTTAGGATTCCATCGCGGACAAACAACGTGACACGAAATTTTTATATATTAAGATAAAGATGTGTCTGAATGTCCATTTCGTAGGAGCACTGGAACTGCTTCTGGAATATTTTGTATTTGCGGAAAATGTTCTGAGAAAGTTATCATGCCACTGGGATTTAAAAGTCTGGATTACAATTCCATCACATTAAAAAATATCTGCCAGCCAAATGCTCGATATTACTTGCTACATTGTTTCCTGAGATCCAAAGATGATATTAAAAAAACATTTTTTTAACTATTTTTTTCCAAACATTCAGTCCATTTATAGCTCTTAACTTTTTAAAATAATTTTTATAAGTAACGTACTTCTGAAACATGTAACATAAATACGGAATAATAAATCTACTAATATTAATAAAATTATAATTGGTAAAATATTGCTCATGAACTGGTAATTACTGGGTGAATAAATACATTATTGTCTGTAATTTAAAAAGTTACTTAACCTTAAATTGGCAAAACACAAATTTCTTCTGTTAGATATTTGAATGTGGCGGACCGCGGGAAAACGGAATCTTGTAGAACTGTAATTATTAGGTATATTGTATAATTAGACACACATTTACGTGGTTAATTTTTGTTCGTTTTCTTTTGATTTATTTAAAATATTAAATTAGCTAAACCAACTGATGTATCCAAAAGGATACAATACGAATTTAAGGGTTAACATTTTCCAATACTGTTATTTTAACACAGTTCCAATAATGGATCATATTATAATATTATAATGATATTGTGAAAAAAAAAGATATCTGAACCAGGAATCGAACCGTGGACCTCTAGTTCTCCAGACTAGTGTTCAGTACACTACACCATTCTAGACTTGGCACGAACATTAACAATTCTTTCCACACATACAAATCTATAATTCTCATTTCGTCCGCTGTCAGGTAGGTGTCACTACCATCGTCAGCGGCCGGCTTCATTTAGAAGTATCTATATTTGAGAATTTCACACCACCACTTTTATAAGCAGTAAACGATGTTATTTAACATTTTCCAATACTGTTATTTTAACACAGTTCCAATAATATATTTCATGCAATAAACAAGCACCAAAATACCTGGAAACCAAATATGGAAAAAATTAAACGAGTTTCACAATTTAAATATCTTCGTGAAATAATTCAGGAAAATGGAATTGAAACTAAAGCCAATAAAAGTAGATGCCAAAAAATGGAAACAGCATTTCGGCTTACTCACAACACATAATAAAAATGCATATCTCTGCATACAAAATTACGACACTATAACACTGTAATTAAACCAGAGTGCCTCCATGGAGCAGAAACATTAATTTTGAACAGAAAAAATATATCGAAAATATAGTGAAAAAAGAATACAAAATTATAAGAAAAGTTTTAGGTCCACAAGTCATAGGTGAAGCATTTAGACTCAGAAGTAAAAAGGAAATAAAAATATATACAGACATGCATAGTGATATTAGACAACAAAGGTTAAAATTTTATGGCCATATTAAACGAATGAACTCAAACAGGCTTACAAAACAGATAATGAAATTCTACGAAAACAGAAGTAAAGCACCAGTGGATACTATGAAGTGGATTGATGAAGTAAAAAAGGACTTAAAATTGGCAGGAATTACTAAACAAGATATCCCAAACAGAGATATATTTAGAATTAAGGTGAATAAGTGGCAAGTTGACCAAGAGGACAAACTGAAGAAAAAAACTGGAACAACTTGGACAGATTATAGAAAACAAGCCCATAGCAAAAGAATGAAACAAATTTGGGCTCAAATCAAACGCCTCTAAGTACTTTGCGTAGTCTTACATGGGCTCATCCGCAAAAAAAATAATGATATTGTGAAAAGAAAAATTGTCTGAACCAGGAATCGAACCGTGGACCTCTAGTTCTCCAGACTCGTGTGCGGCCCACTACACCATTCAAGACTTGACACAAACATTAACAATTCTTTCCACATATGCAAATCTATAATTCTCATTTAGGTGTCACTACCATCGCCAACGGCCGTGGTGGTGTAAAATTCTCAAATATGGATACTTCTAAACGAAGCCTGCCGCTGGCGATGGTAGTGACACCTACCTGGCTGCGGACGAAATGTGAATTATAGATTTGGAAAGAATTGTTAATGTTTGTGCCAAGTCTAGAATGGTGTAGTGGGCTGCACAATAGTCTGGAGAACTAGAGGTCCACGGTTCGATTCCTGGTTCAGACATTAATGTTTCTTTTCACAATATCATTATAATATTATAATTTAAAAAGGCAGCTATCACATTTGTCAACAGAGCGATACTAGCCTATAGGATAACCTTCATGACAATTTTTTTGTGTGTCTGAGAAACAGAAACCTCACAGTACGAGCCGGTGAGGATGCGTTACCATGGCAACCGCGCATGTGCATCATTCTCTATGGAAACTAGTAGGTTGGCACGAGTTCTCAACCACCTCCATAATACCAATCTTTATTCTGTGAGCGCCACAATAGTTGTGTTTAATTTGGGAAATCAAGGAGCATGATTTGTAACATACATTCCAATACATAGTAACTCTTGACGAAGACAGGTCCTTCACTGCAATTATAGCATTTTCATGCTATGCTTGCAGCTTTACTAGGGAATTGTGTAGGTGTGGTAGCTTTCCGTTGCTTTCCACACCGGTGAAGGATGATGGTGATAACGATAAGGATGATGGCCATATGATTTCGGGGACCGTTTGGCCCCTAAAGTTTTCCTTACATTTGTCTTACAGGTGAGGAAAAACTCTGATAAAAAACTCGCCCAGAAAAAACTGCCCGGGGGAACCGGGGATCGAACTCGGGCCCGCTGCGGGACAAAGCAGCACGCTACCTCGTAGACCACCAGCGGGGTGGACTGACTGTAAACATCAGTAATAAATAAAAAAATAAAATATTATTTTAAACAAAACGTTCACAAATGAAAATACAAAATATAGTTCTTAAATAAATAAAGTAACTATGAATGATATTTTGAGGAAGTGGCTGAATTCAAATACCTAGGAACAATAATCACAAATAGGAATGAGATGCACAAAGAAATTAAACATAGACTCAATTCTGGAAATGCGTGCTATTATGTGCTTTGCAGGAGACTCTTGATATGCCAACTCCTTTCAAAAAACGTTACGTTTAAGCTGAAATGAAAATATATAAAACTGTTATTCTACCAGTTATAGTATAATGATGCGAAACATGGACTCTTACTTTAAGGGAGGGGGGAAAAAAGGAAAGGAGATTACGAGTATTTGAGAATAAAGTTCTTAGGAACATTTTTGGACCAAAGAGAGATGAACAAACAGGTGAATGGAGAAGATTACTTAACAATGAACTACATGGTCTTTATAGTAAGCCAGATATAATAAGAACAGTTAAGTCTCGTAGACTGCGATGGGCAGGACATGTTGCTCGTATGGGGAATGAAAGACGTGCCTGGAAACTTCTTCTAGGAAAGCCAGAAGGATAACGCCCAGTTGGTAGACCAAGAATGAGGTGGGAGAACAACATTAACTATGATTTGAGGAAAGTAGATTATATAGGGAATGATTGGAAAGCATTAGCTCAGGATAGGGATTTATGGAGAGCTTATGTACGTGCGGCCATGAACCAACGGGTTCGATAGTGCCAGTGAGTAAGTAAGTAAGTAAGTAACTAACTATGATTGATAGGGGGCGACGTTCCTGAGCTTCCCTGAGTAGCAGCCTCTCATTATTTAAGATTATTTTTGATTCCACTGATTGTTTGCCATAGAATATTACTTTAGTTTTATTGCTGTGTACACATTATATCTGCATATAGTTTTAAACAGCTGTTGAGAAGCCATTCGAAGTTGTCAATTTGAGGCGTTATCCATCAACCGCATATGCACCATTATGTAAGTTTCGAGAAAAATATGTTTAAAGTTTAAGTCAATCTTCACTGTTTATCATGAGCATCATCATCATAGTACATTCACGAATTTAGGCCATTTGTTGACCTGTTTCGGTCTCAAGAGAAACACCATCCAGAAGTCTTTTGAGTGGACGTCCTGGTCTTCTTCTTCCTGCAGGTTGATATCTTAACATTTGTTTGGGTATTCTGTGATCTTCCATTCGATGAACATGTATCCATCTTGACTTATAATCAGAAATTTTGTTTTCTAAAGATTCCACGTGCAATTCTTCTAAGATGTCTTCATTTTTTTTGTGATCTAGTAGTGCGTATCCTGCAGTCCTCCGAAGATATCTCATTTCAGTAGATCTAAGTCTCTGTATATCCTTCTGTTTCAACGTCCATACTTCGCTACCATACAAAAGAGTTGGAAGATGCAGCACCAAACTAACAATACCGGTACTGAATATTGCAAGTTATTTTCCTTGTTTGAGTGTTATGCATCAACAAATTAAGAGCGGGAACATTTGGCGCTTAGCTATATGGTAAAACATTTAAATTAGTATTTTTGAAGATTGATTTCAAAGCAGTTTCTTGCAAAATATAGAATCTCTGATAGGAATGATGGCTTTCACATTTTTCTTTAATATTAAGGCTATATTTAAATAGTCCACCGCTGTGGTCTCGAGGTAGCGTGCTGCCTTGTCACGCAGTAGGCCCGGGTTCGATTCCCGGCCAGGACAGGCTCCTAGGTGAGGATTTTTCCGGGTTTTTCCTCACCTGTAAGACAAATGTCAGGTCCCCGAAAATCATCCGGCCATCATCATCATCCTTATTATTATCATAATCATCGTTCACCGGTGTGGAAAGTAACGGGAAGCTACCACACCTATAATTCTCTAGTAAAGCTGCAAAGCATAGCATGAGGATGCTGTGATTGCAGTGAAAGACCTGCCCTCGGGCAGAATTACTATGGATGGATATTTAAATATTTAGCGCTAAAAGTTTGCGTACATTTACTTCATGAGACAGTGCAACAAATCACATCAACATCTCAATTAAAAATAATACTCTTAGCCGGTTGATGCATAACAGCATCCAATTTGAGAAAATAAAGCTTATTCATCACAGAACTGTATAGTGACTAGTATAATAACACCAAGCTTAAAATGTCTAGTTTCATATTCTTTCCATTTGCGAATGGTTGCATTTGTATATATTTGTTTATAATAAAATACTTACGAAAAAAGTTCCACATTACTTTCTTCTGTATGTAGATTCCTAGAATGATTGAAACTTAAAGTTTGCCTTATTCACCCTATATATTATATAAAACTTTCCTCATTAGAGGATTGCCTCAAGGACAAAGTGATACAGACAATTAATTTTTGTAATTGATGAAATACATTTTGTAAATACATTTTAAAAAATTCAACTTGTAGGCCTAATTGAAGTATACATACTATAAAGTAATTTTGTAAATATTGCTTCTTAAAATTGAAATTGATCCTCTAATGGCAGCGATGGCAATTCTAGAAAGATACACCCTGTCTAAATCTAAGGAATTCCAAAATTTGGCTAAGAATCCTGGTATAGTACCTCTTGCCCCGATCATCAATCCTGTGACAGTTATACTATCTAGTTGGTATTTATCTTTGTAATGGTCAATTGTTGGCTCATATATGGCTCTCTTTTCAGAGTTAACTTCCACAGGTTGGCCACTATGAGTCTCAAAACGGATTGTGGGATCTAATATCATATCAATTTTAGAGGATGGTCTAAATGCAATAATATCTATTCGTATGTTACTCCCATTAGTGGCCACACCATGTACTTCCTCATAAACTGTGTATCCAAAATCTCGCAAGACTTCTGCCATCATATGTGCCGAATCGTGTGGTTGCTCCGAATGTTTTCCTCAATTGATTTCTACAAACGGAAGCAAGTCCGTCCAGGACGTGTGCTAAAGCCCCGAGTGGGGACGTGGGCAGGGTTTCGTCCTCTCTGCGACAAACGTCTACAGAGGGTATCGTACCTAGACCTGCCCGGTAACGAAATATTTTTAAGGGAGATCAACACTTTCATTTTTAAATTTAACCTCTCCTTATAAGTCTTTTTACAATCGAAATGTAAAAATGACTATTTAACTCATGCCCGCAAATGGTATTTCAATGACCAATCACAATGTTTACATTTAATTTTTATTTACAAACAATCATCACAGTCTTTTTTTTCACAACCGTCGATTTTTAATCGCTTTCATTTGAACAAATGACTCCCAGATTGTATATATAGTTCACGAATGTAACCAATTTCCATTGCTTGCGAGAATATAATAGAAAAACATTCGTAGCAATTGATTATACCATTAAAATAATAAACCACTGTTTTCACTTTGTTAAAGGTATTATTTCCCAGGAATTAACGTTGCAGAAAACTATAATTGACATATTTACATCATAGGACATCAGAAATTAATTAATAACCGTAATAATGTGTTTAATTTTTTCTCCACTAGGGTGCATTCTTACAATATTGCGATTCTATTTGGCAATAAATATGATCGAGTTCCAGTGATGAACAAATGAAGCATAACGTTTCTCATTTGTTTTCAAACATCGCCGTTTACATTAAATATTTTAAAATAACTATATTTAAATAATGATTTGTGAGTAAACAAATTTTATTCGTTAAATAGTCCTAACAAATGCCACTCTTGATTTCCAAATTCTCTAGATAAATTCACTCCTCACTTCGTGAATCGTGAATTTATCGATAATTTGGAAATCATTTGCGTCATTACTTATGATAAAAAAATGCTTTGGTTCAAATGTCTTTCAAACATACTTATGTATGCGATTATTTTTTTGCAATCGTTTATAGTTAATTTTTGTCTTAAATTTACCTCATTTCAAAGTAACACACTCAGGTTATTCGTTTTACACACGGAATGTATTTGAATAGCAAACATAAGAATTTGTGGGTAAGAAATCTGATTATACTAAATCCAAGTAAACGATCCGATTGAGGGTCTTTCCACTTTTCAGCGGTTGCCCTTTTACCAGCCGGCTGCTGGCCCTTCACATCCACATGTGTCAATCACAGAGGTAGATGATCAACAGCCAGTGTAGGGGTGACATGTGGTTAGCACGTCGAGTCCCCTAGCCGTTATAGCTGGTTCCTCAACCTGGAGCCGCTACTTATTATAGCTACCAAATTGCCTCACGATGCTGGGTGGGCACCGGTCCCATACTGGCCGAAATACCATGAGAAAATTTCTTCCCCCATGGAGACTCGAACCAGCGCAAGTCCCGTAGCTCTGCGCCAAGGCTTCCTATCTTAACCCTTAAATTCGTATTGTATCCTTTTGGATACATCAGTTGGTTTAATTAATTTAATATTTTAAATAAATCAGAAGAAAACGAACCAAAAGAAACACTTAAATATGTGTCTAATTATACAATATTCCTATTAATAACAGTTGCACAAGATTGCGTTTTCACTGCGGTCCGCCACATTCCAATAACTAACAGAATAAATTGGTGTTTTGCCAATTTAAGAGTTAACCGCTCGGCTACGGCGCGAGACTCCAAATAAACAAAATTTTATATATCTAAGGTCTAGAGCAGGGGTCATCAATTGGCGGATTGCGGTCCGGATCCGGACCCTGGGGCTTTGGTTTCCGGACCGGTTAAATATCGAATTAATACAACATTTTAAAACCAGTTAAACATCGAATACAATCAGTTGTACTAAATTTCATGTCATGATAGTATTAATACTAATAAAATTCATTGTTAAAACCGTTGAGGTGGAGCGTCATAAGATAAAATAAGTTAAAACATACCTTCTTAGGTAAGATCCGTCGTCCTCAACTTATAAAACATAATTTCCTCATGCCTGTAAGCCTTACAGAACATCCGTTCCATCTTCAGCAGGTCCTTCTTCGCTACAATATCCAATATGATGGTTGATGCTTCTGGTCCTAATGTGGTGTTGTCGTGACCTTAGGACCAGCAGCATCAAATATCATACTGGATGTTGTAGCGAAGAAGAACCTGCTGAAGATGGAACGGATGTTCTGAAAGGCTTGCAGGCATCCATCCATCCATAGTAATTCTGCCCGAAGGAAGGTCCTTCACTGCAATCATAGCATTTTCATACTATGCTCGCAGCTTTACGAGGGAATTGTGTAGGTGTGGTAGCTTCCCGTTGCTTTCCACACCGGTGAAGGATGATGAGATGATGATGGCCATATGATTTCGGGGACCGTTTTGGCCTTAAAGTTTTCCTGACATTTGTCTTACAGGTGAGGAAAAACACCGATAAAAACCTCACCCAGAAAAACTGCCCCGACCGGGGATCAAACCCGGGCCCGCTGCGTGACAAGGCAGCACGCTACCTCGAGACTACAGCGGTGGACCTTACAGACATAAGGAATGCATATTTTGTAAGTTGAGGACGACGGATCTTACCTAAGAAGGTATATTTTAACTTATTTTATCTTATGATAGTATTATTGTTGAGTCGGTTGGCAGTACTGCTTATGGTCGGAGATTTGACTGAAGATGAACAAGATTCCGTTTGAAACCTGGTATCGTGAAAAGCACGAAATTTGTGAAGTGAGATATTTAAATATTACTCTGACGATATGTTAAGTTTATCATAAACTTATTAATAATTTTTAGAATTAATAACTGTGTACTACTGTGCTGTATCCTTTTAGTGTTTACCACGTGTTTTGTTTAATTTGTGCAATTCATACCCATAACATAATCTAAATAATTTCCTTATAATATTAATTACTTAATAAAAACTTCGTTTGTTTAATCAAATGTGGTTCCGGACCTCGACTTAATTTACTTGTTTCAAAATGGAACTCACATGGAGAAGAAATTAGGAAAATTTCAACAGATATAATAATAATAATAATAATAATAATAATAATAATAATAATAATAATAATAATAATAATACTTTATTTATTCTGGCAGAGTTAAGGCCATAAGGCCCTCTCTTCCACTCAACCAGCACAAATACAAATAAATATTCGACAAATATAGATATACACTGTACTAATTATAAACAGTTAAAGATACAAGAAATGTAGCAATGTAAATGTCATGTACAAACAACATTTCATAGGGTAATAACAATAATGATACGATAATAATAATAATAGTAATAATAATAATAATAATAATATAAATATCATACATTATACGCGAAACACCAATTAATATATATATATATATATATATATATATATATATATCTTACACTGGATAATAATGAAGTCGAGTTTAGAGCAAATATAAATTTAAATTTCTTTTAAAAGATGCCAACGTCCGGCAGCCCCTTATTTCTTGTGGTAGGGAATTCCAGTTGCGAGAAGTGGAGATGGTATATGACATGGAGTGATGTGATGTCCTATGTTGCGGTATATTAAGTAAGAGACTATGTTGTGATCTTGTGTTTAAGTTATGGTTTGAGGATAGATACTGGAAACGGGATGATAAATAATTGGGAATCGAGGTATGTAGGATCTTAAATAGGAGAATTAGACAGTGCGATTTTCTTCTTATATATGTGGTTCAATAAGAAGATATTTGAGAAATAAGACCGCAAGGGAAACTAAATTAAAATTTTACAAAACAGTAGCCGTGCCAACGTTAACATACGGGTCTGAGACTTGGTCTTTAACGATCTCTGATAAACATAAAAGGAAACTTTTTACATAGAAGATCTGAGACTCAGCCTACCATCTACCGGAGCCAGCAACAAGCTACTAGAACTGAGAAGAATGAAAAGAGCGGAGATAGATATCGTCTTCTATGGGACGACCGCAATGATCGATCGCAACTGGAGCAAAGAGAATCAGGAGCAGAGACACACCATTACAAGACTAGCCATTAGGCTTCCACCACAAATTATGCAAGAACAAGACATTCCACACCCCGAATGACCAATGTGTGTGTGAATTGTGCGGACAGAGATGCAACCAATATCATATCACCGAGTGCCGTGAAAGAACAAAATCGATCTCCGAATATAGCAAAGAATAATACCCATTCGGGCGAACCTTCCATATTTATAAACATAAAATTCAGACAATAGAAATAAGATTTCTCAGACCAGTTTCAGGTGTATCTCCAAGAGATCAAAAGAGAAGTCAAGATATCAGAGATGAATTACAAATATATAATATAAACGAGAGAATACACAGAAATAAATGTAATTGGTTTGAATATGTACAAAGAATGCCAAATAATCGTTTATCAAAACAGCTGCTTCATTATAAACCTCTAGGCCGAAGAAATGTAGGAAGACCAAAACGTCGTTGGAAAGACGACCTGCACCTGCAGCATATAGTGCACCGGGGAGCGGAACGGGCCAACAGGCCCATGCTTTGAAGATGATGATGATGAAAATGGAACTCCATGAAATGTAATTGGTGACCTCTGGTCTAGAACTTCTCATCACAGCCTAACGTACAAAAATTTAATAATAACGACACATTTTAAGGAGCACTTAAAAGAACAGTACCTTTATTAAATGAAATTATTTTAACTTGTTTAAATCAAAAATAATTTTTTTCGACTTGCCTGAAACTTACAGGCCTACGGACAAGTACAGTACATTGCATGGTTACACTAAAACTAGAAACTATTTACATGTGCCCAGGTTCATATTTAACAAAAATTATTTGATGCTTATTTCGTCATACTTTTTTGGGTTTATATGAAGGTTTATGAAATGAGAAAAAAATCAATAAAAATGCAAAAATGATTTTAAAATTCTACATAAAATTGTTAAAATCTTCAGGAAATTTATTTAGTTTCTTACTTACTTACTTACTCACTGGCACTATCGAACCCGTAGGTTCATGGCCGCGCGGACATAAGCTCTCCATACATCCCTATCCTGAGCAAATCCTTTCCAATCATTCCCTGTATAATCTACTTCCCTCAAATCATAGTTAATGTTATTCTCCCACCTCATTCTTGGTCTACCAACTGGACGTTTTCCCTCTGGCTTTCCTAGAAGAAGCTTCCATGCAAGTCTTTCATTCCCCATACGTGCAACATGTCCTGCCCATCGCAGTCTACGAGACTTGACTGTTCTTATTATATCTGGCTTCCTATAAAGACCATGTAGTTCATTGTTGTGTAGTCTTCTCCATTCACCTGTCTGTTCATCTCTCTTTGGTCCAAAAAGTTTCCTAAGTACTTTATTCTCAAATACTTGTAATCTCCTTTCCTCCCTTAAAGTAAGAGTCCATGTTTCGCACCCATATAATATAACTGGTAGAATAATAGTTTTATATATTTTCAGTTTAACGTTTTTTTCAAAGGAGTTGGGATTTATTTTAGTGACTAAGAATCAAAATTCTTGAGCTTTTACTCATTTAATCTTAATTTAAATTATGGTTTTGTTATTTGATAGAAATAAAGCCTTAGATTAACGGAAACTATAAGAATTAAATGAATCGTGATTTATTCTTACCTCATATTTCTATGTTTTTTTAAACACAGCACTGCAGTATCAGCGACCATCGTCACCATCCTCAGCTGTTTTCACGACTGTCAATTTTTTTCTTTTGCTTGTACTAATTATCCAAACTGTCATCTGGTATTCTTTTGAAGGAATTATTTTCTAAACTACCATCTGGTGTTCTATTGAAGGAATCATTTTCTAAACTGCCATCTTATGAATTAAACCTCATAATGTTAAAAATTCCCAAATTTATTATATAAATTTAACGAAAACTAAACAAATATAAAAATTTAACCAATCTTAGTTTCGCTTGAATGATTGTAATCCTGGAATAATATCAGAGTTTCGAGCTTCATCAATTATCGAATTTTTAGATAGCCGAAAACCAAAGTTCGAGGGATAGAGCTTCGAATTATAGGATGTGTATGATAACATTTTATCTTCCGGATTTATTAATGTATCCGGAAGATAAGATGTTATCATGCTTATAGAATAATGTAAAAAAAAACACACTTTGTAATATATATCGATATATAATCAGTAATATTTCAAGAAATAGCGTTTATCGAAATACTAGGTAGAGCCTCCACTAAAATGAACAATCAGATAGAATGAATTCAACAATTACACTGAGCAACAAAATATGTGATTCTGATAGTATTTTTTCTTCTGAATTCAAATATGATATCGGGTTTTTTTCATCACGCAAGGCTTCTGAGAGACAGGCATTTATAATTTGAAACTCTTTAATATTTTCTACATTCGTAACTACACAATATTCGAACATTCGGACTCACCTAGAAAGTAAGAAATGACGATTGTCTGCTATATTTGGCCTGTGGAGCATCCCTCTTGATAGTCCAACAATAATCGGCCAGCATATTAGGATTCCAGTTGCCTTGATATCTCTTTTCCATAGCTGAAACCTCCTGAGTTAGCTCATTTGGTTTTATTTTACAATGGACAAATGGACGGAAAAAACTTTATTAAAAATAATTATTTAAATCCATTAATTGAAATTGAAATAAAAAAAAAGTGTGAGTGATGGAGAAATTCCGGATACATATTTGAAAACACGATAAAAACTGCATTAAGTACAACTATTGGTACTCATGAGACAAAAATCATGTTAACCAGTGTTATTAATAATACTGGTTATAATAATATAATATACAATAAATGTTAATTGCATAATTATTTTACCAAAAATAATGATTATTCTGTTTTATTATTCAATTGATCATCACTACATAAATATTTAAGGAACATAAACGGGTTTAAACCGCTGAAGTGACAAGTTTACAGCTTCGATTTGAAGTCATTATTTGGTATAAAACTAACCAAATTGACTAAAATTATTTTTATTTTATCGTTGAATTCATGAAAGTACAAAACTAGTTTTAGAATTAAGAATTTTGACATACTTTCCTGAACTCTTCATACAGGTATTCCAAAATGATGGACGGGGTTTCAAAGATATTTGATTTCCCTTACATGATATGTATATTTAAGAACAAAAGTTACATGGGATTAAAGAGAAACTCTTAAAGATTTCATAACAAACTTTATATAAGTGTTCGATGTGAGCACCTTTCATCACAAGGCACACATCTAGCCGATAGTCGAATTCCTCACAAACCTTGGTCAGCATATTTGGAGTAATGGATTCAACAGCAGCAACAATCCTTCTTCTCAAGTCTGGAAGGTCGACGGTACGTACACGAGGTCCTTCACATACCCCCACAGGATGAAAGCACAAGGTGTGAGATGGAGAGATCAAGGAGGGTATGGGAATGAATCATGTCATCCGGACCGACGTGTCATTTGGTGTTCGTGGACGTCCTGGAATTTTCCTTTTACAGATACATCTAGTTGTTTCTAACTGTTTATACCATCAACGGATAATTTATCTGTCGGATGATCAATTCCAAATTGCCGTTGAAAAGCTCGCTGCACTGCAACAATGGAACCAGGACCTCGCAGATTGCAACACATAGAATGACTTCTGTACAGGAATCGCCATTTTCACAAATTTAACGCTGACGACGTAATAATGACAAGAAACAAATTATTGCAGACAGGATATGAAACTTTCGCAGTTTTTCTTTCATTATAGCAAATAATCACACATACAATTTCGTTTGTAAAGCTGTACCAACTACTTAAAATCCCGTCCATCATTTTGGAACACGGAGTACAATTATTGTAACATAATATTTAATTTTAGGAAGTGATATTTTGAGGTTATTTTAATAATATTATTTTTAGTGTGATCATCTTATCTCAATATTAATATTGATTTGTTCTTGGACATGTTTCAAAACAATTCTGTTTTATCGTCAGCTTTTCCAGACTGGTTTTATTTTTGTTGCATTATGTTGCACACACTGGATGTCGATGTCAGCTCCATCTTGTGGTTGGCCAAAGAACCTACAAACAAGGTAATGAAATACCGACGGAGCTTGGCCTTGTTTGGAGGTTCTTTGGCCAACCACAGGATGGAGCCGACATCGACATCCAGGTTGTGCAACATAATGCAACATAAATTAAACCAGTCTGGACAAGCTGACGATAAAACAGAATTGTTTTGAAACATGTCCAAGAGCAAATCAACATTAATATTGAGGTAAGATGATCAGACTAAAAATAATATAATTGTAACATAAGCTATTTAACTTAGCCCAGAATTAGATTTTGATCAAGAGTTGTGGGCATACAATTGCGTTGCAGTTTCTAAATATTTTATAACTTGCTCTGCTATAGAATCAATAGACCGCTTATCTTTTTCCCAGTGTATAACAGGATATATTATCTTGTGTCTAGCTATAGCTTTCAGAAGTAGCGCTGTTACGTACACGATGAAATATACACTGAAATACAATGGAATGTACCAAAGTTTCCTTCCTATGTAATAATAACTGTATGGATTTTTGTTCCTTTTCTCATCGTGCATCTCTTCCATGTGATCTTTATAATTACTGTGATCATGATCGTAATCTAAATACATATAGTCATTCGGGTGGTGATCATTTTGTTTGGGAGGCGGAGAATCATTAGACATAGTCATTTTGATAGGCTTAGGTGTAGAATCATTAGAATCATCCTCATCTTTACCATTTTTAAATTCGTCATCATAATTATAGTAATCTGCATTACCATCCTCTCCAGACATGGGTTTAGGAGGTTTAGGCATGTAAGAATCAAGAGGTAAATTTGGTTTCTTCGAAGGCGGAATGTAAGAATCAGGAGAAAGATCTGGTTTCTTCGAAGGTTTCATGTACGAATCAGGGGATAAATTTGGTTTAATGGATTGTGGCATATATGAATCTATTGTTGCGACAGATGGAGGGTTGTATGACGCGGATGGTTGGTTTGATTGTGGGGTAAAAGAGTCTGAATTAGATGCTGCAGGTTTTTGATTATCTGGTCGAGATTTGACGAGCCCGGTATGAACTTCGGCGGGATGAAATCTATCTTCAGCTACGTGTACAGGAACTTGATATGAACTGGACAGTCGACGTACATTCTCTCCTGTTCTAGGACGTGATGTTCTAGGTGAACTTCTTCCTTCACGACGATATCCTAGAATGTAAACATAAAACTACAATTAAAACATTCTTGGGTAGTCAAAATTGAAGCATGATTATAACCATTTGGATACGGATAATTTTTGAAATCCAACTAAGATGGTATATTTAATATGGAAATATCAATTAACAAAACTAAAATTATGGCATTTAATGGGAAGGACCCCATACAAAGTGAAATATGAGAGGTTTGAATCTACAGAAAGGTCTGTATGAACTTAACAAAATTACAGAAGAATATGGATTAAAGATATCTACAGAAAAACAAAAATTATGGCATTTCAAGGTGTAGATCCTGTCAGAAGTAAAATTGTACTGGACAATAAAATTTTGGAGCAGGTGAATAATTTTTCATATCTAGGATGCAATATCTCATATGAAGAAGAAAAGGATGTAAATGCAAAAATATCTAAATTTTAAAGAATTTTAGGGTTAGTAAATTCTATCTTCAAGCCACAGTTAGTCCAAAAGCATTCAAGACTGAAAGTGTATAAAACACTGGCTCTTCCAACTCTTTTGTATGGTAGCGAAGTATGGACGTTGAAACAGAAGGATATACAGAGACTTAGATCTGCTGAAATGAGATATCTTCGGAGGACTGCAGGATACACACTACTAGATCACAAAAAAAAAAAAAATGAAGACATCTTAGAAGAATTACACATGGAATCTTTAGAAAACAAAATTTCTGATTATAAGTCAAGATGGATGCAACATGTTCATCGAATGGAAGATCACAGAATACCCAAACTAATGTTAAGATATCAACCTGCAGGAAGAAGAAGACCAGGACGTGCACTCAAAAGACTTTTGGATGGTGTTTCTCTTGAGGCCGAAACAGGTCAACAAATGGCCTAAATTCGTGAATGTACTATGATGATGATGATGAATGGGACACCTGTATTATATATATTTTTCTATATTGTGATCCAATGCAGTGTGAATATTCAATCGTACACTGTGTTCAAAAGTAATGGATTTTTGATAAACATAATAATAATAATAATAATAATAATAATAATAATAATAATAATAAAATAATAATAATAATAATAATAATAATAATAATACTTTATTTATTGTGGCAGAGTTAAGGCCATAAGGCCCTCTCTTCCACTCAACCAGCACAAATACAAATAAATATTCGACAATTATAGATATACACTGTACTAATTATAAACAGTTAAAGATACAATAAATGTAGCAATGTAAATGTCATGTACAAACAAAATTTCATAGGGTAATAACAATAATGATACGATAATAATAATAATAGTAATAATAATAATAATAATAATATAAATATGATACATTATACGGGAAACACCAATTAATATATATATCTTACACTGGATAATAATGAAGTCGAGTTTAGAGCAAATATAAATTTAGATTTCTTTTAAAAGATGCCAATGTCCGGCATACATATATTAATAATTAATGCCAAGATCATTTCGCCCCGTTCAATCAATGTTACTAGAATTTTGCGAATTTTACAAATTTTGTAAAATGTAAAGTATTGCCTAATTGAAGATTTGATTGGTACATTACCTGGAATTTCGTTCACAGAATCGTGAAATCTTGTGTTATTGCTCTCGTTACTTGAACTTTCTGTCGCTTGAAGACAAATGTCTCTGCCACTGTGGATTAGAATACATTTTTTTATTATGACTATTTAACTCATGCCCCAAATGGGAGTCAATGACCAATCACGTTTCAATGATTTCTGTTTTACAACCAATCAGAGTCGTGTTTCACGAAATATTTATCAATGTTAAATTTACCATATTAAAGAAAGCTCCTCCTTACAATATTGCGTTCCTTTGGCAATAAATAGTATGATCTGGTTGCAGTGATAAACAAAAGAAGCAGTAGAAGCGTACCTATCGTTTCTCATTTGTTTTCAAACATCGTCGTTTACATTAAATATATAAATATTTTAAAATAACTATAGTTAAATAATGATTTGTGAGTAAACAGCTTAATTTTATTCGTTAAATAGTGCTAACAAATGTCACTCTTGATTTCCAAATTCTCTAGATAAATGCACTCCTCACTTCGTGAGTCGTGAATTTATCGATAATTTGGAAATCACTCGTGGCATTGCTTATGATTAATCCATCCCTCCATAGTAATTCTGCTCGAGGGCAGGTCTTTTACTGCACTCATAGCATTTTCATGCTATTCTTTGCAGCCTTACTAGGGAATTGTAGGTGTGGTGACTTCCCGTTCCTTTCCACACCGGTGAAGGATGATGATGATGGCCATATGATTTCGGGGACCGTTTGGGCTTTACATTTTTCCTGACATGTGTCTTACAGGTGAGGAAAAACTCCGATAAAAAACTCACCCAGAAAAACTGTCCCGACCGGGGATCGAACCCGGGCCCGCTAAGTGACAAGGCAGCACGCTACCTCGAGACCACAGCGGTGGATAAATTTATACAATGTCATTAATAATTAATAATTTTTTCTCGTTTTTTATATATCTTGTAAATATTATATTTAATTCGTTAAATCTAGAGTAAATCAAAATACATTATAAATAATAATTGTATTGTATTTATAACATGTAATCGTTTATGTTTATTGTAATTTAGATGTGGTAAAGCTATTATTAAATGCCAGGAAGCTTAGGGTCCAACGGTCTCCGAACATCATCTGGTTTAGAAAGGAGCAGACATTTCCATTAACTTCTAAATACATTTCTTATTATTTTGCCCCTATCATCATCCTTATCATTATCATCATCATCATCCTTTTTCACCGGTGCGGTGTGGAAAACAACGGGAAGCTACCACACCTATAATTCCCTGGCAAAGCTACAAAGCATAGCATAACATGCTATGATTGCAGTGAAAGACCTGCCATCGGGCAGAATTACTATGGATGAATATTGTAATTTTCTTAATGTAAAATAATAATAATCCTAATAATAATAATAATAATAATAATAATAATAATATCAGCTGGAAAATCTAGAATGGACAGAATACGAAATAAAGAAATAAGGGAAATTATGGGTGCACAAGAGGAGCCGGACATTATAGACATTATAGAAAAGAATAGATTACAGTGGTATGGTCATGTCAAAAGAATGCCAGAGCAAAGATTGCCTAAAATTGTTATGGAATCGATCCCAATGGAAAGGAGGAAGAGAGGAAGACCTAAGAAAACTTGGGTAGAAGAGGTACAAGCAGCTATGAATATGAGAGGATTGGAGGAAGATGATACCGGATGAATAATAATAATAATAATAATAATAATAATAATAATAATAATAATAATAATAATAATAATAATAATAATAAATAATTAATGTATAGTAATATTAAGAAAAGTGAAATTTGAACTTTATACAAACCTAGTAGTGTCACATGAAGTTTGGTTATTAACACTTCCAGCACGTGTCACCCTTGAATTCGTGGTATCATTCAATTTGTAGGGTTGAATCCTTTCCATAAACATCATTATCAATGCGAGTTTGATAACCTAAACCACAAAATAACACTTTACAATGAATACACTGTATTTCACGGTATATACAAAAATAATTGTGTAATCTAGCCCCTCACCTCAAATGTATTATTAAATCTATACAGTGTGATTATAAAGTCCCAGTACATTTTGTGGATAACGTAGCGCAAATAAAACAAAGATTATAAGGTAGTTTCTAGTATGAAGTTAGTGTTCAACATAACCTCCATCAATCTCAAAACATGTTTCCCAACGACGAACCGTCGCCCGAAAAACATGCACCAACATATCCTCTGTAATCATTTCACTCGCTTGGCGTATGCGTTCTTTCAGCACTTGCAGATTAGGAAACTTGGTTCTGTACACCTGTTGCTTGATGAACCCCCAAGCAAAAAAGTCCAGGGGTGCGAGATCTGGCGAACGAGGTGCCCAGATACGAGGAGATGCCCTTCCAATCCACCTTTTGAGAAACAGTGTCATGGAGAACCCCGGCGTTGTTAAGCAGAGCAAAGTGCGGTGGTGCTCCATCTTGTTGCAACACCACTGTATCAATGATACCATCTTGCTGTAACTGTGGCTGTAAGAAAAGTTGCAACATATCTAGATACACGTCTCCCGTGATGGTTTGCTTTGGAATCTGTCTCTAACTTCTTCGTACGACTGGCCTCTTAAACGCGCAGCAACAATCTCTATCCGCTCTTGATTGGTGAACATATTTGTGTCTTTCGAATGGCTGTAACAGAAATACGATATGTAAGCGATTTCTTTAAAATGTACCGAGACTTTATAATCACACTGTATATACAAATTAATGTTTGTTTGTTTGTACTTTATGCGCGGGCATTCAGTTCATCCGATTGTGATCGGGCTATTTGCAAAATGTTCAGGAGATTCCCGGGATGAACATCGGCTATAAGAGACTTGTGATACTCAACTCCTACACCCTTAAAAATCGCCCTTTGTAGTGGAAAACGTGAAAAAAATAGCTTTTTGAACGTTTAACCAAGCTGCGCAAAACATTTCTTCCACTTACTTGTGTTTTGCACTCTTTTAACTTTACTATCTAACCTCTCTTGGTTAACTCTTGCTTTTTTCGACCCCGACGCTATTAGGGCATCCGAGGGCTGGGTAGTCTTTCCTTTCTTCCATTTCTTCTTTCCTTTATTTTCCTTTCTTCTCCAGAAGAGCCTGATCAGAGGCTATAAGATGGCAGCCCCATCACTGGTCTTGCCTTCCTTTAGCCAGCAACCAATCGAAGGGACTATTATTATGCTTTCAAGTCTTATACGAGAATTTCCCGGAAGGATCGGACAATTTTCTATGGAATCGTAACAGGCCTTGGCCTAATACTTGGAAGGAAGAAGAAGAAGAAGAAGAAGAAGAAATGGCTTACGTTGTCTAAACCATAACAAATACACAAAATTAATGTACACAGAATTGAATATCTCAAAAAGCTCTACAAAAAAATCCGCGACAGCATATGTTTATCTCTTGCGGATAACTCACAATAACCATTTTTGTCTTTCATTGATGCCAAGAAGATCGAGACAAGTACGTAGATTCCTGTGCATGCATAGCAGCACATGACGGGTGTTCTATCACGGATAACTCACAATAACGAATTTTGTCTTTTACCTCATTTATGCCAAGAAGATCCGAGATATGTAGATTCCCGGGCAACACCTACTAATCAGCACGGGGAATCTTAAAATAATTACGATATAGATTTATAATTATTTTTCTTTTTACTTATTCAACTAAACATAGAATCACATTAATTTTCATTTATTTAGGCGTAGCAGCACACGCCGGGCATTAGCTAGTTATGAATATTTAAACAAATAAATAGTGAACTTCTCAAAATTAGCAACTTTTGGAATAAATTTAGGCATAATATATAATTTCAATAAGATATAAATTAAATCTCCAATAAAACTCCTTTCAAAAAACGTTAAACTGAAAATATATAAAACTATTATTCTACCAGTTATATTATATGGGTGCGAAACATGGACTCTTACTTTAAGGGATGAAAGGAGATTACGAGTATTTGAGAATAAAGTTCTTAGGAAAATTTTTGGACTAAAGAGAGATGAACAGACAGGTGAATGGAGAAGACTACATAACAATGAACTACATGGTCTTTATAGGATGCCAGATATAATAAGAACAGTTAAGTCTCGTAGACTGCGTTGGGCAGGACATGTTGCGCGTATGGGGAATGAAAGACGTGCATGGAAACTTCTTCTAGGAAAGCCAGAGGGAAAACTCCCAGTTGGTAGACCAAGAATGAGGTGGGAGAACAACATTAACTATGATTTGAGGGAAGTAGATTATACAGGGAATGATTGGAAAGCATTAGCTCGGGATAGGGATGTATGGAGAGCTTATGTCCGCGCGGCCATGGACCTGCGGGTTCGATAGTGCCAGTAAGTAAGTAAGTAATAAAATAATATTAAGTTTTCTAGTTTTACTTTTGAAATGGTTTTGGACCATCAAATAGCCTGTGTGTTCTTAACGGTCAAATAAACACTGCATGATGGCTAATATAATAAGACGAAAGCAAAACTGGGGAAACCAATCCATGTCTCTAGTTTTAATATGAAATGAAAATTATGTATGAACGTATATTTATGTAAGATTCAGAGTCCAGTTTAAGGTAGGAGAAAGATTACGAGTATTTGAGAATTAAGTTCTTAGGAAAATTTTTGTCCCGCGCCATAGCCGAGCGGTTAAGGTAGGAAGCCTTGGCGCAGAGCTACGGGACTTCCGCTGGTTCGAGTCTCCTTGGGGGGAAGAAATTTTCTCATGGTATTTCGGCCAGTATGGGACCGGTGCCCACCCAGCATCGTGAGGCAATTGGGTAGCTACAATAAGTAGCGGCTCCAGGTTGAGGAACCAGCTATAACGGCTGGGGGACTCGACATGCTAACCACATGTCACACCTACAGTGGCTGTTGATCATCTACCTCTGTGATTGACACATGTGGATGTGAAGGGCCAGCAGCCGGCTGGTAAAAGGGCAACCGCTGAAAAGTGGAAAGATCCTCAATCGGAGGAAAATTTTTGGGCCAAAAAGAGATGAGCAGACAGGTGAATGGAGAAAACTTCACAATAGTGAGCTACATGATAGGCCTATGTATAGAAAGCCAGATATAATAAGAACAGTTAAGTCTCTTAGGCTGCGATGGGCTGGACATGTTGCACGTATGGGGTTAAGAGATGCATGGAAACTACTGGTAGGAAAACCACAAGGAAAACGCCCAGTTGGTATATCCAAGAATGAGGTGGGAGAATAACATTAACCGCGATATGAGGGAATCAGATTTTAAGGGAATGATTGGAAAACATTAGTTGATGATAGGGATGTATGGAGAGCTTATGTACGCGCGGCCATGAACCTACGGGTTCGACAGAGCCAGTGAGTAAGTTAGTTATAATTACATATATATATATATATATATATATATATACATATATATATCCACCGCTGTGGTCTCGAGGTAGTGTGCTGCCTTGCCACGCAACGGGTTCGTGTTCGATCCCGGTCGGGGCAGTTTTTCTGGTTGAAGTTTTTATTGGGGTTTTTCCTCACCTGTAAACAAATGTCAGGATAACTCTAAGGCCCAAAACGGTACCCGAAAACATAGGGCCATCCCAATCCTTATAATTATCATAATAATCATCATCCTTCACCGGTTTGTGTTTTTTTGGAACGCAACGGGAAGCTTACCACATCTACAATTACCCTAGTAAAGCTGCAAGCATAGCATGAAAATGCTTATGATTGCAGTGAAGGACCTGCATTCGGGCAGAAATTACTATGGATGGATATATTTACATATACACACACACACACACACACACATATGGTATAGTCCATCACTGTGGTCTGGAGGGGTAGAGGGGGTAGCGTCTCCCTTGTCAACGCAGCGGGTTCGGAATTCGATTTCCCGGTTGGGACAGGCTCCTGGGTGAGGTTTTTTTTCCGGTTTTTCCTCACCTGAGAAAGGAAAAAGCAGGAGGAAGCTTAGGGCCCAAACGGTCCCGAAAATCATCCGGCCATCATCATCATCTTTATCATTATCGTCATCACCCTTCACAGGTGTGGAAAGCAACGGGAAGCTACCTAATTCCCTAGTAAAGTTGCGAAGCAGAGCATGAATGTGTTATGATTGCAGTGAAAGACCAGCCCTCGGGCAGAGTTACTATGGATGGATACATTGGTAATGGATGAATTACGATACTTCGAGAAAAATTAAGAATGCTAATATATTGTCTTGAAAATTGATACTGTCGTTTTCATACTTACCTGAAAGATCATGACGCCTGCTGCACCGCGATGTTGTTTTGTTGAAGTTGTGAAATACAGTGGCAAACATAGCGGAATGTTGGTTCCTTCATACATTAGCACTCTATAACAGTTCAAACATGTGTAAACAATTAGAAGCAGGTCGAATGTAAAATAATATCGTCAGTTTGCATGTCTAGTCATTGATTCTAGACTCTTTTATGTCGTATTCAGAGATGGGCAATAACCAAATAATCGCTCTTAATAAGGAACTGCCACGCGAGCTTTTCTCCCTGCCGTATCTTGCTGTTCTATCGGTATCCTCTTGTAGGAATGATTTTTCCGTGATAAAAAGGGTTTTCGACGTTTCTATTTAAACTATTCAAATGTATATTACATAAGCTAGAATTGGACAACACTTGAGGTTGTAATTTGATGTGAAATAATAATAATAATAATAATAATAATAATAATAATAATAATAATAATAATAATAATATAATATAATATAATATAATGCAATGCAATGCAATGCAATGCAATGCAATGCAATACTTACTTACTCACTGGCACTATCGAACCCGTAGGTTCATGGCCGCACGGACATAAGCTCTCCATACATCCATATCCTGAGCTAATGCTTTCCAATCATTCCCTGTATAATCTACTTCCCTCAAATCATAGTTAATGTTGTTCTCCCACCTCATTTTTGGTCTACCAAACTGGGCGTTTTCCTTCTGGCTTTCCTACAAGAAGTTTCCATGCACGTCTTTCATTCCCCATACGCGCAACATGTCCTGCCCATCGCAGTCTACGGGACTTAACTGTTCTTATTATATCTGGCTTCCTATAAAGACCATGTAGTTCATTGTTATGTAGTCTTCTCTGCAATGCAATGCAATATGTCCACCGCTATGGTCTCGAGGGTAGCGTGCCGCCTTGTCACGCAGCGGGCCCGGGTTCGATCCCCGGTCGGGGCAGTTTTTTTCTGGGTGAGGTTTTTATCGGGGTTTTTCCTCACCTGTAAGACAAATGTCAGGAAAACTTTAAGGCCCAAACGGTCCCCGAAATCATATGGCCATCATCCTTATCATCATCCTTACCATTATCATTATCATCATCATCCTTCACCTGTGTGGAAAGCAACGGGAAGCTACCGCACCTACACAATTCCCTAGTAAAGCTGCAAGCATAGCATAAAAATGCTATGATTGCAGTGAAGGACCTGTCTTCGGGCAGAATTACTATGGATGGATAATATAATATAATATAATATAATAATATAATATAATAATATAATATCCGATTGAGGGTATTTCCACTTTTCAGCGGTTGCCCTTTTACCAGCCGGCTGCTGGCCCTTCACATCCACATGTGTCAATCACAGAGGTAGATGATCAACAGCCAGTGTAGGGGTGACATGTGGTTAGCATATCGAGTCCCCCAGCCGTTATAGCTGGTTCCTCAACCTGGAGCCGCTACTTATTGTAGCTACCCAATTGCCTCACGATGCTGGGTGGGCACCGGTCCCATACTGGCCGAAATACCATGAGAAAATTTCTTCCCCCATGGAGACTCGAACCAGCGCAAGTCCCGTAGCTCTGCGCCAAGGCTTCCTACCTTAACCGCTCGGCTACGGCGCGGGACATATAATATAATATAATGTAATGTAATGCAATGCAATATAATAATTAATAATAATAATATAATAATAATAATTGATAATAATAATAATAATAAATAATAATAATAATAATAATAATCATATAATAATAATAATAATAATAATACGAATAAGAATATGTAAGAATAATATAAGGAATTAATAAGAATAATAATATATAAATAATAATAATAAGAATAAGAATAATATATAATAATAATAATAATTAATAATAATAATAATAATATAATAATAATAAGAATAATAATAATAATTAATAATAATAATAATAATAATAATAATATAATAATAATAATAATAATAATAATAATAATAATAATAAATAATAATAATAATAATAATAATAATAATAATAATAATAATAAATAATAATAATAATAATAATAATAATAATAATAATAATAATAATAATAATAATAATGTGGAATTACAGTAGAAACAAATTTAACATAGTGTAGCAGAAATTTTCGAATTACATCACTGTTATTATTATTATTATTATTATTATTATTATTGTATTAATTGTAATTTTGTTGATATTCTGTAATTTGGCTCCTGGTGCAAAAATAGTTGAATTGTTTAGAAGCTCATTCTAGAATTAACAAATAATTTAACATCAATCGAAACTTGTAATAGATCTCATTATTAAATGATCAATAATATAGTTTCGGGTACATATTTATCATATATCCCCATTTAGCAGTAACTAACCAATTAAGTCCATTATCAAAATCGCAGGTTCATGGCCTCATGGGCATAAGCTCTCCACATATCCCTATTCTGAGCTAATGTTTTCCAATTATCTCCTGTATAATCTAGTTCCCTCAAATCATAGTAAATTCTATTCTCCTCCCTCATTCTTGGTCTACCAACTGAGCGTGCTCCCTCTGATTTCCCTACAAAAACATTTTATCACTGTCAGAAAATCATAATTTCAAAAGTATGCTTTATAGAGAAATAAACAAACTATATTGCTTATGAAACAAACAAGTTTTATTGCTGCATTCACCAGGGTCCCTTCATTGGATCCTATCTTCAATCAACTGAATCGAGTTTTTGTCATCGATAACCAGTTTCCTAAGATTCCACCTACAGTTTGGCTTTTTTAATGGTCTTTTCCCACATAATGTTTCCATAAATATTTTAAAAGCGTTATACTGTCACCCTTTCGAGGTACTTGATCTGTTTACCTGAATCTCCTGACAATAATAGGAAAACAATATACATTACAGAATTCTTTGTTGTTAAGGTATGTCCCGGGAAACTCCTGAACATTTTGCAAAAAGTCCCGTCACAATCGGATGAACGGTATGGCAGCGCATAAAGGACAAACGGTCAGACAGACATTTATATATATATATATATATATATATATATATATTATATATGAATAAGAAAGTTTTCTTGGGTTTTCCGCGTCTTGGATTCAAGTTCGGCCTCTGGCCACTGACCCCGACGTTTCGGCATGATCCCACATGCCATTATCAAGGAATGATAAGTTCGAATCAAGAACTAAACCTTGGATGGGTGTACGTCTTCGGAAACGGACCACAGCGAAAACTCTATTTGTTTAATTATATAAGACCTAAACTCTTATCGTATGCATTTTACCCTTAGTATTCTATTTTCCAATACTTTTACCTTCTTTTCTTCCCATATCGTAAATTACCTTGCTTCACATCCATACTGGGGAAAAAGGCAGCAAAATCGTTTTATTACATTCATTTTAGATTCTTAGACAAAAGCCGGGAAAACAGGACACATTAAATTGAATAGTAACAAGAATGTCTTGCTTCAAGTCGGTAATTAATATCATTATCTGTATGATTTCCATATGTTTTTTTGTCGATGTGACTAATTTCCTATACTTACCAATATTGTTGTTACTGGAAGTAAGTCAATGTTCCCACATCTAACCTGGTTGCTATGCAAACAAAAGAAATCGCAATGCTGATATGGACTCAAAAACCACACGTTCGGTAAGTAAAATAAAACATTCCTTGAATGTTTTGTACACTAACTCGTACCTTTCTTTAGACTTTTCCGAAATTAATGCAGAACATCCCACTCTCCAGGCTTCTTCAATTTCTCTATCATCTACCACGACTCCTTCCATAATAAAATTATCAAACAGATTCTAATCACGGTACTACATATAAAAATGTCTCCACAGCCAACAATCCTTGCTTATAATAAAACAAATGAAAAACTACATAGCAACGATCACCAAATGTTTCTTTCTTATAGAAGTCATTTACATCCAACCAATATTTTAATTCATTTATTACTGTATTTAATAAAAAATAGTCGACCAAAAAAATAGTATGCAATATACATGAGGTAAGCACGTAACAGATCTCGAAAATTGAAAAAACTCGGCGCAAGCGCCTCGTTTTTTTCAAACTTTTTCTCGATCAGTAATAAGGGCTTACCTCACTTGTATCGCAATATACTATTACAGTACTCTTAAATATTGGAAGCATTATCTTATTTGTAAGATTTATTACTTACTTACTTACTCACTGGCACTATCGAACCCGCAGGTTCATGACCGCGCGGACATAAGCTCTCCATACATCCCTATCCTGAGCTAATGATTTCCAATCATTCCCTGTATAATCTACTTCCCTCAAATCATAGTTAATGTTGTTCTCCCACCTCATTCTTGGTCTACCAACTGGGCGTTTCCCCTCTGGCTTTCCTACAAGAAGCTTCCATGCACGTCTTTCATTCCCCATTCGTGCAACATGTCCTGCCCATCGCAGTCTACGAGACATAATTGTTCTTATTATATCTGGCTTCCTATAAAGACCATGTAGTTCATTGTTATGTAGTCTTCTCCATTCACCTGTCTGTTCATCTCTCTTTGGTCCAAAAATGTTCCTAAGAACTTTATTCTCAAATACTCGTAATCTCCTTTCCTCCCTTAAAGTAAGAGTCCATGTTTCGCACCCATATAATATAACTGGTAGAATAATAGTTTTATATATTTTCAGCTTAACGTTTTTTGAAAGGAGTTGGGACATCAAAAGTCTCTGCAATGCATAATAGCATGCATTTCCAGAATTGAGCCTATGTTTAATTTCTTTGTGCGTCTCATTCCTATTTGTGATTATTGTTCCTAGGTATTTGAATTCAGCCACTTCCTCAAAATTTCCCTCATTTGTCATTAGCTGTCCATTTCCATTATATACTGAATTTCTACGTGTGACCATATATTTAGTTTTACTGATATTTACTTCCAGTCCCAATTTCTTAGTGTTATTCAATAGTGTGTGCGTGTTGGCCTTTAGTATCTCCTCGCTATCGGCCAGTAGTAGTACTACATCATCAGCATAAACTAACAGCTTATTAATACCATTCAGTTGTAAGCCTTCCTTATTCTCTAAAGATTTAATGGCATGCTCTAGTACAAAATTAAATAGTAGAGGAGATAGTGCATCTCCTTGCTTCAACCCATTCTGGATTTCAAACGTGTCCGAAAACTGTTTGCCTACACGCACCCTACTCTTTGAGCCATTTAGACACATTCGTATAAGTCTAACTAACTTTTTAGAAATTCCGAACTCCAGCAGGATACTATATAACTTCTCCCTCTTAATTGAATCATATGCTTTTTTGAAGTCTACATATAGTTGATGTACAGTACCATTATATTCCCATTTCTTTTCTAAAATCTGTCTTATACTAAAAATCTGATCTGTTGTAGACCTGTTTCTTCTAAATGCACATTGATGATCTCCTAGAATGTCATCAATATAGGGAGTAAGTCTGCTTACTAATATATTTGTTAGAATTTTGTACGAAGTTGAAAGTAATGAGATGCCCCTGTAGTTGTTGCAATCAGTTTTATCTCCTTTCTTATAAATTGGTAAGATAATTGATTCCTTCCATTCATCTGGAAGATGTAAGATTTATTAGATATGATTATTCTGCCATTTTATTAGAACATTATTTTAATTAATTGTACTGTTAACTTTTAAAGAAACCGTTATTGTAACATGTATTAAATTACCATATATTAGCATTACCCCACTCAGCAACACTGTTGGGCGAGTATTTTTCATAAACGAATTTTATACGTATAAAATACGTAACGTGGAAGAAAAAAAAAATTACATGAAGTAATAAACAAAACTTTATTTAATTTTGATAAATAAAACACCAACAACTTATTTTTTAAGATTTGTATTGGTGTTCTACAATACAGGATAAGTAAAGTAAAGTAATCCCACAACAGGCCCGGAGGCCCTTGGGGTAGTAGGAGGTTAAGCCTCCCACTTTTTTCTAGACAATCGGCACTTTATGTCAGCCGGGTTGTCAGCCCTGCGTGACGGCCGCCTTTACCCCCAGAACAAGCGTCTGGTACTCATTTCCGTTAGAGGCTGAGTCGACCCCAGGACCATAGTGCTGCCAGAGGGTTTGGGTCAGTTTAAAAATCCTGACCCCAACGGGACTTTAACCCTCGACCCTCTGGCTTGTAGCTCAGTGCCTTAACCACTACGCCACGGCGTGCCCCCCTACAATACAGGATATTAACTGAAAATTACATTGAACCATGTTTCACACACCTCATTTGTCATTAGTAGGCCTACTTTTCCACATTTATTTGAAATATCACATAATTATTTTAACGAGTCATAACATTTAATTGATTTTCTTACTTACTCACTGGCACTATGGAACCCGTAGGTTCATGGCCGCACGGAAATAACCTCTCCATACATCCCTACCCTGAGCCAATGCTTTCCAATCATTCCCTGTATAATCTACTTCCCTCAAATCGTAGTTAATGTTATTCTCCCACCTCATTCTTGGTCTACCAACTGAGCGTTTTCCCCCAGGTTTTCCTACAAGAAGCTTCCGTGCACCTCTTTCATTCCCCACACGTGCCACATGTCCTGCCCATCGCAGTCTACGATACTTAACTGTTCTTATTATATCTGGCTTCCTATAAATACCATGTAGTTCACTGTTAAGTTGTCTTCTCCATTCACCTGTCTGTTCATCTCTCTTTGATCCAAACATTTTACCAAGTACTTTATTCTCAAATACTTGTAATCTCCTTTCCTCCCTTAAAGTAAGAGTCCATGATTCGCATCCGATAATATAACTGGTAGAATAATAGTTTTATATATTTTCAGTTTAACATTTTTTGAAAAGAGTTGGGAAGTCAGTAGTCTCTGTAATGCATAATAGCTCACATTTCCAGAATTGAGCCTATGTTTAATTTCTTTGTGCATCTCATTCCTATTTGTGATTATTGTTCCTAGGTATTTGATTTTCACAAGATAAAAATACATTTTTAACGCATGCCTTCTTAATTTATTTGTAAAACGTTAAAGCAATTGTAAGTACAATTTGGTGTGCGTAGGTCCACGGCAACCCGTGGCAACTTGCTTCGAAACATGTCAGTACTTGCTAACTAAGGCGAACGAAATTTGAACAATAATGTTTTTTTATTGTAAAATGGTAAATAGTTATACGATTTAGGACTTATTGATTTTTGTTTAGTTCTAAATTTATTCATTACTAACCCAGTACAAATTTTCATGTCTTACGTTTTGCATGAAGTCCATAAATGAACAGAAAATTGGGGTATTTTTAACAGAAATGCCAGAATTATTCTTAAATAAAAAAAATTAATTCCCCTACTGATTCCATAAGAAAAGTTAAATTATTACGGCCATAAAGATACATAATTCCAACCAATAATGGCAAAGACGCTAATAAAGTATACAATAAAAGATACAATTCCTGCCTGCAACCGTTCAGGTTGATACCCTCATCCTGGCACGGGTTGGCATGATCCATTTGCAATAATACAGTATTTGTTATTTGAGTCATTAAGGTCAATGTGTCATAGTGTAAAATATATTTAGATCCGACACATCGACAAACATTTCTGGAATTAAGATTGCTTTAAATTAATAATTTCATGTGATGTAATCAATGATAATATTAATATAATCTATTTAATATCAGTCTTACTAATAAAAATCTCTTATATTGGCTTTCAGCAGTTGTTTAGTTATTCAATATATAAGCCTTATGTAGATCATGTGTAATTTCCTTACTAATAAACGTTGTGCAGGAGCTATATAACAATACAGCGGATCATTACACAATACGTCACATATTCGCCATCATTATGACGTCAGAACAATATTACGCGCAGTTTGTAACAGAAAGAAAACGACATCAACTAGTGATTAATTGTGTAAGAAATGAGTATGGATAAGAATAGAGAGAGATTCCCTAATTGGGGAGGTACGGAAAAAATAAGTGTGTTTTAGTTTATATACATTTTCCTTCAAGCTACTTCAAATATGTCGTAGAATTAGTTTCACAGATAATGTGCTGCCATCTAACGTCAAGAATTTCGAACAATTCTTGGAAGCTAATATAGTTTTTTCCATTACTTATGAATTATATGCGGTATTTTAAGATGCGTTAGAAAACGTTCAAAATAGTAGGAAATGTTACCGACAACAGAATAACGCTTTAAGCGAAAAAAAAAACTTCGGACCGAACGGGAATCGAACTTATGACCCCACGGACCGTAGTCAGAAGCTCTAACCACAAGACTATCAAGCTAACATACGACGTGCTGCAATAATAGTACCTCTATAATGAAATACATTTTTATATCGGTATGTGTATTACGTATTAATAATGCAAGAACGTTTTGTTAAAATAATATTATCAAGCATTTAAACTACATTCAGGTTAATCTTGTCTACAGCAACTATTGTAGAACATATTCTTTTGTGAATCAACGTTCAACTTTAAAATATTATTAGGCCTAATCGAGAATGAGTGTAACAAAAGGTATTTTATTATGTCTTTATTTTCCTACACAGAGCTTTATAAATATTATTTATGTCCTGTGCATCCATCAAACAGTCGTTAAAGTTTTGCATTTTGCGTTAAATTTAAGGAAATATTCATCAATATCATAAGAAAACAATCAGTTGATATGAAAGTCCGATATTTTTTCTAGTTATACAATCCTTAAACAAGGCTGGAGGCATGTATAACGATTCCCATGTAAAGTTGTACATCTCTTATACACCGAGCAGCTAATACAGTGTTTATTGGTAAGAATTTTCAACTGTAATGTGTATAAACCTTGTATAAAAGTTATATATCGTTTATTAGTAAGAGGGTTATTGTTTTATACATACTGTTCATTGATTATTTCACATAAGATGAAATTATTAATTTATGAAGGAATCAGGATGAAAGGGAACTGGATACGATATATTTATGAAAAGGTATTTACAGTATGATTTAAAATCATTTAAAGTCTTTCATTCTCTATCTTTATTTTAGGTCAATTATTTCTTTGAATTTTTATCGCAAATTACACAAGAAACTTCTCAATTAAAAAAAAAAAATTAACCACACGCGTATATGGATAATTTTTTTAGCAATTGCAAGTAATAGAATTATTTGACATATAAACTATTAAAAATATATTTTCCGCATATTAATTGTTTTTTATTAGGAAAATTCCACAAAACAAGTGTTTCTCCTTCAACCCAAAGTGATTTGTCGCCAAAGGTTACTGTACAGAGCATCTTCTTCCCTCAAATCTCTAGCTTCCATACTTCTCACTCCATCTATCCAACGTTCTCTAGGTTTGCCTCTTCCACTTCTTCCATTAGCTTTTCAATTAACGATCTTCTTTGGTATTCTCTCTTCTTTCGTTCTTATGAGGTGTCCATACCATTTCAAACGTTTTTCTTCTATTTTTTCTAATATGTCTTTTTAACTTGCATAATTTCCCTTATTATACTGTATTGTAATTTACCTTTATATATCCAACAACATTCATAAGCAGTTTGTTTAATCAATTGCTTGCTACTCTATAGGAAGATCTGAAAACATATTAAAGCACGGCTATGTAGGCCTACAGCTAATACTTTACAGAGAATTATAAACGAAACTAAAATATTAGTATTTTAATAGTTATCTAATATGATGTAAAACATTTATATTATTTTGTTTTTGGTAATTTTGCAAGTTTTCAGATTTTCATAAACAATTATTAGGACAAATTTTAAGCTATATGTTATGTGGGGCGTTCAATAAATGATGCACATGGTACCTTTTGGCAACGGAAATGGATTTTATACGAAGGGCCGCAAGAATTTCAAGAAGAGAAATAATTAGGAACTCAGTTATCAAGGGAGTGGTATAAATGAAAGATCGAGCACAAGACATAATTAGATTATATTGAAACTCAGCAATTAAGATGGTACGGACATGTCCAGCGAATGGAAGAGGATCGACAACCAGACAGAACTGTTTTGGATTGGAAACCTGAGGGAAGACGAAGCGCAAGAGAAGACCTAAAACCTCCTGGAGTCACGGAATATGTTTATATATGAAGAGAGAAGAAAATCTACAAACCAGGAGGAGATTGGATGGAACGACAAAATTGGCTATTAGGAACGGGACAGATGTCAAAAGACATTAATCAACCGATGATCTATCTATCTAACTTTAGTTCTCGATTGTCTTTCATGAAACAAAACATTACAGAACGCATCTTCAACCCGTCCCATATAACGTTACAAAGTTTCTTGTTTTCCGACAGATGCCTGTGATGTACTTTAGTTTTAAAATGGCGGACTGCTCGTGAAACACATACCAAAGCACGGCAGCTGTTGATTGATGGAGAGGGGTGTTGATATTACACTCGTTCTGCCGCTCAGATACTGCTAGTCCAACAATTGACAGTTCTCCTATCCACTGTTTGAACACCTGAGACATTTCATAAGCGTCTGTGAATGTGTGAAATGGTCTACTGCTCTTCAGAAAGATTCAATCACGGTTCTCTGCTTTGTACGTGTTTTCAGAGCAGCCGCCTTTTTAAAACTAAAGTACATCATAGCCATCTGTTGGAAAACAGTCAAACGTCGTGATGTTCTAAAGGAAGGATTGAAGATTCGTCCTGTAAAGCATCGTTCATAAAATAAAATAAGTTAAAATATACCTTCTTAGGTAAAATCCGTCGTCCTCAACTTATAAAATATGTAATCTTTATGTCTGTAGGCCTTTCAGAACATCCTTTCCATCTTCAGCAGGTCACTCTTCGCTACAATATCCAGTATGATGGTTGATGCTGCTGGTCCTAATGTGGTGTTGTCGTGACCAAAGCTTCTTCCTGACGATATCGTATAGTGGGTTGTTTAGTCTGGGAGTGCTTTCATTTATTAAAAGCTTGTTGTCTATTTCCTTGATAATTTTCAGGTCAGGAAGAAGCTTTGGTCACGACAACGCTACATTAGGACCAGCAGCATCAACCATAATACTGGATGTTGTAGCAAAGATTGACCTGCTGAAGATGGAACGGATGTTCTGAAAGGCCTACAGGCATAAAGATTACATATTTTATAAGTTGAGGACGACGGATTTTACCTAAGAAGGTATATTTTAACTTATTTTATTTTATGACTCTCCACCTCAACGGTTTTAACAATGAATTTTATTAGTATTGAAAGTATCGTTCATTTGCAATGGAAGATGATCGAGAACTAAAATTGTGTGCATTACTTATTGAATGATCTACTATGTAAACATATATAATTTCATATGAAAGGTTGCGGAAAGTAACGGGCAAAAAGTAAATTGCAATTGTAGTGAAGAAAAAATGGAATTGGACAGGAAACAAATTACGTAAACACAATCCATTTGAATGAAGTTTTTGTTTGCAATCTTAAATGAAAAAAGTAAATAAATAAATAATAGTTTTAAAAAACTAAAAGAACACGCTTTATTAGAAAACTAAAGAATGAAAAATAATTTTAATTTCCAGTACGCTTGGGATAAAATAAAGTAGTCAACAAAAAAATCATCTCCAACACATATAGAATAAAATTAGAGTTATCAACAAAAAGAAAATAATTTTACCATCAAAAGCGTGGGGTGCTCTATATCAATTAATATATTTGATAATAAACAGATATTGGTAAACGTAAGCTCTCTAAGAAGAAAATGTAAAAATCATAAAAATCACCCCACGCTTTTGATGGTAAAATTATTTTCTTTTTGTTGATAACTCTAATTTTATTCTATATGTGTTGGAGATGATTTTTTTGTTGACCACTTTATTTTATCCCAAGCGTACTGGAAATTAAAATTATTTTTCATTCTTTAGTTTTCTAATAAAGCGTGTTCTTTTAGTTTTTTAAAACTGTTATTTATTTTTTATTTTTTAGTTTTAATATTTTACAGAATAAGATAAAAATGTAAATATCTTTAAATTCGATACTATTCTAGTCTGAGCTAAAAGTAATACTCTTCTATAAAAAAACCCTCCCAGCCGGATTTGAACCAGGGACGTATGGATTACTGAAATTATATACCACTAAGAGTTCACTGCTCTAACAACTGAGCTCTTACAACGATTGACTAAAAACTCGACAAGTCCGCAACCTATTATACCAGTTTTCATTTTTTTTGATTTTCGGATGATTCTGGCCAGGATTTTTGAAACAAAATATGCAATTATTGTATTGTCACGGGTCCTCTACACGTATACAAAGTTTCAAGTCGATCCAATGTTTCTAAGTGGGTGAAAATCGCGTTGAAAGATTCCGTTACATTGATACAAAAATATTTTTTTTTTATTTTCTGATGATTATGGCCAGGATTTAGAAACTAAATATGAAATTATTGTATTGTCACGGGTCCTCTACAAGTATACAAAGTATCAAGTCGATCCGATGATTTTAAGTGGGTGAAAATCGCGTTGAAAGATTCCGTTACATAGATAGATAGATAGATACAGGTCAAGCTAATATAAAGCGTGTAAAAAGAAATGAGATGGGCCATTGGCCAGAAAGAATGACTGAATGCAAATGATGATTGGATGTCAAAACAACTACATTGCAAAATAATTCTATGACACCACGTTCTCAATGCTTTAGGCCCTCATAAGCTGTTACAAAGTTTTAGTTATACCTATAACCAGCCTGTTGAATGGCATCGTGAATTCTATATGTAGCATAATCCATCTTCTTCCTATTGTACATTTTTTCGTGATCGTGGGGATGATCATGTTCATCATAGTGCAAAATGTCATGCATTTCATGATGTTCTTCATGATGCATTTCTGGTTTCTTCCATTCGCCTCACTGGGAAGAGAATTTTTTTATGACGAGAAATCGCCTTTATTATTAATGCAAGCACGTAAAACATGAACCAAACACTGAAAAACAATGGAGTATACCACAATTTTCTATCCAAATAGAAGTAACTGTAAGGGTTCTTATTTCTGGCTTCTGAGGAAGCATTTTTGGATGTGATTGCTGTAGAATTCTGAGAAACTGATCGAATTTCGTTATGAGATATCTTTTGTTCAAACTGATCATTAAATTCTCTTTTTGAAATGTCTTCGTCTGTGTTTCTCTTTCCGTTTCTAAGAATACTCGAAAATGCGATACGATAAAACAAATCAAATATGTTTATGTCGGAGTTAGAATTACAGAAAATCTCAGAGTTACAGTAATTATTTGTAATACTGGTTTTTGGTAATAAACTTTCATCAGATTTATTGAAGAGTTCTTTGGAATTGTAGTCATCATATTCGTTGTTATAGGAAGATTCAGTTGGGTTCTCTTCAATCCCAAGGTACCCGAACAGGTTTAATAAACCGGAAGGTCCATATTTCGAGTCTCCATATTCACTTGTACCATTACGTGGATATGGAATATTTCCGTTAGCAGACGTCAAAGGTTGACTTTGTGCAGGTTCGCTTTCTGAAAATAAAAATAAAAAATCACTTCAGATATTCATGTTTGAATTATTTATTTATTGGGATATATTTTATACATAATATTTTATTTGTTTAACACATTCACTTCAGGTTTAAATGCTAAATGCATTTTCCCAGAAACCAGATTATAAATAGTTACAGTTAATCGTTGGAAGTCAATATCAATAAAACTAAATATATGGCCAGACTAGAAATTCAGTATATAATGGAAATGGACAGCTAAGGACAAATGAGGGAAGTTTTGAGGAAGTGGCTGAATTCAAATACCTAGGAACAATAATCACAAATAGGAATGAGATGCACAAAGAAATTAAACATAGGCTCAATTCTGGAAATGCATGCTATTATGCATTGCAGAGACTTTTGATGTCCCAACTTCTTTCAAAAAACGTTAAGCTAAAAATATATAAAACTATTATTCTACCAGTTATATTATATGGGTGTGAAACATGGACTCTTACTTTAAGGGAGGAAAGGAGATTAAGAGTATTTGAGAATAAAGTACTTAGAAAAATGTTTGGACCAAAGAGAGATGAACAGATAGGTGAATGGAGAAGACTACATAACAATGAACTACATGATCTTTATAGGAAGCCAGATATAATAAGAACAGTTGAATCTCATAGACTGCGATGGGCAGGACATGTTGCGCGTATGGGGAATGAAAGACGTGCATGGAAGATTCTTGTAGAAAAGCCAGAGGGAAAACGCCCAGTTGGTAGACCAAGAATGAGGTGGGAGAATAACATTAACTATGATTTGAGGGAAGTAGATTACACAGGAAATGATTGGAAAGCATAAACTCAGGATAGGGATGTATGGAGAGCTTATGCCCGCGCGGCCATGAACCTACGGTTCGATAGTAAGTATCTATCAATTATACTAGACTCTTGAATGCTCTATGCAACCTAATTTTATTGTTTTAGATACTCTTGTACCTACATATCAATATGTTATTATTATTATTATTATTATTATTATTATTATTATGTAAACAACCTTTTACATATATGTAAACATATGTTACCTCCTATGACAACTTGTGCCTCCATCACTGGGTAACGAATAATGTATGTATCATTCGGTTCTGGTGAAGTCATTTCTACATTACGAAAACTTCTATCTTGTTGTATTTCCATCAGCAAGTCTCTCCTGCAATTAATAAAAAGTCATTAACCTATAAAGATAAATTATCATAAGTAATGCCACGAGTGATTTCCAAATTATCGATAAATTCACGAATCATGAAGTGAGGAGTGAATTTATCTAGAGAATTTGGAAATCAAGAGTGGCATTTGTTAGGACTATTTAACGAATCAAATTAAGCTGTTTACTCACAAATCATTATTTAACTATAGTTATTTTAAAATATTTATATATTTAATGTAAACGGTGATGTTTGAAAACAAATGAGAAACGATAGGTACGCTTCATCTGCTTCTTTTGTTTATCACTGCAACCAGATCATACAATTTATTGCCAAAGGAACGCAATATTGTAAGGATGCTCTCTAGTGGAGACAAAATGAAACACGTCAAACTGTATATTAATTCATTTCTGATGTCGTATGATGTAAATATGACAATTATATTTTTCTGGATTGTTACCTGGGAAAAAATACATTTAAGAAAGTGCAAACAGTGGTTTCTTTTTCTGGTGGTATAATCAATTGCTACAAACGTTTTTATATTAACTCCCGCATGCGGCATGTGTTGACATTCATACACTATATATACAATCTGGTAGCCGTATTTCTCGCAGGCTCAGTCACTGCAAAATAATGGTCAGACCGGTTCAGAATATTAAAAAGGAGGAGCCTTCTTCAATATGGTAATTATAACACTGATAAATATTTCGTGAAACACGACTCTGATTGGTTGTAAAACAGAAATCATTGAAACGTGTTTGGCCATTGAGTCCCATTTGGGGCATGAGTTAAATAGTCATATAGATTCATTATAGCTTCTAAGAAGCAGGATAATGTAGATATATTTAATGCAGCTTAAATAAACTATAAATTGTGTCCATGTTGTATGGGTTTTTGAATATTCTAATAGTTTGTATGGGTGTGTGTATTCCTTGTCTTGTGCTGTCCTGTGCAAACTTCGCATGTGGCCATGACATCCTGCAAAGCACAGACCTGGGAATTCCGCCGTTGTATTCCTGTCCCTTTTCACTGCTGAGATATTTCCAGCCTTTAAAACACTCCTTGCTCAATGCAGGGAGAAATATGGGAAAAAGTTTATTTAGGTTCCTAGGAGATGGCAGTATATGCCTCCTTAGTTTGAAAGCAATGCAATACATATTATATAACTAGCAGGCGTTTGGAGTTGAGAATGGATATACACACCCATAGCACAGCAAGCATTTTCTTTGCCAACGGATATACCCGTTCGTAGCAGTGTAAAGGTTAATAAGCGTCCCGAGTTCCTACTCCCTGCCTGAAGGGGGCCGGGCCTAAGGCTTGTTAACCCGTCAGCGTGGAGCGACGTGACGTGTACGCAAGTTGAATTCTTCACCCAATGCGGAACGACGTGACATGTACGCTAGTTACACGCACTGCTTTAAACTGTAATTATGACCTTTGTGTTTACATTAACTATTTACCGTGTATACAAATTTTATGTAGAGACTTCAAAGTTTCTATTAGTGTATATATTAACTGATTACGGCCCTGAGTAACAATTTAAAATAATTTTATATTTTCATTTATTCTTGCGGCCTCTGACATTTTTCTTAAATTTATAACTTGATAAAGGATTTCTTATAAAACTAAATTCGCCTTTTTTTTGTAGATTAGCTTGTCTATCAAATTGAATCTATTTTCAAATCTCTTCATTTTTAATAATAATGTCGCAAAATTCAGTATAAATAAAGGCCCAACAAAGTTATTTCCGATTTACGCTACAGTACAGGACCACAACAGTAAATTTCAGATATATATATATATATATATATATCAAATGACGATATCCTTACATTATGGAAAGGTAGTTAGTCTACAATTCAGTCAGTATCTAAAAGGAAAGTGGTCCACTACAGACCTTAGAAGGTTCTTGGGATATTAGGAGGTTAAGGCTCCCACTTTTCTAAAGTATCGGTACTTGATGTAAGCCGAGTACTTATTTTTGTCTGACGGCCCATAACAAGCATCTGGTACTCATTTCAGTTAGAGGCTGAGTCAACCCCGGGTTCACAGTGCCGCCTGAAGGTTTGATTCAGTTTAAAAATCCTGATCCACCGGGACTCAAACCCTCGATCTTCCGGCTTGTAACATGTTAATCTTTTAAGTCCACACCTCCGGTGAAACTATTATAGTCATATTTCATCAAATGGTTTCAGTTTGGAAACCAGAAGAAAGGCATTGAAATTTAGGGTTGATGAAGGTCTTTAGTACAACAGGTCTGATGTGTAGAAAGACCATTTTTTGAAGGCACACGACCTAAAATAATGTTTCAAAAGTGTTAGAAAGATACATTTGGAGAAGGCTGCCCCCCCCTACAAGAAAGAAGGTCAGCGCATAGAAGCAATGTGTTTGTAATAAACATGAACAAAGTAAACACAAGGGGAAAAAAATACACTTATTGTTGCCCGAGTGTCAAACAGCTGGTTTACATTTTGAAGATTTATCACACCAATTTTTGAAGTTCATTTTTTTTAAGGCCCTTCTCTTTGTGTAAATATTTCGTTTTGTTGTTAGGTAAAGCCGGTTCTCTGAATTCTTCAAAGAATCCCTAGTGCAATACACTGTGTCACTTATGTGAGAAATTTACAAAAAGGACCTATTTCAACTGTGGCACAACAACCATAAATAAGTCTGCAAAAAATGCAGAGATGTTATGTGAGAACCGTAACAAATTTAATTAATTAAATATTATATTAAGGGTTCACCATAAAGGAATTGCAAAAACATTTAAATTACTGAAGATATATCAAATTAAATGCGTTATTGGAATACTGGCACTGAACGGCTGAGTTTAAATACCGGTGAACTTCCTCCCACATCAGAGTATTCCCGGCCATTTAAATCCATCCACTCTGAAGGGTTAATTTCGTGATGAGAGTTAAAAGGAATGAAAGAGAGAAAGACGTAGTCTTAAAAATAGTCTTTGTTTATGATAATGTATATGTTGATGTACTTACATCATCCGTTTATTTACAGGAACGGCGTTTATCTGCTGATACGACGACCAGAGAAGCATCATTTGGTAAGTTAATGTTAAATAAATAACCTGTAAGTGAAGATTAGAATTCATGAGAACTTACAACTTACATGTTTTATTAATCTTAGTAAAATTATAAGGCATTTGTCACCCATTGCACGCCGAAACCAACCTTGAAATTTCCCCGAGAGAAGCTTTGTGATGTACCAAGGGCGTAACAAAAAAAGACAAAATGTGCCGTTTCTAGGTGTAAGGCATTATAATCCAGCGCCAAATCTCTCATCTAGACTATATGGAAGTAATACAACTCGTGACTAGGTAGATCTGCCGTAAGCGCCGCCATACTTTACTCCGCTCTTATCAAGCAGGGAGTCCATCTAATCCGTACACTGGGTTGATATTGCTGAATTCTGGCTTCGATTTCTGTGCCTTGCAGTTAAAAAGACAGATGATTTTTTGAAAACTGTCTTTGTACACCACAACGCTTCCCTAGGACAAATTTCAATATAGTTTCGGCATGCAATGGCTGATAGTTCCTGTAGCAGAATAATAAATAAATACCTACTACACATACAGGTAATTGTTCACTGAGCTTTATTTCTAACCTGTAAATAGCGATAAAGTTCTTCTCTCTGGAAAGTGGACTGTATTTTAGGAAATGCTGTGACACAAATAATTAATCATATGAAGATAAGACTATATTTAAACAAGTAATAATACATTAAGGTTGCACGTGCTCAAGTCTTGTTCAGTAAGTTTACCACGTGCTCTCATCGCTTTCAGTTCTCTCACAAAGTACTTACACAGAGCGTCACTCTTCTAATTCACTTAATAATGCTTATAATGTGTGGCTATTGATTTCAGCCTTAATTTATCACTCACAGTTATTTATGTGCTCGAGTAGATGCTTAAACACTATGTGCAGAGGCGCACCACTAAACACGTCCGCCATCTACGAGACACACACACACACAACGACCGCTCGCTAGGAGCTCCACAAGCACAAGGGAGGGTGCGTACGCCACGCGGTTCAAAACACGAGAGGACTCAGGTTGGCCAACATTGACAACTCCCGCCAACCACTCAAGGCAGCCAACCTGAGGCGTCAACATGCTCCCCCCTTGAGAGATCTCACGATTTAACACATCGGTGAATCTCTCAACACAACTGGGTAAGGGAACAAGTTTCACAATTGCTCGTCGAAATAATCCAGTTTTAGTCTTATGGGTGACCACTCGCACCACACCATCGATCCCAGGGTGAAGCTGTTGGATCACACCAGTCTTCCATACCAGAGGTGGTAAGTTGTCGTCCCGAAGGATCACAAGATCACCGACAGCTGGGCACCATCTTCCGGCAGACAGCCATTTCCTCCTTTGCTGAAGCGACTGCAGGTATTGTCTGGACCACTGTTGCCAGAAAGACCTGTAGAGAGCCTGAACTACCTTCCACCTTGTATCGTAGGAAAGGGGACAGTTGGCTATATCGGGAGGGATAGTGCTAGTTAATAGTCTACCGACCAGGAAGTGACTGGGAGTTAGGTACATTTCTTCATGGGATTCACTGGGCGTGCAGATAGGTCTAGAATTTAGTACAGACTCGATCTGACACAACAAAGTACACAATTCTTCAAAACTAAGAATAGTTTTGCCTATAGTCCTTTTCATAAGGGATTTAACCGATTTTATTCCTGCCTCCCAAAGTCCACCAAAATGGGGACTAGAAGGAGGAATAAATCTCCATTCAATATTCATATTTGCTATGTTCTCGGTAATAGCATTCGCATGTTTCCTTACAAAATTTAATAACTCGTTATTGGCACCCACAAAATTTGAACCATTATCACTCAATATGAGACAAGGGCGTCCTCTGCGGGCAACAAATCTATAGAGGGCAGCAATGAAGTCCTTAGTAGTAAGGCTCCTGACAACTTCTAAATGGATAGCCTTAGTTACTAAACATACAAAAAGTGCTATGTAAGCCTTGAATTTCACCTTAGATCTTGGGTTGTCTCCCTTTATTACAATTGGACCTCCGTAGTCCAAACCTACCTTAACAAAGGGAAGACTTTGCTCTACTCTATACTCAGGAAGTTGTCCCATTATCTGACTAGTTCGGGGTGGTTTAACTCGGAAACATTTGTAGCAGGACCTAATTACCCCACGAATAGTATTTCTACCACGAGGTATCCAATAACGGGTGCGCAGTGAACACAGAACTGCTTGAGCACCGGAGTGAAGTAACATCTCATGTTCATGCTTCACTAACAGTTTAGTCACAACATTTTTAGCCGGTAATATGATTGGATGCTTCTCATCAAATGTCAACTGAGAATTCTCAAGACGGCCACCAACTCTGAGAAGTCCATTTTTATCCAGGAATGGGTTAAGTGATCACAAGTCTACTTGTTTCTTGGAAGTTAACTCGTGGATTTCCCTCTTGTATTCAACGGCTTGAATGCGATTCACCACCATTAATTCCGTTTGTTTCAACTCGATTGAAGACAAGGAACCGGAATATAATTTGTCTCTATTACGAGTATTATGGATGAATCTCAGTACATATCCATATACGCGTTTCAGTTTGAGAAATGAAGAGTACTTCTCAAATTCAGGCACTTGTACCTTAGACATCAGTACACGAATTTGTGTCTTCAATTCTGAGTCCACTCTAGTTGGCAATTCACTGTTAACGAAATCAGTATAAGTCGGAGCGACTTCATGGAGCCATTCAGGTCCCTTCCACCACACATTCAAAGATGACAATTCTGAAGGACTGACACCTCTTGATAAATGATCAGCAGGATTACACAGAGTAGATACGTGTCTCCATTCTGAGCTTCTAGTTAGAGACTGTATTTCGGAAACTCTGTTTGCAACGAAGGTTTTCCAAGTAGATGGGGTTTTTTGTAACCAACACAGGACGATTGTACTGTCAGTCCAATAATACGTAGCAAATGGTACAGAAAGTTTTAACGACTCAATGACCTTGGACATCAAATTAGCAAGTAACAACGCGGCGCAGAGTTCCAAACGAGCAATCGTCTGTTGCTTCAATGGTGCAACTCTGGACTTAGAACACAACAAATGCACTGATACTTGATTGTTTTTTGAGATACATTACGAATATAAATACAGGCGCCGTATGCAGATTCTGAAGCATCACAGAAGCCATGTATTTCCACACATTTTGCATTAACATAGGGCATTACATTTCTAGGAACACGGATATTATTTAACACACACAACTCATTACAGATTTCCAACCAACGTTGCACTATAGAAGAAGATTGTTCCAATAGCTCATCCCATTCTACCTTTAACTGCCAAAGAGCTTGGATGATGAGTTTACACTTCATTACCACACACCCTAAGAGACCAAGAGGATCAAATATTGAAGCTACAGTGGAAAGAATGTTTCTCTTGGTGATCCTTCCTTGATCTGGATTGATCTTGATCTGAATTTGGAATTCATCAGAAGAGGGATGCCAAATGATACCTAAAGTTTTGACTGCTTCCTCCTTAGTAAGATTACAAGGGGTTTAGTGTTTCTCTGTCTTCTTCTGGAACATTAACAAGAGCGTCTGGACAATTTGACTTCCATTTTCTTAAATGAAATTGGGCACTATCTAGCACAGAAGACACTTTACCTTGTAATTCTTGTGCACTTTCCACGGTATCCGAACCACAAATGAAATCGTCCATATAAAAACAAGACTGTATGGCATCAGAAGCGATAGGATGTGATTCCTTACATTGCTTAGATAATTCAAGCAAACATCTTGTTGCTAGAAACGACGCTGGAGCAGTGCCATAGGTCACGGTAGTTAAGACGATACTCCCTTAAAGCCTCATCAGGTGACTCACGCCAGACGATGCGTTGCAAGTCCCTGTTGTCGGGGTGCACCAATATGCAACGATACATTTTAGCTATGTCGGCAGATAGCGCAACCTGATAAGTACGAAACCTCATGACAGTAGACAACAGTTCTGGTTGTATAGACGGTCCAAACATGAGCGTAGCATTCAAGGAAACTCCATTAGAAGATTCGCAACTTCCATCGAAAACAACTCGTAATTTGGTCGTTGTACTAGACTCTTTAATTACGCAATGATGCGGTAAGTAGAACGTACTCTTGTTTCCTTCTACGGGAGGTGCAAGCTCCATGTGTCCCAGATCGCTGTATTCTCTCATAAATCCGACATAGTGTTCCTTTAATTGATAATGTTTATCAAGCTTACTCTCAATGTGCTTAAATCTCTTAATAGCAGTGTGCTTAGATTCAGCGACCGAAGGAACATCAAGCCGTATAGGTAACTTCACAATAAAACGACCAGATTCATCTCTTTGGATGTTTTCAACGAAATGTTGTTTCACACGCTTTCTCTTCTGGACTAAGAACAGGGTTTTGCAGTTCGTCTAGCTGCCAGAACCTTTCCAGTTTTTTATCCAGAGAATCAAGTTTCACAAAATTTACCGAACGATGATCTACTCTTTTCTTAATACAAAGTTCAGGAAAGGCACCTGAAAATATGTAACCAAACTCTGTTTTGATCAACGTGGGGTATCCCTTCCTTCTCAAAGTCTCAGAACAAACAATATCATGGTACACGTCTGCGCCGAGAAGAAGTTCAATCGTAGCAGGTTTATTAAAGTTTGGATCACTCAACACAATGTTAGATGGAATATTCCAGTTTGAATGATCAATCTCGGTGGCAGGACATTGAGATGTGATATTCTCTACGACAGCACAATTCAAGTTCAACCTATAGTTAGACACTCTGGACAACAATTGCACCTTACAAGTAAGACTGACTGGAGAGACATCTGAGTCTCCAATACCCACAATAGGAAGTTTGCACGATTGGGTTGCAAGACCCAACTTGCTCAACAGATTTGTAGTCATAAAAGATAACTGGCTGGCAGAGTCCAGTAACGCTCTAACCTTAACTAACCGCCCTACTTTATCTTTCACATTAACACAGGCCGTGCTAAGAAGTACGTTTGAGCCTAGCCCGGAGGTTATCTTCATAGCAGTGGGAGACACAATAGCTGGATGCTCAACATTAGGCTTTCTTTCAAAATGTATTAAAGTATTGTGTTTGCGTTGACATTTGGAACAAGGTTTCTCTTTACAAAATCTCGCTGTATGCCCCTTTGAAAAGCAATTATAACATAATCTAATCTGACCAACTAAATGTACTCTATCGTCTACAGTTAATTGGTTGAATTCCTCACAATCTGTTAAATTATGTTTTATTTGATTTGCAATTATGGCAATATCTCGATTTGCTGTCATTAGCAATATGGAAAGATTTGACTTTAGGCTTTACATCTAGTTTCTCATTCACTACAATGTTTTTACATTCACTGAGCTCCAAAGTTTGAGCCTTCTCTCCTCCAAAAATTCCATAAACTCGACTAAGCTAGGGATATCCGTAGCACCGTGTTTAGCTTCCCACTCTGACCTATGAATACCTTTCATTTTACTCGATATCATTTCCTGCAACATTAGATCTGATAACAGAACATCACTCCGAAGATTCTCTATGGCATTAATATTGCCTTTTACTTGGTTAAGTACTTTCCTATACTCTGCAGCAGTACCTGTACTACAAGAAGGTAAGCTGAGTAAGCACTTAACATGCTGAGACAATATCATGCGTCTGTTGTCGTACCTTTGCTGAATTAACTTCCAGGCCGTACCAAACTTGCCTTCAGTTATCGCTAAATTACTGAGTAATTGCCTAGGTTCGCCTTCCAGTGACGATAATAAATAATGAAGCCTTTGAACATTATCTAAGTTGGTATTGTTAATCACCAGGGACTCAAAGGTATTCTTAAATGAGAGGTATTCAGTCAATTCTCCTTGGAAATGGGGAATCTGAATAGCCGGTAACTTAAAACTACAACTCGATCTACTAGATGCACGTGACTCATCAAAACCATGACTATCTGTAGGTTTTTGAAGACTTTCTATTAAATCCTGCACCTTGCCACACAACTCATAATATTCATTTTCAAAATCCTCATGATCCCTTGCATGATCCTGACCTGGCTTTGAATCTACTTCAAGCTCTAAGAAATTCCTAACTGCCTCAAACTGTTCCCAAATATCTCCTAGCTTACTTTGTCTAGCTACTAGGGTGTTTAGGGAAATGGTTTCACTATTGATATAATTTTCCAAATTAGTAAGGCTTCTTTTAAGAATGCCTCGCTTTTGGATAGCCTTTGCCTCACTTTCAAATGACATTTTGATAAATAACAAATTACCGAACACTATAACACAAAATATTTTATAAAATAATTAAAATATATATATAAATCACACAAATAATATGGAAATTTGAAATATCATGTCAGCTCGACTCAATACTGAATGAGGTAGGATATCAGCTCTAAGATAGGAGATACAAGCATGCAGTAGTACTTATCTTTAGGTCTCTACTAGGATTTCCAATAGAACAGACATCTGTGGTACTCTAGAATGGGACACCACGCTGCTAGAAGGTCACAGCACCGTTGATATCAAAGGATAGCTCACTCGAAGATCTGCGAGGGGTTCGCGGTCCACTAGTTGATAACCGAAACACCACGTGGTAACGCTTTCACTGTTTCTTTGTTTAATATAGTTCTTCACTTAAGTAATACTTTTTGTGTCACAATATCACGATTTTTCACAAGGCGACTGTTATATCCGGCCCAGAGGACCAAAAATATGTAGCAGAATAATAAATAAATACCTACTACACATACAGGTAATTGTTCACTGAGCTTTATTTCTAACCTGTAAATAGCGATAAAGTTCTTCTCTCTGGAAAGTGGACTGTATTTTAGGAAATGCTGTGACACAAATAATTACACATATGAAGATAAGACTATATTTAAACAAGTAATAATACATTAAGGTTGCACGTGCTCAAGTCTTGTTCAGTAAGTTTACCACGTGCTCTCGTCGCTTTCAGTTCTCTCACAAAGTACTTACACAGAGCGTCACTCTTCTAATTCACTTAATAATGCTTATAATGTGTGGCTATTGATTTCAGCCTTAATTTATCACTCACAGTTATTTATGTGCTCGAGTAGATGCTTAAACACTATGTGCAGAGGCGCACCACTAAACACGTCCGCCATCTACGAGACACACACACACACAACGACCGCTCGCTAGGAGCTCCACAAGCACAAGGGAGGGTGCGTACGCCACGCGGTTCAAAACACGAGAGGACTGAGGTTGGCCAACATTGACAACTCCCGCCAACCACTCAAGGCAGCCAACCTGAGGCGTCAACAGTTCCCTTGTGACATTTTCAGTTTTTGTTTGTGAAGCATCGATTAAACATTAATCAACTTGAGATTCTAGTTTCAACACAGTTCTGATTGTACTAGTAATTATAAAAGCATTTGGAAGGAATTCCACTGTCTGTCATCTGAAATTTCCATTCAGAATTTTGTTTTGAATTTTCCACCATAAACTCTACAATTGTTAAATCTTTCTAGATATCCATATTTTTTTTCAAAAACGTTTATATACTAGAATATTCATGTTTGCTCTAATACAAAGAGCAATATATATATATATATATATATATATATATATATATATATATATATATATATATAATATATAGGCGGTATGTATATTTTTCTTATGTTAATTCAGTATGCCAATGAACGCAAAAAATCAAAGTATATTATTCGAATTAGACATTAATGGGTATTCCTATAGGAGGAAAAGTACTGCATTCATTGTTGTTTGCAGATGATCAAATAATTTTTGCAGGGGATGAAGATGATATGAAATATATGATAAATAAACTAATGGAAGAATATAAAAAATGGGGACTGAATATAAATTTTCAGAAAACATAATTTATGTGTTTGGGAAAGGATGTGGGTTGCCAACCTCATACTTGAAACAGGGAAAATAAAAAAATGTGAATTTTTTACATATCTTGGGTCAATAATTACAAGTTTAGGTACCTGTGAGAGAGATGTACAGACTAAAATTGCAATGGTAAAAAATTCAACTAAGACATTACATGGAATAATTTGGAACAAAAATACGGTATTACAAAAGAAACTAAAATGAAAATTTGTAAGAGCATAATACAGAATATTTTGTCATATGGAAGTGAAACTTGGCCTTTGACGGAATTACAAAAGAATAAAATTAGAATAGTTGAATTTGATTATTTTAGAAGAAGCCCCAAGAAAATAAGACAGGATAAAATAAGAAATGAATTCCTTTCGAGAGAAATCAATGTCACCACATCTGTTGTTAAGAGGATTGAAAATCAAATGCTTCAATGGTTTGGCCATGTACAAAGAATGGAAAATGAAAGATGGCCAAAAAATATATACCAATGGTCACCCCCTGGAAGAAATAAACGTGGCAGACCAAGATGTAAATGGAAAAGCTACGTCAGAACTGTAATGGATGATAGAAATTTGGAAGAGGGAGATTGGAATGATAGAGATAAATGGAAACTGAAGACAGCAAACCTATAAGTGGGGGAAAGCCAAGGAAGATGAAGAAGAAATAAATTACACAATTTAGAATCCTTAAGTATTAATAAAACTAGGTATCGTCTTTGAATTAGAAAAAATAATACTTTTGTTAATTTATGTAACTGTAAATAGAATATTCATAAATAAAGCCACTCTTGATTTCCAAATTATCGATAAATTCACGACTCACGAAGTGAGGAGTGAATTTATCTAGGGAATTTGGAAATCAAGAGTGGCATTTGTTAGGACTATTTAACGAATAAAATTAAGCTCTTTACTAAAAAATAATTATTTGAATATAGTTACCGTGTTTTAAAATATTTATATAGTTAATGTAAACGGCGATGTTTGAAAACAAATCAGAAATGTGAGGTTATGTATATTCACTGCAACTCGATCATATTATTTATTGCCGAATGGGATCGCAATATTGTAAGAAAGCACTCTAGTAGAGAAATAATGAAACCCATCAAACTATTATAATCGGCATTATAGGTTAATCATTTATATTTGAATGAACAACTCAGTAAAATCACTGAATCTATTCATTATTTGCTATATTCAATGTATTTGTTGGACAAAAATAATGGTCTAACCTGTTCAGAATATTAAAAAAGGAGGAGCTTTCTTTATCACAAAAGCAGGAGCTGATAAAGAGAAATCGATAAAGAGCGAGGTGAAACACGACTGTCATTGGTGTAAAACAGAATTCATTGAAACGTGATTGGTCATTGACTACCATTTGCGACATGAATTAAATAGTCATTATAAATTAATATATATTACTAGCGAATTAAGTTTTAAACTTTCTTTACGCTTGGCTAGAGCTAAAACTATGTTACATTGCTACAAAAAATAGACAATATGAGTAGGCAATTAGTGAAATTAAACCAAGGTATTCTTATGTTAGCTTGTCTCATAAGTAATGTTTTTAATGTAATGTGTGTCTGGTGGAATTTTGAAGGTGCGTTTCACTGGGAGTTTGTTTCAAACAGGCGTGCAATCGATGCAGATTTTTATTTTCAGCAACAAAACGAGTTCATAAATAGTACATTGAGAGTAATTTAATTTTTTTGTCAGAAAACAATTCAAATATATTTTCGTTAAAATGCATTACTAATGAGAAAGTATCTATAACACACGTGTAGATAAATTGGCAAATTTCAATATAAACAAATCACGTAGTTTTTAACACACTTCTCATAATATTATTGAATTAATTAATTTAACAAATTATAAATTATTTTAATGTAACGTATCGTATGTGTAATATAATTTTGTCTAACCGTTGGTTTTTTTTATCACAACTCGATTTTTACTTACTTACTTACTTACTTACTCACTGGCACTATCGAAACCGTAGGTTCATGGTCGCGCGGACATACGCTCTCCATACATCCATATCCTGAGCTAATACTTTCCAATCATTCCCTGTATAATCTACTTCCCTCAAATCATAGTTCATGTTATTCTCCCACCTCATTCTTGGTCTATCAACTGGGCGTTTTCCCTCTGGCTTTCCTACAAGAAGCTTCCATGCAAGTCTTTCATTCCCCATACGTGCAACATGTCCTGCCCATCGCAGTCTACGAGACTTAACTGTTCTTATTATATCTGGCTTCCTATAAAGACCATGTAGTTCATTGTTTTGTAGTATTCTCCATTCACCTGTCTGTTCATCTCTCTTTGGTCCAAAAATTTTCCTAAGTACTTTATTCTCAAATACTTGTAATCTCCTTTCCTCCCTTAAAGTAAGAGTCCATGTTTCGCACCCATATAATATAACTGGTAGAATAATAGTTTTATATATTTTCAGTTTAACTTTTTTTGAAAGGAGTTGGGATATCAAGAGTCTCTGCAATGCATAATAGCACGCATTTCCACAATTGAGCCTATGTTTAATTTCTTTCTGCATCTCATTCCTATTTGTGATTATTGTTCCCAGGTATTTGAATTGAGCCACTTCCTCAAAATTTCCCTCATTTGACATTAGCTGTCCATTTCCATTATATAATGAATTCCTACATGTGACCATATATTTAGTTTTATTGATATTTACTTCCAGTCCTAATTTCTTAGTGTTACTCAATAGTGTGTGCGTGTTGTCCTTTAGTATCTCCTCGCTATCGGCCAATAATACTACATCATCAGCATAAACTAACAAATTATTAATACCATTGAGTTGTAAGCCTTCCTCATTCTCTAAAGATTTAATTGCATGCTCTAGTACAAAATTAAATAGTAGAGGGGATAGTGCATCTCCTTGCTTCAACCCATTCTGGATTTCAAAAGTGTCCGAAAACTGTTTGCCTACACGCACCCTACTCTTTGTGCCATTTAGACACATTCGTATAAGTCTAACTAACTTTTTAGGAATTCCGAACTCCAGCAGGATACTATATAACTTCTCCTTCTTAATTGAATCGATTTTTAATTATCTTAATTAATAGAAGCTTGTTTTATAATGTACTGCTCCATAATGAAATATTTTGAAAAAACTAAGCTTTATGACTTACCCTACACTCCATCGTATCTTGTAGTCAGTCTACGTTAGTGATGAGAAGTTCAATCTACATGTGACGTTATATTTGTGTAGCGGGGCTTGTTGTTCACACTTTTAATAAGTAAACATGTTTAAAACTGGAACATCTTCCTTCTGGTAAGGAATTAAAAACTGTTTTTTTTACTAGACCCTAGTACCTTGAACATACAAATTGCTTTGAAAATATTTATAATTAACAAGAAATTAAATAGCATTTTTTTAATTTTAACTTTTATTCGATAATATTAAAATCATCATCATCATCTGCCTTTCAAGTATTAGGCCCAGTAGCCCGTTACGGTCTCCCGCCATCTCCGAGAAGGTCGACCCACAGATCTTCTGCCTCGAGGAATGTAGTGAAGAATTTGTTTTGGTATTCTGTGACGATCCATGCGCTGAATATTGGCTAACCAATTGTTTATATATTCTTGGAGGTATTCAGATATAGGTACGATATTTAACTCTCTGGTTATTGTTGAATTTCTTTGGTGGTCTAGAAGGCTATAACCTGCAGTTCGTCGCAGAAATTTCATCTCTGTGGCTGTAATATGACGGTCATCCTGAGTTCTGATGGTCCAAGCTTCACCGCCATAACAGATTATGGGGCTAGCGAGAACTTTATAGATTTTCATAATATTAAAATATTGATTGCAATAGTTAATGCATTTGGAACAATCTACATAGAAATATTAACGATATATTTAATAGTAACAATAGAGTTAAGATAAAAAATAATGGGTACACAGAAGTATATTGAACATATTATATGAATATTATATACTTACTTTCACTGGCACTATCGAACCCGTAGGTTCATGGCTGCGCGGACATCCCTATCCTGAGCTAATGCTTTCCAATCATTCCCTGTATAATCTACTTCCATCAAATCATAGTTAATGTTATTCTCCCACCTCATTCTTGGTCTACCAACTGGACGCCTTCCCTCTCGCTTTCCTACAAGAAACTTCCATGCAAGTCTTCATTCCCCATACGTGCAACATGTCCTGCCCATCGCAGTATACGACATTTAACCGTTCTTATTATATCTGGCTTCCTATAAAGACCATGTAGTTCATTGTTATGTAGTCTTCTCCATTCACCTGTCTGTTCATCTCTCTTTGGTCCAAAAATTATCCTAAGTACTTTATTCTCAAATACTTGTAATCTGCTGGCCTCCCTTAAAGTAAGAGTCCATGTTTCGCATCCATATAATATAACTGGCAGAATAATAGTTTTATATATTTTGAGTTTAACGTTTTTTGAAAGGAGTTGGGACATCAAGAGTCTCTGCAATGCATAATAGCACGCATTTCCACAATTGAGCTTATGTTTAATTTCTTTGTGCATCTCATTCCTATTTGTGATTATTGTTCCTAGGTATTTGAATTGAGCCACTTCCTCAAAATTTCCCTCATTTGTCATTAGCTGTCCATTTCCATTACATAATGAATTTCTACGTGTGACCATATATTTAGTTTTATTGATATTTACTTCCAGTCCCAATTTCTTAGTGTTACTCAATAGTGTGTGCGTGTTGGCCTTTAGTATCTCCTCGCTATCGGCCAGTAGTACTACATCATCAGCATAAACTAACAGCTTATTAATACCATTCAGTTGTAAGCCTTCCTCATTCTCTAAATTTAGGAAAATGTTAGTAGAAACACTTGCAATGCCCCATTTTGATTATTGTGACACTCTTTTTACAGACTTAAATATTATTTCCACTCAAAGACTTCAACGTGTTCATAATTCTTGCGCACGTTTTATTTGTGGTATTCGCAAATTTGACCATGTTACACCGTCCCTGGAACAATTATCCTGGTTTCGTCTAAGAGATCGTAGAACTGTCCATTCCCTATCCCTTCTCTATAAAATACTTCACACATCATCGCCTAATTATTTATCATTCCGCTTCATCAGACTATCCGACACACATAATCTTGACACTCGATCCCATCAGCACATTGTCCTTTATATCCCGCCTCATCACACTGTATATTATTCATTATCTTTTACGGTGTCACTTACCAAAACATGGAATTCCCTTCCACCCTATGTCAGAGACTGTCAAACTATAACATCCTTCAAAAACAAACTAAAGAATTATTTAATAACAAACTAACTTATACACCTCACTGATAGTATTCTTTTAGCAATATTAATATATTTAATTATTTATGTAAATAATATTAAGAATAACAAATATTTTTATTTGTTTTGTTTTAAATTATGTATAATCGTAAAATTAGTTTTCTATATCTCATTATTTTCCTGTTTTTTATATACACTAGACAGGGACAATTTAATATTTCTTGCTTGTATACATTTTATTATTAGTTTTAGTCTTAATTTTAACTAATATTAACTGGTTGTATTATTGATCGTAATATGTATATTAGATGTTATCTTTTGATCAAATTTTTACTTAGTGTTTAATATTAGAGTTAATTGAGATTGTTATATTCTGATGTAATATATGTTTGTCCTGGTGAGTGGAAGAGAAGGCCACATGGCCTTAACTCCACCAGGCTAAATAAATCTTAAATCTTAAAAAAAAAATCTTAAATAAATCTTAAATCTTAAATCTTAAAAAAATATTTAATGGCGTGCTCTAGTACAAAATTATATTAAACGCATACATTATTAAAATAATTTCTAATTTGTTAAATATAATTGATTCAATCATATTATAACGTGTGTGATAAAAACTATGTGATTTGTTTACATTGAATTTTATCAAATTATCTACACGTATTTTATAGATATTGTCTCATAAGTAACATATATATTTTTAACGAAAATATATTGGAACGCGCCGTAGCGTAGTGGTTAAGGCACTACGCTACAAGCCAGAAGGTCGAGGGTTCGAGCCCGTGGGGGGGCCACGATTTTTAAACTGACCCAAACCCTCTGGCGGCACTATGGTCTTGGGGTCAACTCGGCCTCTAACGAAAATGAGTACCAGCACTTGTTCTGAGAGTAAAGACGGCCGTCACGCAGGGCTCACAACCCGGCTGACATAAAGTGCCGATTGTCTAGAAAAAGTGGGAGCCTTAACCTCCTACTACCCCAAGGGCCTCCTGAGGCCTGTTGTGGGATCTCTCTCTTAACGTAAATATATTTGAAGTATAGTATTTTCCCCCTTTTTAAAAATATATCAGCACGCTAATTTCTTCTTACTTACTTACTCACTGGCACTATCGAACCCGTAGGTTCATGGCCGCGCGGACATAAGCTCTCCATACATCCCTATCGTGAACAATGCTTTCCAATCATTCCCTGTATAATCTACTTCCCTCAAATCATAGTTAATGTTGTTCTCCCACCTCATTCTTGGTCTACCAACTGGTCGTTTTCCTTCTGGCTTTCCTACAAGAAGCTTCCATGCACGTCTTTCATTCCCCATACGCGCAACATGTCCTGCCCATCGCAGTCTATGAGACTTAACTGTTCTTATTATATCTGGCTTCCTATAAAGACCATGTAGTTCATTGTTCACCTGTTTGTTCATCTCTCTTTGGTCCAAAAATTTTCCTAAGAACTTTATTCTCAAATACTCGTAATCTCCTTTCCTCCCTTAAAGTAAGAGTCCATGTTTCGCACCCATATAATATAACTGGTAGAATAATAGTTTTATATATTTTCAGTTTAACGTTTTTGAAAGGAGTTGGGACATCAAGAGTCTCTGTAATGCATAATAGCACGCATTTCCTGAATTGAGCCTATGTTTAATTTCTTTGTTCATCTCATTCCTATTTGTGATTATTGTTCCTAGGTATTTTTCTTCATGAAAACTATTTTTAACTCTGAAATATTAAATAAAGTTAAGAAAAAAAACGTTGCGACTTTTACTTATGTGCAAATATTTGAGATCGTGTTAGGATGATGGTAAACTGTGTTTGAATGTGGATGTTTATGAATACAGCGTTTGGAAGTGTTTACTTTTATCATCTTTTGAAAACACGACATTAAAACACCTTCACTTAAATATTTATGTAAGTTATAAAATGTAATGGAAAAATGTATCATATACAGGGTGTTTTAAAAGTGACGGCCAATAATTAACACTTGGAAGATAATCTACAGAAAGGTCTGTATGAACTTAACAAACTTAAAGAAGTATATGGATTATAGATATCTACAGGAAAAACAAAAATTATGGCATTTCAAGGTGTAGATCCAGTCAGAAGTAAAATTGTACTGGACAATAAAATTTTGGAGCAGTTGAATAATTTCACATATCTAGGATGCAATATCTCATATGAAGAAGAAAAGGATGTAAATGCAAAAATATCTAAATTTTAAGAATTTTAGGGTTAATAAATTCTATCTTCAAGCCACAGTTAGTCCAAAAGCATTCAAGACTAAAAGTGTATAAAACACTGGCTCTTCCAACTCTTTTGTATGGTAGCGAAGTATGGACGTTGAAACAGAAGGATATACAGAGACTTAGATCTGCTGAAATGAGATACCTTCGGAGGACTGCAGGATACACACTACTAGATCACAAAAAAATGAAGACATCTTAGAAGAATTACACATGGAACCTTTAGAAAACAAAATTTCTGATTATAAGTCAAGATGGATGCAACATGTTCATCGAATGGAAGATCACAGAATACCCAAACAAATGTTAAGATATCAACCTGCAGGAAGAAGAAGACCAGGACGTCCAGTCAAAAGACTTTTGGATGGTGTTCCTCTTGAGGCCGAAACAGGTCAACAAATGAATGTACTATGATGATGATGATGAAAGCAGCTAAAAAGCTCCAATAAACATGGGTCCGCAAATCAACCGTTGTCGAGATAGAACACATTTTCTGTTCCGCTTCATCAATGTCTAGGAACACATGGCATGTCTAAACTTTAAAGTAGGTGCTCAAAATGTTGTCCATACGTCTGAATGTAGCATTGAACTCGTCTCTGAAATGAGTTGCGAATCCTGTCAGGCAGTCCTGGAGAATTCCGAAAATGCTTGAAGGCCCTTCAATCCGCAATCGTAATTCCTCAAGTGAGTTGGCCTTAATAGCGTAGACCAGGCTTTTGACATGACCCCATACACAGAAACCCATGGGATTTAAATCCGGTGATCTTGGAGGCCATGGCACAGGCCCTCCTCTACGTATTCAATGTTGACCATACTTTCGAGTTAGAAGCCGGTGCACACGTAATTGAAAATGTGCTGGAGCACCGTCATGCATGAACCACATGTTCAGGCGTTGATTCAGTGGAACATCATCATGATGAAGGAGATCTGGAAGTACAGTCGGCAGAAGCCGCCTGTACTGCTCTCCAGCTAGTCTCTGTGGTAGGAAGTGTGGTCCAGTTATGTGGTCTTCGAGCAGTCCTGCCCAGACGTTCAATGAAAAACACTTCTAATGTCGTGAAACGTATGTTGCACTAGGATTGACGTCGACCCAAGTGTCACAGTTATGGAAGTTAAAAATACCGTAACGGATAACCCCAACTTAATTTGTGAACAGAATTCGGCCGCGGTGGACTAGTAGTTATGCTCCTTGCCTCTGGTCCCGAGGGTCGCGGGTTCAAACCCGGCCGGGGATGGATTTTTTAGGACGGAAAAATCCAAGATCAAGTCATCCGGGAGGGACTTTAAGCCGTGGGTCCCGAGTCTGAAGATGTTCAGACTCGTAAAAAAATCCTTAAGCCTGAATGAAAAGGCCTCTAAACAAAATTTCCGACTTTTCCCGTCCTAGTACTACCTTGGTTTCCTAGATGTCAGTATGAGGCGGAACGCTGACCATGGACCACTCAAAAATGACATCTATACGAAAACAAGTGTAACTAAATTATCATGGTTCAAATTCTTCCCTGTAGGGGGAGAGCGCCTAAATCTCTGTAAAGGGAAAAACATGGGCTTACAATACAATAACAATTCTGCTTATAAACAGGGAGTTCAGGGTACACTGTTGTTAGATCCATTGGCAGAAATTCTCTCTAGGAGGGAAGTCTGCATTGTTGAGAGCTTGCACTCGCTGGAGATGATACGGATACAATAATCCCCGATGTAAAATCCGCCACACACACTGCTATGACTCAGGACACACTACTGGGTGGCAATCCTCCTGTTTGAGTACTTGGATGTTAGTGTACATTGCGTAAAACCCTGTCCTCAACATCAAGTGTTATGGATCTGGGTCTACCTTCTCGTACATGGTGTACAAAACTCCCAGTTTCTCTAAGGCGCTGATGTCATCATCATCCTGCCAGGTATTAGTCCTAGAAGAACTGTTACGGCCTGAGAAAGCTGTTTTCGTACCATCTTTTCATAGGTCGACCAAGTGACCGTTTCCCATTTGAACAGTAGTTCATTATTGCCTTGGGGATCCTGGATCTAGCCATTCTTGAGACATGTTCCTTCCAATTTAGCTGATATCTGGAGATGTAGTCCAGTATTGGTGACACATTAAGTTCTTGAAGGATTTCTACTTTTTTCTTTCGATCCCATTTGGTGTAGCCAGCTGTTCGGCGCATAAATCTCATCTCACAAGCTGTTAGTCTGCTTCCATCTCTCGTCCTTATAGTCCACGCTTCACTCCCATAACATAGGACTGGTCGGACCATTATTTGATAAAGACGAGTACGAGTTGATTTTTGCACTAATGAAGGTTTTAAATCTATGTTAATGATTCGTATTGATTTGTTGAATTTCACAATGTTCTCTGGGTAAATCCAAATTTTCAACAAAAGAGAGTTTATATCCTAAAGAAGTAAACTCTGATGTAACCTGATAAATGCACGCCTGTCGGGCTGCCTGCGGTGAAGAAAAGCTTCTTCTTACAATGGTGCAGCCTCAAGTGCACTGGCATTCGCTTTACCATACTTGAAGTGCATGTCAGTGTACTCTTCACTGGTGTAATCTCTGTCCATGGTGCCTTTACTTTCGTAACTGTCTGTAGGCACAGTGCACCTAGGGAGAAAGGGAAGTTGTTACGCATGCGTCAACAAACTGGTAGTCGATACCAAACCTTGAGATACCAAAGTAATTATCCAGGGACATTTAGAGTTGGTTCCCAACTCGAATTATTGCGATATCTCAACAAGGGTTGATTTGTGGACCCATGTTTATTGGAGCTTTTTAGCTACTTTTGGCCTGTACTTTCCATGTGTGAATTATTGACAATCATTTCTGAAACACTCTGTATATGTTAATAAGTCATTCAGGTTCTGATGGGATTCCACTAGAACTAATAAAATGAGGGGGGGGGGAAATTGATGGATTTAGTATAGAAATGGATACTTAGTATGATTTGGGAAAGCATGCTCTTCCATATGAGTGCAAAATTTCGATTATTGTGCCAATCTATAAAAAATGAAATAAAAACGTGGTGCTACTTTTACCCGCCATATGAGTGAATTGTGTACGGAACTGTGGATATAAATTGTTCTTAGGTAACATCGTATTTTACGGGAAATAAGATTGTATACAAGGTAAGATGATACCAATAATTAGGAACTTCGACCATTTCTTATTTATTTAATCCAAACAAATTATATATGGGCCTATCAAATCAGACATTTACGATTTTTCATGATGTTGATAGATATCCTTTATTTAAAATTTCATTACGAGCAGAATTTATGCTCCATGCTGACTCACCTGTAAATGTTATGGTGGTGTGATTTTTACAACATCCTTATGGGTAATGTGGGATATTTTTTCACTAATCTGTTTGAAAACATTCAAAATAATTTGTTTCTCTCCGTTTTTCCGAACTATTTTCTTTCCAGTGTTTTAAATAATTATACGGAAGCGACCATTTTGAAACAACTGAAATTCCAACGTATTTTGAATTGCGCATGTGTAAAAATGAAAATAATGGTTGTTTAATCTATTATGATTGCAATTATGTATTTTAAGATTTTCCCCTATTAATTATACAATAATATGCTAAATAATAATATCATTATTTATTTATTTATTTTCAGTATTAGGAAGCGAACTATATTTTCTTCTTCTTCACTTCCTGGTTTAGGCATTAGTTGCCTGTTCCGTCTTCACTAATATATCTAAGACATCTCTTGCGAGGACGTCCGACATCTCTTCTTCCTCTCGGAAAATAATGTAAGATTTTATTTGGTAATCTACTTCCTTCTATTCTTTCTACATGTTCTTTCCATTGATTCTTGTAGTTATATATATTTTCTTTTATGGAGTAGATCTGCAGTTCTTCGCAGATATCCTCGTTTCCTATCTGGTCTATTCTAGTGCATCCTTTTATTCTTCTTAAAAAATTCACCTCGGCTGCTAGAATTTTACTTTCTTGTTTTATAAAACAATGGCGGTCCCTGCCCTTTTGTACCGGAGCGATTCTTAGATTATCACTATATTTTCTACACGCTTAATGGTAAAACCAATGAAAATGCAGTTCATACGTCTGGTTTGTTTACATTAAAACTGGACCTTAGCTCGGATTAGGTATAGTGCGGTTGCGTGATCTGATTTTATTCTGCCAAACATTTTGTCACCGAGACGGGACGTTCTCTTACAATCCAGCAAATTGTAACATGCAATGGTACTGAATGTAGACTTGGCGTATAGAGTTTGGTGGTGGTCATTTGGTATGATTAGTAAGTTGTTTATAGATATAAAAGACCAAGAAGTCTATAAGTCATATATCATGCTTTAATTATTCAAGATTGCTTTTTAGCAGTACGGCGAATCTATATATCAAAAATACTTATTTATTATATTTATCTAGTATAATAGGCTACTAATATCCTAAATTCGAGTTTAGCTCAGAATCGGTTTGGGCGATGGGATAAGATGAAGCCTCTATATTTTAGACATCTGTGAACAACAAGGGTGTCTGCCGACCAAGGCTGACGCACCGTCACAGGAGGGGATGCACGAAATGAATGAGAAGAGTATATAGAAATGGCTGTGAGAAGAGAGCGTATAATCGCTTGGTGCCGTCTGTATTATTTTATATTAAAAGAAAATTATTCTTCAAGTTTTAATAAAGATTGTTAGTTCAAAGGGAGTACACGTGTTACACTTTTTTCACTGCAACCATTTTTTTCTCCTTTCAATATTTACAAAAAATCCCCTTTTTTTTAACATGCTTCCAAATTAATTATCTATAGTATTTGGACGAATTTATTTTACTTGATGTTGTGTATATTTTGTTTTCAAAGTTTTATATGACTTGCATTTAAATCCGTAATACATGTACTATAAGTTCTTCTTGCGTTAAAGTTCTTATGGAATAATTTAGAACACTTGCATCATCAAAAATATCGTAAGTCATTCTTACATGCCTTTTGTTTTACCATAGTTATAAATAAATAAATAAATAAATAAATAAATAAATAAATAAATAAATAAATAAATAAATAAATAAATAAATAAATAAATAAATAAATAAATAAATAAATAAATAAACCCTGATATGTCCCTTTAGGGCAAAGGCCTCCCTGTACAGGGGTTAAGCTCTATTTGAGAGTGTCACCCGGTGAGCTACTCCGTGGTGAGAAGTTGACTTGGATGTAGCACTTGGTTTGTATACACTGTCTGTTCTGTGATTAGTTAATACACAGTTGTCTCTCCATCGTTCTCCAGCTTTTCCTGCATCTGGCGACTCTGGACCATTGCGACCCTGCTCGTTCTTTGAAGCTGTCAGCTCATCGTCGTCTTGGTCTTCCGCGCTGTCTCTTGCCTGTGTACGGGTCCCACATGGTTGTTTTTATTGTCCACCTGTCGTCCTGTATTCTTCCGACGTGGCCTCCCCACTTCCATTTTTTCCTGATGGCTTGTTGTGCGGGATCAGTTGTTGAGGATATCGCTTGAAGTGTTGTATTCGAGATTCTGTCCTTCAGAGTTATGCCTAAGATTTTCCTCTCCATTTTCCTTTGGCATACTTGGAGTGTGTACTTCAGTTTGGCAGTAAGATTCCAAGTTTGGCAGCCATATAACAGTGTTGGAAGAACACAGGTTTGTAGTGTTTCCATTTTGAGTTTCTAGTTGGGCGGTAAATAATTAAATATATATTTTTTTCATTGGCCCTTGTAGCTTTTCGCGCTGAATTTTGTTCGCGAAATTAAGTTCCTTTGTATATAGAAGCTTCTGGAAGCTTCGGTCTGAATGCTCATATGTCTTACGTCAGCCTCAAGCCTTCAGATTCAGCTAAACTTTCGTTCAAGTTACACGCACTTCCCATCTCCGTAGTAATGTGTGAAGTTACAAAAAGTATTAATAAGTTTTGTTTCAACCATTTAATATGACGTAGAAGTGTTAAAGTGAATAAATAAACCAGAGTTAAAATTTGACTAAAGTATTCTTAAAATGAATCCTAGTCCTACAGTCCATAATTTGTGGCCTTTGAAAGAAGTTCATGTACTTAAACTCTGCCACAAACAGTAATAATAATGTTTTAATAAAAATAAAATTTATCACTTAAATATAGTTCTCTATTACTTGTCACTTTTATTTTGAATTGTTATAGTTCTTGAGAAAACTTACAGTACAAATTTCAGTACAAAACAGTACAACTGGTGTTTTGGTATAAAAAACTTACTTAGATTTTCTTTAATCTTATCACATCCATATAGGAATCATCACATTTTGAAATAAAGCGATTATAATTCAGATATGTTTACAGCCTCCGTTCATTCATTATCAATTTCCACATTCGATTTGACTTTTATCTCTTGTATACAATGTACTACATCATTTCGCAGTATTTAGAAATTTGGAAATTAATTGAATAGTTACCCCGAAAACAGATCTAACCTATAAACTTCAAATTGTTGGGAAAACGAAAAAAAACCATATTGTTCATATTGGGGCTATTACTGTATTATATCATATATATTTTGATATCTCATCCTACTGGAAACATATACAGCCAATTTGAATGCAAAATAACACGCTACTAACTAAATATTAACAATTTAATACAGAATTGAGTGCAAAAGTGACCTATCTTTATAAAAAAGATAGAAAGTGGAAAAAATTATCTAACCCATATTTAACTAAAACTGTTACAATAAGAAATAGAAAATACTTATTGAACACTGATTCAGTTTAAAAAAATTCTGACTGAATCAGTGTTTAATATTTATTTTTCCATTTAATGTCATTTCGTTACATTATTTGTGTCTTTCTCAATTTGTCTAAGATTCTGAAAGAATTCACGGAACTGCGGTAGAATGAATTTGCACATGTGCAATTATTGTTTTTCTGTACTACTACTTATGACTTGACCAACAGCTTCCGCCATTTTGTTTACAGGTATATCACTATTCGCTTTTAAAAATAAATAAAACAGATCTGGAAGAGAGTAGGGATAGTTTTACATCCACCATGCCGTGATATTCTCCGGATAGATCACTTAAATCCAATGAAAACTTTATTTTCAAATTTTTGTTGGTTAGATCTCTTTTCCGGACAACTATTCAATTATATCCCGTAAATGTGTCAAAATCGATTCAACCAAAGTACATTTTTTGGAAGGAATCTTATTAATTAAAAATATTTTTCTTGCAAAAATAGCTTTTGAAACTATTACTTGAGCGATTATTTTTTGCAGATACAATATATTCAATTGACAGTCCTAATATCAACTTATAGATGATATAGATTTATTCTAATATTAGTTAGTTTTAATATGAAGTAAATCTTATTAATACGAAGCAAATCTACAGCTATGATTGGGATATACACAATAAATTAAACCGATATCAAATGATGTGTGGCACCATAAGAAGAACCCTCCGAAAGACTCGAAGAGAAACTCAGCTCAGGTTTTATAAAATTATGGTTGTTCTTGTTTTTTATATGGATCTGAATGTTGGGTAGACCTACTTACAAAAAAGATATCTCACACATTCAAGCCACTGAAATGAAATTTTTAAGATCCATAAAAGGATGTACACGCATGGATAGATTACACAATGAATCAATAAGAAATGAACTGGAGGTATTTTCAATACTCGATAAACTAGACGAGCACAAATGCCAATGGAATGAACATTTATACAGAATGGAAAATACAAGATTATCCAAAAAGATCAACATCTACAAACCAATGGAAAAATATCTTTGGGACGGGCAAGGAAACGATGGACTTGAGACCGGAACATGTCGCATTGACCTAATCCTGGAAAGGAAGAAGAAGAAGAAGAAGAAGTAAATCTAATGAGTAAGGCTGAAAAACTCCTATTTTATAACTAATCTGAGTATTGATATCATACCTCATAAAATTGTTTTATTCTAGAGAAAATGCAGTGCATGTCCTCTCTTGCAGACTGTTGGACTTCTCGTTGTTGGCCTTGATGTGGACTCTCCCTCCATCTTTTGGTTGTCCGAAGAACTTCCAAATCAAATTTTTTTCCCCGACAATTTCAAAATTAATAACCTGTGATTATGTATGTAGATCTTCTCCCAAATGGTCAGTTCTTTTGTTAATTTTGAAGCAGTTAGAAAGCACAAATGAACTGATTGTTTGGGAGAACATCTACATACACAATCACAGGTTATTAATTTTGAATTTCCGGGGGGAAAGAGATTTGATTTGGAAGTTCTTAGGGCAACCACAAGATGGAGGGTGTTCACATGAAGGACCAACAACTGGAGGTTCAACAGTCTGCAAGAGCTGATGATCATATGCATTGCATATTGAAACATGTTCTCCAGAATACGACAATTTTATGAGGTAAGACTTCAAGATTCAAATTAATTATTAAATAGAACCTCATAATTAGAGTCCGGATGTTAGACACTTAAAAATATCAAAATAGGCAGGCAAAAAGGCAGCAAATACCATTCATATAGGCCCAAAAGATTCAAAATAGTATCTTACAAAAAATGGGCAACATAATTTTTTACAGTCTTACGTTAAGAATATAAACATATGTTATCAATAGCATGTGAAAGATATCAGAGATGCTTTTGGAATTTGTTTTGCCTTTTTACAAAGAGCAGACTTATGTTTTGCTGCGAAATGTGGCACTTTGCAGAACAATATTAAACCGTCACTTGAGAATATTTGCGCAGCAAATTCTTTCACAAAATTGGTCAGTTTGTCCTTTACTGTTGTCCACATACACTTGTCGCACCACTTTGTCTTTGAGGCATCTGTATGTGAATGAGGACTAAAGACTGAATTCAGTGTTACCAACATCAAAATAATAATGCCAGTCACTTAAAGGTTTCAGCACCAGGTGTAAGACAGAGACAGAAAGCTTGAGTCTTCTACCCTCTCTGTCACTCAACCATGTTTATGGAAGCAAACCTGTACTATAGAACTTTCTCCAAGCCTTAGAGCCGGAGCATAATACAATAGAACATAGCTTGGGTCTATTTCGCTTAAAGAGAATGCATGCTGTGGAAAACTACAATATTTGCCTAACGGGAGTGCATTGAGGGGAAACCATCTACCTGCTAGGTTATTGACACCCTTATCCTAAAATATTCCAAGAAAATTTATAAAAATAACTCTTGAAAATTTCTATGAAATTATATGTATCATGAAGTTTGTCCATTCCAATTGATTACATTGAAATACTAAGTTAATTTCAAGAAAAAATGGCAAATAGGCATTTATAGGCATTATAAGCTGAAATAGGCTTTTATAGGCAAAATAAACATCATGGAAAACAACTCTAGGGTCGTTGGTATGAACTTATATGAAGTCATGTTTACAATATCTATAATAAATAACTATAGGCATTTTCCCTAACATCCTGACTCATAATTTCACTTACTAGTATAATTTATTAACACTCCTCTCTTTCTCTATTTGGAAGGAATATAAACAGTTTTGTATTTCGATTGATTTAATAGAACCCGTCTGAAACCTTCTTTAATGTGTTTCAAAGCCGACTTTATCTTAAGCTTTCTTAGTGCAATGTTTAGGTTAAATAAATATGTTGCCTACATCTTAAGAAATGTGAAATTTAAATTGTGCATCTCCAGCTTTCAACGCTATCCTCTTTACAATTATTGAGCTACTTGTCTCTCTCTGGAATCAGAGATTCCATCGATAAATAGTGAAGTCTGTGTGGACATGATTTAATAGAGGGCACCAGCCAAGGCGAGACTTAAAGGTATTACAAAATTAATTGGTATACTGGATTTTATCCATTGTAATAAATAATAAATTAACGCAGGTTTTTGTTTACGATAGTTCCGAGATTACAGAATGAACACTGAGTTTGGTCTAACGAATGTATTTTAGAAGCTCAACAATAGAACGACATCATAAAAATCTGGAGATTTGTGGATCTCTGCCAAGGTTTTGCTGGTTTCCCTTGGCTTTTTGACAAATGTCGGAGTGGTTCCATAGAGTCCACCTTTAAATTTCATCCCCAATAAATTTTTCTAAATTCCAAATTTCGCAACAGATCAACTTAACCTGAAAGGAGCCGTTTGTGGTTGGACTTGCGATTCTTCCTCCCTTTCTTGTCCCTTCGGGGCTTGGCGGCGGCTGTGGTGGAACCGGTCTTCCTGTTGGTGACTGAGTGACTAGAAGACCACAACCGAAGATCAGCTTAAATGCATGTTAATGTCTGCTGATCTGCGGCTGATCGTGATCGGCACTAGGATATACGCTCGCTGTTCACACTGACAATATACCAAAGGGCTGATGAGGGTATATAAATCCCTAAAGTAGCCGGAAGTTTGGTTCATGGACCATTGGTTCCTTTCTCGGCTGCCGAGGATGCATCCAGGAAACTGGATGAACCCTTGGCTGGCTCGGGGAAGGGACACATATTGGAAGAGTTATCCTGCTCCCAACACATAGTCTAGTGTAGTCTATACTAATAAAATTCATTGTTAAAACCGTTGAGGTGGAGAGCCATAAAATAAAATAAGTTAGAATATACCTTCATAGGTAAAATTCGTCGTCCTCAACTTATAAAATATGTAATCTTTATGCCTGTAGGCCTTTCAGAACATCCGTTCCATCTTCAGCAGGTCCCTTTTCACTACAAAATCCAGTATGATGGTTGATGCTGCTGGTCCTAATGTGGTGTTGTCGTGACTAGCAGCATCAACCATCATACTGGATGTTGTAGCGAAGAGGGACCTGCTGAAGATGGAACGGATTTTCTGAAAGGTCTACACGCATAAAGATTACATATTTTATAAGTTGAGGACGACGGATTTTACCTAAGAAGATATATTTTAACTTATTTTATTTTATAGTCTAGTCTAGCTCAAAACTTGTTCAGACCAAAGTTTTATGTATGTTTATATTTATTCATAAAATTCTCTGCCCGAGAGCAGGTTATCCACTTGACTATATTTAATACCATAGAGACTTAGGTTCTTAGGCCTATTGTATTCATGTGCTCAAGTAAGCAATTGTAGCACCTGATATCAATCAAATGTTGTTCAAAGTAAGTTGAAAAATTAAGACATATTTAGTAGGTTTGTACAATTTATTCAGTTCAGGATGAAATGTCAAGAAGAATATTTATATTCAGCAGTTTCTAAAGCCTTCATAACCCTCGAAGTAGTTTCTTCAAGCCTTGGTCTCATTTTTCTTTCAGAATCCGTTAAAAATTCATATGGATCAAGAACCTTGTGTCTAGTGATATTTCTTAGTACTAAATACAGAACATAAGTTACGAATAGAATTGCTGCATACAATGGTACATAGAACAGTTTGTATCCAATATGATAAAAATTAAATAAATATGCTGTGTATTCTTTTGGAGGCTCCGTTGCCTTTTCTGTTGTTACATGTTCGAATTCAATTTCGAAGTCATGATGATCATGCTCTTTATAATCATGGTGATCATGTTCTTTATAATCATGATCGTCATGTTCATCATGATCATCATGTTCATGATGATAAGGATCTTCTTCAACGACTCCTATTCCACTGGGATCAATTCTTGGAGCTGCTTTGTTTGATGTGAAACGCGCTGATGGTTTGTATTCCTAGTTTGTATTTATTATAACTATTTATACCTTTTCTAAGTTCTCTCACAGTTCCTGTTGGATATAATCGTGGAGATTGCTTCCAGTAAGACTCAGAATGTGGCCCATTTTTGTGATTAATAGAAGGTGGCTCTTGTTGTGTGTTTAATGGGACTGAATATGTGTTTTTATTTGTGAAACCGTGTTTAATGTCGCTTTTAATCCTGCGGGGTTCAATATATGGTTGTAAGTTTGAATTTAATCGACTCTGGCGAATTTCATCTTGATGCATGAACCTTCTCTGATTGGAGATATCTTCTCGATCTTCTGAAATCACATAAGAATAAAATTAATTCAATATAATTTAAATAAACAAAAAAGTAGGCTCTCAATTATTTATCAGTGGCCTTGTACAATCGAAATGACCTGAAATCACGTTTACAGAAAAAAAAGAGGAAAATATAAGGATGTCATTTCAACAATTAATTATTTCCAATATGAAAGCAATCCTATAAGCAGGTCTAATTTTTATGGATGGATATAGTAAAAAGTAAAGTCCTTTGAACCTTTAACAAACAGGGCGTTTCTGTAAGAGCGTGCAAAAATTGGTCAGTGCGGTAGTGATGTTGTTGCTATACTGAACAATCTGAGATAGGGGACCTAGGATCCGAGAAGCCAGTTTAAGGAGATATGGAAGTAAACTTGTATTTTACATTACTGTCTTACTTACTTACTTACTCACTGGCACAATTGAACCCGTAGGTTCATGGCCTCGCGGACATAAGCTCATATGCATCCCTATCCTGAGCAAGTGCTTTCCAATCATTCCCTGTATGATCTACTACCTTTCAAATCATAATTAATGTTATTTTCCCACCTCATTCTTGGTCTACCAACTGGGCGTTATCCCTCTGGCTTTCCTACAAGAAGCTTCCATGCACGTTTTTCATTCCCCATACGCGCCACATGTCCTGCCCATCGCAGTCTACGAGACTTAACTGTTTTTATTATATCTGGCTTCATATAAATACCATGTAGTTCATTGTTAAGTTGTCTTCTCCATTCACCTGTCTGTTCATCTCTCTTTGATCCAAACATTTTCCTAACAGCTTTATTTTCAAATACTCGTAATCTCCTTTCATCCCTTAAAGTAAGAGTCTTACTGTCTAGTTTTTTCTATTTATATTGTTTATCAGTTAATTGCAAGTACCGTCATTGACACAATTAATGTACCATTTTGTATCTTACATACTCAAAATGACACATCATCATCATCATCATTGGCGTGACGGTCCTTTTAGTTTGACCTTAGCCTCCCCCATAATTATCATCCATTCTCTTCGGTCAGTGACCTTTCCGATTGAGGGTCTTTCCACTTTTCAGCGGTTGCCCTTTTACCAGCCGGCTGCTGGCCCTTCACATCCACATGTGTCAATCACAGAGGTAGATGACCAACAGCCAGTGTAGGGGTGACATGTGGTTAGCATGTCGAGTCCCCCAGCCGTTATAGCAGGTTCCTCAACCTGGAGCCGCTACTTATTGTGTCAGTGACCTTATTTCTCCAATTTGTTATGCCAGTCTTCCGTAGTTTAGTACATTCTTCAACTCTTGTTACAGCAGGGGTATATTTATTAATTCGATTTAGTTCTTCTTTTGGAGAAGAATTAAAAGCTTTCCTTTTAATTATTTCTGGATTAACAATATTTATAGCCGGTCTTAGAGCAAATTTTGAGTATGATTTAAAGAAGATTATTGCTCTCTCTACTGTACATCGTCCATCCATAGTAACCTCGGCCTCCAAATTTTTCCCCTTCCATTCACCATAACATTTGATATCATCCTGGGCAAACGTGTCTCGTTCATTCTGCAACGCCTACCAACCTCAATTCAAGCATGACATCAGCGCTCAAGATTCTGCCGCATCCTGGCGAGTTTCTACTAGCATCACAGGAAACTACAATCCTGACAACTAATTCCCTGTCCGTTTCCACTGGAATCTCAAACACGAGTGAATTTAGATACCCACATTGGAAACAATTAGGGGAGTCGGCTCAAATACAGCATCATGACTTTCTAGGACTCAGGATTTTGTAAATCAGCTGGAAAACAGTAATGCTAGACAATGCGATGGGCGAGTTTACTTCCATATCTCCATAGGGTGGCTTCTCACATCATGAGTTCTCTACCTCAAATTGTTCAGTGGAGCACTCCCTATGTCCTGTTTAATTTTTGCGCGCTCTTACAGAATCACTCTGTATAATATATACGGAAAGACATTAAAACTTCTTGAGTATAAAAAAAACAAAAACTGGCGATTTGTACACATGAAATATAATAGAATCTTCTTGGTGACAAACATTTATTATACATAGTCAATAAAAACCCAAATCACCAAATTCAAATTTAAAAGAGTCAACTTGTTTCAATAGCGATGCTATAATTTTAAAGACTGATTATTGATTCAATCAGCCTCATGGGCTAGTGGTCAGCGTTTCTGACTACAGTTCATGAGGTCCTGGGTTCGATTCCCGGTCAAAACTTACGAATGTTTCCTAAAAGGGAATTATTCCTGTGGTTGCCCATGGTCTGAAATTTTGGTTAAGTTTAGATTAAGAACTCTCCTGGTACTTCATTATCATTTATCATCCATCATATCATCGGGCCAACGTAGCTCTGCATTCTAGGCGCCCCAACTTCAGAAGTGGATTACAATTAAGTGAATGCTAGGAGAGAATATCAGAAATGTCGAACGACAACCTGGGGCATTGGAAAAGAAAAATTTAATCCATGGCTTATATCTGGCGACTGGAAGCGTTAAAAAATAATCAGGAGGTGCCCGTACACGTGTTTCAGAAGAAAAGATTGGAGAAATTAGAGCAGGTTTTCAGAGAAGTCCACAAAAATCAATTCACCAAGCTTCCCGGCTGTTCAAAGTGCCGAGATCAACTGTGCATCATAAGCGGCTTCGGTTGTACCCCTACAAGGTGCAAATTGTTCAACAAATAAAGACAGGCATTTGCTATTGAAATGCTGGATCGTATTGACAAGGACCCTCAATTTCCTGGAAACGTCTTGTTTTCTGACGAGTCAACGTTACATGTATCAGGATCTGTTAAGCGGCACAGTATAAGGATCTGGGGTACGCAAAATCCACACGTCTACCGTGAACACGTCCGGGATAGCGCTATATAATTAAAAGATCCAACTTCTTACCCTTATCACAAACATGTAAAATTTCAAAATTAGGATCGAAACAATGATTAACCACCTATTCCAATTTAACAACATAATGTTCTTCCCATCAGGTGTATCCTCCATAATCCACTAGATCTGTAAACACGGAGGAAAGGAGATGGTTTTATACAGGTAGGACTATTGTTTTATGTTAGTTCATTCATAACTCGTATTTTAATTTAATTCGAGCAATATAGACTATTTTTCAACTTATCGTTCAATACAAATGCCATAATTGTATAACAAATGCCATAATTGTATAACAAATTAATCGAACCCCTCAGGGGTCCTCATCTGGGGGATATGTGGATGGCGACCACAAGGTGCCCAAGCTGTGCAAAACATTTCTTCCACTTACTTGTGTTTTGCACTCTTTTAACTTTACTATCTAACCTCTCTTGGTTAACTCTTGTTTTTTTTACCCCGACTCTATTAGGGCATCCGAGGGCTAGGGAGTCTTTCCTTTCTTCCATTTCTTCTTTCCTTTATTTTCTTATCTTCTCCAGAAAAGCCTGACCAGAGGCTATAAGATGGCAGCCCCATCACTGGTCTTGCCTTCCTTTGGCCAGCAACCAATCGAAGGGACTATTATTATGCTTTCAAGTCTTATACGAGAATTTCCCGAGGTACGCTGGAGGGAAAATTTTCTATGGGATCGTAACAGGCCTTGGCCTAATACGTGGAAGGAAGAAGAAGAAGAAGAAGAAGAATAAGAAGAAAAAAACAAATTAATCTAATATTAATTGTATAATTGTATACAAAAGTAAACGTTTGGTCCGGCCTGATGAAGAACAGGATTGTAGGTCCTTTTTTTTTCCATGAGAAGTTAATAACTGGCCCGGTATACCAAGACATGTTAGAACAGTTCTTGTACGCCCAAGTAGCTGATCTGCAACCCCAAGTAATCTTTTAGCCACACTGGAGCCTAGATGTTCGGAATTCACTCAAAGAATCCTTCCCACATAGATGGATTAGACGCGACGGACCAATTTGCGGGCCATCATGTTCACCAGACATCACTCCACTGGACTTCTTCCTCTGGCGGTATGTAAAAGACGGTGTGTTTGCGACTCCAGTACAACATCTTCATGATTTACGAACCCGTATCCATGACACAATTGCAACAGTACCAATAGACATGTTGGACAGAACGTGGCACGAAATCGAATACAGACTTGATATTGTTCGTGCTACTAATGGTGCACATATAGAGGTGTTTTAGTGTGTGTAAATGAACATTCTATGAGTTTCTGTTTCGTTTAATACCGGCCTCATTTCATAATTCCGCATACTTTGTTAGTTATGATTAATTAAAATGTGAGAGGTTTGAATGTGACACCCTGTATTTTACATAATAAATTAGGAATTATATTATCTTATGCTTTCTCAACATCTGTAAATAATAAAAAATGGAGGTTATTTAAATTTTCATCTTTTCTCCAAAATTTCTTTCAATGTAAAGATATGTTGTATTTCTACCTATCCAAAATCTGCATTTATCTTCTTCTAAGAATCTTTCAATATAATTATTGTGGCAAGAAGTAATAGACTCGTGAGTACTAAAACGTACCATTAATAGTAATAACTGGAAGGCGCACAAACGTGCACACGAGTCTATTACCAACATAGAAACCCAAACGAATGGTACCTACCCTTCTAAGCTGTAATGAATAACATATACACTCGGAGTGGGGGTGGCGACTTTATGGGAGGAGTCATCGCCCTTATAAGACGAGGACGCGTGTGAAAACACTCTCACGCACCTACGTTCTGCAATAGTCAAGTTCTTCCGTAACCGTTCGCGAAGGTGATATTAAAAACACGTGGGCGGAAGTAATTCATCAACTCCACTCCGAGATAGTAAAATATCAAACATTGTAAATACCATTGTACACACAAAATTGTACAATAAATTGAAATAAAATGTATATAATATAAACATCCCTGAGTGATCATGTTCTACCCTGAGCGAACCGGCACATTATTTAATTTGTTTGTAAAATGTGTGCATATAATTTACATTAGGCCTACCTCTGTAGCTTTCGAATTTGCTTTTGGCTCTTAAAGTGTACTGATAATATTATTGAATTACCTGAAAAATGTGGAGGAGAGTTCAAATCATCTTTCATATGTTCATAGAAACTCGGCCTGAAAATAAAATAATGTATTTAATAATATACAAGTCAGTTGTCTACTAAAAAGTGTAGCAATTTATTTAAGATTTAATATCTGGATATTTACATTAATTTGTATAATTAAAAGCTTTAATAATCTTATTTTATTTTATTGTCTTATATTCAAAAGACACGTAGACCACATGACTAGAACTATCTCAATAATAATAATTCCGATTGAGGGTCTTTCCACTTTTCAGCGGTTGCCCTTTTACCAGCCGGCTGCTGGCCCTTCACATCCACATGTGTCAATCACAGAGGTAGATGATCAACAGCCAGTGTAGGGGTGACATGTGGTTAGCATGTCGAGTCCCCCAGCCGTTATAGCTGGTTCCTCAACCTGGAGCCGCTACTTATTGTAGCTACCCAATTGCCTCACGATGCTGGGTGGGCACCGGTCCCATACTGGCCGAAATACCATGAGAAAATTTCTTCCCCCATGGAGACTCGAACCAGCGCAAGTCCCGTAGCTCTGCGCCAAGACTTCCTACCTTAATCGCTCGGCTACGGCGCGGGACAATAATAATAATAATAATAATAATAATAATAATAATAATAATAATAATAATAATAATAATAATAATAATAATAATAATAATAATAATAATAATAATAACAATAATAATAATAGTAATAATAATGTTTTATTTATTCTGGCAGAGTTAAGGCCATAAGGCCTTCTCTTCCACTCAACCAGCACAAATACAAATAAATATTTGACAAATATAGATATACACTATACTAATTATAAACAGTTAAAGATACATTAAATGTAGCAATGTAAATGTCATGTACAAACAACATTTTGTACGATAATAATAATAATAATAATAATAATAATAATAATAATAATAATAATAATCTTCTTCTTCTTCCTTTCAAGTATTAGGCCAAGGCCTGTTACGATCCTATAGAAAATTTTCCCTTATGGGAAATTCTCATATAAGACTTGAAAGCATAATAATAGTCCCTTCGATTGGTTGCTGGCCAAAGGAAGGCAAGACCAGTGATGGGGCTGCCATCTTATAGCCTCTGGTCAGGCTTTCTGGAGGAGAAAAGAAAATAAAGGAAAGAAGAAATGGAAGAAAGGAAGGACTCCCTAGCCCTCGGATGCCCTAATAGCGTCGGGGTCGAAAAAACAAGAGTTAACCAAGAGAGGTTAGATAGTAAAGTTAAAAGAGTGCAAAACACAAGTAAGTGGAAGAAATGTTTTGCACAGCTTGGGCACCTTGTGGTCGCCATCCACATATCCCCTAGATGAGGACCCCTGAGGGCTAATAATAATAATAATAATAATAATAATAATAATAATAATAATAATAATAATAATAATAATAATAATAATAATAATAATAATAATAATAATAATAATAATAATAATAATAACAATAATAATAATAATAATAATAATAATATAATATAATAATAATAATAATAATGTTTTATTTATTCTGGCAGAGTTAAGGCCATAAGGCCTTCTCTTCCACTCAACCAGCACAAATACAAATAAATATTTGACAAATATAGATATACACTATACTAATTATAACAGTTAAAGATACATTAATGTAGTCAACGTAATGTCATGTACAAACAACATTTTGTACGATAATATAATAATAATAATAATAATAATAATAATAATAATAATAATAATAATAATAATAATAATAATAATAATACTAATATGATATAAATATACGAGAAACAACAATTAATATATGTATCTTATACTGGGTAATGATGAAGTCGAGGTTAGAGCAAATATAAATTTAGATTTCTTTTAAAAGATGCCAATGTCCGGCAGCCCCTTATTTCTTGTGGTAGGGAATTCCAGTTGCGAGAAGTGAAGATAGTATATGACATGGAGTGATGTGATGTCCTATGTTGCGGTATATTAAGTAAGAGACTATGTTGTGATCTTGTGTTTAAGTTATGGTTTGAGGATAGATACTGGTAACGAGATGATAAATAATTGGGAATCGAGGTATGTAGGATCTTAAATAAGAGAATTAATGCGATTTTCTTCTCTCTTTTAAATGTAGCCATGACAATTCGTGGAATAATGGAGAAATGTGATCGTATTTTCGAACATTAAATATGAATCTGATACACATACAAGAGAGACAGCATTTTTTTTCAGGTCTATACTACGAGTTGGAATGTAGTGTGAGAGTTAGCCCCTAGGTTATTATTATTGAACCTCCAAATATTTTGTTACCCTATTTCGCCACAAGCGTCTTAGGAAAATACTACATATTGTTATGAATTTGTGTTATGAATTTCATAAAATGTTTATAATAATGTTGGTTCTTAAAATTCACTTCACATATTGAGGCAGAAACGATTCTGGCTAAACTTACTTTTAAATGGATGAAATATTATTAATTCTCTATTAAACAATGTGAACTTCATAATTTCATTTGTAGGCGATGTTTATTGTTGTGACACTTATAGACGATTTATGTAAATTCATAACACTCATTTAAAACCATAAGATAATATTTCTGTTTTACAATGTATAGTATAATATTGGTATAGTAAGCTACAACCCTAACATGCCACAATGGTTCTCTGGAAGATACTTCAAGCTAGGTTTAGGCACGCAATGGTTGAGAGTTCCCTTGTTGCCTATAATGTGTTTTAAGCATAACATTGTTATTATTATTATTATTATTATTATTATTATTATTATTATTATTACCATATATTAACACCAAAATTATGGAACATACTAAGAGAAAAAGGAATTCCACTACACTTGATAGCAGTAATTAAGAAAATGTATGAGAAAACAAAAATAAAAACAAATCAAAGGGAAACAATACATATAACAGGAGGAGTTAGACAAGGTTGTCCACTATCAACCACTCTTTTTAACATTTATTTCGACATGATAAGATCATGGGAGCAAATGACGACTGGGGGAATTAACTTAGGAAATATAGTAATAAAAACAGTAGCGTTTGCAGATGACCAGATTTTAATAGCAAAAACAGAGGACGAACTATAAAGAATGCTATATAAACTAAATGAAATATCAAAAAATACAACATGGAAATATCATCAGGAAAATAAAAAACAATGGTCTTCAAGGACGCTCATCCGATTCGGACAAAGATAATATTAGAAAATAAACCAATAGAACAAGTAGTAAGATATAACTTCCTAGGTTGCGAAATATCATACACAGCGGAAACAGATATAAATAACAAACTGAATAAGTTTAATTATATAACAGGAACACCAAAAAGAACTTTGAAAAATAAAGCCAGGAAAGACTCTATAATGAAATTATACAAGACAATGGCAGTATCTTATTATTACTTATGGATCCGAAACATGGACAGTGACAACACAACAATCTGCCAGAATAGAAGCTGCTGAAATGAGATTCCTCAGACCAATAGCAGGATATCAAAGAACAGACAAAAAACATAACACAGAAATAAGACAACAACTAAAAGTAGAAGAATTAAACACAACAATAGAGAAATACAGAACAAACTGGAAAGAACACTTGGCAAGGATGACTGAGAATAGAATACCAACAGCAGCTTACAACTATTTCACCACGAGGAAGAAGAAGTTTGGGAAGATCAAGGGAAAGATGGAAAGAGCAGCAATTTGGAGCCGGAACAGGATAGTGAATAAACCTAAACCGTGAAGAAGGAGAAGAAGAAGATTACCATGTATCACTTTAATGATATCTCTTGAATTAGTCCTAGCAATGAGAGCAGTTTTGAAATGAATAAATGCGAAGATTTTCGGGGAAGTTTATTGTTATATATGGAATATTGTTAAATTAAATAGTCAGCTAAACTTAACCTGTGAGCGACATTTTTAAATCCTTCCTAAACTCCTCTCAAATTTATTCTGAGGGTTTGATTTTTTAAATTATTTCCTACCATTTACAATGATTTTCATATATTTTCTACCGATTATTTCAATATATTTTTCTATGATATTTAACTACATACTTAGCATGAAGACGTGGCAGCCATATTGATTTTAACGAATATTCTATGCAACAAAAAAACGTGTTCCAATGCAGCCAACGTATATACTATGTACTAATTAACTGTACACATATACTTCAGAATTTCAGAACATACTATTTATTTCTGGGTGTTGCATTCTTTCACAGGTTAGAGAGATTAAATTGCGTTAGGTTAGCTTTTAGGTTGGTATTTCATAGGTTAGAATACTAAAATTGCGTTAGGTTAGCTTTTAGGTTGGTATTTCATAGGTTAGAGTACTTAAATTGCGTTAGGTTAGATTTTAGGTTGGTATTTCATAGGTTAGAGTACTTAAATTGCATTAGGTTAGCTTTTTGATTGGTATTTCATAGGTTAGAGTACTTAAATTTCGTTAGGTTAGCTTTTAGGTTGATATTTCATAGGTTAGAATACTAAAATTGCGTTAGGTTAGCTTTTAGGTTCGTATTTCATAGGTTAGAGTACTTAAATTGCGTTAGGTTAGATTTTAGGTTGGTATTTCATAGGTTAGAGTACTTAAATTGCATTAGGTTAGCTTTTTGGTTGGTATTTCATAGGTTAGAGTACTTAAATTTCATTAGGTTAGCTTTTTTGTTGGTATTTCATAGGTTAGAATACTTAAATTGCGTTAGGTTAGCTTTTAGGTTGGTATTTCATAGGTTAGAATACTTAAATTGCGTTAGGTTAGCTTTTTGGTTGGTATTTCATAGGTTAGAGTACTTAAATTGCGTTAGGTTAGCTTTTAGGTTGGTATTTCATAGGTTAGAATACTAAAATTGCGTTAGGGTAGCTTTTAGGTTGGTATTTCATAGGTTAGAGTACTTAAATTGCGTTAGGTTAGCTTTTAGGTTGGTATTTCATAGGTTAGAGTACTTAAATTGCGTTAGGTTAGCTTTTAGGTTGGTATTTCATAGGTTAGAGTACTTAAATTGCGTTAGGTTAGATTTTAGGTTGGTATTTCATAGGTTAGAGTACTTAAATTGCGTTAGGTTAGATTTAGGTTGGTATTTCATAGGTTAGAGTACTTAAATTGCGTTAGGTTAGATTTTAGGTTGGTATTTCATAGGTTAGAGTACTTAAATTGCGTTAGGTTAGATTTTAGGTTGGTATTTCATAGGTTAGAGTACTTAAATTGCGTTAGGTTAGATTTTAGGTTGGTATTTCATAGGTTAGAGTACTTAAATTGCGTTAGGTTAGCTTTTTAGGTTGGTATTTCATAGGTTAGAGTACTTAAATTGCGTTAGGTTAGCTTTTAGGTTGGTATTTCATAGGTTAGAGTACTTAAATTGCGTTAGGTTAGCTTTTAGGTTGGTATTTCATAGGTTAGAGTACTTAAATTGCGTTAGGTTAGCTTTTAGGTTGGTATTTCATAGGTTAGAGTACTTAAATTGCGTTAGGTTAGCTTTTAGGTTGGTATTTCATAGGTTAGAGTACTTAAATTGCGTTAGGTTAGCTTTTAGGTTGGTATTTCATAGGTTAGAGTACTTAAATTGCGTTAGGTTAGCTTTTAGGTTGGTATTTCATAGGTTAGAGTACTTAAATTGCGTTAGGTTAGCTGTTAGGTTGGTATTTCAAGGTTAGAGTACTTAAAATTGCGTTAGGTTAGCTTTTAGGTTGGTATTTCATAGGTTAGAGTACTTAAATTGCGTTAGGTTAGCTTTTAGGGTTGGTATTTCATAGTTAGAGTACTTAAATTGCGTTAGGTTAGCTGTTAGGTTGGTATTTCATAGGTTAGAGTACTTAAATTGCGTTAGGTTAGCTTTTAGGTTGGTATTTCATAGGTTAGAGTACTTAAATTGCGTTAGGTTAGCTGTTAGGTTGGTATTTCATAGGTTAGAGTACTTAAATTGCGTTAGGTTAGCTGTTAGGTTGGTATTTCATAGGTTAGAGTACTTAAATTGCGTTAGGTTAGCTGTTAGGTTGGTATTTCATAGGTTAGAGTACTTAAATTGCGTTAGGTTAGCTGTTAGGTTGGTATTTCATAGGTTAGAGTACTTAAATTGCGTTAGGTTAGCTTTAGGTTGGTATTTCATAGGTTAGAGTACTTAAATTGCGTTAGGTTAGCTGTTAGGTTGGTATTTTCAATAGGTTAGAGTAACTTAAATTGCGTTAGGTTAGCTGTTAGGTTGGTATTTCATAGGTTAGAGTACTTAAATTGCGTTAGGTTAGCTTTTAGGTTGGTATTTCATAGGTTAGAGTACTTAAATTGCGTTAGGTTAGCTTTTAGGTTGGTATTTCATAGGTTAGAGTACTTAAATTGCGTTAGGTTAGCTTTTAGGTTCGTTAAATGTCGTGTATATGATGGCTGCATCCCGCAATTTCGTAGTGTAAACCGCTTCGCGTTTGTTGGCGCATGCGCATGGTATATGATTTGAACATAGAAACTTTTTTTTGCGTCACATGATGTAAAATATTTCCAAATAGTCTACTAACCTGATATTTTCAGTATCTGGCGTGACATCCATTCGTGAACTTATGTAATGGCTCGGTGCGCTGAATGAAGATACACAATTTCCTTCCTCCATCCATAGAATTAATATATTGATCAAGTAGATAAATGCTTTGTTGAATATTCTCTATAAAATTAGAAATATTATTATTAATATTGTTTTGTCAAGGCTAGAGTAATATAAACGAGAGTGGTTAATATATAATTTATTTTTTTTGGACATTGGATACTTAAATTTAGTTTTATCGGAATAGCTACTTCGTAAAGAATATTATTATTTTTTCAATGCCCCAGGTTTGTGTTTCAACATTCCTGGTTTCTCTCCTGGCATGGTGCACTTGTAACCCACTTCTGAGATTGGGGCGCCTAAAAGGCGGGGTTACGTTGCCCCGATGATATGTTGGGTGATGATGATAATAATGGTGCGCCAGGAGAGTCCCTAATCCTAAGCTTAACCTAAGATGAATATCCATCCATAGTAATTCTGCCCGAAGGCAGGTCCTTCACTGCAATCATAGCATTTTCATGCTATGCTTGCAGCTTTACTAGGGAATAGTAGGTGTGGTAGCTTCCCGTTGCTTTCCACACCGGTGAAGGATGATGATGATAATGATGATGTTAATAATAAGGATGATGATGGCCATATGACCATCGGACCGTTGGGGCCTTAAAGTTTTCCTGACATTTGTCTGACAGGTGAGGAAAACCCCCGATAAAAACCTCACCCAGAAAAACTGCCCCGACCGGGATCGAACCCGGGCCCGCTGCGTGACAAGGCAGCACGCTACCTCGAGACCACAACTGTGGACAAGATGAATATGAATGATTATAATTGCGATGGCCATATGATTTCGGGGACCGTTTGGGCCTTAAAGTTTTCCTGACATTTGTCTTACAGGTGAGGAAAAACCCCGATGAAAACCTCACCCAGAAAAACTGTCTCGACCGGGGATCGAACCTGGGCCCGCTGTGTGACAAGGCAGCACGCTGCCCCGAGACCACAGCGGTGGACAGATTATATTATTTGTGCATCTATTTATATTGATGGGGTAAGTATTGGTATAATTTATTTAATTAATTAAATAAAAATAAAACGTAGTTTTATTTGATTTTCATATTTATTATATAATTCAGTGACAGCTGTTTCGGTACACTGTACCTAATTTGTTAACATGTCTGAAGAAGGTACAGTGTACCGAAACAGCTGTCACTGAATTATATAATAAATATGAAAATCAAATAAAACTACGTTTTATTTTTATTTAATTAATAAATATGGATTTTCATCAAGTAAACACCAACTCAATTGATAATTTATTTAAGTTTACAAAAAAGCTACTTTTTCACGTTTTTTCATAAAGAAGGTGATTTTTTAAGGCTGAAGGGTTTGAGCGTTAAAATTCTCTTATAACCTATAAACTCCCCCAGGAAAATCCTGAACATTTTGCAAAAATCGGATGAATGGTATGGCAGCACATGCTTGCCCGGGAATCTACTTAATCCGGTCTCCTTGGCATCAATGAATGACAAAAATGGCTATTGTGTGTTATCTGTTAAAGATAAACATATGTTGCCGCGGACTTTTTTATAGAGTTTTTTTTTTTAGATATTCCATTCTGTATACATTAATTTTGTGTATTTGTTATGGTTTAGGCAGCGTAAGCCATTTAATGGTAAGTAAAAGGGACTTTTTCACGTTTTTCACTACAAAGGTGTTTTTTAAGGGTGTATGTTCGTCCCGGGAATCTCCTGAACATTTTGCCAAAATCCTCATCAAAATCGGATCAACGGTATGGCCGCACATAAAGTACGAACAAACAAACAAACATACAAACAAACAAAATTCTGACTTAGGCTTTCACGGCCGGAGTTATTATAATGATCTTGTAGAAGATTTCCGGGCTGTTGGCCGTGGTCTTGAGGCTTGTAGTTCCCCGACGTTTCGCCAGAGACTGCGTCCGGCATCCTCATGTCTCGAGACAACCCTTGAGGATGCCGGACGCAGTCTCTGGCGAAACGTCGGGGGAACTAAAAGCCTCAAGACCACGGCCAACAGCCCGGAAATCTTTTACAAGATCATTATAAAACAAACATTCATTTTTATATATTATTTTTTAAATTTAGTGATTTTCGAGTGAAGTCCGAAATTCTCTGATGTGTTCCTAGTGCATGCATACGAGAAGAGAGAGAGAGAGAGAGAGACGGAGATAGATATATATATAGAGAGAGATGTAGGGAGAGATATATAGAGAGATATAGAGAGAGATATATATAGAGAGATATAGGGAGAGAGATATAGAGAGAGATATATAGAGAGGGATATATAGAGAGATATAGAGAGGGGGATATAGAGAGAGATATAGAGTGATATAGAGAGAGATATATAGAGAGAGATATAGAGAGATATAGAGAGGGAGATATAGAGAGGGATATATATATATATTCATATATATATATATATATATATAGAGAGAGAGAGAGAGAGAGAGAGATAGGGAGAGAGATACAGAGAGAGATATAGAGAGAAATATATAGAGAGATATAGAGAGGGAGATATAGAGAGGGAGATATAGAGAGAGATATATAGAGTGATATAGAGAGATATATATAGAGAGAGATAGGGAGAGAGATATAGAGAGAGATAGATAGAGAGATATAGAGAGAGAGATATATATATATATAGAGAGATATATATAAAGAAATAATTACAGAGAGAGATATATAGAGAGATATATAGAGAGATATATAGAGAGATATATAGAGAGAGATATAGAGAGAGATATATAAAGAAATAATTACAGAGAGAGATATATAGAGAGATATATAGAAAGAGATATAGAGAGATATAGAGAGAGATATATGTATAGAGAGATATAGAGAGAGATAGAGAGGGATAGAGAGAGAGATATATATATATATATAGAGAGATATATAAAGAAATAATTACAGAGAGAGATATATAGAGAGAGATATAGAGAGATATATAGAGAGAGATATAGAGAGAGATATATAAAGAAATAATTACAGAGAGAGATATATAGAGAGATATATAGAAAGAGATATAGAGAGATATAGAAAGAGATATAGAGAGATATAGAGAGAGATATATGTATAGAGAGATATAGAGAGAGATAGAGAGAGATAGAGAGATATATATAGAGAGAGATATATAAAGAAATAATTACAGAGAGAGATATATAGAGAGATATATAGAAAGAGATATAGAGAGATATAGAAAGAGATATAGAGAGATATAGAGAGAGATATATGTATAGAGAGATATAGAGAGAGATATATGTATAGAGAGATATAGAGAGAGATAGAGAGAGATAGAGATAGAGAGAGAGAGAGAGAGGAGAGAGAGAGAGAGAGAGAGAGAGAGAGAGAGAGAGAGAGAGAGAGAGAGAGAGTGGGAGGTCAAGCAATAACGCGAATGTTTCAGATTGGCAATGATGCATCTGACATTAATAAATTAATCCACTCACTTCAGTTATTGTTCTGTAACCAGTACTTTTCTTCAGCCATAATTTAAAATTCTTCAAATTTCTAGTGCGTGTTAGTTTATAATAGTGTATTCAAATGTATTTACTAAGACTATTTAACTAATGCCACAAATGCTAGTCAATGACCAATCACTTTTCAATGAATGTTGTTTTACAACCAATGACAGTCGTGTTTCACCTCGCTCTTTATCGATTTCTCTTTATCAGCTCCTGCTTTTGTGATAAAGAAAGCTCCTCCTTTTTAATGTTCTGAACAGGTCAAAGCATTATTTTTCTCCAACAAATACATTGAATATAGCAAATAATGAAAAGATTCCTTGATTTTACTGAGTTGTTTACTAAAAAAATAAATGAATAACCCGGAATGTTGATTATGATATATAGTTTGATGTGTTTAATTATTTCTCCACTTGGGTGCACTCTTACAATACTGCGATCTTATTTGGCAATAAATAATATGATCAAGCAGCAGTGAATGAACATAACCTCACATTTCTGATTTGTTTTCAAACATCGCCGTTTACATTAAATATATAAATATTTTAAAATAACTATAGTTAAACAGTGATTTGTGAGTAAACAGCTTAATTTTATTCGTTAAATACTTACTCACTGGCACTATCGAACCCGTAGGTTCATGGCCACACGGACATAAAGCTCTCCATACATCTCTATCCTGAGCTAATGCTTTCCAATCATTCCCTGTATAATCTACTTCCCTCAGATCATAGTTAATGTTATTCTCCCACCTCATTCTTGGTCTACCAACTGGGCGTTTTCCCTCTGGCTTTCCTACAAGAAGCTTCCATGCAAGTCTCTCATTCCCCATACGTGCAACATGTCCTGCCCAACGCAGTCTACGAGACTTGACTGTTCTTATTATATCTGGCTTCCTATAAAGACCATGTAGCTCATTGCTATGTAGTCTTCTCCATTCACCTGTCTGTTCATCTCTCTTTGGTCCAAAATTTTTCCTAAGTACTTTATTCTCAAATACCTGTAATCTCCTTTCCTCCCTTAAAGTAAGAGTCCATGTTTCACGCCCATATAATACAACTGGTAGAATAATAGTTTTATATATTTTCAGTTTAAAGTTTTTTGAAAGGAGTTGGGACATCAAGAGTCTCTGCAATGCATAATAGCATGCATTTCCAGAATTGAGCCTATGTTTAATTTCTTTGTGCATCTCATACCTATTTGTGATTATAGTTCCTAGGTATTTGAATTCAGACACCTCCTCAAAATTTCCCTCATTTGTCATTAGCTGTCCATTTCCATTATTTAATGAATTTCTACGTGTGACCATATATTTAGTTTTATTGATATTTACTTCCAGTCCTAATTTCTTAGTGTTACTCAATAGTGTGTGCGTTTTATTCGTTAAATAGTGCTAACAAATGCCACTCTTGATTTCCAAATTCTCTAGATAAATTCACTCCTCACTTCGTGAGTCCTGAATTTATCGATAATTTGGAAATCACTCCTGGCATTACTTATGAAAATTCTGAACGATTCTAGTTATGTTATTGGCTATAGTTTAATACAGAGTTACACTTACTTGACAAGCCATGGTTCAAGCTGCACGTGCCAGTGATGTGTGGATTGGTATGTACTTCTCTCCTCTTTGTTGGTATAGCGGGTATACCACTTCACACTTCATTTTGAAACAGTTTCCAGTTATTGTAATCTCTATTTAAAAAACAATATTTTTAATTTTTTCAAGGTTTATTTCCTTATCCCTATTCTCACGTTCTCTCTCGCAGTATTAATTACATTGAGCAACAAAAAATAAACTTTTTTTTTGTCTCAGAAAGAAAAATATGTGATTCTGATAGTATGTTTTCTCCTGAATTCAAATATGATATCGGTTTTTCTCCACCACGCAAGGTTTTCGAGAGAACATGTATTCATAATTTCAAAGAAAAATTATAGAACAAGTGTCAGATTTCTCTTACTTAGGAAGTGTATTTGCAGAGTATAAGAGTGACATTGATTCAAAATTACAAAAAAATATAATAAAATGAATGGGGTAATACGAAGACATTTTGGTAAACAGATGAGGACAGAGACAAAACTAAGACTGTATAACATCACATCAAAAGCTGCTCTAAAATACGGAAGTGAAATTTGGATTTTAAATAAAAGAAACTCTCATAAACTTCAAGTAAGCCAAATACGCTTCTTACGATCATTGTTAGGAGTTAATAGACTGGATCACCAAAGGAACACTATTATCAGAGGAAAACTTGGAGTAACAAGTTTAAATGAAGATATACAAAGATACCAACAAGAATGGAAAAATCATCTGAGAAGAATGGCAAGAAATAGACTTCCAAAATTGGCATTCCAATATACCCCAACTGGACATAGGGACCAAGGAAGACCAAAACATCGGTGGAAAGATCAAGACCATATTCGCTAGGTTTACCGTACAGGCCACATGGCCTAAAACGAATTTGTTCATGATGATGAAACACTTCAATATTTGCTTTCGTAACTCCACATATTCGAACATTCGGACTCACCTAGAAAGTAAGAAATGTCGATTTTCTGATATATTTCGCCTGTGGAGCATCCCTCTTGATGGTCCAACAATAATCGGCCAGCATATTAGGATTCCATTTGCCTTGATATCTTTTTTCCATAGCTGAAATCTTCTGATAAAAGTGTTCCCCGTGCTCATCGCTCACTGCGCCAAGATTTTCCGGGAAGAAATCTAGGTTTATTAAAAAAATAATTATTTAAATCCATTAATTGAAATTGAATTTAAAAAAAAGCTGTGGGTGATGGAGAAATTCCGAATACATATTTAAAAACATGATAAAAAACTGCATTAAATACAATTATTGGCACTCATGACACAAAAATCATGTTAACCAGTGTTATTTTCCAATTATAACCCTTCCTTTCTGTTTTGATGTTTCTCATTCCATTCTCCTGAAGAGACTATACTTTTTATTGTGTCCTCTAGTGCATCTATTTATAATATATATAATAATATAATTGACCTGTTTTTACATCAAGTGGGATTCAATGAATCCTCCCATCTAGTAAATGGGCGTCCAACACTTCTATGTCCTATTGGTTTGTACTTTAATAACAGCTGAGGAATTCTGTAGGCATTCTTTTAACTTGTTCATACCAGTTGTTTCTCATGTTGTCAGTTCTATGTGTTAAATTAAAAAATATTTAAGTCTTTTCTAATATCTTCATTTCTTTTTCTGTCCAAAATTATCACATCTGCTACTGAACGTAAGAACTTCATTTCTGTAGTTTCTATTTTACTTCTGTCTGAACGGTTAAGAGACCAATTCTCACAGGCATATGTTAAGACAGGCACTGCCATAATTTTATAAAATTTTAATTGTGTTCTCTTCGAAGTTTTACTTGTCTGTGTCCTTTTTATAGTGCCACATATGCTATAAAACTTATTTAATTTAATATTAATATCTTCCTTCTGGCAGTTTGATACATTGCAACCTAAATAATTGAAATTGTTTTCCTGTTGTATTGTACTGTTATTAATACTGATTTTACACCTCATGTGGTCTTTCCTGTTGAATGCTATTACTTTTGATTTACTTTCAGAGACTGTCGTATATAAATACGTACATTAAAATGAATTATCTACATATTAAGAACGAATTATATCAAATTGTGAGATTTAGTAGGACATTTTTATGGAAAATAACAAATAAGAAACAAATATGGAACAAGAAAACTCTGGGTAGAGAATAATAATTAGAGTTTATTTAATATTTATGGGTTACCTGCGTAAAAAATATACGTACATATTTTCCATTTTGCAACAAACCGGAAGGTCGAGGGTTGGAGTCCCGGTAGGGTTAGGATTTTTAAACTGTACATAACCTTCTGGTGGCACCATGTCTTTCGGGTCGAACCAGCCTCTAACGGAAATGTGTACCAGACGCTTGTTCTGGGGGTAAAGGCGACCGTCATGCAGGGCTGCACTTTATCTTAATATATTTTCAATATTTCCAATTTATAAACATGAATGATTTTACAAAAACTTTGAAAGAAATTATAAAAAGAGAAGGAATTTAAATTACAGGTCATACATGTATAAAAATGACGGCTTTGTGGCCCATCTCTAGAACCCAAATTTGCGTCTTGGTCTGTACATGTGTTCGTGATGGACGAATCGGAGACGAAGCACGTTTTCTCGGGTTTCTACCATTTTCCCCTTGCCAACATTCCACCACTTCTTCATACTCATGTGATCCATTTCGTTTCATTTTGTTTAATCTGCTCCTATAATGTTGAAACAGGCCTAATCAGCTGGTATCCTAGTAACTTATATCACAGAATTTTAATAATAGGGGCTTCATCTCATTTCATCCCTCACTTGGTATTACGCCAGACTCAAATACAGGATTTTAACTTTATCATGTTTAAATATATTTCAAGGTGTAGATCCTGTCATAAGTAAAAGTGTACTGGACAATAACATTTTGGAGCAGGTGAATAATTTTACATATCTAGGATGCAATATCTCATATGAAGAAGAAAAGGATGTAAATGCAGAAATATCTAAATTTTTAAGAATTTTAGGGTTAATAAATTCTATCTTCAAGCCACAGTTAGTCCAAAAACATTCAAGACTAAAAGTGTATAAAACACTGGCTCTTCAAACTCTTTTGTATGGTAGCGAAGTATGGACGTTGAAACAGAAGGATATACAGATACTTAGATCTGCTGAAATGAGATATCTTCGGAGGACTGCAGGATACACACTACTAGATCACAAAAAAAATGAAGACATCTTAGAAGAATTACACATGGAACCTTTAGAAAACAAAATTTCTGATTATAAGTCAAGATGGATGCAACATGTTCATCGAATGGAAGATCACAGGATACCCAAACAAATGTTAAGATATCAACCTGCAGGAAGAAGAAGACCAGGACGTCCACTCAAAATACTTTTGGATGGTGTTTCTCTTGAGGCCGAAACAGGTCAACAAATGACCTAAATTCGTGAATGTTCTATGATGATGGTGATGTTTAAATATACCTGGAATCCCTACTGTACAGCCTTAACTTGAAATCTGAGTGAGCATCAAAAGCTATTATTGATATCACAGCTGATCGGATGTATAAGGGATGTGAGCTGGGGGTTGTTGAGCGGTAGGAGAGAAAATTAGGAATTATAACGTAGCATGCGTTACAGATATATATTCACACACCCATAATTAAATAACTAATGACATATTTATGGACCTCGGTGAACTTGTGGTTACGCTCCTTACCTCTGGTTCTGATGTCTCATTGAGTCGGTATGTTGACCGCATGTTATTCATGACATCTATAGGCGAATAAGGTAACTAAGTTAACAAGGTCCAGCAACTCCTGAAGATGTGACTCAACATTGGCTACGTCATTGTAGATACTCGTAGATAGAATAAAATATTTACACCTAAAAAACTTATTTTTTTGTAAGCCCATGTTTCCCTTAACAGAGATTTTAGGCGCTCTCCCCATACAGGGAAGAATTTGAGCCATACTAATTAAGTTACACTTGTTTTCGTATAGATGTCATTTGAGTGATCCGTGATCAGCGTTCCGCCTCATACTGACATCTAGGAAACGAAGGTAGCACTAGGACAGGAAAATTCGGTAAATTTTGCATAGAGGCCTTTTCATTCAGACTTAAGGATATTTTACGAGCCTGAAAATCTTCAGACTCGGGACCCACGGCTTAAAGTCCCACCCGGAGGACTTGCTCTCTGGATTTTTCCATCCTAAAAAAATCCATTGACCCGGCCGGATTTGAACCCGCGGCCCTCGGGATCAGAGGCAAGGAACGTAACCACTAGTCCACCACTTAAATAAAAATATAAATATGTCTTCTTCTTCACTTCACGGGGTTGGAAAACTGCCTGTTCCGCCTCACAGGTGTTCTGTCCATCTTTACACTGGCCTCTCTACATTCCTTGAACCTCTTGGCTAGTAGTTAAATGCTGATATTGGTAACCTTGTTACGTTCATTCTTTCTACATGTCTAAACCATTTATCTCTACATTCTTTGATTTTATCATTCAATTGATATGTATTTAACTCTGTTCTTATATATTCATATATATATATATATATATATATATATATTCATAAATGTATGTATTAAATTAAAGTTATAAATAATATATGTATTCTAGAAATTCTACACTTAGGCAAAAAATTAATAAAATTAACTGCACAGCGCTATTCAATTCCAAACGCTGGTAATAACTGAGAGAAATGGTTTTCGAACAAGCGTAGAGTTGTACGAAGAAGCGAGTTCATTCATCCTAAAAGTACCGCTACACTCACCCCCCACTAAAAATATCACTCCTCCGTTTCTCCAGGTTTTGATCCGATGAGCTGTGGCATCTTTGTGCTAGCTTCATAGAGCGATATACACAAGCGGAAAGATTTGGCATGTTGTGAATGTTTTTCCACAAATCAGCTACGCCCTACATGCCATACTCCTGTGTATGAGTTCGAATAATTGGAACTTAAAATCTCAAGGGGATGGGTCCAATTCTATGCATAAGGCTGAACATTGTTGGCTGTACATTTGTTAAAAAAACCCAAGAACTACAAAGCTTTTCAGATGCAGGAAAAAATTAAAAGTACGAATAGGGAAAATAAGTAGAAGAGAAGAAAGAGAGAAGCACGCATGTAAAAAATAATATTTATTTTCAAAAGACAGTTTTAACTCACTTGTACAATTTTTCTGCTTTCTCCAAAGCTACCATTACAAATTCTAGGATATCATTATTGTTACGTGTGGAACGCCATATTTTTTTTATGTGGATTATAAACATGTGGAACAAAATTTTTGTGCCTCACTATAGTCTTCAGCAGTACAGCTAAGAAATATACGAGAAATACTGCACCGGCATATAGAGGTATCATCCATAATTTCTGTCCTAATTTCAAAGAAATTTTATGTTCCTGGGTTTTGTATTCAACGCGATATTTCTCAGTATGATTTTCATAATCGTGATGATCATATTCGATAGGAGGTTCATGATGAAAATATTTGAAAGGCGGTTCATCATGTGTGAATTTCATTTCATCAGGCTTGAGTTCTTGTTCATCGTGCATAGGTAATTCGTCAGGTTTATGTTCGAATGATTGTTCATCGTGCATGAATTTATATTTGTAAGATGGTTTGTGTTTCAATGATGGTTCATCGAACATAGATAATTCATCATCAGGTTTATATTCGAATGATTGTTCATCATACATAGGTAATTCATCAGGTTTATGTTTGATTGATTGTTCATCGTCCATAGGTGATTTCTCAGGTTTATGTTTAAATGGTTGTTCGTCGTACGTAGGCAATTTCTCAGGTTTATGTTTAAATGGTCGTTCATCGTATATGGGCAATTTGTCAGGTTTATGTTTGATTGATAGTTCATCGTACATAGGCAATTGTTCATCGTATATAGGTGATTTCTCAGGTTTATGTTTAAATGGTTGTTCGTCGTACGTAGGTAATTTCTCAGGTTTATGTTTAAATGGTCGTTCATCGTATATGGGCAATTTGTCAGGTTTATGTTTGATTGATAGTTCATCGTACATAGGCAATTGTTCATCGTATATAGGTGATTTCTCAGGTTTATGTTTAAATGGTTGTTCGTCGTACGTAGGTAATTTCTCAGGTTTATGTTTAAATGGTCGTTCATCGTATATGGGCAATTTGTCAGGTTTATGTTTGATTGATAGTTCATCGTACATAGGCAATTGTTCATCGTATATAGGTGATTTCTCAGGTTTATGTTTAAATGGTTGTTCGTCGTACGTAGGTAATTTCTCAGGTTTATGTTTAAATGGTCGTTCATCGTATATGGGCAATTTGTCAGGTTTATGTTTGATTGATAGTTCATCGTACATAGGTAATTGTTCATCGTATATAGGTAATTTCTCAGGTTTATGTTTAAATGATTGTTCATCATACATATGTGATTTCTCAGGTTTATGTTTGAATGATAGTTCATCGTACATAGGTAATTGTTCATCGTATATAGGTAATTTCTCAGGTTTATGTTTAAATGATTGTTCATCGTGCATAGGTAATTTCTCAGGTTCATTTTCGAATGATTGTTCATCGTACATAGGTAATTCATCAGGTTTATGATTGAATGATTGTTCATCGTGCATGAATTGAAATTTGAATGATGGTTGATCATGTGTAAACTTAATTTCGTCAGGCTTATGTTTAAGATAATATCCACCGTATATATGTTGGATAGGCCTGTGTTTGAATGATTGTTCATCGTGCATGGATTTCAATTCGTCAGTTATTGATGGTGACTCATATTTATTTTGATCATAAGACGATTCTTCGTTCATTATTGTTGGTTTATCTTGAGTGTGTTTTGATGAATCTTCAGTTTCCATATAACTTTCCGGTGATTTATCTTCAAAGTATTTCATTGGAGTTTCATGAAAATCGTCATAAGGTAAATTATATGAGTCTTGTGATGTGTGATATTTCATGTATTGGGATGTATTTTCATCTTCTGGAGGATGCATTTCATGATGGACCTGTGATAAATCATCTAATTCATCGGGTGGTTCGGCAAACATTCCTTTATACGAAGTTGCTGGTGTTACATAAATATGTTCATTATGCTTTTTATACATTTGCTTGTTTGGAGAAACCGGTTTATAATCATCTTCTGACATTGTTCCATGCATATCTTCAGAGTTTGAAGGGTCATTAATATTTTCTGATGCCATATTCGTAACTTTTGTCACTGGTTTGTGAGAATGCTGTTGTAATGGTGGCGGTTGCATTTCGTAATGATGTTCTGGTGATTGGTTGTTTATACCTAAGAAATAAATCTCTTCAGGATACATTCCATTTTGATGTTGTGGTGAATATTGTTCTGGATTATTGTACAAGTTTTTTGGCATCATATTATGATTTCCTTCAGAATGTGAAATTTGCATGTGTGTTAGTGCCTTGGAATCTTTCTGTCCTTGACGTAATAACTCACTTTTTGCTGGAGGATTTTGTGTCTCTCCATGAAAGTTCATAGCATAGTTATCTATATTTTTGTAGAGTCGAATTTCTTTTAGAGGTATTTGTGGAACACCATATTCCTTTGGTACGTTATTAAGCCCTTCTTGAGAACTCTGCTCATATGAATGACCCATGGGTTTTAAGTTATTCTGTTTGTAAGACCCATGAAACGCGTCTTGTTGATGACCTATATTGTATTCATAAGAATTCAAATTGAATTCGGGGTTTTGAGATTGTTTTTCGTCTTGAGTTTTAACGTTGTCTTGCCAAAGTTGACTATAAGTTTGGAATGGAAAATAAGAGTAAGACGACCCATTGGATTGGGGAATATAACTGTCTTTGTCTTTTTCAGAGTTATCATGATCATTAATTAGCGTTTCTTTTACTTTTGACGTTTCCGAATACTTGTATCCAGGGTTTGTGTTTATCTTCAATTCATCATGTGGATTATTTATTTCTGGTGAATTGTAGGAATCTATATTGTACGCATTTTTTGTTTCTGGTGGTTTATAGGGATCTTCTCCGTATGAATTATTGTAAGATTCAGCACCTTGTGCAGTTTTTGTTTGTTGTACATTGTAGGAAACTGTTCCGTAAGGATTTGTATGTTCTGGTAATTTGTAGGAATTTATATAGTATGGATTATTTGTTTCTGGTGGATTGTAATAATCGGCGCCATTTGGATTCTTTATTTGCGGTGAATTGTAGGGATCAATCTCGTATGAATTTTGTGTTTGTTGTGGGTTGTAGGAATTTGCACCATACGAGTTCTTTGTTTCTGGTGGATTGTACGAATCTGGTCCATCATAAGGATCCTTATATTTTGATTTTTCGTTAGGTTTATTGTATTCTTGTGTGTCTGAAAGTAATCTATTTTCATAATTTCGTATTGGTGCTGTAGTTGTTTGATGAGAATTACTGTCATTGTAATCAGAATAAACAAAAACGTTGTAAGTTTGTTCATCTTTTAGTTTATCTGCATCATAATTTTGATTGGAATTGTTTATGTTTCCTGTTTGAGAATGCACAAGTGGAGCATAGGGTAAGCCAAACATGAATGATCCTAGAGGCTGATTTTCAAGAAAGGAATTCGATTTTTGATTAGTTATTTCGTAATTGGCTTCATCATTTGTTTGTGTAACTTCCTTATTATTTAGAAGTGAAGGGTTTGAATTTCTTTTCTTGAATGGTTGAGGTTCATTGTTTGGATCGTTCAGGCCACCTGTAAAACAATGTAATATTTTATTCTAGTTATTTTATTCAGAAATGTTTAATGACCATTTCGAAAGCTTTCTTGTATGAATTAGAATAGTTAAACATTTATCATAAGTAATGCCACGAATGATTTCCAAATTATCGATAAATTCACGACTCACGAAGTGAGGAGTGAATTTATCTAGAGAATTTGGAAATCAAGAGTGGCATTTGTTAGGACTATTTAACGAATAAAATTAAGCTGTTTACTCACAAATCGTTATTTAAATATAGTTAGTTTAAAATATTTATATATTTAATGTAAACGGCGATGTTTGAAAACAAATGAGAAACGATTGGTACGCTTCGTTTGCTTCTTTTGTTCATCACTGCAACCAGATCATATTATTTATTGCCAAATGAACGCAATATTGTAAGAATGCACCCTAGTGGAGACATTTATAACCAACATTATAGGTATTAAAAAGCGAATTATGACAAATCAATAGCTTCAGAACATTTGAATACTATGACTACTATAAAGGTATTAATTAATTTCTGATGTCCTATGATGTAAATATGTCAATTGTGTTTTTCTGCAAAGTCATTTCCTGGAAAATAATTCGTTCAAGAAAGTGAAAACAGTGTTTTTTTTTGTGGTATAATCAATTGCTACAAATGTTTTTATATTAACTCCCGCATGCTCTACGTGTTGATATTCATGCACTATATATACAATCTGGTAGCCGTATTTCTTAGAGAGTCAGTCACTGCGAAATAATACTATGACCTATTCAGAATGTTAAAAAGGAGGTGCTTTCTTTATTATGATAAACTTTAGTTGGTAAATTCTAGGCGAAACACGACTGCGATTGGTTGTAAATCAAAACTCATTGAAATGTGATTGGTCATTGGCTCCCATTTGGAGCATGAGTTAAATAGTCAATATAATTTTCTGTTGAAAGTTAAATGTAAGCCTATGTATTTTGGACTTACAAATAACACATTGTCTAAAGGATCATATATAGAAGTAATGGTTTTGTGGCTTTATTGAATATGATTTTGAACTTATTTTCTGGAATTCCTGAGTTTCGTAGACTGAATCGCTAAGATTATATATTTAAAGTGTGAAAGCCAAAGGGAAAACGCCCAGTTGGTAGATCAAGAATGAGGTGGGAGAATAACTCCAGAATAGAGTGGCAGTACATATGCCACTTTTCATTAAACTGTATTACAATTTTGCGTTTGTGGTACAACTGTTAGCATATAGCTTCGTGATTAAATTCTCTCAATTTGATGTCACCCTAGACTAACATTGCTCACCTAACGAAATAAATTGTATACCGTACTTAGTTTCCAATAAACTGCAAATTATTCTGATGTGCTCTAACGAGCCCATTTTCTCAGCTAACGAAATAAATCGAAATTTGACGTCAGAATTGAATAGATTTAGAATAGATTTATTTAGCCGTGTCACAAATAAGGAAATTAGAAACAAAATGGAAGCAGAAGAAAGCATAATTGAAAGAATTGAGGAAAAGGAATTAAAGTGGTTAGGACATGTTTTAAGAATGGAAGATGAGCGATGGCCGAAGCAACTATATGAATGGCATCCTAACAGAAAGAAGAAAAGAGGAAGACCAAGGTTAACATGGAAGGAAAACATGAAGACAGTAATGCAAGCTAGAGGGCTAAGCATCGAAGATGCCCAAGACCGTAGGCTTTGGAGGTTTGGCACGGGAAGACGGCAGCAGCTGTAAAAACCCGAAGATAGATAGATAGAGTTAAGGCCATGTGACCTTCTCTTCCACTCACCAGGACAACATATGTTACATATAAATACAAAAATACAATAATAGTCATACTAAACAATTAATTATCTGTCAAATTGAATAATAATGAAAATAATGTCTAATAATACAACAAAATTAAAATTAAATTAATGATAGAATGAATACAGAAAGGAAGTAAGTAAAGTGATCCCACAACAGGCCTCAGGAGGCCCTTGGGGTTAGTAGGAGGTTAAGGCTCCCACTTTTTCTAGACAATCGGCACTTTTTATGTCAGCCGGGTTGTCAGCCCTGCGTGACGGCCGCCTTTACCCCAGAACAAGCGTCTGGTACTCATTTCAGTTAGAGGCTGAGTCGACCCCAGGGCCATAGTGCCGCCAGAGGGTTTGGGTCAGTTTTTAAAAATCCTGACCCCAACGGGACTTGAACCCTCGACCCTCCGGCTTGTAGCTCAGTGCCTTAACCACTACGCTACGGCGTGCCCCTCAGAAAGGAATACCAGCTCGAATATACTATACATAAAAAGAAAAGAAAGAAAAACAAAGAAAGAAAGTAATAAACTATAATGAATTAACCTATCGCCTATTATAAAAGACATTAGATAAAATTGAGGGGTCTAGTGAGGAGAGGGAGCTGTACCACTTTGAGAAGAAATGGAAATAAATTGAGTTTTATAAAGCATTACATTACAAAATTATTTGTACAATAAAAGGGTAACTTCTTTCTTCTTTAACTTACTGCTATGTAAACTATGCAAAAGGAAAAACATACATTTTAATATAAATAGCAATGATTATTTCCATTTCTTCTCAAAGTGGTATAGCTCCCTCTCTCACTAGACCCCTCAATTATAACAAATGAACTGTGTAGTTATATGGCTACTTAAAATAAAAAAAGACGTATATCCAACATTTCCGTTCCCATTCTGGAGTTTAGCGTAATTAATGTGTGTATTATTATTACTTTATTTTTATATTTTTATAAATAATAATAATAATAATAATAATAATAATAATAATAATAATAATAATAATAATAATCGATCCACAGTAATTCTGCCCGAAGGCAGGTCCTTCACTGCAATCATAGCATTTTCATGCTATGCTTGCAAATTTACTAGGGAATTGTAGGTGTGGTAGCTTCCCGTAGCTTTCCACACCGGTGAAGGACGATGATAATGATAAGGATGATGATGATGGCCATATGATTTCGGGGACCGTTTGGGCCTTAAAGTTTTCCTGACATTTGTCTTACAGGTGAGGAAAAACCCCGATAAAAACCTCACCCAGAAAAACTGCCCCAACCGGGATTGATCCCGGGCCCGCTGCGTGACAAGGCAGCACGCTACCTCGAGACCACAGCGGTGGACAATAATAATAATAATAATAATAATAATAATAATAATAATAATAATAATAATAATAATAACTTACTCACTGGCACTATCGAACCTGTAGGTTCATGGCCACGCGGACATAAGCTCTCCATACATCCCTATCCTGAGCTAATGCTTTCCAATCATTCCCTGTATAATCTCCGATTGAGGGTCTTTCCACTTTTCAGCGGTTGCCCTTTTACCGGCCGGCTGCTGGCCCTTCACATCCACATGTGTCAATCACAGAGGTAGATGATCAACAGCCAGTGTAGGGGTGACATGTGGTTAGCATGTCGAGTCCCCCCAGCCGTTATAGCCGGTTCCTCAACCTGGAGCCGCTACTTACTGTAGCTACCCAATTGCCTCACGATGCTGGGTGGGCACCGGTCCCATACTGGCCGAAATACCATGAGAAAATTTCTTCCCCCATGGAGACTCGAACCAGCGCAAGTCCCGTAGCTCTGCGCCAAGGCTTCCTACCTTAACCGCTCGGCTACGGCGCGGGACCCCTGTATAATCTACTTCCCTCAAATCATAGTTAATGTTGTTCTCCCTCCGCATTCATGGTCTATCAACTGGACATTTTCCTTCTGGCTTTCCTAGAAGAAGTTTCCATGCACGGCTTTCATTCCCCATACGCGCAACATTTCCTGCCCATCGCAGTCTACGAGACTTAACTGTTCTTATTATATTTGGCTTCCTATAAAGACCATGTAGTTCATTGTCATGTAGTCTTCTCCATTCACCTGTCTGTTCATCTGTCTTTGGTCCAAAAATTTTCCTAAGAACTTTATTCTCAAATACTCGTAATCTCCTTTTCTCCCTTAAAGTAAGAGTCCATGTTTGGCACCCATATAATATAACTGGTAGAATAATAGTTTTATATATTTTCAGTTTAACGTTTCTTGAAAGGAGTTGGGACATCAAAAGTCTCTGCAATGCATAATAGCACGCATTTCCAGAATTGAGCCTATGTTTAATTTCTTTGTGCATCTCATTCCTACACTGCTAAAAAAATAGGGGATATTGTAGAATAACCTATTAAGACTATGTTTTTTGGAATAGTATTAGATGCAATCACTTTCTATTACTCCAAGATAATGTAAATAAGAGTTTGAAGTTGTTACGTAACCTCGGTACCACACCAGAGGGCAGTGTCTGTACTGTTTATGTGAAAGGGTGGTGTGGGGGTGAATGTTTTGTTGCTGTTTTTAATTCCAGTCCAGTTTTCAGTTAGTGAATGACTTGCCTTAGGGGCAGTAATGCCTCGACAACGTGATTTACCTGAACCAATGGCTTGGAGGGCCATAGGAAGGATGGAAGATGGACAGACACAACAAGAGGTGGCACAAGCCATTGGGGTGTCTCAAAGCGTGATTTCTAGTCTTTGGAATCATTTTCAAAGAACATACTGTTCACAGAAGAGCCGGACAAGGTCGACCAAGGGCAACAACAGCAAGGGATGACCGTTACCTCTTGTTAACAGCCCGTCGGAATAGACAGCACAATGCAACTCAACTGCGAAATACACTTCAAACAGCAACAGGACGCAGGGTGTCAACTCAAACTGTCCCTAATCGATTGCATGGAAGTGGTCTCTATGCCCGTAGGCCCATGGTGTGTACCAGGTTAACTCCACAACACCGTAGAGATCACAGAAACTGGGCGGAGGAACATCGTGGGTGGAGGCATGCTGAATGGAGATCAGTTCTTTTTTCTGATGAGTCTCGATTCAACGTGGAATGTGATAGTCGGCGTGTATTCATCTGGAGAGAAAAAGGGACACGAAACAATCCAGCTTTTGTACGTGAAAGATCCCCATATGGTGGCAGTGGATTGATGGTGTAGGCAGGAGTCAGTAGTGGTGGACGTACGGACCTCTACGTTATCCAAGGTGGTACTTTGACTGTGGTAAAGTATAGAGATGAGATTCTCCGACCTTTTGTCGTGCCTTATGCTGATGCCATAGATGATTCTTTTCTTTTTATGGACGATAATGCACGACCCCACAGAACTGGCTTGGTGGACGACATGCTGGAAGTGGAGGGTATCGAGCGTATGCAATGGCCAGCTTCCTCCCCGGACTTAAATCCGATTGAGCATGTGTGGGATGCATTAGGCAGGTGCATTGCAGGCAGACCAGCACCTCCCACAACTGTTCCAGAGCTGCACATTGCTCTTATGGAAGAGTGGCCACGTATCCCCCAAGAACTCATTGCTAACCTCATTGCATCAATGCCATACAGGTGTGAGGCAGTGCTGGCCGTTCGAGGAGACCATACACCACACTAAAGAAACATTTTCACCCATGTTAATGTTGCTTTGTTGTTGCCATATTCCTAATCAGGATCTCTTTGACATCTGGTGTGGTACAGAGGTTACGTAATGACTTCAAACTCTTGTTTACATTCTTTTGGAGTAATAGAAAGTGATTGCATCTAATACTGTTCCTAAAAACATAGTCTTAATAGGTTATTCTACAATATCCCCTAATTTTTTTGAGCAGTGTATTTGTGATTATGGTTCCTAGGTATTTGAATTCAGCCACTTCCTCAAAATTTCCCTCATTTGTCATTAGCTGTCCATTTCCATTATATACTGAATTTCTACGTGTGACCATATATTTAGTTTTACTGATATTTACTTCCAGTCCCAATTTCTTAGTGTTACTCAATAGCGTGTCTGTTGTCCTTTAGTATCTCCTCGCTATCGGCCAGTAATAATAATAATAATAATAATAATAATAATAATAATAATAATAATAATAATAATAATAATAATAATAGTAATAATAATAACTATAAATCGAAAGTATTTGTGACACCAATTTGTTGCAGTTAAATAATCCTGTTTTCAAACTTACCAAATTGAGATTTAAAAAATTCTTGTTGATAACCGACGACAGTCTCTGTCCGTTGATTGTGAATGTTAGTATTATTACACGGTTCGTAACTGAAATTAAAAATATAAATTATTCAGGCTTATGTAAAAAGTATGAGAGATAAAACAAATATTATTTTTAAAGCCCTCAGTATTGTCCTTTTAGATATTTCTGGTGTTCTCTCCTGGCAATGGCGTAATTGTAACCCACTTCTGAGGTTGGGGCGCCTGGAAGGCGTGGTTACGTTGCCCCCGATGATATGATGGGTGATGATGATGATGATGATGATAGTGGTGCGCCAGGACAGCCCCTAATCCTAAGCTAAATCTAAGATGAATATGAATGATGATGATTGAGATGGCCATATGATTTCGGGGACCGTTTGGGCCTTAAAGTTTTCCTGGTATTTGTCTTATAGGTGAGCAAAAACCCCGATAAAAACCTCACCAAGAAAAACTCTCCTAATCACTTATCCTACTTGTTATTGAGACTAACGTCTTACCTGTTGGTTATTTCCTTGGTATCATAATTGGAAAAAGCATTAGTCGGCCATATTTGCTGGAAAGTCGTAACAATCTTCACAGCAAAGAAAATCTGGAAATCATGTGAAAAATGTTAGAATCAATTCTCATAATGATCTTGTAGAAGATTTCCGGGCTGTAGGCCGTGGTCGTGAGGCTTGTAGTTCCCCAACGTTTCGCCAGAGACTGCGTCCGTCATCCTCAAGGGTTGTCTTGAGACTGGCAATTTTGTCGACTATCCGCGTCGCGGATAAATGTATAAATAGAGCAGCCTTGAGGATGCCGGACGCAGTCTCTGGCGATACGTTGGGGAACTACAAGCCTCACGACCACGGCCAACAGCCCGGAAATCTTCTGCAAGATCATCAAAGTAACTCCGCCGTGAAAGCCTAAGTCAATATAATTCTCATAATATTAGGTTTGAATGTTCAGATCTCTAACAATATAATTTAGGAGTATATTAACTATTTTAAGAATTAATTTAGTTCGTAGCAAAATTATCCACAAACTTTTTTGTTGAGGACGTGTATCGAAAGAAGATAAAGAAAACAGTGGATTTTAAAATTATCTTAAGAAACTGGGTAGAATTTTACATTTTGTTTTTCTTCAAATTCAGGGGTCTAGTAAGAGGTAGTGGTTTTACTTCCCGCACAGTGTAGTTATTTAGGTTGGCAACCCCGAAATGTAGAAAGTTGAACTTTCAATAATGGTCGTCATTGCTGGTAAGTACATCAAAACGCACTATCGCGCAAAAAAATAGAAACACGAAGCTTATTCGGTACTGATACATATAAATTATTATCCCAGACACGATATAATTTTAGATATTAAATAACAGAATATTGGGGTACAAGAGAGCGAATGATTGCATACATAAGGACTTTATCAGACTAAAAGTTAGATAGGCTACATACAATGTTATTTACAAATATGGGTCGCACGGACAGTAAGCCGTACGTGCTGTTGACAGTCCGTTACAATAAGTTGATGTTTGGTAATAATATACTTAAAACAAAAAAAGAAAACACAATAATATTACAATTAGACAACAATACAATTACATTATACATTAACTTAGTTATGTAGAATTATTAAGAATTAACGCTATTGCAATTTGTTAACATATTTATTTATTCATGAATAAGTGTTGTTCTTATTTTCCGCGTTTTGTCCAGAAATCTACCCAGGTTTATCCAATTTTTCTGGGTTTACTAGTAACTTGTAGCAGCCAATCTTTCATGATTTGAATTTAAAAATCTTTCCGGTGATAACTGACGCCTCCAATATTCCAAATCGTTACATTTTCCTAATATATGTATCTCGTCTTCAAAGCTCCCGCACATTGGACATATTCTCATATCCTGATCGTCTCTATTTTTTTTAAATTTCCATGTCCCTAACCTGAACCAACCAAGCCCTGATCTCTCTTTAAATCCTAGATTGAGTATATAAGATTCTTTTCCCCAAACTTGTTTTAGGTCTCTTTGTAAAAACAGTGATCGTTTTCCCGCACATTCGGCCCAAATATTTTGTCGGTTTATATCTAAGTACCTCCTTATTTTTCTCCACACATTCTTGCGATTTTCAGTCCCTTTTTCCCATACCCAACCCATCCCAATCTTTTAGAGTTCTCTCCTAACCTCGTCTGCCCAGAATTTCACATTTGCGTTCCTAATTTGGTGGTCGTAACAAATTGCTCTGAGGATTGTTTGTTCACCTTGGATTAGCCGCCACCAGTACTTTATTGTTAAGTGTTCGATATTAGATACCGACCAACAGTATTAAGTAAAATAAAAAAACTGTGTTATGTAATTGATTGTAATAAATTAACTGATTAACCCTCCATGGTATCTTTACCTTGTCGTGGTGGAGAGGCTTGCGTGCTTAAATGATCCTGAGAGCTATGCCGGCGGTAGCATTGCTGCCGATAGGATTACCCATGCCGGACTGGTCGAAGGTGATAAGCCAGACGAAAAAAGTACCTTGGGCGAAAGAGTGACGATCATTCACCGTAAAAATATAACTGTCAAGAAATGCGGACATGGGTTCATCTGGGGTAAAATTTTCCGGAGGTCAAATAGTCCCCCATTCGGTTCTCCGGGCGGCGACTACTTCAGGGAACCCATGCCAAAGGCTCAAACATAGGGACATGTTCCTAGCAACATGGAATGTTAGGACTTTATACAATAGCGGGGCGCTAGAGATATTAAGTGAACTGATTAATAAAAAATGTCTACTTACTTGTATCAACATGATGTTCCACTGTTTCCAAATGTAACATGTGGCTTAGATGTAACGGCTCATTTGTCTCACACTCGATAATTTATGCAAAGTACCGCTCACCAATTATAACATCTCTGATACTACTGACATGCATGAGAGGTGTTTGATTCACTTCCTCCGAACATATCCCGGAATTGAAAGCAATTGAATATTCCACTTACATAGGTCCCAAGGTCCCTTTAGGTTTAAGTAATTGCAGTTTGACTATTAAATAAGAATACTTACTTACTTACTTACTTACTTACTCACTCGCACTATCGGACCCGTAGGTTCATGGCCGCACGGACATAAGCTCTCCATACATCCCTATCCTGAGCTAATGCTTTCCAATCATTCCCTGTATAATCTACTTCCCTCAAATCATAGTTAATGTTATTCTCCCACCTCATTCTTGGTCTACCAACTGGGCGTTTTCCCTCTGGCTTTCCTACAAGAAGCTTCCATGCAAGTCTTTCATTTCCCATACGTGCAACATGTCCTGCCCAACGCAGTCTACGAGACTTAACTGTTCTTATTATATCTGGCTTCCTATAAAGACCATGTAGTTCATTGTTATGTAGTATTCTCTATTCACCTGTCTGTTCATCTCTCCTTGGTCCAAAAATTTTCCTAAGTACTTTATTCTCAAATACTTGTAATCTCCTTTCCTCTCTTAAAGTAAGAGTCCATGTTTCACACCCATATAATATAACTGGTAGAATAATATAACTGGTAGAATAATAATATATTTTCAGTTTAACGTTTTTTGAAAGGAGTTGGGACATCAAGAGTCTCTGCAATGCATAATAGCACGCATTTCCAGAATTGAGCCTATGTTTAATTTCTTTGTGCATCTCATTCCTATTTGTGATCATTGTTCCTAGGTATTTGAATTCAGCCACTTCCTCAAAATTTCCCTCATTTGTCATTAGCTGTCCATTTCCATTATATAATGAATTTCTACGTGTGACCATATATTTAGTTTTAATCAGGAATAAAATAATGTATGGTTTATGTATTGGGTATGATTTAGGCTATTGATCTTATTACAATCTTCAACTAGTCTTGTGGGATATAATGAAGGCAAGAGGGTATCCGGCTCAACTTATAGAAGGAATAAAAGTCTTTATAATGGCACGAAAATTATCCTTAATTTAGATAATTATTCCAGAGAAAAAATTTTAATAAACCAAGGAGTTCGACAAGGGTATACATTGTTTAATATATATTTTGACGAGGTTATACGAAAATGGAAAAAATCAAGTCCAATAGGAATACGAATTAATAAGGAAATATCTATGAATATTTTAATTTATGCAGACGATCTGGTAATTATACAGAAGGTCAGAGGATGATTTACAAAGAGCCATTTACATGTTTAATCATTTAGGACTCTATTATCTCAAAGTCTAAACTTCAAAAACTAAAATTATAGTTTTTCAGGGCAAAGTGCCAGTCAGAGAAAAAATAGTAATCAATAATGAAATAATAGAACAGATAGCACACTTTAACTATCTTGGTTCAGATATAACATATAGATACGATACATAATAAATTATACCGATATCAAATGATGTGTGGCACCATAAGAATTACCCTCCGAAAGACTCGAAGAGAAACTCAGCTCAGGTTTTATAAAATTGTGGCTGTTCCTGTTCTTTTATATGAATCTGAATCTTGGGTACTTACAAAAAAAGATATCTCACACATTCAAGCCACTGAAATGACATTTTTAAGATCCGTAAAAGGATGTACACGCGTGGATAGATTACACAATGAATCAATAAGAAATGAACTGGAGATATTTTCAATACTCGATAAACTAGACGAACACAAATACCAATTGAAAGAACATTTAGACAGAATTGACAATACAAGGTTACCCAAAAAGATCAACACCTACAGACCACATGGAAAAATATCTTTGGGACGGCCAAGGAAACGATGGACTTGAGACCGGAACAGGTCGCATTGACCTAATCCTGGAAAGGAAGAAGGAGAAGAAGAAGAAGATGAACTAGTCTGTCATAAAACACGTCTCTGCTTTCAGCCAAACGATTGTAATGCAGTACCTAAGCACTAGGTTCCGCACCGTAGCTAAGCAGTCTAACATATAATTCCTTGACTCATAGCTATGGGATGCCCACTGGTTGCAATGTTGGTTCCCTTGGGGGGGGGGAATAAAATCTGATGGAATATAGGACCAGCAGCCGACTGGCAAGCCATAGATCTTCTAAATATTCCGTGATGTGTTTTTTCATCAGAACTATAAAAGTGTTTTAATAACACTGAGCAACAAAAAATAAACTTCTTTTTTGTCTCAGAAAGAAACATATGTGATTCTTCTTCTTCTTCTTCACGGTTTAGGCTAATTTACTAGCATGTTCCGACTCCAAATTGCTGCTCTTTCCATCTTTTCTTTGGTCTTCCCAAACTACTTCTTCCTCGTGGTGAATAGCTGTATGCTGCTTTTGGTATTCTATTCTCTGTCATCCTTGCCAAGTGTTCTTTCCAATTTGTTCTGCATTTCTCTATTGTTGTGTTTAATTCCTCTATTTTTAGTTGTCGTATTTTTGTGTTATGTTTTTTGTCTGTTCTTTGATATCCTGCTATTAGTCTGAGGAATCTCATTTCAGCAGCTTGTATTCTGGCAGATTGTTGTGTTGTCACTGTCCATGTTTCGGATCCATAAGTAATAGTATGCACTGTCATTGTGTTGTATAATTTCATTATAGAGTCTTTCCTGACTTTATTGATTCTATAGTATTTTTTTCCTGAATTCAAATATGATATCGGGTTTTCTCCATCACGCAAGGTTTCTGAGAGACAGGAATTTTTAATTTCAAACACTTTAATATTTTCTACATTCGTAACTACACAATATTCGAACATTCGGACTCACCTAGAAAGTAAGAAATGACGATTTTCTGCTATATTTCGGCCTGTGGAGCATCCTTCTCGATGGTCCAAGAATAATCGGCCAGCATATTAGGATTCCATTTGCCTTTATATCTCTTTTCCATAGCTGAAATCTCCTGACTTAGCTCATTTGGTTTTATTTTGCAATGGGCAAATGGACGAAAGAAGTCTATTAAAAATAATTATTTAAATCCATTAATTGAAATTGAAATAAACTTTGAGTGATGGGGAAATTTCGAATACATATTTGAAAACACGATAAAAAACTGCATGAAGTACAACTATTGGTACTCATGAGACAAAAATCATGTTGAGCAGTGTAATGTTCGCATTTATTAATTTTTTAAAAATGCGTTTTAATTTTCTGATACCTTGATTTCAAAGCTTTGAAAGGTTTAGATAAATTTAATTTTGACATTTATTATAATTCAAATATTAAGTTCAAATATAGATATTCATCATGGGATTTTCTCATGCAATTTCGTCCTGTGTGAGACAGGTGCCCACCCAGCATCATTAGAAATTTGGGAAGCTACACTAAATAACAGCTTCAGGTTGAGAAAACCAGCTATAACGGCGTGGGGATTTGACATTCTGACCACATATCGCCCTAATAGGCCCACAAGCTGGATTATTGTCCACCTCTGTAAGTGGCACTTGTGGATTGAAGCCAGCTGCCAGCTGTTGGCTAAAATACTTTTGGAGTGGAAATGTTAAATACAATACGAAGTCATAATCCTAAACATTTATTATTTTAAATTCTGATTTTGATCAGCAATTATTGAGGATTATTGTCTTTTAGATTGATTATTTAACTGATGCCCCAAATGGGAGTCAATGACCAATCACATTTCAATGATTTTTTATTTACAACCAATCACAGTATCTTTTCACCTCGATTTTATCAGTTTAATTTTATCACGGGAGACAATATAAAAAAATTGTAGCAATTTATTATACCACAAAAAAACACAGTTTGCACTTTCTTAAACGTATTTTTTCCAGGTAATAACGTTCCAGAAAAATATAATTGGCTTATTTACATCATAGGACATCATAAATTAATTATTATACAGTTTGATGTGTTTCATTTTTTCTCCACTAGGGTGCATTCTTACAATATTGCGAACCTTTGGCAATAAATAATGGGATCTGGTTGCAGTGATAAACAAGTGAAACATAACTTTTCTCATTTGTTTTCTAACATCGGCGTTTACATTAAATATATACTTATTTTAAAATAACTATATTTAAATAATGATTTCTGAGTAAACAGCTTAATTTTATTCGTTAAATAGTCCTAACAAATTCTACTCTTGATTTCCAATTTATCTAGATAATTTGGAAATCGCTCGTGGCATTACTTACGATAAATACGTTTATAACATAAATATGTACTTGTTATAAAGCAGGTATGTTAAAACTTCACAGTAATATAATGTACGGTTAAAAACTATAATATAGTTACCTTGTAGGTCCGTCTCCTCAACTTAAGTTCTTTTAAAACTCTGTAGGCCTTTCGGGACTAGTCCCATCATCAGCAGAATGCATTAGGTCCGTTCTTGTTGACCCTTGTTGAAGCACTGACTTGGTTGTGAGAATTTTGTACAGAGGATTGTGTGGATTAGGTGTGTATTCATTGAGAATCAACAGCAACCTGATTCTCAATGAATACACACTTAATCCACACAATCCTCTGTACAAAATTCTCACAACCAAGTCAGTGCTTCAACAAGGGTCAACAAGAACGGACCTAATGCACTCTGCTGATGATGGGACTAGTCCCGAAAGGCCTACAGAGTTTTAAAAGAACTTAAGTTGAGGAGACGGACCTACAAGGTAACTATATTATAGTTTTTAACGGTACATTATATTACTATGAACTAATACCTCAACGGAAAATCACCATGAATTTTACTAGTATCGATGTTAAAACTTGCTCCTAGCCGCATCAGGTGCACTCACAATGAAAGAACACAACTGGAAAGTGAGTAGCAGTATCTTACCTTGTCAGTATATCCGACATATGATTCAACACAAGGGGCAGGAAGTCTTTTCACACCTATTGAGCACTTATTCACGGCCCATTTATAAAGGAAAAAGTTTGGAACACATATGGGGAGATGCGATTTCGTCTAAACTTCTCACATTTTAATACGTTAAGTACGTATATTATGTCCAATGAAATTAGTTAAATTAATTAAATCAGGCAACTCGAGATGCCTCCTATTCACTATTCATCCTTTGGATAAAACATGTTATATATATATCTCTTTGACCCTAACAATGTTGAAATTGGAAATTATAAATTTTCCAGAACAGTTTTCAACATCTAGGCGTATTTTGATTTAAATATTTGGAGTGCCACATTGGAAAGCATCTTTGAGATATACTTTTTATGTATGAACTCATATGTGCATGTATTTTTTTTCTCCTGGCTCGACAGGCCTAGAAGGCCCTTAGCCTACCATCCGGCTGCTGGCCTCACATCCACATGTGTCAATCACAAAGGTAGATGATCATCCAGCAAATATTGGGGTTACATATGGTCAGCAAGTCGAGACCCCCAGCCGTTATAGCTGGTTTTCTCAACCTGAAGCCGCTACTTTTATTGTAGCTACCTAAATGCCTTACGATGCTGTGTGGGCACCGGTCCCATACTGGGCGAAATGCCATGAGAATATCAGCGCAAGTCCCGTAGCTCTGCGCCAAGGCTTCCTGCCTCAAACGCTCGGATACGACACAGGACTATATATATATGAGATTAAGAACGTTTTCTTGGGTTTTTCGCGTCATGGAATCAGTGGCCAGAGGCCGACCTTGAATCCATGATGCGGAAAACCCAAGAAAACTTTCTTAATCATACTTATATCCGCGAAAATCTACAGTATAACATATATATAATATATATATATATATATATACACATATCATATTAAAATATTTGGAATTAGGAATTTCATATGGGCAGTGTATAAGGAGAAGGAACTAAATTTTCTGAACGGTCTTTCGCTTTTCTATTATTATCTTTATTTTTTGTTTTAAAATACTATTTTCCAGGACAAAATACACTTATAAAGTAATTAATATTTTCACATATGACCAAAATTTTATTCACATGTTTCTAGAAGATCATTTATTTGTTACAGTCCATTTATTTTTACAAATGCTGACATTAAAATACATTCAGTCCTCTGTACAGAATTATCACTTGTGTACCAGTATTGCATTCAGGGTCAGTAGATAACCTGCTCCTTCTGCTGTGATGGGAGAAGTTCCAAAAGGCCTAAATAAAATTTGAGGAGACGAACCTATAAGGTAACAATTTTATAATTTTAATCCTGTAATAAGAACAATTAATGTATCATCTGTATTTCTGGTTACCTGTTTGTATGGCCCGTGTGACTATTTCAGTAGCATTTGTTATTTTATCTTGCGATCGGCTTTGTGATTGCCAATAATTATAAGGAGTCTTTATTTTATGGCGCCAAACATGTCTTAGCAGTACCGCTAGAACCCAAGGCATGAAGAACAAAGTGAAGTAAGCAGGAATGAGATATAACTTACGTCCAATGTAGTAATAAGCAACCGGACGTTTTTGAGGTTTCTTCTCTTCCTTTTTTTCATCTTTCATTTCATGGTGTACCATCTCATCGTGTGGTGGATGCATCCAGTATGCATCCTTCCAAGGAATAGTGGGCTCATTATGCTCATGTTTTGATGGGGGCGAAGGCTCTTTTGGCGGAGGAGGATGGATCCCATACATATCCGCTGGAAGCGATGAATGTTCATCTTTCATTGGTGGAGGTTTTTTCATGTCTTGCTTTGAATCTTCCATATCTTTATGTGGTTTTGGACTTTCGTGCTCATCAGATGGAGAAGATATGTCATACATATCTTTCCAAGGAAAGTTGGGTTCATCATAGATATATTTTGTTGGTGATGAAGGGATTTTTGGTGGGGAAGCATGAATTCCATACATATCTGCTGGAAGTGATGAATCTTCATCTTTCATTGATGGGGTTTTTTTCATGTCATGCATTGAATCTTTCATACCTTTATGTGGTTTTGGACTGTCGTGTTCATCAGATGGAAAATATGTGTCATACATATCTTTCCAAGGAAAGTTGGGCTCATCATACATATATTTTGTTGAAGGGTCTTTTGGCAGGGGAGCATGTATTCCATACATATCTGCTGGAAGTGATGAATGTTCATCTTTCATTGGTGGAGTTTTTTTCATGTCTTGCATTGAATCCTTCATATCTTTATGTGGTTTTGTACTTTCGTGTTCATCAGATGGAAAGGATATGTCATACATATCTTTCCAAGGAAAGTTGGGCTCATCATACATATATTTTGATGGCGGTGAAGGGTCCTTTGGTAGGGGAGGATTACTCCCATACATATCCGCTGACAGTGATGAATGTTCATTTTTTATTGGTGGGGTTTTATTCATGTTTTTCATTGGATTCGAATCTTTGTTTGTATGTGGTTTTGTATCATCGTATTCTTCAGGGGGTGAAGATATATCATATGTATCCTTCCAAGAAGATGAATGATCATGGTGATGCGCATGTATACCATACATGTCTTCTGGCAAATCAGAATGATATTTTATATGTATCCTTCGGTGGAGTATCATCATATGAATCTTCCATTGAAGAAGAACCATGCATATATTTTGACGGGGAATCTTGAAATATATGTTTTGGTGGAGGAGGACCATATGTATCTTTGGCCGGAGCAGAATCAAATGTTTCTTTGGAAGGAGAATAATTGTGCATGTCTTTAGGTGGGAACGATTTTGGATGGAGGAACACCGTATAAATCTCTGGACGGCGGAGGACCGTATATGTTTTTTGACGAAGAAAGTTCTTTACTCGGAGGAGCTGCATGGCTGTTATTTGATGATAGAAAAGGACTGTATGTATCTTTGAGAAGAGGATTATATGTAAGTTTTACTATTGGGGAAGGACCATATTTACCTTTGGTTGGTGGAGGAGAACCATACGTATCTTTGGTTGGTGGAGGACCATAGTCATCTTTGGGTGGTGGGGAAGGAATAGGGCCATACATATATTTTGACGGAGGAGGGCCTTCAGCAGAAGGACCGTACATACCTTGGGGTGGAGGACCTTTGAATGGTAAAGGAGAAGCATATATATCTTTAGACGGAAAAGGACCATGCATATAATTTGAAGGAGGAGCAGGGCCGTATGTATCTTTGGGCGAAGAATTAACTTTTGACGCAGAAGGAACTTTTGACGGAGGAGTAGTTTTCGTCGGAGGAGGCGTACCATATTCGACTTTCTGTGGTGGAGGACCGTATGTATCTTCGAGCAGAGGAGGAACGTATAAGTCTTTGGGCGGATGAGAACCATAACCATCTTTAAGTGGACGATTAGCTTCTGTATCTTTAAATGGAGGAGCAGCGTAAGAAGGGATACCATATGTCATTTCAGGAGGAGAGGATAGTGGTCCAAGGATGTCTTTAGGCGATTGGACACCAAAAGTGTGTTTCGGGGGAGTTAAATCTGCTGAAAGAGAGTAATCCTTTGGTGGGGGAGTAACATAAACAACATCTTTCGATGGTGGAGCACCGTATGTGACTTTCGGTGGGGGAATCTTATAGCTATCCTTCATTGAAGGAGGTCCGTACATGGTGTTATATTGAGGGACGGCATACGTAATATCGGATAGAAGATTATAAGTATCTTTCGCTCGTGGAGTGCCATTAGAATCTGATGAAGACGTACTAGAAGGGTATTTTGCTGGAGGAACTTCACGAGTATAATTTTGAGGTAAGTATTGCATTGGAAGTTTGCCATAAGAAGTCTCCAGGTGAGTGATATTTTGTTTTTGTTCTGGTGGCAGTACACCATAAGCATCTGTTGGCAGAGGAGTTCCATATGAATCTTTAAGCATAAATTGTTCATGTGAATTTTTGTATGGATGCGAGCCAAATGTATTCTTTGATTGAGTTGTTTTGTAATTGTCTTTAGATTGAGTAGCACTATTCGACTCTTCGGGAGGAGCCCCGTACACATTTTGGGGAGGAGAAACACCATAGGAATCTCCAGATGATGTAACATTGTACGAGTCTTGGTGTACAGGAGGACCATATGATTCTTTGGGTAGAGAAAGTTGGCTAGGGTATTCTTTGTGTGGAAAACTATCGTGCATTGTTTTTGACTCAGTTACAGTATATGCACCTTTAGGTGGAGAATGAACATTTGTATCTTTTTCTGGAGGCATGTGGTGTGGAGTTTTTGTTGTAATCTCACTATATGAATATTTTGGTATAGGAGTTCCATAGGAATCTTTCAGTGTGGGAGAATTGTACATGTCTGTCGGTGGAGATTTATTGTTCTTACCTTTTGTCGAAGGTGTGTCAGACAAATCTTCAGACACCATTGGAACACCACTGTATATGTATTTTTGTGGAATGCCACTAGAAGTTCCTTTCATTTGATCATCTTCTGTCGGAAACTGTGGCATATCATAGCTATCTTCCGACATAGAGGTACCTTTCATAACTTCCAGCATAGGTCCATCGTATAACTCTTTTGGTGGAGAAGTGTTATACAAATCTTTAGGTGGAGGTAGATAGTATAAATCAGTCATTGCATGTCCGCTGTATGCATTTTTCATTCCAAATATGCTATCCATAACTTGAGAAAGTGTCTGTGACGACATTTTGTCGTTTTCTTTAGTTGATGTTGATTGTTCACCTGGGAAATCTACAGGCGATGATGGTAACTGCATTGAGGCTTTATCTTCATAACTTTCTGTTTCTTTTACAGGATCCTCGTCATCATGTAAATTGTGTTTATAGCTGTGATCGGAATCGTGTTCGTGATCCTGAGGCTGGTCAAATTCTTCATCGTTATAATAATGCATATCGTCATGATCTCCACTTTCTTTTACTTCTTCCATATGTTCTTCCATGTGATCACCTTTAGTTTGTTCTTGGAATTGTTTATGAGGCTCAGATGAAATTGAACCAAAATCAACCATTTGGCCTTTTGAATGATATAATCCATCATCACCAAGTTGATAATCAGGAGGAGGTGCATCTGATTCATAAGTTTCCATTTCTTTGTGATCGTCAAATTGATGTTCAGGTAGATCTGTGCTTGTTTCTTCAGCATGATGTAATTCAGAAGATTCTTCTACTGGATCCCGTAGATCATCAGCCCTATTGCTTATGTGGAATTTATTTTGTGGATTGTATACTGGATAGCTGACTCTTCGGAAATAATTTAAAGGAAAATTTGATTGTGATCCGTGCTTCATTCTCTGAAGGACCTCTTGAAATGCTTTCATCATCTGAAAAATAAAATCATGTAACCAACGTGGATTCATTTGAATCAAAATTATATTAATTAATTAATATAAAAAAGTCATATTAATTTTCATTATTTAAATCATTGATTAAAATATTTTTTTTTGGTTTTCACGTTGTTTTTAATTTCAAACATTTAAAAATGTATTCCATCAGGTAAGTTTTATTTTATAATTACAACATTTTGTCTGTTCATTCTTACCTCTTAGAGTTGTTTTGTCGAACATATGTTTCAGAGCTTCTTAGCCCCATCGTCAGCGATTACAGACTTCTAAGGGTCGGTTTCACCAACAGAGGTAACTGTATCACGCCGGTTTAAGCTATGTATTATATATGAGGAAAACTGGCGTAATGTACAGTTACCTCTGTTGGTGAAACTGACCCTTAGTGGTAAGAATGAACAGACCAAATGTTTTAATTATTAAACAAACTTCTTAATGTTACTTCCTATTGTATTGTAAAATAAGTTTTATTTTATTGTGAGTTTTAAAGTTTAAAATGTATTAGAGACCATTGTTGGGATATTGTCAGATACAGGTAACCTTCTGACTACTGTTAGTTTGAGCTTGTAACACGTTTTTGTACTTAAGTCTGTTGAGTTTTAATTTCGTTTTGCTGCGATGTCAAATGTAGGGAGGAGAAAATATCAAATACTAGTGGACCCGGCAGACGTTATCTTACCCGAACGTTCAATTCCCGTGTCATGGTCGGGCGATAAAAATATAAGTTACTATTTTACCATAAAATTAACCATTTAACAAATTCACAAGAAAATTCCTCACTGTCATCTATTGTGGCTCAATAAGCGTGCATTATGACGTCACATTGTTGTTGCTCGGAATATGTCGGTAATGCAGATAAATATACATCTCACAGAATAACTGCACATTAATCGATCGCAGCGCCATCTACCGGGTCCAATTGTGAATCCAAACCATCCAGGGACCCACTCAAACACAAGTACAAAATTTCACCAAAATTGGTGCAGTTGTTTAGGCAGTTTTTAATTTCGGATTTCAAGCAAACCTCCACTTCTAATTGTCTGATTACGCTCAATTTTAGATAATATGTACCTCGGTTTATTTTAGTGGGATATACTGAGTTTCGTTGTGAAACATCGAAAAATTGTGATGGCCAGAGCGGTTTTTAAATGTTCACTTCATGTGAACTCCTACACCAAATGATTGTAGAGGGTCCAATTGTGTATCTAAAACATCCAGAGACCGACTAACAAACACAACATTTTTCATCAAATCGGTCCAGTCATTTAGGCAGTTTTTAATTTCGTATTTCAAGTAAACCTAACTAACAAACTAACTCACTGGCGCGATCGAACCCGTAGGTTCATGATCCGCGGACAAAATCTCTCCACCTATCCCTATCCCGAGCTAATGTTTTCCAATCATCGCCTGTATAATTTACTTGCCTCAATTCATACTTAATGTTATTCTCCCCCTTCATTATTGGTCTATCAACTGGGCTTTTTCCCTCTGATTTTCTCACAAGAAGCTTCCATGCACGTCTTTCATTCCCCATTCGTGCCACATGTCCTGCCCATCGCAGTCTACGAGACTTAACTGTTCTCATTATATCTGGCTGGCTATAAAGACCATGTAATTCACTGTTATGTAGTCTTCTCCATTCTTCAAGTAAACCTCCACTTCTAATTCTCGGATTTCTTTCATTTTTGACAATACCTACCTGGGTTTATTTTTGTAGAATATATTGAGTTTGGTTATCAAACATCGAAAAATAAAACTGCTAGAGCGATTTTTAATTGTTCATATCAGGTGAAATCCTCATCTGATGGTTTTAGAGGATCCAATTGTGTATCTAAGTCATCCAGGAACCCGTTCAAACACACACAAAAAAATGCATCATAGTGTATCCAGTCTTATAGTTATTTTTTTTATATTACGGATTTCAAGTAAACCCCACTTCTAACGTTCGGATTTCGCTGATTTTTTGATAGTATATACCTCGGTTCAATGTAATAGGTTATTCCGAGTTATGTTGTGAAACATCGAAAATTGCGATCGCTAGAGCGATTTTTAATTTTCGTTTCAGGTGAACTACAACTAATGATTTTAGAACATAATAGATAACGGCTGAACACTCGCCGCATCTGAAAGCCTGTATATACAAATTTTCACGAAGATCGGTTGAACGAATTAGAAGTCCATAAAGGACATATGTATATATAGTGCGATAAATATACCATTGGACTCCGCGATGCTATGCTCCATTCCTCACCGCGAATGCGCCAGCAGTGCCAGTGAAATCCCCGCGTCTGCTGTCAAATGCCATACTGATCGCACTGTATATATAGATGGGGAGATTTTGTAACACTTTTGATGTACAGTGACGTAAGTTCCAAATATTTTTTTTATTCAATGCCCCAGGTTTTTAATTTCGACATTTTCTGGAGTTCTTTCCTGGCATTGGCGTAATTGTAACCAACGTCTGAGGTTGGGGAGCTTGTAAGTCGGGATTACGCTGCCCGATGATATGATGGAAGATAGTGGTGCACCAGAGGAGTCCTTAATCCTAAAACTTAATCTAAGGCAAATATGAATGATTATTATTATTATTATATTCGCGGACCGTTTGGGCCTTAAAGTTTCCCTATTTTTGTCTTACAGATGAGGAAAAACCCCGTAAAAAAACTTCGCCCAGGAAACCTGACCTAACCGGGGATCAAACCCAGGCCTGCTGCGTTAATTGAAGCACGCTACTTCGAGACCACAGCATCAGCAGTGGAAAACAGGTGGTCTAGTAATGCAAGGTTTAATAGTCAGAATGAAATCTCGTATTTTTAAATGCAAGAAAATTCAGGAAAGTAAAAAAAAAAAAAAAAAAAAGAATGAAGCTTTTTCTGATTGTGAAGAAGAAGCACAACGAAACGAAAGTGAGTTTGAATAAGTTAATTTAAAATTGATTTGATTGATTGTAACAGATATTTGCACTCTTCTCCACTATTAAATTAACATTAAAGAATATATTAAAATAATATTTAATGGATAATAAACGGAGCGAAGATATCCATAAAGAACTGCAAATATTCAGTTTGACAGATAAAATAGAAGAGTATTGGAGAAAATGATAAGAACATGTCTGCAGAATGGATACCAACAGATTGCGTAGGAAAAGTCTGAACTATCAACCAAGAGGAGGAAAAAGAGATCGGGGGACGTTCGGAAAAGAGATGGACACAGCAGCTATAATACTTCTAGCCGGAACGAACCAAGAACGTTTAATCCTTGCAAGAAGAAGAAGAAGAAGAAGAAGAAGAAGAAGAAGAAGAAGAAAATATTTAATATTAGATTAGATTAGTATACTTTTTTCCAATAGTGCGTTCTTATCTCCTATATTACAATTTTACAATTTATAAAGTAAAATTATGTACATAGTATAAGACTTGAAAGCATAATAATAGTCCCTTCGATTGGTTGCTGGCCAAAGGAAGGCACTTCCCGAAAATGGTTTGCAACGATCAATTTATAATATACAAAAAATAGCTGCCAAATTTAATATGGAAATATCAATTAACAAAACTAAAATTATGGCATTTCATGGGAAGGACCCCATACAAAGTAAAATCTGTCTCCAGAATAAAATTTTAGAGAGAACGAATCAATTTAAATATCTTGGATATTATCTCTCTATCTGGGATGAAAAGGATATCTCCGAAAAAAATGCTAGTTATAATAAACGTTTGGAAATTATTAATCAAGTTATGAAGCCATCCCTTGTACAAAAAAACACCAGATTACGTTTATATAACACTTTGGCTAGACCAGTGTTGACCTATGGTAGTAAAGCATGGACACTAAAAAGACAACATGAAAGCAGAATAACGGCTTGTGAAATGAGATTCATGCGCAGAACAGCGGGTTACACCAGATGGGATCGGAAAAGGAACACCGATATCTTAAAAGAATTGAAGACTACGCCAATTTTGGAATATATTAAACAGTACCAACTAAATTGGAAACACCATCTTGAAAGAATGACTTCAAATCGGATCCCCAAAGCTATTTGTAATTATATACCAAGAGGGCGAAGATCTCTGGGCCGTCCTATGAAACGCTGGAGGAAAAATTTTCTATAGGATCGTAACAGGCCTTGGCCTAATACTTGGAAAGAAGAAGAATGTAGAAAGTAGTAATTTTCTTATAGGTGATCCAAAGAGGTCAAGTTCATCTGCTAGTACCAGTAATGATATGTGCAAAATACCATCAGCAAAGGAGTTGAGAAGTTTTTGAGCTGCGGGAGAAATGGAGTTAAGTAATGTAACTCAACGCAAAATTATTATTCAAAGTCAACTCTGCTCTTCTTTTGTCAAAACAACTGCTCAGCAGAAAGGTACACTGACAAACAAGTAGCATAAATTTTGTTATGCAACAAACACTTCATTCCAATGCATACAGCATCCAGAATTTATCAAGTTAATACATGTTAATGCAAGTGAAATATTCATAACGAACCAGTAGTGTGTGTGACAGTAACCAACAGAGACTGGTGACATGAACTTGTACAACACAATTGATACATCAGCTCACCGCCACACTGCAGACTACACTGATCAACATGATTTTTGTCTCATGAGTACCAATAGTTGTAGTTAATGCAGTTTTGTATCCGATTCCGATTGAGGGTCTTTCCACTTTTCAGCGGTTTCACTTTTACCAGCCGGCTGCTGGCCCTTCACATCCACATGTGTCAATCACAGAGGTAGATGATCAACAGCCAGTGTAGGGGTGACATGTGGTCAGCATGTCGAGTCCCCCAGCCGTTATAGCTGGTTCCTCAACCTGGAGCCGCTACTTATTGCAGCTACCCAATTTCCTCACGATGCTGGGTGGGCACCGGTCCCATACTGGCCGAAATACCATGAGAAAAATTCTTCCCCCATGGAGACTCGAACCAGCGCAAGTCCCGTAGCTCTGCGCCAAGGCTTCCTACCTTAACCGCTCGGCTACGGCGCGGGACAGTTTTGTATCGTGTTTTCAAATATGTATGCCTATTCGAAATTTCTCCATCACCCACAGTTTTTTATTTCAATTTCAATTAATGGATTTAAATAATTATTTTCTGCTTAACAGACATTGAAGGGATGACGTCAAAATCAAAACATACAGTGGTGCACCCTGACTTGCAATCTGCAATGAGACCAGTTCCACACTGCGAAGAATTGCCCGTACCAAAGCCTCCAGAACATGTGACATTAGATGAAGAGAGCTCAGATTCTGATGGAAGTAAGGAAGAAGAAGAAACAGATTTTGGTGATACAACTTTTGATCAAAGCTGTTCATCTGAGCCTCATTTATTGACTCAACAAGATCTTAAAGATCTCATACGAGATTTAAAGTTATCCAAAAACCAGTCTGAAATGCTTGATTCCCGGCTAAAAGGATGGAATCTCTCGGAAACCTTGCGTGATGGAGAAAACCCCGTATCATATTTGAATTCAGGAGAAAAAATACTATCAGAATCACATATTTTTCTTTCTGAGACAAAAAAAAAGTTTCTTTTTTGTTGCTCAGTGTTTATGAAGGAAATTTGCGGTGGATTCTTTGAAAAGTTGTGAGAGAGAATGTAAGATGTTTTGTTACTAATAATACAAGTAATATCTAAAAAATGAGAGATTATCTTAAGTGGTTTTAATTTTTTAAAGAAATTCGATTTAAATAAAACATCTAATTTAAATAAATTGCCGATTTTGATTTTAATTAAAGATCATAATTTTTTTCCAACCTGACATTAATCAAGAAGACATCTTGTCATTTATTTACATTAATCACATACTGTTTTCGTAGAATAGAATAGATTTATGTAGCCTAGTGGAGTTAAGGTCATGTGGCCTCCTCTTCCACTCACCAGGACAAACATATGCTACATTTAAATACAAAAAAAAAATACAATAACAGTACGTACTAAACAAATGGGGGCATGCCGTAGCGTAGTGGTTAAGGCACTGAGCTACAAGCCGGAGGGTCGAGGGTTCAAGTCCCGTTGGGGTCAGGATTTTTAAACTGACCAGAACCCTCTGGCGGCACTATGGCCCTGGGGTCGACTCAGCCTCTAACGGAAATGAGTACCAGACGCTTGTTCTGGGGGTAAATGCGGCCGTCACGCAGGGCTGACAACCCGGCTGACATAAAGTGCCGATTGTCTAGAAAAAGTGGGAGCCCTAACCTCCTACTACCCCAAGGGCCTCCGGGTCTGTTGTGGGATCACTTTACTTTTTTACTTTACTTTAGTGGTTAAGGCACTGAGCTACAAGCCGGAGGGTCGAGGGTTCAAGTCCCGTTGGGGTCAGGATTTTTAAACTGACCCAAACCCTCTGGCGGCACTATGGCCCTGGGGTCGACTCAGCCTTTAACGGAAATGAGTAGGCCTACCAGACGCTTGTTCTGGGGTAAAGGCGGTCGTCACGCAGGGCTGACAACCCGGCTGACATAAAGTGCCGATTGTCTAGAAAAAGTGGGAGCCTTAACCTCCTACTATCCTAAGGACCTCCGGGTCTGTTGTGGGATCACTTTACTTTACTAAACAATTAATTATCTGGTCAAACTGAACAATAATGAAAATAATGTCCAATGATACAATAAAATTTGACACAATTAAAATTAAACTAATGGAATAATGTATAATCAAAGAAATAGCAGCTCGAATCTACTATACATAAAAAGAAAAGAAAAAATATATACAAAGAAAATAATAAACTCTAATGAATAAACCTTTCGCTTATATATAAGATATTAGGTAAATATTACACTGAGCAACAAAAAAACAAACTTTTTTTTTGTCTCAGAAAGAAAAATATGTGATTCTGATAGTATTTTTTTCTCCTGAATTCAAATATGATATCGGTTTTTCTCCATCACGCAAGGTTTCCGAGAAACAGGCTATTATAATTTCAAACACTTTAATATTTTCTACATTCGTAACTACACAATATTCGAACATTCGGACTCACCTAGAAAGTAAGAAATGACGATTTTCTGCTATATTTTGCCTGTGGAGCATCCCTCTTGATGGTCCAACAATAATCGGCCAACATATTAAGATTCCATTTGCCTTGATATCTCTTTTCCATAGTTGAAATCTCCTGAGTTAGCTCATTTGGTTTTATTTTACAATGGACAAATGGAGGAAAAAACGTTTATTAAAAATATAATTATTTAAATCCATTAATTGAAATTGAAATAAAAAACTGTGGGTGATGGAGAAATTCCGAATACATATTTGAAAACACGATAAAAAACTGCATTAAGTACAACTATTGGTACTCATGAGACAAAAATTATGTCGACCAGTGTAATCAACAATCTCTGAAGACAGCATGCTGAGATAGTGTTAAATAAGAAAATAATCTTCAATAATTTATCACTTTAGAGTTCTCACAGTCTACTATAAAAGATCAATTCTCATATACGCCTGTTAACATGCATTTGATTTGTGGTGACATTCCCCATTGATGAAAGTGATTGACACTCGTTTAGAAATCTACACTTCCTTAATTTCAACATGTTTTACAACTTGGTAAATTTGAGTAATTACCTGCACTTTTATTTGCAGCCTCTGCGTAGATGTATTTGAGACTGGAATCTGTTGATGGTTTAACGTTTGGCGCATTATTTGAAATCTTCTTGTTGTTTATGGTAGTTACACGTTGCTCTGGCTGCGGTCTGTTATATGTCTCTGGCGTGTAGTCATGTACTGCTGTTACAATTTTAATGCTAGTATTATTTTTTCTGTGAAAACAAATAATAATAAATAATTTAGCTTGAAACAATCTACGCTTTTTTAGTACTTTGAATAAAATTGATGTTTATTTTTGTTGCAAATGTCTCAGGTTGTCTTTCGACATTCCTGGTGTTCTCTCATGGCATGGCGTACTTGTAACTCACTTCTGAGGTTGGGGCGCCTGGAAGGCGGTGTTACGTTGCCCCGATGATATGATGGGTGATGATGATAATAGTGCACCAGGAGAGTCCCTAATCCTAAGCTTAGTCTAAGATGAATATGAATGATGATGATTGCGATGGCCATATGGTTTCGGGGACCGTTTGGGCCTTAAAGTTTTCCTGACATTTGTCTTACAGGTGAGGAAAAACCTCACCCAGAAAAACTGTCCCGACCGGGATCGAACCCGGGCCCGCTGCGTGACAAGGCAACAAGCTACTTCGAGACCACAGCGGTTGACTAAATTAAAGTATTATATAATTAAGGTTTTTAACATTTATTTTGACGACATGATAAGATACTTTATTTACAAAACACATGGAAAAATAACATTATATATATATATGAGCTGTTTCCTTTAATTTATTCATTTACATATATTCCATTCCATAGTAATTCTGCCCGAGGCAGTTCTTTCACTGCAATCATAGCATTTTCATGCTATGATTTGCAGCTTTACTAGGGAACTATAGGTGTGGTAGCTTCCCGTTGCTTTCCACACCGGTGTAGAATGATGATGATAATGATAAGGATGATGATGGCCGGATAATTTTCAGGGACCTAAGCTTCCTGACATTTATCTTACAGGTGAGGAAAAACCCCGAAAAAATCTCACCCAGGAATCTGTCGCGACCGGGAATATTGCCATATATATACATATTTATTACACTATACCATTTCTATTACTATTTCTATATTATACTATATTACATATAGGATATTATATTATATTATAGAATAGAATAGATTTATTTTTACATTACATTACATTACATTACACTATACTCTTACTATTACTGTATTATATATTATATTATATTATACTATATATTTAATATTATATATTATATTTATTATGTTTTATTTATTATATTATATTTATTATATTGTATTATATTTATTATATTATATTTATTATATTATATTATATTTATTATATTTTATTTATTATATTATATTTATTATATTATATTTATTATATTATATTATATTTATCTTATCTTATATTATATTATATTTATTATATTATATTACATTACATTATCGCGCAACGCACCTCATACCGCCCCACACACCGTACAACACCGCGCACCGCTCCGCGCACCGCACCTCACCTCGCACCGCAAGTCACCTCGCACCGCACGGCGCACCGCTCCGCGCGCCGCACCTCACCTCGCACCGCACGGCGCTCCTCTCCGCGCCACGCACCTCGCACCGCCCCGCCCAACGCCCCGCGCAGCTCACCACTCCGCGCCGCTCCCCTCTCCATGCCCCGCACTGCACTGCTCATCGAACCGCGCACCGCACGGCGCATCGCTTCGAGCACCGCACGGCGCACCGCTTCGATCACCGCACGGCGCACCGCTTCGAGCACCGCACAGCGCACCGTGCAGGGCACAGCACAGCGCACCGCACATCACACCGCATTATATTACATTACATTACACTATACTCTTACTATTACTATATTATATATTTTATTATATTATATTATATTATATATATTATATTATATTATATTATATTATATTATATTATATTATATTATATTATATTATATTATATTATATTATATTATATTATATTATATTATATTATATTATATTATATTATATTATATTATATTATATTATATTATATTATATTATATTATATTATATTATATTATATTACTATTATATTATATTATATTATATTATATGATTGTATTGGTATTTTATTGTATTGTCTTCATATTGTATATATTATAATTGTATTATATTATATTTATTATATTATCTTTATTCTATTATATTTATTTCTATTCTATTTCTTCCTCCTCTCTCTCTTCTCTTCTCTCTCTTCTCTTATCTTCCTTCTTTCTTATATCTTCTCGTCTCTTATCTTCTCTCCTCCTTCTTATCTCATTCTCTTCTCTTCTCTTCTCTTACTCTCCTCTTCTCTTCTCTTCTCTTCTCCTTCTATGCTCTTATATTCTCTTCTATATATTATATTATATTATTTATATTATATTATTCTATTATATTATACATTAATCATCTAGTATATTATATATCCGGCTGGGTGACTCGACAATGCTAACCACATGTCCACCCCTACACTGGCTGTTGATCATCTACCTCTGTGATTGACACATGTGGATGTGAAGGGCCAGCAGCCGGCTGGTAAAAGGGCAACCGCTGAAAAGTGGAAAGACCCTCAATCGGATATTATATTCATTATATTATATTCATTATATTCTATTATATTATGTTTATTATATTATATTTTTTACATTACATTATATTATCCCGCAACGCACCTCGCACCGCCCCACACACCGTACAACACCGCGCACCGTTCCGCGCACCGCACGGCGCACCTCACCGCGCACAGCACGGCGCACCTCACCGCGCAAAGCTCCGCGCACCGCACCGCGCAAAGCTCCGCGCACCGCACCTCACCTCGCTACTCACCGCGCAACGCTCCGCGCACCTCACCGCGCAACGCTCCGCGCACCTCACCCGCGCAAAGCTCAGCCCCAACCCGCACGGCGCAAAGCTCCGCGCACCGCAACCTCACCAAGCACCGCACGGCGCAACTCACCGCGCGCACCGCACCGCCACTCGCACCTCACCTCGCACCTCACCGCGCAACGCTCCGCGCACCTCACCGCGCAAAGCTCCGCGCACCGCACCTCACCTCGCACCTCACCGCGCAAAGCTCCGCGCACCGCACCTCACCACGCACCGCACCTCACCACGCACCGCACGACGCACCTCACCGCGCAAAGCTCCGCGCACCGCACCTCTCCTCGCACCGCACGGCGCACCTCACCGCGCAACGCTCCGCGCCCCGCACCTCGCACCGCACAGCACACCGCATTATATTACATTACGTTACACAATACCATTTCTATTACTATTTCTATATTATACTATATTATACTATATTACGTATGGGATATTATATTATATTCATTTTATATTAATTTTATATTATATCATATTATATTATATTATATTATATTATATTATATTATATTATATTTATTGTTATATTATATTATATTTATTATATTATATTTATTACATTAATTATATAATATATTTTATTACATTACATTATCGCGCAACGCACCTCATACCGCCCCACACACCGCACAACACCGCGCACCGCTCCGCGCACCGCTCCGCGCAACGCTCCGCGCACCGCTCCGCTCACCGCACCTCACCTCTCACCGCACGGCGCACTTCACCGCGCACCACTCCGCGACCCGCACCTCGCACCGCCCACCGCCCCGCGCACCGCCCCGCGCACCGACTCGCGCAACGTTCCGCGCACTGCACAGCTCACCGCACCGCACAGCTCTACACTCCGCATCGCGCACCTCACCTCGCACCGCACGGCGCAACTCACCGCGCAACGCTCCGCGCACTGCACCGCGTTCCACTCCGCGCCACGCTCCTCGCACCGCACGGCGCACCGTGCAGGGCACAGCACAGCGCACCGCACATCACACCGCATTATATTACATTACATTACACTATACTGTTACTATTACTATATTATATATTTTATTATATTATATTATATCTATTATATTATATTATATTATATTATATTATATTATATTATATTATATTATATTATATTATATTATATTATATTATATTATATTATATTATATTATATTATATTATATTATATTATATTATATTATATTATATTATATGATATTCATTATATTATATTCATTATATTCTATTATATTCATTATATTCTATTCTATTATATTTATTATATTATATTTTATTACATTACATTACATTATCCCGCAACGCACCTCGCACCGCCCCACACACCGTACAACACCGCGCACCGTTCCGCGCAACGCACGGCGCACCTCACCGCGCACAGCACGGCGAACCTCACCGTGCAAAGCTCCGCGCACCGCACCTCACCTCGCACCGCACGGCGCACCTCACCGCGCAAAGGTCCGCGCACCGCACCTCACCGCTCAACGCTCCGCGCACCTCACCGCGCAACGCTCCGCGCACATCACAGCGCAAAGCTCCGCGCACCTCACCGCGCAAAGCTCCGCGCACCTCACCGCGCAACGCTCCAAGCACCACTCCGCGCACCGCACCTCGCACCGCACAGCACACCGCATTATATTACATTACATTACACTATATGATTTCTATTACTATTTCTATATTATACTATATTACTGTATATTATACTATATTACATATAGGATATTATATTATATTATAGATTAGAATAATTTATTTTTACATTACATTACATTACACTATACTCTTACTATTACTGTATTATATATTATATTATATTATACTATATTATATTATATTTAATATATTATATTATATTTATTATATTATATTTATTATATTATATTTATTATATTATATTTATTATCTTATATTACATTACATTATATTTATTATCATATATTACATTACATTATCGCGCAACGCACCTCATACCGCCCCACACACCGTACAACACCGCGCACCGCTCCGCGCACCGCACCTCACCACACACCGCACGGCGCACCTCAACGCGCAAAGCTCCACGCCCCGCACCGCACCTCACCACGCACCGCACGGCGCACCCTACCCCGCAAAGCTCCGCGCACCGCACCTCACCACGCACCGCACGGCGCACCTCACTGCGCAAAGCTCCGCGCACCGCACCTCTCCTCGCACCGCACGGCGCACCTCACCGCGCAACGCTCCGCGCCCCGCACCTCGCACCGCACAGCACACCGCATTATATTACATTACGTTACACTATACCATTTCTATTACTATTTCTATAGTATACTATATTATACTATATTACATATAGGATATTATATTATATTCATTTTATATTAATTTTATATTATATTATATTATATTATATTTGTTATGTTATATTATATAATATTTATTATATTATATTATATTATATTTATTACATTAAATATATATAATATTATATTTTATTACATTACATTATCGTGCAACGCACCTCATACCGCCCCACACACCGCACAACACCGCGCACCGCTCCGCGCACCGCACCTCACCTCTCACCGCACGGCGCACCTCATCGCGCACCACTCCGCGACCCGCACCTCGCACCGCCCAGCGCCCCGCGCCCCGCCCCGCGCACCGCCCCGCACACCGCCCCGCGCACCGCCTCGCGCTACGTTCCGCGCACTGCACAGCTCACCGCACCGCACAGCTCTACACTCCGCGCCCCGCACAGCTCTACACTCCGCGCCCCGCACAACGCACCTCACCTCGCACCCCACGGCGCAACTCACCTCGCACCGCACGGCGCAACTCACCTCGCACCGGACGGCGCACCGCTCTGCGCACCGCACCTCATAGCGCACCGCTCCGCCCACCGCACGGCGCAACTCACCGCGCAACGCTCCGCGCCCCGTACCTCGCACCGCACGGCGTACCGTGCAGGGCAGAGCACAGCGCACCGCACATTACACCGCATTATATTACATTACATTACACTATACTCTTACTATTACTATATTATATATTTTATTATATTATATTATATTATATTATATTATATTATATTATATTATATTATATTATATTATATTATATTATATTATATTATATTATATTATATTATATTATATTATATTATATTATATTATATTATATTCATTATATTATATTCATTATATTCTATTATATTCATTATATTCTATTATATTCATTATATTCTATTATATTATATTTATTATATTATATTTTATTACATTACATTACATTATCCCGCAACGCACCTCGCACCGCCCCACACACCGTACAACACCGCGCACCGTTCCGCGCAACGCACGGCGCACCTCACCGCGCACCGCACGGCGCACCTCACCGCGCAAAGCTCCGCGCACCGCACCTCACCTCGCACCTCACCGCGCAACGCTCCGCGCAACTCTCCGCGCAACGCTCCGCGCACCTCACCGCGCAACGCTCCAAGCACCACTACGCTCCCCGCACTCGCACCGCACAGCACACCGCATTATATTACATTACATTACACTATACCATTTCTATTACTATTTCTATATTATACTATATTACGTATAGGATATTATATTATATTATAGAATAGAATAGATTTATTGTTACATTACATTACATTACACTATACTCTTACTATTACTGTATTATATATTATATTATATTATACTATATTATATTATATTATATTTATTATATTATATTATATTATATTTATTATATTACATTTATTATATTATATTTATTATATTATGTTTATTATATTATATTTATTATATTATATTATATTTATTATCTTATCTTATATTATATTATATTTATTATCTTATATTACATTACATTATCGCGCAACGCACCTCATACCGCCCCACACACCGTACAACACCGCGCACCGCTCCGCGCGCCGCACCTCACCTCGCACCGCACGGCGCTCCTTCCCGCGCCCCGCACCTCGCACCGCCCCGACCTACGCCCCGCGCAGCTCGCCACTCCGCGCCGCTCCCCGCACTGCACTGCACTGCTCACCGCACCGCGCACCGCACGGTGCATCGCTTCGAGCACCGCACGGCGCACCGCTTCGATCACCGCACGGCGCACCACTTCTAGCACCGCACGGCGCACCGTGCAGGGCACCGCACATCACATCGCATTATATTACATTACACTATACTCTTACTATTACTATATTATATATTTTATTATATTATATTATATCTATTATATTATATTATATTATATTATATTATATTATATTATATTATATTATATTATATTATATTATATTATATTATATTATATTATATTATATTATATTATATTATATTATATTATATTATATTATATTATATTATATTATATTATATTATATTATATTATATTATATTATATTATATTATCTTATCTTTATTATATTTCTTATATTCTATTATATTAATTATCTTTATTATATTATATTATATTATATTATCTTATCTTATATTATATCTATTATATTATCTTACGATTATATTATCTTCTATTCTCTTCTCTTCTCTTCTCTTTCTTCTCATCTCGCTATCCTTCTTCTATTCTCTTCCTCTTTCATCTCCTTCTGATATTCATTATATTTATATTATATTCATTATATTCTATTATATTCATTATATTATATTATATTATATTTATTATATTATATTTTATTACATTACATTACATTACATTATCCCGCAAACGCAACCTCGCAACCGCCCCCCACACAAACCGTACAAAACACCGCGGCACCGTTCCGCGCATCGCACGGCGCACCTCACCGCGCACAGCACGGGCGCACCTCAACACCTCGCAAAGCTCCGCGCACGCGCACCTCAACCTCGCACCGCACGGCGCACCTCAACCGCGCACAGCTCCGCCGCACCGCAAATCACCCCACCCTCGCACACTCAACCGCGCACGCTCCGCGCAACTCTCCCGCGCACCTCACCGCGCAACGCTCCGCGCACCTCACCGTGCAAATCTCTCCTCTCACCGCACGTCGCAACCTCACCGCGCAAAGCTCCGCGCACCGCACCTCCTCACCTCGCACCTCCCCGCGCAAACCGCTCCGCGCAACCTCAACCGCGCAAAGCTTCCAGCGCACCGCACCTCACCCTCGCAACCGCTAGGCGCACCTCACCTCGCACTCAAACCGCTCAACGCTCCGCTCAACTCTTCCCGCTCTCCGCGCACCTCACCGCGCAACTCTCCGCGCACCTCACCAACCGCGCAAAGCTCCGCGCACCTCCACCTCACCGCGCAAAGCTCCGCGCCACTCACCGCGCAACCGGCTCCACCAAGCCACCACTCTCGCGCCCCGCACCTCGCACCGCACGCACACCGCATTATATTACATTACATTACACTATACCATTTCTATTACTATTTCCATATTATACTATATTATACTATATTACATATAGGATATTATATTATATTATAGAATAGAATAGATTTATTTTTACATTACATTACATTACACTATACTCTTACTATTACTGTATTATATATTATATTATATTATACTATATTATATTATATTTATTATATTATATTTATTATATTTTATTTATTATATTACATTTATTATATTATATTTATTATATTATGTTTATTATATTATATTTATTATATTATATTTATTATATTATGTTTATTATATTATATTTATTATATTATATTTATTATCTTATCTTATTTTATATTATATTTATTATCTTATATTACTTTACATTATCGCGCAACGCACCTCATACCGCCCCACACACCGTACAACACCGCGCACCGCACCGCGCACCGTACCTCACCTCGCACCGCAACTCACCTCGCACCGCAACTCACCTCGCACCGCACGGCGCACCGGTCCGCGCGCCGCAGCTCACCTCGCACCGCACGGCGCACCGCTCCGCGCGCCGCACCTCACCTCGCACCGCACGACGCACCGCTTCGAGCACCGCACGGCGCACCGCTTCGAGCACCGCCCGGCGCACCGCTCCGCGCTCCGAACCTCACGGCGCACCGCTCCGCGCACCGGACCTCACGGCGCACCGCTCCGCGCACCGAACTTCACTGCGCACCGCTCCGCGCACTGCGCCTCACCTCGCACCGCACGGCTCTACGCACCGCGCACTGCACCGCGTACCACTCCGCGCACTGCAAGTCGCACCGTACAGGGCACACCACAGCGCACATTACACCGCATTATATTACATTACATTACACTATACTCTTACTATTACTATATTATATATTTTTATATTATATCATATATTATATTTATTATTATATATATATTATATTATATTATATTATATTATATTATATATATAATGATTATATTATATTATATTATATTATATTATATTATATTATATTATATTATATTATATATATTATATTATATTATATTATATTATATTATATTATATTATATATTATATTATTTATATTATATTATATTTTATTATATTTATATATATTATATTTATTATATTATATTACATTTTATTAAGTATTTACAGTACATTACATTATCGCGCAACGCACCTCGCACCGCCCCACACACCGCACAACACCGCGCATCGCTCCGCGCACCGCACCGCGCACCACTCCGCGCCCCGCACCTCACCGCGCACCGCACGGGCTACGCTCCGCGCAACGCACCTCGCACCTCACCGCGCCCCGCACCGCGAAAGGCACCGCTCACCACTCCGCGCCCCGCTCACCACTCCGCGCCCCGCTCACCACTCCGCGCCCCGTACCGCACTGCGCATCGCACCGCACACCGAACCGCACCCCGCACCTAACGGCGAATCGCGCATGCACCGCGCACCTCACCTCACCCCGCACAGGGCACCGCACAGCGCACCGCATTATATTACATTGCACTATACTATTTCTATTACTATTACTATTTCTATATTATACTATATTACGTATGGGATATTATATTATATTCATTTTATATTAATTTTATATTATATTATATTATATTATATTTATTATATTATAATTATTATGTTATATTATATTTATTATATTATATTATATTTATTACATTAATTATATAATATTATATTTTATTTCATTACATTATCGCGCAACGCACCTCATCCCGCCCTACACACAGCACAACACCGCGCACCGCTCCGCGCAACGCTCCGCGCACCGCACCTCACCTCTCACCGCACGGCGCACCTCACCGCGCACCACTCCGCGACCCGCACCTCGCACCGCCCACCGCCCCGCGCACCGCCCGCGCACCGCCCCGCGCACCGCCTCGCGCAACGTTCCGCGCACCGCCTCGCGCAACGTTCCGCGCACTGCACAGCTCACCGCACCGCACAGCTCTACACTCTGCACCGCGCACCTCACCTCGCACCGCACGGCGCAACTCACCGCGCAACGCTCCGCGCACTGCACCGCGTTCCACTCCGCGCCCCGCACCTCGCACCGCACGGCGCACCGTGCAGGGCACAGCACAGCGCACCGCACATCACACCGCATTATATTACATTACATTACACTATACTCTTACTATTAACTATATTATATTATTTATTATATTATATCATTATATTATATTATATTATATTATATTATCTTATATTATATTTAATTATATTATATTATATTATATTATATTATATTATATTATATTTATATTATATTATATTATCATATTATATTATATTATATTATATTATATTATATTATATTATATATATTATAATTATATTATATATCTTATATTATATTATATTATATTATATTATATTAAATTTACTATATAATATTATATTATATTATATTTATTTATATTATATTATATTATATATATATATTATATTATATTATATTATATTTATTATATTATATTATATTTAATATAGTATATTATATTCATTATATTATATTCATTATATTATATTCATTATATTCTATTCTATTATATTTATTATATTATATTTTATTACATTACATTATCCCGCAACGCACGGCGCACCGCCCACACACCGCGCACCGTTCCGCGCACCGTTCCGCGCACCGTTCCGCGCACCGTTCCGCGCACCGTTCCGCGCACCGTTCCGCGCACCGCACTGCGCACCTCACCGCACACAGCACGGCGAACCTCACCGCGCAAAGCTCCGCGCACCGCACCTCACCTCGCACCGTACGGCCCACCTCACCGCGCAAAGCTCCGCGCACCGCACCTCACCTCGCACCTCACCGCGCAAAGCTCCGCGCAACTCATTGCGCAAAGCTCCGCGCACCTCACCGCGCAACGCTCCAAGCACCACTCCGCGCCCCGCACCTCGCACCGCACAGCACACCGCATTATATTACATTACATTACACTATACCATTTCTATTACTATTTCTATATTATACTATATATTACTATATTACATATAGGATATTATATTATATTATAGAATAGAATAATTTATTTTTACATTACATTACATTACACTATACTCTTACTATTACTGTATTATATATTATATTATATTATACTATATTATATTATATTTAATATATTATATTATATTTATTATATTATATTTATTATATTATATTTATTATCTTATATTACATTACATTATATTTATTATCATATATTACATTACATTATCGCGCAACGCACCTCATACCGCCCCACACACCGTACAACACCGCGCACCGCTCCGCGCACCGCACGTCACCACGCACCGCACGGCGCACCTCACCGCGCAAAGCTCCACGCACCGCACCTCACCACGCACCGCACGGCGCACCTCACCGCGCAAAAAGCTCCGCGCACCGCACCGCACCTCACCACGCACCGCACGGCGCACCTCACTGCGCAAAGCTCCGCGCACCGCACCTCTCCTCGCACCGCACGGCGCACCTCTCCTCGCACCGCACGGCGCACCTCACCGCGCAACGCTCCGCGCCCCGCACCTCGCACCGCACAGCACACCGCATTATATTACATCACGTTACACTATACCATTTCTATTACTATTTCTATATTATACTATATTATACTATATTACGTATGGGATATTATATTATATTCATTTTATATTAATTTTATATTATATTATATTATATTTATTATGTTATATTATATTATATTTATTATATTATATTATATTATATTTATTACATTAATTATATAATATTATATTTTATTACATTACATTATCGCGCAACGCACCTCATACCGCCCCACACACCGCACAACACCGCGCACTGCACCTCACCTCTCACCGCACGGCGCACCTCACCGCGCACCACTCCGCGACCCGCACCTCGCACCGCCCACCCGCCCCGCCCCGCGCACCGCCCCGCGCACCGCCCCGCGCACCGCCTCGCGCTACGTTCCGCGCACTGCACAGCTCACCGCACCGCACAGCTCTACACTCCGCGCCCCGCACAACGCACCCCACGGCGCACCTCACCTCATAGCGCACCGCTCCGCCCACCGCACGGCGCAACAACCACCGCGCACTGCACCGCGTTCCACTCCGCGCCCCGCACCTCGCACCGCACGGCGCACCGTGCAGGGCACAGCACAGCGCACCGCACATTACACCGCATTATATTACATTACATTACACTATACTCTTACTATTACTATATTATATATTTTATTATATTATATTATATCTATTATATTATATTATATTATATGATATTCATTATATTATATTCATTATATTATATTATATTCATTATATTCTATTATATTATATTTATTATATTATATTTTATTACATTACATTACATTATCCCGCAACGCACCTCGCACCGCCCCACACACCGTACAACACCGCGCACCGTTCCGCGCACCGCACGGCGCACCTCACCGCGCACAGCACGGCGCACCTCACCGCGCAAAGCTCCGCGCACCGCACCTCACCTCGCACCGCACGGCGCACCTCACCGCGCAAAGCTCCGCGCACCGCACCTCACCGCGCAAAGCTCCGCGCACCGCACCTCACCGCGCAAAGCTCCGCGCACCGCACCTCACCGCGCAACGCTCCGCGCACAGCACCTCACCGCGCAACGCTCCGCGCAACTCTCCGCGCACCTCACCGCGCAACGCTCCGCGCACCTCACCGCGCACAGCTCCGCGCACCTCACCGCGCACAGCTCCGCTCACAGCTCCGCGCAACGCTCCAAGCACCACTCCGCTCCCCGCACTCGCACCGCCCAGCACACCGCATTATATTACATTACGAAGCCTGGTAACATGTAGGCATTATGAAAAATAACGACGTTATTAAATAATAATAATAATAATAATCATATATATATAAATTAATGTTTGTTTGTTTGTATATTTGTTTGTTTCATACTTCATGCGCGGCCATACCGTTGATCCGATTGTGATGGGCTTTTTTGCAAAATGTTCAGGAGATTCCCGGGATGAACATAGGCTATAAGAGAGTTGTGATACTCAACTCCTACACCCTTAAAAATCGCCCTTTGTAGTGGAAGCCCATAGCACTATGAGAAACATGACAACACCGCATGTCAAGTATTGTCGCCCGGCACCTGCTTATATATAAACGGTTAACCATCAGAGAGAGGCTATAATACTAAAACTCTGCTTCTCTAACAACTCGTCTAAATAACTATAACTTTACTTCCATTATTCTTAACAAATCTAATATATAAAATTGAATGTTTGTTTATTTGTTTGTTTCATACTTAATGCGCGGCCATACCGTTGATCCGACTATGAAAGGTCTTTTTGCAAAATGTTCAGGAGATTCCCGGGATGAACATGGGCTATAAGAGAGTTGTGATACTCAACTCCTAATCCCTTATAAATCGCCCTTTGAAGTGGAAAAGTTAAAAAAGTAGCTCTTTGGACGCTTAAATGGCGTACGCTGCCTAAACCATATAAAAAATACACAAAATTAATGTACACAGAATTGATTATCTCAAAAAGTTCTACAAGAACGTCTGCGACAGCATATGTATACCTCTTACGGATAACTCACAAAAACCATTTTTATCTTTCATTGATGCCAAGTGTCCCTTATCTCTTACGGATAACTCACAATAACCATTTTTGTATTTCATTGATACCAAGAGTCTCGCGCCGTAGCCGAGTTGTTAAGGCAAGAAGTCTTGGCGCAGAACTGCGGGACTTACGCTGGTTCGAGTCTCTACGGGGGGAAAAAAAATTCTCATGGAATGTCGGCCAGTATGGGTCAGAAATTAAATCTAGCTGGGGGAAAAAAAAAACTGTTTTGACTCACTCTCATCAATTTTTTTTTCACTCTAATATAATTGTTAAATGACGGTTCTTAGCTTATCTGCAAAGGAGGGTACAATTCTAATGTTCATGACTATGTGACGTCATCATTCACACTTCTTGAGCCACAACAGAAGGCTGTAAGAGGTTTTCTTGCGAACTTATTTAATAATATCTAATTATGTCCTAATTTCTGAATTTTATGGTAAAAAAGTAACATATTTTTATCGTCCGCCCATGACATGAGAATTGAACGTTCGGGCAGGACACCGTCTGCCGAGTACGCTAGTAATAAATAAAAAATCTACCTGTCCAGAATCGAACTTGGGCCCGCGTCGTCGGAAAAAGAGCATCTTACCGACTGCTCCACTGAAGCGAACGATACGAATGCTGCATGAAGAGAGACTTGCGCCGTCCGCTTTATACTCAAACGGGTCAGAACATGTAACAACGTACTGGTGTGAATCGCTCTTCAAAACTTTAAACTTTCCATCATCAAGAGTTGCGCCATCATTTTTTTTTCAAAGGCTGTACAATTATTACTTCATAAGTAAATATTTATACAAATTATACTAACATTGTAGGCTTTCACGGCCGGCGTCTTGATCCATATTTCGTTCGTCTTCCGGGCTTATAGGCCGTGGTCTGGTTGTCTTCATACTCGACGTTTCGTCTACTGCTGCGGTAGACCTCATCAGGAGATACTGCGTGCTCTCTGTGAACTCCTCAACAGTCAGCTGCAGACTGGCTAGTCGTTGGAAACTGTCTCTCTATTTACAGCTAAACCCAGTTTCCAACGATCAGCCAGTCTGCAGCCGACTGTTGAGGAGTTCACAGAGAGCACACAGTATCTCCTGATGAGGTCTACCGCAGCAGTAGACGAAACGTCGAGTATGAAGACAACCAGACCACGGCCTATAAGCCCGGAAGACGAACCAAATATACTAAAATTGATAAATCAAGTCAATATTATTAGAGAAACAAAAATCAGAAACTGTTAATTAATCCACTGAAAGACCTTTTATAAAAAAGGACAGATTTAAATTCTTTCAAAAGAAATTAATGTCCGGTAGGGCCTACTCCCTCATTTCTTGTGGTAAGGACTTCCAGAATCTAGCATAGTATAGGAATTAGAGTAATGGGAGGTTTTGTGTTGTGAGATATGAAATAGGAGGTTCTGATGCGATCGTGTACCACTTTTGTATGAATGAGGTCTTCAACACAATAATAAATAAAGCCTCAACGCATGTTAGAGAGATGTCCGAAATTTTATCAAAGTGATTAACAGAATCAGGAAGTTAGAACAACATTGCAATATACGGTTAGTAATTTGAAATTGGGTTGGATCGCTAATGGATTTTTAAATCATGTTTTTTAATATTCCTTCAATAGGATTATCCTTAGTACTTTCGTCTGTTTCTTATAGCATTTCAATTAGGGACGCGATATAATTATTCATAAGTAATGCCACGAGTGATTTCCAAATTATCTAGAGAATTTGGAAATCAAGAGTGACATTTGTTAGGACTATTTAACGAATTAAGCTGTTTACTCACAAATCATTATTTAACTATAGTTATTTTAAAATATTTATATATTTAATGTAAACGGCGATGTTTGAAAACAAATCAGAAATGTGATGTTATGTTCATTCACTGCTGCTTGATCATATTATTTATTGCCAAATAAGATCGCAATATTGTAAGAGTGCACCCAAGTGGAGAAATAATGAAACACATCAAACTATATATCATAATCAACATTACGGGTTATTCATTTATTTTTTTAGTGAACAACTCAGTAAAATCAAGGAATCTTGTCATTATTTGCTATATTCAATGTATTTGTTGGAGAAAAATAATGCTTTGACCTGTTCAGAACATAAAAAGGAGGAGCTTTCTTTATCACAAAAGCAGGAGCTGATAAAGAGCGAGGTGAAACACGACTGTCATTGGTTGTAAAACAACATTCATTGAAACGTGATTGGTCATTGACTAGTGTTTGAGGCATGAGTTAAATAGTCAATAAAGATACTTACTCTTGGTGCGTATTAACACTACCAGATACAGATACTTTTGAATACGTAGGCGCTATCACTGCACTTAAGGCATCTCTTGCTTTCAGTAGAGTTATAAACATTATCACTATTTCTGTCTGTAACACAATAAACAGAATTTAACAATTAATATACATTTTTTATTACACGCTTTATATTAGCTTGACCTGTATCTATCTATCTATCTATCTATGTAACTGAATTTTTCATCGCGTTTTTCACCCACTTAAAATAATTGGATCGACTTGAAATTTTGTATACTTGTAAAGGACCCGTGACAATACAATAATTTCATATTTATTTTCTAAAATCCTGGCCAGAATCATCAGAAAATCAAAAAAAGTGTTTTTGTATTTATGTAACGGAATTTTTGAACCCGATTTTCACCCACTTAGAGACATTGGACCGACTTGAAACTTTGTATACTTGTAAAGAACCCGTGACAATACAATAATTTCATATTCATTTTCTAAAATCCTGGCCAGAATCATCATAAGATCAAAAACATTAAAACTGGTGTAATAGGTTACGAACTTGTCGACTTTTTAGTCAATCGTTGTCGGAGCTCAGTTGGTAGAGCGGTGAACTAGTGGTATATAGTTTCAGTAATCCATAGGTCTCTGGTTCGAGTCCGGCTGGGGAGGATTTTTTTTTAGAAGAGTAATAATTTTTGCTCATACTACAATAGTATGGAATTTAAATATATTTTACATTCTTATTTTATTCTGTAAAATATTAAAACTAAAAATAAAAAATAAATAATAGTTTTAAAAAACTAAAACAGCACGCTTTATTAGAAAATCGAACTCAAAAATGAAAAATAATTTTAATTTCCAACACGCTTGGGATAAATTTAAAGTGGTCAACAAAAAAATCTTCTCCAACACATATAGAATAAAACTAGAATTATCAACAAAAAGAAAATAATTTTACCATCAAAAGCGTGGGGTGCCTTTTATGATTTTTACATGTTCTTCTTAGAGACTTTATTTTTACCAATATCTGTTTATTATCAAATATATTAATTGATATAGAGCACCCCACGCTTTTGATGGTAAAATTATTTTCTTTTTGTTGATAATTATAGTTTTATTCTATATGTGTTGGAGAAGATTTTTTTGTTGACCACTTTAAATTTATCCCAAGCGTGTTGGAAATTAAAATTATTTTTCATTTTTGAGTTCGATTTTCTAATAAAGCGTGCTGTTTTAGTTTTTTAAAACTATTATTTATTTTTTATCACACTGTTTTTTATTATAACATTTATGTACCTTTTTACACGCTTTATATTAGCTTGACCTGAATGTAACTGAATATTTTAACGCGATTTTCACCCACTTAAAATCATTGGATCGACTTGAAACTTTGCATACTTGTAAAAGACCCGTGACAATACAATAATTTCATATTTATTTTCTAAAATCCTGGCCAGAATCATCAGAAAATAAAAAAAAGTGTCTTTGTATCTATGTAACGGAATTTTTGAACACGATTTTCACCCACTTAGAAACATGGGATCGACTTGAAACTTTGTGTACTTGTAAAGGACCCGTGACAATACAATAATTTCATATTTTGTTTCTAGAATCCTGGCCAGAATCATCAGAAAATCAAAAAAATGAAAACTGGTATAATAGGTTGCGGACTTACCGAGTTTTTAGTCAATCGTTGTAAGAGCTCAATTGGTAGAGCAGTGAACTCTTAGTGGTATATAATTTCAGTAATCCATAATTTTACCACCGTGGGGTGCTCTTTATGATTTTTACATTTTCTTCTTAGAGACTTTACTTTTACCAATATCTGTTTATTATCAAATATATTAATTGATAAAGACACCCCACGCTTTTGATGGTAAAATTATTTATCCCAAGCATGTTGGAAATTAAAATTATTTTTCTTTGTTTAGTTTGATTTTCTAATAAAGCGTGTTGTTTTAGTTTTTTAAAACTATTATTTATTTTTATATTTTTTATACTCTGTCTTCCTCACCTGTAATATTTCATGTATTATATCTTCGTGAAGCTTTTCGAAGTTTTACTTCATCTTCATGACTAACTAAACTAACTAAGTAACCCACTGGCACTATCGAACCCGTAGGTCCAAGGCCGCGCGGACATAAGCTCTCCATATATCCCTATCCTGAGCCAATGTTTTCCAATCATTTCCTGTATAATCTACCTCCCTCAAATCATAGTTAATTTTATTCTCCCACCTCATTCTTGGTCTACCAACTGGGCGTTTTATCTCTAGTTTTCCTACAAGAAGCTTCCATGCACGTCTTTCATTCCCCATTCGTGCCACATGTCCTGCCCATCGCAGTCTGCGAGACTTAACTGTTGTCATGATATCTGGGTTCCTTTAAAGACCATGCAATTCACTGTTATGCAGTCTCCTCCATTCACCTGTCTGTTCATCTCTCTTTGGTCCAAAAATTTTCCTAATTACTTTATTCTCAAATGCTTGTAACCTCCTTTCTTCCCTTAAAGTAAGAGTCCATGTTTCGCATCCATATAATATAACGGGTAGAATAATAGTTCTATATATTTTCAGTTTAACGTTTTTGAAAGGAGTTGGGGCATCAAGAGTCTCTGCAATGCATAATAACACACATTTCCAGAATTGAGCCTATGTTCAATTTCTTTGTGCATCTCATTCCTATTTGTGATTATCGTTCCTAGGTATTTGAATTCAGCCACTTGCTGAAAATTTCCGTCATTTGTCATTAGCTGTCCATTTCCATTATATACTGTATTTCTACGTGTGGCCATATATTTAATTTTATTGATATTTACTGTGTTAAATTTTATAATTTTTTGACTAAAATCTTTTTCCTCTTCGTATGTAACTTGGTATCCGAGATAGTTAAATATGATATATATATATATATATATATATATATATATATATCGTGTTTGACAGGATCGAATTGATATAAATTAAACTATAGGCATATGTCTGCTCATACAGGCAATGTTACTCTGTTAAATTTTATAATTTTTTGACTAAAATCTTTTTCCTCTTCGTATGTAACTTGGTATCCGAGATAGTTAATTGTGATATATATATATATATATATATATATATATATATATATATATATATCGTGTTTGACAGGATCGAATTGATATAAATTAAACTATAGGCATATATCTGCTCATACAGGCAATGTTAAATACTATCACACCATCCTAGATAATATTCAGCATATTTTGAATTTTTTTCAATGAATTTGTCTTTAAAATTGACTAAAGAGGTTATGAGAATTATTTTTTATTAAAGTTCTTGTTATTTTTGATAGCGTAGCATATGCCTCAGTAATACCGTCATCAAATCATTAAAACACCGTTAAATAGTTAAAGAATGTATAATAATTAACCTACCTGTAGGAACATGGCGACTGCATATGACTGCTAGCTGTGCATTTCACCAACATATTGACAAACCTGATCTGCTGTTTGTTTGTATGTAGCGGTCCAGTTGGGAATATATTATCTCAACAAAAGTTGTTACTGTACATACTGACACCATTATTGTATATTTTTTTCTTGTATAAAATACCTTTTTGCTTCAGAAGTTCAGTATATCTTATAACTAACTCACTAGCACTATCGAACCCGTAGGATCATGAGCGCGCGGACTTAAGCTCTCCATATATCCCTATCCTGAACTAATGTTTTCCAATCATTCCTGTATAATCCACTTCCCTCAAATCATAGATAATGTTATTCTCCCACCTCATCCTTGCTGTACCAACTGGGCGTTTTGCCCCTGGTTTTCCTACAAGAAGCTTCCATGCATGTCTTTTATTCCCCATTCGTGCCACATATTGATAGAATGCCAGAAGGAAGATTTCCAAAATTATTGCTAAATTATAAACCGCACGAAAGGAAAACGTTGGACGCCCACATAGAAGGTGGTCTGAACAATTTTAACAATTCTAGCTTTCATGAAACCGGAACGAGCCAATAGGCTTAATCCCTGGATGATGATAGTGCCACTTGTCCTGCACATCTGAGTCTACGAGACTTAACTGTTCTTATTATATCTGGCTTCCTATAAAGACCATGTATTTCATTGTTATGAAGTCTTCTTCATTCACCTGTCTGTTCATCTCTCTTTGGTCCAAAATTTTTCCTAAGAAATTTATTCTAAAATACTCGTAATCTCCTTTCCTCCCTTAAAGTAAGAGTCCTTGTTTCGCATCCATATAAGTGGTAGAATAATAGTTTTATATATTTTCAGTTTAAAGTTTTTTGAAAGGTGTTGGGATGTCAAGAGTCCCTGTAATGCATAATAGCACGCATTTGCAGAATTGAGCCTATGTTTAATTTCTTTGTGCACCTCATTCCTATTTGTGATTATTGTTCCTAGGTATTTGAATTCAGCCACTTCCTCAAAATTTCCCTCATTTGTCATTAGCTGTCCATTTCCGTTATATAATGTATTTCTACGTGTGACCATATATTTAGTTTGATTGACTTTAATAGGAATGTAGTTACATTCTGTATAATTATTCAAACAATTCTGTAAATGAGTAGCAATTCTTGTCAGTCCCCTAAGTTTACAATAATAATTCGAGACTTTTGTCAGTATATGAAAAGTTCACTTTACTCGAAATTTATCAAATCTATAATAAAACTAGCGTTATTGAAGTCTTGCACGTTCTCAAAACCTCCTCCACATTCATGAGTAAAAAACGTTAAACTGAAAATATATAAAACTACTAGAAGTCCCGGCCACGCGTTGCTGTGGCTAAGGTATACGTTAAAAATTTAAATTAAGTTGCTGTCTTTCAGCCAGATTACTTAAAACTAATACTTACACACGAAATTAATAATATTGAAAATAAAATAAACACTGAACACACTTAAATTATGAAATAATCAATATTTGTAATTCAATTGAAATTCGCGGTTGCAACAAAAGCACAGCCAACTGGATCTCTCTTTGTTAAATAATAAACCAATTACCTTACCAAATTACCTTACACCGTCATCTGTTAGAATCGTATGAAACTCACAGATACCATACACCGCCATCTATTAGAATCGTATGGAACTCAGATAATTATAACTCTTTGTTAAATAATAAACAAATAATTTGCAATAAAAAATAATGCGACTATAAATTAAGTTATAAACTACCCTAAGTCTCAAGTTGGATCAAACTGCACACAGTGTATAAAATTTTATTAAAATCGGTTCAGTAGTTTAGGATTCCATCGCGGACAAACAACGTGACACGAAATTTTTATATATTAAGATTATTCTACCAGTTACATTATATGGATGCGAAACATGGACTCTTACTTTAAGAGAGGGAAGGAGATTACGAGTATTTGAGAATAAAGTTCTTAGGAAAATTTTTGGACCAAATAGAGACGAACAGACAGGTGAATGGAGAAGGCTACATTACAATGAACTACATGGTCTTTATAGGAAGCCAGATATAATAAGAACAGTTAAGTCTCGTAGACTGAGATTTGCAGGACATGTGGCACGAATGGGGAATGAAAGACGTGCACGGAAGCTTCTTGTAGGAAAGCCAGAGGGAAAACGCCCAGTTGGTAGACAAAAAATGAGGTGGGAGAACAACATTAACTATGATTTGAGGGAAGTAGATTATACAGGGGATGATTGGAAAACATTGGCTCAGGATAGGGATATATGGAGAGCTTATGTCCGCGCGGCCTTGGACTTACGGGTTCGATAGTGCCAGTGAGTTAGTTAGTTAGTTATAGGAGATATCACATAAAAATATTATAAATTAATAACAATCATAATGTACACCGTGTCCCATTCAAACCTCCCACATTTTAATTAATTATACCTCTCAAAGTATGCGGAATTATGAAATGAGGTTGGTATTAAGAGAAAGAGAAACTCAAAGAATTTTTCTTTTCATTGTTGCAGTTAATTCATCTGTCGCATGTTGGACAATAATGACATAAAACAAAATGGCGACTCCTCAGCAACGAGAACAAACTGTTTTCTGGTATGCAGAGACGAAGTCGATAATTACAATGCAAAGAAATTACCGGAGAGAATATGGAGGAAATGCGCCTGATGGGAAGACCATTAAGGTGTGGCTTGAGAAGATTCTGGCGACTGGAAGCGTTAAAAAAGAATCAGGAGATGCTCATACACGTGTTTCAGAAGAAAATATTGAAGAAATTAGAGCAGGATGGTGCACATATAGAGGCGTTTTAGTGTGTGGCAATGAACATTCTTTGAGTTTCTGTTTCTTTTAATACCAACCTCATTTCATAATTCCGCATACTTTGTTAGTTATGATTAATTAAAAAGTGGGGAGGTTTGAATGTGACACCCTGTATTATAGCCTACATTAAGGAAGAGCAACACATGATTTTTCCTTGAGCTACATAATTGGAATCCGAAGGGAAAATGTATTTCTTCCCCGAGCAAGGTGTGTACGCCTTGCAAAGCTGCGAATAAATTACACTGGTCAACATGATTTTTGTCTCATAAGTACCAATAGTTGTAGTTAATGCAATTTTTTTATCGTCTTTTCAAGTATGTATTCGGTATTGCTCCATCATCCATAGTTTTTTATGCCAATTTCATTCCTTTTTAAGTTCCTTTCGATGGGAAACCCTTTATATCTCCATTCTTAGCTAATCTATTCATGGGGAATTTTGAACACAAGATAATTAATGGACATCGTTTAATTTTCAAGTTCTCGTGCAGATATGTGGATGACATAATTGCAATAGTTAATCATAAACAGATAGATGATGCATTGAAATTATTTAACATTCAAAGACTAACTATAAAGTTCACTATGGAAAAGGAAATCAATGGAGAAATACCATTTTTAGATCTCAACTTAAAAAGGAATGAAGAAAATAACATAGAATTTGGAATTTACAGAAAGAAGACACATATAGATTCAGGTTTCAATCACATAGCTCACAAAGAAGCCGTTTTCAATAGTTTGACTCATAGATTAGTGAACATACCAATGAACAAAGAAAATTATGGAAAAGAAAAAGAACACATAATTAACGTAGCCACGAAAAATGGTTTTGCAATAAAAATGATACTCAAGAAAATAAACAAGTTCAAAAGACAAAAATTATTTAATCAAATCACTCTTCTAAAAGTAAAAGAAGAAAATGTAAAATTTAGAAAATTCACAATCATCCATTAAAACACAAGTTTCAAATTTTTTTAAAGATTTCAACATAAGGTTAACACCCAAAAATGACTGATTGGAGCTAATAAGAATGAGAAAATTAAAGAAGAAAACAAATCAGGGATTTATCAAATTAAATGTGAAGAATGTGAGAAATTCTACATAGGAAAAACTAAGAGAAACTTGAAAACTAGAGTGAAAGAACATCTCAGGAATGTCAAGAAAGGGGAAGTAGCAAAATCCGCAGTGGCTGCCCATGCATGGTCCGAAAAAATCTTATCGAGAAAGAAGCTAAATTATTAAAACAAATAGAAAAACCAAAAGAACTGACTGTTTGGGAAAAGATCTACATTCAAAAGAGCGAAAAGAAGAAATTGATGAACTTTGAAATTCCCGGTGAGAATGACCTGGTTTTGAGGTTTTTCAGTCAGCCAATGGAAGGAGCGAAGGACAGCTCTTCAAGACGACAGAACAACGGTCGTGACGATACTGAGGATGGAACAGAACCTATGTTCCGAAACTAGTTTATAGTCAAATAAGAAGAACAAAATGAGGTGAGTGATAAAAAATTCTACCTTAATGAATATACCTCATAGTGAGAATTCCTAAAATAAGTAAGGTTTAAAATATTACAGTCTGACAGCTGTCAAGTTTTAAAAAAATTGCACACTTATAATTAATGTTTAGTAAAAAAAATATTATACAGAAATATTCAGAAAAGAATAGACTATCTAATTATGAAAAAAGTGTCTTTTTTTTTTTTTCAAATTTTGGCCTACCGTCTTACCTTAAAATAAAATTCTTTACACCTCACATCCAGTCTTTTATTAAACTGGTTTCAATACCTGCACAGCTTCATCATCAGTAATTTCACGACCTATGTTCTGTCATCCAGGAGAACTGCTCATCACTCGGACGGTTGGTGAACCAATGAACCTCTGAATCAAATCAAATTCCCCGGGAATTTCAAAATTCATTACTTTTTATTTATTGTTTTTTTTTATGTGGATTTTTCCCAAAATCATGAGCAATTTTGGTTTTCTATTTGTTTAATTCAACTACCCTTTCCTTCAATTAGATCTTTTTCAGACCAAGCATGAGCAGCTAGAATCAGAATCAAGAACGAACGTTCAATCAAAAACAAACGAACAAACCTGCATAGAATGCGGCTTTATTTATGGCGACTGCTATGCAGTTCTGTCGACACTGTAAATTTTGTCGGCATGGGTACTATGGCCGAGCCCATTAACCCCATGTGAATAAATTTCAAAATGTTAGAAACACTTTGAATAATTTAAATAAATAAATATAATATTGTGTAATCAATTGAGTTGGTGTTTACTTGATGAAAATCCATACTTGTTAATTAAATAAAAATAAAACGTAGTTTTATAGTAGTAAATATATGGTCACACGTAGATATTCAGTATATAATGGAAATGGACAGCTAATGACAAATGAGGGAAATTTTGAGGAAGTGGCTGAATTCAAATACCTAGGAACAATGATCACAAATAGGAATGAGATGCACAAAGAAATTAAACATAGGCTCAATTCTGGAAATGCATGCTATTATGCATTGCAGAGACTCTTGATGTCCCAACTCCTTTCAAAAAACGTTAAACTGAAAATATATAAAACTATTATTCTACCAGTTATATTATATGGGTGCGAAACATGGACTCTTACTTTAAGAGAGGAAAGGAGATTACAAGTATTTGAGAATAAAGTACTTAGGAAAATTTTGGACCAAAGATAGATGAACAGACAGGTGAATGGAGAAGACTACATAACAATGAACTAAATGGTCTTTATAGGAAGCCAGATATAATAAGAATAGTTAAGTCTCGTAGACTGCAATGGGCAGGACATGTTGCACGTATGGGGAATGAAAGACGTGCATGGAAGCTTCTTGTAGGAAAGCCAGAGGGAAAACGTCCAGTTGGTAGACCAAGAATGAGGTGGGAGAATAACATTAACTACGATTTGAGGGAAGTAGATTATACAGGGAATGATTGAAAAGCATTAGCTCAGGATAGGGATGTATGGAGAGCTTATGTCCGCGCGGCCATGAATGTACGGGTTTTATAGTGCCAGTGAGTAAGTAAGTAAGTTTTATTTTTATTTAATGAATAATATTATGTAGTAAGCGTTAATCATTCTTTCCACGGCTGTGTCCAGTAGCATGTTTGGGCTCCATGTGATTGGTTCCTGTGTGACCTAATTAGGTGTATTATGGTTTTATTTATTGATCAATTAGTTATTAATTTATGATATTGCTCTATTTATACATTGAGCATGATGTTTTGAGGGAGTTTTGCTTTATCGTTGATATTTGATTGATGTGTTTTTTCCTAATTATCCCATTGCACTGGTATGGGTGACTATTCGTGAAAAGTGTCATTTATTTTTAAGATTTTTTTCGAATGTATATGAGCAGCTACTGATGATTTTTCCTTTATATCTATGTATCTTCGGGTTTTTACAGCTGCTGCCATCTTCCCGTGCCAAACCTCCAAAGCCTACGATCTTGTTCATTTTCATTGCTTAGCCCTCTTGCTTGCATTACTGTCTTCATGTTTTCCTTTGGTCTCCGTCTTTTCTTCTTTCTGGTCAGATGCCATCGATGTAGTTGCTTAGGGCATCGCTCATCTTCCATTCTTAAATAATGTCCTAACCACTTTAATTCCTTCTCCTCAATTCTTTCAATTATGCTTTCTTCTGTTTCCATTATGTTTCTAATTTCCTTATTTGTGACATGTTCTATTTTGAGTTTATGGAACTTCTGTGTAAATAATCCATTTCTAGAGCTATTAGTCTATTCTTGTAGTACTTATTGATTGTCCATACCTCACTTCCATACATTGTAACAGATTCCACCAATGTTTTACCAATATATGTTGTTGTGTTTTTCAAAATATTATTTTTCCACTTCATTTATTTTGACATTACTAAGTGAAGTGGAAAAATTATCAGTAGCTGCTCATGCTTGGTCTGAAGAAATCTAATTGGAGGAAACGCTAGTTCAATTAAACAAATAGAAAAAACAAAATAGCTAACGGTTTCAGAAAAAATCCACATTAAAAAAAACAAGAAAGAAAAACTAATGAACTTTGAAATTACTGGGAATTTGATTTGGAGGTTCATCGGTCCACCAACAGATGAAGTAAGAAACGTTCTCCTGGGTGACAGAACATCAGTCGTGAAATTATTGATGATGAAACCATCTAGGTTTTGAAACTGGTATAATTAGAAGACTGGATATGATGCGAGGTGTAAAGAATTTTATTTTAAATCTTAAATTAAACTTCATACTGATATTTCCTATAATAGTTCAATTTATGGGTAGATTTACTTTGAAATAACATTTTCTTATCATAAAATAGTTGAGAGAAAGTTTCTTCTTACAATTAGTACTATTGGATTCTGAAATTTTCAGAATGTCAAAAGGAAATTTATCATATGTAATGCCAGGAGTGATTTCCAAATTATCAATAAATTCACGACTCACGAAGTGAGGAGTGAATTTATCTAGAGAATTTGGAAATCGAGAGTGGCATTTGTTAGGACTATTTACTTACTTACTTACTTACTTACTTACTTACTCACTGGCACTATCGAACCCGTAGGTTCATGGCCGCGCGGACATAAGCTCTCCATACATCCCTATCCTGAGCTAATGCTTTCCAATCATTTCCTGTATAATCTACTTCCCTCAAATCATAGTTAATGTTGTTCTCCCACCTCATTCTTGGTCTACCAACTGGGCGTTTTCCTTCTGGCTTTCCTACAAGAAGTTTCCATGCACGTCTTTCATTCCCCATACGCGCAACATGTCCTGCCCATCGCAGTCTACGGGACTTAACTGTTCTTATTATATCTGGCTTCCTATAAAGACCATGTAGTTCATTGTTATGTAGTCTTCTCCATTCACCTGTCTGTTCATCTCTCTTTGGTCCAAAAATTTTCCTAAGAACTTTATTCTCAAATACTCGTAATCTCCTTTCCTCCCTTAAAGTAAGAGTCCATGTTTCGCACCCATATAATATAACTGGTAGAATAATAGTTTTATATATTTTCAGCTTAACGTTTTTTGAAAGGAGTTGGGACATCAAAAGTCTCTGCAATGCATAATAGCATGCATTTCCAGAATTGAGCCTATGTTTAATTTCTTTGTGCATCTCATTCCTATTTGTGATTATTGTTCCTAGGTATTTGAATTCAGCCAATTCCTCAAAATTTCCCTCATTTGTCATTAGCTGTCCATTTCCATTATATAATGTATTTCTACGTGTGACCATATATTTAGTTTTACTGATATTTACTTCCAGTCCTAATTTCTTAGTGTTACTCAATAGTGTGTGCGTGTTGGCCTTTAGTATCTCCTCGCTATCGGCCAGTAGTACCACATCATCAGCATAAACTAACAGCTTATTAATACCATTCAGTTGTAAGCCTTCCTTATTCTCTAAAGATTTAATGGCATGCTCTAGTACAAAATTAAATAGTAGAGGAGATAGTGCATCTCCTTGCTTCAACCCATTCTGGATTTCAAAAGTGTCTGAAAACTGTTTGCCTACACGCACCCTACTCGTTGAGCCATTTAGACACATTCGTATAAGTCTAACTAACTTTTTAGGAATTCCGAACTCCAGCAGGATACTATATAACTTCTCCCTCTTAATTGAATCATATGCTTTTTTGAAGTCTACATATAGTTGATGTACAGTACCATTATATTCCCATTTCTTTTCTAAAATCTGTCTTATACTAAAAATCTGATCTGTTGTAGACCTGTTTCTTCTAAATGCACATTGATGATCTCCTAGAATGTCATCAATATAGGGAGTAAGTCTGCTTACTAATATATTTGTTAGAATTTTGTACGAAGTTGAAAGTAATGAGATGCCCCTATAGTTGTTGCAATCAGTTTTATCTCCTTTCTTATAAATTGGTACGATAATTGATTCCTTCCATTCATCTGGAAGAGCTTCTTTTTCCCAAATCATACTAAGCAACCAGCGTATCTTGTCCATCAATTTTTCTCCCCCTGATTTTATCAGTTCTGCTGGGATCTCATCTGAACCTGATGCTTTATACATCTTCAATTTTTCAATTGCCATTTCAACCTCTAATGCACTTGGCTCTGCGACTAGCATTTCTGCTGTCTGTAACTTATCCTCCTCAATGTCCTGTTCTGTATGTACATTTAATAGCTGATTAAAATAACTTTTCCATCTATTTAATATACTCTTGGAATCTGCAATCATATCCCCATTTTCATTCCGAATTATGTTTGTTCTAGCCTGAAACCCTTTCTTCTCTATACTAATTCCCTGATATAATTCTCTAATGTTCCTATTTTTTGCATTCATTTCAAGATCATTAATCTTCTCTCTCAAATATTCCCTCTTTTTACTCTTTAGTAACTTGGTGGTTTCCCGTCTAACACTACCCAATTGCTCTAAATTTACCTCATTTGGCTCGTGTAACCATTTCATTTTTGCTAGCTTTCTTTTCTTTACAATGTCGGCACATTCCTCATCAAACCATTTCTTGTTTTGCCTCTTTTTTAAACAACCAATGCTTTCTGATGCTGACAATTTAATAGTATCTCTTATAGCCTCCCATTCTTTATTTATATCAGTTTCTTCTTCGTTTGCCACATTGTCATCTGAAGATTCCAGTACTTCAAATCTATTAGCAATTTTGATTTGGTATTCTTGCCGCATTTCATCATTTTTCAAGTTTTTTAATTCATATTTTACAGAATCATCTTTAGCGTTTGTTCCTCTCATAAGCGATAGCCGTTGTCTGATTTTCACTCTGACCAGATGATGATCCGAATTGCAGTCTGTCCCTCTAACTGATCTAACATCAATGATGCTACTGTGCCAGCGTTTATCCACTAATACATGATCTATCTGGTTCCGAGTTTCTCCATCTGGGGACGTCCAGGTGTATTTATGAATATCCTTATGCTGAAATGTTGTGCTCTTAACAATGAGATTCTTTGATGTGGCAAATGTGACTAATCTAACCCCGTTGTCGTTACTATCTTCATGAAGACTGAATTTGCCTATTGTTGGTTTGAATATATCTTCCCGCCCCACTTTTGCATTAAAATCTCCTAAGACAATTTTCATATGATATCGTGAAAGGCTATCAAATAAGCATTCTAATTCTTCATAGAACTCATCCTTGATCTTGTCATCTTTATCTTCTGTGGGGGCATGTACATTTACAATTATAAAATCATGTCGTTTACCCTTTAGAATTATGTATGATATCCTATCACTAACAAACTTAATATCTCGGATAGCGGATAGGATCCTCCTTCTGACTAAAAAACCCGTTCCAAATGCAGGTCTTTCTGCACCCCCATAGTATAATGCAAAGCTTCCTGATTCCTGACTACCTTCTCCTGGCCACCTAACTTCCTGTAAAGCGACTATATCCAAGGGCGATTTATCCAATTCCCGCGTTAATATCTCTAGTGCCCCGCTATTGTATAAAGTCCTAACATTCCATGTTCCTAGGAACATGTCCCTGTGTTTGAGCCTTTGGCATGGGTTCCCTGAAGTAGTCCCCGCCCGGAGAACCGAATGGGGGACTATTTGACCTCCGGAAAATTTTACCCCAGTAGAACCCATGTCCGCATTTCTTGACGGTTGTATTTTTACGGTGAAAGATCGTCAGTCTTTCGACCAAGGTACTTATTTCGTCTGGCTTATCACCTTCGACCAGTCCGGCATGGGTAACCCTATCGGCAGCAATGCTACCGCCGGCATAGCTCTCAGGATCATTTAAGCACACAAGCCACTCCACCACGACAAGGTAAAGATACCATGGAGGGTTGTTAGGACTATTTAACGAATAAAATTTACTCACAAATCATTGTTTAACTATATTTACTTTTAAAATATTTATATATTTAATGTAAACGGTGATGTTTGAAAACAAATCAGAAACGATTGGTACGCTTCATTTGCTTCTTTTGTTCGCCACTGCAACCAATCATATTATTTATTGCCAAAGGATCGCAATGTTGTAAGAATGCACCATAGTGGAGAAATTTATAACCAACGTTTTATACGTATTAATTAATTTCTGATGTCCTGTGATGTAAATATGTCAATTATATTTTTCTGCAATGTAATTTCCAGGAAATTAATTTGTTTAAGAAAGTGCAAACAGTGGTTTCTTTTGTTGGTGGTATAATAAACTGCTACAAATGTTTTTATATTATCTCCCGCATGCGCTATGTGTTGACATTCATGCACTATATATACAATCTGGTAGCCATATTTCTTGGGGAGTCAGTCACTGCAAAATAATGCTATGACCTATTCAGAATGTTCAAAAGGAGGTGCTTTCTTTATTATGATAAACTTTAGTTGGTAAATTCCAGGCAAAACACAACTATGATTGGTTGTAAATAAAAAATCATTGAAATGTGATTGATCATTGACTCCCATCAGTTAAATAGTCCTTTTTTTAAATGAGAATGTGATTAGATTCAGGAATTTTATTTTTTTAAAACATTTCATAAATACATAATAATTTTAGAATTTTAAATATATGCCAGCATTCATATGTATCACAATATTTAAAAAAATGACATACAATTTATACAAAGTCAGAAAAATATCATATTTGGAGAGAACAATTAAACGTTCAGCATGGAACAACAATATACTGGGACTGAGCATACCATTTTTCTCTTCAAATATGATTTATCCATCATTGAGATGTATGAAATGAATTATAAAAAAAAAACATCATAAAAATATATTCACTTCTTCTCTCAGTATCATTGTACTCTGAAATTTTTACAATGTCATGATGAAATTTATCCTCTTTTTTTTAAATGAGGATATAATTAGATTTAGGAATTTTATTTTTTTATAACATTTCATAAATGGATATCGTTGGTCGGCAATCAAAACTTCGTAACACCATAATTGTACAAATTTCAGAAGAAAGAAAAAAAAAAAACCTTATAATATCATAATTTTTAAACAAAATTTACTATATTTTAAAATTAGTTCTGAAAAGTGTTATGCCAAAGATTGTGAGTAATTGGGTCTGAGATAGAGCAGAGAAAACCTCTCTACGTATTCCTCCCCATTAGAGATGTACACTTTTGGAGCTGAGGTTAATAGCTGAAAAAAAATGCATGGTTTTTGTAATCGTTAATAGATGGCAGCAAAATCAGTTTGGAGTTACAAGACTTTAACAGGATGTAGACAATCCCTTTGCTTATCGAATAATGCAAAAATCCAGATTTTGTGCTAGAATAGGGTTAGGATGTTTTGATCGCCAATCAATGATATTCATTTTAGAATTTTAATTATATACTGGCATTTGAATGTATCACAATATTTTACAAAACCCGACGACATAAAATTTATACAAAAGTCATAGAAATACGTTAAAATCTATAATACTTTTCATATCACAAAACACATGTGATTTTTCACACATCGTCTTTCACATGTTTATTTTCTTTATCATTTTCAGTCTCATCGTCTTTCACATGTTTGTTTTCTTTAAAATTTTCAGTCTCATCGTCTTTCACATCTTTATTTTCTTTTACATTTTCATTTCCATCTTCTTTCACATCTTTATTTTCAGTTTCATTGCTATCTTTGGTATCTTTATTCTTTTCAATGTCTGTGTTTAGTTTGTCTTTTGATGCATCGCCTACTTTAATACTTTCTCTTCCTTTCTCTTCATTACTGTCATCGTAAGCCAAATTGTCATTACATTGTTGAATATCATTCTTCGTTAATTCATCAGAAATTTGTTTTTCATTTATTATTATCTCTTTTTGTGATTTATCAAAGTTCTTTTTATTCTTTTCTTGTACTATTGTAACTTGAGAATTGTTATTTGAATTATTGTTAACTTGCTTTTCTTTCTGGTTACCTGTTAGGTCAATTTTTATCATATCTAAAGCTTTAGGTTTCTTCTTCACAATGTCATTACCTTCAACCTGAAATCAAATTTAATCAACAGATCAGTAGCTGCCCTGACATAAAATAAAGGTGAAGTGATAAACTGTGTAATAAATATGATCGTACAGGTTATATAATTGCGAGTATATATGACTTTTTTACGTATATGAAATCAATGTTATAGTTTCAGCCAATAGCAATGTGAATTATAGTGAATTTTTTTAGGAAAATTGTCAAAGCAACTTATAATAATATAGAGTATAGATAAATAGTAATAAAACATTGAAAGAAACTCTATTGGCTTTATAAAGTTGTGTTTAAATTCCCAATAAATGTCTCCTTAAGTCCCAAGGGTCGTGGGTTCAAACCCGGCCGGGGTCAATGGATTTTTTTAGGATGAAAAAATCCAAGGAGCAAGTCCTCCGGGAGGGACTTTAAGCCGTGGGTCCCGAGTCTGTTGATTTTCAGGCTCGTAAAAGATCCTTAAGCCTGAATGGAAAGGCCTCTAAGCAAAATTTACGAAATTTTCCCGTCTTAGTACTACCTTAGTTTCCTAGATGTCAGTATGAGGCAGAACGCTGACCACGGACCACTTAAATGACATCTATATGAAAACAAGTGTAACTAAATTAGTATGGTTCAAATTCTTCCCTGTAGGTGGAGAGCACCTAAATCTCTGTTAAGGGAAAACATGGGCTTACAATACAAAAAAAAAAATAATAAGCCGCCATTTACATGATTGAGCAAATGCTCATAGCATTTGTGCTCAGGAATTAAAAATGTATAAGAGAAAAATTTGCATTTAGATTGGAGTTTCTCAGGTAGCTCAGTGGTAGAGCATTGGCCTAGAAAGTCAAAGGTCCTGGGTTCAAACCCCAGTCTGTGCGTATAATTTTTGTCTTCAAATATAATAATTATTACTAATAAAGGTTTCTAAACTCTAATCGAGTCAATCCAGAAAATAATTGTAAAATCTAAGAAAAAGTGGACATAATTTGAAAGAGAAATTTGTCCTTGCACAGATAAATTTTCAACAAGAAATAAGCTTATATTATTTACAGTCTGATCATCTTACCTCAATATTAATTTGATTTGTTCTTGGACATGTTTCAAAACAAATTCTGTTTTATCGTCAGCTTTCCCAGACTGGTTTTATTTAGGTTGCATTATGTTGCACAACCTGGATGTCGATGTCAGCTCCATCCTGTGGTTGGCCAAAGAACCTCCAAGCAAGGTCATGCTCCATCGGAATATCAAAATTCATAACTCTGTTTCTGTTCTTCTGAATATAAATTTTTTCCCAAATAGTCAGCTCCTTTGTATTTTCCAACTGTTTTAACAGTTTCGTGTCTGGATCTATATTATGTTTTTCAGACCAAACATGAGCAGCAACTGCAGATTTTCAATTTCTCCATTTTTAATATTTCTTACCAAAGAACACATAAGAAATATTAAAAATGGAGAAATTGAAAAATCTGCAGTTGCTGCTCATGTTTGGTCTGAAAAACATAATATAGATCCAGACACGAAACTGTTAAAACAGTTGGAAAATACAAAGGAGCTGACTATTTGGGAAAAAATTTATATTCAGAAGAACAGAAACAGAGTTATGAATTTTGATATTCCGATGGAGCATGACCTTGCTTGGAGGTTCTTTGGCCAACCACAGGATGGAGCTGACATCGACATCCAGGTTGTGCAACATAATGCAACCTAAATAAAACCAGTCTGGGAAAGCTGACGATAAAACAGAATTGTTTTGAAACATGTCCAAGAACAAATCAAATTAATATTGAGGTAAGATGATCAGACTGTAAATAATATAATTAAAATAACCTCAAAATATCACTTCCTAAAATTAAATATTAAGAAATAAGCTATCATCCTTCTTTCTCTCTTCACCTCAGCTTCAAATGTTTTCTCATAATGACTTGTTAAACATTTACCTACATGGATTATAAAAATATAAACCTGAACTAATCTAAAATTAAACATATTTTGCTATTATGTTTTTTAATAAAACAACTCCAAGCCCGACAGGCCTAGAAGGCCCTTGGTCTACCAGGTGTCTGCGTTAATCACATAGGTAGACGATCATAGAGCTAGTGTAGGAGTGACATGTGGTCAGCATATCGAGCCCCCCAGCCGTTATAGCTGGTCTTCTCAGCCTGAAGTTGCCACTTATTGTAGCTACCCAAATGCCTCATGATGCTGGGTGGGCACTGATCCCATACTGGCTGAAATTCCATGAAAAAATGTCTTCCCCTATGGGGACTCAAACCAGCACAAGTCACGTAGCTCTGTACCAAGGCTTCTTGCCTTAATCACTAGGCTACAGGGTGGGACTTTTTTTAAATAAAAACAAATATTAATTCATAACATTAAATTTAGCTAAGGGTTTCATTTTTGAATATTCATAATAAATTACCCCATGTAGAACAGTAAACTTTGTAATATTATGTCTCTATGTGATTTTCTATTTACAATAGAGTAAAAAGTGCAGACAAAAAGATCCATCCATCCATAGTAATTCTGCCCGAAGGCAGGTCCTTCACTGTAATCACAACTTTTCATGCTAGCTTGCTGCTTTACTAGGGAATTGTAGGTGTGGTAGCTTCCCGTTGCTTTCCACACCCGTGAAGAATGATGATGATGATGATGATGATGGCCATATGATTTCGGGGACCGTTTGGGCCTTAACGTTGTCCTGACATTTGTCTTACAGGCGAGGAAAACCCCCGATAAAAACCTCACCCAGAAAAACTGCCCCGACCGGGGATCGAACCCGGGCCTGCTGCGTAATAAGGCAGCATGCTACCTCGAGACCACAGCGGTGGACACAAAAAGATAAAAGATAAATTTTCTAAATGATATTTGAAGAGAAAAATTATAACTAAAGTGGGATTTTCCTTCAGTGAGAAATGGTAAATTTAAAATAAAAAATCTATTGAGTTGGTGTTTACTTGATGAAAATCCATATTTATTAATTAATTAAAATAAAAACATTGAAGATATATAAAATTTCCTAATTGAAATTTTTTTGTTAGACTTTGGAATATATTAATGATAAGCGTAATACCAGCAAAAATATTTTAACATTTCTTTTTCTTTTTTTAATTTTGCTTTTTTATTGAATTTGAAAACCATGGGAGAAGGGATCATTTATAGAAGACGGATGGATTTCTATGGAGTGTAATAAGCAGCAATGACAAAAAAAAATCATGATTTAAATATTACCTGTGGTCTTTTTCGAAGATAAAATTTATTAATTAAGAAGTAAACGATTCCTGTTATAGAAGTCACAACAGCAAATATTCGGTAAGTTGGTCTGGTACCAAATGCCTTCATCAAGTAACCTCCAATTAAACTGCCAGCTCCCTTGCCTGTAATAATTGATAAACTTCATTAAAACAGTCTTCTGTGCTTTTATGACCAATGTTACATTCTAACATCTGTGATTTTTAAAACATGCTCCGAAAATCTTCAGTATAAGAATTTATATGGTCACACATATAAATACATTATATAATGGAAATGGACAGCTAATGACAAATGATGGAAATTTTGAGGAAGTGGCTGAATTCAAATACCTAGGAACAATAATTACAAATAGGAATGGGATGCACAAAGAAATTAAACATAGGCTCAATTCTGGAAATGCGTGCTATTATGCATTGCAGAGACTTTTGATGTCCCAACTCCTTTCAAAAAACATTAAACTGAAAACATATAAAACTATTATTCTACCAGTTATATTATATGGGTGCGAAACATGGACTCTTACTTTAAGGGAGGAAAGGAGATTACGAGTATTTGAGAATAAAGTTCTTAGGAAAATTTTTGGACCAAAGAGAGATGAACAAATAGGTGAATGGAGAACACTACATACCAATGAACTACATGGTCTTTATAGGAAGTCAGATATAATAAGAACAGTTAAGTCTCGTAGACTGCGATGGGCAGGACATGTTGCACGTATGGGGAATGAAAGACGTGCATGGAAGCTTCTTGTAGGAAAGCCAGAGGGAAAACGCCCAGTTGGTAGACGAAAAATTAGGTGGGAGAATAACATTAACTATGATTTGAGGAAAGTAGATTATACAGGGAATGATAGGAAAACATTAGCTCAGGATAGGGATGTATGGAGAGGTTATGTCCGTGCGGCCATGAACCTACGGGTTCGATAGTGCCTGTGAGTAAGTAAGTAAGTATAAGAATTTAATTACAATTTTAACGTTCTAGGAATCAATATCTTATGTATAAAAGGTTGTTTGCACGATCGTGTGTTTTGTCATACTTACAGCAACCTGATTGAAAGTTCAACTTCCTACATTTTGGGGTTGCCAACCTAAATAACTATACTGTAATATTACATATTACAAACACGTGTGTGGGAAGCAAAACCACTGCCCTCTATGTATCTTACATGCAATGTACATACAAAAAATATCCAAACGTTTGTGTTAATATACATTATACAAAACAAATCACTGTAATATAAATTAAATGAACTTTATTTGAAACAATATAAAACAATAAATATGTACTTGCTGCCATTTTATCACTAATTTATCTCACGGCCTCCTGTAGTTTCAACTAATAAACATTGCCCACACTGATAACGTTAGTCAATTGTTTGTAATGAATGCAAATATGTCCAATAAATATGTTATTATTTTACTATTATTTATTTTGAAAACACCATCGCACAAAAAATAATGTACAACGCATGTTTGTGAAGTGTTTTACAGAATCTCAGAAATTAAAAACCGAGTGATAGCGAGGTTTTTAAACATTTTCCTCACTTCTGTAAAAACCACTTCCCAATCTCGCATCTTAATATACTATTTATTCATAATATGCAGTGTGAGTACTGTACTGATTTTGCAGAGATAAAAAATTAATAGAAATATTTATGGTGGAATAGACTGACAAACTTCCTCTGTTTGTTCAGGGTTTCTGTAATTTGTTGTATTTATTGTTGTAATCACTCTAGTGGGCAGTGATTTATATTTGTAATGAGGCCAATGTAATTGTGGTGGCCTCTTTGTTCATTATATTACATTATTATGCCATTTTGCATTCTTAGTTCATATATTCTTATACATAAACATCTGCTGGCCGTAACACAGCCCTAAGCTTTCTGACATTTCTCTTACAGGTGAGGAAAATCCCCGAAAAAAAAACCTCACCCAGGAGCCTGTCCTGACCGGGAATCGAACCCGGGCCCCCTGCGTCACAAGGCAGCACGCTACCTCGAGACCACAGCAGTGGACAGGTTAATAATAATGGTTTTAAAATTACTGAGTCTGATTTTTAATTATTTATTAAATAGATGGTAGCAATGAAAATTAAATCAAGCGGTTTCCCTTTATTACTCAAGAAAATAGTGAAAAATCTCTAGCCAGGTTGGCCAGTTTCAGAATTTATAACTTGAAATATCCCAATAATGAGTTGCCAATGTGAATGTTTGAGATAGTTTAGTTTATATTTTGGCTTACATTAAATTGTTACCTTATTTACTTACTCACTCACTGGCAATATCGAACCCGTAGGTTCATGGCCGCACGGACATAAGCTCTCCATAAATTGTTACCTTATATTGCTAATATAATGTTTTGTATGAAAATGTTGGAATTTTATAAGATAGACCCATTTGTATGAATTTAATTAAATTTACAGTGGGAGGAAACACTATGAGGTATTTACATTAATAAATGAGTTGGAGAAAATGTTTTAACATCTCACCTCACAAAGTTGCGTGTCTTCACGATACCGGTTTCAAAAGTATAGTATTACTTCCATCTTCAGTCAAATTCCAACTGTCGAAATTTCGTCGTTAACATCCACAGAGTTTCTCTATGGTTAACATCATCTTCTGAACTGCCATCTGGTGTAGATTTTATGAACTTGGAGATTAAATTATTCTCGTCTACACCAGATGGCAGTTCAGAAGATGATGTTAACGACGAAATTTCAACATTTGGAATTTGACTGACGATGGAAGTAATACTATACTTTTGAAACCGGTATCGTGAAGACACGTAACTTTGTGAGGTGAGATGTTAAAGCATTTTCTCCAACTCATTTATTAATCATTTGTATGAGTTACATTAAATGCTTCATACCACTCATCATACCCAGTCTTCTAAGTAGACCGCAGTTTCGAATCCTTGGTGAATTCATCTGCAGTACTCTCTTGATGACTGATGTTATGTCGATCAGAACAACTACTTCTTCTTCCCTCTGTTGGTGGACCGATAAACCTCAGAATTCAATCAAAATCTGTGAGAATTTCTAAATTCATAAATTTTTCTTTGTTTTTTTTTTAATGTGGATTTTTTCCGAAACTGTGAGTTCTTTTTATTTTTATATTTGTCTTCTTCTTAAACTTAATTTGTAGGATTTTCATCATGTTTATTTGCAAAATCACTCCTCGGAGGAAGACGTATTGGATATGCATTCACTGTCTATCCATCTCTTGGCTGGTCTTCCTCTTGTTCTTCTCCCATCCATTGGTCTATCTTCTTTAGCTCTTTTTGCAAGTCGGTTTTCTTCCATTCTCTCTATATGTAAAAAAAAGTAAAGTATTCCCACTACAGGCCTCAGGAGGCCCTTGGGGTAGTGGGAGGTTAAGGCTCCCACTTTTTCTTGACAATCGGCACTTGATGTCAGCCGGGTTGTCAGCCCTGCGTGACGGCCGCCTTTACCCCCAGAACAAGCGTCTGGTACTCATTTCCGTTAGAGGCTGAGTCGACCCCAGGGCCATAGTGCCGCCAGAAGGTTTGGGTCAGTTTAAAAATCCTGACCCCACCGGGACTTGAACCCTCGACCTTCCGGCTTGTAGCGCAGTGCCTTAACCACTACGCTACGGCGTGCCCCATTCTCTCTATATGACCCTTCCATTATTTTCGTATATCTATAATAAATTTAGTTATGTCTTGAATATGACATTTGTCCCTAATTTCTGTGTTGTGTATTTTATCAAATGATGTTTTCCCCTGAATAGTTCTTAAGATTTTCATTTCACATGTGCTTATTATTTGTTTAGTTTTTGTTGTATCAGCCCTAGTTTCTGCTCCATATACGATAACTGGTCGAACTATCGTTTTGTGTATGCGGGTTTTGCTTTCTATTGACATATGTTTGTTGCGCCAGATTAAATCTTTCATACATCCTGATATTTGTGCTGCTTTATCAGCTTGTTTCTTTACTTCTTCTATTAAATTTTTAGTGTTTGTTATTGATTTTCTATTTGTTTCGGAAAAAAATTCTACATTCAGGAAAACAAGAAAGAAAAACTTATGAGCTTTGAAATTCCTGCGGATTCTGACTGGATCCAGAGATTTATTGGTCCACCAACAGAGGGAAGGAGAATCAGTTCTTCTGATTGACATAACATCAGTCATTGAGAGTGTACTGAAGATGAATCCGTCAAGTATTCGAAACCGCAGTCTACTTAGAAGACTGGATTTGAGGAGAAGTAGGAAGCATTAATTTAATCTTAAATTAAACCTCATAGTAATTTCTTCCTGTAAAAGTTCAATCATTTATAAGAGTTACATTAAGTTTTTCTTACCAACGCCAAAGTAAATTCCTCCAAGCAAACCTTGTATGCTAGAATCAGTCGTAGATGTTGAAAGTTTTGCTGCATATGTGACAGCTGCAGTGAATGATAATGATGATGTCACACTTTCCATAGCCTCAAAAAAGAGACAGTGCCAAGGGTTGTATATTAATGAATAACCTGTAAATGTTTTTACAGTAGTTTTTACATCATATTAAGTATATATGTACATTAGGTTTATAACTTTTTGGACATTTGTAAAATAAAATATTTCCAGTGCAATGAATGGATGAACTTTTATTTAAAACCATTGAAAAAGGACTTAATTTCACTGAGCTTCAAGAAAAGGTCACCCCCAAATATATTTATATATCAATATTTAATATTGATTTGTGGGTGACCTTTTCTTGAAGCTCAGTGAAATGAAAGCCTTTTCCAATGGTTTTAAGTAAAAGTTCACCCGTTCATTGCACAGGAAATATTTTATTTCATCAAACAGTTCAAAAACTTATAGACTAACCTCTAGGGATATAGGCTAACTTTTTGAACTTTTGTGAAATAAAATATTTCCTGTACAATGAATGGGTGAACTTTTACTTAGAATCATTGAAAAAGGCCTTCGTTTCACTGAACTTCAAGAAAAGGTCACCCCCAAATATATTTATATATCAATTATTGATTTGTGGGTGACCTTTTCTTGAAGCTCAGTGAAATGAAGGCCTTTTCCAATGGTTTTAAGTAAAAGTTCACCCGTTTATTGCACAGGAAATATTTTATTTCATCAAACAGTCCAAAAACTTATAGACTAACCTCTACGGATATAGGCTAACTTTTTGAACTTTTGTGAAATAAAATATTTCCTGAAACATACATAAATATACCTGGCATCGTCAGGACTCAAAATCAATCATTGATTATTTCATTGCAAATAATAAGATTTTTAAATTGTTTCTCGATGTCAGAGCCTACAGAGGATATGATATTGGTTCAGATCACTACCTAGTAGAAGCAAGAATAAGATTTCCACCAAGATGGTTAAAAAAGAAGAAACAACAACAGAGCATAGAACAAAAGTACAAGGTAAAATTATTTTATGATGACAGCATTAAATGGTTATATTCGAGAAGAATTCAGCATATATGGCTACAACTCCAGAAAGTAATGATGTCGAAGAAGAATGGAAAAACATTAAAATGATAATTCAAAATGCAGCTAATGAAACTTTAGGAAAAGTAAATATACAACAAAGAAGAAATAGAACTCTAAAAATCTGGGATGATCAAATAAAACAATTGATTGAAGAAAAAAATGCAGCTTATAAAAAAATATTTGAACACAAAGAAAGTAGAAAATGAAATAGAATTCAAACGCTGTAGAGCTATTGTTAAGAGGGAAATAAGAAAGAGACATAGGAAAACATGGTTAATTTTGTTACACATTTAGAATCAGATTTGCATAAGCTCCAACCTAATGCCTTCAAAATATTAAAACATTTGAATAAAGATATTAAAGAATCTACCAAAATTAATTGCGGAGTAAACAAAAGAAGATTTTTTCAATTATTATAAAAGTCTTTGGACTGACAATAGCTATGAAGATACAATTTTCCGAAATAATAATGAGACAGATTCCATAATATCATTGGAAGAATTGAACAATAGTTTAAAGAAATTAAAAAATGGGAAGGCAACTGGCACAGATGGCTTGAATTCTGAATTGTACAAATATGCAGGCAAACAGTTCCATGAAAGACTGTTGTCCTTCTTTAATAATGTATTCAAAAATGCAGATATACCACAAGAATGGAAGACAAGCATTGTTATACCCCTGTTCAAGAAAGGAGACAAGAGAAAAAATGGACAACTATAGGGGAATCAGTTTGTTTAAACACATGCTACAAAATTTATGCAGACATTTTAAATGGAAAATTGAAAAGTTTCAGTGAAAAAATCCTTATGGAATGTCAAAATGGATTTAGGAAAGGACGATCTTGTATTGATTCAGCATTTTCTGTTAAACTATTGCTTGAAAAAAAGAAGAGAATTCAACTTAGAAACACATTTTGCTTTCATAGATTTTGAAAAAGCATTCGACACAGTCAAGAGATCAAAAACTCTTAAATATATTGGAAGACAGAAATATACCAAATTTACTTCGGCAGAACATACAAAATATTTACAAAGACAACACCATAAAGATTAAATTAAATAACAGATTTTCTGAAGAAGGAATTATAAATCGTGGTGTGAGACAAGGCTGCCCCCTATCCCCAACACTGTTTGCAATTTATATCAATGAAGTAATATGTTGCTGGAACAAAACATATAAATTTGGAATAAGAATATCAGAAAATAGAAAATTAAACACCCTACTGTTTGCAGATGACCAAATAATAATAGCAAATTCCGAAGATAATCTACAGAAAGGTCTGTATGAACTTAACAAAATTACAGAAGAATATGGATTAAAGATATCTACAGAAAAAACAAAAATTATGGCATTTCAAGGTGTAGATCCTGTCAGAAGTAAAATTGTACTGGACAATAACATTTTGGAGCAGGTGAATAATTTTACATATCTAGGATGCAATATCTCATATGAAGAAGAAAAGGATGTAAATGCAAAAATATCTAAATTTTTAAGAATTTTAGGGTTAATAAATTCTATCTTCAAGCCACAGTTAGTCCAAAAGCATTCAAGACTGAAAGTGTATAAAACACTGGCTCTTCCAACTCTTTTGTATGGTAGCGAAGTATGGACGTTGAAACAGAAGGATATACAGAGACTTAGATCTGCTGAAATGAGATATCTTCGGAGGACTGCAGGATACACACTACTAGATCACAAAAAAAATGAAGACATCTTAGAAGAATTACACATGGAATCTTTAGAAAACAAAATTTCTGATTATAAGTCAAGATGGATACAACATGTTCATCGAACGGAAGATCACAGAATACCCAAACTAATGTTAAGATATCAACCTGCAGGAAGAAGAAGACCAGGACGTCCACTCAAAAGACTTCTGGATGGTGTTTATCTTGAGGCCGAAACAGGTCAACAAATGGCCTAAATTCGTGAATGTACTATGATGATGATGATGAAATATTTCCTGTGCAATGAATGGGTGAACGTTTACATAGAATCATTGAAAAAGGCCTTCGTTTCACTGAACTTCAAGAAAAGGTCACCCCCAAATATATTTATATATCAATTATTGATTTGTGGGTGACCTTTTCTTGAAGCTCAGTGAAATGAAGGCCTTTTCCAATGGTTTTAAGTAAAAGTTCACCCGTTTATTGCACAGGAAATATTTTATTTCATAAAACAGTCCAAAAACTTATAGAGTAACCTCTACGGATATAGGCTAACTTTTTGAACTTTTGTGAAATAAAATATTTCCTGTGCAATGAATGGGCGAACTTTTACTTAGAATCATTGAAAAAGGCTTTCGTTTCACTGAGCTTCAAGAAAAGGTCACCCGCAAATATATATTAAATTTTGATATATAAATATATTTAGGGGTGACCTTTCTTGAAGCTCAGTGAAATGAAGGCCTTTTCCAATGGTTTTAAGTAAATGTTCATCCGTCCATTGCACAGGAAATATTTTATTTCACAAAAGTCCAAAACATTATAACCCTAATGTACATCCTTTCTTACAAACATTAATTAAATAATAATAATAATAATAAAGATCTTATTTTAAATTAGAAAATACATTCCTTTTCAATTTACAATTCTGAAGAAATTCAATCCATAGTTTTAAAAAAAATAGTTTTTTAAGTTGTTCTTCTGAAATAAAGTATTTTTATCTTTTAAAATATAAAACTAAATAATCATTGACTGATTAAAGAAATTAACTGATAACGTTTTGTGTTTTCAATTTTGGTAACAAAGAAATTTTATTTTTTATTACATTGGAGCATGTATGACCTTATTAGTTAGTTTTAATAGCCAAGCCTTACCATGACTTTAAATTATTAGAGATATAAGAATCAAATGAATCGTGAATTCTTCTTACCTCACATATCTACTTTTTTTAACACAGAACTGCAGTATCAGGAAATATGTCGTTCCCATCTTCAGCTGTTTTGCGAAACTATTAAAAGTGTTAACTGTATAACAAAGATTTTCCATTCAAAATTTACATAAATTCAAATAATGTAATGTCTTGTTTCTCACCAAATCATCAAAAGTAAATACAAACGTTTTACTTACCTAAAAGTCTAATCGCATAGAATATAAACCCAATAAATAATACATTTGCATGTCCAATTCTATCAATAATTGGTCCTGAAAGGACTAGAAGTGGAATTCCTGCAATTCCTCCAACTGTTATGGTGATTCCCATTAAAGATCTTGAACCTCCAAGATCTTGGAGCAGCCAGAACAAAAAGCTCTCAAGGTAGCCCCAAGCTATGCCTATAAAAATGAGTAATTTTTGTTAGTATGAGCAAAAGGGTACATTTTACCAGATTAGGATACAAGTTTTCAAAGCAAGGATGTTTATTTTAATGTTCTATTCTGACATTCTCAACTTCAGTTCAATCACTTTTACATTCATAATTCACAAATACATTTTCTGTTATAAAACTAAATGCTTAATACAGTATGGATTGCAGTACCTGTACCATATAACCTGAGTTAGCTCATTTGGTTTTATTTTACAATGGACAAATGGACGAAAAAACGTTTATTAAAAAATAATTATTTAAATCCATTAATTGAAATTAAAATAAAAAACTGTGGGTGATAGAGAAATTTCGAATACATATTTGAAAACACGATAAAAAAACTGCATTAAGTAAAGGGCTTCCAATATAAAACCGGACCGGCCTTATGGAGTTTCACCCAGCACGCAGTGCTGTCTCTTCCTCCCGCAATTCACCCTGCCTGCCACCCGTCCTTGAACTGTTTCTTACCTTATAGAAAATGCTGGGATCACCTTGGTTTAGACAATGAACACATGTACACTTGTAAGGTTTGAGTTTTAACAATTTTGTTGCTGTATGTGCAGAAGATACTGAAATCCCAACTTGTGCTAATTTCGGTAATGATTTTTGTGGTGAACGTTCCAAATTTTCGCCAATTTCGTCTAATTTTTCTTCGGTGAGAACCGTACGCCTTCGCGTGTGTTTCTTATTTTGTACTGAACCAGTGGTCTCAAATTTAGTCACGAGATCGTGGATTGTCGATCTGGAAGGAGGTAATTGACCAGGGAAGTTCCGAATAAATTCCTCGCGAACGCGACGAGCTGATACGTATTTATAATAACATTTACACACATAAATGCGCTGCTCTAATGTCAGCTGACGTCTCATCTTGTCGAACGATAGTAAACTGGCTAGTTCAACGACGAGCGGCTGGTAGAGTGAAATGCGGACGAGGAGAGAGCGCTGCCTGACGGGTGAAACCCCGTAAGGCCGGTCCGGTTTTATATTGGAAGCCCGGGTACAACTATTGGTACTCATGAGACAAAAATCATGCTGACCAGTGTAATACAATAACTTACCCAATATAAAAATGGCAGTGAATAATGCTAATATCTCAACGTTTTTTAATACTGATAAAACATCAGAAACTACATTTCTTGCAGGAGACTTAAATTCCAAATTAATTGTTAGCATAAGGAGTCCACTTGCTATTTTAAGGGCTGCATATAAGTAGAATGCTGGCCTGTTGACAAAACATGTTATATTTTCAGTATCCATCAGAAATTTAATCTCCATATTAACCTCTGGTTTAAAAAGGTTTGAGTAATGATATACAATAAAAAATTAATTAAATTTACAGGTTGTAAGGAGAAAAAAAATCATTATAAAAATATTAATATTAAAATTTATTTATTTTTTACTATTTGAGAACAGTTAGGAAACAAGAAAAAGTAGCAGGTCTACATATTTAACTAATAAATTTATCATTAATATTATTGACAGCTTATGTCCATGCGGCCATGAACCTATGGGTCCGATAGTGCCAGTGTATTAGTTAGTCAGTCATTAATATTATTATTTATGAAAGGAAATATGATCTTAAACCATTCTGAATATTGCATTTTTTTTCTATCTGGGAGGGAAGGTTTTCTTAATATTTATATATTAAATTTGGGAATTTTTAACATTATGAGGTTCAATTCATAAGAATTAAATGAATCGTGATATCTTCTTACCTCATACTTATATGTTTTTTAACCTTTAAACGCCCAGGAGCCCATATGCTGGGTTTTAAAATGTACGTCCAATCTGCCCGCAGACCCAGCGTATGGGTTCTGAGCAGGCGGACTTGTTAGGTTGCTTGAAATTATAGTGGATAATACTACTTTTGTAACATACCTTTTTTCACGGTTATCAGATGCTTGGCAACGTGATGTGAAGATAGCATTTGTTTATTAAATGTTTGTTTTTGTGTGATAAGCCTCGAAACAATCACCAATTCACAAACCGACATCATACTTTTTACACTTCACTTGCACACGTTTTCTGATTCCCCACGCCGAACACACGACAAATTAGTCTTTGACAATGTTGACTAAAATTAACTTCAAGTCACAAAATATACTATGTCTACCGACCAGGGAGTCATCTACAGGGTGTTGTACCAACCTGTTCCGAAAAGTCTGTGACAAGTCTAAGTCGGAAGTCTGTATGTGTTGTTTTGGCCCAATGTTGACTAAAGTTGACTTCAAATCACGAAATGTCTGTACTCAATATACTAGGTCTATCCAGGGACTCGTCTACAGGGTGTTCTATCAGCCTGTTGCAATAAGTCTCTGACAAGTCTAAGTCAGAAGTCACTATATGTTGTTTTGGCACCAATTAAGTTAGAAGAAGAAAACTGTAGAGAATGGTTAAGTCTAACAAATGAAAAATTTTTTTTTTTGGTTGAGTAAACAAGCTATAACGACTGGGGGACTCGAAATGCTGAGCACATGTCACCCATGCACTGGCTCGATGATCATCTACCTTTGTGATTGACACATATGAGTGTGAGGCCAGAAGCTGTATGGTAGGCTCTAAGGGCCTTCTAGGCCTGTCGCACCATGGAATTATTATTATTATTATTATTATTATTATTATTATTATTTTTAGATTATTAGGCATCCCTTTTCTCTTATGTCTTACTATCCCACAACACGTCATTTCACATTAGAATAATTACGCCAAGAAAAAGGTACATTTCTGATTCTGTCATGTCAGGGGGCAGAGTACATTTTTCTTCGCTGTCAATTCTAGTTTCACGAACCCAAGACCTACAAACGTCAGGTGTCTCACAGCTATAAGTGTCAGTTGATAGTAGCTTATCATTGATATCGTTTTGTCATTGTCACAATCCGAGAATGTCTTGTATTTCAGCGGAACGTAGTGATTTTGTACTAGACATATCGTAAACTTCACTCTGAGTCACAAAACTGTGAATGAATAAGGGCTGTGGGTGGAATGTGACCTGTTTTTTTTCTTCAAAACTTTCCTGCTTTGGGGGAAAACTGACCGGATGCAACATAATAAACAAAAGAATGAACGAGGGTTAGAATATACCTAAATCTATATATAGTTTTTCACTTCTAACCTGATTCACAACACTATAAAATCCCGAAAGTTACTTGCTAACTATCATGAATTTAAAAATTATCTCTATGATATAAAATATCACTATGGGTTTTTGCCGTGAATACCACTGATTTTACAACAATATTTAACACTTTAAACCTTGTCTGATGTTTGTAACCCCCACAGATTTTAAAATATGAGTTAATAAAATCAGCAAAGTTATAGTCAAAAGCCAAGGAGTTTAAAAGCTAGGTGGACATTTAAACCCGGGCAGCCTGCCGCTACCTGGTCATTTAAACTTGGGCGCTTAAAGGTTAAACACAGCACTGCAGTATCGGCGACCCATTGTCACCATCGTCAGCTGTTTTCACGACTGCCAATTTTTTCTTTTGCCGGTAATTATCCAAACTGCCATCTGGTGTTCTTTTGAAGGAATCATTTTCTAAACTGCCATCTGGTGTTCTTTTGAAGGAATCATTTTCTAAACTGCCATCTGGTGTTCTTTTGAAGGAATCATTTTCTAAACTGCCATCTGGTGTTCTTTTGAATGAAAGCAAAACTTTTGAAACATCTATCTAAACCTTTGGATTTAATAGTTTGGGAAAATATATATATTCGAAAAAACCATTTTAGAACCATGAACTTCGAGATTCCAGACGAACCGAGCTTGATTACAAAGTTCTTCAAAAATACAACAGATGGCAGTTTAGAAAATGATTCATTCAAAAGAACACCAGATGGCAGTTTAGAAAATAATTCCTTCAAAAGAACACCTGATGGCAGTTTGGATAATTACCGGCAAAAGAAAAAATTGACAGTCGTGAAAACAGCTGAAGATGGTGACAATGGGTCGCCGATTACTGCCTAGGTGCTCCTGTGTTTAAACAAAAACATAGAAGTAGGATCGGTAACAAGACCCAGAAATCCACGATTCATCTTAATTCTTAGATCTTTTTCATTATATTGTTATTATCATTGAGTGAAGACATTTTGATAATGTTCAAATTAAGCAATTTTCAAAGTAGCCTACCGAGTTTAACTTGAGTTTATTGATACACGAATTGCAACTATTACATATTACAAACCTCGTGCGGGAAGTAAAACCCCCACTGCCCCTTTATGTATACTACGGACAATGTAGATACAAGAAACGATCCAAAAGGTAGTTGTAATATAACCTTATACAAAACAAATCACTGCATTTTAAATGAAGTGAACTTTATTTGAAACAATATAAAATAAGAAATACGTACTCGCGGTCATGTTATCAATAATTGTTCTCAAGGCCTCCTGTTGTTTCAGCTAATAAACATTGCCCACACTGTTACCGTTAGTCAATTGTTTATAATGAACGCAACTGTTTACGACAAAGATGTTATTATTTTACTATTATATATTATTTTCAAAACACCATCGCGCAAAAAATAATGTACAACGCACGTTTGTGAAGTGTTTTACAGAATCTCGGAAATTAAAAACCTCGCTATCGCTCGGTTTTTTAAACATTTTTCCTCGATTCTGTAGAAACCACTTCCCAACCTCGTATCGTATACATTATTGAATGAACAAAAATTCAATTCTGTTAGTATAAGTGCACCAAAGCACATGTGACACAAAAATGAATGAGGTCAATGTTAATTGTTTGAGAACTTTGGTGTTAATCTACGGGTTCGATAGTGCCACTGAGTTAGTATAATAATAATAATAATAATAATAATAATAATAATAATAATAATAATAATAATAATAATAATAATAATAATAATAATAATAATGATAATGATAATAATAATAATAATAATAATAATGATAATAATAATAATAATAATAATAATGATAATAATAATGATAATAATAATAATAATAATGATAATAATAATAATAATAATAATAATAATAATAATGATAATAATAATAATAATAATAATAATGATAATAATAATGATAATAATAATAATAATGATAATAATAATAATGATAATAATAATGATAATACTGATGATGATATTAATAATATTGATGGTGATGATGATAATAATAATAATAATAATAATAATAATAATAATAATGATAATGATGAAGTGATAATGATGACAATAATGATAATAATAATGATGATGATAATGATGAAAATAATGATGATAATTATGATGATGATAACGATAATGATGAAGATAAAGATGATGATGACGATAATGATGATGATGACGATGATAAAATGAGGGTGTTGATAATAATAATGATGATGATAATGATGATCACTATAATGATGATGACGATGATGATGATGATGATGATGACGATGATGATACTAATGATGATGATGATGATGATGATGATACTAATGATGATGATGATGATGATAAAATGATGGTGTTGATATTAATAATGGTGATAATGATGATGCCGATGATGATAATGATGATAATAACGATGATGATAATAAAGATGATGATAATTATGACGATGATAATAATAGCAATCATATTATAATTGTTACTATTATTATTGTTATTGTAAATTATATTTTCAGCTTTATATTTTTTATTTATTTAAAGTTTTCTACTTTTAAAATTATTTTGCAATATTAGTATCAAATTATTTTAACTGACTGAAAATCATCAGAGAACACTTTTTTTGACAACTCACTCGACTCGGAGTTATGGCTGAAGATGAACGTGATTACATTTGAAACTGCAGTATCATGGAAAACATTAAATTTATGAAGTGAGTTGTCAAAAAAATGTTCTCCGATGATTTTCAATAATTATACCTCATAATGTTTACTTCCCAACGTTAATTTAATATATTTTAACTGACCTGAAATCTGTGTATCCTTTCCCTTTGCTTGCATAGTCAATTAGCAAACCTGAAAGAGGAGAACTAATCATGCCTCCTATAGTTGCATAGATCCTCTGTAGTCCATAGTCTGCATTCTGTTCACGTAATATGGCTATAACAGCTCCTTCAAACATAGCAAATGCAGTGCCACCTATCATACCAATGAACACCCTTATTACGAGGTACGACCAAAAAGTCAGGCTCACATCAAACTCTTCATCAACTTCAAGATTAGAACAAACTTCTTTCCTTGGCGTTGTTAACAGGCAGCGGGTCGTGCAGCTAGAAAGTTGCATTATTCTGTCTCCTACAGGTACTGATATGCTCACATTCTGTTTTTTCTGAAAACAAAATTTAACCATTAAACTAATTAATTCTATCTCCACTCTATTTTTCATACATTCTAAATAATAAATAATGTCCCGCGCCGTAGCTGAGTGGTTAAGGCAGGAAACCTTGGCGCAGAGCTACGGGACTTGCGCTAGTTCGAGTCTCTATGGGAGAAGAAATTTTCTCATGGTATTTCGGCCAGTATGGGACCGGTGCCCACCCAGCATCGCGAGGCATTTGGGTAGCTACAATAAGTAGCGGCTCCAGGTTGAGAAAACCAGCTATAAAGGGTGGGGGACTCGACATGCTGACCACATGTCACCCCTACACTGGCTGATTATCATCTACCTCTGCGATTGATACATGTGGATGTGAGGCCAGCAGCCGACTGGTAGGCTAAGGGCCTTGTAGGCCTTTCGCGCCAGGAGTTTTAAATAATAAATAAAATCCCATCTTCCAAAATTTAATATTCAACTAATAACTAACATGAAGGTGTTAATTATAAAATTGGTACCTGAATATGAGCTTCAAAAGTGTTAACATTAAGGTATTGACAACATTTGTAAAGATTGTCTACTCTTTGTATCTAATATATAAAAACAAATGTTTGTTTGTTGTTTGTTCGTACTTTATGCGCGGCCATACCGTTGATCCATTTGTGATGAGGCTCTTTGCAAAATGTTCAGGAGATTCCCGGGATGAACATAGGCTGTAAGAGAGTTGTTATACTCAACTCCTACACCCTTAAAAATCGCCCTTTGCAGTGGAAAACGTGAAAAAAGTAGCTCTTTGAACGCTTAAATGGCTTATGCTGCCTAAACCATAAGAAATACACAAAATTAATGTACACAGAATTGAATATCTCAAAAAGCTCTACAAAAAAGTCTGCGACAGCATATGTTTATCTCTTACGGATAACCATTTTTGTCTTTAATTGATGCCAAGAAGATAGAGACAAACAAGTACGTAGATTCCTTTGCATATGGCATGTATTGTTTTACGGATAACTCACAATGACGAATTTTGTCTTTTAGCTCATTTATGCCAAGAAGATCGAGATAAGTAGATTCCCGGGCAACACCGGGTAAGCAGCACGGGGAATATTAAAATAATTACGATAAATATTTATAATTATTTTTCATTCTACTTATTCAACTAATCATAAGAATTACATAGATTTTTGTCTTTCAGCTCATTTATGCCAAGCAAATCAGGATGAGTAGATTCCCGGACAACGCCGGGTAAACAGCACGGGGTATCTAAAAATAATTACGAGATAAATGTGTGTAATATGTAAAAGATAAACATTTGCTGTCGCGGACTTTTTTTAGAGTTTTTTGAGATATTCAATTCTGTGTACATTAATTTTGTGTATTTGTTATTGTTTAGGCAGCGTAAGCCATTTAAGGGTAAAAAGGGGACTTTTCACACTTTTTCACTACAAAGGGTATTTTTAAGAGTGCAGAAGTTGAGTATCTCAACTCTCTTATAGCCTATGTTCATCCCGGGAATCTCCTGAACATTTTGCAAAAAACCCATCACAAGCGGATCAATGGTATGGCCGCGCATGAAGTACGAACAAACAAACAGACATTCATTTTTATATATTACTAGTTAATACCCGGCGTGCGCTGCTACTCCTAAATAAATGTTAATGTGTTTTTACCACCAGCCATGAGCTGCTATGCTTGCCCGGGAATCAGCTTATCCCGATCTAAAAATGGTTATTGTGAGTTATCCGTAAAAGATAAACATATGCTGTCGCGGGCTTTTTTGCAGAGTTGTTTGAGATATTCAATTCCGTTACAATAATTTGGTGTATTGGTATGGTTTAGGCAGCATATGCCATTTAAGCGTTAAAATAGGGACTCTATTTCACGTTTTTCACTACAAATAATGATTTTTAGGGGTGAAAGGATTGAGTATTACAATTCTCTTATAGCCTATGTTCATCCCCGGAATCTCCTGAACATTTTTCAAAAAGCCCCATCTAAATCGGATGAAATGTATGGCAGAGCACGCTTGTCCAGGAATCTACTTAACCCGATCTTCTAGGAATCATTGAAAGACAAAAATGGTTATTGTGAGTTACCCATAAAAGATAAACATATGCTGTCATGGAGTTTTTTGTAGAGTGTTTTGAGATAATCAATTCCGTATACAATAATTTGGTGTATTTGTTATGGTTTAGGCAGTGTAAGCCATTTAAGCGTCATAATAGGGACTTTATTTCACGTTTTTCACTACAAAGGGTGATTTTTAAGGGTGAAGGGGTTGCGTATCACAACTCTCTTATAGCCTATGTTCATTCCGGGAATCTCCTCAACATTTTGCAAAAACCCCATCAAAATCGGATCAACGGTATGGCCGCGTATAAAGTACGAACAAACAAACAAACAAACAAACAGACATTCATTTTTATATATTACTAGAAGATCCGGCCAGGCGTTGCTGTGGCAAAGGTATACGTTAAAAATTAAAATTAAGTTGCTGTCTTTCAGCCAGATTACTTAAAACTAATACTTACACACGAAATTAATAATATTGAAGATAAAATTAACACTGAACGCACTTAAGTTATGAAATAATCAATATTTGTAGTTCAATTGAAATTCGCGGTTGCAATAAAAAGCACAGCCATCTGGATCTCTCTTTGTTAAATAATAAACCAATTACCTTACCAAGTTATCTTACACCGTCATCTGTTAGAATCATATGGAACTCACAGATAATTACACCGCCATCTGTTAGAATCGTATGAAACTCACAGATAATTATAACTCTTTGTTAAATAATAAACAAATAATTTGCAATAAAAAATAATGCGACTATAAATTTAGTTATAAACTACCCTAAGTCTCAAGTTGGATCAAACTGCACACAGTGTGCAAAATTTTATTAAAATCGGTTTAGTAGTTTAGGATTCCATCGCGGACAAACAACGTGACACGTAATTTTTATATATTAAGATATGAATAAATAGTAGTTGTCACTATTAATATACAAGGAAACTATAATAACATACCTGTAAGAACGTATCTTCGCAAGTTGAGTTATAATTAACATTATTATTGTTAGTCCAGTTAGATATTGTACTTGCTAGGAACACATTATTGTTACCACTAAGAAACAACGTAGTTGTAAATTGTTTTCTCACTGTCTGAATTTTAGAAACACCTTCCTCTATATTAAGTCCATCTCCAAATCTACAATGATACTTGGTAGATAATGTGCTATTTAGTAATTGACAGGAGAAATTGTATAGCCCAGTGGTAGGGAAGAAGTAAGAATCATTTGAGATCATTCGAACGGAGGTACGGTAGAATTCATTACTCTTCAATTTCAGATGGTTTCGGAGGTCATCTTTAGGCTTCTCTAGAATTTCTTGAGGCATCTGTTCAGACGTTAGAGAATATGAAAATGTATTTGTGATGTTGTCGGTTATAATGATGTCATAGTTTTTTGTACGAGTTAGCACGTAGCTTATGTTGTCGTCGCCATATTTCTCTGGCAGCACTGGATATATCTGGCCACCGACATACTGATGGCACAGGAAACCACAGGCTTCTAGCGTTACAGGTATCTGCAGAAAAATATAAAAAAAATAACAAAAATAGTAGTAATAAGTTATTATAGGAAACTCTACAGTTGTTATGAATACACACGAATACAAAGAGAAAATAATAGAGATTCTGACACCAGATACATATAAACCTATCAAGCGAGACCCTACATCCGGTATTCTTCGAAAAACCAACAATCTTATCAAGCAATCGTCCTTGCCAGAAGGAATTAAGAAGAAATTACGCGTATCCGAAGCTCAACCTCCAAGACTCTATGGCCTTCCAAAAATACATAAGAACAACATTCCACTCCTGCCCAATTGTCAGTGCCATCGGTTCCTCCGACCTACTTACTGGCAAAGCATCTTACAGGACTTCTGAAACCACTCCTTGGAAAAAACGGACAGCTACCATCAGAGACTCGACACATTTCATTGAGAGACTACGGAAGATAAACGTAACATCCTCAAGATATACTGGTTAGCTTCGATGTGGTTTCCCTTTTCACCATGGTGCCAGTAAATGAGACCATGGACTACATTAGACAGATTTTCACAGAAGAAATATCCAATTTATTCAGGCATGTACTAACTACTACTTACTTCCAATGGAACAACAGCTACTATGAACATACGCGACTGAGTATCCATGGCCAGTCCTCTAAGCCCAGTAGTCGCGAATTTTTTCATTGAGAAATTCTAAACAGAAGCACTAAAAACAGCTCCCAATTCTCCAGAACATTGGTTTCGGCTATGTTGATGACACATTCGTAGTATGGATACATGGCAGTGAAGAATTGGACACGTTTCCTTCAACACTTAAACATCAGACACAACAAAATAATTCACTATGGAAAAAGAAGATATTTGAAGACTTCCTTTCCTGGATGTTCAAATAATAAGGACTGGCAATGGGGAAATTCAACATACAGTTTACAGAAAACCTACACACACAACCGATATCTGCACAAAGACTCTAACCACCATCCAAGACAAAAGCGAGGTGTCATTAAGACACGGTTCGACAGAGCGACTAAGTTATGCCAACCACAACACCTTAAACAAGAACAACACCATCTGTTCAATTGTTTCCAGAAAAATGGCTACACATCCAAGGAAATAAGACAAACCATACATCCACGAAGACAGCACGTCAGAATGGATAACACACCCTCAACCAGCATAGCCTACTTACCATATGTACAAAGAGTCACAGATCGTATCGGAAAACTCCTACGAAAATACAACATAAAAAACAGTTTACAGACCTACAAGAAAAATAGAAGACTGCCTTCGCTCAGCTAAGGATCCTCGGCCACCTCTCTCCACTTGCGGCGTATATCGATCCTTCCTTGTTCGTGTGGTAAACCATACATAGGGACCACGAAAAGAAGTATAGCCACCCGTTTATCTGAACATAAAAGAAACTGCAGACAAGGAGAAATGGATAAATCGGCTGTAGCAGAACATGCCATTATGAATGGACACCAGATTCTATTCGATGATACACAAGTTTTAGCCACAACTTCCTACTATTTCCCTAGATTATACCGAGAGGCTATAGAAATATACAAGCATAAAGAAAATATTAACAGAAAAGAGGAAGGTATCAAACTGCCTAAGGCCTGGTACCATACACTAGAAAATAAATGCATCAACACTAGGGACAACAAGGAGACGACCATTAGCCAATCAGCAAGAGCCACGCTCACTCACCCTGCTCCCACCACTAGTATCAATACAACGTCCACAACGTCAGCAGAGCTCACTCTAAGTAGATCTTCCGACCAGGAAACACGCCTAGAAGCACTCGCCACTGAAGATGCCCTCCGCAGTTGAGGGCGAAACGTCTGGTATCAACACCAACTATGGACCACGGCCACAGAACCCGGAATCACACAACATTATGATTACCGGCCGTGAAAGCCTGCATTCAGTTATTATAGTTATTAATTAACAAAACTAAAATTATGGCATTTCATGGGAAGGACTCCATACAAAGTAAAATCTGTCTCCAGAATAACATTTTAGAGAAATCTAATCAATTTAAATATCTTGGATATTATCTCTCTATCTGGGATGAAAAGGATATCCCTGAAAAAATTGCTAGTTATAATAAAAGTTTGGGAATTATTAATCAAGTTATGAAACCATCCCTTGTACAAAAAAACACCAGATTACGTTTATATAACACTTTGGCTAGACCAGTGTTGACCTATGGTAGTGAAGCATGGACACTAAAAAGACAACATGAAAGCAGAATAACGGCTTGTGAAATGAGATTCATGCGCAGAACAGTGGGTTACACCAGATGGGATCGGAAAAGGAACACAGATAGCTTAAAAGAATTGAAGACTACGCCAATTTTGGAATATATTAAACAGTACCAACTAAATTGGAAACACCATCTTGAAAGAATGAGTTCAAATCGGATCCCCAAAGCTGTTTATAATTACATACCAAGAGGACGAAGATTTCTGGGTCGTCCTATGAAACGCTGGAGGGAAAATGTTCTATAGGACCGTAACAGGCCTTGGCCTAATACTTGGAAGGAAGAAGAAGAGTATTTAATATAATAAAAACAAGCAAAATTAATAAATGAAAAAGGAAGAAATTAGATGAATTGATTATGGAGGTTGAGAATCAAGTTTAATAATAAATTACTTGGGTTCAAAGGTTTAGTTGTAGTTATGACAGACAATGTTTATATCGTGTTCCTTGTGGTAGTCATAGATCCCGGCTTAAGGGTAGCCATGAGTGAATTCTGAATCTCCGAAACTAATAGAGATATTTCTTTCAAATTTTTACCACAGATGTCTACCGGTGTGAATAACATTTATGATAAATGTCGAGTCATTTGTTATATTTCTTCCAAGTTACAGTATTTTTTCCCTTTTTTTATTTTAATTATAAATGTTCCTTGCAGTACAGTTTTTAATATTTTGTTCCAATATTTTGTCAGGATATTCGTTATATTCATTGTTTCTAAATTTGCATTGGATTTTTCTGTGTTTTTAATAGTTTTGAGAAAAAAGTTTTTAAACTGATTTTTCATGTTGGCGGAAATCGAGATAAATATTACAATATAAAGAATCATAACTCATGAGCATTTTGAGTATGATTAAAATCCAATACAATTTTGGTTCTTTGTTTTCTTACAGATAAGTGCTGAAAATTTCAGTTGGATAAGGCAAACACTGCAGTGCAAGGAACTTTCTCAAATGAGCATGCGCTTGAAAAATACACTTTGAAAAAAAAAGGCTACAAAGTTTTTCATGCTTCTGACTGCTTTAATAAAACACAGTTCCAATTTCTGTGTTGAAACAAGTATTTATTTTGGATATTTGTGCCAAACTGTATGGCAGAGACTTTCATTACCAATTTGGGATTTTTCCTTTTGTGCCTCCCTCCAATATTACATATGTTCCCAATCTTTGATTATATTGGTATCATTTTTGCCACTAGTTCTGGGAGAGTTTAAAAATGACCGCCAGAGTTTTAATAATGGCGAAATAGCGATAAGTTATATATTTTTTTGAACATGAAGCTTAGGAGAATTTTATGACAGACAAAACAAAAAATGTGTGTTTTGATCAATTTTCTTAAGTAATGCCACGAGTGATTTCCAAATTATCGATAAATTGACGACTCACGAAGTGAGGAGCGAATTTATCTAGAGAATTTGGAAATCAAGATTGGCATTTGTTAGGACTATTTAACGAATAAAATTAAGCTGTTTACTCACAAATAATTGTTTAACTATAGTTATTTTAAAATATTTATATATTTAATGTAAACGGCGATGTTTGAAAACAAACCAGAAATGTGAGGTTATGTTCATTCACGGCTGCTTGATCATATTATTATTGCCAAATAAGATCGCAATATTGTAAGAGTGCACCCGAGTGGAGAAATAATGAAACACATCAAACTATATATCATAATCAACATTACGGGTTATTCATTTTTTTAGTAAACAACTCAGTAAAATCAAGGAATCTTTTCATTATTTGCTATATTCAATGTATTTGTTGAAGAAAAATAATGCTTTGACCTGTTCAGAACATTAAAAAGGAGGAGCTTTCTTTATCACAAAAGCAGGAGCTGATAAAGAGAAACCGATAAAGAGCGAGGTGAAACACGACTGTCATTGGTTGTAAAACAACATTCATTGAAACGTGATTGGTCATTGACTAGCATTTGTGGCATGAGTTAAATAGTCACTCACAATTCACTCATGGCTACCCTTAAAACAATGAGAAAAAAAAAGGATGTGGTCCTGAATTGTGTACCATAGCAGTTAATGAGTTAGTTTAAAATTACCTGTTTTCCTCCATTTAGAAGAGGTGAGACGTAGTTACAAGGTTCATTCTCGGTGTTAGCAAGCTCTATGAAACCATTTTGTTTACAGCCCATATGAAATATAACTTTTTCGGGATACGTGATAGTTACACGTCCCACAGGAACAAGTAACAGGAGTAAGGAAGCGCCACCCCCTAGCGCTGAGAATATTGACAATAAAATCTGCAAAAAAATTAAATATATGTATAAAATAATTAATAATATCCAATTTATTATAAATCTATATTTGTAATATTAAATAGTGGAAGTAGGAGCATAGCACTTATTTACATTGTTTTTAAAGACAATGCGCATAGGCCTGTTTGGTCGTTATGGACATGCAGTATATACTCATCTACACTCATACATAAAAAGTATAATCCCTCGTTTTTTTATCTTGTAGAAGATTTCCGGGCTGTTGGCCATGGTCTTGAGGCTTGTAGTTCCCCGACGTTCGCCAGAGACTGCGTCCGGCATCCTCAACGGTCGTCTTGAGACTGGCAATGACTGCTAACCAGCCAGAAGGCAGATCCAATTTAGAAGTAACGGACCGTGCAGAGAACACGTCGTGGATAAATGTATCAATAGGACAGGTAGTCGACAAAACTGCCAGTGTCAAGACAACCCTTGAGGATGCCGGACGCAGTCTCTGGCGAAACGTCGGGGAACTACAAACCTCAAGAACACGGCCAACAGCCCGGAAATCTTCTACAAGATCATCATTGTAACTCCGGCCGTGAAAGCCTAAGTCAATATATACCTTGTTTTTTTATTCATGCACATATCCATATATCTTTCATTGTAGTGCGAATTCACTATTTGTACAATTAAAATGTACCATACAAAACAAACATAATTATACACACATACACAAACATTAAATAGACCCTACAGCATAAGACTATTCAACAAAGACAATTTAATGTGCAATAAACTTGAATATCGGAAACAAATACCGTACTTAAACTCTTAGTTTTACCAATAAGATAATTGTTTAGCCCATATTCAGCGCATGGATCGTCACAGAATACCAAAACAAATTCTTCACTACATTCCTCGAGGCAGAAGATCTGTGGGTCGACCTTTTCGGAGATGGCGGGAAACCGTAACGGGCCACTGGGCCTAATACTTGAAAGGACGATGATGATGATAAATGTTTTCCTTATTCCCCAATTTTGACCTTACTCAATTTCTCTAGGAGTATTTATTGACAACAACTTAAATTGGAATACACAAATAAACCACACATGCAAAACAGTCTTCTCAATAATACATTCATTAAATCGCGTAAGAAATTGTCTGCCATTCGCTCTTAGGAAAATGTTAGTAGAAACACTTGCAATGCCCCATTTTGATTATTGTGACACTCTTTTTACAGACTTAAATATTATTTTCACTCAAAGACTTCAACGTGTTCATAATTCTTGCGCACGTTTTATTTGTGGTATTCGCAAATTTGACCATGTTACACCGACCCTGGAACAATTATCATCGCTTCGTCTAACATCCCTATTCCTTCTCCATAAAATACTTCACACATCATCGCCTAATTATTTATCACGCCGCTTCATCAGACTATCCGACACACACAATCTTGACACTCGATCCCATCAGCACATTGTCCTTTATATCCCTCCTCATCACACTGTATATTATTCATTATCTTTTACGGTCTCACTTACCAAAACATGGAATTCCCTTACGACCTATGTCAGAGACTGTCAAACTATAACATCCTTCAAAAACAAACTAAAGAATTATTTAATAGCAAACTAACTTATACAACTCACTGATAGTATTCTTTTAACAATTAATAAATTTAATTATCAATGAAAATAATATTAAGATTAAGAATTTTTTTTTGTTTTGTTTTAAATATTGTACAAACGTACAATTAGTTTTCTATATCTAATTATTTTTCTTTGTTTTTTTATATACATTAGACAGGGACAATTTAATATGTCTTGCTTGTATACACTTTATTATTAGTTTTAGTCTTAATTTTAACTAACATTAACTAGTTGCATTATAGATCGTAATATAATAGATATTATCTTTTTGATCAAATTTTTATTTAGTATTTAATATTAGAGTTAATTGAGGTTGTTATATTCTGATGTAATATATGTTTGTCCTGGTGAGTGAAAGAGAAGGCCACATGACCTTAACTCCACCAGGCTAAATAAATAAAATCTAAATAAATAAAATCTAAATCTTAAAAGAATTTGCATGTTTTGTCTTCGCGCTCCGCCGCTCTCCCTAAGAGATTCCAACATGACAATTTCCCACGATCTGACCCGAGATATGTCCCCGTTAGTAACTGCAATTTAAGGCACGCTGTCTCTACAAAATGTCGCAATAATTTGCTGACAGTTTAAAGTTGTAATAAAATATTAGCAATATTGATAGTAGCTGGATTGTGTTTATTAATTTTCAAGTTATACTTTATTTTATATTTTTATTAAACTCTTTTCTTTCAATTTATTGCCAATATTTATGACTGTATTTGGCGTAAAATAAATTACTTTCTCATCTCTGCCAGTTGTATCTATATGCATCGAGCTTTAAAGATAGTATAATTGAAAGATGTCCCGCGCCGTAGCCGAGCGGTTAAGGTAGGAAGCCTTGGCGCAGAGCTACGGGACTTGCGCTGGTTCGAGTCTCCATGAGGGAAGAAATTTTCTCATGGTATTTCGGCCAGTATGGGACCGGTGCCCACCCAGCATCGTGAGGCAATTGGGTAGCTACAATAAGTAGCGGCTCCAGGTTGAGGAACCAGCTGTAACGGCTGGGGGACTCGACATGCTAACCACATGTCACCTCTACACTGGCTGTTGATCATCTACCTCTGTGATTGATACATGTGGATGTGAAGGGCCAGCAGCCGGCTGGTAAAAGGGCAACCGCTGAAAAGTGGAAAGACCCTCAATCGGATAATTGAAAGATGAGTTCTGACATTCCGTGTCATTAGTTTTAAATAAATAATAGTTTTAAGAACTAAAACAACACTCTTTATTAGAAAACCGAACTAAAAAAAATGAAAAATAATTTTAATTTCCAACATGCTTGGAATAAATCATTTTACCATCAAAAGCGTGGGGTGCTCTTTATCAATTAATATATTTGATAATAAACAGATATTGCTAAAAGTAAAATCACTAAGAAAAAAATGTAAAAATCATAAAAAGCACCCCATGCTTTTGATGGTAAAATTATTTATCCCAAGCATGTTGGAAATTAAAATTATTTTTCATTTTTTTAGTTCGGTTTTCTAATAAAACGTGTTGTTTTAGTTTTTAAAATTATTATTTTTTTATTTTCCAGTTTAATATTTTACAGAATAAGATAAAAATGTAAATATCTTTAAATTCGATTCTATTGTAGTATGAGCTGAAAGTAATACTCTTCTAAAAAAAAAAACTCCCAGCCGGATTTGAACCAGCGACCTATGGATTATAGAAATTATATACCACTAGAGTTCACCACTCTACCAACTGAGCTCTCACGATTGACTTAAAAAGTCGACAAGTCCGCAACCTATTATACCAGTTTTCATTTTTTTTTATTTTATGATGATTCTGGCCAGGATTTTAGAAACAAAATATGAAATTATTATATTGCCACGGGTCTTTTACAATTATGCAAAGTTTCAAGTCGATCCAATGATTTAAGTGGGTGAAAATCGCGTTAAAAGATTCAGTTATATAGATACAGGTCAAGCTAATATAAAGCGTGTAAAAATAACAATCAATGTTATTCCAACTCTGAAAAATTTCCTTTTTTCACCAAGTATATATTATTTTCATTTATTTTAAATAATATCAGAAGTATAGCATTGCATTAATAAAAAAATTCAATTTTCAAAAACATAATTTTCATTTATTGTTAATACATATAAATAATGGATGGTGTTTCTCTTGAGGCCGAAACAGGTCAACAAATGGCCTAAATTCGTGAATGTACTATGATGATGATGTTAATACATTTTTAATATTTTACTTTGCGAAAATAATTTAACGTATATTTTAGTGGATTGTAGAACCAATAGTAAACAAGATGAATTTGAAAGCTAGCGGCTTGTTAAAACTATTATTACAACGTCTGAATTTCCTGGCAGATTAATGGACGAAACCAAAAACCTAAATAACACATTTCCTGGACATTCATGTATAGATCTGTATCCGCTTTGAGATTGGATGTATTGTAATTTTCGCAGATAGGAAACTGGTTTTTGTGTCGATTAACCCATTTAAAATATGTTTATTGACCGTAGAATCACGGAACTGTTGTTTTCATCATATATACGTACTTTGTTGCAAGGTATTCACTTGCAAACTTGTATAACTAATTGGTTACTGATTCCACCAAAACTCTAAATGAAGCAGATTCGAATTTGAAAACATATAAAGGTTTTACTTATGATTTGCTTTAAAACCACTCAGCTGCATCTTAGTGTATAGGCCTACTTCTAATTTCAAATTACGTACATATTGAAATTATGATGTAGGTCTATTAAAAAAAAATCAGCAAACTTTCAGTTGTTGCCACCTCATTAGATTTGGCCTGAGGAATTTCTGCGCATGATTAATTAGTATAATGTTAATATACCATTTCATTAACGAACTTTAACCTCTCACCTTGCAGGTAGTTTTATGTGCCACACGCCCACCTGGTTTTAAAGTGGTACGACCGGTCGGAGAAGGGATTTTCAATAATCATGGATCACATAATTACTTTTTTGACCACACAAGGACATGGGGGACCGCTCAATTTCAGGGTTTTTTTGACCACACAAGGACATGGAGGACCGCTCAATTTCAGGGTTTTTTTGACCACACAAGGACATGGAGGACCGCTCAGTTTCAGGGCTTTTTTTGACCACATAAGGACATGGAGGACCGCTCAGTTTCAGGGCTTTTTTGACCACACAAGGTCATGGAGGACCGCTCAGTTTCAGGGCTTTTTTTGACCACACAAGTATATTGGAGGACCGCTCAGTTTCAGGGCTTTTATGAGCACACAAGGACATGGAGGACCGCTCAGTGAAGGATGATGATGATAAGGGCCATATGATTTCGAGGACCGTTTGGGCCTTAACGTTTTCCTGACATTTGTCTTACAGGCGAGGAAAACCCCGATAAAAACCTCACCCAGAAAAACTGCCCCGAGCGGGGATCGAACCCGGGCCCGCTGCGTGACAAGGCAGCACGATACCTCGAGACCAATACTTTATTTGGAATACAATGCACGAGTACATTAACTTGTTCTTCATTGGTTCAAAACATATTCTCACATACTCTTCGGAGGTTGATTAGCATTACGCCAACTCTCCGAGATAAATTGAACTTGCGAGTTACGACCCTCTGAGTTCAAAATTCACATTGAAATAAAACTTTGTGTCGCATATAGACAAAGGCTTTTCCCATTTTATGCTAATTAGTATATGGTGTTATCCGTTAGTTGAGCATTGTATTGATGTCTTAATACATAGACGAACAATTACACTGTCACGACTCAATTTTAAGTGTCAATATTGATCAAGTTACTTGTGAACTTAACGGTCAGAAAGAGCTTATGTTTATATCTGTGTCACTTGTTGCTGAATCGCAGGGTGCCCATCTGTGTTCTAATCCATCCATCCATAGTAATTCTGCCCGAATCCAGGTCCTTCACTGCAATCATAGCATTTTCATGCTATGCTTTGCAGCTTTACTAGGGAATTGTAGGTGTGGTAGCTTCCCGTTGCTTTCCACACCGGTGAAGGATGATGATGATATTGATAAGGATGATGATGATAGCCGGATGATTTTCGGTGACCGTTGGGCCCTAAGCTTCCTGACATTTGTTTTATAGGTGAGGAAAAACTCCGAAAAGACCTCACCCAGGTGTGTTCCAATACTTACTTACTTACTCTGCAATACCATTAATTATTAACAATTATATATAAATTAATTAGTGTATAATGCTATTGTGTTATTATTTAATTGTAATATTATTTTGTGTTTTCTTTATGTAATTGTAATGTTAATGTTTTTAGTGTATAATGCTATTGTGTTATTATTTAATTGTAATATTATTATTGTGTTTTCTTTATGTAATTGTAATGTTATTGCTGTTTTTGTTGTTTATTTTTCTTTACACTAGTACCAATTATTACTTTATTGTAACGGACTGTCAACAGCACGTACGGCTTACTGCCCGTGCGACCCATATTTGTAAATAATATTGTAAATATCTTACTTTTTGTCTAATAAAGTCCTACTACTACTACTACTACTACTACTACTACTTACTCACTGGCACTATCGAACCCGTAGGTTCATGGCCGCGCGGACATAAGCTCTCCATACATCCCTATCCTGAGCTAATGCTTTCCAATCATTCCCTGTATAATCTACTTCCCTCAAATCATAGTTAATGTTGTTCTGCCACCTCATTCTTGGTCTACCAACTGGGCGTTTTCCCCCTGGTTTTCCTACAAGAAGCTTCCATGCACGTCTTTCATTCCCCATACGCGCAACATGTCCTGCCCATCGCAGTCTACGAGACTTAACTGTTATTATTATATCTGGCTTCCTATAAAGACCATGTAGTTCATTGTTATGTAGTCTTCTCCATTCACCGGTATGTTCATCTCTAATACTTGGATAGATTTATTTAATTGAAGTCTACAAAAATACTTTTATAAAGACACGTGAATGTGACGATAATTCATTGCTTAGACAACAAAAATTAGTATTTACTTAGTATTTTTAGTATTTATAGTTCCGAGGGACGCGGGTTCAAACCCGGCCGAAGTCAATGGATTTTTTAGGATGAAAAATCCAAAGAACAAGTCTTGCGGTAGTGACTTTAAACCTAGGTCCCGAGTCCGAAGATTTTCAGCTTCGTTAAAGAAACACGAGCCTGTATAAAAAGGCCTCTGTGCATAATTTGCCGGCAGTTTCCTATCCAGTAGCTATACTCGGACCAACGAATTTGTGCCCCTGTAGCGCTGACATCGTTCTTAGAATAGCACACGTCAATACTCGCACCATTTCACCGGACTCCCCTCCCACTACGTCAAACAGCAGCAATCGAGTAGGGATGTTGCCAAACTTCCAGTGTCATGATTCTTGAATATTGAATAATGCAAGGTTGGAGTCAAGTTGACAACACTGAAGAGCAAGTACAAGAGAGAGATAGAAAAGAGATACAGATAGAAATGCAGGGAGGGAAACGAATTGTCGAGGCAGGAAAGGAAATATGCTTTAGTTCGCATATCTTACGGGGGCACAGATCCGTTGGTCAGACAATACCTTGGTTCATATCTTACGGGGGCACAGATCCGTTGGTCAGACAATACCTTGGTTCATATCTTACGGGGGCACAGATCCGTTGGTCAGACAATACCTTGGTTCATATCTTACGGGGGCACAGATCCGTTGGTCAGACAATACCTTGGTTCATATCTTACGGGGGCACAGATCCGTTGGTCAGACAATACCTTGGTTCATATCTTACGGGGGCACAGATCCGTTGGTCAGACAATACCTTGGTTCATATCTTACGGGGGCACAGATCCGTTGGTCAGACAATACCTTGGTTCATATCTTACGGGGGCACAGATCCGTTGGTCAGACAATACCTTGGTTCATATCTTACGGGGCACAGATCGTTGGTCAGACAATACCTGGTTCATATCTACGGGGGCACAGATCCGTTGGTCAGACAATACCTTGGTTCATATCTTACGCGGGGCACAGATCCGTTGGTCAGACAATACCTTGGTTCATATCTTACGGGGGCACAGATCCGTTGGTCAGACAATACCTTGGTTCATATCTTACGGGGGCACAGATCCGTTGGTCAGACAATACCTTGGTTCATATCTTACGGGGGCACAGATCCGTTGGTCAGACAATACCTTGGTTCATATCTTACGGGGGCACAGATCCGTTGGTCAGACAATACCTTGGTTCATATCTACGGGGGCACAGATCCGTTGGGTCAGACAATACCTGGTTCATATCTTACGGGGCACAGATCCGTTGGTCAGACAATACCTGGGTTCATATCTTACGGGGGCACAGATCCGTTGGTCAGACATACCTTGGTTCATATCTTACGGGGGGCACAATCCGTTGGTCATACAATACCTTGGTTCATATCTTACGGGGCACAGATCCGTTTGGTCAGACAATACCTTGGTTCATATCTTACGGGGGCACAGATCCGTTGGTCAGACAATACCTTGGTTCATATCTTACGGGGGCACAGATCCGTTGGTCAGACAATACCTTGGTTCATATCTTACGGGGGCACAGATCCGTTGGTCAGACAATACCTTGGTTCATATCTTACGGGGGCACAGATCCGTTGGTCAACAATACCTTGGTTTCATATCTAGCATCGGGGCACAGATCCGTTGGTCAGACAACTACCTTGGTTCATATCTTACGGGGGCACAGATCCGTTGGTCAGACATACCCTTGGTTCATATCTTACGGGGGCACAGATCCGTTGGTCAGAAAATACCTGGTTCATATCTTACGGGGGCAACAGATCCGTTGGTCAGACAATACCTTGGTTCATATCTCTACGGGGACACAGATCCGTTGGTCAGACAATACCTTGGTTCATATCTTACGGTAACGGGGCACAGATTCCGTTGGTCAGGACAATACCTTGGTTCATATCTTACGGGGGCACAGATCCGTTGGTCAGACAATACCTTGGTTCATATCTTACGGGGGCACAGATCCGTTGGTCAGACAATACCTTGGTTCATATCTTACGGGGGCACAGATCCGTTGGTCAGACAATACCTTGGTTCATAGTTAAATATGGGAAATAACATTACGAGGTTCTTAATTCGTAAATTAATGAGTCATTTTTTAACATCTTACGTCATATTTTATGTTTCTTGAAACACGGGAACTAGTTTTCGAGAGAAGGATCTCTCTCATTTTCAACCGACATTATGACTACCGGATTTTCGTTGGAAAGGATGTAAATGCAAAAATATCTAATTTTTTAAGAATTTTAGGGTTAATAAATTCTATCTTCAAGCCACAGTTAGTCCAAAAGCATTCAAGACTGAAAGTGTATAAAACACTGGCTCTTCCAACTCTTTTGTATGGTAGCGAAGTATGGACGTTGAAACAGAAGGATATACAGAGACTTAGATCTGCTGAAATGAGATATCTTCAGAGGACTGCAGGATACACACTACTAGTATCACAAAAAAATGAAGACATCTTAGAAGAATTACACATGGAATCTTAGAAAACAAATTCTGATTATAAGTCAAGATGGATACAACATGTTGATCGAATGGAAGATCACAGAATACCCAAACAAATGTTAAGATATCAACCTGCAGGAAGAAGAAGACCAGGACGTCCACTCAAAAGACTTCTGGATGGTGTTTCTCTTGAGGCCGAAACAGGTCAACAAATGACCTAAATTCGTGAATGTACTATGATGATGATGATGATGATGATGAACTCCATCAATAACGTTGCCATCTGGTGTTGATTGGATGAATTTTGAGATGAGGTCACTTTTAAAACATTTGGAAAAACCTTTATAATTGACAATTTGGGAGAAGATACATATTCAGAAGAACAAATTTAGATGCATGAATTTCGAGATTCCTGATGAACGTGACCTCATCTCAAAGTTCATCCAATTAACACCAGATGGCAACGTTATTGATGGAGATTCCAACGAAAATCCAGTAATCATAATGTCGGTTGAAAATGAGAGAGATCCTTCTCTCGAAAACTAGTTCCCGTGTTTGAAGAAACATAAAATATGAGGTAAGATGTTAAAAAATTACTCATTAATTTACGAATACCTTAGTTACCCACTAGATGTCTTAACGAGTCACTAGGCCGATCCCCTATCACTCGCTGACATCTATGGGTAATTAACTTGGTCAATAAGTTGTCATTAGGAGCAATTAATGTATATAACATCTTACCCTACATACTGTACAGCCAGAGCTCACTGGGTGTTTAATAACGTCACAGCTAAAAAAAAGGGCATCCATGCACTACAATAGTATATTACGATGCAAAGTTGGGAAGTGTTTTTTACAAAATCGTGCAAAATGTTTAAAAACCGAGCGATAGGAAGTTTTTAATTTCCGAGATTCTGTAAAACGCTTCATAAACGTGCGTTGTACATTATTTATTGCGCGATGGTGTTTTCAAAATAATAAATAATAGTAAAATAATAACATCTCTGTTGGAAATATTTGCGTTCATTATAAACAACTGACTAACGTTAACAGTGTGGGCAATGTTTATTAGTTGAAACAACAGGAGGTCGTGAGACCAATTTAGTGATAAAATGGCGGCAAGAACGTATTTATTGTTTTATATTGTTTCAAATAAAGTTCAGTTCATTTAAAATGCAATGATTTGTTTCGTATAATGTATATTAACACTACCTTTAGGATATTTTTTGTATATACATTGCATCATATTTATATTATTATTATTATTATTATTATTATTATTATTATCGTAAGTATTATTATTGTTATTATCGTATAAAATGTTGTTTGTACATGAAATTTACATTGTTACATTTAATGTATTTTGAACTCTTTATAATTAGTAAAGTGTATATCTATATTGTCAAATATTTATTTGTATTTGTGCTGGTTGAGTGGAAGAGAAGGCCTTATGCCCTTAACTCTGCCAGAATAAATAAAACATTATTATTATTATTATTATTATATTATTATTATTATTATTATTATTATTATTATATTATTATTATTATTATTATTATTATTATTATTATTATTATTATTTAAAAATAGAGGAATTAAACTCAACAATAGAGACATACAGAACAAACTGGAAAGAACACTTGGCAAGGATGACTGAGAATAGAATACCAAAAGCAGCATACAACTATTCACCACGAGGAAGAAGTTTGGGAAGACCAAGGAAAAGATGGAAAGAGCAGCAATTTGGAGCCGGAACAGGCTAGTAAATAAGCCTAAACCGTGAAGAAGAGGGGCACGCCGTAGCGTAGTGGTTAAGGCACTGAGCTACAAGCCGGAGGGTCGAGGGTTCAAGTCCCGTTGGGGTCAGGATTTTTAAACTGACCCAAACCCTCTGGAGGCACTATGGCCCTGGGGTCGACTCAGCCTCTAACGGAAATGAATACCAGACGCTTGTTCTGGGGTAAAGGCGCCGTCACGCAGGGCTGACAACCCGGCTGACATAAAGTGCCGATTGTCTAGAAAAAGTGGGAACCTTAACCTCCTACTACCCCAAGGGCCTCCTGAGGCCTGTTGTGGGATCACTTTACCTTTTACCACGAAGAAGAAGAAGAAGGATATTATTTATTATTATTATTATTATTATTATTATTATTTATCATTATGTAGTAGTGGTGGTAGTATACATAGTGGTTTTACTTCCCACACGCGTGTATGTAATATGTAATATTACAATATAGTTATTTTTATTACAGTATAGTTATTTAGGTTAGCAATCGCGAAATGTAGGAAGTTGATCTTTGAATCATGGTCGCCATTGCTGTAAGTAGGCCCACGATAAAACGCACTATCGCGCAAAAAAGTCATTTTTGGATGCTTAAATGGTGTGTGTTTGTGTGTTGTGTGTTTAATGGTTACTAATGACCTCAGATTTAGTATGTAATTTGGTCAAGGTATATGCATTAAATGTGTGTCTAATTATACAGTATACCTAATAATAAAGGGTCATATAGAAAGAATGGAAGAAAACCGACTTGCAAAAAGAGCTAAAGAAGATCAATGGACGGGAGAAAAACAAAAGGAAGACCAGCCAAGAGATGAATAGACAGTGAATGCACATCCAATGTGTCTTCCTCCGAGAAGTGATTTTGGAAATAAACAGGATGAAAATCCTACAAATTATGTTTAAGAAGAAGAAGGCCTAATAATAAGAGTTACACAATATTCCGTTTTCACTACGGTCCGCCACATTCAAATAACTATCAGAAGAAATTTGTGTTTTGCTAATTTAAGGTTTACTAAAAACTATTTCCACTGATTGAAGAGTTTTAGTAAAATTTGACCTCAGATTTAGTATGTAATTTGGTCAAGGTATATGCACCTTATATATTGACATGCTCAATTATTTTTCATACACTTGTTTAGCATATGTCTGTCACTTATTAATATTATTGTTAGTAATTTATACTGTGCGAAGGTTTTTACATGGCAAACAAGTTAACCGTAGTGACAGTTCTGTTCTTGTCTCTTGCTAACATTTATAGTTTCTCTCTTCGACCTTATCTTCTGGTGATATCATTTGCACCTATATATAATAAAAATATTTAGCATATTAAATAATTTTATTAACTACTAGCTAATACCCGGCGTGCGCTGCTGCGCCTAAATAAATGAAAATTAATGTGTTTTATATTTGAAGAGAAAAATTATACGCTCAGACCGGGACTTGAACCCGGGACCCTTGGTTCTCTAGACCAAGTGCTCTACCAACTGAGCTACCTGAGCAAGTACCGATCTAAACGCAAATCTTTCTCTATATACATTGTAATTCCCATCCACCAAATGCTGTGAAGCAAGGGTCCCGGGTTCAAGTCCCGGTCTGAGCGTATAAATTTTATTCTCTTCACATATGATTGATCACATCCTTGAGATGTACAGAAACTCAATAATAACAACATTGGAAAAAAGGTCCGATACATGGCAATGTATATATAGAAATTCCCAAATAAAATGTCTTCTTAATCCAGAGAGGCCGCCCATTATGCAAGATAGAAAATCATGGCTTAACAACAGCATTTGGTGGATGGGAATTACAATGTATATAGAGAAAGATTTGCGTTTAGATCGGTACTTGCTCAGGTAGCTCAGTTGGTAGAGCACTTGGTCTAGAGAACCAAGGGTCCCGGGTTCAAGTCCCGGTCTGAGCGTATAATTTTTCTCTTCAAATATGATTTATCCATCATTGAGATGGTACGAAATCAATAATAAAAACTTGGAAAAAGCCGTACTGGCTGTAATGTATAATTCCCAAATATGTCTTCTTAATAAAGGAGCCGCCATTTGCAAGATAGAAGCATGGCTTCACAGCATTTGGTGGATGGGAATTACAATGTATATAGAGAAAGATTTGCGTTTAGATCGGTACTTGCCTCAGGGTAGCTCAGTTGGTAGAGCACTTGGTCTAGAGAACCAAGGGTCCCGGGTTCAAGTCCCGGTCTGAGCGTATAATTTTTCTCTTCAAATATGATTTATCCATCATTGAGATGTACGAAATCAATAATAAAACTTGGAAAAAGCCGTACTGGCTGTAATGTATAATTCCCAAATATGTCTTCTTAATAAAGGAGCCGCCATTTGCAAGATAGAAGCATGGCTTCACAGCATTTGGTGGATGGGAATTAACAATGTATATAGAGAAAGATTTGCGTTTAGATCGGTACTTGCTCAGGTAGCTCAGTTGGTAGAGCACTTGGTCTAGAGAACCAAGGGTCCCGGGTTCAAGTCCCGGTCTGAGCGTATAATTTTTTCTCTTCAAATATGATTTATCCATCATTGAGATGTACGAAATCAATAATAAAAACTTGGAAAAAGCCGTACTGGCTGTAATGTATAATTCCCAAATATGTCTTCTTAATAAAGGAGGCCGCCATTTGCAAGATAGAAGCATGGCTTCATAGCATTTGGTGGACGGGAATTACAATGTATATAGAGAAAGATTTGCGTTTAGATCGGTACTTGCTCAGGTAGCTCAGTTGGTAGAGCACTTGGTCTAGAGAACCAAGGGTCCCGGGTTCAAGTCCCGGTCTGAGCGTATAATTTTTCTCTTCAAATATGATTTATCCATCATTGAGATGTACGAAATCAATAATAAAAACTTGGAAAAAGCCGTACTGGCTGTAATGTATAATTCCCAAATATGTCTTCTTAATAAAGGAGCCGCCATTTGCAAGATAGAAGCATGGCTTCACAGCATTTGGTGGATAGGAATTACAATGTATATAGAGAAAGATTTGCGTTTAGATCGGTACTTGCTCAGGTAGCTCAGTTGGTAGAGCACTTGGTCTAGAGAACCAAGGGTCCCGGGTTCAAGTCCCGGTCTGAGCGTATAATTTTTCTCTTCAAATATGATTTATCCATCATTGAGATGTACGAAATCAATAATAATGTGTTTTATGTTTAGTTGAATAAGTAAAGGGAAAAACAATTATAAATTTACATTTTTTAGATACCCTGTGCTGATTATCCTGCGTGCCCGGGAATCTACTTATCCTGATCTTCTTGACATAAATGAGCTGAAATACGAAAATTAATGTGTTTTATGTTTAGTTAAATAAGTGAAAGGAAAAATTTATATCGTAATTATTTTTAGATACCCCGTGCTGTTTACCCGGCGTTGTCCGGGAAATCTATTCATCCCGATCTTCTTGGCATAAATCAGCTGGAAGACGAAAATTAATGTACTTCTTATGATTAGTTAAATAAGTGAAATGAAAAAAAATATAAATTTATATCGTAATTATTCTAAAATTCCCCGTGCTGATTACCCGGTGTTGCCCTGGAAATCTACTTATCTCGATCTTCTTGGCATAAATGAGCTAAAATACAAAGTTTGTTATTGTGAGTTATCCGTAGAAGAATACCCGCCATGTGCTGCTATGCTTGCACAGGAATCTACGTACTTGCCTCGATCTTCTTGGCATCAATTAAAGACAAAAATGGTCATTGTGAGTTATCGGTAAGAGATAAACGTATTCTGTCGCAGACTTTTTTGTAGAGTTTTTTGACATATTCAATTCTGCTTACATTAATTTTGTGTATTTGTTATGGTTTAGGCAGCGTAAACCATTTAAGCGTAAAAAAATATTTTTTCACGTTTTCCACTACAAAGAGCGATTTTTAAGGCTGTAGGAGTTGAATATCACAACTGTCTTTTTTGTATTGTCATTTCGACATTTCTGGTGTTCGCTCCTGGCATTGGCTTTATTGTAACCCACTTCTGAAGTTGGGGCGCCTGGAAGGCGGAGTTACGTTACCCCGATGATATGATGGGTGATAAATGATAATGAAGCGCCAGGAGAGTTCTTAACCTGAATTCCAGACCATGGGCAACCACTGGAATAATTTCCTTTTAAGGAAAAATTCCTATGGTTTGACCGGGAATAGAACCCGCGACCTCATGAACAGTAGTCAGGAACGCTGACAACTAGCCCATGGGGCTGGTCTCACAACTGTCTTATAGTCTATGTTCATCCCGGGAATCTTATGAACAGTTTGCAAAAAGCCCCATCACAATCGCATCAACGATATGGCCGTGCATAAAGTACGGACAAACAAACATTAATTTTTATATATTAGATATTACTGTTTCTGTTCGTATTAATTCCTTACCACTTTGTATTTGAGATTGGTATTTTCCAACTAATAAAGAAGTTATTCTGAATAAATTGTATGCTGCACTGCTAATTGCCTTCTGAATCACTGAACAAACTCGGAAATAAAACTGCAACATTGTAGTACTAACTATAAAATTGACCAGCAATAAAAGTGTTTGAGAACATTTGTAGCGGTATGTACCAGTCTGGTGTACCTTGTTCCCATTATACGATAGACCACTCCGCCCTTTTTGATGACACGTTGCAAAATGAATTCACACTATCATTTGTTGACAAAGCCAAATAAGAGATGCATTTCTCATTTGTTAACCTTAACAAATATTAGAGTATTGGTTGCTAATTTGCCTCTCCCATATGCAGTGATTCGCGTAATATTTGATTTCTTCAGATTTCACGTCTTGAGGTTATACGTCATACTACATATTGTTAATGGGTATTTCCTATCAACCTTAATTTCAATTGTTTTAACCAGATCTTGCTACTTCTCATATCAAATAGGCATTCAGTTTTCTTCACCAGGCTGAGTGGACTCCGTTCCAGATCCTGTTCGGAAAAAAAATTATTTCTATGGTATAGCCGGGGATCGAACCCGGGACTAATGGAATGCTAATCAGACATACCAACCGTTATACCACATGGTCCTGTATCGTAGATTTTCGACATGTAAAAGAAACTCAAGCATGAAAAAAGAGACCTCTGGGCAAAGTTTGTTAAAACCCCTTCACGCCCAGATTTGAATTGAGAAACTAATGGCGTTACACGTTGAAGAACTCCTTTAAATAAAATAATAACATTGTATCACAGGGTGGTATTATTATTATAATTATTATTATCATTGTTATCATTATATCATCATTATTATCAATATTATTATTATTATTATTATTATTATTATTATTATTATTATTATTATTATTATTATTATTATTATCATTATTATTGTCATTATTATTCCATCCATAGTAATTCTGCCCGAATGCAGGTCCTTCACTGCAATCATAGCATTTTCATGCTTGCAGTTTTATTAGGGAATTGTACGTGTGGTAGCTTCCCGTTGCTTTCCACATCGATGAAGGATGATGATCATGATCATGATGATGATAAGGATGATGATGAAAATGATGGCCACATGATTTCTGGGACCGTTTGGGCCTTAAAGTTTTCCTGAAATGTGTCTTACAAGTGAGGAAAAACTCCGATAAAAGCCTCACCCAGAAAAACTGTCCCGACCGGGGATCGAACCCGGGCCCGCTGCGTGACAAGGCAGCACGCTACCTCGAGACCACAGCGATGGACATTTTATATATAATTATTATTATTATTATTATTATTATTATTATTATTATTACCAAAGAAGAACCTTAATTGGAAAGCTAATGGAAGAAGTGGAAGAGGCAGGCGTAGAGAACGATGGATGGATGGAGTGAGGAGAAGGTATAGAAACTAGAGATTTGAGGGAAGAATATGCTTTAGACAGGAACCTCTGGCGACAAATCACTTTGGGTTGAAGGAGAAACACTGTATTGTGGAATATTCCTAATTTTAAAAAAATCATTATTGCTATTATCATTATTATCATTATTACTATTATTATTATTATTATTATTATTATTATTATTATTATTATTATTATCATCCATCGCGTGATCTCGGGGTAGAGTCGTTGCCTCCTACGCAGCGGGTCCGGTCGAAACAAGTTTCTTGGACGATAGTTTTTTTCGGGGGGTTTCCTCACCTTCATCCATAGTAATTCTGCCCGAAGGCAGGTCCTTCACTGCAATCATAGCACTTTCATGCTTGCAGCTTTACTAGGGAATTGTAGGTGTGGTAGCTTCCCGTTGCTTTCCACATCAATGAAGGATGATTATGATGATGATAAAGATAAGGATGATAATGATGGCAATATGATTTCGAGGACCGTTTGGGCCTTAAAGTTTTCCTGACATTTGTCTTACAAGTGAGGAAAAACCCCGATAAAAACCTCACCCAGAAAAACTATCCCGAGCGGGGATCGAACCCGGGCCCACTGCGTGACAAGGCAGCACGCTACCTCGAGACCACAGCGGTGGACAACAACAATAATAATAATAATAATAATAATAATAATAATAATAATAATAATAATAATAATAATAATAATAATAATAATAATAATAATAATAATAATAATAATAATAATAATAATATTAATAATAATAATAATAATATTAATAATAATAATATTAATAATAATAATAATAATAATAATAATAATAGATATAATAATATGCTATATGGCCAGCCTCATGGGCCAGTGGTCAGAGGTCCCGAGTTCGATTCCCGGTCAAACGATAGGAATTTTTCCTTAAAGGGAATAATTCCTGTGATTGTCTGGAATTTAGGTTAAGTTTAGGTTAAGAACTCTGCAGGCGCTTCATTATCATTTATCATTCATGGTATCATCGGGGTAACGTAACTCCTCCTTCCAGATGCCGCAACTTCAGAAGTGGGTTACAATTAAGTCAGTGCCAGGAGAGAACACCAGAAATGTTGAAATGACAACCTGGGGCATTGAATAAAAAGAATAAACTGCTATATTTAATGTGTTACTACAGTGAAGACATAAATGGAATACTGTTTACATTGACAAAGCAAAACAGTTGTTATGCAAATTTTGACATGATCAGCGTTATTGCTGTGTTAGGAATCCCATAACTGGTGATTTGTATGTTATGTAATTGTATTTAACTTGGTTAGCGTTTGATTACAAAATAAATACTACTTCGGAATTTGTCTCCACGCTGATCTTACCAGAGATATTAGCTACTTTTACTTTGCAGAAATTATTTTCTTTTCTAGCATCGATATGTATAATTTTTTTACACGCTTTATATTAGCTTGGCCTGTATCTATCTATCTATCTATCTATCTATCTATCTATCTATCTATCTATCTATCTATCTATCTATGTAACGGAATCTTTCGACGCGATTTTCATCCACTTAGAAACATTGTATTGACTTGAAACTTTGTATACTAATAAAGGACCCATGACAATACAATAATTTCATTTGAGGAGAAGAACTATGGATAGTGGTATCACCCATATACTCATAAGATGGTAGCCTTTAATAGTTACATTGATAGACTTTTAAATATCCCTCTTTCACCCTTGGAATATAATAATGAATTGAATATTATTAAACAATTACCTATTAATAATAACTACGACCCTAAAATTGTAGAATATTTAATTAAGAAAATTTATTACAAAAAAGCAATTAACAAAGTTTTTTCCTTTACTCAAAGAAAACATAAAGAAATATGTCATAATGTCATACATAGGCCCACTTTCAAATAAAATATCTAAACACTTTAAAAAGTTGAAAATTAATGTGGCATTTAAAACTAATAAAACTTTATAAAATATAATAAAAAAAGAAAAATTATCAGGTGTATATAAATTGAAATGTGGCACATGTGACAATGTCTATATAGGACAAACTGGTATATCTTTTATCTCTCGGATAAAGAGCATATAACAGAAATTTAGAATATTCAAAATATGCTAACCACCTATTCAATTTAATCATTGTTTCGATCTAAATTTTGAAATTTTACATGTTTGTGATAAGGGTAAGAAGTTAGATCTTTTGGACGCTGTAGAAATAAATAAATTGAAAAGTAGTAACAAACTTAATTTCTCAACTTGATTTGAATGAATCCCCTTTGTTAAATTTAAAATAAATAAATAAATATTGTTGTATTGTCGCTTAAATCAGTTGGAACACAATTCATAATTTATTAACATGTCTGAAGAAGGTACAGTGTGCCGAAACAGCTGTCACTGAATTATAGCCTATAATAAATATGAAAATAAAAAAAAACTACCTTTTATTTTTATTTAATTAATGAATATGGATTTTCATCACGTAAACACCAACTAAATTGATTATATATATATATATATATATATATATAATATATTTGCCGGTTATTATACATAATCACCGTTAATATACATTAGGCCTATACGAAACAAATCACTGCAATTTAAATGAACTGAACTTTATTTGAAACAATATAAAACAATAAATACGCACTTGCCGCCATTTGATCTTACGGCCTTCTGTTGTTGCAACTAATAAACATAGCCCACACTGTTAACGTTAGTCAATTATTTATAATGAACGCAAATATTTCCAACAAATATCTTCTTATTTTACTATTATTTATTATTTTGAAAACAACATCGCGCATAAATAATGTACAACACACGTTTGTGAAGTGTTTTACAGAATCTCGGAAATTAAAATCCTCCTATCGCTCGGTTTTTAAACATTTTCCTCCATTCTGTAAAATCACTTCCCAACCTCGCATCGTAATGTGCTATTGTTCTGATTACTAGAATGTTGATGCTCTTACCCTGAAATTGCCGATGCGGTCTGCTACCATGCCGGCTAGTGGCGGCATGATAATGGCTACCACAGGAGTCACGGCGGACATGATCGCTGTCTCCTCCACATTGATTCCCAGTTCTCGCATATGAATTGTCAGGTAGGGATACAATACGAATAATGCTGTGGACAAAAAGAAAATCTCATTTCAACAAGGTATCCTGTATAAAAAATTCTATCATGTAAACAAAACTCCAGAGACAAATTTCTCAACAAATGTTAGAAGGAAAGTAACATTTTATCTGATGATAATATGTAGGGCAGGGCATTTAATGACCTATAAATTGGTAAAAAATGCAAAAATAAAAAAATGCATTTATGACCTAAAAATGCAAAAAAGACCGATAAAATAAAAAAAATGACGAATAAAAAAGTTAAGAATTACCAATAAAAATACTATTTGCTAGATAAAGTACTCACTTGATTACTGAATTACATAAAATTTAACTTAACATCGAAATATTAGAAGAAAATTATTTAAACATACATATTATGGTACCTTATATTGCAGAAAATCCATTTCAATTACACAGTGCACTTTTACAGCAATTTTGAATTGCAGTTAACAATCAGAATAAGGGTAGAAGCTAGCACAAGCTCTAAGAAATTGAATAAAATTCCTAGAAGTGGGCAAGTTCATTATGCACATACCTTGAAAAATAGGGGTAGTAGTTAGCAAAACAACTACTTAATTCCAAGAAATTGTATTGACAAGGAAAAATACTGAATTATAATAAAAATCTTAAATCAAATACAAATAATGTCACAGACTTCTGGAAAAGTGTAAAGATGCTCAAAATGACCTTCAAATTGCCAAAAAAGACTTATCCCTAGATGAGTTAAGAAAATGCAAAAAAATGCCCTAACGAATTGCTTTTATTTAATCCGTTTTTTAATGTCATACATTTTCATATATGCAAGCAATGTTTCAACCTTCATAAGAAAAAGATGCAAAATCATTAATTGCCTTGCTCTAGTCATATGGTTTTTATATGAGTGAAAATAGTGAGTTAGAATTATTTAGTAAAGCTGGATATTTAGGTGTAAATCTCAAATTAAAATAAATTAATAATGCAATACTCTAAACATATTTAATATAAAATGTTAACTTAGCACATATTATAAATATGTATTAAAAACATCTAATTAATTACTCATAAAGTTATTTTTAAACAGGGCTGAATAAATGTATTTATTTATTATTCTACCAGTTATATTATATGGGTGCGAAACATGGGCTCTTACTTTAAGGGAGGAAAGGAGATTACAAGTATTTGAGAATAAAGTACTTAGGAACATTTTTGGACCAAAGAGAGACGAACAGACAGGTGAATGGAGAAGACTACATAACAATGAACTACATGGTCTCATTAGGAAGCCAGATATAATAAGAACAGTTAAGTCTCGTAGACTGCGATGGGCAGGACATGTTGCACGCATGGGGAATGAAAGACTTGCATGCAAGCTTCTTGTAGGAAAGCCAGAGCGAAAACACCCAGTTGGTAGACCAAGAATGAGGTGGGAGAATAACATTAACTATGATTTGATGGAAGTAGATTATACAGGGAATGATTGGAAAGCATTAGCTCAGGATAGGGATATATGGAGAGCTTATGTCCGCGCGGCCATGAACCTACGGGATCGATAGTGCCAGTGAGTAAGTAAGAGTAAGTATTTTTTTTAAATGCCCCAGCTTTGTCTTTCGACATTCCTGGTTTTTCTCCTGGCATAAATTTATAAAATATATAACTTTTATTAAACGAGGCCGACAGCAGCCTTGTAGGCCTGTCGCGTCATGGAGATTTTTTTTAATAAAATACATAATACGCCACTGCAGTGTTGTCAATTCCCCTTGCATAATATTAGTAAACATGACTATTTAGTTTATTTTAATTCAAATTATGCTAAATTATTTCTGTACATTTTCCCTGAGAAAACCATTCATATGTGACACCGGGTATAGAACATTTTAATGATGCATACCTCATGGAATTCATGCTTAAATTGTGAGCACTTATTATTTGTTTTCAAACATCGCCGTTTACATTAAATATATAAATATTTTAAAATAATTATAGTAAAACAATGATTTGGTCGTGAATTTATCGATAATTTGGAAATCACTCGTGGCATTACTTATGACTATTTAACTCATGCCCCAAATGGGAGTCAATGACCAATCACGTTTCAATGATTTCTGTTTTACAACCAATCAGAGTCGTGTTTCACCAAATATTTATCAGTGTTATAATTACCATATTAAAGAAAGCTCCTCCTTACAATATTGCGTTCCTTTGGCAATAAATAGTATGATCTGGTTGCAGTGATAAACAAAAGAAGCAGTAGAAGCGTACCTATTGTTTCTCATTTGTTTTCAAACATCGCCGTTTACATTAAATATATAAATATTTTAAAATAACTATAGTTAAATAATGATTTGTGAGTAAACAGCTTAATTTTACTCGTTAAATAGTCCTAACAAATGCCACTCTTGATTTCCAAATTCTCTAGATAAATTTACTCCTCACTTCGTGAGTCGTGAATTTATCGATAATTTGGAAATCACTCGTGGCACTACTTATGACTATTTAACTCATGCCCCAAATGGGAGTCAATGACCAATCACGTTTCAATGATTTCTGTTTTACAACCAATCAGAGTCGTGTTTCACCAAATATTTATCAGTGTTATAATTACCATATTAAAGAAAGCTCCTCCTTACAATATTGCGTTCCTTTGGCAATAAATAGTATGATCTGGTTGCAGTGATAAACAAAAGAAGCAGTAGAAGCGTACATATCGTTTCTCATTTGTTTTCAAACATCGCCGTTTACATTAAATATATAAATATTTTAAAATAACTATAGTTAAATAATGATTTGTGAGTAAACAGCTTAATTTTATTCGTTAAATAGTCCTAACAAATGCCACTCTTGATTTCCAAATTCTCTAGATAAATTCACTCCTCACTTCGTGAGTCGTGAATTTATCGATAATTTGGAAATCACTCGTGGCATTACTTATGATAAATACCAATTAGATAGTATAACTGTCACATGATTGATGATCGGGGCAAGAGGTACTATACCAGGATTCTTAGCTAAATTTTTGAATTCCTTAGATTTGGACAGAGTGTAACTAACTAACTAAGCAACACTGCACTATCGAACCCGTAGGTTTATAGCCGCGCGTACATAACCTCTCCATATATCCCTATCCTGAGCCAATGTTTTTCAATCATCCCCTGTATAATCTACTTCCTTCAAATCATAGTTAATGTTATTCTCCCACCTCATTCTTGGTATATTGGACAGAATGTATTTTTTTTAATTTGCCATCGCTGCCATTAGAGGATCAATTTCAATTTTAAGAAACCATCTTTACACAATGTTCTTCTTTATAGTATCCGTCGATAGTAATTCTGCCCGAGGGCAGGTCCTTCACTGCAAACATAGCATTTTCATGCTATGCTTGCAGATTTACTAGGGAATTGTAGGTGTGGTAGCTTCCCGTTGCTTTCCACACCGGTGAAGGATGATGATGATAATGATAAGGATGATGATGGCCATATGATTTCGGGGACCGTTTGGGCCTTAAAGTTTTCCTGACATTCGTCTTATAGGTGAGGAAAAACCCCGATAAAAACCTCACCCAGAAAAACTGCCCCGATCGGTGATCGAACCCGGGCCTGCTGCGTGACAAGGCAGCACGCTACCTCGAGACCACAGCGGTGGACTCTGTATAGTAGGTATACTTCAATTACAATTAGAATTTTTTTTATGTTTTAACAAAATGCATTTCATCAATTTCGAAAATTAATTGTCTGAATCACTTTGTCCTTGAGGCAATCCTCTAATGAGGAAAGTTGTATATATTGTTGCAAATACTTCTATTATGCGAAGTGCCCGACCTATGCTATGTTGGACTTGGGCAATAATCTAATGTTAGAAGTCAACCTGTTACTTTATTAATGTATTATTAGTTTGTGTTAGATTTTTTATGCTTTGTCATGGTCACAACTTTACTTTTACTTGGCCTTGAAGATGATGGGATGATGTCCGGGTAACCTTGCGAAGATTTACGTGATACGATAGCAAACTGCACGGAAGTTCCTGGAAACATCTTAATTTCTCCACGTACAAAGTAACAAAGGTGCATTTAAAGCTGTCCTACAGTGACTGAGTACCCGGTATACTGCTTAAGAATTTGATAGATGCACTTTTAATAAATGAATTATCTTCTTTGTGATAAAATCGTAAAACATGTAGTCAGTGTACCTATTTGACCAATTAAAGATTAAAAGAGTCAACATGTTTCAACAGCGAAGCTGTCATTTTCAAGACTAAAATTCATCATCATCATCTCCATGGTAGGCCGTCGCGTCGGACTGTTCCGCTCTCAGAATTCATCTTCCCATCGTCTTCTAGGACGTCCCACATCTCTATAGCCTTGAGGTTGGTACAACAGTGCTTGTTTTGTTAGCCTAGAAGAGTCCATTCTTAAAATATGCTCATGCCATTTTTGTTTATAGCTTTATATTTTTTCATTTAGATTAAAATGTTTGAGTTCTTGCCTAATTGTTTCACTAGGAATGTGGTCTCTTAGAGTATATTCTGCAACGTATCTGAGGAACTTCATCTCTGATGTTTCTAGTAATCTTCTGTCTGATCTATTCATGGCCCAATTCTCTGATCTATATGTTACAATGTGAACTGCCATTACCTTATAAAACTTTAACATTGTTTCTTTTGTTGTTTTTGTTTGTATTTTTAAACTGACCCAAACCCTATGGCGGCACTATGGTCCTGGGGTCGACTCAGCCTCTAACGGAAATGAGTACCAGATGCTTGTTCTGGGGGTAAAGACGGCCGTCACGCAGGGCTGACATAAAGTGCCGATTGTCTAGAAAAAGTGGGAGCCTTAACCTCCTACTTCCCCAAGGGCCTCCGGGCCTGTTGTGGGATCACTTTACTTTAGTGTTATTTTAATAGTCCCACACATACTTTGAAATTTATAATTTTTTTCATATATATCATTTTCCCAATTGTAAGATATGTGACATCCTAAATATTTAAAACTCTGTACTCGTTCGATAATTTCATCGTTCTAAACTATTTTCGATCGAACTGCATATTTTCCCCGAAAGGCCATTGTTCTTGTTTTCTTCGTTGAAATCTTGAGATTATATTTCTCCATGGTTTTCTTGAGCAGTAGCGTGGCTTTTTGTAATTGATTTTCTGATTCTGCACACATGACCTGATTGTCTGCAAACATAATGTGTCTACAGTGGTAGTTCCTAGTTTAATTATTAATTGTTGAAATGGGTACATCGACTATATGTTTGAAGATGCACTTTTAGTTTAACCCTTAAATGGTCATTACAATAGTTTCTCGTGCCAGTTATTTAAATATTCCGGACCGCAAGGAAAATAAATTCATGTTAAACTGTGTTATTATTATACATTATTGCGTATTTGGCATACATTTAAATAATTTTAATCGTTTGTCTTTCTATTGATCTAAAAACAATATTAAATAAATGAAATCAATGTATCCAATAAGATACATTTTTAATTTAAGGGTTAATTGTAATCTTGAATCATAAAAATGAGTAAGAGTGAAATTTTTGAAAGTATGTGCGTGTCTTCTCTTTTAACCGTTTTATCTGTATCTTATGTTTAGATTTGAATTTCTTTGGAAAGTAAAGAATAGAAAGTATATTATTGTGAGAGTTGTAATTTAACTTAATTTGAGTATCTTTGTTAAACTGAAGATTACACGTTGAAGTAAATCTGTTATAATCCATCACTAATTTTATATTTTTTTCAGATATATTCCTGCAGTGTAATTCGTCATGATTATTTAATGTAAATGAGATGAAATTTTATGTTTAAGAATGAGCTATACGCTTCGAAATTTCCAAACGTATTCATAAAAGGAAATGATCCTGGAGAAACTTGCGTAGAAATCAACAATGGACTTCGACAAGGCTACCCTCTTTCGCCAATACTTTTAAATATATATCTTCTTCTTCTTCTTCCTTCCAAGTATTAGGCCAAGGCCTGTTACGATCCTATAGAAAATTTTCCCTCCAGCGTTCCATAGGACGGCCCAGTGATCTTCGTCCTCTTGGTATATAATTATAAACAGCTTTGGGGATCCGATTTGAACTCATTCTTTCAAGATGGTGTTCCCAATTTAGTTGGTACTGTTTAATATATTCCAAAATTGGCGTAGTCTTCAATTCTTTTAAGATATCGGTGTTCCTTTTCGGATCCCATCTGGTGTAACCCGCTGTTCTGCGCATGAATCTCATTTCACAAGCCGTTATTCTGCTTTCATGTTGTTTTTTTAGTGTCCATGCTTCACTACCATAGGTCAACACTGGTCTAGCCAAAGTGTTATACAAACGTAATCTGGTGTTTTTTTGTACAAGGGATGGTTTCATAACTTGATTAATAATTCCTAAACTTTTATTATAACTAGTAACTTTTTCAGGGATATCCTTTTCATCCCAGATAGAGAGATAATATCCAAGATATTTAAATTGATTAGATCTCTCTAAAATTTTATTCTGGAGACAGATTTTACTTTGTACGGGGTCCTTCCCATGAAATGCCATAATTTTAGTTTTCTTAATTGATATTTCCATATTAAATTTGGCACCTATTTTTTGTAAATTATAAATTGATCGTTGCAAATCATTTTCGGAAAGTGCCAGAAGAGCTAAATCGTCTGCAAAAAGAATAGCATCGAGTTTGAGGTTCCTATTGATGGGTATATATCCTCGTTGTGTTTTCCTCCATTCATTTATTAATTTATTCATGTATATAATGAAGAGCACCGGTGAAAGTCCACATCCCTGTCTTACTCCAGTGTTGATCTTTTCCCAAGAAGATATATATAAATATATATTTAGATGATATCATTAGTACATGGCAAACTCTTTTAGATGAACATTTTATAGATAAACGGTACGAAAATAAACTGTCTTTTATTCGCAGATGACCAGATCATTGTAGGTTCCTCAGAAAATCAACTACAAAAATCAAATTATAAATTATGGAAACTAATAAACGATTGTAATTTAAAGATATCAACAGAGAAAACAAAGTCAATGGCATTTATTGGAACTCAGCATAAAAGGACAAAAATAGCAATTGGAGCAAACATAATTGAACAAGTAACTTGTTTCAATTATCTGGGATGCATGATATCGTACCAGCAAAATTTGGACATGGAGAAGAAATTAGGGAAATTTCAACAGATATGTGGTTCAATAAGAAGATATTTGAGAAATAAGACCACAAGGGAAACTCAATAAAAATTTTACAAAACAGTAGCCGTTCCAACGTTAACATACGGGTCTGAGACTTGGCCTTTAACGATCTCTGATAAACATAAAATTGAGACAATAGAAATGAGATTTCTGATATCAGTTGCAGGTGTATCTCTAAGAGATCAAAAGAGAAGTCAAGACATCAGTGATGAATTACAAATATATAATATAAACGAGAGAATACACATAAATAAATGTAATTGGTTTGAAGATGTACAAAGAATGCTAAATAATCGTTTATCAAAACAGCTGCTTCGTTATAAACCTCTAGGCCGAAGAAATGTAGGAAGACCAAAACGTCGTTGGAAAGACGACCTGCACCTGCAGCATATAGTGCACCGGGGAGGGGAACGGACCAGCAGGCCCATACCTTGAAGATGATGATGGTGATGAATTCATAAAACAGTTATCTCGCAATATGTATAGGGGCCTACTTCTATTCCATGTTATGTTGGATTTCACTACGTTTATAGGCCTAAATAAAAATTTTAATGTTCGTTTGTATTTTACCAGTTACATTATATAGATTCGAAACATGTCCTAGCTTTACTTTAACTTTATGACTGGAGATTACGAGTTTGTTTAGAATAAAGTTCTTAGGAAAAATAAAAATTAGAAGAGTTAAATTTGATTATTTTAGAAGAAGCCTCCAAAAAACAAGACAGGATAAAATGAGAAATGAATTCCTTTGGAGAGAAATGAATGTCACCACATCTGTTGTTAAGAGGATTGAAAATCAAACGCTTAAATGGTATGGCCATTTACAAAGAATGGATAATGAAAGATGGCCTAAAAATATATACCAATGTTCACGCCCCTGGAAGAAATAAACGTGGCAGACCAAGATGGAAATGGAAAACCTACGTCAGAACTATAATGGATGATAGGAATTTGCAAGAGGGAGATTGGAATGATAGAGATAAATGGAAACTGAAGACGGCAAACCTATAAGTGGGGGAAAGCCGAAGAAGAGAGAAGAAAAGAAGATTTTGGTGGAAAAGTGTTCTAACTGAGATAATTAAAATATTATTTCGGGAATTGTAATTATAATTCAATGTACCGTAAAACTTTTTAATCCGGAACGCGAATAATGCGGAAATCTGTCCAATGTGAACAAATTTATTGGTCCCGGCGAAATAATAGTAATTTTACGTGTATTTATTTTGTATAAAACGGAATCTGTCCAACGCGGAAACGGAAGGATATGTCTACACAATTCATGAAAAATGTTTATAAAGCGGAAAAAAAAAAAAGAGGAGACCGAGAGAGAAGAGAGAGAGAGAGAGGAGAGAGAGAGAGGAGAAGCGAGAGGACGAGGAGAGAGAGAGAAGGAGAGAGAGAGGAGAGAGATTAGGGGAGAGAGAGGAGGAGAGAGAGAGGAGAGGAGAGGAGAGAGAGAGAGAGAGAGAGAGAGAGAGATGAGAGAGAGAGAGCGTAGAGAGAGAGAGAGAATTAGAGCGAGAGAGAGAGAGAGAATTAGAGAGAGAGAGCGAGGGAATTAGAGAGGGGAGAGAGAGAATTAGAGAGAGAGAGAGAGAGAGGAGAGAATTAGAGAGAGAGAGAAGAATAGAGAGGAGAGAGAGAGAGATTAGAGAGAGAGGAGAGAGAGAGAGAGATGAGAGAGCGAGAGAGAGAGAGAGAGAGGAGAGAGAGGAGAGAGAGAGAGAGAGAGAGAGATTGAATTCCGGTTAGGCGGAAATAATAATAAGGGATGATTTTCTGCCGCAGCGTGAAGTAGATTTTTTCCCTGTGTCTGAACTTTTCTTTTCGGCCCTCACTTCCACACCCGTTATGCGGAAGACTTTCGAAAAAAAACAGGTTTGTTTAAGAAATATTTGGCGTGTGACATCTGTCTCACAAATAACCAGTGCACTGTAAAATCTTAAATTAGTTTAAGATCTGAGACCGATAGTGTACGTATCTTTCACAGGTAGCGTTCTGAATTTGTTAGGCGACAAATAGGATATCTAGTTTTATGGGAAAAGAATTCAATTTAAAACTTTCCTTTAATCTTTTTTATTAATAATTTATATTTGAGTTTAGTTTAATATAGACACAAAGAAAAATAATTAATGAAAAAAGACATATGCGGTACTCTATAATCTAAGATTGGTTAATTTGTTTTTTTTTTTATGATGCGGATTTTTGTCTAATGTGGAAAAAAATTGGAACCATGCGATTCCGCTATGAACAAGTTTTACTGTATATTCAATTATATATATATATATATATATATATATATATATATATATATATATATATATAGGGGGCACGCCGTAGCGTAGTGGTTAAGGCACTGAGCTACAAGCCGGAGGGTCGAGGGTTCAAGTCCCGTTGGGGTCAGGATTTTTAAACTGACCCAAACCCTCTGGCGGCACTATGACCCTGGGGTCGACTCAGCCTCTAACGGAAATGAGTACCAGACGCTTGTTCTGGGGTAAAGGCGGCCGTCACGCAGGGCTGACAACCCAGCTGACATAAAGTGCCGATTGTCTAGAAAAAGTGGGAGCCTTAACCTCCTACTACCCCAAGGGCCTCCTGAGGCCTGTTGTGGGATCACTTTATATATATATATATATATATATATATATATATATATATGAAAAATGAATGCTGAATGCTTGAATTGGATTCGCCTAGTGGTGTAATGGATATCACACTGAGGTACAGACTCAGAGATCCGGGTTCGAATCCCGTCCAGGCATTTATTTTTCTTATCATACCATATTAAGCTTGCATTGCTCAATGTTAAACATTTAATTATAACATCGATAAAGCGTCACTGCTATAAAGTAAAAATGTTCTCTTTAATTTGCTTACTTGTTATAGTCAGCTACTAGATGGCAGTGAAGACTGAGTTCTCGCGACATCTAGTAATAATGGAGAATATAATACATATATAAGAAAAATGAATGCTTGAATTGGATTCGCCTGGTGGTGTAATGGATATCACACTGAGGTACAGACTCAGAGATCCGGGTTCGAATCCCGTCCAGGCATTTATTTTTCTTATCATACCATATATATATATATATATATATATATATATATAATTCTTTTATAATTCTATTATAATTCAATTATAATTGAAGAATTAAATAAAGTGTTTGGTGAAATTTTAAAAAAATCATTGTGCTTATTACGGCTAAAAGAAGGAAAATTGAGGCTATCCCGGCACAGTATAATACTCATTATGGCCAAAAAAGCTACTTATTTCAATTGTTATATTTAAATATAATCCATATTATCATAACTGACTGTTCAATGTACAACTTACTGGAAGCGTGGACGAAAAAGAGCAATTTCAGAGGAAGTAGCTCTTTTTGTTTGAAATCCTTGGAGATCCGCTTGAAAAATGACTTCATGTAATGCATCTTTGAACGTTTTAAGTTACAATCGGCAGCAAAACCCACATCAGTCTCCGTCGGAGCGTTACTTCTCGTCATCTATTTCTTCATCTGCAACCAAAAGATAAAATAATTAAATAAACAAGTATAGCAGGATTTTAATATCATAATAAATATGAAAGTTAAAGTTAATGATTTTATATTTTAAAATTCTTTTAATATTTAAATATAACTTAAATAAAGAAAAACATCAAAATAATTAATTGTTGTTTATTGTTGAATAAAAATATCTCAGTAACAATTAAAGATATTGTATTATATAACAGTCTTTCTAAATAATGCTTTTAAAATTGTGTCTTAAGTCATTGTTGTCTGAAATATAAAGCTTTCTGTTATAACTGTAATAAGAACACCTGCTTAACTTAATATTTTAAAATAAAAGTATACTAAATTCTGATTGGATGTTAAAAACAATTAACTTTTTGATTTAACCAATCAAATTTAAACCTGGTATTTAATGGACCATTAACCAATAGAATTTAAATATAAAATCATGTGATGTAATAATGTTCTTTAAAATTATAACAAAATTACACTAGTCAGTCTGACGGTATATTTACCTTGCCGTGGTGGAGTGGCTTGCGTGCTTAAATGATCCTGAGAGCTATGCCGGCGGTAGCATTGCTGCCGATAGGGTTACCCATGCCGGACTGGTCGAAGGTGATAAGCCAGACGAAAAAAGTACCTTGGTCGAAAGAGTGACGATCTTTCACCGTAAAAATACAACCGTCAAGAAATGCGGACATGGGTTCAACTGGGGTAAAATTTTATGGAGGTCAAATAGTCCCCCATTCGGTTCTCCGGGCGGGGACTACTTCAGGGAACCCATGCCAAAGGCTCAAACACAGGGACATGTTCCTAGGAACATGGAATGTTAGGACTTTATACAATAGCGGGGCACTAGAGATATTCATTAGCCCAGGATAGGGATGCATGGAGAGCTTATGTCCGCGCGGCCATGAACCTACGGGTTCAGTAGTGCCAGTGAGTAAGTAAGTAAGTCTGGATAGAACTTTCATCAAGGATAGATGCAATAACAGCTCTCCTGATAAAATGTGATCTTTAATACCAGAAAAATAGTGGATTCATGAAAAGAAAAAAAATAATTTTAATTGACGGTGAAGAATAATACCACCTATATTTACTTGATCTGCTGGGAAATTAAATAGGAAATAAATTTACAAATATTTCTACAAGAATCAGTTATTAGTGATTTTTAAAGTGTTTTCCTATCTTGTGTACCAACTTCGACCTTGAGAAGAGAATCCAGCTCTACCGAAAATCAAACCCAACCTGAACCAGTAATTCTTATTTATTATTTTTGGACACTAACCTTCAAAATGTTACAACATCGGGTAATGAATAGAGTTAGCTGCTTCAAAACATCGTCAAAACATGGGAAAAGAATTACTTCTTCAAATTGCGCCCACAACGTGGAAAATAATGAAGAACTGACTAAAATACTCCTTCACAAGTAGTAATGAACATTTATATCATGCTTAAAACTGTAGTTTTGCTGTGAAGATTGAACTTGCAGAATAGAAAGCTGAAATGTGAAAAATTTAATTAATGCACTCTCATATTTTATCTCTCTATTTCATTCTCTTCCACTTTTTTAAATTCTGTTACTAGATAAAAACTGCATCAAACAAGGCGACTTGATGAGAACACAGATTCGAATGAATCGAGTTCAGTTTATTAATTTAAATTCTGTCAGCCTTATTTTTATATTTTTATATCCTTGAGTGAAATGTTGGATTATGTTATTTCCTAATTAATCGAGACGTTTCGATTCTATTAATGTTTGTATTGTGTTTTAAGGCAAACACAACCATGCAAGGCACTTATCTAGTAGGCCTAAATGTGGCGCTGAAAATTATTCCAAGAGTAAAAACTTGTAAGAAACTATATCATCATCATAGTACATTCACGAATTTAGGCCATTTGTTGACCTGTTTCGGCCTCAAGAGAAACACCATCCAAAAGTCTTTTAAGTGGACGTCCTGGTCTTCTTCTTCCTGCAGGTTGATATCTTAACATTTGTTTGGGTATTCTGTGATCTTCCATTCGATGAACATGTTGCATCCATCTTGACTTACTTACTTACTTACTTACTCCCTGGCACTATTGAACCCGTAGGTTCATGGCCACACGGACATAAGCTCTCCATACATCCCTATCCTCAGCTAATGCTTTCCAATCATTCCCTGTATAATCTATTTCTCTCAAATCATAATTAATGTTATTCTCCCACCTCATTCTTGGTCTACGAACTGGGCGTTTTCCCTCTGGCTTTCCTACAAGAAGCTTCCATGCAAGTCTTTCATTCCCCATACGTGCAACATGTCCTGCCCATCGCAGTCTACGAGACTTTACTGTTCTTATTATATCTGGCTTCCTATAAAGACCATGTAGTTCATTGTTATGAAGTCTTCTCCATTCCCCTGTCTGTTCATCTCTCTTTGGTCCAAAAATGTTCCTAAGTACTTTATTCTCAAATACTCGTAATCTCCTTTCCTCTCTTAAAGTAAGAGTCCATGTTTCGCACCCATATAACATAACTGGTAGAATAGTTTTATATATTTTCAGTTTAACGTTTTTTGAAAGCAGTTGGGACATCAAGAGTCTCTGCAATGCATTAGGGCCTATAGCATGCATTTCCAGAATTGAGCCTATGTTTAATTTCTTTGTGCATCTCATTCCTATTTGTGATTATTGTTCCTAGGTATTTGAATTCAGCCACTTCCTCAAAATTTCCCTCATTTGTCATTAGCTGTCCATTTCCATTATTTAATGAATTTCTACGTGTGATCATATATTTAGTTTTAGTGATATTTACTTCCAGTCCTAATTTCTTAGTGTTACTCAATAGTGTGTGCGTGTTGTCCTTTAGTATCTCCTCGCTATCGGCCAATAATACTACATCATCAGCATAAACTAACAGCTTATTAATACCATTGAGTTGTAACCCTTCCTCGTTCTCTAAATATTTAATGGCATGCTCTAGTACAAAATTAAATAGTAGAGGAGATAGTGCATCTCCTTGCTTCAACCCATTCTGGATTTCAAAAGTGTCCGAAAACTGTTTGCCTACACGCACCCTACTCTTTGTGCCATTTAGACACATTCGTATAAGTCTAACTAACTTTTTAGGAATTCCGAACTCCAACAGGATACTACATAACTTCTCCCTCTTAATTGAATCATATGCTTTTTTGAAGTCTACATATAGTTGATGTACAGTACCATTAAAATATAAGTAATAAAAATAATAATTGCTCAAGAATATGAAGACATGGAGTTTATGTTCAGAAAATTATTGGACGAATACGATAACTGGGGTTTGAAAACAAATTTTGAAAAAACATTTTATATGAGATGTGGAGCCGAAACCGAAGATTTGATATTAGAAGATGAAAAAGGGTATATTAGAGGATGTGAAGAATTTGAGTATCTGGGAGTAAAATTATATTTGATGATGATGAAATTTCGGCCAGTATAGGACCGGTGCCCACACAGCATCATGAGGCATTTGGGTTGCTATGATAAGTAGCGGCTCCAGGTTGAGAAATCTAGTTATAACGGCTGGGGAACCCGACATGCTGATCATCTGTCATCCCTGCACTGTCACTCTGAATTCCATCTGCACTAAACTATTTTACAAAATCATGTAGTTTGTAGGAGTTCACATTCGGTTTTGGCATACTGCATACTGGTCACTCAGGAAAATAGCAGACCGCACAAGTAAAATATTATTTTGAACTGAAACATTTGTTTATGCACTCGACATTCTCCCTTGCTCAAACAATAGCTTTCACATAACTGTGGTGCAAGAAGGTGCGAACTAATTTACAAGGAATAGCCTAATGGGACTGCACTAAAATGGAAGTAATGTGATGTGGACTGATACCACACATCGTTACCAACCCTTGAAAGCGTATTTGAAGAATGTAAAACAAATTATACACATTATTTTGGGAATACAATGCTGCTAAAAGACAAAAAAGGTTTAAAAAAGTGCAAAATGTGCTTGCATTGCAAAAAGGTGCAACTAAAACACATTTAGGGGCATTTATTTCATGTTTTCGTAAGGGAAGGTCCTGTGCCGATGGTTATTTCACCTTAAAACTTCTTATCGAAAAGCACAAAGAATTCAATAAAGAACTACATATAGCGTTTATAGATTTTATCAAAGCATTTGATCGAGTTGACAGACAAAAACTTTTAGATATCTTAACTGATGATGGAACACCAAATCAACTGATCCAAACAATTTTTAATCTGTATAAAAATAACATCATAGCAGTACAAATAGGAACAGAATTGTCAGATTGGAAACATATAAATTGCGGAGTCAGACAAGGATGCCCTCTATCACCACTTCTATTTAATGTATACATTAATGCTATCATCAGACACTGGAGATTGACAGTTCATGGTAATATTCCTCTCTCAAGACACACAATTTTAGACACACTCTTATATGCAGATGATCAGGCTCTTTTCGGCAATAATGAAGATGAATTACAATATTCCACTCATCATCTTAATATAATAGCCCAACGATTTAACATGGAAATATCAACAACAAAATCTAAAGTTATGGCCTTTCAAGGGAATTCCCAGTAAGAAGTAAAATTTGTATTCAGAATTCAATATTAGAGCAAGTTAATTCATTTAAATACTTAGGATATAATCTAACTTATAATGAGGAATGTGATATATCCTTTAAAATACAAAACTATAATAAAGCTTTAAGAATTATCAACCAAGTTTTTAAAGCATCAAAAGTGTAGAGACACACAAGAATGAAAATCTATAAAATTCTCGCTAGACCCATAATCTGTTATGGCAGTGAAGCTTGGACCATCAGAACCCAGGATGATCGTCATATTACAGCCACGGAGATGAAATTTCTGCGACGAACTGCAGGTTATAGCCTTCTAGACCACCAAAGAAATTCAACAATAGCCAGAGAGTTAAACATCGTACCTATATCTGAATACCTCCAAGAATATAGAAACAATTGGCTAGCCCATATTCAGCGCATGGATCGTCACAGAATACCAAAACAAATTCTTCACTACATTCCTCGAGGCAGAAGATCTGTGGGTCGACCTTTTCGGAGATGGCGGGAGACCGTAACGGGCCACTGGGCCTAATACTTGAAAGGACGATGATGATGATTTCTTTGTAAGACAAGCTAATTTGAGCATTGTAGTAACAAAATAAAATTAAGGTGCAGCACCTAAAATGCCTAGCTCTATTTATCACAATGTATTGTTTGATACACACAGAGAAACACGCCTTATCTTGTATGGTGAACTTTAGTACCACCTCTGATAATACCATGTCTTGAATGTCATCCTAAAACCTTGGTTTTACGGAACACATCCAACATAAAAGTAAGATGGGTTGCATAACAATCAATGGTTTCATGTTGCCAACTTATCCAATAGAATATCACTTTTTCAGCCTTGGAATAAAAGTGTTCTGAATATAAAACATGGATAATGCTGAGTGCCCAATACGTCACATCCCAGTTTAATGTCGAAACGTACATGAATCTATTGCACGGTTCTATCTTCTTCTAAAAATATTGATTGTTTAAAAATAATCTAAGTATTTGACTAGACTCTCCCTATTAAAGAAGCTGCCATGATAGTAATAAGTATATTGAAGAATTTCTAGGAAAGGAAGAAGCTGTACAGACAACGTATTCACTTTAAAACAAATCATAGAAAAGCGAAGAGAATTCAACTTAGAGACACACAACCTCTTTATAGATTATAAGAAGGCATGGAAGCAGAAGAAAGCATAATTGAAAGAATTGAGGAGAAGGAATTAAAATGGTTAGGACATGTTTTAAGAATGGAAGATGAGCGATGGCCGAGGCAACTATATCATTGACAACCGACCAGAAAGAAGAAAAGAGCGAGGCCAAAGTTAACATGGAAGGAAAGCATGGAAATACTAATACAAGCAAGAAGGCTAAGCCAGAAGATGCCCATGATCGTAGGCTTTGGATGTTTGGCACGGGAAGTCGGCAGCAGCTGTAAAAAAACCAGAAGATAGATAGATATATTATACAGGGAATGATCGGAGAGCATAGGCTCAGGATAGGGATTTATGGAGAGCTTATGTCCGTGCGGCCATGAACCTACAGGTTCGATAGTGCCAGTGAGTGTGTAAGTAACCAATCACAGCCGTCTTTAACGTCGATTTTAACAATTTAATTCTATCAGTTTAATATCAAACGCCTCCTTTTTTAATATTCTGAACATGTCAGATCATTATTTTGCAGTGACTGACTCTCTAAGAAATATGTTGAATATAACAATTTATACATTAAGATGTAAGAATTCTAGAATGCATGTGGCTATCAGATTCTATATACAGTGCACGAATGTAACCGGATAGTGCTTGCGGGATATAATATAAAAACATTTGTAGCGATTGATTATACCACAAAAAAAAAAAAAAAACTTCTGTTTGCACTTTCTTAAACGTATTATTTCCCAGGTAACAACGTTTCAGAAAAATATAATTGACATATTTACATTATTGGACACCAGAAGTTAATTAATATACAGTTTGATGTTTCATTTTTTCTCCACTAGGGCGCATTCTTACAATATTTTGATCATTTGACAATAAATAATATGATCTGGTTACAGTGATGAACAAGTGAAACATAACAAACGTTACTCATTTGTTTTCAAACATCGCCGTTTACATTAAATATATAAATATTTTAAATAACTATAGTTAAATAATGATTTGTGAGTAAACAGCTTAATTTTATTCGTTAAATAGTCCTAACAAATACTACTCTTGATTTCCAAATTCTCAGGATAGGGTTATGGATAATGCTGAGTGCCCAATACGTCACAACCCAGTTTAATGTCGAAACGTACATGAATCTATTGCATATATAATATGTATATGACTCACGAAGTGAGGAGTGAATTTATCGATAATTTGGAAATTACTCATGGCATTACTTGTGATAAAAACACTTGAACACACAATAGAAACACAAACTTTGCTGGATTCTAGATGCGATACGATGTTAAAGCATTTATAAGTAAGAATAAAATGTAAAAATATTTGGATTTGTATTATTAAACAGCTTGTGGTAACACCTTGCTTATCGAAAACAAAATCGCAGCACAACTAACCAAATAGTTGAGTGTTGTCCTTCTTGACGCAATCATGAGAATTTATACGCCAATTCACGTCATGTATTCCATCGTATTTCATTCTCTTAATGTTTGTTACATCTGATTTTCTTCTCGGTATTCCATGCACGTTCTGTATCTGTTATTCCTTTTACATGGCGCAGCCCAGAAATCTAAAGCATTTGGTCTAATAAAAAAAATTCTACAAGAAAAATTATTTTTTGCGCGATAATGCGTTTTGTCGTACTTACAGCAATGGCGACCATGATTGAAAGTTCAACTTCCTACATTTCGGGGTTACTTACTTACTTACTCACTGGCACTATCGAACCCGTAGGTTCATGGCCGCGCGGACATTGTCTCTCCATACATCCCTATCCTGAGCTAATCCTTTCCAATCATTCCCTATATAATCTACTTCCCTCAAATCATAGTTAATGTTATTCTCCCACCTCATTCTTGGTCTACCAACTGGGCGTTTTCCCTCTGGCTTTCCTACAAGGAGCTTCCATGCAAGTCTTTCATTCCCCATACGTGCAACATGTCCTGCCCATCGCAGTCTACGAGACTTGACTGTTCTTATTATATCTGGCTTACATTTCGGGGTTGCCAACTTAAATTAACTATAGTGTAATATTATATATTACAAACCTCGTGCGGAAAGTAAAAACACTGCCCTTTATGTATATTACATACAATGTATATACAAAAATATATCCAAAATGTAGTGTTAATGTATATTATACAAAACAAATCACTGCATTTTAAATGAACTGAACTTTATTTGAAACAGTATAAAACAATAAGTGCGTAGTTGCTGCCATTTTATGACTGATTGGTGTTACGGCTCACAACGACAGCCTGATAAACGAAAACGAACCCAATGCATGCAACCTCCTCTACCAGATCTTCAGTGAAACACCAGTTTTGAATCCTGCCGATGATGGGACAAGTCCCGAAAGCGCTACAGTTAAATGATAATTAAGTTGAGGAGACGGACCTTTCAGGTGAATATTCTATAATTTTATATTAATTTTGAATAAACCTCAACGGAACACATCATGAATCTTATAAAAGTTGATATTTAATTCTACCTATATTTATAAGAAAAGTTAATCAATGAAGTTAATTTAATGGTTTAGAAATGTTTAATATGTTTTGTTCGAAATTAAATTTATATTTTTTAAAATTAGTTTTATGATAATTTTTCATTGTTATTAAGATGATTTTTGTCCAATTAAGCCTCATTACAATAGAACATTTTGGATGTTTCCTTTTGTTACAAGGTTGAATATTTTCATTGCAACTTATAGAGTTATATAATCAATTGAGTTGGTGTTTACTTGATGAAAATCCATATTCATTAATTAAATAAAAAAACTTAGTTTTACTTGATTTTCATATTTATTAAGATATAATTCAGTGACAGCTGTTTCGGTACACTGTACCTTCTTCAGACATGTTAACAAATAACACAATTCATAATTTGTTTACACGTCTGAAGAAGGTACAGTGTACCGAAACAGCTGTCACTGAATTATATAATAAATATGAAAATCAAATAAAACTAAGTTTTATTTTTATTTAATTATAGAGTTATAACCTGTTTTATATAAAAACAACAAAATTTAAGTTTTTAATTACCTATGGATTTTGATACTTACTTACTCACTGGCACTATCGAACCCGTAGGTTCATGGTCGCGCGGACATAAGCTCTCCATACATACCTATTCTGAGCTAATGCTTTCCAATCATTCCCTGTATAATCTACTTTCCTCAAATCATAGTTAATGTTATTCTCCCACCTCATTCTTTGTCTACCAACTGGGCGTTTTCCCTCTGGTTTCCTACAAGAAGCTTCCATGCACGTCTTTCATTCCCCATACGTGCAACATGTCCTGTCCGTCTCAGTCTACGAGACTTAACTGTTCTTATTATATCTGGCTTCCCATAAAGACCAAGTAGTTCATTGTTTATGTAGTCTCCTCCATTCACCTTGATACTATAATTAAATGTGTTAATGAAAGCCACTGATATATCTTAATCAGGTTGGTGGGTCACTGGATTTGATCTGGGGATCATCTGATGAAAAGTTTCAAACGCACGATCTTGCTGATCGGCTCAGTGTGACGTCTGATACAATTCGTTATTCATTTATTTTGATCGTGACTTAGATTTTATAGTCATGAGTTACCGAGACTTCAAGATGCAAATAGTGAAAGCGCATCCTTGAAGTAAACAATCGATTTCTATTATTACAACACATAAAATAAATACACATTTCACACTGCTGTAAATTCATAATCCGTAAATTTGCTACAAAAAATTAGCAATTCCTCAAGCTAGATTTCTAATTTGTGGTGGATTAGATCTACTAGTTGGGTTTCATCTCTAATTACATGACGTCCAGATTTGAGAAGTTATCCTCTTACCACAATATTGACACTAGGTCACAAGATAGCAGTCTGCTAACAATTCCTCTTCATAGCACTTCCTCCTATTCTACTTCCTTCACAGTAGCCTCTGCCCGCTCCTGGAATCTCCTTCCTCAATATATCAGGGGTTGCCGCACACTTGGTACCTTTTAGTCACGCTTATAGAGTTACCTGTTGTCTAATAATTAATTTTTATCTATTTATTTAATTTTATACTATGTCATTAATCTTTTCCCCGTTTTTTAAATATATTGTACATATTATATATTTAATTCGTTAAATTTAGAGTAAATCAAAATACATTATAAATATTAATTGTATTGTATTCATAACTTGTAATCGTTTATATATATATATATATATATATATATATATATATATATATATATTGTAATTTAGATTTAAGACTTTTTTTTTGAATTTTTTTAAACCTGGTTGAGTGGTAGACAAGGCCTTAAGGCCTTAACTCTGCCAGGTAAAATAAAGCAATTATTATTATTATAAAACCATCCCATACCATTCCATTATTGACTAATTCACTTACACTATCGCGCAGACATATGCTCTCCATATATCCCTATCCTGAACTAATGTTTTCCAGTCATCCCCTGTATAATTCACCTCCATCAAATTCGTGGTTAATATAAATAACCCATCTCATTCTACAACTACTTACTTGACATTTCCATACCATTTTAGCTTTCTGTGTTCAATTTTATCCATTATATTTCTTTTTGCATTCATCCATTTTCTAATTTCTGTATTTCTAATTATTTCCAGTCGAGATTTTCTGACAGCTCTTCTCCAAACATCAACTTCAACTGAAGTTACCTGTTGGCATGTTGTTGTGTCATTTTCCAAACTTCCGATCCATATAACGTTATACTTTCTAGTATGGATTTATAAATTAGTTGTTTTGTTCTGTTAATGATGTTTTTACTCCATAGTATAGAGTTTAACATTCTATGGTCTTTCTTCCATTACTAATCCATTTTTGGCTGATAACCAACCCAGGGAACTTGCTATTACTCGAAGAAACTTAAGCAAAGACTGGAATGATCACTTGGAGTAACAAGTTTAAATGAAGATATACAAAGATACCAACAAGAATGGAAAAATCATCTGAGGAGAATGGCAAGAAATAGACTTCCAAAATTGGCATTCCAATATACCCCAACTGGACATAGGGACCAAGGAAGACCAAAACATCGGTGGAAAGATCAAGACCATCTTCGCTAGGTTTACCGTACAGGCCACATGGCCTAAAACGAATTTGTTCATGATGAATGATGACTAATCCATTTTGATATTTCTTTATTTGATGTTCCATCTTTCTCTATAAAATTCCTGGCCAAGAAAGGAACCCACATCACCGAACATTATATCTTACTCTAGAGCAGCTATGAACATCCGCTTCAGAGTGAGAGAAGCCTTCAGAACCTCCCTAGAGCTCCAAATCACTGACAAACCTTGGAAAGGATCCATCCAAACTACACTGCCAGATTGGTCCAGAAGAGTAGCCGTTGCAACAGGACACGACTGCCTCATCGGCTCGGTCTTCTACCAACTCAACAATGTATCCTCTGCAACACTATGGAAGATATGGACGCTGATCACATCTGAACTTGCCCAACCCTAACAACCAGCAGTTTCGTGCACAGGTACTGGGAAGCCAGGGAAAAGATGATGGACATTTTATAATCTTTCTTGTTATTGTTTTTTTGTCTTTCCAATGCCTCAGGGTGTCATTTCGACATCTCTGGTGTTCTCTCCTGGCATTGGCTTAATCGTAACCCACTTCTGAAGTTGGGGCGCCTGGAAGGCGGAGTTACGTTACCCCGATGATATGATGGGTGATAAATGATAATGAAGCGCCAGAAGAGTTCTTAACCTAAACTTAACCTAAATTCCAGACCATGAGCAACCAAAGGGATAATTCCCTTTAAGGAAAAATTCCTATGGTTTGACCGGGAATCGAACGTGGGACCTCATGAACAGTAATCAGAAACGCTGACCACTAACCCATGAGACTGGTCTATAAAATTGTAATATTGTATCCTTTCTAATTCCTTGAGATTTAGTTTTATGGTGGGGCACGCCGTAGCGTAGTTGTTAAGGCACTGCGCTACAAGCCGGAAGGTGGAGGTTTCAAGTCCCGGTGGGGTCAGGATTTTTAAACTGACCCAAACCTTCTGGCGGCACTATGGCCCCGGGGTCGACTCAGCCTCTAACGGAAATGAGTACCAGATGCTTTTTCTGGGGTAAAGGCGGCCGTGACGCAGGGCTGACAACTCGGCTGACATCAAGTGCCGATTGTCTAGAAATAGTGGGAGCCTTAACCTCCTACTACCCCAAGGGCCTTCTGAGGCCTGTAGTGGGAATACTTTTTACTAGTTTTATGGTACCACACATGTGCTTAAATACATCTCTTCACTTTTCCTAAATGATACAATGGAAATGGATTTCTTGAGGAGAGCAGCAAGATGTTCAAAACCGAAAAAAAGGTCATAGATAGATCATCGGTGGATTAATGTCTGACATCGTCCGATTCCGAATAGCCAATTTTGTCGGTCTTGTTATTGTTTATCTCAGTCATTATTGGGTAATGAAAAAATTCAAAAGCCACTGCATTTAAATAAATAAATCTTTCTCTATAATTGATCCCAAAAAACAGAAACTATGGCTCTTTTCTCAAATAAATAAGATAAATAGTAAACAAATTAGTGGATGATGGAAGTAAACTGATCATAAAAAGTCAATATTATGCTTAATTGCAGCTGTTGACTTTACGTCATGTCGGTTATCTGAATTCATTTGAATCGTAGTAACATGGAATACACCATCTACAAATTTGAGGTTCATTGAAGCATCAGTACCATCTGAACGTATAAAGTTTTGCGTTATTGTAAATCTAAACAAAATGAAAATTCTAAACAAAACAAATTTGAGGTTCATTGAAGCATCAGTACCATCTGAACGTATAAAGTTTTGCGTTATTGTAAATCTAAACAAAATGAAAATTCTAAACAAAACAAATTTGAGGTTCATTGAAGCATCAGTACCATCTGAACGTATAAAGTTTTTGCGTTATTGTAAATCTAAACAAAATGAAAATTCTAAACAAACAAATTTGAGGTTCATTGAAGCATCAGTACCATCTGAACGTATAAAGTTTTGCATTATTGTAAATCTAAACAAAATGAAAATTCTAAACAAAACAAATTTGAGGTTCATTGAAGCATCAGTACCATCTGAACGTATAAAGTTTTGCGTTATTGTAAATCTAAACAAAATGAAATTCTAAACAAAACAAATTTGAGGTTCATTGAAGCATCAGTACCATCTGAACGTATAAAGTTTTGCGTTATTGTAAATCTAAACAAAATGAAAATTCTAAACAAAACAAATTTGAGGTTCATTGAAGCATCAGTACCATCTGAACGTATAAAGTTTTGCATTATTGTAAATCTAAACAAAATGAAAATTCTAAACAAAACAAATTTGAGGTTCATTGAAGCATCAGTACCATCTGAACGTATAAAGTTTTGCGTTATTGTAAATCTAAACAAAATGAAAATTCTAAACAAAACAAATGAAACGTTATGTAAACTATAATGGCACATGGATGTTACTGCGTTTTTATATCAAGGACATATTATGGCATTCACAATAAAATAACATGCACAAAAATACCTTCAAAATCGTAATTTGCGAAAATGGCCACACCGTAAAGTTATTTTTACATCCATCCATCCATTGTAATTCTGCCCGAGGGCAACTATTTCACTGCAATCATAGCATTTTCATGCTATGCTTTGCAGCTTTACTACGGAATTATAGGTGTGGTAGCTTCCCGTTGCTTTCCACACCGGTGAAGGATGATGATGTTAATGATGATGATGGCCGGATGATTTTCGGGGACCGTTGGGACCTAAGCTTCCTGACATTTGTCTTACAGGTGAGGAAAAACCCCGAAAAAATCTCACCCACGAGCCTGTCCCGACCGGGAATCGTACTCGGACCCGCTGCGTGAAAAGACAGCACGCTACCTCAAGACTACAGCGGTGGACTTATTTTTACATGGTAGAAGTAATTTATTTCAGGTAAGGTTCCTCGGATGAAATAAAAATATTTTTGGATTATTTTTCAAAGTTCTGGTATGGAGAAGACTACATAACAGTGAACTACATGGTCTTTATAAAAAGCCGGATATAAAATAAGAACAGTTAAGTCTCATAGACTGCGATGGGCAGGACATATGGCACGAATGTGGAATAAAAGACGTGCATAGAAGCTTCTTGTAGGAAAACGAGAGGGAAAACGCCCAGTTGGTAGACCAAGAATGGGAGAATAACATTAACTATGATTTGAGGGAAGTAGATTATACAGGCAATGATTGGAAAACATTAGTTCAGGATAGGAATATATGGAGAGCTTATGTCCGCGCCTCAATGAACCTACTGGTTCGATAGTGCCAGTGAGTTAGTGTTAGAATGTGTTGAATGAGAAGTTAATGCTTTATATATATATAAAGCAAAGTAAACTGATCCCACTACAGGCCTCAAAGGGCCTTGGGATAGTAGGAGGTTAAGGCACCCACTTTTTCTAGACAATCGGCACTTCATGTCAGCCGGGTTATCAGCCCTGCGTGACGGCCGCCTTTACCCCCAGAACAAGCGCCTGGTACTCATTTCCGTTAGAGGTTGAGTCGACCCCAGGACCATAGTGCCGCCACAAGGTTTGGGTCAATTTAAAAATATATATATTTTTTGCAAATGCCCCAGGTTGTATTTCGACATTCCTGTTGTTCTCTCCTGGCATAGCGCACTTGTAACCCACTTCTGAGGTTGGGGCGCCTAGAAGGCGGAGTTACGTTGCCCCGATGATATGATGGGTGATGATGATAGTGGTGCGCCAGGAGAGTCCCTAATCCTAAGCTTAATCTAAGATGAATATTAATGATGATGATGATGGCCATATGATTTCGGTGACCGTTTGGGCCTTAAAGTTTTCCTGACATTTGTCTTACAAGTGAGGAAAAACCCAAAAAAAACCTCACCCTGAAAAAACTGTCCCGACCGGGGATCGAACCCTGGCCCGCTGTGTGACAAGGCAGACCACTGCGGTGGACCATTTAAAAATATATGTATATATCTGTAGTGAAGATTGGAAGTCCCAGCCTCCCGGCTGTACCTTTGTCTCCACTCATTTCATAGTTACAAACATTTAAAAAGAGAGTGAGGTTATATCACTCAGTGTCGTCAATTTGTAAAAGTTGTTGTGACTCCTATTGTAATTTAATACTTTATTTATTTTTATTTTCTTGTATTTTTTTATTTATTTATTTATTGTTTTTATACTACTTATTTTAATTAAATTAAATTAGATTATATTATATACATATATGTATGTATGTATGTATGTATATCCATCCATAGTAATTCTGCCCGAAGGCAGGTCCTTCACTGCAATCATAGCATTTTCATGCTATGCTTGCAGCTTTTCTAGGGAATTGTAGGTGTGGTAGCTTCCCGTTGCTTTCCACACCGGTTAACGATGATGAAGATGATAATGATAAGAATGATGATGATGGCCATATGATTTCGGGTACCGTTTGGGCCCTAAAGTTTTCCTGACATTTGTCTTACAGGTGAGGAAAAACCCCGATAAAAGCCTTACCCAGGAAAACTGCCCCGACCGGGGATCGAACCCGGGCCCGCTGCGTGATAAGGCAGCACGCTACCTCTAGACTACAGCGGTGGACTATATATATATAATGACGTTATCAAACCAAAATTTCAGAGCATTTTAACATTTATGGTGCTGAAGTCTGGCAAATTCCTACTAGAGAAATGAAAAAAATGTTAAGTACAGAAATGGATGTTTTAAGATCAGCTGGAAAATCTAGAATGGATAGAATACGAAATAAATAAATAAGGGAAATTATGGGTATACAAGAGGAGCCGGACATCACAGACATTATAGAAAAGAAAAGATTACATTGGTATGGCCATGTCAAAAGAATGCCAGAGCAAAGATTGCCTAAAATTGTTATGGAATGGATCCCAATGGAAAGGAGGAAGACCGAAGAAACTTGGATAGAAGGGGTACAGGCAGCTATGAATATCAGAGGATTGGAGGAAGATCAATGGATGGACAGAGAGGAATGGCATTTGGTTTCCGGAAGACGGCGGCAGCTGCCATGATACCGGATGATGATAATGACGTTACCGTTTGAGCCATATCTCTGTGCTATATTTTAATAATTGGATTATATCTTTTATATCTTTAAGAATTAATTAGAACATCTGATCACATAAAAAAACTCAGTAAAAATTAATAACAAATGATCTGGAAATCATATAATATTAAACAATAGCTACCTATAAAGAAAATAAACGATAACGAGATTAATGGAGTTGAAAAATAAAATAAAACCAAACTGTTGTTTAATTATAATTGGAAACTGCCTGATAAGTTTTCTAACTGCAATTTGCCAGCAGCTTATAATTATTTTTTTTTTATTTTATATTCTTACTCATTTCAGTAATTTACGATCTTACAAAATGACCGACAAATGGAACATTATAGTACACTGTGCATTAACAATCACAAAACGAATGTAACTTTCGCTCAAATGTGAATAAACCTTGGCAAACTTGTTAGCACCGTAATTTATATTGACATAGTATTAAGAACTTTAACGTTATGTAAGGAACAAATCATTCTGAGCACAATTTTGGGATTTTCTTTTTTCGTGGCATTTTTTTTTATTCTTAAAAGAAATGAGCATCCGGCTGACATATGTTGTTTGCAGATGATCAAATCATTTTTGCAGGGGATGAAGATGATATGAAATATATGATAAATAAACTAATGGAAGAATATAAAATATGGGGACTGAATATAAATTTACAGAAAACAGAATAACAACGTACGAAAGTAAAATTAGTTTTCTATATCTCATTTTTCTTTGTTTTTTACATACACTAGACAGGGACAATTTAATATGTCTTGCTTGTATACATTTTATTATTAGTTTTAGTCTTAATTTTAACTAACATTAACTGGTTGCATTATAGATCGTAATATAATAGATATTATCTTTTTGATCAAATTTTTATTTAGTATTTAATATTAGAGTTAATTGAGATTGTTATATTCTGATGTAATATATGTTTGTCCTGGTGAGTGGAAGAGAAGGCCACATGGCCTTAACTCCACCAGGCTAAATAAATAAATCTAAAAATCTAAAATCTAAATATATGTGTTTGGGAAAGGATGTGGATGACCTCATGCTTCAAAAACAGGGAAAATAAAAAAATGTGAATTTTTTAAATATCTTGGGTCAATAATTACAAGTTTAGATACCTGTGAGAGAGATGTACAGACTAAAATTACAATGGCAAAAAATGCAACTAAGACATTACATGGAATAATTAGGAACAAAAATATTACAAAGGAAACTAAAATGAAAATTTATAAGAGCATAAAACACAATATTTTGTCATATGGAAGTGAAACTTGGTCTTTGACGGAATTACAAAAGAATAAAATTAGAACAGATGAATTTGATTGTTTTAGAAGAATCCTCCAAAAAACAAGACAGGATAAAATAAGAAATGAATTCCTTTGGAGAGAAATGAATGTCAGCACATCTGTTGTTAAGAGGATTGAAAATCAAACGCTTAAATGGTATGGCCTTGTACAAAAATGGAAAATGAAAGATGGCCAAAAAATATATACCAATGGTCACCCCCTGGAAGAAATAAACGTGGCAGACCAAGATGGAAATGGAAAACCTATGTCAGAACCATAATGGATGATAGAAATTTGGAATAGGGAGATTCGAATGATAGAGATAAATGGAAACTGAAGACGGCAAACCTATAAGTGGGGGAAAGCCGAATAAGAAGAAGAAAAGAAATAAAGGAAATTATGGGTGTACAAGAGGAGCCGATCATCATAGACATCATAGAAAAGTAAATATTACAGTGGTATGACCATGTCAAAAGATTGCCTAAAATTGTTATGGAATGGATCCCAATAGAAAGAAGGAAGAGCGAAGAAAACTTGGATAGAATGGGTACAAGCAGCTACGAATATCAGAGGATTGGAGGAAGATCAATGGATGTACCGAGAGGAATGGCGTTTGGTTTCCGGAAGACGGCGGCAGCTGTTATGATCAACTTTTATAAGTTATGATACCGAATGAATAAGATGATGATGATGATGTATTAAAAATAGCAAACTATATTTCAAGCCCTCTTGCAGAGCATTTTATTATATGGGTCTGAAAGCTTGACTTGAATACGTAGACAACAAGCCAACAATCTGCTAACAGTATAAACGTGTTTTTGGAGGCGATCGACAAGAATTCCTAGATGGGATAAAGTCAGAAACAGCACAGTAAGGGGAAATTATGCAAAAATGGAAATTATGTCCCAAGGGATTAGCTAACCTGGGGATGTAACGAAAGCCACCCTGCAGTCGCAGGAGGTCCTTGCCCGAAATGGGATGATTATGGACTAATTCTAATTCTAATGCAATTTAAAAAAAATATTAGAAAAAATAGAAGAAAAAAGTTTGAAATGGTGTGGATATCTCATAAGAATATAAGAATATAGAATACCAATGAATATCCTTGATTGGAAAGCTAATATTAGAAGTAGAAGAGGCAGACGTAGAGAATGTTGGATAGATGGCGTGAGGAGAAGTATGGAAGCTAGAGATTTGAGAGAAATGCTGACAGAAGCCTCTAGCGACAAAATACTTTGGGTTGAAGGAGAATCATTCTAGCGTTGACTCCTAAAAAGAAAATATATTGGAAGGAGGTTGCATATAAATGCATATTCTGGGGGGAAATGCTTATTGCAGATGTTTAATGCATAAATGCATATTTACTCCTAAATTTTACATTAAATTATAATTTTTAATTCAGGTAATTTTCTAGTAATTAATTAATTAATATATAATAATTTTTAAATTAATTAATAAAGTAATCAATTGAGTTGGTGTTTACTTGACGAAAATCAAGTTGAGCATTAATGTGGCATTTAAAACTAATAAAACTTTACAAAATATAATAAAAAACAATAAAACCAAAATAAAAAAAGAAAAATTGTCAGGTGTATATAAATTGAAGTGTGGCACATGTGACAATGTCTATATAGGACAAACTGGTAGACCTTTTATCTCTCGGATAAAGGAACACATGAGAGCATATAACAGACATTTAGAATATTCAAAATATGCTAACCACCTATTCCAATTTAATCATTGGTTTGATCCAAATTTTGAAATTTTACATGTTTGTGATAAGGGTAAGAAGTTAGATCTTTTGGAGGCTGTAGAAATTAATAAATTTAAAAGTAACATGTTAACATGTCTGAAGAAGGTACAGTGTACCGAAACAGCTGTCACTGAATTATATAATAAATATGAAAATAAAATAAAACTACGTTCTATTTTTATTTAATTAATAAATATGGATTTTCATCAAGTAAACACCAACTCAATTGATTAATTTAAAAGTAGTAACAAATTGTTAAATTCTCAACTTGATTTGAATGAATCCCCTTTGTTAAATTAAAAAAATTAAATAAATATTGTTGTATTGTTGCTTAGATCAGTTGGAACACAATTCATAATTTGTCAACATGTCTGAAGAAGGTACAGTGTACCGAAACAGCTGTCACTGAATTATATAATAAATATGAAAATCAAATAAAACTAAGTTTTATTTTTATTTAATTAATTGATAAAGTCTCTGCAATCAATTGAATATAAGCGTAATTCACTGAAGAAGAACTGTGATGTTTTTCACACGCACCTGTGACATCGTGTGATGTACAAAGGATATTTTCATTGTATAAAACCTTCTTCTCTGACAGATGAAGGAGCTTCACACAAGAAAACCTCATGAAAACCTTCCGCATCTACTGTAAAAGCTAGGAATACGTTAAGATTACCTACAAAGCAAATAGTTTAATTGATTTTATTACAATCTGTTTTTGCATATTTAGTGTGCATATTTTCTACATTTTTCATGCATATTTAGTACCTTATTTTTGCATACAAATCCGGGCTCTAGTAATAAGACATCTCATTTCAAACTTCCTTATTACAGAAGCTAGTTAAACATGTGTTTACTTATTCCTACTGATTCCTACCCTTGAACTATGAATATATCTGTTATCATGGTTGTAAACCCTCAAAATAAAATACCGTGCGATAACAATAATCCACTTCGGCTAGTGAACTTGGGAACAGTAAACATTTCAAGATCAAATAGTTTGATGATATAGTACTCTGTATCAGCACTTTGTACTGTTATTATTATTATTATTATTATTTAATTATTATTATCATTATCATTATTATTATTATCATTATTATTATTATTATTAATAAGCTGTTAGTTTATGCTGATGATGTAGTACTACTGGCCGATAGCGAGGAGATACTAAAGGCCAACACGCACACACTATTGAGTAACACTAAGAAATTAGGACTGGAAGTAAATATCAGTAAAACTAAATATATGGTCACACGTAGAAATACATTATATAATGGAAATGGACAGCTAATGACAAATGAGGAAAATTTTGAGGAATTGGCTGAATTCAAATACCTAGGAACAATAATCACAAATAGGAATGAGATGCACAAAGAAATTAAACATAGGCTCAATTCTGGAAATGCATGCTATTATGCATTGCAGAGACTTTTGATGTCCCAACTCCTTTCAAAAAACGTTAAGCTGAAAATATATAAAACTATTGTTCTACCAGTTATATTATATGGGTGCAAAACATGGACTCTTACTTTAAGGGAGGAAAGGAGATTACGAGTATTTGAGAATAAAGTTCTTAGGAAAATTTTTGGACCAAAGAGAGATGAACAGACAGGTGAATGGAGAAGACTACATAACAATGAACTACATGGTCTTTATAGGAAGCCAGATATAATAAGAACTGTTAAGTCCCGTAGACTGCGATGGGCAGGACATGTTGCGCGTATGGGGAATGAAAGGCGTGCATGGAAACTTCTTGTAGGAAAGTCAGAAGGAAAACGCCCAGTTGGTAGACCAAAAATGAGGTGGGAGAACAACATTAACTATGATTTGAGGGAAGTAGATTATACAGGGAATGATTGGAAAGCATTAGCTCAGGATAGGGATGTATGGAGAGCTTATGTCCGTGCGGCCATGAACCTACGGGTTCGATAGTGCCAGTGAGTAAGTAAGTATTATTATTATTATTATTATTATTATTATTATTATTATTATTATTATATTACAAAAAATAGAAAATTACAAATATATCAAACCATAATTCAGATCATTTTAACATATGGTGCTGAAGTCTGGCAAATTCCTACCAGGGAAATGAAAAGAATTTTAAGTACGGAAATGGATGTTTTAAGAAGATCAGCTGGAAAATCTAGAATGATTAATTGATGAATAAGTTAGGATTTTACGAATTGAAATTTGATTATAGCCTGGTTTTATGGGAAAAATTCAATTTAAAACTTTTCTTTAATTTTTAAATTATTAATTGATTTTTGAGTTTAGTTTAAAATAGACTAGAATGGATAGAATACGAAATAAAGAAATAAGGGAAATTATGGGTGTACAAGAGGAGCCGGACATCATAGACATTATAGAAAAGAAAATATTACAAGATTACAGTGGTATGGCCATGTCAAAAAAATGCCAGAGCAAAGATTGCCAAAAATTGTTATGGAATGGATCCCAATGGAAAGGAGGAAGACCGAAGAAAACTTGGATAGAAGGGGTACAAGCAGCTATGAATATCAGAGGAATGGAGGAAGATCAATGGATGGACAAAGAGGAATGGCGTTTGGTTTCCGGAAGACGGCGGCAGCTCTGCTATGATACCGGATTATTATTATTATTATTATTATTATTATTATTATTATTATTATTATTATTATTATTATTATTATTATCATCAACTGAAATGGACTACTGGGGACGTGCTGCAAGAATATCCAGGAAGGATAAAATCAGAAATTCATATATAAAAAAAGAAAAAATGCAGGTACAATATTCAATATTAGATTTTATAAAGAAGAAACAATTAAATTGGTACGGACACATTAGAAGAATGGAAGAAGGAAGACTACCTAAGATAATCATGGATTGGGAACCACAGGGAAGGAAAAAGAAGGGTAGACCAACTATTACGTGGATTCAGGGAATCAATGAAACTAAGAGTGAATGGGAAATAGAAGAAGATACATGGATGAACAGACAAGAATGGAAAAATGTGTTGAAACAAATGTACAGTTAACTGTGAACATGGGTACCGGAAAAATGTATATTCATTGTAAAAGCCGGAATAATAAAAACAATATTATTATTATTATTATTATTATTATTATTATTATTATTATTATTTACTTACTTACGCACTATCGAACCCGTAGGTTCATGGCCGCGCGGACATAAGCTCTCCATACATCCCTATCCTGAGCTAATGCTTTCCAATCGTTCCCTGTATAATCTACTTCCCTCCAATCATAGTTAATGTTGTTCTCCCACCTCATTCTTGGTCTACCAACTGGGCGTTTTCCCTCTGGCTTTCCTACAAGAAGCTTCCATGCACGTCTTTCATTCTCCATACGCGCAACATGTCCTGCCCATCGCAGTATTATTATTATTGTTATTATTATTATTATTATTATTATTATTATTATTATTATTATTATCATTATTAATTAGAAACATCTGAAAGAAACCTTTTTAGTTATAATAATGTAGCATACGTATCAATTTAAATTGATTGCGAAACCCTTATATAATTCTAAAGGTAATAATAATTATGTTAATTTGGTAGTTAACTAATGTTATAACAATGTTATTTCATTTCACATGAAATGATTTTTCAGGTTCTAAGAAAATTCGATTCATAAATTCCATAGAAAAATAGTAAAACTTAATTGTTGCAATAAATGCATTATGCCTCAGGCATTTCCTGATTAAATGAATACACTTTATATAGACTGTATAAATGTTTCTAAGCGATTAACGAGAATGTTATTGGCTTAAAAGGGAATTAAATAATTGAATTTAAACATTATCATCATCATCATCCAGGGATTAAGCCTGTTGGCTCGTTCCGGTTTCATGAAAGCTAGAATTGTTAAAATTGTTGGTTGGTTGGTATCTAATGTCGAGCACTTGATAATGAAATCATTCGCTCTCTTGCACTCCAATATTTAGCAGAAAGGCTGGTCTCTTCTACAAAAGCTGGACAACGGAGGAGATGGTTTCTTTCCATATCTTCATTTAAATTGCAAAAAGGGCATTTAGGTGAATCTGTTATGCCAATTCTGTGTAGGTGTTTATTCAAGCAGTCATGTCCCGTTAGCAGTCTGAATGTTGCTACTGCAGATTTTCTTTGTAATGTAGTAATGTCATAAGCTTGTAGATTTTCCCATTACTTTCCAGATGTTTTGGTGGTGTATTCTTCTCTAAGTTTATTGATGTATTTATTTGAGATAATTCTTTTGATAGAGTGAAAGGAAACTGGAGTAGAAGTTGGGTTTGAAACAATTTTGCTACCCTTCTTGGCCAGAAAATCGGCTATTTCATTGCCTGTCACTCCACAATGGGCCGGAATCCATTGAAGTACAACTTTTTTATGTAGACGGGATAACTGTTTTATCATTTTGTGACATTCGATAATTTTGATGCTTTTGGGTATTGTGTCTCGTGTTATAGCGAGAATGGCTGCTTTGGAGTCACATAGAATTACAACTTTTGTAAATTTTTGGATGTGATATAAAAGATTTTGTAAACTTAAGAAAATTGCTAGAATTTCGCCATCAAAGTTTGTTGAATTTGTGTTTAGTTTACGATAAAAGGAAAAAAAGTGGACATACTTCACCAGCACCAGTGCCACCATCATTTGGTAGGCTGGAGCCATCTGTAAAAATATGCATCCATTCAGGAGCTGGGTATCTTAGATTTATTATTTCCAGTGACATTTGTTTTAAAATATATGGAGGAGTTTCAGATTTCTTGATGTCTTCTGTTAAATGAAGGTTATATTCAATTTCCAAAAATTCTAGAGGGTTGTTTCTCATCTGCATATTTTCTTTTGAATGTGGAAGTTGCAATTTCTGTTTGATTTCTGGTACAATGATTAAGAAGCTTTGCTGAGATTTTAAACATACTTGTGTATGTTAATTGTTAAAATTGTTCAGACCATCTTCTGCGTGGGCGTCCAACATTTCTCCTTCCGTGCGGTTTATAATTTAGCAATAATTTTGGAAATCTTCCTTCTGGCATTCTATCAATTTGTTCTTTCCAGTCGTTCCTATATTTAATTATTCGGTCTGTAAGTTTGAAAATATTTAGTTCTTTTCTTATATCTTAATTTATTTTCTTATCCAGCAGAGTATATCCTGCTATATTTCTTAAAAATCACATCTCAGCTGCTTCCAATCTTTGTTCTAGTCTTTCAGTGATCGTCCAACATTCTGAACCATACATCAATACAGGAACAGCCATTACTTTATGAAATTTAATTTTTGTTTCTTTTCTTGTGCTGATGATCAAGTAGTGATTTTCAGTTCAGAAGATGTTCTATTTTTAATTTGGAAAAAATAAGTGGCAATTACAATTTAAAAATTTCAAAGACTAAAACTAAAATTTTAGCATTTAAAGGACATGATACCTTAAGAGCAAAAATAGTAATTGATAATACAATTTTAGAGCAGGTGAACAGTTTTAAATATCTAGGTTTCAATTTACCATATGTTAAAATTGAATTTAAACATTTTTTGTATAATGTCATACAGATTTTCAATACAAATACAAAAATTATATTACGGCCAATATCTACTAACCAAAAACTTGTATGTATCTTAAACAGCTATTGCACTAGCCCTCTATTTAGAAGTAGAAACTATTTTTTAAGAGACATGACACATTTAAAGGGATTTATTAATAAAGTTATACTTTTATATTTGTTGTATTTTAAATAAATTATAAATGCTAGGTATTACTAACTAAATCCTAGCAGACCCGGCTTACGTTGTCCTGCCCGAGCGTTTAATTCTCGTAACATGACAAAAATATGTTACTTTTTTACCATATAATTCACTAATAAACAATTCGCAAGAAAACTCCTCACTGCCATCTGTTGTGGCTCGAGAAGCGTTGTAGTGGCGCGTAATATGTCAGTAATGCATCTCTCTTTGATCTAAAAAAATTCCTAACAACTTTATTTTTAAATACTCATAACTACACATCTGCTATAAAAAATCCTATAACCTGATCACAGCGCCACCTTCTGGTTCAATTGTGAATCTAAACCATCCAGACACACACACACAATATTAATCAAAATCGGTGCAGTCTTTTGGGTAGTTTTTAATTTCAGATTTCAAGTAAACTCCACTTATAATTGTCGGATTTCGCTCACTTGTTTGACAATACCTACGTCGGTTTATTTTAATAGGATATACTGAGTTTCGTTGTGAAACATCGAAAATTGTGATTTTGAATTTCTATTTTATGTGAAATCCTACGTATAATAGTTTTAGAGGGTCGAATTTGTGAATCTAAACCATCTACGGACCCATTCAAGCACCCACAAAGAATTTCATCAAATTCGTTCCAGTCGTATGGACACTTTTTTCCGATTGAGGGTCTTTCCACTTTTCAGCGGTTGCCCTTTTACCAGCCGGCTGCTGGCCCTTCACATCCACATGTGTCAATCACAGAGGTAGATGATCAACAGCCAGTGTAGGGGTGACATGTGGTTAGCATGTCGAGTCCCCCAGCCGTTATAGCTGGTTCCTCAACCTGGAGCCGCTACTTATTGTAGCTACCCAATTGCCTCACGATGCTGGGTGTGCACCAGTCCCATACTGGCCGAAATACCATGAGAAAATTTCTTCCACCATGGAGACTCGAACCAGCGCAAGTCCCGTAGCTCTGCGCCAAGGCTTCCTACCTTAACCGCTCGGCTATGGCGCGGGACATGGACACTTTTTTAATTTCGGATTTCAAGTAAACCTCCACTTCTAATTGTCGCATTTCGCTCATTTATGGATAATACCTATCTCCGTTTATTTTAATGGGATATACTGAGTTTCATTGTAAAACATCGAAAAATATGACCGCTAGAGCGATTTTTAAATTTTCACTTCAAGTGAATTCATGCCCCTAATGATTTTAGAGGGTTCAATTGTGAATCTAAACCATCGAGGGACTCAATCAGACACACACACACACAATTTCATCGAAATCGGTTGAGTCGTTTAGGAAGAGTAGAATAACCGCGCCGTAGCCGAGTGGTTAAGGTAGGAAGCCTTGGCGCAGAGCTACGGGACTTGCGCTGGTTCGAGTCTCCATGGGGGAAGAAATTTTCTCATGGTATTTCGGCCAGTATGGGACCGGTGCCCACCCAGCATCGTGAGGCAATTGGGTAGCTACAATAAGTAGCGGCTCCAGGTTGAGGAACCAGCTATAACGACTGGGGGACTCGACATGCTAACCACATGTCACCCCTACACTGGCTGTTGATCATCTACCTCTGTGATTGACACGTGTGGATGTGAAGGGCCAGCAGCCGGCTGGTAAAAGGGCAACCGCTGAAAAGTGGAAAGACCCTCAATCGGAGAATAACAAACACACGTACAGAACAATTTTATATATATATATATATATATATATATTATATATATATATATATATATTTATAAAGATAAATCAGATATAAACTGTTATGAGACTTAAGATAAAAAATAAAAAATAGAAAATAGATTAAAATTGGCATAAATTTTAAATTAATAATAAAACAATTGAATATAAGAGGAAAAATAAAATAATTAAATATTTCGTAACATTCGTAATAATTTATTAAATATAAATTCGATAAATTAGGTTGGACCATCAAGAGGGATGCTCCACAGGCGAAATATAGCAGAAAATCGTCATTTCTTACTTCCTAAATGAGTCGGAATGTTCGAATATTGTGTAGTTACGAATGTAGAAAATATTAAAGTGTTTGAAATTATAAATTCCTGTCTCTCGGAAACCTTGCGTGATAGAGAAAAACCGACATCATATTTGAATTCAGGAGAAAAAATACTATCAGAATCATTCGTCCGAGGAAGGTACAAAGTACTGAAACAGTCCGTGGCTGTGGCGTAATTGGTAGAGTCCCTACGTTCCACTCCGGCGACCCGGGTTCGACTCCCGGTTGGGTAAGGGATTTTTAAATCTTAACCTTGGGACTGGGTGTGTTTGTAGGAATGTAGTACCCATTGGGTTTAATTCCTCAAAAAAAGTACTGAAACTGCTGTAACGAAATTGTAATTTTATATGAAAATCGTATAAAATTTAACAGTTTAATTTTATTTTAAAATTCAGTTGAACTGAAGACTACATATATTTAAAACAAAAATTGTACCTGTGCTGACAGACGTCCTCAAAAAATTAAAATTGTTTTAAATAATCAGTTATGCCTTTCGGAATTAGTTTGATTTTTGAAGCTGTTCTGTTGGGTACAGCTTCAATAATTGAACTTGTTCGAAAAGGCCTAACTGATTATTTTAAACAAATTTAATTTTTTTGAAGACGACTTTCAGCACAGGTACAATTTTTATTGTTTTAAATATTTAACTACAATCTCAACTGTAATTAATAATTTTTTTAAAGTATTGAAGACTATTTGCCTAGGTATAACATTGTATAATTGCAACATTAATGTAGTCACATGGCTTTGCAATCAACTCTTTTATTTGTTTACATAAAATTTGTAATGTTAAATAAGGCATTAGAAATTGTTAACGCTTAAATTCGTGATGTATCCTTTTATATACATCAGTTGGTTTAGTTAATTTAATATTTTAAATAAATCAGAAGAAAACGAACAAAAATAAACCACTTAAATGTGTGTCTAATTACACAATATACCTAATAATAATAGTTATACAAGATTCCGTTTTCACTGCGGTCCGCCACATTCAAATATCTAACAGAAGAAATTTGTGTTTTGCCAATTTAAGGGTTTTTATCACACGTAAAAGACTTAATTTGTATCTAAAAAATAATATAATTACCAACTTATTCACTCGCTGCTTTCAGTTGTCTTTTATAGGTGATCCAAATTTATTTGTGTTTAATCCATCAAGGTAAAATGTACATAGTGTGTTCAATAATTCGCTTAACTTTTGTTCACTGCACAAGTAACACACATATAACACTTAATAATGCAGAATGTGTCAGTGATTCCGCCATATACTTGATGCAGTTGCCTCTGTACTGCCCGAACTACGCTCGCGGACTGAACTGACACACATCTGGGCATATACAATAAGCAGACGTAGTTGAAAGGAGGGGAAATCTTATTTCATGACTTTGTAAGAATTAATCTTATTTCAAGACACTGTAAGAATTAATCTTACTTTAAAAAATTAATTTAGTCTTATTCCATGACATTGTTAGAATTAAAAGACATTGTAAGAATTAAATATTACTTTGAAAAATAAATTTAATCTTTTTCCAAGATATTGTAAGAATTAATCATACATTAAAGAGTAAATTTTATTTCATCTCAAGACACTGTAAAAATTAATTTTACTTTAAAAAATAAATTTAATCTTATTTTAAGACATTATAAGAATTAATCATACTTTAAAAAATTAATTTAATCTTATTCCAAGACATTGTAAGAATTGTTCTTACTTCAAAAAATAAATTTATTCTTATTCCAAGACATTTTAAGAATTCATCTTACTTTAAAAATTGATATAATCTTATTCCAAGACACTGTAAGAATTCATCTTACTTTAAACATTAATATAATTCCAAGACATTGTAAGAATTAAGAATGGAAGGAAGAGAGACAGTTTATTGTTTCATGGAATTCAATATTGAATATACAATATTTGCAGGAATGTTATGAGGTGTACCACTCAAAACTGAACTATGAAGGTAGGCCTAAATTCGAAGTCATTTCATAGTAAGAAAATGGCCATTCTTGTTGTAATAAATTGTCAAATTATAATTCAATCGAGAAATTACAAATAATATAAGGATTGAATGTTTCTCAACAAATTGAACAAGTTAAAACTTCTGAAAATGCAAACTAGCATCAGTTACTGTTTAGAATCAAAGTGATCCAATGCACCTATAAATTATTTTAGATCTCTATTACATCCCATATTAATAACATATTCTAAATTACTAATTTATTATCTCTCAACTCCTGCACATGCGCATTTAAAATTATATGAAATAATAAACCTGAATCGACGCTGTGTATAAATATTAGAATGTGAGTTGTGACGTCATAGGATCGTCTGCTCAATCAAAATAACTGCGGGTGTTGATTTCTTACTTACTTACTCACTGGAACTATCGAACCCGTAGGTCCATGGCCGCACGGACATAAGCCCTCCATACATCCCTATCCTGTGCTAATGTTTTCCAATCATTCCCTGTATAATCTACTTCCCTCAAATCATAGTTAATGTTGTTCTCCCACCTCATTCTTGGTCTACCAACTGGGCGTTTTCTTTCTGGCTTTCCTACAAGAAGTTTCCATGCACGTCTTTCATTCCCCATACGCGCAACATGTCCTGCCCATCGCAGTCTACGGGACTTAACTGTTCTTATTATAGCTGGCCTCCTATAAAGACCATGTAGTTCATTGTTATGTAGTCTTCTCCATTCACCTGTCTGTTCATCTCTCTTTGGTCCAAAAATTTTCCTAAGAACTTTATTCTCAAATACTCGTAATCTCCTTTCCTCCCTTAAAGTAAGAGTCCATGTTTCGCACCCGTATAATATAACTGGTCGAATAATAGTTTTATATATTTTCAGCTTAACGTTTTTTGAAAGGAGTTGGGACATCAAAAGTCTCTGCAATGCATAATAGCATGCATTTCCAGAATTGAGCCTATGTTTAATTTCTTTGTGCATCTCATTCCTATTTGTGATTATTGTTCCTAGGTATTTGAATTCAGCCAATTCCTCAAAATTTTCCTCATTTGTCATTAGCTGTCCATTTCCATTATATAATGTATTTCTACGTGTGACCATATATTTAGTTTTACTGATATTGATTTCAGAAATTGAATTTTAAACATATTTTTCTCGGTCACTACTTGTCGGAGAAACTTACGGTTTACGCTATAATCCTTAATGTTTTGCGCTCTTTCAGGAAATGTATATACATAGGCCTACATTTATTTTTCGCACGGAGCCCCAATTGAATCGTAAATCGAAAGTGTTAGAATTATTATTTATTATTCTAAGATCACAACCAGTACGTAGCAGTAAAATGCACTAACACTCAACATTTCAACTTGCTTATTACGTAACGATTTATGCATATCGTCATTCATCTGTTAATTGTTTATCAAACATTGTGATCACGTGATTTCATTTAAGGCTCTGACACATGATGCTTATATGTACAAATTCCCTGAATAACTAACTAACTCACTGCCACTATCGAACCCGTAGGTCCATGACCGTGCACACATAAGCTCTCCACATATCCCTATTTTGAGGTAATATTTTCCAATCCTCCCTGTATAATCTACTTCCCTCAAATCATGGTTAATGTATTCTCCCACATCATTCTTGGTCTACCAACTGCGCGTTTTCCTTCTAGTTTTCCTATAAGAAGCTTCCATGCACCTCTTTCATTCCCCATTCGTGCCACATGTCCTGCCCATCGCAGTCTGAGACTTAACTGTTATTATTATATCTGGTTTCCTATAAAGATCATGTAGCTCACTGTTATGTAGTCTTCTCCATTCACTGTTTGTCTCTCTTTGGTCTTAAATTTTACCTAAGAACTTTATTCTCAAATACTTGTTGTCTATTCTCCTCCCTTAATGTAAAAGTCCATGTTTCGCATCCATATAATATAACTGATTACAAACAGAATCAGTCATGGAATATGTATAAAAATACAGAAACAACTGGAAATCTCACGTAAGAAAAATGAGCAGAACAAGAATACCACGTCAGATCTTAAAATACCAGCCACCAGGCAAGAGATCTATGGGCAGGCCCTTCAAACGTTGGATTGAGACCGTAACAGACCACTAGGTCTATCACATGAAAGGAAGAAGAAGAATATAATAACTGGGAGAATAACAGGTTTATATATTTTAGTTTTAGAGAATAAATTTTATGTAATAAGATTTACTGTCACATGTACGAAAAAAAAAACATTTTGTTTGATTTCTGTTTTTTCGTTTTTGCTTATGGTTATAAATATTATTATTATTGTTAATTGCTATTATATTGTTATTACAGTTTACGTATTTTTCTCTCCATCCCATATTGATCTCCAGTACTAAAGTGAATAAATCTGATTATTTAACTCATGCCCCAAATGGGAGTCAACGACCAATCACGTTACAATTAATTTTGATTCACAACCAATCACAGTTCGTGTTTCGCCTAGAATTTACCAATTAAAGTTTATCATAATAAAGAAAGCACCTCCTTTTTAACATTCTGAATAGGTCATAGCATTATTTTGCAGTGACTTATTCACCAAGAAATACGGCTACCAGATTGTATATATAGTGCATGAATGTCAACACATACCGCATGCGGGAGTTAATATAAAAACATTTGTAGCAATAGATTATTTCACAAAAAAAACACTGTTTGCACTTTCTTAAATGTATTTTTTCCAGAAAAATATAATTGTCATATTTACATCATAGGACATCAGATATGAATTAATATACAGTTTGATGTGTTTAATTTTTTCTCCACTAGAGTGCATTCTTACAATATTGCGTTCCTTTGGCAATAAATAATATGATCTGGTTGCAGTGACGAACAAAAAGAAGCAAATGAAGCGTACCAATCGTTTCTAATTTGTTTTCAAACATCGCTGTTTACATTAAATATATAAATATTTTAAAATAACTATATTTAAATAATGATTTGTGAGTAAACAGCTTAATTTTATTCGTTAAATTGTCCTAACAAATGCCATTCTTGATTTCCAAATTCTCTAAATAAATTCACTTCTCACTTCGTGAATCGTGAATGTATCGATAATTTGGAAATCACTCGTGGCATTACTTATGAAAAAGAAAAACCTATTTCCACTATACACTTATTCAAGTTCAAATCCAAAATGGAGTTTTGGACTGGATAATGACAATATACTTATAATTATGTACATTCCTTTATTTGTACATCGTAATCATTGCTTTAATCAAATAACTTTTCATCATATTTAATAGATTAATTTCATTTAATTCAATTATTGAATTAATGTATTATCTAGTCTATTTTGCAGGCCTATAGATATCTGAATTAATGAATATCACTGTAGTTCGACTGTGTAATTGAGTAAGAATTAGTTATCTGTTTAATAAAACATATAATAAAACTCGCAATTTGAATTAGGGATACTACTCCTGGCGCGACAGGCCTAGATGGCCCTTAGCCTACCAGCCGGCTGCTGGCCTAATATCCACATGTGTCTATCACAGAGGTAGATGATCATCAGCCAGTGTTGGGGTGACATGTGTTCAGTATGTCGAGTCCCCCAGCCGTTATAGCTGGTTTTCTCAACCTGGAGCCGCTACTTATTGTAGCTACCCAAATGCCTCACGATGCTGGGTGGGCACCGGTCCCATACTGGCCGAAATACCATGAGAAAATTTCTTCCCCCATGGAGACTCGAACCAGCGCAAGTCCCGTAGCTCTGCGCCAAGGCTTCCTGCCTTAACCACTCACCTACGGCGCGGGACGAATTAGGGATACAATTAGTATTCTTCCCTGTTTATCTAAAGCACTGGAACACATAATACGCTCACAGCTAACAGAATACCTCACCACACACGACTTACTTCATGAGCATCAGCCTGGTTTTAGAACAGGACATCATACAAGTGACATTGACATTGTAGAGGACATAAGATACTCAATGGACAAAAGCAAACTCACCGCAATAGTCCTACTCGACTACAGCAAAGCCTTTGACACAGTAGATATAGACTTAATGCTAGCGAGACTAAAGACACTACATCTGTCGGAAAACTGCCTTGATTGGTTTAGATCTTATCTCACTAATCGTCAGCAATCAGTTTCTGTTAATAATCGCATTTGTTCCTGGCGCTTGGTGAGGAAAGGGGTACCTCAAGGCAGCGTCCTCGCCCCTCTTCTCGAGTTATATTAATGACGTGACCAAGAAACTACAAAACTGCAATCATCATCTGGTGGCATTGAACAAAAAAATCTCATTTAGGCTTAAGGATCCTTTATGAGCCTGAGAATATTCAGACTCGGGACCTAAGGCTTGAAGTCCCTCCCGGAGGAATTACTCCTTTGATTTTTCTACTTTAAAAAATCCATCTACCCCGGGTGGGTTTGAACCGGTGACCATCGGTACCAGAGGCAAGGAACATAACACTAGTCCACCTCGGCCGATACGTACTCAAAAATACTTCTCCTTCTTCTTCTACTTCAAGGTTTAGGCTATGCAGCCTGTTCCGGCGAAGTTAAAAGTGGAGCCCATCTTCTGCGTGGTCGGCCGACATCTCTTGTTCCTCTAGGATTATACAGGAAGATTCTTTTTGGTATTCTTTCGTTGTTCATTCTCATTAAGTGTTCTGTCCATTTCTTATTATTTTCGCTGATTTTATCTTCAATTTTATATATATTTAATTCTTCTCGTATAGTTTCATTCCTTATTCTATCCACTCTTGTGCATCCTTTCACATTACGTAAAAACAGCATTTCCGCAGTCTGTATCCTGCTTTTATCCCTTGATTTCATTATCCAATTTTCACTTCCATACAACAACAAAGGAACAGCCATTGTTTTATATAATTTAAGTTTCGTATCTTTCCTTGTTTTCCGACCTAAGGTTCCTTTTATGGTTCCACAAATAGCCTGAAATTTATTTAGTTTATTTTCTATACCTTTATTTTCTCTATAAGTCATATCACATCCTAAATATTGGAAATGTGATACTTGTTCTATTATTTTGTTATCCAGTACAATTTTTGATCTAATTCCATATTTACCAATAAATGTCATTACTTTTGACTTATTTATTGATATTTTACAATTATATCTATTGGCTATTAATTTAAATTGATATCCTAACATTTCTCAAAAATACTTTCTGGACCAAAATAGTTTTACTTAAAAAATAAAACAAATTATTATTTTATGCTTTTGGAGCTTGGATTTACTTATCACGTGTTAATAATGCAATAAAACAATCTCTAGCGAACAACGGTAATTCAGTTTGACATCGCACTTTCTCTTCGGCTGGGTGTAATTATCCCAAGCAAAATGTTTGTGAGTAAAAAATCATATAACCTAAATGAGGCTAACAAACATCTTGAAAATAGTTCCTTAAAGAAAGTCTCTGCAATAAAAATGTTCGCAATATAACCGAAATGTAGTGTTTATCACTATACAACAATATATATTTGGGCAAGTAGTTAAAAAACTAATTTTGTAACGTGTTGTCTACAATATTTTATCTACGTTCAGAGTATTTTAATATATATAATATATATATATATATATATATATAAAAAGAAAAATAAATGCGTGAGTCGGGATTTGTATCCGAGTTTGTGAACTCTGTTCGTTTAGCGCTCTAACCATTTGAGCTACTCAACAATCAGCACGCTACCTCGAGACCACAACGGTGGACTTCTGTGAGATAGTGTTTTCAAAATAATAATTAATTAGAGATCAAAACTCTTAAATATATTGGAAGACAGAAATATACCAAATTTACTTCGGCAGAACATACAAAATATTTACAAAGACAACACCATAAAGATTAAATTAAATAACAGATTTTCTGAAGAAGGAATTATAAATCGTGGTGTGAGACAAGGCTGCCCCCTATCCCCAACACTCTTTGCAATTTATATCAATGAAGTAATATGTTGCTGGAACAAAACATATAAATTTGGAATAAGAATATCAGAAAATAGAAAATTAAACACCCTATTGTTTGCAGATGACCAAATAATAATAGCAAATTCAGAAGATAATCTACAGAAAGGTCTGTATGAACTTAACAAAATTACAGAAGAATATGGATTAAAGATATCTACAGAAAAAACAAAAATTATGGCATTTCAAGGTGTAGATCCTGTCAGAAGTAAAATTGTACTGGACAATAAAATTTTGGAGCAGGTGAATAATTTTACATATCTAGGATGCAATATCTCATATGAAGAAGAAAAGGATGTAAATGCAAAAATATCTAAATTTTTAAGAATTTTAGGGTTAATAAATTCTATCTTCAAGCCACAGTTAGTCCAAAAGCATTCAAGACTGAAAGTGTATAAAACACTGGCTCTTCCAACTCTTTTGTATGGTAGCGAAGTATGGACGTTGAAACAGAAGGATATACAGAGACTTAGATCTGCTGAAATGAGATATCTTCGGAGGACTGCAGGATACACACTACTAGATCACAAAAAAAATGAAGACATCTTAGAAGAATTACACATGGAATCTTTAGAAAACAAAATTTCTGATTATAAGTCAAGATGGATACAACATGTTCATCGAATGGAAGATCACAGAATACCCAAACTAATGTTAAGATATCAACCTGCAGGAAGAAGAAGACCAGGACGTCCACTCAAAAGACTTCTGGATGGTGTTTCTCTTGAGGCCGAAACAGGTCAACAAATGGCCTAAATTCGTGAATGTACTATGATGATGATGATAATAGTAAAATAATATATTTGTTGGACATTTTTTCGTTCATTATAAACAATTGACTAACGTTAACAGTGCGGGCAATCTTTATTAGTTGAAACAACAGGTGGCCGTGAGACTAATTAGTGATAAAATAACAGGAGGCCGTGAGACCAATTACTTATAAAATGGCGTCAAGTACGTATTTATTGTTTCATATTGTTTCAAATAAAGTTCAGTTCATTTAAAATGCAGTGATTTGTTTCGTATAATGTATATTAACACTACCTTTTGCATATTTTTTTGTATATACATTGTATGTAGTATACATAGAGAGCAGTGGTTTTACTTCTTCTCACACGCGTGTTTTGTATTATGTAATATTACAGTATAGTTATTTTGTCACAGTATAGTTATAACCCCGAAATGTAGGAAGTTGAACTTTCAGTCATGGTCGCCATTGCTGTAAGTACGACAAAACGCATTATCGCGCAAAAAAAACAGTTATTAAGACTTTGCTGTTTTTTGTTTAATTTTATTTATTATTAGACGTCCACCGCTGTGGTCTCGAGGTAGCGTGCTGCCTTGTCACGCAACGGGCCCGGGTTCCATCCCCGGTCGGGGCAGTTTTTCTGGGTGAGGTTTTTATCGGGGTTTTTCCTCACCTGTAAGACAAATGTCAGGAAAACTTTAAGGCCCAAACGGTCCCCGAAATCATATGGCCATCATCCTTATCATTATCATCCTTACCATTATCATCGTTATCATTATCATCATCATCATCATCCTTCACCGGTGTGGAAAGCAACGGGAAGCTACCACACCTACAGAATTCCCTAGTAAAGCTGCATGCATAGCATGAAAATGCTATGATTGCAGTGAAGGACCTGCCTTCGGGCAGAATTACTATGGATGGATATATATATTTAATCTCTGTGAAAGAATAAAATATTATAAAAATGCTTATCTTCAGCACGTATTACGAATGAATGAACAGCGCATACCAAGAAGAATGTATAATTATAAACCAAAAGGGAGAAGAATGTTGGGAAGACCATTGAAGAGATGGAAGGACCAATTCGACCTATAATGAGATCGGAACAGGCCATTGGGCTTAATCCTTGTTGTTGTTGATGATGATGGCATTATTTTCATTATTGTTCAGTTGGACTATATAATTAATTGTTTAGCATGTAATATTATTGTATTTAAACGTAACATATGTTTTTTTTGGTGAATGGACGAGAAGGCCACCAGGCTAAATAAATAAATCATCATCATCTGCATTCATGGATTAGGTCTGTTGACCTGTTCCGACTTCAGCCCATCTCTTTCTAGGTCTGCCCACATCTCGGGTGCCTTTAGGTTTGTATTTTATTTGTTTTGGATATCTATCTTCATTCATTCTGTCTACGTGTTGCTTCCATTTTTGTCTATATGTATCTATTTTATCAATTATTGCAAATATTTCAAGTTCCTGTCTTATTTCTGTGTTCTTGATTCTGTCTTCCTTAGTGCACCCTTTAACAGATCTCAAAAATTTCATTTCTGCCGCCGTTATCCTTCGTAGATCTTGTTTTTTATGTATCCAGGCTTCTGATCCATGGAGCAGTACCGGTACTGCCAATGTTTCATAAAATTTCAATTGGGTCTCTCTTGTTGTTTTGTTATTTAGTGATCGTTTTATCGTACCACATATTCCCTGGAATTTTGCTATTTTATTAGTTATATTATTATCATAATTAAATGAAATGCCACATCCTAGATAATTGAGATGGTTCACCTGTTCTATAATTTTGTTTCCTATTACTATTTTGGGTCTGATTTGATTTTTCCCTTGGAATGCCATTACCTTAGTTTTTTCTATGGATATTTTAAGATGATATTGTTCACATATATTATGCATTTTTGTATTGTAAGCCTATGTTTTCCCTTTACAGAGATGTAGGGGCTCTCCCACTACAGGGAAGAATTTGAACCATACTAATTTAGTTACACTTGCTTCATATAGATGTCATTTTTGAGTGGTACGTGGCCAGCGTTCCGCCTCATACTGACATCTAGGAAACCAAGGTGGTACTAGGACGGGAAAATTCGGTAAATTTTGCTTAGAGGCCTTTTCATTCAGGCTTAAGGATCTTTTACGAGCCTGAAAATCTTCAGACTCGGGACCCACGGCTTAAAGTTCCTCCCGGAGGACTTGCTCCTTGGATTTTTCCGTCCTAATAATTTTAAAATATTCCTTTGAAGCTCGTCTTCCGTATTTGCTATTATTACCTGGTCATCAGCATACATAAATAAATAAATAAATAAATACGTAAATAAATACGTAAATAATAGTTAGTTAGTAAAGATCGTGTAGAATAAAACAAACCTAAGAGCTAAAAAATAAGTGAAGAAATATTTAAGATTTCACATATGCTCGCTTTAAGGTAAGAAAGAATACGCAAAGTAACTAACGCTTCGTTCTGACCAACTTTGTCCTCAGGAAGGTATATTCGTGACAAATGAGGTTAAATAGAGCTGATGAGCGGATAGAACTCGAAGGTATGAGGAAATTCGATCGTTCTGACTTCTAAGAACGCAAACATACAATTAACCTCTATTCCTTGTAAACTGTCGGTCTACTATTAACTGGTGTGGACCAATAACCTATAATAAAACACTATTTAAAGTATTAATAACATCTCTCTCTTCCTTACTTTAATCCCTTCCTTTGTAGCTACATTTATCTGCCCGACGGGACGCCTCCCGGCCTCCCTTGCACTGTCACGACCGATGGGAGAGAATTTTTAACTCTGGTTCACGGCTTGCTTGGTTTAGGCTAGGGGTATGGAAATTTCTAAAAATTAGCGACAATATGGGAATATGTCCAATGTGCGGGAGCTTTGAAGACGAGATACATATATTAAGAAAATGTAACGATTTGGAATATTGGAGGCGTCAGTTATTACCGGAAAGATTCCTAAATTCAAATCGTGAAAGATTGGCATGCTACGAGTTAATGGTAAATCCAGAAAATTGGATAAACTTGGGTAAATTTCTGGGCAAAACGCGGAAAATAAGAACAACACTCATTCATGAATAAATACATGTTATCAAAATTAAATACCATCAAATCTTAATAGTTCTGCATAATTAATGTATAATGTTATTGTATTATTATGTAATTGTAATATTATTGTGTTTTCTTTATGTAATTGGAATATTATTGTGTTTTCTTTATGCAGTTGTAATATTATTGTGTTTTCTTTATGTAATTGTAATATTATTGTGTTTTCTTTATGTAATTGTAATATTATTGTGTTTTCTTTATGTAATTGGAATATTATTGTGTTTTCTTTATGTAATTGTAATATTATTGTGTTTTCTTTATGTAATTGGAATATTATTGTTTTATTTTTGTTTTTCTTTATACTTTAATATAACGGACTGTCAACAGCACGTATGGCTTACTGCCCGTGGAACCCATATTTGTAAATATAATTGCATATATCTTACTTTTAGTCTAATAAAGTCCTATTACTACTACTTAAGAGTTCGACCACAGATGAACTTGGAAGTGTTCCCCAGATAAGTGATCACCTCCAAGACAACACGAACATTTAAGGGAAGACTCACCATTCACTCATACATTCATATTAAACAATGAGAATATGATATGTTTGGTTAGGTTGGTCAAATGGTGTTCTGGGACTATTTAAGCCTTAAAGTTTTCTGATATTTGTCTTATGGATGAGAAAAAAACAAAAAAAAAACTTCCACCCAGGAAATTTATTTCGTCCCGGGATCGAAACGGGCCCGCAGCTTCCGATATATCGAATTCATCACTAGATACAGAGGTGGATGTAGTAATAATGCAAGATATAAGCGGTCAAATTTCAAAACATAACATTTTATAGGCATTAAAATAGCTTAAATTCTAGAAAGAATAAGATAGCATAAAATATAATACAAAATTTGTTGGGCATGTAAACAGAATGACAACATCACGATATCCAGAAATAATTAGATAATAACTAACTCAATGACACTATCGAACCACTAAGTTCAAGGTCATAAGCTCTCCACACATCCCTATCCTGAGATGTTTTCCTATCTTCCCCTGTATAATATAGTTCCCTCAAATCATGGTCAATGTTATTCTCCAACCTCATTCTTGGACTAATAACTGGGCGTTTTCTCTCTGTTCTCCTACAAGAAGCTTTCTTGCTCAAGATTAATATATAAATTTATACCGGTAATAGAAAATTTGATTGGGCAAGTAAACAGAATGGCATTATTACGATACTTAGAAATAATTAGACAATAACTAACTAACTCGCTAGCACTAATCGAACCAGTAGGTTCAGGATCGCGCGGATATAACCTCTCCACATACCCCTATCCTGAGCTAATGTTTTCCAATCTTTCCTTGTATAAACCATTTCCCTCAAATCGTGGTTAATATTCTCCCACTTCATTCTTGGTCTACCAACTGGGCGTTTTCTCACTGGTTTTCCTACATAAAACCTCCATGCCTCTCTTTCATTTCGCATTTGTGCCACATGCCCTGCCCATCGCAGTCTAAGAGACTTAACTGTTCTTATTAGGCCTATATCTGGTTCAATAAATTAGAAAATATATCCCAATGAATAAACTGACAAGGCCGAAACCTGTCAACAAAATATTTGATTTAGTTGAATGCTATATCATTAAATAATTTATTAAATAGAAAACTGTGTCAGGCCCACCCGATGTTTATGTATAAGAATATAAAAATACAATATTTAGATGCAGCACAAAAAAAAATTACTAGAGCATGCTATTAAATCTTTTGCAGAATGAGGAAGGCTTAGAACTCAATGGTATTAATAAGCTGTTAGTTTATGCTGATGATGTAGTACTACTGGCCGATAGCGAGGAGATACTAAAGGACAACACGCACAAACTATTGAGTATCACTAAGAAATTAGGACTGGAAGTAAATATCAATAAAACTAAATATATGGTCACACGTAGAAATACATTATATAATGGAAATGGATAGCTAATGACAAATGAGGGAAATTTTGAGGAAGTGACTGAATTCAAATACCTAGGAACAATAATCACAAATAGGAATGAGATGCACAAAAAAATTAAACATGGGCTCAATTCTGGAAATGTGGGCTATTATGCATTGCAGAGACTCTTGATATCCCAACTCCTTTCAAAAATCGTTGAACTAAAAATATATAAAACTATTATTCTACCAGTTATATTATATGGGTGCGAAACATGGACTGTTACTTTAAGCAAGGAAAGGAGATTGCAAGTATTCGAGAATAAAGTACTTAGGAAAATTTTTGGACCAAAGAGAGATGAACAGACAGGTGAATAGAGAAGACTACATAACAATGAACTACGATGGTCTTTATAGGAAGCCAGATATAGGCTAATAAGAACAGTTAAGTCTCGTAGACTGCGATGGGCAGGACATGTTGCACGTATGGGGAATGAAAGACTTGCATGAAAGCTTCTTGTAGGAAAGCCAGAGGGAAAACGCCCAGTTGGTAGACAAGAATGAGGTGGGAGAATAACGTAAACTATGATTTGAGGGAAGTAGATTATACAGGGAATGATTGGAAAGTATTAGCTCAAGATAGAGGTATATGGAGGGTTTATGTCCGCGCGGCCATGAACCTACGGGTTCGATAGTGCCAGTGAGTAAGTAAGTAAGTACAAAAACAACTACCACACTCAAGCTATCTATAAGATTTTGTAGTTTTTTATGTAGGCTCTATTGTATAAAACACTGGCTCTTCCAACTCTTTTGTATGGATATTAAAACAGGATATACAAAGACTTAGATCTGCTGAAATGAGATACCTTCGGAGGACTGCAGGATACACACTACTAGATCACAAAAAAATATGAAGACATCTTAGAAGAATTACACATGGAACCTTTAGAAAACAAAATTTCTGAATATACGAGTAAGTCAAGGTGGATGCAACATGTTCATCGAATGGAAGATTACATGATACCCAAACAAATGTTAAGATATCAACTGCAGGAGGAAGAAGACCAGGACGTCCACTTAACCCTTAAATTGTCAAAACACAATTTATTTTGTTAGTTATTTGAATGTGGCGGACCGCAGTGAAAACGGAATATTTTATAACTGTTATAATTAGGTGTATTGCATAATTACACACACATTTAAGTGGTTTCTTTTTGTTCATTTTCTTCTGATTTATTTCCGATTGAGGGTCTTTCCACTTTTCAGCGGTTGCCCTTTTACCAGCCGGCTGCTGGCTCTTCACATCCACATGTGTCAATCACAGAGGTAGATGATCAACAGCCAGTGTAGGGGTGACATGTGGTTAGCATGTCGAGTCCCCCAGCCGTTATAGCTGGTTCCTCAACCTGGAGCCGCTACTTATTGTAGCTACCCAATTGCCTCACGATGCTGGGTGGGCACCGGTCCCATACTGGCCGAAATACCATGAGAAAATTTCTTCCCCCATGGAGACTCGAACCAGCGCAAGTCCCGTAGTTCTGCGCCATGGCTTCCTACCTTAACCGCTCGGCTACGGCGCGGGACCTGATTTATTTAAAATGTTAAATTAACTGAACCAACTGATGTATCCAAAAGGATACATTACGAATTGACTTTTGGTTGGTGTTTCTCTTGAGTCCGAAACAGGGTCAACAAATGACCTAAATTCGTGAATGTCCTATGATGAATATGATGATGATGTATTGATGATCTTTTATTTTCCTTATCTCATCATTCGTGTAATTCTATGAATAATTTATGTAAATTGTTAGTCACTGTTGCTTCAATTGATAGACTAAAAAAAGGTTTTCTACATTAACTTGACAACAGATATGCCTCACTCACTGAAATGCTTGAGATGACCATTCAAATTAAACTCATTTACAACCACAGTTACGGCAATCTCTGACAACCTTGTGCTGAAACGTGCTTTATAATTTATGTTCACAACTAGCAAGTAATGGATTATATGACCGTAATCTGTTACTCCCCAGAAAGTTGTATGGAAATTCCCTGGACGTCACGTAGGTACTCGACCTAACGTACAAGAATTGTGCATCCCCGACAAGCTGATTATGCACAACTACAATTTATTTTATAACATTTCGTTAACATCTTGGGTACCTGTTATAAAATGTATGGAACTATATTGAAAAATCGTTTAAATGTAATTATGGAAAGTACTATTCTATAAGCCCAGAATGGATTCAGGAAAGGCAGATCCTGTTCAGATTGCATTTTCACTATCAATCAAATAATTGAGAAACATAGAGAATATAATCTACCAACTTTTATGGCATTTATAGATCTTGAAAAAGCATTTGACAAAGTTAATAGAAATAAATTGTGGAATATAATCAAAGAGAAAGGAGTACCTCAGCACCTAATAACTTCAATAAAAAGTCTATATGTAGAAAATAAAATAACAATACAAACTGGAGGCAAAAATAAAAACAATATAACAGCAACAATAAATAGAGGTGTAAGACAGGGATGTTCACTCTCGTCCTCCCTTTTTAATATTTATATTGACGATATCATATATAATTGGCAGATAAATTTGGACTCACATTTCAAAATAAGAAATAAGATGTTAGATACCTTACTTTTTGCAGACGACCAAGTTCTAATATCTAGTTCAGAGGATGGTCTCCAGAAATCGCTCTTTCAGTTAAATAACATTATACAGAAATATAATTTCAAAATATCAATAAGTAAAACGAAAATCCTAGCTTTTAAGGAATCACATACCGTAAGCGCTAAAATAATTCTGGAGGGGAAACCCATTGAATAAGTGAACCATTTTAAATACCTGGGTTAAGAAATCTCCTATTTTAAAAATGAAGATCTATTTAACAAACTTAATAAATTTAATTATATATGTGGAACAATCAAAAGGATATTTAAAAGCACAAGAAAAGAAACAAAACTAAAATTTTATAAAGTAGTGGCAGTCCCCTTACTATTGTATGGTAGTGAATTTTGGGTTTTAACTAAAAGAGAAGAGAAGATCATAGAAGCAGCTGAAATGAGATTTCTGAGAAGTGTGGCTGGTTGCAAACTTCTAGATAAGAGAAGAAGTGAAGATATTAGAAATGAGCTAAATATCTTTAAACTCTTAGATAGAATAAAATAATCTAGAAAAAAACTGGAAAGAACATGTTCAAAGAATGGAAGATGATCGCATTCCCAAAATTATACTTAAATACAAACCAAAAGGACGCAGGAATGTTGGTAGACCGAAGAAGAGATGGATCCAACTTTTGAATGAGAATCTATGAGACCGGAACAAGCCACATGGGCTTAATCCGTAATTGTTGATGATGATGATTATGATGACGACATTTCGTTAACAGTTACGTCCATCTTGATGTTAAATGAATTATCTTTATTTGACTCTTCAACTCATGCCCCAAATGGGAGACAATGACCAATCACATTTCAATGAATTTTGATTTACAACCAATCACAGTCGTTTTTCACCTCGATTTTATCATAAGTAACGCCACGAGTGATTTCCAAATTATCGATAAATTCACGACTCACGAAGTGAGGAGTGGATTTATCTAGAGAATTTGGAAATCAAGAGTGGCATTTGTTAGGACTATTTAGTAAGTAAGTAAAGTGATCCCACAACAGGCCCGGAGGCCCCTGGGGTAGTAGGAGGTTAAGGCTCCCAATTTTTCTAGACAATCGGCACTTTATGTCAGCCGAGTTGTCAGCCCTGCGTGAAGGCCGCCTTTACCCACAGAACAAGCGTCTGGTACTTATTTCCGTTAGAGGCTGAGTCGACCCCAGGGCCATCGTGCCGCCAGAGGGTTTGGGTCAGTTTAAAAATCCTGACCCCAACGGGACTTGAACCCTTGACCCTCCGGCTTGTAGCTAACGAATAAAATTAAGCTGTTTACTCACAAATCATTATTTAACTATAGTTATTTTAAAATATTTATATATTTAATGTAAACGGCGTTGTTTAAAAACAAATCAGAAATGTGAGGTTATGTTCATTCACTGCTGCTTGATCATATTATTTATTGCCAAATAAGATCGCAATATTGTAAGAGTGCACCCAAGTGGAGAAATAATAAAACACATCAAACTATATATCATAATCAACATTACGGGTTATTCATTTATTTTTTTAGTAAACAACTCAGTCAAATCAAGGAATCTTTTCATTATTTGCTATATTAAATGTATTTGTTGGACAAAAATAATGGTCTAACCTCTTCAGAATATTAAAAAAGGAGGATCTTTCTTTATCACAAAAGCAGGAGCTGATAAAGAGAAATCGATAAAGAGCGAGGTGAAACACGACTGTCATTGGTTGTAAAACAACATTCATTGAAACGTGATTGGTCATTGACTAGCATTTGTGGCATGAGTTAAATAGTCAACTTAATTTTATCATATTAATGAAAGCTCCTCCTTTTTAACATTCTGAATAGGTCAGAGCATTATTTTGCAGTGTCTGATTCTCTAAGAAATACGTTGAATATAACAATTTATATATTAAGATTTCTAGTTCTAGAAGTTTATCCCATGCAATCGCTGCACAATTGTTTTGTAGAATATTATTTTCAATTTTATTTTCATTAAAATGCTCTGTAAACAAAGTAAATAATGATATTAAAAAGGGATGACATTAAAAAAGGCCGATAAATTATTCTTAAAATATTAAATAGTGTTTTAATTTCGTTGTTGTTAAATTCTATGTTGATGCAAAACAAAATGTTTAAGTTCGAATTAAAATTTCGTGTTTTATATATGCGTTTATATCTCCATAGCTCTCCAATATTTTAATTATATATAGACTCTATAGAGTTTCTTTCTTGCTTTGATTGAGGTATTATTTTATTTAACAACTCTCTTTACCATTTCAGGTCATTGCTTTCGAAATCCAAAATTAGTTGAAAAATCTGATAGATTTTATTCAAAGTCCTCATATTTCGGATTTTATTTTTTATATAAATTTCAAAAATAGATCCATGGCTTTATCTTCCTTCCTAAGGAATCCACATTCTGGCTTTTGCCTCCTTAAAATGAATGGACTATTCGCCGAGTTTGAACCCACGAACCTCAAATTTGAACCAGCATGCTGTCTCTTAAATTAGCCTCTGATTCAGAGGTTTTAGGAATCTTGGATTTTCCTGAATATGGATTCCTTAGGAAGAGAAGTAAAGAAATGAGTCCTGTGTCGTAGATTTACGGAATGTAAAAGGAACTAAACAAAACATAAAATGTAAAGGTATCCCACTACAGGCCTCAGGAGACCCTTAGGGTAGTGGGAGGTTAGGGCTCCCACTTTTCTGGACAATCGGCACTTGATGTCAGCCGGGTTGTCAGCCCTGTGTGATGACCGTCTTTACCCCCAGAACAAGCGTCTGGTACGTATTTCAGTTAGAGGTTGAGTCGACCCCAGGGCCATAGTGCCGCCAGAAGGATTGGGTCAGTTTAAAAATCCTGACCCCACTGGGACGCGAACCGTCGACTTTCGGCTTGTAGCGCAGTGCCTTAACCACAACGCTACGGCGTGCCCGACAAATAAAACATATCTGTGCAAAATGTTTGGCCCTTTTACACCCAGGTTTGAAATGCGAAGCTAATGATTTCAATTGTTAAATAAAATAGTAACAATGGAAACTGGCTAATATTGATTTTCTGTTTGTAAGTTTCTGTTAGTTTTTTCGTCATGTTTGGTGCTGTAGGGGCGGTGAGTCCCTATCTGGAGTCGTTACTTAATGGTTCGATCTTGGCCAAAATGGAATGTTTAAGACTTTTTTGCACGATACTGCGTTTTGTCGTAATTATCAACAATGGCGACCATTATTGAAAGTTCAACATCCTATATTTAGGGGTTGCCAACCTAAATAACTATACTGCAATATTACATTTACATCCACGTGCGGGAAGTAAAACCACTGCCCTCTATGCATACTACGTACAATATATATACAGAAAATATCCAAAAGGTAGTGTTAATGTACATTACACGAAACAAATCACTGCATTTTAAATGAACTGAACTTTATTTGAAACAATATAAAACAATAAATACGTACTTGCAGCTATGTTATTAATAATTGTTCTCAAGGCCTCCTGTTTTTTCAACTAATAAACATTGCCCACACTGTTAACGTTAGTCAATTGTTTATAATGAACGCAAATATTTCCAACAAAGATGTTATTATTTATTATTTTGAAAACACCATCGCGCAAAAAATAATGTACAACGCACGTTTGTGAACTCTTTTACAGAATATCGGAAATTAAAAACCTGGCTATCGCTCGGTTTTTAAACATTTTTCCTCAATTCTGTAAAAACCACTTCCCAACCTCGCATCGTAATGTACTTTTACATGTAGGAAGGTTAGTTATGAAATGCATTCACCTAACCAGAATATGGATCAGTGGAGATCCCTACTGATGCGACTACAAACACCGGATTCTATTACCGAGTTGCGTAGAAGAAAGTTTGAAGATCCGGGTTCCTTTGATAGGTGAGTTGGTCGTTTTTCATTGAGGACTTAGTCGATTCTTTGTAAAAATAGTCCGCTTTCTCTACTACTCCACTTTGTTCAGGGTTGTTGAATGTTTTGACATTGTCTCTGGTACCTATTACATAGTAATTTGATGTTACTGTGTCAGATACTAAATTTGTCATCTGTATATATTATGAAATACAATGAAGAAATGGAATGACTCCTCTATCTAGGTTATGTTGTATGATCATCTGTGACTTTTCTGAGAACTCTTTAGTATCTTGCGGTTCATGTGGTGTGGGATATGATATTCAATTGTTTAATATATTACGTAGAATTAACATTATATACTTACTTAATACTTAATACAGGCTTTCCATTTTACAGCAGTTTGCCCTTGATTCCTGTTTTCCAGAGATTCCTATCTTCTCATTGTCCTCCTTCCAAACCCCTCTTCATCATGGCATCATATATTCCCTCATACCATGTTCTTCTACTTCTCCCCCTCTTCTATCTGCCTGGTACCATCCAATCTAACACCTGTTTAGGCCACTGGTCATCCGACATCCGTTGTACATGTCCACACCACTGTAAAGCTCTCTTTGTTATCCTATCGATAACAATTTCTTGTGCATCCATTTCTTGTCTGATATATGTATTTCGAATATGTAGTAAGCCTGGATATTATCATACTTCTCCGTAATCCGTCCATTTCTGTCGCCAAGATTCTTTTCTGCATCCTTTAATTTATTGTCCAGCTTTCTGATCCATATGTAAGTATACTTTCTATTATTGTCTGTATATTTTCTTATTGTTCTTTTTTTGTGTTTTTCTGGTCAAATTTCTATTCCATAAAAGACCATTCAGAATCTAATCGCCTTCCTTGCACAATTTACTCTGTTAATAATATATTTTTCACAAGTACCAAGATTTAACTATTATAGATCCAAGATATTTAAATTCTTCAACACGTTTAATTATGATATTATTCATTTGTAGGTCTTCTGAATTTGCTCCGATTACTATATATATTCTGTTTTAATATAATTTATCTTCAGTCCACCTATCTCAAACGCATCTACCAACTTTCTAATCATATATTCTATATCTTCTTTATCTTGTCCTATTATAATCTAGTCATCAGCGAATAATAAATTGTGCAGTAAACGGTCATTAATGTTGATTCCCATTCCCCTACATGACTTATTCCATTTCATTAATACATCTTCTAAGTATATCTTGAACAATGTTGGTGACATCCCGCATCCTTGTCTTAATCCTTCTGTTATATCAAATTCTGAGGGTACTCTATTTCCAACCTTAATACTTGCTTTACAATCATACATTCTTTTTATAAAATGTTTAAGAGATTTATATATTCCAAATTTCTCCATTGCCACCCAAAACTTGTTTATGGACACAGAGTCATATGCCTTTTCTAGATCTATAAATGTCATATGAACTTACTTTCCTTTAGCACACATATTTTCAGTAATCTGCCTGATCACAAATATATTATCAAGGCACGATTTACCTGCTGTGAAACCTGTTTGTTCTTCTGATACTTTATTTTGTATTAGTTCCTCCAATCTAATGTTAATAATTGTACTTAACATTTTACTAATTGCTGCCATAACACTGTTCCTTCTGTAATTTGCTGGATCTGTCTTATTCCCTTTATTTTTGTATATTGCACTAATACACGATAACTTCCACTCATCTGGAATAGGATCTCATTCTATCACTTGGTTAAAAAGTCTAGTTAAAATTCTTATATTTCCTGAACCACCATATTTAATTAGTTCCATGGTTATTCTTCCTGACCTGCAGCTTTTCCATTTTTTTGCTGTTCTCAACACGTTTCTTACCTCCTCTTCTGTTATAGGTTCTATTAAGTCACCCTTTCCATTATCCAGTGTAGCATAGTCTATAAATTATTTCTAGTTTCTGTTAAAAGCATTTTAAAATATTCCTGAAAAGTTTTCATTGGTACTAAATTAAAACTCTTTGTCGTATTATCATTACACATGTTTTTAATTGTCCTCCATGCTTGGGCTGACTTTGTACAGCCTACTGTATGCATAATTTCTCCACATACCCTATTTCACATTTATTTTTTAACATTATATAAAACTGTTATTCTTCCATTATATTATTTGGATGCGAAACATGAACTTTTACTTTAAGGGTGTAGAAAAGATTACTAATATTTGAGTATAAAGTTCTAAGGAATCTTTTGAACAGGCGAATAGAGAAGACTACACAACAGTGAACTAATTGATTTTTATAGGAAACCAGATATAATAACAGTTAAGTATCGTAGACTGAGATGGGCAGGACATCTGGCACGAATTGGGAATGAAAGAGGGGCGTGGAAGCTTCTTGTAGGAAAACCAGAGGCAAAACGCCCAAGATGAGTTGGGAAAATAATATTAATTGTGATTTTAGATAAGTAGATTATACAGGGGATAATTGGAAAATATTACCTCAAGATAGGGAGGTATGGAGAGCTTACGTCCGCGCGGCTATGAACCTACGGGTTTGATAGTGCCAGTGAGTTAGTTTTTATAGTTTATTAGAATTAACATGATTAAAAATTCAGGTTTTATTTATAATTTACTTGTTATGCGTCAATTTGCTATTAATGTAATGTTTTTGGACATTTCTTGTGTTCTCTCCTGGCATTGGCGTAATTGTAAACCACTTCTGAGGTTGGGGCGCCTGGAAGGCGGGGTTACGTTGCCCCGATGATATTATGGATGACAATGATGATAGCGGTGCGCCAGGAGAGTCCCTAATCCTAAGCTTAATCTAAGACGAATATGAATGATGCCGGACATTGGCATCTTTTAAAAGAAATCTAAATTTATATTTGCTCTAAACTCGACTTCATTATTATCCAGTGTAAGATATATATATATTAATTGGTGTTTCCCGTATAATGTATCATATTTATATTATTATTATTATTATTATTATTATTATTATTATTATTATTATTATTATTATTATTATTATTATTATTATTATCGTATCATTATTGTTATTACCCATAAAATGTTGTTTGTACATGACATTTACATTGTTACATTTATTGTATCTTTAAGTGTTTATAATTAGTATAGTGTTATATCTATATTTGTCGAATATTTATTTGTATTTGTACTGGTTGAGTGGAAGAGAGGGCCTTATGGCCTTAACTCTGCCAGAATAAATAAAGTATTATTATTATTATTATTATTATTATTATTATTATTATTATTATTATTATTATTATTATTATTATTATTAATGATGATGACTGCGATGGCCATATGATGTTCGAGGACCGTTTGGGCCTTAAAGTTTCTAGACATTTGTCTTACAGGTGAGGAAAAACCCCGATAAAAATCTCACCCAGGAAACTGTCTCGACCGAGGATCGAACCCGGGCCCGCTGCACGCTACCTCGAGACCACAGCGGTGGACTTAATTAAAATTATAATTTTTCACCAGTTTCTGCAGTTATTTCAGTTAAATATTTTAATTTCATTCATAGGAAGTTAGATTTTTTTTTTCAATTTTTACATACCTCAGAAATGTGTTTTGAATTATCAGTTTCATTTGTAATTGATTTTTTAAGAAATAAAGCGATGGCCCGAAAGGATTAGTAGCGAATATCGTGGCAATAATATACCAGAGATCATGGATTTGTTGTATCATCCAGCAGACATCTGTGAACTACTTCTGAAAGTTTTACAATACAGTGATATGGAAGTTAGTATTTCAAACAAATAATATGCAAGGAACCTCAGAACAATATTAATTTAATGATAAGAGATGGAGAAAGACGAGGAAAAGTGAAAGAAATTGTATAAAAATTTGGCGAAGTTTCAAAAATATTTGCTGGCCAATTGATAGGTCACTCGGCCAAGGGCACGGCCCCGGGCCAGATCAGATTGTGCAAAGAATTGTCAGGTGAGAATTAATGTGACGCAAGCGGCCGATTTGTGAAAGTTGGTACGCTTGTAATACAATCATAATAACAGTAGCGTAAAATATAATTGTACCTTATGTGTCAATCATTAGATACATTCAAATGTTTTTTTTAGTAACTGACCTTATATACATTATTACATAAAGTAATTAAAAGAAAATATCACGTCTCTTGATAGACATTTTTATTTATCTATAGCTGCTTTAACATTTTATATCGTACTACCTAACACCCGGTGGTGCGCTGCTACGCCTAAATAAATGAAAACTAATGTGCTTTTATGTTTAGTTAAATAAGTAAAAGGAAAAATAATTATAAATTTATATTTTTTAGATACTCCGAGCTGTGTGCTGTTTGATCCAACTTGAAACCTACGGTTGTTTATAACTACATTTATAGTCTCATTATTTTTATTGCAAATTATTTGTTTATTATTTAACAAAGAGTTATAATTATCTGTGAGTTCCATACGATTCTAATAGATGACGGTGTAAGGTAATTGATTTATTATTTAACCAGGTGGCTGTGCTGTTTGTCGCAACCGCGAATTTCAATTGAATTACAAATATTGATTATTTCATAATTTTAGAGTGTTTGTGTTTATTTTCAATATATTCATAATAATATTAATTTCGTGTGTAAGTATTAGTTTTAAGTAATCTGGCTGAAAGACAGCAACTTAATTTAAATTTAACTGGACCGAGAAGGGACATTGAACAATATGGCGAATCAGTTCTAGAGACCATGAATGATAAGATATCAAGTGAATTTCCGCAAATTGGTATAGGCCTATGTGACATAAATCTTACATTTAAGAAGAATGTCAATTTAAAAACATATGAAGGTCCTAAGGAACGGAATAAGAGAACTGTAAGTAAGTCTGTTAGTTATTATAATATGCCTAATATTACAGAAACAATCTCCATGCCTCAATTAAATGAAAAACAAGATGACTAATAATATATCACAAGATGATATTACTATACAGAGACTTCTTGATGATGATGAGAATCCAAACTGCCAACAAGTTCATAGACAAAAAAACGAAAGTATAATGAAATCAGCAAGCCTCCTCAAAATATTCCATCAATAAATGTATATAATCCTTATGATACACTTATGGATGATACTGAGAATGCAGACAACATAAATTCATCTCAATCAACAAAACCACTTCCACATAAACCACCACCCATATTTATACCGGGTGTAGTTAACGTACCAGAACTAAAAAATTGTGTAAAACAAAAACTTTCTGATTTAGATTTCTCACTTAGTTTACTACAACATAATTTAACGTATACCTTAGCCACAGCAACGCGTGGCCGGGACTTATATATATATATATATATATATATATATATATAAAACAAAGTCGGATTAATTACACAATTTATAACTCAAGAACGGCTGGCCCGATTTTTATGATCTTTGATTTGTTGGATTTGTTTCCGCCCCGAATAGCAGATAACTATTAAAACATCGGAAAAATTAACGTAAAAATATTTAAAGGCGATACGACGTTCGCCGGGCCAGCTAGTAAATTTATATTTTTAGATATCCCGTGCTGATTACCCGGCGTCGCCCGGGAATCTACTTATCCCGATCTTTTTGACATAAATGAGCTGAAATATGAAAATTAATGTATTCTTATGATTAATTGAATAAGTAAAATGAAAAATAATTACAAATGTAGACCTATATCGCAACTATTTTAAGATTCCCCGTGCTGATTACCCGGTGTTGCCCGGGAATCTACTTATCCCGATCTCCTTGGCATAAATGAGCTAAAAGACAAAATTCGTTATTGTGAGTTATCCGTAAAAGAATACCCGCCATGTGCTGCTATGCTTGCACAGGAATCTACGTACTTGTCTCGATATGGCTGTCGTGTAGAATGTGTAATAATCCACAATAACATTGGTTTTTCAATCGTTGCCTTCCTTCATTCAAATGGATTTGATACATAAAAAGCTTGCTCATCTTGGCCTCCTTCTTCATCCCTGAAACACTGTAAACAACTTTTACGCCTTACTGTATATACCTCACTTTACTATTCGAGGAATACGTTATTATCAATGTTTACAGAGACTATTTAACTCATGCCCCAAAAGGGAGTCAATGACCAATCACGTTACAATGATTTTTTATTTACAACCAATCGCAGTCGTGTTTCGCCTAGAATTTACCAACTAAAGTTTATCATAATAAAGAAAGCACCTCCTTTTTAACATTCTGAATAGGCCATAGCATTATTTTGCAGTGACTGACTCCTCATGAAATACGGCTACCATATTGTATATATAGTGCATGAATGTCAACACATACCGCATGCGGGAGTTAATATAAAAACATTTGTAGCAATTGATTATACCACCAGAAAAAGAAACCACTGTTTGCACTTTCTTAAACGTATTTTTTCCCAGAAAAATATGATTGTCATATTTACATCATAGGACATCAGAAACTGATCAGAAATGAATTAATGTACAGTTTGATGTATTTCATTTTTTCTCCACTTAGAGTGCATTCTTACAATATTGCGTTCCTTTGGCAATAAATAATATGATCTGGTTGCAGTGACGAACAAAAGAAGCAAATGAAGCGTACCAACCGTTTCTCATTTGTTTTCAAACATTGCCGTTTACATTAAATATATAAATATTTTAAAATAACTATATTTAAATAATGGTTTGTGAGTAAACAGCTTAATTTTATTCGTTAAATAGTCCTAACAAATGCCACTCTTGATTTCCAAATTCTCTAGATAAATTGGAAATCACTCGTGGCATTACTTATGATTATGTTCTTTATTTATTTTATTATGCTCTTTGATAGCTAAGGCCATTAATGTCGCAATGCAAATCTGGACATGAAAGAGACGATAATATTTTATGAATCCGCTTTTTCAATTTTGATATTTTTTACGCGTTAGGTAAATCTACGATACGGGACCCATTGCTTTATATCCCGTCCGAAGAAATCCATACTCAAGATTTGTATGCTCTGAACAGTCCATCGACCCCAGCCGGGAGCGAACCCGCAAACCTTGGAACTAGAGGGGAGCATGGTAAACAGTAGTCCACCGGGATCGACCAGAATTGATTAGAGTTAGAAACAATCTATATGCATACAATGTCCACCGCTGTGGTCTCGAGGTAGCGTGCTGCCTTGTCACGCAGCGGGCCCGGGTTCGATTCCCGGTCGGGATAGGCTCCTGGGTGAGGTTTTTATCGGTTTTTTTCTCACCTCTAAGACAAATGTCAGCAAACTTAGGGCCCAACGGTCCCCGAAAATCATCCGGCCATGATCATCATCTTTCACCGGGGTGGAAAGCAATGTAAGCTACCATACTTATAATTCCCTAGTAGAGCTGCAAAGCATAGCATCAAAATGCTATGATTGCAGTGAAAGACCTGCCCTCGGGCAGAATTACTATGGATGGATGGATGGATGGATGGGTGTATACATTAAAACATGGCGGAACTATGTATTATTATATAAATTCTTGTTAAAGTTCGTATAATTAGTTACAAGTATTATTACAATTTCAACAATGGTCTCAACATATTGTTTCTAAAATTCATCGGAGAACATATTGTTTAAACAACTCACCTCATAGGATTCATGCTTCCATGATATCGCGATTTCAAACATAGTCATGTTCATCGTCAGCCATAACTCCGACTGACGAAATTCTTCGGCCGTCAACTATTCTATTGTCGCCATCTTCAGTGCTGCCATCTATGGTTGAATTTACATAATTTACATAATTCAACCATAGATGGCAGCACTGACGATGGCGACAATAGAATAGTTGACGGCCGAAGAATTTCGTCAGTCGGAGTTATGGCTGAAGATGAACATGATTATGTTTGAAATCGCGATATCATGGAAGCATGAATCCTATGAGGTGAGTTGTTTAAACAATATGTTCTCCGATGAATTTTAATGATTATACCTCATAATGTTTACTTCCCAACATTAATTTAATATAATATTGTTTCTAATTTTGTTTTTCCTTCATTACAGGTGAGTCCAGATGAATAAAGAATCGATGAAGGTAAAAAATCACCAAATTATTCTCAAAAATGTTTTGCTGTAGTCCAGTTGTTGGATTATATAAAACATTTACACATTTGTGTTCTTACACGTTGATTCTCATTAGATTTGGTTCTTACAACATTTTTTTCAGTACATTTATGACACGCTGTCATGATAAATGAAAATTGTATTCATTTGGCTGATATCTTAAACATTTCAAATTTTACTGAATCATCATTAGCGTTTGTTCCTCTCATAAGCGATAGCCGTTGTCTGATTTTCACTCTGACCAGAAGATGATCCGAATTGCAGTCTGTCCCTGTAACTGATCTAACATCGATGATGCTACTGTGCCAGCATTTGTCCACTAATACATGATCTATCTGGTTCAGAGTTTCTCCATCTGGAGACGTCCAGGTCTATTTATGAATATCCTTATGCTGAAATGTTGTGCTCTTAACAATGAAATTCTTTGATGTGGCAAATGTGACTAATGTAACCCCATTGTCGTTACTATCTTCATGAAGACTGAATTTGCCTATTGTTGGTTTGAATATATCTTCCCGCCCCACTTTTGCATTAAAATCTCCTAAGACAATTTTCATATGATATCGTGAAAGGCTATACAATACGCATTCTAATTCTTCATAGAACTCATCCTTGATCTTGTCATCTTTATCTTCTGTGGGGGCATGTACATTTACAATTATAAAATCATGTTGTTTACTCTTTAGAATTATGTATGATATCATATCACTAACAAACTTAATATCTCGGATAGCGGATAGGATCCTCCTGACTAAAAAACACGCTCCTAATGCAGGTCTTTCTCCACCCCCGTAGTATAATGCAAAGCTTCCTGATTCCTGATTACCTTCTCCTGGCCACCTAACTTCCTGTAAAGCGACTATATCCAAGTGCGATTTATCTAGTTCCCGCGTTAATATCTCTATTGCCCCGCTATTGTATAAAGTCCTAACTTACCATGTTCCTGGGAACATGTCCCTGTGTTTGAGCCTTTGTCATGGGGTCCCTGAAGTAGTCCCCGCCCGGAGAACCGAATGGGGGACTATTTGATCTCCGGAACATTTTACTGCAGTTGAGCCCATGTCCGCATTTCTAGACGGTTGTATTTTTACGGTGAAAGATCGTCACTTCTTCGACCAAGGTACTTTTTTCGTCTGGCTTATCACCTTCGACCAGTCCGGCATGGGTAACCCTATCGGCAGCAATGCTACCGCCGGCATAGCTCTTAGGATCATTTAAGCACGCAAGCCACTCCACCACGACAAGGTAAAGATACCATTATTATTATTATTATTATTATTATTATTATTATTATTATTATTATTATTATTATTAGGGCAAGGCAATTAATGATTTTGCATCTTTTTTTTATGAAGGTTGAAACATTGCTTGCATATATGAAAATGTACGGCATTAAAAAACGGATTAAATAAAAGCAATTAGTTACGCCATTTTTTGCATTTTCTTAACTTTTTTAGGGATAGGTCATTGTTTGGCAATTTTGAGCATTTTTTACACTTTTCCAGAAGGCTGTGACATTATTTGTATTTGATTCAAGATTTTTATTATAATTCAGTATTTTTCCTTGTCAATACAATTTCTTGGAATTGAGTAGTAGCTTTGCTAATTACTACCCCTATTTTTCAAGGTATGTGCATAATGATCTTGCCCACCTCTAGGTATTTTATTTAATTTCTTAGAGCTTATACTAGCTTCTATCCTTATTCTGATTGTTAACTGCAATTCAAAATTGTTGTAAAAGTACACTGTGTAATTGAAATGGATTTTCTACAATAAAAGGTACTGTAACATGTATTTTTAAATACTTTTCTTTTAATATTTTGATGTTAAGTTAAATTTTATGTAATTCAGTAATCAAGTGAGTACTTAATGTAATAAATGGTATTTTTATTGGTAATTCTTAACTTTTTATTCGTCATTTTTTTATTTTATTGGTCTTTTTTGCATTTTTTAGCTCATAAATGCATTTTTTATTTTGCATTTTTTACCAATTTATAGGTCATCAAATGCCTTGCTCTAATTATTATTATTATTATTATTATTATTATTATTATTATTATTATGATTATTATTATTCCGTAGCGTAGTGGTTAAGGCACTGAGCTACAAGCCGGAGGGTCCAGGGTTCAAGTCCCGTTGGGGTCAGGATTTTTAAACTGACCCAAACCCTCTGGCGGCACTATGGCCCTGGGGTCGACTCAGCCTCTAACGGAAATGAGTACCAGACGCTTGTTCTGGAGGTAAATGCGGCCGTCACGCAGGGCTGACAACCCGGCTGACATAAAGTGCCGATTGTCTAGAAAAAAGTGGGAGCCTTAACCTCCTACTACCGCAAGGGCCTCCGGGTCACTTTACTTTATTATTATTATTATTATTATTATTGTTGTTGTTATTATTCTTGTTATTATTGTTATTATTATTGTTATTATTATTGTTATTATTATTGTTATTATTATTATTGTTATTATTATTATTGTTATTATTATGATTATTATTATTATTGTTGTATTATTCTTGTTATTATTATTGTTATTATTATTATTGTTATTATTATTGTTATTATTATTATTGTTATTATTATTATTATTATTATTGTTGTTATTATTCTTGTTATTATTATTGTTATTATTATTGTTATTATTATTGTTATTATTATTGTTATTATTATTATTGTTATTATTATTATTATTATTGTTGTTATTATTATTGTTATTATTATTGTTATATTATTATTGTTATTATTATTGTTATTATTATTATTGTTATTATTATTATTGTTATTATTATTGTTATTATTATTATTATTATTGTTATTATTATTATTATTGTTATTATTATGATTATTATTTTATTGTTATTATTATTATTGTTGTTATTATTCTTGTTATTATTATTGTTATTATTATTATTGTTATTATTATTATTGTTATTATTATTGTTATTATTATTGTTATTATTATGTTATTATTATTATTGTTATTATTATTATTATTATTGTTGTTATTATTCTTGTTATTATTATTGTTATTATTATTGTTATTATTATTATTGTTATTATTATTATTATTATTATTGTTATTATTATTATTATTATTGTTATTGTTATTGTTATTATTTTATTATTATTATTATTGTTATTATTATTATTATTGTTATTATTATTATTGTTATTATTATTATTATTATTATTATTATTATTATTATTATTATTATTATTATTATATTATTATTATTATTATTATTATTATTATTATTATTATTATTATTATTATAGTGTTAAGTTATTATATGTTTCAAATTATATATGGAATATATTATGGGCCTACATATATTTTTGTCATATAATAATAGTATTAGATCTATAAAATTTAATGAGAAAGAGAGCTCATTGTCAAAATATGAGTGAGATATTAAGTAAAAGGAAACGCATCTATTTAATAATTTTAAGTTAGTTTATTTCCTAGGAAAAGACCCAGTTCGCAGTAAAATTGTTATTAATAATAACATATTAAAACAAACCAACACATTTAACTATCTCGGATACCAAGTTACATACGAAGCAGAAGAAGAAGAAGAAGATTTTAGTAAAAAAATTATAAAATTTAACAGAGTAACAGGAATTATAAATAATATTTTCAAGCCAAACACGGTACAGCAACACACACGAACTAGAATTTATAAAACACTGGCCAGACCCATATTATGTTACGGCAGTGAGGCCTGGACAATTCGCAGTGTAGATGAACAAAGACTAACTGCTGCAGAAATGAAATTTATGAGACGTACTGCGGGCTATTCAAGGACACACCATAAAAGGAATTCTGACATTCTCAAAGAATTACAAACAGAATCAGTCATGGAATATTTACAAAAACACAGAAACAACTGGAAATCTCACGTACGAAGAATGAGCAGAACAAGAATACCACGTCAGATCTTAAATTACCAGCCACCACGCAAGAAATCTTTGGGCAGACCCTTCAAACGTTGGATTGAGACCGTAACAGACCACTAGGTCTATCACATGAAAGGAAGAAGAAGAAGAAGAAGAAGAAGTTAGTTTATATGGGGTTTCTCTTGAGAATTTATAAATTTTCAATTTCATACCACATCCTGAACGTTGAAGCATTCTTTATAATTTAGTTAATAAGATACATTTTAATTTCCTCTTCCGAATGCAGTATTGGGTGATGATGCCCGTTCTGAGACTACAAAAACCGATCTTTCCATCGGTTGAAGGGTCTTCCGAGGTCTCTTTTGCCGTTAGGGTTGAGGTGGTAAATCATCTTTGGTAAACGGGAATTTGACATTCTCTGGACGTGTTGGAACCATTTAATCTGACTATTTAACTCATGCCCCAAATGGGAGTCATGACCAATCACGTTTCAATGATTTCTGTTTTACAACCAATCAGAGTCGTGTTTCACGAAATATTTATCAGTGTTAGGATTATCATATATTAAACAAAGCTCCTCCTTTTTAATATTCTGAACAGGTCTGACCGTTATTTTGCAGTGACTGAGCCTATAACAATACGGCTACCAGATTGTATATAATAGTGCTTACATGTCAACATTTGTAGCAATTGATTATACCACCAAAAAAGAAACCACTGTTTGCACTTTCTTAAATGTATTTTTTCCCAGGTAATAATCGAGAAAAATATAATTGTCATATTTACATCATACGACATCAAAAATGAATTAATATACAGATTGATGTGTTTCATTTTTTCTCCACTAGAGAGCATTCTTACAATATTGCGTTCCTTTGGCAATAAATAGTATGATCTGGTTGCAGTGATAAACAAAAGAAGCAGTAGAAGCGTACCTATCGTTTCTCATTTGTTTTCAAACATCGCCGTTTACATTAAATATATAAATATTTTAAAATAACTATAGTTAAATAATGATTTGTGAGTAAACAGCTTAATTTTATTCGTTAAATAGTCCTAACAAATGCCACTCTTGATTTCCAAATTCTCTAGATAAATTCACTCCTCACTTCGTGAGTCGTGAATTTATCGATAATTTGGAAATCACTCGTGGCATTACTTATGATAATTTTGTATATGTTCAACCATTTCCCTACTATTCCACTGCATCCTTATCTCATCACTTTTCATTCTATCCCTTAATGCTACTCCAGTTAGTGATCGGAGGAATCTCATTTGTTAACTATTAATGCGGGATTTATCTTTTGCTCGAAGTGTCCAGCATTCACTTCCGTATAGTAGAGCAGGTTTGGCTATGGCATTATGAAATCTCAATTGGATTTCTTTCCTCATTTGTTTTCCAAAATTTCTCCTAATTATACCATTTAGTCTGTTATATTTTTCTAAATTTGTTTCCATATCTTTTTGATTATGAAACTGTGATATATTATTACCTAAATAATTAAAGTGTGTTACTTGTTCTATTGGTTTATTATTTATTATTATTTTTACTCTCGAAAGTCCCTTTCCAGTGATTGCCATGGATTTGGTTTTATTTTCAGATATTTTCATGTTGTATTTTTCTAGGGTATTCTGCAATTTAAACACTGATCTCTGCAAATCATCTTCATATTTTACAATTAAATTGGTTTCACATCAGTGAGTTCATGTTGTTTTCTTAGGAGTCTACAGTCTCATAATATGTAGCCTTGCAGTCATAATTCAGAGGGCGAAGACCTGCAAAGACTTGCCAAACATGAATTGTTTTGTAAAAAAAAAGTACGACAGGTTTATGTGATGTCTTGTAAAATACTTGCATGATATGAACATACAGTGATTAATTTGAGGTCAAAGCTCTTTATTGTGTGTGCTCCTCTCTCTTCATTTATCTAATAATGACATTGCACTTCCTTTACCAAGCCAATCATTTAATTAAATTGTAGATTATTATTATTGTTGTCTTCTTCCTTTCATGTGATAGACCTAGTGGTCTGTTACGGCCACAATCCAACGTTTGAAGGGTCTGCCCAAAGATCTCTTGCCTGGTGGCTGGTAATTTAAGATTTGACGAGGTATTCTTGTTCTGCTCATTCTTACGTGACATTTCCAGTTGTTTCTGTGTTTTTGTACATATTCCATGACTGATTCTGTTTGTAATTCTTTGAGAATCTCAGAATTTCTTTTATTGTCTGTTCTTGAGTAAACTGCAGTGCGTCTAATAAATTTCATTTCTGCCGCAGTTAGTCTTTGTTCATCTGCATTGCGAATTGTCCAGGCCTCACTGCCATAACATAATATGGGTCTGGCCAGCGTTTTATAAACACGTACGACGAATGTAAGAAGAAAGATTACCCAGGAAAATATTGGAATTGTGTCCACCTGGAAGAAGGAGGAGAGGAAGACCTCGAAACCCGTGGATGCTGGAAATAAGAACTGGAATGAGGGCAAGAGGACTGGAGGACATAGATTGGATGGAGAGAGACGAGCGGAGAAGAAAAATAAAACTTTAGGCACAGAAAGATGTGTAAACATTAAAATTCTGTATATAAATAAATAAAAAAAAATATATATATATATATATATATGATGTTTCAGAATAAGTTTTACAGACAACTAGGGGTTGTAGAGGGGACTTAATAGATAAAGTTTTGATAAGGGACCCATGTCCGGAAACGTACCATTTCGATGTAAAATAGGTTTGAAGATCTAAACGCAATGGGCTGTTATCGTGTGTCTTGTATTTTAGAATAATAATAAGTATTACAGGCTTCTAGGTGTTGTACCACAGTATGGTTCCACGTGGCGACCCTGTTGTTCGTTGCACAAAGTGTTCCTGCGACGCATGTTTTCACACACACGCCCTACAAAACCTGGTGTGTGCTCAATAAATTCTGCTGTCCCAGAATTCGTGCAAGAAGATCTTCCTCCGACTCGACAGGTGTACTACAACCCCTATAAATCTGTAATACTTATTCTGAAACACAAGACACTATATCAACCCATTGTGTTTCAATCTTCAAACTTATTTTACATCGAAATAGTACGTTTCCGGACATGGGTTACTTATCAAAACTTTATCTACTAACTCCAGTCTATAACCTCTAGAAGTATGTAATACTTATTCTGAAATAACTGTATGTATGTATATACGACATCATCATCCTTTACCGGTGTGGAAAGCAACGGGAAGCTACCACACCTACAATTCCCTAGTAAAGCTGCAATCATAGCATGAAAATGCTATGATTGCAGTGAAGGACCTGCCTTCGGGCAGTTACTATGGATGGATATATATATATATATATATATATATATATATATATATATATATTTGTAAATCTACGAAAACAGAACTAAAGCTCCAGTGGATACTATGAAGTGGATTGATGAAATCAAAAAGGACTTAAAATTGGCAGGAATTACTAAAGAAGATATCCCAAACAGAGGTATGTTTAGAATTAAGGTGAATAAGTGGCAAGTTGACCAAGAGGACAAACCGAAGAATAAAACTGGAACAACTTGGACAGATGATAGAAAACAAGCTCATAGCAAAAGAATGAAAGAAATTTGGGCTCAAAGGAAACGCCTCTAAGTACTTTGCGTAGTCCTACATGGGCTCATCCGCAATCAAAATATATATATATATATATATATATATATATATATATATATATATATATATTTGTAAATATGTATTGTCTCTATATCATCTAATCTTTTGTTTTGTTTTTGCATTGCCAAGTATATTTGGGTAACTGTTAAATATAATACATTCTAAAGTACAATGTGATTTTAAGAAAAATCTGGAAAGAAAACAGTATTTGAGTAAAATGGACTGAAAGATAGAAATGGTTATGCTTTTATTAAAAAAATTATGCTGTATGTGAATTGAAATTTTTGTGGAAACGTTTTGAAAAATGTCGCCAATCCATATACATTTAAAGATGTATGATGAATTAATAGAAAGAAATTGAAAAATTTTAATCATTTGGGTTGTAATTTTACTATAAACACAAAAACTGAAAGAGACATACATATCAAACTGTCGACATTTCAAATGATATGCGGAACTATACATAAAACATTAAAGAATAAAAGAAGAATAGATACTAGATTGAAGTTTTATAAAACATTGGCAGTTCCTGCATTACTTTATGGGAGCGAGACTTGGGTAATGACCAAAAAATTACAAAGTAGAATACAAAGCGGAGAAATGAACTTCCTTAGAAGAACAAAAGGCTGCACAAGATTGGATCGGATAAAGAATGAAGATATAAGACCAGAATTAAATATATATCCACTGAATGAGAAAATCAAAGAATATAGAAATAAATGGTTTAAGCATGTAGAAAGAATGAATGTAACAAGATTACCAAGAGCAGCATTTAACTACATTCCTTGAAAGGCCAGTGAAAAGATGGACAGAACAACTGTGAGGCGGAACAGGCAGATTTTGCCTAGCCTGTGAAGTGAAGAAGAAGAAGAACAAGAAATTGAAAAATTGAACGTTTAACAACTTGAGAAGTTACAAGTGTAAATTTCAATGTTTACATACACAATTTTAATGCATTGTCAGTGTTTAGTAAAGAATAGACCTATATCAACATACGCTATTTTGCAATTACTGTGTATATATTGCAATTTGAGGACAACAGTTAAGAAAGTTTTTACAATCGCTTCTTAAACTCCTCTCCTTTTATATTCTTACCTAATATGCGCGTTGAAATTCATTAAAATATCTGTTGTTTTAATTTCCTGTTTCGCAAAATGAAACATAACCAATTTCAATGGTTTGAATGAAGCAATTTTGCTTTGAAGCAGTCGTGACTCCATAAGCCATAATATCATGGTCCTTGTTTCTGGATATACAACTCAAGCTTAGATATTTGTGGTATTCGCAAATTTGACCATGTTACACCGTCCCTGGAACAATTATCGTAGTTTCGTCTAAGAGATCGTAGAACTGTCCATTCCCTATCTTTCTCTATAAAATCCTTCACGCATCATGCCTAATTATTTATCACGCCGCTTCATCAGACTATCCGACACACATCTTGTCACTCGATCCCATCAACACGTTGTCCTTTATATCCCTCCTCATCACACTGTGTATTATTCATTATCTTTTACGGTCTTACTTGCCAAAACATGGAATTCCCTTCCGCCCTATGTCAGAGACTGTCAAACTATAACATCCTTCAAAAACAAATTAAAGAATTATTTAATAACAAACTAACTTATACACCTTACTGATAGTATTCTTTTAACAATTAATAAATTTAATTATTTATGAAAATAATATTAAGATTAACAAATATTTTCTTTTGTTTTGTTTTAAATATTGTACAAACATAAAATTATTTTTCTATATCTCATTATTTTTCTTTGTTTTTTATATACATTAGACAGGGACAATTTAATATGTCTTGCTTGTATACATTTTATTATTAGTTTTAGTCTTAATTTTAACTAACATTAACTAGTTGCATTATAGATCGTAATATAATAGATATTATCTTTTTGATCAAATTTTTATTTAGTATTTAATATTAGAGTTAATTGAGATTGTTATATTGTGATGTAATATATGTTTGTCCTGGTGAGTGGAAGAGAAGACCACATGGCCTTAACTCCACCAGGCTAAATAAATCTAATCTAATCTATTGATAGCTGCGGAGGAAACAACGCCTAGAAGTTCTCGCCACTGAAGATGCCCTCCGCAGCTGAGGGAGAAACGTCTGGTAGAAACACCTGTAATGGATCACGGCCCCGAAGCCCGGAGTCACTCAACATTACAGATTTTCACTATCTCCGTCGCCGTGGCGTAGTGGTAGAGTCCCTACCTTCCATTCCGGCGACCCGGGTTCGATTCCCGGCGGGGTAGGGGATTTTAAATCTCCACCTTGGGTCTGGGTGTGTGTCCTGTCCTTTTTTTATATGTGAGAATAAAATAAAAGTTAACAAAAAAGGTAAAACGAAAAGTTAAAACAAAATGTAAAACGAAAAAAAGATAAAAACAAGAAGGGATTTACAGCAACAACAAAAAAATTCTGACCATATACTTTTACTCCATGGCGTGACAGGGCTAGAAGACCCTTGGCCTACCATACGGCTGCTGGCCTTACATTCACAGGTGTTCATCATAAAGGTAGACGATTATCCATTCAGTATAGGGGTGACATGTGGTCAGCATCTCGGATCCCCAACAAGTATAGCTGGATTTCACGACCTGGAGCCACTATTTATTGTAGCTACCCAAATGCCTCACGATGCTGGGTGGGCACTGGTCCCATACTGGTAGAAATTCCATGAGAAACTGTCTTCATCCGTTACACTAAATTTCCTCATTGATATCTGAATGTTATTTTTCCAGTTTGTTCTTGGTCTTCTTTTCTGTCCTTTCTTTCAATTTTCCATGTAGGCCTATATACGGCCTCTGGTCTGTAATAATGATGATGATAATAATAATAATATTATTATTATTATTATTATTATTATTATAATCATCATTATCGTCCTTTCAAGTATTAGGCCCAGTGGCCCGTTACGGTCTCCCGCCATCTCCGAAAAGGTCGACCCACAGATCTTCTGCCTCGAGGAATGTAGTGAAGAATTTGTTTTGGTGTTCTGTGACGATCCATGCGTTGAATATGGGCTAGCCAATTGTTTCTATATTCTTGGAGGTATTCAGATATAGGTACGATGTTTAACTCTCTGGCTATTGTTGAATTTCTTTGGTGGTCTAGAAGGCTATAACCTGCAGTTCGTCGCAGAAATTTCATCTCCGTGGCTGTAATATGATTATGAATATTATTATTTATTATTATTATTATTATTATTATTATTATTATTATTATTATTTTATTTATATACAGATTTTTAATGTTTACACATCTTTCTGTGCCTAAAGTTTTATTTTCCTTCTTCACTCATCTCTATCCATCCTCTCCACGTCTTCCAGTCCTCTTGTTCTCATTCGAGTTCTTATTCCTTGCATCCATGAGTTTCGAGGTATTCCTTTCCTTCTTCTTCCAGGTGGACACTATTCGAATGGTTTCCTGGGTAACCTTTCTTCTTGCATTCGTCGTACGTGCCCATACCAATTGAATTGCTTATATCTTACATAATATGCTATTGAATTCTAATATTCATTATTTCTCGTATGACAGTATTTCTTATTTTTTCTAATTTTGAACATCTTGCTGCTCTCCTCAAGAAATCCATTTCCATCGATATAAGTTTTTGTTCTAAGTTTTTGTTGAATTTCCAAACTTTAGCTCCAAATGTGACAGTACTTCTCGCTATAATAATAATAATAATAATAATAATAATAATAATAATAATAATAATAATAATAATAATAATAATAATAATAATAATAATAATAATAATAATAATAATAATAAATAATAATAATAATAATAATAATAATAATAACAATAATAATAATAATAAAATTAATAATAATAATAATATTAATAATAATAATTCTTCCTTCAAAGTATTATTAATAACAATAATAATAATAATAATAATAATAATAAATTACGAGTTTTTGAGAATAAAGTTCTTAGCAAAATGTTTGGACCAAAGAGAGATGAACAGACAGGTGAATGGAGAAGACTACATAACAATGAACTACATGGTCTTTATAGGAAGCCAGATATAATAAGAACAGTTAAGTCTCGTAGACATGTTGCGCGTATGGGGAATGAAAGACGTGCATGGAAGCTTCTTGTAGGGAAGCCAGAGGGAAAACGCCCAGTTGTTAGACCAAGAATGAGGTGGGAGAACAACATTAACTATGATTCGAGGGAAGTAAATTATACAGGGAATAATTGGAAAGCATTAGCTCAGGATAGGGATGTATGGAGGGCTTATGTCCACGCGGCCATGAACATACGGGTTCGATAGTACCAGTCAGTAAGTATAATAATAATAATAATATGAACAACAATAATAATAACAATAATAATTAACTAAATAAAATATGTAGCGATTATAATTTTAAAATTTCAGTAACGCAGGGCTGACAACCCGGCTGACATAAAGTGCCGATTGTCTAGAAAAAGTGGGAGCCTTAACCTCCTGCTACCCCAAAGGCCTCCTGAGGCCTGTTGTGGGATCACTTTACAGTAAATAAAACAAAAGTAATGGTATTTTGTGGAAGAAACACTCTGCGTGCAAAAATAATAATTAGAGACTAAATTATTGAACAAATATCCCACTTTAAATATTTAGGATGTGATATCAGCTATGGGTATGATAACGATACTGAATATAAATTATAAAATTCATCAGTTTCAAGCTATTTGTGACACAATAAATAGAACATTGAAAAATAAAGCCCATAAACAAACAGAATTAAAATTTTATAAAATAATGTCCTTTTGTATGGGAGCAAATCTTGGATTATCACTACCAAACAAGAAAGTAAAATCCAAGCAACAGTGATAAAATTCTTAAGAAGAGTAAAATATGCACTAGAATGGACCAGATAAGAAACGAGGATATCCGTGAAGAACTGTAGATCCACTCCATAAAAGAAAAGATATTTAACAACAAGATTCAGTGGAAAGAACACGTAGAAAGAATGGAAGAAAGTTGATTACCAAATAAAATCTTACATTATTTTCCGAGAGGAAGAAGAGATGTAGGACGTCCTCGGAAGAGATGGTCTTAGATCTATTAGTGAAGATGAAACAGGGAACTAATGCCTAATCCAGGAAGTGAATAATAATAATAATAATAATAATAATAATAATAATAATAATAATAATAATAATAGATAGATAGATCATCAGTTGATTAATGTCTTTGACATCGTCCGATTCCTGATAGCCAGATTTGTCGGTCCATGCAATCTCCTGGTTGTAGATGTTTCTCCTTCATATATAAACATATTCCCTGACTCCAGGAGGTTTTAGGTCTTCCTCTGCTTCGTTTTTCCTGAGATTTTCATTCCAAAACAGATTTTGGTAGTCGATTCTCTTCCATTCTCTGGACATGTCCGTGCCATCTTAATTGCTGAGTTTTAATATAATCTAAAATAGTGTCTTCAATCTTCATTTTCTCCCTTATAACTGAGTTCCTAATTTTTTCTCTTCTTGAAATTCTTGCGGCCCTTCGTATAAAATCCATTTCCGTTGCCAAAAGGTACTTATTTGTTTTTGTTGTTAATGGCCAAATTTCTGCTCCATAAGTAATGATGCTTTTAACAATTGTATGATAAATATTTATTTTATTTTTATTACTTATATTTTTATCCCACAATATTCCATTGAGGCAAGCAATTGCAAATTTTCCTTTATTATTTCTATTTCTTATTTCCTCTTCATAACTCCCATTTTTATTTATTTTAATTCCTATATATGTGATCTCACAACAAGATTTTATCGATTCTCCAGTCTGCAAAATTCAATTATGTTAAATAATAATAATAATAATAATAATAATAATAATAATAATATAATAATAATAATAATCTATCTTCGGGTTTTTACAGCTGCTGCCGTCTTCCCGTGCCAAACCTCCAAAGCCTACGGTCTTGGGCATCTTCGATGCTTAGCCCTCTAGCTTGCATTACTGTCTTCATGTTTTCCTTCCATGTTAACCTTGGTCTTCCTCTTTTCTTCTATCTGTTCGGATGCCATTCATATAGCTGCTTCGGCCATCGCTCATCTTCCATTCTTAAAACATGTCCTAACCACTTTAATTCCTTTTCCTCAATTCTTTCAATTATGCTTTCTTCTGCTTCCATTATGTTTCTAATTTCCTTATTTGTGTCACGTTCTAATTTAGACTTTCTGGCACTTCTTCGTAAATAATCCATTTCTAGAGCTATTAGTCTATTTTTGTAGTACTTATTGATTGTCCATACCTCACTTCCATACATTGCAACAGATTCCACCAATGTTTTACCAATATATTTTTTTTTTGTGGCTTTCCAAATATGCTTATCCCACCATATGGAATTGAATGATGATATTATTTTGCTACTCAATTCAATTCTATGTTTTATGTTCTCTTTGCCTATACCTTCGATATAATAATAATAATAATAATAATAATAATTCAATTCTAGAAATGCATGCTATTATGCATTGCAGAGACTTTTGATGTCCCAACTCCTTTCAAAAAAGTTAAGCTGAAAATATATAAAACTATTATTCTACCAGTTATATTATATGGGTGCGAAACATGGACTCTTACTTTAAGGGAGGAAAGGAGATTACGAGTATTTGAGAATAAAGTTCTTAGGAAAATTTTTGGACCAAAGAGAGATGAACAGACAGGTGAATGGAGAAGACTACATAACAATGAACTACATGGTCTTTATAGGAAGCCAGATATAATAAGAACAGTTAAGTCTCGTCGACTATAATGGGCAGGACATGTTGCGCGTATGGGGAATGAAAGACTTGCATGGAAGCTTCTTGTAGGAAAGCCAGAGGGAAAACGCCCAGTTGGTAGGCCAAGAATGAGGTGGGAGAACAACATTAACTATGATTTGAGGGAAGTAGATTATACAGGGAATGATTGGAAAGCATTGGCTCAGGATAGGGATGTATGGAGAGCTTATGTCCGCGCGGCCATGAACCTTCGGGTTCGATAGTGCCAGTGAGTAAGTAAGTAAGTAATAATAATAATAATAATAATAATAATAATAATAATAATAATAATAATAAATCATTGGAAAATACATATTTCACGAGTTGTGTGAGGAGACGTTCTTTATAAGAGTAAAATATATTAAATTGCTTAGCTTTTCTCATTGTACGATTGAAATGTATGTTTGCTGAAGAGAAATATTTACATGTGAGTCCTGATGCCTACTCGTATCAGTTTCAATAAAAGTAGTTCACATAAGTTACAATATCCCTGCGATGGACTTCGATCGACGACATTCTCCGTTTAATTTCGTTTAATCTCTTTCTGACGAAATACTGGTTGCTTCACGCCTAACAGTGCCCATTAACATTAACAATTATAGAATAAATGTAAGTAAATAATCCCTGTTATTCATAAGTAATGCCACGAGTGATTTCCAAATTATCGATAAATTCACGACTCACGAAGTGAGGAGTGAATTTATCTAGAGAATTTGGAAATCAAGAGTAGCATTTGTTAGGACTATTTAACGAATAAAATTAAGCTGTTTACTCACAAATCATTATTTAACTATAGTTATTTTAAAATATTTATATATTTAACGTAAACGGCGATGTTTGAAAACAAATGAGAAACGATAGGTACGCTTCTACTGCTTCTTTTGTTTATCACTGCAACCAGATCATACTATTTATTGCCAAAGGAACGCAATATTGTAAGAATGCTCTCTAGTGGAGAAAAAATGAAACACATCAATCTGTATATTAATTCATTTTTGATGTCGTATGATGTAAATATGACAATTATATTTTTCTCGATTATTACCTGGGAAAAAATACATTTAAGAAAGTGCAAACAGTGGTTTCTTTTTTTGGTGGTATAATCAATTGCTACAAATGTTGACATGTAAGCACTATTATATACAATCTGGTAGCCGTATTTGTTATAGGCTCAGTGCAAAATAACGGTCAGACCTGTTCAGAATATTAAAAAGGAGGAGCTTTGTTTAATATATGATAATCCTAACACTGATAAATATTTCGTGAAACACGACTCTGATTGGTTGTAAAACAGAAATCATTGAAACGTGATTGGTCATTGACTCCCATTTGGGGCATGAGTTAAATAGTCAAGAAAATTGTATATTTTTGTAGAGTAGTAGCCAGGCTCTCACATAACAATAACACTGGTCAACATGATTTTTGTCTCATGAGCACCAATAGTTGTACTTAATGCAGTTTTTTTTATCGTGTTGTCAAATATGTATTCGGAATTTCTCCATCACCCACAGTTCTTTTATTTTCAATTTCAATTAATGGATTTAAATAATTATTTTTTTAAAAACGTTTTTTCGTCCATTTGTCCATTGTAAAATACAACCAAATGAGCTAACTCAGGGGATTTCAGCTGTGGAAAAGAGATATCAAGGCAAATGGAATCCTAATATGCTGGCCGATTATTGTAGGACCATCAAGAGGGATGCTCTACAGGCGAAATATAGCAGAAAATCGTCATTTCTTACTTTCTAAGTGAGTCCAAATGTTCAAATATTGTGTAGTTACGAATGTAGAAAATATTAAAGTGTTTGAAATTATAAATGCCTGTCTCTCTCGGAAACCTTGCGTAATGGAGAAAAACCGACATCATATTTGAATTCGGGAGAATAAATGCTATCAGAATCACATATTTTTCTTTCGGAGACAAAAAAAAAAGTTTCTTTTTGTTGCTCAGCGTTATGATCCCGGAGGTATAAAAGTCATGGAACCGAAATTTTTGTAGGCATTTTTAAAATTATGTTTGAATTCGGGAGAATAAATGCTATCAGAATCACATATTTTTCTTTCGGAGACAAAAAAAAAAAGTTTCTTTTTGTTGCTCAGCGTTATGATCCCGGAGGTATAAAAGTCATGGAACCGAAATTTTTGTAGGCATTTTTAAAATTATGTATCTTCAACACTATTTGTATGGAGTCTTACTTTAAGAGAGGAGAAAAAATTATGATTGTTTGAGAATAAAGATGTTACTTACTGGCACTATCGAACCCGTAGGTTCATGGCCACGCGGACATAAGCTCTCCATACATCCCTATCCTGAGCTAATACTTTCCAATCATTCCCTGTATAATCTACTTCCCTTAAATAATAATGTTATTCTCCCACCTCATTCTTGGTCTATCAATTGGGCGTTTTCCCTCTGGTTTTCCTACAAGAAGCTTCCATGCTCGTCTTCCATACCACATTCGTGCCACATGTCCTACCCATCGTAGTCTACGAGACTTAACTGTTGTTACTATATCTGGCTTCCTATAAAGACCATGTAGTTCATTGCTATGTAGTCTTCTCCATTCACCTGTCTGTTCAACTCTCTTTGATCCAAAAATTTTCCTAAGTACTTTATTCTCAAATACTTGTAATGTCCTTTCCTCCCTTAAAGTAAGAGTCCATGTTTCGCACCCATATAATATAACTGATAGAATAATAGTTTTATATATTTTCAGTTTAATGTTTTTTGAAAGGAGTTGGGAAGTCAAGACGGTTAGTATTGTGTATCCTTCAATTGAGTTTCTTTTTTAATAAATTAATAACCTGTAAAAGAAGAGACCAGGAGATTTATTATTGTTATTATTTTAATAATTTGACATACAGCTACTAAGGTTTGTCAATGCATATTAAGACATGATCTATAGTGTTCTGCCCTACGGCAGGTCCTTCACTGCAATCATAGCATTTTCATGCTATGATTTGCACTTTCCTAGGGAATTTATAGGTGTGGTAGCTTCCCATTGCTTTCCACACCGGTGAAAAAGATCATCATCATAGTACATTCACGAATTTAGCCATTTGTTGACCTGTTTCGGCCTCAAGACAAACACCATCCAAAAGTCTTTTGAGTGGACGTCCTGGTCTTCTTCTTCCTGCAGGTTGATATCTTAACATTTGTTTGGGTATTCTGTGATCTTCCATTCGATGAACATGTTGCATCCATCTTGACTTATAATCAGAAATTTTGTTTTCTAAAGATTCCATGTGTAATTCTTCCAAGATGTCTTCATTTTTTTGTGATCTAGTAGTGTGTATCCTGCAGTCCTCCGAAGATATCTCATTTCAGCAGATCTAAGTCCGTCATATTTCAATTCCTTCTGGATTTTTTCGTGTTGAGACTTGAAAGTAGTTTTGAAGTTCCTTAGGACAGGTTACTGGCCCGACGCTAAGTAGTCCAGTGGTAGGGCTGCTACCTTTTAGTCTCTGGACAGAAATTAGGATACTGCATTTACTCAGTACCCGATGGAACGGTTATACCGCCGTGACTCGGTCCTCAGAGCCTCGTTTGTGAAAACGGGTTGTACCACGAGAAGGTGAGGATGAGAATTGGGTAGGAGAGGTTATACACACGTCACTACCCCTTACAACCCCACTACCCCTTAAATGATAATAAACGTAACTGATGATGATTGATATTCGGGGACTTTTGGGATTTAAAGCTACCTGAAATTTGTGTTACAGGCGAGGAAAACCCCCGGAAAAAATCCTCACCCAGGTAGCTTGTCCCAACCGGGAATCGAACCCGGGCCCGCTGCCCTGACAAGTCAACACGCTACCACGAGACCATAGCGGTGGACTTATTAAGACAAGTTAAAAAATAAAATTAAAATTAAAAGCAATTAAAATTAAATATTTGGGAGTTGATGTGAATGAAGATGGATACAATGATTTGAATATAACAAAATACTATATTACAATGCGGGGTTGGGAAGTGGTTTTTACAGAATCCAGGAAAATGTTTCGTGCGATAGCCAGGTTTTTAATTTGCGGGATTCTGTAAAACACTTCACAAACGTGCGTTGTACATTATTTTTTGCGCGATGGTGTTTTCAAAATAATAAATAATAGTAAAATAATAACTTTTTGTTGGAAATATTTGCGTTCATTTATAAATAATTGGCTAACGTTAACAGTGTGGGCAATGTTTATTAGTTGAAACTACAGGAGGTCGTGAGACCAATTTAGTGATAAAATGGCGGCAAGTACGTATTTATAGTTTTATATTGTTTCAAATAAAGTTCAGTGAAGATAATGAATGAATATACATTGCCAGTTAGGAGTTTGGAGAGGATTCTAAACCGGAGGAAAAGAAGAAGGAGACCTAAGAAGACAAGGATAGAGGAAATTATGAATTTGATGAAGGCCAAAGGACTGCAGGATGGTGACTGGAAGGATATAGTGAATCGAGGAAGAGAATAAAAAGTAATATTCTGCACAGGAAGATGTATACATTTAAAATCTGTTAAAATAATACGTTTTCTAGACAATTTAACTCATGCCCCAAATGGTAATCAATGACCAATCACGTTTCAATGATTTTTTTAAACCAATGACAGTCGTGTTTCACCTCGCTCTTTATTGATTTATCTTTATCAACTTCTGCTTTTGTGATAAAGGAAGCTCCTCCTTTTTAATATTCTGAACAGCTCAGAACATTATTTTCTCCAACAAATACATTGAATATTGCAAATAATGAAGAGATTCCTTGATTTTACTGAGTTGTTTACTAAATAAATAAATTAATAATCTATAATGTTGATTTTAATACACAGTTTGATGTGTTTCATTAGTTCTCCACTAGGGTGCACTCTTACAATACTGCGATCTTATTTGGCAATAAATAATATGATCAAGGAGCAGTGAATGAACATAACCTCACATTTCTGATTTGTTTTCTGACATCGCCGTTTACATTAAATATGTAAATATTTTAAAATACCGGTAACTATATTTAAATAGTAACTTTTGAGTAAACAGCTTAATTTTTTTCCTTAAACAGTCCTAAAATATCACTCTTGATTTCCAAATTCTCTACATAAATTGGAAATCACTCGTGACATTACTTTTGACTATTTAACTCATGCCCCAAATGTGATTCAATGACCAATCACATTTCAATATTTTTTTAATTACAACCAATCACAGTCGTGTTTCGTCTCGAATTTATCAAATAAGTTTATCTTTTTAAAGAAAGCCCCTCCTTTTTAACATTCTGAATTGGTCATAACATTATTTTGCAGCGACTGACTCTGTAGGAAATATGGCTACCAGATTGTATATATAGTGGACGAATGTCAGCTAATAGTGCCTGTGGGAGATAATATAAAAACATTTTGTAGCAGTTGATTACACCACAAAAAAAAACACTGTGTGCACTTTCTTAAACTAATAATTTCCCAGGAAATAACGTTGCAGAAAAATATAATTGACATATTTACATCATAGGACATCAGAAATTATTTGATACCTGATGGTTATAAATTTCTCCACAAGGGTGCATTCTTACAATATTGCGATCCTTTGGCAATAAATAATATGATCTAGTTGCAGTGATGAACAAGCGTAACAATCGTTTCTCAATTGTTTTCAAACATCGTTTTTCATTTGTTTTTAAATATCGCCGTTTACACTAAATATATAAATATTTTAGAATAACTATATTTAAATAATGATTTGTGAGTAAAGAGTTTAATTTTATTTGTTAAATATTCCTAACAAATGCCACTCTTGATTTCCAAATTTTCTAGATAAATTTGGAAATCACTCGTGGCATTACTTATGACTATTTAACTCATGCCTGAAATGCTAGTCAATGACCAATCACGTTTCAATGATTTCTGCTTTACAACCAATCAGAGTCGTGTTTCACGAAATATTTATCAGTGTTATAATTACCATATTAAAGAAGGCTCCTCCTTTTTAATATTCTGAACAGGTCTGACCATTATTTTGCAGTGACTGAGCCCGTGAGAAATACGGCTACCAGATTGTATATATAGTGCATGAATGTCAACACATGCCGCATGCGGGAGTTAATATAAAAATATTTGTAGCAATTTATTATACCACCAAAAAAAAAAAAGAAACCACTGTTTGCACTTTCTTAAATGTATTTTTTCCCAGGTAACAATCCAGAAAAATATAATTGTCATATTTACATCATACGACATCAGAAACGAATTAATATACAGTTTGATGTGTTTAATTTTTTCTCCACTAGAGAGCATTCTTACAATATTGCGTTCCTTTGGCAATAAATATTATGATCTGGTTGCAGTAATAAACAAAAGAAGCAGTAGAAGCGTACCTCTCGTTTCTCATTTGTTTTCAAACATCGCCGTTTACATTAAATATATAAATATTTTAAAATAACTACAGTTAAATAATGATTTGTGAGTGAACAGCTTAATTTTATTCGTTAAATAGTCCTAACACATGCCACTCTTGATTTCCAAATTCTCTAGATAAATTCACTCCTCACTTCGTGGGTCGTGAATTTATCGATAATTTGGAAATCACTCGTGGCATTACGTATGATAAATGTTCTAGATAATTGTGCATCCTGCTGTTATCTATTTTAGCAATTCGATATTTTAAGCGCATGAATTTGTTGTGCTTGAATAGTAACTGTGTGAACATCATTATTTTAAGATGAAGGTCTCGAGCCACGTTGAGAGCAATTAGTAGATTTCGCTGACATACATTAGCAGAATTATAGTTTAATAACTCGCTTCCTGATTACCAAGACTATAAACTGTACGTGCATAACAATGTCAGGAAAACAATAAACTCTACTCACTCCATTCCACTTCTCTTCCGTAGAATTCCACCCACCGTACGTGTATATAATGACTTAATGACTATATCTGCGGATTAAAATTTATACCCCAGGGGTCCAGCTATGAAAAGAAAAATAAATGATTGTACGGGGATTTGAACCCGGACCTCTGAATTGATACTTCAGTGCACTGCCTCTTACGCCAACCAAGCAATCCTAGCAGAAACATTTATTTTTCTTTATATGTATTCTGTCCACCGCTGAAGTCACGAGGTAGCGTGCTGCCTTGTCAGCAGCAGGCCCGGGTTCGATTCCCGGTTGGGACAGGCTCCTGGGTGAGGTTTTTTCGGGGGTTTCCTCAACTGTAAGACAAATGTCAGGAAGCTTAGGGTTCAACGGTCCCCGAAAATCATCCGACCATCAACATCATCACCCTTATCATTATCATCATCCTTCAGCGGTGTGGAAAGCAACGGGAAGTTGCCACACCTATAATTCCTAGTAAAGCTGCAAAGCATAGCATGAAAATGGTATGATTGCAGTGAAAGACCTGCCCTCGGGCAGAATTACTATGAATGGATGTTATGGTTTAGGCAGCGTAAGCCATTTGAGTGTACAAAAAGCTACTTTTTTCACGCTACGTCGAGAATACAGCGGTGGACAAACCATAACAAATACACCAAATTAATGTACACAGAATTGAATATCTTAAAAAAAAGTTCGTGACAGCATATGTTTAACTTTTACGGATAACTCACAATAACCATTTTTGTCTTTTATTAATGTCAAAAAGATCGGGATAAATAGATTCCCAGGCAATCATAGCAGTACATGTCGGGTATTCTTTTACGGATAACTCAAAATACGAAATTTGTCTTTCAGCTAATTTATGCCAAGAAGATCGGGATAAGTAGATTCTTGGGGAACGCCGGGTAATCAACACGGGTATCTAAAAATAATAACTACATAAATTTATTATTATTATTCATTTTACTATTCAACTAAGCGCAAAAAACACCATTTATTTAGGCGTCGCAACGCACTTATTTTAGTATAGGGTCTACACAGTCTGTTTAGGACACCTGAGAATTATTGGACGTGGGAAATACCGAAATCCAGTTATCATCATCATCTGCCTTTCAAGTATTAGGCCCAGTGGCCCGTTACGGTCTCCCGCCATCTCCGAAAAGGTCGACCCACAGATCTTCTGCCTCGAGGAATGTAGTGAAGAGTTTGTTTTGGTATTCTGTGACGATCCATGCGCTGAATAAGGGCTAGCCAATTGTTTCTATATTCTTGGAGGTATTCAGATATAGGTACGATGTTTAGCTCTCTGGCTATCTTTGAATTTTTTTGGTGGTCTAGAAGGCTATAACCTGCAGTTTGTCGCATAAATGTCATCTCCGTGGCTGTAATATGACGGTCATCCTGAGTTTTGATGGTCCAAGCTTCACTGCCATAACAGATTATGTTAATAAAATTTAAACTAAGTTTGAGCGATTGAGTCATTATAACTACGACACATACACACACACACACACACACACACACACACACACACACTAACCCGTGTGGTCTAGAGGTAGCGTGCTGCCTTGTCACGCAGCGGGCCCGAGTTCGATTCCCGGTCGGGACAGGTTACTGGGCGAGGTTTTTTTTCGGGATTTTTCCTCGCCTGTAAGACAAGTGTCAGGACGCTTAGGGCCCAACTGTCCCCGAAAATCACCCGGCCATAACCATCATCATCTTTATCATTATCATTATCATCACCATCCTTCACCGGTGTGGAAAGCAACGGGATGCTACCACACCTATAGTAAAGCTGCAAAGCATGTTCAGTGAAAGACGTGCCCTAGGGTAGAATTACTGTGTGTGTGTGCGTGCGTATGTACATATCGGTAGTATTCGTATTGTATTGTAAGCCTATGCTTTCCCTTTACAGAGATTTAGGCGCTCTCCCCCTACAGGGAAGAATTTGAACCATACTAATTTAGTTACACTTGTTTTCGTATAGATGTCATTTTGAGTGGTACGTGGTCAGCGTTCCGCCTCATACTGACATCTAGGAAACCAAGGTATTACTAGGACGGGAAAATTCGGTAAATTTTGCTTAGAGGCCTTTTCATTCAGCCTTAAGGATCTTTTACGAGCCTGAAAATCTTCAGACTCGGGACCCACGGCTTAAAGTCCCTCCCGAAGGACTTGCTCCTTGGATTTTTCCGTCCTAAAAAATATGTTGAGTAAAACTAAGAAATTAGGATTGGAAGTAAATATCAATAAAACTAAATATATGGTCACACGTAGAAATACATTATATAATGGAAATGGACAGCTAATGACAAATGAGGGAAATTTTGAGGAAGTGGCTGAATTCAAATACCTAGGAACAGTAATCACAAATAGGAATGAGATGCACAAAGAAATTAAACATAGGCTCAATTCTGGAAATGCATGCTATTATGCATTGCAGAGACTCTTGATGTCCCAACTCCTTTCAAAAAACGTTAAACTGAAAATATATAAAACTATTATTTTACCAGTTATATTATATGGATGCGAAACATGGACTCTTACTTTAAGGGAGGAAAGGAGATTAAAAGTATTTGAGAATAAAGTACTTAGGAACATTTTTGGACCAAAGAGAGATGAACAGACAGGTGAATGGAGAAGACTACATACCAATGAACTACATGGTCTTTATAGGAAGCCAGATATAATAAGAACAGTTAAGTCTCGTAGACTGCGATGGGCAGGACATGTTGCACGTATGGGGAATGAAAGACGTGCATGGAAGCTTCTTGTAGGAAAGCCAGAGGGAAAACGCCCAGTTGGTAGACCAAGAATGAGGTGGGAGAATAACATTAACTATGATTTGAGGGAAGTAGATTATACAGAGAATGATTGGAAAGCATTAGCTCAGGATAGGGATGTATGGAGAGCTTATGTCCGTACGGCCATGATCCTACGGGTTCTATAGTGCCAGTGAGTAAGTAAGTAAGTAAGTAGAAAATCCATCGACCCCGGCCGGGTTTGAACCCGCGACCCTTGGGACCAGAGGCAAGGAGCATAACCACTAGTCCACCGCGGCCGACCCATGTCGGTAGTAGTGAAGTATAACATTTGAAGTGACGAATAAATTGAAGAAACAGTAAATAATAAATTTCAACGTTTTATAATTTTGATACCAAGTATACAAAATTAATGTATATTTCGTTAAAACAGTCATCCAAGCAAGATTAATTGGGGAAAGAACAGGTAAGTCCATATTTTTTTCGAAATGGAGGTTGAGGTAACATTTTATTCTTCATGGAAACTCTATAATTTAGAAATGTGAAACGGGTGAAAGATACTGTTTAGTCATGGGTTTCTTTACCTCCAAAGTTTGTCATTCAGCTAAGGAAGTGTGGATATTGTACAATTGAAAACACCTTTTCTAGATTTCAAGGAAATATCGTCTTACTTTTTTTCCTGTGCCCTTCAAATACAATTGCCATATGCTAACTGGAATAACCACTTAGTTGCCCTTGACCCTTCGTAGATGTCGAGTCTAAAGGCTGTCCACTCTTTTAAAGTATTCCTCATCAAAACAAAACCATGTGACCTGCTCGCTTTTAATTGGTTATGGACACCGACGTACGTTGTAGAAGCAATAACTACGCGAAAAAGTAGTTCCCTTCATTAAATTAAAATTTTGTCCTCTGAATATACTTGTTATTCTTCGTGAATGAAAATAATAATATTCAAAACATAGAAAATATTCTAAAATATACCTAATCAATAATTACAATTTAAAATAGTTTATTACATATGGATGGTGCATTTGAGTCATTCTTCAGTTGATTCTGATGCAAAACAAAATGGCTAGAGGCGACGAGTCTTCTGTTGCTGTGTTGCCATCTAAATTTTTAAATCACAAGTCTGACAAACATTGACTTGTGGTAAAAAAAAAAAAAACAGTTATTTTAAATGTATTTCACAAGTTCAGTGAAAAATCTCACCAGATTTCTTGCAATCTACCCCATTCAACGATCACATGTCTTATATACTTCACACGTGTTCCCTGTCAATGTGACAGTAATTGTGGCGCGATTGGCGGAAGGATACAATTGGTATTTGTTTATGTTAGGATCACTCTATGAGCGGATAGGATATAGGACTTACGCTCCTTTAATTATAGGCCTATATAAATTATGCTTTATACAATATCAATAAATAAATAAATTTCAGACGGTGTGTGGAACAATACAGAGAACATTCAAAAATAAAATTAGAAAAGAAACCAAGATAAAAATATATAATGTTATGGCGGTTCCCACAATATTGTATGGATGTGAAACTTGGGCTCCAGTGAAAAGACAGAAGGATAGAATACAGACGGCGGAGATGAGGTTCCTAAGACAAGTAAAAGGATGTACAAGACTTGATAGAATAAGAAATGAGGATATAAGAGAAGAATTGAAAGTACAGCCTTTATTGGAAAAGTCACGAATTACAGACACAAATGGATTGATCACATGGATGGAATGAGTAAGGAGAGATATCCATTGTTAGCAAGAAATTATCAAGCAAGAGGAAGGCGTGATGTTGGAAGACCTAGAAGACGTTGGGCTGATGCATTATGAAGTCGGAACGGGCTATTGCCTAATCCTCGGAGTGATGATGATGATGATGACAATATCAATCCATATTTAACATAAATAATGGTCCTACATATTTCATAAGGGGGGTCACGATTTATTTAAGGAAATTTAATATTTTCCTTAGTTTCACAAATATTTCCTATTAGTAATTAATAGCAGATTAGTAAAATGCTATGTAATATCTATTAAGTTTTTAGATTAATTTTTGGATCATATTTTCCCATAAAAAATCATTATTTTATTCTATTGTAATATTCCACAATGTATACAAAATCGCACGGTGTGACAATACTCATTTTAATTGCCAATTAAGATAGCATTTAAAATTTTATATAAAATTTTTAATTAAACACATTTCTAAAACTTAGCGTGTGTGGAATCTAAATGTATAACTACAAAGCATATAATTATTTGTTAATATTTGATTATTAAGATGTTTGTCATTGTATACGGAGGGTTGTTTCCGATCTCTGATAACGATTTGCCAAGTAGATTGTGACGTTGGAGTGTGCGAGGTGATCAAACCAGTCGGTGTGCTGCTTCTGTTACACTCGCACGCCTGTTGCTCTCATAATGCCTAATCAGATAGACCCGTTTTGGGAAGGTTACATTACTGCCCTTTCCGACGCTAATTATAGTTATTCCGCGATTATTGAGGCTTTCAAAAACGTAATTTTATGGTGTCAAAGTGTGGAATTAGCTCAGTGCTTAATAAAAAGGGAAAGGGTCGCTTGGGATTAATTCCAAAAGGAAAAAAAGGGCAAATCCACGACCTGCTACTACCCGCACACCAATGTAATCAGAAAGGTCAAGGTCCTTATCTCTGGTGGTAACTCTGCCACACAAAGGGTGATTGGGAACAGATCGGGAATATCCCTTCTGTAAACACCAGAATAAACAAATATTTAAACATGGAGAAGCGCCATAAAAGCAGGGTTCATAAATTGTTGCCACGTCACATTGCCGAATGCCGCACCAAGAGCAGGAAACTATGAAAAGCACCTGGCAGGAGAAAAATGGAAAATTTTGGTCACACTTGATGAAGCATATGTTTATCTAGGAGACTGCAACAAACCCCGGGCAATTTACTCCAGAGAAAGGAGTGAAAAAAATGTCAAAAATGGTATGCGAATGCAGAGAAAGTTTCTCCAATGGATTTATGGTCATCGCGAGATATTGCTACAATGAAAAACTGACCATTCGTAGAGTAGCTAAAAAGGCCAAAATCAACTCCCAGTACTACCCGGAAGACGTTCTCACCACAATTTACCCGACTGAAATCCCAGCTCTCTATGGTACAGACAAAAACCAAGTCTGGGTGCACCAAGACAAGACCTCCAGTCACACTTCGGGATCAACCTTGGCGTTCCTGGAGAAATGGAGCAGGAAACTGGAATACATGCAACATCCCTGTGAAGTGTCCTGATTTGTGTCTTTAGACTCTTCAAATGGGCACTGGGAAATAGGCGTCCTTGAACAATAGACGGTCTCTGGAAAGCATATAAAGAGGAGTGGGAACTTCTAGACATGGCTGTGCTGTGTAAGAGTCTTCTGCAGCGGAAACTCCGATGCCAAACCATAGCTCGGGCGAAGAGCCATCAATTATAGTCCATGAGGGCTAAAGTGTCTAGAATATTTTAGAAAGAGAAAGAGAGTACTCACCATCTTCTTTCTCACTCATATACATATCTCTTCACGGTGACAGCGGTAGGGCAGACACTCCCTGCAGTGAACATAGATCAGTGGTGACATTCCCTTCTTCTAAAGATTCTTCCTGGCAAGTTTCTATGTCTTCATTTTCATCGTCGTCGGTATCGTCTAAATTTATTTCAAACTGATCACTAATTTCGTCCATTAAACCGTCTGCCAATATGACTCTTCAATCTTTTCACCGTTCACACGCTCTGCAGTCACTTTTAACAGAGCAGTCTGAACCAGTCGCCACTGACAAAAATTACCTGACACAAAAGTGACTGGACGAAAGTGGGGGGGGGTGGAGTTTTTCTAGCATTCCTAAGTAGTTTTACAAGGGTAGCCCATTGTGTTTTGCGAAGGATGGAAGAACAGTTCTCTAGATAAGGATAGCAGAAATCATGCCAACTTAGTCCTCCTCCACTATAGAGCATGCTCGATAGTGGAGGCACGGCTTTTCTTAAGGTAAAACTTAACAATCATTTGTTATCAGAGATCACAAAAAACAACCCTCCGTATAAATTAATTAAACATTAATGGAGGATTTTGCTGTAAGCTCATGTCTACTTTATGTAACAAATGAACGAATCTCCTTGTAAAAAAGGACAGTAGTATTTAGGCTCTAGATTGGTCTAGAATAAGCTATACAGATTTATCAGAATTTAGACCACAAATTTCAAAGTTATTCGGTGCATAAGTCCTAATATTTTATTCATGTGGAAGACCCCGATGTCGTATTGTTGGCCGATAGCGAGGAGATACTAAAGGACAATACGCATACACTGTTGAGTAACACAAAGAAATTAGGACTGGAAGTAAATATCAATAAAACTAAATATATGGACACACGTAGAAATTCATTATATAATGGAAATGGACAGCTAATGACAAATGAGGGAAATTTTGAGGAAGTGGCTGAATTCAAATACCTAGGAACAGTAATCACAAATAGGAATGAGACGCACAAAGAAATTAAACATAGGCTCAATTCTGGAAATGCGTGCTATTATGCATTGCAGAGACATTTGATGTCCCAACTGCTTTCAAAAAACGTTAAACTGAAAATATATAAAACTATTATTCTACCAGTTATATTATATGGATGCGAAACATGGACTCTTACTTTAAGGGAGGAAAGGAGATTAAAAGTATTTGAGAATAAAGCACTTAGGAACATTTTTGGACCAAAGAGAGATGAACAGACAGGTGAATGGAGAAGACTTCATAATAATGAACTACATGGTCTTTATAGGAAGCCAGATATAATAAGAACAGTAAAGTCTCGTAGACTGCGATGGGCAGGACATGTTGCACGTATGAGGAATGAAAGACGTGCATGGAAGCTTCTTGTAGGAAAGCCAGAGGGTAAACGCCCAGTTGGTAGACCAAGAATGAGGTGGGAGAATAACATTAACTATGATTTGAGGGAAGTAGATTATACAGGGAATGATTGGAAAGCATTAGCTCAGGATAGGGATGTATGGAGAGCTTATGTCCGTGCGGCCATGAACCTACGGGTTCGATAGTGCCAGTGAGTAAGTAAGTAAGGAAGTAAGGAAGGCTCCGGCAGTAACTTAGAAGATTATTAGATCTATCTGTGAACTTTATTTCAGCACATCACGGGTTTGATTGACGTCGTCTGCACGTTTTAATTACTCGAAAAATCAACGAAAGCGCCGTAGCCGAGCGGTTAAGGTAGAAAGCCTTGGCGCAGAGCTACGGGACTTGCGCTGCTTCGAGTCTCCATGGGGGAAGAAATTTTTTCATGGTATTTCGGCCAGTATGGGACCGGTGCCCACCCAGCATCGTGAGGCAATTGCGTAGCTATAATAAGTAGCGGCTCCAGGTTGAGGAACCAGCTATAACGGCTGGGGGACTCGACATGCCAACCACATGTCACCTCTACACTGGCTGTTGATCATCTACCTCTGTGATTGACACATGTGGATGTGAAGGGCCAGCAACCGGCTGGTAAAAGGGCAACCGCTGAAAAGTGGAAAGACCTCCAATCGGATCGGAAAAATCAACTATGGCATAAAAAAAAGTTGAGAAGGTGGCTGAATTCAAATACCTAGGAACAATAATCACAAATAGGAATGAGATGCACAAAGAAATTAAACATAGGCTCAATTCTGGAAATGCATGCTATTATGCATTGCAGAGACTCTTGATGTCCCAACTCCTTTCAAAAAACGTTAAACTGAAAATATATAAAACTATTATTCTACCAGTTATATTATATGGGTGCGAAACATGGACTCTTACTTTAAGGGAGGGAAGGAGATTACGAGTATTTGAGAATAAAGTTCTTAGGAAAATTTTTGTACCAACGAGAGATGAACAGACAGGTGAATGGAGAAGACTACATAACAGTGAACTACATGCTCTTTATAGCAAGCCAGATATAGTAAGAATAGTTAACTCTCGTAGACTGCAATGGGCAGGACATGAGGCACGAATAGGGAATAAAAGACATGCATGGAAGCTTCTTGTAGGAAAACTAGAGGGAAAAAATGCCCAGTTGGTAGACCAATAATGAGGTGGGAGAATAACATTAACTATGGTTTGTGGGAAGGGACACGCCTTAGCGTAGTGTTAAGGCACTGCGCTACAAGCCGGCGGCATTATGGACCTGGGGTAACTCAGCCTCTAACGGAAATGAATACCGGACACTTGTTCTGTGTGTAAAGGCGGCCGTCACGTAGGGCTGATAACCCGTCTGACATCAGGTGCCGATTGTCTAGAAGAAGTGGGGGCCTTAACTTCCTACTACCTCAAGGACCTCCTGAAGCCTGTCTTGGGATCTCTTTACTTTACTTAATGGTTTGAGGGAAGTAGACTATACAGGGAATGATTGGAAAGCATTAGCTCAGGATAGGGATGTATGGATAGCTTATGTCCTCGCGGCCATGAACCTGAGGGTTCGATAGTGCCAGTAAGTTAGTTTGGTGAATACTAATTTTATACAAACAACACAATGATCATTCTTCTTCTTCTTCACGGTTTAGGCTTATTTACTAGCCTGTTCCGGCTCCAAATTGCTGCTCTTTCCATCTTTTCTTTGGTCTTCCCAAACTTCTTCTTCCTCGTGGTGAATAGTTGCATGCTGCTTTTGGTATTCTATTCTCAGTCATCCTTGCCAAGTGTTCTTTCCAGTTTGTTCTGTATTTTTCTATTGTTGTGTTTAATTCCTCTACTTTTAGTTGTCTTATTTCTGTGTTATGTTTTTTGTTTGTTCTTTGATATCCTGCTATTGGTCTGAGGAATCTCATTTCAGCAGCTTGTATTCTGGCAGATTGTTGTGTCACTGTCCATGTTTCGGATCCATAAGTAATAATAGGCACTGCCATTGTCTTGTATAATTTCATTATAGAGTCTTTCCTGGCTTTATTTTTCAAAGTTCTTTTTAGTGTTCCTGTTATATAATTAAACTTATTTAGTTTGTTATTTATATCTGTTTCTGCTGTGTATGATATTTCGCAACCTAGGAAGTTATATGTTACTACTTGTTCTATTGGTTTATTTTCTAATATCATCTTTGTCCGAACTGGATGAGCGCCCTAGAAGATAATGATCGTTGCCTACTTTTTTTAATTTAATACCAAGCTTATTAATTAAATAAAAATAAAACGTAGTTTTATTTGATTTTCATATTTATTATATAATTCAGTGACAGCTGTTTCGGTACACTGTACCTTCTTCAGACATTTTAACAAATTATGAATTGTGTTCCAACTGATCTAAGCAACAATAGAACATTATTTATTTAAATTTTTTAATTTAACAAAGGGGAGTCATTCAAATCAAGTTGAGAATTTAACAGTTTTTTACTACTTTTAAATTTATTAATTTCTACAGCCTCCAAAAGATCTAACTTCTTACCCTTATCACAAATATGTAAAATTTCAAAATTTGGATATTTAATCATTGTTTCGATCCAAATTTTGAAATTTTACATATTTGTGATAAGGGTAAGAAGTTAGATCATTTGGAGGCTGTAGAAAATTAAATTGGAATATTTAATCATTGTTTCGATCCACATTTTGAAATTTTACATATTTGTGATAAGGGTAAGAAGTTAGATCTTTTGGAGGCTGTAGAAATTACTAAATTTAAAAGTAGTAAAAAACTGTTAAATTCTCAACTTGATTTGAATGAATCCCCTTTGTTAAATTTAAAAATTTAAATAAATATTGTTGTATTGTTGCTTAGATCAGTTGGAACACAATTCATAATTTGTTAACATGTCTGAAGAAGGTACAGTGTACCGAAACAGCTGTCACTGAATTATATAATAAATTAATTAATAAATATGGATTTTCATCAAGTAAACACCAACTCGATTATTAATACCAAGTTCTTGCGTTGGGTATATAGCCTCATTAGTTACATAACGTTGCAAATAATTGCTTTCAGATAATGTAGCAGAAAAGGTTGCTTTCTCTTTGGATGTTCCTGATAGAGAAGTGGTATCTCAGTGCCTCCAGCTCAAATATTTCAATACAGTAACGTGTGAGTATGATGGATTTTTACGATTAAGAGAAACAGGTTTGAAGACCTGGATAACAAGGTTGTTGGCTTTTGACGTCTTTAGACGCGAAGAAAGTTTATTCTGTCTGATAACTATACTCTCTGAAAGATATTCGAATGTTGTTTCTCTCTTTTAGAATTTTTGGGACACCCAGGTTTCCTTTAGGTGTTCCTGTCATCCTGCGGATCCGGACTTCTTACTCAGCTTCTTCTTCTTCTTCTTCTTCTTCTTCACTTCACGGGTTAGGAAAAATGCCTGTTTCACCTCACAGTTGTTCTGTCCATCTTTTCACTGGCCTTCCTACATTCCTTGAACCTCTTGGTTTGTTGTTAAATGCTGCTTTTGGTAATCTTTTTACGTTAATTCTTTCTACATATCTAAACTCATTACACACCGAATGACACCATAAGATAAAGGAAATCTTCTATTGGTATTAAAAGATTCCGGGCTATGTGGCCGTGGTCTATAACTGGCGTTTCTTCCAGACGTTTCTCCCTCAACTGCGGAGGGCATCTTCAGTGGCGAGCGCTTCAAGCTGTTGTTTCCCTGTCGTAGACTCGACTGCGAATGAATCATGAGTCTACGACAGGGAAACAACAGCTGGAAGCGCTCGCCACTGAAGATGCCCTCCGCAGTTGAGGGAGAAACGTCTGGAAGAAACGCCAGTTATACACCACGGCCACATAGCCCGGAATATTTTAATACCATGATTACCGGCCGTGAAAGCCTGCATTCCACAAATCTTCTATTGTCCAGTGCAAACGTTTGCTACCTGTTAACAGAAACCTTCCAAACAAGTGAACTGTGAAACTGACGATTTTTATACAATGTTGCTTATTTCCAATCGCCTGATGACTAGGCTATTAAAAAATTATGACTTTATCATAGAAATAAGCACAAGTATGACCAAAGATTTGAAAAAGTGAGAAATGTGACATCTACAGTAATATAATGTACGGTTAAAAACTATAATATAGTTACCTTGTAGGTCCGTCTCCTCAACTTAAGTTCTTTTAAAACTTTGTAGGCCTTTCGGGACTAGTCCCATCATCAGCAGAATGCATTAGGTCCGTTCTTGTTGACCCTTGTTGAAGCACTGACTTGGTTGTGAGAATTTTGTACAGAGGATTGTGTGGATTAGGTGTGTATTCATTGAGAATCAGGTCGTTGTTGATTTCTCTTAGGATTGCGATTTCCTCCAGTATATTTATTCTCGTTGGAATATTTTCTCTATGTACTATTGAGGGTGTTATCGATGTTATGCATATGGTGTCCAGCTTGAATTACATGTTTTGCGTAACTTGATTTTCCTCCATTGTAAATGAAATCTCTGAAATGTTCCTTGAATCTAATGTTGAAGCTTCTGTTAGTTTTCCCAATGTAGAATTTATTGCAGTCTGTACATGTTAATTTGTAGATGCCTTTATTGTCGAATTCATCTATTTCTTCGATGTTGTTGTTTATTAAATTGTTTAATTTGTTGTCAGTTCTGTAGGATATATTAATATTCTTATCGAGCTTTTTTAGTGTGTTGGCCAATTTTAATGTTTCTTTACCACTGTACGTGAGAGTTATCCATTTCTTGTTGTTGTCATTGGATTCTATTTTAAGTTTGGTTATGTTGGTAAAGTTGTTTTTTCTTTTTTGTTTGTTTATAATTATATTTATTATTTGTTTTACTAGTATGACATCTATACGAAAACAAGTGTAACTACATTAGTATGTATTTGAAGAGAAAAATTTTCGCCTAGACCGGGACTCGAACCCGGGACCCTTGGCTTTCCGGGCCAAGTGCTCTACCAACTGAGCTACCGAGGCGAGTTACGATCTAGACGCAAATTTTTCTCTTATGTACGTTATAATTCCCTCGCGCCTAATGCTTGAAACCATATCTTTGCAAATGGCGGCTTCTTAGTTAAGAAGACATTTATTGGGAATTTAACACTACTTTATAGCCAGTAGGGCTTCTATTGACGATTTTTATTATTAATTTAACACTTCTCATAGAAGGATAAATTATATTTGAAGAGAAAAATTTTCGCCTAGACCGGGGCTCGAACCCGGGACCCTTGGCTTTCCGGGCCAAGTGCTCTACCAATTGAGCTACCGAGGCGAGTTACGATCTAGACGCAATTTTTTTTTTGGCATTAACTTGTCTTAGGAACCTCATCTCCGCCGTCTGTATTCTACCCTTCTGTTTTTTCATTGGAGCCCAAGTTTCACATCCATAGAATATTGTGGGAATCGCCATAACATTATACATTTTTATCTTTGTTTCTTTTCTAATTTTATTTTTGAATGTTCTCTGTATTGTTCCACACACCGTCTGAAATTTATTTATTTTGAAGTCAATATCTCTTTCCACATTGTAGCTAACATCACAGCCCAAATATTTGAAACTAGACACCTGTTCTATACTTTGATTTTCTAAAATAATTTTGGATCTCACTGGATCTATTCCTCTAAAAGCCATGGTCTTCGCTTTCCTTACAGAAATCTTCAGATCATATAATTTACATATTTCATTTAATGCATGCATTGATTTCTGTAAGTCGTCTTCATATTTCTGTATTATGTAGGCTACATTATTATGTAAAATGACACAAACTGAAGTAATTTATAATTATTTGTTTTTTATTGTTTTATAAACAAAATAAATAATTAAAAAATGAAATCAATGTATCTGATGATGTAGTATTTTTGGCCGATAGCGAGGAGATACTAAAGGACAATACGCACACACTGTTGAGTAACACTAAGGAATTAGGATTGGAAGTAAATATCAATAAAACTAAATATATGGTCACACGTAGAAATTCATTATACAATGGAACTGGACAGCTAATGACAAATGAGGGAAATTTTGAGGAAGTGGCTGAATTCAAATACCTAGGAACAATAATCACAAATAGGAATGAGATGCACAAATAAATTAAACATAGGCTCAATTCTGGAAATGCGTGCTATTATGCATTGCAAAGACTCTTGATGTCCCAACTCCTTTCAAAAAACGTTAAACTGAAAATATATAAAACTATTATTCTACCAGTTATATTATATGGATGCGAAACATGGACTCTTACTTTAAGTGAGGAAAGGAGATTAAAAGTATTTGAGAATAAAGTACTTAGGAAAATGTTTGGACCAAAGAGAGATGAACAGACAGGTGAATGGAGAAGACTACATAACAATGAACTACATGGTCTTTATAGGAAGCCAGATATAATAAGAACAGTTAAGTCTCGTAGACTGCGATGGGCAGGACATGTTGCACGTATGGGGAATGAAAGACTTGCATGGAAGCTTCTTGTAGGAAAGCCAGAGGGAAGACGCCCAGTTGGTAGACCAAGAATGAGGTGGGAAAATAACTAACTATGATTTGAGGGAAGTAGATTATACAGGGAATGATTGGAAAGCATTAGTTCAGGATAGGGATGTATGGAGAGCGTATGTCCGTGCGGCCATGAACCTACGGGTTCGATAATGCCAGTGAGTAAGTAAGTGAGTAAGTAAGTAAGTAATCAATGTATCTTAAAATATACATTTTGAAGTTAAGGGATAAAGTAATTATCAAAGCCAGATAAATTACAAATTGGTGTTAACTAGAAGAGGGTAAATACATATTAGAACAACATCCATTGTGCTTGAATAAGCTGAACCAAGATGAAAGATAAAGGAAAGACGATTCTAAAGGGCAGAATTCTCAAAGCCTCATGTTACTTTATTACGTAAGTCTGTAATTACATTCGATAGATATGGTGTTAAGTTCTGTCAACCTCTCTAACCTTCATCGTGTGCATGCATACACCATTTCATTATCACATAGAGGGGAGACATGGTATATTGACCTTGAGAGTAAATCTTCAATTATTGTCGATGTACAACAAAACAATGTATAAGACGAAAGTGATTAGAGTTATATCGCAGAAAGTGTATTTTTCCCTTTAATTAGGCCATCCAAAAGTCGGCCAAAAGCATATATATATATATATATATATATATATATATATATATATATATGAATAAATTATTAAATGAATGGAGGAAAACAGACGAGGATATATACCCATCAATAGGAACCTCAAACTCGATGCTATTCTTTTTGCAGACGATTTAGCTCTTCTGGCACTTTCCAAAAATGATTTGCAACGATCAATTTATAATTTACAAAAAATAGGTGCCAAATTTAATATGGAAATATGAATTAACAAAACTAAAATTATGGCATTTCATGGGAAGGAATCCCATACAAAGTAAAATCTGTCTCCAGAATAAAATTTTAGAGAGATCTAACCAATTTAAATAACTTGGATATTATCTCTCTATCTGGGATGAAAAGGATATCCCTGAAAAGGTTACTAGTTATAATAAAAGTTTTGGAATTCTTAATCAAGTTATGAAACCATCCCTTGTACAAAAAAAAACACCAGATTACGTTTATATAACACTTTGGCTAGACCAGTGTTGACCTATGGTAGTGAAGCATGGACACTAAAAAGACAACATGAAAGCAGAATAATGGCTTGTGAAATGAGATTCATGCGCAGAACAGCGGGTTACACCAGATGGGATCGGAAAAGGAACACCGATATCTTAAAAGAATTGAAGACTACGCCAATTTTGGAATATATTAAACAGTACCAACTAAATTGGAAACACCATCTTGAAAGAATGAGTTCAAATCGGATCCCCAAAGCTGTTTATAATTATATACCAAGAGGACGAAGATCACTGGGCCGTCCTATGAAACGCTGAAGGGAAAATTTTCTATAGGATCGTAACAGGCCTTGGCCTAATACTTGGAAGGAAGAAGAAGATATATATATATATATATATATATATATATGTCGTCATCAGTGTGATCATTCCAATCTTTGCTTAAGTTTCTTCGAGTAATAGGAAGTCCCCTGGGTTGGTTACCAGCCATCCTCTGAGCAAGACTAGTGATAGGGCTGCTACCTTATAGCCTCTAGTCAGGCGTTCAAAATATGGAGTTTCCTCCAGGTAATACGAAGACATTTTGGTAAACAGATGAGGACAGAGACAAAACTAAGATTACATAACATCACATCATAAGCTGCTCTAAAATACGGAAGTGAAATTTGGATTTTAAATAAAAGAAACTCTCATAAACTTCAAGTAAGACAAATGCGCTTCTTACAATCATTGTTAGGAGTTAATAGACTGGATCACCAAAGGAACACTATTATCAGAGGAAAACTTGGAGTAACAAGTTTAAATGAAGATATACAAAGATACCAACAAGAATGGAAAAATCATCTGAAGAGAATAGCAAGAAATAGACTTCCAAAATTGGCATTCCAATATACCCCAACTGGACATAGGGACCAAGGAAGACCAAAACATCGGTGGAAAGATCAAGACCATCTTCGCTAGGTTTACCGTACAGGCCACATGGCCTAAAACGAATTTGTTCATGATGATATATATATATATATATATATGTGTGTGTGTGTGTTACGGTAAAAGTAATAAACTGGTGATTATATATAAAAACCGGTAATTATGCATAATCACCAATGATGCCGGTAAATATGATTTTTTTTTTCATCATCATCCTGCCAGGTATTAGTCCTAGAAGAACTGTTACGGTCTGAGAAAGCGGTTTTCGTGCCATCTCTTCATAGGTCGACCAAGTGACCGTTTCCCATTTGGACAGTAGTTCATTATTGCCTTGGGGATCCTGGATCTAGCCATTCTTGAGACATGTTCCTTCCAGTTTAGCTGATATCTGGAGATGTAGTCAAGTATTGGTGACACATTAAGTTCTTGAAGGATTTCTACATTTTTCTTTCGATCCCATTTGGTGTAGCCAGCTGTTCGGCGCATAAATTTCATCTCACAAGCTGTCTGCTTCCATCTCTCGTCCTTATAGTCCACGCTTCACTTCCATAACATAGGACTGGTCGAACCATTATTTGATAAAGACGAGTACGAGTTGATTTTTGCCGTAGCCGAGCGGTTAAGGTAGGAAGCCTTGGCGCAGAGCTACGGGACTTGCGCTGGTTCGAGTCTCCATGGGGGAAGAAATTTTCTCATGGTATTTCGGCCAGTATGGGACCGGTGCCCACCCAGCATCGTGAGGCAATTGGGTAGCTACAATAAGTAGAGGCTCCAGGTTGAGGAACCAGCTATAACGGCTGGGGGACTCGACATGCTAACCACATGTCACCCCTACACTGGCTGTTGATCATCTACCTCTGTGATTGACACATGTGGATGTGAAGGGCCAGCAGCCGGCTGGTAAAAGGGAACCGCTGAAAAGTGGAAAGACCCTCAATCGGAATCGGAAGGTTTTGAAACTCTATTAATGATTCAGTCATGGAATATGTACAAAAATACAGAAACAACTGGAAATCTCACGTAAGAAGAATGAGCAGAACAAGAATACCACGTCAAATCTTAAATTACCAGCCACCAGGCAAGAGATCTTTGGGCAGACCCTTCAAACGTTGGATTGAGACCGTAACAGACCACTAGGTCTATCACATGAAAGGAAGAAGAAGAAGAAGAAGATTAATGATTCTCATTGATTTGTTGAATTTCACAATTTTCTCTGGTAAATCCAAATTTTGAACAAAAGAGAAGTTTATATCCTAAATAAGTAAACTCATTAACTCTCTCTAAAATTTTGTTTTAGAGATAATTTTTTTTTAATTTATCAAATTAACCGGTTTGTTTGCATAATTCCCAACTCGTAATGGTAAATGTGATAAATATCATGACTGATTGGGCCAGTAGAATAGAGTGCAGTTTTTTATTAGTTACTACTCAAAAATATACTTTTTCGTTGGACGCTATGGCGTAAGAGACCACGAATTACAATATTTTATATTTTACAATTAAAATGTCAATAAATGGTTATAATACAATTATATTGAACTTGTACAAAACATTTAAAACGCAAGGAACCTAAAAGCCAACCTAACCTAATTCAATTACTCTAACCTACGTGAATCCGTAAATTGAACGAATTATCGTAAAGTTGGGCACTTTTATCACATTTACCATTACGAGTTGGGAATTATGCAAACAAACCGGTCAATTTGATAAATTTTCAAAAATGTATTATATTTATCAAATTTAGTGGTGATTATGTATAATAACCGGCAAATATATATATAATCCCCGGATTAATCACATTTACCGTATCATATATATATATATATATATATATATATCCATCCATCCATCCATCCATAGTAATTACAGCATTTTCATGCTATGCTTGCAGCTTTACTAGGGAATTGTAGGTGTGGTAGCTTCCCATTGCGTTCCGCACCAGTGAATGATGATGGTGATATTGATAAGGACGATGATGGCCATATGATTTCGGGGACCGTTTGGGCCTTAAAGTTTTCCTGGCATTTGTCTTACAGGTGAGGAAAAACCCCGATAAAAACCTCACCCAGAAAAACTGCCCCGACTGGGGATCGAACCCGGGCCCCCTGCGTGACAAGGCAGCACGCTACCTCGAGACCACATCGGTGGACACACATATATATATATATATATATATATATATATATATATATATATATATGCGTGGACGGGATTCGAACCCGGATCTCTGAGTCTGTACCTCAGCGTGATATCCATTACACCACCAGGCGAATCCAATTCAAACATTTATTTTTCTTATATATGTATTATATTCTCCATTATTACTAGATGTCGCGAGAACTCGGTCTTCACTGCCATCTAGTAGCTGACTATAACAACTAAGCAAATTAAAGAGACTATTTTTACTTTATAGCAGTGACGCTTTATAGATGTGATATAATAAATGTTTGAATTGGATTCGCCTGGTGGTGTAATGGATATCACGCTGAGGTACAGACTCAGAGATCCGGGTTCGAATCCCGTCCAGGCATTTATTTTTCTTATCATACCATATTAAGCTTGCATTGCTCAATGTTAAACATTTAATTATAACACACACACACACACACATATATATATATATATATATATATATATATATATACACGAGTATATTTGACATGAAAATAATTACAAACGTCTCAACGGTCATTTGAACCCAGGACCTCTAACTTGATACGTTAGTGCGCTACCAGTTACGCTTTCTAGGCATCCTAGCACAAAACATTTATCTTTCCTTTATATATATTCTCTAACATGAGAGGTAGTGGAACTCGGTCGGGCTCACTGCTCTCTCATGGCTACTGTAAAAAGTAAGCAAATTAAAGAGAAATTTTACTTTATAATAGTGACACTGCTTTATTTCGAGTTATAATAATATATATATATATCTATATATATATATATACACACACACATATACTAGAAGTCCCGGTCACGCGTTGCTGTGGCTAAGGTATACGTTAAAAATTTTAATTAAGTTGCTGTCTTTCAGCCAGATTACTTAAAACTAATACTTACACACGAAATTAATAATATTGAAAATAAAATAAACACTGAACACACTTAAATTATGAAATAATCAATATTTGTAATTCAATTGAAATTCGCGGTTGCAACAAAAGCACAGCCATCTGGATCTCTCTTTGTTAAATAATAAACCAATTACCTTACCAAATTACCTTACACCGCCATCTGTTAGAATCGTATGTAACTCACAGATAATTATAACTCTTTGTTAAATAATAAATAATTTGCAATAAAAATAATGTGACTATAAATTTAGTTATAAACTACCCTAAGTCTCAAGTTGGATCAAACTGCACACAGCGTGCAAAATATTATTAAAATCGGTTCAGTGGTTTAGGATTTCATCGCGGACAAACAACGTGACCCGAAATTTATATATATATATATATATATATGTAACATAAATAGAAAAAATAAGCGCCTGAGCTGGGATTTGAACCCGACGCCTCTAACTTTATACGTTAGCGCGCTAACAACTGCACAACTCCAGCATCCTAACACAAACCTTAATATTATATATTTTAGCGTTATAACTTTTTAGGACTTTTGTGAAATAAAATATTTCCTGTGCAATGAATGTGTATACTTTTACTTAAAACCATTGAAAAATGCCTTCATTTCACTGAGCTTCAAGAAAAGGTCACCACAAATATATTTATATATCAATATTTAATATTAATTTGGGGGCGACCTTTTCTTGAAGCTAAGTGAAATGAAGGCCATTTTCAATGGTTTTAATTAAACGTGCACCCATTCATTGCACAGGAAATATTTTATTTCACAAAATTCTGAGAAGTTATAACCCTAGTATCTATACTTAGGATTTTCACGCCCTTAAAATCCATTGAGTCTCGCGCCGTAGCCGAGTGGTTAATGCAAGATGTCTTAGCGCAGAGCTAAGGTCGGGTCTCCATGGAAGAAGATTTTTTTTTTTCGTGGAATTTCGGCCAGTATGAGACCGGTGCCCACCGAGCATGGTGAGAAAATTTTGGTAGCTGCAATAAGAGCGGTTTCAAGTTGAAAAAAACAGCTGTAACGGCTGGGGGACCCGACATACTGACTACATGTCACCCTTTCACTGGCTGGATGAGCATCTACCTCTGTGATTAACACATGTAGATGTGAGGCCAGCAGCCGGATGGTAGGCCAAGAGTCTTCTAGGCTTGTCGTGCCATGGAGTTTAAAAGACATGGACTCGGACCGAGTTAGAACTCGCGAACTTCTGAAACACAGACGAGTATAGAGTAGCACTGGCCAACATGATTTTTGTCTCATGAGTACCAATAGTTTACTTAATGCAGTTTTTTTATCGTGTTTTCAAATATGTATTCGGAATTTCTCCATCACCCACAGTTTTTTTTATTTCAATTTCAATTAATGGATTTAAATAATTATTTTTTTAAAATAAACCTAGATTTCTTCCCGGAAAATCTTGGCGCAGTGAGCGATGAGCACGGGGAACACTTTCATCAGGAGAATTCAGCTATGGAAAAGAGATATGAAGGCAAAGGGAATCCTAATATGCTGGCCGATTATTGTTGGACCATCATCAAGGATGCTCCACAGGCGAAATATAGCAGAAAATAGTAATTTCTTACTTTCTAGGTGAGTCCGAATGTTCGAATATTGTGTAGTTACGAATGTAGAAAATATTACAGTGTTTGAAATTATTATAAATGCCTGTATCTCGGAAACCTTGCTTGATGGAGAAAAACCGATATCATATTTAAATTCATGAGAAAAAATACTGTCAGAATCACATTTTTTTCTTTCTGAGACAAAAAAAAAGTATATTTTTTGTTGCTCAGTGTAATCACTGATCCACCTGGACCAACTTCGAGATAGATAAAATAAATAATGATCTTAAGAGATACTTCAGAATAAACATTTGTGGCTATCGTAATGTTTTCTACGTTTCAATTTATTTAAGGAACAAAGGAAATAAAAAAGAAATAAAAAGTGTGGATGGTGCAATCGCTTGATTCTTATGCTAATAGAAACATAAATAAAAAGGAAGAAAATTCAATTTGATGTAAGTTGGTATAACTGATAACCTATTATTTATTAAAACATTATGGATCGTCTTGATTATAAACATTATTAAGTTAAAAAATACTCCATTCACCAAAACAATTAAAAATACAAATCAACACATTGACTTGTTGTTTTTAATTGTTGGTGAACGGAGTGTTTTTACACGCTTTATATTAGCTTGACCTGTATCTATGTAACGGAATCTTTGAACACGATTTTCACCCACTTAAAAACATTGTATCGTCTTGAAACTATTTATACTTGTAAAGGACCAATGACAATACAATAATTTCGTTTTTTTTCTAAGATCCTGGCCAGGATCATCAGTACATCATGATCCGGAAGGATAACCGTTAAGTAGTTGAAGCAGTTATAAAACCAAAAATATTAAAATGCGCCACAAATGAAAATCTTAAAAATTATCATACAAAAGCATTCTTTTAGTCTGCCGCTTCTGCCTTTACCGCTGGTTTCGGGGCAAAGACGTTGCCTTGCACGCAACTGGTCCGAGTTCAATGCCCGATGAAGACATTTTTCCTCGGAGAGTTTTTTTTTCTGAATTTTCTTCACCTGTAAGACTAATTTCGGAGGAACTTAATGGTCTAAATAGTTCCCAAAAAACAATTTGGCCATCATAATCATGCATTAGATCATAGGAGAAGTATAGACATCTGGAATGAATTGACTATATAACCAATTACGGCAATTATCGAAGAATTTAGAACTAATTAGAGACAATGTGCAACCCATGTCAAAAACTAGAATAACAAAAGCCTGAATTATACTCGTATAGGAAAAACCTGTCCACCGCTGTCACGCAGCGGGCCCGGGTTCGATCCCCGGTCGGGGCAGTTTTTCTGGGTGAGGTTTTTATCGGGGTTTTTCCTCACCTGTAAGACAAATGTCAGGAAAACTTTAAGGCCCAAACGGTCCCCGAAATCATATGGCCATCATCCTTATCATTATCATCCTTACCATTATCATCATCATCATCATCATCCTTCACCGGTGTGGAAAGCAACGGGAAGCTACCACACCTACACAATTCCCTAGTAAAGCTGCAAGCATTGCATGAAAATGCTATGATTGCAGTGAAGGACCTGCCTTCGGGCAGAATTACTATGGATGGAGGAAAAACCTATGTAGATGTGGCGTGGTCAGTTTTAATCAACCTGTCATAATATTCACAGTGTTCAGTACGATTGTACTGTGTTTATTTTATTATTTAACCTTTCAAAATTATAAATATATGCCTAGAACGATGATCTTGAAGAAGATTTTCGGGCTGTAGGCCGTGGTCGTGAGGCTTGTAGTTCCCCGACGTTTCGCCAGAGACGTCTCAAGACAACCCTTGAGGATGCCAGACGCAGTCTCTGGCGAAACGTCGGAGAACTACAAGCCTCACGACCATGGCCTACAGCCCGAAAATCTTCTTCAAGATCATCATAACAACTCCGGCCGTGAAAGTCTACATGAATACAATAGGCCTAGAAGATTACACTGGTCGACAAAAATGAACTTTCTTGTTTCACAAGAATAAAAATATGAGATTTTAGAAGTATTTTTCATCCTGAATTTAAATACCATTTCAGTTTTTTCCTATCAGGCAAGAGTTTTCTGTGATATTCGTATACATGTTTTATAATTTTTAATAAAATCCATCTAATTAACTCATTCTGGCTTACCTAGAAAGTGGTAGATAGTGATTTTCGGGCATCTTGGTCCAACAGTAGTCAGCCAGCATATTAGAACTCCACTTGCCTTGGTTACCTCTTCTCCATTGAGGAAATTTGCTCACCGTGCTCATCAGAGACAGCCCCAAGATTTTCTTGAATAAAATCGCTACATATAATGTAAAGGTTTTTATGACAGGTCAAAGGAAATGCTAAAATCAATTTAAAAAAGTAGCTGTCACAAAAAAAAAAACTGTGCCTGATGGGAAAATTCTGACTAAATATTTGAATTCAGCATGAAAAATTACAATAGATTCACTAATCAGATTTCTTGTGAAGAAAACCTTGTCTTCCAGTGTTATTTAAGTCTTAGTATATTTTCTACTCTGTCTTATCTTAAATATTTGTATTGTCTCGGAGGTGGCCTTGACATTGAACTCATCTGTCATCCACACATGTCCTTGCGTGTAACGCGGGTAATTACCTTAGTGTTAAAGAGCTCTCTCATGCAATTAAATCAAGACTTGACACGTGATCCTTAACTTAGCACTTCGTTATAGCTGTAAAATATAAATAATTTATATTTTAATAACATAATACACTGACTATTTAACTCATGCCCCAAATGGGGGTCAATGACCAATCACGTTTCAATGATTTCTGTTTTACAACCAATCAGAGTCGTGTTTCACCAAATATTTATCAGTGTTATAATTACCATATTAAAGAAAGCTCCTCCTTACAATATTGCGTTCCTTTGGCAATAAATAGTATGATCTGGTTGCAGTGATAAACAAAAGAAGCAGTAGAAGCGTACCTATCGTTTCTCATTTGTTTTCAAACATCGCCGTTTACATTAAATATATAAATATTTTAAAATAACTATAGTTAAATAATGATTTGTGAGTAAACAGCTTAATTTTATTCGTTAAATAGTCCTAACAAATGCCACTCTTGATTTCCAAATTCTCTAGATAAATTCACTCCTCACTTCGTGAGTCGTGAATTTATCGATAATTTGGAAATCACTCGTGGCATTACTTATGATAATTATATATCGAGCTCTCAATTTGAAAGGACTTTAGTTTTATCAAAGGTTACTTCATATGTTATAGGCGTAGAGTTTTAAAATAATTATTTATTTAACGATAGATGTCAAAAGTGTAAACATTTCCAAGAATCTTCATAAACAAAAATGAACGTGAGTGCGTATGTGATTTTGCCCTTCATGCCCTTCATGGACTCAAAAACTACTTTATCGATTTGAATTGTTTTTTTTTTTTTTTTTTCATCGTTTAGAGAAATTTTCTGGGACAATTAATGTATATAACATATTAACTTACTCTATGTACTATAGGACCGGAGCTAAAAATAAATAATAGCTTAAAAAACTAAAACAACGCACTTTATTACTTACTTACTCACTGGCACTATCGAACCCGAAGGTTCATGGCCGCGCGGACATAAGCTCTCCATACATCCCTATCCTGAGCTAATGCTTTCCAATCATTCCCTGTATAATCTACTTCCCTCAAATCATAGTTAATGTTGTAGCCTCCCACCTCATTCTTGGTCAACCAACCTGGGAGTTTCTTCCCTCTGGCGTTCCATACAAGCGACAGCTTTCCCTATGCAACGTCTTTCATTCACACCTCACGCAGCCAACATGTCCTGCCCATAGACAGTCTGCGAGACTTAATGGTTCTTATTTACTATATGTCTTCCCATACAACGCACCATTGTAGTTAATGTTGTATGTAGTCTTCTCCCTATACACCGGTTCTCGTTCATCTCTCTGTGGTGTCCAAAAATTTTCCTAAGAAACTTTCATTCTCAAAATACTCGTAATCTCCTTTCCTCCCTTAAAGTAAGAGTCCCTGTTTCGCACCCATCTCTCATATTAACTGGCTAGCAATAAGAGTTTTATCTATGTTCAGCTTAACGTTTTTTGAACGGAGTTGGGACATCAAGATGTCCTCGACCATGCATAATAGCAGGCATTTCCAGAATTGAGCCCTATGTTTATTTCTTGATCCTTTAGTAGGAAACTGTATTCGATAACCGAACTAAAAAATGAAAAATAACTTTAATTTCCCACACGCTTGGGATAAAATTAAAGTGGTCAACAAAAAAATCATCTCCAACACATCTAGAATAAAACTAGACTAATCTACAAAAAAAAATCATTTTACCATCAAAAGCGTGGGGTGCTCTTTATCAATTAATATATTTTGAGAGTAAAACGATAGTGTGGGTACACGTAACATGTGGTCTCACGAAGAAAACGTAAAAACCATAAAAAGCACTTAAGGGGGGTGATGGATGAAATTTCTATTTTCTACATTTTTTACTCTACATACTTGATTTTTTGTACACATATTCATGCCATAATAGGCAATACTATATTAAAGTTTCACCCTTCTAGGCGTAAAGGTTTCTGAGTTATTGAAGAAATTCAGTTTACAAATTTGCATATTTAAATTTTTAATAAGTCCCATAATTTGTTAGTAAAATTTTTAAATTTTTTTGTACACGATCACTGACTTATTTAGAACAACACTATGCATTAACTTTTCTATATCATTAAAATAAAGGAAGAAAAAATATATACATCCTCTGCATATGAATTTTTTTTAATTACTACACATATTTTATTTTTTATTTAAAAAACTATCAACGTTGTTTCAAAATCCATGCATAGAATTATTAGCTATAGTGTGTGGGACATGCAGTTAAAATTTCGTGCTTCTATCATTAAATTTGTCAACGCTATTTTGATTTGAATGTATTGAAATGCAATGAAAATAAAAGTGTGGAAAAGCCAATTTGAAAGTTTGCATGCAGTTAAATTAGAATGTAGCATGCATGCCCTCCTTAAGTCATTAGGGAGACTTACAAGCGCCATAGGACACTGAAACTTCACCAACTTATATTTTAAGGTACGTGGTATTTTTTAATTCAAAAAACAAAAAATGCTAAATTTGACCGAAAATGTCAAAACGTTCACCCACTGTCTAAACCATAACAAATACACCAAATTAATGTACACAAAATTGAATATCACAAAAATTCTACAAAAAATCCGCAACAACATATGTCTATCTTTTACAGATAGCTCAGAATAACCATATTTGTCTTTTAAAATTAGTTTAAAAGTAAATATTTAATTGCAAAGACTCAACAACACAATGTTAATTCTTATCATGTCAAATGTTCGTTTATACATAACCTGTTTAAATTATTTTTTGCGCGATACTGCGTTTTGTCGTACTTACAGCAATGGCGACCATGATGTAAAATTCAACTTCCTACATTTCGGGGTTGCCAACCTAAATAACTATACTGTAATATTACATATTCCCTCCATGGTATCTTTACCTTGTCGTGGTGGAGTGGCTTGTGTGCTTAAATGATCCTGAGAGCTATGCCGGCGGTAGCATTGCTGCCGATAGGGTTACCCATGCCGGACTGGTCGAAGGTGATAAGCCAGACGAAATAAGTACCTTGGTCGAAAGAGTGACGATCTTTCACCGTAAAAATACAACCGTCAAGAAATGCGGACATGGGTTCTACTGGGGTAAAATTTTCCGGAGGTCAAATAGTCCCCCATTCGGTTCTCCGGGCGGGGACTACTTCAGGGAACCCATGCCAAAGGCTCAAACACAGGGACATGTTCCTAGGAACATGGAATGTTAGGACTTTATACAATAGCGGGGCACTAGAGATATTAACGCGGGAATTGGATAAATCGCCCTTGGATATAGTCGCTTTACAGGAAGTTAGGTGGCCAGGAGAAGGTAGTCAGGAATCAGGAAGCTTTTCATTATACTATGGGGGTGCAGAAAGACCTGCATTTGGAACGGGTTTTTTAGTCAGAAGGAGGATCCTATCCGCTATCCGAGATATTAAGTTTGTTAGTGATAGGATATCATACATAATTCTAAAGGGTAAACGACATGATTTTATAATTGTAAATGTACATGCCCCCACAGAAGATAAAGATGACAAGATCAAGGATGAGTTCTATGAAGAATTAGAATGCTTATTTGATAGCCTTTCACGATATCATATGAAAATTGTCTTAGGAGATTTTAATGCAAAAGTGGGGCGGGAAGATATATTCAAACCAACAATAGGCAAATTCAGTCTTCATGAAGATAGTAACGACAACGGGGTTAGATTAGTCACATTTGCCACATCAAAGAATCTCATTGTTAAGAGCACAACATTTCAGCATAAGGATATTCATAAATACACCTGGACGTCCCCAGATGGAGAAACTCGGAACCAGATAGATCATGTATTAGTGGATAAACGCTGGCACAGTAGCATCATTGATGTTAGATCAGTTAGAGGGACAGACTGCAATTCAGATCATCATCTGGTCAGGGTGAAAATCAGACAACGGCTATCGCTTATGAGAGGAACAAACGCTAAAGATGATTCTGTAAAATATGAATTAAAAAACTTGAAAAATGATGAAATGCGGCAAGAATACCAAATCAAAATTGCTAATAGATTTGAAGTACTGGAATCTTCAGATGACAATGTGGCAAACGAAGAAGAAACTGATATAAATAAAGAATGGGAGGCTATAAGAGATACTATTAAATTGTCAGCATCAGAAAGCATTGGTTGTTTAAAAAAGAGGCAAAACAAGAAATGGTTTGATGAGGAATGTGCCGACATTGTAAAGAAAAGAAAGCTAGCAAAAATTAAATGGTTACACGAGCCAAATGAGGTAAATTTAGAGCAATTGGGTAGTGTTAGACGGGAAACCACCAAGTTACTAAAGAGTAAAAAGAGGGAATATTTGAGAGAGAAGATTAATGATCTTGAAATGAATGCAAAAAATAGGAACATTAGAGAATTATATCAGGGAATTAGTATAGAGAAGAAAGGGTTTCAGGCTAGAACAAACATAATTCGGAATGAAAATGGGGATATGATTGCAGATTCCAAGAGTATATTAAATAGATGGAAAAGTTATTTTAATCAGCTATTAAATGTACATACAGAACAGGACATTGAGGAGGATAAGTTACAGACAGCAGAAATGCTAGTCGCAGAGCCAAGTGCATTAGAGGTTGAAATGGCGATTGAAAAATTGAAGATGTATAAAGCATCAGGTTCAGATGAGATCCCAGCAGAACTGATAAAATCAGGGGGAGAAAAATTGATGGACAAGATACGCTGGTTGCTTAGTATGATTTGGGAAAAAGAAGCTCTTCCAGATGAATGGAAGGAATCAATTATCGTACCAATTTATAAGAAAGGAGATAAAACTGATTGCAACAACTATAGGGGCATCTCATTACTTTCAACTTCGTACAAAATTCTAACAAATATATTAGTAAGCAGACTTACTCCCTATATTGATGACATTCTAGGAGATCATCAATGTGCATTTAGAAGAAACAGGTCTACAACAGATCAGATTTTTAGTATAAGACAGATTTTAGAAAAGAAATGGGAATATAATGGTACTGTACATCAACTATATGTAGACTTCAAAAAAGCATATGATTCAATTAAGAGGGAGAAGTTATATAGTATCCTGCTGGAGTTTGGAATTCCTAAAAAGTTAGTTAGACTTATACGAATGTGTCTAAATGGCTCAACGAGTAGGGTGCGTGTAGGCAAACAGTTTTCAGACACTTTTGAAATCCAGAATGGGTTAAAGCAAGGAGATGCACTATCTCCTCTACTATTTAATTTTGTACTAGAGCATGCCATTAAATCTTTAGAGAATGAGGAAGGCTTACAACTCAATGGTATTAATAAGCTGTTAGTTTATGCTGATGATGTAGTACTACTGGCCGATAGCGAGGAGATACTAAAGGCCAACACGCACACACTATTGAGTAACACTAAGAAATTAGGACTGGAAGTAAATATCAGTAAAACTAAATATATGGTCACACGTAGAAATACATTATATAATGGAAATGGACAGCTAATGACAAATGAGGGAAATTTTGAGGAATTGGCTGAATTCAAATACCTAGGAACAATAATCACAAATAGGAATGAGATGCACAAAGAAATTAAACATAGGCTCAATTCTGGAAATGCATGCTATTATGCATTGCAGAGACTTTTGATGTCCCAACTCCTTTCAAAAAACGTTAAGCTGAAAATATATAAAACTATTGTTCTACCAGTTATATTATATGGGTGCGAAACATGGACTCTTACTTTAAGGGAGGAAAGGAGATTACGAGTATTTGAGAATAAAGTTCTTAGGAAAATTTTTGGACCAAAGAGAGATGAACAGACAGGTGAATGGAGAAGACTACATAACAATGAACTACATGGTCTTTATAGGAAGCCAGATATAATAAGAACAGTTAAGTCCCGTAGACTGCGATGGGCAGGACATGTTGCACGTATGGGGAATGAAAGACGTGCATGGAAACTTCTTGTAGGAAAGCCAGAAGGAAAACGCCCAGTTGGTAGACCAAGAATGAGGTGGGAGAACAACATTAACTATGATTTGAGGGAAGTAGATTATACAGGGAATGATTGGAAAACATTAGCTCAGGATAGGGATGTATGGAGAGCTTATGTCCGTGCGGCCATGAACCTACGGGTTCGATAGTGCCAGTGAGTAAGTAAGTAAGTAAGTAAGTAAGTAAATAAATATAAAATGTATCCAAAAGGTAGTGTTAATATACATTATACGAAACAAATCACTGCATTTTGAATTAACTGAACTTTACTTAAAACAATATAAAACAATAAGTACGTGCTTGCCGCCATTTTATTACTGATTGGTGTCACGGCCTGCTGTTGTCTCAACTAATAAACATTAGCCACGCTGTTAACGTTAGTCAGTTGTTTATAATGAACGCAAATATTTCCAACAAAGATGTTATTATTTCACTATTATTTATTATTTTGAAAACCCCATCGCGCAAAAAATAATATACAACGCAGGTTTGTGAAGTATTTTACAGAATTTCGGAAATTAAAAACCTCGCCATCGCTCGGTTTTTAAACACTTTCTCGCTTCTGTAAAAACCACTTCCCAACCTCGCATCGTAATATAGTATTACGTCTCATATAGATTTTATAGTGGCTAATATAAAACCAGAGTATTTCTGAATTTTTTATTGTTATTTTTATCTTGATTTCCTTTTATACTCAACTGTGAGAGCGATTTAGTTTGTAGATCGTACGTAATTAGGTATATAAATTTGAATTAATTGTCTGTTAATAAAAGTAGAGCAGACCTGAAATTATGTCAGTGATAACTATGTCAAAACTGTTACATGCTTCTACAGAGTGGATGAACTGTAAGGTAACCCAGCCAAGGTTCACTAAAAACTTTCACATTACGTGATCCATAAAATGCTCTAATCAAACCGATCGTGAGTCTGGAACTGTTCAATAACAAACTAATAAATGAGCTCTGCACTTAAATAATTAGTTTTACTACTTGTTCATTCTTGTTGAACTTCTGCTTTCACCCAAATTATCTATCTATCTCCTAATTTAAAAATATAACCTCATTTCTTTATTACACTGACTTAATATAATAGCCCAACGATTTAACATGGAAATATCAACAAGAAAATCTAAAGTTATGGCCTTTCAAGGGAAATTCCCAGTAAGAAGTAAAATTTGTATTCAGAATTCAATATTAGAGCAAGTTAATTCATTTAAATACTTAGGATATAATCTAACTTATAATGAGGAATGTGATATATCCTTTAAAATACAAAACTATAATAAAGCTTTAAGAATTATCAACCAAGTTTTTAAACCATCAAAAGTGCAGAGACACACAAGAATGAAAATCTATAAAATTCTCGCTAGACCCATAATCTGTTATGGCAGTGAAGCTTGGACCATCAGAACTCAGGATGATCGTCATATTACAGCCATGGAGATGAAATTTCTGCGACGAACTGCAGGTCATAGCCTTCTAGACCACCAAAGAAATTCAACAATAGCCAGAGAGTTAAACATCGTACCTATATCTGAATACCTCCAAGAATATAGAAACAATTGGCTAGTCCATATTCAGCGCATGGATCGTCACAGAATACCAAAACAAATTCTTCACTACATTCCTCGAGGCAGAAGATCTGTGGGTCGACCTTTTCGGAGATGGCGGGACACCGTAATGGGCCGCTGGGCCTAATACTTGAAAGGACGATGATGATGATGACTGACTATTTAACTCGTGCCCCAGGTGGGAGTCAATGACGAACCACGTTTCAATGAATTTTGTTTTACAACCAATGGCAATTGTGTTTCACCTCGATATTTATCATAAGTAATGCCACGAGTGATTTCCAAATTATCGATAAATTCACGACTCACGAAGTGAGGAGTGAATTTATCTAGAGAATTTGGAAATCAAGACTGGCATTTGTTATGAGTATTTAACGAATAAAATTAAGCTGTTTGCTCACAAATCATTATTTAACTATAGTTATTTTAAAATATTTATATATGTAATGTAAACGGCGATGTTTGAAAACAAATGAGAAACGATAGGTAAGCTTCATCTGCTTCTTTTGTTTATCACTGCAACCAGATCATACTATTTATTGCCAAAGGAACGCAATATTGTAAGAATGCTCTCTAGTGGAGAAAAAATGAAACACATCAAACTGTATATTAATTCATTTCTGATGTCGTATGATGTAAATATGACAATTATATTTTTCTGGATTATTACCTGGGAAAAAATACATTTAAGAAAGTGCAAACAGTGGTTTCTTTTTTTGGTGGATAAACAATTGCTACAAATGTTTTTATATTAACTCCTGCAAGCGCTATGTGTTGACATCCATACACTATATATACAATCTGGTAGCCGTATTCCTTATAAAATCAGTCACTGCAAAATAATGGTCAGACCTGTTCAGAATATTAAAAAGGCGGAGCTTTCTTTAATATGGTAAATTTAATATTGATTCGTGAAACACGACTGTAATTGGTTGTAAAACATAAATCATTGAAACGTGATTGGTCATTGACTCCCATTTGGGGCATGAGTTAAATAATAATAATAATAATAATAATAATAATAATAATAATGATAATAATAATAATAATAATAATAATAATAATAGCTTTATTTTACCTGGCAGAGTTAAGGCCTTAAGGCCTTGTCTACCACTCAACCAGGTTTAAAAAAAATACAAACAAACAAAAAATAGTCTTAAATCTAAATTACAATATATATATATATATATATATATATAAACGATTACAAGTTATGAATACAATACAATTAATATTTATAATGTATTTTGATTTACTCTAAATTTAACGAATTAAATATATAATATGTACAATATATATATATATATATATATATATATATATATATATATATATATAAACGAGGAAAAGATTAATGACATAGTATAAAATTATATAAATAGAGAAAAATTAATTATTAGACAACAGGTAACTGTATAAGCGTGACTTAAAGGTTCCAAGTGTGCGGCAACCCCTGATATCTTGAGGAAGGAGATTCCAGGAGCGGGCAGAGGCTACTGTGAAGGAAGTAGAATAGGAGGAAGTGCTATGAAGAGGAATTGTTAGCAGACTGCTATCTTGTGATCTAGTATCAATATTGTGGTAAGAGGATAACTTCTCAAATCTGGACGCCAGGTAAGTAGGGATGTAGGAATTCAGAAGCTTGAAAAGTAGTGAAAGGGAGTGCAATTTATTACCGTACGTACTATAGAACGGATCTAAAAAAAGGGGGCATCGGTGCACTAAAAAGTAGCTTTTTATACACTTAAATGGCTTACGCTGCCTAAACCATAATAAATACACCAAATTGGTGTACACACAGAAGTGAATATCTCAAAAAAATTCTACAAAAAAGTCCGCGACAGCATATGTCTATCTTTTACGAATAACTCACAATAACCATATCTGACTTTCAGTTCATTGATGCCATGAAGATCGGGATAAGTAGATTCCCGGGCAACTCGGGTAATCAACACGAGGTATCTAAAATAATTACGTTATAAATTTATAATCATTTTTCTTTTACTTATTCACCTTAACATAAAAAAAACACATTTCATTTATTTAGGCGTAGCAACGCACGCCGGGTATTAGCTAGTTATTAAATACAATTTAGAATATATTTTCCATAAAGAACATTTTAAATTGTGATATAAGCTCTCCATACATCCCTATCCTGAGCTAATGTTTTCAAATCATTCCCCGTATAATCTACTTCCCTCAATTCATAGTTAATGTTATTCTCCCGCCTCATTCTTGGTCTGCCAACTGGGCGTTTTCCCTCTGGTTTTCCTACAAGAAGCTTCCATTCACGTCGTTCATTCACCATTCGTGCCACATGTCCTGCCAATCGCAGTCTACGATAAAGATTACCTATATTAATTATAGATTTTAAAAATGTTTAGCAGTGACTGTATTTGATATTCGCTAGCGAGGGAGTTAGCAATGACGTGTGGTCATACTTCCTATTGGCTGAGACCTACATCTGGTTAGTACAGGACTCGCATCTAAGCTCTCATTACAAATTTCATTCGTCAGGAATCATTGCTAAGGTTATACGTACTTCTTTTCAAGCTACTCTACTGCTGTTACTTGAGAATTTTCCCACATTGCAGCCCGTACGTTACCGTGAAGAACCATAATTCTGAACAGGGTTGTTGACCGATACAGCAGTTACAAAAAAAAACAAATGCCGTTACGCACACCTGACCTAATCAAAACAAACATGTAACATGACAGTAACCAAAACTCAAGGTCACAGAACATATGTTACCATATTCTGTTCTACTACATTTAACTTATCTTATAAGTTATTAATTTGATTATTTGATTAAACTAGCCATTTAAGGACTGCCATATACTCGGAGTTCATAGCTGTGGTCTCGAGGTAGCGTGCTGCCTTGTCACGCAGCGGGCCCGGGTTTAATTCCAGGTCGGGACAGGCTCCTGGGTGAGGTTTTCTTCGGGGGTTTTTCTTCACCTGTAAGACAAATGTCAGGAACCGTAGGGCCCAACGGTCCCCGAAAATCATCCGGCCATCATCATCCTTCACCTATGTGGAAAGCAACGGGAAGCTACCACACCTATAATTCCCTAGTAAAACTGCAAAGCATAGTATGAAAATGCTATGATTGCAGTGAAAGACCAAACCTAAGGGCAGAATAACTATGGATGGATATACTCCGAATCAGGCGAGAATTATAGCTGCCCTTAAATGAACGAAATTGCATTCATCACACGTTAAACTGAAAATATATAAAACTGTTATTCTTCCAGTTATATTAAATGGATGCGAAACATGGACTCTTACTTTAAGAGAGGAGAAAAGATTACGAGTATTTGCGAATAAAGTTCTTATGAAAATGTTTGGAAATAAGAGACGATCAGACAGGCGAATGGAGAAGACTACATAACAGTAAGTTTCGTGATTTTTATGGGAAACCAGATCCACTAGACTTACCTATTGTCGATATCACCTATACGCTAACGATTTGCAAATTTACATTCACTCCCATCCTGACGATGTACATGACACACTAGACAAATTAAATAGTGACCTAGACTCAATTTCCCAATGGTCGAAGAAACATGGACTTAATCTAATTACTGACAAGACACAGTGCATAATTATAGGACATCGGCGAATCCAAAGCATTATAAATTACGAAAATATCCCTACCATTCTCCTAAATGACAAAAATATCCCCTACAGCTCAGTAGTAAAAAATCTGGGTATCTATATGGACCAACACCTAGACTGGAAAATCCAGGTGAATAATACCTGCAAGAAAGTGTTCTCAATTCTTCACTCCCTAAATAGTTTTAAAAACTTCCTTCCTACAAAATTAAAACAAATACTTGTACAGACTGTTATAATGCCACACTTCGACATATTACTGACTAATCTGACAACTGATCTATCTGACAGACTACAGCGTGCTCATAATGCGTGCATTCGATTTATATTCAATCTCCGTCGTTATGACCACGTGTCTCCTTCATTTCAGGCCTTATCATGGCTACGCCTAAATGACAGAAGAACTTTACATTCACATACCTTACTATTCCAAATTCTGCACACATATTTACCAACTTATTTAACAACACGTTTTCAACATTTATCGGCTCATCACAATTTAGGAACAAGATCACAAGACTCTTCTTTACTTTTGATACCACAACACAGGACCTGTCTGTACTCTGAATCTTACACAATATCTATGACTAGAGCATGGAACTCACTTCCCAGTCATGTCAGGGACTGTCAATCGCTATCATTATTTAAATCCAAATTAACTGATATCTTAAGTTCGACACAATGAAAACATTAACTACATAACAACTATATAGAGCATTCTATTAATAATCATGTAGGAAGCTACTTACTTTATTTTATATCATTTTAATTTTATTATATTCTATGTTTTTGTTAGCATTAGCTAGTATTAGATCCATCATCATTGTATTTTGTTTAGTCTGTATTTTAATATCTTAAAATTGTAATATGTACGTAATTTTTGTATAATTTTACTATTCGCTGGTTGAGTGGAAGAGAAGGCCTTATGGCCTTAACTCTGCCAGCTAAAATAAATCATTATTATTATTATTATTATTATTATTATTATTATTATTATTATTATTATTATTATTATTATTATTATTATTATTATTATGTATTAATAACATTAAAGTCTCATAGACTGCGATGGGCAGGACATGTAGCATGAATGGGGGGGGGTGAAAGATTGGCATGGAAACTCCTTGTACCTTGTACGAAAAAGTGTCCATAGCTAGACCAAGAATGAAGTTGGACAATGACATTAATCATGATTTGATGGAAGTAGATTATGCAAGGGATGATTGGAAAAATATTACTTGAGGATAGGAATGTATGGAGAGCTGATGTCCGTACGGTTATGAACCTACGAGTTCGATAGTGCCAGTGAGTTAGTGAATGGATTGCACAACAGATGTCTAAATCGTGACCCCAGTTTTCCAAATGTTTAATCCTTCCATAACAACCATAAAAACTGAAAATATATACCTTCTAGAAGTCCAGGCCACGCGTTGCTGTGGCTAAGGTATACGTTAAAAATTTAAATTAAGTTGCTGTCTTTCAGCCAGATTACTTAAAACTAATACATACGAAATTAATAATATTGAAAATAAAATAAACACTGAACACACTTAAATTATGAAATAATCAATATTTGTAATTCAATTGAAATTCGCGGTTGCAACAAAAAGCACAGCCATCTGGATCTCTCTTTGTTAAATAATAAACCAATTACCTTATCAAATTACCTTACACCGCCATCTGTTAGAATCGTATGGAACTCACAGATAATTACACCGCCATCTATTAGAATCGTATGGAACTCACAGATAATTATAACTTTGTTAAATAATAAACAAATAATTTGCAATAAAAAAATAATGTGACTATAAATTTAGTTATAAACTACCCTAAGTCTCAAGTTGGATCAAACTGCACACAGTGTGAAAAATGTTATTAAAATCGGTTCAGTAGTTTAGGATTCCATCGCGGACAAACAACGTGACACGAAATTTTTATATATTAAGATTAATAATTATTGTAGAAATAAATGTCTTAATCATAACCAAGGTTTCATAACAATTTCTGTGGATTTTCAATTATTTTAATAGTTGTTATGGAAACAATAACTGCAGTGAAATGGGTTTTTGGAGAAGAGCTGCCAGAAAATCTAGACTGGAAAGAATTAGAAATACAGACTTCAAAAAAGCATACGATTCAATTAAGAGTGAGAAATTATATAGTATCCTGCTGGAGTTCGGAATTCCTAAAAAGTTAGTTAGACTTATAAGAATGTGTCTAAATGGCACAAAGAGTAGGGTGCGTGTAGGCAAACAGTTTTCAGATACTTTTGAAATCCACAATGGGTTGAAGCAAAGAGATTCACTATATCCTCTACTATTTAATTTTGTACTAGAGCATGCCATCAAGTTTTTAGAAGATGAAGAAGGCTTACAAGTCAAGGTATTAATAGGCTGTTAGTTTATGCTGCTGATGTAGTACTATTGGGCGATAGCGAGGAGATACTAAAGGCCAACACGCACGCACTATTGAGTAACACTAACAAATTGGAAGTAAATATCAATAAAACTAAATATATGGCCACACATAAAAATACATTATGTAATGGAAATGGACAGCTAATGACAAATGAGGGAAATTTTGAGGAAGTGGCTGAGTTCAAATACCCAGGAACAATAATCACAAATAGGAATGAGATGCACAAAGAAATTAAACATAGGCTCAATTCTGGAAATGCGTGCTACCGTATTATGTATTACAGAGACTTATGATGTCCCAACTTCTTTAAAAAAACGTTAAACTGAAAATATATAAAACTATTATTCTGCAAAACATGAAGTCTTACTATAAGGGAGGAAAGGAGATTGCGAGTAAATATAAATAAATAAATAAATAAATAAATAAATAAAGCCTGATATGTCCCTTTAGGGCAAAGGCCTCCCTGTACAGGGGTTAAGCTCTATTTGAGAGTGTCACCCGGTGAGCTACTCCGTGGTGAGAAGTTGACTTGGATGTAGCACTTGGTTTGTATACACTGTCTGTTCTGTGATTAGTTAATACACAGTTGGCTCTCCATCGTTCTCCAGCTTTTCCTGCATCTGGCGACTCTGGACCATTGCGCCCCTGCTCGTTCTTTGAAGCTGTCAGCTCATCGTCGTCTTGGTCTTCCGCGCTGTCTCTTGCCTGTGTACGGGTCCCACATGGTTGTTTTTATTGTCCACCTGTCGTCCTGTATTCTTGCGACGTGGCCTCCCCACTTCCATTTTTTTCCTGATGGCTTGTTGTGCGGGATCAGTTGTTGAGGATATCGCTTGAAGTGTTGTATTCGAGATTCTGTCCTTCAGAGTTATGCCTAAGATTTTCCTCTCCATTTTCCTTTGGCATACTTGGAGTGTGTACTTCAGTTTGGCAGTAAGATTCCAAGTTTGGCAGCCATATAACAGTGTTGGAAGAACACAGGTTTGTAGTGTTTCCATTTTGAGTTTCCGGTTGAGTGACTTGTCCAGCAGTATAAATTTCAGTGACCAGAACGCCTTCCAGGCGAGAGCTATTCTTCTGCTTATTTCCTTCTCTACTTTCTGATGGAAGGAGAGTAGCTGTCCTAAGTATATGTACTCGCTTACATATTGAAGATCCATTCCATCGACTTTGATTGGGTTTTCCGGACCATTAGACATAATTTGTGTCTTGCTTTTGTTCATCGAAAGGCCTGCAGTTTTGCTAGTTTCTGATTTGAGAATAAAGTTCTTAGGAACAGGTGAATGGAGAAGACTACATAACGATGAACTACATGGTCTTTATAGGAAGCCAGATATAATAAGATTACTTAAGTCTCGTAGACTGCGATGGGCAGGACATGTGGCACGTATGGAGAATGAAAGACTTGAATGGAAGCTTCTTGTAGGAAAACCAGAGGGAAGGCGCCCGGTTGGTAGACCGAGAATTAGGTGGGAGAATAACATTAACTACGAGTATGATTTGAGGGAAGTAGATTATACAGGGAATGATTGGAAAACATTAGCTCAGGATAGGGATGTATGGAGAGCTTATGTCAGCGCGGCCATGAACCTACGGGTTCGATAGTGCCAGTAAGTAAGTAAGAAATTAGAAAATGCATGAAGAAGTATAATGGATGAGATTGAACATAGAAGGCTAAAATGGTATGGGCACGTAAGAAGAAAGCGGGATGGAAGACTACCACTGGTTGTCTATGCATGGACAATTGAAAGAAGGGGCAGAAAAGGAAGACCAAGAACAACCTGGAAGAATAACATTCAAAATTCAATGAGAAAATTGGGTGTAATGGATAAAGACGCAGAGGACAGAGAACGATGGAGAATTTTAATCAAGGGAAATTTGTTAATTAATCAATTGAGTTGGTGTTTACTTGATGAAAATCCATATTTATTAATTAAATAAAAAATAAAACGCAGTTTTATTTGATTTTCATATTTATTATATAATTCAGTGACAGCTGTTTCGGTACACTGTACCTTCTTCAGACATGTTAACAAATTATGAATTAATAAATTTGTTAATGTTTGTTACAAACTGATCCGTAGTCATTTATGTACTTTTTAAAAACTCATGTTAATTAATTATTAAGATTGGTCGGAGAAAACCCTCAATGGTGAGGAAATTTCTCAAAATTAATTAAATGTCATGGAAACAATAAAAAATTTAAAAAGCTGGTGTCGTGGTTTAGATTCCGGTAGTTATATTTAATAGGCCTACAATTATATCGAATCTGTCATTCATTATTCATGTCAGTTAAAGGAAAATGACCGATCCAGTGAGGATTTTATTTCGATTAGTAACATTATGAATAAGAGTCAATGACATTCCTACGCCACAGCTGTGGTAATTATAAAGCCATTTTGTTTGTCTATTTAATAGGTTTCTCAACTGCCGTTGTGATTATTTTCTATATAATGTTGAAAAACTAGTTATTGAATTCTGATACGAGTAAAAGAGGAAAATGGTTATAAAAACAAGGATCCTGATTATTTATGTATTTATTTGCACATGATCAGGCTCTTTTCGGCAATAATGAAGATGAATTACAATATTCCACTCATCATCTTAATATAATAGCCCAACGATTTAACATGGAAATATCAACAACAAAATCTAAAGTTATGGCCTTTCAAGGGAAATTCCCAGTAAGAAGTAAAATTTGTATTCAGAATTCAATATTAGAGCAAGTTAATTCATTTAAATACTTAGGATATAATCTAACTTAAAATGAGGAATGTGATGTATCCTTTAAAATACAAAACTATAATAAAGCTTTAAGAATTATCAACCAAGTTTTTAAAGCATCAAAAGTGCAGAGACACACAAGAATGAAAATCTATAAAATTCTCGCTAGACCCATAATTTGTTATGGCAGTGAAGCTTGGACCATCAGAACTCAGGATGATCGTCATATTACAGCCACGAAGATGAAATTTCTGCGACGAACTACAGGTTATAGCCTTCTAGACCACCAAATAAATTCAACAATAGCCAGAGATAAACATCGTACCTATATCTGAATATCTCCAAGAATATAGAAACAATTGGCTAGCCCATATTCAGCACATGGATCGTCACAGAATACCAAAAAAAATTCTTCACTACATTCCTCGAGGCAGAAGATCTGTGGGTCGACCTTTTCGGAGATGGCGGGAGACCGTAACGGGCCAGTGGGCCTAATACTTGAAAGGACGATGATGATGATTTATTTATTTATTTACAGTAATTAAACACATAGAGGAATACAAATATTTGGAAGTAAAAATTACAGAAGATGGGAAGAAGGAAAAGGAAATAAGATCAAAGATAAACTCAGGAAAATATGTAATATGTGCCCTGAATGCAATATTATGGGGTAAACATACCAAAAAAAGAAACTAAAGTTATTTTTTAAACAATAAAAAGTATTATGACATATGGTTCAGAGGTTTGGGCTATAAATTATCAGATGAAAAGAAAATTACTGGTAGTAGAAATGGACTATTTGAGAAGATCTGCTAGGATATCAAGGAAAGAGAAAATTATAAGTGAAGTTATAAAAGAGAGCATGAATGTACAAAACTTAGTATTAGAATTTATCCAAGAAAAGCAACTAAAATGGTACGGACATATTAGGCGAATGGAGGATGAAAGATTACCAAAAATAATAATGGAATGGACACCATCAGGAACGAGAAGAAAAGGACGACCGAATCTCACGTGAATCCAAGGGATTAGAGAAACTTTGAAGGACTGTGAAATAGAGGAAGAAATGTGTTGTAATAGAGACGAATGGAGAAAAATTATTGTATTGTAAGCCTATGTTTTCCCTTTACATAGATTTAGGCGCTCTCCCCCTACAGGGAAGAATTTGAACCATACTAATTTAGTACACTTGTTTTCGTATAGATGTCACTTTGAGTGGTACGTGGTCAGCGTTCCGCCTCATACTGACATCTAGGAAACCAAGGTAGTACTAGGACGGGAAAATTCGGTAAATTTTGCTTAGATGCCTTTTCATTCAGGCTTAAGGATTTTTTACGAGCCTGAAAATCTTCAGACTCGGGACCTACGGCTTAAAGTCCCTCCCGGAGGACTTGCTCCTTGGATTTTTCCGTCCTAAAAAAATCCATCGACCTCGGCCGGGTTTGAACCCGCGACCCTCGGGACCACAGGCAAGGAGCATAACCATTAGTCCACAGCGGCCGAAAAATTATAAAGGGAAATTGAAGACAAATTATTGGTGCCGGAAAATATATCAACATTGTCAAAATCGAAAATAAAAACCTGTCTATGAAGGAAGATGACGGTTCCTGAAATATATTTCCGTCTTGGCAGTTTTCCTTCTTATAAAGAGTTCCAAAATTACAAGCTTGAATTTTCTCACGCAGTGTAACGGTTTTACGTGCACGCTTTAAATACATAACGTATTGACTGAAACACAGACAAAATAGTGTACGTAACACAGCACAGTTTGCAGGACAATACAAAACAACTTTATTACACAAAAACGAGAATGAACTCAACTACAGAGGAATGAAGAGTTCTCCAACTCCCTCGCAGATAACATAAGCAGGCAATGAAAAGCGAGGGATTCCCCGCTGTCACACATAAGCAAGGGTATCCCCGCAATACAATGGCAACACCGATTCCGATTGAGGGTCTTCCACTTTTCAGCGGTTGCCCTTTTACCAGCCGGCTGCTGGCCCTTCACATCCACATGTGTCAATCACAGAGGTAGATGATCAACAGCCAGTGTAGGGGTGACATGTGGTTAGCATGTCGAGTCCCCCAGCCGTTATAGCTGGTTCCTCAACCTGGAGCCGCTACTTATTGTAGCTACCCAATTGCCTCACGATGCTGGGTGGGCACCGGTCCCATATTGGCCGAAATACCATGAGAAAACTTCTTCCCCCATGGAGACTCGAACCAGCGCAAGTCCCGTAGCTCTGCGGCAAGGCTTCCTACCTTAACCGCTCGGCTACGGCGCGGGACCAATGGCAACACAAGAAGGTAAAACGATATAGCCTAATGCAGTAGCGTCATGTGCAGAATTTTCACGTGTGGTCATTAATACTGTAATTAGAACGTGCTTAAGAATAATTTTCCGTCTTATTGAGGTAAAACTTAACTATTGGTACTTTAAATCCATTCCATTTCCGTGTTATGAAGGTTTCCGGCTTATACAGGACGATTTTACATATAAAATTGTACCGTTCTAGAGATTTTTTTCCGTCTCTACAGTTTTCCTTCTTATAAAGCTTTCGGCTAAGACAGGTTTTACAGTGCATGCAAATATGATCACAGTACACTCCAATTCGTATTTTGCTGTTAAGAGGCATTTAACACATTATAAATTGACTATTTTCATTCCAATTATTTTCATCATCATCATCATCATCCGGAATCATGGCAGCTGCCGCCGTCTTCCGGAAACCAAACGCCATCTCTCTCTGTCCATCCATTGATCTTCCTCCATTCCTCTAATATTCATAACTGCTTGTACCCGTTCTATCAAAGTTTTCTTCGGTCTTCCTCTCTTCCTCCTTTCCATTGGAATCCATTCCATAACAATTTCTGGCAATCTTTGCTCTGGCATTCTTTTGACATGACCATACCACTGCAATCTTTTCTTTTCTATAATGTCTATGATGTCCGGCTCCTCTTGTACACCCATAATTCCCCTTATTTCTTTATTTCGTATTCTGTCCATTCTAGATTTTCTAGCTGATAAAGTGTTTTTCCGAGGCATGATGTTTGGTTTTTTTGCATTTTTTTTTCCTTTTTATGTTGAACGAGGAGCTGGCCCGATGCATCAACCCCCAACCCGGGGGACGGGTAATTTTTGTTCAAGGTTTTCTTCCCCTAGCCTTTGATAGTCCAGTATCTTACTGCAAGGCAGCAGCGCTAGTTTTGGTCCGCCCTGAGTATTTTATTTCCCAAGTACCCGCCATATCTGGTGAGCATTCCCCAATCCGCCACCTGGGGAGGCGCCCGATGGGAGACTTGCAACTCCACACGGACCAATTCTTCTCAAAAAACATTAAACTGAAAATATATAAAGCTGTTACACTCCCAGTTATATGGATACATGGTCCCTTACTTTAAGGTAGAAGAAAAGAACACGAGTATTTGATGAAAAAAGTTCTTAGGACATTCTTTGGACAAAATAGAGATGAACAGACAGGCAAAAGGAGAAGACTACAGGTCGCATGTTTGGACGCATTAGACAGTAAAATGCCTTCTCTGCTGAGCAAGTTGTATGCTAATACGATTTTGCTTACTCAGAAATCTGTTCATGCGATAATAATTGGTTAAATTTGTAAGCTACCTGCGGAGGTAGCTTAAATGAGCAACTCAAATTAAAATCCCGAAGGGAACCGATGGTAATCGATGTACTTTGCTGCTTTATCCAACATTTATCCAAGATGTCGGACCTTGAAGACTTCGATCATGTTTTCGGTATACACGGAGAAGAGGAATTTGATAGAGTCTACCAAAGAATTCAACTGGAAGAACAGGAGAATCGGCGTAATATTGCGTGTCGCAGACGTGTTTGTATACGGTATTATTTGCGGGATGCAAGCATAAATGCATTCCTCTATAGCAGACGAAAATAACGGAAGTGGTTTTATCGCTGAGAATTCTGGGTAATTCGTTGCCAATATTACGAAAACGTCGACTCTCGTGCATGACCGGTAAGTCGGCCGTTAATTCGTTCTCAGCAATTGCTCACGGTGAATCAGCTCACTAGTGATTGGAAGTAATTTGAGTAGAGAGTAATGTTCTAACATACGACCCTACATATCAGTGAGCTATGTGGTCGTTATGGGAAACCAGATACAATAAGCACAGCTAAGTCTCATAAGCTGTGATTAGCAGAACATGTGACACGAATGGAGAATGAAAGAGGGGCTTCAGAGGGAAAACGTCCTGTAGGTAGACCATGAATGAAGTGGGAGAATAACAATCATGATTTGAGGGAGGTAAATTATACAGTGGAGGATTGGAAAAGTTGACTGAGGATAGGGATGCATGGACAGCTTAAGTCCGCGCGGCCATTTACTTACGGGTTCGATAGGGCCAGTGAGTTAGTTATTAAGTTATTGCCTGTTATGGTATGTATGGTGAAGGACGAAGGAATTCTACACCACTGACTCCTGCAAGGTTATCAGAAATAATTGTAACTAGTGTTTTTGTAAGTACCACAAGAAATAAGGGGCTGCCGGACATTGGCATCTTTTAAAAGAAATCTAAATTTATATTTGCTCTAAACTCGACTTCATTATTATCCAGTGTAAGATATATATATATTAATTGGTGTTTCCCGTATTATGTATCATATTTATATTATTATTATTAATATTATTATTATTATTATTATTATTATCGTATCATTATTGTTATTACCCTATAAAAATGTTGTTTGTACATGACATTTACATTGCTACATTTATTGTATCTTTAACTGTTTATAATTAGTATACTGTATATCTATATTTGTCGAATATTTATTTGTATTTGTGCTGGTTGAGTGGAAGAGAGGGCCTTATGGCCTTAACTCTGCCAGAATAAATAAAGTATTATTATTATTATTATTATTATTAAATTATGCGATAAACTACGGCCTATATTTAGGGGATAGAACATTTGGACAGTTAATCTAAGGAATTGTAACAAAATGCATTATGATATTTCAACAAACACAAATCTAGAGGTGTAATATGATTTAACTTTTATAGGAATTAATAACTATGAGGTTTAATTTATGGTGAAATTAAATGTTTCTTACCTCTCCTCATATATATTTTCTAAGTTGATCGCGATTTCGAGACTATAACTGTCTCATCCTCAGAACTTTGTTGGCGACTGATGTTATGTCGATCGGAAGAAACTCTTCTTCTTCCCTCTGTTGGTGGACCGATGAACCTCTGGATCAGGTCAAAATATGCGGGAATTTCAAAGTTCATAAGTTTTCCTTTGTTTTTCTGAATGTGAATCTTTTCCCAAAAGGAACTCACGGTTTTGGAAAAGATCCACATTCAGAAAAACAAAGGAAAACTTATGAACTTTGAAATTCCCGCAAATTTTGACCTGATCCAGAGGTTCATCGGTCCACCAACAGAGGGAAGAAGAAGAGTTTCTTCCGATCGACATAACACCAGTCGCCAACAAAGTTCTGATGATGTGACAGTTATAGTCTCGAAATCGCGATCAAGTTAGAAAATATATATGAGAGGTAAGAAACATTTAATTTCACGTGTAATATGATACTTGAAAAACAATCAACTCTGATATTATCGCCTCACTATGATGGTTGTCCAGGTTCACTTTGTTTCCCCGCAGCTGTTATGTATAACATGTTGCAAAAAGTCCCATTACAATAGGATCAAGGGTATAGCCGCGCATAAGGAACAACAACCAACCCTAGCGAGGGACGCACAAACATTATTTTTTATATATTAGATAACAGTACCATTATATTCCATTTCTTTTCTAAAATCTGTGTTATACTAAAAATCTGATCTGTTGTAGACTTGCTTCTTCTAAATACACATTGATGATCTCCTAGAATGTCATTAATATAGGGAGTAAGTCTGCTTACTAATATATTTGTTAGAATTTTGTACGAAGTTGAAAGTAATGAGATGCCCCTGTAGTTGTTGCAATCAGTTTTGTCTCCTTTCTTATAAATTGGTACGATAATTGATTCCTTCCATTCATCTGGAAGAGCTTCTTTTTCCCAAATCATACTAAGCAACCAACGTATCTTGTCCATCAATTTTTCTCTCCCTGATTTTATCAGTTCTGCTGGAATCTCATCTGAACCTGATGCTTTATACATCTTCAATTTTTCAATCGCCATTTCAACCTCTAATGCACTTGGCTCTGCGATTAGCATTTCTGCTGTCTGTAAATTATCCTCCTCTATATTATATGGGTGCGAAACATGGACTCTTATTTTAAGAGAGGAAAGGAGATTACAAGTATTTGAGAATAAAGTACTTAGGAAAATGTTTGGACCAAAGAGAGATGAACAGACAGGTGAATGGAGAAGACTACATAACAGTGAACTACTTGGTCTTTATAGGAAGCCAGATATAATAAGAACAGTTAAGTCTCGTAGACTGCGATGGGCAGGACATGTTGCACGTATGGGGAATGAAATACTTGCATGGAAGCTTCTTGTAGTAAAGCCAGAGGGAAAACGCCCAGTTGGTAGACCAAGAATGAGGTGGGAGAATAACATTAACTATGATTTGAGGGAAGTAGATTATACAGGGAATAATTGGAAAGCATTAGCTCAGGATAGGGATGTATGGAGAGCTTATGTCCGTGCGGCCATGAACCTACGGGTTCGATAGTACCAGTGAGTAAGTGAGTATGTTAGATAACAACTTTAATTACTTTTTGGACTCTTTACATACCAGACGATGATAAAAAATCAATTAAAATTGTTATTTTCTGAAGAAACAGCTTCAACATACCCCTTCCTCATTTGCCTTTAACCATTGCACTCACTAAGCTTAGTCTAGCCTGGTTAAAAGATCAATGGATTTTTAAGGTTATAAAAATCCTCATAATGGCTTCCTTCGAAAGTAAAATAGAGCCGTGGGTCCCGTGTTGTAAATTTACGACACGCAAAAGAACCTCAAGCCTGAAATTTAGAGGCATTTGACCAAAATATGTCTGTTCTATCACGCCCAAGTTTGAATTGCGACGTTATTTACCTTAGCTGTATAGAATTCAAATAAATGTAAAAGAAATAAATCTTAATTTCATGTAAAAAAATAAAGAAGACTCATGACACCCGAGAAAAATTACGCAAAATAACATAATTTACTAACTAACTGACTGGCGCTATCGAACCCGTAGGTTCATGTCCGCGCGGACATAGACTCTCCTTACATCCTTATCCTGAGCTAATGCTCCAATAATTCCTTGTATAACCTACTTCTTCCAAATCATAGTTAATGTTATTCTCCCACCTCATTCTAGGTCTACCAACTGGCGTTTTCCTCTGGTTTTCCTACAAGAAGCTTCCATGCACGTCTTTCATTGCCCATTCGTGCCACATGTCCTGCCCATCGCAGTCTACGAGACTTTACTGTTCTTATTATATCTGGCTTCCTATAAAGACCAAGTAGCTCACTATTATGTAGTTTTCTCCATTCACCTGTCTCTTCATGTTTCTTTGGCCCAACAATTTTCCTAAGAACTTTATTCTCAAATACTCGTAATCTCCTTTCTTCCCTTAAAGTAAAATACCATGTTTCGCACCCATTTAATATAACTGGTAGAATAATAGTTTTATATAATTTCAGCTTAACGTTTTTTGAAAGGAGTTGGGACATCAAGAGTCTCTGTAATGCATAATAGCACGCATTTCCAGAATTGAGCCTACGTTTAATTTCTTTGTGCATCTCATTCCTGTTTTGTGATTATTGTTCCTAGGTATTTGAATTCAGCCACTTCCTCAAAATTTCCCTCATTTGTCATTAGCTGTCCACTTCCATTATATAAAATATTTCTTTGTGTGACCATATATCTAGTTTATTAATATTTACTTCCAGTCCCAATTTCTTAGTATACTTACGAGAATAATTCTTACATATTCAGAAAAAAAAATTAGTGCAAATTGCCCTCTTCTATATTCCACATTAAATCCAGATACCAACTCTGATTTACCCCCAGCAGAATCAAAAGGAAGTTCGGTTAATTTCAGCTAAACAGAAAATAAATAATACAAACGTTAAAACCTCCTTGAAGGTCAGCTAACTGAAGTTGCGTGAACAATTGCTCCGGCCATCGTTCTAATCTTTATTGCAATTCCTTCACTACGATTACATAGTTTAATAGATGGCATTAACAGACCAGCAGTTACGCTAAAAACTGTTCATAAACAATAGTGAAGTTACTCTCCGAGATCCGGCTCCAAGATTACTGCGTTCATCGAGTGTATGAACAAAATCAATTTTTTTTTCATAAAATTGTGAATTACTCAATACATTTTTGCCGAGTTGCCTATTAACCCTTAAATTGGCAAAACACAAATTTGAGAGAGAGAGAGCGAGCTGCCCTGCGACCTGCGCGTACAGGTGGTGGACAGTTCTTTGGCCCACTTACACAAGTGGACCCCGGTTTCCTAGGCAAGTTCATTTGTAAACACAAATTTCTTCTGTTAGTTATTTGAATGTGGCGGACCACAGTGAAAACGTAATCTTGTGCAACTGTTATTATTAGATATATTGTATAATTAGACACACATTTAAGTATGATGATCTTGAAGAAGATTTTCGGGCTGTAGGCCGTCGTCGTGAGGCTTCTAGTTCCCCGACGTTTCGCCAGTCTCAAGACAACTCTTGAGGATGCTAGACGCAGTCTCTGGCGAAACTTCGGGGAACTACAAGCCTCACGACCACGGCCTACAGCCCGAAAATCTACTTCAAGATCTTCATAGCAACTCCGGCCGTGAAAGTCTACGTGAATACACATTTAAGTGTTTTTTTTGTTCGTTTTCTTCTCATTTACTAAAAATATGAAATTAATTGAACCAACTGCTGTATCCGAAAGGATACATTATGAATTTAAGAGTTAAAATTCGGCCGCCAGTATGTTTAATTAAGATATGATTTATTAATTTATTCGAAATAATTTGATTTACTTGTTATTAAAATAAATTATAATCCAGTTCGCAGAAATCGATTTATAGATCTTGAAAGTTTTGGTTACCATTGCACTCTTCGCCGTAAACCTCCTCGCGGCTACAGCAGGCCGTGACACCAATTTAGTGATAAAATGGCTGTAAGTATTTATTGTTTTATATTGTTCCCTCGCAGCGGGAAGTAAAACCACTGTCCTTTATGTAGACTACGTACAATGTATATACAAAAATATATCCAAAAGTAGTCTTAATATACATTATACGAAACAAATCACAGCATTTTAAATGAACTGAACTTTATTTGAAACAATATATATTTAAATAAAGATTTGTGAGTAAACAGCTTAATTTCATTCGTTAAATAGTCCTAACAAATGCCACTCTTGATTTGCAAATTCTCTAGATTCACTCCTCACGTCGTATTAATTTATCGTCAATTTGGAAATCAAGAGTGGCATTACTTACGACTTTTTTTTATTTATTTTGGAACCTTGGAACGTATCCCCTATAAACCCATACAAATTACCATTCCCATATTCTCGGCATATTTGCGGAACATATCTCCCGCGAATAAGGAGATTTTTATATATATAATAGTGTGTGTGTGGAAAATTTTTAGCCTTTGGCATGGGTTCCCTGAAGTAGTCCCCGTCCAGAGAACCGAATGGGGGACTATTTGACTTCCGGTGAAAGATCGTCACTCTTTCGACCAAGGTACTTTTTTTGTCTGGCTTATCACCTTCGACCAGTCCGGCATGTGTAACCCTATCAGCAGCAATGCTACCACCGACATAACTCTCCGGATAATTTAAGCACGCAAGTCACTCCACCACGACAAGATAAAGATACCATGGAGGGATGGGCAGCACATCTTTTCAATTTTATAACTCTCCAACAAACTATGTTACTGCAATAGCTGATTTTTTCAATTTCGCCATTTTTAATATTTCTGAAGTGTTCCTTTGTGCGAGTGTCCAAATTCCTTTTTGTTTTTCCTATGTATACTTTATTGCAGTCTGTACAACTAATTTGATAAATTGCAGATTTCTTACTATCTGGGGTGTTCAATTTCTTATTGGTTATTAATATGAATGTTAAAAGTACTCAGATGCCATGTCCTGCCCATCGCAGTCTACATGACTTAACTGTTAGGAAACCAAATATAAAAATAGTTAAGTCTCATAGACTGTGATGGGCAGGACATGTGGCATATATTGGGAATGAAAGAGGTGCATGGAAGCTTCTTGTAGGAAAACCAGAGGGAAAACGCCCAGTTTGTAGACAAAGAATGAGGTGGGAGAATAATATTAAATATGATTTGAGGGAAGTATATTATACAGGGATGATTAGAAAACATTAGCTCAGGATAGGGATGTATGGAGAGTTTATGTCCGCGCGGCCATGAACCTACGGGTTCGATAGTGCCAGTGAGTTAGTTAGTTATATCTACATTATAATTATTATTTATAATGTATTTTGTTTTAATCAAGATTTAACGACAAAAATATAAAATGTATCCTACAATATAGATAAATGAGAAAATAAATTATTAATGGCATGGAATAAATTTAGTGCACGAAACAAATTAATTATTTAACAACAAAAATGAGGTGGGAAAATACCCAAGATTTGAGGGAAGTAGATTATTATATATATATATATATATGAATAAATTAATAAACGAATGGAGGAAAACACAACGAGGATATATACCCTCAAACTCGATGCTATTCTTTTTGCAGACGATTTAGCTCTTCTGGCACTTTCCGAAAATGATTTGCAACGATCAATTTATAATTTACAAAAAATAGGTGCCAAATTTAATATGGAAATATCAATTAACAAAACTAAAATTATGGCATTTCATGGGAAGGACCCCATACAAAGTAAAATCTGTCTCCAGAATAAAATTTTAGAGAGATCTAATCAATTTAAATACCTTGCATATTATCTCTCTATCTGGGATGAAAAAGATATCCCTGAAAAAGTTACTAGTTATAATAAAAGTTTAGGAATTATTAATCAAGTTATGAAACCATCCCTTGTACAAAAAAAAACACCAGATTACGTTTATATAACACTTTGGCTAGACCAGTGTTGACCTATGGTAGTGAAGCATGGACACTAAAAAAGACAAAATGTAAGCAGAATAACGGCTTGTGAAATGAGATTCATGCGCAGAACAGCGGGTTACACCAGATGGGATCGGAAAAGGAACACCGATATCTTAAAAGAATTGAAGACTACGCCAATTTTGGAATATATTAAACACTACCAACTAAATTGGAAACACCATCTTGAAAGAATGAGTTCAAATCGGATCCCCAAAGCTGTTTATAATTATATACCAAGAGGAAGAAGATCACTGGGCCGTCCTATGAAACGCTGGAGGAAAATTTTCTATAGGATCGTAGCAGGGCTTCGTCTAATACTTGGAAGGAAAGAAGAAGATTATACAGGGGATGATTGGAAAACATTAACTCTGGATAGGGATGTATGGAGAGCTTATGTCCGCGTGGCCATGCACCTATGGGTTCGATAGTGCCAGTGAGTTAGTTAGAGTTAGTTATATATCTGTGTGTGTGTGTGTGTAGGAAATTTATTTTGGACGGGACAGCTAGTATTACATAATATGTGAACTCATAAATAGTAAGATATCATAAGTGATGCAAATGGTACATTTTTCGACTGTGATTGCGTGTTTAATGAGGAATGAAATACTTAATACTTACGATACGTGATGAAGATAATAAGATGGAGAAAGTTAATCAATCCACTATCTAGTTGCCACACCACAATAAAACATGCGGCCACTCTGTCTAGCAGTTACAGTAGAGTAAAAAGTGTGCCACTCACTCAACTTTAAGAATGACACTTATCGCCGCACTCTTTGATGCAAAAATCTCCTCCTCTTTGCTACAGGGTGGGGAGTAATCACTCAAGTGGGGAGATGGACATTATCTGAAATTGTTTATTGCCTCTACCACATACAGGGATGTAAATAATTGTGACTTACTCTTAACTGGCATGAGTATCACATTCGGACAAAGACTGCAATGAGTTCATAATGCTTATGCATGTTATAGCTATGTGCAACTTCCATAAATCAGATCACATAACTCCAGGATTTGAAATGTTGTTTTGGCTCCGATTGGAAGACAGGCGAAAGATACATTGCCTCTGTTTCTAATTCAGCACTTTGTCCACCTCATCACCCCTTTATATTTCTACCCCCACCACAACTTAAACACACGATCTGCATCGAACATCTCACTATTCCTCGTCCTTCCTTGTTTCAGCCACCCGACTCTGGAATTCCCTCCCCTCGCATATCAAGGAGTGCCCGACTGAAATATAGTTTGAAAAAGCTCACTAAATATTATATATGTAATATATAACCGTGTTTCATGTATACTTTAATTTTTCTTTAATATTTTACACTTTCTTTACCAAGCCAACGTCTTAATCAAATTATAGGTTATTATTATTATTATTATTATTATTTATTAAGTTTGGAAAATGACAGTACATCATACTTATTTAAGCAAAGACTAAATGAAAAATTAATAGAAACTACATTTGAATCTACAGAAAAGCGATATCAATACATTAAAGATAAACTAGTCCACCGCTGTGGTCTCGAGGTAGCGTGCTGCCTTGTCACTCAGCGGGCCCGGGTTCGATCCCCGCTCGGGACAGTTTTTCTGGGTGAGGTTTTTATCGGGGTTTTCCTCACCTGTAAGACAAATGTCAGGAAAACTTTAAGGCCAAAACGGTCCCCGAAATCATATGGCCATCATCTTTATCATCATCATCCTTATCATCATCATCATCATCCTTCACCGGTGTGGAAAGCAACGGGAAGCTACCACACCTACACAATTCCCTAGTAAAGCTGCAAGCATAGCATGAAAATGCTATGATTGCAGTGAAGGACTTGCCTTCGGGCAGAATTACAATGGATGGATGGAAAGATAAACTGCATGAAGCAGCTAAAGAAGCTATTGGGGAAGAGAAATATACTAATAATAATAAAAACTATTGCTGGAGTGAAGAAATTGACAAAGAAGTAAAAATAAAAAGATATCATTATCTAAAATGGCTTAATACTAAATCAATAGAGGACAAAATTAACCTTCGTAAGCAACAACTTATATCAGGATTAAAGAACAAATGCTGGGAAAATACATGTCAAAAAATACAAAGGTACATTGGAGGAGAAAGAAATGCGGAAAGTGTAGTTAACTGTCAACATGGGTACCGGAAAAATGTATATTCATTGTAAAAGCCGGAATAATAAAATAAAATAAAATATTATTATTATTATTATTATTATTTATTATTTGTCAAGATATTTAATTAAATAAAAATAAAACTTACAGTTTTATTTCAATTTAATTAAATGAGTTATGGATTTTCATCAAGTAAACACCAATTCAATTGATTACTTAAAATTTTTATATGATTTTCATATTTATTACAGTACTAATTTGTAACAGCTGTTTCGGTACTTTGTGCCTTCATCAGACATGATTACGCCAAATGCAATAAATTACACTGAGCAACAAAAAAGAAACTTTTTTTTTTGTCTCAGAAGGAAAAATATGTGATTCTGAGAGTATTTTTTCTCTTGAATTCAAATACGATATCGGGATTTCTCCATCACGTAAGGGTTCCGAGAGGTTTTAAAAAACTGTGGGTGATGGAGAAATTCCGAATAGTTATACTTAATGCAGATTTTTTATCGTGTTTTCAAATATATATTCAGAAATCCTGATGAACGTGACAAAATTTTGGACAAAATTGCCAGTCTCAAGACTACCCTTGAGGATGCCAGACGCAGTCTCTGGCGAAACGTCGGGGAACGTCAAGCCTCAAGACCACGGCCTACAGCCCGGAAATCTTCTGCAAGATCATCATAGCATCTCTGGCCGTGAAAGCCTAAGTCAATATATCATGGATCTAAATTTGTTCTTCTGAATATATATCTTCTCCCAAATTGTCAATTCTAAAGGTTTTTCCAAATGTTTTAAAAGTTGGGCCTCTTTTTCAGTTTTATGATTCTCCAACAAACTATGTGCTGTAATAGCTGATTTTTCAATTTCACTATTTTTAATATTTCTAAAATGTTTCTTTGTGCGAGTGTCCAAATTCCTTTTTGTTTTGGTCACTCGCACAAAGGAACATTTCAGAAATATTAAAAATGGTGAAATTGAAAAATCAGCTATTGCAGCACATAGTTTGTTGAAGAATCATAAAATTGAAAAAGAGGCCCAACTTTTAAAACCTTTGGAAAACCTTTAGAATTGACAATTTGGGAGAAGATATAGGGCCTACATTCAGAAGAACAAATTTAGATCCATTATTTTTTGACATTCCTGATGAACGTGACCTCATCTCGAAGTTCATCAAATTAACGCCAGATGGCAACGTTATTGATAGAGATTCCAACGAAAAGCCGGTAGTCATAATGTCGGTTGAAAATGAGAGAGATTTTTCTCTTGAAAACTAGTTCCCGTGTTTGAAGAAACATGAAATATGAGGCAAGATATAAAAAATGACTCATTAATTTACGAATTAAGAACCTCATAATGTTATTTCTCATATTTAACTATGAATGTGTGCCGCTTACGGATCGTCTTTTGTTTCTGTTGCTTCTATTAGCGTAGATCTGATTACCTCCAAGGTTATTAATTACAAAATTACTTGCCTCGGGCCCATAGAAGGCAAGGATTGATTCATCTTTCTTTCCAAGGCGTATTAACATAAATCAATAATGATTCTCAAACCCATAGAGTGACTGAAAATGATTGTTTTCACTATGATTATCAATCAGGAAAGCTAGACAGCAAAATAAAGGGAGTTGGAAATGATCTCCTAAGTGAGTGAGTTTCCGTATAGGATTATACCAAACAGCTACGTGCACATAAATCAGATTGAACATTAATTATATAAAAAATATTTAATGCAAACAAGTAGTCTGAAGTAAAAACAAAATCAAGATAAACATTTTGATCATTCAAGAACATAATATAAATAAATAAATGATAATACTTTTACAAGACAAAGACCACACCATACCTCATACTACACTCATGCTAGCGTCCAAGCCAGGGTGGCTTCTTCCCTGGTCTACAGGACCAACTAAAACTGCGCCGCTTCTCGGCTTCAGACGACCTTGTCCATATTTAGAGTTCCAATCCCATCTCGGAATGGATCGATGAATGAAAGAATGAATGATAACGTTCTGCCTGTGCACCACGTATATGAAGGTTCCGAGGTAGAGGGGAGATGCGCCGTAGGCACAGCGCAGCAGGAGAGGTAAAGAGGGAGAGTGGGGGTAGATGCAAGGAGAAAGGGAATATTGGCATAGTTCATGAATATCACAGTCTAGGGAGGATAACGACGCTGCAGTAATGAGCCGAAAAACGCACTTTCGGTTCAAATGTTTCAATTTATTAAATTGTGTATTAAAACATCCTAAAGGAAGTCCTGTATTATGAGCCATTATAAGCACAGTGCACAGAATGAAGCAAATATACTTCCATACTGGGTTAGATGTTGTAGAATACTTAACGCAAGCCTGTTAATATGTGCTCAGTAGGTGTGAAAAGAAATCCCGTCCTTCCTATTCAATTCTACATCGGATGGGCTGACAAGGTAAGACACTGCTACTCATCGGGAGTGCATCTGCATGCAGGTAGTAGCGAGGGGCCGCCTTTTCACACCTGGCGGTTTCATCATCAGTAATTTTACGACTGATGTTACGTCATCCAGGAGCAGTGCTGTTCACTCTGTTGGTGGACCGATGAACCTCCGAATCAAATAATTTCCCAGGAATTTCAAAATTCATTAATTAATTGATTAATTATTTTTAATGTAATTTTTTCCTCAACCCATGAGCTTCTTTTGGTTTTTATATTTGTTTTCTTAAACTAGCCTCTGTCGGCCGCGGTGAACTAGTGATTATGCTCCTTGCCTCTGGTCCCGAGGGTTGCGGGTTCAAACCCGGCCGGGGTCGATAGATTTTTTAGGATGGAAAAATCCAAGGAGCAAGTCCTCCGGGAGGGACTTTAAGCCGTGGGTCCCGAGTCTGAAAATTTTCAGGCTCGTAAAAAATCCTTAAGCCTGAATGAAAAGGCCTCTAGATGTCAGATGTCAGTATGAGGCGGAACACTGACCACGGACCACTCAAATTACATCTATACGAAAACAAGTGTAACTAAATTAGTATGGTTCAAATTCTTCCCTGTAGGGGGAGAGCGCCTAAATCTCTGTTCAGGGAAACATGGGCTTACAAGAAGAAGAAGAAGAAACTAGCCTCTCTTTTATACCTCAGCCGCCATATCTCCGGTTCTGAAGTTTAGGTTATACGAGGAGTAAAGGGAGAATTCGCCCTCTACTGCCAATAAGGAAATGGTTGTAGTGAGAGTAGATGTCTGCCACAACCAATGGCTGCTCTTGACGCAGCTATAGCACGCTAGTAAGGTTTGAAATTGCTGATACGTTGTCAGCTGTGTGTCTGCTAACCGCATACATAAAGCGGCCACTCCCACTGAATATCCATAACGGCAATACTGTCGTGAAAACGTCAAGGCCGGAAAATCAGTGGCTGCAGTGACTAAGCATGAAAGGCTAATGCTGAGTTTTCCACTTCACAATTTTTTACATTCCTACGGCATTTGGAAACCAGGGTAAAGGAACATCTTAGGAACGTAAAAAATGAAGTAGAAAAATCAGCAGTAACCACTCTTGCTTGGTCAGAAACAGAGAAACTTCGAATAGAGGGAAAACTGAGTACAGTGACATCTAAAAAATTTCGATTGTTTACGATGAACTACGATGGTAGCGCTGTTTCGTAGTAACAGAATATGTAACTAAACAAAACAAATGCAAGGCACACGGCATGTTCACTTGGGATTATGGGGAATTAGCCATTTTGTAAATTTAAATTTTTAACGGCTATCCTTTCATTCTACGTAGACGGTACTGTAAAAATTATATACTATCAAAAGTTAAAATAATTACTTAGATTTTATTTTAGTCTAATTTGTAAGTAAATTCAAGCTTGTTTACGTGTTAAATGCGAATCTATTTTCAAAGATAAACCTACTAGAAGTGATAAAATTCTAAGCAGAAAAACATCTAATTAAAAGAAAGGCTAGTTTAAGAATATAAATAGAAAAACCAAACAAGCTCACAGTTTGGGAAAAAATGCACATTCAAAAATACAAGAAAAAAGTTAATGAATTTTGAAAATCCCGGAGAAGTTGATTTGATTGGGAGGTTCATCAGTCCACCAACAGATGATGTAAGAAGCAGTGCTCTTGGATAACAGAACGTTGATCGTAAAATTGCCGATTATGAAACTGCCTGGGTTTTGAAACCGGTCTAATTAGAAGACAGGATATGAGGTGAGGTGAAAAGAATTTTATTCTAATTTTAAATTGAAGCTCATAGTGATTCTTTTATAATAGTTCAAATTCTTCTTTTACTGGTCTTTGTTGAACTGCAACATAACATGGTGTTTGATTTTATTAATCTGTTTCAGAAATTGAAATATTACATATATGGAGATTGATAATTATTATTATTACTTACTCACTGGCATTATCGAACCCGTAGGTTCATGGCCGCGCGGACATAAGCTCTCCATACATCGCTATCCTGAGCTAATGCTTTCCAATCATTCCCTGTATAATCTACTTCCCTCAAATCATACTTAATGTTATTTTCCCACCTCATTCTTGGTCTACCAACTGGGCGTTTTCCCTCTGGCTTTCCTACAAGAAGCTTACATGCAAGTCTTTCATTCCCCATACGTGCAACATGTCCTGCCCATCGCAGTCTACGAGACTTAACTGTTCTTATTATATCTGGCTTCCTATAAAGACCATGTAGTTCATTGTTATGTAGTCTTCTCCATTCACCTGTCTGTTCATCTCTCTTTGGTTCAAACATTTTCCTAAGTACTTTATTCTCAAATACTGGTATTCTTCTTTCCTCGCTTAAAGTAAGAGTCCATGTTTCGCACCCATATAATATAACTGGTAGAATAATAGTTTTATATATTTTCAGTTTAACGTTTTTCGAAAGGAGTTGGGACATCAAGAGTCTCTGCAATTATTATTATTTCATATTTTCCTTATTGTTATCATCGTCATTATTTACATCAGAGTTAGCCTTGATTATCTTCAGAAAATACATTTGCCTTGAAACATCAAGTTTAGAGATTTGATCCTGACAAGGTCACTGGAATTTTTTAGAAGAAGAAAATTTGGAGATGCACCTTCCTTTAATAATAATAGTTTTATTTTATCTGGCAGAGTTAAGGCCTTAAGGCCTTGTCTGCCACTCAACCAGGTTTTAAAAAAATACAAAAAAATAGTCTTAAATCTAAATTACAATAAACATAAACAATTACATGTTATAAATACAATACAATTAATATTTATAATGTATTTTGATTTACTCTACATTTAACTAATTAAATATATAACATGTACAATATATATAAAAAACGAGGAAAAGATTAATGACATAGTATAAATTTAAATAAACAGAGAAAAATTAATTATTAGACAACAGGTAACGGTATAAGCGTAACTTAAAAGTGCCAAGTGTGCGGCAACCCCTGATATCTTGAGGAAGGAAATTCCAGGAGCGGGCAGAGGCTACTGTGAAGGAAGTAGAATAAGAGGAAGTGCTATGAAGTGTTTATTATTACTATTATTATTAACTAACTAACTCAATGACTCTGTCGAACTCGTAGGTTCATGGCCGCATAGACATAAGCTCTCCATGCATCCCTATCCTGAGCAAATGTTTTCCAATCATCCCCTGTATAATCTACTTCCATCAAATCGTGGATGCTATTCTTCCATCTCATTCTTGTTCTACCAACTGGGAATTTACCCTATGGTTTTCCTACCAGAAGTTTCCATGCATCTCTTTCATCCCCAATATGTGCCACATGTCCTGCCCATCGCAGTCTATGAGACTTAACTGTTCTTATTATATCTGGCTTCCTATACATATCATGTAGCTCACTATTATGTAGTTTTCTCCATTCACCTGTCTGTTCATCTCTTTTTTGGGTTCAAAAATCTTCCTCCGATTGAGGGTCTTTCCACTTTTCAGCGGTTGCCCTTTTACCAGCCGGCTGCTGGCCCTTCACATCCACATGTGTCAATCACAGAGGTAGATGATCAACAGCCAGTGTAGGGGTGACATGTGGTTAGCATGTCGAGTCCCCCAGCCGTTAAAGCTGGTTCCTCAACCTGGAGCCGCTACTTATTGTAGCTACCCAATTGCCTCATGATGCTGGGTGGGCACCGGTCCCATACTGGCCGAAATACCATGAGAAAATTTCTTCCCCCATGGAGACTCGAACCAGCGCAAGTCCCGTAGCTCTGCGCCAAGGCTTCCTACCTTAACCGCTCGGCTACGGCGCGGGACTTCCTAAGAACTTTATTCTCAAATACTCATTATCTTTTTCCTCCCTTAAAGTTAGAGTCCATGTTTCGCACCCATATAAGTGGGAGAATAACAGTTTTATATATTTTCAGCTTAACATATTTTGAAAGGAGTTGGGAAGACAAGTGTCCCTGTAATGCATAATAGCACGCATTTCCAGAATTGAGCCTATATTTAATTTTTTGGTGCATCTCATTCCTATTTGTAAATATTATTCCTAGACACTTGAAATCAGCCACTTCTTCAAAATTTCCTTCATTTGTCATTAGATGTCCATTTCCATTATATAATGTATTTCTACGTGTGAACATGTATTTAGTTTTATTGATGTTTACTTCCAGTCCCAATTTCTTAGTGTTCTTCAATTGAGTGTGTGTGTGTATTATTATTATTATTATATGGGGTACGCCGTAGCGTAGTGGTTAAGGCACTGAGCTACAAGCCGGAGGGTCGAGGGTTCAAGTCCCGTTGGGGTCAGGATTTTTAAACTGACCCAAACCCTCTGGCGGCACTATGGCCCTGGGGTCGACTCAGCCTCTAACGGAAATGAGTACCAGACGCTTGTTCTGGTGGTAAAGGCGGCCGTCACGCAGGGCTGATGTAAAGTGCCGATTGTCTAGAAAAAGTGGGAGCCTTAACCTCCTACTACCCCAAGGGCCTCCGGGCCTGTGTGGGATCACTTTACTTTACTTTATTATTATTATATTTTTATCCCACAATATTCCATTGAGGCAAACAATTGCAAATTTTCCTTTTATTATTTCTATTTGTTATTTCCTCTTGATAACTCCCATTTTTATTTATTTTAGTTCCTAAATATGTGATCTCACTACAAGATTTTATTGTTTCTCTGGTCTCCTAAAAATTAAATTAATATATATCACACAATTCTGAAAAGCATCATTACTTATAGAGCAGAACTTTGGCCATTAACAACAAAAACAAATAAATATCTTCTGGCAACGGAAATGGATTTTATATGAAGGGCAGCAAGAATTTCAAGAAGAGAAAAAATTAGAAACTCAGTTATAAGCGAGAAAATGAAGATTGAAGACACTAAATTTTAGGAAGTGATATTTTGAGGTTATTTTAATTAGTTTATTTACAGTCTGATCATCTTACCTCAATATTAATGTTGATTTGTTCTTGGACATGTTTCCAAACAATTCTGTTTATTGTCTGGTCAAGCTGACGATAAAACAGAATTGTTTTGAAACATGTCCAAGAACAAATCAACATTAATATTGAGGTAAGAGATCTTCTTGTATCTTGTAAGCCCATGTTTTCCCTTAACAGAGATTTAGGCGCTCTCCCCCTACAGGGAAGAATTTGAACCATACTAATTTTGTTACATTTGTTTTCGTATAGATGTCATTTGAGTGGTCTGTGGTCAGCATTCTGCCTCATACTGACATCTAGGAAACCAAGGTAGTGCTAGGACGGGAAAATTCGGTAAATTTTGCTTAGAGACCTTTTCATTCAGGCTTAAGGATCTTTTACGAGCCTGAAAATCTTCAGACTTGGGACCCACAGCTTAAAGTCCATCCCGGAGGACTTGCTCCTTGGATTTTTCCATCCTAAAAAATACATTGACCATGGCCAGGTTTGAACCCGTGACCCTCGAGACCAGAGGCAAGGAGCATAACCACTAGTCCACCGCGGCCGATAGGTAAGATAATCAGACTGTAAATAAACTAATTGAAGACAGTATTTCAGATTATATTAAAACTCAGCAATTAATATGGTATGGACATGTCCAGCAAATGGAAGAGGATCGGCTACCAAAATGTGCATTGGAATGGAAACCTAAGGGAAGATGGGGCAGAGGATAACCTAAAACCTCCTGGAGTCAGGGAATATATTTATACATAAAGGAGAAACATCTACAACCAGGAGATTGAATGGACCGCCAAATTGGCTATTGGGAATAGGACGATGTCAAAGACATTAATCAACCGATGATCTATTATTATTATTATTATTGCTTTTTCTTCTTCTTCTTCTTCTTCTTCTTCCTTCCAAGTATTAGGCCAAAGCCTGTTATGATCCTATAGGAAATTTTCCCTCCAGCGTTTCATAGGACGGCCCAGTGATCTTCGTCCTCTTGGTATATAATTATGAACAGCTTTGGGGATCCGATTTGAACTCACTCTTTCAAGATGGTGTTTCCAATTTAGTTGGTACTGTTTAATATATTCCAAAATTGGCGTAGTCTTGAATTCTTTTAAGATATCGGTGTTCCTTTTCTGATCCCATCTGGTGTAACCCGCTGTTCTGCACATGAATCTCATTTCACAAGCCGTTATTCTGCTTTCATGTTGTCTTTTTAGTGTCCATGCTTCACTACCATAGGTCAACACTGGTCTAGCCAAAGTGTTATATAAACGTAATCTGGTGTTTTTTTGTACAAGGGATGGTTTCATAACTTGATTAATAATTCCCAAACTTTTATTATAACTAGTGATTTTTTCAGGGATATCCTTTTCATCCCAGATAGAGAGATAATATCCAAGATATTTAAATTGATTAGATCTCTCCAAAATTTTATTCTGGAGACAGATTTTACTTTGTATGGGGTCCTTCCCATGAAATGCCATAATTTTGGTTTTGTTAATTGATATTTCCATATTGAATTTGGCAGCTATTTTTTGTAAATCATAAATTGATCGTTGCAAATCATTTTCGGAAAGTGCCAGAAGAGCTAAATCGTCTGGAAAAAGAATAGCATCGAGTTTGAGGTTCCTATTGATGAGTATATTATTGCATTTTTATGGGAGTTATATTTATATTTCTATATTTAAAACCTGTATCAGCTCTTTTAAAGGATATATTTGTTCTGATAATTAATAGCCAGAAAAAAGACATAGCTCACAATTGTAATACATGACACAATAGTATGACCATTGTGACAGACTGCACAGTCATGACAATTTATTTCAAATCATGAGTTTGTTATGTAATGAACAAAATATTTTGCATGTAATGGCGGTTCTCACATCTTATATTTCACAGCTAACTTGTCTTGAATCAATTTAATCATATCTTGATTAAACCAAAGCATGAGCAGTGCTTTAGAATTCATGTTATATACTCCCACACCTGTACTAAAAGCTCTAGCGTTAGAAGCTATGAATAAGAGATACCGACCAGAAGAATGGGAAGAAGCAGAGGAAGACCTAAAACCTCCTGGAGTCAGGGAATATGTTTATATATGAAGGAGAAACATCTACAACCAGGAGATTGGATGGACCGACAAATCGGACGATGTCAAAGACATTAATAAACCGATGATCTATCTATCTATCTGAAGTGTTCCTTAGTGCGAGTGTCCAAATTCCTTTTTGTTTTTCCTATGTGTACTTTATTGCAGTCCTTACAATTAATTTGATAAATTCCAGATTTTTTGCTATCTGGGGTGTTCAATTTCTTATTAATTATTAATACATTACCAAGGCTAAATTTATTTATCGGTGCCAATGTAATATTGAAATTCTTGAAAATTTTTTAAAATTTGTTATGTATTTCAGGATGATACGTAATTTTCTTAAATTGTTTTCCTTTCTTTGAATCAGATTACAGGATAGTGTATTCTTTTAATCTTTTTTGTTGTCTGAATTTCTTTAATTTATTTACAATTATTTCTTTTCCAGAACCATTTAAATTGGCTATGTTCAAAATGTGATTGTATTCTTTCTTAAAATCTTCTTCATTTAATGGAACAATTAATAATCTATATATCAAACTGTTGAAAATTGCATGTTTATGCGCACATGATTGAAACCTGAATATTTTATATACAAAATGACTCATCAATTTACAAATTAAGAACCTCATAATGTTATTTCCCATATTTAACTATGAATAAACTATTATGTAAGATAAAAAATTATAGTAGCATTTTTTTTCAAATATTTACTCAATTTTTAATGTTAATATTATCCGTTTTTAAAGATCTTAATGATGGACAAATTATATTTGAAAAGAAAAATATACGCCTAGACTGGGGTTTGAACCCACAACCTTTGACTCTCTATGTCAATGCTCTTCCATCTGAGCTACCTAGACCTCCAATTCAAATATAATTTGCCCATCATTAAGATGTTTAAAAAACGAATAATATTAACATTGAAAGAAGCACTACTGGCTTTATAAGTAATGTTTAAATTCCCAATAAAATGTCTTCTTAATAAAGAAGCCGCCATTTGCAAAAATCGTAGCAATGGTTCGTAGCATTTGGGGTTAGGGAATTAACTATGTATAAGAGAAAAATATACGTTCAGATTCGAGGCCTAGGTAGCTCAGATGGAAGAGCATTGACATAGAGAGTCAAAGGTCCTGGGTTCAAACCCCAGTCTAAGAGTATATTTTTCTTTTTAAATATAATTTACTCAATTTATTTAAAAGATTTTCTCCTGATTCATTTCATTGCTGAGATATAATAAAATGATTTTGTGAAGTTTCGTAGCCAGATTAGGGTCGTATGCAAATACATTAGTCTCTACTCAAATTTACTTCCAATCACTGGTGAGCTGACTCACCGTGAGCAATTGCTGAGATCGAATTAACGGCCGACTTACCGGTCATGCATGAAAGTTGATGTTTTCATAATATTGGCAACGAATTACCCAGAATTCTCAGCGATAAAACCACTTCCGTTATTTTCATCTGCTATAGAGGAACGCATTTACGCTTGCGTCCCGCAAATAATACCGTATACAACGTCTGTGTTGCGCAATATTATGCCGATTCTCCTGTTCTTCCAGTTGAATTCTTTGGTAGACTCTATCAAATTCCTCTTCTCCGCGTATACCGAAAACATGATCGAAGTCTTCAAGGTCCGACATCTTGGATAAAGCTGCAAAGGTTTCAAACTACATCGGTTCCCTTCGGGATTTTCACGATAAGTTTCTATCTTGAGCTATGATCTTAAGGTACCTCGTCAGGTAGCTTACAATTATTATCGCATGAATAGATTTCTGAGTAAGCAAAATGTATTTGGATAAAACTTTCTCAGCAGAGAACGCTTTTACTGTCTAATGTGTTCAAACATTCGACCCTAAGAGCTCTGCTCGCTGCAGTTAAATTTATCGTACACGGTATAACTTGGGCCAATATCACATGAAGTAAAGTTAGAATTGCTCTTCTCTATGAAACAAAAACAATAACAAATGACTAGTTGTAATAACAGTTTTAATAGAGACATTATAATGACTGGTTCCCAAAATGACAATAGTAATTATTTCTGCTAGAGTGTGGGTTATGTCAGAATGTTTTTGTTGCGAACAGAACATTACTGTGAATTTTCACACAGACTACTCACAAGGACATTTATTCAAATTACTATACCAGCTAAACAGCATTTCATAGAAAACTAAACTATAAACAAAACTAAACCAGAAATAAACTATATTTCATAGAATGCCATCATTGTTATACACAAATACCACTGAGCAAAGTAAAAAGTAAAGTGATCCCACAACAGACCCGGAGGCCCTTGGGGTAGTAGGAGGTTAAGGCTCCCACTTTTTCTAGACAATCGGCACTTTATGTCAGCCCTGCATGACGTCTGCCTTTACCCCCAGAACAAGCATCTGGTACTCATTTCCGTTAGAGGCTGAGTCGACCCCAGGGCCACAGTGCTGCCAGAGGGTTTGGGAAAGTAAAGTATTCCCACTACAGGCCTCAGGAGGCCCTTGGGGTAGTAGAAGGTTAAGGCTCCCACTTTTTCTGGGCAATCGGCACTTGATGCCAGCCGGGTTGTCAGCCCTGCGTGACGGCCGCATTTACCCCAGAACAAGCGTCTGGTACTCATTTCCGTTAGAGGCTGTCGACCCCAGGGCAACATTGAGCAACAAAAAATATTTTTTTTTTGTCTCAGAAAGAAAAATATGTGATTCTGATAGTATTTTTGCTCCTGAATTTAAATATGATACCAATTTTTCTCCATCACACAAGGTTATCGAGAGACAGGAATTTATAATTTTAAACACTTTAATATTTTCTACATTCGTAACTACACAATATTCGAACATTCGGACTCGCCTAGAAAGTAAGAAATGACGATTTTCTGCTATATTTTGCATGTGGAGCATCCCTCTTGATGGTTCAACAATAATCAACCAGCATATTAGGATTCCATTTGCCTTGATATCTCTTTTCCATAGCTGAAATTTCCTGAGTTAGCTCATTTGGTTTTATTTTACAATAGACAAATGGACGAAAAAACGTTTATTAAAAAAATAATTATTTAAATCCATTAATTGAAATTGAAATAAAAAAAACTGTGGGTGATGGAGAAATTCCAAATACATATTTGAAAACACGATAGAAAACTGTATTAAGTACAACTATTGGTACTCATGAGACAAAAATCATGTTGACCAGTGTTATTGTATATTTTCATCAACTTTTAAAATAAAATAATAATTTAACTTTTAGGAATTAATCACTATGAGGTTTAATTTATGGTGAAATTAAATGTTTCTTACCTCTACTCATATAAATTTTCTAAGTAGATCGTGATTTCGAGACCACAACGGTCTCATTGTCAGCACTTTCTTGGCGACGGATGTTATGTCGATCGGAAGAAACTCTTCTTCTTCCTTCTGTTGGTGGACCAATGAACCTCTGGATCAGGTTAAAATTTGCGGGAATTTCGAAGTTCATAAGTTTTCCTTTGTTTTTCTGAATGTGGATCTTTTCCCTAACCGTGAGTTCTTTTTGTTTGTCTATTTGTTTAATTAGACTGGCCTTTGATTCGATTAAATGTTTTTTCGGACCAAGCATGAGCAGCTACTGCTGACTTTTCCACTTCTCCATTTTTGATGTTTCTAAGATGTTCTTTCACCCTTGTTTTCAAATTTCTTTTTGTTTTTCCTATGTAAATTTTGTCACAATCCCTGCATTTGATCTGATAAATTCCTGATTTGTTTTCATTTTCAATTCTTTCATTTTTATTGGTTTTAATTTTCCTGTTAAGGCTGTATTCATTCTTTGGTGCTAATCTTATATTAAACTTTTCGAAATTTTTTTGAAATTTATAGTCTTTCAATGGATGGTAAGTGAATTTCTTGAATTTTATTTTTTCTGTTTCTTTTATAAGTGTGCTTTCATTTATTAATTTTTGTCTTTTAAATTTATTTATTTTCTATGCAATAGATAACGGTTACCCACAGGCCAGACATTTAAATACCCCAGCTACCCTTTTCATGGCACTTCAGAAAATGGACTATTATTCACAAACTATTAGTCCTAGAAAATTCAAATTTTGTGCATACCTAAAGGAGATATCCTAGTAGGATTTGATGGTGAAATAACTTGGGTGATTGACATCACATAGTATCGACGTATCAATTTCAGGAAGTGGAAGTTCATCTTCACTTTCACTTTGTGAATCTTCTAATTCAGGAATCAGTTCATCACCTGAATCATCATTATACAAAATATTCACTAATTCTTCTTCAGTGATCTACTTTTCTTTCGCCATGGTTTTACTCACGCACAAACAACAGCACGATAACGAGAAACATATACGAAGTGATTGGAGCCTGGAGTCAAGTTTGGGTGAACGAATTCCATGTGTTGTTTGTTTTAAAAATAAAAGGGGATTCACCAAGGTTAAACGTGTCAAACGGGAATAGAAAATGTACATTTACATGCCATCTATGATCTCCAAGACATACTAAGCCAACACAATATTTAGGCGCCGAATATAAATGCGGTTTAAGTTATGTAGATAGGAAATAACACTATGAGGTTTTTTAATATTTCACTTACCTCATACTTCATACTTCATATGAAGTATGAGGTGAGTGAAATATTAAAAATAAACAATATAAATGCGGTTTGTTCGTGCCCACTCTAAAACGAGTTAACTGACCGACGGCCACATATACGATAGGCTCTTTAAACGCCTTAACTGGTGTACGGTACTGAACGTGTTTAAAGCTTTGTATCTACAATGATTCAGGTGTACTTACTTTCAGAGAATGAAATTTTAATAAACGGACAAAAGAACATTTCAGAAATATTAAAAATTGTGAAATTGAAAAATCTGCAATTGCTGCACATAGTTTATTAGAACATCATAAAATTGGAAGAGAAGCTAAACTTTTAAAACAAGTAGAGAAACCTTTGGAATTGACAGTTTGGGAAAAAATATACATTCAGAAAAACAAAAATAGATCAATGAATTTTGATATCCCTAACGAAATTACATTGATTTCGAAGTTCATAAATTCAACCATAGATGGCAGCACTGAAGATGGCGACAATAGAATAGTTGACGGCCGAAGAATTTCGTCAGTCGGAGTTATGGCTGACGATGAACATGACTATGTTTGAAATCGCGATATCATGGAAGCATGAATCCTATGAGGTGAGTTGTTTAAACAATATGTTCTCCGATGAATTTTAAACACAGTTAAATATGGTATGTTTTATTAAAATAATTTAACAAATTTCAACAAATTCCTTGTAACTTGATAGAAGGCACAGATAATAAGAACACTTTAGTTGATATTAATACTTACAAAATATAGTTGATTGGAATGAATAAAGTATTTCATGAAACATTGTATATTGGCAGTATAATTAATAAATATAGTGCTAATTTTCACATACTTCAGTCTTGATCTTCAGAGACTAGATTTATTCCAACAGCTTGAAGAAGTATTCTACCTTGAAAAGTAAAAATTAATTTAATTTAAATACATATAAAGTTAAGGTAGAATTTTTTATCACTCACCTCATATTGTTCTTCTTATTTGACTATAAACTAGTTTCGGAACATAGTTTCTGTTCCATCATCACGACTGTTGTTCTGTCGTCTTGAAGAGTTGTCCTTCGCTCCTTCCATTGGCAGACTGAAAAATCTCGAGTTTGGTCTGCCTTCATCTTACCTCGTCAGTTCATAATATGATATTATGAGGTAAGATAAAGGCAGACCAAACATATTTATTTGAAATTAAATTCTTAGCGGTGGACTAGTGGTTATGCTCCTTGCCTCTGGTCCCAAGGGTCATGGGTTCAAACCCAGCCGGGGTCGATGGATTTTTTAGGATAGAAAAGTCCAAGGAGCAAGTCCTCCAGGAGGGACTTTAAGCTGTGGATCCCGAGTCTGAAGATTTTCAGGCTCGTAAAAAATCCTTAAGCCTGAATGAAAAGGCCTCTAAGCAAAATTTACCGAATTTTCCCGTCCTAGTACTACCTTGGTTTCCTAGATGTCAGTATGAGGTGGAACACTGACCATGTACCACTCAAAAAATGGCATCTATACGAAAACAAGTGTAACTAAATTAGTATGGTTCAAATTCTTCCCTGTAAGGGCAGAGCGCCTAAATCTCTGTAAAGGGAAAACATAGGCTTACAATACAACACAATGAAAAATTTTAGATCAATGAGAGATGAACAGGCAGGTGAATAAAATAATATACAATTTTAAAAACAAATCCTAAAATAAAAATAGTAAATTCTAATATTATGAGTACTTTTAAATTAATGGTAAACCACAGTTCAGATTATTCATTAAAATATTTAAATATGATATTTTAGGAAGTAATATTTTGAGGTTATTTTAATTAAATTATTTTTAGTCTGTTCATCTTAGCTCAATATTAATGTTGATTTGTTCTTAAACATGTTTCAATTATATCATAATCATCATCAGCAACTTGCACAGACTGGTTGGATTTATGTTGTAAACCCTGGATGTTGATGTCAGCTCCATCCTGTGGTTGGCCAAAGAACCTCCAAACAAGGTCACATTCTGTCGGTTTTTCAAAATTCATAACTCTGTTTTTGTTCTTCTGAAAATAGATTTTTTTAAACTGTTTTAATAATTTAGTCGGACACTAACAGAGTTATGAATTTTGAAATACCAACAGAACGTGACCTTGTTTGGAGGTTCTTTGGCCAACAACAGGATGGAGCTGACATCAATATCCAGGGTATATAACATAAATCCAACCAGTCTGGGCAAGATGCTGAGGATGATTATGATATAATTGAAACATGTTCAAGAACAAATCAACATTAATATTGAGGTAAGATGAACAGACTAAAAATAGTGAGTGGAGAACATATTTTAATCGACTCACCTCATACATTTTCAAACTTCTTTGATACCGACAGTTTCAGACAATATCATGTCCTTCTTCAGTCATGGCGTCCACTGATGAAATTCTGTGATTGTTGATTTCTTTAGTGACATCACCTCTTGTGCTGCCATCTTTCGTTGGGATTATAAACTTTGTAATTAAATTTTTATCCACCGGAATATCGAAATTCATAGATCAATATTTATTCTTCTGAATGAATATCATTTCCCAAATTGTCAATTCCAACGGTTTATCCAATTGTTTCAAAAGTTTCGCTTCTTTTTCAATTTTATGATGTTCTAGTAAACTTACCATCCAATAGTACATGGGAAATTAAAAAAAATATTTGATAAATACAACATTACTTTGGCACCAATTAATAAATTTAGTCTGGAAAAACTTTTAAATACTAATAAAAAATCAACATCCCAGACAGTAAGAAATCTGGAATTTATCAAATTAATTGTAATGATTGTAGCAAAGTATACATAGGAAAAACAAAAAGGAATTTAGAAACATGCACTAAAGAACATTCTAGAAATATTAAAAATTGTGAAATTGAAAATCAGCAATTGCTGCACATAGTTTACTAGAACATCATAAAATTGAAAAAGAAGTGAAACTTTTGAAACAATTGGATAAACCGTTGGAATTAACAATTTGGGAAATGATATTCATTCAGAAGAATAAATATCGATCTATGAATTTCGATATTCTGGTAGATAAAAATTTAATTACAAAGTTTATAATCCCAACGAAAGATGGCAGCACAAAAGGTGATGTCACTAAAGAAATCAACAATCACGGAATTTCATCAGTGGAAGCCATGACTGAAGAAGGACATGATATTGTCTGAAACCGTCGGTATCAAATAAGTTTGAAAATGTATGAGGTGAGTAGATTAAAATATGTTCTCCACTCACTATTAATGATATAACCTCATAATGTTTACTTTCCAATATTAATTTAAATAAGACTAAAAATAATTTAATTAAAATATGAACCTGCTGTATCAGTCGTCTGTTTAAAAAACTTTGACAAACGTTAAACAATGTAGGCCTTTCATAAAACAATGTTCCTTCATAAGCATTTAAAATGGAACCATTTTTAAACAGAAGTTCGTTTTAGTTGAGTATGACTGATACATCAGACATGTATTTAAAAAATTTATCATTTTATGATTATGTAAATATAGCAATACTATAAAAAGTAAATTTATAAATACAATTTTGATAATACATCTCTGTTAAGCAGATTTAAATAGAATTAAGTTATACAGATACGAAATAACACTATGAGGTTTTCTAATATTGTTTATTTTTTCTTTCACTCACCTCATACTTCATAACCCACGTTCACAACGTGACACAGCATTAAGAATGTCACAAATGATGTGACGAAACCCTGGGTTTGCGAGGAGTTATGAAGTATGAGGTGAGTGAAAGAAAAAATAAACAATATTAAATAGAATTCTTTAATTAAAAATGTTAGCATACCTCCAAAAGGCCATCTTCTGGAAGATCTGTGCAATGAATTGCATTTTGTATTTTTGTTTTGCCATATTTAGCTCTTAGAGTATTTGGACGCAACTTTCTTGCAATATCCTATAAAAAAAGAAATTAAATTTTAAAATTTGGGAAATGTATGAAATATATAATTAACTTTAAGTTGCAGTAATTACAAAAGAGTTTATTATTAAAGTCAATATTACTTATTTTAGGAATTCACACTATGAGGTATATTCATTAAGGTAGAATTTTTTATCACTCACCTCATATTGTTCTTCTTATTTGACTATAAACTAGTTTTGGAACATAGTTTCTGTTCCAACCTCAGTATCGTCACGACCATTGTTCTGTCGTCTTGAAGAGCTGTCCTTTGCTCCTTCCATTGGCTGACTTAAAAACCTCGAAACCAGGTCATTCTCACCGGATATTTCAAAGTTCATCAATTTCTTCTTTTCGCTCTTTTGAATGTAGATATGTTCATCGAATGGAAGATCACAGAATACCCAAACTAATGTTAAGATATCAACCTACAGGAAGAAGAAGACCAGGACGTCCACTCAAAAGACTTCTGGATGGTGTTTCTCTTGAGGCCGAAACAGGTCAACAAATGGCCTAAATTCGTGAATGTACTATGATGATGATGATGATCTTTTCCCAAACAGTAAGTTCTTTTGGTTGTTCTATTTGTTTTAATAATTTAGCTTCTTTCTTGATAAGATTTTTTCAGACCGTGCATGGGCAGCCACTGCTGATTTTTCTACTTTCCCTTTCTTGACGTTCCTGAGATGTTCTTCCACTCTAGTTTTCAAATTTCTCTTAGTTTTTCCTATGTAGAATTTCTCAAAATCTTCACATTTAATCTGATAAATCCCTGATTTGTTTTCTTCTCTTATTTTCTAATTTTTATTAGATGACTACATCATCAGTAGATTGATTAGACCGGAATACCGATAAAAATTTAATTACAAAGTTTATAATCCCAACCAAAGATGGCAGCACAAGAGGTGGTGTCCTTAGAGAAATCAACAACCATAGAATTTCATCAGTGGAAGCCATGACTGAAGAGGGACAAGATATTGTCTGAAACCACCGGTATCAAAGAAATTTGAAATTATATGAGGTGAGTCGTTAAAAATAAGTTATCCACTCACTATTAACTTCTAAAATGATTTTAAACTATAGACCCACAGGATCTAGAAGTCAAGGAAGACCATTTACTAGATGGAAAGAGCAAATCTCTTGAAGTCGGAATGGGCCAGAGGGCCTAAGCCTTGATGTTGATGATGATGATGATGAGAAAATTTATCCTTAAGTGAGAACTGTCAAATTAATAATAAAAACATCAAGTTTTTACCTGTTCATAAGTGATTTGAGATTTTATTTTTTGAATTGCCACCAGGTTGTTTTATGACATTTCTGGTTTTCTCTCCTGGATTTGATGGGATTGTAATCCATTTCTCAGGTGGAACACTTGGAAGGCAGATTATGTTACCCTGATGATATTATGGATGATAAATTACAATAAGCAGACACCAGAAGAGTCCTTAACCTAAACCTATACTAAATTTCAGACACAGAAATAATTCCCCTCTATAAGGAAAAATGTCCTACGGTATGAACAGGAATCAAACCCTGACCTCATGAACTGTAGTCAGAAACGCTGACCACTAGCCCATGAGACTGGTCTAAATTCAAAATGTAGGTTGAAAACGCAGAAGTGCCAGAAAGTCAAAATTAGAACATGTCACAAATAAGGAAATTAGAAACATAATGGAAGCAGAAGAAAGCATAATTGAAAGAATTGAGGAGAAGGAATTAAAGTGGTTTTAGGACATGTTTTCACAATGGAAGATGAGCGATGGCCAAAGCAACTACATGAATGGCATCCAAACAGAAAGAAGAAAAGAGGGAGACCAAAGTTAACATGGAAGGAAAACATGAAGATAATAATGCAAGGAAGAGGGCTAAGCATGGAAGATGCCCAAGATTGTAGGCTTTGGAAGTTTGGCATGGGAAGATGGCAGCAGCTGTAAAAACCCGAAGATAGATAGATTGAAAATTATAAATAAACCCTTAAAAATATATTAATTTAATAAAAAGGTATAAAAATTCCTAAAAAAATATGCAGTACCATATACAAATAGTCCACCGCTGTGGTCTCGGGGTAGGGTGCTGCCTTGTCACGCAGCGGGCCCGGGTTCTATTCCCTGTCGGGACAGGCTCCTGGATGAAATTTTTCGGCGTTTTTCTTCACCTGTAAGACAAATGTCAGGAAGCTTAGGGCCCAACGGTCCCCAAAAATCATCCTGCCATCATCACCATCATCCTTATCATTATCATCATCATCCTTCACCGGTGTGGAAAGCAACGGGAAGCTACCACACTTATAATTCCCTAGTAAAGCTACAAAGCATAACATGAAAATGCTATGATTCCAGTAAAAGACCTCCCCTAGGGCAGAATTACTATGGAATAGATCTATAAATACTTCTGTGGTGTAATAGTAAACAAGTCTGACAGATATCCTAACCTCATACTGTCTTCATTTTTCATTACTCTTGTTTATTATTCAATAATATAAAATCTTTTAAACAGGAAACATCTCTATAGAATCTATTTTTTCTAGAAATGAAATCTCTTTCAAAGTTAAAAACAAAATATTCCATTTATATGAATGAATTCTCTCTCTTTTTTTATAGAAAATTAAACTCACAGGATCTGCAGGTCCAACTAAATTACGAAAGTTAACAGGTGTTTCTGGATCAGTTCCTGTTACTTCCATTGCTACACTTGCTCCACTTATTAACTGTCCTACCATTCCCTGCAACATAATATAGAAGCATTAAAATAGTACCCATTAGTATCAACATTAATAAAATTCATAGTAAAATTCCGTTGAGGTGTTAGTCAAAATATTAACATTTTTTTTTTGCGCAGTAGTGCATTTTGTCGTACTTACCAGCAATGGTGACCATTATTGAAAGTTCAACTTCCTACATTTCAGGGGGGTTGCCAACCTAAATAACTATATTGTAATATTACGTTTACACCCACGTGCAGGAAGTAAAATCACTGCCCTCTATGTATTTTTTGTATTGTATTGTAAGCCTATGTTTTCCCTTTACAGAGATTTAGGCGCTCTCCCCCTACAGGGAAGAATTTGAACCATACTAATTTAGTTACACTTGTTTTCGTATAGATGTCATTTTGAGTGGTATGTGGTCAGCGTTCCGCCTCATACTGACATCTAGGAAACCAAGGTAGTACTAGGACAAGAAAATTCGGTAAATTTTGCTTAGAGGCCTTTCCATTCAGGCTTAAGGATTTTTTACGAGCCTGAAAATCTTCAGACTCGGGACCCACGGCTTAAAGTCCCTCCTGGAGGACTTGCTCCTTGGATTTTTTCGTCCTAAAAAATCCATCGACCCCGGCCGGGTTTGAACCCGCGACCCTCAGGACCAGAGGCAAGGAGCATAACCACTAGTCCACCGCGGCCGACGCCCTCTATGTATACTATGTACAATGTATATACAGAAAATATCCAAAAGGTAGTGTTAATATACATTATACAAAACAAATCACTGCATTTTAAATGAACTGAACTTTATTTGAAACAATATAAAACAATAAATACGTACTTGCAGCCATGTTATCAATAATTGTTCTCCTGTTGTTTCAACTAATAAACATTGCCCACACTGTTAACGTTAGTCAATTGTTTATAATGAACGCAAATATTTCCAACAAAGATGTTATTATTTTACTATTATTTATTATTTTGAAAACACCATCGCGCAAAAAATAATGTACAATGCACATTTGTGAAGTGTTTTACAGAATCTCGGAAATTAAAAATCTCGCTGTTGCTCGGTTTTTAAACATTTTTCCTCGATTCTGTAAAAACCACTTCCTACTTCGCATCGTAATATACTATTAAATATATGTAGGAAATAATGCTATGAGGTTTATTTTAAGTATATTTGAGTTGTGTTTTTGACTCACCTAATATTTCTTGATTTTTATGTAGACCTAGGTTTCATCGCTAACTTTGCGACATTCTTGATGCCACACAACTGCCATCTTGCGGAATTCCCAATAAAGTCTTCAATCAAGAAGCCGCCATTTGCAAAGATGAAGCCACAGCTTCAAGCATTTGGTGCGCAGGAATTACAGCGTGTATAAGAGAAAGATTTACGTCTAGATTGGAACTCGCCCCAGTAGCTCAGTTGGTAAGAGCATTGGTACGGTAAACCAAAGGTCCCAGGTTCGGGTCATGGTCTGGGCGAAAAATTTTTCTCTTCAAATTTAATTTATCCTTCAATGAGATGTGTTAAATTAATAATAAAAACATCAATATTACATTTTATCTGGCTATATTTATAAACTATAAATTACCTCATAGTTTTTATTATTGATTTCATACATCTCAATGATGGATAAATCATATTTGAAGAGAAAAATTATACGCTCAGACTGGGACCCTTGGTTCTCTGGACCAAGTGCTCTACCACCTGAGCTACCTGAGCAAGTACCGATCTAAACGCAAATTTTTCTCTATATATGTTGTAATTCCCACCCACCGGTCTGAGCGTATAATTTTTCTCTTCAAATATGATTTATCCATCTCTGAGATGTACGAAATTAATAATAAAAACATTGAAAAAAGCCGTACTAGCATTTATAATGTAATGTATAATTCCCAAATATGTCTTCTTAATAAAGGAGCCACCATTTGCAAAGATAGAAGCAAAGGCTTCATAGCTTTTGGTGGGCGGGAATTACAATGTATATAGAGAAAAATTTGCGTTTAGATCGGTACTTGCTCAGGTAGCTGAGATGATAGAGAACTTGGTCTACAGAACCAAGAGTCTGGGTTCAAGTCCCGGTCTGAGTGTATAATTTTTCTCTTCAAATATGATTTACCTCATAGTGTTACTTCCCACTGTAATTTTGATTAAACAAAACACTAAATGTATTCTTACTGAATATTCAGCCACAACTCCTTTATATACTTCATAAAATTCTTCAGCATTCGCATGCTCCATGTAAAATAATTGAATGGCTGTTATTTTGAAACCATTGTCTTGTATATCCATAATTATATCTCCCAGAAGCCCTAAAAATCAAATACAAATTCCAAAAATAAATAAATACATATACTGATACAAAACAAATATGGGAAAACTGCACATAAACTAGCATGAAATATTTTCAAAGTCCTATAGAACAACAGTGCGCATGTGCCAGAGTTTATAGAGCCAGCGATAATCCACAATTGAACCATATATCAATCATCATCCTCGATTACTATCCGTCGCTATGAAATTTAAATGACCAATATTTGCAATAAATCCCCAAGTCTATGTTAAAAAAATATATTAATAATATTAAAATTATCAAACATTTATTAAAAATGGGTGTACAGTTACTTATTACTCCCTAACACCAATCCAACCAGCGATAACCCAAAACAGCGATAGAAAAATCATAGACTAAGTAATATACTCTGTGGAGAAAATAGCAGTTAGCATCACAATATTGTCTAACAGTGTCATAATATCGTGATTTGCATATTTAAATAAATACTTCAAAATTGTGTAATAATGTTATAAAAATTGTTTGAAAAAGTTTAAAATATTGAATAATGTTAGTAAATACAGAAGAAGAGCTATAGTTTACAACAATATAACTGAAAAATCAAGCGCTAGTAGAAGTGCAGTTGAGCCCAAATATGAATTAAAATTATCACATCTCACCTCACAAAATATGTTTCTTTTGATGATATTAGCTATATGTAAATGTATACACTCAGATTGATCAATACATTTTTTTTATCACTAGCTAAACTCCATCTGTTTGAATTGTGTTGCTAACACCAGCCGATGATGAAAACATAGGTTTTTGTAACATAACTGTTTATTTTAGGAAGTAATATTTTGAGGTTCTTTTAATCAAGTTTTTTTGTCTAAAAACATCTTATCTCAATTTAATGTTGATTTGTTCTTGAACATGTTTCGATATAATCTTCTACATCATCTTCTGATGAGTTTTATGTCGTGAACCCTGAATGTCGATATCAGCTCCCTCTTCCAGCTGGCGAAGAACCTCCAAACTAGGTCATGTTCAGCAGGACATAGACATATATATTGGGGAAATAGAAAAATCTGCAGTTGCTGCTCATGTTTGAGCCGAAAAACACAATGTAAATTTGAACACTAAGGCTCGAATCTATGAACGCATTAGACCGTAAAAGTCGTTCTCTGCCTGTACTCTGCTGAGAAAGTTGCATCCAAATACGTTTTTGCGTACTCAAAAATCTGTTCATGCGATAATAATTGTTGAAATTCCTAAGCTCGCAGCGAGGTGACTTAGCACAGAAACAAATTGTGAGCAACCCGATTGGAACCAATGTAGTTTGAAACCTTGCCGCATACCTTGCTGCTTTATCCAAGATGTCGGACCTTGAAGACTTCGATCATGTTTTCGGTATACGCGGAGAAGAGGAATTTGATAGAGTCTACCAAAGAATTCAACTGGAAGAACAGGAGAATCGGCATAATATTGCATGACGCAGACGTCGTCGTATACGGTATTATTTGTGGGACGCAAGCGTAAATGCATTCCTCTAGCAGAAGAAAATAACAGAAGTGGTTTTATCGCTGAGAATTCTGGGTAATTTCTTGCCAATATTACGAAAACGACGACTTTCATGCATGACCAGTTAGTGGGTCGCTAATTCGATCTTTGCACTTGCTCACGGTGAGTCAGCTCACCAGTGATTGGAAGTAATTTGAGTAGAGACTAATGTATTTGCATGCGGCCCTAAATTATTAAAACAGTTAGAAAATACAAAGGAAAAAATTTACATTCAGAAGAACAAAAATAGAGTTATGAATTTTGAAATTCCTGCTGAACGTGACCTACTTTGGAGGCTCTTCGGCCAGCCAAAAGAGGGAGCTGATATCGACATCCAAGGTACACAACATAAAACTTATCAGACTGGGCAAGCTGAAGATGATATAGAAGATTATATCAAAACATGTTCGAGAACAAATCAACATTAAATTGAGGTAAGATGTTTCTAAACTCAAAAAAACTTGATTTTTGGAACGTGTCTGGCGAATGAAACATATTTTATGACTTCAAGTATGAAGTTTCTGATTCATTTTTAATTTTGTTGAGTTTGTTTCTTGACTCACCTCATACTTCTTAACTCCCTCGCAGATCTAGATTTCATCACTGCATTTGTGACATTCTCAATGCTGTTCACGTTTGAGTCATGAAACAACTCAACAAAATTAAAATAAACCTCATAGTGTTATTTCCTACCTACATAACTTAACACATTCAGTACCAGGCACTGAGCAGGGCATTTAAACCCACAGGCCAGCCATTTAAATACCCCAGCTACCCTTTTCGTGGCATTTCAGAAAATGGACCATTATTCACAAACTATTAGTTCTAGAAAATTCAAATTTTGTACATACCTAAAGGAGATATCCTAGTAGGATTTGATGGTGAAATAACTTGGGTGATTGACATCACATGGTATCGGCATATCAATTTCAGGAAGTGGAAGTTCATCTTCACTTTCACTTTGTGAATCTTCTAATTCAGGAATCAGTTCATCACCTGAATCATCATTATACAAAATATTCACTAATTCTTCTTCAGTGAGATATTTTTCTTTCGCCATGGTTTCACTCACGCACAAACAACAGCGCGATAACGAGAAACATATACGACTGCATTGGAGCCTGGAGGCAAGTTTGGGTGAACGAATTCCATGTGTTGTTTGTTTTAAAAATAAAAGGGGATTCACCAAGGTTAAACGTGTCAAACGGGAATAGAAAATGTACATTTACATGCCATCTATGACATACTAAGCCAACACAATATTTAGGCGCCGAATATAAATGCGGTTTGTTCGCGCCTGCTCTAAAACGAGTTAACTGACCGATGGCCGCATACACGATAGTCTCTTTAAATGCCTTAACTGGTTTACGGTACTGAATGTGTTAATTTCTGATTCATATTTGTATTCTATTGATATCTCCTATGTCACTACCCATGAATTTTTTATGTTTATTTTTTGATGTTTGACATTTAACCAACATTCAAGAGAGCTAAACAAGGAAATGAACAAAATTTATTTTTTTTTTTGTCCAATGCCACCGAGTTGTCTTTTATAACATTTCTGGCTTTCTCCCCTGGCATCTGGCTTGTGTGCCGGTTTGCTCAGGGTAGAATATGATCACTCAGGGACGTTTTAAATTATACACTTATTATTTTATTTTATTGGATACATTTATATGTACAATTGTATATATTTTAATAACTCGGAGTGGAGTTGATGAATTACTTCCGCCCACGTGTTTTAATATCACGTTCGCGAAGGGTTACTGAAGAAGTTAACTATTGCAGAACGTAGGAGCGTGAGAGTGAGAGTGTTTTCACACGCGTCCTTGCCTTATAAGGGCGATGACTCCTCCCATCCCCACTCCAAGTGTATATGCTATTCATTATAGCTTAGAAGGGTAGGTACCATTCGTTTGGGTTTCTATGTTGGTAATAGACTCGTGTGCACGTTTGTGCGCCTTTCAGTTATTACTATTAATGTACTCACGAGTCTATTACTTCTTGCCACATAATGCCCATATGAGATTCTATGTAATTTTTTTCTACGGAACAAATTTTGTAGAACTCATATACATCTCTACGTTTTGTCAAATTAATTGGATTCGAGAACAAATAATTAATTTTCTTTTTAGTGTAAATTGACAGTTTTGTTAAATGAATCGCCCTTCGTAAGAATACATAGAAATTATTTGTCTCATTTGAACTTAGTGTTCACTCATGTTAAAGTGACAGAGAGTGCATGTACCTTCTATTCTTGGAAGAAGACATTACGACAAATACTATCTCCTATACAAAGATATGTAATAATAATAACAGTAGCAACAATAATAACAGTAACAATAATAACAATAATAATAACTTATGTAACCCTTGCATTAGACATAAATTTCATGGACAATCATATGTCTAGTATTGTTATATTAATTGATTTGTAAGTAAAGTGTCATTTTATCACAGTTTTCATTATGTTGATGTATTTTCTTGATGCACTTTATGATTTTTCACTATTTTATTTTATTTGTTTGTAACACACGCAAATGGATCACTCGACTATTATTATTTACGCATAACCCTTAGGTTTTTTTTTACACTTTGTCATACATTACATACATGAACCATTCCTATGATTTTTGTTTATTGGGCACCCTGTGTTTCCTTATAAGGCCTAAGTTTCTGTAGATGGTATCGACCAAATATTTTCTTTGAGTCCTTAGCACAGATTATCTCGTACGTGTGCGTTCCGAACTGTCGCGAGCTTGTCTGTATTGAATACTTGGTACCTGCGCTCTACTAACATTTTCTGCCGCGGGCGAGTTCTGTCGACATTGGTTTCTATTGTAACCGTTGAATACCTCGTTGTACTCCTGCTCTAACCTGTACCCGTCATAGTTCTGGCTATTAGGGATGTATCTATTATCCTGGAGTCTACCTCTATTCAAGATTAGTCCATCTATGTTGGAATTAAATCTTACCATGTTAATACGTGGATCGGACCTACTCTTATGATTTTGTCCCAGGTTCCCGTGATAATTCCCCCTATTATTTCTTGTGCTATCATGATTGTTATAGTAGGACGGCCTATTGTTCCGATTGCCATTTCTCGGTTGATTATAAACTCTTCCCGTGCCCCTCTCTACGTTTTGAAGATTCCTATCTTTATCATGATTATTATTATTATTTTGATAATAAGTATGTTCTCCCGTTTTAACTTTGTCTCTAGATTCCTGTCTATTCTCTCTCATATCACCGGCTTCAAACATGGCCAAAACTTCTATAATGTGGTTTACGGTTGTGATTTTAGCAATTAACAGGCCATAGCGCACGTGGCTAGGGAAATGATTTATAGTTGCCTGTATCAATTCTTCCTCAGAATAGGCTGGGACGATTAATTTGGCCTTTTTAGCGAGAGACGAGAGACATAAAATATTCAGTATAGCTCATATTACCCTGATAATTGAAAATCCCATTTCTAATTTCATTTCTGATTTGCATTTGTTTTTCATGACCGAAAAATTTATTTCTGAACAGGTTTTTAAATGTTTCGTATGAAGTTTCATTTGTGAGAGTCGCTTCATACCATACTAGACTATTCCCGCGAACACATCTTTTAGTAATGTACATGTACATGTGTTTCGGGATTCCCTTTAGTTTAAGATATTGGTCCAGATCTTCCAGGAACTGAATAGGACTATTACCCTGATTGTCGTCGAATTTTGGAAGTGGGATTTCCAATAATTGTGTATAGGGAGGAAACTGCCCTCGGGAAGTGGATGGTTCATTTACAATGGTACTTTCACTCTGTGTAATCGAGCTATTAACGATGTTTATGGGAGTCGTTAAATACCTCGGTTACGTCACTCGCTACACACATGTGGTCAGAACAGGAAACATTTTGAACATTATTATCGCCAGTTTTCCCATTACTTATAGAATTTACTTTTTCGGTTAGTTCACTGAGTTCCTTTTGTATTTGGATTTTGAAACCATTTGTGAATTCTTCTATTTCCTTACCTATTTCTTGTTTTATTATATTAGGCAATTGTGTAAATTTGCGGTTGGTTACCATTTCAACCATTTCCACGCGTTTTAATTGATCATTTAATTCTGATATCCACGTTGTTTTTAATGTTTCCTGTTCCTCCACTACTCGGTTAACGCTAGAACGTATATTTTCTAATTTATATTCATTTTGCGCCATACTGGCTGCTGTGGAGTTAGTTACAGTTTCTATCTTCTCGTGTATATGATTTATTTCCTCTTCAAATTCTGTGTGCAAGGTCCTAGTATTTTCTTTGATTTCTGTTCTTAAATTGATTAGCTCCCTACGGATTTCTGCATTATTCGTTTCTGCAGTTTCAAATTTATTGTTGATGGATTGTATGTTTGTGTTTAATGAATTTATTTCTGTCGTCATCTCTTTCAATAAATGAAACAGTGTGTATGTGGAAATTTCTGGTTCCTTACTGTTAATTGTTTGTCCTATATCCTTGTCTGCATCCTTATTCCCTAAACATTGTTTCTATATGTGTGTTTTCTTTTAAGGTTAATGAATCCTGACCACGTGTTTCTAGGTCTACAGCAGCCATTTTAATTTCTTTTCCACACCTTAGTAACATCAAGGAGTGTGTATTACAAAAGAACAATTTTCTTTAGCACTTAAAAAATTTGGTTTACTTATTTACTCACTTTTTTTTTTACTGGTAAGTAGTGTTGATTTACTGGTGTCTTGCGATCTCCAACCGTTGCTTCTGCAATCCCTTGCTCACCATTCATCGGCCGTAGTAAGATGACTCATCATTGTAGTTGCCACGTGCTGCTCACTCGGTTTATGTTTTCACACTAATTCATTCGTTGGGGAACGTGTGCCACTATTATATTAGTTCGAACCTACCACGTGGGCGCCATGTGTGCCGGTTCGCTCAGGGTAGAATATGATCACTCAGGGATGTTTTAAATTATACACTTATTATTTTAGTTTATTGGATACATTTGTATACACAATTTTATTTACAATATTTTATATTTCACTGTCTCGGAGTGGAGTTGATGAGTTATTTGCGCCCACGTGTTTTAATATCACCTTCGCGAAGGGTTACTGAAGAAGTTAACTATTGCAGAACGTAGGAGCGTGAGAGTGAGAGTGTTTTCACACGTGTCCTTGCCTTATAAGGGCGATGACTCCTCCCATCCCCACTCCAAGTGTCTATGCTGTTCATTTTAGCTTAGAAGGGTAGGTACCATTCGTTTGGGTTTCTATGTTGGTAATAGACTCGTGTGCACGTTTGTGCGCCTTCCAATTATTAATATTAATGGCCGAGTACTCACGAGTCTATTACTTCTTGCCACACTTGATATTGACATTTTGTAGATGTTGTATGACTATTCCTCTATATTTCAATTTACTGGTGGGGAAGATAACATAATATTTGTGTATATATTTATCTAATATATTAAGTATATTTGACTTCCAATCAAAAAGTTTGTATTTACAAGATAAATAATTGTAATTTATTTCTTAGGTTGGGGCACCTGGAAAGCAGAGTTATGTTACCCTGATGATATGATGGGTGATAAATAATTATGAAGTGCCAGATGAGTTCTTAACCTAAATTCCAGACATGGGCAACTACAGAAAAAATTCGTATGGTGTGACCGGGAATTGAACCTGGGACCTCGTGAAATGTAGTAAAAAATGCTGACCACTAGCCCATGAGGCTGGTTACTGCTTAAAAGTAACATTTAAATTCTCAATTTAAAATATTTTGAATAGAAATCGTCAGATGGTGTTGTTGATAGCGATGGCTATCGGCCTTCGGATGAAATGAGAATTGTACAAGTGGAAAGAAATCTGACGTTCTTATCGGGAATTCGAATGGCATACGGTTATTGCACTGATGTTCAGAGTCAGAGATCTGGGGTTCGACTCCTAGTTCAAACATAATTTTTCTTTCTAAAATAAGAAATTAAACATAGGCACATTTCTGGAAATGCATGCAATTATGCATTACAGAGCCTCCTTTCAAAAAACGTTAAACTGAAAATATATAAAACTATTATTCCATTAGTTATATTATATGGATGCAAAACATGGACTCTTATCTTACTTTAAGGGAGGAAAGGAGATTACGAGTACTTGAGAATAAAGTTCTCAGGAAAATTTTTGGACCAAAGAGAGATAAACAGGTGAATGAAGAAGACTACATAACAGTGAACTACATGGTCTTTATAGGAAGCCAGATATAGTAAGAATAGTTAAGTCTTATAGACTGAGATGGGCAGGACATGTGGCACGAACGGGGAATGAAAGAAGTGAATGGAAGCATCTTGTAGGAAAACATCCAGTTGGTAGACCAAGAATGAGGTGGGAGAATAATATTAACTATGATTTGAGGGAAGTAGATTATACAGGGAATGATTGGAAAACATTAGCTCAGGATAGGGATGTATGGAGAGCTTATGTTTGCATGGCCATGAACCTACGGGTTTGATACTGCCAGTGAGTTAGTTAGTTTAAAATAAAACTGTATCCAATTCTGGAAAATGTTAATTTAAAAAATATAATACAGGGTGGACCGCTCGAATGGACCTAATTTCAATTGCTTGTTACTGGCAAACGGTTGAAGATAGAAACTTAAAACAACGTTCATATTACAGAAAAACTCACCAAGTTTTGATATCCAGATCACCACATCTCTATATGAGCCCCAGCAGTCACTGTGACGATATCAAAGCGATGAACAATTTCTTGCCAAGTACGTTGGAGTATGTCTTCTGGAATGTTCTCAATAGCCTCTATGATGCGCTCACGAAGATCACGAAGGTCTTTGACTGGGGTGGTGTAAACTTTATCTTTGACATAGCCCCAGAGAAAGAAATCCAGTGGTGTTAAATCGGGAGATCTCGGGGGCCACGCGATTGGTCCTCCCCTACCAATCCAACGGCCAGGGAAAATGTTGTCCAAAGTCGTACGAACTTCATTGGGACCAGTGGGGAGGAGCACCATCTTGCTGGAAAACGATGTTAGGCTGCAGTTGTTCAATTTGTGGAAAGAAGAACTGCTCCAGCATGTCAAGATATGTGGTACCACGAACAGTTTTCTCGGCGAAGAAAAACGGTCCAATGACCTTATTATGTGACAAACTGCACCAAACATTCATCTTCGGACTATCACGAACATGCTCTTGAATAGCGTGAGGATTCTCCGATCCCCAGATCCGCACATTATGCTGGTTTACCTTGCCTGACAAATGGAAAGTGGCTTCGTCCGAGAAGAAAATCTTGGTCATGAAGTCAGGATCAGCGCCGAGACGGTCCAGCATCGTATTGGCGAATTCCACTCGTTTCGGCATGTCATTCGGCTCCAGACGTTGCACTAACTGCACTTTATATGCGTGCAGTTTGAGGCGTTTGTGGACAATCCGTTGTAATGTCGATTTTGGTATTTGAAGTTCCCGCGAAGCTCTTCTTAATGACTTCCGGGGGCTTCGCTCAAATGCGGCTTGAACATTTGCTACCATTTCATCGGATGCTCTGCGACCACCACCATGCTTCATCAACACAGATCCTGTAGCTAATAATGTATCACGCCACTTCTTTATGCTTCTAGCAGTTGGAGCATCACGGTTAAACACACGCCGGAACTCCCTTTGAACTCTAATGATTGATTTAAACTCCGCATACCACAAAACAGCTTGCGCTTTCATCTGCGGAGTCGCCATTTTCACAAACAATTAAATCTAAGAACGAGAAACGTATCTTTGTGCCATCTACCGACAGGATTCGAAACTTGGTGAGTTTTTCTGTACTATGAACGTTGTTTTAAGTTTCTATCTTCAACCGTTTGCCAGTAACAAGCAATTGAAATTAGGTCCATTCGAGCGGTCCACCCTGTATCAAAATAATGTGTAATTTATCTACTTAAAGTAAAGTGATCCCACAACAGGCCTCAGGAGGCCCTTGGGGTAGTGGGAGGTTAAGGCTCCCACTTTTTCTAGACAATCAGCTCTTAATGTCAGCCGGGTTGTCAGCCCTGCGTGACGGCCGCCTTTACCCCAGAACAGGCATCTGGTACTCATTTTCCATTAGAGGCTGAGTCGACCCCAGGGCCATAGTGCCGCCAGAAGGTTTAGGTCAGTTTAAAAATCCTGACCCCAATGGGACTTGAACCCTCGACCTTCCGGCGTATAGCGCAGTGCCTTAACCACTACACTACGGCGTGCCCCAATTTATCTACTTACTACATTGAAATATCTTTCAAATTTTCCTGGGTGAGGTTTTTATCGGAGTTTTTCCTCACCTGTAAGACAAATGTCAGGAGAACTTTAAGGCCCAAACTGTCCCCGAAATCATATGGCCATCATCATCAGGCCCCTTCACCGGTGTGGAAAGCAACGGGAAGCTACCACACCTACAATTCCCTAGTAAAGCTGCAAAGCATAGCATGAAAATGCTATGATTGCAATGAAAGACTTGCCCTCGGGCAGAATTACAATGGATGAATGGATATCTAGGTACATCTTACCTTCCTGTATGGCATGTGGCTTAATGATACAACACGTACAGTTTTTAAAAGTTGCTGTTGATCGTGGACTTTTATATTGATCAATCCGATTTTCTGGAAAAAATATATTTAATTCCTGAAAGAAACGAGAAATATTATTAGCAACTGAATCAATCACTGGTCGACATGATTTTTGTCTCACGAGTACCAATAGTTGTACTTAATGCAGTATTTTATCGTGTTTTCAAATATGTATTCGGAATTTCTCCATCACCCACAGTTTGTTTTTATTTCAATTTCAATTAATGGATTTAAATAATTACTTTTTTTATGCTCCTTGCCTCTGGTCCCAAGGGTCGCAGGTTCAAACCCGGCCATGGTCGATGGATTTTTTAGGACGGAAAAATCCAAGGAGCAAGTCCTCCGGGAGGGACTTTAAGCCATGGGTCCCGAGTCTGAAGATTTTCAGGCTCGTAAAAAATTCTTAAGCCTGAATAAAAAGGCCTCTAAGCAAAATTTACCGAATTTTCCCGTCCTAGTACTACCTTGGTTTCCTAGATGTCAGTATGAGGCGGAACGCTGACCACGGATCACTAAAAAATGACATCTATACGAAAACAAGTGTAAGTAAATTAGTATGGTTCAAATTCTTCCCTGTAGGGGGAGAACGCCTAAATCCCTGTAAAGGGAAAACATGGACTTACAAAAAAAAATTACTTTTTAAATAAAAATAATAAAATCTTGGCACAGTGAGCGATGAGCACGGGGAACACTTTCATCAGGAGATTTCAGCTATGGAAAAGAGATATCAAGGCAAATGGAATCCTAATATGCTGGCCGATTATTGTTGGACTATCAAGAGGGATGCTCCACAGGCGAAATATAGCAGAAAATCGTCATTTCTTACTTTCTATGTGAGTCCGAATGTTCGAATATTGTGTAGTTACGAATGTAGAAAATATTAAAGTGTTTGAAATTATAAATGCCTGCCTCTTGGAAACCTTGCGTGATGGAGAAAACCCGATATCATATTTGAATTCAGGAGAAAAAATACTATCAGAATCACATATTTTTCTTTATGAGACAAAAAATGTTTATTTTTTGTTGCTCAGCGTTATCAAGTATAGTGAAAGAATTCATCGGAGAACATATTGTTTAAACAACTCACCTCATAGGATTCATGCTTCCATGATATCGCGATTTCAAACATAGTCATGTTCATTGTCAGCCATAACTCCGACTGACGAAATTCTTCGGCCGTCAACTATTCTATTGTCGCCAAATCAATGATTTCGAAGTTCATAAATTCAACCATAGATGGCAGCACTGAAGATGGCGACAATAGAATAATTGACGGCTGAAGAATTTCGTCAGTCGGAGTTATGGCTGACGATGAACATGACTATGTTTGAAATCGCAATATCATGGAAGCATGAATCCTATAAGGTGAGTTGTTTAAACAATATGTTCTCCGATGAATTTTAATGATTATACCTCATAATGTTTACTTCCCAACATTAATTAAATATAGTGAAAGAAGTATATAAATCATGTAATAGAGTAATTATTAATCAACATGTTTCCGAAATAAAAAGCACTTCTATTTGAAAACCATTCCTGATTAAAAATAATTACTTATCTAATTTCAAACATTACATAATTTTAATATTTTTTGGTTGTTTCTTGACCCACCTCATACTTCTTAACTCCCAAGCAGACTCGAGTTTCTTCACTTCATTTGTGACATTCTCAATGCTGTATTACGTTCACAACTGATGTCCAACAGCCTCCTATCCTGCAGACTGACCTCCGTGCCATCTGATGGCTGACCGACGAACTTCCAAATCAATCCCCTCTCCTTATCACCGGGTATTTCAAAATTCATAGTTGTGTTTTTTATTCTTGCATATGTAATTTTTTTCCCAAATTGTGAGTTCCTTTGGTTTTTCCAATTGTTTATGTAATTTTGTTTTGGCTTCTATTCCATGTTTTTCTGACCAGGCATGTGCAGAATGGAAACCAAAACAAAATTACTTAAACAATTGGAAAAACCGAAGGAACTCACAATTTGGGAAAAAATTTACATATGCAAGAATAAAAACACAACTATGAATTTTGAAATACCCGGTGATAAGGAGAGGGGATTGATTTGGAAGTTCGTCGGTCAGCCATCAGATGGCACGGAGGTCAGTCTGCAGGATAGGAGGCTGTTGGACATCAGTTGTGAACGTAATACAGCATTGAGAATGTCACAAATGAAGTGAAGAAACTCGAGTCTGCTTGGGAGTTAAGAAGTATGAGGTGAGTCAAGAAACAACTAAACAATATTAAAATAAACCTCATAGTGTTATTTCCTACCTACATAACTTAATTACATAATTTTATCTTACTCGTTGTGCTGATTCCATTGAGTCAGAACCATGAACTGCATTGAAACTTTTATCTTTTCCAAAACGTGCTCTTATACTTCCTGGTGCATCCTTTCTAGCTACTTCACAATCTGTTGGTCCCATTAATTCACGCCATTTCTTTATTCCATTATCTGCTATCAGTTCCATTGCAATAACAGGTCCTGATGTTATGTATTCTAAGAGAAATCTAAAAAATTATCAGAAATCACAAGAATTATAGAAATAAATAATCATATTTTAAGAATTTTTTATAGAATGATGAAACAAAGAGAGACAAAATTAAGAGGTTCAGTGGAATAAAAGACTTATTTTTGGTCCCATTAGAATCTATATCCTGTGGCCTCTTATGATAGTCTCTGGAAGATCTTTTAATATGGAGTAGACTGCATGAGAATTTCTAAGGGTATTTTCTAACTTTGTAACTTCTTACGTAACATAACTCTGTTATTTACATTTTCTTAAATATTTACACATAAAAAAAAAGTTTTTATGGAATGGATATTCCTAACTTTTTTTTTTTTGCAAATGCCCCAGGTTGTCATTCCTGGTGTTCTCTCCTGGCATGGCGTACTTGTAACCCACTTCTGAGGTTGGGGTGCCTGGAAGGCAGGGTTACGTTGCCCCGATGATATGATGGGTGATGATGATAATAATGGTGCGCCAGGAGAGTCCGTAATGCTAAGCTTAATCTAAGATGAACATGAATGATGATGATTGAGATGGCCATATGATTTCGGGGACCGTTTGGGCCTTAAAGTTTTCCTGACATTTGTCTTACAGGTGAGGAAAAACCCCGATAAAAACCTCACCCAGAAATACTGTCCCGACCAGGGATCAAACCCGGGCCTGCTGTGTGACAAGGCAGCATGCTACCTCGAGACCACAGCGGTGGACCCAAACATTATTGCACATCTTACAAATTTGATGGAGGATGTAATAAAATTTGTTTGTGATAGACTCTCTTTCCATTAAATTTCTCAATGTAAAACAAAATTGCCAGAAGTTTGTAATACACTATGGTGAATAAAGTCAAAGATTCAAAATAAATTTTGTTGTAAAAAATTTACCTTAATTTCCCCACCCCAACCTTTTAAGTAAAACTTTCTTAACATCCCATTTAAATAGTTTATTTTTAAAAAATTGTATTGTATTTTCTTGAGTTCCTCCCTTATATAAGAAGTAATAGAATTTGGTTAAGAAAACTAAAATTAAATTTGGAGGATTATGTCATGCTAATTAAATATATTGTCTGGGCTGTGACAACAACCAATTCAGTCGGCCTTGACTCTTGGAGCTCTCATGCCATGAATTTATTATTGTTATATATATATATATATATATATATATATATATAATATATACCCCATGCATCCTGCAAGGAGACACAGGTGCTCCCTAGTGGGAGTTTCTTTACTAAGATAATTTAGTTATGCTTATTTATCTATAGATGTCCAAGTTATGAAACCATCCCTTGTACAAAAAAACACCAGATTACGTTTATATAACACTTTGGCTAGACCAGTGTTGACCTATGGTAGTGAAGCATGGACACTAAAAAAACAACATGAAAGCAGAATAACGGCTTGTGAAATGAGATTCATGCGCAGAACAGCGGGTTACACCAGATGGGATCGGAAAAGGAACACCGATATCTTAAAAGAATTGAAGACTACGCCAATTTTGGAATATATTAAACAGTACCAACTAAATTGGAAACACCATCTTGAAAGAATGAGTTCAAATCGGATCCCCAAAGCTGTTTATAATTATATACCAGAGGACGAAGATCACTGGGCCGTCCTATGAAACGCTGGAGGGAAAATTTTCTATAGGATCGTAACAGGCCTTGGCCTAATACTTGGAAGGAAGAAGAAGATCTATAGTGTCAATGAGTGACATGTGGTTAGCACATCGTCTTAATGAGACATGCAGTAGTCAAGTAAGGTATTATTTGGATTGATAAAGATCGGTTAAATTTTGCACAGAGGCATTTTTTATTCATGCTTGTGGTTCTTTTATGAGTCTGAAAATATTCAGACTTGGACCCACAACTTAACACTTTTGAGTCCTGCAGTGGTACTAGTACCACGGCATTTAAATGACACTTAAGCCGGAGAAAATTAAATCCCTCGGCAAGCGTGTCCCGGCAGATTTACAGGGATGTTTTCTGAACCAGAAAAGCACCCCTGTAAATCCGCCAGCTAAGGCATGCCGAGGGATTTAATTTTGTCTGGCTTCAGTGTCATTTAAATGCTGTGGTACTAGTATCACTGCAAAACTCAAAGTGTTAAAGTCCCACCTGGAGGACTTGTCCTTTGGATTTTTCCATCCTAAAAATCGATTGACCTGTGACCCTTGGAACTGGAGGCAAGGAAAATAACCACTAGACCACCGGTACCGACATTTATATCTCTTCCTTCCTCTTAAATTCACAAAACTAACGGAAAACTGTTTGCATGTGAAGGAGTGTATTTCTATTATACTGATCATATTTTTTTACTTACGGAAGAAATGGTTTTCCTTCATGTTCTGCATATAATTCTCTTGCATGTTCTTTTGTCAATTGCGCCATTTTTAATTTAGCAATTTTAAACCCATTTGAAATAATAATTTTGAATATTTCTCCCATTTTCTCAACAACTTCAGGTTTTATCATAGCATATGTCCTGTAATAAGTGAATTATGATATCATATCATTAATAAATTAGAACAGATAATGTGCAACGCTGATGATGGGGCAACAGCCCTGAAACATATGTCCAGAAAAACAATCATATGAGGTAAGAATGTTAAAAAAACACAAACTCAATTATTAAATTAAACCTCATAATGTTACTTCCTAATGATTTTAAAATAAATAAAAAATAATTAAAATAACAAAAAGATAATTAAGGTAGAATATACCTCATAGTGAGAATTCCTAAAATAAGTAAAAAGATAATTACATACTCTTGCATCAGAAATGACAAATCATATCCCAGGAATTTTAGAGCATAATTAAATGTTCTCTAAAATTTTCAGCAAGTGTTGCTATTAAGAATCAAATGAATCATGAATTCTTCTTATCTCATACATCTATGTTTTTTTAACACAGAACTGCAGTATCAGAAAAACATCTTTTCCATCTTCAGCTGTTTTCACGACTGTCAATTTTTTCTTTTGCCGTTAATTTTCTAGACTGCCATCTGGTGTACTTTTGAAGAAGTAATTTTCTAAACTTGTGAGAGAGATGTACAGACTAAAATTGCAATGGCAAAAAATGCAACTAAGACATTACGGGTCGAATTTATAAACGCATTAGACAGTAAAAGACGTTCTCTGCTGAGAAAGTTTTATCCTAATACATTTTGCTTACTCAGAAATCTATTCATGCGATAATAATTGTAAGCTACCTGACGAGGTAACTTAAGATCATAGCTCAAGATAGAAACTTATCGTGAAAATCCCAAAGGGAACCGATGTAGTTTGAAACCTTTGCAGCTTTATCCAAGATGTCGGACCTTGAAGACTTCGATCATGTTTTTGGTATACGCGGAGAAGAGGAATTTGATATAGTCTGCCAAAGAATTCAACTGGAAGAACAGGAGAATCGGCGTAATATTGCGCAATGCAGACATCGTTGTATACGGTATTATTTGCGGGATGCAAGCATAAATGCATTCCTCTATAGCAGATGAAAATAACAGAAGTGGTTTTATCGCTGAGAATTCTGGGTAATTCGTTGCCAATATTACAAAAACATCAACTTTCATGCATGACCGGTAAGTCGGCCGTTAATTCGATCTCAGCAATTGCTCACGGTGAGTCAGCTCACCAGTGATTGGAAGTAATTTGAGTAGAGAGTAATGTATTTGCATGCGGCCCTACATGGAATAATTTGGAATAAAAATATTACAAAGGAAACTAAAATAAAAATTTATAAGAGCATAATACAGAATATTTTGTCATATGGAAGTGAAACTTGGTCTTTGACGGAATTACAAAAGAATAAAATTAGAACAGTTGAATTTGATTATTTTAGAAGAAGCCTACAAAAAACAAGACAGGATAAAATAAATTAATTCCTTTGGAGAGAAATGAATGTCACCACATCTGCTGTTAAGAGGATTGAAAATCAAATGCTTAAATGGTATGGCCATGTACAAAGAATGGAAAATGAAAGATGGACAAAAAATATATACCAATGGTCACCCCCTGGACGAAATAAACGTGGCAGACCAAGATGGAAATGGAAAACCTACGTCAGAACGATAATGGATGATAGGAATTTGGAAGAGGGAGATTGGAATGATAGAGATAAATGGAAACTGAAGACAGCAAACCTATAAGTGGGGGAAAGCTGAAGAAGAAGAAGAAATTTTCTAAACTACCATGTTGGTATACTTTTAAAAGAACTTTGTAATCAAACTTGGTTTGTCTGGAACCTTGAAGATCATGGTTCTAGTATGGCTTTATTGAATGTATATATTTTCCCAAACTGTAAATTCCAAAGGTTTAGATAGATGTTTCAAAATTTTGCAAGTTTTTATGAGAATCAGAATTGAAAAAGAAAGAAAACTTTTGAAACATCTATCTAAACCTTTGGAATTAACAGTTTGGGAAAAGATATACATTCAAAAAAACCATACTAGAACCATGAACTTCGAGGTTCCAGACGACCCAAATTTGATTACAAAGTTCTTCAAAAGTACACTAGATGGCAGTTTAGAAAATTACTTCTTCAAAAGTACACCAGATGGCATCATCAGCAGCAGCATAAAAAATTAGACCTGCTGGTTTGTTCTGATCTCATGTTAGAATTGGTCTATCCATCTTTTACTGGGTCTTCCAACATTTCTTCATCCTAGTGGTTTGTAATGAAGAATCTGTTTCAGAATTCTACATATTGCAACATATGGGTCCATTTAAAGAAAAAGAACCTAGAAAAATTAGAATAAACTAAAAGCCATATACATAAAAAGAGTACTCTGTCTCTCCAAATACACACCCTCACGACTTGTATATGAGCTCGCCAGAGAGCCCTTCTACATAGAAGAGCTGAGATTGAAGTTCCTACTACCAGTGACACCAGCTTACAAGGACCTCCTGCAAGAACTCCATGAGAAGAAACACAAAATATGGGAAGAATTCTACATTACTGATGCCATGACAAACTGTGAATAGACTCAGGGAAGATATGAATTGCGCCACACAGTGATCAGACTCGCTGTGCATGGATTTCACCACAAGCTGTGCAGCAACTGCATGTGTGCAAGATATGGCGAACAGTGCGAGAAATAGCATGTGTTAAACTGTAGGATGAGATCAGAATCGTTGGCTAAACTCTGCAGTGAGTAAGAACAATCTTCTTTGCACATTTCATATTTTACATTGCATTGTAAGCCCATATTTTCCCTTTACAGAGATTTAGACGCTCTCCCCCTAAGGGAAGAATTTGAACCATACTAATTTAGTTACACTTGTTTTCGTATAGATGTCATTTTCAGTGGTCTGTGGCCAGCGTTCTGCCTCATACTGACATCTAGGAAACCAAGGTAGAAAAATTCGGTAAATTTTGCTTAGAGGCCTTTTCATTCAGGCTTAAGGATTTTTTACGAGCCTGGAAATCTTCAGACTCAGGACCCACGGCTTAAAGTCTCTCCTGGAGGACTTGCTCCATGGATTTTTCCATATGGAGATGAATTTAAGATCCTATTAAAAAAGAATAATGTGAAGTTTGCTGTATTTATATTTTTTTTATACTCATTACATTACCTTTGTTTCATAACACCTAGATGTAAACGAGTGAATTCATCTCCAAATTCAATTAATTTCATTTGTCTTGAAAATACAGTTACTGTAGCTCCAATATACAGATCATCAACTGTCACGGTATCACATTTTACTCTTCTAAGAAACATTTTGTGGTTTTTTGTATCATACTGAAATAAGATTAAGTTGCAAACATGGGTTATCAATTTAACATAACAACACCTTCTCAATAATGCAGAGACAAAAAATCCTGAAGATGAACATCCTAGAGGAAATAGAGATATTAAAAGAAATAAAAAAATATTTAATTTTAGGAAGTGATATTTTGAGGTTATTTTAATTATATTATATTTAGTCTGATCATCTTACCTCAATATTAATGTTGATTTGTTCTTGAACATGTTTCAAAACAATTCTGTTTTATCGTCAGCTTGTCCAGACTGGTTTGATTCCGATTCCGATTGAGGGTCTTTCCACTTTTCAGTGGTTGCCCTTTTACCAGCCGGCTGCTGGCCCTTCACATCCACATGTGTCAATCACAGAGGTAGATGATCAACAGCCAGTGTAAGGGTGACATGTGGTCAGCATGTCGAGTCCCCCAGCCGTTATAGCTGGTTCCTCAACCTGGAGCCACTACTTATTGTAGCTACCCAATTGCCTCACGATGCTGGGTGGGCACCGGTCCCATACTGGCCGAAATACCATGAGAAAATTTCTTCCCCCATGGAGACTCGAACCAGCACAAGTCCCGTAGCTCTGCGCCAAGGCTTCCTACCTTAACTGCTCGGCTATGGCACGGGACCTGGTTTGATTTATGTTGCATTATGTTGCACAACCTGGATGTCGATGTCAGCTCCATCCTGTGGTTGGCCAAAGAACCTCCAAAGGAGGTCGCGCTCCAAGCACAAAAACAATCTGATGAAAGTTTTGAGTCCTTACAGCACTCAATCGTGAAGTTCCAAAAACGGATTCTCTTTTGAAAAACGGCTACTTAATTTATGAGAATGTTCTTGCTGGAATTTATCAAATAAATTGTAATGATTGTAGGAAAGTATACGTAGGAAAAAAAAAAAAAAAAAAGGAATTTGGAAACATGCACTAAAGAACATTTTAGAAATATTAAAAATTGTGAAATTGAAAAATCAGCAATTGCTGCACATAGTTTGCTAGAACATCATAAAATTGAAAAAGGAGCAAAACTTTTGAAACAATTGGATAAACCGTTGGAATTGACAATTTGGGAAAAGATATTCATTCAGAAGAATAAATATCGATCTATGAACTTCAATATTCCGGTGGATAAAAATTTAATTACAAAGTTTATAATCCCAACCAAAGATAGCAGCACAAGAGGTGATGTCCTTAGAGAAATCAACAACCAGAGAATTTCATCAGTGTAAGCCATGACTCAAGAGGGACAAGATATTGTCTGAAACTGCCGGTATCAAAGAAATTTGAAATTATATGAGGTGAGTTGTTAAAAATATGTTCTCCACTCACTATTAATTATATAACCTCATAATGTTTACTTCCCAACATTAATTTAAATATGATACTTACAAGTTCAACAGTTCCATCCACATTATAAAAAAATAAAATAAATGGTCGTATGACCGTAGCTTCAACATCATGCCATTCCACATTGAATGAATACCTTGAATTTTCAACATCAGTCTGTAAAGAAAAATATTTTTTTAAAATTTAATTTTGAATTCCATTATTGCAGATTTATTTCTGTGATTTAGTGGAATTTTTTTGCATGCTGGATCAGACACACTGCATTAAAATAGTTTTATGTTAACTTTATAAAAAACCATATTGAAAATAAAAGATAATGTAAGTAAAAACAGTAGAAAAATAATTATATTATTGAATAGCAAATTAAGAACTCAATATTATCTTAAAGAGAAATTAACCTCAGGGGTCCTCATCTAGGGGATATGTGGATGGCGACCACAAGATGCCCAAGCTGAGTAAAACATTTCTTCCACTTACTTGTGTTTTGCACTCTTTTAACTTTACTATCTAACCTCTCTTGGTTAACTATTGTTTTTTCGACCCCGATGCTATTAGGGCATTCGAGGGCTGGGGAGTCTTTTCTTTTTTTTATTTTCTTTTCTTCTCCAGAAAAGCCTGACCAGAGGGTATAAGATGGCAGCCCCATCACTGGTCTTGCCTTCCTTTAGCCAGCAACCAATCGAAGGGACTATTATTAAGTTTTCAAGTCTTATACGAGAATTTCCCGGAAGGATCGGAAAATTTTCTATAGGATCATAACAGGCCTTGGCCTAATACTTGGAAGGAAGAAGAAGAAATTAAATTTATTTTACAGTTAGAGAGTGGAATGACTCTTCTGTATCATTATGGATGATGATTAGAGCCGGATTTGTATGCGAAATGCATGATTTTTTTAAGCATTAAAAAGTATGCAGAAATGATGTACATGTTAAGTGGCCCTTTCACAGACAATTTTAGCGGTATTTGATAATGCATAGAAATGCATATTCTGGGGGAAAAATGCTTATTTTAGATTTTTAATGCATAAATGCATATTTTACTCCTAAATGTGATGTTAAATTATAATTTTCCCTTCAGCTATTAACTAGTAATTAATTAATCAATCATTATTTAATACTCTTTTAATAATAAAGTCTCTGCAATCAATTGGATATAAGCGTAATTCACTGTGGAAGAACTGTGGTGTTTTTCACATGCACCTGTGACAACATGTGATGTAAAAAGGACATTTTCATTGTATAAAACCTTCTTCACTGACAGATGAAGGAGCTTCACACAAGAAAATCTCATGAAAATCTTCCTTATCTACTGCAAAAGCTAAAATATGTTAAGATATCCCACAAATCAAATAATTTAATTTATTTTATTACAATGTTTTTGGTTGTAAAAGGGAAGATGCTAAGAGGAAGGAGAGCCTCTAATTGCTTTAAATTCTAAGACTTAGAGGAACCGACCTGCACATCTTCCTAGTGTCCAATCCCACCTTCACGTGGTACAGCTGTTAGTAACCATATAACTTATGTGGTGAACGGACAGGATGGGCTACTCACCAATTGCACTGGTCAGGATGGTGAGATACTGACCGATATGGTATTACTTCCACTTCCATACCATATCTCTTTTTTATCTCCTTCCTATCCAGTCTCTCTGGACTGAACACTTGTTGTTTTCTGACCCCGATGGTATTACAGTATTCGAAGCCGAGGGGGATCATTTCATCTTATCTTTTCTGTCTAATTCTTCCTAAAGGGCAGATCAGGTTCTTAGCTGTAGTGAAAGCAACTGATCTAAGGATGGACACCTGAAAACAATCCCTGGTCCTCCAGGTTGGGGGTTGATGCGGTAGGCCAGCTCCCTCCCATCAGAAAAAAATTGTAATGCTAAAAAACCTAATAGGGGGCACGCCGTAGCGTAGTGGTTAAGGCACTGAGCTACAAGCCGGAGGATCGAAGGTTCAAGTCCCGTTGGGGTCAGGATTTTTAAACTGACCCAAACCCTCTGGCGGCACCATGGCCCTGGGGTGGACTCAGCCTCTAACGGAAATGAGTACCAGATGCTTGTTCTGGGTGTAAAGGTGGCCGTCATGCAGGGCTGACAATCCGGCTGACATAAAGTGCCGATTGTCTAGAAAAAGTGGGAGCCTTAACCTCCTACTACCCCAAGGGCCTCCGGGCCTGTTGTGGGATCACTTTACTTTAAAAAACCTAATAGAGATAAGCCGATCAGATTAAAAGGAAGACGAATCAAGCTATGGAAACGAACTCTGCTAATTGGAACATGGAACGTACAAGGCATAAAGAATAAAATGGAGGAGGTCTTTAAACAGATGGAGGATTTGAAGCAGGACATAATCGTACTGACTGAAACAAAGAAGAAAGGAGAAGGAATAAAAACTTTAGGATCGTATGTTCATATTTACAATTTGTTTTTGCATATTTTCTACATTTTTCATGTGTATTTAGTACTTTATTTTGCATACAAATCTGGCACTTTCACCGGTGCTTTTCATTATATACATGAATAAATTAATAAATGAACGGAGGAAAACACAACAAGGATATATACCCATCAATAGGAACCTCAAACTCGATGCTATTCTTTTTTGCAGACGATTTTAGCTCTTCTGGCACTTTCCGAAAATGATTTGCAACGATCAATTTATAATTTACAAAAAATAGGTGCCAAATTTTAATATGGAAATATCAATTAACAAAACTAAAATTATGGCATTTCATGGGAAGGACCCCATACAAAGTAAAATCTGTCTCCAGAATAAAATTTTAGGGAGATCTAATCAATTTAAATATCTTGGATATTATCTCTCTATCTGGGATGAAAAGGATATCCCTGAAAAAGTTACTAGTTATAATAAAAGTTTAGGAATTATTAATCTAGTTATGAAACCATCCCTTGTACAAAAAAACACCAGATTACGTTTATATAACACTTTGGCTAGATCAGTGTTGACCTATGGTAGTGAAGCATGGACACTAAAAAAACAACATGAAAGCAGAATAACGGCTTGTGAAATAAGATTCATGCGCAGAACAGCGGGTTACACCAGATGGGATCGGAAAAGGAACACCGATATCTTAAAAGAATTGAAGACTACGCCAATTTTGGAATATATTAAACAGTACCAACTAAATTGGAAACACCATCTTGAAAGAATGAGTTCAAATTGGATCCCCAAAGCTGTTCATAATTATATACCAAGAGGACGAAGATCACTGGGCCGTCCTATGAAACGCTGGAGGGAAAATTTTCTATAGGATCGTAACAGGCCTTGGCCTAATACTTTGGAAGGAAGAAGAAGACAAATCCGGGCTCTAATGATGACGCTACTGATTGTAGCTTTTAAATGGAAACTATTAAAAGAACTATGCTGAAGCATGTTTATAAATTTTGGATAAGTATAGATTGCTTTAACTGTTAATGACAACTTTTAAACTCTAGTAATGTTATGTCCAGAGGATATCTGCGATGCACTGTGGATTATGTATTACACATTATACTTCTGATGTTTCGGATTCTGCATTCAATTAGATGGAATTAATATGATCTAAATTCAAGCAGCACTTCGGCAAATAACATTATATAGATATTGTATACAGCGAGGAATGTATGATGAGTAGGCCTATATGTTTGATTCAATCTTAAATATTAAACTTATCAATTGAGTTGGTGTTTACTTGATGAAAATCCATATCTATTAATTAAATAAAAATAAAACGTAGTTTTATTTGATTTTCATATTTATTGTATAATTCAGTGACAGCTGTTTCGGTACACTGTACCTTCTTCAGACATGTTAACAAATTATGAATTGTGTTCCAACTGATCTAAGCAACAATACAACAATATTTATTTAAATTTTTAAATTTAACAAAGGGGATTCATTCAAATCAAGTTGAGAATTTAACAATGTTCTTATTATTAATTTCATACATCTCAATGATGGATAAATCATATTTGAAGAGAAAAATTACAACGTATATAGAGAAAAATTTGCGTTTAGATCGGTACTTGCTCAGGTAGCTCAAATGGTAGAGCACTTGGACTAGAAAACCAAGGGTCCCGGTCTGAGCGTATAATTTTTCTCTTCAAATATGAGAATTTAACAGTTTGTTACTAATTTTAAATGTATTAATTCCTACAGCCTCCAAAAGAACTTAGATCTTTGGAGGCTGTAGAAATTAATAAATTTAAAAGTAGTAACAAACTGTTAAATTCTCAACTTGATTTGAATGAATCCCCTTTGTTAAATTAAAAAAATTAAATAAATATTGTTGTATTGTTGCTTAGATCAGTTGGAACACAATTCATTAATTTGTTAACATGTCTGAAGAAGGTACAGTGTACCGAAACAGCTGTCACTGAATTATATAATAAATATGAAAATCAAATAAAACTATGTTTTATTTTTATTTAATTAATAATTAAATTTATCACTTCTTACTGAAAGATACATTTTATTTGTTGTTGTAAGCCCGTGTTTTCCCTTAACAGAGATTTAGGTGCTCTCCCCCTACAGGGAAGAATTTGAACCATACTAATTTAGTTACACTTGTTTTCGTATAGATGTCATTTTAAGTGGTCCATGGTCAGCGTTCCGCCTCATACTGACATCTAGGAAACCAAGGTAGTACTAGGACGGGAAAATTCGGTAAATTTTGTTTAGAGGCCTTTTCATTCAGGCTTAAGGATTTTTTATGAGCCTGAAAATCTTCAGACCTCCCGGAAGACTTGCTCCTTGGATTTTTCCATCCTAAAAAAATCCATCGACCCCAGCCGGGTTTGAACCTGCGACCCTCGGGACCAGAGGCAAGGAGCATAACCATTAGTCCACCACGGCCGATTCCATAACATACAAATATTAAATCATGTACACAAAAGTAATGAAATGTTATGGACTCTTTCTTAATTTCGTACCAGCAATGAGACTTGTATTTCAGTCAATGTTTACATCAAGAGTAGGTCATATTTTGAATAGACATAGAAGAAAAATCACAACTTTTATATTCCCCTTGTGATTAAATAATTTTAATCAGGAAGATGAGTCAAAATAAACAGCCTTATGTGACGTATGTGGTCCATACATTGTGCAGACCTGTAAAAATAACACAGGTCAACATGATTTTTGTCTCATGAGTACCAATAGTTGTACTTAATGCAGTTTTTTTTATTTCAATTTCAATTTCAGGGTTTAAATAATAATTTTTTTTAATAAATGTTTTAACTCCTTTAAGTACCTAGGCACAATACTAAACGATAATAATACTTGACGATTTTATTATTAATTTAACACTTCTCATTGAAGGATAAATTATATTTGAAGAGAAAAATTTTCGCCTAGACCGGGACTCGAACCCGGGACCCTTGGCTTTCCGGGCCAAGTGCTCTACCAACTGAGCTACCGAGGCGAGTTACGATCTAGACGCAAATTTTTCTCTTATGTACGTTGTAATTCCCACGCGCCAAATGCTTGAAACCATAGCTTCTATCTTTGCAAATGGCGGCTTCTTTAGTTAAGAAGACATTTATTGGGAATTTAACACTACTTTATAGCCAGTAGGGCTTCTATTGACGATTTTATTATTAATTTAACACTTCTCATTGAAGGATAAATTATATTTGAAGAGAAAAATTTTCGCCTAGACCGGGACTCGAACCCGGGACCCTTGGCTTTCCGGGCCAAGTGCTCTACCAACTGAGCTACCGAGGCGAGTTACGATCTAGACGCAAATTTTTCTCTTATGTACGTTGTAATTCCCACGCGCCAAATGCTTGAAACCATAGCTTCTATCTTTGCAAATGGCGGCTTCTTAGTTAAGAAGACATTTATTGGGAATTTAACACTACTTTATAGCCAGTAGGGCTTCTATTGACGATTTTATTATTAATTTAACACTTCTCATTGAAGGATAAATTATATTTGAAGAGAAAAATTTTCGCCTAGACCGGGACTCGAACCCGGGACCCTTGGCTTTCCGGGCCAAGTGCTCTACCAACTGAGCTACCGAGGCGAGTTACGATCTAGACGCAAATTTTTCTCTTATGTACGTTGTAATTCCCACGCGCCAAATGCTTGAAACCATAGCTTCTATCTTTGCAAATGGCGGCTTCTTAGTTAAGAAGACATTTATTGGGAATTTAAACACTACTTTATAGCCAGTAGGGCTTCTATTGACGATTTTATTATTAATTTAACACTTCTCATTGAAGGATAAATTATATTTGAAGAGAAAAATTTTCGCCTAGACCGGGACTCGAACCCGGGACCCTTGGCTTTCCGGGCCAAGTGCTCTACCAACTGAGCTACCGAGGCGAGTTACGATCTAGACGCAAATTTTTCTCTTATGTACGTTGTAATTCCCACGCGCCAAATGCTTGAAACCATAGCTTCTATCTTTGCAAATGGCGGCTTCTTAGTTAAGAAGACATTTATTGGGAATTTAACACTACTTTATAGCCAGTAGGGCTTCTATTGACGATTTTATTATTAATTTACCACTTCTCATTGAAGGATAAATTATATTTGAAGAGAAAAATTTTCGCCTAGACCGGGACTCGAACCCGGGACCCTTGGCTTTCCGGGCCAAGTGCTCTACCAACTGAGCTACCGAGGCGAGTTACGATCTAGACGCAAATTTTTCTCTTATGTACGTTGTAATTCCCACGCGCCAAATGCTTGAAACCATAGCTTCTATCTTTGCAAATGGCGGCTTCTTAGTTAAGAAGACATTTATTGGGAATTTAACACTACTTTATAGCCAGTAGGGCTTCTATTGACGATTTTATTATTAATTTAACACTTCTCATTGAAGGATAAATTATAAATTACGTTGTACATAAGAGAAAAATTTGCGTCTAGATCGTAACTCGCCTCGGTAGCTCAGTTGGTAGAGCACTTGGCCCGGAAAGCCAAGGGTCCCGGGTTCGAGTCCCGGTCTAGGCGAAAATTTTTCTCTTCAAAGATAATAATACTGTTGAAGAAGAAATCAAAACAAGAATATCGCAAGGGAATAAAGCATATTTTGCTAATTTCGATATATTCAAAAGCAAATTAATATAAAAAAATGTTAAATTCAAATTATATACAGTAATAATAAGACCTATCATATGTTATGGAACTGAAACCTGGGTACTAAAAGAAGCAGATAAATTAAGACTATTAACGTTTGAGAGGAAAATATTTAGAAGAGTGTTAGATCCAGTAAAGGAAAATGGAACTTGGAGGTTGAGAAGGAATGACGAATTATACCTCAAGAATAATAAAGAAAATATAGTTAGTTTCATCAAATCCAAAAGATTATAATGGTTTGGACATACACTATGAATGCCAAAGGGAAGATTGCCGAATGATATTTTAAATTGGAAGCCACAGGGAACAAGACCAAGGGGAAGACCCAAGGATCGATGGGAAGATGACGTAATTGAGGATTTGAAAGAGATGGGGATTTTTGATTTGAAATCTACTGCACAAGATAGGAAGAAGTGGCGTAAACTGGTTGAGAAGGCCAAGACATTCCACTGGAAGTCGTAGAGCCTGACGAAGACGAATAAATGGTTTTTCGTCCATTTGTCCGTTGTAAAATAAAACCAAATGAGCTAACACAGGAGATTTCAGCTATGGAAAAGAGATATCAAGGCAAATGGAATCCTAATATTCTGGCTGATTATTGTTGGATCATCAAGAGGGATGCTCCACAGGCGAAATATAGCAGAAAATCATCATTTCTTACTTTCTACGTGAGTCCGAATGTTTGAATATTGTGTAGTTACGAATGTAGAAAATATTAAAGTGTTGGTTTGTTGGTTGGTATCTAATGTCGAGCACTTGATAATGAAATCATTCGCTCTCTTGCACTCCAATATTTAGCAGAAAGGCTGGTCTCTTCTACAAAAGCTGGACAACGGACGAGATGGTTTCTTTCCATATCTTCATTTAAATTGCAAAAAGGACATTTAGGTGAATCTGTTATGCCAAGCGTTAAAATGTTTGAAATTATAATAAATGCATATTTCTCGGAAACCTTGCATGATGGAGAAAAACCGATATCATATTTGAATTCAGGAGAAAAAATACTATCAGAATAACATATTTTTCTTTCCGAGACAAAAAAAAGTTTATTTTTTGTTGCTCAGTGCAATAGGCCTAAAATTTTGATTATAAACTTCCGACACCTACTTTAATATGAGGCATATACAATTATACATCATCAATAAAGTATAGAATAGACAAAGAAATTTGTTCTGAAAGTAAATATTCTACTTTTTTAAACTTAAACTGAATAGAACAGGTGTTTCAACCACACCTGTTCAAGCTATTTCTTGTATGAATAGTACTGCTTAGATATTTAGGCTATAGCAAAGTTCTAATATAAAAGAAAATAGTTATTCAACAAGAAACTGAAATGACCCATCCTCCTCCATTTAAAGGACAAAAAGCTTGCAATTAAACATATGTTTAGTTTGTGTATAAGTTAAGGTAGCAATATATTGTAAAATGCAAACCAACAGCCCAGACAGAAGCATGCTAAAGAGTATTGCAAAGCAAAATTTCCTAAAACCAAGAGAAATGTGCACACACACCCTCCACCTATAATTGAAGGTAAATTAAAAATTCCTTAATTTTCTTTACAAAAAATTTTTTAAAAAATTTGACTTGGTTGGCTAACTGAAAAGGAAAGTTAGAGGATAAATATGAAATTTATTAACTTGCACTGCAAAAAACTGTAGTTAATTTCTTTTTTTAAAAGAAGTTAGATCCAAAGATACGAGGGTGAATCAAATAAAAACCGAAATTATTGTTTACAATTTTATTGAATTAAAAAAAAATACAAAACCACCACCTCATTTTTCTACATAGTCTCCTGAATTTCCAACACACTTTTGCCATCGAGTTGGCAACTTTTTGATGCCGTCCTTGAAGAATGAGGGGTGACGTGTAGTCAGCCAGTTGTGCACGAACTCCTCTACCGCTGCATTGTCACCAAACCGCCTTCCTCCCAGGTCTTCTTTCAGTGGCCCAAACAAATGGTAGTCACAGGGTGACAAATCTGGACTGTAAGGAGGATGTTCCAGAGGTGTCCAATGCATTTTCGTCAGTTTTTTTTTTGTCAAGTTTTTTGTTCCTGGCTGAGGAGCCGAGGAACCCACCTGGCAGACAATTTTCAGAATTTGAGTTCATCACTGATGATGGCTTGAACACTTCCGAAGCTTATTCCAACGTGTGAAGCAATTTCAGAAATTGTTATGCGCCGATCCTCCTCAATAAGGTCCCGTACAGCACGAATGTTGTCTGCAGTGATGCTTGTTCGTTGCTGTCTTTGGTGGGGCTCATTTTCCACTGAATCCCGGCCTGCTAAAATTTTTTTGCACCAATCATACACCTGCGTCTTCGAAAGGGATGCTTCCCCGAACTGTGCATGGAGCCTTCTCAAAATTTCAGAAGGTTTAGTGCCTTCTTTCGCCAAAAACTTAATAACAATGCGTTGCGCAACAGACGTGTGTACCTCTTGCTCACTCATGGCGTACTGAAGCAAGCGGCCGCTCTTCAGAGTGCGACACATCAAGATCCCTACTCCAGACACCCCCACCAACTTCCCCTTCAAACCGCAACCTTTGGAGTTTGCTACCAGAGCCTCCAGACACAAATTCCGGTTTATATTTGATCCACCCTCGTATAAATTGTTTTCACCATATTATAAAATTCTGGTAAAATTCAAGGGACAAGTCCTCTGGGAGGGAATTTTAAAGGTGTTTAGGCTCATAAAAAGAACTACAAGCCTGAATAAAAAAAACCTTTTGTGCAAAATTTAATCTGACTTTCATCCATCCAAGTTGCTACTCTCATTGAGGGTGATGTGCTAACCACATACCACTCGACGTTTGTAGTTAAATAAGCATAACTAAATTGGTCTGGTTAAGAAACTCCCACTAGGGAGCACCTGTGTCCTCACATGGAATCTATGGGGTATATACATAGGCCAACATAATTCTAGTTTCGGCTCAACTGCACTTTTACTAGCACTTGATTTTTCAGTTTATTATTGTAAACTATAGCTCTTCTTCTGTATTTACTAATATTATTTTAATATTTTAAACTTTTTCAAACAATTTTTATAACATTATTAGACAATTTTGAAGTATTTATTTAAATATGCAAATCACAATATTATGACACTGTTAGACACTATTGTGATGCTAACTGCTATTTTCTCCACAGAATAAATTACTTAATCTATGATTTTTCTATCCCTGTTTGGGTTATCGCTGGTTGGATCAGCGTTAGGGAGTCATAAGTAAGTGTACACCCATTTTTAATAAACATTTGGTAATTTTAATATTATTACTATATTTTTTTAACATAGATTTGGGGATTTATTGCAAATATTGGTAATTTAAATTTCATAGCGACAGATAGTAATCGAGGATAATCGATATGTGGTTTGATTGTGGGTTATCACTGGCTCTATAAACTCTGACACAGGCACACTGTTATTCTATAGGACTTTGAAAATATTTCACGCTAGTTTAAGTGCAGTTTTTCCATGTTTTCTATTCCCCTATTCCTGAAGGTCCAGTTAGTATTCTATTATATGTTATAAATCAGCCATGCTGATAATGTGAATCGGAGGTCATGTGAAATTGCATGATATAATTTAATTTGTCAAAAAATCTGTAGGCCAACTACTGAGGTTGGGGCACCTAGAATGCAGAGCTATGCTGCCCCGATGATATATGATAGGTGATGATGATAATGATGCACCAGTAGAGGACTTAATCCTAAACTTAATATAATGAGGCAAATGTGTTGATAATGATGGCCAAATGATGTTTTATGATCATATGGGCCTTGAAGTTTTCTGACATTTGTATGACAGGTGAAGAAAACCCTCACCCAGGCCCACTGTGTGACAAGGCAACATGCTACCTTGAAACCATAGTGGTGATACTAAACAATTTTATATCTAACCAACATTTAAGCAAAGGAAGTGGAATTATATAAATAAATAGAGATAATGTAATATGCACAACACATACATATAGCTTATATTCAAGCTTCTTTACTATTGTCCACAAACCCTGTTCTGTAAAAGGGCACATCAGATAAAAATATAAAATATTGAGTAAAGCTGGCCACTTTTGCAAAACTCCCAATATCAAAAATCAATCAAATTGTTCAAACCTGATATAATAAAATTGACACACAGATCACAACGAAGAGGTACTGCTTGTGACTGCTCTGTAGAAGGAAAAATAAATTAACTAAAAATTAACTCAATATAAGATTAAAAATTCTACAAGCATTTTATTTATGAATACAGAGATACATAACTCACCATTTTATACCTAATTTATTTATAAAGCAAATTAATACAAAATTAAACACAGTAAAATTCAAATAAGCAGTTTCAGAATAAAGAGTTGTAAATACATAAACAAACACATACTAGTAAGTTTGTTTTTATATGACCAGATTATGACAGTAAGATAATCATAGCAAGATAATTGTTTGCATGTGTTCCATTTACGCGATTTTTTTTTTCAAAATTTGTACCCGTATTGCCAACAATAATATACAAAATATCTTTAAAAAGTCTGTAGTTCGAATTTATACAGTAATAGAAAATATTACATACATTTTGGACAAATTAAAAATAAAGTATCCATAAGATATTGTTCCTTTAAAATACGATAAAATTGTTACTGATTATTTTAGATAAAGCGCTTGCCTGACCTATATTTCAATACGCATTTCTAGGCAGAGTGTTAAACAAGGGAATATAAATTCGAAGTTACGTACATTTTCTTCCAGAATTTATATTTTAAAATTGTGGCTAGTCCATACAAATTATTACGAATGGTTTCCAGATAAAAGTTAATGTATTAGCATATGATTTTTCATATGTTTCACAGCTTGTATGTTGCTATATTCCGACATCAGTACATGCAATCCAAATTTCCCGTATATTTACCAAGTAACTTAAATGTTAACGGCGTGCTAATTTATGTTTCTGTAGATTGTTTATAGAAAATACCTGAAAGAATGTATCATTTTAATAATCATATTAAATTATAGCTAATTACAACATTGTAGGCCAATGCTAAAAGAATAATTATTTGCAGATTGGTCATTCTGTTAATAGTAACTTCAGCTGTACTTCGATTGGCTATTTGAGCACCTGATTAACTAATGCTGATGGTTCATATAATACATGTAGAACTTCTCTATGATGTAGAATACATAGTATTATGTGGTTTGGCTAGATAAACATTGAAGGGATGTTAATTTTCTACTATTTAGGACATTCACAGTTTGGAGAAGAGTTTACGGATTCTATACCAGTAACATGAATCCCATGACGTAAGTAATCCTATAATGAAAATGTATTCAGTTTTACTGTTTTTGGATTTAGGGTAGTTAAAGTAGCCTAATTTTATTATTATTTCGATGATAGTTTATTTTTAACTTCATTGTTACTTACATGTTTATAAATTTCAGAAATGTCAAGAACGTGAAAAAGTTAAGTGAACTTGAATTGAAACGGAACCTAAAAACATCATGGCATGACCAGTACAAGGATAGTGCTTGGATATTTGTTGGTGGATTGCCATACGACTTGACCGAAGGAGACGTAATCTGCGTATTTTCTCAGTAAGACATTATTTTTTTGCATGATATTACTATAGGCATGTGAACTGGTTTGGTAATAATGTAGGTTGTCACCAAAGGAGGCTCAGAAAACTGTTGTTTAAGCCTCACAGTGAATACAGATTCTTGTGCACATGTGCAAGGCTATCTGTGAAACTTGAATGACCAACAATTCCCAAACATGTTCTTAAGAAATGGTGGGTGAGGTTACCTATTTGTCTCACACGATTTTCCATACAACAACCTTACTGTGTTGTTGCACTACTAAACACGTTTCATACTATTTTAAACATTTTGGGGAAAAACTGCACTTACACTATCTCAAAACTGCGAATACACGGTAGCAGTTAGAAGTAGCAGCGATAACGTTATCATTGAATGATAACCCACAAACTTCATAGTGAGTTACCAAACGTTTATTAAAAATGGGTGTACACTTACTTATCACTCCCTAACGCTGATCCAAACAGCGATAACCCAAAACAGCGATAGAAAAATCATAGATTAGGTAATATACTCTGTGGAGAAAATAGCAGTTAGCGTCAACAGTCCTAACAGTCTCATAATATTGCAATTTGCGTATTTATATAAATACTTTTAAATTGTCTAATAATATTATAAAAATTGTTTTAAAACGTTTTAAAATATTAGATAATGATGGGGCTGTTGTAGGGTTCAGGTCGCAAAAAATTTTCTATTTAATATCTTATTCCACTGATGCACTAAACACTTTTAAACACGTTTAAAACATTTTGCAACACTTTTAAACACATTTTAAACATCTTCCAATGTTGCAATGATTTTTTTTTTATATTTATATATTTACGTAAAACATGGTCGTGCTACATTGCTTACTGCTATTTTCCCTCCTCTTCCTATGTTGTTCCAGCGTTGCCACCATCAACAACCCAAAATACTCCAGATGTTGCCAACCATTTCCACGTTCCCTGGATTTCACCTACGTTAGAGTAATTGATTTGTGTTACAGTAATTGATTTAGGTTTGGTTACCTTTTAGGTTCCTTGCTTTTTAAATGTGATTCCACGTTCCCTGGATTTCACCTACGTTAGAGTAATTGATTTGTGTTACAGTAATTGATTTAGGTTTGGTTAGCTTCTAGGTTCCTTACTTTTTAAATGTGATTTGATACGTAAAATAAATTACCTCTTCATATCTGTTATTCTATGAAAAATTCAAAATATCGGACGGTTACCATGTAAAATCATATTTCCACTAGTTCATTTCGTGTTAATTATACATTTTTAGACAAGTTCTGGGAATTTTGTGTCAATGTTGGTCATACTGATTTCTCATACATATACCACCAACTGCTGGAGGTTGCATTTATCTACCTGGGATAATTGGAGCACTAGCGCATGCGCACTGCGATTATATAGAACTTAGAAAAATTTTCGTGTGACCCGAAGTGTAGCATATCCGTTTTCTTTAGTTAGGAATTGGCAAGTTAGTCAACATCCATTTTTTTTGCATTTGGAAATTTATTCCCAAAGTTGGTAATGCCGACTGCAGAGCCATCTACTGGAGGCTATATTAACCATTACAGCAACTCCTGCGACTCGCGCATGCGTACTGCGATTCTGTGGAACTTAGAAGATTTCGTCTCCGGCATAAACCAGACTTTTTCCAATTTTTTCTAAGTCCCAGGCAGACACCACGCGCATGCACCAACAAGCACGAAGCGGTTTACTCTACAGAATATCGCGATGCAGCCATCATTATACATGCTATGTAACAAACCTAAAAGCTAACCTAATCCAATTTAAGCACTCTAACCTGTGAAAGAATGCAATGCCCAAAAATGAATAGTAAGTTCTCAAATTCAGAAGTACATAACCTATGTTGGCTGCACTGTTGTATAGAATATTCTTTAAAATCAATATGGCTGCCACGTTATGTTACGTATATAGTTAAATATCATAGAAAAATATGTTCAAATAATAGATAGAAAAAAATGTAACATTTGTTGTAAATGGTGGGAAATAATTTGAAAATAAAACCCTGTTGATGCATGCGTGTGATGTCTGCCTCGGACTTATAAAAATTTCTCACTGTGCTTAATGGAAACATCAGCCCCATTTTTATAAACATTTCTTACAATTTAAAAATATTTATATAATCATGTGAATATTGTGAATCGAGTTCTACAGACGCGTAAATACTTAATGTAACATCTGCTAGATGGCTCTCAAATTGGTGTTACCAACATTTGCAAATAATTCCAAACCATACTTCAAGAAATTAACTTCATTTTGTTAGATTCAAATGGGACAAGTTAGTGTACATAAAATTAGTTTATAGTTTATTAAATAATATGCATGTAATTTGTTTTGTTAAGTTAGGAATTGGGAATTTGGTTTACATCCTTTTTTTTAACATTTAGGAATTTATTTCGAAAGTTGGTAAAGCCAACTTCAGAGCCATCTACCGAAAACTACATTAACCATTACAGCAACTCCTGCAATTTGTGCATGTGCAGTGCAATTCTGTAGAACTTTATAGTAGAATTCATGTGAGACAATTGGTACACTTTTTCCGAAATGGTTGTACACTAACTGCCCCTGTATAACCTAATGAAATAAATTACATATAATATTTAATTTTAGGAAGTGATTTTTCAGGTTATTTTAATTATATTATTTTTAATGTTTTTATTATTAATTTCATACATCTCAATGATGGATAAATCATATTTAAAGAGAAAAATTATACGCTCAGACCGGGACTTGAACCCGGGACCCTTGGTTTTCTAGTCCAAGTGCTCTACCATTTGAGCTACCTGAGCAAGTACCGATCTAAACGCAAATTTGTCTTCTTAATATAGGAGCCGCCATTTGCAAAGATAGAAGCAAAGGCTTCAAAGCATTTGGTGGGCGGGAATTACAACGTATATAGAGAAAGATTTGCATTTAGATCGGTACTTGCTCAGGTAGCTCAAATGGTAGAGCACTTGGACTAGAAAACCAAGGGTCCCGGGTTCAAGTCCCGGTCTGAGCGTATAATTTTTCTCTTTAAATATATTATTTTTAGTCTGATCATCTTACGTCAATATTAATGTTGATTTGTTCTTGAACATGTTTCAAAACAATTCTGTTTTATCGTCAGCTTGTCCAGACTGGCTTGATTTATGTTGCACCCCAGGATGTCAATGTCAGCTCCATCCTGTGGTTGGCCAAAGAACCTCCAAACAAGGTCACAGAGCATAACATCCAGGTTGTGCAATATAATGCAATATAAATCAAACCAGTCTGGACAAGCTGACGATAAAACAGAATTGTTTTGAATCATGTCCAAGAACAAATCAACATTAATATTGAGGTAAGATGATCAGACTAAAAATAATACAATAACCTTACAAACCTGACCTACATTTGACTTCAGTAATCTGGACGACGCATGCTTTAAACTCAAAATTCTATTTGGTATCTATGTTCTTTTTAAACACAGCACCGCAGTATTGGCGACCTTCGTCACCGTCGTCAGCTGTTTTCACGACTGACGATGGTGACAATGGTCGCTGATACTGCAGTGCTGTGTTTAAAAAAAAATAGGGGTATGCTACAATTCGGGTCGCAAGAAAATTCTTCTAAGTTCTATAGAATCGCAGTGCGCATGCGCTAGTGCTCCAATTATCCCAGGTAGATAAATGCAACCTCCAGCAGTTGGCGGTATATGTATGTGAAATCAGTATGACCAACATTGACACAAAATTCCCAGAACTTGTCTAAAAATGTATAATTAACACGAAATGAACTAGTGGAAATATGATTTTGCGTGGTAACCGTCCAATATTTTGAATTTTTCATAGAATAACAGATATGAACAGGTAATTTATTTTACGTATCAAATCACATTTAAAAAGCAAGGAACCTAAAAGCTAACCAAACCTAAATCAATTACTGTAACACAAATCAATTACTCTAACGTAGGTGAAATCCAGGGAACGTGGAAATGGTTGGCAACATCTGGAGTATTTTGGGTTGTTGATGGTGGCAACGCTGGAACAACATAGGAAGAGGAGGGAAAATAGCAGAGAGTAGCAAGTAAGCAATGTAGCGCGACCTTGTTTTACGTAAATATATAAATATAAAATAAAGATCGTTGCAACATTGGAAGATGTTTAAAAGTGTTGCAAAATGTTTTAAACGTGTTTAAAAGTGTTTAGTGCATCAGTGGATTAAGATATTAAATTGAAAATTTTTTGCGACCTGAACCCTACAACAGCCAAAAATAGAATTATGAGGTAAGAAGAATTCACGATTCATTTGATTCTTAGAATTTAATATCTCAATTCATGGTTGTAAATTTCTCGAAGACTAGTTTTGACACTTCTGTGTATCATCTTCAGCTGTAACTGTTGAATGGTGGTTGGGATCCAAGATCACAGGATTGCCAATGACCAATTCAACAGTTAGAGCTGAGGATGGGGCACAGAAGTATCGAAACTAGTCTTTGAGAAATCTACAAGTATGAGGTGAGGTGTTAGAATTTAACTATATTTATTATTAATTAAAATTAACCTCATTGTGTCACTTCCTTTAAATATTAACGTAAATTAAACTTTCTCCATACTCCAAATTGTGTACTTTTAAGAGAAGAGAACACTGCAATGGATATGACTCGTCTCCAGAAGTGTCAAAACTTAATGGCTATTGATATCTCAATTATGCTACTAGGAAGCAAGCAGGTAAATTTAGCAACTAACCAACCATCTTCCTTTCACTATGTAAGCAGGTTGGGTGCTACTTGGTTATGTGTTAAATGGCCAGATGAGTCTGCCGTCTTCCCAATAGTTACAAGTTAAGATGGTCAGAGGACAGAGTTGTAACTTATCATTATTACAGATTCAGAAATATTTTTTCATAGTTAAATATGGGAAATAACATTGTGAGGTTCTTAATTCATAATTTAATGAGTAATTTTTTACATCTTACCTCATTTTTTATGTTTCTTTAAACATGGGAACTAACGGGCTTCCAATATAAAACCGGACCGGCCTCACGGAGTTTCACCCGGCACGCAGTGCTCTCTCTTCCTCCCGCAATTCACCCTGCCTGCCACCCGTCCTTGAACTGTTTCTTACCTTATAGAAAATGCTGGAAATGTTGTCCTCCCGCAGTATAAACAGGCATTATACCGAGTAAACACATTTAGATTGACACGCTGTAGTTCGGGCACTGTCAAGTTTCTGATTTCATTTCTTATGTTGTTCTTCAATTCTTCCAATGTGTGCGGATTTGTTTTGTACACTTTGTCTTTCAGGCTACCCCACAAATAAAAATCACACACTGTTAGATCTGGGGAGCGAGAGAAATCCCAACTTGTGCTAATTTTGGTAATGATTTTTGTGGTGAACGTTCCAAATTTTCGCCAATTTCGTCTAATTTTTCTTCGGTGAGAACCGTACGCCTTCGCGTGTGTTTCTTATTTTGTACTGAACCAGTCGTCTCAAATTTAGTCACAAGATCGTGGATTGTCGATCTGGAAGGAGGTAATTGTCCAGGGAAGTTCCGAATAAATTCCTCGCGAACGCGAGGAGCTGATTTGTATTTATAATAACATTTACACACATAAATGCGCTGCTCTAATGTTAACTGACGTCTCATCTTGTTGAACGATAGTAAACTGACTAGTTCAAGGATGAGCGGCTGGCAGAGTGAAATGCGGACGAGAAGAGAGCGCTGCCTGACGGATGAAACCCCATGAGGCCAGTCCAGGTTTATATTGGAAGCCCGCTAGTTAAGTTATGTAGGTAGGAAATAACACTATGAGGTTTATTTTAATTTTGTTGAGTTGTTTCCTGACTCACCTCATACTTCTTAACTCCCTCGCAGATCCGGATTTCTTCACTGTATTTGTGACATTCTCAATGCTGTATCATGTTCACAACTGACGTGATGCAGCATTGAGAATGTCACAAATACAGTGAAGAAATCTGGATCTGCGAGGGAGTTAAGAAGTATGAGGTGAGTCAAGAAACAACTCAACAAAATGTGAACTAGTCTTCAAGAGAAACATCTCTCTCTCATTTTCAACCAACATTGTGACTACTGGATTTTCATTGGAATCTCCATCAATAAGTTGCCATCTGGTGTTGATCTCGAAGTTCATAAATCAACACCAGATGGCAACATTATTGATGGAGATTCCAACTTAAATCCAGTAGTCATAATGTTGGTTGAAAATGAGAGAGATGTTTCTCTTGAAAACCAGTTCACATGTTTAAAGAAACATAAAATATAAGGTAAGATCTAAAAAATGACTCATTAATTCAGAAATATTTTATGATTAGCTATTAAATTTTACAAGGTTAAGCAAGTACTTACAATGCCATGATTATTATGTGCATACAAATCAGAAATAAAAACTATTTAATTTTTTTTTTTCCTTCTATGGAAAGTTGTGCTTGATTTGCTTGGGTGAACTGCAAATCATTGGTGGAATCTAATAGCTATTGTGACATCTGTTACTCTCACTAAATTAGAGAAAAGAAGAATTCATAAGAATCAAATGAATCGTGAATTCTTCTTACCTCATACATCTATGTTTTTTTAAATGCAGAATTGCAGTATCGGGAAATACATCATTCCTATCTTCAGCTGTTTTCATGACTGTCAATTTTTTATTATGCCAGTAATTTTCTAAACTGCCATCTGCTGTGCTTTTGAAGAAGTAATTTTCTGAACTGCTATCTGGTGTACTTTTGAAGAACTTTGTAATCAAACTTGGTTCATCTGGAATCTCGAAGTTCATGGTTCCAGTATGTTTTTTTTTTTAATGAGTATCTTTTCCCAAACTATTAATTCCAAAGGTTTACATAGATGTTTCAAAAGTTTTGCTTCTTTTTCAATTCTATGATTCTCTAATAAACTGTCTGCTATAGCTGGGAATGATGTATTTCCTGATACTGCAGTTCTGTGTTAAAAAAACATACAAGTATGAGGTAAGAAGAATTCACAATTCATTTGATTCTGATTTTCTTGTCCTTGATATTTTTCAGTTTAACATTTAGTAATATCCATCTCATTTTCTGTTGCAGATATGGGGAGATCGTTAATTTAAATTTAGTCCGTGATAAAGCTACAGGCAAATCGAAGGGTTTTTGCTTTCTTTGTTATGAAGACCAGCACAGTACTGTATTGGCTGTAGATAATCTTAATGGCATAAAGGTATGTTCATCATATCAGAAGTAATGTTTTAATAATTTGCATCAACAACTGCTTTAACAGAAAATGGGGAAAGAGAGGGGTTGACCTAACATAATGTAGCATACTCTTTAAAATATAGGAGTAAGTAGATTACGAAACTAGAATTTATCCACTAATTTTCCTGTGTAATTTACCTTTAAAGAATATTTTACAATTTTAGTTCTAAAGATACACTGATACAATTATGTTCCCCAAATTTTTTTTTAATATGTCATGTTTTATTTCAGTTGTTATAGATATTTTGCATAATAATTAATTTGAGTCTGTTATCTTACCTCATAAATTGTTTTGTTCTTGAAAACTTATTTCAATATGTCTTCATATTATCGTCAGCTCATTCAGACTGTTGAATTTTTGGTAGTTGGTCCTGGATATCGACACTCCCTCCATCTTTTGGTTGTGGCTCAAGAAGCGTGTGTGACATCACATTGTTGTCACGTGGAATATGTCGATAATGCAGATTACTATATATATGACATAATAAAAAATTTCTATAACTCGATTGCAGTGCCATCTACCAAGTCCAATTGTGAATCTAAACCATCCAGGACCCACTCAAACACACACAAAAAATTTCATCAAAATCAGTCAGTTGTTTAGGCAGTTTTTAATTTCGAATTTCGCTCATTTTTCGGCAATACAGGGTGATTCAAAATTGACTTTACCACTTTATAGAAATTTATTTAGAAGACCTACAGAATTGGTTTAAATGTCATATGATAGCACAACTCATCAAGTTTTGAAGACTACAGAATTGGTTTAAATATCATATCATAGCACAATTCATCAAGTTTTCACCTATTCAGTCAACGTGGTTCAATGTGGCTTCCGTTGGTCATGCAGCAAACATCCAACCTGAAATCAATCTCCTCCCCCACACGTTGCAGCATATCCGGCTTCAGTAACGCAGCTGCGGCAGTGATTCGGTTTCGGAGCTCAGCAAGATTGGCAGGTAGGGGCAGAACGTACATTTTATCTTTAAGGAACCCCCATAAGAAAAAGTGGCATTAAATCAGGAGACCAAGGTGGCCGTGTTGTTGGTCCCCCACGACCAATCCACCGACCAGGAAACCTCATGTTCAGAAAATCACGGACGTCGATGAGGTAATGTGGAGGTGCACCATCCTGTTGAAATTGAATGTGTCCTTCTTGGTCGTCTGCATCTATCTGTGGGATAAGAAACTGTTGTAGCATATCCAGATAAATCGTACCGTTGATAGTTTTTTCTTGGAAAAAGAAGGTGAGAGAACTAGGTACTATAAAACTATGTCGGTGAAAACTTGATGAGTTGTGCTATCATATGACATTAAAACCAATTCTGTAGGTCTTCTAAATAAATTTCTATAAGCTTGTAAAGTTGTAAAGTCAATTTTGAATCACGGTGTACTTACCTCGGTTCATTATAATAGGATATACTGAGTTTTGTTGTGAAACATAAAAAAATGTGGCTGCTAGAGCAATTTTTAAATTTTTCCTTCAGGTGAACTCTTATACCTAATGGTTTTAGAGGGTCCAATTGTGAATCTAAACAATCATGGAATGCAATCAGACACACACACAAAATTTCATTAAAATCGGTCGAGTCGTTTAGGAGGAGTGAAGTGACAAATACACATACAGAAGAATTATATATGATAAAGCTTATGTAAATGATATTACTGTATTCGACTATTTTGTCCTTATCCATTTTCTAATTATATATATATTTTTTACAGTTACTTGGCCGCACAATACGTGTAGATCATGTATCCGATTACAAGCCACCCAAAGATTCAGGAAAGTTAGACGATGTAACAAGAAAACTTATAAGTGAAGGCTGTGCTTCCACACCCATCACAGCAACAACAACAACAGATCTAACTAAGGAAGAATCTGCAAAGATTAAGAAAGGTGACATTTCAATTTTCTAAAACTATTCATGGTATTGATGATATATACAACTTTCCTCATTAGGGGATTACCTCAAGGACAAAATGATACAGACAATTAATTTTCAAAATTGATGAAATACGTTTTGTAAATATATTAAAATTTTTTCAAATTGTTATTGAAGTATACATACTATAAAGTAGATATTTTGTAAAGATGGTTTCTTAAAATTGAAATTGATCCTCTAATGGTAGCGATGGCAATTTTAGAAAGATTCACTCTGTCCAAATCTAAGAAATTCCAAAATGTATCTAAGAATCTTGATATAGTAACTGTTGCCCCGATCATCAACCCTGTGACAGTTATACTATCTAATTGGTATTTATCTTTGTAATAGTCAATTACTTTCTTTTGAGGGTCAACTTCCTCAGGTTGGCCACTATGAGTCTCAAAACGAATTGTGGGATCTAATATCATACCACTTTTAGAAGATAGTCTAAATGCAATATCTATTTGGCTATTACTTCCATTAGTGGCCACTCCATGGACTTCCTCATAAACTGTGTATCCATAATTTCGCAAGGCTTCTGCCATCATCATATTTGAAGAGAAAAATTATATGCTCAGACCGGGACTTGAACCCGGGACCCTTGGTTCTCTAGACCAAGTGCTCTACCACCTGAACAAGTCTTATAGAGGTGTAAATATTTATTTTGAATCACCTTAATTTTTTATCTCGACAATCTTTCTTACAATGTGTCATGATCTCAGAAAAAATAGTTTTATCTTCAAAGCTGCCATCTTGTGTTGATTTGATAAACTTTGAGATCAAATCTTGCTCACTGGGATTTCAAAATTCTTGGATATAAATTTGTTCTTCTGAATGGATATCTTTTCCCAAATTGAGATTTTACGACTCATTATCTAGTTATTAACTTGATAGCCTCATATTCTTATTTCCCTTTGTTAATTTATTAAATGATTTCGTTAGTTGTGTGAAAATTATTTATTTACAGTAACATGAATTATAGTTTAAAAATTTGTAGTAAATCTGAATTGGTAATGTGTACCTCCGCTCATAGGACAAATTTTCTCATCTAAACATCTTGCTAAGAATAAATTCTAGGTTAAGATTTAGTTAAGAATGGAAGATATTCTTTGAAACATGTCGATGTGAGAAAATATAAGATTTATCTTAAGAACCCTCAGGGGTCCTCATCTAGAGGATATGTGGATGGCCTAATACTTGGAAGGAAGGAAGAAGAAGAAGAAATTTGAGTTGTATTTTGACTCACTTCGTATTTCTTGATTTTTATGCAGACTCAAGTTTTGTCACTGAATCTGTTACATTATCGGTGCAACACCACGAACACAACTGCCGTCCTGCAGTTGTCTCTCTTATAAATTGACTTCTGCGCTCTCTATTGGCTGACCAATGAACTTCCAAATCAATCTCCTCTCATTTTCACCAGGTATTTCAAAATTCATAGTTTTCTTTTTCTTCTTGCATAGTAATATAATGTACGGTTAAAAACTATAATATAGTTACCTTGTAGGTCCGTCTCCTCAACTTAAGTTCTTTTAAAACTCTGTAGGCCTTTCGGGACTAGTCCCATCATCAGCAGAATGCATTAGGTCCGTTCTTGTTGACCCTTGTTGAAGCACTGACTTGGTTGTGAGAATTTTGTACAGAGGATTGTGTGGATTAGGTGTGTATTCATTGAGAATCAGGTTGCTGTTGATTTCTCTTAGGATTGCGATTTCCTCCAGTATATTTATTCTCGTTGGAATGTTTTCTCTATGTACTATTGTGAGGGTGTTGTCGATGTTATGCATATGGTGTCCAGCTTGAATTACATGTTTTGCATAACTTGATTTTCCTCCATTGTAAACGAAATCTCTGAAATGTTCCTTGAATCTAATGTTGAAGCTTCTGTTAGTTTTCCCAATGTAGAATTTATTGCAGTCTGTACATGTAAATAAAGACAATTATAATAAAGAATTACAATACATCAAACACATGGCAAAAATTAATGGCTACAACAAACAAATAATAAATAGAATTATAAATAAACAAAAAAAGAAAAAAACAACATTACCAACATAACCAAACTTGAAATAGTGTCCAATGACAACAACAAAAAATGGATAACTCTCACGTACACCGGTAAAGAAACATTAAAATTGGCCAACACACTAAAAAAGCTCGATAAGAATATTAATATTTCCTACAGAACTGGCAACAAACTAAACAATTTAATAAACAACAACATCAAAGAAATAGATGAATTCGACAATAAAGGCATCTACAAATTAACATGTACAGACTGCAATAAATTCTACATTGGGATAACTAACAGAAGCTTCAACATTAGATTCAAGGAACATTTCAGAGATTTCGTTTACAATGGAGGAAAATCAAGTTACGCAAAACATGTAATTCAAGCTGGACACCATATGCATAACATCGACAACACCCTCACAATAGTACATAGAGAAAACATTCCAACGAGAATAAATATACTGGAGGAAATCGCAATCCTAAGAGAAATCAACAGCAACCTGATTCACAATGAATACACACCTAATCCACACAATCCTCTGTACAAAATTCTCACAACCAAGTCAGTGCTTCAACAAGGGTCAACAAGAACGGACCTAATGCATTCTGCTGATGATGGGACTAGTCCCGAAAGGCCTACAGAGTTTTAAAGGAACTTAAGTTGAGGAGACGGACCTACAAGGTAACTATTTTATAGTTTTTAACCGTACATTATATTACTGTGAAGTAATACCTCAACGGAAAATCACCATGAATTTTACTAGTATCGATCTTCTTGCATATGTAAATTTTCTCCCAAATTGTCAATTCCTTTGATTTTTTCAACTGTTTAAGTAAATTTTCCTTGGTTTCAATTCATGCTTGGTCAGATAAACACAGAATTGAAACCAATGCAAAATTACTTAAACAGTTGGAAAAATCAAAGGAACTCACAATTTGGGAGAAAATTTACATATGCAAGAATAAAAAGAAAACTATGAATTTTGAAATACCCGCTGAAAATGAGAGGGGATTAATTTGGAAGAAATCATATAAATATCTTGGTTCAACTGTAAATGGAAAAAAAACTATATAGAGGAAGAAATTGGTGAAAGAATTTCTTTGGGCAATAAAGCTTACTATGCAAATAGAATACTATTCAAAAGTAAACTTGTCTCCAGATTAACTAAAGTTAAACTGTATAATACAGTAATAAGACCGATTGTAACTTATGGCTGTGGGTACTGAAGGAGTCTGATAAACAAAAACTATTCATCTTTGAAAGGAAGATCTTACGGACAATTTTTGGACCAATTAGAGAAAGCGATGGCACATGGCGTATATGAATGAACTCTGAATTAAATAATCTAATACAAAATAAAAATGTAATAAACCACATTAAAGCTCAAAGACTGCGCTGGTTTCGACATATAAATAGAATGCAAGAAGACAAGCTTGTAAGAAGAATATACAAATGGAAACCAATTTGCACCAGAACAGCTGGATGCCCAAAAAACAGATGGCAGGATGATGTTATAAAAGATATATTAGAAATGAAAATTGGCCAGTCTGTATCCAGAATAGATCCAGGTGGAGAAAAATTGTTGAGGAGATCAAAACTTCAATGAGGTTGTAGTCGCCTACTAAAGAAAAAGAAGAACAAGAAGAAAGATTGATTTGGAAGTTCATTGGTCAGCCAACAGAGTGCAGAAGTCAATTTACAAGAGAGACAACCGCAGGACGGCAGTTGTGATCGTGGTGTTGCATCGATAATGTTACAAATTCAATGATGAAACTCGAGTTTGCATAAAAATCAAGAAATATGAGGTGAGTCAAAATGCAACTCAAATTTAATTAAGGGTGAAGTTATATTTCAATTCAGTTTAAGTATTTTATTGTAGTCTCCCTTCCTACTAATTAATTCTTTTCCATGGCACAACAGGGTCTAGAAGGTCCTTGGCCTACTAGCAGACTGCTCACTTCACATCCACATGTGACTACTAATTATTTATTTATTTAATATTTGAGTTTGTATTTTTTAATATGGTTGGTTGGTTGGTATCTAATGTCGAGCACTTGATAATGAAATCATTCGCTCTCTTGCACTCCAATATTTAGCAGAAAGGCTGGTCTCTTTCTACAAAAGCTGGACAATGGAGGAGATGGTTTCTTTCCATATCTTCATTTAAATTGCAAAAAGGGCATTTAGGTGAATCTGTTATGCCAATTATGTAGGTGTTTATTCAAGCAGTCATGTCCCGTTAGCAGTCTGAATGTTGCTACTGCAGATTTTCTTTGTAATGTAGTAATGTCATAAGCTTGTAGATTTTCCCATTCCTTTTCAGATGTTTTGGTGGTATTCTTCTCTAAGTTTATTGATGTATTTATTTCAGATAATTCTTTTGATAGAGTGAAAGGAAACTGGAGCAGAAGTTGGGTTTGAAACAATTTTGCTACCCTTCTTGGCTAGAAAATCGGCTATTTCATTGCCTGTCACTCCACAATGGGCCGGAATCCATTGAAGTACAACTTTTTTATGTAGACGGGATAAATGTTTTATCATTTTGTGACATTCGATAATTTTGATGCTTTTGGGTGTTGTGTCTCGTGTTATAGCAAGAATGGCTGCTTTAGAGTCACATAGAATTACAACTTTTGTAAATTTTTGGATGTGATATAAAAGATTTTGTAAACTTAAGAAAATTGCTAGAATTTCGCCATCAAAGTTTGTTGAATTTGTGTTTAGTTTACGATAAAAGGAAAAAAGTGGACATACTGCACCAGCACCAGTGCCACCATCATTTGGTAGGCTGGAGCCATCTGTAAAAATATGTATCCATTCAGGAGCTGGGTATCTTAGATTTATTATTTCCAGTGACATTTGTTTTAAAATATATGGAGGAGTTTCAGATTTCCTGATGTCTTCTGTTAAATGAAGGTTATATTCGATTTCCAAAAATTCTAGAGGGTTAATATTTAATTTTAGGAAGTTATATTTTGAGGTTATTTTAATTATATTATTTTTGGTCTGGACATCTTACCTCAATATTAATGTTGATTTGTTCTTGAACATGTTTCAAAACAATTCTGTTTTATCTTCAGCTTTCCCAGACTGGTTTTATTTATGTTGCATTATGTTGCACCACCTGGATGTCGATGTCAGCTCCATCCTGTGGTTGGCCAAAGAACCTCCAAACAAGGTCACCCTCCATCGGAATATCAAAATTCATAACTCTGTTTCTGTTCTTCTGAATATAAATTTTTTCCCAAATAGTCAGCTCGTTTGTATTTTCTAACGACACATAATTTCTAAAAACACATAATCAAAGTAGCAAGAGAAAATGGGTTTGATGAAAAAATGGTACATAAAAGGATAGAAAAGTATAAAAAACAAAAAATGATAAACAGAAGTAATCTTGAAAAAGAAGAACCACCTATGAAAAAATATAGGAAATTCACATATCACCCCTGGGTACATAATAAATTTCAAAATATATTTGAGAAGTTTAATATTAAATTAGCACCAAAAAATAACTACAGTTTAAATAAACTAATAAAAACCAACAAAAATGAAAAAACTGATAAAAATAAAAAGTCAGGAATATATAAAATTGAATGCATGGGTTGTGAAAAGATATATATAGGGAAAAAAAACAAAAAAAACCTAAAAATTAGAACCAAATAACACATAAGAAATATTAAAAATGGAGAAATTGAAAAATCTGCAGTTGCTGCTCATGTTTGGTCTGAAAAACATAATATCAATTCAGACACTAAATTATTAAAACAGTTAGAAAATACAAACGAGCTGACTATTTGGGAAAAAATTTATATTCAGAAGAACAGAAACAGAGTTATGAATTTTGATATTCCGATGGAGGGTGACCTTGTTTGGAGGTTCTTTGGCCAACCACAGGATGGAGCTGACATCGACATCCAGGTGGTGCAACATAATGCAACATAAATAAAACCAGTCTGGGAAAGCTGAAGATAAAACAGAATTGTTTTGAAACATGTTCAAGAACAAATCAACATTAATATTGAGGTAAGATGTCCAGACCAAAAATAATATAATTATAATTTCTAGAGGGTTGTTTCTCATCTCCATATTTTCTTTTGAATGTGGAAGTTGCAATTTCTGTTTGATTCCTTGTACAATGCTTAGGAAGCTTTGCTGAGATTTTAAACATACTTGTGGTTTTCTTTGGGTCCAGTTATTATGGGGTAGCCTTAAAAATTTTTCATACTGTGTGACTGCTGTTTTCTCAATTTCAGATGCTATATTTGGGTTATTTGTTAAGCACTGGTCAGCTTGGTGAGTTTTTCTTTTTTGACCGAATTGGTATTACTTCTCCTCCCCATACCAATTCCCTCTTTCAACTTTTTTATCCAGTCTCCCTTGACTGACCTCTTGTTTCTTTCGACCCTGATGGTATTAGAGTACTCAAGGCCTAGGGGTTCATTTCTCCTTCCTTCCTATACCTATTTTCTCTCAATGGGTGACGTAACCACCACATGTGGTGCCTACTACTAAACGGTTACAACTAGTTTATTGTACTCCAATACAAACATGAAGCCTTGGAAAAAGAAATACAAATTTTTTTAATATTCTTACCTCATATATTTATTTTGTTGGACGATCGTTTCAAAGCTATTGTTCCATCTTCAGCTTGTTCACAAACTGGTTTTATTCTTTTCTTCAAGTTGTCGGCCCTGGATCTGTGTTTCAAAGAACTTGGCAATGAGGCTCCTTTCTCCGGAAATTTCAAAGTTCATAATTTTCTCCTTGTTCTTCTGTATGTAGATTTTTCCCATATTATGAGTTCATTGGTGTTTTCTAACTGTTTTAATAATTTTGTATTTATATCTGTTTTGTGTTTCTCTGTCCAAACACGAGCTGCTACTGCAGATTTTTCCACTTCTCCCTTTTTTACATTTCTTATGTGTTCTTTAGTTCTTATGTTTAACTTTCTCTTTGTTTTCCCTATGTATACTTTATCACAATGTGCACATTTTATTTGATATATTCCTGAATTTTTATTATCTTCATTTTTTTTCATTTTTGTTGGTTTTCATACATTTTTTTAAAGTATAATCTTTTTTTGGTGCTAATTTGATGTTGAATTTTCCAAAAAAATTTTGGAATTCCCGGAGAAAGGAGCTTCATACCAAGTTCTTTGGAACACAGATCCAGGGTCGACAACTTGAAGAAAAGAATAAAACCAGTTTGTGAACAAGCTGAAGATGGAGCAATAGCTTTGAAACGATCGTCCAACAAAATAAACATATGAGGTAAGAATGTTAAAAAATATAAACCCAAATATTAAATTAAACCTCATAATATAACTTCCTAATGATTTTAAAATTTGTTTATGTATAAATTTTGTGCCAGATTGATAATTTTTAAGATTATTATAATTTTTTTCTTCACATTTCTAGTATATTCTAAATATACCATGTGTTTTGGCCATTATAGCCTCTTGTTATTTATGTCGGCCGCGGTGGACTAGTGGTCATGCTCCTTGCCTCTGGTCCCAAGGGTCATGGGTTCAAACCCGGCCAGGGTCGATGGATTTTTTAGGACGGAAAAATCCAAGGAGCAAGTCCTCCAGGAGGGACTTTAAGCCATGGGTCCCGAGTCTGAAGATTTTCAGGCTCGTAAAAAATCCTTAAGCCTGAATGAAAAGGCCTCTAAGCAAAATTTACCGAATTTTCCCATCCTAGCACTACCTTGGTTTCCTAAATGTCAGTATGAGGCGGAACGCTGACCACGTACCACTCAAAATGACATCTATACGTAAACAAGTGTAACTAAATTAGTATGGTTAAAATTCTTCCCTGTAGGGGAGAGCGCCTAAATCTCTGTAAAGGGAAAACAGGCTTACAATACAAAAATAGTTATTTAGTGTTTAATTTTTTTTTTCAGAAAAGAAAGATAAATCAAAGATAAAATCAAAAAAAGATAAAAAGAAAAAGAAGAGGAAAAAGAAAAAGAAGCAAGTTTCAAGCAGTGAGGACAGTTCAGTAGACAGTTCTGAATCAGATTCAGAGAGTGAAAGTTGTGACAGTGACGATGATAGCAATGAGACTAACCAGAAAAGCAAGAAACGTAAACGTAGAAGAAACGGGAAAAAACACAAAAAGAAATCAAAGGCTGACTCAAGTGATAGTGGAAGCTCAATAGAAAATGAAACAATTAGAGAATCCAGAGAAAAACGCCGTCTACTTGTGGAAAAAATTAAAACTCTAGAAGCTGTACTTAACCATAAAGTTAGGAAGGCAAACGAGAATGGGGAGAATAAGAATAAAGATAAAAGATCAAGTGGTAGTGATGGATCAGTTGATTATCATGATAAACAAAAAAACCATCATTATCAAAATGGAAACGTTGGACATGTTGACAGGAGAAATATACCTGGAACATCCAAATCATATCCACATGAAAGAAGTCGTGAAAGATCTCGAAATAAGGAGCATATGTCAAGGGATAGAGACCGAAATAAACATTGGGATAGAAGCTACGATCACCACAGAAGATGAGATTTCAAGTTGTGGAATTCAGAGTGAAAATAAACTCGGTGCCAAGTGTAACTCAAAGGCAGGTCATTGACGCAAGTATTAAGAAAATCTGCAAAGTTCATGATAAACTTGTAGGTAAAGGGAGGAGCAATATCTACCGGAGATATGGTATCATTGAAGCGATAATTTGGAAGCTTAATTATTGTGTTCATGTATTTCTTCGCTCTCCTGTATAGTTTAAGAAGAGTAAAATTGTATATGTTAAAAATTTTTATCTATCAAATATCCCTGTTTAACTAATATCGTATTTATCCAAATATAAGTCAACCTTGATTCCACCAATGTTTTACCAATATTTTTTGTGTCTTTCCAAATATTCTTATCCCACCATATGGAATTTAACAATGATATTATTTTGCTACTCAATTCAATTCTATGCTTTATGTTCTCTTTGCCTATACCTTCAATGTTATCCATAATTATTCCCAAATATTTACTTTGTTTCACTTGCTTTATTTGAATTCCTTCTTCCAATTTTAAATTTTCTCTTCCATTGCTATTTATTGCCAAATATTCTGTTTTTTTGTAAATTTACTGTGAGACCCCATAATTCATATGTGTTTTTCAACCTTTTTATCATGAATTTCATATCAAATTTGTCTTGAGCTATGTATATATATATATGAATAAGACAGTTTTCTTGGGTTTTCCGCGTCTTGGATTCAAGTTCGGCCACTGACTCTGACGTTTCGGCATGATCCCACATGCCATTATCAAGGAATGATAACTACTTATTTTAGGAATTCTCACTATGAGGTATATTCATTAAGGTAGCGCTGGAGGGAAAATTTTCTATAGGATCGTAACAGGCCTTGGCCTAATACTTGGAAGGAAGAAGAAGAAGAATATTTTTATCACTCACCTCATATTGTTCTTCTTATTTGATTATAAACTAGTTTCGGAACATAGTTTCTGTTCCATCATCAGTATCGTCACAACCGTTGTTCTGTCATCTTGAAGAGCTGTCTTTCTCTCCTTCCATTGGCTGACTGAAAAACCTCGAAACCAGGTCATTCTCACCGGGAATTAATGAACTTTGAAATTCCCGGTGAGAATGACCTGGTTTCGAGGTTTTTCAGCCAGCCAATGGAAGGAGAGAAAGACAGCTCTTCAAGACGACAGAACAACGGTCGTGACGATACTGAGGATGGAACAGAAACTATGTTCCGAAACTAGTTTATAATCAAATAAGAAGAACAATATGAGGTGAGTGATAAAAATATTCTACCTTAAGGAATGATAAGTTCGAGTCACAGGTTTAGGTCTTATATAATTAAACAAATAGAGTTTTCGCTGTGGTCCGTTTCCGAAGACGTACACCCATCCAAGGTTTAACTACATAAGAACTAAACCTTGGATGGGTGTACATCTTCGGAAACGGACCACAGCGAAAACTCTATTTGTTTAATTATATAAGACCTAAACCTGTGACTCGAACTTATCATTCCTTGATAATGACATGTGGAATCATGCCGAAACGTCGGAGTCAGTGGCCAGAGGCCAAACTTGAATCCAAGATGCAGAAAACCCAAGAAAAATGTCTTATTCATACTTATATCCGCGAAAATCTGCAATATAACATATATATATATATATATATATATGTGTGTGTGTGTGTGTGTATATATGTATATCAGATGGAATGACACAGTTTATAAAAAAGTGATCTTGCTACAGGCTGTAGGAGGCCCTTGGGGTAATAGGAGGTTAAGTTCTTACCTTTCAAGACAATCAGAATGAGATGTCAGTTGGGTTGTCGCTCTGCATGATAGCTGCCTTTTCCCTAAGAACATAGGTATGGTATTTATTTCAGTTAGAGAGTGAGTGAATCCTTGCCAGAAGGTTTATGCCAGTTTAAAAATCCTACCCCGTCCGGACTTAACCTGCAACCTTCGTCTTGTAGCATACTACCTTAACGAACTATGCTACAGTGTGCCCACTTGACATAGTACATAGGGGACTTCAAATACAACAAATTTTTTTCCATTGATTTTTTATTTCATGATAAATTTTAGTGAAAAATCACAAATAAAAAGAAACAAACTTAAATAAAAATTTATTGATAACATTACAGATGCATAATGCATTTTAATATTTTTAAAATTTATTACAAAACACCGTTGAAGTCACTATGTAAAAGTTAAAAACATAAAATTAATAAATTAAATAAAAATAAAACTTAGTTTTGATTTTCATATTTTTTAAGATATAATTCAGTGACAGCTGTTTCGGTACACTATACCTTCTTCAGACATGTTAAATTATGAATTGTGTTTTTATAGTACATATCAACTGATCTAAGCAACAATACAACAATAATGTATTTAAAATTTTTTAATTTAACAAAGGCGATTAAAAATTTAAATAGATTATTGTTGTATTGTTGATATGTACTATAATAACACAATTCATAATTTAACATGTCTGAAGAAGGTACAGTGTACCGAAACAGCTGTCACTGAATTATATAATAAATATGAAAATAAAATAAAACTAAGTTTTATTTTTATTTAATTAATGAATATGGATTTTCATCAAGTAAACACCAACTCAATTGATTATAAAATTAATACCCGAGATCTTAGTTCTCAACTATATAATGCTATGAAATATGCAGACATATATAAAAATATGGGTGTTTACAAACTAAAATAGAATAGCTGTGAAAAATGTTATTTTGGCAAAACAATAAGTAATTTTAATATACAATTCAATTAACACTTCAAGGACTTAAAATATAATGAGGGTAAATCCTTATGGTAAAATCAAATGTTTCCTACCTCTCCTCATATAAATCTTCTAAGCATATCGCGATTTCGAGACCATAACGGTCTCATCTTCAGTACTATCTTGGTGACTGATGTTATGTCGATCAGAAGAAATTCTTCTTCTTCTACCCTCGGTTGGTGGAGAGAAGAAGAGTTTCTTCCGATCAACATAACATCAGTCGCCAAGATAGTACGAGGGCGGATCGGAAAGTAACGCACAATAATTTTTTTCTGCCTTGGTATTGCAGCTAGAATGTTGAAATTTCACAGAGATATAGTTTGAAGTTTTCACTACAGATGGTATTTTTTTCTCAGGTGCACCTCTTGCGAGAGAAGCTTGAACTATGCAACAAAGATGGCGTGCATGCTACAGTCGTCCACCTGTGAGGGACGGATCGGAAAGTAACGCACAATAATTTTTTTTTTAAAAAGTTTAATAGTAAAAAAAAAGGAAAAAAATCACAAATGAACTTACATCTTTTACCTACTTTTCGACATAGTCACCAACTTTCTCAACACATTTTTCCCATCGTGTTACCAGTTTCAATATGCCCTGTTCGTAGAAGTCCGTTTGGTTGGAGTGTAGCCATCTGCGCACTGCTGATGCCTGCTTTGTTTCGGGTGTGTAGTGGTGCGCCCACGACTCATCACCTGTGACGATTCCTTCCAGAAAGTCATGTCCTTGTGCGGTGTACCGCGTTAAGTGGTCCAAGCTTGCCATCATTCGCTGGCCCTTGTGGTCGTCTGTCAGGTTCTTAGGCACCCAGCGAGCACTAACTTTACGGAATTTCAAATTTTCATGAACAATATCGTACACCGCACCATAGGAAATGTTTGGCCCACAAAAATCGAACAACACTTCTCTGTTCCTCACAGGTGGACAATTGTAGCATGCGCGCCATCTTTGTTGCATAGTTCAAGCTTCTCTCGCAAGAGGTGCACCTGAGAAAAAAATACCATCTGTAGTGAAAACTTCAAACTATATCTCGGTGACATTTCAACATTCTAGCTGCAATACCAAGGCAGAAAAAAATTATTGTGCGTTACTTTCCGATCCGCCCTCGTACTGAAGATGAGACTGTTATGGTCTTGAAATCGCGATCTACTCAGAAGATTCATTTGAGGAGAGGTAGGAAACATTTGATTTTACCATAAATTAAACCTCATAGTGATTAATTCCTGTAAAAGTTAAAAAGGGTAAATGCTGTTTTGCCAAACATGTAATAGAAACAGGTCACCAATTTAATACTATCAACAATGTGTTATTGATTATCCATAAAGAATATACTTGGAAATCAATATCCTCGATGAAATCAGAATAATAAAATAAGCTAGGAACACACACTTACTTAACAAGAACATGCCCAGCGACCTGAACCGTCTTTATAGAATCTAACAAGCAACAATTACAAGCAGAAGATGGAACATATGTTCCAAAAGGCCTCCTGGATATTTCACAGCATTATATAGTTGAGGATGACCGAGATCATAGGTACCAATTATGTTTTTAACTTTTATCGAAAAATGTTCTAAAGTTTAACCAAAATGGTTAATATTTTTTTTTAAATTGAGTTCTTCAAACCATAGGTTCTAATAAAGGGTGAATTATGGTACATTGTTTAAGATAAGTCCACCGCTGTGGCCTTGAGGTAGCATGTTGCCTTGTCATGCAGTGGGCCTGGGTTCGATTACCGGTTGGGACAAGCTTCCTGGGTGAGGTTTTTCAAGGTTTTTCCTCACCTGTAAGATAAATGTCAAGAAGTTTTGAGGTCCAAACGGTCCCTCAACATCATCTGGTCATCATCATCATCATCACTGGTGTGGAAAGCAACGGGAATCAATACTAATAAAATTCATATCAAATTCCATTGAGGTGAATAGTCGTAAGATAAAAATTAAAATGTACCTGTTGGCAGGTGTCGTCCTCAACTTTGTTAAAATATTTTAAATACATAATTTTAACTAAGTTGAGGACAACGGTACCTGCCAACAGGTACATTTAGGGCTGCATGCAAATACATTAGTCTCTGGTGAGTTGAGTTTTCCATGAGAATGTGCAAAGTTCGAATTAGTGAGTCGCCGACTGGTCATGCATGAAAGTAGTTTTTTTCATAATATTGGCAAGAAATTACCCAGAATTCTCAGCGATAAAACCACTTCCGTTATTTTCGTCTGCTAGAGGAATGCATTTACGCTTGTGTCCCACAAATAATACTGTATACGACGACGTCTGCATCGTGCGATATTGCGCCGATTCTCCTGTTCTTCCAGTTGAATTCTTTGGTAGACTCTTATCAAAATTCCTCTTCTCTGCGTATACCGAAAACATCGAAGTCTTCAAGGTCCGACATCTTGGATAAAGCGGCAAGGTTTCAAACTACATCGGTTCCCATCAGGTTGCTCACAATTCGTTCTCTGCTAAGTCACCTCGCCAGGTAGCTTAGGAATTTCGACAATTATTATCACATGAACAGATTTTTGAGTAAGCAAAAACGTCTTTGGATGCAACTTTCTCAGAAGAGAACAACTTTTACGGTCTAATGCATTCATAGATAAGACCCTCAATTTTTATCTTGAGCAATGGGAAGCTACCACACCTATAATTCCCTAGTAAAGCTGCAAAGCATAGCATGAAAAGTTATGATTGCAGTGAAGGACCTGCACTGTGGAATAGAATATAGTATAAAATAAATTATATAATAATTTCAAGAAGTTATTTTATAATGTTTTATTGATTAATAACATGTACATTTATCCACGAGTCACAACACCCTTTATACACAAATACAAGAATTTGAAGTAATAATTCTTTTTATTTTGGATGGAATGCACGAATAATATGCTTTAAAAAGCAGCAGTTATTTTTGTTAACATTTTGAAATTCTGTAATATTCAGTTCATGATTTGAAGTTTATCTAAGTGCTGGAAATATCAACATTGCTATTAAAAGAACACAAAATGCAAACCATAACAATTTTTATTAGTAGTATTTATATAAGTAAATTTGAAGTAGAATAAATTGCACTTCATTAAAATGAACATTTATTACTCTGCACAGTGTAATATGGAAAGCACATAACATATCAAATGTAGAATCAAATTAAATATGGCTTCGAATTAAATTTGAAGAGAAAAATATTTGTCCAGACCGGGACCCAAACCCGGGACCTTTGGTTTACTGTACCAATGCTCTTCGAAGTGAGCTACCAGGGCGAGTTCCAATCTAGATGCAAATTTTTTTCTTATATACGTTGTAATTCCCGCGCACCAAATGCTTGAACCTGTGGCTTCATCTTTGCAAATGGCGGTTTCGTGATTAAGAAGGCTTTTTTGGAAATTTAAACACTACTTTTAAAAAGCCAGTAGGGCTTCTATTAACATTTTTATTATTAATTTAACACATCTCATTGAAGGATAAGTTAAATTTGAAGAGAGACGTATTGAAATGACGTTTTTGTTACGTAATACTACGCAACCACTACGTCATCGTGTCTTTGTTCCTTAAGTCATCTTAACACATTCAGTACCGTAAACCAGTTAAGGCGTTTGAGGAGACTATTCTGTATGAAGCCGTCGGTCAGTTAACTCGCTTTAGAGCGGGCGCAAACAAACTGCGTTTATATTTGGCGCCTAAATATTGTGTTGGCTTAGTATGTCTTCGAGATCTTAGATGGCATGTAAATGTACATTTTCTATTCCTGTTTGACACGTTTAACCTTGATGAATCCCCTTTTATTTTTTAAACAAACAACACATGGAATTCGTTCACCCAAACTTGTCTCCAGTCTCCAATGCAGTCATATTTTGTTTCTCGTTATCGCGCTGTTCTTTATGCGTGAGTGAAACCATGGCGAAAGAAAAATGTCTCACTGAAGAAGAATTAGTGAATATTTTGTATAATTATGATTCAGGTGACAAACTGATTCGTGAATTAGAAGATTCACAAAGTGAAAGTGAAGATGAACTTCCACTTCCTGAAATTGATACGTCGATACCATGTGATATCAATCACCCAAGTTATATCACCATCAAATCCTACTAGGATATCTGCTTTAGGTATGTACAAAATTTGAATTTTCTAGGACTAATGGTCCATTTTCTGAAGTGCCATGAAAAGGGTAGCTGGGGTATTTAAATGGCTGGCCTGTAGGTTTAAATGCCCTGCTCAGTGCCTGGTACTGAATGTGATGCATTCTCTCCTACGTACCCCGCCCTTTCCTTTATGCGCCATGTGCTATTGTGCATCCTCCCCTCTGCTAGCAAACCCTCAAATAAGCCGTACTCATTAACATCAGGGTCATCATCTGTTTAGGTTTCGACGAGTCAAGTCGATATAGCTCAAAGGAGCTTGTTTGGTTAATCGGTTCCTTAGGCCAGGGTAGGGCCACAAGGACTGTGTACCCTAGCCCTTGGCGGGACCAGTGTGAGTGGAAGAGTGTACGTATGTTTATTATCTTTATTGTTACAAATTTTTGTTTAGATGACCAATAGGGTTACTATTTCTTTAATATTTAATTTTAGGAAGTTATATTTTGAGGTTATTTTAATTATTTTTGGTCTGGACATCTTACCTCAATATTAATGTTGATTTGTTCTTGGACATGTTTCAAAACAATTCCGTTTTATCGTCAGCTTTCCCAGACTAATGTCTAATGTCTGGGAAAGCTGACGATAAAACAGAATTGTTTTGAAACATGTCCAAGAACAAATCAACATTAATATTGAGGTAAGATGTCCAGACCAAAAATAATATAATTACTATTTCTTTGTTAACTTATTTTTTCAATATCAAGAAAACTATCTTTTTTTATTTGTATGTTATATCTGACTTTTTGACTCTTATTAAATATAAGCTATTTTCTTTTAGTTAACTTCTGTTTATTGATTGAGTAGCTAGTCATGTCAGATATTGATATAAAGTTCCAAAGCTTTCTCAAGTGAATCCAATCTCCTCTTTCCTTAAGACTTCCACGATTATAATCTGTATAGCTTACAGTGCTATATGCTTAACAATTTATTAAGGAAAGGTGAATTATCTTTTGCCTTCTATGGGCCCGGGCAAAGATACGTTGATTTAAGCATTCTATATTTTCAAACTCAAAGTAATTATAAACAACATTGGTACGATCCAGCACGAACACGCGATTGGTACGGTGCAATTTTTGGTTTGCAGAGCGTGGTTTGGTGCAATGTATACAACGTATATAAGAAAAAAGCATTTTTCTCTTCAAATTTAATTTATCCTTCAATGAGATGTGTTAAATTAATAATAAAGACATCAATAGAAGCCCTACTGGCTCTTAAAAGTAACGTTTAAATTCCAATAAAGTCTTCTTAACCATTTGCAAAGATGAAGCCACAGCTTGAAGCATTTGGTGCATGGGAATTACAACATATATAAGAGAAAAATCTGCATCTAGATTGGAACTCGCTCCGGTAGCTCAGTTGGAAGAGCATTGGTCCCGGTCTTGGCGAAAATTTTTCTCTTCAAATTTAATTTATCCTTCAATGAGATGTTTTAAATAAATAATAAAAACATGGCTTTGAATGTTCAAAATACTTGATACATTTTTGTGCATTTTCCATTACCCTGCCACGATTTCACCACAATTCCATTATTTTATATAAACATTACTAGTTGATCAAAATTATGATAATATTAAACTTTAACAAAGCTTGTACTACACAACAGTATATTATTTTTTATTGAACTACTAACTTATTATAGTGACTGGAGAATATATTTTTAACGACTCACCTCATATGATTTCAAATTTCTTTGATACCGGCGGTTTCAGACAATATCATGTCCCTCATCAGTCATGGCTTCCACTGATGAAATTGTGGTTGTTGATTTCTCCAAGGACATCACCTCTTGTGCTGCCATCTTTCGTTGGGATTATAAACTTTGTAATTAAATTTTTATCCATTGGAATATCGAAATTCATAGATCGATATTTATTCTTCTGAATGAATATCATTTCCCAAATTGTCAATTCCAATGGTTTATCTAATTGTTTCAAAAGTTTTGCCTCTTTTTCAATTTTATGATGTTCTAGCAAACTGTGTGGAGCAATTGCTGAATTTTCAATTTCACAATTTTTAATATTTCTAAAATGTTCTTTAGTGCGTGTTTCTAAATTCCTTTTTGTTTTTCCTATGTGTACTTTGCTACAGTCATTACAATTTATTTGATAAATTCCAGATTTCTTACTGTCTGGGATGTTGATTTTTTTATTGGTATTTAGAAGTTTTTCCAGACTAAATTTATTTATTGGTGCCAAAGTAATGTTGTGTTTGTCAAATATTTTTTTGAAATTTCCTATGTACTATTTAATGGTAAGTAATTCTTCTTTTCTTTACTAATAATTTGTAGAGTAGAGTATTCAAGTTGTTTTATCTTTTTGAATTTCTTTAATTTGTTAGAATTTCATCAGTGGAAGCCATGACTGAAGAGGGACATGATATTGTCTGAAACCGCCGGTATCAAATAAATTTGAAATCATATGAGATGAGTCATTAAAAATATATTCTTCACTCACTATAATGATATAACCTCATAATGTTTACTTACTTACTTACTTACTCACTGGCACTATCGAACCCGTAGGTTCATGGCCGCATGGACATAAGCTCTCCATACATCCCTATCCTGAGTTAATGCTTTCCAATCATTCCCTGTATAATCTACTTCCCTCAAATCATAGTTAATGTTGTTCTCCCACCTCATTCTTGGTCTACCAACTGGGCGTTTTCCTTCTGGCTTTCCTACAAGAAGTTTCCATGCACGTCTTTCATTCCCCATACGCGCAATATGTCCTGCCCATCGTAGTCTACGGGACTTAACTGTTCTTATTATATCTGGCTTCCTATAAAGACCATGTAGTTTACTTCCCAATATTAATTTAAATGTAGTAACTGATTGCCCGGCATTATCTGGGAACCTACTCATCCCAACATTTTTATTTGATTGCCATATGCCAAATTTGATTTCAATGAAACAAAAATTGAGGCCACTAGAGTGTAAACAGACTATAACAGAAGTGAGTAATGTTCCACTGTCTCTTAGATAATCCGGCGTTGCCCAGGAATCTACTTATCACGATATTCTTGGCATCAGTGAGTTGAAAGAGAAAAATGGTTATTGTAAGTTATCCATAAAAGATACATATGTGCTGTTGCGGACTTTTTTATAGAATTTTTTTAGATATTCAATTCTGTTAAATTGGTAATTAATGGTAATAAATAGCTCAAAGACCAAAGCTATGAAATTTAGGAGAGGAGGAAAACTATCCAAGAGAGATCACCTCATATGCGACGGGTCAACTCTAGAATTCGTTAGCAGCTTCAAATACCTAGGAATAACATTACAGACCACCGGAACAGTATTTTCGATGCATATACAAGAGCGTGCTACAGCTGCCACAAAAGCCATTTATGACATTCCAAAGTTACGAAACCTATCCCTACCAACGGCAATAGCATTATTCAATATCAAAGTTATGCCGGTTGCCACTTACGGAATCCAGCTAATATGGACATATCTCACAGCCAAAAATTTCATGAAACTTGAAAGCATAAAAGCGAGATTCCTAAAACGGGCTCTTTCAATTTCAAAATTCACAAGACATAGCTATGCCTACATAATAGCAAAGGAGTCTTACTTCATAGAAGATATCCGAAAACACTTCGATCTACCAGAAACGCAGGCATACAAAACAGCAATCGAGGAGAGACAGAGAAAAGCCAGAGAGATTCCGAACGAAATCACGGAAACGGAAGCGTTAAACACAGACGAATGGAAAGGACCAAATTTTCGGCTTCGCCACATATACACACGCTTCGCCGCTCACGGCTTCCATGGCAAAATATGTCATAAACAAAGTTACCATGAACCTGAGGAGTCCTGCATCTGTAAACTCTGTAGCAAACAGTGCCCAAAGTATCACTTAGTGAAGTGCGACAACAGAACCAAAACAATTCACGAATTAATAGCAAAATCGTAAAACCATGTATGTAATATAAGTGTACACATTGTGTTTAATAAATATATAATAAATTCTGTTAAATTATGTAGGTAGGAAATAACACTATAAGATCTATTTTAATTAAATTTGAGTTTTCTTTTACTCACCTCATATCTCTTAACTTTTACGCAGACTCAGAGTTTCGTCACTGACTTGATGACATTATCAATGTGTTACCGCGATCACAACTGTCGTCTTGTGTTTGTCTCTCTTCCAAATTGATTTCTGCACTCTCTTTTGGCTGACCGATGAACTTCCAAATAAATCCCCTCTCATTTTCACCGGGTATTTCAAAATTCATAGTTTTCTTTTTATTCTTGCATATGTATATTTTCTCCCTAATTGTGAATTCATTTGTCTTGGCAAAATTATTTAAACAGTTAGAAAAATCTAAGGAACTCGCAATTTTGGAGAAAATCTACATATGCAAGAATAAAAAAAAACTATGAATTTTGTAATACTCGGTGAAAATGAGAGGGGATTGATTTGGAAGTTCATCGGTCAGCCAACGGAGAGCGCAGAAATCAATTTGGAAGAGAGACAACCACAACACGGCAGTTGTGATTGCGTAATGCACTGATGATGTCACTAAGTCAGTGGCGAAGCTCGGAGTCTGTGTAGAAGTCAATAGATATGAGATGAGTCAAAAAACAATTCAAATTTAATTCAATTCTGTGCTCATTAATTTGGTGTATTTGTTATGGTTGATGCAGCAAAAGCCATTTAAATGTCCAGAAGCTACTTTTTAGTGCACTGATGCTCTTTTTTTAGCTCCAGCCCTAAAGTATATCTTCTTGTATCTTGCAAGCCCATGTTTCCCTTAACAGAGATTTAGGCGCTCTCCCCCTACAGGGAAGAATTTGAACCATACTAATTTAGTTACACTTGTTTTCATATAGATGTCATTTGAGTGGTCCATGGTCAGCGTTCCGCCTCATACTGACATCTAGGAAACCAAGGTAGTACTAGGACGGGAAAATTTGGTAAATTTTGCTTAGAGGCCTTTTGATTCAGGCTTAAGGATCTTTTACGAGCCTGAAAATCTTCAGACTTGGGACCCACGGCTTGAAGTCCCTCCCGGAGGACTTGCTCCTTGGATTTTTCCATCCTAAAAAACCCATCGACCCCGGCCGGGTTTGAACCCGCGACCCTTGGGACCAGAGGCAAGGAGCATAACCACTAGTCAACTGCGGCCGATCCTATAGTGTATACTGTCATAATATTATGTTATATGCGTTAATTGTCCCAGAAAAATACTCTAAATGTTGAGAAAACCCCCATTCAAATCAGTCAATTAGTTTTGAGTCCATGAAAGACAAACAGACTCTCACTCATTTTTATATTACAAAGGTTTAAAAGAAAATTGTAAGATTTCATTTTGTTTTTTAAATAATTTGTCTTTTAAAAGCAGGCAAAGATTAAAAAAGCAATTAATAATTAGGATATAAGTGTTGTTAAAACAGGATAACAGTTTGAAAATATCACAGAATTAGTAATCTTCATTGTTTTGTGATTTATGACAGTTTTAAATATTTCCAGTTCTTAGTTTATTTTACTGACAAAGGAGTTGAAACAGAACTTGAACAAATTTTGATGAAAATTTGTTAAATGACTAATTTTGGATACCTTCTTAACACTTTGAGTCCGGTGGTGGTACTAGTACCATGACATTTAAATGACACTGAAGCTGGAGAAGATTAAATTCCTCGGCATGCCTGTGCTGGCGGATTTACAGGGGTGTTTTCTAGTTAAGAAAAACATCCTTGTACATGTTCCGGTACAGGCATGCGGAGGGATTTAATTTTCTCTGGCTTCAGTGTCATTTAAATGCCATGGTACTAGTACCACCACCGGACTCGAAGTGTTAATATTTGGATATTTTACTTTACTCTAGAAATACTCAGATGAAAATAGTATTTGATTAATTTTGTATTGTTTTGTTTCTATGTGTAAGCCCTGTATGTATTGATGAAGAATCCAGAACTGCGAGATGTTTCATAAAACAGTTGCCTTGAAAGCAAAGTTATACATATGATTTATTTACATAAAAATATAACTCTTTCAACTTGTATCTCTCCTTTATGAGATAAATTTAGGCATTACTGTTCAAATAAGCATGTTCTTTCTTTTTTACACGCTTTATATTAGCTTGACCTGTATCTATCTATCTGTGTAACGGAATCTTTCAACGCGATTTTCACCCACTTAGAAACATTGGATCGACTTGAAAATTTGTATACTTGTAGAGGACCCGTGACAATACAATAATTTCATATTTAGTTTCTAAAATCCTGGCCATAATCATCAGAAAATCAAAAAAAGTGTTTTTGTATCAATGTAACGGAATCTTTCAACGCGATTTTCACCCACTTAGAAACATTGGATCGACTTGAAACTTTGTATACTTGTAGAGGACCCGTGACAATACAATAATTTCATATTTAGTTTCTAAAATCCTGGCGATAAATCATCAGAAAATTAAAAAAAAAAGTGTTTTTGTATCAATGTAACGGAATCTTTCAACGCGATTTTCACCCACTTAGAAACATTGGATCGACTTGAAACTTTGTATACTTGTAGAGGACCCGTGACAATACAATAATTTCATATTTAGTTTCTAAAATCCTGGCCATAATCATCAGAAAATCAAAAAAAGTGTTTTTGTATCAATGTAACGGAATCTTTCAACGCGATTTTCACCCACTTAGAAACATTGGATCGACTTGAAACTTTGTATACTTGTAGAGGACCCGTGACAATACAATAATTTCATATTTAGTTTCTAAAATCCTGGCCATAATCATCAGAAAATCAAAAAAAGTGTTTTTGTATCAATGTAACGGAATCTTTCAACGCGATTTTCACTCACTTAGAAACATTGGATCGACTTGAAACTTTGTATACTTGTAGAGGACCCGTGACAATACAATAATTTCATATTTATTTTCTAAAATCCTGGCCATAATCATCAGAAAATCAAAAAAAGTGTTTTTGTATCAATGTAACGGAATCTTTCAACGCGATTTTCACCCACTTAGAAACATTGGATCGACTTGAAACTTTGTATACGTGTAGAGGACCCGTGACAATACAATAATTTCATATTTTGTTTCTAAAATCCTGGCCAGAATCATCCGAAAATCAAAAAAATTAAAACTGGTATAATAGGTTGCGGACTTGTCGACTTTTTAGTCAATTGTTGTAAGAGCTCAGTTGGTAGAGCAGTGAACTCTTAGTGGTATATAATTTCAGTAATCCATACGTCGCTGGTTCAAATCCGGCTGGGAGGGTTTTTTTTATAGAAGAGTATTACTTTTAGCTCATACTACAATAGTATCGAATTTAAAGATATTTACATTTTTATCTTATTCTGTAAAATATTAAAACTAAAAAAATAAAAAATAAATAATAGTTTTAAAAAACTAAAAGAACACGCTTTATTAGAAAACTAAAAAATGAAAAATAATTTTAATTTCCAATACGCTTGGGATAAAATTAAAGTGGTCAACAAAAAAATCATCTCCAACACATATAGAATAAAACTAGAGTTATCAACAAAAAGAAAATAATTTTACCATCAAAAGCGTGGGGTGCTTTTTATGATGTTTACATTTTCTTCTTAGAGAGCTTACTTTTACCAATATCTGTTTATTATCAAATATATTAATTGATATAGAGCACCCCACGCTTTCGATGGTAAAATTATTTTCTTTTTGTTGATAACTCTAGTTTTATTCTAAATGTGTTGGAGATGATTTTTTTGTTGACCACTTTAATTTTATCCCAAGCATGTTGGAAATTAAAATTATTTTTCATTTTTTAGTTTTCTAATAAAGCGTGTTCTTTTAGTTTTTTAAAACTATTATTTATTTATTAATTATTTGAAAAATTATTCTTAGATTTAATTTTTTTAGGATTAAGTTGTTTTACGCACAGTAGTTCAAGTGTGTGTCCAACCACTTGTCAGTGTATCTGTTTCATTGCAACATTCTCAGAAATCAATTTTGATAAAATTTAGTCTGCATTTATATTAAACTTTAGAATAATCTCTACTAGTTGTAGCTGAAAATCATTTACTTATGTTTAACTAAACATAAGGGAAGTGAAATCCTATTTTGATTTTTTATTTATTTATTTTTAATTTGAATTAATATTTTCCATTGTTGGATAGGATCTAATTCAAGAAAGAAAAATTAATGCTTGAACCTTGAACCTCTCATTCTCTGTACAAGTGTGCTGTCCATTACACCATTCAAATGACGATACAAACGTTAACATTTCTTTCCAATTATACAATTCTCGTTCATCCGAAGGCTGATATCATGACTCTACCATCATTCCGACTGACGTCTTCTGTTCAGAAGTACTTTTTATTGAGAATTTATAGACGATATTCTAGCTTTACTGGTAATAGCTGTCGCTATCATCACACCAACTGATATCTTCTGTTCAGAAGTATTTTTTATTGAGAATTTATAAATTACTTTTTAGCTTTACCGCTAATGTACAAGTTTTCGATAAAAAAATACTTCTGAACAGAAGATGTTGGTATGGGACTGCTAAAAAGTAATGTATAAATTCTCAATAAAATAAATATGAAATTATTGTATTGTCACGGGTCCTCTACAAACATACAAAGTTTCAAGTCGATCCAATGTTTCTAAGTGGGTGAAAATCACGTTGAAAGATTCCGTTACATTGATACAAAAACACTTTGTTTGATTTTCTGATGAGTATGGCCAGGATTTTAGAAAATAAATATGAAATTATTGTATTGTCACGGGTCCTCTACAAGTATACAAAGTTTCAAGTCGATCCAATGTTTCTAAATGGGTGAAAATCACGTTGAAAGATTCCGTTACATTGATACAAAAACACCTTGTTTGATTTTGTGATGATTATGGCCAGGATTTTAGAAAATAAATATGAAATTATTGTATTGTCACGGGTCCTCTACAAGTATACAAAGTTTCAAGTCGATCCGATGATTTTAAGTGGGTGAAAATCGCGTTGGAAGATTCCGTTACATAGATAGATAGATAGATAGATACAGGTCAAGCTAATATAAAGCGTGTAAAAAAATACTTCTGAACAGAAGATGTCAGTTGATGTGATGGTAGTGACAGCTATTAGCCTTCGAAGAAACGAGAATTGTATAAGTTGAAAAAATGCATTGTTTGAATGGTGTAATTGGACAGCACACTCGTACAGAGAACGAGACTCCAGGGTTCAGTTCCCAGCTCAAGCGTTAATTTTTCTTTCTTAAATTAGATCCTATTTTGATAAGAATTAAACGAATCGTGATTTCTTCTTACCTCACACTTTTATGTTTTTTTAAACACAGCACTGCAGTATCAACGACCCATTGTCACCATCGTCAGCTGTTTTGACAAAAAAATTTGGAATTTATCAAATTAATTGCAAAGATTGCAATAAAGTATATATTGGAAAAACAAAAAGTACTTAGAAACTCGTAAAAAATAACACTTTAGAAACATAAAAAAAGGAGAAATTGAAAAATCAGCTATAGCAGCACATACTTTATTAGAGAATCATAGAATTGAAAAAGAAGCAAAAGTTTTGAAACATCTATCTAAACCTTTGGAATTAACAGTTTGGGATAAAATAAGTATTAAAAAAACTATACTAGAACCATGAACTTCGAGATTCCGGACAAACCAAACTTGATTACAAAGTTCTTCAAAAATACACCAGATGGCAGTTTGGATAATTACCGGCAAAAGAAAAAATTGACAGTCGTGAAAACAGCTGATGATGGAGATGATGTTTCTCAGATACTGCGGTGTTGTGTTTAAAAAAACATGGAAGTATGAGGTAAGAAGAATTCACGATGCATTTGATTCTTATTAAGAAAACCTCATAATGTAAAAATTCCCAAATTTATTATATTAAAAAAAATTATATACATTGATACCAAGTGCATTTCACTTGTTTCTACAGTATACTTTACTCTAAGTTGTTTACTATATGACAAGGCTGTGAAGCAACTCTTGTTTTTTGCTTACCTGATTATTTTCAGAACTAACCAATTAACCTATAAATATATACTATTAGTGGGAAATGCATTTATGGTGAAACAGTGGCAGATTAATGGTATTGAATATACAGTAAAACCTGTCAATGAAGGAACATGACGGTTCCTTAAATATATTTCCGTCTTGACAGTTTTCCCTCTTATAAAGGTTCCCAAATTACAAGCTTGAATTTTCTCACGCAGTGTAAGAGTTTTACATGCACGCTTTAAAGACATAATGTATTGACTGAAATACAGAAAAAAATAGTGTATGCAACAGAGCTCAGTTTGCACGTCAATACAAAACAACTTTATAACACAAAAGCGAGAAGGAACTCAACTACAGGAAGACTGAAGAGTTTCCCAACTCCCTCGCAGGTAACGTAAGCAGGCATGGAAAAGCGAGGGATTCCCCGATGTCACACATAAGCAATGGTATCCCCGCAATACAATGGCAACACAAGAAGGTAAAACGATATAATGCAGAAAGCGTCATATGCAGAATTTTCACGTGTGGTCATTAATACTGTAATTAGAACGTGCTTAAGAATAATTTTCTGTCTTACTGAGGTAAAAATAAACTATTGGTACTTTCAAAACCATTCCGTTTCCGCATTATTAAGTTTTGTGGCTTATACAGGATGATTTTACATATAAAATAGTACCGTTCTGGAGATTTTTTTCCGTCTCTACAGATTTTCTTCTTATAAAGGTTCCGGGTAAGACAGGTTTTACTGTACTAGAATTTAAGCTATACTTAAATGGACTGAATTTGAATCATAGGATTAAGACCATAATGTTTTCCTTTTATATTAATTAAATAAAAATAAAACGTAGTTTTATTTGATCTTCATATTTATTATATAATTCAGTGACAGCGTTTCGGTACACTGAATTATATAATAAATATGAAAATCAAATAAAACTACGTTTTATTTTTATTTAATTAATAAATATGGATTTTCATCAAGTAAACACCAACTCACTTGATTATTTTCCTTTTTTGATTGTAATACATGAATTTGAACAATAATGTCACAAAATTAAATCATGGCATTTCAAATTCTAATGCTAATTTACATTCATGGATGGCCATACTGTATGCAAACAATTTAACACTTTCCTTGCCAACTTTTGCATAATAAAATCTCTAAAAGGCATTCAGGATTTCCACTAAGTTTGGCACATTACCTTCACTAATTTTCTATACTAATAATAGTTTTGGCACTAACTTTTGAAAGCAACAAATAAGAAAATAAAATAGTTATCTGAAAACAACATGTGTATTCTGCTCTATTAACTCAACGGTTGTCAGGCTTGATGCCTGTCCATTGTTTCATTACACCCGTTAGACTAAGCAGTAGAATGATATCTAATACAGTTAAGACTACATAAAGTAATTAACAAATACTGAATTAGGAGCCATATCACAAGATAAATATTTTAAATTTTAAAGTTTACAATGGAGGATAGAGATTTCTGGATATAATTTGACCAGAGCAGTCCGACTCACAGCCAATATGATTACATGACATTTATTATTGACCCTTCTAGACAATACTGGGCCTTCCTGGGTCAAAAAACCCTGATGGAACTGATATTTAACCTCTGGGGTGAATTTCGGTGAAGTCCAGAGGGTCTAACTTAGTCAAATCCACTCTCCTCACCTCCAAGTTGGGGCCCCTCGGGACCTTCTTAAGATATTTTAAGATGCAAAAGAGAGAGTGGGGGTATGGAAAGAAACAGGAAGGTACCACACCTATATATCCCTAGTAAAGCTGCAAACATGGCATGATGAGTCTTTCCACAGTAAAAGACTCCAGACGTAAATTATCCCTCCCCCCCCATTCGGATGTCTGAGAGTGGGGAATACTGCGGAAGGAGATATCATATGCAGATACAAAATGGAAAGCTGAGTTAAGGAAAGAGTGGAGAATGCTGAGTTTGCAGTGAAAGTCCTGCTCTTGTTCAGAACACTATGTATGTATGTATGTATTGTTGTATCTTGTAAGCCCATGTTTCCCTTAACAGAGATTTATGTGCTCTCCCCCTACAGGGAAGAATTTGAACCATACTAATTTAGTTACACTTGTTTTCGTATAGATGTCATTTGAGTGGTCCGTAGTCAGCGTTCCGCCTCATACTGACATCTAGGAAACCAAGGTAGTACTAGGACGGGAAAATTCGGTAAATTTTGCTTAGAGGCCTTTCATTCAGGCTTAAGGACCTTTTACGAGCCTGAAAATCTCCAGACTCAGGATCCATGGCTTAAAGTCCTTCCCGGAGGACTTGCTCCTTGGATTTTTACATCCTAAAAAATCCATTGACTCCGGCTGGGTTTGAACCCGCAACCCTCGGGACCAGAGGCAAGGAACATAACCACTAGTCCACCGCGGCCGATTGTATGTATGTAATGGGGGATAAAGCTGCGATTTCATATGGAGCCCTTTACGTCAGGGCTTTTATTATTCTTATACTAGGTGATAAATTAGAATGTAACATGATTTTCAATAATTGCGTTATATGGGTAACATTTTATCCACATAGTTTTGTTGACATTTTCGCCATTTTGTTGTATCCTTTTGAGAGGTGGTTTAGAACTAAGATCACAGGTCAAAAAATATTGGTTGTCAACGTTTTAATTGTATAATTTGTGGGCTATCACGGCTGGTGTCTTGGTTCCTCTTTGGTTTGTCTTCTTCCAGGCTTAATGGCCGTGTTCGTATCGTAGAAATTGTGGAATCGTTTCCATGTCTCTGCACCGTAGTTTTTATCTGTCAATGATTTTTTGTAAGTTCTGCAGTGCTCCTCTGTGACTCCAAAGCAGCTATACAGGCAATTTACTGGCCAAAAGTTTTGATTGCAAAGAATGCTATGACATTATTACTGACCTGCAAAACTGTGGCAAAGAAGTTGTCCTCCAATGGCTACCCTCCCACTGTGGGATTGCCGGTAATGAAACAGCCAATTTCCTCGCCAAAAAAAGGATCTCACATTAAACAAATGCCTGGATCTAAACCAACACCTTTCTCCTCAGTGAAACGCCACATAAAGTTAAAATCCAAAATTATGAATGACAATAGACTTCAAACTGTGGCCAGTAGCAAAAAATGGGAATGTCTAATAAAACATACTGATATACCGAACATACCAAGAAACAGAAGTAGCACATTTTAGGATGACAATGGGCCACGACTGCCTAGCAAAACACCTTCACAAAATCAATGTTCTGCCTTCACCGAAATGCATTTTATGCAATCACCCAGATGAAGAAATGGATGAAGGTCATCTGAACGACTGTATCCCTGTCAAACATGAAGATTCTAAGACCTCAAAGTATTGGAGAGCAAGACTGTGTTAAATGCAGCACATTATAGTTTAAAAGGACTAAGTTGGCATGATTTCTGCTATCCTTGTCTAGATAATTGTTCTTCCACCCTTCGCTAGACGTCTGAGTGACATGTGTACTATAATGGGCTACCCTTGTAAAATTACTTAGGAATGCTAGAAAAACTCCACCCCCCCACTTCCGTCCAGTCACTTTTGTGTCAGGTAATTTTTGTCAGTGGCGACTGGTTCAGAGTGCTCTGTTAAAAGTGACTGCAGAGCGTGTGAACACACTGAAAAAATTGAAGAGTCATATTGGCAGGCAGACGGTTTAATGGACTAAATTAGTGATCGGTTTGAAATCAATTTAGACGATACCGACGACGATGAAAATGAAAATGAAAATGAAGACATAGAAACTTGCCAGGAAGAATCTTTAGAAGAAGGGAATGCCACCACTGCAGGGAGTGTCTGCCCTACCGCTGTCACCGTGAAGTGATATGTGTTTGAGTGACAAAGAAGATGGTGAGTACTCTCTTTCTCTTTCTAAAATATTCTAGACACTTTAGCCCTCATGGACTATAGACAAGTTCTGCAGAGTCACACCTATAAATACAGAGACCGTTTCCAACAACCAACCAGTCTGCAGCCAACTGTTCAGGAGTTCACAGAGAACACGTATCTCCTCATGAAGTCCGCTGCAGCAGTGGAAAAAACAGTTTCAAGAAAACTGGACCATGGCCATTAAGCCCAGAAGACGAAACAAACTGGGAACATTTTTAAATGTTATCCCTGCCATTATGCCTATACATTACATCATTGATGTGGATTGGAGAATACCTAAATTCAAATTATAATGCATCGTAGCAAAACCTCATTTATGCTAATCTGATAACATATATTTCTGAATGTAACGCGCACTTTTAACCAAACTATTGGGCACTCAAAATCGGGGTGCACCTTATATTTGCATGTAAATGATAGAATGTTAGGTTATTGTAAGTCTCTATCATCGGGCATTTGTTTCTGCAACACCGAACATGCGACTATTATGTCTGTTCCATATTTCTCGGCGTGTAAGATAACTTGTCTTTTTTAACTGACTTGGAAAGGCATTTGCTTGGTTAGTTTTCTCTCCTTTACACGCAGCCTAAATAGGAACTTAATGATATGCATTCACTTTCGGTTTCTTACTATTTTTTCTTTTTTATTAATATCTACTGGTAACGTAATTCTTATTGTAGTTCTCAGAAAGTACTTCCAACAATGCACTTGATAGAGACTAAAAACAACAGTATAGCCAACAGACCCCAGAACATTAAACTTTTTTTTTACACCTTGAATTTGGGGTGTAGCCTACATTATATTCATGTGCGCCTTACATTCGGACATATAGGCCTATGGTGTTTAAAAAATCAGAGGTCATATTGAACATAAATTGTAATGTGTAATAAGTTCATTAACTCAACTATTTGCACTCATATTTGAAGAGAAAAATTATACGCTCAGACCGGGACTTGAACCCGGGACCCTTGGTTCTCTAGACCAAGTGCTCTACCACCTGAGCAAGCACCAATCTAAACGCAAATTTTTCTCTATACTTACTTACTTACTTACTCACTGGCACTATCGAACCCGTAGGTTCATGGCCGCGCGGACATAAGCTCTCCATACATCCCTATCCTGAGATAATGCTTTCCAATCATTCCCTGTATAATCTACTTCCCTCAAATCATAGTTAATGTTATTCTCCCACCTCATTCTTGGTCTACCAACTGGGCGTTTTCCCTCTGGCTTTCCTACAAGAAGCTTCCATGCAAGTCTTTCATTCCCCATGCGTGCAACATGTCCTGCCCATCGCAGTCTATGAGACTTAACTGTTCTTATTATATCTGGCTTCCCATAAAGACCATGTAGTTCATTGTTATGTAGTCTTCTCCATTCACCTGTCTGTTCATCTCTCTTTGGTCCAAAAATTTTTGTAAGTACTTTATTCTCAAATACTTGTAATCTCCTTTCCTCCCTTAAAGTAAGAGTCCATGTTTCGCACCCATATAATATAACTGGTAGAATAATAGTTTTATATATTTTCAGTTTAACGTTTTTTGAAAGGAGTTGGGACATCAAGAGTCTCTGCAATGCATAATAGCACGCATTTCCAGAATTGAGCCTATGTTTAAATTCTTTGTGCATCTCATTCCTATTTGTGATTATTGTTCCTAGCTATTATACGTTGTAATTCCCCCCACCAAATGCTATGAAGCATTTGCTTGTATCTTTGCAAGTGGCAGCTCCTTTATTAAGAAGACATATTTGGGAATCATACATTACATTATAAATGCCAGTATGGCTTTTTTCGATGCTTTTATCGTTGTTTTCATACATCTTAATGATGCATAAATCATATTTGAAGAGAAAAATTATACACTCAGACCGGGACTTGAACCCGGAATCCTTGGTTCTCTAGGCCAAATGCTCTACCACCTGAGCTACCTATTTGCACTCAGCTTGCTTCTCTTTGTTCCTTATGATCTTATCTATCTGTTGATTGAAATCAGCAATAATAATAATAATAATTCCACTCAATTCAGAAGATTGCAAAATCTGAATGTTATTAATTCCCTCTATTATCCGCGCATCTTCTCCTCTGAAGCAACTGCATTAAAAGTAAAAGAATTCCACACCCACAAAGACACTGAAACTTCTTGTAAGAAATCAGGATTTAAGTTTCTGTTTAACATCCTGGTTTTCGTATCCTTACACATGCTGTGAAATGTTGAAAAGGAGTCGGCCTATCAAATCACTTAATGTCAAACTTTTCTTCTACATTTGTAATAGGAACTGCACAGAATTCATACTGATTAGTAGAACTAGGAATTTTAGGTGCAAAATTTTGATGAAAAAGGTGCAAAAAAAGGTACTTTAATTTAGCAGAAAAAGGTGCAAAATAGGTGCAATTTTTAAAAATAAAAGTTGCAAATTTCCCATGTAAATAATCATTAAAGATTACCAAAACCAATTACAACAAGTAACTAACGACACAAAATTCACGCATGTTGTCTTATATTAAAGAGTCTGTGTAAGTTCTTATGTGCTGCGTAACACGAATGCATTGATGTTTTTCATCAATTGTTATTGAAATATCACAAAGAATGCACCTGATAACAGATCCGTCACTCTGAATTCCATCTGCACTAAACTTTTTAACAATATCACGTAGTTTATAGGAGTTCAGTTTCGGCATACTGTATACTGGTAACTCAGGAAAATAGCAAACCGCTCTAGTCAAATATTATTTTGAACTGAAACATTTATTCACGCACTCAACAACCTTCCTTGCTTGAACAATAGGTTTTGCATAACTGTGGTTCAATGAGCCTAACGGGATTGCACTGAAGTGGAAGTAATGTGATGTGGATTGATACCACATATCATTACCAACCCTTGAAATCGTATTTGAATATCCATGCATAGTAATTCTGCCCGAAGGCAGGTCCTTCACTGCAATCACAGCATTTTTATGCTATGCTTGCAGCTTTACTAGGGAATTGTGTAGGTGTGGTAGCTTCCCGTTGCTTTCCACACCGGTGAAGGATGATGATATTGATAATGATAATGATAAGGACGATGATGATAAAGATGATGGCCATATGATTTCGGGGACCGTTTGGGCCTTAAAGTTTTCCTGACATTTGTCTTACAGGTGAGGAAAAACCCCGATAAAAACCTCACCCAGAAAAACTGTCCCGACCGGGGATCGAACCCAGGCCCGCAATGTGACAAGGCAGCATGCTACCTCGAGACCACAGCGGTGGACTATTTGAATATAAATGTAATATATATATATATATATATTATTTTGGTAATAAAATGTTGCAAAGGAGACAAAAAAGGTTTGAAAAGGTGCAAAATGTGCTTCCATTAAAGAAAAGGTGCAAAAAAGGTGCTAGCATTGAAAAAAGGTGCAACTAAAACACAGTTAGGGACATTTATTTAATGTTTTCTTTGCAAATACTAGCTAATTTGAACATCATAGTAACAAAAAAAAAGTGCAGCACCTAAAATTCCTAGCTCTACTGATTAGCAAGGAATTTAAATGGAACCTTTTTTTTTGTGCCCTAACGACTGGAAGGGGCTGGTATTTTGTATCTATTTCACTTTCTCATTTATATGAAAATATATAACATTGTTGGTTAATATCTAATTCTGTGCAATTTATTAACTACATTTGGTTCAAATCAATGGTTTTGGCTGTATATGAATTCAGTATATAATGGAAATGGACAGCTAATGGCAAATGAGGGAAATTTTGAGGAAGTGGCTGAATTCAAATACCTAGGAATAATAATCACAAATAGGAATGAGATGCACAAAGAAATTAAACATAGGCTCAATTCTGGAAATGCGTGTTATTATGCATCACGAGACTCTTGATGTCCCAACTCCTTACAAAAAAACGTTAAACTGAAAATATATAAAACTATTATTCTACCAGTTTTATTATAAGGGTGCGAAACATGGACTCTTACTTTAAGGGAGGAAAGGAGATTACGAGTATTTGAGAATAAAGTTCTTAGGAAATTTTTTGGACCAAAGAGAGATGAACAGACAGGTGAATGGAGAAGACTACATAACAATGAACTGCATGGTCTTTATAGGAAGCTAGATACAATAAGAACGGTTAAGTCTCGTAGACTGCAATGGGCAGGACATGTTACACGTATGGGGAATGAAAGACGTGCATGGAAGCTTCTTGTAGGAAAGCCAGAGGGAAAACGCCCAGTTGGTAGACCAAGAATGAGGTGGGAGAACAACATTAACTATGATTTGAGGGAAGTAGATTATACAGGGAATGATTGGAAAGCATTAGATCAGGATAGGGACATATGGAGAGCTTATGTCCGCGCGGCCATGAACCTACGGGTTCGATAGTGCCAGTGAGTAATTAAGTAAGTTAATTTAGCTCTACTTAGGAGGGAAACATTTCATGCAACTTTATGACGAGAGAGATTATGAAATAAAAAGTTATTAAATGTAAAAATCTTTGAATAGTTATTCATTAAATTATTTTAAAATAATTAATATTGAGACCAGCAAATTTTATAAATATCACATAATAAATATTATATTTCAGTAAGTATGGACATCATTTCTCTAGATTATTGTTGCATCACTCTTTTTAATAGTTATTTATTAATTAAATGATTTTCATGTTTATAAAATATAATTCAGTATATATGTAGAAATAAATAAATTGAAAAGTAGTAATAAACTGTTAAATTCTCAACTTGATTCCAATGAATCCCCTTTGTTAAATTAAAAAATTTAATTAAACTATTGTTGTTGTCCCGCGCCGTAGCCGAGCGGTTAAGGTAGGAAGACTTGGCGCAGAGCTACGGGACTTGCGCTGGTTCGAGTCTCCATGGGGGAAGAAATTTTCTCATGGTATTTCGGCCAGTATGGGACCGGTGCCCACCCAGCATCGTGAGGCAATTGGGTAGCTACAATAAGTAGCGGCTCCAGGTTGAGGAACCAGCTATAACGGCTGGGGGACTTGACATGCTAACCACATGTCAGCCCTACACTGGCTGTTGATCATCTACCTCTGTGATTGACACATGTGGATGTGAAGGGCCAGCATCCGCTGAAAAGTGGAAAGACCCTCAATCGGATCGGAAATGATTGTTGTATTGTTGCTTAGATCAGTTGATATCATGGCAGAAGCCTTGCGAGATTTTGGATACACAGTTTATGAGGAAGTACATGGTGTGGCCACTAATGGGAGTAACAGACGAATAGATATTATTGCATTTAGACCATCCTCTAAAATTGGTATGACATTAGATCCCACAATTCGTTTTGAGACTCATAGTGGCCAACCTGAGGAAGTTGACTCTGAAACGAAAGCCATATATGAGCCAACAATTGACTATTACAAAGATAAATACCAACTAGATAGTATAACTGTCACAGGATTGATGATAGGGGCAAGAGGTACTATACCAGGATTCTTAGCTAAATTTTGGAATTCCTTAGATTTGGACAGGGTGTATCTTTCTAGAATTGCCATCGCTGCCATTAGAGGATCAATTTCAATTTTAAGAAACCATATTTACAAAATTACTTTATAGTATGTATACTTCAATTAGGCCTACAAGTTGAATTTTTAAAAATATATTTACAAAATGTATTTCATCAATTACAAAAAATAATTGTCTGTATCACTTTGTCCTTCAGGCAATCCTTTAATGAGGAAAGTTTTATATAATAAAAAAATAACACAATTCATAATTTAAAAATATATATGCAGTCAATATGCCCATTTCACCAATTAATGTTTTAAAATGGTCAACAAGTTTCTACAGCCAAGCTGTCATTCTCAAGACCAGATATCTGGTCTTGAGAATGACAGCTTGGCTGTAGAAACTTGTTGACCATTTTAAAACATTAATTGGTGAAATGGGCACATTGACTGCATATATATTTTAATATTTTATCACCAAGAAGATCACTTGTGTATTAAATTCATAATTTGTTAACATGTCTGAAGAAGGTACAGTGTACCGAAACAGCTGTCACTGAATTATATCTTATAAATATGAAAATCAAATAAAACTAAGTTTTATTTTTATTTAATTAATAGGTATGGATTTTCATCAAGTAAACACCAACTCAACTGATTAAATAGTTATTCATTATTACATTATGTTACACTCTTAAATAGGACCTCCTTTCATGGCCTCTTGCCATGTACATTATTTCAATTGTTTATGTCTCATTAGTTATCTTGTAATATGGCTTTCTTTATATTGAACTAAATTACAACAAACTATTTCCCACTGCATAAATAACATTACAAAACTTATTAATATTATCAATAAAATACAGCACTTTCTGTTACTAATACTGACAAATGTAACTTGATATTAAGAATTTATTTCTGCATGGAGAAATGACAGTCTTAATAAATAAATACCATAGTAACAATGATATTAATGTAAAGAATTAACAGTAATATGGAATATATTTTTATAATTTTTCAAATTGTTTTATAATAAAGTTAATGAACGAGAAACTTATTATATGGTGAAATTAAATGTTTGTTACCTCTCCTCATAAATATTTTCTACGTTGATCGCGATTTTAAGACTATAACTTGAAAACGAAAACAAATCAGGAATTTATAAGATCAAATGCAGTGATTGTGACAAAATTTATATTGGAAAAACGAAAAGAAATTTGAAAACAAGGGTGAAAGAACATCTTAGAAACATCAAAAATGGAGAAGTGGAAAAGTCAGCAGTAGCTGCTCATGTTTGGTCCGAAAAACATTTAATTGAATCAAAAGCCAGTCTAATTAAACAAATAGACAAACAAAAGGAACTCACGGTTTGGGAAAAGATCTACAGAAAAACAAAAGAAAACTTATGAACTTCGAAATTCCCGCAGATTTTGACCTGATCCAGAGGTTCATTGGTCCACCAACAGAAGGAAGAAGAAGAGTTTCTTCCGATCGACATAACACCAGTCGCCAACAAAGTTCTGACGATGAGACAGTTATAGTCTTGAAATCGCGATCAACTTAGAAAATATTTATGAGGAAAGGTAAGAAACATTTAATTTCACCATAAATTAAACCTCATAGTGATGAATTCCTATAAAAGTTAAATATAAGAGAAACTTATTAATTATTCTATATTTTCTATGAATGCTTATAATGTGAAATATTTATTTTGATCATAAATTCATAAAATAATTTGATTGTTGGTTTATGCTGTAATCTTTTAGAATTTGCTTTTGTAAGAGAAGTTGCTGTATTAAGTGCATTATTAATAGTAAACACTAATTAACAATAAAAATTCTATATTAAGAACAGTTTTGTTTGGAACATTCATTATTTCATCAATGTCAGTCACTATTATTTGAGCATGGTGACATGAACTAAGCTAATTCTATGTGTTTGATGCTCTAGTTGGTGATTTTGGCACAAAAACAGTAATAAAATCATGGATATATTATTCTTTACTTTTATGTGCATTAAATTTATCTGCAAATTGTAGACCTAGTTCACTTCTTTAACAATATCATAATGATATTAGTCCAATTTTGATAATGATCAGTAAGGGGCAGATTTCTATGACCTAAAAAATGGAAAATATGTAAGCATTTATGACCTAAAAAAAAGGTTTAAATATGACCTAAAATGACAAAAATATGACCATATAATTGAATGAATTTTTTACCCGTACTATATTAATTGTTCAAAGCACATCAAAGAACGCGCCTTAGCAGCCAGAATAGCAACGAACAGCATTAAAAGCCTGAGTAAACTATCCCTGGAGACAGCAATGACCATCTTCCGCTTAAAAATAGCACCAATCATGACCTATGGAATAGAAGTGATTTGGAAGAACCTAAATAAGGCAAACCTAGAGTAAATAGAGAAAGTCAAAGCACACTTTTTAAAGATAGCGCTAAGCGTATCAAAATACACGCCTTCACGCCTAACATACATACTGACAAAGGAACCATTCTTCATAGAAGAGCTCCACCTGGACTTTCTCGTGCCGGCAACAGATGCCTACAAAGAACTGCTGTGGGAACTCAACGAGAAGAGAGAACAGATATGGCCTGAGTTCTACGCAACGGATGCGATGATCTACAGGGAATGGACAGCAGCCAGATACGACCTCAGACACACCGTGACGAGAGTCACGGTCCATGGTTTCCACCACAGGATATGCACAACAGTGAAGCGCCATAACCCAGAAGAAAAGTGCAAGTGCAAACTATGTGGATCGCACTGCGACCGATATCATCTGTTACAGTGTAAAAACATAGGAACATCGATAACAGACTTTTGTAAGACATGAAAACAGTTCTTTCTACATGGCCATTGGCTGCAATGATACCTATTATATGTGCATATATTAATTGTTCATTCATATGCATTTTGAATTGTATCATAAGAAAAATCTGTCGTTGAACACTTCTATGTTTAGCAGCATCACAATGTTGTTGTACATTAAATAACTTTTTTGCCGATACTTTAACTTCACACAGTTTACAATATAAAATAACACCATAAGTACTAAAAACCTTCTCCCCAAACTCTCGAACAAAAATTCCTTAATTTTACACTGTCAGAACACATACTTTTAGGCATGGATGAAATCAAACTAAAGCTGAGGTCTCAATAGGAATGTACAGGAACATTTCAGAGGGCTGGTGGAGGTGGGGGTGGTAAAATGGAGGGAACAAAGCAGAAAACCTGACACCAAACAATTAGGGTGGTAAGGGTGAGATACAAACATTCAAGGGTGTCTTCTATTGCCCAGTGCAAACATTTGCTACCTGTTATCAGAAACGTTCCAAACAAGTGAACTGTGAAACTGATGATTTTTATACAGATTCAGTGTTGGTTATTTCCAATCGCCTGATGATTAGGCTATTAGAAAAAACCCGAAATATGATTTTATCAGAGAAATAAGCAGAGGTATGACCAGAAATCTGAAAAAGTGAGATATATGACTTTTAAGACCCTATAAAAACCACTTAATCTTAATAATAAAACATATATAAATGTTTTTACTTACTTGAAGCTTAGAATATAGGCTTTGGTAAAAATGTGACATGTCATAGGAATCTGCCCCTTAATGATCAGCTTAAGTCTAGCTTAAAATTTAAGTAATAACCATAATGTAGTACTATAGTTCTAGTTATAACATCTACAATATTTATAGTTTCATTAAACTTTTATGAATTTTAAAAATTTTCTTCTGAATTTGATTGATGTTTATTATAAATTGATTGTTCTGTGCTTTTATAAGAATGTTTGCTTTTAATGGCCTTCCTTATAGAAAGCAAATACTAGATACATATTAGTATTTTTATCTAAATAAATAACACTGGTCAACATGATTTTTGTCTCATGAGTACCAATAGTTGTACTTAATGCAGTTTTTTATCGTGTTTTCAAATATGTATTCGGAATTTCTCCATCACCCACAGTTTTTGTTGTATTTAAATTTCAATTAATGGATTTAAATAATAATTTTATTAATTAAATAAAAATAAAACATAGTTTTATTTGATTTTCATATTTATTATATAATTCAGTGACAGCTGTTTCGGTACACTGTACCTTCTTCAGACATGTTAACAAATTATGAATTGTGTTCCAACTGATCTAAGCAACAATACAACAATATTTATTTAAATTTTTAAATTTAACAAAGGGGATTCATTCAAATCAAGTTGAGAATTTAACAGTTTTTTACTACTTTTAAATTTATTAATTTCTACAGCCTCCAAAAGATCTAACTTCTTACCCTTATATTTGTGATATAGGTAAGAAGTTAGATCTTTTGGAGGCTGTAGAAATTAATAAATTTAAAAGTTTAAATTCTCAACTTGATTTGAATGAATCCCCTTTGTTAAATTTAAAAATTTAAATAAATATTGTTGTATTGTTGCTTAGATCAGCTGGAACACAATTCATAATGTGTTAACATGTCTGAAGAAGGTACAGTGTACCGAAACAGCTGTCACTGAATTATATAATAAATATGAAAATCAAATAAAACTACGTTTTATTTTTATTTAATTAACAAATATGGATTTTCATCAAGTAAACACCAACTCAATTGATTATAATAATAATTATTTTTTAATAAACATTTTTTCGTCCATTTGTCCATTGTAAAATAAAATCAAACAGCTATCTCAGGAGATTTCAGCTATGGAAAAGAGATATCAAGGCAAATGGAATCCTAATATGCTGGCAGATTATTGTTGGACCATCAAGAGGGATGCTCCACAGGCGAAATATAGCAGAAAATCGTCATTTCTTACTTTCTAGGTGAGTCCGAATGTTCGAATATTGTGTAGTTACGAATGTAGAAAATATTAAAGTGTTTGAAATTATAAATGCCTGTCTCTCGGAAACCTTGCGTGATGGAGAAACACTGACAACATATTTGAATTCAGGAGAAAAAATACTATCAGAATCACATATTTTTCTTTCTGAGACAAAAAATAAGTTTATTGTTTGTTGCACAGTGTTATCTAGTTTATTGTTTTAAAATCTCATTTCTCATGATATCTTTTTATGGTGGGGATTAAGTCCCTGATTCTTCTTCATATGCAAATGATTAATTAATTATGGGAATAATTAATATAAAAGAGTTTCGTTTGTAAATTTACATATGGTACAAATTGAATAATTTTGTCAGTTCATCAGACAGTGACTTATCATAAGTAATGCCACAAGTGATTTCCAAATTATCGATAAATTCACGACTCACGAAGTGAGAAGTGAATTTATCTAGAGAATTTGGAAATCAAGAGTGGCATTTGTTAGGACTATTTAACGAATAAAATTAAGCTGTTTACTCACAAATCATTATTTAACTATAGTTATTTTAAAATATTTATATATTTAATGTAAACGGGATAGGTACGCTTCATCTGCTTCTTTTGTTTATCACTGCAACCAGATCATACTCTTTATTGCCAAAGGAACGCAAATATTGCAAGAAAGCTCTCTAGTGGAGAAAAAATGAAACACATCAAACTGTATATTAATTCATTTCTGATGTCGTATGATGTAAATATGACAATTATATTTTTCTGGATTGTTACCTGGGAAAAAATACATTTAAGAAAGTGCAAACAGCGGTTTCTTTTTTTGGTGTTATAATCAATTGCTACAAATGTTTTTATATTAACTCCCGCATGCGGCATGTGTTGACATTCATGCACTATATATACAATCTGGTAGCCGTATTTCTAACAGGGTCAGTCACTGCAAAATAATGGTCAGACATGTTCAGAATATTAAAAAGGAGGAGCTTTCTTTAATATGGTAATTATAACACTGATAAATATTTCGTGAAACACGACTCTGATTGGTTGTAAAACAGAAATCATTGAAACGTGATTGGCCATTCAGTCGCATTTGGGGCATGAGTTAAATTGTCTATTAGAGATATATTCATTATAAATTGTATTCATTTTAAACAATTGTGACAGGTTTGAAATGCAATCTCGTTTTGTTGGTATGTGCGCCCCTGAGGTATCCAGAAACTCAAATCAAATAGTATTTTTGATCATTTGAACAGTAGAATGTTGAAGTTAGTTTACAAAATCAATTGTTCTGAGGCTTATCTTCTATTAATTAAATAATTACTAAAGAATGTGATGGATTAAATGTATTTTATTTATACATTTCAGACTTCGAAGAAACAAATAAAGGAATAAAATTAGATAAACACACTACTTGAAAACATTATTATACGCTGATGACCAGGTAATAATAGCAAATACAGAAGACGAACTTTAAAGGAATATGTTTAAAACTACATAATATGTGTGAACAATATAATCTCAAAATAGCCATAGGAAAAACTAAGGTAATGGCATTCCAAGGGAAATATCAAATCAGATCGAAAATAGTAATAGGAAACAAAATCATAGAACAGGTGAACCATCTCAATTATCTAGGATGTGGCATTTAATTTAATTATGATAATGATATAACTAATAAACTAGCAAAATTCCAGGGAATATGTGGTACGATAAAACTATCACTAAATAACAAAACAACAAGAGAGACCCAATTGAAATTTTATAAAATGTTGGCAGTACCGGTACTGCTCTACGGATCAGAAGCCTGGATACATAAAAAACAAGATCTAAGTAGGATAACGGCGGCAGAAATGAAATTTTTGAGATCTGTTAAAGGGTGCACTAAGGAAGACAGAATCAAGAACACAGAAATAAGACAGGAACTTGAAATATTTGCAATAACTGATAAAATAGATACATATAGACAAAAATGGAAGCAACATATAGACAGAATGAATGAAGATAGATATCCAAAACAAATAACAAAATACAAACCTAAAGGCACCCGAGATGTGGGCAGACCTAGAAAGAGATGGGCTGAAGTCGGAACGGTCAACAGACCTAATCCATGAATGCAGATGATGATGATGATGATATTTCAGACTTGCTTTTATTTAGATTAAAAGACTGATAGAATATAATAATACTCTATTATTACTCCAACTTTTATTATTTAAATTCTTCATTTAAAAATTCTAATTTATCAATTAATCCTAATTTATCAATTAATAACATACACTATATCAATTTTATAAAATTAAGTCCCTAATTATTGTAACATATCTATATGTCATATCTTGTACATCTGTTCACTCTTTGTTAATACAGTATATGTATTTCGTATTGGAAGCCCATGTTTTCCCTTTACAGAGATTTAGGCGCTCTCCCCCTACAGGGAAGAATTTGAACCATACTAATTTAGTTACACCTGTTTTTGTATAGATGTCATTTTTGAGTGGTCCATGGTCAGCGTTCCACCTCATACTGACATCTAGGAAACCAAGGTAGTACTAGGACGAGAAAATTCGGTAAATTTTGCTTAGAGACCTTTTCATTCGGGCTTAAGGATTTTTTACGAGCCTGAAAATCTTCAGACTCGGGACCCATTGCTTAAAGTCCCTCCCAGAGGACTTTCTCCATCCTAAAAAATACATCGACCCCAGCTGGTTTGAACCTGCGACCCTCGGGACTAGAGGCCGACTTATGGTATATGTACGTGTTTTGATTCTTTGCCATAAAGTTTCATTTAACTGGAAGGACTGGCAATGCTCGTTTATGTGTACTTGAGAATGACCCTAAGAGAAATTATAATTTTTCATAACTAATCTTTTGCATTACTAATATTTAAAAATTAATATCCTGTGTTACATATTGTAAGTACAATTTACAAACCGCGGTGGACTAGTGGTTATGCTCCTTGCCTCTGGTGCCGAGGGTCGCGGGTTCAAACCCGGCCGGGGTCGATGGATTTTTTAGGACGGAAAATCCAAGAAGCAAGTCCTCCGGGAGGGACTTTAAGCCGTGGGTCCCGAGTCTGAAGATTTTCAGGCTCGTAAAAAATCCTGAAGCCTGAATGAAAAGGCCTCTAAGCAAAATTTACAGAATTTTCCCTTCCTGGTACTACCTTGGTTTCCTAGATGTCAGTATGAGGCGGAACGCTGACCACGTACCACTCAAATGAGATCTATACAAAAACAAGTGTAACTAAATTAGTATGGTTCAAATTCTTCCCTGTAAGGGGAGAGCGCCTAGATCTCTGAAAAGGGAAAACATGGGCTTTAAAAAAAACACAATTGTGAGCACTTTGCAAAAAATAACTCATTTTGAAATTGTACAAAACATGTCCCGTAGCGTAGTGGTTAAGGCACTGAGCTACAAGCCGGAGGGTCGAGAGTTCAAGTTCCGTTGGGGGTCAGGATTTTTAAACTGACCCAAACCCTCTGGCGGCACTATGGCCCTGGGGTCGACTCAGCCTCTAACGGAAATGAGTACCAGACGCTTGTTCTGGGGATAAAGGCGGCCGTCACGCAGGGTTGACAACCCGGCTGACAAAAAGTGCCGATTGTCTAGAAAAAGTGGGAGCCTTAACCTCCTACTACCCCAAGGGCCTCCGGGCCTGTTGTGGGATCACTTTACTTACAAAACACGTCTCTGTGTTGCAGCATAAATTACTATTATTGACTTAATAGAACAAAAATTCATATCAGAGTGTTATTTATATAACATATAAGTGTCAGGACTTATGATGAAATAAATACCATATAAGTCTCAGGACTTATGATGAAATAAATACTTTCTCTCTCCCTCAGGGGTCCTCATCTAGAGGATATGTGGATGGCGACCACAAGGTGCCCAAGCTGAGCAAAACATTTCTTCCACTTACTTGTGTTTTGCACTCTTTTAACTTTACTATCTAACTTCTCTTGGTTAACTCTTGTTTTTTCGACCCCGATGCTATTAGGGCATCCGAGGGCTAGGGAGTCTTTCCTTTCTTCCATTTCTTCTTTTCTTTATTTTCTTTTCTTCTCCAGAAAAGCCTGACGAGAGGCTATAAGATGGCAGCCCCATCACTGGTCTTGCCTTCCTTTGGCCAGCAACCAATCGAAGGGACTATTATTATGCTTTCAAGTCTTATACGAGAATTTCCCGGAGAAGGGAAAATTTTCTATAGGATCGTAACAGGCCTTGGCCTAATACTTGGAAGGAAGAAGAAGAAGAGAAGAAATACTTTCTCTGAAATTTTGACAGGTTAAACTTATTTTTGGTTTACAAGAACCAATATTTTAAAATTATAAATATAGTAGAGTTAATTAATTCCTGAACTTTGACATTGAAGCATTATCTATACTCAAAAAAAAAAAAAAGGATATTTCCCTATTTTCTTTAAACCCACCTTCTCTACAAAAATTATAGCTTCTACTTAACCGGAAGTTTCCCTGGCATGGTTACAAATATAGATCTACAAAGAACATTATTTTCAATATAGTTTAACAACTGAGACTATTGGATGGGTGATTTCGACAAAACTGTTAGATATCACATATGGTTCAAGAATAATTACACTGGTCAACATGATTTTTGTGTCATGAGTACCAATAGTTGTACTTAATGCAGTTTTTTATCATATTTTCAAATATGTATTCGGAATTTCTCCATCACCCACAGTGTTTTTATTTCAATTTAAATTAATGGAGTTAAATAATAATTTTTTTAATAAACGTTTTTCGTCCATTTGTCCATTGTAAGATAAAACCAAATGAGCTAACTCAAATGGTTTCAGCTATGGAAAAGGGATATCAAGGCAAATGGAATCCTAATATGCTGGCCGTTTATTGTTGGACCATCAAGAGGGATGCTCCACAGGCGAAATATAGCAGAAAATCGTAATTTCTTACTTTCTAGGTGAGTCCGAATGTCCGAATATTGTGTAGTTACGAATGTAGAAAATATTAGTGTTTGAAATTATAATAAGTGCCTGTTTCTCGGAAACCTTGCGTGATGGAGAAAACCCGTTATATTTGAATTCAGGAGAAAAAATACTGTCAGAATCACATATTTTTATTTCTGAGACAAAAAAGTTTATTTTTTGTTGCTCAGTGTAATTAAATATAAGTGAGGTGTTTGATGATGAAGTAATGAAGGTAGGTTTACGGTTTTGTGCTCTACAGCAAAAATTTTACTGATTAATAATTCATTTTATTACCAGAGATCCACACCCTGTGCTATGCCAGCCATATTAATAAACTCTAATTTTTATCATAAGCAGTTACCAAGATTGGTTTCCAATTTATCTACAGAAATCAAGAGTGGCATTTATTAGGACTATTTTACGAATAAAATGAAGCTGTTTACTCACAAATCATTATTTAAATATAGTTAGATGCTAATTATATATATATTTTTTTACCTGGTAAGTCAGTCTTCCTCAATTAAGTTATTAAACTTCTTCAAGTTGTTATAATATGGAGGTCTTTCGAAAACAATGTTTCATCTTCTGCATTTTAATTACAACTCGTTTCAGTTAAAATGCACAAGATGAAACATTGTTTTCGAAGACCTCCATATTATAACAACTTGAAGAAGTGTAATATGTTTAGTTGAGGACGACTGACTTACCAGGTAAAAAAAATATATAATTAACATCTTATTGCATAACCTCAACGGTGCTTTAATATGAATTTCAAAAGTGTTTTTAAATATAGTTATTTTAAAATATTTATGTATGTAATGTAAACGGCAATGTTTGAAAACAAATGAGAAATGTTATGTTTCGTTTGTTCATCACTGCAACCAGATTATATTTATTGCCAAATATAATTGTAATATTGTAAGAATGCACCCTAGTGGAGAAAAAATGAAACACATAATTACAGGTTATTAATTACTTTCTGATGTGCTATGTTTAAATATGCTAATTATATTTTTCTGCAACGTTAATTCCAGGGAAATAATACGTTTAAGAAAGTGCAAAGAGTGGTTTCTTTTTTTTTGTGGTATACTCAATTGCTACGAATGTTTTTCTATTATATCTCGCAAACAGAATTTGGTTACATTCGACCATGATATATACAATCTGGAAGCCACTTGATAAAATTAAACTGATAAAATCGATGTGAAAAGCGACTGTGATTGGTTGTAAATCAAAATTCATTGAAATGTGATTGGTCATTGACTGCCTTTGGGGCATGAGTTAAATAACCAGGAAGAAAGAATGAACAGTGCAGTAACAAAAAAATGTTGTGACATATTATGTGACAAAAATAGTCACAAATAATTGTTTTAAGATATCATGATTAATGGGACACAAACCTTAAACTTATTTTCTTTTATTTTAAAAATTCAATAGGAAGTAACATTGAGGTATATTTAATAATTAAGATATTTTGTCTGTGAAGAATCAGGGCCGACAACTTGAGAAAAAATAGTCTGTAATAACCGAAGATGGGGTTCACAAACCTTGAAACATATGTTCAAAAAAACAACCACAGACCAAATATCTTATTTATTAATTATATTATTTTTAGTATGATCATCTTACCTCAATATTAATGTTGATTTGTTCTTGAACATGTTTCAAAACAATTCTGTTTTATCGTCAGCTTTTCCAGACTGGGTTTATTTATGTTGCATTATGTTGCACAACCTGGATGTCGATGTCAGCTCCATCCTGTGGTTGGCCAAAGAACTTCCAAACAAGGTCACGCTCCATCGGTATATCAAAATTCATAACTCTGTTTTTGTTGTTCTGAATATAAATTTTTTCCCAAATAGTCAGCTCTTTTGTATTTTCTAACTGTTTTAATAATTTAGCGTCTGAATTTATATTATGTTTTTCAGACCAAACATGAGCAGCAACTGCAGATTTTTCTATTTCCCCATTTTTAATATTTCTTATGTGTTCTTTGGCCAACCACAGGATGGAGCTGACATCGACATCCAGGTTGTGCAACATAATGCAACATAAATTAAACCAGTCTGGACAAGCTGACGATAAAACAGAATTGTTTTGAAACATGTCCAAGAGCAAATCAACATTAATATTGAGGTAAGATGATCAGACTAAAAATAATATAATTAAAATAACCTCAAAATATAACTTCCTAAAATTAAATATTATCTAATTTATTATTTTGTTTTGTTTAATTATTTTTTTATCCACAAATCTCAAATATAGCTTAATTCAAATATGACATTGCATTAGAATTCTCTCATTTTTAGTTAATATTTGAGTTAGCATACATTAATATGGAAATTAAAAATTATTATTCAATTTTTTTTGGATAAATACAATTTATATGAAATTGAATACTAGTAATTTTGTTTTGAAGACGTACAAAGTTTTTAATGTCACCAGTTCATATATATAGTCACTTAATGCAGAGGAACAGCAGCACAATTGAAGGAAGGAATAATTATTTCCATCTTTAAAAAAAATGTTGTCTATGTGTATAGTAAGAACAAATTACAAAATTAACATCAAAATTGTTCATTATTCCAGCTGTGTTTTGTCAAGTTCACTAACATGGTGTCTGCCATTCATTTTCCTGTTTTGTAGAACTATTTTTTGAGGGGGAAGACAGTTCCAACTGATTTCTTTCACTCAGTTTTCAGAGGAAGTAGTTTTGAATTATCTAGATGACGAATGGTAGCTGGTAGAGCGTCTTGTTCTCCATTGGAGATTGTTCTAAAAAAGAAGAAACATAAGGGAAAAAAATACATAAATAGCAAACAACAACAAAACGAAGCAACTCTTTATGTTCACAGACAACAATTTAAAAATGTTCTGAAAATTCAATACTTACTTACTCACTGGCACGATCGAACTCGTAGGTTCATGGCCGCGCGGACATAAGCTCTCCATACATTCCTATCCTGAGTTAATGCTTTCCAATCATTCCCTGTATAACCTCCGATTGAGGGTCTTTCCACTTTTCAGCGGTTGCCCTTTTACCAGCCGGCTGCTGGCCCTTCACATCCACATGTGTCAATCACAGAGGTAGATGATCAACAGCCAGTGTAGGGGTGACATGTGGTTAGCATGTCGAGTCCCCCAGCCGTTATAGCTGGTTCCTCAACCTGGAGCCGCTACTTATTGTAGCTACCCAATTGCCTCACGATGCTGGGTGGGCACCGGTCCCATACTGGCCGAAATACCATGAGAAAATTTCTTCCCCCATGGAGACTCGAACCAGCGCAATTCCCGTAGCTCTGCGCCAAGGCTTCCTACCTTAACCGCTCGGCTACGGCGCGGGACCCCTGTATAACCTACTTCCCTCAAATCATAGTTAGTGTTATTCTCCCACCTCATTCTTAGTCTATCTATGGGCGTTTTCCCTCTGGCTTTCCTACAAGAAGCTTCCATGCAAGTCTTTCATTCCCCATACGTGCAACATGTCCTGCCCATTGCAATCTACGAGACTTAACTGTTCTTATTATATCTGACTTCCTATAAAGACCATGCAGTTCATTGTTATTCAGTCTTCTCCATTCACCTGTTTGTTCATCTCTCTTTGGTCCAAAAATTTTCGTAAGAACTTTATTCTCAAAAACTCGTAATCTCATTTCTTCCCTTAAAGTAAGAGTCCATGTTTCGCACCCATATAATATAACTGGTAGAATAATAGTTTTATATATTTTCAGTTTAACGTTTTTTGAAAGGAGTTGGGACATCAAGAGTCTCTGCAATGCATAATAGCACGCATTTCCAGAATTGAGCGTATGTTTAATTTCTTTGTGCATCTCATTCCTATTTGTGATTATTGTTCCTAGGTATTTGAATTCAGCCACTTCTTCAAAATTTCCCTCATTTGTCGTTAGCTGTCCATTTCCATTATATAATGTATGTCTACGTGCGAACATATATTTAGTTTTATTGATATTTACTTCCAGTCCTAATTTCTTAGTGTTACTCAATAGTGTGTGCGTGTTGTCCTTTAGTATCTCCTCGCTATCGGCCAATAATACTACATCATCAACATAAACTAACAGGCCTTCCTCTTCCTCTAAACATTTGATGGCATGCTCTAGTACAAAATTAAGTAGTATCTGAAAATTCAGTGAGTAATTAAAAAGAACGAAAAGTATATAACCTCAGCAAGTGGGCGTTCATATGAAGGAGAAAATTAATATGCATTTTAATCATAAGTCTGGTAGCTCAGTGGTCAGAGTGCTGGCGTGCAGGCAAACAGTTTTCGGATACTTTTGAAATTCACAATGGGTTAAAGCAAGGAAGTGCACTATCTCCTCTACTATTCAATTTTGTACTAGAGCATGCCATAAAATCTTTGGAGAATGAAGGCTTTCAACTCAATGGTATTAATAGGCTGTTAGTTTATGCTGATGATGTAGTACTATTGAGTGATAGCGAGGAGATACTAAGGGCCAATACGCAAACTCTATTGAGTAACACTAAGAAATTGGGACTGGAAGTAAACATCACTATAAACTAAATATATGTTCACACATAAAAATGCATTATATAATGGAAATGGACAACTAATGACAAATTAGGGAAATTTTGAAGAAGTGATTGAATTGAAACTCTTAGGAACAATAAAATTACAAATAAGAATGAGATGCACAAAGAAATTAAACATTGGATCAATTCTGGAAATGCGTGCTATTATGCATTACAGGGACTCTTGTCGTCCCAACCTCTCTAAAAAAAATGCTGAACTGAAAATATATAAAACTGTTATTTTCCCAGTTATATGGATGTGAAACATGGACTCTTACTTTAAGGGAGGAAAGGAGTATTTGAGAATAAAGTTCTTAGAAAAACTCGCCGTAGCCGAGCGGTTAAGGTTGGAAGCCTTGGCGCAGACCTACGGGACTTGCGCTGGTTCGAGTCTCCATGGGGGAAGAATTTTCTCATGGTATTTCCGCCAGTATGGGACCGGTGCCCACCCAGCATCGTGAGGCAATTGGGTAGCTACAATAAGTAGCGGCTCCAGGTTGAGGAACCAGCTATAACGGCTGGGGGACTCGACATGCTAACCACATGTCACCCCTACACTGGCTGTTGATCATCTACCTCTGTGATTTACACATGTGGATGTGAAGGGCCAGCAGCCGGGTGGTAAAAGGGCAACCGCTGAAAAGTGGAAAGATCCTCAATCGGAGAAAAATTTTTGGGCCCAAAAAGTGATGAGCAGACGGTGAATGGAGAAACCTACATGCTACATGGTATGTATAGGAAGCCAGATGTGATGAGAACAGTTAAGTCTCGTAGACTGCAATAGGTAGGACATGTGGCACGAATGGGAATGAAAGAAGTTCACGAAAGCTTCTTGTAGGAACACCAGAGAGAGACCAAGAATGAGGTGGGAGAATAACAATATCCATAATTTGAGGGAGGTAGATTGTACGGGGGATGATTGGAAGATATTAGCTCAGGATAGGGATGTATGGAGAGCTTATGTACGCACGATGATGGAGCAAGTGGGTTGGTTGTTTAGTTGGTAGCTAGTATAATACCATACCTGATTAAGGTCTACTGTATCAGCGGGGGAGCTTTGGCTGTCACTGAAGTCGAGTGTATAGTACATCTCAGTAGTGTCAAGGGACGGGAATGATCGATTCGAAGATGATGAACCTTTTTCCTTCTCTACTTCTAAAGCAGCCGATCGATTTCTAGAACTCCATGAAAAATATCTAAATTAGAAAGAGATAATGTTTAACTATTTAGATTTTATTATCAGTAAAGATAAAACTAATTATATTATTTTTGGTCTGGACATCTTACCTCAATATTAATGTTGATTTGTTCTTGGACATGTTTCAAAACAATTCTGTTTTATCGTCAGCTTTCCCAGACTGGTTTTATTTATATTGCACAACCTGGATGTCGATGTCAGCTCCATCCTGTGGTTGGCCAAAGAACCTCCAAACAAAGAAGGAATTATTCCGATGGAGGGTGACCTTGTTTGGAGGTTCTTTGGCCAACCACAGGATGGAGCTGACATCGACATCCAGGTTGTGCAACATAAATAAAACCAGTCTGGGAAAGCTGACGATAAAACAGAATTGTTTTGAAACATGTCCAAGAACAAATCAACATTAATATTGAGGTAAGATGTCCAGACCAAAAATAATATAATTAAAATAACCTCAAAATATAACTTCCTAAAATTAAATATTAAAGATAAAACTGTTTGCAAGAATATTATTTAATCACTGGGCCATATTTAATATCTTATTTTTTTATAAAATTACAATAGGAGGTAACATTGAGGTACTTCTTAATACACATTCTGCGTTTTTAGAACCGGTATTCATACTTTGTTCACTTTTAATGAATCTTCTTTTCAAACATACAAACAGTTTCAATAAAAAAAAGAATCATTAAAAGTGAACAAAGTACGGATACTGGTTCTAAAAAACGCAGAATGCAAACCTATACAAGTACAGTCGACTAGACTATCAAACAGCAATGTCATTTGAGCAATGGAAGTCCCATTCAGAACACTTGGCGGGACAAAATTGCCAGCCTCAAGATATCCCTTGAGGATGCCAGACAGTCTATGGCAAAACGTCGGGGAAATTCAAGTCTCACGACCACGGCCTACAGCCCGAAAATCCTCTTCAAGATCATCATAGCAACTCAATACATTAAATATTTTATTTGAATATCATACACCCTCAGGGGTTCCCATCTAGGGGATATGTGGATGGCGACCACAAGGTGCCCAAGCTGAGCAAAACATTGCTTCCACTTACTTGTGTTTTGCTCCTACTTTTATCTATTCTATATACAGTCTCCCTTGACTAACTCTTGTTTCTTTCGACTCCGATGGTATTAGAGCATTCGATGCCTAGGAGATCTTTTCCTTCTTATACTTTATCCTTGTCTATCTAAACTTTCTATTCATATATTTGAAATATATTTGAAGATAAACATTTTCGCCTAGACTGAGACTCGAACCTGGGACCTTCGGCTTTCGGGCCAAATGCTCTACCAATTGAGCTACCGAGGCGAGTTGCGATCTAGACGCAAATTTTTCTCTTATATATTTTGTAATTCCTTCGTGCCAAATGCTTTGAAACCTTTGCTTCTTTCTTTGCAAATGGCGGCTTCTTAGTTAAGTTATTGGGAATTTAACACTACTTTATAAAGCCAGTAGGGGTTCTATTGAAGTTTCTTAGTTAAGAAGACATTTATTGGGAATTTAACACTATTTTATGAAGCCAGAAAATTTTTTCTCTTCAAATGTAATTTATCCTTTAGTGAGAAGTGTTAAATTAATAATAAAAACATCAATAGAAGCCCTACTGGCTTTATAAAGTAGTGTTGAATTCCCAATAAATGTCTTCTTAACTAAGAAGCCGCCATTTGCAAAGATAGAAGCAAAAGTTTCAAAGCATTTGGCACAAGGGAATTACAACGTATATAAGAGAAAATTTGCATGTAGATCGCAAATCGCCTCGGTAGCTCAGTTGGTAGAGCATTTGGCTCAGAAAACCAAAGGTCCCGGGTTCGAGTCTCGGTCTAGGCAAAATTTATTTAATTAATAAATATGGATTTTCATCAAGTAAACACCAACTCAATTGAAAATTTATTCTCTTCAAATATAACTTATCCTTCAGTGAGAAGTGTTAAATTAATAATAAACACATTTCTATTCGTACTTTGCACAATCCTTCGTAGGTACTCATCCAAACAAGATGAGGTGGCTTTAGTTTTATAATTTAAGCACATAAAAATTTAAGAGGTACCTACATAAGCTGTGAAAACTTTCAATGCAGCCCCACTATTTTTCAATAACAAAATATGATGGATAATCTCAAGTAAAATAATTTAACCTATGTGATGTTAGAATAAAAAGCTTCATCCAATTAACTCATGCTTATTTTAAATGTCCAATTTTGTTTGTAAATAGACAATTAAAATAAAAAAGTGTTAATGGAATGAACATAAGAGAAATAGCACCAAAGGGATATTCACAAAACAATGATTTTTTCCCCAACTGTTTCGGACCATATACAAAGTAAACTTTTATCATACACTTATATTTTTACATAAATATTGTCTGGATAGGTAAATTTGGGTCATATTTTGAAATATTTCATATAAATGATGATCTTGAAGAAGATTTTCGGGCTGTAGGCCGTGGTCGTGAGGCTTGTAGTTCCCCGACGTTTCGCCAGAGACTGCGTCTGGCATCCTCAAGGGTTGTCTTGAGACTGACAATTCTGTTCTGTTCTGTTGGTAGCGCGTAACGCTGCCCAGTGTGCTGCGTTTGGAACCAGTTGTAGCTCCCTGGCGGCTAATACCATAGTGTCTATCGTTATGTGATTTCATCATATGGCGCTAGTTAGCGGCATCAGTGTTCAGTGATTTATTTATGTTATATATTATTATATTTGTTTAAGAAATGTGGGCGAAATGAGGTGTTACACCTCTAGAGCAGGTCGGACAAGCAGAGAGTCCGAAAGCCGACCAAGTGGAATGAGCCACGCTACTCTAGCTGTGATACAGCACTCATTTCTTTTGTCTGGACCATCTTTCGGCCTTTATGAGGGTCTTTGGAATGTTTTTATGTACAGCACGCCGCTGTAGCATATGCCCTATATTGCGAACTATTGGGTTCGTGTGATTTTGTATTGTGTAGTACATTTTGTCCACTTGGTTTTCCATTTGATTCGCAATATATGGCATGTTTGCTAGGTCGTGCAGCTCTGTGATCGTCGTGTACCGCGGGGCCGAAAATATAATTTTAAGACATTTGTTTTGTATTATTTGAACTTTATTTTTGTGGCAAGCAGCGAGGATGATCCAGGCTTCACAACCGTATAGCAGCTGCGGATCACCGCTTTGTAGAGTGTTAGTTTGATCCTTGCTGGCAGGTTTGTCGACTTGAAAAATCGGCAATTCTGTCCACTGTCTGTCCTATTTATACGCTCACCGCAATGTGTTCGATCGTAAGTTATATCTGCCTTCTGATTGGTCAGCGTTAGGGACTTCCATTGCTCCAATGAGATTGCTGTTTAATGGTCTAGTTCGACTGTACGTTATATCTGCCTTCTGATTGGTCAGGGTTAGGGACTTCCATTGCTCCAATGAGATTGCTGTTTGATGGTCTAGTCGACTGTACGTTATATCTGCCTTCTGATTGGTCAGATACAACTTACGAACACATCGCGGTGAACGTATAAATAGGACAGACAGTAGTTAGATGCTCCCCATCATTCTTCGCCTTGGTTCCCTATTGAGCTGACAGCGTATTGATTTTCTACTAATCTCCAGTGACGTCATTGAAAACAACAGCACAGCTTACATCGTTCAACGACGCTACAGCAGTGCCCTCTGTTTCTCACGGCCTTCTGGACTACTAGTAAACATCAAAACACTTTCCTTCCAGCGTTTCAGCGCTGGTTAATTTATTTTCTTCTGTGCTAGTGAAACACATAAATAAATAGTGTCTTTTAGTGTTCTGTGAAAACCGGGTGAGGCTCTGGTAGCCAATACCCCTCTGAGCATACGCTCAGTGAGTGCTCAGTGCGAGTGTTATCATAGGTGTGGTTTAAGCCACTGCATTAATAACTCTTCTACAAACTGTGAGTATTAGTGTTAAGCCCATATCTATTTGGTGTAAGTGTTCAGTGTCTAGTGCATTAAAACAAGCCATTGGACTAAGTCTTGGCAAGTCCAAGCACCATGGCGACCAGCTGTGAAATCAGTGATATGGAAGTGGTGGAAGAGGTGCGGGACTACAGCCCGCTTGAAATCTGGGAAATAGCTACAAATCAATTTGAAGCGTATTTAAAGAAACAAAATTTCAAACCAGATTCCAAATTTTCCACAGTTGCAAGCAAAATTCAAGGCACTTTCTGGATCATTTCAAGTTATTTGCAAACATACCCAGAGTTCGAGCGGTCTGACACAGCCTTGGATATGACGCGAAATTACTCTGATGCATTAAGTCAACTAAAAGGAAAATCTAATGAAAAAACTCAATATCTAGAAAAGATTCTAAATGCTGTACAGAAGATGGCTATGGACGTTCAAACCACTTGTTTCCTAACATATGGTGAAGAACGCACAGAGTCATCAAGTGAACATAAAAAACGAAATGAAAACCAATACGAAACACCAGAAAAGAAAATGAGGAAACAATCAAATCCCAGTAAAAAGGTACCAACCGTGTCATATCCACAGGAAGTGTCAGTTTCAAACCCTTATTCCATATTGGCTAATATGAATGAAACTGACAAACGTCCCGCATCTCAAGCTGGACCATCAAAAGAGGCTAAGGCTCCTACTGCTACAACAAATTCGCAGCCCACTGGTGTGCTACCACCTAAAAAAGAACCAAGACCGCCCCCAATTACAGTTATTGGGCAAGCTGATGCCTTCAAAATGAATAAAGAAATCACTTCTAAACTTAGTGGAGATATCAAAGTAGTTAGCACGCCAGAAGGTCTGCGATACTACGCCACATCAGTGGCAGATCATAAGTTACTCAAAGAATATTTTTCTGCTGTAGGTAAACAGCACTACACCTACATAATGAAGCAAGATCTGCCACTGAGGGTGGTATTAAAACGACTTCCAGCAAGTACATCAAAAGATGATATATTCGAAGAGCTTCAATCTCTTAAATACCCTATTAAGACAGTAAAACAAATCTCAAAAAAAGAAAACGAAAAACTAGTACCACTTCCTATCTTTATATTGGAACTCGACAATAATGATTCCGGTCGAGAAATATTCAACCTCACAAAACTCAACTATATGATTGTAGCAGTGGAGCCTTATAGACCCCGATCAGGGCTAAAGCAGTGCTTCAACTGTCAACGTTTTAATCACACATTTGCAGGGTGTAGCCTGACGCCCAAGTGCGTAGTTTGCGCAGAACCCCATAACCACAGTAAATGCCCTGTCAAGCAAGAAGCTTTGACCGACAAATCAAAACTAAAATGTGCAAATTGTGGAGCGTCAGGTCACCCTGCCTCATACAGAGAATGTCCATCATACGTTGCAGCAAAAGCTGCCTTTCTGAAACGTACAGAAAATAATTCAAATTCAAAACAGCAAAACATTCAACGCAGAACTTTTTCTTCAAAACCAATAAATCCAAATATTTCCTTCAGCCAAGCAACTGGCCAGCCAAATATTCAATCACAAAGCACTGCTAAAAGCCCGAATAGACAAGCCTCTCAACTCCCTCTATCAAGTCAGGGACGCGAACTTCTCAATAACTTAGAGCCATTATTAGCTCAATTACAATCTCCAATGGAGAAGTTTGCGTTCATGACAAATCTAGTAAATATGTGTTTCGGTGAATATGTGTAGGTTCCATACCGGAAGCTTTCTCAATGTTGCGGCTTTTAATGCCAATGGTGTACTTAAACAGATTCGAGAGCTTATTACTTTTATACAAGAGAGAGATATTGACATTCTTCTTCTGAATGAAACTTTTTTGAAACCAGGTAACAAATTCAAAATTCCGAATTATTGTATATATAGAAATGACCGATTGAATGGTCCCCTTGGAGGTACAGCAATTTGTATTAAACAAACCATTGGCCACAGAGTGGCCCCTATACCCAGGCTTCAATTTATTGAAGCAACAGCCATCTTCTTGCCAATTTCAGACCGCGAATCAATTTATATAGTTTCTATTTACAAATCACCTACCAGACTCCTAACGAGGCACGACCTAAATGCTCTCACTTCCGTCTCCCCTAACTACTTGTTAGCGGGAGACTTCAATAGTAAACATCTTCTTTGGAATTGTCGTACCCAAAATGGATCTGGTGTGATACTCCAAAATTTTTGTCAGCATCATAACATAGAAATTTCCGCTCCAAGGGAACATACATACTTTAGAAACACACATGTTGGCTTTCGATCAGATATACTGGATATAGTTCTCTCGAAGAATGTACCTATCTCTCCACACGTCACTACAATTACAGACATACTTAACTCAGATCACAGTCCTATACTCTTTAAAATCAGTCCCACATTTTTGTTGTCCTCGCCCCCAAACATGTATTATGATCACACTGATTGGCAGAGTTACACACACATGCTTAACCAATGGGTTAAGCCGACACTCTCTGTCCAATCAACAGAACAAATAGAACACGCTGTCCTTAGTTTACAGGCTAGTATACAAACGGCCATTACACTATCTACAACACAAACAAACAAAAATGCACATACAAAACCATACGATCCTACACTCCAAAATTATTTAACTGAGAAGAAACGATATCTCAGATTATACCGTACTTTTGGCGCACCCCAACACAAACAACTTTACAATCGCTATGCTCATTTGGTGCGAAACCGATTAGAAGAAATGCGAAATGCTGAATGGGATTCTTCCCTTCAGCGTTTCACAGATGCTAAAACTCCTCCGTGGGAGATATTAAAAAGAATTAGAAGGAGTCGAGCTCCGCCTCCTCCATCAGCTATTTTTTATGACGGAGATTGGGCTTACCTCCCACGGGAGAAAGCCCAAGCTCTCTCTAAACACCTAGAATCAAGGTTTCGCCCACATGAGCTCACTACACCGGCTCATGAAGCTGAAGTATACCATACAGTAAGTACTTTTCTTGAGAGACCTATCCCTCTCACCCTTCCTGATATACGGCTTTCAGAATTGAAAGCCGTAATCCATAATCTACCTTCCAAACGTGCCCCCGGTCATGACCGGATACCATATTTGGCGGTAAAATATTTACCGCTAAAAGCCCTTCTCCTATTCCTTCAAATAGCTAAATTTTGTCTCAAGTACCAGTACTTCCCTGAGGTCTGGAAAAAAGCCAAAGTTGTAGCTATACCAAAGCCTGGTAAAGATCCAACCAACCCGGACAACTTAAGGCCAATCAGTCTTCTACCCGTGCTGGGGAAAGTTATGGAGAAACTCATTTTGGCAAGACTAAAAAGAGAGGTGGTAGAGAGAAACCTTATTCCTACTCACCAATTTGGCTTTAGAAAAACACATAGTACTCCGCTCCAACTTGCTCGACTGGTTGACCAAGTTGTTACGGGATTCAACAACAAGAGAAGTACTTTGGCAGTGTTCCTCGATATTGAGAAGGCATTCGATACGACTTGGATAAATGGACTATTATACAAATTAATAAAATTTCAAATTTCGGCTGATTTAATTAAAATTATAGCTAAATACCTAACTAACCGACACTTTTATGTGTCGGTTAGTGGGTATAATTCTGACTGCAAGCCACTCTTGGCGGGAGTTCCTCAAGGTGCAGTCCTCTCACCGATTCTGTACACTCTCTATGTGTCAGACATCCCTAATTTTAACCGTATTAACCTAGCATCCTTTGCTGATGATACTTGTTTGTATCTTCAGGCTCCATTCCGTCTATTACCTCGACGCGTCCCAATAATCCAGTCCGCCTTAAATTCCTACCATTCCTGGTTTGGTCTATGGAACATTAAGCTCAATGTTAACAAAACAAAAGCTGTTTTGTTTTCAAAGACTAGTAGACCAAACCAAATCCAACTCACCTTGGGAACTCATCACTTCCGACCAGAGCCTTCAGTCAAGTATCTCGGAATCCATCTGGATTCCAAGCTTACGTTCAAAATTCATATTCGGCATCTTATTCATAAATCAAATGCTGCAATTGCCTTACTTTATCCATTTTTCAAGTCACCTACACTATCCTCTCGGATCAAGCTGATTCTTTACACAGCTGTGATCCGAAGCATGTTGCTGTATGGTTGTGAAGCCTGGAGCATCCTCGCTGGATGTCACAAAAAGAAAGTTCAAATAATTCAGAATAAATGTTTCAAAATTATTTTTTCGGCACCAATGTACACGAGGATCGCAGAGCTTCACAACCAAGCACAGATGCCGTATATTGCGACTACGATTGAAGAACGTGTGGACAAAATGTTCCAACTAATCCAAAATCATACAAATCCAATTGTTCGCAATATAGGGCATCTAATACAGCGACGTGCAATTCACCGGAACATATTTGCTAGACTTTGATGGTCCAGCTAATGAAATGAGTGCTGTATGACAGCTAAAGTAGTGTGGCTCATTCCTCTCGGTCGGCTTTCGGACTCTCTGCTTGTCCGGCCGAGTGGTTTACGATGCCCTGCTTTAGTAGGATTACACCTCATTTCATCCCCTTCCCTTTACAAAATTTTTTATACTCTGAACACAAACGCCGCTAGATATAGTGGGTAAAGTGGTTAAACTCCATCTAGATAATCACTATGGTATTTGCTGCCAGGGAGCCGCAACTGGTTCTAGTGCAGCGCACTGGGCGATGCTAGACATTGCCAAAAAAAAAAAAAAAAAAAAAAAAAAAAAAAAAAATAGATGCTCCTAGGCCTACTACAAAAGTATAAATAACTGATTGAACTTAACACTTCCTAAAGAAGGGATCAAGGTGATTACACCGGTATTCTGGAGAACCTGAAACGAGCATACCTCAAGAATTGCCAGTCTCAAGAAAATCCTTGAGGATGCCAGATGCAGTCTGTGGCGAAACGTCAGGGAACTACAAGCCCCACGACCATGGTCTACAGCCCGAAAATCTTCCTCAAGATCATCATAGCAACTCCGGCCGTGAAAGCCTAAGTCAATACCTTTCATATAAATGTTGAAAACACTTCAATTTGTAAATGTGCTAAAACTTTACAAACTGTGTTGCATAGATTTTGATTGTACTATATTTTGAAGGCAAATATATTATATTCTAGAAACACACCTAGACAATTGAATGTGGACTATAGTGCTCCTCTTTTTAAATTATTTTTTACACTTTGTTGTGTAAATAGTTTTTACATGTTTAATAATCATATTTCTGAAAATTGTAATTATTGTAGGCGTGATTGTTTATCATAAGTAATGCCACGAATGATTTTCAATTTATCTAGAGAATTTGGAAATCAAGAGTGGCATTTGTTAGGACTATTTAACGAATAAAATTAATCTGTTTACTCACAAATCATTATTTACATATGGTTATTGTAACATATTTATATATTTAATGTAAACGGCGATGTTTGAAAACAAATGAGAAACGATTGGTACGCTTCATCTGCTTCTTTTGTTCATCACTGCAAGCAGATCATATTATTTATTGCCAAAGGAACGCAATATTGTAAGAATACACTATAGTGGAGAAAAAATGAAACACATCAAACTGTATATTAATTGATTTCTGATGTCCTATGATGTAAATATGACAATTATATTTTTCTGGAATGTTATTACCTGGGAAAAAATACATTTAAGAAAGTTTGGTGATATAATCAATTGTTACAAATGTTTTTATATTAACTCCCGCATGCGGTATGTGTTGACATTCATGCACTATGTATATTACAATCTGGTAGCCGTATTTCTTAGAGAGTCAGTCACTGCAAAATAATGCCATGACCTATTCAGAATGTTAAAAAGGAGGTGCTTTCTTTATTATGATAAACTTTAGTTGGTAAATTCTAGGCGAAACACGACTGTGATTGGTTGTAAATAAATATTCATTGAAATGTGATTGGTCATTGACTCCCATTTGGGGCATGAGTTAAATAATCAACGCTAATTATCAAAGAGCTATTTCATCCTTCTAAATCACTTTTCTCCTTTATCAGAAGAACAAATCATCCATAATTACTTTTAAATTGTCTACATACATAAGGCCTTTATTAGACTAAAAGCAACATACATAGAATGTTATTTAAAAATATGGGTCGCACGGGCTGTAAGCCGTACGTGCTGTTGACAGTCCGTTACAATAAGTTGATGTATGGTAATAAATAATAATATACTTAAAAAAAAGAAAACACAATAATATTACAATTAGACAACAATACAATTACATTATACATTAACTTAGTTATGTAGAATTATTATTATTAGTAGTAGTAGTAGGACTTTATTAGACAAAAAGTAAGATATTTACAATATTATTTACAAATATGGGTCGCACGGGCTGTAAGCCGTACGTGCTGTTGACAGTCCGTTACAATAAGTTGATGTATGGTAATAAATAATAATATACTTAAAAAAAAGAAAACACAATAATATTACAATTAGACAACAATACAATTACATTATACATTAACTTAGTTATGTAGAATTATTATTATTAGTAGTAGTAGTAGTAGGACTTTATTAGACAAAAAGTAAGATATTTACAATATTATTTACAAATATGGGTCGCACGGGCAGTAAGCCGTACGTGCTGTTGACAGTCCGTTACAATAAAGTAATAATTGGTACTAGTGTAAAGAAAAATAAACAACAAAAACAGCAATAACATTACAATTACATAAAGAAAACAGAATAATAATATTACAATTAAATAATAACACTATAGCATTATACACTAAAAACATTAACATTACAATTACATAAAGAAAGCACAATAATATTACAATTAAGTAATAACACAATAGCATTATAACTAAAAAAACATTAACATTACAATTACATAAAGAAAACACATTAATATTACAATTAAATTTATGTAGAATTATTAGGAATTAATGGTATTGCAATTTGTTAACATATTTATTTATTCATAAATGAGTGTTGTTCTTATTTTCCGCGTTTAGTCCAGAAATCTATCCACGCTTATCCAATTTTCTGGGCTTACCAATAACTCGTAGCATGCCAATCTTTCACGATTTGAATTTAGAAATCTTTCCGGTAATAACTGACGCCTCGAATATTCCAAATCGTTACATTTTCCTAATATATGTATCTCGTCTTCAAAGCTCCCGCACATTGGACATATTCTCATATCGCGATCGTCACTAATTTTTTAAAAAATCCATGCCCCTAACCTGAACCAAGCCCTGATCTCTCTTAAAATCCTAGATTGAGTATATTAGATTCTTTTCCCCAAACTTGTTTTAGGTCTCTTTGTAAAAACAGTGATCGTTTTCCCGCACATTCGGCCAAAATATTTTGTCGGTTTATATCTAAATACCTCTTTCTTATTTTTCTCCACACATTCTTGCGATTTTCAGTCCCTTTTTCCCATACCCAACCCATTCCAATCTTTTGGAGGTCTCTCCTAACCTCGTCTGCCCAGAGTTTTATATTTGCGTTCCTAATTTGGTAAAAGTAAAGTAAAGTAAAGTAATCCCACTACAGGCCTCAGGAGGCCTTTGGGGTAGTAGGAGGTTAAGGATCCCACTATTTCTGAACAATCGGCACTTGATGTCAGCCCTGCGTGACGGCCGCCTTTACCCCCAGAACAAGCGTCTGGTACTCATTTCCGTTAGAGGCTGAGTCGACCCCAGGGCCATAGTGCCGCCAGAAGGTTTGGGTCAGTTTAAAAATCCTGACCCACCGGGACTTGAACCCTCGACCTTTCGGCTTGTAGCTCAGTGCCTTAATCACTACGCTATGGCGTGCCCCTCCTAATTTGGTGGTGTTAACAAATTGCTCTGAGCATTGTTTGTTCACCTTGGATTAGCCGCAACCAGTACTTGAGTACACGAATTTTGCAGTTTATTTTGTCCTGAAATGACCCAAATTCATATAAAATTCCACTGTTAGAAACGGCCTTACTAAGTCCTGTAATATATTTTAGAAAATGCGTATATACCTTATTTAGTATTCCCGTTCTTTGAAAACCCCAAATCTCACTACCATAGTGCATTACTGGCAAGAAAACCAATGATATAATTTACAATCTGGAGTCACATAGATCAGCCAGAATAATTCTGCATTCAGATAAACAATATTGCAGAGTATAACATTGTATGGCTACAACAAGAGTCAGCAGAGTTGGAGCTATAAATTTGTTAAATTTAAATGAATAGATAGATAAATGAAATGTATTGCTTTTTTTTCAGAAGAAAGAAAATACATATGCATTTACATTGCACACGGGCCTGCTTGGCCGTACGTGCATTATTTTTCCATGAATAAAAAATAAAACTAATCATAATATAAACAAATACCTACAAATACACCTATATCAAAAAACAATAACAGGCTACATATAAGTAAAATCTATGTCTACACTACATCACAATAATACAAATCTACACTCATCCATGAAAAGACCATGTGTATTCCGTACATTAATATTAAAAAAATGCTAGAAAACAAATTAGAAAATAAACACACACACATACACCCTCACACCCCCACACATATACACGCCGCATGCTCATACCCCCCCCCCCCCCCCCCCCGCCATGTCTCTGCAGACATCAAATACACTATCAGACTATTCAACTTATCATAAGTAATGCCACGAGTGATTTCAAATTTATCTAGAGAATTTGGAAATCAAGAGTGGCATTTGTTAGGACTATTTAACGAATAAAATTAAGCTGTTTATTCACAAATCATTATTTAACTGTAGTTATTTTAAAATATTTATATATCTAATGTAAACGGCGATGTTTGAAAACAAATGAGAAACGATAGGTACGCTTCATCTGCTTCTTTTGTTTATCACTGCAACTAGATCATACTATTTCAGAATATAAAAAGGAGGAGCTTTCTTTAATATGGTAATTATAACACTGATAAATATTTCGTGAAACACGACTCTGATTGGTTGTAAAACAGAAATCATTGAAACGTGATTGGTCATTGACTCCCATTTGGGGCATGAGTTAAATAGTCAATAAAAACATGTAATATAACATATAATGGAATACTACCTGCTGGGCTTGACGACTTCTTCTAGCCGCGTCACTTTACAAGGAAGCAGAGGAGTGGCGCTTGGAAAGCAGCGTTTGTAAGTCTCATGCACTCTGCAGTGGCAAGCCGCCACCTGAAATGTTTATACAGCACACAATCTGCACACATTATCGGAAACAAATTGCTACTACGTGACAAAATATATATATATATATTTTTTTTTTGGGCAGAGCTAAAGACCACCCAACTAGATTACAAAATGAGCTTTACAAATACATACAGTAAATATCATTACACTGAGCAACAAAAAATAAACTTTTTTTTTTGTCTCAGAAAGAAGAATATGTGATTCTGATAGTATTTTTCTCCTGAATTTAAATATGATATCGGTTTTTCTCCATCACGCAAGGTTTGCGAGAGACAGGAATTTATAATTTCAAACAAAATTAAATTGGTATGTACATGTACGACGAATGCAAGAACAGTTACCTAGGAAAACATTGGAATGGTGTCCACCTGGAAGAAGAAGGAAAGGAAGACCTCGAAACTCGTGGATGCAAGAAATAAGAACTGGAATGAGAACAAGAGGACAGGAGGACATGGAGTGGATGGATAAAGACGAGTGGAGAAGAAAATTAAAACTTTAAGCACAGAAAGATGTGTAAACATTAAAATTTTATTTATAAATAAATATAAATTCTTATTTAAAGTCTAACTGATCTAAAGATTTCTGTAAGGAAAACGCAGACCATGGCTTTTAGAGGAAGAGATCCAGTGAGATCCAAAATTATTTTAGAAAATAAAAGTATAGAACAGGTGTCTAGTTTCAAATATTTGGGCTATGATGTTGGCTACAATATGGAAATAGATATTGACTCCAAAATAAATAAATTTCAGACGGTGTGTGGAACAATACAGAGAACATTCAAAAATAAAAATTAGAAAAGAAACAAAGATAAAAATGTATAATGTTATGGCGGTTCCCACAATATTGTATGGATGTGAAACTTGGGCTCCAATGAAAAAACAGAAGGGTAGAATAAAGACGGCGGAGATGAGGTTCCTAAGACAAGTAAAAGGATGCACAAGACTTGATAGAATAAGAAATGAGGATATAAGAGAAGAATTGAAAGTACAGCCTTTATTGGATAAGGTCACGAATTACAGATAGAAATTGATTGATCATATGGATGGAATGAGTAAGGAGAGCTATCCATTATTAGCAAGAAATTATCAAGCAAGAGGAAGACGTGATGTTGGAAGACCTAGAAGACGTTGGGCTGATGCATTATGAAGTCGGAACGGGCAATTGCCTAATCCCTGGAGTGATGATGAAGTCTAACTGACATTTTTTTACCCACAGTATTTCATATAGATTCAATATACATACCTACATAGTTTTATCATAGCTTTTATCCATTAAATACTTTTAACATTCTTAATTTTTGATCGTGAAATATAATTTCCTGGATTGGAGCAGTTGTGCTCTGGTTATGTAAATGCAATTTTGCCCGTAAATCATCTCAATTTTGTGCAACAGTTATTAGATTATGTTTTATAAGACATTTCCTTAGCAGCTTAGAAAAGGAAGAACTGTCTCTCAGATAACTGGATATAATTTAATTTTGAACGAAGTCGTATTAGCAGATTTAAAAATTAATACATCTCGTAGGATAAAATTTCTATAATATTTTTAATATAGACCTATACAGAACATACATAGATTTGATCTTGTTGCCAACACTTGTGGACTACGGTATAAACACATGTTGACATATTGATACATTCTAATTCATTTTATGTCATTTGCAGTATGAATATATTAACATTCAAGAATATTATATATATCCATAGTAAATCTGCCCGAAGGCAGGTCCTTCACTGCAATCATAGCATTTTCATCCTATGCTTGCAGCTTTACTAGGAAATTGTAGGTGTGGTAGCTTCCCGTTGCTTTCCACACCGGTGAAGAATGATGATGATGGCCATATGATTTCGGGGACCGTTTGGGCCTTAAAGTTTTCCTGACATTTGACTTACAGGTGAGGAAAAACCCCGATAAAAACCTCACCCCGAAAAACTGCCCGACCGGGGATCAAACCCGGGTCCGCTGCGTGACATGGCAGCACGCTACCTCGAGACCACAGCGATGGACTATATATATGGTATGATAAGAAAAATAAATGCCTGGACGGGATTCGAATCCGGATCTCTGAGTCTATACCTCAGCGTGATATCCATTACACTACCAGGCGAATCCAATTCAAACACTTATTTTTTTCTTATATATGTATTATATTCTGCATTATTACTAGATGTCGCGAGAACTCGGTCTTCACTGCCATCTAGTAGCTGAATATAACAAGTAAGCAAATTAAAGAGAATATATATATTCTCTTTATCACGCTGAGGTACAGACTCAGAGATCCGGGTTCGAATCCCGTCCAGGCATTTATTTTTCTTATCATACCATATTAAGCTTGCATTGCTCAATGTTAAACATTTAATTATAACATATATATATATATATATATATATATATATATATATATATATAAGTTGGGGTAATGTGAACTCTTCTATTTGAGTGGACCCTATCAATATATTCTTTAATTGGCGCTGCCCTCGAACAGAAAACATTTTAACTTTTTCCCCTCATCAAGTTTGACGGTTTGAAGACTAGTTTCTTTCGTTCTTTGTGCGAAGTAGGGTTTATTTGTGATATTTATGAAAATGACCACTTTAAAAGCTTTTGAAGCTAAGAATCAATTCTTAATTTCTGCTGTTGAATATTACAAATGTTGAAAAAACTCCTAAATATATTATATTATGTAGATGCTGTTTTAATATACTGACGGGTTTGGTTTGATATTATGTTCCACATGGTGGCTGTATAAAATAATTAAACATAACAAAGGTATTTGGTTAATGAGGACCCTCTAAGAGGACCTAGGTGCACTTTATACGTATATATATATATATATTATCATTGAGGATGCTATCTGCAGGAACCGTGCATTTCATTAATTTTATTTGATATCTTGTGATTTTACTAAACCCAAGGCTATAGTCTTGATGTTTTTCGAAAAAATGTCAAAATTTTCGAAATTTGAAAAACAGCTAAAATACTATCTAGAGGGTGTGTATGGGATCTATAATGCAAAAAATCCGGCCTAAATCCAAAATTGGTTTTTCCGACGTTATAGTCTTGGTGTTTTTCCAAAACATGTCAAAATTTTTGAAATTTCAAAAACTGCAAAAATACTATCTAGAGGGTGTGTATGGGATCTATAATGCAAAAAATCCGGCCTAAATCCAAAATTGGTTTTTCCAAGGCTATAGTCTTGGCGTTTTCCCAAAACATGTCAAAATTTTCGAAATTTCAAAAACTGCAAAAATAGTATCTAGAGGGTGTGTATGGGATCTATAATGCAAAAAAACCGGTCTAAATCCAAAATTCGGTTTTCCAAGGCTATAGTCTTGGCGTTTTTCCAAAACATGTCAAAATTTTCGAGATTTCATATACTGCAGAAATACTATCTAGAGGGTGTGTATGGGATCTATAATGCAAACAATCCGGCCTAAATCCAAAATTGGGTTTTCTAAGGCTATAGTCTTGGTGTTTTCCCAAAAAAATGTCAAAATTTTCGAAATATGAAAAACTGCTAAAATAATATCTAGATAGTGTGTATGGGATTTATAATGCAAAAAATCCGGCCTAAATCCAAAATTTCAAAATTGAGTTTTCCAAGGCTATAGTCTTAGTGTTTTTCCAAAAAAATGTCAAAATTTTCGAAATTTCAAAAACTGCAAAAATACTATCTAGAAGGTGTGTATGGGATCTATAATGCAAAAAATCCGGCCTAAATCCAAAATTTGTTTTTCCAAGGCTATAGTCTTGGTGTTTTTCCAAAACATGTCAAAATTTTCGAAATTTCAAAAACTGCAAAAATACTATCTAGAGGGTGTGTACGGGATTTATAATGTAAAAAATCCGGTCTAAATCCAAAATTGAGTTTTCCAAGGCTATAGTCTTGGTGTTTTTCCCAAAAAATGTCAAAATTTTCGAAATGTCAAAAACTGCAAAAATACTATATAGAGGGTGTGTATGGGATTTATAATGCAAAAAATCCGGTCTAAATCCAAAATTTCCAAATTGAGTTTTCCAAGGCTATAGTCTTAGTGTTTTTCCAAAAAATGTCAAAATTTTCGAAATTTCAAAAACTGCAAAAATACTATCTAGAGATGTGTACGGGATTTATAATGAAAAAAATCCGGCCTAAATCCAAAATTGAGTTTTCTGAGGCTATAATCTTGGTCTTTTTCCAAAAAATGTCAAAAATTTCGAAATTTCAAAAACTGCAAAAATACTATCTACAGGGTGCGTACGGGATTTATAATGCAAATAATCCGGTTTAAATCCAAAATAGAGTTTTCCAAGGCTATGTATACTCTTGGTGTTTTTCCAAAAAATGTCAAAATTTTCGAAATTTCAAAAACTGTAAAAATACTATCTAGAGGGTGTCTACGGAATTTATAACGAAAAAAATCCGGCCTAAATCCAAAATTGAGTTTTCCGAGGCTATAGTCTTGGTCTTTTTCCAAAAAATGTCAAAAATTTCGAAATTTCAAAAACTGCAAAAATACTATCTACAGGGTGCGTACGGGATTTATAATGCAAAAAATCCGGTCTAAATCCAAAATTGAGTTTTCCAAGGTTATAATCTTGGCGTTTTTCCAGAAAATGTCAAAATTTTCGAAATTTCAAAAACTGCAAAAATACTATCTGGAGTGTGTATGTGGGATTTCTAATGCAAAAAATCCGGTCTAAATCCAAAATTGAGTTTTCTAAGGCTATAGCCTTGGTGTTTTTCCAAAAAAAGTCAAAATTTTCGAAATTTCAAAAACTACAAAAATACTATCTAGAGGGTGTGTATGGGATATATAATGCCTAAATCCAAAATTGAGTTTTCCAAAGTTATATAGTCTTGGTATTTTCCAAAAAATGTCAAAATTTTCGAAATTTCAAAAACTACAATTTACTATCTGGAGCGTGTGTATGCCAAAATCAGGCCTAAATCCAAAATTGAGTTTTCCAAGGCTATAGTCTTGGAGTTTTTCCAAAAAATGTCAAAATTTTCGAAATTTCAAAAACTGCAAAAATACTATCTAGAGGGTGTGTATGGGATCTATAATGCAAAAAATCCGGCCTAAATCCAGAATATAGTTTTCCAAGGCTATAGTCTTGGCGTTTTTCCAAAAAATGTCAAAATTTTCGAAATTTCAAAAACTACAAAAATACTATCTAGAGGGTGTGTATGGGATATATAATGCCAAAATCCGGCCTAAATCCAAAATTGAGTTTTCCAAGGTTATATATAATCTTGGTCTTTTTCCAAAACATGTCAAAATTTTCGAAATTTTAAAAACTGCAAAAATACTATCTAGAGGGTGTGTATGGGATTTATAATGCAAAAAATCCGGTCTAAATCGAAAATTGAGTTTTCCAAGGCTATAGTCTTGGTGTTTTTCCAAAACATGTCAAAATTTTCGAAATTTCAAAAACTGCAAAAATACTATCTAGAGGATGTGTACGGGATTTATAATGCAAAAAATCCGGTCTAAATACAAAATTGAGTTTTCCAAGGTTATATATAGTCTTGGTGTTTTTCCAAAAAATGTCAAAATTTACGAAGTTTCAAAAACTGCAAAAATACTATCTAGAGGGTGTGTACGGGATTTATAATGCAAAAAATCCGGTCTAAATCCAAAATTGAGTTTTCCGAGGCTATAGTCTTGGCGTTTTAAAAAAAATGTCAAAATTTTCGAAATTTCAAAAACTGCAAAAATACTATCTAGAGGTGTGTACGGGATTTCTAATGCAAAAAATCCGGTCTAAATCCAAAATTTCAAAATTGAGTTTTCCGAGGCTATAGTCTTCGTGTTTTTCCCAAAAATGTCAAAATTTTCGAAATTTCAAAAACTGCAAAAATACTCTCTAGAGGGTGTGTATGGGATTTATAATGCAAAAAATCCGGTCTAAATCCAAAATTTCAAAATTGAGTTTTCCAAGGCTATAGTCTTGGTGTTTTTTAAAAAATGTCAAAAATTTCGAAATTTCAAAAACTGCAAAAATTCTATGTAGGGGTGTGTATGGGATCTATAATGCAAAAAATCCGGCCTAAATCCAAAATTGGTTTTTCCAGGGCTATAGAGTTGGTGTTTTTCCAAAAAAATGTCTCAATTTTCGAAATTTCAAAAACTGCCAAAATATTATCTAGAGGGTGTGTATGTGATTTATAATGCAAAAAATCCGGTCTAAATCCAAAAATGAGTTTTCCAAGGCTATAGTCTTGGTGTTTTTCCAAAAATGTCAAAATTTTCGAAATTTCAAAAACTGCAAAAATACTATCTACAGGCTGCGTACGGGATTTATAATGCAAAAAATTCGGTCTAAATCCAAAATTTCAAAATTGTGTTTTTCCAGGCCGGTATTCAGGAACCAAGCGTTACACAAAGAGCGACTCTTTCCCCCTCTCTATGACATAGAGAATATTCACAAAACAGGTTTTATGAATACTCTCTACGTCATAGAGAGGGGGACAGATTCGCTCTTTGCGTAAAGCTTGGTTCCTGAATACCGGTCTTAGCGAGTCTAGTGTGCTGCATACTGGAGCTGGTGTTAGTTCCCTGGATTCAAAATTATTTTGTGTAAGGGGCGCCGTTAATTAATCCTACCTGTACTGCGGTGTGGAAAACTTAATATCAGCGTTATAAATTGGGGAAAAACTAATTTCTCGTGTCACACGTAGAAATTCAGTAAAAAATGGAAATGGACAGCTAATGACAAATGAGGGAAATTTTGAGGAAGTGGCTGAATTCAAATACCTAGGAATAATAATCACAAATAGGAATGAGATGCACAAAGAAATTAAACATAAGCTCAATTCTGGAATTCTGCATTGCAGAGACTCTTGACGTCCCAACTCCTTTCAAAAAACGTTAAACTGAAAATATATAAAACTATTATTCTACCAGTTATATTATATGGGTGCGAAACATGGACTCTTACTTTAAGGGAGGAAAGGAGATTACGCGTAGTTGAGAATAAAGTTCTTAGGAAAATTTTTGGACCAAAGAGAGATGAACAGACAGGTGAATGGAGAAGACTGCATAACAATGAACTACATGGTCTTTATAGGAAGCCAGATATAATAAGAACAGTTAAGTCTCATAGACTGCGATGGGCAGGACATGTTGCGCGTATGGGGAATGAAAGACGTGCATGGAAACTTCTTGTAGGAAAGCCAGAAGGAAAACGTCCAGTTGGTAGACCAAGAATGAGGTGGGAGAACAACATTAACTATGATTTGAGGGAAGTAGATTATACAGGGAATGATTGGAAAGCATTAGCTCAGGATAGGGATGTATGGGGAGCTTATGTCCGCGCGGCCATGAACCTACGGGTTCGTTAGTGCCAGTGAGTAAATAAGTAAGTTGTTTAAATTCGCAGAACCGCAGTGAAAACAAAATCATGTATAACTTAATTCTTCTTGTCCTTCAACTTCAAGGTTACCGTAGGCTGTAAGCCTGTGCCGACTCAAAGCATATCCCAAAAAAAAAAAATATCCCTCCATCTGGTCATGGGGCGTCCAACTAAACGTTTATCTCTTGGAATGTATTGTAAAGCCTGCTTTGACAGAAGAGATGTCTATTCGATGTATATCTTGAAACCATTAAATTTATTGACTAAACTAACTAACTTCCTCACTGGCACTATCGAGCCCGTAGGTTCATGGCCGCGCGGACATGAGCTCTCCATACATTCCTATCCAGAGCTAATCTTTTCCTATCATCTCCTGTATAATTTATTTCCCTCAAATCATCGTTATTGTTATTCTCCCACCTCATTATTGGTCTACTAACTGAGCGTTTCCCTCTGGTTTTCCTATAAGAATCTTCCATGCACGTCTTTCATTCCCCAACGTGCAACATGTCCTGCCCATCGCAGTCTACGAGACTTAACTGTTCTTATTATATCTGGCTTCCTATAAATACCATGTAGTTCATTCTTATTTAGTCTTCTGCATTCACCTGTCTGTTCAAACATTTTTCTAAGAACTTTTTTCTCAAATACTCGTAATCTCCTATCCTCCCTTAAAGGAAGAGTCCATGTTTCGCATCCATATAGTATAACTGGTAGAATAATAGTTTTATATATTTTCAGTTTAACGTTTTTTTGAAAGAAGTTGGGAAGTCAAAAGTCTCTGTAATGCATAATAGCACGCATTTCCAGAACTGAGCCTATGTTTAATTTCATTGTGCATCTCATTCCTGTCTGTGATTATTGTTCCTAGGTATTTGAATTCAGCCACTTCCTCAAAATTTCCCTCATTTGTCATTAGCTGTTCATTTCCATCGTATAATGTATTTCTATGTGTGGCCATATATTTAGTCTTATTGATATTTACTTCCAGTCCCAATTTCTTAGTGTTAATCAGTAGTGTGTGTATGTTGTCCTTTAGTATCTCCTCGCTATCGGCCAGTAGTACTACATCATCAGCATAAACTAACAGCTTATTAATACCATTGAGTTGTAGGCTTTCTTCATCCTCTAAAGATTTGATGGCATGCTCCAGTACAAAACTAAATAGTAGAGGAGATAGTGCATCTCCTTGCTTCAACCCATTGTGGATTTCAAAAGTATCCGAAAACTGCTTGCCTACACGCACCCTACTCTTTGTGCCATTTAGACATATTCGTATGAGTCTAACTAACTTTTTAGGAATTCCGAACTCTAGCAGGATACTATATTATTGACTGTCAATTTTTTGTTAATTTATATATTTGTAACTAGCTAATACCCGGCGTGAGCTGCTACTCATAAATAAATGCTAATATGTTTTTACCAACAGCCGTGCACTGTTCGGGAATCTGCTTGTCTCGATCTTCTTGGCATCAATGAAAGACAAAAATGGTTATTGTGAGTTATCCGTAGAAGATAAATATATGCTGTCGCGGACTTTTTTGTAGAGTTTTTTTGATATGTTCAATTCTGTGTACATTTTTTGGTATATTTGTTGTAGTTTAGGCAGCGTAAGCCATTTAATCGTAAGATAGGAACTTTATTTCACGTTTTTCACTACAGAGGGTGATTTTTAGGGGTGAAGGGGTTGAATATCACAACTCTCTTATGGCCTATGTTCATCCCGGGAATCCTCTGAACATTTTGGAAAAACCCAATCAAAATCGGTGTTGCATGCCAACACGGTCCAATTTTGAATCCCTTTCCTAATATTCCTCTGGGGTGCTGGATTTTTATAAAGGTAAATTTAGTTATTACAACACATGTAATCGGTGAAAAGTCAAGTTTATTTTTTGCGCTAACTTACTACGTAGATACAATTAAAACAGGATCAAATGTTTGAATCGAAGTCCGTTCCTAGGACTAGAGGGGTCTGGAAGTGTATTAACTTGGGAACAGGCAGCACGTGGTCCTCAATAACCACATAAGTTTGAAGAATTCCAAAACTCACAACGCTCAATTATCACCTTCGATGGCGATAAACCAAAAGTGAAGATGGAGGATTCGTCAATAGCCAGTTGTAAGCTGGGGAAGATCCATCTCCCACGAATCTCTATATACAATTACTTCGTAAGGACTATCGTCCCTGATGAGAGCGCCCAACGCACACGGCGATAGCCTAACACACACTGAGAGAGAGTGTTGTAGTCATCTACAGACCTGAGCAATACGCAGAAGTTGGCAACAGTATACAACAAAATCCTACCAACACAATTCAGCGTTACTGTATTCAGGTGCCTACTAGCGGAAGTCAGATGAACTACATCATTAGCGTAACAACCGACGGCAGGTGTCTGCTATTACCGACAGAGAGAGCGACTCTTGTCGCAACAATCGGATCAACGGTATGGCAGCGCATAGATTACGAACAAACCAACAAATAAACATGGGTTTTTATATATAAGAGGATTGTTCTCTAATGTCGGTATTGCGGATATGATCTCTTAAACTGTGTCCTGCTACCTTTCTTAAGAAACGCATTTCTGCAGTTTCTATCTTCCTTTTTTCGAACCTATTTAATGTCCAGTTTTCACTTTCGTATGTTAGGAATGGGACTGCGATGACCTTATAAAATCTCATCATTGTCACTTTCCTGGTTGTATTAACAAGATTCTTGGAATTGTGCCAAAAACATGCTGGAATTTTGATAATTTATTTTCTAGATCTTTCTCTTTTTCATATGATAATAATCATCCTAAATAATTGAAACATCTTACTTGGTCTATTGACTATTTTTGATCGGATAGGAAATTTTCCTTCAAATGCCGTTACTTTACAATAATTGTTCTCAAGGCCTCCTGTTGTTTCAACTAATAAACATTATCCACACTGTTAACGTTAGTCAATTGTTTATAATGAACGCAAATATTTCCAACAAAGATGTTATTATTTTATTATTACCGGTATTTATTATGTTGAAAACACCATCGCGCAAAAAATAATGTACAACGCACGTTTGTGAAGTTTATTTACAGAATCTCGGAAATTAAAAACCTCGCTATCACTCGGGTTTTAAACATTTTTTCTCGATTCTGCAAATACGACTCCCAAACCTTGGATCGTAATATAAAGGGCTTCCAATATAAACTCGGACCGGCGTCACGGGGTTTCACCCGTCAAGCAGCGCTCTCTCCTCGTCCGCATTTCACTCTGCCAGCCGCTCGTCCTTGAACTAGTCAGTTTACTATCGTTCGACAAGATGAGACGTCAGCTGACATTAGAGCAGCGCATTTATGTGTGTAAATGTTATTATAAATACGAATCAGCTCGTCGCGTTCGCGAGGAATTTATTCGGAACTTCCCTGGACAATTACCTCCTTCCAGATCGACAATCCACGATCTTGTGACTAAATTTGAGACCATTGGTTCAGTACAAAATAAGAAACACCGAAGAAAAATTAGACTTGAACAAATTCGCACACATTGGAAGAACTGAAGAACAACATAAAAAATGAAATCAGAAACTTGACAGTGCCCGAACTACAGCGTGTCAATCTAAATGTGTTTACTCGGTATAATGCCTGTTTAACTGCGGGAGGACAACATTTCCAGCATTTTCTATAAGGTAAGAAACAGTTCAAGGACGGGTGGCAGGCAGGGTGAATTGCGGGAGGAAGAGACAGCACTGCGTGCCGGGTGAAACTCCGTAAGGCCGGTCCGGATTTATATTGGAAGCTCGGTACTATAATCACAAGCAGAAATAGGTTGAGGTGAAAATGTAATAAATAAATAAAAGCTATACAGGATTTCAAGATTATTATTTTTTAGAAAAAATAATTATTTTTAGAATAATGAAGAATAGGATAAGTGTCCTACAGCTCACCGTTTCCCGAATAAAGAGGCGCGAATACATTTATGTCCTCTCGAAAAAGGCTGGGAAATTGTTTGGAAGTTTCAACACTTTGTATTTATTTTGCGTTTTGAACCTCCTCTTGAATCGTTATGAAGTTCGTAAATTCCGTTCTAAATTGAGTTTTCCAGAAGCGTTGTTTGCTCGTACAGAAGCGAGTATTGGCTGCTGTCATGCACATAAGATATTCGCACAAAGGGCTCTGCTCCCTGATAAAGAACAACTTTGCTTGTCAAACTGGAAAGTATTGTATCTCAAGTGAGTAAGCTTTTATAGTTGTTAACTTTGATTAATAATACAACATACGCTCTTGGTTCAATATCGGCTATTTTCATCTTAAGGTATTAACATGAAATATTCAACATTGGAAGATTGTACAGGGTCCTCACTTTCTACACTAAAACCACTTACAATTTTTATAACTTTTATGAAAAATTGCAAATACAATTTGAAATATTAATAGTAATCGTATATATATATAATTTACTTAACTGTTGTTAGCCGCTAGATGTCAGTTGGAACAAATTTCCGCTACCTCTTGTGTGAATTGAGAATACTACATGTATAAGAAAATTGTATGTTTGTGTTGGAATTCTTGGGTAGCTCAGTTGGTTAGAGCGCTAAAGATACAGACTTTAGAGACTCGAGTTCAAATCCCGACTCAAGCATTCATTTTTTCTTTTCATATCATATATATATATATATATATATACATATGGGGGCACGCCGTAGCGTAGTGGTTAAGGCACTGAGCTACAAGCCGAAAGGTCGAGAGTTCAAGTCCCGGTGGGTCAGGATTATTAAACTGACCCAAACCTTCTGGCGGCACTATGGCCCTGGGGTCGACTCAGCCTCTAACGGAAATGAGTACCAGGCGCTTGTTCTGGAGGTAAAGGCGGCCGTCAAGCATGGCTGACAACCCGACTGACATCCAGTGCCGATTGTCCAGAAATAGTGGGAGTCTTAACCTCCTACTACCCCAAGGGCCTCCTGAGGCCTATAGTGGGATTACTTTACTTTATATATATATATATGACATTATCCATCCATCCATAGTAATTCTGCCCGAAGGCAGGTCTTTCACTGCAATCATAGCATTTCCATGCTATGCTTGCAGCTTTACTAGGGACTTGTAAGTGTGGTAGCTTCCCGTTGCTTTCCACACCGGTGAAGGATGATGATGATTGCGATGGCCATATGATTTCAGGGACCGTTTGGGCCTTAAAGTTTTTCTGACATTTGTCTTACAGGTGAGGAAAAACCCCGATAAAAACCTCACCCAGAAAAACTGCCCCGACCGGGTATCGAACCCGGGTCCGCTGCGTGACAAGGCAGCACGCTACCTCGAGACCACAGCGGTGGACTATGACATGATAAGAAAAATAAATGCCTGAACAAGATTTGAACCCGGACTTCTGGGTTGGTACCTCAGCGTGATATCCATTACACCACCAGGCAAATCCAAAGCAAACATTTATCTTTCATACACACATATATATATATTATATTCTCCATTATTACTAGATGTCGTGAGAACTCGGTCTTCACTGCCATCTAGTAGCTGACAATAACAAGTAAGCAAATTAACGAGAATATTTTTACTTTATAGCAGTGACGCTTTATCGATGTTATAATTAAATGTTTAACATTGAGCAATGCAAGCTTAGTATGGTATGATAAGAAAAATAAATGCCTGGACAGGATTCGAACCCGGAACTCTGAGTCTGCACCTCAGCGTGTTATCCGTTACACCACCAGGCGAATCCAATTCAAACACTTATTTTTCTTATGTATGTCACTGCTATAAAGTAACAAGTCTGGCAAACCTTTGACTAGTGGTCAAATAAATTATTTTAAATATATTTCACAAACTCAGTATAAAATTTCAACAGATTTATTGTAATCTACCCCACTTAACGATCACATGTCTTATATACTTGACACGTGCTCCCTGTATTTGTGGCGCGAATCGCGGAAGGATACATTGGCGTTTGTTTATGTTAGGATCACTTTAAGAGAACAACAATAAATTCCTTGTAGCTAGATATTTACTTACCGTTATAACTACGATGATTACAGCGCAGGCCAGAGTTCCTGCCGCGATGAAGACGTTATGAAGATGATCCAAATGTATAGAGATTGGCATCTGTAAGTCCAACTGACTGTCTCGATTATTTGGCAAAGCTTTCGGTATCGCTTCCAGAACAAACTCCTCTGAAACACAATACACAGTTTAAAAAAAAACAGACCACAAACATGCGACTCGTTTTGTTCATATTCTCGAATAAAAAAGCGGTAAAAATGTTGAAATAATGACCAAGGAGCGTGGTTCTAGTAAGTATACAGTGAAGTTAAGAATGCACGGACTATAAGGAGGGAGGACGCACCTGTGGCCGTGCAGTGTCCAGTATAAACAGAATGATGTTCGGTGGAAGGCATTACAACCTGCTTAAAAACAATTACACCAGGATATGGAATTACAGAAGGGAGCAAACAATCGTATGTTTACTTATTTGTAGTGTGCAATAAAACTACTTCATTTTGAATAAGGGTTTAAAGTACAGAACTATTTTCTCATACGTCATGATTATAGTTGTTGCAACGTACAATAATATACTTTTGAAATGTACAGTTCTTTACTACCCTGTAGTCCACCGCTGTGGTCTCGAGGTAGCGTCCTGCTTTGTCACGCAGCGAATCCGGGTTCGATCCCCGGTCGGGACAGTTTTTCTAGGTGAGGTTTTTATCGGGGTTTTTCCTCACCTGTAAGACGAATGTCAGGAAAACTTTAAGGCCCAAACGGTCCCCGAAATCATATGGCCATTGCAATCATCATCATTCATATTCATCTTAGGTTAAGCTTAGGATTAGGGACTCTCCTGACGCACCACTATCATCATCATCATCACCCATCATATCATCGGGGCAACGTAACCCGCCTTATAGGCGCCCCAACCTCAGAAGTGGGTTACAAGTACGCCATGCCAGGAGAGAAACCAGGAATGTCGAAAGACAAACCTGGGGCATTTGAAAAAAAAATACTACCCTGTATGCAACGAATACATGAAACAGTCGCTAAGAAACACTGTTGTAGAATAGCGAGTCCTACGCAGTACACTCCGTCTGGCAGGTAATATGAAGTGTCTATTTACATACTCAAAACCCCGCTCCCTGGTTATGACTATTGAATGTATATACCCCATATGTCGCACATGGAGACACGGATGCTCCCTAGCGGGAGTTTTTAACCTTAAATTTCATATGTATCCTATTAGATACATTGATTTCATTTATTTAATATTATTTTTAGAACAATCATAAAACAAACGAGTCGAAATTACTTAAATGTATGTAACATTTCGCAATAATATTTAATAATAACTTACAGTTTTAGATGAATTTATTTTCCTTGCGGTCCGGAACATTTAAATACTGGCACGAGAAAATATTGCATGACAATTTAATGGTTAACCCGGCTAATTTAGTTATACTTATTTCCATATAGATGTCAACGAGTGACATGTGGTTAGCACATCGCTGCAATGAGACATCTAGTAGGCAACTAAGGTATTACTTGGATGGATGAACTAACTAACTCACTGGCACTATCGAAACCGTAGGTTCGTGGCCACGCGAACATAAGCTCTCCAGACATCCCTATCCAGGGCTAATGTTTTCCAATTATCTCCTGTATAATCTATTTCCTTCAAATTATGGTTAATGTTATTCTCCCACCTAATTCTTGGTCTACCAACTGGGCGTTTTCCCTCTGGTTTTGCTACAAGAAGCTTCCATGCAACTCTTTCATTCCCCATTCGTGCCACATGTCCTGCCCATCGCAGTAAACGAGACCTAACTGTTCTTATTATATCTGGTTTGCTATGTAGTTCACTGTTATGTAATCTTCTCCATTCGTCTGTCTGTTCACCTCTCTTTGTTCCAAAAAGTTTCCTGAGAACATTATTCTAAAATACTAGTAATCTTTTCTCCTCCCTAAAAGGAGGATTTCATGTTTCGCTTCCATATAATATAACTGGGAGAATAATAATTTTGTGTGTATTTTTAGTTTAGTTTTCTAAAGGTTTCATGTGTAATTTTTCTAAGATGTCTTCATTTTTTTGTGATCTAGTAGTGTGTGTCTGTAGTCCTCCGAAGGTATCTCATTTCAGCATATGTTTTATGAAATAAAAATATTCTATAGCCACAGTTGTTAAGTCGAAAAATGCTCAAAATGAATGCATCGTGATCTTCTCCCAAACATTCAGCTCAGTGTGAACAAGTTGGTATCCAAAAATCTAAAGAAAATATTTTACTTTAAAATCCATTACAAGAAACACAAACTTATCATACATCTGAATTCTCATTGAAATGAGGTGGGAGAACAACATTAACAACGATTTAAGGGAAATACATTATACAGGGGATGATTGGAAAACATTAGCTAATGATAGAATATTGTATAGAGAGTTTATGTCCGCTTGGCTATCTATCTACAGGTTCAATAGTGCCAGTGGGTTAGTTAGTTATTTAGATTTAAATGTCCGTCGACGTGGCGTAGTCGGTAGAGTCTCTACCTTCCACTCCGACGACCCACGTTCGATTCCCGGCGAAGTAGGGAATTTTAATTATATTATTTTTGGTCTGGACATCTTACCTCAATATTAATGTTGATTTGTTCTTGGACATGTTTCAAAACAATTATATTTTATCGTCAGCTTATCCAGACTGGTTTTATTTATGTTGCATTATGTTGCACCACCTGGATGTCGATGTCAGCTCCATCCTGTGGTTGGCCAAAGAACCTCCAAACAAGGTCACTACGATGTCAACTCCATCCTGTGGTTGGCCAAAGAACCTCCAAACAAGGTCACTCCGATGGAGGGTGACCTTGTTTGGAGGTTCTTTGGTCAACCACAGGATGGAGCTGACATCGACATCCAGGTGGTGCAACATAATGCAACATAAATAAAACCAGTCTGGGAAAGCTGACGATAAAACAGATTTGTTTTGAAACATGTCCAAGAACAAATCAACATTAATATTGAGGTAAGATGTCCAGACCAAAAATAATATAATTAAAATAACCTCAAAATATAACTTCCTAAAATTAAATATTAGGGAATTTTAAATCTCCATCTTGGGTCTGAGTGTGTATCCCGTCTTTGTGTTTGTATGTGCGAATAAGGTGAAAAAGGTTAACAAATGTAAAACGAAAAGGAAAATAGAGGGAAAACGGTGTAAAACAAAGAAAAATAGGAAACAAAAATTATTAAAAAGTAGGCTCCTTTTTGTTATGAAAGTGGTTAAAGAAAATAATTTACTTGAAGGAATATCTATTTACCTTGACAAGTTTTGCCCGTGTATCCAGGCCGACATGCGCAGTAGAAACTGTCCACACTGCTCCAACAAGTTCCTCCATGACGACAAGGGTTCACACTGCATGCCTGTTCAAATGCATAAAACATTAAACTTTTTTTTATTAAAACGAGTGTATAATAGTTTTTATTTTATACAATGTCTCAATTCCTTACTTTATGGTCTTATACAGTGTTCTTCATTTATAACCTAACGGGCGCACGGCGTTTTGCCCGTGCGCGGTTGGGTGTGCCACAGCCGGCTTTGCTCCTACAAAAACTCCGCGCGTAAAGCATGTATAAAAAAATCGTACCTTATAGATACTGGGTCTCCTTGTTTTAAACAATGGGCACCTGTACACATATAAGGTTTTAGTTTTAATAATTTAGTTGCTCTATGTGCAGAAGACTCTGAAATTCCCACCTGTTGTGCTAATTTTGGTATGGAGTTTGTTGGTGTAAGTTAAAAACTTGCGCGTATTTCGTCTAACTTTTCCTCTGTTAAAAGTGCACATTTCTCGGTCATTCTCATGAAATGACCATTTCTTTAGCAGTGGAACATTTGATGATGATGATGATAATAATAATATTCATAACAATAATAATAAAAATAATCATAATAATAATCATAACAATAATAATAATAATATATATAATAATAATAATAATAATAATAATAATAAAATAATAATAATAATAATAATAATAATAATAATAATAATAATAAAATAGTAATCATAACAACCATAACAGTAATAATAAAAATAATAATCATAACAATAATAATAAATAATAATAACAATAATCATTGTAACAATAATAATAAAAATAATAATAATAATAATCATAACAGTAATAAAAAGAATAATCATAACAATAACAATAATAATAATAATAATAATAATCAAGACAGTAATAATAAAAATAATAATCATAACAATAATAATAAAAATAATAATCATAATAATAATAATCGTAACAATAATAATAAAAATAATAATAATAATAAAAATAATAATAATAATAACCATAACAGTAATAATAAAAATAATAATCAAAACAATAATAATAAAAATAATAATCATAATAATAATCCCAACAGTAATAATAAAAATAAAAATAATAATAATAAAAATAAAAATAATCATAATAATAACCATAATTATAACCATAACAGTAATAATAAAAATAATAATCATAATAATAATAATCGTAACAATAAGAATAAAAATAATAATCATAATAATAATAATCATAACAGTAATAATAAAAATAATAATCATAACAATAATAATAATAATAATAATAAAATAATAATCATAATAATCGTAACAATAATAATAACCATAAAAATAATAGATAGGTAGAGAGATCATCGGTTGATTAATGTCTTTGACATCGTCTGGTTCATAATAGCTAATTTTGTCGGTCCATCCAATCTCCTGGTTGTAGGTGTTTCTCCTTCATATATAAATATATTCCCTGATTCTAGGAGGTTTTAAATAATATCAGCAATAAGTTAAGTAACTTCACAAATAACAGGAATAATAAACAATGCATTTATATAACAAGAATTAAAATATAAATATTACCTTGGCGACTCATACTCTTCTGTATATCAAAATAATACCTCTATTTTTATACACGCTTTACGCGCGGAGTTTATATAGGAACGAAGCCGGCTGTGACACACCCAACCGCGCACAGGCAAAACGTCGCGTGCCCGTTAGGTTATAAATGAAGGACCCTGTAATTTAACCAGAAATTCGAACATATAATATTATGGCCTGTAAAAATACGACAGAGCTTTAAGCACATGACAAAAATAACAAGAAAACTGTAAACCGTTACATTCGAAAACCTACCTTGAAATTTCTTCCAGAGAAGTATTATTATGTACCAAGGCCAAAATAAAAGCTGCCGTTTTCAACTGCAAGGCCAAATCTCTCATTGGGAAGTAATGCAATTCCGCAATTGATAGATTGGATAACTCTCACTATCTACGTCCGCACCGAATCCCCGCCTCACTCCACTTCCTACTTACTCAAGCAATGGGTACAGTGGATTGCCGTTGCTGGATTATGGTTTCGATTTCTGTGCCTTGCAGTTAAAAACAGCATGTAATTTTTTGGACACGGTCTTGGTACTTCACGACGTTTATCTGGGAGAAATTTCAAGGTTGGTTTCGAGATGGATTGGTGACAGTTCCTGTGTTAGTTAAACATTTTATAAATAGACAAGCAAGAATAACCAATATAAATTATAATTATGAAAACAAAATAGATTCATATTATTATTGATATTTCATAATTAGTGCATATTTCATTATACGGATAACTAAATATAGACTAATTGATTTCACGTTAAAAACGTATTTTATTTAATAGTATATCGACTTAGATATTTTATTAAATTGAGTGTGGTAAAACGATTTATTACATTTATCAAACTGTTGACCACAACACATCTTCCCCCAACATAAAAATTAAAATGTAGCGTGGATGCACCACGTTCTGTTTTGTTCAATTTTGAACTAGTGCTTACCTACAATTACACTGGTCAACATGATTTTTGTCTCATGAGTACCAATAGTTGCACTTAATGCAGTTTTTTTGTCGTGTTTTCAAATATGTATTCGGAATTTCTCCATCACACAAAGTTTTTTATTTCGATTTCAATTAATGGATTTAAATAATTATTTTTTTAATAAACATTTTTTCGTCCATTGTAAAATAAAACCAAATGAGCTAACTCAGGAGATTTCAGCTATGGAAAAGAGATATCAAGGCAAATGGAATCTTAATATGCTGGCCGATTATTGTTGGATCATCAAGAGAGATGCTCCACAGGCGAAATATAACAGAAAATCGTCATTTCTTACTTTCTAGGTGAGTCCGAATGTTCGAATATTGTGTAGTTACGAATGTAGAAAATATTAATGTGTTTGAAATTATAAATGCCTGTGTCTCAGAAACCTTGTGTGATGGAGAAAAACCGATATCATATTTGAATTCATATTTGATATAATATTTGATTTGTTTCTTTCTGAGACAAAAACAGTTTATTTTATGTTGCTCAGTGTTAGAGGACGAAGAAGGCCTACAATTAAATTGTTTAATAAGCTGATAGTTTATGCTGATGGTATAGTATATTATTGGGCGATAGCGATGAGATACTAACGGCCAATATGCACACTATATTGAGTAAAACTAAGATATTGGGGCTGGAAGTAAATACTAATGAAATTAAATACATGGTCACACATAAAACTACGTAAATTATTTAATGGAGATGGACAGCTGTGACAAATGAGGGAAATTTTGAGAAAGTGGCTAAATTCGAATAGGCTACCTAGAAACAATAATTACATACAGGAATGAGACGCGCAAAGAAGTTAAACATAGGCTAAATTCTGGAAATGCGTGCTATTATGTTTTACAGGGACTCCTGTCGTCCCAATTTTTCTAAAAAAAATATTAAACTGGAAATATTTTTTTTTTTTGCAAATGCCCCAGGTTGTCTTTTGACATTCCTGGTGTTCTCTCCTGGCATGACGTACTTCTAACCAACTTCTGAGGTTGGGGCGCCTGGAAGGCGGGGTTACTTTGCCCCGATGATATGATGGGTGATGATGATGATAGTGGTGTGCCAGGAGAGTCCCTAATCCTAAGCTTAATCTAAGATGAATATGAATGATGATGATTGCGATGGCCATATGATTTCGGGGACCGTTTGGGCCTAAAAGTTTTACTGACATTTGTCTTACAGGGGAGGAAAAACCTCGATGAAAACCTCACCCAGATAAACTTCCCGACCGGGGATTTGCCCGGGCCCGCTGCGTGACAAGGCAGTACACTAGCTCAAGACCACAGCGGTGGACAAACTGGAAATATATAAAACTGCTATTCTCACATTTATATTACAGTATATAGATGCGAAAAATTGACTCTTACTTTAGAAAAAAAATTGGGTCAAAGAAAGATGAACAGACAGGGGAATGGAGAAGACTTCATAACAGTGAGCTATACTATCTTTATGGGAAACCAGATATAGTAGAAACAGTTATGTCTCGCAAATTTTGATGGACAGGACATGTGGAACGAGTGAGGAATGGAAAAGGGGCATGGAAATACGGAAAATTAGTAGGAAGCCGGCCAGTGGGTAGATCAATAATGAGGTGGGTGAATATCATTAACGGTGATTTGAGGTAAATAGTTTATACAGGGCTCAGGATAAGGATGTATGGAGAGCTTATGTCTGTTCGATCATGAACTTAGGTTCGATAGTGCCAGTGAGTTAGTTCGTTAGTTATAATATAGTTACTATTTTTATGGTGGGCCGCGGTGGAATAGTGGTTATGCTCCTTGCCTCTGGTCCCGAGGGTCGCGGGATCAAACCCGGCCGGAGTGGATGGATTTTTTAGGAAAAATCCAAGGAGCAAGTCCTCCGGGAGGGACTTTAAGCCGTGGATCCCGAGTCTGAAGATTTTCAGGCTCGTAAAAAATCCTTTAGCCTGAATGAAAAGGCCTCTAAGCAAAATTTACCGAATTTTCCTGTCCTAGTACTACCTTGGTTTCCTAGATGTCAGTATGAGGCGGAACGCTGACCACGGACCACTCAAAATGACATCTATACGAAAACTAGTGTAACTAAATTAGTGTGGTTCAAATTCTTCCCTGTAGGGGGAGAGCGCCTAAATCTCTGTTAAGGGAAAACATGGGCTTACAATACAAAAATTACTATTTTTATGCAGTGTTTTTTACATCATATATCTTACTAAATTATGTAATGAGCTCACTGCATGACTTTAACTTAAAGTAGCGTATACATATATTTATTGTGCCCACCGCTGTGATCTGCCTTGTCACGGAACGGGCCCGGGTTCGATCCCCGGATGGGACACGTTTCCTCGGTGAGATTTTTCCTGGGTTTTTCCTCACCTATAAGACAAATTCCAGGAAACTTTAAAACCGAAACGGACCCCGAAAATCATCCGGCAATCATTATCGTATTCACCTCACTAGATTAAGTTTAAGATTAATGCCTCTCCTGGTGCATCATTACCATCATCATATTACACTGGTGAACATGATTTTTGTCTCATGACTACCAATAGTTGTACTTAATGCAGTTTTTTTATCGTGTTTTCAAGTATGTATTCGGAATTTCTCCATCAACCACAGTTTTTTTTTCATTTCAATTTCAATTAATGGATTTAAATAATTATTTTTTAATAAACGTTTTTTCGTCCATTTGTCCATTGTAAAATAAAACCAAATTAACTAACTCAGGAGATTTCAGCTATGGAAAAGAGATAGCAAGGCAAATGGAATCCTAATATGCTGACCGATTATTGTTGGACCATCAAGAGGGATGCTCCACAGGCGGAATATAGCAGAAGATCGTAATTTCTTACTTTCTAGGTGAGTCCGAATGTTCGAATATTGTGTAGTTACGAATGTAGAAAATATTAAAGTGTTTGGAATTATAAATTCCTGTCTCTCGGAAACCTTGAGCGATGGAGAAAACCGATATCATATTTGAATTCAAGAGAAAAAATACTATCAGAATCACATATTTTTCTTTCTGAGACAAAAAAAGTTTATTTTTGTTGCTCAGTGTAAATGGAGCAGGGTAACCAGCCTTCCAGGCGCTCCAACCTCAGAAGTGGGTTAGAATACGCCAATACTAGGAGAGAACACCAGAAATGTGAAGGACAAACTGGTGGCATTGAATAAAAACATATTTAATGTCGCCGTGTCTTAGGCCAATTACAACGCCAGGCAGTGCGGTCGCACTCCAGAGAAGTTTTCTGCTAATTCGTTTAATTGCCACATGTCTTTATGACAAAAACTATTGGGTTTTAACTTCCCCCTAAATAAGCCGCTTCCTTGAGTTTTTCCACACAAAAAATCCAATCGATTTTTACCAGGATCGAACCTTGCGGTATCTTCATATTCAAAAGCGCATGCATAGGGTACTCAAGGCCTATAAATTGAAATCATTAACTAACTAACTCACTGGGACTATCGAACCCTTGGGTTCATGGCCGTGCGGACATAAACTCTCCGTACATCCCTATCCTGAGCTAATATTTTCCAATCATTCCCTGTATAATCTACTTCCCTTAAATCATAATTAATGTTATTCTCCCTCCTCATTGTTGGTCTACCAATTGGGCGTTTTTCCTCTGGTTTTCTACAAGAAGCTTCCATGCACGTCTTTCATTCCCCATTCGTGCCACATGTCCTGCCCATCGCAATCTACGACACTTAAAGTAAAGTAAAAGTAAAGTATTCCCACTACAGGCCTCAGGAGGCCCTTGGGGTAGTGGCAGGTTAAGGCTCCCACTTTTTCTGGACAATCGGCACTTGATGTCAGCCGGGTTGTCAGCCATGCGTGACGGCCGCCTTTACCTCCAGAACAAGCGTCTGGTATTCATTTTTGTTAGAGGCTGAGTCGACCCCAGGGCCATTGTGCCGCCAGAAGGTTTGGGTCAGTTTAAAAATCCTGACCCCACCGGGACTTGAACCCTCGACCTTCCGGCTTGTAGCGCAGTGCCTTAACCACTACGCTATGGCACGACACTTAACTGTTCTTATTATATCTGGCTTCCTATAAAGACCATGCAAAATTGAAATAATTATTTTGTGAATTTTACTTACTCACTGGCACTATCGAACCCGTAGGTACATGTCCACGCGGACTTAAGCTCTCCATACATCCCTGTCCTGAGCTAATGCTTTCCAATCATTCCCTGTATAATCTACTTCCCTCAATCATAGTTAAAGTTATTCTCCCACCTCATTCTTGGTCTACCAACTGGGCGTTTTCCCTCTGGCTTTCCTACAAGAAGCTTCCATGCAAGTCTTTCATTCCCCATACGTGCAACATATTCCTGCCCATCGCAGTCTACAAGACTTAACTGTTCTTATTATATCTGGCTTCCTATAAAGACCATGTAGTTCATTGTTATGTAGTCTTTTCCATTCACCTGTCTGTTCATCTCTCTTTGGTCCAAAAATTTTCCTAAGTACTTTATTCTCAAATACTCGTAATCTCCTTTCCTCCCTTAAAGTAAGAGTCCATGTTTGGCACCCATATAATATAACAGGTAGAATAATATTTTTATATATTTTCAGTTTAACGTTTTTTGAAAAGAGTTGGGACAACAAGAGTCTCTGCATTTTGTGAATTTTAGATAATTAATATTTGCTGCTATCCATAAAATCCCAGTTAGTTTGAGAGAAGTGTATTCAGTTAATTGCAGCAGAGTTTAGTTCGTTCCCGGGGAATGATGACGTTTTCACCTGAATGAACCTCTGTAACTTATCGCTTGGTGTTTCTATTGCCAGAATGAGAAATGACTTACAGCTCTGGAAGGGATGAGACAGTCTGGTCCTGCAAATCCTTTGGGGCACTCGCATGAGTAATTATTGCCTCTATCCACACAATAATGATGATCGTGACATGGATTTGGGTCGCACAGATCAATCTGAAACATAACGAAAACACAACTGATACGTATTATGTGTAATAATTAGGGCAAGGCATTTAACCCTCGTCACTGAAATTTATACTGCTGGACAAGTCACTCAACCGGAAACTCAAAATGGAAACACTACAAACCTGTGTTCTTCCAACACTCTTATATGGCTGCCAAACTTGGAATCTTACTGCCAAACTGAAGTACACACTCCAAGTATGCCAAAGGAAAATGGAGAGGAAAATCTTAGGCATAACTCTGAAGGACAGAATCTCGAATACAACACTTCAAGCCATATCCTCAACAACTGATCCCGCACAACAAGCCATCAGGAAAAAATGGAAGTGGGGAGGCCACGTCGCAAGAATACAGGACGACAGGTGGACAATAAAAACAACCATGTGGGACCCGTACACAGGCAAGAGACAGCGCGGAAGACCAAGACGACGATGGGCTGACATCTTCAAAGAACGAGCAGGGGCGCAATGGTCCAGAGTCGCCAGATGCAGGAAAAGCTGGAGAACGATGGAGAGCCAACTGTGTATTAACTAATCACAGAACAGACAGTGTATACAAACCAAGTGCTACATCCAAGTCAACTTCTCACCACGGAGTACCTCACCGGGTGACACTCTCAAATAGAGCTTAACCCCTATACAGGGAGGCCTTTGCCCTAAAGGGACATATCAGGCTTTATTTATTTAACCCTTAAATTGGCAAAACACACTACACTACACTACAGTACTACGTATTGGAAATTGTGTCACTTTCAAATATTTAATTACCTTTTATATCCGCCAAGGAAGACATCCATTTTTAATGGAAGCTTCCCTGACTAGTGGGAATCGTTCAATCGTGAACAGCAATTTCCGGCCACTTTAGGGATTTGTAACCCTCTTTAGCCCTTGTGATTAATTTTATTCGTCGTTGGTAATTGATGATATTTCTTCTACGAACTTTGATTGTTCGTTAGTTAGTTACTATCATCATCATAGTACATTCACGAATTTAGGCCATTTGTTGACCTGTTTCGGCCTCAAGAGAAACACCATCCAGAAGTCTTTTGAGTGGACGTCCTGGTCTTCTTCTTCCTGCAGGTTGATATCTTAACATTTGTTTGGGTATTCTGTGATCTTCCATTCGATGGACATGTTGCATCCATCTTGACTTATAATCAGAAATTTTGTTTTCTAAAGTTTCCATATGTAATTCTTCTAAGATGTCTTCATTTTTTTTGTGATCTAGTAGTGTGTATCCTGCAGTCCTCCGAAGATATCTCATTTCAGCAGATCTAAGTCTCTGTATATCCTTCTGTTTCAACGTCCATACTTCGCTACCATACAAAAGAGTTGGAAGAGCCAGTGTTTTATACACTTTCAGTCTTGAATGCTTTTGGACTAACTGTGGCTTGAAGATAGAATTTATTAACCCTAAAATTCTTAAAAATTTAGATATTTTTGCATTTACATCCTTTTCTTCTTCAAATGAGATATTGCATCCTAGATATGTAAAATTATTCACCTGCTCCAAAATTTTATTGTCCAGTACAATTTTACTTCTGACAGGATCTACACCTTGAAATGCCATAATTTTTGTCATTTCTGTTAGTTAGTTACTATGTAATGGAAATTGTGTCACTTCTTGAACTTCCCTTTTATATCCATCGAGGAAAACATCCATTTTTTGTGGAAGTCGTCCTCGATCAATGGGAATCGTTCAATCGTGAACAGCAAATTCCGGCTATTCTTAGGGATTTCCAACCCTCTTTAGCGCTTGTGAATTAATTATTCCGTTGTTGGTATTTAATGATATATCTTCTACGAACATTATTTGTTCGTTGCTGATTTTTTTATAATGTATATCCTCTGCCCACGATAACTAGCCACAGTCCGGTATCAAAGGTCCAGTGGTTGAACACACCAATCCTGCATTCAGTTTCTAGGTGAATTTCATTGATGTTCTAGTTGTTTCACTTGATTCACTGAGCTGCCAACAGGAAGACTGCCACCACCACAGAAGCCGCCAGCCCTAAAGAGGGCAAGAGCGGGAAGTCAAGTCGGCATTCCAATCAGAAACGGCTCTTTTCGGATTTAGCTGTTCTTATTTAATAATTTTGAATTTAGAATATTTATTGGACTTTGATGACTTTACTAGTGGATGCTAGGGGACCACTCCGGCATTTGCCTTAACATCAAGAGAAACCACTAAATACCTTAATAGAGTGGCTTGAATTTAATAAAATTAGATCCAAATTGAACAGCTTTTTGCTCCAATTGGAGAAATTTAAGATGTAACAGGGCACTTCCTATTTTCATCATGGGTGCACATACACCCTATTAGAAAAGTGTGTGATTTATGATCCAATTCAATAGGATTGTTCGTCTGACTGACTGACTGTTTTGTGGCAATGACTAGCATTGCCCAGTGTGCCGCTTTTTGGGAACCAGTTGAGGTCCCTTGGCGGCATCTGAAGCACTGCTTCATGCCAGCTCTAGGTCTGTATGGTTCCACAGCCACCACTGTCAAACAGAGGCGGTTTAAATTATATATTTCCCTACCAGCATCATTGTTCTGAAGTTCCAGGATGTATAATGGTAAGGGAGTATAAACTTCTCCTTCTTTTTTGGTGATTTGCTTTACCGATATTATTGGATATTCTAGTTCTTTAAGTTCTTCCTTGACTTCATCAGCAGTGATGCTGGAAGGAAGCCTCTTTAGAACAGCCCTCAGAGGCAGATCTTTTTTGAGTTGAAATGTATAAAATTCTTTCTTTGCATTTTTGAAGTACTCTTTGAGTAGCTGAAAGTCTGCCTCCGAGGTAGCGTAGTATCTCAAACCGTCCTGGGTTTTTACTACTTTCACGTCTTTTTCGAATTTTCCTTTTAATTCCCGATTCATCCTGAAAAGGTCACCATGTCCAATCACCGTTATGGGTGGTGGGCGTGGTTCCCTTTTCGGCTGCGGCATTACTTGAGGCTCCCTGGACGGTTGGCTACTACGCCTGGTAGCTGCTGTAGTCTGCTTGTCCCGTGACGATCCAAGTTGAGGAGCCTGAGGGTCGACAGTGTCCATTGGTTCCGGTAATTCGGATAAAATTGAAAATTTATTTTGCATTGGCACAGTCGACACCTCATTTTGTCGTGATGTGACCTTAGTTGCCTTATTTGTGGTTGGTTTCACTTTATTTGAAACTGTATTCATGTTTACTTTTGAATTATTTTGGGATGGTTTCTCTTTATTTGAAACTGTATTCATGTTAACTTTTGAATTATTTTGGGATGGTTTCTCTTTATTTGAAACTGTATTCATGTTGTCATTTGAACTATTTTGGGATGGTTTCTCTTTCTCATGTGTTTTAATCTTTTTAGGTTCAGGTACATATTCTGTATTCGCTATAGGAATTTGATCCGCACCTTTGAAAAAACAGGCTACAGCAAGTTCCATAATTATTGTTTTCAATTCATGAGACATTTTTTCAAAATAATCTTGGTTAGATTTCATATTGAGCTTAATCTCACTTAATCTTTTTAGGCAATCATGTGTAACATCACGAGCAAAATCGGACTGACCGAAATCTGGGAAAGCGCTTATGAAATTGATAACTATAACGATGGCACCACGCACCTCTCTAGCTACTTCTAGGAATTTTGATTCAGATGGAAATTTTTGATTTTCTACGTATCTCTCAAATTTTTTGAGCGCAGTTCCCAAAGTTCGTAGGCCGAGGGCTCCTCATACTCAAGGTCCATAGCCTGCTCGGCACTCACGCTTTTTAGTGAAGCAGCCATGGTAAGACTGTTCAACACTATTACTTATTACTACACTAGCACTTGGCTTGATTGAACTGAACTAAAAACTGAACACAATAAGCCAGCAGACAAGGCTTAACAAAGCACTCGCAGTTAATAGAGTTGCTTTGCAGGAACCAAACACCACTGTATAAACACAACACTGAAAAAATTTCACTGAAAAACACTGAATACTCTTAAGTGAGTGTGGCCGCCAGGCCCCACCCGGAAAAAAGCGACATGCTGCACAACACTATTCACCAATTCACTATTTTCAGCCAGCAATCAGAAGAAAATAATAATTTCAATCTGCAACTTGGAGTAGAAGAGGCAAAAGCCCGAGCAGTAGCGCTCAAGTCGCTAAGGTTGGCCACAGGTTGTCCACCAGTTCACGTTGGCTCGTCGGTGATCTTTACTACCAGTAACAAGAGCTGTCGTTACCGCCAACAGGAAAGTTTGCGTACTCGGTGAATGATTGTTCGTCAAATTTCTTCTGTTAGATATTTGAATGTGGCGGACCGCGGTGAAAACGGAATCTTGTAGAACAGTAATTATTAGGTATATTGTATAATTAGACGATTTGAGGGAAGTAGATTATACAGGGAATGATTGGAAAGCAGTAGCTCAGGATAGGGATGTATGGAGATCTTATGTCCGCGCGGCCATGAACCTACGGGTTCGATAGTGCCAGTGAGTAAGTAAGTAAGTATTGTATAATTAGACACACATTTACATGGTTTATTTTTGTTCGTTTTCTTCTTACTTATTTAAAATATTAAATTAACTAAACCAACTGATGTATCCAAAAGGATGCATTACGAATTTAAGGGTTAATGACCTATAAATTGGTAAAAAATCCAAAACAAAAAATGCATTTATGACCTAAAAATACAAAAAATGACCAATAAAATAAAAACAAATGACGAATAAAAAGTTAAGAATTACCAATAAAAATACTATTTATTAGATTAAGTACTCACTTGATTACTGAATTACATAAAATTTAACTTAACATCAAAATATTAAAAGAAAAGTATTAAAAATACATATTAGAGTACCTTTTATGGAAGAAAATCCATTTCAATTACACAGTGCACTTTACAACAATTTTGAATTGCAGTTAACAATCAAAATAGGGGTAGAAGCTAGCATAAGCTCTAAGAAATTGAATAAAATACCTAGAAGTGGGCAAGTTCATTAAGCACATACCTTGAAAAATAGGGGTAGTAGTTAGCAAAACGTCTACTTAATTCCAAGAAATTGTATTGACAAGGAAAAATACTAAATTATAATAAAAATCTCATCAAATACAAATAATGTCACAGCCTTCCGGAAAAGTGTAAAAAATGCTCAAAATGACCTAAAAATTGCCAAAAAATGACCTATCCCTAGTAAAGTTAAGAAAATGCAAAAAAAAAATGTCCTAACGAACTGCTTTTATTTAATCCGTTTTTTAATGTCATACATTTTCATATATGCAAGCAATGTTTCAACCATCATAAGAAAAAGATGCAAGATCATGAATTGCCTTGCCCTAGTAATAATCATTCTGAACTTAACATGGGTGAATGCCATGGTAACTGGGTAACTATTGGAACAAAATACAGGGCTATTCAGAAAGAAGAAAAAGACTTCAAACATCTATTTCTCCAAACTACAACAAATAGAAACTAAATTCCAATGTTTCTAGAAAGAGAAAAGTTTGAAATTCCTATCACGACCGCATTAGCGATGTTGCGATCACGATTGCTTTGGCGCTGTTGGATTGGAAGAGGAGGAGCAGAAGATCAACTTCATCGCCGGTGGCCTCCCAGGTCACCAGACCTAACCCCGTGTAATTTTTATCTGTGGAGTTACGTAAAAGGCCGTATTTTTATCCCCCCTATGCCCGACACTCTTGAAAATCTACGACATCGAATTTTTTTTTTCTTTTTTTGCAAATGCCCCAGGTTGTCTTTCGACATTCCTGGTGTTCTCTCCTGGCATGGCGTACTTGTAATCCACTTCTGAGCTTGGGGCGCCTGGAAGGCGGGGTTACGTTGCCCCGATGATATGACGGGTGATGATGATAATGGTGCGCCAGGAGAGTCCTTAATCCTAAGCTTAATCTTCTTCTTCTTTTTCTCCTCCTTCTTCACGGTTTAGGCTTATTTACTAGCCTGTTCCGGCTTCAAATTGCTACTCTTTCCATCTTTTCCTTGGTCATCCCAAACTTCTTCTTCCTCGTGGTGAATAGTTGTATGCTGCTTTTGATATTCTATTCTCAGTCATCCTTGCCAAGTGTTCTTTCCAGTTTGTTCTGTATTTCTCTAAGCTTAATCTAAGATGAATGTGAATGATGGTGATTGCGATGGCCATATGATTTCGGGGACCGTTTGGGCCTTAAAGTTTTCCTGACATTTGTCTTACAGGTGAGGAAAAACCGAGATAAAAACCTCACCCAGAAAAACTGTCCCGACCGGGGATCGAACCCGGGCCCGCTGCGTGACAAGGCAGCACGCTACCTCGAGACCACAGCGGTGGACCGACATTGAATTGTTGAAGCTGTGAATTCGATAACTAGAGATCAGCTGATTCATGTGTGGCAAGAAATGAGCCACCGTTTTGGTATTTGCCAAGTAACACATGGTGCTCATATTGAATGCATAAAACAGTGAAATTTGAACTTTTCTCTATCCAGGAACGTTATAATTGTTTTTCTACTTTTTTTGTAATTTGGAGGAAATAATTGTTTAAAGTATGTTCCTTCTTTTTCAATAGCCCTATATTATAACATTTTTTCCTTTTTTAGCCTTCAGATAGGATGCCCCTATTTTTCTTCAAAACATTTATATATATATATATATATATATATATATATATATATATATATATATAGATAGATATTTGTTTCAGAATAAGTATTACAGACTTCTAGGAGTTATAGAGGGGACTTAGTAAATGAAGTTTTGATAAGGAACCCATGTCCGGAAACGTACCATTTCGATGTAAGATACATTTGAAGATCGAAACACAATGGGCTGATATCACGTGTTTTCTGTTACAGAATGAGTATTACAGACTTCTAGGGGTTTACTACACTTGTCGAGTCGGAGGAAGATCTTCTTGCACGAATTCTGGCGGCAGCAGAAATCATTGAGCACACAGCAGGTCTTGTGGGGCGTGTGTATGAGAATATTCGTCGCAGGTACACTTTGTGCAACAAACAATAGGGTCGCCACGTGGAATCACACTTGTAGTACAACCCCTAGATGTCTGTAATACTTGTTCTGAAACAGAAGACACGCGATATCAGCCCATTGTGTTTCGATCTTCAAACTTATTTTACATCGAAATGGTACGTTTCCGGACATGGGTTCCTTATCAAAACTTCATTTACTAAGTCCCCTCTATAACTCCTAGAAGTCTGTAATACTTATTCTGAAACAAATATATATATATATATATATATATATATATATATATATATATATATAAATCTTTTGAAGAAAAATATTGTCATACTATCAAAACTTTGTCTCGTAAGACCCCGCTACAACTCATAGAAGTCTGTGACAATTATTCTGAAACACCGTGTATATATAATTTAATATCTTTAACAGAAAATATGGAGTTTCTATCTTTAATAATTTTACTTAAAATGTACGGTTTTATGTCGGTAACTGACGTAACTGCAGAATTACATAATGATTTACAGTGTAAGAGTAAAATAATAATCATAAGTAATGCCACGAGTGATTTCCAAATTATCGATAAATTCACGATGTCACGAAGTAAGGAGTGAATTTATTTAGAGAATTTGGGAATCAAGAGTGACATTTGTTAGGACTATTTAACGAATAAAATTAAGCTGTTTACTCACAAATAATTATTTAAATATAGTTTTTTAAAATATTTACATATTTAATGTAAACGGCGATGTTTGAAAACAAAATGAGAAACTTTTATTACGTTTCATTTGTTCATCATTGCAACCAGATCATATTTTTTATTGCCAAATGATCGCAATACTGTAAGAATGCACTCTAGTGGAGAGAAAATGAAACACATCAAACTGTCTATAACCCACATTATGGGTTATTAATTAATTTCTCATGTCCTATGATGGAAATATATAAATTATATTGTTCTGAAACGTAAATACCTGGGAAATAATACGTTTAAGAAAATGTAAACAGTGGTTTCTTTTTTATGGTATAATCAATAGCTACAAATGTTTTTATATTATCTCCCGCAAGCACTATCTGGTTACATTCGTGCACTATATATACAATCTGGTAGCCATATACATTCTAGAATTCTTACATCTTAATATATAAATACTTATATTCAACATATTTCTTAGAGAGTCAGTCACTGCAAAATAATGCTCTGACGTATTCAGAATGTTAAAAGGGAGGAGTTTGATTTTAAAGTGATAAAATTAAATTGATAAAATCGAGGTGAAAAAGACTGTGATTGGTTGTAAATCAAAATTCATTGAAATATGATTGCTCATTGAATCCCATTTGGGGCATGAGTTAAATAGTCTCTATGAAGTTTTCAATTTTATTTCAACAAGCAATTGGGAATGCAGTACATATAGAAGTTAAAACATACATGTTTTATGTTTAATGTTCTGATGAACTTTAGTTATTAATTACACAAAATAAAGGTAACTGACGTAACAACATGCACCGGCGTAACCACGCTCAATGCTATCAGAAATTGCATCGTATAGGTGCTGGATCAAACCGTTATTGGTCATAACTATTTTGATTGGAAAGCATAGATTGTTCAAATAGTGACATCTTTGCCCGGGCCCATAGAAGCAAAGAGGAATTCAACTTTCTTTACTAAATTCTCCCAATATGTAATGTTTACTGACTTGTAAAATACAATCGTGGAAGCTTTGGGATAAAGGAACTAACACACGCTTGAGCAAGCTTTTGGAATTTGAATTTGATATCTGACTTATGCTAACTACTGAATGAATAGGCATAAGTAAAAAAGCACAACTAAAGCTTTTAATGCGAGTCAAAAATAGTCAGATATAATATAAAGATAAATAAATAAATATTCAATTTACAAAGAAAAGAAATCATAATAGGTCATCTATACAAAAAGAAAATATGATATAAATCAACATACATACATACATACATACATTATCACTCACTCTAGTCCAGCCTCGGGTTGGGGGAAATACTGTCCTAGCGTCCCCACCCTGGCTTACTGGACTAAACAAACAAAACCAGCTCTCCTGAGCTGCTCTGAGCAGACTCCATCGGTGACTAAGTAGATGATGATTCGATGTTACAAAACACAGCTATTTATGAGAGTTCACAGTGAGAGGGGGAATGCGCAATAGCACAGGGTGCGCACTAGGAAAGGGAAGGGATAGATAGGAAAGCATTTGGCACTGTTCATAAAGATGACACTCGAGATGGAGACGCGATGACGTATAGTTTGCGCAGTAAGACGTAATTCCTGTATCGAATGTCCATTTCGGTACAAACTAACGCGAATGATATAAGATAATTAAAATAAATAGTGAGTGTTTTTTTACATATGAATTTTTCATATTATTCGATATTTTGGAATGTAGGCACTTGAAAACCTTTTTTAATAGTCCATGTACCTCTTTGGCAAGGAGGAAAAAAACTGATTTTCATGTCTTATGTGAAATTTTGCGTATAATTCGCCTATGGCGATTAGTGCAGGGATGATATTTAAATATAATCAAACGTCGAGACACGTAATAACGTTGATTGCCAAATATGTTTCGTTCGTAAATACTGTGTCTGCTCATAGCAGAATTCCAACGAATACTGCCCAAAGTACATTTTCATATCCACATGTTTGTGGAACAAATATCGCTTAATATGGAATACATGCTTATTGAAATTATTATTTGCATTCCTCGGTTTGAATAACTATATCCAGGGAATTACAGACTGTATATCTTCCTCGAAGGTTCAACACATATAATTAATTTTATATTTACAAATACTAACACTTGTACAGAACGATTAATCAAATTATGAATAAATAATCACAAATTGCCCGTATTTGTCATTAGCATACAGGGTGTGCAGAAGAAGATTTCAATATTTAGAAAGTAGGTAATACGCATCATTAAAAAAAATACATAAACGAGGTTTCTAAAACGTATATGCCCTCAGATATGAGCAACTTTTATCCATCTCTGTGAATTTGCATTGTAAGAGCAACATATCTCAAACAAATTAAACATAGGCTCAATTCTGGAAATGCGTGCTATTATGCATTACAGGGACTCTTGATGTCCCAACTCCTTTCAAAAAACTTTAAACTGAAAATATATAGAACTATTATTCTACCAGCTATATTACATGGATGCGAAACAAGGACTCTTATTTTAAGGGAGGAAAGGAGATTATGAGTATTTGAGAATAAAGTACTTAGGAAAATTTTTGTATCAAAGAGAGATGAACAGACAGGTGAATGGAGAAGACTACATAACAATGAACTACATGGCCTTTATAGGAAGCCAGATATAATAAGAACAGTTAAGTCTTGTAGACAGAGATGGGCACGACATGTGGCACGAATAGGGAATGAAAGACGTGCGTGGAAGCATAGGGATGTATGGAGAGATTATGTCCTACGGATTCGACAGTGCTAGTGACTTAGTTAGTTAAGAGCAATGTTTTCCAATCATCTCCTGTGTAATCTACTTCTTTCAAATAATAGTTAATGTTATTCTCCCACCTCATTCTTGGTCTATCAACTGGGCGTTTTCCCTCTGATTTTTCTACAAGAAGCTTCCATGCACGTCTTGCATTCCCCATACGTGCAACATGTCCTGCCCATCGCTACCTACGAGACTTAACTGTTCTTATTATATCTGGCTTCCTATAAAGACCATGTAGTACCTGTTTGTTCATCTCTCTTTGTTCCAAAAAATGTTCCTACAACTTTATTTTCAAATATTCGTAATCTCCTTTCCTCCCTTAAAATAAGAGTCTATGTTTCGCATCCATTTAATATAACTGGTAGAATAATAGTTTTATATATTTTCAGTTTAACGTTTTTGAAAGGAGTTGGGACATCAAGAGTCTCTGCAATGCATAATAGCACGCATTTCCAGAATTGAGCCTATGTTTAATTTCTTTGTGCATCTCATTCCTATTTGTGATTATTGTTCCTACGATTTTTTCGTGTTGACACTTGAAAGTGTAGTTTTGAAGTTCCTTAGGACAGGTTACTGGCCCGACGCTAAGTAGTCCAGTGGTAGGGCTGCTACCTTTTAGTCTCTGGACAGACATTAGGATACTGCATTTACTCAGTACCCGATGGAACGGTTATACCGCCGTGTCTCGGTCCTCAGAGCCTCGGGTTGTACCACGAGAAGGTGAGGATGAGAATTGGGTAGGAGAGGTTATACACACGTCACTACCCCTTACAATATCAACCTGCAGGAAGAAGAAAATCAGGACGTGCACTCAAAATACTTTTGGATGGTGTTTCTCTTGAGGACGAAACAGGTCAACAAATGGCCTAAATTCGTGAATGTACTATGATGATGATGATGTTTCTAGGAATTTGAATACAGCCACTTCTTCAAAGTTTCCCTCATTTTCATTATATGATGTATTTCTGTGCGTGACCATATATTTAGTTTCATTGATATTTACTTCCAGTCCCAATTTCTTAGTGTTAGTCAGTAATGTGTGCGTGTTGGCCCTTAGTGTCTCCACGCTATCGCCCAATAGCACTACATCATCAGCATAAACTAACAGCCTATTAACAGGTATACTATTGAGTTGTAGGCCTCCTTCATCGTCTAAAGATTTTATGGCATGTTGTATTCTCTACAAGAGGGAATATTTAACAGCAATTTCTGCAAATTATAAATGTTTATTTATGAGCTATAAACTAGAGTTTGGTTAGAGAGATAAATCATGCTACAATGTAACATGACAGTTTACCTTGACATGACATCGTTTACCGGTGTAACCCCTGCCACAGATACACGTGTAACTTCCAATGTGGTCCATACAAGTTCCACCATTTATACATGGAGATGATTCGCACTCGTTATATTCGTACTCACAGTGCTGTCCTGCGAACCCTGAAACACACAAAATAATTACATTTAATTACAGTGCCATTTGCTTGGACTATACAAAGAAGAGCAGGAAAATAATGTGGCTTATTGAGGGGGTAAATAATGAAGAAATAACAGAGAAACATGTGAAATGAACTTCCTTAGAAGAACAAAACCTGCACAAGAATGGCTGGGATAAAGAATTAAGATATAAGAACAGAGTTAAATATATATCCATTGAATGATAAAATCAAAGAATACAGAGAAAAATGGTTTAGACACGTAGAAAGAATGAACGTAACAAGATTACCAAAAGCAGCATTCAACTACAAGCCAAGAGGTTCAAGGAATGTAGGAAGGCCTGTGAAAAGATGGACAGAACAACTGTGAGGCGGAATAGGCATTTAGCCTAGCCCGTGAAGTGAAGAAGAAGAAGACATGGGATTTTGAATACGTGGCAGAAATATGTAGAACTGCTATATGAGACAAGAAATCTTTCGGCTGACTTGGATATAGAAAATGAAGAAAACGTATCAAAAGATGAAAAAGGATTTTCAATTCTGAAGGAAGAAGTTAAACTAGTAATTAAGGAAATGAATATAATTTTAAAATATTGAAAGAAAAAACAAAAATAATGGCATTTTGGGGAGACGAACATATAAGATCAAAAATCGTAATAGACAACAAACCTCTGGGACAAATTTTATTTATTTGGCTTGTAATTTTACTATAAACACAAAAACTGACAGAGACATACATATGAAACTGTCGAAATTTCAAATCATATGCGGAACTATACATAGAACATTAAAGAATAAAATAAAAAGATATACTAGATTGAAGTTTTATAAAATTGCATTACTTTATGGGAGCGAAACTTGGTTAATTACAAAGAAGAATACAAAGCGCGGAAATCAACTTCCTTAGAAGGACAAAAGACTGCACAAGATTGGATCGGATAAGGAATGAAGATATAAGAACAGAGTTAAATATATATCCATTGAATGATAAAGTCAAATAATACAGACAAAAATGGTTTAGACATGTAGAAAGAATGAACGTAACAAGATTACCAAAAGCAGCATATAACTACAAGCCAAGAGGTTCAAGGAATGTAGGAAGGCCTGTGAAAAGATGGACAGAACAACTGTGAGGCGAAACAGGCATTTTGCCTAGCCCGTGAAGTGAAGGAGGAGAAGAAGAAGAACAACAAGAATGGGAAAAAAGTGGAAGCTTTTGAGATGTGGATAAGGAGAAGGATTGAGCGTATAAAATGGACAGACAAAATAAAAAATGAAGATGTGCTAGACAGAGTGGGCGAAGGAAGAACAGTGCAGGAACGCATAAAGAAGAGGAAAAGAAATTGGATTGGCCACTGGCTAAGAAGAAACTGCCTGCTGACGGATGCCCTAGAAGGATTGGTCAACGGAAAGAAGGTTAAAGGCAGAAAAAGACACCAGATGATAGACAATATTAAAATAAATGGTTTGTATGCGGATACAAAAAGGAAAGCTGAGTTAAGGAGAGAGTGGAGAATGCTGAGTTTGCAATGAAACGCCTGCTCTTTGGCAGAACACTATGTATATATAGTGCCATTATTTTTGCGATGCGCTGAGAACGCGTGGCACCTCGCAGTGAGCTGGAAGCAAATCGTCGGTCTAGTATTGCCTTAATCACTAGAGTACGGTGTTCACCGGTCTAGTTTGTTCACCGAAAATATTTTATAGTCATACATTGGCATTTAATTTATTTTGTTATGCAAGTAGAATCAAATATTTCGAAAAATTACACAGACTATTTAACTAATGCCCCAAATGGGAGTCAATGACCAATCACATTTCAATGGTTTTTGTTTTACAACCAATGACAGTCGTGTTTCACTTCGCTCTTTATCGAATTCTGTTTATCAAAATAAAGAACGCTCCTCCTTTTTAATATTCTGAATAGGTCAGAGCATTATTTTGCAGTTACTGACTCTCCAACAAATATGTTGAATATAGCAAATAATGAACAGATTCCTTCGAACTACAGTTTTGATAATTGCGCCTACAATAATTGTGTTTTTAATAATGATTTTACTGAGTTGTTTTATAAAAAATAATTAATAACCTATAACTTAATGTTAGTTAGAATATACAGTTTGATATGTTCCATTTTTTTCCATTAGGGTGCATTCTTACAATATTGGATGCTATTTGGCAACAAATTATATATATTTGCAGTAAAGTAAGTAACGTAATCCCACTATAGGCCTCACCAGGCCCTTCGGGTAGTAGGAGGTTAAGGCTCCCCTTTTTCTGGACAATCGGCACTTGATGTCAGCCGGGTTGTCAACCCTGCGTGACGGCCGCCTTTACCCCTAGAACATACGTCTGGTACTCATTTCCGTTAGAGGCTGAGTCGACCCCAGGGCCATAGTGCCGCCAGAAGGTTTGGGTGAGTTTAAAAATCCTGACCCCACCGGGACTTGAACTCTCGACCTTCCGGCTTGTAGCGCAGTGCCTTAACCACTACGCTACGGCGTGCCTGCAGTGGATGAACAAATGAAACTTAACCAACATTTTTCATTCGTTAATTAAATAAAAATAAAACTTTATTTGATTTTCATATTTATTAAGATATAATTCAGTGACAGCTGTTTCGGTACACTGTACCTTCTTGAGACATGTTAACAAATTATGAATTGTGTTCCAACTGATCTAAGCAACAATACAACAATAATTTAAATTATTGTTATATTGTTGCTTAGATCTTCAGACATGTTAAATTATGAATTGTGTTCCAACTGATCTAAGCAACAATACAACAATATTAAATTATTGTTATATTGTTATATTGTTGCTTAGATCTTCAGACATGTTAACAAATTATGAATTGTGTTCCAACTGATCTAAGCAATTTAAATTATTGTTGTATTGTTGCTTAGATCAGTTGGAACACAATTCATAATTTGTTAACATGTCTGAAGAAGGTACAGTGTACCGAAACAGCTGTCACTGAATTATATAATAAATATGAAAATCAAATATAACTAAGTTTTATTTTTATTTTATTAATAAGTATGGATTTTCATCAAGTAAACACCAACTCAATTGATTTTTTTTCAAACATCGCCATTTACATTAAATACATTAATATTTTAAAATTACTATATTTAAATAATTATTTATGAGTAAACTGCTTAATTTTATAATCAACCGAAATATGATTTTATCAGAGAAATAAGCAGAGGTATGACCATAAATCTGAAAAAGTGAGATATATGACTTTTAAGACCCTATAAAAACTACTTAATCTTAATAATAAAGCACATATAAATGTTTTTACTTACTTGAAGCTTAGATTATAGGCTTTGGTAAAAATGTGACATGTCATAGGAATATGCCCCTTAATGATCAGCTTAAGTCTAGCTTAAAATTTAAGTAATAACCATAATGTAGTTCTATAGTTCTAGTCATAACATCTACAATATTTATAGTTTCATTAAACTTTTATGAATTTTAAAAATTTTCTTCTGAATTTGATTGATGTTTATTATAAATTGATTGTTCTGTGCTTTTATAAGAATGTTTGCTTTTAATGGCCTTCCTTATAGAAAGCAAATACTAGATACATAAGTATTTTTATCTAAATAAATTACACTGGTCAACATGATTTTTGTCTCATGAGTACCAATAGTTGTACTTAATGCAGTTTTTTATCGTGTTTTCAAATATGTATTCGGAATTTCTCCATCACCCACAGTTTTTGTTGTATTTAAATTTCAATTAATGGATTTAAATAATAATTTTATCAATTAAATAAAAATAAAACGTAGTTTTATTTGATTTTCATATTTATTATATAATTCAGTGACAGCTGTTTTGGTACACTGTACCTTCTTCAGACATGTTAACAAATTATGAATTGTGTTCCAACTGATCTAAGCAACAATACAACAATATTTATTTAAATTTTTTAATTTAACAAAGGGGATTCATTCAAATCAAGTCGAGAATAATTAATAAGCTTAATTTTATTCGTTATATCTAGGATGCAATATCTCATATGAAGAAGAAAAGGATGTAAATGCAAAAATATCTAAATTTTTAAGAATTTTAGGGTTAATAAATTCTATCTTCAAGCCACAGTTAGTCCAAAAGCATTCAAGACTGAAAGTATATAAAACACTGACTCTTCCAACTCTTTTGTATGGTAGCGAAGTATGGACGTTGAAACAGAAGGATATACAGAGACTTAGATCTGCTGAAATGAGATATCTTCGGAGGACTGCAGGATACACACTACTAGATCACAAAAAAATGAAGACATCTTAGAAGAATTACACATGGAATCTTTAGAAAACAAAATTTCTGATTATAAGTCAAGATGGATACAACATGTTCATCGAATGGAAGATCACAGAATACCCAAACAAATGTTAAGATATCAACCTGCAGGAAGAAGAAGACCAGGACGTCCACTCAAAAGACTTCTGGATGGTGTTTCTCTTGAGGCCGAAACAGGTCAACAAATGGCCTAAATTCGTGAATGTACTATGATGATGATGATGAATTTTATTCGTTAAATAGTTTTAACAAATGCCACTCTTGGAATTATTTATGAAAAATGTATTTACTCTAATTAAAATGTATTAACATTTATGTAATTAATATTACGAAAATACAGCGTAGGTATATTAATTAACGTTTGTTTTATTTATTTAAATAAAATGAGTATACAATTAATTTCTTTGTAATTCTTTTGATAACATACAATGCAAATTGTGTTTCATTGTGTTACAGGAGAATGCAAATGGAAATGAGCTTTGCTTTCTCTTTGAGTAAATAACACGTTAGAAGTAGCTGTTACTATTTTTTTACGTGCTTGATATTTTGTATGGTTCTTAAACATTCATGAGTTGTACAGCATTAAACCTGCTATTACCGTTTATTTCCATGAGAGAGTTTCTTTGATTCAGCATAATTCTTTATTTCTAATTTAAAGAACTGTTCCACTTTGAAGAGATTTTATCTTGTGTAAATAATGTAAATGAATTCCCATTTCATAACCAGTATAAAATACTGCTCTTTGCAATTTATATCAATGAAGTAATATGTTGCTGGTACATCATCATCATCATCATCATCTGCATTCATGGATTAGGTCTGTTGACCCGTTCCGACTTCAGCCCATCTCTTTCTAGGTCTGCCCACATCTCGGGTGCCTTTAGATTTGTATTTTGTTATTTGTTTTGGATATCTATCTTCATTCATTCTGTCTATGTGTTGCTTCCATTTTTGTCTATATGTATCTATTTTATCAGTTATTGCAAATATTACAAGTTCCTGTCTTATTTTTGTGTTCTTGATTAGTGCACCCTTTAACAGATCTCAAAAATTTCATTTCTGCCGCCGTTATCCTACTTAGATCTTGTTTTTTATGTATCCAGGCTTCTGAACCATAGAGCAGTACCGGTACTGCCAACATTTTATAAAATTTCAATTGGGTCTCTCTTGTTGTTTTGTTATTTAGTGATCGTTTTATCGTACCACATATTCCCTGGAACTTTTGCTATTTTATTATTTATATCATTATCATAATTAAATGAAATGTCGCATCCTAGATAATTGAGATGGTTCACCTGTTCTATGATTTCGTTTCCTGCTGGAACAAGAAATATAAATTTGGAATAAGAATATCAGAAAATAGAAAATTAAACATCCTATTGTTTGCATATGACCAAATAATAATAGCAAATTCAGAAGATAATCTACACAAAAGGTCTGTATGAACTTAACAAAATTACAGAAGAATATGGATTGAAGATATCTACAGAAAAAACAAAAATTATGGCATTTCAAGGTGTAGATCCTGTCAGAAGGATTGTATTGGACAATACAATTTTGGAGCAGGTGAATAATTTTACATATCTAGGATGCAATATCTCATATGAAGAAGAAAAGGATGTAAATGCAAAAATATCTAAATTTTTAAGAATTTTAGGGTTAATAAATTCTATCTTCAAGCCACAGTTAGTCCAAAAGCATTCAAGATTAAAAGTGTATAAAACACTGGCTCTTCCAACTCTTTTGTATGGTAGCGAAGTATGGACGTTGGAACAGAAGGATATACAGAGACTTAGATCTGCTGAAATGAGATACCTTCAGAGGACTGCAGGATACACACTACTAGATCACAAAAAAATGAAGACATCTTAGAAGAATTACACATGGAACCTTTAGAAAACAAAATTTCTGATTATAAGTCAAGATGGATGCAACATGTTCATCGAATGGAAGATGACAGAATACCCAAACAAATGTTAAGATATCAACCTGCAGGAAGAAGAAGACCAGGACGTCCACTCAAAAGACTTTTGGATGGTGTTTCTCTTGAGGCCGAAACAGGTCAACAAATGGCCTAACTGTATATATATATATATATATATATATAATACTGCGGAAATCAAAACAGAAATGTAAAAGAATGAACTTCTTCTAATTCTAATATATAAATAGGGCACGTCCTTCACTGCAATCACAGTATTTTCATGCTATGCAGCTTTACTAGTGAATTACACTAAGCAACAAAAAATATTTTTTTGTTTCAGAAAGAAAAATATATGATTCTGATAGTATTTTTTCTCCTGAATTCAAATATGATGTCGGTTTTTTTCCATCACGCAAGGTTTCCGAGAGACAGGCATTTATAATTTCAAACACTTCGTGAGTCGTGAATATATCGATAATTTGGAAATCACTCGTGGCATTACTTATGACTATTTAACTCATGCCCCAAATGGGAGTCAATGACCAATCACATTTCAATGATTTTTTATTTACAACCAATCACAGTAGTTTTTCACCTCGATTTTATCAGTTTAATTTTATCACTTTAAAATCAAGCTCCTCCTTTTTAACATTCTGAATAGGTCATAGCATTATTTTGCAGTGACTGACCCTCCAACAAATGTGGCTAGTAGATTGTACATATAGTGCACGAATGTTAACATATAGTGCTTGCGGAATATAATATAAAAAACATTTGAAGCAATTGATTATACCACCAAAAAAAGAAACCAGTGTTTGCACTTTCTTAAACGAATTATTTCCCAGAAAAATAACGTTGTAGAAAAATTGTAATTGACATATTTACATCATAGGACATCAGAAATTAATTAATACCTATAATGTTGGTTATAAATTTCTCCACTAGGGTGCATTCTTACAATATTGCGTTCCTTTGGCAATAAATAAATGATCTGGTTGCAGTGATGAACAAATGAAGCGTAACAATCGTTTCTCATTTGTTTTCAAACATCGCCGTTTACATTAAATATATAAATATTTTAAAATAACTATAGTTAAATAATGATTTGTGAGTAAACAGCTTAATTTTATTCGTTAAATAGTCCTAACAAATGCCACTCTTGATTTCCAAATTCTCTAGATAAATTCACTCCTCACTTCGTGAGTCGTGATTTTATCGATAATTTGGAAATCACTCGTGGCATTACTTATGATAACCGCCATTAATAGTCAATTATCCGCGGTTCATAATGACAAAACGTTCGGTACTTGAAAAAAAAAGCTATGGCCTGATTTGAAGAGATTCTGTGAATGGAGCAGCATGTTGTAGGGTTAAAAGTATTGATCAAAAAGAACATTGTGAGTGCAGCAAATTTTCAGAAGAGCTGCGTCAGGTGAACTGATCCGCAAGGTGAAAAGTTTTCAATACGACACTCGTGTCATAAAGAATTCTACCCAGGATTGGTTCTATTCAACCGCACTTCCATTGTCCTCTACGTCAGAGCACGTGTTCAATGGATACACAATCTATATAATTTTCTTGTATTTAAGAAAGAATAAACAATGTAAAAACGAAAATTAACTAAATATTTATTTTGACTATTTAACTCATGCCCCAAAAGGGAGTCAATGACCAATCACATTTCAATGATTTTCGATTTACAACCAATCACAGTCGTGTTTCGCCTAGAATTTACCAACTAAAGTTTATCATAATAAAGAAAGCACCTCCTTTTTAACATTCTGAATAGGTCATAGCATTATTTTGCAGTGACTGATTCTGTAAGAAATAGCCTACGGTTACCATATTGTATATAGTGCATGATTGTCAACAGAAAGCGCATGTGATAGATAATATAAAAACATTTGTAACAATTGATTATACCACAAAAAAAAATAATAAACCACTGTTAGCATTTTCTTAAACGAATTATTTTCCAGGAAATGACGTTGCAGAAAAATATAATTGACATATTTACAACATAGGGCATCAGAAACCTATAACGTTAATTATAAATTTCTTCACTAGGGTGCATTCTTACTATTGCGATCCTTTGGCAATAAATAATATTATGATCTGGTTGCAGTGATGAACAAAGGAAGGAAATGAAGCGTACCAATCTTTTCTAATTTATTTTCAAACATCATCGTTTAATTAAATATATAAAAATAGTGTAAAATAACTATAGCTACATAATGATTTGTGAGTAAACAGCTTAATTTTATTCGTTAAATAGTCCTAACAAATGCGACTCTTGATTTCCAAATTCTTTAGATAAATTCACTCCTCACTTCGTGAGTCGTGAATTTATAGATAATTTGGAAATCACTCGTGGCATTACTTATGATAAAATACACAACACGGAAATTAGGGACAAATGCCATATTCAAGACATAACCAAATTTATTATAGATACACGAAAATATTGGAAGGGTCATATAGAAAGAATGGAAGAAAACCGGCTTGCAAAAAGAGCTAAAGAAGATAGACCAATGGACGGGAGAAGAACAAGAGGAAGACCAGCCAAGAGATGGATAGACAGTGAATGCACATCCAATACGTCTTCCTCCGAGGAATGATTTTGGAAATAAACAGGATGAAAATCCTACAAATTAAGTTTAAGAAGAAGAAGAAGAAGAAGAAGAAGAACAACTAAATATTTAGTACAATTTTACTGTTAACTATAACATGCGATTACAGCACAAGATCTTGCTTAATATGGCTCAAACGTCTCATCTCAGTTTTCCATATTAGGCCTATATACTATATCTAATATAGGCCTATAAAAACCAATGTTTGTTTGTTTGTTAGTTGTATTCTATGCGCGGCCATACTGTTGATCCGATTTTGATGAGATTTTTTCCAAAATGTTCAGGAGATTCCCAGGATGAACATAGGCTATAAGAGAGTTGTGATACTCAACCCGTTCACCCCTAAAAATCACCCTTTGTAGTGAAAAAGTGAAATAAAGACCCTATTTTGACGCTGAAATGGCTTTCGCTGCCTAAATTCATAACAAATACACCAAATTAATGCACACAGAATTGAATATCTAAAAAAACTCTACAAAAAAGTCTGCGATAGCATATGTTTACCTTTTACGGATAACTCACAATAACCAATTTTGTCTTTTATTGATGCCAATAAGATCGGGATAAGTAGATTCCCGGGCAAGCGTGCTCTGCCATACCGTTGATCCGATTGTGATTGGGGTTTTTGAAAAATGTTCAGGAGATTCCGGGAATGAACATAGGCTATAAGAGAGTTGTGATACTCAACCCGTTAACCCCTAAAAATCACTCTTTGTAGTGAAAAAGTGAAATAAAGACCCTATTTTGACGCTGTGAATGGCTTTCGCTGCCTAAATTCATAACAAATACACCAAATTAATGTAGACAGAATTGAATATCTGAAAAACTCTACAAAAAAGTCTGCGATAGCATATGTTTATCTTTTAAGGATAACTCACAATAACCAATTTTGTCTTTATTGATGCCAATAAGATCGGGATAAGTAGATTCCCGGGCAAGCGTGCTCTGCCATACCGTTGATCTGATTGTGATTGGGCTTTTTGAAAAATGTTCAGGAGATTCCGGGAATGAACATAGGCTATAAGAGAGTTGTGATACTCAACCCGTTAACCCCTAAAAATCACTCTTTGTAGTGAAAAAGTGAAATAAAGACCCTATTTTGACGCTGAAATGGCTTTCGCTGCCTAAATTCATAACAAATACACCAAATTAATGTAGACAGAATTGAATATCTGAAAAAACTCTACAAAAAAGTCTGCGATAGCATATGTTTATCTTTTAAGGATAACTCACAATAACCAATTTTGTCTTTTATTGATGCCAATAAGATCGGGATAAGTAGATTCCCGGGCAAGCGTGCTCTGCCATACCGTTGATCTGATTGTGATTGGGCTTTTTGAAAAATGTTCAGGAGATTCCGGGAATGAACATAGGCTATAAGAGAGTTGTGATACTCAACCCGTTAACCCCTAAAAATCACTCTTTGTAGTGAAAAAGTGAAATAAAGACCCTATTTTGACGCTGAAATGGCTTTCGCTGCCTAAATTCATAACAAATACACCAAATTAATGTAGACAGAATTGAATATCTGAAAAAACTCTACAAAAAAGTCTGCGATCATAGATGTTTATCTTTTAAGGATAACTCACAATAACCAATTTTGTCTTTTATTGATGCCAATAAGATCGGGATAAGTAGATTCCCGGGCAAGCGTGCTCTGCCATACCGTTGATCTGATTGTGATTGGGCTTTTTGAAAAATGTTCAGGAGATTCCGGGAATGAACATAGGCTATAAGAGAGTTGTGATACTCAACCCGTTAACCCCTAAAAATCACTCTTTGTAGTGAAAAAGTGAAATAAAGACCCTATTTTGATGCTGAAATGGCTTTCGCTGCCTAAATTCATAACAAATACACCAAATTAATGCACACAGAATTGAATATCTGAAAAAACTCTACAAAAAAGTCTGCGATAGCATATGTTTATCTTTTAAGGATAACTCACAATAACCAATTTTGTCTTTTATTGATGCCAATAAGATCGGGATAAGTAGATTCCCGGGCAAGCGTGCTCTGCCATACCGTTGATCTGATTGTGATTGGGCTTTTTGAAAAATGTTCAGGAGATTCCGGGAATGAACATAGGCTATAAGAGAGTTGTGATACTCAACCCGTTAACCCCTAAAAATCACTCTTTGTAGTGAAAAAGTGAAATAAAGACCCTATTTTGACGCTGAAATGGCTTTCGCTGCCTAAATTCATAACAAATACACCAAATTAATGTAGACAGAATTGAATATCTGAAAAAACTCTACAAAAAAGTCTGCGATAGCATATGTTTATCTTTTAAGGATAACTCACAATAACCAATTTTGTCTTTTATTGATGCCAATAAGATCGGGATAAGTAGATTCCCGGGCAAGCGTGCTCTGCCATACCGTTGATCTGATTGTGATTGGGCTTTTTGAAAAATGTTCAGGAGATTCCGGGAATGAACATAGGCTATAAGAGAGTTGTGATATTCAACCCGTTCACCACTAAAAATCACTCTTTATAGTGAAAAATGTGAAATAAAGTTCCTATTTTAACGCTTAAATGGCTTACGCTGCCTAAACCATAACAAATACACCGTATTGTACACGGACTTGAATATCTCTAAAAACTCTACAAAATAGTCTGCTGCAGCATATGTTTATCTTCTACGGATAACTCACAATAACCATTTTTGTCTGTCATTGATGCCAAGAAGATCGGAATAAGCTGATTCCCGGGCAAGCATAGCAGGTCACGGCTGGTGGTAAAAACACATTAACATTTATTTACGAGTAGTAGCGCACGCCGGGTATTAGCTAGTGTATATATATATATATATATATATATTGTATTGTATTGTAAGCCTATGTTTCCCTTTACAGAGATTTAGGCCTCTCCCCCTACAGGGAAGAATTTGAACCATATTAATTTAGTTACACTTTTTCGTATAGATGTCATTTGAGTGGCCCGTGGTCAGCGTTCCGCCTCATACTGACATCTAGGAAACCAAGGTAGTACTAGGACGGGAAAATTCGGTAAATTTTGCTTAGAGGCCTTTTCATTCAGGCTTAAGGATTTTTTACGAGCCTGAAAATCTTCAGACTCGGGACCCACGGTAAAGTCTCTCCCGGAGAACTTGCTCCTTGGATTTTTATTTAGTATTTAATATTAGAGTTAATTGTGATTGTTATATTCTGATGTAATATATGTTTGTCCTGGTGAGTGGAAGAGAAGGCCACATGGCCTTAACTCCACCAGGCTAATTAATTCTAATCTGATCTAAATCCGTCCGGCTGAACAATGTGAGAAAGATGATTTTCTCGATTTAATTAAAATGGAAGTTCCTAGACAACGCGCTTAAAGTATAACATACATCGCCGTTTTATCTGTATTTTGATTTACTTTGGCGGAGACGTCTGACTTGTGTTTTTAAACCCAGATTAAAAAACTCATCGACGTCACTTTGGCGAAGTGCAAACACAAGAAGAAAAAGAAACTCTCGCAACTGCAATTCATTTTCCCACGAGAGCACGAGAAGGAAGCTATCAGTACTCTTCGCTCCATCATCACTAATTGCTTTCCTCAACCATACACTATTCCCCCGGTACTCATCCACAAGTAAATATAAACTACTGCAAAATTCCTTACTTCTTGGTCAGAACTACCCATCACACACGCTATTATTTATCACGCCGCTTCATCAGACTATCCGACACACATAAACTAAATTTTGTATCATGCAGCTAAGCACCAAATGTTCCTGCTCTTAGATGGTTGATGCAAAACTGTCAAAGTAGGAAAATAACTTACAATATCCAGTATTGTTAGTTTGGCGCTACAATAAATAGTGAAGATTGACTTAAACTTTAAACATATTTTTCTCGAAACTTACATAAAAGCGCATAGCTGGTTGATGCATAACACTGTCCAATTTATCTGGTATATCTTTTTTTTTATTTTTTTGCAATTGGGGAAAACGATTTGATATGCAGGTTCTTTGGTCCACCAAAAGATGTAGTGGGAGTCTACATCCGGGGCTGATAATGCAAAGTTTAACAGTCTGTGCAAGCTGCAAGATCAGTACTGAAACATGTTTAAAAAATAACTCAACTTTATTTGATGTTTTTATTACTAATTTCATACATTTCAATGATGTATAAATCATATTTGTAGAGAAAAATTATACGCTCAGACCGGGACTTGAACCCGGAACCCTAGGTTCTCTAGACCAAGTGCTCTACCATCTGAGCTACCTGAGCAAGTACCGATCTAAATGCAAATCTTTCTCTATATACATTGTAATTTCTGCCCACCAAATGGTATGAAGCCTTTGCTTCTATCTTTGCAAATGGCGGCTCCTATATTAAGAAGACATATTTGGGAATTATACATTACATTATAAATGCCAGTACAGCTTTTTTCAACTTTATTTATTATAATCTTGATACTCGATCCCATCAGCACATTGTCCTTTATATCCCTCCTCATCACACTGTATATTATTCATTATCCTTTACGGTCTCACTTACCAAAACATGGAATTCCCTTCCGACCTATGTCAGAGACTGTCAAACTATAACATCCTTCAAAAACAAACTAAAGAATTATTTTATAACAAACTAACTTATACACCTCACCGATAGTATTCTTTTAACAATTAATAAATTTAATTATTTATGAAAATAATATTAAGAATAACAAATATTTTCATTTGTTTTCTTTAAATATTGTAAAATCGTAAAATTAGTTTTCTATATCTCATTATTTTTCTTTGTTTTTTATATACATTAGACAGGGACAATTTAATATGTCTTGCTTGTATACATTTTATTGTTAGTTTTAGTCTTAATTTTAACTAACATTAACTGGTTGCATTACTTACTTACTTACTCACTGGCACTATCGAACCCGTAGGTTCATGGCCGCGCGGACATAAGCTCTCCATACATCCCTATCCTGAGCTAATGCTTTCCAATCATTCCCTGTATAATCTACTTCCCTCAAATCATAGTTAATGTTGTTCTCCCACCTCATTCTAGGTCTACCAACTGGGCGTTTTCCTTCTGGCTTTTCTACAAGAAGTTTCCATGCACGTCTTTCATTCCCCATACGCGCAACATGTCCTGCCCATCGCAGTCTACGAGAACTGGTTGCATTATAGATCGTAATATAATAGATATTATTTTTTTGATCAAATTTTTATTTAGTATTTAATATTAGAGTTAATTGAGATTGTTATATTCTGATGTAATATATGTTTGTCCTGGTGAGTGGAAGAGAAGGCCACATGGCCTTAACTCCACCAGGCTAAATAAAATAAAATCTAAAAAAATCTAAAAATCTATATACGGGGTGAATCATAAATATGGCTATACGTTGGATCGCGTTGTGTGATGAAAATATTACCATTACAGGAAATTTGAAATTACCGTTGAAAAGGCAATTATTCAAATTACATAAATTGAATAAAACAAAACAGTGTAGAACTTACGTCATTAGTCAAAATGGCGTTGAATATACAACAGAAAATTACAATTGCTGCATGGGCAATAACGTATGCTAATGATCGTGAGGCCGAAAGACGCGAGTTTAACGTAGCATTGCAGCCGTCGACTGTGGGGAAGTGGAGAAAATGACTGCTGGAAACGGGAAGGATGTAGAAAATCAAACCTCCTGGAAGGCTTCGCATTAACACGGATGCAGAAACAACGAAGATAATTGTGGAGGCGTTCGACAAAAATCAACCCGCCATGCTGCACGTGAGCAGTGATTTGTTTTGTTTTGTTCTATTGTTGTAATTAGAAGGATTCCCTTTCCAATAATAACATCATATTTCCTTTAATAATAGTATTTTCGTCATAAAATGCGATCAAACGTATAGCCATATTTCTGAATCACTCTTTATATTCTTTTTTCTTTTATTTTTTCCTTTTTTTGTTTTTTGTTTTAAGGATAAGAATCCATGAATTTTCAAAGCGTAAAATTCCTGACTATGACTTCCTTTGGAAGTGAAATACAGTGAAACCTGTCTTACCCGGAACCTCTATAAGAAGGAAACCTGTAGAGACGGAAAAAATCTCCAGATCGGTACGATTTTATATGTAAAATTGTCCTGTATAAGCCGGAAACTTTCATAACGCGGAAACGGAATCGTTTTTGAACTACCAATAGTTAATTTTTACCTCAGTAAGACGGAAAATTATTCTTAAGCACGTTCTAATTACAGTATTAATGGCCACACGTGAAAATTCTGCACAGGACGCTTTCTGCATTATATCGTTTTACCTTCTTGTGTTGCCAATGTTTTGCGGGGATACCCTTGCTTATGTGTGACAGCGGGGAATCCCTCACTTTTCCTTGCCTGCTAACATAACCTACCAGGGAGTTCGGAAACTTTTCAGTCCTGTAGTTGAGCTCCTTCTCGGTTTTGTATAATAGAGTTGTATTGTTATTTAACCAAACATAAAACACGTTCATTTTCGTATTTCAGCTCATTTGTCAAGAAGATCGGGCAATGCCGGGTAATCAGCACGGGGTATCTAAAAACATAAATTGTAATTATTCTTATTATGACTTATTCAACTAAACATAAAATCGCATTAATTTTCATTTACTTTGGCGTAGCAGCGCACGCCGGGTATTAGCTGGTAATTAAATAAATTACATCTTCTTCTTCTTCCTTTCATGTGATAGACCTAGTGGTCTGTTACGGTCTCAATCCAACGTTTGAAGGGTCTGCCCAAATATCTCTTGCCTGGTGGCTGGTAATTTAAGATCTAACGTGGTATTCTTGTTCTGCTCATTCTTCGTATGTGAGATTTCCAGTTGTTTCTGTATTTTTGTACATATTCCATGACTGATTCTGTTTGTAATTCTTTGAGAATGTCAGAATTCCTTTTATGGTCTGTCCTTGAATAGCCCGCAGTACGTCTCATAAATTTCATTTCTGCCGCAGTTAGTCTTTGTTCATCTACACTGCGAATTGTCCAGGCCTCACTGCCGTAACATAATATGGGTCTGGCCAGTGTTTTATAAATTCTAGTTTGTGTGTGTTGCTGCACATAATTACATAACGTTGATTAATACATTTTTTGTTCAGATTGATATGGATGTACTGATTTTCAGTTCTGAAGTCGCTTCTAGGAACAAACCACAATAGTTGTGTTTGAAGAGAGCTTTCTATTATGTTGAGTGCTGCTGTTATTTATTTAACACGTATATCCAAGGTAGATTTTGTAATATTTTCATACAGTATTACGTGGTTTTTATTATCTCTTGTTAAATAATAACACTGGCCAACAAAATTTGAACTTTTTTATGTTACAAGGGAGAAAATGTGTGTTTCTAACTTACTTTTTTGTGCTGATTTCAAATCTTTTTACGGAACTTTTCCATCACCCAGGGTTTTCGAGTAATCACATGAAAAAACATTTTTCGTGTCTATACATTACAATTTATTATATCTTAGCTGAAATTATATTTGCTCACCCAAAATGTGTGTGAATTGGATTTTTGGCTCTTTACAATACACTACAATACAATACACTACTTAGTCTTTACAATACACTTCTATCACAATTCACTTGACTACGGAAGTGAGCACAGAATTAGATTCTTTCTTTTAAGAAAGCTTCTGTTCAACTGCGAACTTAAAACATACAATCACAGTTTTGTAGGAGAATGTCATTGTTGTAAGTTATGAATTCAAGGCAACAATCGCAAAACATTATAAGTCCATTGTTGGCACAGTGAAATTAAATATAAATGTAAAATAATCCTTCTAATCATCATGTTATATACCAAAAATGCTAATAAATAGGAAAATAATTATTTTCAAAATTACAAAAAAATGGTGGGCGATGGAACATTTCTGACTTCATTTTTGGAATCAGCAGATGAAAATACATACGAATCACCCAAAATCTTTAAATCACTGTTGACCAGTGTAATTGAAGGTGTGAATATAGGACAAGATAATTAAAAACAAATGGCTGAAACTCTGTCTCTCTTGAAAATATTCAAGTTGTTTTTACATGTTAAATAAATAACTACAGCATCCGACATAATGAAAACCTCTCTTCAAATAAAACTAGTACGTTTTCTTCCTAGAAGCGATTCAAGAACTGAAAGTAAATATGCCCATTCAATCTCAATGAAAAATGTATTAATCAACGTTAATTAATTAATTTAGAAATAGAAATAGATTTATTTAGCCTGGCGGAGGTGTGGTAGCTTCCCGTTGCTTTCCACACCGGTGAAGGGTGATGATGGTGATAATGATAAGAATGACGATGATGACCATATGATTTCGGGGACCGTTTGGGCCTTAAAGTTTTCCTGTCATTTGTCTTACAGGTGAGGAAAAACCCCGATAAAAACCTCACCCAGGAAAACTGCCCACAGCGGTGGACTCATACATGTTAATGATAGTAATTTGATAATAGACTATAAAAAGTTTGATCAGATGTTAGGAGAATTTATAATGAGAGAAAATACTAAACTTGACAGATCAGGACGGCAATGCTCATAAACTACAATATTACAATTGTAGCTAAAGCCCTGTAATGGGTATTTAAATAGCCCAAACATTAATAACTGTAATGAGAGGACTGGAGAACACAGAGTGGATGAATAGGGACGAATGGAGAAGGAAAATAGAACTTTAGACACAGAAAGATGTGTAAAAATTGAAATTCTGCTTATAAAATAATAATAATAATAATAATAATAATAATAATAATAATAATAGTATTAATAATTCTAATTCCGCAACATAGTGTTTCTCCTTCAACCCAAAGTGATTTGTCGCCAGATGTTCCTGTCTAAAGCATATTCTTCCCTCAAATCTCTAGCTTCTATACTTCTCTTCACTCCATCCATCCATCCATCCATCCATTTATCATTTTCTAGGTCTGCCTATTCCACTTCTTCCATTAGCTTTCCAATTAAGGATCTTCTTTGGTATACTCTCTTCTTCCATTCTTATGAGGTGTCCATACTATTTCAAACTTTTTCTTCTATTTTTCTTAATATGTTGTTTTTTTCAACTTGCATAATTTCCCTTATTGTGCTGTTTCTGACCTTATCCCTTCTTTAAATTCTTGTCGATCGCCTCAAAAAATCCATTTCTACTGCTTACAGCTTGTTGGCTTGTTTTCTACTTACTGTCCAGGTTTCGGTCCCATATAATAAAATGCTTTATAAAATAACTTGAAATATAGTTTTCTTCGTTCTGTATGTTATATTTCTATTCCAAAGCACTGAGTTCAACAAACCAATGATTCTTCTTCCATCAGTTATTCTTCTTTCAATTTCTGTAGTTGAATTCTCACTTTTATCTAAAATAGATCCTAAATATTTAAAATTTTTAACATTACGTTGTCTTCCTGAATTACATTTTGGCTCATCTGTTGTATCCAATGAAATATATCCTGTTTTATTATAATTTATCTGTAATCCCCATTTTTTGTATTCTATCTTTAATTTCCTTAACATGAAAGATGCATCATCTGGATCCTGAGAAATCCACCTCCGATCATCAGCGAATAGTAAATGGTGGACGTGTGATACAATTATATTTATAATAATAAATAATAATAATAATAATAATAATAATAATAATAATAATAATATAATAATAATAATATTAATAATATTATAATAATAATAATAATAATAATAATAATAATAATAATAATATAATAATATAATAATGATAATAATGGATAATAATGTAATGATAATAATGATATTAATACTAGTAGTAATAATAATAATAATTGTATAAGTAATAATAATAGTAATATAATATAAAATAATAATAATAATGATAATAATAATACTAGTTATAATTAATAATAATAATAATAATAATGGTAATAGTAATAATAATAATGACTATAATAATGATAATAATACTAGTAATAATAATAATAACCAAAAATAATAATAATAATTAATAATAATAATGATATAATAATAATGATAATAATAATAATGGTAATAGTAATTAATAATATAATAATAATGATAATAATAATGATAATAATACTAGTAATAATAAAATAATAACAAAAATAATAATAATAATAATAAAAATAATAATAATAATAATGATAATGATACTAGTAGTAATAATAATAATAATAATAAATGTAAATAGTAATAATAATAATGATAATAAAAATAATAATAATGATAATAATAATAATGATAATAATAATACTAGTAATAATAATAATAATATAATAATAATGGTATAGTAATATAATAATAGTAATAATAATAATACTAGTAATAATAATAATAATAATAATAATAATAATAATAATAATGGTAATAGTAATAGTAATAATGATGATAATAATAATAATAATAATAATACTAGTAATAATAATAATAATAATAATAATGGTAATAGTAATAATAATAATGATGATGATAATAATAATAATAATAATAATAATAATTAATAATAATAATAATAACAATACTAGTAATAATAATAATAATAATGATAATAGTAATAATAATAATTGAAACATTCAGACACACATAGAGATGAAGGAAGGATTATAAATTCATTATATGAAGGATAGATGACTGGAGGTCGGAATTTATGACTCTCCAGGAATATATTTTAAGCGGTGTGGGGATATGCATGCATTACTTTTGACTCGCGGACAAAATTTCGTGATTAGCGCCTGACATACACAGGTTTTCTCATAACTTCCGTCACTGGAAACAAGTTTAGAAACTCAGCAGAATTCTTTTGCATAACATTACTCTGATAGCAGGATGTGCTCCAACTTCTATAACTTTTTCGTGTAATTCCAGCTCATAACGACTTTATATTTAAAGCGGAAGGAAAAGAAATGTAAGATAAAAAATAATAATAAGAAATAGGAAAGTTTTTAAAAGAAAAGAGGGAAAATGGCAGAGATTTTATAGGAAGGATCCTTAAAAGAACGAGAATCGTTTATGTTGCAGCATTTCTAAGGTATATTGACTTGTGAGGAAATGTTGTACGGGGAATATTAATGCAGATAAATTAATTATATAGACTATTTAACTCATGCCCCAATGGGAGTCAATGGCCAATCACATTTCAATGATTTTTTATTTACAACCAATCACAGTCGTGTTTCGCCTAAAATTTACCAATTAAACTTTATCATAATAAAGAAAGCATCTCCTTTTTAACATTCTGAATATGTCATAGCATTATTTTGCAGTGACTGAATATAAGAAATACGGCTACCAGATTGTATATATAGTGCATGAATGTCAACACATAGCGCATACTAGAGATAATATAAAAACATTTGTAACAATTGATTATACCACAAAAAAAGAAACCACTGTTTGCACTTTCTTAAACGAATTATTTTCCAGGAATTTACACACAAAAATATAATTGACACATTTACATCATAGGACATCAGAAATTAATTAATACCTATAACGTTGGTTCTAAATTTCTCCACTATGTGCATTCTTACAACATTGCGATCTTTTGGCAATACATAATATTATTATCTGGCTGCAGTGATCGAACAAAAGAAGCAAATGAAGCATACCAATCGTTTCTCATTTGTTTTCAAACATCGCCGTTTACATTAAATATATAAATATTTTAAAATAACTATAGTTAAATAGTCCACCGCTGTGATCTCGAGGTAGCGTGCTGCCTTGTCACGCAGCGGACCCGGGTTCGATCCCCGGTCGGGGCAGTTTTTCTGGGTGAGGTTTTTATCGGGGTTTTTCCTCACCTGTAAGACAAATGTCAGGAAAACTTTAAGCCCCAAACGGTCCCCGAAATCATATGACCATCATCATCATCCTTATCATTATCATCATCATCATCATCCTTCACCGGTGTGGAAAGCAACGGGAAGCTACTACACCTACACAATTCCCTAGTAAAGCTGCAAGCATAGCATGAAAATGCTATGATTGCAGTAAAGGACCTGCCTTCGGGCAGAATTACTATGGATGGATGGATAGTTAAATAATGATTTGCGAGTATACAGCTTAATTTTATTCGTTAAATAGTCCTAACAAATGCAACTCTTTTTTTCCAAATTCTTTAGATAAATTGGAAATCACTCGTGGCATTACTTATGATAAAATAATTTTTATTTTACTGCTCCTGTCATAGACGCCGTTCATTTTTGTAAACGTTTATAAAACATTGTTGAATAAACAATTAAAATTTATTCAAAATTAGAACATCAAAGAAGATTAAATAAATTTCGGTGTAATATTCTTCACCATATATGTAGATCTATTCTTCTTTTCAAATATCGTTGATTATTTTAGTTTTAAATACAACATATGCACTTTTATCTATTCTTGAATAGGATATGTTATTAATTTTATTTGAGGAGATATTCTTACTTCCACTCAGGTTAAAAATCGACATCAAAATAATAAATTTAACATATTGTAATATAAAATTCATTATTACGTCACATGAAATTATTCTTAATTTATATTGGTTAATAATTCTATTTAATATGAGATTAAATCCGATTGGTTATATAAGAAAAAAAAAAGATTTTAATTCAAATCACAATTTAGTTTACTTTTATCTATGAGAGAATAACATTATTTAGTTTTTTCAAAGTTTAATAGAAATATTTTAGAATTTTGACAACAATGAGATAAGCTATCTTTTAAACGCGTTGTTAAGAAAGTCTTCATCTAGTAAAATATTTTTATTATTAAGATGAGATTTTTATTTGACAATAAAAGTATTTAGGTTTTCATTTAAAGTTATATTTATGTATAAAAAATTAAAATACAAAATTATTTATTATCTTTAATGTTATTATGTAGGATGCAATATCTCATATGAAGAAGAAAAGGATGTAAATGCAAAAATATCTAAATTTTTAAGAATTTTAGGGTTAATAAATTCTATCTTCAAGCCACAGTTAGTCCAAAAGCATTCAAGATTAAAAGTGTATAAAACACTGGCTCTTCAACTCTTTTGTATGGTAGCGAAGTATGGACGTTGAAACAGAAGGATATACAGAGACTTAGATCTGCTGAAATGAGATATCTTCGGAGGACTGCAGGATACACACTACTAGATCACAAAAAAAAAATGAAGATATGTTAGAAGAATTACACATGGAATCTTTAGAAAACAAAATTTCTGATTATAAGTCAAGATGGATACAACATGTTCATCGAATGGAAGATCACAGAATACCCAAACAGATGTTAAGATATCAAACTGCAGGAAGAAGAAGACCAGGACGTCCACTCAAAAGACTTTCGGATGGTGTTTCTCTTGAGGCCGAAACAGGTCAACAAATGGCCTAAATTCGTGAATGTACTATGATGATGATGATGATGATGATGTTATTATGTAATATTAAAATCCTGCTTTAAGATGTAATAATTTTGTTTATTGTAATTTAGGTATAAGAATAATTTTTGTATTTTTTCTATCCTCATTGATTGGTTTGATTGGTAGAAAACACCTTATTGTCTTAACTCTGCCACATGGAATATTTTATTTAATTAATTTATTTATATACAGAATTTTAATGTTTACACATCTTTCTGTGCCTACATTTTTATTTTTCTTGTCCACTCGTCTCTCTCCATCCAATCCATGTCCTCCAGTCCTCTAGCTCTCATTCCAGTTCTTATTTCCTGCATCCACGAGTTTCAAGGTCTTCCTCTCCTTCTTCCAGGTGGACACCATTCCAATGTTTTCCTGGGTTATCTTTCTTCTTGCATTCGTCGTACGTGCCCATACCAGGTAGAATAATAATAATAATAATAATAATAATAATAATAATAATGATAATAATAGATCATCGGTCGATTAATATCTTTGACATCGTCCGATTCCCAACAGCCAATTTTGTCGGTCCATCCAATCTCCTGAGTTGTAGATGTTTCTCCTTCATGTATAAATATATTCCCTGACTCCAGGAGGTTTTAGGTCTTCCACTGCCTCGTCTTCCCTCAGATTTCCATTCCAAAACACATTTGGTAGCCGCTCCTCTTCCATTCGCTGGACATGTCCATACTATCTTAATTGCTGAGTTTTAATATAACCTTAAATAGTACCTTCAGTTTTCATTTTCTCCCTTATAACTGTAGTCTTATATTATTATAACTATATCATTGTACGTTAAATTATATAATGGACGAGATAGGGACCTCAAGAGAAATTATATTAGCTGGCGATTTTAATAGCAGAAAGAATCGGCAAAAGAAAGAGATAGATTAATAATGCAGTTGGACAAACAAACAACAAATATATTAATAATAATAATAATAATAATAATAATAATAATAATAATAATAATAATAATCATTAAGTTAATCATCTCATAAAAAATAATAAATATTATATCTATTAAATATATCCAACAGCACCTTAAGATACTTACAGTCCGTCTGCACAATAATGATAAACTGACTGAAAATCAACTTTCATAACACATTAAAGTATTTGGTATTTAATTATTAAATTTAATTTTTACTTAGGAAATATGGTAATAGTCCCGCGCCGTAGCCGAGCGGTTAAGGTAGGAAGCCTTGGCGCAGAGCTACGGGACTTGCGCTGGTTCGAGTCTCCATGGGGGAAGAAATTTTCTCATGGTATTTCGGCCAGTATGGGACCGGTGCCCACCCAGCATCGTGAGGCAATTGGGTAGCTACAATAAGTAGCGGCTCCAGGTTGAGGAACCAGCTCTAACGGCTGGGGGACTCGACATGCTAACCACATGTCACCCCTACACTGGTTGTTGATCATCTACCTCTGTGATTGACACATGTGGATGTGAAGGGCCAGCAGCCGGCTGGTAAAAGGGCAACCGCTGAAAAGTGGAAAGACCCTCAATCGGAAATATGGTAATAAAAACAGTAGCCTTTGCAGATGACCAGATTTTAATAGCAAAAACAGAAGACGAACTACAAAGAATGCGATATAAACTAAATGAAATATAAAAAAATACAACATGGAAATATCATCAGAAAAATAAAAAGCAATGGCCTTGAAGGGCGGTCATCCAGTTCGGACAAAGATAATATTAGAAAATAAACCAATAGAACAAGTGGTAAGATATAACTTCCCAGGTTGCGAAGTATCATACACAGCGGAAACAGATATAAATAACAAACTAAATAAGTTTAATTATATAACAGGAACACTAAAAAGAACTTTGAAAAATAAAGCCAGGAAAGACTCTATAATGAAATTATACAAGACAATGGCAGTGCCTATTATTACTTATGGATCCGAAACGTGGGCAGTGACAACACAACAATCTGTCAGGATACAAACTGCTGAAATGAAGTTCCTCAGACCAATAGCAGGATATCAAAGAACAAACAAAGAAAACATAATACAGAAATAAGACAACTAAAAGTAGAGGAATTAAACACAACAATAGTGAAATACAGAACAAACTGGAAAGAACACTTGGCAAGGATGACTGAGAATAGAATACCAAAAGCAGCATACAGCTACAAGGAAGAAGAAGTCTGGGAAGACCAAAGAAAAGAAGGAAACAGCAGCAATTTGGAGCCGGAAGAGGCCTAAACCGTGAAGAAGAAGAAGAAGAAGAAGAAGAAGAAGAAGAAGAATTTTTACAACAGAGTTAATAGCCACATATTGAACTTAAGTAATTTGTTACGCCAAATTTTATAATGGTAGAACATTTAATTAACTCCTGTTTCCCATGAGGATTTTTCAGTTCAATTTTAAATTATAGAATATTTTCAGATTCACGTGAAATGTTACCATTTCGCGATAGAAAACGTAGCTGGATTAATTTGTATAGAGAGAAAGCGTACAATAACTACAGTAGTTTGTTTTTAGAACAGAGCGTTCATTGTAACAAGCCATTGTTCACGTATTACAGCTTGATGCTCTTCTTTTCCAGAGTCTATGTCATAAAATGGCGTGTATAAAACTTCAACAATAAAAGGATTTATTTTCCATAGCGTACACTTTCATTAGCTGATAATTGTACACAATGCAACGCATCGTTAGAGATTTGTGACGTTGTTAATCCTCTCCGCTGCCATTTTTCTGTAGAAATAAATTGAAGTATTAATGTACTGAACTTCAACATGTGGCCTCACAACCAAAGATAATAACAAAAATAAACATACCGTTATTGTTATATGAAAGTTATCAATAGGGCAAGGCAATTAATGATTTTGGATCTTTTTCTCATGAAGATGTATGACATTAAAATACGGATTAAATAAAAGCAATTCGTTAGGGCATTTTTTTGCATTTTCTCAACTTTTTTAGGGATAGGTCATTTTTTTTGGCAATTTTTAGGTCATTTTCAGCATTTTTTACACTTTTCCGGAAGGCTGTGACATTATTTGTTTTCGATTTGTGATTTTTAATATGATTCAGTATTTTTCCTTGTCAATACAATTTCTTGGAATTAAGTAGATGTTTTTGCTAACTACTACCCCTATTTTTCAAGGCATGTGCTTAATGAACTTGCCCACTTCTAGGTATTTTATTCAATTGCTTAGAGCTTATGTTAGCTTCTTCCCCTATTTTGATTGTTAACTGCAATTCAAAATTGCTGTAAAAGTGCACTGTGTATTTGAAATGGATTTTCTGCAATAAAAGGTACTGTAACATGTATTTTTAAATACTTTTCTTTTAATATTTTGATGTTAAGTTAAATTTTATGTAATTCAGTAATCAAGTGAGTACTTAATCTAATAAATAGTGTTTTTATTGGTAATTCTTAACTTTTTATTCGTCATTTTATTTTATTGGTCATTTTTTGTATTTTTTAGGTCATAAATGCATTTTTTATTTTGCATTTTTTACCAATTTATAGGCCATTAAATACCTTGCCCTAGTTATCAAGATACAAATATAAATTATTTATTTTAACCGTCCTATTGAAGCAGAAGATAGTTTTTATTTTTTTATCTAGTTTATGATGTATCGGTATAACTAGAAAATTAGGTTTGCTTAAAATTAGAAACTAACTAACTCACTGGCACTATCTAACCCATAGGTTCATGGCCGCACGGACATAAGCTCTCCATACGTCCCTATCCTGAGCCAACGCTTTCGAATCATCCCCTATATAATCTACTTCTCTCAAATCATAGTTAATGTTACTTTCCCACCTCATTCTTGGTCTACCGACTGCGCGTTTTCCCTCTGGTTTTCCTACAAGAAGCTTCCATGCACGTCTTTCATTCCCCATTCGTGCAACATGTCCTGCCCATCGCAGTCTACGAGACTTAACTGTTCTCATTATATCTGGCTTCCTAATAAAGACCACGTAATTCACTGTTATGCAGTCTTCTCCATTCACCTGTCTGTTCATCTCTCTTTGATCCAAACATTTTCCTAAGAACTTTATTCTCAAATACTCGTAATTTCCTTTCTTCCCTTAAAGTAAGAGTCCATGTTTCGCATCCATATAATATAGCTGGTAGAATAATAGTTTTATATATTAGTCCGGAAATTTTTACCCCATTTGAACCCATGTCCGTATTTCTTGACGGTTGTATTTTTACGGTGAAAGATCGTCACTCTTTTGACCAAGGTACTTTTTTCGTCTGGCTTATCACCATCGACCAGTCCGGCATGGGTAACGCTATCGGCAGCAATGTTACCGCCGGCATAGCTCTCAGGGTCATTTAAGCACGCAAGCCACTCCACACGACAAGGTAAAGATACCATGGAGGCTTAAAATTAGGAAAAAACAATTAAATTAACTAATTCTTCATTTATCAGAAAATTCCTCTTTTAATTTACTTACTATTGATTGGTTTAAGAGATCATTATTTGCTTTCTATACTGTAAACGTTTTAATTCATAATTTTTTATTAAAATTTATGTTCTGTAGGGAATTAAAACACCATAAACTTCAATTAAACATAGGCTCAATTCTGGAAATGCGTGCTATTATGCATTACAGAGACTATTGACTTTCCAAGTCCTTTCAAAAAACATTAAACTGAAAATATATAAAACTGTTATTGTACCAGTTATATTATATGGTTGCGAAACATGGACTCTTACTTTAAAGGAGGAAAGGAGATTATGAGTATTTGAGAATAAAGTTCTTAGGAAAGTTTTTGGACCAAAGAGAGATGAACAGACAGGTGAATGGAGAAGACTGCATAACAATGAATTGCATATTCTTTATAGGAAGCCAGATATAATGAAAACAGTTAAGTCTCGTAGACTGCGATGGGCAGGACAAGTGGCACGAATGGGGAATGAAAGACGTTCATGGAAACTTCTTTTAAGAAAACCAGAAGGAAAACGCCCAGTAGGTAGACCAAGAATGAGGTGGAAGAATAATATTAACTATGATTTGAGGGAAGTAGATTATATAGGGGATGATTGGAAAGCATTGGCTCAGGAAAGGGATATATGGAGAGCTTATGTCCGCGCGGCCATGACCTACGGGTTCGATAGTGCCAGTGAGTTAGAGTTAGCATAAATAATAGATTGGAAATATAATTATTTAGCTTAATGATTGTTCTAGAAGCTATAACAGAGAGAGCCCAAATTCCTTTTTCTTCTTGGTTACCGGCATCTATAGCTGCCCCTACTTCCATTTCAGCCTTAATGCACTCTTCTACCCTTCTTACAGCCGGAGTATATGTGGCAGGCTGTAAAATAACGCTTATTAACTTAAATTCGGTGAAATATTGCTTGGTGACTGATTTCATCTGTCTACGGGGTGAATCATAAATATGGCTATGCGTTTGATCGCGTTGTGTGATAAAAATATTACCATTACAGGAAATATGAAATTACCATTGGAAAGGCAATTGTTCAAATTACAAAAATTGAATAAATCAAAACAGTGTAGAACTTACGTCATTAGTCAAAATAGCGTTGAATATGCAACAACAAATTACAATTGCTGAATGGGCAATAACGTATGTTAATGATCGTGAGGCCGCAAGACGGACAAGACGTGAGTTTAACGTAGCATTGCAGCCGTCGACAGTGGGGAAGTGGAGAAAACGACCGCTGGAAACGGGAAGGATGCAGAAAATCAAACCTCCTGGAAGGTCTTGCATTAGCACGGATGCAGAAACAACGAAGAGAATTGTGGAGGCGTTCAACGCTAGCCCACAAAAATCAGCTCGCCAAGCTGCACGTGAGCAGTGATTTGTTTTGTTTTGTTCTATTGTTGTAATTTGAAGGATTCCCTTTCCAATGATAACATCATATTTCCTTTGATAATAATATTTTCGTCACAAAATTCGATCAAACGTATAGCCATATATCTGAATCACTCTGATTATGTATGATGCAAGCATTAGTTGTCACTCTGAACATCCAACGTAATATTTGAGTTGTACTGTACCTAGCAGTGTGAAATAATACTATTTGCGTGAAGATTTACGGTATTAAAGTTTGGATTAGTAACACTATAGATAATAATCAGGAAATTGAAAGATGTATTATAATGGAGAGAGAAAAATTGCACTGGGACATGAGTTTTGTCTCATGAGCACCAATAGTTGTACTTAATATAGTTATTTATCGTGTTTTCAAATATGTGTTCGGAATTTCTCCATCACCCACAGTTTTTTTATTTCAATTTCAATTAATGGATTTAAATAATGTCTCTCGGAAACCTTGCGTGATGGAGAAAAACCCATATCATATTTGAATTGAGGAGAAAAAATACTACTATCAGAATCACATATTTTTCTTTCTGAGACAAAAAAAAGTTTATTTTTTGTTGCTCAGCGATTTATTGTTGGATCATCAAGAGGGATGCTCCACAGGCGAAATATAGCAGAAAATCTTCATTTCTGACTTTCTAGGTGAGTCAGAATATTCGAATATTGTATAGATACGAATGTAGAAAATATTTAAGTTATATTATAATATAATTAAAAATAATATAATAATATAATTAAAATAACCTCAAAATATAACTTCCTAAAATTAAATATTAAATATTAAAGTGTTTGAAATTATAAATGCCTGTCTCGCTCGGAAACCTTGCGCGATGGAGAAAAACCGATATTATATTTGAATTCAGGAGAAAAAATACTATCAGAATCACATATTTTTCTTTCTGAGACAAAAAAAAAGTTTATTTTTTGATTCCTCAGTGATTTATTGTTGGACCATCAAGAGGGATGCTCCACAGGCGAAATATAGCAGAAAATCTTCATTTCTGACTTTCTAGGTGAGTCAGAATATTCGAATATTGTGTAGTTACGAATGTAGAAAATATTAAAGTGTTTGAAATTATAAATGCCTGTCTCGCTCGGAAACCTTGCGTGATGGAGAAAAACCGATATTATATTTGAATTCAGGAGAAAAAATACTATCAGAATCACATATTTTTCTTTCTGAGACAAAAAAAAGTTTATTTTTTGATTCCTCAGTGATTTATTGTTGGACCATCAAGAGGGATGCTCCACAGGCGAAATATAGCAGAAAATCTTCATTTCTGACTTTCTAGGTGAGTCAGAATATTCGAATATTGTGTAGTTACGAATGTAGAAAATATTGAAGTGTTTGAAATTATAAATTATTGTCTCTCGGAAACCTTGCGTGATGGAGAAAAACCCATATCATATTTGAATTGAGGAGAAAAAATACTATCAGAATCACATATATTTTTTCCTGAGACAAAACCAGTTTGTTTTTTGTTGCTCAGTGTAATAAATGAAATCTAGTCTAAGTAGGTAAATGGAAGTCATATCTCTTGCCCCACAACTTTAATCCATACCTCCACGATGTTACAACTCACAGGTCCCAATGGAAACATCTAATTAATGCTGCCTCCAACACACTCATACCCGGCTCCAGATCTTACCAGTAGTTAAAGATAATTCTTGCATCAAGTTAACTTTCTCCATCAGGGTTTTCCAAAATTCTCATTTACAAACTTACATTTCATACTGATAAAATTCGTATCAAATTCCGTTGAGGTGAAGTCATAAGATAAAAACTTAAAATATGTACCTTTTTCGCAGGTGCCGTCGTCCTCAACTGTGTTAAAATCGATCCATCCATAGTAATTCTGCCCGTAGGCAGGTCCTTCACTGCATTTATAGCATTTTCATGCAATTATTGCAGCTTTACTAGGGAATTGTAGGTGTGGTAGCTTCCCGTTGCTTTTCACACCGGTGAAGGATGATAATGATAAGGATGATGATGATGGCCATATGATTTGGGGGACCGTTTGGGCCTCAAAGTTTCCCTGACATTTGTCTTACAGGTGAGGAAAAACCCCGATAAAAACCTCACCCAGAAAAACGGGCCCGACCGGGGATCGAATCCGGGCCCGCTGCGTGACAAGGCAGCACGCTACCTCGAACCACAGCGGTGGACTATGTTAAAATATTATATTTAAAATATTATCTGGAGACCTTTCGGAAGTTAACTTTCATCATTAGCAGGATAAGCTTCTGCTACAATTGTTGTTGTTGTTTATGACGATGTAGACTCCAAGTGTGTGTAGCAGCAAATATATCGTCATAAACAACAACTAGTAGTAGAAGCTCATCCTTCTGATGATGGAAGTTAACTTCCGAAAGGCCTCCAGATAATGTTTTAAATATAATATTTTAACATAGATGAGGATGACGTCACCTGCCAAAAAGGTACATATTTTAAGTTTTTATCTTTAAACTTACATTTATCTTCTTCTTCTTCTTCCTTCCAAGTATTAGGCCAAGGCCTGTTACGATCCTATAGAAAATTTTCCCTCCAGCGTTTCATAGGACGGCCCAGTGATCTTCGTCCTCTTGTATCTTGATTTCTAAAATGGGCCTAACTTAAACATAACTAACTCACTGGCACTATCGAACCCTTTGGTTTAATACCTGGAGGACATAAGCTCTCCATACATCCCTAAACTTGTCAATTTTATATTGTGTAGCCTATATCTATTATGTGTCATTAATCAACATGTAGATAATTCATAGTTGTTATTATATATATGTATAATTTAACCCTGGTGAAGTGGAAGAGAAGACCTTAAGGTCTTAACTCCATCAGGTAAAATAAATAAATAACCTGAGGTAATGATGATCTTGAAGAAGATTTCCGGGCTGTAGGCCGTGGTCTCGAGGCTTGAACTTCCCCGACATTTCGCCAGAGACTGCGTCTGGCATCCCCAAGGGTTGTCTCTGGCGCAACGTCGGGGAACTACAAGCCTCGAGACTACGGCCTACAGCCCGGAAATCTTCTTCAAGATCATCATAGCAACTCCGGCCGTGAAAGCCTAAGTCAAAACCTGAGGCAATATTTTCTAATCATCCCTTGTATAATTTACTTCCCTCAAATCATGGTTAATGTTATTCTCCCACCTCATTCTTCTTCTACACAACTGGCCATATTACTTCTCGTTTTCCTACAAGAAGCTTCCATGCACATCTTTCATTCCCCATTTGTGCCAGATGTAGTGTCCATCGCAGTCTATGAGACTTAACTGTTCTTATTATATCTGGTTTCCTATAAAGACCATGTAGTTCACTGTTATGCAGTCTTCTCGATTGGCCTGTCTGTTCATTCTCTTTGGTCCAAAAATTGTCCTAAGAAATTTATTCTCAAATACTTATTTTAAACTTAATCCCACAAACTTAATTTTTTTAAGTGTAATAAGGGTTATCCAATCTACCAATTCGTAGTATTACTTCCCTATATTTTAAGGGGGGTGATGGGTGAAATTTCTATTTTCTACATTTTTTAGAGCTAGAGACTTGATTTTTTGTACAAAAATTCACTGCATGATACATAATGATGTGTTTAAGTTTCATTCACGTGAGACATTTATTTTATGAGTTATTAAATAATTCCTTTAAAAAAAACGTTAAACTGAAAATATATAAAACTATTATTCTACCAGTTATATATATTATATGAATGCGAAACATGGACTCTTACTTTAAGGGAGGAAAGGAGATTACAAGTTTTTGAGAATAAAGTACTTAGGAAAATGTTTGGACCAAAGAGAGATGAACAGACAAGTGAATGGAGAAGACTACATAACAATAAACTGCATGGTCTTTATAGGAAGCCAGATATAATAAGAACAGTTAAGTATCGTAGACTGCGATGGGCAGGACATGTTGCGCGTATGGGGAATGAAAGACTTGCATGGAAGCTTCTTGTAGGAAAGGCAGAGGCAAAACGCCAAGTTGGTAGACTAAGAATGAGGTGGGAGAATAACATTAACTATGATTTGAGGGAAGTAGATTATACAGGGAATGATTGGAAAGCATTAGCTCAGGATAGTGATATATGGAGAGCTTACGTCCGCGCGGCCATGAACCTACGGGTTCGACAATGCCAGTGAGTAAGTAAGTAAGTTAGTTATTAAATATTATATTTAAAAAATTGCATATATTATAATTAAATGGGTTCCACAATTGTTTAGTAAAATTGTCTAATTTTTTTACAAGACCCCTAAAATATTTAGAAAAAATATCATGCATTAGAATTTTTATAATGTGAATAGAAAGGGAGACAAAAAAATGTTGTACCTCATGCGTGCAATTACGAAAAAAAAATAATTGCATACATTTTATTTTGTATTTCTTAAAATACTACTTCAATCATGAAACCCATGCACTACTTCGTTACTCATTGTTTTTAGGAAATGCAGTAAAAATATGAACCTTCTAGGACAACATTTGTGAATTCTATTCAGTTTTGAATGTACAAAAATGCAGTTAAAATAAAAGTGTGGAAAAACAAGTTTAAAGATTTGCATTCAGTTTAAATACAATATGTAACATACAGGCCTAATCAGCACTTTTGGGCACTTAGAAGCATCATGGGCTTCTGAAACTTTGCCAAAATGTACATTAGAGTACAGGCTATTTTTTGTACAAAAAATGCCAATTTTGATCTCAAATGGTCAATTTTTCACCCATCACCCTCCTTAAATTAGAGATTTGGCGTTGAATTTTAGTGCCTTGCAGTAAAAAAAAAAAAAAAAAAGTCAAGCGCCGTAGCCGAGCGGTTAAGGTAGGAAGCCTTGGCGCAGAGCTACGGGACTTGCGCTGGTTCGAGTCTCCATGGGGGAAGAAATTTTCTCATGGTATTTCGGCCAGTATGGGACCGGTGCCCACCCAGCATCGTGAGGCAATTGGGTAGCTACAATAAGTAGAGGCTCCAGGTTGAGGAACCAGCTATAACGGCTGGGGGACTCGACATGCTAACCACATGTCACCCCTACACTGGCTGTTGATCATCTACCTCTGTGATTGACACATGTGGATGTGAAGGGCCAGCAGCCGGCTGGTAAAAGGGCAACCGCTGAAAAGTGGAAAGACCCTCAATCGGAATCGGCAGTAAAAAAAAAAGGATATATTCTTTAACACGTCCTTGGTTTATCACAATGCTTCTCTGGAAAAATTTTTAAGGTAGGTTTGGACATGAATGATTGACAGTTCCCTTGTGGTCATGGGAGGACCGACAACGTTTGCTTAAAAAATCTTAAATTTCAGGATTCAGGTTTATATAAATGGACTGCGCACAAATGTGCAAAGGTGATAACACAGCTAAAATCACTAACACTAACTTGGTCTTGCGTAATCACAAATTGTTTTTGTTCTTTGTGTACACGTTTCGATGTGATATCTTTCGCAGTTCTGTTCACACACTTCGCATATGCATGACATCTTCGGGTCATGGAATGTTTTATCTCTACACATTAGGTGGTGGAATCCATGCACGCTTAAACTTGTGATGACGTATCGTATCTGGAAATTTGCTTCTGTCCAGTTCCTATCTATCATCGCTCCGGTGCTGAAGAATTCCGGCCATACTCCCTCTCTTTTTCTGTGTAGTCTTTGTAGCGCATGTTCATAGGGTTCTGTGGTTGGTAGTAGGTATGATGTTTTCAAGTCCTCGATAAGGAAAGTCTCCCTTGCCAGTAGGTACACTAGACGGCCTCTTGTCATTTTTGATACTCCTATTGCCCTTTTTATGTATGTAGCTTTCACTTTTTCCAGTGTGTTCAGATTAGCTTCTGTAAGATGTGGCCATATGATTTCCATCCCGTAAGTTATTATTGGGAGCATCGTTGCATTGAATAGTTTCATCGCTGATGCCAGGCTTAGAGCTTGTATATTGCGTATATCATTTATTGCCATTATTGCTTGCGTTGATCTTTCTGCTAAGTGTTTTGTGAAGCTTCTTCCACTGGGTTGTAAAGTAAGGCCTAGATATTTAAACTCCTTTACTATTTTGATGTTATCTTTGTCCAGTTTTATTTCTGGGATCTTTCCTCCGTTTCTGAACACCATCATTTATGTTTTTTCTTTGTTTATATAGAAGCTGTGGGTTTTACACCATTCTTCCATAGTTATTATGGCGTTCTGAAGTTTACTTATATTCGTTGATCCGATTACGATGTCGTCTGAGGATTCAGGTTTATCTAACAAGGTAGGTTTTAACCACTCCATGTTGAAAACCTACCTTGAAATTCCTCTCAGAGAAACAATACGACATACCAAGAGCCTCCCCAAAACATCATCTTCCATTTTAACTGCAAGATACTAAAATCCAGCGCCAAATCTCTCATTTAAACTATAGCGAAGTAATATAACTCTTAAATTGGCGGATTGCATAACCCTTACTAGTAGTAGTAGGACTTTATTAGACAAAAAGTAAGATATTTACAATATTATTTACAAATATGGGTCGCACGGGCAGTAACCGTACGTGCTGTTGACAGTCCGTTACAATAAAGTAATAATTGGTACTAGTGTAAAGAAAAATAAACAACAAAAACAGCAATAACATTACAATTACATAAAGAAAACACAATAATATTACAATTAAGTAATAACACAATAACATTATACACTAGAAAAATACTATCTGTATTCCGTGCCGCGTCCCGCCTCACTTGCCCTCAGTTTTACTTGTGCAGGGAGTACATCAGCTTTGCACAGAGGGTTGCCAATACTGGATTTTAACTTAGATTTCTGTACCTTGCAGTTAAAAACGACAATGTTTTGGACACAAATCTTGCTTCATCACAAATTCTCTGAGAGAAATTTCAAGGAAGGTTTCAGCATGGAAAGGTTGATAGATTCCTTGTAAGTGCCGTGAATCTGCGATACGAAACTCACTCCCTTATGTCCCTTCGGAAGGAAGTCATATTCATGATTTTATGTTCTTGAAAATCCATCGATTTGGATCAGGTTTGGATCCCTGAACCTCGAACCAAGGTAATTAGTAGTCCATCAGGGTCGGGTTGTAACGGATACGTATTACAAATGGAGCTACCTCGCTCGTTTTAATCTTAATAGGAATTACTGGAAAGTTACATGTATTGTAAATATTTTCTTGCAATACAAGACTGGTGTTATGCATTACAAGGACTCTTGTCACATCTTTTCTAAAAAACCGTTAAAATGAAAATATAAAAAAAACTGTTATTCCCCCTGTTCTATTATATGGAAGCGAAACATGTACTCTTACTTTAAGGGTGGAACAAATATTACGAGTTTTGAGAATGAAGTTTTGCAGATGACTAGATTTTAATAGCAAAAGCAGAGGACGAACTACAAAGAATGCGATATAAACCAAATGAAATATAAAAAAAAAATACATGGAAATATCATCAGAAAAATAAAAAAAAACAATGGCCTTCAAGGGCGCTCATCCAGTTGGGACAAAGATAATATCAGGAAATAAACCAATAGAACAAGTAGTAACATATAACTTCCCAGGTTGCGAAATATTATACACAGAGGAAACAGATATAAATAACAAACTAAATAAGTTTAATTATATAACAGGAACACTAAAAAGAACTTTGAAAAATAAAGCCAGGAAATACTCTATAATGAAATGATATAAGACAATGGCAGTGCCTATTATTACTTATGGATCCGAAACATGGACAGTGACAACACAACAATCTGCCAGAATACAAGCTGCTGAAATGAGATTCCTCAGACTAATAGCAGGATATCAAAGAACAGACAAAACATAACACAGAAATAAGACAACTAAAAGGAGAGGAATAGTGAAATACAGAACAAATTGGAAAGTACACTTGGCAAGGATGACTGAGAATAGAATACCAAAAGCAGCATACAGCTATTCACCACGAGGAAGAATAAATTTGGGAAGACCAAAGAAAATATCGAAACAGCAGCAATTTGAGGCCGGAAGAGGCTGGTATAAGCCTAAACCGTGAAGAAGAAGAAGAGAATAAAGTTTTTAGGAACATTTTTGGACCAAAGAGAGATGAACAGACAGGCGAATAGAGAAGACTTTATAACAGTGTACTATATTATCTTTATAGAAAACCAGATATAATAAAATCAGTTAAATGTCGTAGACTGCAATGGGTAGGATACGTAACATGAAATGGGGAATGAAAGAGGTGCATGGAAGCTTCATGTAGGAAAACCAGAGGGAAAACGTGCAGTTGGTAGACCAAGAACGAGGTGGGAGAATAACATTAACCATGATTTGAAGGAAGTTGATTATACAGGGGACTGGAAAACATTAGCTCAGGATAGGAATGTGTGGAGAGCTTATGTCCGCGAGGACATGAACCTATGGGTTCGATAGTTCCAAAGAGTTGGTTAATTTAGAAGAGAGGTAACACGCAATTAACAAGTTGGGAGAACCGTCAGAGAAGAAAATGCGATTATAAACCGTCGCATACTTGAAGCCTTCTGCTGTACCTACAAGTTCACTCGATTATAGCGACTCTAGACTTGCCTGACCTCACGTCAAAGGTCACTCGACCAAGTGATAACGAAATTACCCGGCTTCCATTAAGTAGAAGGCAATATGGCGGCTCTATATCCAACTGTTGTCCAAACACTGATCCCATTAACCTAACGATAACCAGAAAGGTTATAAGTAATAGTTTAAAAAAACTAAAACAACACGCTTTATTAGAAAACCCAACTAAAAAATGGAAAATAATTTTAATTTGCAACACGCTTGGGATAAAATTAAAGTGGTCAACAATAAATAATAGTTTTAAAAAACTAAAACAACACGCTTTATTAGAAAACCAAAATAAAAAATGAAAAATAATTTTAATTTCCAACACGCTTGGGATAAAATTAAAGTGGTCAACAATAAATAATAGTTTTAAAAAACTAAAACAATAAGCTTTATTAGAAAACCGAACTAAAAAATGAAAAATAATTTTAATTTGCAACACGCTTGGGATAAAATTAAAGTGGTCAACAATAAATAATAGTTTTAAAAAAACTTTAACAACACGCTTTATTAGAAAACCGAACTAAAAAATGAAAAATGATTTTAATTTGCAACACGCTTGGGATAAAATTAAAGTGGCCAACAATAAATAATAGTTTTAAAAAACTAAAACAACACGCTTTATTAGAAAACCGAACTAAAAATGAAAAATAATTTTAATTTCCAACACGCTTGGGATAAAATTAAAGTGGTCAACAATAAATAATAGTTTTAAAAAACTAAAACAATACGCTTTATTAGAAAACCGAACTAAAAAATGAAAAATAATTTTAATTTCCAACGCGCTTGGGATAAAATTAAAGTGGTCAACAATAAATAATAGTTTTAAAAAAACTTTAACAACACGCTTTATTAGAAAACCGAACTAAAAAATGAAAAATGATTTTAATTTGCAACACGCTTGGGATAAAATTAAAGTGGCCAACAATAAATAATAGTTTTAAAAAACTAAAACAACACGCTTTATTAGAAAACCGAACTAAAAATGAAAAATAATTTTAATTTCCAACACGCTTGGGATAAAATTAAAGTGGTCAACAATAAATAATAGTTTTAAAAAACTAAAACAATACGCTTTATTAGAAAACCGAACTAAAAAATGAAAAATAATTTTAATTTCCAACGCGCTTGGGATAAAATTAAAGTGGTCAACAAAAAAATAATCATCTCAACACATGTAGAATAAAACTACAGTTATCTACAAAAAAAATAATTTTACCATCAAAAGCGTGTGGTGCTCTATATCAATTAATATATTTGATAATAAACAGATATTGGTAAAAATTAAGTCTCTAAGAAGAAAACGTAAAAAACACGGTCGTGATGATACTGAGATGGAACAGAAACTATGTTCTGAAACTAGTTTATAGTCAAATAAGAAGAACAATATGATGTGAGTGATAAAACGTTTTACTTAAATGAATATACCTCATAGTGTGAATTCCTAAAATAAGTAATTATTTATATTTGTTCAAATTATAACAAAAAAAAATCAGCTACTCCTTTTTTGAAGTGTGTTAAGTTCCTGTAAGTCTAGCATAACTATGTAGAGACGAAGAGAAACAAAAATAATACTTTTAAACAAGTAACTTAGTATGCAACAAAATGCATTTTATATTTTTATTTATTACATTCATTATATAATTATTATCATAAGTAATGACACGAGTGATTTCCAATTTATCTAGAGAATTTGGAAATGAAGAGTGGCATTTGTTAGGACTATTTAACGAATAAAATTAAGCTCTTTACTCACAAATCATTATTTAACTATAGTTATTTTATAATATTTATATATTTAATGTAATCGGCGATGTATAACTGTGGATCCCGGCACTGCACAATACGACAACGAAGCCTATGACTTCTGCTAGCGACAGCCTGGACAAAACAGCACGCAACACGGACCGCGCAGAAAACCGCCTCTCCACCAGGGGCGTGCCTATAAATTGGGAGGGAGTTTCCAACGACCAGCCAGTCTGCAGCCGACTGTTGAGGAGTTCACAGAGAGCACGCAGTATCTCCTGATGATGTCTACCGCAGCAGTAGACGAAACGTCGAGTAGAAGAACGACTGGACCACGGCCTATATGCCCGGAAGACGAACCTAATAGTAATCGGCGATGTTTGAAAACAAATGAGAAACGATTGGTACGCTTCATTTGCTTATTTTGTTCGATCACTGCAACCAGATCATATTATTATTTATTGCCAAATGATCGCAATGTTGTAAGAATGCACCCTAGTGGAGAACTTTATAACCAACATTATAGGTATTAACAAGCGAATGATGACAAATCAAGAGCTTCAGAACATTTGAATACAACTACTACTATCCATCCATAGTAATTCTGCCCGAAGACAGGTCCTTCACTGCAGTCATAGCATTTTCATGCTATGCTTGCAGCTTTACTAGGGAATTGTAGGTGTGATAGCTTCCCGTTGCTTTCCACACCCGTGAAGGATGATGATAATGATATGGATGAAGAAGATGATGAAGACCATATGATTTCGGGGACCGTTTGGGCCTTAAAGTTTTCCTGACATTTGTCTTACAGGTGAGGAAAAACCCCGATAAAAACCTCACCCAGAAAAACTGCCCCGACCGGGGATCGAACCCGGGCCCGCGGCGTGACAAGGCAGCACGCTACCTCGAGACCACAGCGGTGGACACTACTACTATAAAGGTATTAATTAATTTCTGACGTCCTATGATGTAAATATGTCAATTATATTTTTCTGCGTAATTTCCTGGAAAATAATTCGTTTACGAAAGTGCAAACAGTGGTTTTTTTGTGGTATAATCAATTGTTACAAATGTTTTTATATTATCTCTCGTATGCGCTATGTGTTGACATTCATGCACTATATATACAATCGTAGCCTTATTTCTTATAGAGTCAGTCACTGCATAATAATGCTATGACCTATTCAGAATGTTAAAAAGGAGGTGCTTTCTTTATTATGATAAACTTTACTTGGTAAATTCTAAGCGAAACACGACTGTGATTAGTTTATAAATAATAATTCATTCAATTGTGGTTGGCCATTGACTCCCATTTGGGGCATGAGTTAAATAGCCAAGGGTATTTAACATTAATTATCTTCACGTGTCTGTTGAAATAACTTATCGCTAGGATATCCTTAAAAAATAACCTTATCTTTGGATGATTTCTCTTTTTGAACGACTGGATAGTCTCGCTAAGTTAGTAAGTTTCTGTACAGTCTTCAAGAAGAACGAGTAGATGGTTTGGTGAAATGTATTAGAAGCGAAATGAATTTCAGAAGTTATAAAGAGTGGCGAAGATAAGGAAGATTGTAAATTTATTTTCTCAGAGTAACCAGAACAAATTTTTATAAAGTTGTATTGGATTTCGAGGACTTTGTGATAGTAACAGAGGAGTCAAATAAAACCAGTCAACGTCCTGTATACCCTAACATTGATGTTAGAAGATTTGTCGATTCTATGCCATCATGCCCCCTATATACTTACTTACATACTCAATGGCACTATCGAACCCGTAGGTTCATGGCCGCGCAGACATAAGCCCTCCATACATCCCTATCCTGAGCCAATGCTTTCCAATCATTGCCTGTATAATCTACTTCCGTCAAATCATAGTTAATGTTATTCTCCCACCTCATTCTTGGTCTACCAACTGGGCGTTTTCTCTCTGGCTTTCCTACAAGAAGCTTCCATGCACGTCTTTCATTCCCCATACGCGCAACATGTCCTGCCCATCGCAGTCTACGAGACTTAACTGTTCTTATTATATCTGGCTTCCTATAAAGACCATGTAGTTCATTGTTATGTAGTCTTCTCCATTCACCTGTCTGTTCATCTTTCTTTGGTCCAAAAATTTTCCTAAGAACTTTATTCTCAAATACTCGTAATCTCCTTTCCTCCCTTAAAGTAAGAGTCCATGTTTCGCACCCATATAGTATAACTGGTAGAATAATTGTTTTATATATTTTCAACTTAACGTTTTTTGAAAGGAGTTGGGATATCAAGAGTCTCTGCAATGCATAATAGCACGCATTTCCAGAATTGAGCCTATGTTTAATTTCTTTGTGCATCTCATTCCTATTATTTGTGATTACTGTTCCTAGGTATTTGAATTCAACCACTTCCTCAAAATTTCCCTCATTTGTCATTAGCTGTCCATTTCCATTATATAATGCATTTCTACGTGTGACCATATATTTAGTTTTACTGATATTTACTTCCAGTTATAATTTCTTAGTGTTACTCAATAGTGTGCGCGTGTTGACCTTTAGTATCTCCTCGCTATCGGCCAGTAGTACTACATCAGCATAAACTAACAGCTTATTAATACCATTGAGTTGTAGGCCTTCCTCGTTCTCTAAAGATTTAATGGCATATCATAACCCCTACATAAATTCAAATAAAAAAAACACAATTTATTGTTGCAATGTGTGACGAAGTACCTGAGAGAAATATATATGTTGATTTTTTACCAAAAATGTTATAAATACCTTAAAATGAATTGAGAAGTTGAGCTCAAAATAACCTAAAATAACCATATTTACATTATAAGATATAATAAATAGAACAAGTGTCAGAATTTAATTATTTAGGTATATTAATAACAAACCTTTTGTCTCAGAAAGAAAAAAAAATGTGATTCTGTAGTAGTTGTTCTCCTGAATTCAAATATGATATCGGTTTTTCTCCATCACGCAAGGTTCCGAGAGACAGGAATTTTTAATTTCAAACACTTTAATATTTTCTACATTCGTAATTACATAATATTCGAAGATTCGGACTCACCTAGAAAGTAAGAAATGACGATTTTGTGCTATATTTCGCCTGTGGAGCATTCCTCTTGATGGCCCAACAATAATCGACCAGCATATTAGGATTTCATTTGCCTTGATATATCTTTTGCATAGCTGAAATCATTTGAGTTAGCTCATTTGGTTTTATTTTACAATGGACAAATGGACGAAAAAACGTGCATTAAAAAATAAATATTTAAATCCATTAATTGAAATTGAAATAAAAAAACTGTGGGTGATGGAGAAATTCCGAATACATGTTTGAAAACACGATAAAAAACTGCATTAAGTACAACTATTGGTACTCATGAGACAAAAATCATGTTGACCAGTGTTATTATTACGGCTCGACTGTAGTTGCCTACTAGATGACTCATTGAGGCGATGTGCTAACCACATGTCACTCGTTGCCATATGTAGGTTAATAAGCGTAACTAAATTAGTCTGGTTAAGAAACATATCACTATGGAAGCTTTCATGTCCCCGCAGTGGAACGAACAGGGATTCATTATCATTATCATATTATGTTTTAAAATTACAAGTCTTCTTCTTCTTCTTCCTTCCAAGTATTAGGCCAAGGCCTGTTACGATCCTATAGAAAATTTTCCCTCCGGGAAATTCTCGTATAAGACTTGAAAGCATAATAATAGTCCCTTCGATTGGTTGCTGGCCAAAGGAAGGCAAGACCAGTGATGGGGCTGCCATCTTATAACCTCTGGTCAGGCTTTTCTGGAGAAGAAAAGAAAATAAAGAAAATAAGAAAATGGAAGAAAGGAAAGACTCCCTAGCCCTCGGATGCCCTAATAGCGTCGGGGTCGAAAAAAAACAAGAGTTAACCAAGAGAGGTTAGATAGTAAAGTTAAAAGAGTGCAAAACACAAGTAAGTGGAAGAAATATTTTGCTCAGCTTGGGCACCTTGTGGTCGCCATCCACATATCCCCTAGATGAGGACCCCTGTTATTTTATTTATGTACAGCTTTTTAATGTTTACACATCTTTTTGTGCCTAAAGTTTTATTTTCCTTCTCCACTCGTCTCTATCCATCCATGTCTTCCAGTCCTCTTGTTCTCATTCCAGTTCTTATTTCTTGCATCCACGAGTTTCGAGGTCTTCCTTTCCTTCTTATTCCAGGTGGACACCATTCCAATGTTTTCCTGGGTAACCTTTCTTCTTGCATTCGTCGTACGTGCCCATACCAATTTAATTGCTTTCAGGCTTTGTACCGAAATCAAGTTTTCGATACGTGGATTACGTCATACTGCGCAACCAATACGTCATCGCATCTCCATTCCTTCTGTGATCTTAGTGACAGTGCCAAATTCTGTCCTATATACCCCCCCCCCTGTCCCAGTGAACCCTCAAATAAGCTGCGCTTACCTACATAAAGGTCATCATCTGTTTATTAATCAAAGGGTCAAATCGATATAGGTCGGAGGAGCTTGTTTTGTTTATTGGTCCCTTAAGCCAGGGTAGGGCCACAAGGACCGAGTACCCTAGCCCTTGGTGAGACTAGTGTGTGTGAAAGAGAGTACGTATGTTTTATTATTATTGTTTTGTTTATACGACCGATCAGGTTATTGTTTCTTTTCTCAATTTATTTCTTAATGTCAAACTAATTATCTTTTATTATTTGAATGTTATATCTGACTGTTTTTTGACTCTTATCAAATATAAGTTACCAACTTTTAGTTAACTTCTGTCTATTGATTAAGTAGCTAGTCATGTCAGATATGAGTATAAAGTTCAAAATATTTCTCAAGCGAATATAATTTCCTCCTTCCTTGATACTTCCACGATTGTAGTCTGTATAGCTTACAATATATTACATGCTTAAGAATTTATTGAGGAAAGGTGAATTAATATTTGGTCTTATGGGCCCGAGCAAAGATATGTTAATTTGAGCAATATATGTTCTTAACTCAAGGTAATTATCATAAGTAATGCCACGAGTGATTTCCAAATTATCGATAAATTCACGACTCACGAAGTGAGGAGTGAATTTATCTAGAGAATTTGGAAATCAAGAGTGGCATTTGTTAGGACTATTTAACGAATAAAATAAAGCTGTTTACTCACAAATCATTATTTAACTACAGTTATTTAAAAATATTTTTATATTTAAAGTAAACGGTGATGTTTGAAAACTAATGAGAAACGATAGGTAGCCTACGCTTCTACTGCTTCTTTGTTTATCACTGCAACCAGATCATACTATTTATTGCCAAAGGAACGCAATATTGTAAGAATGCTCTCTGTGGAGAAAAAATGAAACACATCAATCTGTATATTAATTCATTTTTGATGTCGTATACATTTAAGAAAGTGCAAACAGTGGTTTCTTTTTTTGGTGGTATAATCAATTGCTACAAATGTTGACATGTAAGCACTATTATATACAATCTGGTAGCCGTATTTGTTATAGGCTCAGTCACTGCAAAATAACGGTCAGACCTGTTCAGAATATTAAAAAGGAGGAGCTTTGCTTAATATATGATAATCCTAACGTTGATAATTATTTCGTGAAACACGTCTCTGATTGGTTGTAATACAGAAATCATTGAAACGTGATTGGTCATTGACTCCCATTTGGGGCATGAGTTAAATAGTCAACAAACATTGGTACGATCCAGCACCAACGCTGTGCAATAGTTGATAGCAGTCAGCGTGGTTCCGGTGCAGCTTTTTAGCATTGTTATATTTTTTTTTGTATGACGAACAGGGAGATGGCCTGATGCATCTCCAACCTGGAGGACCAGGTGTTTTCTGATCAAGGTTTTCTTCCTCTAGCCTTTATCAAACCAATGACGAACCGCAAGGCAGCAGTATCTGTACCCTAGATAAGGGGCCCTCACAGTGTACTATCAGCCGGGCGTACTTAACCCTGGTTTTTTAACGGTTGTTTCTCCTCCCCCTCACCCTTTCCTAACCTGGTTTGGAACAGGCTTTGGCAGGTTATACTACCGGGTAATAGTCTGAAACTGATTTCTCGCTATGGTCACCAGCCGGTGATCCTTGAATATAATCTCCTATTTCTGTCTTTGAAACATGCAAGAGTTATTATCGAATAGAGAGTTGTTTACTATCACACCAGTATTGATTTGTTAGAGAGATTTTTACTTTCTTCTTCTTCTTCTTCTCCTTCTTCCTTTCCAGGATTAGGTCAATGCGACCGTTCCGATCTCAAGTCCATCGTTTCCTTGGCCGTCCCAAAGATCTTTTTCCATGTGGTTTGTAGGTGTTGATCGTTTTGGGTAATCTTGTATTGTCCATTCTGTCTAAATGTTCTTTCCATCGGTATTTGTGCTCTTCTAGTTTATCGAGTATTGAAAAATCTCCAGTTCATTTCTTATTGATTCATTGTGTAATCTATCCACGCGTGTACATCCTTTTACGGATCTTAAAAAAATCATTTTAGTGGCTTGAATGTGTGAGATATCTTTTTTGTAAGTACGCAAGATTCAGATCCATATAAAAGAACAGGAACTGCCATAATTTTACAAAACCTGAGCTGAGTTTTTCTTCGTGTCTTTCGGAGGGTTCTTCTTATGGAGCCACACATCATTTGATATCGGTTTAATTTATTATGTATATCACAATCATAGCTATATGTTATATCTGAACCAAGATAGTTAAAGTGTGCTATCTGTTCTATTATTTCATTATTGATTACCATAAGTGCCAGAAAGTAAAAATTAGAACATGTCACAATTAAGGAAATTAGAAACGTAATGGAAGCAGAAGAAAGCATAATTGAAAGAATCGAGGAGAAAGAATTAAAGTGGTTAGGACATGTTTTAAGAATGGAAGATGAGCGATGGCCAAATCAACTATATCAATGACATCCGAACAGAAAGAAGGAAAGAGGGAGACCAAAGTTAACATGGAAGGAAAACATGAAGACATTAATGCAAGCAAGAGGGCTAAGCATTGAAGATGCCCAAGATCGTAGGCTTTGGAAGTTTGGCACGGGAAGACGGCAGCAGCTGTAAAAACCCGAAGATAGATAGATAACTATTTTTGCTCTGACTGGCACTTTGCCCTGAAAAGCGACAACTTTAGTTTTTGAAGTCGAGACTTTGAGATTATAATAGAGTCCTAATTGATTCAATATATAAATGGCTCTTTGTAAATCATCCTCTGACTTCTGTATAATTACCAGATCGTCTGCATACATTAAACTATTCATATACATTAAAACAAATATTTAATTTTAGGAAGTTATATTTTGAGGTTATTTTAATTATATTATTTTTAGTCTGGACATCTTACCTCAATATTAATGTTGATTTGTTCTTGGACATGTTTCAAAACAATTATGTTTTATCGTCTGATTTCCCAGACTGGTTTTATTTATGTTGCACAACCTGGATGTCGATGTCAGCTCCATCCTGTGGTTGGCCAAAGAACCTGCAAACAAGGTCACCCTCCATCGGAATAATTCCTTCTTTGTTTGGAGGTTCTTTTGCCAACCACAGGATGGAGCTGACATCGACATCCAGGTTGTGCAACATAAATAAAACCAGTCTGGGAAAGCTGACGATAAAACAGAATTGTTTTGAAACATGTCCAAGAACAAATCAACATTAATATTGAGGTAAGATGTCCAGACTAAAAATAATATATTTAAAACAAAATTTGAAGTACATACTTTCAAATGACATTTTGGTAAGACTGTACCTGGTTGACAGAAACATCTATAGCCGTCCTGCTGGTCCACGCAGATACCGTGAACACATGGCGAGGAAACACACTCGTCCAGATTGTGCTGACATAGAGGTCCTCCATATCCGGGTCCGCAGTCGCAACGAAATTGCGTCCCATTGCGTGCGCATGTGCCTCGTTCTGACATGGCGATGAGGCGCAAGGATCAGTTTCCTCTTGGCATGTTTTTCCTGCGTATCCTGCAACAAAATTGCAATCAGAATGCACTTTAGCATTTAAGAAAATATTATAGCATTAAATCAATTTTTCTTACTCACTGAAATTATAATACTATACTAAGCGATTTTTATAGGAAACCAGATATAATAAGAACAATTAAGTCTCGTAGACTGCGATGGGCAGGACATGTGGCAGCAATGGGAAAGAAAGAGGGGCATGGAAACTAGGTATGAAAACTAGTCGATAAAATATTGTTGTTAAAAGATTGATGAATGTTTGTACCCCAGTGCGCTACCGATTACGCCATCGAGCAAATCTAGTACAAACATTCATTTTTCTTATATATATATATATACATATATATATTATTTATATACAGAATTTTAATGTTTTAACATCTTTCTGTGCCTGTTATATATATATAGATAGATAATGGAATTTATTGCCTCAATTCTGGCTCAATTCTGGAAATGCATGCTATTATCCATTCCAGAGACTTTTGATGTCCCAATTCCTTTCAAAAAACGTTAAACTGAAAATATATAAAACTATTATTCTACCAGTTATATTATATGGGTGCGCAACATGGACTCTTACTTTAAGGGAGGAAAGGAGATTACAAGTATTTGAGAATAAAGTACTTAGGAAAATTTTTGGACCAAAGAGAGATGAACAGACAGGTGAATGGAGAAGACTACATAACAATGAACTACATGGTCTTTATAGGAAGCCAGATATAATAAGAACGGTTAAGTCTCGTAGACTGCGATGGGCAGGACATGTTGCGCGTATAGGGAATGGGAGACATGCATGGAAGCTTCTTGTAGGAAAGCCAGAGGAAAAACGCCCTAGACCAAGAATGAGGTGGGTGAATAACATTAACTATGATTTGAGGGAAGTAGATTATACAGGAAATGATTGGAAAGCATTAGCTCAGGATAGGGATGTATGGAGAGCTTATGTCCGTACGGCCATGAACCTACGGGTTCGATAGTGCCAGTGAGTAAGTAAGTAAGTAACTTATTTATTTATTCATGAGATAAAATGTAATACCGAAGCTGATAAGAGCAGAATAATTTAAAAATGCACTTCCAGATTTATTTCTCCCAGTCTACTGTCACCCCATGAAATTCAAGTCAGAAATGTTTCATGACCGCTATATTGGAAATCCTTGAAAACAGGAGGAACACGGTTTCTTATTTGGAATCGTGAATAATAGATATTTCTAGGCTGGCACTTTCCTAACTTTCAAAACACTCAAATCCTTCCGCTTTCATGGGCGCATCTAAATTTACAATAAAACCTTCACGTGTATTAAAGTTACACCTCCAAATAGGTTCACCTGTCCCACAAGTCAGAAAATAACATCTCCAGCTCGTCGTCTTCATTCCCAACATAGTGCTCTGCTTCAGTAAAATTTAAAAGGGTCTAAAATGCATTCCCAACGTCATAAATTCTTTTTTATTTTTCACAGTAATATAATGTACGGTTAAAAACTATAATATAGTTAGATTCAAGGAACATTTCAGAGATTTCATTTAGATAGATAGATAGGTAATTGGAAAGCTCTGCGGCCATCACTTAAGTGTTGGCGGTGAGCGATCCATTTTGGTCCTCCTTAATAGGTAGAACCCCGGGTTCCTGTAAAATACATTAGCCCCGGTGTAAATTTTGAATTCAATTTTGAAGTTAATTAGCAGAGTGAAGTCGAAGCGGACCTTTTGGGGTTCTATTCCAGCATTTGCTCTTTGGATTGAGGGAAACCGCTTAAAACCTCAATCGGAATAGTCGATCACGCGGGATCTTGCCAAGTTTGGCTTCCGGATGACTCTATATTGGGAGGGCATCCAGGCTTCTCTTTATTTAAATATAATGTGCGTACATTTCAGATTATTACAATTAATCATACAATTATGGTAACGTGCATTTTTTAATTTTTTTTGTATTCTTCAGTTGTTACTGTTCTATCTGTAGTTGTCAGGTGATGTCAGTTTCTCTGGAACTGGTGGGATGAACCTGTAGCAGTGAGATAGAACAGAAAGAACTGAAGAATGCAATTACAATGGAGGAAAATCAAGTTACGCAAAACATGTAATTCAAGCTGGACACTATATGCATAACATCGATAACACCCTCACAATAGTACATAGAGAAAACATTCCAACGAGAATAAATATACTGGAGGAAATCGCAATCCTAAGAGAAATCAACAACAACCTGATTCTCAATGAATATACACCTAATCCACACAATCCTCTGTACAAAATTCTCACAACCAAGTCAGTGCTTCAACAAGGGTCAACAAGAACGGACCTAATGCATTCTGCTGATAATGGGACTAGTCCCGAAAGGCCTACAGAGTTTTAAAAGAACTTAAGTTAAGGAGACGGACCTACAAGGTAACTATATTATAGTTTTTAACCGTACATTATATTACTGTGAACTAATACCTCAACGGAAAATCACCATGAATTTTACTAGTATCGTTTCTTATTTTTATTAATATACCACTTGGACTTCAAAATATGGCAGTTGGTTTTAAATACTCAAACATGTATGAATGATCCCTTATTCTTCTTCAGTAATAGATCTTGGACTACATCTAGACGCAAATTTAACCTGGCAAACACAAGTGAAACACATATCGCTCATTTGCTGCAACAACATCATAACTAAAAAATGGTCAATTTTGAGTTGTTGGTACTACATGAAAGACAAAACTCAGTTCTATATTCAGGAAGAACGACATAAGCTATTGTATACAAAGAGGTGATATAGTAATTTGGTATTTATGACTATTTAACTCATGCCCCAAATGGGAGTCAATGACCATCACGTTTCAATGATTTCTGTTTTAAAACCAATCAGAGTCGTGTTTCACGAAATATTTATCAGTGTTATAATTACCATATTAAAGAAAGCTCCTCCTTTTTAATATTCTGAACAGGTCTGACCATTATTTTGCAGTGACTGAGCCTGTGAGAAATACGGCTACCAGATTGTATATATAGTGCATGAATGTCAACACATGCCGCATGCAGGAGTTAATATAAGAAAAATTATAGCAATTTATTATACCACCAAAAAAAGAAACCACTGTTTGCAGTTTCTTAAATGTATTTTTTCCCAGGTAACAATCCAGAAAAATATAATTGTCATATTTACATCATACGACATCAGAAATGAATTAATATACAGTTTGATGTGTTTCATTTTTTCTCCACCAGAGAGCATTCTTACAATATTGCGTTCCTTTGGCAATAAATAGTATGAACTGGTTGCAGTGATAAACAAAAAAGAAGCAGATGAAGCGTACCTATCGTTTCTCATTTGTTTTCAAACATCGCCGTTTACATTAAAGATATACATATTTTAAAATAACTATAGTTAAATAATGATTTGTGAGTAAACAGCTTAATTTTATTCGTTAAATAGTCCTAACAAATGCCACTCTTGATTTCCAAATTCTCTAGATAAATTCACTCCTCTCTTCGTGAGTCGTGAATTTATCGATAATTTGGAAATCACTCGTGACATTACTTATGTCAAATACAGACAAAGGTATATGGATTTCAAACCTTTAAATCCTTCTCCTGAAAAACTATGTTTTTGAATTATGACGTTGTTGCAGCAAATGAACGATATGTAAAAAGACTTTCTCCATCTTACATTATCTTAGACGTTTCAAGAATTTTCTCCCAGTTTCGATAAAACAAATCCTTGTGCAGAATCTTGTGCTGTCACACTTCGATTATTGTGACATTGTATATAATGATCTAAACTATGACTTGTCGCAGAGACTGCAGCGTATTCATAATGCTTGCGTTCGATTCATTTTCAATATCCGCCAATATGACCATATTTCCGAACACTTTAATAACCTCTATTGGCTCCGTCTTACTGACAGACGTAAATTGCACTCTCTTTCGCTACTTTTCAAGCTTCTGAATTCCTACATTCCTACTTACCTGGCTTCCAGATTTGAGAAGTTGTCCTCTTACCACAATATCGACACTAGGTCACAAGATAACAGCCTGTTAACAATTCCGCTTCATAGCACTTCCTCTTATTCTACTTCCTTCACAGTAGCCTCTGCCCCCTCCTGGAATTTCCTTCCTCAAGATATCAAGAGTTGCCGCACACTTGGCACTTTTAAGTCACGCTTATACAGTTACCTGTTGTCTAATAATTATTTTTTTTCTATTTATTTAAATTTATACTATGTTATTAATATTTTTTTCTCGTTCTTTTATATATCTTGTACATATTATATATTTAATTCGTTAAATCTAGAGTAAATCAAAATACATTATAAATATTAATTGTATTGTATTTATAACATGTAATCGTTTATTTATATTGTAATTTAGATGTAAAACTACTTTTTTTGTATTTTTTAAAACCTGGTTGAGTGGCAGACAAGGCCTTAAGGCCTTAACTCTGCCAGGTAAAATAAAGCTATTATTATTATTATTATTATTATTATTATTATTATTATTATTATTATTATGAGGCGGAACGCTGACCACGTACCACTCAAAATTACATCTATACGAAAACAAGTGTAACTAAATTAGTATGGTTCAAATTCTTCCCTGTAGGGGGAGAGCGCCTAAATCTCTGTAAAGGGAAAACATAGGCTTACAATACAATTATTATTATTATTATTATTATTATTATTATTATTATTATTATTATTATTATTTAAAAACAAAATCTGTCAGTACTGTAATGTTTACCATGCACTCCATGGGTTCCGAGGTTCGCGAGTTCAAAACCGATCTGGATTGATGGATATTTTCAACACGTGATAGAACCTCAAATTTATTAACAAAATTCGTCGATATTTTCACGCCCAGGTTTGAGTTGCGATATTAGTGCCCTGAGTTGTTAAATAAAATATTACTAACTATATTGAACCTGTCCACCGCTGTGGTCTCGAGGTAGCGTGCTGCCTTGTCACGCAGCGTGCCCGGGTTCGATTCCCGGTCGGGCCAAGCTCCTGAGTGAGATTTTTCGGGTTTTTTCCTGACTTGTAAGACAAATGTCACGAAGCTTAGGGCCCAACGTTCTACGAAAATCATCCGGCCATCATCATCATCCTTATCATTATCATCATCATCCTTCACCGGTGTGGAAAACAACGGGAAGCTACCACACCTATAATTCCCTAGTGAAGCTGCAAAGCATAGCATGAAAATGCTATAATTGCAGTGAAAGACCTGCCCTCTGGCAGAATTACTATGGATGGATGGATATTGAACCTGTCCACCGCTGTGGTCTCGAGGTAGCGTGCTGCCTTGTCACGCAGCGGGCCCGGGTTCGATTCCGGTCGGGACAAACTCCTGGGTGAGGTTTTTTTCGGGGTTTTACCTCACTTGTAAGACAAATGTCAGGAAGCTTAGGGCCCAACGGTCTCCGAAAATCATTCGGCCATCACCATGATCCTTATCATTATCATCATCATCCTTCACCGGTGTGGAAAGCAACGGGAAGCTACCACACCTATACTTCCTTAGTGAAGCTGCAAAGCGTAGCATGAGAATACTATGATTGCAGTGAAAGACCTGCCCTCCGGCAGAATTACTATGGATGAATGGATATTGAATCTGTCCACCGCTGTGGTCTCGAGGTAGCGTGCTGCCTTGTCACGCAGCGTGCCCGGGTTCGATTCCCGGTCGGGACAAGCTCCTGAGTGACGCTTTTTCGGGGTTTTTCCTCACCTGTAAGACAAATGTCAGGAAGCTTAGGGCCCAACGGTCTCCGAAAATCATCTGCCCATCACCATCATCCTTATCATTATCATCATCATCCTTCACCGATGTGGAAAGCAACGGGAAGCTACCACACCTATAATTCCCTAGTGGAGCTGCAAAGCGTAGCATGAGAATACTATGATTGCAGTGAAAGACCTGCCATCGGGCAGAATTACTATGTATGGATATATAACCTTATATTTAACAACAAGATTCAGTAGAAAGAACACGTAGAAATAATGGAAGAAATTAGATTACCAAATAAAATCTTACATTATTTTCCGAGAGGAAGAAGAGATGTCGGACGTCCATGGAAGAGATGGTCATAGATCTATTAGTGAAGACGGAACAGGCAACTAATGCCTGATCCAGGAAGTGCAGAAGATATATAACCTATAGTTTCATGGCCACGCGGACATAAGCTGTCCATATTGTACATATGTGTGCAAACTGGAAAGAACACTTGGCAAGGATGACTTAGAATAGAATACCCAAAGCAGCATACAACTATTCACCACGAGGAAGAAGAAGTTTGGGTAGACCAAGGAAAAGATGGAAAGAGCAGCAATTTGGAGCCGGAACAGGCTAGTAAATAAGCCTAAACCGTGAAGAAGAAGAAGAAGTGTACATATTGCGGGTAGTAGATGTTTTCGAAACAACCTATATAACTAAAATTTCCAGTAACGTAACTGGAACACTAATTATTCTTAAACATACTGTAGATAAGCAAGGTGAGATGTTAGACTTCCATTGTTAGTAGGTTAATAAAAAAAGTTATATAACTGTTTTACATCATCAGTTGGAGAGACAATGAAGTAGGTGTTAATACATCACTGAAAGCAGTTTTTATATCGAGTTACTGCAGGGGTTGCTGTCATTAGAAGCCCCAGTTTATTCGTCCCTTGCTCGACGACTAGGAGCGCAGGTGCTAGTAAAGAAACTTTCCATAAAGGCAAAAATGAGCGGAACATCTTTCTATGATGTAGACCTATCTTTTATTTTTCCTTCCTCGAGGACGAAAATCGATAAAGACTGTCTTGAAGCATCGAGAGCAAGATCTTACTTTAAAGTCCCAGAAAATTGGATAAACTTCGGTAAATTTCTGGACAAAACGCGGAAAATAAGAACAGCACTCATTCATGAATAAATACATGTTATCAAAATGCAATGCCATTAATTCTTAATAATTATACATAACTTAATTAATATCTAATATGCGTTTTTGCATTATTTAATAAAAATATACTTAGGATTTGTTAATATATTTACCTAATGCCTTGTATAAAAGCATAGATTAATTCATTGTAGTTTATTACTTTCTTTGTATTTTTTTTCTTTTCTTTTTATGTATAGTAGATTCGAGCTGTTATTCCTTTTTTTTATTCATTGTATCATTAATTTAATTTTAATTGTATTTAGTTTCATTGTATTATTAGACATTATTTTCATTATTATTCAATATCACAGATAATTAATTGTTCAATATGACTACTATTGTAATTTTTTTTGTATTCATATGTAAGATATGTTTGTTCTGTTTAATATGACTATTATTGTAATTTTTTTGTATTCATATGTAACATATGTTTGTCCTGTTTAATATGACTATTATTGTAATTTTTTTTGTATTCATATGTAACATATGTTTGTCCTGTTTAATATGACTATTATTGTAATTTTTTTGTATTCATATGTAACATATGTTTGTCCTGTTTAATATGACTATTATTGTAATTTTTTTTGTATTCATATGTAACATATGTTTGTCCTGTTTAATATGACTATTATTGTAATTTTTTTGTATTCATATGTAACATATGTTTGTCCTGTTTAATATGACTATTATTGTAATTTTTTTGTATTCATATGTAACATATGTTTGTCCTGTTTAATATGACTATTATTGTAATTTTTTTGTATTCATATGTAACATATGTTTGTCCTGTTTAATATGACTATTATTGTAATTTTTTTTGTATTCATATGTAACATATGTTTGTTCTGGTGAGTGGAAGAGAAGGCCACATGGCCTTAACTCCACCAGGCTAAAAAAATCTATTCTATTCTATTGTATTATTATGTAATTGTAATATTATTGTGTTTTCTTTATGTAATTGTAATGTTATTGTTTCCTTTTTTGTTTTTCTTTATACTATTAGCGAACTAACTCACCGGCACTACCGAACCCTTAGGTTCATGGCCGCGCGGACATAAGCTCTCCATATATCCATATCCTGAACCAATGTCTTCCAAACATCCTCTTTATAATCTACTTCCCTCAAATCATAGTTAATGTTATTCTGCCACCTCATCCTTGGTCTACCAACCGGGCGTTTTCCCTCTGGTTTTCCTACAAGAATCTTCCATGCAAGTCTTTCATTCCCCATTCGTGCTACATGTCCTGCCCATCTCAGTCTACGAGATTAACTGTTCTTATTATATCTGGCTCCCTATAAAGACCATGTAGTTCATTCTTATGTAGTCTTTTCCATTCACTATCTGTTCGTCTCTCTTTGGTCCAAAATTTTTCCTAAGAACTTTATTCTCAAAATACTCGTAATCTCGTTTCCTCCCTTAAAGTAGGAGTCCATGTTTCGCATCCATATAATATAACTGGTAGAATAATAGTTTTATATATTTTCAGTTTAACGTTTTTTGAAAGATGCTAGTACCAATTATTACTTTATTGTAACGGACTGTCAACAGCATGTACGGCTTACTGCCCGTGCGACCCATGTTTGTAAATAATATTGTAAATATCTTACTTTTGTCTAATAAAGTCCTACTACTACTACTACTACTACTACTACTTTAAAGTTAAAATAAAATATTTTGGTTAATAAAGTTTGCCATATACGATTTTTTTCCCCACAAACGTGATCGCAATTAATTTTTTACACTTTGAAGTTTTAATGTGAGGGATGAAATCCTTGTCTGCTCCTGCATTGTAACCTCACTTCTTACAATGCACACACTTTTTAATTAAAATGCCTTTTTGAATATAACATTCATGTAGCTTTTTTCCTGAGTTTAGCTGACATGAGAAGTTTTCTGCCTCTTTCCCACTTCCCTCATATTTTAATGCGTTGCAGCTCATTTCAGAAGCATGTGGTAGATGGATGTATTACTCACCCAATTTAAGTCTGCACGAATAGAGGTGAAGTGCGTTAGCGCTAGTGTTGCCAAACTATTTCTCTAGGGAAGGGAGAATCCATAAACACATGTGAAATATTATTACTTATTCTTGTATCTTGTAATCCCATGTTTACCTTAACGTATATTTAGGCGCTCTTCCCCTACAGGGAAGAATTTGAACCATACTAATTTAGTTACACTTGTTTTTGTATAGATGTCATACTGACATCTAGGAAACCAAGGTAGTACAAGAACGGGAAAATTCGGTAAATATTGCGTAGAGGCCTTTTCGTTCAGGCTTAAGGATATTTTACGAGCCTGAAAATCTTCAGACTCAGGACCCACGGCTTAAAGTCCCTCCCGGAGGACTCGCTCCTTGGAATTTTCGTCCTAAAAAATCAATCGACCCCGGCCGGATTTGAACCCGCGACCCTCGGGACCAGAGGCAAGGAGCATAATCACTAGTCCACTGCATGGTTGTTAAATTAGTCAATTAGTCGACGACTGCTGAAGGTGTCGGATCATTAAAAATCACAGTGTTTGTCATCTCTCTATTACCAGCCTCATAACACAACACAGTGGACGGGAATTAGCAACATGTAATGAAGAAGGCAAACGAGTGACTGCTCATTCTCCTGTAGTGACATGGTTGCCGGATTATTCATTTGGTCAACGACTACTGTAGGTGACGGATCATTTAAAAATGATAGTATTTGCCAGCGCTCCCCTTTCAGTTAAATAACATAAGACAGTGGACAGGAAGTGGCAACATAGTAAGAGAAGAAATATAATCGATTACAGATTCCTAGCATATTTCCCGCGTGCAGGTTTAACTTGGACGAGTAATAGAACAGAACTTGCCCCTAGAGTTGGGTACTCACTGTGATGCCAAACACTTGTTGTGACATATACAGGGTGTAACAGGATCTCTCCCACAAAATGATAGGGGTGATAGGCCATGCAGAGAGGATCATTTTTTGTGAAGGAACATATAGTCGCAAACACGTCGTTTATGAGTAATGAACAGATGAAGGTGTTCACCCGTAAGAGTCGGAGTTGAATACAAACAATTGAACACGTATCATTTTATTGAAAAATACATTTTTTATAATAAGTGTTCAAACAATAAATGTTTTAACGACGTCAAAAAAGAACTCTGCCATGATCGGCCGTGCTGTCCGATCATTGCTGCGACGATATCAAACATGCAATGAGGCACAGGGTCGACTGTTTGAACACTTATTGTAAAAACATGTCTTTTTCAATAAAAGTATATGTGTACAATTGTTTGTATTCAATTTCAACCCTTATGGATGAACACCTTCATCTGCACATAACTAATAAACGACGCGTTTGCGACTATATGTTGCTTCACAAAACATGATCCTCTCTGCATGGCCTATCTTCCCTATCATTTTGTCGATGAGATCCTGTTTCACTCTGTATAAACAAATAAAGTGTCTTACTAAACAGCGTTATATGATTTATTTCGTACAATGTTTCATTACAGTATTTAAAGCTTTTACTGAAAGACCTGAAATTAAACATTTCAGTACTGCAATATTAAAAAAAAAAACCGATGCATTTTTCCGCCAACATATGAATAAACTATAACTTAGTTACAATGATTTACAAGTGAGCAAGCATATACATAATAATAATAATATTAATAATAATAATAATAATAATAATAATAATAATAATGATGGTGATGATGATGATGATAGCTTAAATTTACCTGGCAAAGTTATTGCCTTAAGGCCTTGTCTACACTCAAACAGGTTACAAAAACAATTAAAACTTTACTGTTATATCAAATTATAATAAAATTATTATATCCATCCATAGTAATTCTGTCCGAAGGTAGGTCCTTCACTGCAGTCATAGCATTTTCATGCTATGCTTGCAGCTTTACTAGAGAATTATAGGCGCGGTAGCTTCCCGTTGCTTTCCACACCGGTGAAGGATGATGATGATGGCCATATGATTTCGGGGACCGTTTCGGCCTTAAAGTTTTCCTGACATTTGTCTTACAGGTGAGGAAAAACCCCGATAAGAACCTCACCCAGAAAAACTGCCCCGACCGGGGATCGTAACAAGGCAGCACGCTACCTCGAAACCACAGCGGTGGACAATTATTATATAATATATCTAAAATACAATATTATTTATATTATTATTATTATTATTATTATTATTATTATTATTATTATTATTATTATTATTATTATATAACATTATCCATGATTTAAGGGAAATAGATTATACAGAGGATGATTGGAAACATTAGCTCAAGATAGGAATATGCGGCCACGAACCTGCGGGTTCGATAGAGTCAGTGACTTAGTTATGGTAATAATAATAATAATAATAATAATAATAATAATAATAATAATAATAAAAAAAATAATAATAATAATAATAATAATAATAATAATAATAATAATAATAATAACAATATAAAGATTTAAGACAAGGGTGTTGCTATCGCCAAACTTACACAAAATATACAGTGTGTTCCAAAATTTCACTACAAACAGAGTGAACTTTAATTACACGGACAAACTTCAGGGACTGATTCCTGACTAGAAATGAAGAAAACAAGGTTCTATAAGCAAGTGACCGGTAATGAAAGATGTGAGCGCAACGACAACAAATCGTCCCGTTATATTATAGAAGCGTTGCCACTACTTATCGAATGCCATAGTATTATAATTATATCTAAGAGTTTAATTTCTTATTACAAACTTGGGAGGTGACGTAATGGAATTATAAAATATCTCATGCATAAACTTTCCATTCTCATCTATGGAGCCAAGCATTATTTTCTGGTGTTTAGTTATAAATAAAGACCAGTTGTAATGTGATGAAATGAAGTTGGGAAGAAAATAGAGTTATTGAGTTAATAAAAGCGAGAAAGAGAATCGCGACTTTTAATGAAAATTGGAAGAGAATTCGAGAGGGGGAACTGGAATTAGAATGAGTTATGACTAAGTGAGGAATGAATTAGCAGAGTTAAAGAAGATAACAGAGCAGGCACAACGAGAGAAAATAATTGCAGTTAAATGGCGGTGCAGCACTGCAAATGTATGACGCGAGTAAATTACATTTTTTCTAAAACATCCAAGCTTCTGACTTAAAAAAAAACAGGCAGTTTTCTTATTAATGTTCAAAATAATATAGAAAATAAGCTATAATAGTGGATTAGTTTTAAAAATAAAATTTTATTGTTTAGGGCTTATTGATTATAATTAGGGCAAGGGTTTTAATACACTAAACGTTATGATTGCAACACAATAGTATATATTATTCAATTGTTTCTGTGTGAAACCAAGACAAAATACAGACAGAAGTCTAACTTCCCATTATATTATTCAACTGTTTGTATTTCAAACCAAGACAAAAGACAGTCAGAAGTCTAACTTCTCATTATATTATTCAACTGTTTGTATGTGAAACCAAGACAAAATACAGTCAGAAGTCTAACTTCTTATTATATTATTCAACTGTTTCTATGTGAAACCAAGACAAAATACAGTCAGAAGTCTAACTTCTGATTATATTATTCAACTGTTTGTATTTCAAACCAAGACAAAAGACAGTCAGAAGTCTAACTTCTCATTATATTATTCAACTGTTTGTATGTGAAACAAAGACAAAATACAGTCAGAAGTCTAACTTCTTATTATATTATTCAACTGTTTCTATGTGAAACCAAGACAAAAGACAGTCAGAAGTCTAACTTCTGATTATATTATTCAACTATTTGTATGTGAAACAAAGACAAAAGACAGTCAGAAGTCAAACTTCTGATTATATTATTCAATTGTTTGAATGTGAAACAAAGACAAAATACAGTCAGAAGTCTAACTTCTTATTATATTATTCAACTGTTTCTATGTGAAACCAAGACAAAAGACAGTCAGAAGTCTAACTTCTCATTATATTATTCAACTGTTTGTATTTGAAACCAAGACAAAAGACAGTCAGGAGTCTTACTTCTAATTATACTATATTACGATCTTAACTTTTACTGCATTAGAAAGTTTTTGCCCTTAATTATAACGAGCAACATTTATAAAGAATAACTCTCCTATATTGTGAATAGTATTAAAGGTCACAGCGGAACGTTTACCTATGACACAGGTCAACATGATATTCGTCTCATGAGTACCAATAGTTGTACTTAATGCAGTTTTTTATCGTGTTTTCAAATATGTATTCAGATTTTCTCCATCACCCACAGTTTTTTTATTTCAATTTCAATTAATGGATTTAAATAATTATTTTCTGCTTAACTTACTTACTTACTTACTCACTGGCACTATCGAACCCGTAGGTTCATGGCCGCACGGACATAAGCTCTCCATACATCCCTATCCCGAGCCATTGCTTTCCAATCATTCCCTGTATAATCCACCTCCCCCAAATCATAGTTAATGTTATTCTCCCACCTCATTCTTGGTCTACCAACTGGGCGTTTTCCCTCTGGCTTTCCTACAAGAAGCCTCCATGCAAGTCTTTCACTCCCCATACGTGCAACATGTCCTGCCCATCGCAGTCTACGAGACTTAACTGTTCTTATTATATCTGGCTTCCCATAAAGATCATGTAGTTCATTGCTTAACAAACATTATAATGTTGGACGCCCATTTACTAGATGGGAGGATTCATTAAATCCTACTTGATGTGAAAACAGGTCAAAAGGCCTAATTTCATGAAGCAGAAGAAGAAGAAGAAGACTAACATTATAGGGATTACGTGAAAATCAAAACATACAGTGGACTTGCAATCTGCAATGAGACCAATTCCACACTGCGAAGAATTGCCCATACCAAAGCCTCCAGAACATATGACATATGATGAAGAAAGCTCAGATTCTGATGGAAGTAAGGAAGAAGAAGAACAGATTTTGGTGATACAACTTTTGAACAAAGCTGTTCATCTGAGCCTCATTTATTGACTCAAGATCTTAATGATCCCTTACGAGATTTAAAGTTATCCAAAAACCAGTTCTAAAATGCTTGGTTCCCGGCTAAAAGGATGGAGTCTCTCGGAAACATTGCTTGATGGAGAGAAACCGATATCATATTTGAATTCAGGAGAAAAAATACTATCAGAATCACATATTTTTCTTTCTGAGACAAAAAAATGTTTCTTTTTTGTTGCTCAGTGTAATTAGACTTGCTTCAAGCAGTCAATTAAAGATTCTTGTATCTGATTTATAAATGGGGACAAAAGACGTTACAAATTGGTACATTTGCAAGTGTTAATTTCCTTAATGCTACTATCTGTTCGCCTTCCTATCTTAAGTTCAATGGACCTTTAATTGCGTCTTGGAATATAAATCCTACAATCAAGAAAATTTCAGTTTCATTTGTAAATTACAGTTCAAAGTTCTAAGTTAGATTTTATAATATAGTGGTTACACATCTATACAGGATAATTTGCAGACACATTTCTTAAAACTCTATTTATGAACGCCGTAAGCAAAACTGAAAATATGTGAGGAGCCTGACTCTTATAATCGAAATATAAAATTAATTTCCATATGTCTTAGTTGCATTGGATATTATCTATTCCAGAATAATCCAATATGGGAAATTTCTTAATTCTTATATAACACTGAGCAACAAAAAATATTTTTTTTTGTCTCAGAAAGAAAAATATGTGATTCTGATAGTATTTGTTCTCCTGAATTCAAATATGATATCGGGTTTTCTCCATCACGCAAGGTTTCCGAGAGACAGACATTTATAATTTCAAACACTTTAATATTTTCTACATTCGTAACTACACAATATTCCAACATTCGGACTCACCTAGAAAGTAAGAAATGACGATTTTCTGCTATATTTCGACTGTAGAGTATCCCTCTTGATGGTCCAACAATAATCAGCCATCATATTAGGATTCCATTTTCTTTGATACCTCTTTTCCATAGCTGAAACCATTTGAGTTAGCTCATTTTGTTTTATTTTATGATGGACAAATGGACAAAAAAAACGTTTATTAAAAAATAATTATTAAAACATTAATTGAAATTGAAATAAAAAACTGTAGGTGATGGAGAAATTCCGAATACATATTTGAAAACACGATAAAAAACTGCATTAAGTACAACTATTGATACTCATGAGACAAAAATCATGTGACCAGTGTTATTATAAGTTAACATTTCATATATATATATATATATATATATATATATATATATATATATAATTTACTATAAAACAGATCTTTTTTTATTTCTTGGAGATATTAAAGGACAACACGCACACAATATTGAGTAATACTAAGAAATTGGGACTGGACTTTAATATCAATAAAACTACATATATATATATATATATATATATATATAATATATTTTTGCATCTCATTCCTATTTGTAATTATTGAGATATTATAATTCAGCCAATTCTTCAAAATCTCCCTCATATGTCATCAACTGTCCATTTCAATTATGTACAAATATGTACACTATGGGTATGACTTGTTGTACTTTTGTGAAATAAAATATTTCCTGTGCAATGGATGGATGAACTTTTAAAATTAAAATATAAAATTATGAAATATTCACCAGAAAGGTCCGTCTCCTCAACTTAATTAGTTGTTTAACTGTAGTGCTTTCGGGACTTTTACTAAAGACCATTGAAAAATTTCTTCATTTCACTGAGCTTCAAGAAAAGGTCACCCAAAATATATTTATATATCAATATTTAATATTAATTTGGGGGTGACCTTTTCTTGAAGCTCAGTGAAATGAAGGCCTTTTTCAATGGTTTTAAGTAATCGTTCACCCATTCATTGTACGGGAAACATTTTATTTCAAAAAACAGTCCAAAAAGTCATAACCCTTTTTGGACTTTTGTGTAATAAATTATTTCCGTGCAATGAGTGGATTTAAAATATTTCCTGTGCACTGAATGGGCGAACTGTTACTTAAAATCATTGAAAAAGTCCTTCATTTCATTGAGCTTCAAGAAAAGATCACCCCCACATATATTTATATATCAATATTTAATATTAATTTGGGGGTGACCTTTTCTTGAAGTTCAGTGAAATGAAGGCCTTTTTCAACGATATTAAGCAAACGTTCACCTATTAATTGCACAGGAAATATTTTATATTACAAAAGTCCATAATGTTATAACCCTAATGTACACATTTGTTAACATATAATTTGCAGCTGTTAAAAAATAAAGAGATATTTAGTATATTTTGTAGATTTAAAACTTTTTTTAGTGTTAGCACAAAAAAAAGCAAGACACACATTAACGGTAAGTAAGTGTGCAAGATTATACAATGATTTATAATGACTATTTAACTCATGCCCCAAATGGGAGTCAATGACCAATCACGTTTCAATGATTTCTGTTTTACAACCAATCAGAGTCGTGTTTCACGAAATATTTATCAGTGTTATAATTACCATATTAAAGAAAGCTCCTCCTTTTTAATATTCGGAACAGGTCTGGCCATTATTCTGCAGTGACAGAGCCCGTGAGAAATACGGCTACCAGATTGTATATATATAGTGCATGAATGTCAACACATGCTGCATGCGGGAGTTAATATAAAAACATTTGTAGCAATTTATTATACCACCAAAAAAAGAAACCACTGTTTGCACTTTCTTAAATGTATTTTTTCCCAGGTAACAATCCAGAAAAATATAATTGTCATATTTACATCATACGACATCAGAAATGAATTAATATACAGTTTGAATGTGTTTCATTGTTTCTCCACTAGAGAGCATTCTTACAATATTGCGTTCCTTTGGCAATAAATAGTATGATCTGGTTGCAGTGACAAACAAAAGAAGCAGATGAAGCGTACCTATCGTTTCTCATTTGTTTTCAAACATCGCCGTTTATATTAAATATATAAATATTTTAAAATAACTACAGTTAAATAATGATTTGTGAGTAAACAGCTTAATTTTATTCGTTAAATAGTCCTAACAAATGCCACTCTTCGAGAATTTGGAAATCACTCGTGGCATTACTTATGAATACCAGTCGATGTTCCATTATTTTTGTATTTGTTGCATCCTTCTTTCTACGTATAGAATGTATCTCGATGAAGCTCACAACTATAAACATATTTGTACAACGTGCAGTTAATCGAAATGTAAATGTGTTATGTGATTGTAAATAATAATTAGATTATTAAAAGAAGCATTAATTCTCATTGAGTAATTATGACGTGTTTAATTTTACTAATGAGGTAATAATTCAAAACATATTACCAGATTAGTTGATTTTTTTGCGTTATGGATTGAAATAATTACAAGTGTAATTTGATTGGGAATTCTAATTATTGGGATATTGAATTTTGCTATTGACTTGATTATTAGAACGTTGTATATTATATCAATTGAGCTGGCAATCATATTTATTTATAATATTCTGCTAATTTTTGTTTATTCCTTTTGATATACAATTCTCTTTAATCCTAGCAGAATAGAATAGAATATGGAATTTATTGCCTTTTTTTTCAGAATAAAGAAAATACATATGCATTTACATTGCGCACGGGCCTGCTTGGCCGTACGTGCATTATTTTTCCATGAATAAAAAAATAAAACTAATAATATAAACAAATACCTACAAATACACCTGTATCAAAAACAATAACTGGCTACATATAAGTAAAATCTATGTCTGCACTAAATCAAAATAATACATATCTACATTCATCCACATTCCGTACATTAATATTAAAAAAACAAAATGCTAGAAAGCAAATTAGAAAAAAAAAGCACACCACACATTACACCCACACACCCCCACACATATACACACCGCACGCTCATACCCCCCTCCCCCCGTCCCTGCAGACATTAAGTGCACTATCAGACTATTCAACTTATCAGACCTACTTATTATATAACATGATTAAAGATCGAAAACAAAGACCATATTGAGATTCTTCTTATTGTTAATACATATATCCTTAATCTACAATTTTGTTATATCTCAATTTTCTTACTGTACCCAAAAATTTGCATGTTTTTGATTCACTCTCGATCCGTCCTAAAAGATCCCAACACGCCACTCTCCCTCGATCCGACCTGAGAAATCTCTCCGGCAGCATCTGTAATCTAAGTTGTTCTGTCTCTCTACAGAATGCTATAATATGCTGCCAGTTTTCATGGTCATCGCATAGTGGGCATAGTTTAATGCCTTCCTCATTTGTTAAATTATGGGCCATCCTACATTGGTACGTGGTAGTGTGCGGACGTGTTTTCAGTTCTCGAGAGCAGTGCGGTGTTGTCAAATTGTAAAAATGCAGGACGTGAAGAAAATGCTGGAAGAGATGAGGAGAGAGATGGCCCAGGGATTCCGAAAGACGGAGGACATGGTGTTCTATGGTAAACTCTGTCGTGGAGAGGGTTCAAGAAATGGAGGTAGCTTGGAGTAGTGTGGAAGACAGAGTGAGGTGGCTGGAAGAAAAAATGGACTATCTAGAAAATCAATCTAGAAGGAACAATATTGTGTTGTATGGTGTGGGGGAAGAGGAGAACGAGTCCTGGGACACTACGGCAGTTATATCAAGGCATGTCCTAAGGCAAATGGGAATAGTTCTGCTAGAACGGGACATCGAACGCGCTCATAGAGTGGGTCGTGGACGGTACCCCAGGCCTATAGTGTGCAAGTTAGCTCACTATAGGGATAAAGAAGAAATCATAAGGGGGGCAAGATATCTACGGGGCACTGGAGTGGCAGTGAGTGAAGACCACAGCCGGAGAGTGAGAGAGGAGCGAGCATTCCTGAAACGACATCTAGTGGACGCGAGGAAGCAGGGAGCTCAGGCTTTCATCCGTTTCGATAAACTAGTAATAAATGGACGGGTGGGACTCGTAGAGAACTGGAGGAGATGTCTGTGTCCACGAAGGAAGCGGCAGGGACAACGCAACGGGAGACGACCTCTGAAAGGCAGAGTTTAAATCGCAATAAAAACAACAGGGAACGAGGTGAGTCGCGTGGAACGACATCGGAGAGGCAGAGTTCGAGTCCCAAGAATACAACACGGGAACGAGAAGAATGCGAGAGAACTGACAACACTGCAGAGAAGACGACAGAAGACAGCAGTGGGAGGGAGGAAGTTCGGCGCGACAATTAAGAAGTATGATGTCTGAAAAGCTTGCAAACACAATGCAGAAGGGCCGCCAACAGCAGGTAAAGAAAACCGTTAGTACATAGAGGACAAACCCCCCTCTCAGAATTGCTGTGTGGAATATTGAAGGTTTGAAAAAAAGAATGTCTTCCGACAGATTTATTGATTTTGTTAAAAGTTTTAGTTTTATTTCATTTGTAGAAACTTGGATGGGGGACAAAGACCATATTGAATTTGATGGATTTAATTGTATAAATAAGGGGAGGGGTAGTAAACAAAAAAGGGGAAGATATCCGGGAGGGATATTAACAATGTTGAAAAATAATACATTTAGACATGCTGAAAATGTTCATGTTGAAATACAGGGTGTCACGTGTATTCATGTAAAATCGGAGATCTTTGTTTGTGTATCCTCTCGGTATATCGTCACCCGGCTGGGTCTCGACACGCTATATCTACCTTTTTTGATGACCTGGGAGATACAATGATAGAACTCGGACATAAATTCCCGGATACAGATACTCTTATAATGGGGGACTTTAATGGTAGAACTGGGAGAGAAAATATAACTTTAGGGACGGAAGAAGGAGAGGAAGATTTAAGAAAGGGATTTCGGGCGAGTAAGGATAGGGTTATTAATACGTATGGGAGAGAACTTCTGACGTTTTGCGATATTCATAACCTAGAAATGCTAAACGGAAAATACGGGGAAGATACTGAAGGAGAACTTACGTTCATAAACGGTAATGGAGGAAGTGTTGTGGACTATATGCTCTGCTCACAGAATCTTATTTCTAGGATTGCAGCATTTAAAGTAGCGGACAGAATCGAATCGCATCACTCACCTATCGAAATCCAATTAATCCTAGCATGTACTACTACAGTCATTCAGTTATGAGACTTTACGCCTGGAGGGAAGGCACCCACGAGAATCTGGTTGTCTCACAAGGTGCCGATAACTAGGCGTACAGTTAAACAGAACCACATCCTCCCTCAAAAAAGTCGCCGTTGGCCGTTATGCACGTTTGCCAATGTTGGTATAGCTGCTGGAAGCACCGTTGAAAGATGTTATCAGGAAGGTCCCGTATGGCTTCTCTTGTGGCAGTCATGACCTCTTCGGAAGAATGAAATATATACCCATGTAGGATTGCTTTCATGCGAGGAAAGAGAGAAAAAATCGCATGGCACGAAATCAGGCGAGTACGGAGGGTATGGCAAAACTGTCACCTGTTGCCTTGCTAGTTCCTCCTGGACAAGGACAGAACGATGTGCGGGGACGCTGTCGTGTAGCAACAGTCAATTCTTTGTACGCCAAAGCTGAGATCGCTTACGGCGAATTGAATTGCGTAAAGAGCCAAGGATCTCTTTGTAGCGGGTTTTGTTTACATCTGCACTTTTTTATATGAATTCCGTGTGAACAATTCCATTTGAAACAAAAAACAGTCCAAGCATCACCTTGGCTTTTGACCTGTCTTATCGTGGTTTTTTTCTGTCGTGGTGATAATTGCATTTTCCAGATGGCCGATTGTCGTTTCAGTTGCGGATCGTAAAGGAAACACCATGTTTCGTCTCCAGTTATTAAATTACTTTAGAGTAGCTTAGAGTAATTGAATTAGGTTAGGTTATCTTTTAGGTTCCTATACATGTAGGTTACGATAGCTTTTAGTTTGTTATACGGATATAACTGTTGTCTTCTATAAGTGTTGTCCTATAACAGTTCTTCTATTAAATTCCAAAACGGCCGACGCGTCGGTTACAATGGAAATTACATATTTAAACAAATTTATTTCATATCATGTTTAAATACTTTAATAATCCTTCCTTTCCGAAGATTCATTTCATTAATACCACTACGTAATACCAACAAAATCTATAAAATTCTCGCTAGACCCATAATCCGTTATGGCAGTGAAGCTTGGGCCATCAGAACTCAGGATGACCGTCATATTACAGCCACGGAGATGAAATTTCTGCGACGAACTGCAGGTTATAGCCTTCTAGACCACCAAAGAAATTGAACAATAGCCAGAGAGTTAAACATCGTACCTATATCTGAATACCTCCAAGAATATAGAAACAATTGGCTAGCTCATACTCAGCGCATGGATCGTCACAGAATACCAAAACAAATTCTTCACTACATTCCTCGAGGCAGAAGATCTGTGGGTCGACCTTTTCGGAGATGGCGGGAGACCGTAACGGGCCACTGGGCCTAATACTTGAAAGGCAGCTGATGATGATGACGTAATACCAACATTTGCATTAAAATTGCCATCAGTCGCGTAAGTAAAAATCGACTGCAATACCGTATAAACTTTATTTTTTAAATTAATTGAAATTAATGCGCATTTAACTGTTATTCTGTTAATTTGGGAATATAACAGATGTCGTTACTAATAACGCCTGAGCTAAGAAGAACGTAAATAATAGCTGTGATGTTAATAAAACTGTACAAAGCTATCAGCTCTTAATTTCTCTTTATAATCCACAAATTTGAAAACTTACCAGAATTATACCACGTCACAGCTAATAGGTGGTTTATGTTCATTAACTGCTTAAAGTAATGCACACAACATTAACTTGCTAGTACATAATTTTACTGTAGTAACTGCGTGGTCATTTAATCACAGAATGACCGCTTGAATAGACAGGAGTGTCAACTTATGTTAAACCTGTCGTAACTGATTATCCATTCATTGTTTTTCTAATGTCTTCCACTGATATGAACCGTAATACAAGGTGTGGCATAAACACCTGAAGGTTTTAAAATTAATTTTAACACTGTTTATTCAGTAAAAGTTGCATTTAAATCTTCTTCTTCTTATTCATAATTTGTAGGATATTCATCCTGTTTATTGTTCATCGAATGGAAGATCACAGAATACCCAAACAAATGTTAAGATATCAACCTGCAGGAAGAAGAAGACCAGGACGTCCACTCAAAAGACTTTTGGATGGTGTTTATCTTGAGGCCGAAACAGGTCAACAAATGGCCTAAATTCGTGAATGTACTATGCTGATGATGATGTTTCCAAAATCACTCCTCGGAGGATGACGTATTGGATGTGGATCCACTGTGTAATCATCTCATGGCAGGTCTTTCTCTTGTTCTTCTCCCGTCCATTGGTCTATCTTCTTTAGCTCTTTTTCGAAGACGGTTGTCTTCCATTCTTTCTATATGATATGTCCAATATTTTCGTCTGCTTATGTCTTGAATATGACATTTGACCCTAATTTCTGTGTTGTGTATTTTAACAAATAATGTTTTCCCCTGTATAGTTCTTAAGATCTTCATTTCATCATCATCATCCGGTATGATGGCAGCTGCCACCGTCTTCCGGAAACCAAACGCCATTACTCTCTGTCCATCCGTTGATCTTCTTCCAATCCTCTGATATTCATAGCTGCTTGTACCCCTTCTATCCAAGTTTTCTTCGGTCTTCCTCTTTTCATAACAATTTTAGGCAATCTTTGCTCTGGCATTCTTTTGACATGGCCATACCACTGTAATCTTTTCTTTTCTATAATGTATCTTCATTTCACATGTGCTTATCATTTGTTTAGTTTTTGTTGTATCAGCCCTAGTTTCTGCTCCATATACGATAACTGTTTGAAATATCGTTTTGTATATGGAAGAAGGAGATTAGAATGATAGAAATAAATCGAAATTGAAGATGTCAAACCTATAAGTGGGGAAAAGCCGATGAAGAAGAAGAATCGTAAAATAAGTCTATTTGTCTTTTAATCAAATTTACAAATGGGAAATAACACTATGAGTCATTTTCAATTTATTAATGATTTGCAGAAAATGTTTTAATATCTCATCTCATAAAGATCTGCGTTTTCACGATACCGGTTTCAAAGGTAATTTTACCTTCATCTTCAGTCGAACTACTACTACTAATAACAATAATTCCATTGCGCGACAGGCCTAGAAAGCCCTTAGCCTACCAGCCGGCCGCTGACCTCACATCCACATGTGCAATTACAGAGGTAGATGATCATCCTGCAAGTGTAGGGGTGACATGTGGTCAGCATGTCGAGTCTCCCAGCCGTTATAGATGTTTTTGTCAATCTGGAGCATCTACTTATTGTAGCTGCCCAAATGCCTCATGATGCTGGATGGGCACCGGTCCCATACTGGATGAAATACCATGAGGAAATTTCTTCCCCCTTGGAGACTCGAACCAGCTCAAGTCCCGTAGCTCTGCGCCAAGGCTTCTTTGCCTTAACGATTCGGCTACGGCCGGGACTCAGTCGAACTACAATTGTTGTAATTTTTCCGTTAACATCATCTTCCGAACTGCCATCTGGTGCGGATTTTATGAACTTGGAGATCAAATTTTGCTTGCCGGGAACTTCAAAATTCAGTTTTGAAAAATATAGGCCTATACATTCAGAAGAACAATTATAACAATGAATTTTGAAGTTCCCGCCGACCAAAATTTAATCTCAAAGTTCATAAAATCGGGACCAGATGGCAGCTAAGAATGTTGTGTTAACGGCAGAATTTCAATAGATGGAGTTTGACTGAAGATAAAATAATTGAGCCTATGTTTAATTTCCTTGTGCATCTTATTCCTGTTTGTGATTATTGTTCCTAGGTATTTGAATTCAGCCACTTCCTCAGAATTTCCCTCATTTGTCATTAGCTGTCCATTTACATTATATAATGTATTTTTATATGTGACCATATACTTAGTTTTATTGATATTTACTTCCAGTCCCAATTTCTTAGTGTTACTGAGTAGTGTGTTGGTGTTGGGATACTTAAAGTAGTTACTTCCCAAAATCCAATTTAATATAGTCTTAACGCAAGAATGTTCAGATGGACAGAGATTTAGTTCAAATGTTGTTCTTCTTGAGAAATAACTGAATTTGCACACAATTTTGGGGTTTGGGTAACATTTTGTTCAAGTGCAGTGACAGATGAGGTAATTAAGAAGTGAGATAGTATGTGTAAATGGCACAAAGAGTAGGGTGCGTGTAGGCAAAGAGTTTTCGGACACTTTTGAAATCCAGAATGGGTTGAAGCAAGGAGATGCACTATCTCCTCTACTATCTAATTTTGTACTAGAGCATGGCATTAAATCATTAGAGAATGAGGAAGGCTTACAACTGAATGGTATTAATAAGCTGTTAGTTTATGCTGATGATGTAGTACTACTGGCCGATAGCGAGGAGATACTAAAGGACAACATGCACACACTATTGAGTAACACTAAGAAATTAGGACTGGAAGTAAATATCAGTAAAACTAAATATATGGTCACACGTAGAAATACATTATATAGTAGAAATGGACAGCTAATGACAAATGAGGGCAATTTTGAGGAAGTGGCTGAATTCAAATACCTAGGAACAATAAACACAAGTAGGAATGAGATGCACACAGAAATTAAATATAGGCTCAATTCTGGAAATGCATGCTATTATGCATTGCAGAGACTCTTGATGTCCCAACTCCTTTCGAAAAACGTTAAACTAAAAATATATAAAAATATTATTCTACCAGATATATTATATGGATGCGAAACATGGACTCTTACTTTAAGGGAGGAAAGGAGATAACGAGTATTTGAGAATAAAGTACTTAGGACAATTTTTGGACCAAAGAGAGATGAACAGACAGGTGAATGGAGAAGACTACATAACAATGAACTACACGGTCTTTATAGGAAGCCAGATATAATAAGAACAGTAAAGTCTCGTAGACTGCGATGGGCAGGACATGTTGCACGTATGGGGAATGAAAGACTTGCATGGAGCTTCTTGTAGGAAAACCAGAGGGAAAACGGCCAGTTGGTAGACAAAGAATGAGGTGGGAGAACAACATTAACTATGATTTGAGGAAAGTAGATTATACAGGCAATGATTGGAAAGCATTAGCTCAGGATAGGGATGTATGGAGAGCTTATGTCCGCGCGGCCATGAACCTACGGGTTCGATAGTGCCAGTGAGTAAGTATGTAAGTTGTTCTTCTTGAGAAATAACTGAATTTGCACACAATTTTGGGGTTTGGGTAACATTTTGTTCAAGTGCAGTGACAGATGAGGTAATTAAGAAGTGAGATGGTCTAATTAAGAAGTAAAGCGCTAATAAACAGTCATTTGTGATCTCGCTTCTCGATGTGCGATTCCACATTTTAATCAACTGCTCGGAACATCGAATGTCCATTAACGGGAAGAACCACCTCGCACTTGCGTAGAAAATGGACTACACCGTTACAGTGTAACTTAATTATGAAAAAGTAACTAACTAACTCACTGGCACTATCGAACCAGTAGGTTGATGGCCGCGCGGACATAAGCTCTCTATACATCCCTATCCTGAGCTAATGTTTTCCAATCATTTCCTGCATAATCTACTTCCCTCAAATCATAGTTAATGTTATTCTCCCACCTCATTCTTGATCTACCAATTCCCACTATGTTTCACGTTAAGTTATTGGTTTGTTCAGGCTATAATTTTTTTCATTATCTTTACTTATATATCTATATACTCTTAATAGGGCATTTTCTCTCTGGGTTTCCTACAAGAAGCTTCCATGCACGTCTTTCATCCCTCATTCGTGCCACATGTCTTGCCCATCACAGTCTACGAGACTTAATTTATTATATCTGGTTTCCTATAAGTAGTAGGACTTTATTAGACAAAAAGTAAGATATTTACAATATTATTTACAAATATGGGTCGCACGGGCAGTAAGCCGTACGTGCTGTTGACAGTCCGTTACAATAAAGTAATAATTGGTACTAGTGTAAAGAAAAATAAAACAACAAAAACAGCATAAAGATCATGTAGTTCACTGTTATGTAATCTTCTTCATTCACCTGTCTGTTCATCTGTCTTTGGTCCAAAAAATTTTCCTAAGAACTTTATTCTTAAATACTCGTAATCTCCTTTCCTCCCTTAAAGTAAGAGTCCATGTTTCGCGCCCATATAATATAACTGGTAGAATAATAGTTTTATATATTTTGATATCCTCTGTTATCAAACATTATTCTGGTTTTAATATTTTCTATTTAATTTTTATTGTTTATCACGATCCAGGACATTTTCATCTTCATCATCATCATGTAAGCCCATGTTTCGCTTAACAGAGATTTAGGGGCTCTTCCCCTACAGGGAAGAATTTGAACACACTTGTTTTCGTATAGATGTCACTTGAGTGGTCCGTGGTCAGCGTTCCGCTTCATACTGACATCTATGAAACCAAGGTAGTACTATGACGGGAAAATTCGGTAAATTTTCTTAGAGGCCTTTCATTCAGGCTTAAGGATTTTTTACGAGCCTGAAAATCTTCAGACTCGGGACCCACGGCTTAAAGTCCCTCCCGGAGAACTTGCTCCTTGGAATTTTCCATACTAAAAAATCCATCGACCCCGGCCGGATTTGAACCCGCGACCCTCGTGTCCAGAGGCAAGGAGCATAACCACTAGTCCACCGCGGCCGATCAGGACATTTTAACGAATTTAATTGCTCTATTTCATTATCATTGACAGTGAGATCTTAATTTTTATTATATTTTTAACACATAAAAATCACTAATTTGTGATATTCAAGTGTTATATAACCCAAAAAATTGTATTGAAAGATTGACAGGTGAAAATAATAGCCTACATCGGTATGTTACCGGGTAGAGTCTCATTCCCTAATTTTTATGAGCTGTATTAATTCTTAATAATTCTACATAACTAAGTTAATGTATAGGGAAATTTTGAGGAAGTTACTGAATTCAAATACCTAGGAACAATAATCACAAATAGGAATGAGATGCACAAAGAAATTAAACATAGGCTTAATTCTGGAAATGCGTGCTATCATGCATTACAGAGACTCTTGATGTCCCAACTCCTTTCAAAAAATGTTAAACTGAAAATATATAAAACTATTATTCTACCAGTTATATCATATGGGTGCGAAACATGGACTCTTACTTTAAGGGAGGAAAGAAGATTAGAAGTATTTGAGAATAAAGTACTTAGGAAAATTTTTGGATCAAAGAGAGATGAACAGACAGGTGAATGGAGAAGACTACATAACAATGAACTACATGGTCTTTATAGGAAGCCAGATATAATAAGAACAGTTAAGTCTCGTAGACTGCGATGGGCAGGACATGTTGCACGTATGGGGAATGAAAGACTTGCATGGAAGCTTCTTGTAGGAAAGCCAGAGGGAAAACGCCCAGTTGGTAGACCAAGAATGAGGTGGGAGAATAACATTAACTATAATTTGAGGGAAGTAGATTATACAGGAAATGATTGGAAAGCATTAGCTCAGGATAGGGATGTATGGAGAGCTTATGTCCGCGCGGCCATGAACCTACGGGTTCGATAGTGCCAGTGAGTAAGTAAGTAAGTAAGTTAATGTATAATGTAATTGTATTGTTATCTAATTGTAATATTATTGTGTTTTCTTAAGTATATTATTACCAAACATCAACTTATTGTAACGGACTGTCAACAGCACGTACGGCTTACTGCCCGTGCGATCCATATTTGTAAATAACATTGTATGTATCTTGCTTTTAGTTTAATAAAGTCCTTATGGATGAAAAAGATATCCCTGAAAAAATTACTAGTTATAATAAAAGTTTAGGAATTATTAATCAAGTTATGAAACCATCCCTTGTACAAAAAAACACCAGATTACGTTTATATAACACTTTGGCTAGACCAGTGTTGACCTATGGTAGTGAAGCATGGACGCTAAAAAGACAATATGAAAGCAGAATAACGGCTTGTGAAATGAGATTCATGCGCAGAACAGCGGGTTACACCAGATGGGATCGGAAAAGGAACACCGGCATCTTAAAAGAATTGAAGACTACGCCAATTTTGGAATATATTAAACAGTACCAACTAAATTGGAAACACCATCTTGAAAGAATGACTTCAAATCGGATCCCCAAAGCTGTTTATAATTATATACCAAGAGGACGAAGATCACTGGGCCGTCCTATGAAACGCTGGAGGGAAAATTTTCTATAGGATCGTAACAGGCCTTGGCCTAATACTTGGCAGGAAGAAGAAGAAGATGTATGTAAAGTTTTTCACACGGCAATGAGTGTACTTATGTTTATATTTTCGTGCAATTTGTGGGCTACGAAAATTGGCAAAATGAAGGAAAATATTGGCTGGATGCTCTAGTGCATAACAAATTAAATGTAAAGTACCCTTAGCTTTTAAGAGGCGACTGGCATTTCTCCAACATTATCGTTTCTGTAATATGCAATGTTAATGAGCCGTATCAAGATGCCTTCAGCGGTGGAAAAACCAGAAGAGGAAACTCTCGTTAAAACGAGAATCCTCATTAAAATGAGTTTACAAAAAAAATCTTAATTCTTTATCTGATCTATTTCCATTATAAAATTATTGGTTCTGAATAAACGGCAGATATTGAACACAAAACACATCAGTTTCAAGCTATTTGTGGTACAATAAATAGAACATTGAATAATAAAGCCCATAAACAAACAAAATTTAAATTTTATAAAAAAATGGCTGTCCCTGTCCTTTTGTATGGGAGTGAATCTTGGATTACCACTACCAAACAAGAAAGTAAAATCCAAGCAGCAGAAATGAAATTTTTAAGAAGAGTAAAAGGCTGCACTAGAATGGTCTAGATAAGAAACGAGGATATCCGTGAAGAACTCCAGATCTACTCCATAAAAGAAATATATTTAACAACAAACAGTGGAAAGAACATGTAGAAAGAATGGAAGAAAGTAGATTACCAAATAAAATCTTGCATTATTTTCCAAGAGGAAGAAGAGATGTCGGACGTCCTCGGAAGAGATGGTCTTAGATCTATTAGTGAAGACGGAACAGGCAACTCTTGCCTAAACCAGGAAGTGAAGAAGAAGATATTCTTAATCCACACACATTGCTCTTCTAAAGTATAAAATTGAACCTGCATGGGTTAAATTTAAGGTTATAGCCTGATAATGTTTTAAGGTTATAGCCTCATAATGTTTTAAGGTTATAGCCTGATAATGTTTTAAGGTTATAGCCTGATAATGTTTTAAGGTTATAGCCTGATAATGTTTTAAGGTTATAGCCTGATAATGTTTTAAGTTTATAGCCTGATAATGTTTTAAGGTTATAGCCTGATAATGTTTTAAGGTTATAGCCTGATAATGTTTTAAGGTTATAGCCTGATAATGTTTTAAGGTTATAGCCTGATAATGTTTTAAAGTTATAGCCTGATAATGTTTTAAGGTTATAGCCTGATAATGTTTTAAGGTTATAGCCTGATAATGTTTTAAGGTTATAGCCTGATAATGTTTTAAGGTTATAGCCTGATAATGTTTTAAGGTTATAGCCTGATAATGTTTTAAGGTTATAGCCTGATAATGTTTTAAGGTTATAGCCTGATAATGTTTTAAGGTTATAGCCTGATAATGTTTTAAGGTTATAGCCTGATAATGTTTTAACGTTATAGCCTGATAATGTTTTAAGGTTATAGCCTGATAATGTTTTAAGTTTATAGCCTGATAATGTTTTAAGGTTATAGCCTGATAATGTTTTAAGGTTATAGCCTGATAATGTTTTAAGGTTATAGCCTGATAATGTTTTAAGGTTATAGCCTGATAATGTTTTAAGGTTATAGCCTGATAATGTTTTAAGTTTATAGCCTGATAATGTTTTAAGGTTATAGCCTGATAATGTTTTAAGGTTATAGCCTGATAATGTTTTAAGGTTATAGCCTGATAATGATTTAAGGTTATAGCCTGATAATGATTTAAGGTTATAGCCTGATAATGATTTAAGGTTATAGCCTGATAATGTTTTAAGATTATAGCCTGATAATGTTTTATGGTTATAGCCTGATAATGTTTTAAGGTTATAGCCTGATAATGTTTTAAGGTTATAGCCTGATAATGTTTTAAGGGGGGACCTACAACTTTAGCCATTAAAAATATGGCATATTTAATTTTTTTCTCAGCAACAATACTGGTTACAGAAATGGAATTTGGTATGTTAAATCTATATTACAATATGAGTACGTTTGTCTACTTACGTACAATGTAACTTCAGTCGTTATGGCCAATTAAATTTTAAAAATATCAGCTGAAAATTTTGTATTCTGTTGCCGTTTCCCTGATAATTTTTCTTACTCTTACTTACTTACTCACTGGCACTATCGAACCCGTAGGTTCATGGCCGCGAGGACATAAGCTCTACATACATCCCTATCCTGAGCTAATTCTTTCCAATCATTCCCTATATAATCTACTTCCCTCAAATCATAGTTAATGTTGTTCTCCCACCTTATTCTTGGTCTACCGACTGGGCGTTTTCCCTCTGGCTTTCCTACAAGAAGCATCCATGCACGTCTTTCATTCCCCATGCGCGCAACATGCCCTGCCCATCGCAGTCTACGAGACTTAACTGTTCTTATTATATCTGGCTTCCTATAAAGACCTTGTAGTTCACTGTTATGTAGTCTTCTCCATTCACCTGTCTGTTCGTCTCTCTTGGGCCAAAAATTTTCCTAAGAACTTTATTCTCAAATAATCGCAATCTCCTTTCCTCCCTTAAAGTAAGAATCCATGTTTCGCACCCATATAATATAACTGGTAGAATAATAGTTTTATATATTCAGCTTAACATTTTTCGTAACTTTCAATATATTTTAATGATTCTTGTTTTATTTTACTCATTAATGTTGTAGCTACAAAATAGACTACAATTGTTTACTATATCTTGTCTTGTATCTTGTAAGCCCATGTTTCCCTTAACAGAAATTTAGACGCTCTCCCCCTACAGGGAAGAATTTGAACCATACTAATTTAGTTACACTTGTTATTTTTCATAAGTAATGCCATGAGTGATTTCCAATTTATCTAGAGAATTAATTCATTTCTGATGTCGTATGATGTAAATATTACAATTATATTTTTCTGGATTATTACCTGGGAAAAAATACATTTAAGAAAGTGCAAACAGTTGTTTCTTTTTTTTTGGTGGTATAATCAATTGCTACAAATATTTTTATATTAACTCCTGCAAGCGCAAATTGTAACACACAGAATTACTTCTGTACAGGAATCGCCATTTTCACAAATTTAACGCTGACGACGTAATAATGACAAGAAACAAATGACTGCATACAGGATATGAAACTTTCACAGTTTTTCTTTCATTATAGCAAATAATCACACATCCAGTTTCGTTTGTAAAGCTATACCAACTAATTAAAACCCTGTCCATCATTTTGGAACACGTATAAAAATTAAGTTTGTTGGATTAGGTGTCCACAACAGATCAGATTTTTAGTATAAGACAGATTTTAGAAAAGAAATGGGAATATAATGGTACTGTACATCAACTATATGTAGACTTCAAAAAAGCATATGATTCAATTAAGAGGGAGAAGTTATATAGTATCCTGCTGGAGTTCGGAATTCCTAAAAAGTTAGTTAGACTTATACGAATGTGTCTAAATGGCTCAAATAGTAGGGTGCGTGTAGGCAAACAGTTTTTAGACACTTTTGAAATCCAGAATGGGTTGAAGCAAGGAGATGCACTATCTCCTCTACTATTTAATTTTGTACTAGAGCATGCCATTAAATCTCTAGAGAATGAGGAAGGCTTACAACTGAATGGTATTAATAAGCTGTTAGTTTATGATGATGATGTAGTACTACTGGCCGATAGCGAGGAGATACTAAAGGCCAACACGCACAGACTATTGAGTAACACTAAGAAATTAGGACTGGAATTAAAAATCAGTAAAACTAAATATATGGTCACACGTAGAAATTCAGTATATAATGGAAACGGACAGCTAATGACAAATGAGGGAAATTTTGAGGAAGTGGCTGAATTCAAATACCTAGGAACAATAATGACAAATAGGAATGAGATGCACAAAGGAATTAAACATAGGCTCAATTGTAGAAATGCGTGCTATTATGCATTGCAGAGACTCTTGATGTCCCAACTCCTTTCAAAAAACGTTAAACTAAAAATATATAAGACTATTATTCTACCAGTTATAATATATGGGTGCGAAACATGGACTCTTACTTTAAGGGAGGAAAGGAGATTACAAGTATTTGAGAATAAAGTACTTAGGAACATTTTTGGACCAAAGAGAGATGAACAGACAGGTGAATGGAGAAGACTACATAACAATGAACTACATGGTCTTTATAGGAAGCCAGATATAATAAGAACAGTTAAGTCTCGTAGACTGCGATGGGCAGGACATGTTGCACGTATGGGGAATGAAAGACTTGCATGGAGGCTTCTTGTAGGAAAGCCAGAAGGAAAACGCCCAGTTGGTAGACCAAGAATGAGGTGGGAGAATAACATTAACTATGATTTGAGGAAAGTAGATTATACAGGGAATGATTGGAAAGCATTAGCTTAGGATAGGGATGTATGGAGAGCGTGTGTCCGTGCGGCCATGAACCTACGGGTTCGATAGTGCCAGTGAGTAAGTAAGTAAGTAAGTAAGGTGTAAGTTATGACTTAAAACAATTTTCGAATTGTTGCGGTGAATATCTCTGAAACTCGCATCTGCAGAGCGTTTGATCGTAGCTATTAGCTTGTCTCGTTAGTATTTCAAAATTACATTTTCGGGCACCGTGTACCCGAGGATATATGATATACACGATGTAACGCAAAGTCCCAATATTGCGACTCCCGCAGATAATCAAGTCACAAACATGTTTAATCGCATCACCTTCAACATTGACTACCTAGTTCGCAATGCAGGGTACATGCCACACTAGCGTACTGTCCATCGAAATATATTTACGAAATATAATCTCCATTGATACTTACTTACTTTCTCACTGGCATTATCGAACCCGTAGGTTCATGGCCGCGCGGACATAAACTCTTCATACATCCCTATCCTGAGCTAATGCTTTTCAATCATTCCCTGTATAATCTACTTCCCTCAAATCATAGTTAATGTTATTCTCCCACCTCATTCTTGGTCTACCAACTGGTCGTTTTCCCTTCGGCTTTCCTACAAGAAGCTTCCATGCAAGTCTTTCATTCCCCATACGTGCAACATGTCCTGCCTATCGCAGTCTACGAGACTTACTGTTCTTATTATATCTGGCTTCCTATAAAGACCATGTAGTTAATTGTTGTGTAGTGTTCTCCATTCACCTGTCTGTTCATCTCTCTTTGGTCCAAAAATTTTCCTAAGTACTTTATTCTCAAATACTTGTAATCTCATTTCCTTCCTTAAAGTAAGAGTCCATGTTTCGCACCCATATAACTGGTAGAATAATAGTTTTATATATTTTCAGTTTAACGTTTTTTGAAAGGAGTTGGGACATCAAGAGTCTCTGCAATGCATAATAGCACGCATTTCCAGAATTTAGTCTGTGTTTGATTTCTTTGTGCATCTCATTCCTATTTGTGATTATTGTTCCTAGGTATTTGAATTCAATTAAAGTAATATTTTTTCTCGTTTTTTTATATATCTTGTACGTATTACATTTAATTCGTTTAATCTAGAGTAAATCAAAATACATTATAAATAATAATTGTATTGTATATATGACATGTAATCGTTTATGTTTACTGTAATTTAGATGCAAGATATTTTTTTAAAACCTGGTTGAGTGGCAGACAAGACCTTATCTCTGCCTTGTAAAATAAAACTATTATTATTATTATTATTATTATTATTATTATTATTATTATTTTTTTTAGTATCTGAGAGTAAATTTAGATAAAGAGGATAAACAAGAATAAATAAAGGTAGAGCAATAACTGCAATGATGAATGGAGTCTTATGGAACAGATATATAACCCGGAAAAATAAGTTACAAATATATAATTCAACAGTGAGAAGTACTATCACATATGGAGCTGAAGTTTGGAAATTCAACAAAAACTTAGAACAAAAACTTATGTCGATGGAGATGGATTTCTTGAGGAGAACAGCAAGATATTCAAAATTAGACAAAATAAGAAATACTGTCATAAGAGAAAAAATGAATATTGGTTAGATTATATACGGTATAAGCAATTAAATTGGTATGGGCACGTACGACGAATGCAAGAAGAAAGATAACCCAGGAAAACATTGAAATGTTGTCCACCTGGAAGAAGGAGGAGAGGAAGACCTCGAAACTCGTGGTTGCAGGAAATAAGAACTGGAATGAGAGCAAGGGGACTGGAGGATATGGATTGGATGGAGAGAGACGAGTGGAGAAGAAAAATAAAAATTTAGGCACAGAAAGATGTGTAAACATTAAAATTCTGTATATAAATCAATAAATAATAATAATAATAATAATTATTATTATTATTATTATTATTACTATTATTACTATTATTATTATTATTATCATTATTATTATTATTATTATTATTATTATTATTATTATTATTATTATTATTATTATTATTATTATTATTTTTATTATTATTATTATTATACTGAGACTTATGGTGGGTCATGAAGGCTGTTGAGACGACAAGGAGAAATCAAAGACCTATATAAGCCATTGTTAACGGTCAAACATCTCTTGTGGTGTTACCTAGCGGTTGGAAACGAAACAATAGTCTATGAGACCTCAGTTATACAATGTTATTATTAGAGCTATTGTGAAGAAACTAGGCTTGCAATTTGTGGAGAAAATCCTACTGATTTAACCATTTCTGTTTCTTTCTTAGCTCCATTTCTATAGAGTTTCGCTGCCAACATCTAATTGCATCTTTTATAGGATTGCTTAGAATTACTCTACAGAACACGTAACTGCGAAATCGATACTTGACAATATTTGATCCCGATACACACACATATATACAGGGTGTGTCTAAAGTCACTATCCATTTCAATGAAGGAAGCCTTCTTCTTCTTCACGGTTTAGGCTTATTTACTAGCCTGTTCCGGCTACAAATTGCTGCTCTTTCCATCTTTTCCTTGGTCTTCCCAAACTTCTTCTTCCTCGTGGTGAATAGTTGTATGCTGCTTTTGGTATTCTATTCTCAGTCATGCTTGCCAAGTGTTCTTTCCAGTTTGTTCTGTATTTCTCTCTTATAAATAAATAAATAAATAAATAATAAATAAAGCCTGATATGTCCCTTTAGGGCAAAGGCCTCCCTGTACAGGAGTTAAGCTCTATTTGAGAGTGTCACCCGGTGAGCTACTCCGTGGTGAGAAGTTGACTTGGATGTAGCACTTGGTTTGTATACACTGTCTGTTCTGTGATTAGTTAATACACAGTTGGCTCTCCATCGTTCTCCAGCTTTTCCTGCATCTGGCGACTCTGGACCATTGCGCCCCTGCTCGTTCTTTGAAGATGTCAGCCCATCGTCGTCTTGGTCTTCCGCGCTGACTCTTGCCTGTGTACGGGTCCCACATGGTTGTTTTTATTGTCCACCTGTCGTCCTGTATTCTTGCGACGTGGCCTCCCCACTTCCATTTTTTCCTGATGGCTTGTTGTGCGGGATCAGTTGTTGAGGATATCGCTTGAAGTGTTGTATTCGAGATTCTGTCCTTCAGAGTTATGCCTAAGATTTTCCTCTCCATTTTCCTTTGGCATACTTGGAGTGTGTACTTCAGTTTGGCAGTAAGATTCCAAGTTTGGCAGCCATATAACAGTGTTGGAAGAACACAGGTTTGTAGTGTTTCCATTTTGAGTTTCCGGTTGAGTGACTTGTCCAGCAGTATAAATTTCAGTGACCAGAACGCCTTCCAGGCGAGAGCTATTCTTCTGCTTATTTCCTTCTCTACTTTCTGATGGAAGGAGAGTAGTTGTCCTAAGTATATGTACTCGCTTACATATTGAAGATCCATTCCATCGACTTTGATTGGGTTTTCCGGACCATTAGACATAATTTGTGTCTTGCTTTTTTTCATCGAAAGGCCTGCAATTTTGCTAGTTTCTGAGAGCTCTTGTAGCATTGATTGGAGTTGTTTAGGGGATCTGGCGAACAATACCACGTCGTCAGCGAATCTTAAGTTGGATAGCCTGCTCCCGTTTATATTTACTCCGTATTTCTTGTTCCAGTTTAGTTTTCGAAATATGTCTTCAAGCACGCATGTAAAAAGTTTAGGAGAAATTGGGTCGCCTTGTCGTACTCCTCTTTTGAGACTGAATGGTTGTCCCACAATTTCTGTCTTCACCTTGGCATAGCTTTGGCTGTAGATCTTATCCAGAACGCGGATGTACTTGTGTTCGATTCCTTGTTGTGTTGTGTTTAATTCCTCTACTTTTAGTTGTTGTCTTATTTCTGTGTTATGTTTTTTGTCTGTCTTTGATATCCTGCTATTAGTCTGAGGAATCTCATTTCAGCAGCTTGTATTCTGGCAGATTGTTGTGTTGTTACTGTCCATGTTTCGGATCCATAAGTAATAATAGGCACTGCCATTGTCTTGTATCACTTCATTATAGAGTCTTTCCTGGGTTTATTTTTCTAAGTTCTTTTTAGTGTTCCTGTTATATAATTAAACTTATTTAGTTTGTTATTTATATCTGTTTCTGCTGTGTATGATATTTCGCAACCTAGGAAGTTATATGTTACTACTTGTTCAAATTGGTTTATTTTCTAATATTATCTTTGTACGAACTGGATGAGCGCCCTTGAAGGCCACTGTTTTTTTATTTTCCTGATGATATTTCCATGTTGTATATTTTTGATATTCTTTGTAGTTCGTCCTCTGTTTTTGTTATTGAAATCTGGTCATCTGCAAAGGCTACTGTTTTTATTACTATATTGCCTAAGTTAATCCCCCCAGTCGTCATTTACTTCCATGATCTTATCATGTCGTCAAAATAAATGTTAAAAAGAGTGGTTCATAGTGGTCAACCTTGTCTAATTCCTCCTGTTATATGTATTGGTTCCCTTTGATTTATTTTTATTTTTGTTTTCTCATACCTTTTCCTAATTACTGCTATCAAGTGTGGTGGAATTCCTTTTTCACTTAATGTGTTCCATAATTTTGGTTCAGACAATTTATCAAAGGTCTTCTTATAATCTATAAAGAGGATGTGCGTCTCTAAGTTGAATTCTCTTCGCTTCTCTATTATTTGTTTTAAAGTGAATATGTTGTCTATGCAGCTTCTTCCTTTCCTAAATCCTGTCTGCTCTTCTGATATTATCTCGCCAACAAGAAATACCAATCTTTGGTCGATCATTTTTGCATATATTTTGTATGCTGCACATAGTAAGCTTATGCCTCTATAGTTGTCTGGCTTTGTTTTATCGCCTTTTTTCATATATTGAGATTATTTTTCCAATTTTCCATTCTTCTGGTATTGTATTTTGTTTCGAACACTTATGAAGGAAGGCAATGATTGAAAAATCCATGATATTGTGAAGTTTTACACGTATTCCACTGCTTCTCTACATGACCGCCATCTAGGTGAAAACACGTGATTCATATTTCGGCTGTGAAACGCACTGTAGAACTTAACATTTAAAAGTAGTAGTAGTAGTAGTAGTAGTAGTAGGACTTTATTAGACAAAAAGTAAGATATTTACAATATTATTTACAAATATGGGTCGCACGGGCGGTAAGCCGTACGTGCTGTTGACAGTCCGTTACAATAAAGTAATAATTGGTACTAGTGTAAAGAAAAATAAACAACAAAAACAACAATAACATTACAATTACATAAAGAAAACACAATAATATTACAATTAAATAATAACACAATAGCATTATACACTAGAAAAACATTAACATTACAATTACATAAATAAAACACATTAATATTACAATTAAATAATAACACAATAGCATTATACACTAATTAATTTATATATAATTGTTAAGAATTAATGGTATTGCATTTTGATAACATATATTTATTCATGAATGAGTGTTGTCCTTATTTTCCGCGTTTTGTCCAGAAATTTACCGAGGTTTATCCAATTTTCTGGATTTACCAATAACTCGTAGCATGCCAATCTTTCCCGATTTGAATTTAGAAATCTTTCCGGTAATAACTGACGTCTCCAATATTCTAAATCATTACATTTTCCTAATATATGTATCTCATCTTCAAATTTCCCGCACATTGGACATATTCGCATATCGTGATCGTCGCTAATTTTTAGAAATTTCCATGCCCCTAGCCTAAACCAAGCAAGCCCTGATCTCTCCTTAAATCCTAGGTTGAGTATATACGATTCTTTTCCCCAGACGTGTTTTAGGTCTCTTTGTAAACACAGTGAGCGTTTTCCTGTACATTCGGCGAAAGTATCTTGTTGGTTTATATCTAAGTACCTCCTCCTTATTTTTCTCCACACGTTCTTGCGATTTTCAGTCCCTTTTTCCCATATCCAGCTCATCCCAATCTTTTGGAGTTCTCTCCTAACCTCGTCTGCCCAAAATTTAACATCTATGTTTTTAATTTGGTGGTCGTAACAAATTGCTCTAAGCATTGTTTGTTCACCTTGGATTACTCGCAACCAGTATTTGAGTACACGAATTTTACAGTTAATGTCGTCCTGGAATGACCCGAATTCATATAAAATTCATTTAAATGTAAGAAAGCCTGCTGCTTCTGTGATACTATTTTTGACCTCTTTCTAGTAAAGTATGATCATTTAAGACCATGCATACTCTACATTTATAAATTCGTATTAATAAAGCCGAATATGATAGGATGAAGGCAAGTAGTCTTTGGGAACTATTTCGGACATAATATCTTCCGACATGTGTCTCGCAGGCGAGGGAAAAAATCCAAAACATCTCACCCAGGAAATATGTCCCAGTCAGGGATTAAATCCAGGCCCACTGCGTTTGAGGCAGAGACCACAGCGATGGACGCAGGGAATTTATATCCCTTAGTAATAATATTCTTGATTGCATCATCATTGGAGGTAGTAATTCAATTATTTTCGTAGAAATATTTCTATCCGTCCCGCGCCGTTGCCTAGTGGTTAAGGCAGGAAGCCTTGGCGCAGAGCTACGGGAGTTGCTCTGGTTCGAGTCTCCATGGAGGCAGATATTTTCTCGTGGAATTTCGGCCAGTATGGGACCGGTGCCCACCCAACATCGTCAGGTATTTGGGTAGCTACAGTAAGTAGCGGCTCCAGGTTGAGAAAACCAGCTATAACGGCTGGCGGACTCGACATTCTGACCACATGTCACCCCTACACTGGCTAGATGATCATCTACCTCTGTGATTGATACATGTGGATGTGAGGCCAGCAGCCGGCCTGTCGCGCCATCGAATTTTTATTTCTACCCATCATGAAATTAAGGATTTCTGTTTTATGGTGTTGATACGTTTTAAATTTGTACCTTTTGTTAAAAATAAGTGCATGTACTAGTAATTTTCCTTCCTATTTTACATAATAATAGAAACAGATAAATAAAGCAACAGTATAAAGATATGGACAAGTGTGGAAGAGTAGAAAGGGAGAGAAACAAAAACGTGGAGTTTGTAGAGACATTCTCGGAGTCGCAAGGGAGACACAATTTAGAGTTGCTATGGCGACCGCAAATTAATGTGCAAAACCGTGACACATATTATAAAGGGAACCTGATAAACCCTCCTGCCTCTGTCCAACAACACACCCTCCAATCTAGAACAAAATTCAGTTAGAAATTAGGTCATATTTTATAAAAAAAACTTACATTCGAATATATTCATTATCAAGAATCTGTATTACTGTTCACAGAAATCAATATACTGTACTTTCCATCCATAGTAATTCTGCCCGAAGGCAAATCCTTTACTACAGTCATAGAATTTTCATGCTATGCTCGCAGCTTTACTAGGGAACTCTAGTTGTGGTAGCTTCCCGTTGCTTTCCACACCGACGAAGAATGATGATGATGATGATGATGATAATGATAATGATGATGGCCATATGATTTCGGGGACCGTTGGGGCCTTAAAGTTTTCCTGACTTTTGTCTTACAGATGAGGAAAAACCCCGATAAAAACCTCACCCAGAAAAACTGCCCCAACCAGGGATCGAACCCGGGCCCGCTGCGTGACAAGGCAGCACGCTACCTCGAGACCACAGCGGTGGACATACTATACTCAAAAGCTTAAAAATTGTACAGCTGTTAGTATAAATAACACTGGTCAACATGATTTTTGTGTCATGTGTACCAATAGTTGTACTTAATGCAGTTTTTTATCGTGTTTTCAAATATGTATTCGGAATTTCTCCATCACCCACAGTTTTTTTATTTCAATTTCAATTAATGGATTTAAATAATTATTTTTTGTAATAAACGTTTTTTCATCCATTTATTATGTTGGCGCGGTGAGCGATGAGCACGGGGAACACTTTCATCAGGAGATTTCAGCTATGGAAAAGAGATATCAAGGCAAATGGAATCCTAATATGCTGGCTGATTATTGTTGGACCATCATGAGGGATGCTCCACAGGCGAAATATAGCAGAAAATAGTAATTTCTCACTTTCTAGGTAAGTCCGAATGTTCGGATATTGTGTAGTTACGAATGTAGAAAATATTAAAGTGTTTGAAATATTATAAATTCCTGTCTTTCAGAAACCTTGCGCGATGGAGAAGACCGATTTCAAATATGATATTCAGGAGAAAAAATACTATCAGAATCACATATTTTTCTTTCTGAGACAAAAAAAGTTTATTTTTTGTCGCTCAGTGTAATTGCTCCTTTAAACATTTTAAATAATAATAATAATAATAATAATAATAATAATAATAATAATAATAATAATAATAATAATAATAATAATAATAATAATAATAAACTCAAATAGAAGGGTCCATATTACCCGAACTTCCTTATATAACAGCGAGAGCTGGCACATATGTATTCAATATTCAAGATAATAACTAACTTTAAAGCCAGTAGAATGAAATACAAATTTTAAAAATACGTTTGGACCTATATTTTACGTGCCTATTATAAATATAACCCGCCATGGTATCTTTACCTTGTCGTGGTGGAGTGGCTGTGCGTGCTTAAATGATCCTGAGAGCTATGCCGGCGGTAGCATTGCTGCTGATTGGGTTACCCATGCCGGACTGGTCGAAGATGATAAGCCAGACGAAAAAAGTACCTTGGTCGAAAGAGTGACGATCTTTCACCGTAAATATATAACCGTCAAGAAATGCGGACATGGGTACAACTGGGGTAAAATTTTCCGGAAGTCAAATAGTCCTCCATTCGGTTCTCCGGGCGGGGACGACTTCAGGGAACCCATGCCAAAGGCCCAAACACAGGACTTCTTGTAGGAAAGCCAGAGGGAAAACGTCCAGTTGGTAGACCAAGAATGAGGTGGGAGAATAACATTAACTATGATTTGATGGAAGTAGATTATACAGGTAATGATTGGAAAGAATTAGCTCAGGATAGGGATGTATGGAGAGCTTATGTCCGCGCGGCCATGAATCTACGGGTTCGATAGTGCCAGTGAGTGAGTAAGTAAGTAAGTAAGTAACTAAGTAAGTAAGTAAGTATTATAAATATAAGCCGTAGCGTAGAGGTTAAGGCCCTGCGCTACAAGCCGGAAGGTCGAAGATTCGAGTCCCGGTTGGGTTAGGATTTTTAAAAAATGACCCAAACTTTCTGGCGGCACTATGGCCCTGGGGTCGACTCAGCCTCTAACGGAAATGAGTACCAGACGCTTGTTCAGGGGGTAAAGGCGACCGTCACGCAAGGGCTGACAACCCGGCTGACATGAAGTAGTGATTGTCAAGAAAAAGTGGGAGCCTTAACCTCCTACTACCGCAAGGTTCTCCCGAGACCTGTAGTGGGATTACTTTACTTTTATTTAAATATAAAAATTCCATGGGCAATCACACATTTTTTCTTTTAGAGAAAAATCAACATATCCAAATTAGGTGAATCGAACCGGAGCATCTTGCCCCCCTGGCATGAGTTTTGAGTTAGAATGTATAATAATCCAACCAGAAGCTGAGGGTTTAGTAATGAAGATGACAATAGCTGTTGTGATATTGATTGCGTTCGCACCCGTCATCTAAAGGACCTGGATTCAATTCCTAATATAGCTAATTTCATGGTTGTCTGCCTTTAGATTCATACGGCATATGACCATAGATGTTATATTGCTGCTAGAGTTCAGAAACATTTTATTTCATATACTTTTATCTATAATAATAATAATAATAATAATAATAATAATAATAATAATAATAATAATAATAATAATAATAATAATAATAATAATAATAATAATAATATCACAAAAAAAATGAAGACATCTTAGAAGAATTACACATGGAATCTTTAGAAAACAAAATTTCTGATTATAAGTCAAGATGGATACAACATGTTCATCGAATGGAAGATCACAGAATACCCAAACTAATGTTAAGATATCAACCTGCAGGAAGAAGAAGACCAGGACGTCCACTCAAAAGACTTCTGGATGGTGTTTCTCTTGAGGCCGAAACAGGTCAACAAATGGCCTAAATTCGTGAATGTACTATGATGAATAATAATAATAATAATAATAATAATAATAATAATAATAATAATAATAATAATAATAATCATAATAATAATAATCATAATAATAATAGTAATAATAATATTAATAATAATAATAATAATGATAATAGTTAATAATAATAATAATAATAATAATCATCATCATAATAATAATAGTAATAATAATAATAATAATAATAATAATAGTAATAATGCTTTTTATGGTTTTTACGTTTTCTTCTTAGATACGTTACTTTTACCAATATCTGTTTATTATCAAATATGATAATATATATAGAGCACCCCACGCTTTTGATATTAAAAATATATTTTTTGTAGATAACTCTAGTTTTATTCTAGATGTGTTGGAGATGATTTTTTTGTTGACCACTTTAATTTTACCCCAAGCGTGTTGGAAATTAAAATTATTTTTCATTTTTTAGTTAGGTTTCTAATAAAGAGTGTTCTTTTAGTTTTTTTAAACTATTATTTATTTCTTTCCTCAAAAAAATTGAATTCTACTACCATCTCTCTTCCAGTGCAGTATGTAGTTTTTTTAATAGTCTTATGTTCGTTAAAGTTATTTCTATTATTCTTTCCTTGCGTTTTGCTTGAGGCAATTCTTATAAATTCTTTATTCCTTTCCGGCCTAACCTTATTCTTTTTCTTTATTTTTTGTTTACGTTTCCTGTATCTGCCTTCAGGCAATGTTCGCCATCGCAAAGGAAACTCTGCATACAGACTCAGATTTTTTTTATCTTGTATCTTATACAGAGTAGGGATCAGTCGCATGTCGTTCTTTTATTCAGGATCGTGAACAATCATTAAAATCAGAGTATATTCCATGAAATAAAGAAATATATAGTTTTTTTACTGTGAAATGTTAATAATAATAATAATAATAATAATAATAATAATAATAATAATAATAATAATAATAATAATAATAATAATAATAATAATCTTCATGGTAGGCTATCGGCCAAGTGTGCTATGGCAACCAAACTTCCATTATTGTGACATTATATATAATTGTCTAAACCATGACTTGTCGCAAAGACTGCAGCGTGTTCATAATGCTTGCGTTCGATTCATTTTCAATATCCGCCGTTATGACTGTATTTCCGAACACTTTAATAACCTCTCTTGGCTCCGTCTTACTGACACGTAAATTGCACTCTCTTTCACTACTTTTCAAGCTTCTGAATTCCTACACTCCTACTTACCTGGCGTCCAGATTTGAGAAGTTATCCTCTTACCACAATATTGACACTAGGTCACAAGATAACAGTCTGATAACAATTCCTCTTCATAGCACTTCCTCTTATTCTACTTCCTTCACAGTAGCCTCTGCCCGCTCCTGGAATTTCCTTGCTCAAGATATCAGGGGTTGCCGCACACTTGGCACCTTTAAGTCACGCTTATACAGTTACCTGTTGTCTAATAATTAATTTTTCTTTGTTTATTTAAATTTATACTATGTCATTAATAATCTTTTACTCTTTTTTTATATATCTTGTACATATTATATATTTAATTAATTAAATATAGAGTAAATCAAAATGCATTATAAATATTAATTGTATTGTATTTATAACATGTAATCGTTTATGTATATTGTAATTTAGATGTAAGACTGTGTTTGGGAAAGGTGGATGATCTCATACTTGAAACAGGGAAAATAAAAAAATGTGATTTTTTTAAATATCTTGGGTCAATAATTACAAGTTTCGGTACCTGTGACAGAAATGTACAGACTAAAATTACAATGGCAAAAAATGCAACTAAGACATTACATGGAGTAATTTGGAACAAAAATATTACAAAGGAAACTAAAATGAAAATTTATAAGAGCATAATACAGAATATTTTGTCATATGGAAGCGAAACTTGGTCTTTGACGGAATTACAAAAGAATAAAATTAGAACAGTTGAATTTGATTATTTTAGAAGAAGCCTCCAAAAAACAAGACAGGATAAAATAAGAAAGGAATTCCTTTGGAGAGAAATGAATGTCACCACATCTGTAGTAAAATCAAACGCTTAAATGGTATGGCCAGGTACAAAGGATGGGAAATGAAAGATGGCCAAAAAAATATATACCAATGGTCACCCCTTGGAAAATATAAACGAGGCAGACCAAGATGGAAATGGAAAACCTACGTCAGAACAATAATGGAGGATAGGAATTTGGAAGAGGGAGATTGGAATGATAGAGATAAATGGAAACTGAAGACGGCAAACCTATAAGTGGGGGAAAGCCGAAGAAGAAGAAGAAGAATATGTAAGACTATTTTTTTGTATTTTTTAAATCTGGTTGAGTGGCAGACAAGGCCTTAAGGCCTTAACTCTGCCAGGTAAAATAAAGCTATTATTATTATTATTATTATTATTATTATTATTATTATTATTATTATTATTATTATTATTATTAAAAAACTTCTTAATTTTCAAGCTCCATACATGGATTTCTGCGAACTGGATTATAATTTATTTTAATAACAAGTGAATCAAATTATTTCGAATAAATAAATAAATTATAATTTAATTAAACATACTGGCGGCCGAATTTTAATAGGCAACTCGGCAAAAATGTATTCAGTCATTCACAATTTTATGAAAAAAATTGATTTTGTTCATACACTCGATGAAATTAGTAATCTTGCAGCAGGATCGCGAACTATAACCAAAACTGAAATGAACAGTATGTGAAGTTAAAATTATTTGCTAGCGTCATGGTTTAGATTGATTGCACATGTGACAGATTGTAAATGTGGATGTGACAATAATGTGTGGGAAGTGATCGATGGAGTGAAATGTTCTTTCTGGAAGCTTCTGGATAATCAATAATCACAAGCCTATTCCAGAAACCAATTACATCGAACCCTTTGATCAATAGATGGTTCAATTTATCTCTAGAGTTGTAAAATGTACACGATTAATACCCCGTGAAGACCCCAGGGTACCTGGACTCAAGAGTCCACATATTCTCAGCCACTGTCACGAGGGTGGCAAGACTTAATCCCAGATCCATTTTTATATTCAGGAAAACTTCATTATTAAATTTGAGAATTTTTATTTCTACGTCTACAGTGCTGATTTATAATTTAAATGGATTTTAGTCTAATTTTATTTTTGATACACTTACACTTCTTTGGTTGTATTCTTTAGGACTTTTTTGTGTGTATACTAGTAGTCTGTATAAATGACTACAGTATTCATTCCTGTATATATTTTTGTGCAATTGGAACTAATATAAATTCAAATGCATTTTGAAATTATTTATTCAGTCTGGTATTAATCCATTCTATAATGTTTTGTCTATTTTATTTCCCATTATATTATTTTTAATAAAAGGGCAACCGCTGAAAAGTGGAAAGACCCTCAATCGGAATGAATTCAAATACCCAGGACATATAATTACAAATAGGAATGAGATGCACAAGGAAATTAAACACAGGCTTAATTCTGGAAATACGTGCTATTATGCATTACAGAGACTTCTGATGTCCGAACTCCTTTCAAAAAACGTTAAACTGAAAATATATAAAACTATTATTCTACCATTTAACACTTTCCAATACTGTTATTTTAACACGGTTCCAATAATGGATCATATTATAATATTATATTGATATTGTGAAAAGAAAAATGAATGTCTGAAGCAGGAATCGAATCAGGAGAACTAGAGGTCCACGGTTCGATTCCTGGTTCAGACATTAATTTTTCTTTTCACAATATCATAATATTATATTATTCTATCAGTTATATTATATGGGTGCGAAACATGGACTCTTAATTTCAGGGAGGAAAGGAGATTACGAGTATTTGAGAATAAAGTACTTAGAAAAATTTTTGGACCAAAGAAAGATGAACAAACAGGTGAATGGAGAAGACTACATAACAATGAACTACATGGTCTTTTAGGAAGCCAGATATAATAAGAACAGTTAAGTCTCGTAGACTGCGATGGGCACAACATGTTGCGCGTATGAGGAATGAAAGACGCGCATGGAAGCTTCTTGTAGGAAAACCAGAGGGAAAACGCGCAGTTGGTAGACCAAGAAAGAAGTGGGAGAATAACACTAACTATGATTTGAGGGAAGTAGATTATACAGGGAATGATTGGAAAGCATTAGCTCAGGATAGGGATGTGTGAAGAGCTTATGTCCGCGCGGCCATGCACCTACGAGTTCGATAGTGCCAGTGAGTAAGTAAGTATTATTTTTAATTTTTAATGTGCCAGAGTTTATTTTATGTCTTGAAACTGGCTGCTAAATTTACATATTTTGTTTTCTCTCTCCCTTTAACTATTATATATATTTTTTCTATATGTATTATTTCTGTAACTGAACTGCACCCGAGCACGAAAACTTGCTCATTCGGGTGTCAATAATGTGTGCAACATGTAATTGTGAATAAAATTTATTCTTATTCTAAATGAACTGAACCGATCATTTAAATTGGATACTAAAAAAAAATTGCAGCTGATCGGATTGGAGGGAAAGCTAAAATGTTCCTATAGAGTAGTTGATAAAGTTATAAAATTGGTTATAGTTCCAGAAATGTTTATTATCCTTGTAAAGTTTTATTTTTAAGGGGGGTAGAATTTAAATTTGAATATATCTAGTTTCAATGATTGTGAACTTAAGGCTGATCGGGTGGTCAGTATCGGAACTTTATGACCTCCAGAGTACGAGTGTTTTAGCCAACTCATTCGGTAAATGAAACATATGTTAGAATTTTTAATAACAAATCCGTGTAAGTAAGTAAGTAAGTAAGTAAGTAAGTAAGTAAGTAAGTAAGTAAGTAAGTAAGTAAGTAAGTAAGTAAGTAAGTAAGTAAGTAAGTAAGTAAGTAAGTAAGTAAGTAAGTAAGTAAGTAGTAGTAGTAGTAGGACTTTATTAGACAAAAAGTAAGATATTTACAATATTATTTACAAATATGGGTCGCACGGGCAGTAAGCCGTACGTGCTGTTGACAGTCCGTTACAATAAAGTAATAATTGGTACTAGTGTAAAGAAAAATAAACAACAAAAACAGCAATAACATTACAATTACATAAAGAAAACACAATAATAATATTACAATTAAATAATAACACAATAGCATATACACTAAAAGCATTAACATTACAATTACATAAAGAAAACACAATAATATTACAATTAAATAATAACACAATAGCATATACACTAAAAACATTAACATTACAATTACATAAAGAAAACACAATAATATTACAATTAAATAATAACACAATAGCATATACACTAAAAACATTAACATTACAATTACATAAAGAAAACACAATAATATTACAATTAAATAATAACACAATAGCATTATACACTAAAAACATTAACATTACAATTACATAAAGAAAACACAATAATATTACAATTAAGTAATAACACAATAGCATTATACACTAAAAAAACATTAATAAGTAAGTAAGTAAGTAATAAAGTAATATTTTTTTGCGCCATTAAAACAAAAAAATGCATTGATGCAATTCTGTGAGGGAATGGTATGAATGAGGATGAAAAGTGACGTCTTTATATGTAGTTCATATTGGAACTAAAATGTCGTAGTGAAAACTATCAGCTCTTCCCAGCACCACCACAATCTACTTGTGTGGCTTGGGACAGGCTCAGCCGTGAATTGGCAACTCCATACAAATGCTTACAGTATCGTTGCTTGGAAATTCCAAATTGACATTTGAGTTCAGTTTATCTCCAGTATTGTTTTAAAATTAAATGTTTTTAATAAAGCAAGTTAACTAACTAACTCACTGGCACTATCGAACCAGTAGGTTCATGGCCAGACGGACATACACTCTCTATACATCCCTATCCTGAGCTAAAGTTTTCCAATCATCCTCTGTATAATCTACTTTCCTCAAATCATAGTTAATGTTATTCACCCACTCATTCTTGGTCTACCAACTGGGCGTTTTCCCTCTGGTTTTCCTACAAGAAGCTTCTATGTTTCTTTCATTCCCCATTCGGGCCACACGTCCTGCCCATTGCAGTCTACGAGACTTAATTGTTCTTATTATATCTAGCTTCCTATAAAGACCGTGTAGTTCATTGTTATGTAGTCTTCTCCATTCACCTGTCTGTTCATCTCTCTTTGGTCCAAATATTTTCCTAAGAACTTTATTCTCAAATACTAGTAATCTACTTTCCTACCTTAAAGTAAGAGTCCAATGTTTCGCACCCATATAATATGAATAGTTTATATATATATATATTTTTTTTTTCAGTTTAACGTTTTTTAAAGGAGAATAAGTCAATTTAAAATTCGTATCTATGGTAAGTAATAAGCTTTTAAATTATGCTGATGATATAGTTCTATTGGCCAATAGCGAGGAGATAGTAAAGGCCAACACGCACACACTATTGAGTAACACTAAGATATTGGTACTGGAAGTAAATATCAATAAAACTAAATATATGGTCACACGTAGAAATACATTATATAATGGAAATGGACAGCTAATGACAAATGAGGGAAATTTTGAGAAAGTGGCTGAATTCAAATAACTAGGAACAATAATCACAAATAGGAATGAGATGCACAAGGAAATTAAACATAGGCTCAATTCTGGAAATGCGTGCTATTATGCATTACAGAGACTCTTGGTGTCCAAACTCCTTTCAAAAAACATTAAACTGAAAATATATAAAACTATTATTCTACCAGTTATATTATATGGGTGCGAAACATGGACTCTTACTTTAAGGGAGGAGAAAATATTACGACTATTTGAGAATAAAGTTTTCAGGAAAATGTTTGGACCAAAGAGAGATGAATAGTCAAATGAATGCCCAAAATACTACATAACAGTGAACTACATGAAGACCAGATATAATGAGAACAGTTAAGTCTCATAAACTGCGATGTCCAGGATATGTGGCACGAATAGAGGATGGAAGCGGGGCTTGGAAAGTACTTATAGGAAAACCAGAGGGAAAACATCCAGTGGGTAAACCAAGAATGATATGGGAGAATAAAATTAACTATGATTTGAGGGAAGTAGATTATACAGGGGATGGTTAAAATACTTTAGTTAAGTGTCTGGGGAGCTTATAACCGCGCGGTCATGAACCTACGGGTTCGATAGTGCCATGAGTTAATTACCCGAATTACCTGGAACTTATATCAAAGTTGTGGAAAACCCAGGAAATTAAAATGACTGAAATCGAACCGTTAATGGCTATTGCTTGGATACTAAATTTTGGTAGATGAAATTTTGTCTATTATTTGGATTGTATAAAGAATAGAATGGAAATATAATAAATTAATTTGTTAGTTGTTTTGGCTGCTTGGTGAGAGACAATGATGTTAATTTAGACCATAGTGATGACCTTTTCCGGATTCTGTATATATATATATATATATATATATATATATATATATATATATATATAATTACATGTTATAATTAATTTTTTTGACATTGAGCAATGCAAACTTAATATGACACGATAAGAAAAATAAATGCCTGTACGGGACATGAACCGGGACCTCTGGGTTGTTACCCCAGCATGCTATCCATTACACCACCAGGCTAATCCAATTTAAACATTTATCTTTCTTATATATACATTATATTCGCCATTATTACTAGATGCCACGAGAACTAGTCTCTTCAATTTGCTTACTTGTTATAGTCAGCTACTAGATGGCAGTGAAGACCTAGTTCTCGCGTCATCTAGTAATAATGGAGAACATAATGTATATATAAGAAAGGTAAATGTTTGAATTGGATTTGCCTGGTGTTGTAATGGATAGAACGCTGGGGTACCAACCCAGAGGGCCGGGTTCAAATCCCGTTCAGGCATTTATTTTTCTTATGTCATATATATATATATATATATATATATATATAGGCTATATGGTTTTCAAAAGGCCTGTATACATGACTTTTTTGAAAAGCTTGTCTCGAGTAATCGATAGATGCGAAATGAATTATGAATTGCAGAACGCCATTTGTCTGATACATGTTGAAATATCTCGCGATATTATTCTGATGGGATTCAGTTGTTTGTATGATGCAGGTACATCCCCCTTTTTTTTCAACTTTGATGTGAGACCAGCAAACAAGCGCAGAGATTGAGCGTTGCAGGATATTTTGAAAATTGATGTGGTGAACTTTTATACAGGAGAGCCACTAACATTCCCCGGGGTGTGATCAACGATTTGAAAACACGAATCGGATGTTGCGCTTTGCAATGCTCGTATAATTCTCATCAAACTGTACGCGCTGATGAATAGGTTGTCTAACAAAATATGTGTGTACATGTCTATACTCATTTTACCTGTGGCATATTTAATCAGCCAGAATTCATAATTCTTTCGCTGTAACCATAACGTAGATATAATTTCAGGATGTGCATAAGTTTTATTCTGTTCATCTCTCCCTGGTCTCCCTTTTCTGAAATATACATGCGAATGTTTGATATTAACTAATGACAAGAGTGTGCTGCTACGAGTAAATAAATTAAAAATGAACTATGCGTTTCTTTTACACGCTTTATATTAGCTTGACCTGTATCTATCTATCTACCTATCTATCAATCTATCTATCTATCTATCTATCTATCTATCTATCTATCTATCTATCTATCTATCTATCTATCTATCTATCTATCTATCTATCTATCTATCTATCTATCTATCTATCTATCTATCTATCTATCTATCTATCTATCTATCTATCTATCTATCTATCTATCTATCTATCTATCTATCTATCTATCTATCTATCTATCTATCTATCTATCTATCTATCTATCTATCTATCTATCTATCTATCTATCTATCTATCTATCTATCTATCTATCTATCTATCTATCTATCTATCTATCATCTATCTATCTATTATCTATTATCTATCTATCTATCTATATATATCTATCTATGTAACGGAATCTTTCAACACGATTATCACCCACTTAAAATCATTGGATCGACTTGAAACTCTGTATACTTGTAAAGGACCCGTGACAATACAATAATTTATTTTTTTTAAATCTTGGCCAGAATCATCAGAAAATCAAAAAAGTGTCTTTGTATCTATGTAACGGAATCTTTGAACACGATTTTCACCCACTTAGAATCATTGGATCGACTTGAAACTTTGTATACTTGTAAAGGACCCGTGACAATACAATAATTTCATTTTTTTCTAAAATCCTGACCAGAATCATCAGAAAATCAAAAAAAGTGTCTTTGTATCTATGTAACGGAATCTTTGAACACGATTTTCACCCACTTAGAAACATTGGATCGACTTGAAACTTTGTATACTTGTAAAGGACCCGTGGCAATACAACATTTTCATATTTGTTTATAAACTTCTGGCCAGAATCGTCAGAAAATAAAAAAGTGTCTTTATATCTATGTAACGGAATCTTTGAACACGCTTTTCACCCACTTAGAAACATTGAATCGACTTGAAACTTTGTATGCTTGTAAAGGACCCGTGACAGTACAATAATTTCATATTTTGTTTCTAAAATCCTGACCAGAATCATCAGGAAAAAAAAATTAAAACTGGTATAATAGGTTGCGGTCTTTATAGGAAGCCAGATATAATAAGAACAGTTAAGTCCCGTAGACTGCGATGGGCAGGACATGTTGCGCGTATGGGGAATGAAAGACGTGCATGGAAACTTCTTGTAGGAAAGCCAGAAGGAAAACGCCCAGTTGGTAGACCAAGAATGAGGTGGGAGAACAACATTAACTATGATTTGAGGGAAGTAGATTATACAGGGAATGATTGGAAAGCATTAGCTCAGGATAGGGATATATGGAGAGCTTATGTCCGTGCGGCCATGAACCTACGGGTTCGATAGTGCCAGTGAGTAAGTAAGTAAGTATAATAGGTTGCGGACTTGTCGACTTTTTAGTTAATCGTTATGGTAGTTCAGTTGGTAGAGAGGTGGACTGTAGTGGTATATAATTTCAGTAATCCATAGGTCGCTGGTTCAAATCCAGCTGGGAGGGTTTTTTTAGAAGAGTATTAGTTTTAGCTCATACTACAATAGTATCGAATTTAAAGATATTTATATTTTTATCTTATTCTGTAAAATATTAAAACTAAAAAATAAATAATAGTTTAAAAAACTAAAACTACACACTTTATTAGAAAACCGAATAAAAAATAAAAAATAATTTTAATTTCCAACACGCTTGGGATAAAATTAAAGTGGTCAACAAGAAAATCATCTCCAACACATATAGACTAAAATTAGAGTTATCAACAAAAAGAAAACAATTTTACTACCAAAAGCGTGGAGTGCTTTTTATGATTTTTACATTTTCTTCTTAGAGACTTTACTTTTACCAACATCTGTTTGTTATCAAATATATTAATTGATATAGAGCACCCCACGCTTTTGATGGTAAAAGCATTTTCTTTTTGTTGATAACTCTAGTTTTATTCTATATGTGTTGGAGATGACTTTTTTGTTGACCACTTTAATTTTATACCAAGTGTGTTGGAAATTAAAATTATTTTTCATTTTTCAGTTCGGTTTTCTAATAAAGTGTGTTGTTTTAGTTTTTTTAAACTATTCTTTATTTTTTTTAAGTTGAATAAGTAAGAAGAAAAGTAATTATAAATTTATATCGTAATAATTATGCTTAGATTCCCGGGCAACGCCACACAATTAGCACGTGATATCTAAAAATAGTTATGACATAAATTTATAATTATTTTTTACGTATTAAACTATAGATCCACCGCTGTGGTCTCGAGGTAGCGTGCTGCCTTGTCACGCAGCGGGCCCGGGTTCGATCCCCGGTCGGGGCAGTTTTTCTGGGTGAGGTTTTTATCGGGGTTTTTCCTCACCTGTAAGACAAATGTCAGGAAAATTTAAGGCCCAAACGGTGTCCGAAATCATATGGCCATCATCATCATCATCATCATCATCATCCTTCACCGGTGTGGAAAGAAACGGGAAGCTACCACACCTACAATTCCCTAGTAAAGCTGCAAGAATAGCCTGAAAATGCTATGATTGCAGTGAAGGACCTGCCTTCGGGCAGAAGTACTATGGATGATAACTAAACATAAAACACATTTAATTTATTTAGGCGTAGCAGCACACCCTGGATATTACTATTTTCTTTATTGTAACGGACTGTCAACAGCACGTACGGCTTACTGCCCGTGCGACCCATATTTGTAAATAATATTGTAAATATCTTACTTTTTGTCTAATAAAGTCCTACTACTACTACTACTACTACTATATGGACGCTCAAACATTTTTTATGAAACTGTATTATTATGGAAAATAAATCAGTTTACCTAATTTCAAGAAATTGCATTTTTTATTTAATTCCTTATTAAGTAAAAACATTATGATTATTGGATAGTTTAAAAAGAATTGTTGTTTTTGGTGTTTGGAGAAGGTGAAAGGTTTTGTCGCGCGCCGGAGGGAGATCACAGATTCGCACGTTTACGCAGTGTGAACAACGGGATGGACGAGGGAGGGAATTTTGAGAAAATGCAGATACGGAAATGAGCTTGTGGCTGTACGACACTGGAAACCACTCCACGTTTTACGCTACCAGCGTTATAAAACCGGAAATTACAAACTCTAATCCTAAAATTTACTCGCAATCCGTTATTGTCTTTCATATTTGACATCTTATTCATTGCGCGTATAAATAAAGATTATACATCAATATTTACTTTAATGATAATAATAATAATAATAATAATAATAATAATAATAATAATAATAATAATAATAATAATAATTTTATTTAGATACAGATTTTCAATGTTTACATATCTTTCTGTTTCTAAAATTTAATCTTCTTCTCCACTCGTCTCTGTCCATCCATTCCATATCCTCCAGTCCTCTTGTTCTCATTCCAGTTCCTAATTTCTTGCATTCGAGGTCTTTTTTTCCTTCTTCTTCGAGGTGGACACCATTCCAATGTTTTTCTGGGTAACCTTTCGTCTTGCATTTGTCGTACAGGCCCATACTAATTTAATTGCTTATATCTTTAATAATAATAATAATAATAATAATAATAATAATAATAATAATAATTTTATTTATATACAGATTTCCAATATTTATACATCTTTCTGTGCCTAAAGTTTTATTTTTCTAGTCCACTCGTCCACTCTGTCCATGCCCTCCAGTCCTCTTCTTCTCATTCTAGTTGTTATTTCTTGCATCCACGAGTTTCTACATCTTTCTTTCCTTCTTCTTCTTCCAGGCGGACACCATTCCTATGTTTTTTTTTTGGGTTACCATTCTTCTTTCATTCGGACGGATATAAACGAAGACGGTAAAATTGAAGGAAAATGCCATTTCTTGTTGGAACATATAATAATAATAATAATAATAATAATAATAATAATAATAATAATAATAATAATAATAATCTTCGTCACGGTATAGGCTTATTTACTAGCCTGTTCTGGCTCCAAATTGATGCTGTTTCCATTTTTTATTTGGTCTTCCCAAGCTTCTTCTTCCTCGTGGTGAATAGTTATGTGCTGCGTTTGGTATTCTATTCTCAGTCAGCCTTGTTAAGTGTTCTTTTCCCTTAATTTTTTTAACCCCTTTATGTTTTATATTACGTTATTGATTTGTTCAGTCAACAATTTTTATCATTATTTTTATTTTAATGTTAATTTATCCTTATAATTATTGTTCGGGAGGATTCGCTATTGTTGTGTTTAATGTATGAGAAAACAAAAGTAATAATAAATCAAAAGGAACCAATAAATATTAATAATAAACTACGTATTTTTTTTTCAAATGTCCCAAATTTGTATTTCGACATTCCTGGTTTCTCTCCTGGCAAGGCGTACTTGTAACCCACTTCTGAGGTTGGGGCGCCTGGAAGGCGGGGTTACGTTGCCCCGATGATATGATGGGCGATGATGATAGTGGTGCGCCAGGAGAGTCCCTAATCCTAAGCTTAATCTAAGATGAATATGAATGATGATGAATGTGATGGCCATATGATTTCGGGGACCGTTTGGGCCTTAAAGTTTTCCTGACATTTGTGTTACAGGTGAGGAAAAACCCCGATAAAAACCTCACCCAGAAAAACTGTCCCGACCGGGGATCGAACCCGGGCCCGCTGCGTGACAAGGCAGCACGCTACCCCGAGACCACAGCAGTGGACTCAACTATGTAATTAAGTGACGGAAAATTTAACTTCATAAGTTTTTTACATAAGTAATCAATCTCAAAATATATCGTAGGCCTAATCATATATTTCCGAACAATTCATAAGAATTGGGTAGAGTCTCTACCTTCCACTCCGACGACCCGGGTTCTATTCCCGGCGGGGTAGGGGATTTTAAATCTCTACCTTGGGTCTGGGTGTGTGTCCTCTCCTTGTGTTTATATGTGAGAATAAAATAAAATTAACAGAAAGGTAAAACGAAAAGGTAGAAACAAGAAGGATAAACAGTGTAAACGAAAAGAATGGGAAAAAAAAGGAAAATGAGATTTAAAAAAAAACAATATTTCTTTAATAAAAAAAAAGAAAGTAAGTTCATATACAATGATTTTATTTGTTCCGAAACACTCTCTCTCTCTCTCTCTCTCTCTCTCTCTCTCTCTCTCTCTCTCTCTCTCTCTCTCTCTCTCTCTCTCTCTCCGAACTATACAGGGTGTATAAAAACAATCGCAGTCATTATTGTTGCTGATGTAAAATAAGCTCGGATATCAACATCTATTCCTACTACAAATATATGATATGCTGAAACAACAAACGCTTTAAAAATAGTAAGAACTTTAAAGAAAAAATTTAAAAAAAATTAAGCTAAATACATTAATAATTCTAATCTATGACAGATATTAAGAATAATTGATACACTATTCAGAAGGTATGCCATACGTAGCAATATCTTTCTAGTTATCCCAGAGAATTAATGTACATGAGGGAATTCTATGCCAGTATGACACCAACATAAATTTAAATAAAAAATGAAAAAAACACACTTTATTGTTGCAGCAGTGAATAATTACCTAAGAGAAATATATATTCGCACTTGAGACTTCTGAGCAAAGTGCCAGTCAGAGCAAAAATAGTAATCAATAATGAAATAATAGAACAGATAGCACACTTTAACTATCTTGGTTCAGATATAACATACAGCCATGATTGGGATATACATAATAAATTAAACCGATATCAAATGATGTGTGGCACCATAAGAAGAACCCTCCGAAAGACTCGAAGAGAAACTCAGCTCAGGTTTTATAAAATTATCGCTGTTCCTGTTCTTTTATATGGATCTGAATCTTGGGTACTTACAAAAAAAGATATCTCACACATTCAAGCCGCTGAAATACACATTTTAAGATCCGTAAACAAATGTACACGCATGGATAGATTACACAATGAATCAATAAGAAATTAACTGGAGATATTTTCAATTGTCGATAAACTAGAAGAGCACAAATACCAATGGAAAGAACATTTAGACAGAATGGACAATACAAGATTACCCAAAAACATCAACTCCTACAAATCACATGGAAAAAGATCTTTGGGACGGCCAAGGAAACGATGGACTTGAGACCGGAACAGGTCGAATTGACCTAATCTTCATCTGCGCATAACTCATTTACGACATTTTTGCGACTATATGTCGCTTCACAAAAAAAAAATCATCTCTGCATGGCCTATAATCCCTATAATTTTGTCGGTGTGGTCCTGTTACACCCTCTATATATTCTTTTGGAAACGGAAATTTATTTTATACCAAGGGCTGCAAGAATTTCAAGAAGAGAAAATGTAAGAAACTCAGTTATAAGGGATTGAAGACACTATTTTATATATAACTAGCTAATACCCGGTGTGCGCGGCTACGCCTAAATAAATTAAATGTGTTTTTATGTTTAGTTGAATAAGTATAAATCAAAAATAATTACAAATTTATATCGCAATTATTTTTAGATGCCCTGTGCTGATTACCCGGCGTTGCCCGGGAATTTATTTATTCCGATCTTCTTTGCATCAATGAGGTGAAAGACAAAAATGGTTATTATGAGTTATCCGTAAAAGAGAGATATATGCTGTTGCAGACTTTTTTTGCATCTTTTTTGAGGTATTTAATTCTGTGTACATTAATTTGGTGTATTTGTTATGGTTCAGGCAGCGTAAGCCATTTAAGCGTCCAAAAGCGAATCTTTTAGTGCTTTGATGATCTTTTCTTTTAGCTCCGGCTCTGTAGTTTTTATATCCAATGCCCAGGTTGTCCTTTCGGCATTTCTGGTATTCTCTCCTGGCATTAGCGTAATTGTGTAACCCATTTCTGAGGTTGTGGCGCTTATAAGGCTGGGTTAAAGTGCCCCAATGATATGATGGGTGATGACGATAGTGGCGGGCCAGGAGAGTCCTTAATCCTAAATTTCATTCTAATGCGAATATGAATGGTGATGAATGTGTTGGCCAGATTATTTTCGGGGACCATTTGGGCCTTATAGTTTCCTGACATTTGTCTTACAGCCGAGGAAAAACCTCGAAATAACGTCACCGAGGAATCTTGTCCCGACTGGGGATAGAACCCGAGCCCGCTGCATGACAAGGTAACACGTTATACCGATGGACCCGGCTCCCCATAGTAAGATCGATAATATGTTATATACCTTAATTAAACAAAAAAATCTCTAAATGATGGTAAAACTGCATTAAAATTAGTCAAGCAATTTTTGAGTCCATGAAGAAAAGGCCGATTCACAGACACTCATTTTTATATATAAAAAGGTGTTATATAATTATTTTATAATGTATTTAGGGTTGTATTAAATGATATTGCGAGATAATGCAATCGTTGAATCTGTGTGAAGGGATCGCTTGTCTTTTCTAAACGCTACACAAGCTTCTCCGCGTGGCGTTTGTGTTTTGTTGCTGTGCAACACAGTTGAGTATTAAGATGGCGTACGTTGTATAAAATCCGTGCGTGCCGTGTGCAAAACTTAATAAACAAAGTTTGTAATAATTGTGATAGTTGTTTAAGCGTGTGTACAGTGTTTTAGTAATGTTTTACGCGTGTTTTGATGTGTGTAAAATGGACACAGGAAGTGGGGTTCTCTTGAATTCTGCACAAGGTTCGTAGAGTTGTGTTACGATATATGTAAGTTTATTGCTAACTGTTTGATAATAGATGTTATCAAAAAATCTCTGTATTTAACCTTAGTTTGACCTCCATCTTAAAGGTACCTTGGCTCAAGTTTCCAACGTGCATCGCTCGGAGATTTTGAAAAACCTAACACAGATTATATCATATTTTATTTTCACGTATTATTTTTTATTCAACATCAGCTACGCCTAAAGAAATGAAAATCAATGTGTTTTCATATGTAGTTGAATAAGGAAAAGAAAAAATAATTATACATTTATATCGTAATTATTTTTAGATTACTTATTCCGATCTTCTTGGCATAGATGAGCTAAAAGACGAAAATTAATGTGGTTTTATGTTTAGTTAATTAAGTACGAGGGAAAAATTATATCGTAATTATTTTTACATATCCTGTGCTGACTACCCGGCGTTGCCCGGGAATGTACTTATCCCCATCTTCTTGGCATAAATGAGCTGAAAGGCGAAAATTAATGTGTTTTATGTTTGGTAGAATAAGTAAACGGAAAAAAAACTATTATCAACATTATTTTTAAATACCTCGTGCTGATTTATTACATGCGTTGCCCGGGAATCTGCTTATCCCGATATTGTTGGCATAAATGAGCTGAAAGACGAATATTAATGTGTTTTTATGTTTAGTTGAGTAAGTAAAGCAGAAAAAAAATATATAGGCCTATCGTAATTATTTTTAGATACACCGTGCTGATTAACCGGCGTTGCCCGATCTTCTTGGCATATGAAAATTTATGTGTTTTATGTTTAGTTGAATATGTTATAGGAAACATTTATATCGTAATTATTTTTAGATACCCCGTGCTCATTACCCTCCTTTCCATTGGGATCCATTCCACAACAATGTTAGGCAATCTTTGTTCTGGTATTCTTTTGACATGACCATACCACTGTAATCTTTACTTTTCTATAATGTCTATGATGTCCGGCTCCTCTTCTGCACCCATAATTTCCTTTATTTCTTGATTTCGTATTGTATCCATTCTAGATTTTCCAGCTGATCTTCTTAAAACATCCATTTCTGTACTTAAAATTATTTTCATTTCCCTAGCAGGAATTTGCCAGATGTCGGCACCATATGTTAAAATGCTCTGAATTATAGTTTGATATATTCGTAATTTTCTATTTTTTTTTAATATTTTCGCTCCACCAAACAGAGTTTAAAGCATTTAGCATATATATATATATATATATATATGGTATGATAAGAAAAATAAATGCCTGGACGGGATTCGAACCCGGATCTCTGAGTCTGTACCTCAGTGTGATATCCATTACACCACCAGGCGAATCCAATTCAAACATTTATTTTTCTTATATATGTATTATATTCTCCATTATTACTAGATGTCGCGAGAACTCCGTTTTCACTGCCATCTAGTAGCTGACTATAACAAGTAAGCAAATTAAAGAGAACATTTATTTTTCTTTATTTTTCTTATCATACCATATTAAGATTGCATTGCTCAATGTTAAACATTTAATTATAACATCTATAAAGCGTCACTGCTATAAAGTAAAAATTTTCTCTTTAATTTGCTTACTTGTTATAGTCAGCTACTAGATGGCGGTGAAGACCGAGTTCTCCCGACATCTAGTAATAATGCAGAATATAATACATATATAAGAAAAATAAATGTTTGAATTGGATTTGCCTGGTGGTGTAATGGATATCACACTGAGGTACAGACTCAGAGATCCGTGTTCGAATCCCGTCCAGGCATTTATTTTTCTTATCATACCATATTAAGCTTACATTGCTCAATGTTAAACATTTAATTATAACATATATATAAAGAGAGAGAGACAGAGAGACAGAGAGAGAGAGAGAGAGAGAGAGGGGGGGGGTGGATGGGTGAAAAATTAAACTTCAACAACAAGAACTTGAGTTTAAAAAAATATGTTAAAATGTTTGACAACATAAAAATATTTATCATTATCATAAGTAATGCCACGAGTGATTTCCAAATTATTGAATTTGGAAATCAAGAGTGGTATTTGTTTGGACTATTTAACGAATACATTTAAGCTGTTTTCTCACAAATCACTATTTAAATATAGTTATTTTAAAATAATTATATATTTAATGTAAACGGCGATGTTTGAAAACAAGTGAGAAACGATTGTTACACTTGTTCATCACTTTTATAATTTTTAATTATTTAACTAATTAATTAAGTTGAGGAGACGGACCTTTCAGGTGAATATTCCATAATTTTATATTAATTTTGTTCATCACAACAACCAGATCTTATTATTTATTGCTAAAGGAACGCAATATTGTAAGAATACACCCTAGTGGAGAAATTTATAACTAACATTATAGGTATTAATTAATTTCTGATGTCCTATGATGTAAATATGTCAATTGTATTTTTCTGCAACTTTATTTCCTGGGAAATAATTCGTTTAAGAAAGTGCAAACAGTGGATTCTTCTTTTTTTTGTGGTATAATCAATTGCTATAAATGTTTTTATATTATCTTCCACAAGCACTATCAGCTGCCATCTGTGCACTATATATACAATCTGGTAGCCGTATTTCTTGGGGAGTCAGTCACTGCAAAATAATGCAATGACCTATTCAGAATGTTAAAAAGGAGGAGCTTCCTTTAATATGATCAATTTATTTGATAAATTCGAGGTGAAACACGACTGTGATTGGATGTAATTAAAAAATCATTGAAATGTGGTTGGTCATTGAATGTCATTTGGAGCATGAGTTAAATAGTCGTAGTAAATCGAACAGAGCAAGTAGTAGAATTTTGAGTTAATATTTAATGAACAAATACAAACATTCTCTCCAGAGTAATTCAAATTTATACTGCTTTGTGTCTAAATGGCTCAAAGAGTAGGGTGTGTGTAGGCAAACAGTTTTCAGACACTTTTGAAATCCAGAATGGGTTGAAGCAAGGAGATGCACTATCTCCTCTACTATTCAATTTTGTACTAGAGCATGCCATTAAATCTTTAGAGAATGAGGAAGGCTTACAACTGAATGGCGTTAATAAGCTGTTAGTTTATGCTGATGATGTAGTATTATTGGCCGATAGCGAGGAGATACTAAAGGCCAACACGCACAGACTATTGAGTAACACTAAGAAATTAGGACTGGAAGTAAATATCAGTAAAACTAAATATATGATCACACGTAGAAATTCAGTATATAATGGAAATGGACAGCTAATGACAAATGAGGGAAATTTTGAGGAAGTGGCTGAATTCAAATACCTAGGAACAATAATCACAAATAGGAATGAGATGCACAAAGAAATTAAACATAGGCTCAATTCTGGAAATGCATGCTATTATGCATTGCAGAGACTTTTGATGTCCCAGCTCCTTTCAAAAAACGTTAAGCTGAAAATATATAAAACTATTATTCTACCAGTTATATTGTATGGGTGCGAAACATGGACTCTTACTTTAAGGGAGGAAGGGAGATTACGAGTATTTGAGAATAAAGTTCTTAGGAAAATTTTTGGACCAAAGAGAGATGAACAGACAGGTGAATGGAGAAGACTACATAACAACGAACTACATGGTCTTTATAGGAAGCCAGATATAATAAGAACAGTTAAGTCTCGTAGACTGCTATGGGCAGGACATGTTGCGCGTATGGGGAATGAAAGACGTGCATGGAAACTTCTTGTAGGAAAGCCAGAAGGAAAACGCCCAGTTGGTAGACCAAGAATGAAGTGGGAGAACAACATTAACTATGATTTGAGGGAAGTAGATTATACAGGGAATGATTGGAAAGCATTATCTCAGGATAGGGATGAATGGAGAGCTTATGTCCGCGCGGCCATGAACCTACGGGTTCGATAGTACCAGTGAGTAAGTTATGATTATTAATTATAATTATAATATCTGCACTTGCTTTATTTGAATAACTGTATAGGATATCATTAAAAGTTTTGGCTTCATATTTCATTTCCAGTTCTACTCACAATAGATACTTTGCGTTGAGTGAAGAGTGAAGAGTGAAAAAAGATTGCTGGGTATTAGAAGGTGCGAAAGTCACAAGAGAGATGTTGTATTAGAGAAGAACACTTGGGAAGCCGCATTTTATTGCTGCAACCGACGTAGAACTCATTGCTCTAATGATTTTGGTCATATGGTGGACTATCTTGGAAATGGTGTGGGAGACGTAAGAACATGGCAAATAGAATGTGTGAACGACCACAGAGGAGAGACGAGAAGGAAACAGTGCTTTTTTTTACTATTCTCAGTTCACTAAAATGGTTAACCTCCACCAGGAAATAAAAAAAAAATTCAAGTACATCGCAGAGAATAGCATGTGCAGTACCACAACACTCTGTGACTGACTGCCTCCAAATTATAGCTCAGAGACAAAAGTAACACAAACTGAACAGCGCGTGCTGTGAAGGAATTGATAGAAAAATACATTTCATTATCTAATTATTATTCTGGGTATTAATAAGCTGTTAGTTTATGCTGATGATGTAGTACTCTTGGCCGATAGCGAGGAGATATTAAAGGGCAACACGCACACACTATTGAGTAACACTAAGAAATTAGGACTGGAAGTAAATATCAATAAAACTAAATATATGGTCACACGTAGAAATACATTATATAATGGAAATGGACAGCTAATGACAAATGAGGGAAATTTTGAGGAAGTGGCTGAATTCAAATACCTAGGAACAATAATCACAAATAGGAATGAGATGCACAAAGAAATTAAACATAGGCTCAATTCTGGAAATGCATGCTATTATGCATTGCAGAGACTCTAGATGTCCCAACTCCTTTCAAAAAACGTTAAATTGAAAGTATATAAAGTAATTATTCTACCAGTTATATTATATGGGTGCGAAACATGGACTCTTACTTTAAGGGAGGAAAGGATATTACGAGTATTTGAGAATAAAGTACTTAGGAAAATTGTTGGATCAAAGAGAGGTGAATGGAGAAGACTACTTAACAATGAACTACATGGTCTTTATAAGAAGCTAGATATAATAAGAACAATTGAGTCCTTGTTTCGCATCCATTTAATATAACTGGTAGAATAATAGTTTTATATATTTTCAGTTTAACATTTTTTGAAAGGAGTTGGGACGTCAAGAGTCTCTGCAATGCATAATAGCACGCATTTCCAGAATTGAACCTATGTTCAATTTCTTTGTGCATCTCATTCCTATTTGTGATTATTGTTCCTAGGTATTTAAATTCAGCCACTTCCACAAAATTTCCCTCATTTGTCATTAGCTGTCCATTTCCATTATATTATAATGTAATACATTAATTAATTAACAATAACGGATATATTACGTTAAAGTAAAAATTGTCATTATTTTTATTTTTATATATTTATTTTTCATTGCAATAAATTAACCTCGGATTTGCATTACGTAATTCTTTTTTGCTGAATAATCAAGAATAATGTTAATCAATTGAAGTTTTATTGAATCGCACAATAAGGTATTCAATACAAATTAAAAGAGATTATTTTAAATTATTAATTAGGTTAAGTGAAGGATCGTTTCTGAATCCATCCATCCATAGTAATTCTGCCTGAGGGCAGGTCTTTCACTGCAGTCATAGCATTTTCATGCTATGCTTGCAGCTTTACTAGGGAATTGCAGGTGTGGTAGCTTCCCGTTGCTTTCCACACCGGTGAAGGATCTTCTTCTTCTGCTACAAGATTTTGGCTATGCAGCCTGTTCCGGAGAAGTTAAAAGTGGAGTCCATCTTCTGCGTGGTCGGCCAACATCTCTTGTTCCTCTGGGATTATACAGGAAGGTTCTTTTTGGTATTCTTTCGTTGTTCATTCTCATTAAGTGTTCTGTCCATTTCTTATTATTTTCGCTGATTTTATCTTCAATTTTATCCGATTTCCGATTGAGGATCTTTCCACTTTTCAGCGGTTGCCCTTTTACCAGCCGACTGCTGGCCCTTCACATCCACATGTGTCAATCACAGAGGTAGATGATCAACAGCCAGTGTAGGGGTGACATGTGGTTAGCATGTCGAGTCCCCCAGCCGTTATAGCTGGTTCCTCAACCTGGAGCCGCTACTTATTGTAGCTACCCAATTGCCTCACGATGCTGGGTGGGCACTGGTCCCATACTGGCCGAAATACCATGAGAAAATTTCTTCCCCCATGGAGACTCGAACCAGCGCAAGTCCCGTAGCTCTGCGCCAAGGCTTCCTACCTTAACCGCTCGGCTACGGCGCGGGACCTTCAATTTTATATATATTTAATTCTTCTCGTATGGTTTCATTCCTTATTCTATCCGCTCTTGTGCATCCTTTCACATTACGTAAAAACAGCATTTCCGCAGTCTGTATCCTGCTTTTATCCCTCGATTTCATTATCCAATTTTCACTTCCACACAACAACAAAGGAACAGCCATTGTTTATATAATTTAAGTTTCGTATCTTTCCTTGTTTTCCAACCTAAGGTTCTTTTTATGGTTCCACAAATAGCCTGAAATTTATTTACTTTATTACGGTGAAGGATGATGATGATAATGATAAGGATGATGATGATGGGCATATGATTTCGGGGACCGTTTGGACCTTAAAGTTTTCTGACATTTGTCTTACAGGTGAAGAAAAACCCCGATAAAAACCTCACCCAGAAAAACTGTCCCGACCGGGGATCGAACACGGGCCCGCTGCGTGACAAGGCAGCACGCTACCTCGAGACCACAGCGGTGGACATAATTCAAATATAAATAGTACTATTTTTATACGTGCTGTGTTGTGATTGGCGTAATATGATTAGCTTGTTTCTTGCCTTTTAACTCAAATGTGAACACAAGGAAAAATGTAGACAAAAGGAGGTGTGAAACCCTCAGTGAAATTGAAAAAGGAGTACGAGAGCTATTTTTTCAGCAACTTCTGAAAATCGATAGGATATGTGGGAAGTTTCAGGAAACGTTGACTTTATTTGGTATCCATGTATAACGTGACACCACATCCTACTGCTGTCAACAGATTTCCGGAACCAACTGCACTCAGTGGTTGTGGCCCCTTTACTAAATTAGCCTCAATATGACCTCCAGTCAGAGGTCAGTCAACAGTGCAACCTGCTTCTCACATTAGGCAAAATGCCACATGGGGTTGGTTCGTGTTTACCAGGTCTAACGGTGACATTCATTCTCCTGAATGGTCCAGTTACACGTAATTACGGTGATTAATAATACTTACTTACTTACTTACTTACTCACTGGCACTATCGAACCCGTAGGTTCATGGCCGCACGGACATAAGCTCTCCATACATCCCTATCCTGAGCTAATGTTTTCCAATCATTCCCTGTATAATCTACTTCCCTCAAATCATAGTGAATGTTATTCTCCCACCTCATTCTTGGTCTACCAACTGGGCGTTTTCCCTCTGGTTTTCCCTCTGGTTTTCCTACAAGAAGCTTCCATGCAAGTCTCTCATTCCCCATACGTGCAACATGTCCTGCCCATCGCAGTCTACGAGACTTAACTGTTCTTATTATATCTGGCTTCCTATAAAGACCATGTAGTTCATGTTTATGTAGTCTTCTCCATTCGCCTGTCTGTTCATCTCTCTCTGGTCCAAAAGTTTTCCTAAGTACTTTATTCTCAAATACTTGTAATCTCATTTCCTCCCTTAAAGTAAAAGTCCATGTTTCGCACCCATATAATATAACCGGTAGAATAATAGTTTTATATATTTTCAGTTTAACGTTTTTTGAAAGGAGTTGGGACATCAAGAGTCACTGCAATGCATAATAGCACGCATTTCCAGAATTGAGCCTATGTTTAATTTCTTTGTGCATCTCATTCCTATTTGTGATTATTGTTCCTATATAATAATTTACATATGTAATTTAAATGCTTGCTGTGTTGGGGATTAGAGGAGCAAAATGTGGTTATAACTTATAATTAGATTTAGTTATTTCAAAATGGATGACACGTGTGCTGGGAACCAAGAAATACATAAAGGATTATAGAGGTGAAGCAAGAGACACAGAAGATGGAATCTTAGGCAAATTACGACTGAAGCTACAAATTGGATTCAGCAGGTCAAAGTAGACTTGGGTTTCCTGAACGACGCAGTTCCTAAACCACGATGTCAGTGCGAAAGTAGAGGAGACTAAGTGGCGGGAACGTTGGAATTCATTACTAATAAGATAAACCCTAAATCCGTCCCACGTTCCCCGATACTTAGAGAGTCGCTTCAAATTAAATAACACTGTCTTCTCATTTGATTATTTACACTATTTGGTATTCAAGTGATCGCATGGAAGTAATTGAATAATGGTGAAATAATTTTTTTAACTATCAATGGAGTAATACTAAGAAATTGGGACTAGAAGTAAATATCAACAAAACGAAATATATGGTCACACGTAGAAATACATTATATAATGGAAATGGACAGCTAATGACAAATGAGCAACATTTTGAGGAAGTGGTTGAATTCAAATACCTAGGAACAGTAATCACAAATAATAGGAATGAGATGCACAACGAAATTAAACATAGGCTCAATTCTGGAAATGCGTGTTATTATGCATCACGAGACTCTTGATGTCCCAACTCCTTACAAAAAACTTAAACTGAAAATATATACAACTATTATTCTACCAGTTATATTATACGGATGCGAAACATTGACTCTTACTTTAAAGGAGTAAAGGAGATTACGAGAATTTGAGAATGAAGTTCTTAGGAAAATTTTTGGACCAAAAAAGAGATGAACAGACAGGTGAAAGGAGAAGACTACATAACAGTGAACTACATGGTCTTTGTAGGAAGCCCGTTAAGTTTCGTAGACTGCGATTGGCAGGACATGTGGACGAATGGAAGACATGCATGGAAGCTTCTTGTCGGAAAGCCAGAGGGAAAACGCCCAGTTGGTAACCCAAGAATGAAGTGGGAGAATAACATTAACTATGATTTGAGGGAAGTGGATTATACAGGGAACGATTGGAAGGCATTAGCTCAGGATAGGAATGTAATGAGAGCTTAGCGTGTTCATAATGCTTGCATTCGATTCATTTTCAATATCCGCCGTTATGACCATATTTCCGAACACTTTAATAACCTCTCTTGGCTCCGTCTTACTGACAGACGTAAATTGCACTCTCTTTCGCTACTTTTCAAGCTTCTGAATTCCTACATTCCTACATACCTGGCGTCCAGATTTGAGAAGTTATCCTCCTACCACAATATTGACACTAGGTCACAAGATAGCAGTCTGCTAACAATTCCTCTTCATAGCACTTCCTCCTATTCTACTTCCTTCACAGTAGCTTCCGCCCGCTCCTGGAATCTCCTTCCTCAAGATATCAGGGGTTGCCGCACACTTGGCACCTTTAAGTCACGCTTATACAGTTACCTGTTGTCTAATAATTAATTTGTCTCTATTTATTTAATTTTATACTATGTCATTAATCTTTTCCTCGTTTTTTTTATATATCTTGTACATATTATATATTTAATTCGTTAAATTTAGAGTAAATCAAAATACATTATACATATTAATTGTATTGTATTCATAACTTGTAATCGTTTATATATATATATATATATATATTGTAATTTAGATTTAAGACTTTTCTTTTGTATTTTTTTAAACCTGGTTGAGTGGTAGACAAGGCCTTAAGGCCTTAACTCTGCCAGGTAAAATAAAGCTATTATTATTATTATTATTATTATTATTATTATTATTATTATTATTATTATTATGTCCGCGAGGCCATGAACCTACGAGTTCGATAGTGCCATACATCCGTATTCTGAGCTAATGTTTTCCAATCATCCCCTATATAATCTACTTGCCTAAAATCATGGTTAATGTTATTCTCCCACCTCATTATTGCTCTACCAACTGGGTTTTTTCCTATGGTTTTCCTACTAGAAACTTCCATGCATCTCTTTTATTCCCCATTCGTGCCACATGTCCTGCCCATCGGAGTCTACGAGAATTAACTCTTCTTATTTTATCTGGCTTCGTATAAAGACTACGTATCTCATTGTTATGCACTTTTCTCCATTCACCTGTCCATCTCTCTTTGGTCCAAACTTTTTCCTAAGAACTTTATTCTCCTTTCCCCTTTTAAAGTAAGAGTCGATGTTTCGCATCCACTAGTAGAATAACAGTTATAGGGTGAGGTTTTTATCGGGATTTTTCCTCACCTGTAAGACAAATATCAGGAAAACGTTAAGGCCCAAACGGTCCCTGAAATCATATGGCCATCATCATCATCCTTATCATTATCATCATCGTCATCATCATCCTTCACCGGTGTGGAAAGCAACGGGCAGCTACCACACCTACAATTCCCTAGTAAAGCTGCAAGCATAGCATGAAAATGCTATGATTGCAGTGATGGACCTGCCTTCGAGCAGATTACTATTAATGGATATATATTCAATTTAACGTCTTTTGAAAGGAGCTGAGACGACAAGATTCCCAGTAATGCATATAGCACGCATTTCCAGAATTTGAACGTACGTTTAATTCCTTTGTGCACCTCATTCCTGTTTGTGATTATTGTTCCTAAGTATTTGATATTTTAATTATAAATTACTTCAGTTTCTAATGATAATTGTTTCGTATAAATCCATCTACTGAGTGCGTCACTATACCAGGTTGTAACCACAGAATGTTTCTGCAGACACGGTGTATTTTCATATTCATAAGTAATGCCACGAGTGATTTCCAAATGATCGATAAATTCACGACTCATGAAGTGAGGAGTGAATTTATGTACACTATTTAACTCATGCCCCAAATGGAAGTCAATGACCAATCACGTTTCAATGATTTCTGTTTTACAACCAACCACAGTCGTGTTTCGCCAAATATTTATCAATATTAAATTTTCCATTAAAGAAAGCTCCTTCTTAATATTTTGAACAGGTCTGACCATTGTTTGCAGTGACTGAGCCTCTAAGAAATACGGCTACCAAATTGTATATATAGTGCATAGATGTCAACACATAGCGCTTGCAGGAGTTATTATAAAAACATTTGTAGCAATTGATTATACCACCAAAAAAAGTAACCACTGTTTGCACTTTCTTAAATGTATTTTTTCCCAGGTAGTAATCCAGAAAAATATAATTGTCATATTTACATCATACGACATCAGAAATGAATTAATATAGAGTTTGATGTGTTTCATTTTTTCTCCACTAGAGAGCATTCTTACAATATTGCGTTCCTTTGGCAATAAATAGTATGATCTGGTTGCAGTGATAAACAAAAGAAGCACATGAAGCGTACCTATCGTTTCTCATTTGTTTTCAAACATCGCCGTTTACATTAAATATATAAATATTTAAAAATAACTATAGTTAAATAATGATTTGTGAGTAAACAGCTTAATTTTATTCGTTAAATAGCCCTAACAAATGCCACTCTTGATTTCCAAATTCTCTAGATAAATTGGAAATCACTCGTGGCATTACTTATGATAATTTATAAATCAAGAGTGGCATTTGTTAGGACTATTTAACGAATAAAATTAAGCTGTTTACCCTCCCAAATCATTATTTAACTATAGTTATTTTAAAATATTTGTATATTTAATGTAAACGGCGATGTTTGAAAACAAATCAGAAATGTCAGGTTATGCTCATTCACTGCTGCTTGATCGTATTATTTATTGCCAAATAAAATCGCAATATTGTAAGAGTGCACCCAAGTGGAGAAATAATGAAACACATCAAACTATATATCATAATCAACATTAAGGGTTATTCATTAATTTTTTTTAGTAAACAACTCAGTAAAATCAAGGAATCTTTTCGTTATTTGCTATATTCAATGTATTTGTTGGAGAAAAATAATGCTTTGACCTGTTCAGAACATTAAAAAGGAGGAGCTTTCTTTATCACAAAAGCAGGAGCTGATAAAGAGAAATCGATAAAGAGCGAGGTGAAACACGACTGTCATTGGTTGTAAACCAACATTCATTGAAACGTGATTGGTCATTGACTAGCATTTGTGGCAAGAGTTAAATAGTCAGTAAAAATAAAGAAGAGATGCTGGTCATCCGAGACTTTGATGGAGGCAACAGTTCAAAGGGGGACGGAAAAAGGGCTGATATATCTATACCATGCTGTTGACGATGATGATAATGATGATAAACTATTTGTTTTTATTTATCTGGCCTTAATCTGCAGTGTCAGCATATTATCAAGTTCGCTGCATATTACAGTTTACTGCCACAGGGTTGTAATGTTGAAATACAATTTTGATGTACCTATGAAGTTCCGATGGATTTACTTTGCGATGTTTCATAACAAATGTAGCGTGGTTAATACACTTGCACCTTTCCATTGTTTGATGTTACACGTTTGGTAAACTGATCATTATCTCACATGAACGAAGCAAATTCGAACTAGCGACACACCGTTCACCTCTAATTTATTTTACTGACAGTTATTATTTCAGGAGTTTACATTCATTGAGTTTTGATTATTTTTCCTCCCATTAATAACCATTTCATGCATATGTAGAGCTTGGGGGGAAAGCAATCCCCAGAATATTAATCGAATTCAGTGATCTGAAAAATATCGATTCAAATAGATAGCATATTTGTGTAGTTGGTTTAGGTATATGAAGAGAAATAAATTGTACTCAATTGCGTGTTTTCTTCTGTGCTCTAGTGCTAAGCCTCGCCTGCAGAGGACTCCAATTAGATTCTCGGTCGAAACAATTTCCCTAAAGGCCAACACGCACACACTATTGAGTAACACTAAGAAATTGGGACTGGAAGTAAATATCAATAAAACTAAATATATGGTCACACGTAGAAATACATTATATACCGGTAATGGAAATGGACAGCTAATGACAAATGAGGGAAATTTTGAGGAAGGGGCTGAATTTAATTACCTAGGAACAATAATCACAAATAGGAATGAGATGCACAAGGAAATTAAACATAGGCTCAATTCTGGAAATGCGTGCTATTATGCATTGCAGAGACTCTTGATGTTCCAACTCCTTTCAAAAAACATTAAACTGAAAATATATAAAACTATTATTCTACCAGTTATATTATATGGGTGCGAAACATGGACTCTTACTTTAAGGGAGGAAAGGGGATGACGAGTATTTAAGAATAAAGTTCTTAGGAAACTTTTTGGACCAAAGAGAGATGAACAGACAGGTGAATGGAGAATACTAAATAACAATGAACTACATGGTCTTTATAGGAAGCCAGATATAATAAGAACAGTTAAGTCTCGTAGACTGCGATGGACAGGACATGTGGCACGAATGGGGAATGAAATACGTGCATGAAAGCTTCTTGTAGGAAAATCAGAGGGAAAACGCCCAGTTGGTAAACCAAGAATGAGGTGGGAGAATAACATTAACTATAATTTGAGGGAAGTGGATTATACAGGAGATGATTGGAAAACATTAGCTCAGGATAGGGATGTATGGAGAGCTTTATGACCACGCGGACATAAACCTATGAGGTCGATAGTGCAGGTGAGTTATTTAGTTAGTTAGTTATACAGGAGATGATTGGAAAACATTAGCTCAGGGTAGGGATGTGTATAGAGCTTACGTCCACATGACTATGTACCTAGGGTTCGAGTGTACCAGTGAGTTAGAGTTAGTTTAAATTAAATTAAATGTTGTTTTTTCTTCACCTATGAGGCAAATATGCAAAAAAAAAAAAGTGTCGTTTGTAACTGCAAGGCACTAAAATCCAGCGCCAAATCTCATTTTAGCTATAGGGAAGTAATATAACATCTGAATTGATAGATTGGATAAACCTCAGTTCCTGGCGTCCGCACAGCGAACCGCCTCACTCCACCACGTTTTTACTCAATCCAGGGAGTTCATCTGCTCCGTACAGAGGGTTGCCATTGCTGTATTCTGATTGCAATTCTGTATTTCATAATGACCTCAACTGTATGGATGAAGGTTAGTGAACTTCGCGTCAATGGAAGGAGAGGTTTCATCTCTACTGATAGCCCAGTTTCCGGCAAATGGATAGCAAAACCCCCGATGCACGGCGGTCAGGGAAATCTGCATTTACATGCATTAATTCATCTTCTGAAATATATTCATTTATTTACTAAGTCTTATTAATAAAACAACATAAAATCAACTCGTTTAATTGTTACATTCTTATCTGCACTTTAGATAGAGAATCTTAAAGATGGAAATACATTGAGATCTCGGGATGAGATAGTGCCAGTGAATTAGTTAATTCATTAGATATATGGATCACATTTGTCTTTATCATTTAGTTTTCTGAACAACAGTGAGTTTGTATGGTTTGAATTTTAAGAGTGTGGTACCTCGCCATGCTGAAGCCATTCGGATTTCAGTTTCTTGTGCGAGCTGCCGCAGGGATTTCAGTGGAGTATGTTGTAATCTTTCTCTCACTTCGTCTAGTTTCTGCTCAGTAAACACACGTTTATTTACCCTTCGCTTCTTATCAAGAATAGACCCCGTTTCTCTAAATTTAGTAACACGTTTTCGCACAGTATCTCTACGTAGAGCAGGCTCAGTTGGATATTCAGTTTAAAATATCGTCACAACTTCCCTGCACGAATTTGTTAACACATACAAATAATACATAAAAGTTATTTGTTGTAATATGTAAATATGTAAACTATAGCACAGCACTAATGCAGAAATCACATATAATACCGAGCACAATAACACTTGTAGCACTAATATAGAATGACATTTCATATGAAGCACTTCAACAAAACCGCTGTGAGACTGACTGAATGACTCCCGCGCTCCTGTGAAGGGGGTTCAAGTCAATCACGATGCAAGGAGTTCGGTATTTATCGGTTGCTATCTCCGGCCGTCGGCGATAGGCACTGTATATACAGGGTGTTTCTGTCGTGATGATAGAAACTGTCTCATGGAAGATTAAGAGGGATAAATGCAGAGATTTTATATGCGGAACCCTGGTCCGGAAACAACTCCTTCCCAAGTTATAAGCGAACATTTGTTGGTGAACGTGAAATTATGAGACAATACGAATATCAGTTTTATTTCGCTGCACTATTATTTATTTATTTATTTTACCTGATGGAGTTAAGACCGTAAGGTCTTCGTTTCCACTTCACCAGGGTTAAATTATACATACAATAAGAATTATGGTAAATTTTACATAATATTTAATTATACACTACACAATATAAAGTTCACAAGGGAAATAAATAATAATAATAATAATACTTACTTACTTACTCACTGGCACTATCGAACCCGTAGGTTCATGGCCGCGCGGACATAAGCTCCATACATCCCTATCCTGAGATAATGCTTTCCAATCATTCCCTGTATAATCTACTTCCCTCAAATCATAGTTAATGTTGTTCTCCCACCTCATTCTTGGTCTACCGACTTGGCATTTTCCCTCTGGCTTTCCTACAAGAAGCTTCCAAGCACGTCTTTCATTCACCATGCGAGCAACATGTTCTGCCCATCGCAGTCTACGAGACCTAACTGTTCTTATTATATCTGGCTTCCTACAAAGACCATGTAGTTCATTGTTATGTAGTCTTCTCCATTCACCTGTCTGTTCATCTCTCTTTGGTCTAAAAATTTCCCTAAGAACTTTATTCTCAAAAACTCGTAATGTCGTTTCCTTCCTTAAAGTAAGAGTCCGTATTTTGCATCCATATAATACAACTGGTAGAATAATAGTTTTATATATTTTCAGCTTAACGTTTTTTGAAAGGAGTTGGGACATCAAAAGTCTCTGCAATGCATAATAGCACGCATTTCCAGAATTCATAATAATAATAATAATAATAATAATAATAATAATAATAATAATAATAATAATAATAATAATAACAACAACAATAATAATAATGATAATAATAATAATAAAATAATCTATAATTAGATTAAGTAAATGGCTTCGTAGAGAAATCAACACTTTTCAAATTCATATTAAAGCACAGTTGAGGTTATGTAATAAGATATTAAATATAAAATTGGCACCTGGTAAGTCAGTCGTCCTCCACTAAATTATTAATTAGTTCCAATATGGAGGCCTTTCAAAATCAATGTTTCATCTACTGCATTTTAAGTTGTACTGATGTTGTTGTATAGGTTACCATGAATTGCATGTGGTTAGCATATCGATCAAATGAAACATGTAGTAGACATCTAAGGTGTTACTAGCATTTTTAATTTTTATTTTTATTTTTTGCAGTTTAAATTACTCATGAAGAAATGTGTATAAAAAGTAAATCAGAGTGCCATTATGTTCAGGAAGACATGTTTAATTAGTGACACAATTTTTATGCATATAATTTAAGAATAAGCTGAAAAAATGATTTTTGTATGTTGCAATTTTTTAAGCTAAATTGCAAGGAAATTAGTACCGGGTGCCCTTAATAGTTTGCGTTAGTCTCTGTAGACAAGAACAATTGCAAATAAACATTTTCCTAATTCCATGTCTCGACATGCCTTGAAGCCCCTTGGCCTACCAGTCGGCCTCTGGCCTCTCATCCACTATGTCAGTCATCAGTCATGAAGAATAATCCAGCCAGTATAGAAATGACATGTGGTTAATACGACAGGCATCCAGTCGCTATAGCTCATACTACCATCCTGAACTGGTACTTCTGGTATCTACCCAAATGCTTCATGATACTGGGTTAATACTAATTCCATGATATTAATTTTGTTCCCTCACGGGGAATTCAAACTAGCGCGTGTCTTGCAGCTCTAAGTTAAGACGTGAAGTACCCTTAAATCGGTCGGTTACAGTGTGGAACAATAACTCTTCAACAGTGCGAACAGATTATCCAATATCGAAGGTTCTAATTTACCCCGTCGCGGCGCTAGGTGTCTGATCCCGCCAAGTGACAAATCTTCGCCATTCGCTTATCTGTGACGTATTCAGTGTAGCAAGTGGTTTTATTCAATGCGGTTCGTTTATTTATGTGTTCTGTGAACGTGTGTTTTGTTTTGTGTTGTTTTAGTGCGTTTTCATTACGTGAGCGTATGTTTATATATTTAATACATAAAGTAGGCCTACAAAAAAATCTTGTGCGAAAACACAACAAATTTTCAAATATTCCCGTGCCAAATGCTAATACAATAAGCATTTTAGCCAAAAATTCAAAATAGGTATGTGGACTAGTGGTTATGCTCCTTACCTCTGGTCCCGAGGGTCGCGGGTTCAAACCCGGCAGGGGTCGATATTTTAAGGACGGAAAAATCCAAGGAGCAAGTCCTCCGGGAGGGACTTTAAGCCGTGGGTCCCGAGTCTGAAGATTTTCAGGCTCGTAAAAATCCTTAAGCCTGAATGAAAAGGCCTCTAAGCAAAATTTACCAAATTTTCCCGTCCTAGTACTACCTTGGTTTCCTAGATGTCAGTATGAGGCGGAACGCTGACCACGAACCACTCAAAATGACATCTATACGAAAACAAGTGTAACTAAATTAGTCATCATCACCATCATCATCATATGCATTCATGGATTAGGTCTGTTGACCCGTTCCGACTTCAGCCCATCTCTTTCTAGGTCTGCCCACATCTCGGGTGCCTTTAGGTTTGAATTTTGTTATTTGTTTTGGATATCTATCTTCATTCATTCTGTCTATGTGTTGCTTCCATTTTTGTCTATATGTATCTATTTTATCAGTTATTTCAAATTCCTGTCTTATTTCTGTGTTCTTGATTCTGTCTTCCTTAGCGCACCCTTTAACAGATCTCAAAAATTTCATTTCTGCCGCCGTTATCCTACTTAGATCTTGTTTTTTATGTATCCAGGCTTCTGATCCATGGAGCAGTACCGGTACTGCCAACATTTTATAACATTTCAATTGGGTCTCTCTTGTTGTTTTGTTATTTAGTGATCGTTTTATCGTACCACATATTCCCTGGAATTTTGCTATTTTATTATTTATATCATTATCATAATTAAATGAAATGTCACATCCAAGATAATTGAGATGGTTCACCTGTTCTATGATTTTGTTTCCTATTACTATTTTGGATCTGATTTGATTTTTCCCTTGGGATGCCATTACCTTGGTTTTTTCTATGGATATTTTGAGATTATATTGTTCACATATATTATGTGGTTTAAAAATATTCCTTTGAAGTTCGTCGTCTGTATTTGCTATTATTACCTGGTCATCAGCGTATAATAATGTTTTCAAGTAGTGTGTTTTATCTAATTTTATTCCTTTATTTGTTTCTTCGTTCCATTTTTCTATTAGGCCTATATCATGGTTCAAATTCTTCCCTGTAGGGGGGAGCGCCTAAATCTCTGTAAAGGGAAAACATAGGCTTACAACACATTGTAATATAATCGTAAAATACGATGGAGAAGACATGTTCTTACAGAAGAAAAATTAGAAGAGATAGGACAAAGACAAGAAAAATATCCGAAAAAATTTCTTAGGCGTTTGGCACAGAAAACAGGAATAAGTTAGGAGTTCACTCGTGAAGCAACAAAATTACTTAAAATTACTTAAATTGAAGTAATTCAGAATGCAGATAATTGAAAAATTAAGGGAAATCAAAAGAGAGGGATCCCGATGAAAGTTGTGAGCTAGGTAAGTACACATTTCTATACCAAATGCTTCCACACCGGGAGACCGGCAGATCTGCTCGCTGCGATAAGCTATTTCTTGTGCATTTATTACGTCACGTGAATGTATAAGGAATTTAAAACTGAAAATAGATATTCACTGATGAGTCATAATCTTAGTACAGTAAATACAGACGCTCCATTGCCAACATTGTTTATGTAAAACATCATATTACACAGGTCAATATGATTTTTGTCTCATGACTACCAATAGTTGTACTTAATGCAGTTTTTTTATCGTGTTTTCAAATATGTATTCGGAATTTCTCCATCACCCACATTTTTTTTTATTTCAATCTCAATTAATGGATTTAAATAATTATTTTTTTAATAAACTTTTTTCGTCCATTTGTCCATTGTAAAATAAAACGGGAAACACTTTCATCAGGATATTTCAACTATGGAAAATATATATCAAGGCAAATGGAATCCTAATATGCTGACCGATTATTGTTGGACCATCAAGAGGGATGCTCCACAGGCGAAATATAGCAGAAAATAGTAATTTCTCACTTTATAGGTTAGTCCGAATGTTCGAATATTGTGTAGTTACGAATGTAGAAAATATTAAAGTGTTTGAAATTATAAATGCCTGTCTCTCGGAAACCTTGCGTGATGGAGAAAACCCGATATCATATTTGAATTCAGGAGAAAAAATACTATCAGAATCACATATTTTTCTTTATGAGACAAAAATGTTTCTTTTTTGTTCCTCAGAGTTATATATCATAATTATGTACCGAAATATACCTTTGGTAACGTCCTGACGTGAAACACAGGAATACAGTTTGAACCCTGAATCCTCCAGTATACTAATCGATAATTTATCTAAATTGTATCGGAACGAAAATGCGGTACCTAGTTATAAGTTTTGTCTAACATAGTATCGGTTCTAAGTACAAATTCACATTTGAAACGCATTTTCAGTAATAACAGATGAGTCGATATTTTTAAGTCAGTCAGTAGTGGTAGCAATTCACTTGTAGTTTCCCCAAGAACAACAATGGTGTCTCGGACCTGCTAGTTTCGAGTGCGCGAGGTATACATACAATTTTTATTTTATAATTTCGCTTGTTTACTAGTAAAATTCCTAAGTTTTTATGGCTTATTTTTATGTTGACGAAAGTGGCGCCATCGGTCTCACTGGTAAAAGCGGCACGTTTATTTTCTTTGATCCCAAGGGTTGCGAGTTCAAAGCTGGCTGGGTCGATGGATTTTCAAGAATGGAAAAATCCATTGACTCCACCTTATCGACAGACGTAAATTGCACTCTCTTTCACTACTTTTCAAGCTTTCGAATTCCTACACTCCTAGTTACTTGGCGTCCAGATTTGAGGATTTATCTTCTTACCGCGGTGGACTAGTGGTTATGCTCCTTGCCTCTGGTCCCAAGGGTCGCGGGTTCAAACCCGGCCGGGGTCGATGGATTTTTTAGGATGGAAAAATCCAAGGAGCAAGTCCTCCGGGAGGGACTTTAAGCCATGGGTCCCGAGACTGAAGATTTTCAGGCTCCTAAAAAATCCTTAAGCCTGAATGAAAAGGCCTCTAAGCAAAATTTACCGAATTTTCCCGTCCTAGTAGTACCTTCGTTTCCTAGATGTCAGTATGAGGCGGAATGCTGACCACGTACCACTCAAAAATGACATCTATACGAAAACAAGTGTAACTAAATTAGTATGGTTCAAATTCTTCCTTGTAGGGGGAGAGCGCCTATATCTCTGTTAAGGGAAACATGGGCTTACAAGATACAAGAAGATATATATATATATATCATCATCCAGGGATTAAGCCTGTTGGCTCGTTCCGATTTCATGAAAGCTAGAATTGTTAAAATTGTTCACACTATCTTCTGTGTGGGCGACCAACATTTCTTCCGTGCGGTTTATAATTTAGCAATAATTTTGGAAATCTTCCTTCTGGCATTCTATCAATATGTTCTTTCCAGTCGTTCCTATATTTAATTATTCGGTCTGTAAGTTTGAAAATATTTAGTTCCTTTATTATATCTTCATTTCTTTTCTTATCCAGCAGAGTGTATCCTGCTATATTTCTTAAAAATCGCATCTCACCTGCTTCCAATCTTTGTTCTTGTCTTTTAGTGATCGTCCAACATTCTGATCCATACATCAATACAGAAACAGCCATTACTTTATAAAATTTAATTTTTGTTTCTTTTCTTGTGTTTTTAAGAGTTCTTTTAATAGTGCCACACATTAGATTAAATTTATTTATTTTGTCATTTATATCTTCAATTTTAACATATGATAAATTGAAACCTAGATATTTAAAACTGTTCACCTGCTCTAAAATCTTATTATCAATTACTATTTTTGCTGTTAAGGTATCATGTCCTTTAAATGCTAAAAATTTTAGTTTTATTCTTAGAATATATATATTAATTCATGTTAATTATTAAGAATGGTTGGAGAAAACCCTGAATTATGAGGAAAATTCTAAAAATGAATGAATGAACATTGCAATATTTCACTTATAGAATACAATAGAATAGAATAGAATAGATTTATTTAGCCTGGTGGAGTTAAGGCCATGTGGCCCTCTCTTCTACTCACCAGGACAAACATATGTTACGTATAAATACAACAAATTACAATAATAATCATAAGTAATACCACGAGTGAATTTATCTAGGGAATTTGGAAATCAGGAGTGGCATTTGTTAGGACTATTTAACGAATAAAATTAAGCTGTTTACTCACAAATCATTATTTAACTATAGTTATTTTAAAATATTTATATATTTAATCTAAACGGCGATGTTTGAAAACAAATGAGAAACGATAGGTACGCTTCATCTGCTTCTTTTGTTTATCACTGCAACCAGATCATACTATTTATTGCCAAAGGAACGCAATATTGTAAGAATGCTCTCTAGTGGAGAAAAAATGAAACACATCAAACTGTGTATTAATTCATTTCTGATGTCGTATGATGTAAATATGACAATTATGTTTTTCTGGATTATTACCTGGGAAAAAATACATTTAAGAAAGTGCAAACAGTGGTTTCTTTTTTTTGGTGGAATAATAAATTGCTACAAATGTTTTTATATTAACTCCTGCAAGCGCTATGTGTTGATATGTATGCACTATATATACAGTCTGGTAGCCGTATTTCTTAGTGAATCAGTCACTGCAAAATAATGGTCAGACCTGTTCAGAATATTAAAAAGGAGGAGCTTTCTTTAATATGGTAAATTTAACACTGATAAACATTTCGTGATACACGACTCTGATTGGTTGTAAAACAGAAATCATTGAAACGTGATTGGTCATTGACTCCCATTTGGGGCATGAATTAAATAGTCATACTAAACAATAATTATCTGTCAAATTGAATAATAATGAAAATAATGTCTAATAATACAATTAAATTAAATACAATTAAAATAAAATTAATGATAGAATGAATACAGAAAGGAATAACAGCTCGAATCTACTATACATAAAAAGAAAAGAAAGAAAAAAATACAAAGAAAGTAATAAACTACAATGAATTAATCTATGCTTTCTATAGAAGGCATTAGGTAAATATATTAGCAAGTAAAGCAATCCCTCTACAGGCCTTAGGAGGCCCTTAGGGTAGTAGGAGGTTAAGGCTCCCACTTTTTTTCTAGACAATCGGCACTTGATGTTAACCGGGTTGTCAGCCCTGCGTAACGGCCGCCTTTACCCCAGAACAAGTGTCTGGTACTCATTTCCGTTAGTGGCTGAGTCGACCCCAGGGCCAAAGTGCCACTAGAAGGTTTGGGTCAGTTTAAAAATCCTGACCCCACCGGGACTCGAACCCTCGACCTTCCGGCTTGCAGTGCAGTGCCTTAACAACTACACTACGGCGTGCCCCAGGTAAATATATTAACGAATCTTAAATATATTTTTATTAAAAAAACACGCCACATTATTAATTTTTTAAAAGTAATATTAGTGAGTTGTTTCTATTAGTAATTTTTACTTAGATATAAACCAAGATATTTTCGCCGAATGTAAGGGACGGGAAAACTCTCACTGTGTTTACAAAGAGACCTAAAACACGTTTGGGGAAAATAATCTTATAGAATAGAATAGAATAGATTAGAATAGAATAGACCATTTTACAAAACAGTTCAGTAATGAAATGGGATATTGCTCATATTACTTATTTAAATATATTTTTTCAAACCATAATTCAGAGCATTTTAACATATGGTGCTGAAGTCTGGCAAATTCCTACCAGGGAAATGAAAAGAATTTTAAGTACAGAAATGAATGTTTTAAGAAGATCAGCTGGAAAATCTAGAATGGATACAATACGAAATAAAGAAATAATGGAAATTATTGGTGTACAAGACGAGCCGGATATCATAGACATCAAGAAAAGAAAAGATTGCAGTGATATGGTCATGTAAAACGAATGCCAGAGCAAAGATTGCCAAAAATTGTTATGGAATGAATCCCAATAGAAAGGAGGAAGACCGAAGAAAACTTGGATAGAAGGGGTACAAGCAGCTATGAATATCAGAGGAATGGAGGATGATCAATGGATGGATAGAGAGGAATGGCGTTTGGTTTCCGGAAGATGGCGGCAGCTGCCACAATACCGGATGATGATGATGAAATATATATTTTCATTATGACCAGTAGTAATTTGAGAGAACAGATAAATTACACGAACAATAGATATTTATATAATGCAAAATGCTGTTTCCAATAAACGTAACAGATACTCGGGCGATATTGAATACATTATAAAATCATATATCTGTAGAAGTCTCCCAATTCAGCTTGACATGTAGGGTATAGTAGGTAGATATAATTGTTGGTTCTGCGAACTCATTCACTCAATTTTCTACCTCAATAAATCCAATAATTTCAATTAATAGTGTAAACCATTGTGTTCACCTTCACAAAATGAACAACTCACTCTCCCCCGTTACTCCTGTCCGCTCAATTACTGGAGGACGACATACGAACCTTTGTTCAATAATGTCCGGCGATTGTAGGAGAAAAAAAATCTCTATATGGTCGTGTGGGTATTTGGAGCAATTGTTTCAGTTGGTTCATTGTTTACCTTTTAGAAACTGTGTTGTGTCTAATTTCTGTGACCATGTGTATGTTTTGGTAATTGTTTTCAATTGTCTTCTATTTATTATATAGGATTGTATTATTGTTCGATTTTGTTTTTTTTCTCATTTGTTTCTAAATTCAATTTTTAAACATTTTCAACTCTTGATATAAACTTTACCCTTGAAATATATATTCTCGATATTTATTAATGTTACTAGCTAATGCCCGGCATGCACTGCTACACCTAAATAAATGAAAATTAATTTGATTTTATGTTAAGTTGAATAAGTAGAAGGAAAAAATAATTATAAATTTGTATTTTTTACATACTGTCCACCGCTGTGGTCTCGGGGTAGCGTGCTGCCTTGTCACGCAGCGGGCCCGGGTTCGATCCCCGGTCGGGACAGTTTTTCTGGGTGAGGTTTTTATCGGGGTTTTTCCTCACCTGTAAGACAAATGTCAGGAAAACTTTAAGGCCGAAACGGTCCCCGAAATCATATGGCCATCGCAATCATCATCATTCATACTCATCTTAGGTTAAGCTTAGGATTAGGGACTCTCATGGCGCACCATTATCATAATCATCACCCATCATATCAACGGGCAACGTAACCCCGCCTTCCAGGCGCCCCAACCTCAGAAGTAGGTTACAAGTACGCCATGCCAGGAGAGAAACCAGGAATGTCGAAAGACAAACCTGGGGCATTTGAAAAAAAAAATTACATACTCGTGCTGATTACCCAGCGTTGCCCGGGAATCTACTTATTTCGATCTTCTTGACATAAATGAGCTGAAATACGAATATTAATGTGTTTTATGTTTAGTTAAATAAGTAATGGGAAGAATTTATATCGTACGCAGCACACGACGAACTGTCTGATTGCTCATTTACTTTCCGGTCCCTTCTTCCACCATGGGCCTAAGTTCAGGGACACTAATCCGAGGACGTGCTCTAACATGTTTCAGTATAAAACGTTCTTCTCTTTCGTTCCTTATTCTTTCTCTACCTTTACGCTGACTATTTAACTCATGCCCCAAATGGGAGTCAATGGCCAATCACGTTACAATAATTTCTGTTTTACAACCAATCACAGTCGTGTTTCGCCTTGAATTTACCAACTAAAGTTTTTGATAATAAAGAAAGCACCTCCTTTTTAACATTCTGAATAATTCATAGCATTATTTGGAGTGATTGACTCACTAAGAAATACGGCTACCAGATTGTATATATAGTGCATGAATGTCAACACATACCGCATGCGGGAGTTAATATAAAAACGTTTGTAGCAATTGATTATACCACCGAAAAAAGAAACCACTGTTTGCACTTTCTTAAATGTATTTTTTCCCAGAAAAATTAAATTGTCATATTTACATCATAAGACATCAGAAATGAATTAATATACAGTTTGATGTGTTTCATTTTTTCTCCACTAGAGTGCATTCTTACGATATTGCGTTCCTTTGACAATAAATAATATAATCTGGTTGCAGTGATGAACAAAAGAAGCAAATGAAGCGTACCAATCGTTTCTCATTTGTTTTCAAACATCGCCGTTTACATTAAATACATAAATATTTGAAAATAACTGTATCTAAATAATGGTTTGTGAGTAAACTGCTTAATTTTATTCGTTAAATAGTCCTAATAAATTCCACTCTTGATTTCCAAATTCACTACATAAATTCATTCCTCACTTCGTGAGTCGTGAATTTATAGATAATTTGGAAATCACTCGTGGCATTACTTATGATACATTTTGTGTGGTGCCTTCATATTCGAACTTGTTAATTATATACTGTACAGTTGCATGTGATTAACCCACAATATTTCCTATTCCTCTCAGTGATTTACCTCTTAAAGCAAGGTTGACAACAGTTCTCTGTAAGTCTGAACTAAACTGCAATCTCTTCCCCATTGTGTACCCAAATGAAGTAAGTACGTCAATGCTAAGAAACAACCCTCTCTACTCGTTCACATGAGTTGTCCGTTGTCGTGGCGTAGTCGGTAGAGTCCCTACCTTCCACTCCGGCGACCCGGTTCGATTCCCGGCGGGGTAGGGGATTTTAAATATCCACCTTGGGTCTGGGTGTGTGTCTTGTCCTTGTGTCTATATGTGGGAATAAGAGAAAATTAACAAAAAAGGTAAAACGAAAAGGTAAAAACAAGAAGGAAAACAGTGTAAACGAAACGAGGCAAAAATTGCATTATGTGTATATATATGTCCGTCGCCATGGCGTAGTCCGTAGAGTCCCTACCTTCCACTCCGGCGACCCGGGTTCGATTCCCGGCGGGATAGGGGATTTTAAATCTCCACCTTGGGTCTGGATGTGTATCCTGTCCCTGTGTCTGTATGCGAGAATAAAAAGAAAGTTATATGGCAAAAAACCAATGGCTATAATGAAGAATTCATAGATAAGCTCGTAAAAAAACAAAAAAGGAAGACCAACATAACTAAACTAGAAAAATAATCTGAAAACAACAAGAAAACATGGATAACACTCACACAGGAAAAGAAACGACAAAACTAGCCAATACACTAAAGAAAGCCGATATAAACGTAAAAATAGCATACAGAACCAATAACAAATTAAACAACATAATAAACAATAACATTGAAGAAATTAACATTTTCAACAGCAAAGGAGTTTATAAACTGACATGTAAGGACTGCAACAAATTTTATATAGGAAGGACAAACAGGAGTTTTAACATCAGATTCAAAGAACATTTTCGAGACTTCATTCACGCAGAAGGAAAATTAAGCTATTCAAAACACGTTATCCATGAAGGACATCGCATGTTAAATATTGAAAACACCCTAACAGTAATGCACAGAGAAAATAATCCAGCAAAGATAAACGTACTCGAAGAGATGGAAATCATGAAAGCAGCTCACAACAACAACAGCCTGATAAACGAAAACGAACCCAATACATGCAACCCCCTCTACCACATCTTCAGTGAAACACCTGTTTTGAATCCTGCCGATGATGGGACAAGTCCCGAAAGCGCTACAGTTAAATAATTAATTAAGTTGAGGAGACGGACTTTTCAGGTGAATATTCCATAATTTTTATATTAATTTAAAAAAAAAGTTAACAAAAAAAGAAAAAGAAGGAAAAACAGTATAAAAAAAGTATTCTATTTAAAGATTCGTCGCCGTGACTTAGTCGGCAGAGTCCCTACTTTCCACTCCGGCGACCCGGGTTCGATTCCAGGCGGGGTAGGGGATTTTTAATCTCCACCTTGGGTCTGGGTGTGTGTCTTATCCTTGTGTCTATGGGAGAATAACAGAAATTAACAAAAAAGGTAAAACAAGAAGGAAAACAGTGTAAACGGAAAAGAGGGGGGAAAAGTAGGTCGCGCAACATTTGTTTACAAACACACAAAGGATGAAGACAGCATTCTTTGAGTGTATGAACAAGACTGTTACATTCCAGTTCCATCCACGTTGCTATGCTGAAGCAATGATTGGTTTTCCAAATTAATATAAATATTCTACAATATAAGATTATCATATATTTCCGTAACACTGCTAATACTATTACGCGGCCTAGTAACAATTTAAAAACTTAAATAGGCCTAAAATTAACAAAAATAAGCTGTATAAACAAGATTGTTACTAACTGCATATCGTTCTTGGTCACACTGAGTTTTCAACAGGGGGACATAAGTCGGGGATTCTGCTATATGTGGAATGCTTCACTGATGAGGCAAAGAAAAAAAAAACTGATTGCAATTTTAAGTGTTTCACAGAACATTTCATTGTATTTGGGAAATTGAATAAAGAATTCAGATCACGTTTTAGAAGGAACGATAAACTGTCGCCCCTAATTCTAATAGTTTTCACACAATAAGTTCTGTTTGAAACACTGAATCTTAGCAGTAATCTTATTTTTCCAATGTTTACAATTGCATTGGCATGGTTTATACAAATAAACTTAACACTATAATAAAATGTCAGTATGGTCGAAAGAAGTTGATTTAATTCGTGTATTATATACAGGAGTTCTGCACAAATGTTCCAGTATTTATAGAGGAGGTAATATTGGAGAAAACAAGAAACACATTTCTATAATGCTAGTGTGTAAACATAGTAAGGATATTTTCGGTTAAGCTCTTATTTTGTAGGTGCGGCACACTTGTATATTTTACTTTGAAGTACTTTGGCAAGAAATAAATTAATGAGGAAACATTGTGCGCAGAAGTTTGTTGCTATTACGCAACAAATATTGTTTGTATTTGCGTCAAGTAATAACTAGGGCTGAAAAAAATATTGATTATAGGCTAGGCTGCTATGTTTACAAACTGCACGTTAACACGCGCTACTCGGGACAGACTTATAGTACAGTCCGCTTTGTGTAAGAATGGACTCATCTTTGCACAATTTTTGTTTGGCATTATGATACAACAACACGTCACGTAAACAGGTCTATTACCGAGGAAAGTTGAACATACACACTCTCCGCTCCGAGCAGGCAGTGGAGACGCTCGACAAAGACACGCATTTTGTAAACAATGTGTGTAGAAATTAGTTGCTATCCTGATACCGCTGTTTTTTTCAACCCTGGTACTAACTAAAGATTGGAGTAAAAACAAAAATACCTATTGCACTGCCTACTAAAACTTACTTATGTTTAGTTGAGTATACTATAGTGCTCAGTAGGTGGATTTGGTTTTGTTGTATCACTACAGTACCCGATAACTAAACTTATTCTGTCATTATTACTGTTTTTCTCATTTTTGTATCTTGTGCATTTTATATCTCAATTGTTAAATTTATATTACATCAAAATATATGGTAAATAACAATAATATTTTAGATATACCATGTAATATTTTTGTTTATTGTAATTTAGATTTAAGAATATTTTTTTACCTGTTTGAATGGTGGGCAAGGCCTTAAGGCTTTAACTCCACTAGGTAAAATAAAGCTATTATTATTATTATTATTATTATTATTATTATTATTATTATTATTATTATTATTATTACTATTACTGTAAACTTCTTTTTGTTTTACACGATTTATAATTTTTCTCTAACCTCATTTACGATAGAGTTACTTTTTAAAAATTAATTTCAATAACTTGGTTTAATTTGTCATCATATAGTTTTTTTTTAGTGCTGCACGCCACCCGGCCCTTACAGTGACACGGAACTGTCGGGAGAGGGATTTTAAAACTATGGATCACATACATACTTTTTGATCGCACACGGACATAGAGGCCTTCTGCAGATTAGTGATCAGTTATTTTTATTATTTTTTAAAATATTTTTAAACATGCAAATTCGTTCTTTCAACCGTCCTAAATTCTACGAACTGATGGAATAAAATAACCGAAAGATTCGAAAATAATTTTGGAGGTTGGCAGATGATAACTGAAGTGGACAGTGGACATTGTAGTGTAAATATGACTATTTGGTTAAATATGTGAGAATAGATTATTTGAAAATAGTGCCTTATGATAGAAGATCTAGATGTTGGGAGAAAATGGAAGAATGAATACGAGGAAACCGAAGTGAGCTTGTTTAGATTCGCATTTTGTTTTCTTCATCTACCAAAAACAAAGGTTTGGGTTTATTTTCGTCTGAGAACTACAACTGGAATTGATCTGTCCAATGGCATTTTGTTTTGAAATGGATAGTTACTGAGATAAAGGTAAACGTGTACAAAATAATCTGAAAGAAATAACACATAGAGGAAACGATGAAAAATATTAGTATAAAGCGGAGAAAAACGCTTACAAACAGTGGAATAAGATTCCAAAAAAACATATATATAAGAATTCTGTAAAAAAAATTAGAAAAAAAATCTTACGCAGAGTTTAAGAAACATAATGCAATAATCTGGAAGAAAATCTAAGAAGTGTGCGTCGGTGTTAATTTAAATAATCTAATATATAAAAATGAATGCTTGTTTGTTTGTATTCTGTGCGCGGCCATATTGTTGATCCGATTTTCATGGGGCTTTTTGCAAAATATTCAGGAGATTCCCGGGATGAACATAGGCTATAATGGAGTTGATTTCTCAACCCCTTCACCCCTTAAAATCACCCTTTGTAGCGAAAAACGTGAAATAAAGTCCCTATTTTGACGCTTAAATGGTTTAACGCTGCCTAAACCATAACAAATACACAACATTAATGTACACAGAATAGAATATATAAAAAAACTCTACAAAAAAGTCCGTGACAGCATATGTTTATCTTTTACGGGTAACTCACAATAACCATTGTTGTCTTTCATTCATTCCAAGAAGATCGGGATAAGTAGATTCCCGGACAAGCGTGCTCTGCCATACCGTTCATCCGATTGAGATGGGGCTTTTTGAAAAAAATGTTCAGTAGATTCCGGGGATGAACATATGCTATAAGAGAGTTGTAATACTTAACCTCTTCACCCATAAAAATCACCTTTTGTACTGAAAAACGTGAAATGAAGTCCCTATTTTTGATATCTCAAAAAAAATTCTACAAAAAAGTCCGCGACAGCATATGTTTATCTTTTACTGATAACTCACAATAACCATTTTTGTTTTTCATTGATGACAAGAATATAAGCTGATTCCCAGGCAAGCATAGCAGCTGAGGGCTGGTGGTAAAACACAATAAAATTTATTTTAAGATAAAGGTGGGTCGTTGGATGCGATGTCCCACGTTGTAGATATATGATTGTAATAATTTAGATCACTGTTATTTGCCACATCACTGATGATTCCCGTCAGGGGAATGAGGGAAAGTTTCTTACATAAACAAATAACGACACTTTATTAACAGTTAAATTAAATGTAATTTTATTAAAGTTTTCACTTCTGTTTAGATGAATCTTGGAAATGATCAATAATTTAAAATTATTCCCGCTTAAATTAATAAATTTCACTTATAGAAGATTATTACTTCATATATGTAATGGATGACTATTTCCAACGGTCAATTTTTCACTAACACTTTATTTTCACTTTATGCATTATTTATACTCAATATGAATTAAATGTACACCACAATATTATTTTTCGTAACTTCGACACCATTTTGTCAACTAATATCAAGAAATGAACAATAATTCTCTTATTTCTTGATGGGCCGTTGTTTAACATGTCTGACTTCTTTCAAGTATTGTAGCCGTCTTTTTGTTCTGGGAAAAATCCCATTTCATTTCTGGAAGTTCTGATTGGTCCAACTGAAAAGGGAGGAGTACTACTGGCTGACTCCCATCCAATTCGTCCAATCCCATTTATTTGTTTATAAAAAATATAAATTAAACTATTTTAAGTATTTTTACATATTAAATCAGTTAGAAATACATCTAAGTGTATTAACAGTTTATATTGACCACTTTGAATTTTTTTATATACTTATAAAAAATTTGAATTCTCTAAATCAATCTTATTTCCATTCTTACTAGAAATAAATATAATTATATTTAAATGTTAAATAAAAACTCTTATTATTTTTATATGGGGATAAATATCCGGTTTAAAGAGTAGCAGCGCACGCCGGGTATTAGCTAGTAGAAAATAAGATGTACTTACCGTATGGACAGAGGCATTGAAAAGTGCTTCCTTCATGACCTTGTGAAATGTCCACACAAATACCATTGTTACGGCAAGGGTTCGGGTAGCAACCATCACGTTCTTCGCAATGTGGACCCACGTAACCAGGGCAGCACTGACATTCATAACCATCCTAAAACACATGTTCATTTGCATATTTTGTAGTTTTCATACACACAAACCCAAACTCAAGTATTAATACAGGCTGTTTCAGAATCTACTTTCATTTTGTAAGCCTACGTTTTCTCTTTACAGAGATTTAGGCGCTCTCCCCTACAGGGAAGAATTTGAACCATACTAATTTTAGTTACACTTGTTTTCGTATAGATGTCATTTTGAGTGGTACGTGGTCAGCGTTCCGCCTCATACTGACATCTAGGAAACCAAGGTAGTACTAGGACGGGAAAATTCGGTAAATTTTGCTTAGAGGCCTTTTCTTTCAGGCTTAAGGATTTTTTACGAGCCTGAAAATCTTCAGACTCGGGACCCACGGCTTAAAGTCCCACCCGGAGGACTTGCTCTTTGGATTTTTCCGTCCTAAAAAAATCCATCGACCACGGCCGGGTTTGAACCCGCGACCCTCGGGACCAGAGGCAAGGAGCATAACCACTAGTCCACCGCGGCCGACATCTAAGATTCATATGTTCCGTTGAGGTAAAGTAATAGTAGGACTTTATTAGGCAGAAAGTAAGACATTTACAATATTATTTGTAGCGTAGTGGTTAAGGCACTGAGCTACAAGCCGGAGGGTCGAGGGTTCAAGTCCCTTTGGGGTCAGGATTTTTAAACTGACCCAAACCCTCTGGCGGCACTATGGCCCTGGGGTCGACTCAGCCTCTAACGGAAATGAGTACCAGACGCTTGTTCTGGGGTAAAGGCGGCCGTCACGCAGGGCTGACAACCCGGCTGACATAAAGTGCCGATTGTCTAGAAAAAGTGGGAGCCTTAACCTCCCACTATCCCAAGGGTCTCCGGGCCTGTTGTGGGATCACTTTACTTTTTTACTTTACTTATTTACAAATATGGGTCGCACGGGTAGTAAGCCGTACGTGCTGTTGACAGTCCGTTACAATAAAGTAATAATTGGTAATAGTATAAAAAAAACATTACAATTACATAATAATACAATAACATTATACATTAATTAAGTTATGTATAATTATTAAAAATTAATGGTATTGCATTTTGATAACATATATTTATTCATGAATGAGTGTTGTTCTTATTTTCCGCGTTTTGTCCAGAAATTTACTCAAGTTTATCCAATTTTCTGGATTTACCAATAACTCGTAGCATGCCAATCTTTCACGATTTGAATTTAGAAATATTTCCGGTAATAACTGACGTCTCCAATATTCTAAATCATCACATTTTCCTAATATATGTATCTCATCTTCAAAGTTCCCGCACATTGGACATATTCGAATATCGTGATCGTCGCTAAACGACAGGCCTCAGGAGGCCCTTGGGGTAGTAGGAGGGTTAAGGCTCCCACTTTTCTGCAGACAATCGGCACTTGATGTCAGCCGGGTTGTCAGCCCTGCGTGACGGCCGCCTTTACCCTCAGAACATATTTACATCATAGGACATCAGAAATGAATTAATATACAGTTTTATGCGTTTAATTTTTTCTCCACTGGAGTGCATTCTTACAACATTGCCTTCCTTTGGCAATAAAATAATATGATCTGGTTGCAGTGATGAACAAAAGAAGCAAATCAAGCGTACCAATCGTTTCTCATTTGTTTTCAAACATCGCCTTTAATATTAAATATATAAATATTTTAAAATAACTATATTTGAACAATGATTTGTGAGTAAATAGCTTAATTTTATTCGTTAAATAGTCCTAACAAATGCCACTCTTGATTTCCAAATTCTCTAGATAAATTCACTCCTCACTTCGCGAGTCGTGAATTTATTGATAATTTGGAGTTCACTTGTGGCATTACTTATTAATATTTTTACAAGTGTCATTAGTGCAGATAGAGTTGAATTATGTTGAAGAGTGGAAATGAAATGTGTTCTCTGGCTGCCTATGGGGTCAAATGAAAGTTGGAGCTGCACCTGGGGACCAATTTCATCTTCCCAGGGCCTCATGCAGTCGGGTATAAACTTCTGCGTTTGGCGCTTCCAGATTTAATCTCTCAGACTCACTAGCATGTTATTCCATGGACTGTCCAATTATGTTATCGAACGAACTGCTGCATGCAGATCTGTGAAGCTTATTACCTAAGTTTCTGCAACCAGCAAACACATGTTTTGTGCCATGTTTTATTTCAAACCTCCCTCTCGAAACGTTTGTTGGTGAAATGTAACAAAAACCGTCGAAAACACCTTCATCAATCCTTTCCGGTTAATATTATTATAATAGAATATAAATAATTCACACAAAATAGCATAGAAATATAAATGTAGAAGTATATTAGAACTCATGTCCGCATTTCTTGACGGTTGTAGTTTTTACGGTGAAAGATCGTCATCCTTTCAACCAAGGTACTTTTTTTTCGTCTTGGCTCATCACCTTCGACCAGTCCGACATGGGTAACTCTAACGGCAGCTATGCTACTCTCACTTTAAGGGAGGAAAGGAGGTTACGAGTGTTTGAGAATAAAGTTCTTAGGAAAAAATTGCAATGGCAAAAAAATGCAACTAAAACATTACATGGAGTAATTTGGAAAAAAAAATATCACAAAGAAAACTAAAATGAAAATTTATAATAGCTTAATACAGAATATTTTGTCATATGGAAGTGAAACTTGGTCTTTGACGGAATTACAAAAGAATAAAATTACAACAGTTGAATTTGATTATTTTAGAAGAAGCCTCCAAAAAACAAGACAGGATACAATAAGAAATGGATTCCTTTGGAGAGAAATGAATGTCACCACATCTGTTGTTAAGAGGATTGAAAATCAAACGCTTAAATTGTATGGCCATGTACAAAAATGGAAAATGAAAGATGGCCAAAATATATATACCAATGGTCACCCCCTGGAAGAAATAAACGTGGCAGACCAAGATGGAAATGGAAAACCTACGTCAGAACTATAATGGGTGATAGGAATTTGGAAGAGGGAAATTTGAATGATAGAGATAAATGGAAACTGAAGACGGCAAACCTATAAATGGGAGAAAGCCGAAGAAGAAGAAGAAGAAGAAGAAGGAAAATTTTTGGACCAAAGAAAGATGAACAGACAGGTGAATGGAGAAGACTGCATAACAGTAAATTACATGGTATTTCTAGGAAGAGAACAGTTAAGTCTCGTAAACTGCGATGGACAGGACATGTGGCAAGAATGGGGAATGAAACACGTGCATGGAAGCTTCTTGTAGGAAAACCAGAGGGAAAACGCCCAGTTGGTAGATCAAGAATGAGGTGGGAGAATGACATTAAGTATGATTTCAAGGACGTAGATTATACAGGGGATGATTGGAAAACATTGGCTTAGGATAGGGATATATGGAGAGCTTAAGTCCGCGCGGCCATGAACCTACGACTTCGATAGTTCCAGTGAGTTAGTTTTAGTATATTAGGATATATTTGATTTAAGTAGCATTTAGAGAGATCTAATCAGAAGTCTGTTCCCCCCATCGTCCTAGCGGTTTAAGGGGACCGACTGGTGAATTTCAATTTTTTCTTTTGCTTTCATCTGATTCTTTTGAAATTTTTATCACATACATTATGTGCTTATAGAAGTGTTTCTTGGCATTTATTGGTAAATATGGAATTAGATCAAAAATTGTACTGGATAACAAAATAATAGAACAAGTATCACATTTCCAATATTTAGGATGTGATATAACTTATAGAGAAAATAAAGATATAGAAAATAAAGTAAATAAATTTAGGCTATTTGTGGAACCATAAAAAGAACCTTAGGTCGGAAAACAAGGAAAGATACGAAACTTAAATTATATAAAACAATGGCTGTTCCTTTGTTGTTGTATGGAAGTGAAAATTGGATAATGAAATCAAGGGATAAAAGCAGGATATAGACTGCGGAAATGCTGTTTTTACGTAATGTGAAAGGATGCACAAGAGCGGATAGAATAAGGAATGAAACTATACGAGAAGAATTAAATATATATAAAATTGAAGATAAAATCAGCGAAAATAATAAGAAATGGACAGAACACTTAAAGAGAATCTCTTGTGGTATAACGAGGGCCCCTGCCCAGGGATACGGGTGAAGGCCTCAACGGTTGGATCGGCAAAAAGAACAAGCTTCAATAAAGGCGAGACAAGAGAATAGAATAGAATATGGAATTTATTGCCTTTTTTTCAGAATAAAGAAAATACATATGCATTTACATTGCGCACGGGCCTGCTTGGCCGTACGTGCATTATTTTTCCATGAATAAAAAATAAAACTAATAATATAAACAAATACCTACAAGTACACCTGTATCAAAAAACAATAACAGGCTACATATAAGTAAAATCTACGTCTACACTACATCACAATAATACATATCTACATTCATCCACATTCCGTACATTAATATTAAAAAAAAATGCTAGAAAACAAATTAGAAAAAAAACACACACCCATACACCCACACACCCCCACACATATACACACCGCACGCTCATACCCCCCTCCCCCCGTCCCTGCAGACATTAAGTGCACTATCAGACTATTCAACTTATCAGACGTACTTATTATATAACATGATTAAAGATCGAAAACAAAGACCATATTGAGATTCTTCTTATTGTTAATACATATATCCTTAATCTACAATTTTGTTATATCTCAATTTTCTTACTGTACCCAAAAATTTGCATGTTTTTGATTCACTCTCGATCCGTCCTAAAAGATCCCAACACGCCACTCTCCCTCGATCCGACCTGAGAAATCTCTCCGGCAGCATCTGTAATCTAAGTTGTTCTGTCTCTCTACAGAATGCTATAATATGCTGCCAGTTTTCATGGTCATGACAAGAGAAAGAGGCAGCCCTCCACCTGGGGTTTATACAGATGGAAGCATGTTCAAATGCTTTGAGGTGGCAGCCCCACTATTGGACTACTCGGCAGCAGGCCGGTTACCTGCTACGAGGAATTATAAAAAAAAAACTCGAACTCCCCAAAGTAATATTCGGACAGATCGAACGACGACGACCACAAATCTCTAAGAGATCAAAAGAGAAGTCAAGATATCAGAGATGAACTACAAATCTATAATATAAACGAGAAAATACACACAAATAAACGTAATTGGTTTGAACATATACAAAGAATGTCAAATAATCGTTTATCACAGCTGCTTCATTATAGGCCTCTAGGCCGAAGAAATGTAGGAAGACCAAAACGTCGTTGGAAGGAGACCTGCACCTGTGGCATGTAGTGCGCCGGGGAGCGGAACGGGCCAACAGGCCCATACCTTGAAGAAAATGATGATGATGGATGATGTTCGCCATGCGGTACCCTAGGTACTAGCTCAGCGCACATGCTCGATTACTCAGGGGTGAAGTTTTCTTATGAGGTTTCGGCTAGTGTATAGCATAAGGCAAAGTGGGGGAATTCCGATCATTGAGGTAATTCTGATCTAGTAACTACGAATGCATCACTGATTGTTATAAATAGTACAGTAAAACGTGTTTAATCCGGAACGTGAATAATTCGGAAATCTGTCCAATGTGAACAAATGTTTTGGTCCCGGCGAAATAAGATTTTACGTGTATTTACTGTGTATAAAACGGAATCTGTCCAACGCGGAAACGGAAGGATATTTCTACACAATTCACGAAAAAAATGTTTATAAGGCGGAAAGACTGAGAGAGAAATAAATTAGTTTCCACTTCATTGAATTCCCGTGAGGCGAAATAACAATAAGGGATGATTCCTGCAACCGGGTGAAGTAGATTTTCTTTCTGAAAATTTCTTTCGGCTTCACTGCAAACCCGTTATGCGAAATATAGATTTGTTTAATACATATTTGGCGTGTGGCATATGTCTTACAAATAACCAGTGCACTGTAAAATCTTAAATTAGTTTAAGATCTGAGGCCGATTACGAACGTATCTTTCACAGGTAGCGTTCTGAATTTCCGGAATAAAGATGGCAAAATCGTATGTATCATTGTCTTCAAACGAAAAAGTGAAGGTGATTGAAGATGAAGAGAAACAAACTCTCAGTACGCGAAATAATGACTAAATTTAAATGTGGAAAAACCCAAGTTTATGAGATTTTAAAACACAAAGAAAAAATAATTAATGAATGGATGCAAGGAAATGATCAAACGAAGAGGAAAGCAAAAAATAAAAAAAATATTTTAAAAAAATTAAAAAATGAAGAAATCAACGAGGTAGTGAGGGAGTGTTTTACAAGTGCACGAAAAAAATCTCCAAATTTCCGGACCAATGCTCCAAAGTCAAGCTCTAGCTGTTGCTATATCCCTAGAGAATAACGATTTCAAGACATCTTCAGGTTGGTTGTGGACAGTTTTAAAAGAAGACACAATGTAGTGTGGAATGAAATTTGCGGGGAATCAAAGGATGTGGACGAAAGTGTAGTTAGTGAGCGGAAACTGAAACTACATACCTTAATTTGCGGACACGCGCCTAAGAGACAGTTGTAACGCTGACAAAACGGACTGTTCTTTTGCGCGTTACCGTCGAAATCGCTCGTACATTCTATACTTAACTTTTCAATGGCAGTGGAACTACAATTAATCCAACGTACGTAAAAAGACTTATACGGTACTCTATAATCCAAGATTGGTTAATATTTGTTGTTTTTTATAATGCGGAATTTTGACTAATGTGGGAAAAAATGGTCCTATGGGATTCCGCTTTGAACAAGTTTTAGTGTATATGAAATATATTTCTCTCAGGTAATTATCATTATCAGCATCATCATTAACAACAACAAGGATTAAGCCCAATGGCCTGTTCCGATCTCATTATAGGTCGAATTGGTCCTTCCATCTCTTCAATGGTCTTCCCAACATTCTTCTCCCTTTTGGTTTATAATTATACATTCTTCTTGGTATGCGCTGTTCATTCATTCGTAACACGTGCTGAAGATAAGCATTTTGATAATATTTTATTCTTTCACAGAGATTAAATATATTAAGTTCTGTTCTTATATCTTCGTTTTTCTTTTATCGGTCCTTTTGGTATCCTGCTATTTCTCAACATCTTCATTTCAGCAGCCTCTATTTGTTTACTATCTGCCTTTGTTAATGTCCAGTTTTCACATCCATAGATAAGAGATGGAACTGCCAATACTTTGTAAAACTTCAAAATACTTTCTTTTCTAGTCTTATTCAATAAAGTGTGTTTAATTGCGCCACATAGATAATTGAATCGTTGTATTTTAGTGTGTTTATCTAAATTTCTGTCATTGCCTAAATGACATCCCAAATAATTAAAATTCTGAACTTGGTCTATAATTACATTGTTTATCATTATTTTTGTTCTTATTGCACATTTTCCTTTCAGAGCTAATATTTTTGTTTTAGATGTAGATATTCTTAAATTGTATTTTAGAGAGAGATATTATTTAAAGTATAAAGGAATTGTTGTAAATTATCACATACTGCAACAATAAATTATGTGGGTGCTTTTTATGATTTTTACATTTTCTTCGTAGAGAGCTTACTTTTACCAATATCTGTTTATTATCAAATATATTAATTGATATAGAGCACCCCACGCTTTTGATGGTAACATTATTTTCTTTTTGTTCATAACTCTAGTTTTATTCTATATGTGTTGGAGATGATTTTTTTGTTGACCACTTTATTTTATCCCAAGTTAATTGGAAATTAAAATTATTTTTCATTTTTTAGTTTTCTAATAAAGCGTGTTCTTTTAGTTTTTTTAAACTATTATTTATTTTAATTTACTTAGGTGCCACGGTGGCGTAGACTCCATTTAATTTAATGCAACAACGTGTGAAATAACCTTGTTTCTGAACAGGCAGTAATATTAGAATCAGTTTTCATGCTATTGACATAGCTGTGAATTCAGTTTCCTGTTGCGTAACCTTATATTATTGGCTTTGAATATAACTGCCAAGTAAGGTATAAGGATTTTTAAATGTCAAAGAGCTCCCCTTTCATTCCTATATGTTGGAGGCTCAAGAACCGAGTCTAAAGATCTTATTTCTGATTCGATTATAAACCCACTACTGCTAGGGTTCATTTCACTTGAAATGAGTTTTGAGATCACCCAAGTATGGAAGATAACATTTAAGACTTACAGTTTATATATTATAAGTAAAAACACGATGTGCGATTTAATTATGTATATAACTTTTATTTAGGACTGGAATTAAATATCAATAAAACAAAGTATATGGTCACACGTAGAAATGCATTATATAATGGAAATGGACAGCTAATGACAAATGAGGGAAATTTTGAGGAAGTGGCTGAATTCAAATACCTAGGAACAATAATCACAAACAGGAATGAGATGCACAAAGAAATTAAACATAGGCTCAATTCTGGAAATGCGTGCTATTATGCATTGCAGAGACTTTTGATGTCCCAACTCCTTTCAAAAAACATTAAACTGAAAATATATAAAACTATCATTCTACCAGTTATATTATATGGGTGCGAAACATGGACTCTTACTTTAAGGGAGGAAATGAGATTACGAATTTTTGAGAATAAAGTTCTTAGGAACATGTTTGGACCAAAGAGAGATGAACAGACAGTTGAATGGAGAAGACTACATAACAATGAACTATATGGTCTTTATAGGAAGCCAGATATAATAAGAACAGTTAAGTCTCGTAGACTGCGATGGGCAGGACATGTTGCGCATATGAGGAATGAAAGACGTGCATGGAAGCTTCCTGTAGGAAAGCCAGAGGGAAAACGCTCAGTTGGTAGACCAAGAATGAGGTGGGAGAACAACATTAACTATGATTTGAGGGAAGTAGATTATACAGGGAATGATTGGAAGGCATTAGCTCTGGATGGGGATGTATGGAGACCTTATGTCCGCGCGGCCATGAACCTACGGGTTCGATAGTGCCAGTGAGTAAGTAAGTAAGTTACAATTTTTATTCGCAAAAGAAAATTATGTTTGAATATTAAGTTCATAAAACAGTAATTTAATTTTTACTAAAACTTGGGACCAATAGCAAATTAATTTATTCTACATGAGTCTATATAAAAGTAGCTAATACCTGGCGTGCGCTGCTACGCCTAAATAAATTAAAATTAATGTGTTTTAATGTTTAGTTGAATAAGTAAAAGGAAAAATAATTGTAAATTTATATATTTTAGATATCCTGTGCTGATTACCCGGCGTTGCCCGGGAATCTACATATCCCAATCTTCTTGACATCCATCCATCCATCCATAGTAATTCTGCCGGAAGGCAGGTCCTTCACTGCAATCATAGCATTTTCATGCTATGCTTGCAGCTTTACTAGGGAATAGTGTAGGTGTGGTAGCTTCCCGTTGCTTTCCAAACCGGTGAAGGATGATGATGATGATGATGATGATGATGATGATAATGATAAGCATGATGATGATGGCCATATGATTTCGGGGACCGTTTGGGCCTTAAAGTTTTCCTGACATTTGTCTTACAGGTGAGGAAAAATCCCGATAAGAACCTCACCCAGAAAAACTGCCCCGACCGGGGATCGAACCCGGGCCCGCTGCGTGACAAGGCAGCACGCTACCCCGAGACCACAGCGGTGGACCTTCTTGACATAAATGGGCTAAAATAAGAAAAATAATGCGTTTCATGTTTAGTTAAATAAGTGGAATTAAACATTTATTCGTAATTATTTTTAGATACGCGGTGCTGTTTACCCGGCGTTGCCCGGGAATCTACTTATCCCGATCTTCTTGGCATAAATGAGCTAAAAGACAAAATTCGTTATTGTGAGTTTTCCGTAAAAGAATACCTGCCATGTGCTGCAATGCTTGCACAGGAATCTACGTACTTGTATCGATCTTCTTGGCATCAACGAAAGACAAAAAAGGTCGTTTTAGCCAGTCGGTTCCGAATTTAGCGAATTCTGAAAGAACGCAGCTATTGAAGTTGATTTCTCTCCATTCAATTGATGCAATTCAGCCTCTCACCTTATAGGTAGGTACTTTCACGCGCCACACCCCACCCGGGCCTTAAAGTATGATGAACAGTCTGGAGAGGGATTTTAACTATAGATCGCAAACATTCTTTTTTGATGTATTGACTTAGGCTTTCGTCCCGCGCCGTAGCCGAGTGGTTAAGACAGGAAGCCTTGGCGCAGAGCTACGGGACTTGCGCTGGTTCGAGTCTCCATGGGGGAAGACATTTTCTCATGGTATTTCGGCCAGTATGGGACTGGTGCCCACCCAGCATCGTGAGGCAATTGGGTAGCTACAATAAGTAGCGGCTCCAGGTTGAGGAACCAGCTATAACGGCTGGGGGACTCGACATGCTAACCACATGTCACCCCTACACTGGCTGTTGATCATCTACCTCTGTGATTGACACATGTGGATGTGAAGGGCCAGCAGCCGGCTGGTAAAAGGGCAACCGCTGAAAAGTGGAAAGACCCTCATCGGATCGGACTTAGGCTTTCACGGCCGGAGTTGCTATGATGATCTTGAATAACATTTCCGGGCTGTAGGCCGTGGTATTGAGGCTTGAAGTTCCCCGACGTTTCGCCGGAGACTGCGTCTGGCATCCTCAAAGGTTGTCTTGAAACAGTGGACAAAATTGCGTCTCAAGACAACTCTTGAGGATGCCGGGCGCAGTCTCTGGCGAAACTTCGGGGAACTACAAGCCTCAAAACCACGGCCTACAGCCCGCAAAACTTCTTCAAGATCATCATTCTTATTTGACTACAAAAGGACATGGTGGGCCTCCCCGAATAAGTGGTCAGCTAAATGTCAAGGCCACCTCCGAGACAACACAACATTAAGAAGAAACACAACTTTCACACATACTAAACATGGTGAATATGATAACGATGGTTATGAAAACCACATGATGTTTGGGGACCGTTTGGGCCTTAAGGATTCCTCACATTTGTCTAACAAGGAAAAACTCCGAAAAAAAAACACCACCAGAGAACTTGTCCCAACTGAGGATAGAATCCGGGAATATAGAAATTAATTAAGAAGAGTAAGGGCGAGTTCGTTGCCCGAAAATCCAACCAATGAAGAACGCTCTAGCGGCCGCATTTTTTTTTATTTTTTTGTAACCACAATAGGTGTATGATATTCAAATAAAACGAGAAAAATATTTTTAAAAAATAAGAGAGATCCGATTATTATAAATGGAGGTTTACTGAAAGCTGACCAGATATGTCCCTTATACTGGCCGGATGATCGTCCATTATTTTTCTTTTTGTTTGTGGAATTTGAGTATCTTCTTCAAATCGAAAGCACTTACTGATTGCACTATTAATATTAGAATTTATTGAACGTTCGCTTTATTTAATTTTATACTCTTATTTACTTTTTTTAAAATTAAGAGTTGTATCTTAGAATAGCGAAGAATTGAAAGTGCAGCCTTTATTGGATAAAGTCACGAATTACAGACAGAAATGGATTGATCACATGGATGGAATGAGTAAGGAGAGATATCCATTGTTAGCAAGAAATTATAATAATAATAATAATAATAATAATAATAATAATAATAATAATACTTTATTTATTCTGGCAGAGTTAAGGCCATAAGGCCCTCTCTTCCACTCAACCAGCACAAATACAAATAAATATTCGACAAATATAGATATACAATTATCAAGCAAGAGGAAGGCGTGATGTTGGAAGATCTAGAAGACGTTGGGCTGATGCAATATGAAGTCGGAACGGGCAATTGCCTAATCCCTGGAGTGATGATGATGATGATGATGATCTTAGAATAGCATTTGTTTTACCTTTTCTGTATGTAAAGGTGCTTCAGGCTTATCAATTTTAGTTTCCATGGTTCGAAGCTGTGTTTAACACATGTGGATGTGAGGCCAGCTTCCAGCTATAGGCTAAGGAACTTCTAGGCCTGTTGCTCCGTGGAATTTACACATCTTTATCTCTCTGCCTCTTTTTCTCTGTCATTTGGTCCCCAAATGAATGGAAACTGTAATTGTAGTGATTTTCAGAGATCGATAATAATTGGCAACGCAACAGTTTCAAACTTTGAGTTTGAATGCCCCGTCTCGCCCGGTTGGTAATTACCGTGGCTTGGAGAAATGAAGTCGAGTCAGTGCTGCCACAACACAACTGGGGAAATATCGTATTCCATATTAAATTGAATCAGACACTTCTACCGTTTTGGATACTATTACAGGTGTGGCAAACTTAATTTAATACACGTGAAATTGAAATGAAATTGTTTGGTCGGAAAGAGAGAGATTTAAGCGGAATTAGATAAAACAGTGAAGGATTAATTCGATTTGAACGAATTACGTATAAAACTATTCTTTGTTTCTTTGTTACGATTGCTTTGAAATAATATAATCCCGATAAAATGGGTTGACTAAAATAATGGCCTTCTGTGGAAAATCCCCTATACCAAGCAAAATTTGTTTAAATGACAAAATTTTAGAGAAAGTTGATGAGTTTACTTATTTAGGATATAAACTCTCTTTTGTTGACTATTTTAACTCATGCCCCAAATGGGAGTCAATGACCAATCACGTTTCAATGATTTCTGTATTACAACCAATCAGAGACGTGTTTCACGAAATAATTATCAACGTTAGGATTATCATATATTAAGCAAAGCTCCTCCTTTTTAATATTCTGAACAGGTCTGACCGTTATTTTGCAGTGACTGAGCCTATAACAAATACGGCTACCAGATTGTATATAATAGTGCTTACATGTCAACATTTGTAGCAATTGATTATACCACCAAAAAAAGAAACCACTGTTTGCACTTTCTTAAATGTATACGACATCAAAAATGAATTAATATACAGATTGATGTGTTTCATTTTTTCTCCACTAGAGAGCATTCTTACAATATTGCGTTCCTTTGGCAATAAATAGTATGATCTGGTTGCAGTGATAAACAAAGAAGCAGTAGAAGCGTAGGCTACCTATCGTTTCTCATTAGTTTTCAAACATCACCGTTTACTTTAAATATAAAAATATTTTTAAATAACTGTAGTTAAATAATGATTTGTGAGTAAACAGCTTTATTTTATTCGTTAAATAGTCCTAACAAATGCCACTCTTGATTTCCAAATTCTCTAGATAAATTCACTCCTCACTTCGTGAGTCGTGAATTTATCGATAATTTGGAAATCACTCGTGGCATTACTTATGAAAATTTGGATTTACCAGAGAAAATTGTGAAATTCAACAAATCAATGGGAATCATTAATAGAGTTTTAGAGTTTAAACCTTCATTAGTGCAAAAATCAACTCGCACTCGTCTTTAATCAAATAATGGCTCGACCAGTCCTGTGTTATGGGAGTGATAGCGTGTACTATAAGGATGAGAGATTGAAAACAGACTAACAGCTTTGTGAGATGAAATTTATGCGCCGAACAGCCTGGCTACACCAAAAGGGGATCGAAAGAAAAATGTAGAAATCCTTCAAGAACTTGATGTGTCACCAATACTGGACTACATCTCCAGATATCAGCTAAACTGGAAGGAACATGTCTCAGATATCAGCTAAACTGGAAGGAACATGTCTCAGGTATCCCTAAGGCAATAATGAACTACGGTCCAAATGGGAACCGGTCACTTGGTCGATCTATGAAAGATGGCACGAAAACAGCTTTCTCAGGCCGTAACAGTTCTTCTAGGACTAATACCTGGCAGGATGATGATGATGATGATGAAAATGGGTTGACTTGACTATTTTTTGAATTATATTCCATGGATAAGCCTAGGTTTTATTACAAATACGGTATCCACTTTTTAAATGTTTTATTTAAATTAACACTTTCCAATCCTGCATAGAATTTTTATTAAAGAAAGAAAAATTAATACTCGAACCGGGACTTCAATCCTGGATCTCTGATACGTCGCATCAGTTTGATACCAGTTACACCATCCGAGCCACTGTGAGACAATTGGATGAGACAATATTTTTATTATCACTAACCTAAACCGAGAGAGACTTTTTTTAATTGTTAAAATTGTGCATCGGCCGCGGTGGACTAGTGGTTATGCTCCTTGCCTCTGGTCCCGAAGGTCGCGGGAAAAATCCAAGGAGCAAGTCCTCCGGGAGGGACTTTAAGCCGTGGGTCCCGAGTCTGAGGATTTTCAGGCTCGTAAAAGATCCTTAAGCCTGAATGAAAAGGCCTCTAAGGAAAATTTACCGAATTTTCCCGTCCTAGTACTACCTTGGTTTCCTAGATGTCAGTATGAGGCGGAACGCTGACCACGGACCACTGAAATGACATCTATAAGAAAACAAGTGTAACTAAATTAGTATGGTTCAAATTGTTTCCTGTAGGGGAGAGCGCCTAAATCTCTGTTAAGGGAAACATGGGCTTACAAGATACAAGAAGATAAAATTGTGCTTAGAGGCTATTAAGCATATTCGAATGGAACTAGTGAGAAATAAATTGGCGAATGTAGATTGAAAAATAAATTAATATAATTGGTATTAAAACAAATAACTTATGCTTAATAACTAAAATTAATCGATAGTAGTAAAATTCATGGTGTTTTTCCGTTGAGGTATTAGTTCACAGTAATATAATGTACGGTTAAAAACTATAATATAGGTACCTTGTAGGTCCGTCTCCTCAACTTAAGTTCTTTTAAAACTCTGTAGGCCTTTCGGGACTAGTCCCATCATCAGCAGAATGCATTAGGTCCGTTCTTGTTGACCCTTGTTGAAGCACTGACTTGGTTGTGAGAATTTTGTACAGAGGATTGTGTGGACACACCTAATCCACACAATCCTCTGTACAAAATTCTCACAACCAAGTCAGTGCTTCAACAAGGGTCAACAAGAACGGACCTAATGCATTCTGCTGATGATGGGACTAGTCCCGAAAGGCCTACAGAGTTTTAAAAGAACTTAAGTTGAGGAGACGGACCTACAAGGTAACTATATTATAGTTTTTAACCGTGCATTATATTACTGTTAACTAAAATTAATTAAAAAAATCGTCAATTTGAGAATTTTTCTCATCATTGAGAGTTTTCTCCAACCAATCTTAATATTTAACATGATTTTAAAAATGTGCATAAATGACTACGGACTTATAGACTATCAGTTTGTAACAAAAATTAACAAATTTTCCTTAATTAAAGTTCTGCATCACTCTCTGTCCTCTGTGTCTTCATCCGTTACATCAAATTTCCTCATTGAATTCTGAATGTTATTCTTCCAGGTTCTTCTTGGTCTTCCTTTTCTGTTCCTTCTTTCAATTTCCCATGCATAGACAGCCTTTGGTAAGTCTTCCATCCTGCATTCTTCTTACGTGTCAATACCATTTTTAGCCTTCTGTGTTCAAACTCATCCGTTATACTTCTTTCTGATTCATCCATTTTTCTAATTTCTGTATTTCTGTAACAGACTGTCAACAGCACGTACGGCTTACTGCCCATGCGACCCATATTTGTAAATAATATTGTAAATATCTTACTTGTAGTCTAATGAAGTCCTATTACTACTATTTTGGTCGAGAAAGTGACGATTTTTCACTGTAAAAATAAAATCGCAAAGAAACGAAGACTTGGGTTCTACAGAAGTAATAGATTTGTAAGAACTTTAGTTAATTACATTTTCATCATAGTTTTTACTTCACTTAGTAATTAATTAAGATAAACGTAGTTTTATTTGATTTTCATATTTATTAAGACATAATTCAGTGACAGCTGTTTCGATACATTGTACCTTCTTCAGACATGTTAACAAATTATGAAATTGTGTTATTATAGTACATATCAACTGATCTAAGCAGCAATACAACAATAATTTATTTAAATTTTTAAATTTAACAAAGGCGATTCATTCAAATCAAAGAGAATTTAATAGTTTATTACTACTTTTCAATTTATTTATTTCTACAGCCTCCAAAAGGTCCAACTTCCTACCCTTATCACAAACATGTAAAATTTCAATATTTGGATCGAAACAATGATTAAATTGGAATAGGTGGTTAGCATATTTTGAATATTCTAAATTTCTGTTATATGCTCTCATGTGTTCCTTTATCCGAGAGATAAAAGGTCTACCAGTTTGTCCTATATAGACATTGTCACATGTGCCACACTTCAATTTATGTACACCTGATAATTTTAATTTTTTTATTTTGGTTTTATTGTTTTTTATCGTACTTTGTGAAGTTTTATTAGTTTTAAATGCCACATTAATGTTCAACTTTTTATAAGTGTTTAGATATTTTATTTGAAAGTGAACCTATGTATATGACATTATGACATAAGGACAACACTCATTCATGAATAAATATATGTTATCAAAATGCAATACAATTAATTCTTAACAATTATATATAAATTAATTAGTGTATAATGCTATTGTGTTATTATTTAATTGTAATATTATTGTGTTCTCTTTATGTAATTGTAATGTTAATGTTTTTAGTGTATAATGCTATTGTGTTATTATTTAATTGTAATATTATTGTGTTTTCTTTATGCAATTGTAATGTTATTGATTTTTTGTTGTTTATTTTTCTTTACACTAGTACCAATTATTACTTTATTGTAACGGACTGTCAACAGCACGTACGGCTTACTGCCCGTGCGACCCATATTTGTAAATAATATTGTAAATATCTTACTTTTTCTCTAATAAAGTCCTACTACTACTACTACTACTACTACTACTACTACTACTACTACTACTACTACTACTACTACTACTACTACTACTATTTCTTTGTTTTCTTTGGGTAAAGGAACAACTTTGTTAATTGCTTTTTTTTGCAATGAATTTTCGTAGTTAAATATTCTATAATTTATATAAACATGAATTTTCATCAAGTAAACACCAACTCAATTGATAAATTAACGAAGAGTTTCAAAGTTTATTTGCTTTATAAATATGAACAGACTTAACATTGAAAACATGGTCTTAAAAGTTGCATACAATTTGTATGAAAGGAGATTTATTAATAACATAAAGACTTAAAAGTTGATTAAAGATGTAAAAACATGTAAACAGTATGTATTTTACGGTTGGAGCTAGTTTTTAATTCAATCTGATTTTCTTCGTCTTACTGCTATCTCTTCTTTCCGTAATATGTGTTATTCTCTCAGTTTCATTTACAAAGTTTTAATGGAGATAATATATCAAGACCCGTGAGTTAATTTTCGCAGCTACTTGAATGTGAAACTTAATTTGTTTTGACATCTCGAATGTAGACAAGGTCAACAGCACAATTTAATATATATCTCTCTCTGTCTTCTATTCAAATTAGCGGAAAGTAGAATGTCAACCCCGATGTCGCCCACAGATATCTACGCATTACTTATTCCTTCTCACTTCGAAATTCTGAGTAAATCTAAGTTTTGGTTCTGGTTTTGTTAATGACACTAGGCAAACGTGTATTGAAATGCCTGTGGAAGTCCTACTGAGATACCGAGATCACAAACTCGATGAGGCACATCTGGTTTTACAAGCGACCAAAGTTTAAATCCTATCGTGATTATTCTCAGGTGGCTGTGTAAAGAGATATAGCTCCACCTTGGTTGGATGCATAAAGAGAGATATCTTCAAAATAGTGAAAATTGTGTTATCTAGCATGCAAAGAGTGGTACTTTTTTTCTGTGCCTTAAAAAAGGAAAACATTGATATTGTAGGACAGAGCAATATCATATAGTGAACCGACTTGCAAAAGGAGCTAAAGAAGATAGGCCAAAGGACGGGAGAAGAACAAGAGGAAGACCTGCCAAGAGATGGATAGACAATGAATGCACATCTAATACGTCTTCCTCCAAGGAGTGATTTTGAAAATAAACAGGATGAAAATCCTACAAATTAAGTTTAAGAATAAGAAGAAGATAATGGAGATTAGTAATTAATTAATTTTTAGTCCCTTAACACAACAGACTTTTAACAAGGAGAGAAGCATTTCCTGCGGACCTTTGGCAAAATAATTACGGAAGAGGCTAATGAAGTGCTTTGTGTGGAGTGTAGTATTGTATGGTACAGAGACTTGCACATTACGACAAATGAGGAAAAGCGATTGGAAACTTTTGAGAAGTGGATATGGAGAAGGGCGGAGCGTATAAAATGGACAGACAAAATAAAAATTAAAGGTGTACTTGAGTTCCTTCTCGTGTTTGTGTAATAAAGTTGTATTGTATTGCCGTGCAAACTGTGCTGTAAAAAGTAAAGAGATCCCACAACAGACCCGGAGGTCCTTGGGGTAGTAGGAGGTTAAGGTTCCCACTTTTTTCTAGACAATCGGCACTTTATGTCAGCCGGGTTGTCAGCCCTGCGTGACGGCCGCCTTTACCCCCAGAACAAGCGTCTGGTACTCATTTCCGTTAGAGGCCGAGTCGACCCCAGGGCCATAGTGCCGCCAGAGGGTTTGGGTCAGTTTAAAAATCCTGACCCCAACGGGACTTGAACCCTCGACCCTCCTGCTTGTAGCTCAGTGCCTTAACCACTACGCTACGGCGTGTCCCAAACTGTGCTGTGTACACTATTTTGTCTGCATTTCAGACCAATACGTTCTGTTTTTAAAGCGTGCATGTAAAACACTCGCGTGAGAAAATTCAAGCTTGTAATTTGGGAACCCTTTATAAGAAGGTAAACTGCCAAGACGGAAATATATTTAAGGAACCGTCATGTTCCTTCATAGACAGGTTTTATTGTATATATATCTTCTTGTCTTGTAAGCCCATCTTTCCCTTAACAGAGATTTAGGCGCTCTTCCCCTACATGGAAGAATTTGAACCATACTAATTTAGTTACACTTGTTTTCGTACAGATGCCATTTGAGTGGTCCGTGGTCAGCGTTCCGCCTCATACTAGCATCTAGGAAACCAAGGTAGTACTAGGACGGGAAAATTCGGTATTTTACTTAGAGGCCTTTTCATTCAGGCTTAAGGATCTTTTACGAGCCTGAAAATCTTCAGACTCGGGACCCACGGCTTAACGTCCCTCCCGGAGGACTTGCTCCTTGGATGTTTCCATCCTAAAAAAATCCATCGACCCTGGCCGGGTTTGAAACAGCGAGCCTCGGGACCAGAGGTAAGGAGCATAACCACTAGTCCACCGCGGCCGACATATATATAATGTACAGGGAATTAAAGAACTTTCAAAATCCGTTCATTATTTGGAACACGGGTGTACGTCTTCATTCTGCTTTACACATTTCTTCAAGTGTTTTTAAATGAGTCCTTAACTATAGACTTAAAATATAAAGGACATTCTAGTTAAAGTAATTGGAGAAACCATAAAATATTATTTAATCAAATGCAGTATTCATTAGCCCATAAGTCGGTATATGGTTTCTAAGTAACGCTGGTTGCCAGTTCTAGCTTACAGAGCTGGATATCGCGTTAGGAGGTTCATCTTGTTCACACAGGGGACAGGTTGGTCCTGGTGCATTAATTCTCCGTACAGATGTTTTGCTAGGCGAAGCCTTAAAATTATATTGCAGAATGTGACTTCAGTCAAATGATCTCAAAAAACTATATTTCCATATAACCCGAGATAGCTTTGGCCTCAGCCAACTTGAATTTGAAGAGTTATAGCAGGATTTTAATATCACAATAAATATGAAAGTTAAAGTTAATAATTTTGTATTTTAAAATTATTTTAATATTTAAATATAACTTAAATAAAGAAAAACATCTAAATAATTAATTGTTGTTCATTGTTGAATAAAAATGTCTCAGTAACAATTAAAGAAATTGTAATACATAACAGTCTTTTTAATAATGCTTTTAAAATTGTTTTAAGTCATTGTTGTCAGAATTATGAAGCTTTCTGTTATAACTGTAATAAGAACACCTGATTAATTTCATATTTTTAAATAAAAGTATACTAAATTCTGATTGGATGTTAAAACAATTAACTTTTTTGATTTAACAAATCAAATTTAAACCTGGCATTTAATGGGCTATTAACCAATAGAATTTAAATATAAAATCATGTGATGTAATAATGTTCTTTAAAATTATTAAAATAATTACCTAGTCATTCAGCATACAACTTTCATCAAGGATAGAAGCAATAACAGCTCTCCTGATAAAATGTGATATTTAATACAAGAAGAATAGTTGACTCAAGAAAAGAAAATAATTTAATTTTAATTGACGGTGAAGAATAATACCACCTACATTTACTTAATCTGCTGGGAAATTAAATACTAAATCAATTTACAATTATTTCTACAAGAAACAGTTTTCAGTGATTTTAAAGTGTTTTCCTATCCAGTGTACCAACTTCCGACCTTGAGAAGAGATTCCAGCTCTACCGAAAATCAAACCCAACCTGAACCAGTAATTCTTTTTGGGACACCAATCCTTCAAAATATTACTGGAACATCGGGCATGAAGAGAGTTAGCTGCTTCAAAACGTCGCCACAACATGGGAAAAGAATTACTTCTTCAGAGTTCATTACAGTTATTGTGTTTTAGCTGCTCCTGTGTAACAGTGGTACTATTGTACATTTATTGGATGTCGTTAAATATTAAGATAGTATCGTACATAGTATCTTTAAATTACATTTTCTCTAAGTTTTGATGAATGATCTTAACTAAAGATATATCTTAAAGCTGTCATTCAGTTGGAACTAGATTTAGGCCTATATTTCCCATGTTATTTTTATTATACAACTAGCTAATACCCGGCGTGCGCTGCTACTCCTAAATAAATGAAAATTAACGTGCTTTTATGTTTAGTTGAATGAGTTAAAGGAAAAATAATTATAAATTTATATTTTTTAGATACCCCGCGCTGATTATCCGACGTTGCACAATAATCTATCTACTTATCCCGATCTTCTTGACATAAATGAGCTGAAATAAGAAAATTAATGTACTTCTTATTATTAGTTGAATAAGTAAAATGAAAAATAATTATAAGTGTATATCATAATTATTTTAAGATTCCCCGTGCTGAATACCCGGTGTTGGCCGGGAATCTACTTATCTCGATCTTCTTGGCATAAATGAGCTACAAGACAAAATTCGTTATTGTGAGTTATCCTTAAAAGAATACCCGCCATGTGCTGCTATGCTTGCACAGAACTCTACGTACTTGTCTCGATCTTCTTGGCATCAACGAAAGACAAAAATGATTATTGTGAGTTATCCGTAAGAGATAAACATATGCTGTCGCGGACTTTTTTATAGAGCATTTTGAGATATTCAATTCTTTGTACATTAATTTTGTGCTTGTTATGGCTTAGGCAGCGTAAGCCATTTAACCGTCCAAAGAGCTACTTTTTCACGTTTTCCACTACAAAGGACGATTTTTAAAGGTATAGGAGTTGAGTATCATAACTCTCTTATAGCCTATGTTCATCCCGGGAATCTCCTGAGCATTTTGCAAAAAGCCTCATCACAATTGGATTAACCGCGCACTTAGTACGAACAAACAAACAAACAAACAAACATTTATATATATATATATGTGTGTGTGTATGTGTGTGAATTAAATGGAAGAAAAATAATAAAAAACCTTGTTAAAGTTTTCTTTAAACTACTAATATGTCAGGAAGCAAGTCGGCATGAGTTTTGTGGGCCATATAGGGCTATATATACTATATATATATATATATATATATATATCATCATCATCATAGTACATTCACGAATTTAGGCCATTTGTTGACCTGTTTCGGCCTCAAGAGAAACACCATCTAGAAGTCTTTTGAGTGGACGTCCTTGTCTTCTTCTTCCTGCAGGTTGATATCTTAACATTAGTTTGGGTATTCTGTGATCTTCCATTCGATGAACATGTTGCATCCATCTTGACTTATAATCAGAAATTTTGTTTTCTAAAGATTCCATGTGTAATTCTTCTAAGATGTCTTCATTTTGTTTGTGATCTAGTAGTGTGTATCCTGCAGTCCTCCGAAGATATCTCATTTCAGCAGATCTAAGTCTCTGTATATCCTTCTGTTTCAACGTCCATAGTTTGCTACCATACAAAAGAGTTGGAAGAGCCAGTGTTGTATACACTTTCAGTCTATATATATATATATATATATATATATATGTGTGTGTGTGTGTGTGTGTGTGTGTGTGTGTGTGTATGTATGTATGTATGTGCGCGCGCCGATATTTATATGAAATGAAATTGCATATATTTATAATTTGTTTAAATACACATTTTGTTATAAAATAAACTGAAACAAAAAGGTGATGATGAAATCGAATAGTTTTCTTTCTGAGGTGGAAGCAAATTATTGTATTCTTCGATCGTTCGTTTTTATTGCAGAACTGTAGACCTGGAGCGTTTAATTGAGTAACGTGCTTTCTTTTCAACGATAACTTTGGGCTGAATTGTTTCAAAAGTGCTCTCAGTTTTTTCGAGTGTTTGGGAGAGGGTTTTAACACAACATAAATTATGCAAAGAGATTAAAATTCGGCATGAGTCGCTTTTAAAAAAGTTCACGTTTTCAACAATTCCTACGAAAGTTATTCCATAGAGATATGACAAACTTTTTCATTATTGTAACATTTCCGAGTTACTAAACTTAAATTAACAATACAGGATATTGTTATATATATATATATATATATATATATATACCGGGCTTCCAATATAAACCCGGACCGGCCTCACGGGGTTTCACCCGTCAGGCAGCGCTCTCTCCTCGTCCGCATTTCACTCTGCCAGCCGCTCGTCCTTGAACTAGTCAGTTTACTACCGTTCGACAAGATGAGACGTCAGCTGACATTAGAGCAGCACATTTATGTGTGTAAATGTTATTATAAATACGAATCAGCTCGTCGCGTTCGCGAGGAATTTATTCGGAACTTCCCTGGACAATTACCTCCTTCCAGATCGACAATCCACGATCTTGTGACTAAATTTGAGACCACTGGTTTAGTACAAAATAAGAAACACACGCGAAGGCGTACGGTTCTCACCGAAGAACAATTAGACGAAATTGGCGAAAATTTGGAACGTTCACCACAAAAATCATTACCGAAATTAGCACAACAAGTTGGGATTTCAGTATCTTCTGCACATACAGCAACAAAATGTGTTTACTCTGTATAATGCCTGTTTAACTGCGGGATGATAACATTTCCAGCATTTTCTATAAGGTAAGAAACAGTTCAAGGACGGGTGGCAGGCAGGGTGAATTACGGGAGGAAGAGACAGCACTGCATGCCGGGTGAAACTCCGTGAGGCCGGTCCGGTTTTATATTGGATGCCCGTTATATATATACGGCTTTTTACAGCTGCTGTCGTCTTCCCGTGCCAAACCTACAAAGCCTACGATCTAGGGCATCTTCGATGCTTAGCCCTCTAGTTTGCATTTCTGTCTTCACGTTTTCCTTCCATGTTAACTTTGATCTCCCTCTTTTCTTCTTTCTGTTCGGATGCCATTGATATAGTTGCTTCGGCCATCGCTCTTCTTCCATTGTTAAGACATGTCCTAACCACTTTAATTCCTTCTCCTCAATTCTTTCAATTATGCATTCTGCTTCCATTATGTTTCTAATTTCCTTATTTGTGACATGTTCTAATTTAGACTTTCTGGCACTTCTGCGTAAATAATCAATTTCTAGAGCTATTAGTCTATTCTTGTAGTACTTATTGATTGTCCGTACCTCTAATCTATTTGTTGACGACGGTACTTGCCAAGGTATTTATTTTAATATTTTACTTAATGATTATTCACCTCGATGGAATTTTATTGTGGATTATAATACTATTGGTTATCCTCGTTCTAACTGCTACCGACCGTATGGAATCTTTTGATCATTATAAATTACTTTTTTGCTCTGTCTGAATTTTGTAAAATGAACTAAATAATTTCATATTGTAATCCATCACCACTTAAATATAAATTGCACCTTGACCTGAAATACTATCTATAAAATTTCTAGAAAATTAACTCTAAAAAGATTTTCATATACGGCGGTATACAAACCATAACTTAAGTAAGGTTTAACGTGGATTATCGATTACGGGACAGATTCGCACTCTCGTTTTCTCGAGTTCATTTGTGGCAGTGCTGTGAATTTTCCAGACTGACAATAATAATATAATAATAATAATAATAATAATAATAATAATAATAATAATAATAATAATAATAATAATATAATAATAACAATAATAATAATAATTATTATTATTATTATTATTATTATATACTACTACTATTAATGAAATCGGGACTGGAAGTAAATATCTATAAAACTAAATATATGGCCACACATAGAAATGGATTATACAATGGAAATGGACATCTAATGACAAATGAGGAAAATTTTGAGGAAGTGGCTGAATTCAAATACCTAGGAACAATAATCACAAATAGGAATGAGATGCACAAAGAAATTAAACATAGGCTCAATTCTGCAAATACGTGCTATTATGCTTTACAGGGACTCTTGGCGTTCCAACTCCTTTCAAAAAATGTTAAACTGAAAATATATAAAACTATTATTCTACCAGTTATATTATATGGATGCGAAACATGGACTCTTACTTTAAAGGAGGAAAGGAGATTACAAGTATTTGAGAATAAAGTACTTAGGAACATTTTTGAACCAAAGAGAGATGAACAGACATGTGAATGGAGAAGACTACATAAAAGTGAACTACATGGTCTTTATATTAAGCCAGATATAATAATAACAATTACCCTCGTAGACTGCAATGTGCAGGACATGTGGCACGAATGGGGAATGAAAAACGTGCGTCGATGCTTCTTGTAGGAAAACAAGAGGGAAAACGCCCAGTTGGTAGACCAAGAATGAGATAGGAAAGTAACATTAACTATGTTTTGAGGGAAGTAGGTTATACAGGGAATGGTTGTAAAACATTAGGGCAGGATTGGGATGTATGGAGAACTTATGTCCGTTATTATTATTTAATAGTATTAGTAGCAGTATTTTTGTAATGAAAGTTAGAAGTAATTTTATTAAAATCAGTGGAAATACAGGAAATTCTGATGGCAATTCTGTAAACGATAATTGAATATTGGAAAGGTAACTTAACGCGAAGAAGAACAAAAATTCAAGATTTAAAAATATAACTTAATGCAAAGAAGAAAATTTCAAAATATAATTACACGAGAATGAACTTAAGTTCACGACCTTTTGATAAATTTCGAGTGAACATATTTATCCAAGATTCCATTTGTTTAGTTGATCGCTCTGTTTTTTTTCCTTTTACTCTGTGGTGAAGTTTCTTTGGGATTTAGGGATAGGGAATTTACTTTCTCCTGTCACATTAATAAACTCCCCCTCGTTATGGGAATATGGGAATTATAGAAGAGTATATACGATTTTAAATGTAGTTTTTTTTCACACTCAGAAAATGAGACAAGGAGTTCCTTTAATATTTAATCAGAACACGAAGCAGTTAGTTCCATAAAGATCTCAGGCTTAGCAATTATGTTTCTAGGAAAGTTTTTTCTATGAAATTCAACCTTTTTTTTTGTCACTTTCACATAATTTGTTTTACATTTGTACTTCACAATCCGAGACTTTACGGTTTTTTAATATGACTGGAAAAAAGTATATTACGGTGCCATGTATTGTAATAACCACTAAAACGATCTTAATTTTCAGCAACGTAACAATAAACCATAGCAAGTAGTTATAATTTTTAGAACAAAGCAAGCAAGGATACTTTTATTTATAGTGTTCTGCCTTACAGCAGGTCTTTCAGTGCAATCATACCATTTTTATGCTATTCATATTTCACTCCAACAATTACTATACAGAATAAATAAATTTCAAAATGCTGTCATACTCTCTGATTCTAAGGCAGCAATATATGCAATAAATTCACACAAAATGAAGTCAATACAAATTAAAGAGTGCTACAAAATCATTCAACAACTCCAAAAACTACAGAAAAGAATTCAATTGCAATGGATACCTGTATATTGTAGAATTGCTGGAAATAACACTGCTGATTTTCTTGCCAAAAAAGGCTCCAATCTAATTCAGAATACTACTAAAAGCTTACCTTTCACATCCATAAAACGAATAATTAAAAACAAATATAAAATCAAACAAAACCAAGACCTATGTAATAAAGCCAAAGACAAAAAATGGAATATTTTAGTAAAGAAGCCACATATTATTCCAGAAATTCCACGTAAAACTACAGTAGCAAAATTTAGACTGCTTACAGAACATGACTATTTGGCCAAACATTTATATAAAATAGGAATCTACATGAATCCAAATTGTCCTCTATGCAACAAAGACGAAGAAATGAACAAGCATCTACAAACCTGTGAAGTATTACCTGTTGGATCCACCATAGAGAAATATTGGAGAGCAAGAACGCTAATGGCTTCATTGCCAAGATCCAGCATTTGAAAACACACAACATGCTATGCTTTGAAGCTTTACTAGGGAATAATATATGTGGTAGCTTCCCGTTGCTTTCTACACCATGGGATGATGATGATGATGATGGCCAGATGATGTTCGGAGACCTTTTGGTCTTAAAGCTTTCTTACATTTGTTTTACAGGCGAGGAAAAACCCCCGAAAGGAACCTCACCCAGGAAGGTTGTTCCGACCGGAAATCGAACCCGGGCCCACTGCGTGACAAGGCAGCACGCTACCTCGTGACCATAGTGGTGGACGAAAGAATAATAATAAATATCATCATCATTATCATCTGGTATCATGGCAGCGACCGCCGTCTTCCGGAAACCAAACGCCATTCCTCTCTGTCTATCCATTGATCTTCTTCCAATCCTCTGATATTCATAGCTGCTTGTACCCCTTCTATCCAAGTTTTCTTCAGTCTTCCTCTCTTCCTCCTTTCCATTGGGATCCATCCCATAACAATTTTAGGCAATCTTGGCTCTGGCATTCTTTTGACATGGCCATATCACTGTAGGCTATTCTTTTCTTTTCTATAATGTCTATGATGTCCGGCTGCTCTTGTATACCCATAATTTCCCTTATTATATTTCCCATATAATAAATATATGGAAGTATATTATAAATGTATGTGATTATTTCTTATAATCTAAGATCAGTACTTAAATCGACCTTCCCTCATCGAGTTTTCTAATAAAATGAATATTTTATACAAAATTATGTATAATTAAACGAAACGTGCTAGGATTGCCATTACATATCTCTGTACAGCTTTTTTTAATTAAAAATTATTTATTTAATTTTTTGATAATTATTGTTATGTAGTTTCTAAAAAAATAAATCACCAATCAAGAGTAAAATATAATAAATAAAATTTTCACTTCAGGTGAACTCCTACACCAACTGGTTTTAGAGGATCCAATTGTGAATCTAAACCATCGAGAGACCCAATCAGATAGACACAAAAAAATCACAAAAATCGGTCCAGTCGTTTAGGAGGAGTAGAGTGACTAACGCATGTTCAGAATAATTATAGGCCTATATATGAAGATATTTCATCTTCAAATCTCCCGCACATTATACTTGAAATACCTTACTATACAGGGCGCTCTAAAATTCCCCTTACAAACTTCTAGGACTTGTAGAAGGGACTGAGTTGATAATATTTAGAATTGGAAATCATGCCCGGAAACTTACTGCTTCCGTGCGACAGCCGTTTGAAAACAAGCATTGCCTGGACGTACGTCACGTGTCTCAACAAGTAATAGCTTCGAGATTCATCCAAATCGAAAATTTCCCTATCGAGTATACGAAGACTTGAACAATGTCAACATTTTTCGAAATTTTGAAAACTAAAAAAATTGATTGTGGAGGGTGTAAAGTAAAGTAAAGTGATCCCACAACAGGCCCGGAGGCCCTTGGGGTAGTAGAAGGTTAAGGCTCCCACCTTTTCTAGACAATCGGCACTTTATGTCAGCCGGGTTGTCAGCCCTGCGTGACGGCCGCCTTTACCCCAGAACAACCGTCCGGTAGGCTACTCATTTCCGTTAGAGGCTGAGTCGACCCCAGGGCCATAGTGCCGCCAGAGGGTTTGGGTCAGTTTAAAAATCCTGACCCCAACGGGACTTGCACCCTCGACCCTCCGGCTTGTAGCTCAGTGCCTTAACCACTACGCTACGGCGTGCCCCGATTGTGGAGGGTGTATCCGGGATTATTAATGCAAGTTGTTGCATACGCACGAGCACAATGTTGATCGAATTAACAAACCCGCAACAAGACTAAATTTAGATTCAATGGTCGAAAAGTTCTCTGGTAAGTCGCTGGGATTTTTATGTCCAGAAATAATTTGTAGAACACTTTGGTAACTATAATTAAGTTTTATTACGAGTAATAAATAAACAGAATTTACATTAGAAATAATTTTACGTATATTAATACGAATGGGGGCACGCCGTAGCGTAGTGGTAAAGGCACTGAGCTACAAGCCGGAGGGTCCAGGGTTCAAGTCGTTGGGGTCAGGATTTTTAAACTGACCCAAACCCTCTGGCGGCACTATGGCCCTGAGGTCGACTCAGCCTCTAACGGAAATGAGTACCAGACGCTTGTTCTGGGGGTAAAGACGGCCGTCACGCAGGGCTGACAACCCGGCTGACATAAAGTGCCGATTGTCTAGAAAAAGTGGGAGTCTTAACCTCCTACTACCCCAAGGGCCTCCGGGTCTGTTGTGGGATCACTTTTATATTAATACGAATAGACCACGAGGCTTTCCAAACCTAGGCCTACAAGCACTACCATCGTCCTTGCAGGCCTGGCACACACTGAGGCATTCAACCTCCAACAATCAAAATGATACCATCGCCCACGATGGCCCGGCTAACCACTGAGAGCGAGTCACACGTGGACACGTTAGACCTGGACACAACACCGACGATGTTGGTAGCCATGGCAAATGCTGCAGCAAAACAGTATGAGCAACATAAACGTCTGGTGCTGTACTCAGGCGCCTCCAAGTGGAGAGCAAGTAAACTACATCGGTTGTCGATGCAGATCACGCCAGATACGACTGAGCCAACCGCACCGGCTAAACTGATGCGACACATGTCGCAAAACAAGTCATGATTCAGTTTCCATTTTGTTTCTTTGGTTATTAATGAGTTGAATTGTAAAACAAGTGATGTACTGTGTCACGTCTCATAATAAATTACTTGTAAAAGTGGTCGCGTTAAGAAAGTAGTTTCCGGACATACTTACTTACTTACTCACTGGCACTATCGAACCCGTAGGTTCATGGCCGCGCGGACATAAGCTCTCCATACATCCCTATCCTGAGCTAATGCTTTCCAATCATTTCCTGTATAATATACTTCCCTCAAATCATGGTTAATGTTATTCTCCCACCTCATTCTTAGTCTACCAACTGCGCGTTTTTCCTCTGGCTTTCCTACAAGAAGCTTCCATGCAAGTCTTTCATTCCCCATACGTGCAACATGTCCTGCCCATCGCAGTCTACGAGACTTAACTGTTCTTATTATATCTGGTTTCCTATAAAGACCATGTAGTTTATTGTTATGGAATCTTCTCCATTCACCTGTCTGTTCATGTCTCTTTGGTCCAAAAATTTTCTTAAGAACTTTATTCTGAAATACTCGTAATCTTTTCTCCTCCCTTAAAGTAAGAGTCCATATTTCGCACCCATATAATATAACTGGTAGGAAAGTTTCCGGACATGGTTTCCAATTCTAAATATTATCAACTCAGTCCCCTCTACAAGTCCTAGAAGTTTGTAAGGAGAATTTTAGAACATTCTGTATGTTAAAATTGGAGAAGCCACATGATGAAGTGGACTTGTGTGATTTTTCAATGATGATCTCGATGTAAAGGGATGTGTAGCTTGGATACATGTGTGCAGGGCCGTGGTGCAGATGAGTGATTCTTGTGCCGTACTTTTCATTTCTAAATGCGCGGACATGATGGATGTCACATTTCATTTGTTACCTCTATTCTTCTTCTGAATAGCCGCTCTTTTCATGCGTTTCCCGACACATAAATCCTTACACGCGTGTAGCAAACTGTAATTTGTTTCATGAAGAACTTTTTATGACTCTCCTTGTTATTGTATCAAGGCTCATTGATTAGAATTTAATCATTCACTTGACCTTAAAAATATCCGCGATCTCTTCCAGATAACGAAGATAATGACCTCATAAATTTGTATGCTTTTTCAATTTTTATTTGTAAGTATTTTAACATAAAACTAAATATATGGTCACACGTAGAAATTCGTTAAATAATGGAAATGGACAGCTAATGACAAATGAGGGAAATTTTGAGGAAGTGGCTGAATTCAAATACCTAGGAACAATAATCACAAGCAGGAATGAGATGCACAAGGAAATTAAACATAGGCGCAATTCTGGAAATGCGTGCTATTATGCATTGCAGAGACTCTTGATGTCCCAACTCCTTTCAAAAAACGTTAAACTGAAAATATATAAAACTATTATTCTACCAGTTATATTATATGGATGCGAAACATGGACTCTTACTTTAAGGGAGGAAAGGAGATTACAAGTATTTGAGAATAAAGTTCTTAGGAAAATTTTTGGACCAAAGAGAGATGAACAGAGAGGTGAATGGAGAAGAATACATAACAATGAACTACATGGTCTTTATAGGAAGCCAGATATAATAAGAACAGTTAAGTCTCGTAGACTGCGATGGGCAGGACATGTTGCACGTATGGGGAATGAAAGACTTGCATGGAAGCTTCTTGTAGGAAAGCCAGAGGGAAAACGCCCAGTTGGTAGACCAAGAATGAGGTGGGAGAATAACATTAACTATGATTTGAGGGAAGTAGATTATACAGGGAATGATTGGAAAGCATTAGCTCAGGATAGGGGTGTATGGAGAGCTTATGTCCGCGCGGCCATGAACCTACGGGTTCGATAGTGGCAGTGAGTAAGTAAGTAAGTAAGTATTTTAACATAGGCCTGCATTACAATCACCACTTAGTAACAGTAAATTTAAATAATTGAATTCTATTGAAAGACAACATAAGAACACATCAACCAAAAATTCGTGGCTCGACTTTACGCTAATTAACTAGTAGTAGTAGGACTTTATCAGACAAAAAGTAAGATATTTACAATATTATTTACAAATTTGGGTCGCACGGGCAGTAAGCCGTACGTGCTGTTGACAGTCCGGTACAATAAAGTAATAATTGGTAATAGTATGAAGAAAAACAAAAAGAAAACAATAATATTACAATTACATAATAATACAGTAGCATTATGCATTAATTAAGTTATGTATAATTACTAAGAATTAATGGTATTGCATTTTGATAACATATTTAGTCATTAATGAGTGTTGTTCTTATTTTCCGCGTTTTGTCCAGAAATTTACCGAGGTTTATCCAATTTTCTGGGTTTACCAATAATTCGTAGAATGCCAATCTTTCACGATTTGAATCTAGAAATCTTTCCGGTAATAACTGGCGTCTCCAATATTCTAAATCATTACATTTTCCTAATATATGTCTCATCTTCAAAGCTTGCGCACATTGGACATATTCGCATATCGTGATCGTGGCTAATTTTTAGATTTCCATGCCCCTAGCCTAAACCAAGCAAGCCCTGATCTCTCTTTAAATCCTAGGTTGAGTGTATAAGATTCTTTTCCCCAAACGAGTTTTAGGTCTCCTTGTAAATGCAGTAAGTGTTTTCCCGCACATTTGGCGAAACTATCTTGTTGGTTTATATCTAAGTACCTCCTCCTCATTTTTCTCCACATATTCTTGTGATTTTTAGTCCGTTTTTCCCATACCCAACCCAACCCAACCCAATCTTTTGGAATTCTCTCCTAACCTCGTCTGCCCAAAAGTTCACATCTATATTTCTAATTTGGTGGTCGTAACAAATTGCTGTGAGCATTGTTTGTTCACCTTGAATTACCCGCAACCAGTATTTGAGTACACGAATTTGTATACAATTACTGAGAAAGCTAAAGAGAATGTAGTAAATAAATCATCTGATGGAACCTACATTCTGCAAGCATTAAGTTTTCAATATATGCCTGTATATTACATGTGAAAAATTATAAAAACATGTACTTAGTACTCTAAATAAAATGTACTCCGACAGAACTGAACATGTGTTTAGAATTTTTATACATTTATGTCCATGCGAAATTAAGAAAATTATGGTCTCGAGGTACCGTTCACGCAGTAGGCCCGGGTTCGATTTTCGGTTGGGACAGGCTCCTGGGTGAGGTTTTTTTTCCCTCACATGTAAGACTAATGTCAGGAAGCTTAGGGCCCAACGGTCCCCGCAAATCATCCAGCCATCATCATCATTATCATCATCCTTATCATCATCATCGTCATCCTTATCATTATCATCATCATCCTTCACCGGTGTGGAAAGCAACAGGAAGCTACCATACCTATAATTCCCTAGAAAAACTGCAAAGCATAGCATGAAAATGCTATGATTGCAGTAAAAAATCTAGCCTCGGGCAGAATTACTATGGATGGTTGGATGGATGGATGGATAATTAAGAGGTTTCCTTAAATTTACCAACAAATAAAACTATTAGACAATAATTGGTCAATAAGGAATAACTTATTATTATTATTATTATTATTATTATTATTATTATTATTAATTATTATTATTTATGTAAATGACATTGAATATATATGTGGCAAAAAAACTAAAAGGAGAATATGAATAATGGGGCTTTATATAAATAAAGAGAAAACTAAATACCTGTGTATAGGAGAAGAAATGGAAAATATAAATTTCAACAATGGACAAGAACTTAGTATTGAATGCACTTATTTAGGAACAAAATTAGACCATTCAGGCGATAACACAGTGGAAATTAAAAATAGAATCGCACAAACAAAACAAGCAATACATGCTTTAAACTCTGTTTGGTGGAGCAAAAATATTTCAAAAAATAGAAAATTACAAATATATCAAACCATAATTCAGAGCATTTTAACATATGGTGCTGAAGTCTGGCAAATTCCTACCAGGGAAATTAAAAGAATTTTAAGTACAAAAATGGATGTTTTAAGAAGATCAGCTGGAAAATCTAGAATGGTTAGAATGCGAAATAAAGAAATAATGGAAATTATGGGTGTACAAGAGGAACCGGATTGATATTATAGAACAGAAGTTATTTCGATGGTATGGCCATGTCAAACAATGCCAGAACAAAGTTTGCTTAAAATTGTTATGGAATGGATCCCAAATGGAAAGGAGGAAGAGAGGAATACCGGAGAAAACTTGGATAGAATGGGTACAAGTGGCTATGAATATCAGAGGATTGGAGGAAGATCAATGGATGGATAGAGAGGAATGGCGTTTGGTTTCCGGAAGGCGGTGGTAGCTGCCATAATACCGGATGATGATGATTATTATTTATATAAAATGGCTAAAAATGTAAGAACAAAAATAAAGTTCCATCATAGCGTAGCAATATCGTAAATAATTATAAATATAATGTTTAAAAGTTGTGAATGCTAGAGAGACGAACAGATATTTGAAATAATGCCATAAACAGCAAATGTAACTTACCATGGAGATGTTGGAAAAACAAACGCCTTTCCCAGAACAATCCTGTCCTTCCCCACAGTTGTCAGATTTCACCACCACACGGAGTCGAACACACTCGGAACCCCAGCGAGACGACACCACTGTAACATATAGAAAAAAAATGTAGATGTACAACTCGTGCTTTTAAACTTGTAACATATTCAGAGTATTTCATTGATATGTCATTGTTGCACGGCTTATTGAAGTCAAATGCAGTGACAACCACTGGTTAGTGCGTATTACGTGTACCGTAGAATTCAGCGGGAATTTCTATATTCTTTTGTGCATTTTAACCCTGGAACCTAATGGTGGAGTCATGGCGACCCAGCAAATACTTTATTCATCTGAACATTCGTAATTTCGGACTCACTTTTTCAGAGCTTTGTGAGAAATCAGTTGTCACCTTGTTCTTTAAGTGGAGAGAGTTTTGTGAGTTTTCATAAAATAGTTTACAAGAAGGAGAGGGAAATATTTGTTGTGGTAGTAGTTGGGGTATTGGCCGATAGCGAGGAGATACTAAAGGACAACACGCACACACTATTGAGTAACACTAAGAAATAAGGACTGGAAGTAAATATCAATAAAACTAAATAATGGTCACACGTAGAAATTCATTATATAATGGAAATGGACAGCTAATGACAAATGAGGGAAATTTTGAGGAAGTGGCTGAATTCAAATACCTAGAAACAATAATCACAAATAGGAATGAGATGCACAAAAAAAATTAAACATAGGCTTAATTCTGGAAATGCGTGCTATTATGTATTGCAGAGACTCTTGATGTCCCTATTCCTTTCAAAAAACGTTAAACTGAAAATATACAAAACTATTATTCTACCAGTTATATTATATGGATGCGAAACATGGACTCTTACTTTAAGGGAGGAAAGGAGATTACAAGTATTTGAGAATAAAGCATTTAGGAAAATTTTTGGACCAAAGAGAGATGAACAGACAAGTGAATGGAGAAGGCTACATAACAATGAACTACATGGTCTTTATAGGAAGCCAGATATAATAAGAACGGTTAAGTCTCGTAGACTGCGATGGGCAGGACATGTTGCACGTATGGGGAATGGGAGACGTGCATGGAAACTTCTTGTAGGAAAGCCAGAGGGAAAACGCCCAGTTGGTATACTAAGAATGAGGTGGGAGAATAACATTAACTATGATTTGAGGGAAGTAGATTATACAGGGAATGATTGGAAAGCATTAGCTCAGGATAGGGGTGTATGGAGAGCTTATGTACCGCGCGGCCATGAACCTACGGGTTCGATAGTGCCAGTGAGTAAGTAAGTAAGTAAAGAATGAATGTCATAGCATTACTAAAATCAGCATTTAACTAGAAACCAAGTGGATCTAGGAATGTAGGAAGGCCAATAAAAAAGGGAGAACAACTGTGAGGCAGCCTAGCCCGTGAAGTGAAGAAGAAGAAGAAGATTAAGATGAAGAAGTTGATGAAGATGAAGAAGAATATGAAGAAGAAGATGAAGAAGATGAAGAATATGAAGAAGAAGAAGAAGATGATGAAGAAGACGAAGAAGATGAAGAAGAAGAAGATGAAGAAGACGAAGAAGATGAAGAAGAAGAAGAAGATGAAGAAGAGAAGAAGAAGATGAAGAAGAAGAAGATGAAGATGAAGAAGATGAAGAAGAAGAAGAAAGAAGATGAAGATGAAGAAGAAGAAGATGAAGAAGAAGATGAAGAAGAAGAAGATGAAGAAGAGATGAAGATGATGAAGAAGATGAAGATGATGAAGATGAAAATGAAGAAGATGAAGAAGATGATGAAGATGAAGAAGATGAAGAAGAATGATGAAGATGAGAAGAAGAAGAGAAGAAGAGAAGAAAGATGAAGAAGAAGGAAGATGATGAAGAAGAAGAAGATGAAGATGAAGAAGAAGAAGATGAAGAAGAAGAGAAAGAAGAAGAAGAAGAAGAAGATGAAGAAGAAGAAGATGATGAAGAAGAAGAAGAAGAAGAAGAAGAAGAAGAAGAAGATGAAGAAGAAGATGAAGAAGAAGAAGAAGAAGATGATGAAGAAGATGATGAAGAAGAAGATGATGAAGAAGAAGAAGATGAAGATGAAGAAGACGAAGAAGATGAAGGAGATGAAGAAGATGAAGAAGAAGATGAAGAAGAATAAGATGAAGAAGATGATGAAGATGAAGAAGATGAAGAAGACGAAGAAGATGAAGAAGATGAAGAAGAAGATGAAGAAGAAGAAGATGATGAAGATGAAGAAGATGATGAAGATGAAAATGAAGAAGATGATGAAGATGAAGAAGATGAAGAAAATGATGAAGATGAAGAAGAAGAGAAGAGATGAAGAAGAAGAAGAAGAAGAAGAAGAAGAAGATGAAAGATGATGAAGAAGATGAAGAAGAAGAAGAAGAAGAAAGACATTCAGAAACGAGCGTATTGGACATGAAAATGATACTGTCGATCAATAGAGAATTAAAAAAATATCAAATATTGATAACAAAGTAACATCACCTTTATAAGAGTATGTTGAAATGAATGTCAGAAGAGAATGGAGATCAATGCGAGTACTATGATAGGAGCGTTCTCTTTGTAACGCCTAATTGATTTTACGCCGTTACAAGCGTCTGTGGGATTGGCGAGAAGCCGATGTAATTCCCCGGTCAGGACAATCTCCAGGCTTCAAAAGGGAACTCTATTCACGTCAAACGTGTGTTACAGATTGAATGTCTCACATAGGAAACACCGTCTAAACTCCTTATTAACACACCTGGCTAATGATTCGGGCGTCCTATTGTCACCTCTGTCTATGTACCATGTATGTTAATCTGTATTCAATTCTAAATTCAAATCGGGAAAGATTGACATGCTACGAGTTATTGGTTAATCCAGAAAATTGGATAAACTTGGGTAAATTTCTGGACTAAACGCGGAAAATAAGAACAACACTCATTCATGAATAAATATATGTTATCAAAATGCAATAACATTAATTCTTAATAATTATATATAAATTAATTAATGTATAATGCTATTGTGTTATTATTTAATTGTAATATTACTGTGTTTTCTTTATGTAATTGTAATGTTATGGTTTTTTTAGTGTATAATGCTATTGTGTTATTATTTAATTGTAATATTATTGCGTTTTCTTTATGTAATTGCAATGGTATTGCTTTTTTTTGTTGTTTATTTTTCTTCACACTAGTAGCAATTATTACTTTATTGTAACGGACTGTCGGCAGCACGTACGGCTTACTGCCCGTGCGACCCATATTTGTAAATAATATTGTAAATATCTTACTTTTTGTCTAATAAAGTTCTACTACTACTACTACTACTAATTTGTCAATTCAACATTTCCTATAGACTAAAAAGCTAAGCTGCAGCTGCTATTATAAAAATAAATCAAAGTGAACAGCATGTGATCTCAAGAAAGTGATGGAAAATTATGTATAAACAAATGAAGTCTTTAAATTAATTTTAAAACGGCAAGGTACTTGGCAGTTAGCTGCAATACATAGAAGTGACAGAATAAAATGCAAACAGATTGTTCCAAATTTTATACTAATGCAATTCTTCACCGAGCTCGGAAAATTTGGCCAATATTTCCAGAGATTCAACATCAGAGAGAATAACTAACGAACTCACTGGCACTATCGAACCCGGAGGTTTATGGGCGCACGGACGTAAACACTCCAAATATCCCTTTCCTGAGCTAATGTTTTCCAATCATCCCCTGTATAATCTACTTTCATCAAGTCATAGTTAATATTATTCTCCCACTCATTCTTGGTCTACCAACTGAGCATTTTCCCTCTGGTTTTCCTACAAGAAGCTATCATGCACCTCTCTCATTCCCCATTCGTGCCACATGTTCTGCTCATCGGAGTCTAAGTGACTTAATTGTTCTTATTATATCTGGTTTCCTATAAAGACCAAGAAGTTCGTTCTTATGTAGTCTTCTCCATTCACCTGTGTGTTCATCTCTCTTTGGTCCAACATTTTTCCTAAGAACTTTATTCTCAAATACTCGTAAAATCCTTTCCTCCCATAAAGTAAGAGTCCATGTTTCGCATCCATATAATATACTTGATAGAACAATAGTTTTATATATTTTCAGTTTAACATTTTTTGAAAGGACTTGGGACATTAAGAGTCTCTGTAATGCAAAATAGCACGTATTTCCAGAATTGAGCCTATGTTTAATTTCTTTGTGCATCTCATTCCTACTTGTGATTATTGTTCCTAGATATTTGAATTCTGCCACCTCCTCAACATTTCCCTAATTTGTAATCAGCTGTCCATTTCCATTATATAATGTATTTAACATCAGAGAGAATACAAGTTTTAAATGTGGTATTAACAGTCAAAGTTAACAATATATTATCTTGATTGATCTTTTTTTCTTGAATGAAATGTAGGATATCACCTGTCAACTGAATAACGCCGCCTGTTTAAGTGAACCACCCATTATGGATGTGCTTTTGACAGAAAAGAACTAAAACATTTTTAAGCTTTTATAAATCATCATCATCATCATAGTACATTCACGAATTTAGGCCATTTGTTGACCTGTTTCGGCCTCAAGAGAAACACCATCCAGAAGTCTTTTGAGTGGACGTCCTGGTCTTCTTCTTCCTGCGGGTTGATATCTTAACATTAGTTTGGGTATTCTGTGATCTTCCATTCGATGAACATGTTGCATCCATCTTGACTTATAATCAGAAATTTTGTTTTCTAAAGATTCCATGTGTAATTCTTCTAAGATGTCTTCATTTTTTTTGTGATCTAGTAGTGTGTATCCTGCAGTCCTCCGAAGATATCTCATTTCAGCAGATCTAAGTCTCTGTATATCCTTCTGTTTCAACGTCCATACTTCGCTACCATTCAAAAGAGTTGGAAGAGCCAGTGTTTTATACACTTTCAGTCTTGAATGCTTTTGGACTAACTGTGGCTTGAAGATAGAATTTATTAACCCTAAAATTCTTAAAAATTTAGATATTTTTGCATTTACATCCTTTTCTTCTTCATATGAGATATTGCATCCTAGATATGTAAAATTATTCACCTGCTCCAAAATTTTATTGTCCAGTACAATTTTACTTCTGACAGGATCTACACCTTGAAATGCCATAATTTTTGTTTTTTCTGTAGATATCTTTAATCCATATTCTTCTGTAATTTTGTTAAGTTCATACAGACCTTTCTGTAGATTATCTAGCTTTTATAAATAAGGTTCATAAAAATTTTAGTTTTAGATAAAATTATATAATGAATCACAAATTTGTCATGAACTATAATCCTAATATACCATAGGGTTTATAAATTTCGGATAAAAATACATAGAAGTGAAGAAATTAAATTAATGCATCATGTTCAGGTACTTCAATATCTTAGAGTGCATTTAATTAATGAAACTAATGTAGAAATAATTTTTAGAATACAACAGGGAAGAACGATAATTAATCGATTGCCTAAATTGAGTTTTCTGAGACTATTTAACTCATGCCCCAAATGGGAGAAAATGACCAATCACGTTTCAATGATTTTTATTTACAACCAATTACAGTCTTTTTCGCCTCGATTTTATCAGTTTAATTTTATCACTTTAAAATCAAGCTTCCTTTTTAATTCTAAATAGGTCATAGCATTATTTTGCAGTGAATGCATGTGGTTACCAGATTGTATATACAGTGCACGAATGTAAACACATAGCCTTGTGGGTTATAATATAAAAACACATTTGTAACAATTGATTATACCACAAAAAAACACTGTTTGCACTTTCTTAAACGAATTATTCCCCAGGAAATAACATTGCAGAAAAATATAATTGACATATTTACATCATAGGACAACAGAAATTAATTAATACCCGTTATGTTGGTTATAAATTTCTGCACTAGGTTGCATTCTTACAATATTGCGATCCTTTGGCAATAAATAATATGATCAGGTTGCAGTGATGAACAAATGAAGCGTAACAATCGTTTCTCATTTGTTTTCGAACATCACCGTTTACATTAAATATGCAAATATTTTAAATTAGCTACATTTAAATAATGATTTGTGAGTAAACAGCTTAATTTTATTCGTTAAATAGTCCTAACAAATGCCACTCTTGATTTCCAATTTATCTAGAGAATTTGCACGTCTTTCATTCCCCATGCGTGCCACATGTCCTGACCATCGCAATCTACGAGACTTAACTGTTCTCATTATATCTGGCTTCCTATAAAGACCTTGTAATTCATTGCCATTCAGTCTTCTCCATTCACCTGTCTCTTCATCTCTCTTTTGTGCAAACATTTTCCTAAGAACTTTATTCTCAAATACTCGTATTCTCCTTTCCTCCCTTAAAGTAAGAGCCCATGTTTCGCATCCATATAATATAACTGGTAGAATAATAGTTTTATATATTTTCAGTTTAACGTTTTTTTTTAAGGAGTTGGGAATTCAAGAGTCTCTGTAATGCATAATAGCACGCATTTCCAGAATTGAGTCTATGTTTGTCATAAGTAATGCCACGAGTGATTTCCAATTTATCTAGAGAATTTGGAAATCAAGAGTGGCATTTGTTAGGACTATTTAACGAATAAAATTGAGCTGTTTACTCACAAATCATTATTTAACTATAGTTATTTTAAAATATTTATATATTTAATGTAAACGGCGATGTTTGAAAACAAATGAGAAGCGATAGGTACGCTTCATCTGCTTCTTTTGTTTATCACTGCAACCAGATCATACTATTTATTGCCAAAGAAACGCAATATTGTAAGAATGCTCTCTAGTGGAGAAAAAATTAAACATCAAACTGCATATTAATTCATTTCTGATGTCGTATGATGTAAATATGGCAATTATATTTTTATGGATTGTTACCTGGGAAAAAATACATTTAAGAAAGTGCAAACAGTGATTTCTTTTTTTGGTGGTATAATCAATTGCCACAAATGTTTTTATATTAACTCCCGCATGCGGCATGTGTTGACATTCATGCACTATATATATACAATCTGGTAGCCGTATTTCTCACAGGCTCAGTCACTGCAAAATAATGTCAGACCTGTTCAGAATATTAAAAAGGAGGAACCTTCTTTAATATGGTAATTATAACACTGATAAATATTTCGTGAAACACGACTCTGATTGGTTGTAAAACAGAAATCATTGAAACGTGATTGGCCATTGAGACCCATTTGGGGCATGAGTTAAATAGTCTTTATATATATAATGCATTTATAATTGTGAGTATGCAAAGGAGAAAATGTTCTGGTTCGGACAAAGTTCAGTTCTTTGCTTGATATCTCATTCAATCGTTTTTATAAACTGCTAATTACATTCAATAGATTTAGGTTTAGGCCTATACAATTCAGCTATATTATTAACAGCATTTATATAGAAATAAATATTCTAAATATTCTGAACTGAACTGCAAGAGAAGTTGCACGGACGCTTCGTCGTTTAAGTATGTTGAGATTGTCAACAAAATAAACAAATATAATTATATGTGTGACACCTTAAAACGAAGTCTCAAAGGAACTAGAAAGGAGACACTTTTAAAATTTTATAATAGCGGGTGAGGCAGAAACAATGACTCATTTTAAATCGACCGCCATTATTGGACACGGCTTCCTAGAGAGTTGATATTGGTACCAATGCGTAGTGCAGTTCAAAGCATTGCCGTCAGTATGGAGCGTTGGTCAAACGAACACCGTGCGTTTGCAATAGAAACGTTTTTCAAATGTGGTGACAGTGTCGTACGGACACAGCGTTTGTTCGGGCAACATTTTAATATTGGTCGGAATGATCAAGTTCCGTCTCGGAACGGAAGTCGATTACGTGATGGGTCCAGCAGCTCAGAGCAACACCATCTGACCAAACAATAAGTTATCTGGTAGGATATGTACGAGTTCGCACTCCGGACAACATTGCAAGTGTAAGAGCTGCTTTGGCAATGTCAACTGGCCATCCCGTTCGCCCGGTTTTTCGGCTTGTGATTTTGTTCTGTGGGGGATTCCTAAAATTCAAAGTGTATGCCAACAAGCCAACAATTCTTGAAGACTTGAAAAACGACATTTACGCCGAAATCGAGGCCATAACAGGCGACACTCTTCGTAAGGTTATGGAGAATGTGCGTGTTCGTGCAGAAGATTGCATCTGCAATAATGGTGGACACCTAAAGGAAATGATTTTTAAAACGTGACATGTGTAATTAATGGTAGGATGTGTCCTTTCGAAAGATGTACACTAAGAACGTGTAGTTGTATTTCTTCATGCCAAAATAACGTGTTTAAAACGGGACATTGTTTCTGCCGCACAGTATACAATGGCGGTTCCAACACTACTATACGGATCGGAACACTGGGTCTTAACCAAACATCAGGAACGAAGAATAGAAACGTCAGAAATGAAGTTTCTGAGGAGCGTGGCTTGCTGTACAATAACAGATGGAAAAAGAAATGAAAATATACAAAGTGAACTAAATATATTCATTAATTAAATAAAAATAAAACGTAGTTTTATTTTTATTTAATTAATAAATATGGATTTTCATCAAGTAAACACCAACTCAATTGATTAAATATATTCAAACTATTAGATAGAATTACACAATACAGAGATGAATGGATGGACCACATCAATAGAATGGATAACAATGGAATTCTGAAACAGATTGTTCATTACAAACCACTAGGGCGAAGAAATGTTGGACGACCCAGTAAAAGATGGATCGACCAATTCTAGCATGAGATCGGAACAGACCCGCGGGTCTAATCCTTGATGCTGATGATGATTGTCAACAGATCCTGATTACTTATAACGTTATTTTGTTAAATGTTTATGTTTTAATATTTTATTACATTCTTATTTATTGATGCTTCAACATCAAAGCTCATATCGCGCCTATTTTTAATGTCAGGCCTACTATCATATGGTGACTCAAACCTTGGAATGCCAGCCGACTGAGGAAAACTCAGAAAAAATCTGTCAGGTTGACCTCCGTAGGGGTTTGAACTCGGGATCACTTGAATACGATTTTCAAATGCCTCGGTCAATGTATATGTTTTTGTTGTGTATTAATATAAATTAGATAGCCGATCCCTTGAGCACAGTGTCCTTTATATCCCTCCTCATCACACTACCTATTATTCGAAATCTTTTACGATTTCTCTTGCTAGAACATGGAATACCCTTCCGCCCTATGTCAGAGACTGCCAAACTTTACCATCTATCAGAAAGAAATTGAAAATAAAATTACTAACAGAAACAACTCACTAATATTACTTTTTAAAAATTAATAAATTGTTTTTCATTATTTAATAAAAATAGATTTAACATTCGTAAATATATTTACCTAATGCCTTGTATAAAAAAAAACATAGATTAATTCATTATAGTTTATTACTTTCTTTGTATTTTTTCTTTCTTCTCTTTTTATGTGTAGTAGATTCGAGCGGTTATTCCTTTCTGTATTCATTCTATCATTAATTTAATTTTAATTTTATTTAATTTCATTGTATTATTAGACATTATTTTCATTATTATTCAATTTGACAGATAATTAATTGTTTAGTATGACTATTATTGTAATTTTTTGTATTTATATGTAACATATGTTTGTCCTGGTGAGTGGAAGAGAAGGCCACATGGTCTTAACTCCACCAGACTAAATAAATCTATTCAATTCTATTCTATTCTAATATAGAGCCTAATGCTTTTTTACTTTTTGATAATTCTCAAATTCAGAGATTAAAATTACTGTGTGATTTATGTTAACAAAATAAAGTATATTCTAGCTGCATTAACATATATTTTATACGTAACAATGCTTTATTTTTCAATTTCATAAATTCTTACCATTCATCTTGACGATCATAATAAACGTTTTTTGGTATCACCCGGTGAATGACTTAATCTACCTGTGACGCGAGCATTCGACGTCACACTAACTTCTCTTTAATTGAAAATTATCTGAAGAACTAACTAACTCACTGTTACTATCAGATGTGTGTATGTGGGGGTGGATGTGTGGGTGTCTCTAAGAAATTGAGTTATTCATTTATTAAAGCTCTTAAGTAAAAAACAATTGAAAGTGTGCGCATGACGTAGATTACAAAATAAATTCCTGGAACAAAAATGTTGGATATACTTATTATCTTGATGACAGTGAAAATAATTTCCTGAATGCCAGCATTGCCTCTGTTTCCAATTATCCTGCTATTTCCTTTCACTATTGATTCCCTATTCGTCACACAATTTTTCATATCTCATCACTCCGTATGGAGTAATTTTCCATGCCGGTCTGGAAACTTTATATACACTCAACAAAACATTGATGAAATTCAATCCCGGGAGCATTTTAAAGGAGACAGCCCAGTACATCAATAAAACAAGTACCACAGTGAACACATGTTTCATGTAAATATATACCAAGTATTAAAATCTGGTGGTCTAGTGGTCAGCGTTTCTGACTACTGTTAAAGTGGTCCCGTGTTCGATTGGACACAGGGATTTTTACTTAAAGGGAATAATTTTTTGCAGGGGATGAAGATGATATGATATAAATGATAAATAAATAAATAGGATGGAAATAAGGATGGAAGAAGGAAGACTACCTAAGATAATCATGGATTGGGAACCACAGGGAAGGAAAAAGAAGGGTAGACCAAATATTACGTGGATTCAGGGAATCAATGAAACTAAGAGGGAATGGGAAATAGAAGAAGATATATGGATGGACAGACAAGAATGGAAAAATGTGTTGAAACAAATGTGTAGTTAACTGTGAACATGGGTACCGGAAAAATGTATATTCATTGTAAAAGCCGGAATAATAAAAAAATAAATAAATACATTGAAGAATATATAAAATGGGGGCTGAATATAAATTTAAAAAAACAATATATGTATTTGGGAAAGGATGTGGATGACCTCGAAACTGGGAAAATAAAAAAAAAGTGAAATTTTTAAATATCGCGAATTAATAACACCGAACAACAAAAAATAAACTTTTTTTGTCTCAGAAAGAAACATATGTGATTCTGATAGTATTTTTTCTTCTGAATTCAAATATGATACCGGTTTTTCTCCATCACGCAAGGTTTCCGAGAGACAGGCATTTATAATTTTAAACCCTTTAATATTTTCTACATTCGTAACTACACAATATTCGAACATTCGGATTCACCTAGAAAGCAAGAAATTACAATTTTCTGCTATATTTCGCCTGTGCAGCATCCCTCTTGATGCTCCAACAATAATCGGCCAGCATATTAGGATTCCATTTGCCTTGATATCTCTTTTCCATAGCTGAAATATCCTCATGAAAGTGTTCCCCGTGCTCATCGCTCACTGCGCCAAGATAATAAATGGACGAATAAACGTTTATTAAAAACATAATTATTCAAATCCATTAATTGAAATTGAAATAAAAGAAACTATGGGTGATGAAGAAATTCTGAATACATATTTCAAAACACGATAAAAAAACTGCATTAAGTACAACTATTGGTATTCATGAGACAAAAATCATGTTCACCAGTGTTATTACATGTTTAGGAAGATGGGAAAGAGATGTACAGACTAAAATTGCAATGGAAAAAATGCAACTAAGACATTGCATGGAATAATTTGGAACAAAAATATTACAAAGGAAACTAAATTGAAAATTTATAAGATCATAATACAGAATATTTTGTCATATGGAAATGAAACTTGGTCTTTGACGGAATTACAAAAGAATACAATTAGAACCGTTGAATTTGATTATCTTAGAAGAAGCCTTAAAAAACAAGACAGGATAAAATTAGAAATGAATTCCTTTGGAGAGAAATTAATGTCACCACATCTGTTGTTAAGAGGATTGAAAATCAAACTCTTAAATGTTATGGCCATGTACAGAGAATGGAAGATGAAAGGTAGCCAAAAAATATATACCAATGGTCACCCCCTGGAAGAAATAAACGTGGTAGACCGAGATGGAAATGGAAAACTTATGTCCGATCCGATTGAGGGTCTTTCCACTTTTCAGCGGTTGCCCTTTTACCAGCCGGCTGCTGGCCCTTCACATCCACATGTGTCAATCACAGAGGTAGATGATCAACAGCCAGTGTAGGGGTGACATGTAGTTAGCATGTCGAGTCCCCCAGCCGTTATAGCTGGTTCCTCAACCTGGAGCCGCTACTTATTGTAGCTACCCAATTGCCTCACGATGCTGGGTGGGCACCGGTCCCGTACTGGCCGAAATACCATGAGAAAATTTTTTTCCCCATGGAGACTCGAACCAGCGCAAGTCCCGTAGTTCTGCGCCAAGGCTTCCTACCTTAACCGCTCGGCTACGGCACGGGACAAAACCTATGTCAGAACTATAATAATTAATTCTTTAATATGTACTATTATTGTACGTTTTTGTCTTTAATTGTAACATATATTTGTCCTGGTGAGTGGAAGGGAAGGCCAGATGGCCTTAACTCCACCAGGCTAAATAAATCTATTCTAATAAATCTAATAAAACTACTTACTGAAGTTTAGTTTGTTTAAATGAGATTCGTCAGACCAATAGCAGAATATCAAAGAACAGACAAAAAAACATAACATAGAAATAATACAACAACTAAAAATAGAGGAATTAAACTCAACAATAGAGAAATACAGAACAAAGTGGAAAGAACACTTGGCAAGGATAACTGAGAATAGAAAACCAAAAGCAGCACACAACTATTCACCACGAGGAAGAAGAGGTTTGGGAAGACCAAGGAAAAGATGGAAGGAACAGCAATTTGGAGCCGGAACAGGCTAGTAAATAAGCCTAAACCGTGAAGAAGAAGAAGAAGAAGAAGAAGATTTGTTTAAAACACTATATTATCTGGTAATTAAAAAACTGACGTAATGTTAAGACAGATTTATTTTGCTCCAATGAACAGAACATTTTCTGCTGTTGTTGTGGCAGCTCTTAAAAACATATACGCTAAGATGATTTTATAGTAAATTAAGTTGTATGGAAAACGCTGTCAGAATATATTTCTTGAGAATCTAAAAGTATTTTCATCCGCTTTTCTTCTTCCACCTTGTTTCCTCGTGGGAAATTTTATTTTCGCTTGACGTTATACGTGCTAGGCCGCGGTTTGCTGATGAATTTAAATGACTTGAAGTCTCTCCCTCGTAAGAATCATAAAACTAGATGATAATTAGATTACTAAGCAAAAGTTTCATGTTGAAGGCAATCAGTTGTTCCATGTAATAGAAAATATGTCTTAAGAAAACACTTGCTTCTTATACAGGGTGAAAATTATTTAAACCGACAAACTCTGGGAGGTTGTAGGGGACACCAAAACAAATGTTTTTCCCTAATGCCATTTTTTTCCTATGAGGATTATTTAAACCGGTAGAGGGAGTATTCCTTCCGTGGTATCTTTAACTTGTCGTGGTGGAGTGGCTTGCGTGCTTAAATTATCCTGAGAGCTATGCCGGCGGTAGCATTGCTGCCGATAGGGTTACCCATGCCGGACTGGTCGAAGGTGATAAGCCAGACGAAAAAAGTACCTTGGTCGAAAGAGTGACGATCTTTCACTGTAAAAATACAACCGTCAAGAAATGCGGACATGGGTTCAACTGGGGTAAAATTTTCTGGAGGTCAAATAGTCCCCCATTCGGATCTCCGGGCGGGGACTACTTCAGGGAACCCATGCCAAAGGCTCAAACACAGGGACATGTTCCTAGGAACATGGAATGTTAGGACTTTATACAAGTTATGTTATATGGGTGCGAAACATGGACTCTTACTTTAAGGGAGGAAAGGAGATTACAAGTATTTGAGAATAAAGTACTTAGGAAAATTTTTGGACCAAAGAGAGATGAACAGACAGGTGAACGGAGAAGACTACATAACAACGAACTACATGGTCTTTATAGGAAGCCAGATATAATAAGAACAGTTAAGTCTCGTAAACTACAATGGTCAGGACATGTTGCACGTATGGGGAATGAAAGACTTGCATGGAAGTTTTTTGTAGGAAAACCAGAGGGAAAACGCCCAGTTGGTAGACCAAGAATGAGGTGGGAGAACAACATTAACTATGATTAGGGAAGTAGATTATACAGGGAATGATTGGAAAGCATTAGCTCAGGATAGGGATGTATGGAGAGCTTATGTCCGCGCGGCCATGAACCTACGGGTTCTATAATGCCAGTGAGTAAGTAAGTAAGAGGGAGTATTACGCTCTTCAATTGTCATGACTGCAACTGCTGTTGATGGCAGGAATTGTTTGTCCATCAGTGTAGTAGTGAATTGTATCTGTTTACTAATGGAGCGATACACCTGGAGTGAGTACACTGACATGTGTGGGCCGATGTTATTGGGGACTGTTTAATTGGGACATATCTCCTACCTACGCCATTAAATGCCAGACACTATTAAAATTTGCTCGCCAGAGCATTGCCAGAATTGCTGGAAGACGTCCCGCTCCCTACAAGACAACGCATGTGGTTCCAACACGACGGGGCGCCGGCACATTTCAGTCGTCATGTGCGTCGATTCTTGAACCAATGGTTTTCAGAAAAGTTGATTGGCAAAGATGGTCCTGTACCATGGCCTGCTCGATCCCCAGATATGACCCCTTTGGATTTTTTTGTGTGGGGAGAGATGCGCAACCTTGTTTGCACAACTCCTGTTGCAACAGAAAAGGATCTGGTTGCCCGGATAGTAGCAGCAGCAGGAGCAATTAACGATACTCCTGGAGTTTTTGCCCGTGTTAGACAGAACATGATCCGCCGGTGTAACCTTTTTGTTTACATGTCAATGGAGGCATTTTTGAACCTCTACTGTAATTTAAGTAATTGCATTGTGTTAATGTGTTGTCTCTTGGTAATAAAAAATGCAAAAGTGTTTGTTGGTTTAATGAATTTGCCGCTAGAGATATCTTCCTCTACCGGTTTAAATAATCCTCATAGGAAAAAATGACATTAGGGGAAAATATTTGTTTTGGTGTCCCCTACAACCTCCCAGAGTTTGTCGGTTTAAATAATTTTCACCCTGTATAACATTCTATCACCAACATTCTTGTACTAAACTAAACTAAAACATGGCTTCATTTATTACATTTTCTGGATCGAAACTTATCTTTTATTCTCTAAATGTCTTCTTCTTCTTCTTCTTCCTTCCAAGTATTAGGCCAGGCCTGTTACGATCCCATAGAAAATTTTCCCTCCAGCGTATCATAGGACGGCCCAGAGATCTTCGTCCACTTGGTATATAATTATAAACAGCTTTGGGGATCCGATTTGAACTCATTCTTTCAAGATGGTGTTTCCAATTTTGTTGGTACTGTTTAATATATTCCAAAATTGGCGTAGTCTTCAATTCTTTTAAGATATCGGTGTTCCTTTTCCGATCCCATCTGGTGTAACCCGCTGTTCTGCGCATGAATCTCATTTCACAAGCCGTTATTCTGCTTTCATGTTGTCTTTTTAGCGTCCATGCTTCACTACCATAGGACACCACTGGTCTAGCCAAAGTGTTATATAAACGCAATCTGGTGTTTTTTGTACAAGGGATGGTTTCATTACTTGATTAATAATTCCTAAACTTTTATTATAACTAGTAATTTTTTCATGGATATCCTTTTCATCCCAGATAGAAAGATAATATCCAAGATATTTAAATTGATTAGATCTTTCTAAAATTTAATTCTGGAGACAGATTTTACTATGTATGGGGTCTTTTCTAAGTGTAAACATTCATAAGTTACATATAATTGTTTTTATTCATTCATTCATTTTGAGAATTTTCCTCATCATTGAGGGTTTTCTCCAACCAATCTTAGTAATTAACATGAACTAAAATATATATATATATATATATATATATATATATATAGTAGTAGTAGGACTTTATTAGACAAAAAGTAAGATATTTACAATATTATTTACAAATATGGGTCGCACGGGCAGTAAGACGTACGTGCTGTTGACAGTCCGTTACAATAAAGTAATAATTAATGACTACTGACTTACAGACTATCAGTTTGCAACAAACATTCACAAATTTCCCTTAATTAAGGTTCTCCATCATTCTCTGTCCTCTTTGTTTTCATCTGTTACACCAAATTTACTCATTGAATTTTGAATGTTTTCCTTCCAGGTTGTTCTTCCTTTTCTGCTCCTTCTTTCAATTTTCTATCCATAGAAGGCCTTTGGAATTCTTCCATGCTGCATTCTTCATACGTGCCCATACCATTTTAGCCTTCTGTGTTCAATATAATCTATTATAAGCCCTATTATATTATAATAAATTAAATTGCGGAATCTCTGATGGAGCAAAGGGTTAGACACTTGCACTTCACCGCTAGATCCTTTTTCTCAAACATTTCATGTGAGATATATGGTGGACGAATAGGAGCCAGGAAAGGTTTCTCCGGGGTTTATCCGTTTACCCCTAAAAAGTTATCAATACGCATGCCATTCATTTAGTTTAATTTAATTTCATACAGTAATATAATGCACGGTTAAAAACTATAAAATAGTTACCTTGTAGGTCCGTCTCCTACTTAAGTTCTTTTAAAACTCTGTAGGCCTTTCGGGACTAGTCCCATCATCAGCAGAATGCATTATGTCCGTTCTTGTTGACCATTGTTGAAGCACTGTCTTGGTTGTGAGAATTTTGTACAGAGGATTGTGTGGATTAGGTGTGTCAGTGCTTCAACAAGGGTCAACAAGAACGGACCTAATGCATTCTGCTGATGATGGGACTACACCCGAGAGGCCTACATAGTTTTGAATGAACTTAAGTTGAGGAGACGGACCTACAAGGTAACTATTTTATAGTTTTTAACCTACAATATATTACTGAACTTATTTACCATGAATTTTACTATTAATATCATACACCCTGTAATGGTAATAGAGACTAGGCTTCATTGTACACCACAGAAATCAATGAAAGTGGTTTCATCTCATTAATTAACTGTTACATTTTAACTAATTATAATTAAACACACACACACAAACATGTGGTCACGGGATGGCACAGAGTTTTCCTTTGCGCATTTCGACTTAAATAAATACACAATTGTTGTAGAAAAAAAATTTTTCCACTTTATTTTCTTCTTAGAATTATCACTAAATCTTCAATCACAATTTTATCTTACAACTATTCTTCTTTGAAAATTTATCAGATAATTACTTATCACACAATTAGAGACGGTATTTCCTCACAGTTTCTCTTACACTTAATCTCTCGCCGTCCAACTCAAGTCTGGGGGGTCGTTCCGTCCTTACCACATATTTATAGGTGAGTAGACGGAAATTTCCAGGTCCATTAACGAGATGTTTCTACATGGAACCCTCTCGTCTTCGATGTTTCTCGAATGGGGGAATAGATGTTCGTAGAACTGTTTGGCTTATTAGCCCGAGAAATATCGGTGGATCCCTCGACTCGCGATTGGCTATTCGCCAATCCAATCCACCAATGTGAGGTTTCTCTCCCTGGCCCGCGCAGTTTAAACGACGCTTCTACAACGCGTCACAATATATATATATATATATATATATATATATATATATATATACTAGAAGTCCCGGCCACGCGTTGCTGTGGTTAAGGTATACATTACAAATTTTAATTAAGTTGCTGTCTTTCAGCCAGATTACTTAAAACTAATACTTACACACGAAATTAATAAAATTGAAAATAAAATAAACACTGAACACACTTAAATTATGAAATAATCAATATTTGTAATTCAATTGAAATTCGCGGTTGCAACAAAAAGCACAGCCATCTGGATCTCTCTTTGTTAAATAATAAACCAATTAAATTACCAAATTACCTTACACCGCCATCTGTTAGAATCGTATGGAACTCACAGATAATTATAACTCTTTGTTAAATAATAAACAAATAATTTGCAATAAAAAATAATGCTACTATAAATTTAGTTATAAACTACCCTAAGTCTCAAGTTGGATCAAACTGCACACAGTGTGCAAAATTGTATTAAAATCGGTTCAGTAGTTTAGGATTCCATCGCGGACAAACAACGTGACACGAAATTTTTATATATTAAGATATATATATATATATATATATATATATATATATTCAAATTAACTAACTAACTAACTGGCTCTATCCAACCCGTAGATTCATGGACGCGCGGCCATAAGCTCGCCATTGGCCCTACATCCCTATTCTGACCAAATGTTTTCCAATCATCCCCTGTATAATCTACTTCCCTCAAATCATGGATAATGTTATTCTCGCATCTGATTCTTCGTCTATCAACTGAGCGTTTTCTCTCTGGTTTTCCTACAAGAAGCTTCTATGCACATCTTTCATCCCTCACTCGTGTCGCATGTCCTGCGCATCCGAGTCTAAGAGTTAACTGTTCTTATTATATCTGGCTTCCTATACATATCATGTAGCTCACTATTATGTAGTTTATATATTCAAATTACAAAAATATATAATTCAATAGTAAGAAGTACTGTCACATATGGAGCTGAAGAATGGAACATCAACCAAAACTTATGTCGGTAGAAATGGATTTCTTTGAAAAGAGCAGCAAGATGTTCAAAATGGGGGGGGGAATTCAATACTAGATTATATAGATACATACATACATATAGTAATTCTGTCCTAGGGCAGGTCTTTCACTGCAATCATATTATTTTAATGCTATGCTTTGCAGCTTTACTAGGGAATTATAGGTGTGGTAGCTTTCCGTTGCTTTCCACACCGCTGAATGATGATGATGATGATAATTATAAGGATGATAATGATGGCCGGATGATTTTCTGGGACCGTTGGGCCCTAAGCTTCCTGACATTTATCTTACAGGTGAGGAAAAACCCCGAAAAAAACCTCACACATATACTGTTTGATACATCGAATGTTTTTTCATAGTGTAAGATTGATATCATTGGCTTTGATGACATCACTGCTATTTAATAACCAATTCAGGTGAACTGGACCATAAAGTTGGAAGTATCCTGTTAAATGTTTGTTTAGAAAGTGTAACGCAGCCATGACCAAATAATGAATTGGATAATTTCTAAATCTCTCTACATTATGTAATTGGAAAGTTGGAAAAATGTTTTAATATGTCGCATCTCCCTTCCCTCTCTGCTGCACGGTGGCTGACGACGTAAGTGAATCCGAGTTGAACTTCAATAACCATTGATAATAGAATATGCTACTAAATTAATACAGGGCTATTCAAAAAGAAGGAACAGGCTTCAAACATATATTTCTTCTAAACTAAAAAAAAATAGTAACACAATTCCAATGTTCCTGGAAAGAGAAAAGTCCAAACTTCACTATTTTGTGCATTCAATATGAGCACCATATGTTACTCGACAAATATCAAAACGTTGGCTCATTTCTTACCTCATATGATTCAGCTGGTCTCCAGTTATCGAATTCAAAGCTTCAACAATTCGATGTCGCAGATTTCAGAAGTGTCAGGCATAGGGGGGGGATAAAAACACGGTCTTTCAGGTAACCCTACAGATACAAAATCACACGGGATTAGATCTGGTGACCTGGAGGTCTGAGACCTTCTAAGTGGAACACTTCACTTCACTAAGTCTATCTTATCTATCCATCTATATTTTCTTCCGTCCATGTGCATGTAGTATATATAACTGTTCCCCTTGACCGCTACGGTAGCCGAGAAGGCCCAATAGGAATCCCGAAAACCGACAAATGAGGCTCTGGTTAGGTCCCCCAAATGCGGGGGTTGGCGAAGGGCTGACAACCCGTTCCATAAAAATTAATTGTTACGTTGCCTGCAAAGAGATATATATCCGGAAAGATCAATAGGCATAGACTTTGGCTAAGAAAAAGGACAATGATTTTGGCAACTTGGAACATACAAGGTTGGAATACTAAGAATAATGAAGTACCTAACGAGATTACAAAGAAGGGGGTGGATACAGCAGTTCTGACAGAAATGAAAAGGAAAGGGAAAGGTCAAGAAATTATTGGTGACCTATGAAAAGATGGCACGAAAACCGCTTTCTCAGGCCGTAACAGTTCTTCTAGGACTAATACCTGGCAGTATGATGATGATGATAAATTAAATACTAATAATAACTATAATTACTATAATAAATAATACTAATAGGATGATTATGGGCTAATTCTAATATATATAATGTTCAAGCATGGGAATTCCTATTTCATCATCATAGTACATTCACGAATTTAGGCCATTTGTTGACCTGTTTCGGCCTCAAGAGAAACACCATCCAGAAGTCTTTTGAGTGGACGTCCTGGTCTTCTTCTTCCTGCAGGTTGATATCTTAACATTAGTTTGGGTATTCTGTGATCTTCCATTCGATGAACATGTTGTATCCATCTTGACTTATAATCAGAAATTTTGTTTTCTAAAGATTCCATGTGTAATTCTTCTAAGATGTCTTCATTTTTTTTGTGATCTAGTAGTGTGTATCCTGCAGTCCTCCGAAGATATCTCATTTCAGCAGATCTAAGTCTCTGTATATCCTTCTGTTTCAACGTCCATACTTCGCTACCATACAAAAGAGTTGGAAGAGCCAGTGTTTTATACACTTTCAGTCTTGAATGCTTTTGGACTAACTGTGGCTTGAAGATAGAATTTATTAACCCTAAAATTCTTAAAAATTTAGATATTTTTGCATTTACATCCTTCAAACAACAAAACTTTATACAACTTACATTTTGCACAAGATCAATTGTTAATTGCACAAGATTATGAAGATTTAGAATATATGACTAGAAAATTAATAGAAGAATATGAAAAATGGGGATTAAATTTGAACATGAAAAAAACAAAATATTTATCAATTGGTGAACCAGAAGAAAATTTAATTTTGGAGACTGGAGAAACAATAAAATATTGTAGTGAGATCACATATTTGGGAATTAAAATAAATAAAAATGGGAGTTATGAAGAGGAAATAAGAAATAGAAATAATAAAGGAAAATGTGCAATTGCTTGCCTCAATGGAATATTGTGGGATCAAAATATAAGTAATAAAAATAAAATAAATATATATCATACAATTGTTAAAAGCAACATTACTTATGGAGCAGAACTTTGGCCATTAACAACAAAAACAAATAAGTACGTTTTGGCAACGGAAATGGATTTTATACGAAGGGCCGCAAGAATTTCAACAAGAGGAAAAAATAGGAACTCAGTTATAAGGGAGAAAATGAAGATTGAAGACACTGTTTTAGATTATATTAAAACTCAGCAATTAAGATGGTACGGACATGTCCAGCGAATGGAAGAGAATCGACTACCAAAATATGTTTTGGAATGGAAACCTGAGGGAAGACGAAGCAGAGGAAGACCTAAAACCTCCTGGAGTCAGGGAATATGTTTATATATGAAGGAGAAACATCTACAGCCATGAGATTGGATGGACCGCCAAAATTGGCTATTAGGAATCGGACGATGTCAAAGACATTAATCAACCGATGATCTATATATATATATATATATATATATATATATATATATATATATTAACAAGAATGAGGTGGGAGAATAATATTAATTGTGATTTGAGGGAAGTAGATTATACAAGGGATGATTGAAAAATATTAACTCAGGATAGGGTTGTATGGAGAGCATATATTCGTGCGGCCATGGAACTATGGGTTCGATATAGCCAGCGAGTTAAATTTAGTTAGTTATATATTCGAATATTATGTATCGATTTCATTGAAATTTGAATTAATTCCGGAAGTAACATTCCAGTAATAAATTTCATCAGGTTTCGGCGATTAATTAAATTCGGACGAGACTTGTGAACGAGAAGGTGCAGTTCCCATTCAATCTGGTCCGCCCTCCACTGTCACGTACACAATACTGAGGGTTACGCCTATATATATATAACTCACTTCTCTTACAAACTTGATTTAATTCCTTCAAATTATTGCATCACTTCCTATATCTGTTTTATTCCAATGTATGAAGCGAGAAAAATAAAGACTATCTAAAAAAAGTTAAACTAAATACATCAAAATCATTATTAACTTCCAACAAAATTCAATTGTATTTCATTTAAAGGTATGTAGTTCTATTATTCCTCCTTTCTGAATATATATACTCTGTAGGCTTCTTACTGAAATATGGAGTAAATCATATTGACCACTGAGATGTGAATTTAATTTATAACTTTAAAACTCTAAAATTACCATATTATTATTGTTATCATAGTACATTCACGAATTTAGGCCATTTGTTGACCTGTTTCGGCCTCACGAGAAACACCATTCAAAAGTCTTTTGAGTGGACGTCCTGGTCTTCTTCTTCCTGCAGGTTGATATCTTAACATTTGTTTGGGTATCCTGTGATCTTCCATTCGATGAACACGTTGCATCCATCTTGACTTATAATCAGAAATTTTGTTTTCTAAAGGTTCCATGTGTAATTCTTCTGTCTTCATATATATTTTTTTTTTGTGATCTAGTAGTGTGTATCCTGCAGTCCTCTGAAGGTATCTCATTTCAGCTGATCTAAGTCTCTGTATATCCTTCTGTTTCAACGTTCATACTTCGCTACCATACAAAAGAGTTGGAACAGCCAGTGGTTTATACACTTTTAGTCTTGAATGTTTTAGGACTAACTCTGGTTTGAAGATAGAATTTATTAACCCTAAAATTTTTAAAAATGTTGATATTTTAGCATTTAGATTTTCTTCTTCATATGAGTTATTGCATCCTAAATATGTAAAATTATTCACCTGCTCCAAAATGTTTTATTATTATTATTTATTATTATTATCTTCTTCTTCTTCTTCTTCTTCTTCTTCTACCTTCCAAGTATTAGGCCAAGGCCCGTTACGATCCTATAGACAATTTTCCCTCTAGCGTTTCATAGGACGGCCCAGTGATCTTCGTCCTCTTGGTATATAATTATAAACAGCTTTGGGGACCCGATTTGAACTCATTCTTTCTAGATGGTGTTTCCAATTTAGTTGGTACTGTTTAATATATTCCAAAATTGGCATAGTCTTCAATTTTTTTAAGATATAGGTGTTCCTTTTCCGATCCCATCTGGTGTATCCCGCTGTTCTGCGCATGAATCTCATTTCACAAGCCGTTATTCTGCTTTCATGTTGTCTTTTTAGTGTCCATATTTCACTACCATAGGTCAAACACTGGTCTAGCCAAAGTGTTATAACGTAATCTGGTGTTTTTTTGTACAAGGGATGGTTACATAACTTGATTAATAATTCCCAAACTTGTATTGTAACTAGTAATTTTTTCAGGGATATCCTTTCCATCCCAGATAGAGAGATAATATCCAAGATATTTAAATTGATTAGACCTCTCCAAAATTTTATTCTGGAGACGGATTGTACTTTGTATGGGGTTCTTCCGATGAAATGCCATAATTTTAGTTTTGTTAATTGATATTTCCATATTAAATTTGGCAGATGTTTTTTTGTAAATTATAAATTATAATCATTTTCGGAATATTATTATTATTATATTATTATTATTATTATTATTATTATTATTGGTAGTAGTAGTAGCAATAGTATTATAAACGCGTCATGTGGCTTGTGTCAAGTAATCTAAGTTCAATTATCTGAGATGTGGTGTGGAACTGCATCTTGGGGTCTGTTAACATTTGAGTCTGAATTGAATTCATTACAACATGTAAGCACGTGGAGTTTACATTACATCAATGTAAAATCGATTTGCTCAGTGAAATTGGAACATAGAATTTATAACATTCGCACAAAAGTTAGGAATCAAATTAGATTCAAATCTCTACGGTTGTAAAAGCTCTCATATTGAGCTTCCAATAAACTGCAATGGAAAAACGAAAAATATTGTTTTAACTTAGATATGGGATTGAAATGTACCTTCATATATACGTTGAAAGTTAAATGAAAATTAATGAAATAACAGTCTGTATTTTAATAAAACACTTCTGTAATCACTATATTTTCTTTTTTCCTTTCTCGTTTTCTCTCTGTTTCCATTGATTTTCATTGTTTTACTTTTTTAACCTCTTTTTCATAATTCACACACCCAGTCCCAAAATGGACATTTAAAATTACTTACCCCGCCGGGAATCGAACCCGGGTCGCCGGAGTGGAAGGTAGTGACTCTACCGACTACGCCACAGCGATGAACGTTATAAATCCGGATTGATTTTAAAGTCGACACCAAATAAAATAATAGTTTTAAAAAACTAAAACAACACGCTTTATTAGAAAACCGAACTAAAAAAATGAAAAATAAATTTAATTTCCAACACGCTTGGGATAAATTTAAAGGGGTCAACAAAAAAATTCATCTCCAACCCAACAATATAGAATAAAACTAGAATTATCAACAAAAAGGAAATCATTTTACCATCAAAAGCGTGGGGTGCTCTATATCAATTAATATATTTGATAATAAACAGATATTGGTAAAAGTAAAGTCTCTAAGAAGAAAATGTAAAAATCATGAAAAGCACCCCACGCTTTTGATGGTAAAATTATTTTCTTTTTGTTGATCATTCTAGTTTTATTCTATATGTGTTGGAGATGATATTTTTGTTGACGACTTTAAATTTATCCCAAGCGTGTTGGAAATTAATGTCATTTTTCATTTTTTGAGTTCGGTTTTCTAATAAAGCGGTTTTTTTTAGTTTTTTAAAACTATTATTTATTTTTTATTTTTTAGTTTTAATATTTTACAGAATAAGATAAGAATGTAAATATATTTAAATTCCATACTATTGTAGTATGAGCTAAAAGTATTACTCTTATAAAAAAAAAGCCTCCTCAGCCGGATTCGAACCAACGACCTATGGATTATTGAAATTATATACCACTAGTTCACCGCTCTAACCAACTGAGCTCTTAGTACGCTTGACCAAAAAAATCGACAAGTCCGTAATCTATTAATACCAGTTTTAATTTGTTTGATTTTCGGATGATTTCTGGCCAGGAATTTAGAAATAAAATATGAAATTATTGTAGAGTCACGGGTCCTTTGCAAGTATACAAAGTTTCAAGTCGATCCAATGTCTCTAAGTGGGTGAAAATCGTGTTCAAAGAATCCGTTACATATACACAATGACACTTTTTTTATTTTCTGATGATTCTGGCCAGGATTTTAGAAAATAAATATGAAATGATTGTATTGTCACGGGTTCTTTACAAGTATACAAAGTTTCAAGTCGATCCAATGTCTCTAAGTGGGTGAAAATCGTATTCAAAGATTCCGTTACATAAATACAAAGACACTTTTTTTGATTTTCTGATGATTCTGGCCAGGATTTTAGAAAATAAATATGAAATTATTGTATTGTCACGGGTCCTTTACAAGTATACAAAATTTCAAGCCAATCCAATTATTTTAAGTGGGTGAAAATCGCGTTGAAAAATTCAGTTACATAGATAGATAGATAGATAGATAGATAGATAGATAGATAGATAGATAGATAGATACAGGTCAAGCTAATATAAAGCGTGTAATTAAGAACGTAACCTTGTATGATCAAGAGCATTTGCTCCATTATATTTAGAAAGTAGATTATACAGGGAATGATTGGAAAGCATTAGCTCAGGATAGGGATGTATGGAGAGCTTATGTCCGCGCGGCCATGAACCTACGGGTTCGATAGTGCCAGTGAGTAAGTAAGTAAGTAAGTATATTTAGCCTACATTTTCCAGTTGTATTATTATCACGTAAGCTTAATATGATCATCATCATCATCATCATCATCACTCCAGGGATTAGGTAATTGCCCGTTCCGACTTCATAATGAATCAGCCCAACGTCTTCTAGGTCTTCCAACATCACGTCTTCCTCTTGCTTGATAATTTCTTTCTAACAATGGATATCTCTCCTTACTCATTCCATCCATATGATCAATCCATTTCTGTCTGTAATTCGTGACCTTATCCAATAAAGGCTGTACTTTCAATTCTTCTCTTATATCCTCATTTCTTATTCTATCAAGTCTTGTACATCCTTTAACTTGTCTTAGGAACCTCATCTCCGCCGTCTGTATTCTATCCTTCTGTTTTTTCATTGGTGCCCAAGTTTCACAACCATACAATATTGTGGGAACCGCCATAACATTATACATTTTTATGTTGGTTTGTTTTCTAATTTTATTTTTGAATGTTCTCTGTATTGTTGCACACACCGTCTGAAATTTATTTATTTTGGAGTCAATGTCTCTTTCCACTTTGTAGCCAACATCACAGCCCAAATATTTGAAACTAGACACCTGTTCTATACTTTGATTTTCTAAAATAATTTTGGATCTCACTGGATCTCTTCCTCTAAAAGCCATGGTCTTCGTTTTCCTTACAGAAATCTTTAGATCATATAATTTACATATTTCATTTAATGAATGCGTTGATTTCTGTAAGTCGTCTTCATTTTTCTGTATTATGATTACATCGACAGCAAATAGAAGATTATTTATGCACGCTTTATTATCTATTCTTATTCCTGGATTCACTAAAACTTTCCATTTATTTAAAATATCGTCTATCCCTTTTACTAATAATCCATATATAACTTTTATACAAGGTTTATACACATCTCAGTTGAAAATTCTTACTAATAAACACTGTATTAGCTGTTCAGTGTATAAGAGGTGTACAACTTTACATGGGAATCGTTATACATGCCTCCAGCCTTGATTAAGGATTGTATAACTAGAAAAAATGTCGGACTTCAAGATCAACGACTGTTTGATGGATGCACAGGGCATAAATAATATTAATAAAGCTCTGGGTAGGAAAATAACGGCATCATAAAATGCCTTTCGCTACACTGATTCTCGATTAGGCCTAATAATATATTTTTTTAATTGAACATTGATTCACAAAAGAATATGTTCTACAATAATTGCTGTAGACAAGATTTAACCTGAATGTAGTTTAAATGCTTCATAATATTATTTTAAGAAAACTTTTTTGCATCTTTAATAAGTAACACACATCGATATAAAAATGTATTTAATTATAGAGGCACTATTATTGCAAGATGCTACATGTTAACTTGGTAGTCTTGTGGTTAGAGCATCAGACTACGGTCTGTGAGGTCGTAGGTTCGATTCCCGATCAAACTATAATGATTTTTTTTTTCGCTTAAAGCGTTATTCTGTTGTCGGTAACATTTTCTACTATTTTGAACGTTTTCTAACGCATCTTAAAACACTGCATATAATTCATAAGTAACGGGAAAAACTTTTATTAGTTTCCAAGAATTGTTCGAAATTCTTGACGTTAGATGGCAGCACATTATCTGTGAAACCAATTCTACGGTATATTTGACATAGCGTAAAGGGAAATGTATATAAATTAAAAACTTATTTTTTCCGTACCTCCTCAATTAGGGAATCTCTATTAATTCTTATCCATGTTCATTTTTTGCACAATTAATCACTAGTTGATGTTGTTTATTTCTGTTACAAACTGCGCGTAATATTGTTCTGACGTCATTATGATGACGAATATGTGACGTATTGTGTATAGCTGCTGTTTTTGTTATGTAGCTCCGGCACAACGTTTATTAGTAAGGAAATTATACGTGATCTACATAAGGCTTATATATTGTATAATTAAACAACTGATGAAAGCCTGTATTAGAGATTTTTATTAGTAAGACTGTAAATATATATTAAACAAAGTGGGTGATAATATAATTCGTAATTAATTAAAATAAGTACATTTTGATTACTTTCTTCAGACCACGAGATGTTGATTTTGGTTTGTATTTACTCTACCACATTTCAGGGTGATTGTATATAGGTACAGTTTTGTTGAACGGTAACCGATCTCTAACTTCGTAAATTTTTACACGAGGATTATATCGTACAGGAAATATTGAAATAAGAATGTTAACTAAATTCTCCTTCAATACGATAACGCGAGACCACACACCGGTTGAGAGATCACAAAGATTTGGTGAACCACTCTTCCTCATCCGCCCTACAGCCCGGATCTTGCCCCTTCTCGCTTTCATTTGTTTGTGCCCCTCAAGGATACTATCCGAGGGAAGCGATATGACAACGATGAGCAAGTCATAAGGGACGTCAGGACATAACAGAGAGCGAGACTAGCTGAGTGATACCGAACTGGTACACACGCTTTGGCATCTAGATGACATAAGACCATGGATATGAATGAAGACAATATGGAATAAAGGTACCTGTAGCCAATTAGTTAGGGAATATTATACAGGATATGGTCCATTGCTGTGGTGTCGAGGTAATGTGCTGCCTTGTCACACAGCGGACCCGGGTTCGATTCCCACAGGACAGGATTCTAGGTGAGAATTTTTCGGGGTTTTTCCTCACCTATAAGACAAATTTCAGGACGTTTAAGGCCCAACGGTCCTCCAAGATCATCTGGCCATCATCATCATCATAATCACCCTTTTCATAATCATCATCATCCTTTACAGGCGTGGAAAGCAACAGGGTGCCACCACATCTGTAATTTCCTAGTAAAGCTGCAAATCATAACATGAAAATGCTATGATTGCAGTGAAAGACTGACCTAGGGTACAATTACTACGGATGGATATAGGATATTTGGAGTTGTAAATGAAAATAATTTGCAGTACTCTTTACATCAATTAAATCAGTTATGCCAAGAATATAATTTCAAAATATCAAAAGAAAAAACAAAAATAATGGCATTTTGGCGGAGGAAACGATTATCTAAGATCAAAAATCGTAATAGACACAACAACCTCCGGAAACACAAGTAAACAAACTTTTCATTATTGGGTTTGCAATTTCCTCCGATAAACACAAAAAATGAAAGAGAAATACATATGATAACGGTCGAAACAATGCGAACTTTCAAATGAGATGCGGGCACCCGATACATACAACCTTAACCAGATACCATAATTGATTTCGTAAATCTCATTGATGGATAAATCATATTTGAAGAGAGAAAAATGATACGCTCAGACCGGGACTTGAACCCGGGACCCTTGGTTCTCTAGACCAAGTGCTCTACCAACTGAGCTACCTGAGACAAGTACCGATCTAAACGCAAATCTTTCTCTTATACATTGTAATTCCAACAGCATTTGTTGGAAGGGAATTACAATGTATAAGAGAAAGATTTGCGTTTAGATCGGTACTTGTCTCAGGTAGCTCAGTTGGTAGAGCACTTGGTCTAGAGAACCAAGGGTCCCGGGTTCAAGTCCCGGTCTGAGCGTATAATTTTTCTCTTCAAATATTAAAGAATAAAACAAGAAGAGATACTAGTTTGAAGTTTTATAAAACATTGGCAGTTCCTGCATTACTTTATGGGAGCGAAACTTGGGCAAAGTAAAGTGATCCCACAACAGGCCCGGAGGCCTTTGGGGTAGTAGGAGGTTAAGGCTCCCACTTTTTCTAGACAATCGGCACTTTATGTCAGCCGGGTTCTCAGCCCTGCGTGACTTGGGTAATGACCAAAAAATTGAAAAGTAGAATACAAAGCGCAGAAGTGGACTTCCTTAGAAGAACAAAAGGCGGCACAAGATTGGATCGATAAGGAATGAAGATATAAGAACAGAGTTAAATATATATGCATTGGATGAGAAAATCAGAGAATATAGAGAGAAATGGTTTACACATGTGGAAAGAATGAATGTATCAAGATTACCAAGAGCAGCATTCAACCACAAGCCAAGAGGTTCAAGGAATGTAGGAAGGCCAGTGAAAAGATGGACAGAACAACTGTAGGGCGGAACAGGCAATTTGCCTAGCCCGTGAAGTGAAGAAGAAGAAGAATGAAATATCAGTAAAAAAATTATGTGTTACTTATTGGATGATGTAATATTTCATTTCTGTTAACTTTTAATGTCGGAAGAAAGGCTCGGACAGATAGCGAGGCTTTTAAGAATCTGGCTGCAATTCAAGAAGTTGAAAACAAACTGTCTCCAGCCATCATTTTTGTTTTATTTTCATTTCTAGGGTTGTCACAAGAACAATTTGTGTTGTCGCATAACAAATATTCTGTTTCTAGCACTTGATAGAATACAACAATATTTTACGTCAAGTTAAATGGATTTACAGAAAGTAAGTGAGATATTTAAAGTGTCATTGACACAATTACGATAGCTAACTAACTTACCGGCACTATCAAACCCGCAGTTCATGGCCGCCATGGGCCTTCTTAGGCCTGTCGCTCCGTGGAATTAAAGTATACAAGTTTTTCAACATAAAAAAACTAGATTGATTTCATTAATTTATTACATAATTAATAAATCTGTTAATGTAAGTTCTCATTTAATAAATAATAGTTTTAAAAAATTAAACAACACGCTTTGTTAGAAAACCGAACTAAAAAATGAAAAATAATTTTAATTTCCAACACGCTTGGGATGAAATTAAAGTGGTCAACAAAAAAAAATCTCCAACACATCTAGAATAAAACGAGAGTTATCTACAAAAAAAAGTAATTTTACCATCAAAAGCGTGGGGTGCTCTATATTAATTAATATATTTGATAATAAACAGATATTGGTAAAAGTAAAGTCTCTAAGAAGGAAACGTAAAAACCATAAAAATCACCCCACGCTTTTGATGGTATTTTTTTTTGTAGATAACTCTAGATTTATTCTAGATGCGTTGGAGATGATTTTTTTTGTCGACCACTTTAATTTTATCCAAAGCGTGTTGGAAATTAAACAATTATTTTTCATTTTTTAATTCGGTTTTCTAATAAAGCGCGTTGTTTTATTTTTTAAACTATTATTTATTTTTTTAATCTTTAGTTTAATTGATTGTCATAAACCGGAATCCCATGAAAATTTAATTGCTTACGATATTTTTAGTGTCTAGGCACGAATATAATTATATTTTTTAAAATTATTATTATCTAACATTATTATACTATTTTGGAATATTTTAATATAGATAAATAGTTACAGTTAATCGTATCCTTCTCATATATTTTTGGATAAATTACAATGTGGTAAGTTTACAAAATTGTCATTAATATTTTACAGAATAAGATAAAAATGTAAATATCTTTGAATTCGATACTATTGTAATATGGCCTAAAAGTAATACCCTTTTTAAAAAATCCTCAGGGTCGGATTAGAACCAGAGACCTATGGATTACTGAAATTATATACCACTACACTCTATCACCACTTCTATTTAATGTATACATTAATACTATCATCAGACACTGGAGATTGACAGTTCATGGTAATATTCCTCTCTCAAGACACACAATTTTAGACACACTCTTATATGCAGATGATCAGGCTCTTTTCGGCAATAATGAACATGAATTACAATATTCCACTCATCATCTTAATATAATAGCCCAACGATTTAACATGGAAATATCAACAACAAAATCTGAAGTTATGGCCTTTCAAGGGAAATTCCCAGTAAGAAGTAAAATTTGTATTCAGAATTCAATATTAGAGCAAGTTAATTCATTTAAATACTTAGGATATAATCTAACTTATAATGAGGAATGTGATATATCCTTTAAAATACAAAACTATAATAAAGCTTTAAGAATTATCAACCAAGTTTTTAAACCATCAAAAGTGCAGAGACACACAAGAATGAAAATCTATAAAATTCTCACTAGACCCATAATCTGTTATGGCAGTGAAGCTTGGACCATCAGAACTCAGGATGATCGTCATATTACAGCCATGGAGATGAAATTTCTGCGACGAACTGCAGATTATAGCCTTCTAGACCACCAAAGAAATTCAACAATAGCCAGAGAGTTAAACATCGTACCTATATCTGAATACCTCCAAGAATATAGAAACAATTGGCTAGCCCATATTCAGCGCATGGATCGTCACAGAATACCAAAACAAATTCTTCACTACATTCCTCGAGGCAGAAGATCTGTGGGTCGACCTTTTCGGAGATGGCGGGAGACCGTAACGGGCCACTGGGCCTAATACTTGAAAGGACGATGATATACCCCTACAGTCCACCGCTCTACCAACTGAGCTACCAGAGGATATAGTATTAATTTCTTACAACGATGGACTAAAAGTTGATAAGTCCGCAACCTATTATACCGATCTTTATTTATTTTTTGATGTCCTGATGATCCTGGACAGGATCTTTAAAAAAATTAAAGAAATTATTGTATTGTCATTGGTCCTTTACAAGTATACAAAGTTTCAAGTCGATCCAATGTTTTTAAGTGGGTGAAAATCGTGTTGAAAGATTCCGTTACATAGATACAGGTCAAGATAATATAAAGCGTGTAAAATCATACTTTTGCTCTTCTTACGACAATCAGAAATACGGAGCAACAGATTTGTTCTGTATCATTAGCATAAATCATTTTTTTTAACCCTTACACATAGTTTGGCATGCATTTGTCGTTTTGAAGTTGATTTTATTTACGTTTGTCGGACGGCGATTATGCCTGACATTCGGGGATGCGTTCTAAATATGGAAAAGTATCCAACTCCTTGATTTTGGTGGGGGAAGTGAGATTAAGTTAAGCAGAGCATGAACTTAATGTACTGGAAGAGAGAAATATTGGAGGGATATCGGAAAGGAGCTAGAAAATTGATAGCTAGAATGAGATAGGGTTTAAAGCCGTTCCCTCTCTCTCTCCAGAGCATTAGTTTCGATATCGAATCTTGAAACACCTGTTATCCAATACTCTGGGTTACCTTTTCGAGCACCAAAAGTATCCAATCTCTTCTATTTGTCTTGTAGGGCTTTATATGAGTTGTAAGAACGGGTCGGTTCTACAAGATTATCATGATTGCTTTTTGTTGAATCGTTATTTTTAAGTCATCAAACTCTATTCCTAAACTTTGTGAGCTTTTGAAGTGAAACGAAAGTCTCAAAAAGCTCAGGATTTATTTTTAAGGAGTGGTACTTTAGCAGAAGCTTAAAACTCGACAAATATTTTTTTGGACAATTATATCGTAAATCTTTACTGCCAACTGGACAACTTAATGGAATAAAAGATGGAGAATCGTCTCGAGTCAGTCGGTGGATTGTAAGTTCATAAAATCTATAACGATATCAAAATACCAATATAAAATATATTCCCATAAAAGTTCATAATAACAATTTTACGACAGACCTATATGAAATGGAAATGGTTCTCTCTCGTCAAATTAGTTGATTAAAAAAGTGATTAAGTGGCACTGTCCCTTAAATTTGTTACAAAGGGCTTACGATGAGGAATAATCCGATTTATTATTTCAGAAATATTTTTCTTTCTCTCGTTTTTTTAGCCCTTTTCCACTGCAGATTATCTTGCCAACTTATATTGTTTCAATCCTACACACAAGAAATTAATAACTGTCAATAACGCCACGTGATTTCCAAATTATCGATAAATTCAGGACTCACGATGTGAGGAGTGAATTTATCTAGAGAATTTGGAAAACAAGAATGGCATTTGTTTGGACTATTTAACGAATAAAATTAAGCTGTTTACTCAAAAATCATTATTTGAATATAGCCTAGTTATGTAAAGATATAGACATAAAATTGGTCAAATTTTAAAAACTTATAGGAACAATAAAAAGCATTCTTTTCCGAAAAGTACGCCCAGATACAATTCTAAAATTTTATAAAACAATGGCTCTTCCAACTCTACTTTATGGTTCTCAAACCTGGACTCTTACGTAAATTAAATAGGATAGTAGCTGCAGAAATTAAGTTATTAAGACCTTTAGCGGGTTATACGCTTTATGACCACATGCGTAATGAAGCTCTCAACACACCAGCAATAACTGAAACCATTCAAAAATATCAAAATAATTGGCATGAATACCTTCTTAGAATGTCAAACAATAGACTACCTCTGCAGCTATTGAACACCAGACCCACAGGGCGAAGACACCCAGGAAGACCTAAGAAAAGATGGAGGGATCAATTTCTATCCTGAAGCGGAACAGGCCAATGGCCTAATCCATGCCTGCAATTGATGATGATGATTTTAAAATATTTATATATTTAATGTAAACGGCGATGTTTGAAAACAAATGAGGAACGTTTGTTATGTTTCACTTGTTAATCACTGCAACCAGATCATATTATTTATTGCAAAAGGATCGCAATATTGTAAGAATGCACCTTAGTGGAGAAAAAATTACTTACTTACTTACTCACTGGCACTATCGAACCCGTAGGTTCATGGCCGCGCGGACATAAGCTCTCCATACATCCCTATCCTGAGCCAATGCTTTCCAATCATTCCCTGTATAATCTACTTCCCTCAAATCATAGTTAATGTTGTTCTCCCACCTCATTCTTGGTCTGCCAACTAGGCGTTTTCCTTCTGGCTTTCCTACAAGAAGTAAAAATTAAGCACTTCAAATTGCTTATTGATTATTTTCTGATGTCCTGTGATGTAAATATGTCAATTATATTTTTCTGGAACGTTATAACCTGGGAAATAATACGTTTAAGAAGGTGCAAACAGTGGTTTATTTTTTTGTGGTATAATCAATTGCTACAAACGTTTTTATATTATATCCCGCAAGCACTATCTCTTTACATTCGTGCACTATATATACAATCTGGTAGCCGTACTTCTTAGAGAGTCAGTCACTGCAAAATAATACTCTGGCTATTCAGAATGTTAAAAAGGAGGAACTTTGTTTAATACGATAAACTTATTTGATAAATTCCAGATGAAACTCGACTGTGATTGGTTGCAAATCAAAATTCTTTGAAATGTGATTGGTCATTGACTCCCATTTGGGGCATGAATTAAATAGTCATGACTATTTAACTCATGCCCCAAATGGGAGTCAATGACCAATCACATTTCAATGATTTCTATTTTACAACCAATCAGAGTCGTGTTTCACCAAATATTTATCAGTGTTATAATTACCATATTAAAGAAAGCTCCTCCTTACAATATTGCGTTCCTTTGGCAATAAATAGTATGATCTGGTTGCAGTGATAAACAAAAGAAGCAGTAGAAGCGTACCTATCGTTTCTCATTTGTTTTCAAACATCGCCGTTTACATTAAATATATAAATATTTTAAAATAACTATAGTTAAATAATGATTTGTGAGTAAACAGCTTAATTTTATTCGTTAAATAGTCCTAACAAATGCCACTCTTGATTTCCAAATTCTCTAGATAAATTCACTCCTCACTTCGTGAGTCGTGAATTTATCGATAATTTGGAAATCACTCGTGGCATTACTTATGATAAATATTAGCATTCTCTTACATGCTCACGTTAAGTCTGAACGGCTAGAGGAGAGGTGTGTTAGCGCTAGTGTCGCCATACTACTACTCTATGGTAGGTAGTATCCCTAATCCATAAAACACGCGTGAAAGATGGTTGTCAAATTAGTCATTTACTCGACGACTGATAAAGGTGTCGGGTCATTTAAAGTCACAGTGTCATTTTTTTATTACCAGCCTCATAAGAGAACAGAGAGGCGGGAATTGGCAATATGTAATGAGGAAGGCAAGAGGAGGGACAGCTCATTTCCCTGTAGTTACATGGTTGTCGGATTGTTCATTTGGTCAACGTCTCCTTAAAGTGTGAGATCATTTTAAAAAGGACAGAATTTGCCAGTATTCTAAATCATTATTAAATATTAACGTGTTTTTTTTTAAATTTAGGAAGCTAATAATATTGTTAATCAATAAAACAATAATAATTATAACAATAATAATAAAGTTATAGACAAACAGATAATGGAATTCTACGAAAACAGAAGTAAAGCTCCAGTGGATACTATGAAGTGGATTGATGAAGTCAAAAAGGACTTAAAATTGGCAGGAATTACTAAAGAAGATATCCCAAACAGAGATATATTTAGAATTAAGGTGAATAAGTGGCAAGTTGAGCAAGAGGACAAACCGAAGAAAAAATATTGAACAACTTGGACAGATGATAGAAAACAAGCTCATAGCAAAAGAATGAAAGTAATTTGGGCTCAAAGGAAACGCCTCTAAGTACTTTGCGTAGTCCTACATGGGCTCATCCGCAATCAAAAAGTGATAGGCATTTTTTAAAATTATTTTAAAATATTTTTTTTTATTCAATGCCCCAGGTTGTCATTTCGACATTTCTGGTGTTCTACCTTGGCATTGGCTTAATTGTAACCCACTTCTGAAGTTGAGGCGCCTAGAAGGCGGAGTTACGTTATCCCGATGATATGATGGATGATAAATGACAATAAACGCAGGAGAGTTCTTATCCTAAATTGTAGACCATGGGCAACCACGGGAATGGTTGCCTTTAAGGAAAAATTCATATTGTTTGACCGGGAATCGAACCCGGGACTTCATTAACAGTAGTCAGAAACGCTGACCACTAGCCCATGAGGCAGGCCTTATTAAAAAAGATAATATTACAGATTATAATAGATAACTGAATAACTAACATTCATCATCATCCGGTATCATGACAGCTGTCGCCATCTTCCGGAAACCAAATACCATTCCTCTCTATCCATCGATTGATTTTCCTCCAATCCTATGATATTTATACCGCTTGTACCCCTTCTATCCAAGTTTTCATCGGTCTTCCTCTCTTCCTCCTTTCCATTGGGATCCATTCCATAACAATATTAGGCAATCTTTGATCTGCCATTCTTTCGACATGACCATAATACTGTAATCTTTTCTTTTCTATAATGCTCGGCTCCTCTTACACACCCATAATTTCTCTTATTTCTTTATTTCGTGTTCTATCCATTCTAGATTTTCCAGCTGATCTTCTTAAAACATCCATTTCTGTACTTAAAATTGTTTTTTTTATTTCCCTGACTTCAGCACCATATGTTAAAATGCTCTGAATTATGGTTTGATATATTTATAATTTTCTATTTTTTGTGATATTTTTGCTCCGCCAAACAGAGTTTAAAGCATTTATTGCTTGTTTTGTTTGTTGCTATTCTATTTTTAATTTCCACTGTGTTTTCGCCTGAATGGTCTAATTTTGTTCCTAAATAAGTGCATTCAACACTAGGTTTTAGTTCTTCTCCATTGTTGAAATTTATATTTTCCATTTCTTCTCCTATACACAGGTATTTAGTTTTCTCAATGTTCATATAAAGTCCCCATTTTTCATATTCTCCTTTAATATTTCTTGCCATATATTCTATGTCATCGTGGTCTTGTCCTATTAATACCTGGTCGTCTGCAAAATTGAGAGAGTATACAAGTGTATTTTGGATTGGTATGCCCATTTTTTTACTTTTTTTTTCTCCAGTCTCTTAGCACTCTTTCAAGATACATTTTGAATAGAGTTGGAGATAAATTGCAACCCTGGCTTAAATCTTTTGTAATAGTAAATCCCTCTGTTATATTTCTCAATACTGAAAAAACTTGCACTTACACTCCATCGCTTGTAACCGCCTCAAATAACATTACGAAAATATTTCATACTTCTTCTTCTTCTTCCTTCTACGATTCTATAGAAAATTTTCTCTCCAGTGTTTCATAGGACGGCCCAGAGATCTTCATCCTCTTGATATATAATTATAAATAGCTTTGGGGATCCGATTTGAACTCATTCTTTCAAGATGGTGTTTCCAATTTAGTTGGTACTGTTTAATATATTCCAAAATTGGCGTAGTCTTCAATTCTTTTAAGATATCGGTATTCCTTTTCTGATCCCATCTGGTGTAACCCGCTGTTCTGCGCATGAATCTCAATTCACAAGCCGTTATTCTGCTTTCATGTTGTCTTTTTAGTGTCCATGCTTCACTACCATAGGTCAACACTGGTCTACCCAAAGTGTTATATAAACGTAATCTGGTGTTTTTTTTTTTTTTGTACAAGGGATGGTTTCATAACTTGATAAAAATTCCCAAACTTTTATTATAACTAGTAATTTTTTTCAGGGATATCCTTTTTATCCCAGATAAAGAGATAATATCCAAGATATTTAAATTGATTAGATCTCTCTAAAATTTTATTCTGGAGAGAGATTTTACTTTGTATGGGGTCCTTCACATGTAATGCCATAATAATTTTAGTTTTGTTAATTGATAGTTCCATATTATTTTTCTGTAAATTATAAATTGATTGATCGTTGCAAATCATTTTCGGAAAGTGCCAGAAGAGCTAAATCGTCTGCAAAATGAATAGCATCGAGTTTGAGGTTCCTATTGATGGGTATATATCCTCGTTGTGTTTTCCTCCATTCGTTTATTAATTTATTCATATATATAATGAAAAGCAAATATTTAATACACTACCCTTTTTAATCTATTGATTCATTTCCAATGCATTTTTATTTTGCGTTACGCCTTTTTGCCCTTTGTGAATTCCTTCTAAAGAATATTGTGAACTTTATTTGTTTATTTTTGTACTTTATACAGTTCGCATAGCTGAAACTAAGTAAGTATTAAATTCACTGGATAAAAAAAGACGAGTATGTTTGGAAATATGTCTCTCTCCATAAAAATAATAATGGAAGCAGTGTTACGTACAAATCGGCTTACGTGCTCAACAAACATCTTACCAGCTACAAAGCAACAATAGTGCTACTGCACTGGAAGATTTCTCAATAGCTAAACTTCATATGCTCATCATATATTGGTTCGTACCGCTACCTCTATGTGATTGAGAATTGTATATAAGGAAAGAAAAATTGTTTGCACTGGGATAACTGGATAGTGATATTGGTATCGCGATAATGTATAGAGCTAGAGGTCCCGGGTTCAAATCCCGGCTCAGGCATGATTTTTTTCTTTTCATGCCATATTTGGCTTTCATTGTATATTATCAACATTTAATTGTAACATCCAAATAAAAAAGGCTTACTGGTATGAAGTAAAATATTACTTACTTACTCACTAGCAATATCGAACCCGTAGGTTCATGGCCGCGCGGACATAAGCTCTCCATACATCCCTATCCTGAGCTAATGTTTTCCAATTATTCCCTGTATAATCTACTTCCCTCAAATCATAGTTAATGTTATTCCCCTTATTCTCCCACCTCATTCTTGGTCTACCAACTGGGCGTTTTCCCTCTGGCTTTCCTACAAGAAGCTTCCATGCATGTCTTTCATTCCCCATACGTGCAACATGACCTGCCCATCGCTGTCTACGAGACTTAACTGTTCTTATTATATCTGGCTTCCTATAAAGACCATGTAGTTCACTGTTATGTAGTCTTCTCCATTCACCTGTCTGTTCATCTCTCTTTGGTACAAACATTTTCCTAAGTACTTTATTCTCAAATACTTGTAATCTCCTTTAATATATGGTCACACGTAGAAATTCATTATATAATGGAAATGGTCAGCTAATGACACATGAGGGAAATTTTGAGGAAGTGGCTGAATTCAAATACCTAGGAACAATAATCACAAATAGGAATGAGATCACAAAGAAATTAAACATAGGCTCAATTCTGGAAATGCATGCTATTATGCATTGCAGAGACTCTTGATGTCCCAACTCCTTACAAAAAACGTTAAACTGAAAATATATAAAACTATTATGCTACCAGTTATATTATATGGGTGCGAAATATGGACTCTTTCTTTAAGGGAGGAAAGGAGATTACAAGTATTTGAGAATAAAGTGCTTAGGAAAATGTTTGGACCAAAGAGAGATGAACAGACAGGTGAATGGAGAAGACTATTTAACAATTAACTGCATGGCCTTTATAGGAAGCCAGATATAATAACAGTTAAGTCTCGTAGACTGCGATGGGCAGGACATGTTGCATGTATGGGGAATGAAAGACTTGCATGGAAGCATCTTGTAGGAAGGCCAGAGGGAAAACGCCTAGTTGGTAGACCAAGAATGAGGTGGGAGAATAACATTAAATATAATTTGAGGGAAGTATATTATACCGGGAATGATTGGAAAGCATTAGCTCAGGATAGGGATGTATGGAGAGCTTATGTCCGCGCGGCCATGAACCTACGGGTTCGATAGTGCCAGTGAGTAAGTAAGTAAGTGGTGTACGATGGAAATGGGTGACAAGATTGCAAATGAAGCATTTCAAAATGTCTGACATTAATTATCCAACATGGAAAGCCACTAAAGCCAAATGAAAGTGGAGAGATCATTGCAAGGCATAGAGACGAAATATATAGACATAGAAGGTCATAATGTGGACCTTCTCATTAGAAAAATCTCTCTTCAAAGAATATGAAGGAAGTAATTTGTCAATTAGAGTTAAATATAAGAAGAAACTAGAAAAGGGTATGAAGACGCTTTATTGTTTTTTAAAAATATGGCTTAGCCAAGCTATAACCACATATTTCCTATCATTCATATTTTTAAAATAAATCGAAAATTATGCTTCTTCTTCTTCTGAAACTTAATTTGTAGGGTTTTCATCCTGTTTATTTCCAAAATCACTCCTCGGAGGAAGACGTATTGGATGGGCATTCACTGTCTATCCATCTCTTGGCAGGTCTTCCTCTTGTTCTTCTCCCGTCCATTGGTCTATCTTCTTTAGCTCTTTTTGCATATCGGTTGTCTGCCATTCTTTCTATACGACCCTTCCAATATTTTCGTTTATCTATAATAAATTTGGTTATGTTTTGAATATGACATTTGTCCCTAATTTCTGTGTTGTGTATTTTATCAAATAATGTTTTCCCCTGAACAGTTCTTAAGATTTTCATTTCATATGTGCTTATTATTTGTTTAGTTTTTGTAGTACAGCCCTAGTTTCTGCTCTATAAACGATAACTGGTCGAACTATCGTATTGTATATGCGGGTTTTGCTTTCTATTGACATAATTTTGTTGCACCAAATTAAATATTTCTTATACCCTGATATTTGTGCTGCTTTATCAGCTCGTTTCTTTGCTTCTTTTATTAAATTTTTAGTGTTTGTTATTAATACACCTAAATAATTAAATTCTGACACTTTTTCTATATTTTTTTTTCCACTTCTAATTTTTCTTACTGGTTCTTTTGATATTGTTAAGCATTTTGTCTTATTCGTGTTAATTTCCATATTGTATTTTCTGGCATTGAAAATTATGCATAATGACGTATTTGTGACATACTTAAAAATTTAATGAATTAATGAATTAATGGATTAATGAATGTCGACCGCTGGGCGACCACTAGTTCTTATAATATAGGAATAGATTTTTGGCTACTAAGTTGGAACTTTTAAAAATGAAAGTAGCTATAAAACTTGGTTTTTGAGCTGATGTATGGTAAATACGTTAGTGATTTTTCACATCTCAACAATGCTTGTCATAGCTTGTGATAACGCAAAATGAATGGGCGATGATGGCTGACTAATAAAAATATATTGGCAGGCCTAGCGCGATTGTTAACGGTTCAGTGACTTCGTTTCGAAACGACAATTTTGTTCGCCAACGCCAACTGAAGCGGAAATATGGCGGATAATGATCTCCAACAAGATGGCGCAAGTGCAGGTTATGTTATGGCAATTTTATCAGCTTTACTTTCGCGGTTATTACGTCTTCAATGACTTCCATTCTATCTTGACTCGTTTATATCTTCAAGGAGAAATCCATTGTACACATGAAGTTTCCAAGGAAGTCCTTGTTTGTTCACACTTTTTCTAATTGACTATTTTTCTTTTATACAGGGTGTTACTAAACCTCACCTATAAACCTTCTACTCGCCTTCATTCCCTATAATAATAATAATAATAATAATAATAATAATAATAATAATAATAATAATATAATAATAATAATAATAATAATAATAATAAGAAGAAGAAGAAGAAGAAATGTAATAAGAAATAAATATATATAAAATTGAAAATAAAAACAGCGAAAATAATAACAAATGGACAGAACACTTAATGAGAATGAACAACGAAAGAATACCAAAAAGAACCTTCCTGTATAATCCCAAAGGAACAAGAGATGTTGGCCGACCACGTAGAAGATGGACTCCACTTTTAACTTCGCCGGAACAGGCTGCATAGCCTAAACCTTGTAGTAGAAGAAGAAGAAGAAATGTGCGCTCAGGTTGAGCATTAGTGGTGGTTTAGTCTTTACTGTAGTCTGTAATGGTTTTTGTTCTTTTCGCACATGTTATGGTGTGATATTTCCTGCATCTTTGTCCACATAAGACACACTTGAATTCTTCGGTCGGCTCGTGGAATTTCTTGTTTATACATATTTTGTTGTGAAATCGAGTCGTGTTGTGACGTGTCTCTTTCATTCGCTATACCAAGACATATTTGGCACAGTTCTTGTACCCCCACGTAGCCCACCTGCAACCCCAAGTATTGTATCAGCAAGACAGGGCTCTACCACACTAGAGCCTGGATGTTCGGAATTCCTCACAGAATCCTTCCCAGATCGCTCGATTAGACGCGGCGAACCAATTTGCTGGCCACCATGTTCACCAGACATCACTCCAATGGACTTCTTCCTCTGGGGGTATGTAAAAGACCGTGTGTTTGCGACTCCAGTTCAAGATCTTCGTGATTTACCAATTGCAATTACAACAGTACCAATGGACATATTGGAGAGAACGTAGCACGAAATCGAAATTACAGATTTGATGTTGTTCGTGCTACCAATGGTGCACATATAGAGGTGTTTTAGTGTAGGTATGGCAACGAAAATTCTTTGAGTTTCTCTTTCGTTTAATGCCGACCTCATTTCATAATTCCACATACTTTGTTACTTACTTACTTACTCACTGGTACTATCGAACCTGTAGGTTCATGGCCGCGCGGACATAAGCTCTCCATACATCCCTATCCTGAGCTAATGCTTTCAAATCATTCCCTGTATATTCTACTTCCCTCAAATCATAGATAATGTTGTTCTCCCACCTCATTCTTGGTCTACCAACTAGGCGTTTTCCTTCTGGCTTTCCTACAAGAAGTTTCCATGCACGTCTTTCTTTCCTCATACGAGCAACATGTCCTGCCCATCGCAGTCTACGGGACTTAACTGTTCTTATTATATCTACATGTAGTTCATTGTTATGTAGTCTTCTCCATTCACCTCTCTGTTCATCACTCTTTGGTCCAAAAATTTTCCTAAGAACTTTATTCTCAAATACTCGTAATCTCCTTTCCTCCCTTAAAGTAAGAGTCCATGTTTCGCACCCATATAATATAACTGGTAGAATAATAGTTTTATATATTTTCAGTTTAACGTTTTTTGAAAGGAGTTGGGACATCAAAAGTCTCTGCAATGCATAATAGCATGCATTTCCAGAATTGAGCCTATGTTTAATTTCTTGTGCATCTCATTCCTACTTGTGATTATTGTTCCTAGTTATTTGAATTCAGCCACTTCCTCAAAATTTCCCTCATTGTCATTAGCTGTCCATTTCCATTATATACTGAATTTCTACGTGTGACCATATATTTAGTTTTACTGATATTTCTTCCAGTCCTAATTTCTTAGTGTTACTCAATAGTGTGTGCGTGTTGGCCTTTAGTATCTCCTCGCTATCGGCCAGTAGTACTACATCATCAGCATAAACTAACAGCTTATTAATACCATTCAGTTGTAAGCCTTCCTCATTCTCTAAAGATTTAATGGCATGCTCTAGTAGAAAATTAAATAGTAGAGGAGATAGTGCATCTCCTTGCTTCAACCCATTCTGGATTTCAAAAGTGTCTGAAAACTGTTTTCCTACACGCACCCTACTCTTTGAGCCATTTAGACAAATTCGTATAAGTCTAACTAACTTTTTAGGAATTCCGAACTCCAGCAGGACGCTATATAACTTCTCCCTCTTAATTGAATCATATGCTTTTTTGAAATATGTTAGTTATGATTAATCAAAATGTGGGAGGTTTGAATGGGACACCCTGTATTTTATGACAATTTGTTATATGATGATCTTGTAGAATATTTCCGGGCTGTTGGCGTAGTCTTGAGGCTTGTAGTTCCCCGACGTTTCGCCAGAGACTGCCGGACGCTGTCTCTGGCGAAACGTCGGGGAACTACAAGCCTCAAGACCACGGCCAACAGCCCGGAAATCTTCTACAAGGTCATCATAATAACTCCGGCCGTGAAAGCCTAAGTCAATTTATTATATGATTTTTTTCTATGGACTTACTGGAATTCTTATTTGTTTGAAAATATTTATTTACGTATTACTTACTTACTCACTGGCACTATCGAACCCGTAGGTTCATGGCCACGCGGACATAAGCTCTCCATACATCCTATCCTGAGCTAATGATTTCCAATCATTCCTGTATAATCTACTTCCCTCAAATCATAGTTAATGTTATTCTCCAACCTCATTCTTGGTCTACCAACTGGTCGTTTTCTCTCTGGCTTTCCTACAAGAAGCTTCCATGCAAGTCTTCATTACCCATACGTGAAACATGTCCTGGCCATCGCAGTCTACGAGACTTAACTGTTCTTATTATATCTGGCTTCCTATAAAGACCATGTAGTTCACTGTTATGTAGTCTTCTCCATTCACCTGTCTGTTCAGTATTACATGAATATTTTTGTACAGCTTCCTCTTAAGCTTTCTTTAATAAAGTTGGATTTTATATGGCTGTAAATATGGGGATGTTAAGATAGGTGAATGTTTTATTTTCACGTTTTGTGATACTTCTCTCATCCCACTGGATACGTGATTTCGCAAAACATAAATCACTAAAACTATGTAACAACAATAAAACAAGAATGAATATTACAATTTGACACGAACAGAATAGAATTAGAATTAGCCCATAATCACCCCATTTCGGGCAAGGGCCTCCTGCGACTGCAGGGTGGCTTACGTTACATCCCCGGGTTAGAATAGAATTACTGAACGTTACATTTCTTCATGGACCAGGTTTGCAGAGAAACACGAGAGAAACCAAGGACTTACATTTTAAAACCCTATTTCATCATCATCATCATCTGCATTCATGGATTAGGTCTGTTGACCCGTTCCGACTTCAGCCCATCTCTTTCTAGGTCTGCCCACATCTCGGGTGCCTTTAGGTTTGTATTTTGTTATTTGTTTTGGATATCTATCTTCATTCATTCTGTCTATTTAAAAATATAATTATTATGGGCTGAAGAATATTCTTCTGGGAATTAATAGTTTCCTGTGGCCATAAATGGATGTTAGCTGTTTTAACTTTAATATTTAATTTCACGGCAACCTGGATAACATGTAATATTTACGTGTTCATAATAAAGAACAGATATATACAATACATTTTAGTACGTCAGTGTAGTTTCCATTCCAGCATGGAAGTAGTGTATATACATCATTCGATGTGTACAACACGATTATTATTATTATTATTATTATTATTATTATTATTATTATTATTAGTATTATTATTTAATCAATTGAGTCGGTGTTTACTTGATGAAAATACATATTTATTAATTAAATAAAAATAAAACTTAGTTTTATTTGATTTTCATATTTATTAAGATATAATTCACTGACAGCTGTTTCGGTACACTGTACCTTCTTCAGACATGTTAACAAATTATTATCATCATCATAGTACATTCACGAATTTAGGCCATTTGTTGACCTGTTTCGGCCTCAAGAGAAACACCATCCAGAAGTCTTTTGAGTGGACGTCCTGGTCTTCTTCCTGCAGGTTGATATCTTAACATTTGTTTGGGTATCCTGTGATCTTCCATTCGATGAACATGTTGCATCCATCTTGACTTATAATCAGAAATTTTGTTTTCTAAAGATTCCATGTGTAATTCTTCTAAGATGTCTTCATTTTTTTTGTGATCTAGTAGTGTGTATCCTGCAGTCCTCCGAAGATATCTCACTTCATTAACAAATTATGAATTGTGTTATTATAGTACATATCAACTGATCTAAGCAACAATACAACAATGATTTATTTATTTTTTTAAATTTTAAAATTATTCTTGTATTGTTGCTTAGATCAGTTGGAACACAATTCATAATTTGTTAACATGTCTGATGAAGGTACAGTGTACCGAAGCAGCTGTCACTGAATTATATCTTAATAAATATGAAAATCAAAACTAAGTTTTATTTTTATTTAATTAATTATTGTTGTTACTATTATTATTATTATATATTATTATTATTATTATTATTATTATTATTATTATTATTATTATTTACACTCATTAAAATGTGTAGAAATTGAACGTAAATTTAGTTGGAATCAGTAAAAAAATAAATTGTGTACACTGAATAATTCTGTTTACTATCTGCTTTCAACACCAAACCGGGAAAATGCAACAAGAAGTAATTGGAATGCACATAAAACAAAAATAAAATGATCGACCTTCTGTTGAGTTTAATATCTATCTCAGGATTGAGATTTTCCTCCCTCAAAGTGCAGACTTAAACTGTTATATCTTTAGAAGCAATAATAATAATAATAATAATAATAATAATAATAATAATAATAATAATAATAATAATAATAATAATAATAATGATGATGATGATGATGATGATGATGATGATGATGATAATAATAATACTTACTTACTCACTGGCACTATCGAACCTGTAGGTTCATGGCCGCGCGGACATAAGCTCTCCATACATCCCTATCCTGAGCTAATCCTTTCCAATCATTCCCTGTATAATCTACTTCCCTCAAATCATAGTTAATGTTGTTCTCCCACCTCATTCTTGGTCTGCCAACTGGACGTTTTCCTTCTGGCTTTCCTACAAGAAGTTTCCATGCACGTCTTTCATTCCCCATACGCGCAACATGTCCTGCCCGTCGCAGTCTACGGGACTTAATTGTTCTTATTATATCTGGCTTCCTATAAAAACCATGTAGTTCATTGTTATGTAGTCTTCTCCATTCACCTGTCTGTTCATCTATCTTTGGTCCAAAAATTTTCCTAAGAACTTTATTCTCAAATACTCGTAATCTCCTTTCCTCCCTTAAAGTAAGAGTCCATGTTTCGCACCCATATAATATAACTGGTAGAATAATAGTTTTATATATTTTCAGCTTAACGTTTTTTGAAAGGAGTTGGGACATCAAAAGTCTCTGCAATGCATAATAGCATGCATTTCCAGAATTGAGCCTATGTTTAATTTCTTTGTGCATCTCATTCCTATTTGTGATTATTGTTCCTAGGTATTTGAATTCAGCCAATTCCTCAAAATTTCCCTCATTTGTCATTAGCTGTCCATTTCCATTATATAATGAATTTCTACGTGTGACCATATATTTAGTTTTACTGATATTTACTTCCAGTCCTAATTTCTTAGTGTTACTCAATAGTGTGTGCGTGTTGGCCTTTAGTATCTCCTCGCTATCGGCCAGTAGTACTGCATCATCAGCATAAACTAACAGCTTATTAATACCATTCAGTTGTAAGCCTTCCTCATTCTCAAAAGATTTAATGGCATGCTCTAGTACAAAATTAAATAGTAGAGGAGATAGTGCATCTCCTTGCTTCAACCCATTCTGGATTTCAAAACTGTCTGAAAACTGTTTGCCTACACGCACCCTACTCTTTGAGCCATTTAGACAAATTCGTATAAGTCTAACTAACTTTTTAGGAATTCCGAACTCCAGCAGGATACTATATAACTTCTCCCTCTTAATTGAATCATATGCTTTTTTGAAATATGTTAGTTATGATTAATCAAAATGTGGGAGGTTTGAATGGGATACCCTGTATTTTATGACAATTTATTATATGATGATCTTGTAGAATATTTCCGGGCTGTTGGCGTAGTCTTGAGGCTTGTAGTTCCCCGACGTTTCGCCAGAGACTGCCGGACGCTGTCTCTGGCGAAACGTCGGGGAACTACAAGCCTCAAGACCACGGCCAACAGCCCGGAAATCTTCTACAAGGTCATCATAATAACTCCGGCCGTGAAAGCCTAAGTCAATTTATTATATGATTTTTTTTCTATGGACTTACTGGAATTCTTATTTGTTTGAAAATATTTATTTACGTATTACTTACTTACTCACTGGCACTATCGAACCCGTAGGTTCATGGCCACGCGGACATAAGCTCTCCATACATCCCTATCCTGAGCTAATGATTTCCAATCATTCCCTGTATAATCTACTTCCCTCAAATCATAGTTAATGTTATTCTCCCACCTCATTCTTGGTCTACCAACTGGTCGTTTTCTCTCTGGCTTTCCTACAAGAAGCTTCCATGCAAGTCTTTCATTACCCATACGTGAAACATGTCCTGGCCATCGCAGTCTACGAGACTTAACTGTTCTTATTATATCTGGCTTCCTATAAAGACCATGTAGTTCATTGTTTGTAGTCTTCTCCATTCACCTGTCTGTTCAGTATTACATGAATATTTTTGTACAGCTTCCTCTTAAGCTTTCTTTAATAAAGTTGGATTTTATATGGCTGTAAATATGGGGATGTTAAGATAGGTGAATGTTTTATTTTCACGTTTTGTGATACTTCTCTCATCCCACTGGATACGTGATTTCGCAAAACATAAATCACTAAAACTATGTAACAACAATAAAACAAAAATGAATATTACAATTTGACACGAACAGAATAGAATTAGAATTAGCCCATAATCACCCCATTTCGGGCAAGGGCCTCCTGCGACTGCAGGGTGGCTTACGTTACATCCCCGGGTTAGAATAGAATTACTGAACGTTACATTTCTTCATGGACCAGGTTTGCAGAGAAACACGAGAGAAACCAAGGACTTACATTTTAAAACCCTATTTCATCATCATCATCATCTGCATTCATGGATTAGGTCTGTTGACCCGTTCCGACTTCAGCCCATCTCTTTCTAGGTCTGCCCACATCTCGGGTGCCTTTAGGTTTGTATTTTGTTATTTGTTTTGGATATCTATCTTCATTCATTCTGTCTATTTAAAAATATAATTATTATGGGCTGAAGAATATTCTTCTGGGAATTAATAGTTTCCTGTGGCCATAAATGGATGTTAGCTGTTTCAACTTTAATATTTAATTTCACTGCAACCTGGATAACATGTAATATTTACGTGTTCATAATAAAGAATAGATATATACAATACATTTTAGTACGTCAGTGTAGTTTCCATTCCAGCATGGAAGTAGTGTATATACATCATTCGATGTGTACAACACGATTATTATTATTATTATTATTATTATTATTATTATTATTATTATTTAATCAATTGAGTCGGTGTTTACTTGATGAAAATACATATTTATTAATTAAATAAAAATAAAACTTAGTTTTATTTTATTTTCATATTTATTAAGATATAATTCACTGACAGCTGTTTCGGTACACTGTACCTTCTTCAGACATGTTAACAAATTATCATCATCATCATAGTACATTCACGAATTTAGGCCATTTGTTGACCTGTTTCGGCCTCAAGAGAAACACCATCCAGAAGTCTTTTGAGTGGACGTCCTGGTCTTCTTCTTCCTGCAGGTTGATATCTTAACATTTATTTGGGTATTCTGTGATCTTCCATTCGATGAACATGTTGCATCCATCTTGACTTATAATCAGAAATTTTGTTTTCTAAAGATTCCATGTGTAATTCTTCTAAGATGTCTTCATTTTTTTTGTGATCTAGTAGTGTGTATCCTGCAGTCCTCCGAAGATATCTCATTTCATTAACAAATTATGAATTGTGTTATTATAGTACATATCAACTGATCTAAGCAACAATACAACAATGATTTATTTAAATTTTTAAATTTTAAAATTATTCTTGTATTGTTGCTTAGATCAGTTGATATGTACTATAATAACACAATTCATAATTTGTTAACATGTCTGAAGAAGGTACAGTGTACCGAAACAGCTGTCACTGAATTATATCTTAATAAATATGAAAATCAAATAAAACTAAGTTTTATTTTTATTTAATTAATTATTGTTATTATTATTATTATTTACACTCATTAAAATGTGTAGAAATTGAACGTAAATTTAAAAGTGCAGAGTTAAACTGTTATATCTTTAGAAGCAATAATAATAATAATAATAATAATAATAATAATAATAATAATAATAATAATAATAATAATAATAATAACGATGACGACAACGACGATGATGATAATGATAATAATTCAAATTGGGTTCTTGACCTAATATTTTATGAGAGCTAACATACTACGCAGAAAAAACTCACTCAAAAAACAGGTTGCCGCTATACTACGGACCTAGCCCTGACTGGCGATTAAAAACAGTTATGCCTACTTACCAGCAATGCCAAAGTTGAACTTCCTACATTTCGGGGTTGCCAACCTAAATAACTCTACTGTAATATTGCATATTACAACCCACGTGCGGGAAGTAAAACAACGGCCCTTTATGCATATACAAAAGTATATCCAGAAAGTAGTGTTAATATACATCATACGAAATAAATCACTGCATTTTAAATGAACTGAACTTTATTTGAAACAATATTGAAAGTTGACTTAACAAAATTCTACTTGGACTTTTAGACTTTTTAGCTTTGCGTCCAATATTCTTCTGTTTGAGGAAGCTAAGTAGTGCAACAAAATCTGCAATATTGATACATTCTTTTAAATTTATCATCGTTATCAGCATTGAATATTCTGACCACAAACTCGCTGGAGATTTTAATGTTTCACTCCTAAGCACGAAATAAGCAACCATACTTTTTTCACCTACACTACAAATCTTCTCCTCCAGCCACTTTCTGAATGAAATGTATGTTTTTTCATATCTTAATTTAGATTTCTCTGGCGCTAAAGAATTACACTCAACTTTCCACGCTTCTTCAATTTCGTAGTTTTGATTACAATCATTCATACTTGCAGCCATTTTATGCGAGATAGATATCAAGGCCTGCTGTAATCTCATTTATTTTCGGCACTTAGCATATATAATTGGCCAAGCTGCTAACGTCAGTCAATTGTTTATAATGAACGCAAATATTTCCAAGAAAGATGTTATTATTTTATTATTATTTATTATTTTGAAAACACCATCGCGCAAATAGTAATGTAGAACGCACGTTTGTGAAGTATTTGACAGAATCTCGGAAATTATAAACCTTGCTATCGCTCGATTTTTAAACATTTTTCTCGATTCTGTAAAAACCACTTCCCAACCTCGTATTCTCGTATTGTAATAGCCTATATTATTATGACAGTTCAGTATGCATACATTTATTGGTTACTTTACATTTCTGGATTTATTCTTAACTATGGCATCTTCCCCTCACTTACCTTTTAAATTAAACAGATTTCATATGTAGGAAGCTATAGTGGAATTAGAATTCTAATTAATTGCTAATGTTGGTATTTCAGTGAAATGCCTTTTATAAGATTTGCTTCTATAATTCTTTAGGAAACAATCTCTTTTTAAAGACCAGCAGTATTCTGCCATCTTGTGACTGTCCCATATACCCTGATACCTTTACTCCATTACTTTTAGATCCTAGTGAAAGCGCACTCCCTGTTCGTCTCTATAATTTCCTAAATTATCTGGAAATCTACAGTTCAGTATTCATACATTTATTGGTTAGTTTACATTTCTGGATTTATTCTTAACTATGGCATCTGCCCCTCACTTATCTTGTTAAATTTCACAGGTTTCTTATGTAGAAAGCTGTTGTGGAATTAGAATTCTAATTAATTGCTAATGTTGGTATTTCTGGTTTAGTTGGAACTGTGAGATACTACTTTAAGAAGGAAATATGTGCTTGTCATAGCTGAAAACGCTTGTTTCCTGTTAGTAAACATTACATTACATCATTACTGAATTGTTTAAATATGTCGTATATCACGTTAAATGATACATTTAGATAACTGTAGTGAATGTATGATTTAGCATTTCAACAAGTTGGTACCATTGTATCAGAGTCAATTATCTGAAATATAAAACCATTTTCTGGCCATTAAAGTTGTCATTAGCATAAATTAATTCAAAATAAATTAGTAATACATTCTAGTCTGATAAAATAGCATATTACGATGCGAGGTTGGGAAGTGGTTTTTACAGAAGTGAGGAAATGTTTAAAAACTTAGTGATAGCGAGGTTTTTATTTTCCGAGATTTTGTAAAACACTTCATAATTTTTTACGCGCTGGTGTTTCCAAATCTTCTTCTTCTTCACGGTTTAGGCTTATTTACTAGCCTGTTCCGGCTCCAAATTGCTGCTGTTTCCATCTTTTCCTTGGTCTTCACAAGCTTCTTATTCCTCGTGGTGAATAGTTGTATGCTGCTTTTGGTATTCTATTCTCAGTCATCCTTGCCAAGTGTTCTTTCCAGTTTGTTCTGTATTTCTCTATTGTTGAGTTTAATTCTTCTATTTTTAGTTGTTATCTTATTTCTGTGTTATGTTTTTGTCTGTCCTTTGATATCCTGCTATTGGTCTGAGGAATCTCATTTCAGCAGCTTGTATCCTGGCAGGTTGTTGTGTTGTCACTGTCCATGTTTCGGATCCAAATAAAACAAATAATAGTAAAATAATAACACATTTGTTGGAAATATTTGCGTTCATTATAAACAACTGACTAACGTTAACAATATGGGCAATGTTTATTAGTTGAGACTACAGCAGGTCGTGGCACCAATCAGTCATACAATGACGGCAAGTACGTGTTTATTGTTTTATATTGTGTAAAATAAAGTTCAATTAATTTAAAATACAGTGATTTGTTTCGTAAATGTATATTATTAGTCATTTAAAATATATCTGCAGGCGGAAGAATTACGAAGCTCTGATTGGTAATAAAAGATTCCGGGCTATGTGGCCGTGGTCTATAACTACGACAGGGAAGCAACAGCTGGAAGCGCTCGCCACTGAAGATGCCCTCCGCAGTTGAGGGAGAAACGTCTGGAAGAAACGCCAGTTATAGACCACGGCCACATAGCCCGGAATCTTTTATTACCATGATTACCGGCCGTGAAAGCCTGCATTCCACTATGAAGCTCTGATTGTTGCTACACGTGACGTCATATAAGGCAGTGTATACTGTCAGCGTCCCACGTCGCATTCCCCTCTGCACTCGTAGATAGCAGTGTCACGTGGTCTATTCCTGCATAAACACGATTGCAGTGCCCTCCGTCAACAACTGCACTTACTCCTTAAACGGGTAATAACACTACATTTTGGATATATATTTATATATCTATTGTACGTAATATACATAAAGGAGAGTGGTTTTACTTCCCGTACGTGGTTCGTAATATGTAATATTACAGTATTTATTAATTAAATTAATTTAATTAATAAATATGGATTTTCATCAAGTAAACACCAACTCAATTGATTATTACAGTATCGTTATTTAGGTTGGCAACCCCGAAATGTCGGAAGTTGAACTTTCAATCATGGCCGCCATTGTTTTAAGTACGATAAAACGAACTATCGCACAAAAAATAATCTTTTGAAACTACAAATTTAAATGTAACTTTTAGCTGAATTTCCAAACTTCAGCTCCATATGTGCCAGTACTTCTCACTATTGAATTATATATTTAATAATAATAATAATAATAATAATAATAATGTATAACTGTAGGCTTTCACGGCCGGCGTCTTGATCCCTATTAGGTTCGTCTTCCGGGCATATAGGCCGTGGTCCAGTCGTTCTTCTACTCGACGTTTCGTCTACTGCTGCGGTAGACATCTTCAGGAGATACTGCGTGCTCTCTGTGAACTCCTCAACAGTCGGCTGCAGACTGGCTGGTCGTTGGAAACTCCCTCCCTATTTATAGGCACGCCACTGGTGGAGAGGCGGTTTTCTGCGCGGTCCGTGTTGCGTGCTGTTTTGTCCAGGCTGTCGCTAGCAGAAGTCATAGGCTTCGTTGTCGTATTGTGCAGTGCCGGGATCCAAATTTTGTTTATCTTCATGGTTTCTTCTTTTTTGTTAAAGGAATTTTTGTGTTTATATATTTCAATGGCTTCTCTGTACAGTCTGGTGTAATAATGTGATGTTTGGGACAATACCTGTGTTTCTTCGAATCTTATTATATGTTCTTGGTTGTTCATCCAGTGTTCCGCTACGGCTGATTTTTCCTTTTTTTTTAGTCTGCAATGTCTCTTGTGTTCTTGCAGTCTTGTGGTAACCATTCTTTTTGTTGTGCACGCAGTATCTCCTGAAGATGTCTACCGCAGCAGTAGACGAAACGTCGAGTAGAAGAACGACTGGACCACGGCCTATATGCCCGGAAGACGAACCTAATAGGGATCAATAATAATAATAATAATAATAATAATAATAATAATAATAATAATAATAATAATAATAATTTATTTATATACAGAATTTTAATGATTACATATCTTTCAATGCCTAAAGTTTTATTTTTCTTCTCCACTCGTCTCTCTCCATCCAATCCATGTCCTCCAGTCCTCTTGCTCTCATTCCAGTTCTTATTTCCTGCATCCACGAGTTTCGAAGTCTCCTCGTCTAATAGATCGTAGAACTGTCCATTCCCTATCCCTTCTCTATAAAATACTTCACACATCATCGCCTAATTATTTATCACGCCGCTTCATCAGACTATCCGACACACATAATCTTGACACTCGATCCAATCAGCACATTGTCCTTTATATCCCTCCTCATCACACTCTATATTATTCATTATCTTTTACGGTCTCACCAAAACATGGAATTCCCTTCCGCCCTGTGTCAGAGACTGTCAAACTATAACATCCTTCAAAAACAAACTAAAGAATTATTTAATAACAAACTAACTTATACACCTCACTGATAGTATTCTTTTAGCAATATTAATATATTTAATTATTTATGAAAATAGTATTAAGAATAACAAATATGTCTATTTGTTTTGTTTTAAATATTGTATAATCGTAAAATTAGTTTTCTATATCTCATTATTTTCCTGTTTTTTATATACATTAGACAGGGACAATTTAATATGTCTTGCTTGTATACATTTTATTATTAGTTTTAGTCTTAATTTTAACTAATATTAACTAGTTGTATTATAGATCGTAATATATTAGATATTATCTTTTGATCAAATTTTTACTTAGTGTTTAATATTAGAGTTAATTAAGATTGTTATATTCTGATGTAATATATGTTTGTCCTGGTGAGTGGAAGAGAAGGCCACATGGCCTTAACTCCACCAGGCTGAATAAATCAAATCTAATCCAATCTTCCTTCTTCCAGGTGGACGCCATTACAATGTTTTCCTGGGTAATCTTTCTTCTTGCATTCGTCGTACGTGCCCATACCAATTTAATTGCTTATACCGTATATAATCTACTATTGAATAACCAATATTCATTTTTTCTCTTATGACAGTATTTCTTATTTTGTCTAATTTTGAACATCTTGCCGCTCTCTTCATGAAATCCATTTCCATCGACATAAGTTTTTGTTCTAAGTTTTTGTTGAATTTGCAAACTTCAGCTCCATATGTGACAGTACTTCTCACTATTGAATTATATATTTGTAACTTATTTTTCCTGGTTATATGTCTGTTCTATAAGACTCCATTCATCATTGCTGTTATTGCTCTACCTTTATTTATTCTGTTCTTAATATCACTTTCTTGTTTATCCTCTTTATCTAATTTTACTCCCAGATACTCAAATTCTTCACATCCTCTAATATACCCCTTTTCATCTTCTAATATCAAATCTTCGGTTTTGGCTCCACATCCCATATAAAATGTTTTTTCTAAATGTATTTTCAAACCCAGTTATCGTATTCGTCCAATAATTTTCTGAACATAAACTCCATGTCTTCATATTCTTGAGCAATTATTATCTGGTCATCCGCAAATAACAGTGTATATATTGTATCTGTTGATCCATCTCCAATTGGTGCTCCCATTCCTGAACATTTTCTGCTCCAGTTTGACAGCGCTTTATGTATAAATATCTTAAATAATGTTGGTGATATGCTACAACCTTGACGAAGGCCTTTTGTTACTTTAATTTCTTCTGATATATATTTTCCAATTTTAATTTTAGATACTGAATTTTTATACAAATTTTTTATTGCATTAATAATTGTATCGCTTATGGCCATATCTTCTAATGCTTCCCACAATTTTAGTAAAGGTACAGTGTCATATGTCTTTTCTAAATCCACAAATGTGAAATTACTTTGTTGGTTAATAATAATAATAATAATAATAATAATAATAATAATAATAATAATAATAATAATATTTTTTTTATTATTCCGGCTTTACAATGAATATACATTTTTCCGGTACCCATGTTCACAGTTAACTACACATTTGTTTCAACACATTTTTCCATTCTTGTCTGTTCATCCACATATCTCCTTCTATTTCCCATTCCCTCTTAGTTTCATTAATAATAATAATAATAATAATAATAATAATAATAATAATAATAATAATAATAATAATAGGAATAATATTAATAATAATAATATTATGCATTGCAGAGACTTTTGATGTCCCAACTTCTTTCAAAAAACGTTAAGTTGAAAATATATAAAACTATTATTCTACCAGTTATATTATATGGGTGCGAAACATGGACTCTTACTTTAAGGCAGGAAAGGAGATTACGAGTATTTGAGAATAAAGTTCTTAGGAAAATTTTTGGACCGAAGAGAGATGAACAAACAGGTGAATGGAGAAGACTACATAACAATGAACTACATGGTCTTTATAGGAAGCCAGATATAATAAGAACAGTTAAGTCCCGTAGACTGCGATGGGCAGGACATGTTGCACGTATGGGGAATGAAAGACTTGCATGGAAACTTCTTGTAGGAAAGCCAGAAGGAAAACGCCCAGTCGGTAGACCAAGAATGAGGTGGGAGAACAATATTAACTATGATTTGAGGAAGTAGATTATACAGGGAATGATTGGAAAGCACTAGCTCAGGATAGGGATGTATGGGGAGCTTATGTCCGTGCGGCCATGAACCTACGGGTTCGATAGTGCCAGTGAGTAAGTAAGTAATAATAATTACATTTATTAGGCTTTTTTGTTGTTATTATTATTATTATTATTATTATTATTATTATTATTATTATTATTATTATTATTATTATTATTAATATTGCTATCATCCTATAATCTACCCATGTCATTTGTAACTATTTATGTGAAAAAAATAAATCTATAAAAATTCTTAATCATATTTTTATCATTGGTGTAGGAGGAGGCAGTCTTGAAGTTTCAGAAAACCTATTTTGTATACATACATAATAGTGTAATTTATTATTTTGATGGTGAATATTTTCTCCCTGGCTATACATTTTACTATGTCAATGCGATTTTGTTGAAAAAAAACATGCAAAGCGGCTGAGCTCCTATATTTTATATCCAGTTGCATAACTCCTGTATCTGTGTTTCGCCTTGAGACTGGCCATTTTGATGTAAAGCACTTCTCGTGTCCTTCACTTGTCACTTTAGGGTGCTTTCAGGTTCCCTCAAGTGAAGAAATGTCAATTTAAACTTGAAGATAAATCGTTGGCGTTATTCACGTTTTCCTACTTCGTGAAGAAACTGCAGATTTCACTTGGTTTTGATATATGGGTTTCATATATTACTTCTATACCCGCAGCACCTCGTATCTCTTATGAATAAATTTCACCAGATTTCCTTTATTGAAGAACATCACAACTACAATTTAGAAATAAAATTAATTCACAGTAACATGGAAAAATTCGTACCTCACCCCTCCTAGAATAATAAATCCATTACAGTTAAAAGTGTTACGCGTACTTTGGACGAGACTTCGAACATTGGAAAGCGGAGCGAGGTGTTCTGCAGGCAGAGTTGGGAGTGAATAATAGCACGACAGTTGTCTCATTTTAGCTTCTAGTTTATTACAACATGTCAAGTTAAATGATACAGATTAATACAGTCTGTAAATTAATGTGCTGTATATCGATAATGGAAGCTCCATTTTCAAAATATCATGTTACATTCATTGACGCTTTATAACTTGTATTTTTCTTCTTATTATTCATAATTTGTAGGATTTTCATCCTGTTTATTTCCCAAATCACTCCTCGGTGAAAGACGTATTGGATATGCATATCTTTTTCTTCTTCTTCGGCTTTCCCCCACTTATAGGTTTGCCGTCTTCAGTTTCCATTTATCTCTATCATTCCAATCTCCCTCTTCCAAATTCCTATCCTCCATTATTGTTCTGACGTAGGTTTTCCATTTCCATCTTGGTCTACCACGTTTATTTCTTCCAGGGGGTGACCATTGGTATATATTTTTTGGCCATCTTTCATTTTCCATTCTTTGTACATAGCCATACGATTTAAGCGTTTGATTTTCAATCCTCTTAACAACAGATGTGGTGACCTTCATTTCCCTCCAAAGGAATTCATTTCTTATTTTATCCTGTCTTGTTTTTGGAGGCTTCTTCTAAAATAATCGAATTCAACTGTTCTAATTTTATTCTTTTGTAATTCCGTCAAAGACCAAGTTTCACTTCCATATGACAAAATATTCTGTATTATGCTCTTATAAATTTTCATTTTAGTTTCCTTTGTAATATTTTTGTTCCAAATTACTCCATGTATCTTAGCTGGTTTTCCTTTTGTTCTTCTCCCGTCTATTGGCCTATCTTATTTAGCTCTTTCTGCAAGTCGGTTGTCTTCCATTATTTCTATATGACCTTTCCAACATTTTCGTCTATCTGTAATAAAATATTAGGGGCACGCCGTAGCGTAGTGGTTAAGGCACTGCGCTATAAGCCGGAAGGTCGAGGGTTCGAGTCCCGGTGTGGTCAGGATTTTTAAACTGACCCAAAGCTACTGGCGGCACTATGGCCCTGGGGTCGATTCAGCCTCTAATGTAAATGAGTACCAGACGCTTGTTCTGGGGGTAAAGGCGGCCGTCACGCAGGGCTGACAACCCGGCTGACGTCAAGTGCCGATTGTCAAGAAAAAGTGGGAGCCTTAACCTCCTACTACCTACTACTGAGGCCTGTAGTGGGATCACTTTAATTTACTCTGCTTCCATTATTTTTCTAATCTCCTTATTTGTGACATGTTCTAATTTTCACTTTCTAGCACTTCTGCGTAAATAATTCATTTCTGGATCTATTAGTCTATTCTTGTCGTACTTATTGATTGTCTATACCTCACTTCCATACATTGCAAGAGATTCCACCAATGTTTTATCAATATATTTTCTGTGTCTTTCCAAATATGCTTATCCCACCATATGGAATTTAACGATGATATTATTTTGCTACTCAATTCAATTCTATGCTTTATGCTCTATTTATATCCTTCAATGCTATCCATAGTACTGAGCAACAAAAAAATAAACTTTTTTTTTTGTCTCAGGAAGAAAAATATGTGATTCTGATAGTATGTTTTCTCCTGAATTCAAATATGATATCGGTTTTCTCCATCACGCAAGGTTTCCGAGAGACAGGAATTTATAATTTCAAACACTTTAATATTTTCTACATTCGTAACTATACAATATTAGAATATTCGGACTCACCTAGAAAGTAAGAAATTACGATTTTCTGCTACATTTTGCCTGTGGAGCATCCCTCTTGATGGTCCAACAATAATCGGCCAGGATATTAGTATTCCATTTGCCTTGATATATCTTTTTCATAGCTGAAATCTCCTGATTAAAGTGTTCCCCGTTTTATTTTATAATGGACAAATGGACGAAAACACGCTTTATTCAACAAATAATTATTTAAATCCATTAATTGAAATTGAAATAAAAAAACTGTGGGTGATGGAGAAATTCCGAATACATATTTGAAAACACGATACAAAACTGCATTAAGTACAACTATTGGTACTCGTGATACAAAAATAATTTTTACCAGTGTAATTATTCCCAAATATTGATATAATCAAGAGGAGTAAATTATACACAATAGTGAAGAGTATTTTATTATATGGTGCGGAAATATGGACGTTGAAGCAAAAACACAAAAATAAATTATTAGTCACAGAAATTGACTTTTTAAGAAGATCGGCAAGAATATCAAAATTAGGCAAAATAAAAAATAATACAATAAGATAAATAATGAATGTAGAAAAGGATATTGTTTAAGAGATTGAAGAAACCCAACTAAGGTGGTATGGACTTATAATGAGAAGAAGGGATATTAAAACAAACAAACAAGTGTTGAAGTGGATAGCTCCTGGAAAAGAGAAACGTAGTAGACCAAAAACAACGTGGATAAAGGGAATTGAAGACAAAATGAAGGAGAGAAATATTACAAAAGCGGAGACACAAGATTGGGATGTGTGGAAGAAAAAATTGTATATTTTGGTTGAGGGTAAATAACAGAAACAATCCCGAATAATATATAATAATAATAATAATAATACTTTATTTATTCTGGCAGAGTTAAGGCCATAAGGCCCTCTCTTCCACTCAACCAGCACAAATACAAATAAATATTCGACAAATATAGATATACACTATACTAATTATAAACAGTTAAAGATACAATAAATATAGCAATGTAAATGTCATGTACAAACAACATTTTATAGGGTAATAACAATAATGATACGATAATAATAATAATAATAATAATAATAATAATAATAATATAAATATGATACATTATACGAGAAACACCAATTAATATATATATATCTTACACTGGATAATAATAAAGTCGAGTTTAGAGCAAATATAAATTTAGATTTCTTTTAAAACATGCCAATGTCCGGCAGCCCCTTATTTCTTGTGGTAGGGAATTCCAGTTGCGAGAAGTGGAGATGGTATATGACATGGAGTGATGTGATGTCCTATGTTGCGGTATATTAAGTAAGAGACTATGTTGTGATCTTGTGTTTAAGTTATGGTTTGAGGATAGATACTGGAAACGGGATGATAAATAATTAGGAATCGAGGTATGTAGGATCTTAAATAGGAGATTTAGACAGTGCGATAAGGACATAACTTAAATATGTCCACCGCTGTGGTCTCGAGGTAGCGTGCTGCCTTGTCACGCAGCGGGCCCGGGTTCGAACCCTGGTCGGGTCAGTTTTTCTGGGTGAGGTTTTTACCGGAGTTTTTCCTCACCTGTAAGACAAATGCCAGGAAAACGTTAAGGCCCAAACGGTCCCCGAAATCATATGGCCATCACCATCATCATCATCGTTATCATTATTATCATCATCATCATCCTTCACCGGTGTGGAAAGCAACGGGAAGCTACCACACCTATAATTCCCTAGTAAAGCTGCAAGCATAGCATGAAAATGCTATGATTACAGTGAAACACCTGCCTTCGGGCAGAATTACTATGGATGGATATATATATATATATAGAAAGCAACGAGAAGCTACCACTCCTACAATTCGCTAGTAAAGCTGCAAGCATGGCATGAAAATGCTATGATTGCAGTGAAGGGCCTGCCTTCGGGCAGAATTACTATGGATGGATATATATATATATATATATATATATATATATGTCCACCGCTGTGGTCTCGAGGTAGCGTGCTGCCTTGTCACGCAGCGGGCCCGGGGATCGATTCTCGGTCGGGGCAGTTTTTCTGGGTGAGGTTTTTATCGGGGTTTTCCTCACCTGTAAGACAAATGTCAGGAAAACTTTAAGGCCCATCCTTCACCGGTGTGGAAAGCAACGGGAAGCTACCACACCTACAATTCCCTAGTAAAGCTGCAAGCATAGCATTAAGATGCTATGATTGCAGTGAAGTACCTGCCTTCGGACAGAATTATTATGATATATATATATATATATATATATATATATATATATAGAGAGAGAGAGAGAGAGAGAGAGAGAGAGAGAGAGAGAGAGGAACATAACTTAAATATTACTCTAGTTGGACTATCCGCTCTGTTTCTTTAGCGCGCAGATGTAATGTAGTGACTTTTATATCTTAGAGAGGAGACACTGTCTGCGGAACTGTTAATCTAATTTACTGCTACGAGAACACCGCTCCAATAGTACACTTCTTTATTAGCATTTTTTAAAAATACTGTGCCAACTGTCGTCTGCATACACTCATTAATTTCCCAGCCCTTGTACCTGCCCCTGGTTCCTTGCTCATAACTGCAGCAGCTAGAATATGAAAATTCATTGTTAAGAGCACACAGACCTCAGGGAGAAGGAATATAAAAGTTATATCCTTTAATTTTATTTCTAATTCAGGCGTCTGCACTTTAAACCTGTATCGTGATCCCTATACAGAGTGTAAAAAAATTAAACCGAAGATATTTACTTTGGTAAAGAAAAGTTGTAGAAAATAAATCTAGGGTTTCACAAAAATAAATGAGTTGTCAGTTCTTAAATTCTCTATATTTGATACTGATAATCCTGTATTAAAATCAGATAGTGGTGAGTAACACTAAGAAATTAGGACTGGAAGTAAATGTCAATGAAACTAAATATATGGTCACACGTAGAAATACATTATATAATGGAAATGGACAGCTAATGACAAATGAGGGAAATTTTGAGGAAGTGGCTGAATTCAAATACCTAGGAACAATAATCACAAATAGGAATGAGATGCACAAAGAAATTAAACATAGGCTCAATTCTGCAAATGCGTGTTATTATGCATTGCAGAGACTCTTGATGTCCCAACTCCTTTCAAAAAAACGTTAAACTGAAAATATATAAAACTATTATTCTACCAGTTATATTATATGGTGCGAAACATGAAGTCTTACTTAAAGGGAGGAAAGGAGATTACAAGTATTTGAGAATAAAGTACTTAGGAAAATGTTTGGACCAAAGAGAGGTGAACAGACAGGTGAATGAAGAAGACTATTTAACAATTAACTGCATGGCCTTTATAGGAAGCCAGATATAATGACAGTTAAGTCTCGTAGACTGCGATGGGCAGGACATGTTGCATGTATGGGGAATGAAAGACTTGCATGGAAGCATCTTGTAGGAAGGCCAGAGTGAAAACGCCCAGTCGGTAGACCAAGAATGAGGTGGGAGAATAACATTAAATATAATTTGAGGGAAGTAGATTATACAGGGAATGATTGGAAAGCATTAGCTCAGGATAGGGATGTATGGAGAGCTTATGTCCGCGCGGCCATGAACCTACGGGTTCGATAGTGCCAGTGAGTAAGTAAGTAATTGGTGTACGATGGAAATGGGCGACAAGATTGCAAATGAAGCATTTCAAAATATCTGACATTAATTATCCAACATGGAAAGCCACTAAAGCCAAATGAAAGTGGAGGGATCATTGCAAGGCATAGAGACGAAATATATAGACATAGAAGGTCATAATGTGGACCCTCTCATTAGCAAATTATCTCTTCAAAGAATATGTAGGAAGTAATTTGTCAATTAGAGTAAGATATGAGAAGAAACTGGAAAAGGGTATGAAGAAAAGTGAAGAGTAAATAAAAGCAGGGATTAGAATTAATTAAATATACAAATTAAGGTAAGATGGAACTGAGGGGCAAGATCGCAAATGAAGCGTTTCAAAATATCTGAAATTATTTATCCACCACGACAACCCAGTAAAGCCAAATAGAAGTGGAGAGACCATTGCAATACACACCGAGGGTAACAAACTATCTCTTCTAAGAATGTGTAGAAAATTACACTGAGCATCAACAAAAAATAAACTTTTTTTTTGTCTCAGAAAGAAAAATATATGATTCTGATAGTATTTTTCTCCTGAATTCAAATATGATATCGGTTTTTCTCCATCGCGCAACGTTTCCGAGAGACAGGAATTTATAATTTCAAACACTTTAATATTTTATATATTCGTAACTACACAATATTCGAACATTCGGACTCACCTAGAAAGTAAGAAATTGCGATTTTCTGCTATATTTCGCCTGTGGAGCATCTCTATTGATGGTCCAACAATAATTGGCCAGCATATTAGGATTCCATTTGCCTTCATGTCTCTTTTCCATAGCTGAAATCTCCTGAGTTAGCTCGTTTGGTTTTAATTTACAATGGACAAATGGACGAAAAAACGTTTATTAACAAATAATTATTTTAATCCATTAATTGAAATTGAAATAAAAAAAAACTTTGGGTGATGGAGAAATTCCGATTACATATTTGAAAACACGATAAAAAATTGCATTAAGTACAACTATTGGTACTCATGAGACAAAAATCATGTTGACCAGTGTAATTTGTCAAATAGAGCAGGAAATAGGAAGGAACTGGAACGGCTTAAGACGAAAGTGAACAGTGAAAGGAAACAGGTGTTAGAGTTAATTAAGTAGACAAATTAAGGTGCACCAAATAAACAAACCCAAGCATGATAGTATCTTATACGTGAAATAGCGCACCGCGTGAGATATGCAGAGCCCACTCTTTTTTGTGGAGGCCTTTGCCTTTGATGGCACATATTCATTTCATAGGATGGGGAGGAGTGAATTCAGACCTTAGAGTTTGCATTAATTTAATGTATTAAGATATAAGCCGTCCGGCTGAATACTGTGAGAGAGATGAGTTTGGAAGTTTTTACGTGGTCGAGTTACCAGCCCAGACGCACAACCACATTCCCTAGTGGATCGGGGATTTATTTCGGACCATTTAAAAATATTAAATGTTTTAATGTATGCTGACGATGTGGTTATTATTATTGAAGAAAATGAAAATAATTTGCAGTACTCTTTACATCAATTAAATCAGTTATGCCAAGAATATAATTTTAAAATATCAAAGGAAAAACAAAAATAATGATATTTTGGGGAAGTGAACATATTAGATAAAAAATCATAATAGACAACAAACCTCTGGAACAAACAACAAATTTTAATTATTTGGGATGTAATTTGACTATAAACACAAAAACTGAAAGAGACCTAAATGTGAAAATGTCAAGATTTCAAATGGTATGTGGAACTATACATAGAACATTAAAGAATAAAACAAGAAATGATGCGATTGAAGTTTTATAAAACATTGGCAGTTCCTGCATTACTTTATGGGAGTGAAACTTGGGCAATAACCAAAAAATTACAAAGTAGAATACAAAGCGTAGAAATGAACTTCCTTAGAAGAACAAAAGGCTGCACAAGAATGGATCTGATAAAGAATGAAGATATAAGAACAGAGTTAAATATATATCCATTCAATGATAAAATCAAAGAATATAGAGAAAAATGGTGTAGGCATGTAGAAAGAATGAGCGTAACAAGATTACTAAAGCAGCATTTAACTACAAGCCAAGAAATGTAGGAAGATCAGTGAAAAGATGGACAGAACAACTGTGAGGCGGAACAAACATTTTACCTAGCCCGTGAAGTGAAGAAGAAGAAGATATAAGCCGAATTACTTAAGGTCTGTGATATACAAAAATCTAGTTTGTTAAGTAGTTCCTGTGTCTTATCCTCTCTCCAACAGAAACGCCTAACAGTTCTAGTGTCTCCCCACTTCCTTTCCCTCTTCTTCAAATTCTAATTGGATTTCGATAGGTGAGTGATGCGATTCGATTCTGTCCGCTACTTTAAATGCTGCAATCCTAGAAATAAGATTCTGTGAGCAGAGCATATAATCCACGACACTTCCTCCATTACCGTTTATGAACGTAAGTTCCCCTTCAATATCTTCCCCGTATTTTCCGTTTAGCATTTCTAGGTTATGAATGTCGCAAAACGTCAGAAGTTCTCTCCCATACGTATTAATAACCCTATCCTTACTCGCCCGAAATCCCTTTCTTAAATCTTCCTCTCCTTCTTCCGTCCCTAAAATTATATTTTCTCTCCCAGTTCTACCATTAAAGTTGCCCATTATAAGAGTATCTGCATCCGGGAATTTATGTCCGAGTTCTATCATTGTATCTCCCAGGTCATCAAAAAAGGTAGATATAGAGTGTCGAGACCCAGCCGGGTGACGATATACCGAGAGGATACATAAACAAAGATCTCTGATTTTTACATGAATACACGTGACACCCTGTATTTCAACATGAACATTTTTAACAAGTCTAAATGTATTATTTTTCAACATTGTTAATATCCCTCCCGGATATCTTCCCCTTTTTTGTTTACTACCCCTCCCCTTATTTATACAATTAAATCCATCAAGTTCAATATGGTCTTTGTCCCCCATACAAGGATCAGGCCTGTCACACAATCACAGGAGCAGATGAAATGAAATGGATGACATGAGTGCACAGAAATGTTGGAATGTATTTTTCGCATGAGAAAACTGAAGGAACCCCGAGAAAATTACGATTTATTAGTTCTTAATAATTATATTTATCCAAACCCTAATAAAGTTCCGAGGTCTTCGTATTTAATTCCTTGTGTTCTGTGAAGTCTTCGGGAGTGATCTTGCCATAGGCATATTGCGAATACAAATCCAGTGAGGATCTGCACTAGGTAGCTGTCTAACGTGTGCTTCAGAGCCCTTGATTGGTTTCTTAGAACCCACATCCTCCTACTAAATGTATAAAGATTAAAACAATGAAAAATGGGAATATAATTAAAATAAATAATAGTTTATAAAAACTAAAACAACACGCTTTATTAGAAAACTGAACTAAAAAATGAAAAATAATTTTAATTTCCAACACGCTTGGGATAAAATTAAAGTGGTCAACAAAAAAAATTATTTCCAACACATCTAGAATAAAACTTGAGTTATCCACAAAAAATAATTTTACCACCAAAAGCGTGGGGTGCTTTTTATGGTTTTTACGTTTTCTTCTTAGAGACTTTACTTTTACCAATATCTGTTTATTATCAAATATATTAATTGATAAAGAGCACCCCACGCTTCTGATGGTAAATTATTTTTTATAGATAACTCTACTTTTATTCTATATGTGTTGGAGAAGATTTTTTTGTTGACCACTTTAATTTTATCCCAAGCTGGAAATTAAAATTATTTTTCATTTTTTAGTTCGGTTTTCTAATAAAGCGTATTGTTTTAGTTTTTTAAACTATTATTTATTTTTTAAAATTTTTAGTTTAATTAATATAATCATATTTTTAAAAAATTATTATCTAACATTATTATAATATTTATGAATATTTTAATATAGATAAATAGTTACAGTTAATCGTAGCCTTCTCATATTTTTTGGATAAATTACAATGTGGTAAGTTTACAAAATTGTCATTAATATTTTACAGAATAATATAAAAGTGTAAATATCTTTAAATTCGATACTATTGTAGTATGAGCTTAAAAGTAATACTCTTGTAAAAAAATTCTCCGGGCCGGATTTAAACCAGCGACCTATGGGTTACTGAAATTATATACCACTACAGTTCACCGCTCTACCAACTGAGCTACCAAAGGATATAATATTAATTTCTTACAACGATGGACTAAAATGTCGATAAGTCCGCAACCTATTGTATATTACTTGTGTTCACCGCTGTGGTCTCGAGGTAGCGTGCTGCCTTGTCATGGAGCGGGCCCGGGTTCGATCCCGGGTCGGGGCAGTTTTTCTGGGCGAGGTTTTTATCGGGGTTTTTCCTCACCAGTAAGACAAATGTCAGGAAAACTTTAAGGCCCAAACAGTCCCCGAAATCATATGGCCATCATCATCATCATAATCCTTATCATTATCATCATCATCCTTCACCGTGTGGAACGCAACGGGAAGCTACCACACCTACAATTCCCTAGTAAAGCTGCAAGCATAGCATGAAAATACTATGATTGCAGTGAAAGACCTGCCCTCGGGCAGAATTACTATGGATGGATATATTATTTATGAAATTATTGTATTGTCATTGGTCCTTTACAAGTATACAAAGTTTCAAGTCGATCCAATGTTTTTAAGTGTGTGAAAATCGTGTTGAAATATTCCGTTACATAGATAGATAGATACAGGTCAAGCTAATATGAAGGATGTAATAATTTTAATCTCCAACACGCTTGGGATAAATAATTTTACCATCAAAAGCGTGGGGTGCTCTTTATCAATTAATATATTTGATAATAAACAGATATTGGTAAAAGTAAAGTCTCTAAGAAGAAAATGTAAAAATCATAAAAAGTACCCCACACTTTTGATGGTAAAATTATTTATCCCAAACGTGTTGGAAATTAAAATTATTTTTCACTTTTTAGTTCGGTTTTCTAATAAAGCGTGGTGTTTTAGTTTTTTAAAACTATTATTTATTTTTTATTTTTTAGTTTTAATATTTAACAGAATAAGATAAAAATGTAAATATCTTTAAATTCGATTCTATTGTAGTATGAGCTGAAAGTAATACTCTTCTAAAAAACCCAGTCGGATTTGAACCAGCGACCTATGGATTACAGAAATTACATACCACTAGAGTGTACCGCTCTACCAACTGAGCTCTTACAACGATTGACTAAAAAGTCGACAAGTCCGCAACCTATTAGACCAGTTTTCATTTTTTTGATTTTCTGATGATTCTAGCCAGGATTCTAAAAACAAAATATGAAATTATTGTATTGTCCCGGGTCCTTTACAAGTACACAAAGTTTCAAGTCGATCCAATGTTCCTAAGTGGGTTAAAATCATGTTCAAAGATTCCGTTACATAGATACAAAGACACTTTTTTATTTTCTGACGATTCTGGCTAGGATTTTAGAAACAAATATGAAATTATTGTATTGTCACGGGTTTTTTACAAGTACGCAAAGTTTCCAGTCGATCCAATGATTTTAAGTGGGTGAAAATCGCGTTAAAAGATTCAGTTTCATAGATACAGGTCAAGCTAATATAAAGCGTGTAAAAAGACTACGTTTCTGCGAGATGTTAAATATTATTACAACTTGTACAAAAAGTATACAATGCAATATCGTTCTTCTGTTTTGGTTATAATCTACTAAAGTCTTAAAATGAAAACACGGTTGTAAATTTAATTTAGTGTCAAAATTAAATGTACTGGGTTGCAATCCAGACTATTTTTTCGTGATGGATTATTTAACTTTCCCGGTTTCAGCTTTATTTGATGGTCATTTTGTTGGAAAATAAACTTCTCTTTCTTTTTTTGATATGTCAGAAAGCGAGTTACAGTCGTAACTGGATGGACTTCCATTTGTTTCGTTGTATTTCCTAACGTGATTACTGTTCTCCTTTCCCTTCCCGCCTTTGTGTCTCCATTCTACATTCTGATATTGTAACCTCTTTCTTCACTGTGTAGTTCGCAAAGCTATAGAGTCTTTATCATCCATTTGTACACTTATCGAATATATATATATATATATTTTTTTTTTTTGGTCGATGTGACTAATTTCTTATAGTTACCAATATTGGTAATAAAAGATTCCGGGCTATGTGGCCGTGGTCTATAACTGGCGTTTCTTCCAGACGTTTCTCCCTCAACTGCAGTCGAGTCTACGACAGGTAAACAACAGCTGTAAGCGCTCGCCACTGAAGATGTCCTCCGCAGTTGAGGGAGAAACGTCTGGAAGAAACGCCAGTTATAGACCACGGCCACATAGCCCGGAATCTTTTATTACCATGATTACCGGCCGTGAAAGCCTGCATTCCACTAGTTACCAATATTGTTGTTACTGGAAGTAAGTCAACGTTGCCACATCTAACCTGGTTGCTATGCAAACAAAAGAAATCGCATTGCTATTATGGACTCAAAAAACACACGTTCGGTAAAATAAAACATTTCTTGAATGTGTTGTACACTAACTCGTACCTTTCTTTAGACTTTTCCGGAATTAATGCAGAACATCCCACTCTCTAGGCTTCTTCAATTTCTCTATCATCTACCATGACTCCTTCCATAATAAAATTATCAAACAGATTCTAATCACGGTACTACATATAAAAATGTCTCCGCAGCCAACAATCCTCGCTTATAATAAAACAAATGAAAAGGTACATAGCTACGATCACCAAATGTATCTTTCTCATAGAAGTCATTTACATCCAACCAATATTTTAATTCATTTATTACTATATTTAATAAAAATTAGTCACATCGACCAAAAATAGTAAGCAATGCACATGTGGTAAGCACGTAACAGATCTCAAAAATTGAAAAAAACTCGGCGCAAGTGCCTCGTTTTTTTCAAACTTTTTCTCGATCAGTAACAAGTGCTAACCTGACTTGTATCGCAATATACTGTACTCATACTCTACCATCTATCCGTTAACCATATTCCTGCCCGATATCTGCAAACTATTTTATATAAAATGGAACTCCCACGATAATTTTTGAAATTATTCAATGAATATAGTCTGCCGTGGATAATATTTATATTAAGATTAAACGTTTGATCTTGGATCTATAATAGATAAATCTGGTACTTGTGGAAAAGATATTATTAACAGAGTAAATTGTGCAAGGAAGGCGATTAGATCCCTGAATGGTCTTTTATGGAATAGAAATTTGACCAGAAAAAAAAAAGGGATTATACAGACAATAATATAAAGTATACTTACATATGGATCAGAAAGCTGGACAATAAATGAAAGAATGCAGAAAAGAATATTGGCGACAGATATGGATGGATTAGGGAGAAGTATGAGAATATCCAGGCTACAACATATTCAAAATACATATATCAGACAAGAAATGGATGCACAACAAACTGTTATCGATAGGATAACAAAGAGAGCTCTACAATGATATGGACATGTACAACGGATGCCGGAAGACCAGTGGCCTAAACAGGTGTTGGATTGGATGGTACCAGGCAGAAGGAGAAGGGGAAGAAGTAGAAGAACATGGTATGAGGGAATATGATGCCATGATGAAGAGGGGTATGGAAGATGGACAATGGGAAGATAGGAATCTCTGGAAAGCAGGAATCAAAGGCAAACTGCTGTAAAGTGGAAAACCTGTATTAAATTAAAATTAATGAAACGTTTGAAGATTCCATATTGGGCTTTGTCACGAAAATATTTGATTAAATCAAATAAGTACAATATTCTGAAGACTGCATTGTTTTTGCTTAAAAATTTAGGACTTTCGAGTAATTGAAATTATTTGCGGAATATCTCCAAACCAAAGGGATATTTTCTCGTGCTCAAATGCATGTCCTAGCTCAAACCAAAGGGATATTTTCTCGTGCTCAAATTCATGTCCTAGCTCAAACCAAAGGGATATTTTCTCGTGCTCAAATTCATGTCCTAGCTCAAACCAAAGGGATATTTTCTCGTGCTCAAATGCATGTCCTAGCTCAAACCAAAGGGATATTTTCTCGTGCTCAAATGCATGTCCTAGCTCAAACCAAAGGGATATTTTCTCGTGCTCAAATGCATGTCCTAGCTCAAACCAAAGGGATATTTTCTCGTGCTCAAATGCATGTCCTAGCTCAAACCAAAGGGATATTTTCTCGTGCTCAAATTCATGTCCTAGCTCAAACCAAAGGGATATTTTCTCGTGCTCAAATGCATGTCCTAGCTCAAACCAAAGGGATATTTTCTCGTGCTCAAATGCATGTCCTAGCTCAAACCAAAGGGATATTTTCTCGTGCTCAAATTCATGTCCTAGCTCAAACCAAAGGGATATTTTCTCGTGCTCAAATTCATGTCCTAGCTCAAACCAAAGGGATATTTTCTCGTGCTCAAATGCATGTCCTAGCTCAAACCAAAGGGATATTTTCTCGTGCTCAAATGCATGTCCTAGCTCAAACCAAAGGGATATTTTCTCGTGCTCAAATGCATGTCCTAGCTCAAACCAAAGGGATATTTTCTCGTGCTCAAATGCATGTCCTAGCTCAAACCAAAGGGATATTTTCTCGTGCTCAAATTCATGTCCTAGCTCAAACCAAAGGGATATTTTCTCGTGCTCAAATGCATGTCCTAGCTCAAACCAAAGGGATATTTTCTCGTGCTCAAATGCATGTCCTAGCTCAAACCAAAGGGATATTTTCTCGTGCTCAATTCATGTCCTAGCTCAAACCAAAGGGATATTTTCTCGTGCTCAAATGCATGTCCTAGCTCAAACCAAAGGGATATTTTCTCGTGCTCAAATGCATGTCCTAGCTCAAACCAAAGGGATATTTTCTCGTGCTCAAATGCATGTCCTAGCTCAAACCAAAGGGATATTTTCTCGTGCTCAAATGCATGTCCTAGCTCAAACCAAAGGGATATTTTCTCGTGCTCAAATGCATGTCCTAGCTCAAACCAAAGGGATATTTTCTCGTGCTCAAATGCATGTCCTAGCTCAAACCAAAGGGATATTTTCTCGTGCTCAAATGCATGTCCTAGCTCAAACCAAAGGGATATTTTCTCGTGCTCAAATGCATGTCCTAGCTCAAACCAAAGGGATATTTTCTCGTGCTCAAATTCATGTCCTAGCTCAAACCAAAGGGATATTTTCTCGTGCTCAAATGCATGTCCTAGCTCAAACCAAAGGGATATTTTCTCGTGCTCAAATGCATGTCCTAGCTCAAACCAAAGGGATATTTTCTCGTGCTCAAATGCATGTCCTAGCTCGATTTCAGATTTGAGCAGCTTTTAAACTAGTGAACTTTTTATCTATTGAGGAACACGACAATGTGTCGTACTAAAAAAATAGTTCATTGGTTTAACATCACCTTTTCAGCGAAGAGGCTGATCACTCCGCCATACAAACACGATTTTGGCCGGATATATTATTTTATATCTAAAAGTTTATATATCCACCGCTGTGGTCTCGAGGTAGCGTGCTGCCTTGTCACGCAGCGGGCCCGGGTTTGATTTCCGGTCGGCACAGGCTCCTGGGTGAGGCTTTTGCGGGTTTTTTCCTCATCTGTAAGACAAATGTTAGGAAGCTTAGGGCACAACCGTCCCTGAAAATCATACGTACATCATCATCATCCTTATCATTATCATCATCCTCCTTCACCGGTGTGGAAAGCAATAGAAAGCTACCACACCTATAATTCCCCAGTAAAGCTGCAAAACATAGCATGAAAATGCTATGATTGCAGTGAAAGACCTGCCCTCGGGCAGAATTACTATGGATGGATGGAGATATATATATATATATATATACTAGAAGTCCCGGCCACGCGTTGCTGTGGTTAAGGTATACGTTAAAAATTTTAATTAAATTGCTGTTTTTCAGCCAGATTACTTAAAACTAATACTTACACACGAAATTAATAATATTGAAAATAAAATAAACACTGAACATACTTAAATTATGAAATAATAAATATTTGTAATTCAATTGAAATTCGCGGTTGCAACAAAAAGCACAACCATCTGGACCTCTCTTTGTTAAATAATAAACCAATTACCTTACCAAATTACCTTACACCGGCATCTGTTAGAATCGTATGGAACTCATAGATAATTATAACTCTTTGTTAAATAATAAACAAATGATTTGCAATAAAAAATAATGCGACTATAAATTTAGTTATAAACTACCCTAAGTCTCAAGTTGGATCAAACTGCACACAGTGTGTAAAATTTTATTAAAATCTGTTCAGTAGTTTAGGATTCCATCGCGGACAAACAGCGTGACACGAAATTTTTATATATTAAGATATATATTTATATGTTATAACTATATTTTTGACATTTGGCAATGAAGGAAAATATGATATGAAAAGAAGAATGAATGCTTGAGTCGGGATTTGAAATGGTATGGACACCTCTTAAGAATGGAAGAAGAGAGAATACCAAAGAAGATCCTTATTTGGAAAAACTAATGGAAGACGTGGAAAAGACAGGCCTAGAGAACGATGGATGAATGGAGTGAAGAGAAGTATGGAAGCTAGAGATTAGAGGGAAGAATATGCTTTAGACAGGAACCTCTGGCGACGAATCACTTTGGGTTGAAGGAGAAACACTGTATTGTGGAATATCATCATCGTCATAGTACATTCACAAATTTAGGCCATTTGTTGACCTGTTTCGGCCTCAAGAGAAACACCATCCAAAAATATTTTGAGTGGACGTCCTGGTCTTCTTCTTCCTGCAGGTTGATATCTTAACATTTGTTTGGGTATTCTGTGATCTTCCATTCGATGAACATGTTGCATCCATCTTGACTTATAATCAGAAATTTTGTTTTCTAAAGATTCCATGTGTAATTCTTCTAAGATGTCTTCATTTTTTTTTTGTGATCTAGTAGTGTATATCCTGCAGTCCTCCGAAGGTATCTCATTTCAGCAGATCTAAGTCTCTGTATATCCTTCTGTTTCAACGTCCATACTTCGCTACCATACAAAAGAGTTGGAAGAGCCAGTGTTTTATACACTTTTAGTCTTGAATGCTTTTGGACTAACTGTGGCTTGAAGAGAGAATTTATTAACCCTAAAATTCTTAAAAATTTAGATATTTTTGCATTTACATCCTTTTTTTTCTTCATATGAGATATTGCATCCTAGATATGTAAAATCATTCACCTGCTCCAAAATTTTATTGTCCAGTACAATTTTACTTCTGACAGGATCTACACCTTGAAATGCCATAATTTTTGTTTTTTCTGTAGATATCTTTAATCCATATTCGTGTATAATTTTAAGTTCATACAGACCTTTCTGTAGATTATCTTCTGAATTTGCTATTATTATTTGGTCATCTGCAAACAATAGGATGTTTAATTTTCTATTTTCTGATATTCCTAAATAAAAAAATTATTTTGTACAAAATATATTTATATATTTATTAATAACCCAAAACGTCAATTTCAGAATTGGCTAAAGGCTAATTTGTTAATAATCTGCAAATGTTATTAGAAAGTTATTACAAGATTTAATCTAATTATTATAAGATCTAATCTAAAAATAATTATTTGTTGTAAGCCTGTAATTTATTAGACATTTGTAGAATTAAAAAATCTTTATATAAAAAGGATGAATTCTGCTCGGAGTAGTTTATTTATTGCTCGTAAAATCTAGCTTTGCGGAAGAGACGAATTTTGTAATGACTTACAGCGGAATAACTTGAATTTATGTGAATATTTATTTATTCGTTTGTTGCCCTTTCTCTGTCTCTGTCTATCTCTGTCGGTAATAACAGCCTTTTTTTTTCTGCCGCAGAAGTATTATTGTATATCGCTTTTAATTTATTATAATTTCCCTTGTTATTCTTGTTTTTTTTCACAAATATACAATATCAACTTTTATAAGATTCATGATGTGTTCCGTTGAGGTTTATTCAAAATTAATATAAAATTATAGAATATTCACCTGAAAGGTCCGTCTCCTCAACTTAATTAATAAATTTAACTGTAGCGCTTTCGGGACTTGTCCCATCATCGGCAGGATTCAAAACTGGTGTTTCACTGAAGATCTAGTAGAGGGGGTTGCATGTATTTGGTTCGTTTTCGTTTATCAGGCTGTCGTTGTGAGCTGCTTTCATGATTTCCATCTCTTCGAGTACGTTTATCTTCGCTGGATTATTTTCTCTGTGCATTACTGTTAGGGTGTTTTCAATATTTAACATGCGATGTATTTCATGGATAACGTGTTTTGCATAGCTTGATTTCCCTTCTGCGTGAATGAAGTCTCGAAAATGTTCTTTGAATCTGATGTTAAAACTCCTGTTTGTCCTTCCTATATAAAATTTGTTGCAGTCCTTACATGTCAGTTTATAAACTCCTTTGCTGTTGAAAATGTTATTTTCTTCAATGTTATTGTTTATTATGTTGTTTAATTTGTTATTGGTTCTGTATGCTATTTTTACGTTTTTATCGGCTTTCTTTAGTGCATTGGCTAATTTTGTCGTTTGTATATGGCAAAAACCAATGGTTATAATGAAGAATTCATAGATAAGCTCGTAAAAAAAACAAAAAAGGAAGAACAACATAACCAACATAACTAAACTAGAAAAAGAATCTGACAACAACAAGAAAACATGGATAACACTTACATACACAGGAAAAGAAACGACAAAATTAGCCAATGCACTAAAGAAAGCCGATAAAAACGTAAAAATAGTATACAGAACCAATAACAAATTAAACAACATAATAAACAATAACATTGAAGAAAATAACATTTTCAACAGCAAAGGAGTTTATAAACTGACATGTAAGGACTGCAACAAATTTTATATAGGAAGGACAAACAGGAGTTTTAACATCAGATTCAAAGAACATTTTCGAGACTTCATTCACGCAGAAGGGAAATCAAGCTATGCAAAACACGTTATCCATGAAGGACATCGCATGTTAAATATTGAAAACACCCTAACAGTAATGCACAGAGAAAATAATCCAGCGAAGATAAACGTACTCGAAGAGATGGAAATCATGAAAGCAGCTCACAACGACAGCCTGATAAACGAAAACGAACCCAATACATGCAACCCCCTCTACTAGATCTTCAGTGAAACACCAGTTTTGAATCCTGCCGATGATGGGACAAGTCTCGAAAGCGCTACAGTTAAATGATTAATTAAGTTGAGGAGACGGACCTTTCAGGTGAATATTCTATAATTTTATATTAATTTTTAAATATACAATACCGAAAACAAAAATGCAATCCATTATTTAGAATCGGGTCGTTCTTAATTTTCTTTACGCATAAATTTAATTTCTTCCATTACGGAAACCGAGAACGACCTGATTTTAATAGAAATTGTACCCAATCCTTTCTACAAATTATCACAAATTTGCCAGTATTTCATTCAGAGTCAGTGAAAACCTCTGTTGGTGATGGAACTATTCCCGAAAGGCCTACAGTGAATTAATATTTTAAAACTTGAGGAGACAGACCTATAAGGTAAATAATTTTATAATTTTATATGATTATTTAACTCATGCCCCAAATGGGAGTCAGTGACCAATAACGTTTCAATGAATTTTGTTTTACAACCAATCACAGTCGCATTTCACCTCGATAAGTATTGAATTTTGATTACCAAATTAAATAAAGCTCCTCCTTTTTAATATTCTGAACAGGTCAGAGCATTACTTTGCGATGACTGGCTCTCTAACAAATACGTCGAATATAGAAAATAATGGACATATTCCCTCCACCTACACATTTCATAATTGTGTTTTTAAATACTGATTTTACTGAGTAGTTTCCTAAAAATAAATGAATTAATAACCTATAATATTGGTTACAATATACAGTTTGATGTGTTTCATTTTTTCTCCACTATTTGATCCTATTTGGCTATAAATAATATGATCAAGTTTCAGTGATGAACAAATGAAACATAACCAAACATTTCTCAATTGTTTTAAAACATCGCCGTTTACATTAAATATATAAATATTTAAAAAATACTATATTTAAATAATGATTTGTGAGCAAACAGCTTAATTTTATTCGTTAAATTGTTCTAATCTTGATTTCCAAATCCTCTGGATAAATTGGAAATCACTCGTGGCATTACTTATGATAATTTTAATATTGTTACTCTCATTAATTTAAGAATTCTTAATAGTAATACTAATAATAATAATAATAATAATAATAATAATAATAATAATAATAATAATAATACTTTATTTATTCTGGCAGAGTTAAGGCCATAAGGCCCTCTCTTCCACTCAACCAGCACAAATACAAATAAATATTTGACAAATATAGATATACACTATACTAATTATAAACAGTTAAATATACAATAAATGTAGCAAAGTAAATTTCATGTACAAACAACATTTTGTACAATAATAACAATAATAATACTTACGATAATAATAATAATAATAATAATAATAATAATAATAATAATAATAATAATAATAATATAAATATGATAAATTTTACGAGAAACACCGATTAATATATATACCTTACACTGGGTAATAATGAAGTCGAGGTTAGAGCAAATATAAATTTAGATTTCTTTTAAAAGTTACCAATGTCCAGCAGCCCCTTTACACATTAACAAATATTTGCAAGTATGCACAACTATGTAATTCTTGTTTTGGCGACATGCTCCATCACAAAAATGTGTAAGTGTTGTATATTTCTTGAAAGAAAATGAAAAATAAAGTCTCGTGCAGAGAAGAAAGAACTTTTTGGAACACATTCTGGATACGAGTAGAAATACGCGCTACAATTTGACAATATGTGAATATTAAATATGATCACAGACAGGTGCCTTCGATAATACATTTCATTACGTGAAAGATATCAGGCAATTATTTTTTTTTTCAATAGTCAATGGCAATTCTCAGTTTCTAATATGAACTATTTCTAATATATATTATAATGTTTTATTGTTTTTTTTTCAGGCTGTATGCTCAGTAGAAGTGAGAAATCAGTAGATGGTGAGTAGATATTTTATTTGAAGTTTTTAACAACAGATTTAAATAAACGTGGAAGCTGAAAGTATTTGAAAAAAAAGTTAATATCGTGCATTTCACCATGAATACAAGCAATTCTCATCTCATCTCATCGCTGCCATTAGAGGATCAATTTCAATTTTAAGAAATCATATTTACAAAATTACTTTATAAAATGTATACTTCAATTAGGCCTACAAGTTGAATTTTTTTAAATATATTTACAAAATGTATTTAATCACTTACAAAATTAATTGTCTGTATCACTTTGTCCTTGAGGTATTCCTCTAATGAGGAAAGTTTTATATAATAGTAAATTTATCTCTCGACAGAATATTCACATTATTGGATGCATTGTTTTATTTGTTTTTCTATTTATACGTATGCGCTGTTTGGAATTTCATGTTACCCAAGTTTATTAATAAAAATCTTAAGATATTACTCAATGGAAAATTTAGAATTTCACACTTTGCATAATATATATTATAGGTGGGGTAGCTTCCCGTTGCTTTCCACACCGGTGAATGAATATACGGTATATGTGTGTGTAGGAACGTAATAATTGAATTGAGGATTGTAGCTATATAAAGAAAGAAAAGTTGTTTGCAATGGGAGCCTGAGTGGTGAAAACGGTATCTCACTAACGTATGAAGTTAGAGGTCTCGGGTTCAAATCCCAGTTCTGGCGATAATTTTTCTCTTCGTGTCATACAGTTTTCATATATATATATATATATATGGTATGATAAGAAAAATAAATGCCTGGATGTGATTCGAACCCGGATCTCTGAGTCTGTACCTCAGCGTGATATCCATTACACAACCAGGCGAATCCAATTCAAACACTTATTTTTTTCTTATATATGTATTATACTCTCCATTATTACTAGATGTCGCGAGAACACTGTCTTCACTGCCATCTAGTGGCTGACTATATCAAGTAAGCAAATTAAAGAGAATATTTATTTTACTTTATAGCAGTGAGGCTTTATCAATGTTATAATTAAATCTTTAACATTGAGCAATGCAAGCTTAATATGGTATGATAAGAAAAATAAATGCCTGGACGGGATTCGAACCCGGATCTCTGAGTCTGTACCTCAGCGTGATATCCATTACACAACCAGGCGAATCCAATTCAAACACTTATTTTTTCTTATATATGTATTATACTCTCCATTATTACTAGATGTCGCAAGAAGATTATATATAATATATATATATATATATATATATATATATATATGACATGATAATAAAAATAAATGCCTAAACGGGATTCGAACCCGGATCTCTGCGTTGGTACCCCAGTGTGTTATCCATTACACCACCAGGCGATTCCAATTCAAACACTTATCTTTCTTATAAGATCCGGGTTGGAATCCCGTTCAGGCATTTGTTTTTCTTGTCATGTCATATTAAGCTTGCATTGCTCAATGTCAAAAAAAAATATATATATAAATTTCGTGTCACGTTGTTTGTCCGCGATGGAATCCTAAACTACTGAACCGATTTTAATAAAATTTTGCACACTGTGTGCAGTTTGATCCAACTTGAGACTTATGGTAGTTTATAGCTAAATGTATAGTCGCATTATTTTTTATTGGAAATTATTTGTTTATTATTTATCAAAGAGTTATAATTATCTGTGAGTTCCATACGAATCTAACAGATGGCGGTGTAAGGTAGTTTGGTAAGGTAATTGGTTTATTATTTAACAAAGAGTTATAATTATCTGTGAGTTCCATACGAATCTAACAGATGGCGGTATAAGGTAGTTTGGTAAGATAACTGGTTTATTATTTAACAAAGAGTTATAATTATCTGTGAGTTCCATACGAATCTAACAGATAGCGGTGTAAGGTAGTTTGGTAAGGTAATTGGTTTATTATTTAACAAAGAGAGATCCACATGGCTGTTGCAAACGCGAATTTCAATTGAATTACAAATATTTATTATTTCATAATTTAAGTGTGTTCAGTGTTTATTTTATTTTCAATATTATTAATTATCGGCCGCGGTGGACTAGTGGTTATGCTCCTTCAGTCTGGTCCCGAGGGTCGCGGGTTCTAACCCGGCCGGGGTCGATGGATTTTTTAGGACGGAAAATCCAAGGAGCAAGTCCTCCGGGAGGGACTTCAAACCGTGAGTCCCGAGTCTGAAGATTTTCAGGCTCGTAAAAAATCCTTAAGCCTGAATGAAAAGGCCTCTATTCAAAATTTACCGAATTTTCCCGTCCTAGCTCTACATTGGTTTCCTAGATGTCAGTATGAGGCGGAACGCTGACCACGGACCACTCAAAATGACATCTATACGAAAACAAGTGTAACTAAATTAGTATGGTTCAATTTATTCCCTGTAGGGGGAGAGCGCCTAATCTCTGTAAAGGGAAAACATGGGATTACAATACAATATAAAGAAAGAAAAGTTGATTGCAATGGGAGCCTGAGTGGTGAAAACGGTATCTCACTAACGTATGAAGTTAGAGTTGTCGGGTTCAAATCCCAGTTCAGGCAATCATTTTTCTTTTGATGTCATATAGTTTTCGTATGTATATATATATATATATATATATATATATATATATATATATTAAAAATGTGCTTAACTGTTATGTTGGCCACTAGATGTCAGTTGGAATGACTTCCCGCTACCTCTTGTGTGAATTGAGAATACGAGTACAACATAATATGTATATATATATAAGAAAAATGTATGTTTGTGTAAAATACTTGAGTAGCTTAGTTGGTTAGAGCGCTAAACGTACAGAGTTTAGAGACTCGGGTTGAAATCCCGACTCAGGCATTTATTTTTCTTTTCATATCATATATATATATATATATATATATGTGTGTGTGTGTGTGTGTTGTGTTATCTACGTAATCACTTCCTTTCCCAGTAACATTATATAATGTGTGTATACAGGAAACTTGTAATAGTAGTTGGTATGATGCTAAGTGATTACGCATGCGTATTGCTAAGTAGAGGTAATGCTATAGTAAACGGATCATGTATATGTTGTGTATGCTAGAGCAATATAGACCACTTGCTGGTGAGTTACACTTGGTATGTCAGCGCGTGCAATGCGGTTAAGCATACATGTAGGGGGTAGGGAATAACCTCATAAAACAAGCAAGTGCATTGTCATTTAGGGGGTAGGAAGCTGATATTTATGATGACAGGGGATGGGTGGGGTGAGGTGTATAATGTTGCACTGTTCACATCCTCCTGTTAATACCGACATTTGCTCTTTTTTTATCTTTCGACAGAATTATTGCTTTTCACTCATTGGAACCACGATAAAATTTCATGAGCTTTTTTTTTTTGAAGTTATTTTAGTTGTTTAGATTATTTTTTAATGCCCCAGGTTGTCCTTTATGGACATTTCTAATGTTCTCTCCTGGCATTGGCGTAATTGTAACCCACTTCTGAAGTTGGGGCGCCTGGTAGGCGGGGTTACGTTGCCCCGATGTAATGATTGGTAATGATGATGATGATGATGATAGTGGTGCGCAGGAGAGTCCTTAATCCTAAGATTAATGTAAGATGAATACGAATGATGATGATTGCGAGGGCCATATGGTGTTCGGTTGCCTTCATTGCCAAATGTCAAAAATATAGTTACAACATGTAAATATACAAGCGTTACTGCTATAAAGTATAGGTCGCGCAAGGGATTTTGAAGAATGTCCTTGACCGTAAATCCAATCGGAGAGCCTATCCAGACTGCTCAGCTGTGAATTCTCTGCCTGCCACGCGTACAAACAAAACAGTTCATCTTACAAAATATGTACAGTCCATAGAGAATTATAGTGAGACGCGGATGTGTTGATTTTATATATTAAACCGTAGACTATAATTAAAATATTTTGTACACTTGCTGCCTGAAGTCTTAAAATTATAGTGCAATGTGAATATCGGGTCTTCTCAACGTGGAGCCGCTACTTATTATAGCCACCCAAATGTCTCATGATGCTGGGTGGGCACCGGTCCCATACTGGCAGAAATTCCTTGAGAACATTTCTTCCCCCATGGAGACTCGAGCCAGCGCAAGTCCCATTGCTCTGCGTCAAGACATCTTGTCTTAATCACATGGCTAAGGCGCGGGGAAGACTATAGATGGTTTAAATTAAAGTGACATTTAGTGGTTATTTAAAACATTAACAGAGAGATATAAACCAAATATAGAGTGTGTGTGTGTGTATATATATATATATATATATATATATATATAGTGAATATACTTCCTCCGCGTATAAGGATGTCCTAACTCACGGGCACTATCGAACCCGTAGGTTCATGGCCGCGCGGACATAAGCCCTCCATACATCCCTATCCTGAGCTAATGTTTTTCAATCATTCCCTGTAAAATCTACGTCCCTCAATTCATAGTTAATGTTATTCTCCCGCCTCATTCTTGGTCTACCAACTGGGCGTTTTCCCTCTGGTTTTCGGACAAGAAGCTTCCATGCACGTATTTCATTCCCCATTCGTGCCACATGTCCTGCCCATCGCAGTCTACGATAAAGATTACCTATATTAATTAATTTTTGTAGCGAGATTTTAAAAATATTTAGCAGTGACTGTATTTGATATTCGCTAGCGAGCAGCTAGCGAGGGGGGAGTTAGCAATGACGTGTGGTCATACTTCCTATTGGCTGAGACCTACAACTGGTTAGTACAGGACTCGCATCTAAGCTCTCATTACAAATTTCATTCCTCAGGAATCATTGCTACACCTATAAATATTCTCTTTAAAAATTTGCTTATCTGTTATGTTGGCCGCTAGATGGCAGTTGATACGACTTCCCGCTACCTCTTGTGTGAATTGAGAATACTGCATATATAAGAAAAATGTATGTTTGTGTTGGAATACTTGAGTGGCTCAGATGGTTAGAGCGCTAAACGTGCAGAGTTTAGAGACTCGGGTTCAAATCCCGACTAAAACATTCATTTTTGTTTTCATATATGCATTAGATTAGATTTATTTAGCCTGGTGGAGTTAAGGCCATGTGGCCTTCTCTTCCACTCACCAGGACAAACATATATTACATCAGAATATAACAATCACAATTACTCTAATATTAAATACTAAATAAAAATTTGATCAAAAAGATAATATCTATTATATTACGATCTATAATGCAACCAGTTAATGTTAGTTAAAATTAAGACTAAAACTAATAATAAAATGTATATAAGCAAGACACATTAAATTGTCCCTGTCTAATGTTTATAAAAAAACAAAGAAAAGTAATGAGATGTAGAAAACTAATTTTACGTTTGTAAGTAGTCTCACTACAGGCCTCAGGAGGCCCTTGGGGTAGTGGGAGGTTAAGGCTCCCACTTGTTCTAGACATTCGGCACTTGATGTAGCCGGGTTGTCAGCCCTGCGTGACGGCCGCCTTTACCCTCAGAACAAGTGCCTGGTACTCATTTCAGTTAGAGGCTGAGTCGACCCCAGGGCCATAGTGCTGCCAGAAGGTTTCGGTCAGTTTAAAAATCCTGAACCCACCGGGACTTGTTTACGTTTGTACAATATTTAAAACAAAACAAAAGAAAATATTTGTTAACCTTAATATTATTTTCATAGATAATTAATTGTATTAATTGTTAAAAGAATACTATCAGTGAGTTGTATAAGTTGGTTTGTTATTAAATAATTCTTTAATTTGTTTTTGAAGGATGTTATAGCTTGACAGTCTCTGACATAGGTCGGAAGGGAATTCCATGTTTTGGTAAGTGAGACCGTAAAAGATAATGAATAATATACAGTGTGATGAGGAGGGATATAAAGGACAATGTGCTGATATATCATCATCATCATCATAGTACATTCACGAATTTAGGCCATTTGTTGACCTGTTTCGGCCTCAAGAGAAACACCATCCAGAAGTCTTTTGAATGGACGTCCTGGTCTTCTTCTTCCTGCAGGTTGATATCTTAACATTTGTTTGGGTATTCTGTGATCTTCCATTCGATGAACATGTTGTATCCATCTTGACTTATAATCAGAAATTTTGTTTTCTAAAGATTCCATGTGTAATTCTTCTAAGATGTCTTCATTTTTTTTTGTGATCTAGTAGTGTGTATCCTGCAGTCCTCCGAAGATATCTCATTTCAGCAGATCTAAGTCTCTGTATATCCTTCTGTTTCAATGTCCATACTTCGCTACCATACAAAAGAATTGGAAGATCCAGTGTTTTATACACTTTTAGTCTTGAATGCTTTTGGACTAACTGAGGCTTGAAGATAGAAGCTATATATATTATATATGTGTGTGTGTGTGTGTGTGTGTGTGTGTGTGTGTGTGTGGTGTATTTTGTTAATATTGCTGTTATTATATTTGAAGAGAAAATTTTTCGCCTAGACCGGGACTCGAACCCGGGACCCTTCGCTTTCCGGGCCAAGTGCTCTACCAACTGAGCTACCGAGGCGAGTTACGATCTAGACGCAAATTTTTCTCTTATGTATGTTGTAATTCCCTCGCGCCAAATGCTTGAAACCATAGCTTCTATCTTTGCAAATGGCGGCTTCTTAGTTAAGAAGACATTTATTGGGAATTTAACACTACTTTATAGCCAGTAGGGCTTCTATTGACGATTTTTATTATTAATTTAACACTTCTCATAGAAGGATAAATTGCTGTTATTATCATTACAGAGAATTTTAAACAAAAGTAGAAACATGTGTTTATAGAGCCTGAACGCTTTGAAACTTAATGTCCGTTTGCGGCCAGCTGACAAGGCTTCACTGAGTTTAACTTGTTTTAATGGATGCTCATGTTAATTATTAATGGATTATTCACAAAATTATGCTTTTAATTCGTGTTCTGATTCACGACACGCAAATTTATAGTAATTTACCACTGCGAGACTCTCCAAAATTTAAACTTATGCACCCACATGTTAAGTGTCGAGGAAAATGTCATTAGTCAACAAAACTACGCTGAGAAAAAAATCTACATGTGGTGGTATTGTAAGATACTAACTAACCCAAACTAACTGGCATTAACGAACCCGTAGGTTCATGGCCGTACAGACATATGCTCTCCATCCATTCCCTATAATGAGATGTTTTCCAATCATTTACCTTGTGTATAATACACTTCCCTCAAATCATAGTTAATGTTATTTTTCCACCCTCATTCTTGGCCTACCAATTGGGCCGTTTTCACTTCTTAGTGTTCCTACAAGAAGCTTCACATGCATGGCTTTCATTCCCCATTCGTTGCCACATGTCCTGATGTCATCGCAGTCACTACGACACTTAACTGTTCTTATCATATCTGGCTTCCTATAAAGACCATGTAGTTTACTGTTATGTAGTTTTCTCCATTCACCTGTCTGTTCATCTCCCTTGAGTTCAAAAATTTTCCTAAGAACTTCTTCTTCTTCTTTTCCTTCACTTCACGGGCTAGGCAAATTGCCTGTTCCGCCTCACAGTTGTTCTGTCCATATTTTCAATGGCCTTTCTACATTCCTTGAACCTCTTGGCTTGTAGTTGAATGCTGCTCTTGGTAATCTTGTTACATTCATTTTTTTCACATGTGTAAACCATTTCCTAAGAACTTTATTCTCAAATACTTGTAATCTCCTTTCCCCCTTTAAAGTAAGAGTCCAAGTTTTGCATCCATATAATATAACTGGTAGAATAATAGTTTCATATATTTTCAGTTTAACTTTTTTTTAAAGGAGTTGGGACATCAAGAGTCCCTGTAATGCATAATAACACGCATTTCCAGAATTGAGCCTATGTTTAATTTCTTTGTGCATCTCATTCCTATTTGTGATTATTGTTTCTAGGTATTTTAATTCAGCCACTTCCTCAAAACTTCCCTCATTTGTCATTAGCTGTCCATTTCCATTAATTATACTACGTGTCACCATATATTTAGTTTCATTGATATTTCATTCCAATCCCAATTTCAGTGTTATTCAATAGTGTGTGCATTTGGCCTTTAGTATCTTCTCGCCATCGCCCAATACACAATAAAATTAATGTTTCCAAAAATTTTAATTATTCAAAAGAAAAAAGTCCCAATTGAATGTATGTATATTCCAGCACAACTCTGGTGCAATATCAACCAAACTTGATACACGTAAATAATAAAAACCTTCGGCCTCAAGAGAAACACCATCCAAACGCTTTTGAGTGGACGACCTGGTCTTCTTGTTCCTGCAGGTTGATATCTTAACATTTGTTTGCGTATCCTGTGATCTTCCATTCGATGAACATGTTGCATCCATCTTGACTTATAATCAGACATTTTGTTTTGTAAAGATTCCATGTGTAATTCTTCTGTCTTCATATTTTTTTGTGATCCAGTAGTGTGTATCCTGCAGTCCTCCGAAGGTGTCTCATTTCAGCAGATCTAAGTCTCTGTATATCTTTCTGTTTCAATGTCAATACTCCACTACCATACAAAAGAGTTGGAAGATAATGATCTAGGAAGCTTCACTTACTTTATTTTATTTTATATTATTTTAATTATATTATATTCCATGTTTTTGTTAGTATTAGATCACATCACCATTGTCTTTTTTTTTAGTCTATATTTTTTATAATACTTTTAAATTTGTAATATGTACGTGTTTTTGTATAATTTTACTATTCGCTGGTTGAGTGGAAGAGAAGGCCTGATTGTCGTAACTATGGCAGCTAAAATAAAGCATTATTATTATTATTATTATTATTATTATTATTATTATTATTATTATTATTATTATTATTTCAATTCCTTCTGGATTTTTTCGTGTTGAGACTTGAAAGTAGTTTTGAAGTTCCTTAGGACAGGTTACTGGCCCGACGCTAAGTAGTCCAGTGGTAGGGCTGCTACCTTTTAGTCTCTGGACTGCCATTAGGATACTGCATTTACTCAGTACCCGATGGAACGTTTATACCACCGTGACTCGGTCCTCAGAGCCTCGTTTGTGAAAACGGGTTGTACCACGAGAAGGTGAGGATGAGAATTGGGTAGGAGAGGTTATACACACGTCAATACCCCTTACAACCCTTTGTATGGTAGCGAGGTATGGACGTTGAAACAGAAGGATATACAGAGACTTAGATCTGCTGAAATGAGATATCTTCGGAGGACTGCAGGATACACACTACTAGATCACAAAGAAAAATGAAGACATCTTAGAAGAATTACACATGGAATCTAAAAACAAAATTTCTGATTATAAGTCAAGATGGATACAACATGTTCATCGAATGGAAGATCACAGGATACACAAACAAATGTTAAGATATCAACCTGCAGGAAGAAGAAGACCAGGACGTCCACTCAAAAGACTTTTTGGATGGTGTTTCTCTTGAGGCCGAAACAGGTCAACAAATGGCCTAAATTCGTGAATGTACTATGATTATTATTATTATTATTATTATTATTTTATATACTGTATATAAGAAGTAGTATATACAAAATTTGTATACTATAAAGCAAAGAAAAAATGCTATTAGTCTTACAAACTATAATTTTAATATCGAGATTAAATAATATGGATAACGATTTTTAAAATAATTACATTCTTCAACTAAAAATAAAGTAGTTATTCAATTTATTAATTTTATTTATTAAATAGGCCTACCATCACTCGACAAGTAAAAATGTAAATATATGGAAAAAATGTCCTTAGAATGCATTTTTGAGAAAACAAAAATAAAAATAAATCAAAGGTAACCAATACATATAACAGGAGGAGTTAGACAAGATTGTCCACTATCAACCACTATTTTTAACATTTATTTCGACGACATGATAAGATCATGGAAGCAAATGACGACTGGGGGGAATTAACTTAGGAAATATAGTAATAAAAACAGTAGCCTTTGCAGATGACCAGATTTTAATAGCAAAAACAGAGGACGAACTACAAAGAATGCTATATAAATTAAATTAAATATAAAAAAAATACAACATGGAAATATCATCAGGAAAATCAAAAACAATGGCCTTCAAGGGCGCTCATCCAGTTCGGATATAGAAACTATTACAAAATAAACCAATAGAACAAGTAGTAAGATATAACTTGCTAGGTTGCGAAATATCATACACAGCAGAAACAGATATAAATAACAAACTAAATAAGTTTAATTATATAACAGGAACACTAAAAGAACTTTGAAAAATAAAGCCAGGAAAGACTCTATAATGAAATTATACAAGGCAATGGCAGTGTCTATTTTTGCTTATGGATCCGAAACATAGACAGTGACAACACAACAATCTGCTAGAATACAAGGTGCTGAAATGAGATTTCTCAGACCAATAGCAGGATATCAAAGAACAGACAAAAACTTAACAAAGAAATAAGACAACAACTAAAAGTAGAGGAATTAAACACAACAATAGTGAAATTGTACTGTATTGTAAGCCCATGTTTTCCCTTTACAGAGATTTAGGCGCTCTCCCCCTGCAGGGAACAATTTGAACCATACTAATTTAGTTACACTTGTTTTCGTATAGATGTCATTTTGAGTGGTCCGTGGTAAGCGTTCCGCCTCATACTGACATCTAGGAAACAAAGGTAGTACTAGGACGGGAAAATTCGGTAAATTTTGCTTAGAGGCCTTTTCATTTAGGCTTAAGGGTTTTTTACGAGCCTGAAAATCTTCAGACTCGGGACCCACGGCTTAAAGTCCCTCCCGGAGGACTTGCTCCTTGGATTTTTCCGTCCTAAAAAATCCATCGACCCCGGCCGGGTTTGAACCCGCGACCCTCGAGACCAGAGGCAAGGAGCATAACCACTCAATAGTGAAATACAGAACAAAATGGAAAGGAAAATTAACAAGGATGACTGAGTATAGAATACCAAAAGCAGCATACAGCTATTCACCTCGAGGAAGAAGAAGTTTGGGAAGACCAAAGAAAATATGGAAACAGCAGGAATTTGGAGGCGGAACTTACTTACTTATTCACTGGCACTATCGAACCCGTAGGTTCATGGCCGCGCGGACATAAGCTCTCCATACATCCCTATCCTCAACCAATGCTTTCCAATCATTCCCTGTATAATCTACTTCCCTCAAATCATAGTTAATGTTGTTCTCCCACCTCATTCTTGGTCTACCAACTGGGCGTTTTCCTTCTGGCTTTCCTACAAGAAGTTTCCATGTACGTCTTTCATTCCCCATACGCGCAACATGTCCTGCCCATCGCAATCTACGAGACTTAACTGTTCTTATTATATCTGGCTTCCTATAAAGATCATGTAGTTAATTGTTATGAAGTCTTCTCCATTCACCTGTCTGTTCATCTCTCTTTGGTCCAAAAATTTTCCTAAGAACTTTATTCTCAAATATTCTTAATCACCTTTCCTCCCTTAAAGTAAGAGTCCATGTTTCGCACCCATATAATATAACTGGTAGCATAATAGTTTTATATATTTTCAGTTTAACGTTTTTTGAAAGGAGTTGGGACATCAAGAGTCTCTGCAATGCATAATAGCACGCATTTCCAGAATTGAGCCTATGTTTAATTTCTTTGTGCATCTCATTCCTATTTGTGATTATTGTTCCTAGGTATTTGAATTCAGCCACTTCCTCAAAACTTCCCTCATTTGTCCTTAGCTGTCCATTTCCATTATGTACTGAATTTCTACGTGTGACCATATATTTAGTTTTACTGATATTTACTTTTGGAGGCGGAACAGGCTAGTAAATAGGCCTAAACCGCGATGAAGAACAAGAAGAAGATTAATGGATTTTTGGAAAGTAGATATTTTAATTAAGAAGTGATATTTGTGGTAAATGTATTGATATGTGAAGAGCACAGGTGTCTGTAACGATGAATTTGAGTGTTCTGAAGCGTTAAGTTTGTTCTGTTTACCATAATGGAACAATTATTGTGGATGGTGTTGTAATTTGATTTAACGATCATGCAAGCGGATTATCCTGGTGACGAATTGGTTGTGTAATGGATTGATTGATTGACTATGATAGACGTGCCTTGTTAATCCATAATACCTATACTTTCCTTACTCATAGCAACCTCCAATATTTAGGGAAAATATACTTAGTTTTCTTAATCGCAAAATCAAAAAAAGCTATTTTTATAAAAATAATAACAACAATAATAATAGCTTTATTGTACCTGGCAGAGTTAAGGCCTTATGGTCGGTTTCACCAACAGAGGTAACTGTATTACGCCAGTTTAAGCTATGTATTATACCAGGGAAATGAAAAGAATTTTAAGTATAGAAATGGATGTTTTAAGAAGATCAGCTGGAAAATCTAGAATGGATAGAATACGAAATAAAGAAATAAGGGAAATTATGGGTGTACAAGTGGAGCCGGACATCATAGACATTATAGAAAAGAAAATATTACAGTGGTATGGCCATGTCAAAAGAATGCCAGAGCAAAGATTGCCAAAAATTGTTATGGAATGGATCCCAATGGAAAGGAGGAAGAGAGGAAGACCGAAGAAAACTTGGATAGAAGGGGTATAAGCAGGTATCAATATCAGAGGAATGGAGGAAGAGCAATGGATGGATAGAGAGGAATGGCGTTTGGTTTCCGGAAGACAGCGGCAGCTGCCATGATACCGGATGATGATGATGATGATGATGATTATTATTATTATTATTATTATTATTATTATTATTATTATTATTATTAGTTAATTATGGGTGCACAAGAGGAGCCGGATATCATAGACATCATAGAAAAGAAAAGATTGCAGTGGTATGGCCATGTCAAAAGAATGCCAGAGCAAAGATTGCCAAACATTGTTATGGAATGGATCCCAATGGAAAGGAGGAAGAGAGGAATTTGCCAGACTTCAGCACCATATGTTAAAATTCTCTGAATTATGGTTTGATATATTTGTAATTTTCTATTTTTTTGTAATATTTTTGCTCCACCAAACAGAGTTTAAAGCATTTATTGCTTGTTTTGTTTGTGCGATTCTATTTTTAATTTCCACTGTGTTATCGCCTGAATGGTCTAATTTTGTTCCTAAATAAATAATAATAATAATAATAATAATAATAATAATAATAATAATAATAATAATTATTATTATTATTATTATTATTATTATTATTATTATTATTATTATTATTATTATTATTATTATTTTATTATTATTATTATAGATATAACGAGGCGTTATATAGTGTGCGTGATGCTTCGCCAGAAGAGGAGTTGGATGTGATCTTGAACACAGGAGGCAATTTTGGAGTAACGATCCATAATGCTCATCCATGTTTCAAGTTTGTTGATTGCGTTCCCTTCATCAATTACCGCAAATACTCGCACCAATATATTACGCCTAATGGATGTGTATCACTCTATAATGTGTTTCAATGCACCACACCAGAGACTAAGATTTTACGTTTCATGCAAATGAAGTAAACCGAAAAACGTTACTGGTTATCGAGGAATTCCAAACAAGTAACGAGATATCACAAAAAAATCAAGTTATCTGTTAAGTTCTTTTATTTGATTTGATATTCATAACCGAGTGATACATTGAACAGGAGCATGGGATGTACTGGGACGACTTCATAACTTAATTAAGGATTTGATCAAACCCAGCTATCAAGATCTAATCAAGATGATTTCCAAATTTGGAATTTCACACTTCGAACAACATAAAACTACCCTTTTCGCTATAGAATGTCTAAGAAAATGGAATTGTGTAAAAATAGTTTTTTTTTCATTAGCCGCATTAAAACTAATTACAATATTTTAAGCATATAAAATATAAACATATATATATGTTTATATATATATGTGTGTGTGTGTGTGTGTGTGTGTGTGTCCACTACATGAAAACATTATTATATGCTGATGACCAGGTAATAATAGCAAATACGGAAGACGAGCTTCAAAGGAATAGAGAGACCCAATTGAAATTTTATAAAACGTTGGCAGTACCGGTACTGCTCTATGGATCAGAAGCCTGGATACATAAAAAACAAGATCTAAGTAGGATAACGGCGGCAGAAATGAAATTTTTGAGATCTGTTAAAGGGTGCACTAAGGAAGACAGAATCAAGAACACAGAAATAAGACAGGAACTTGAAATATTTGCAATAACTGATAAAATAGACACATATAGACAAAAATGGAAGCAACATATAGAATGAATGAAGATAGATATCCAAAACAAATAACAAAATCCAAACCTAAAGGCACCCGAGATGTGGGCAGACCTAGAAAGAGATGGGCTGAAGTCGGAACGGGTCAACAGACCTAATCCATGAATGCAGATGATGGTGATGTGTGTCCACCGCTGTGGTCTCGGGGTAGCGTGCTCCCTTGTCACGCAGCAGGCCCTGGTTCGATCCCCGGTCGGGACAGTTTTTCTGGGTGAGGTTCTTATCGGGTTTTTTCCTCACCTGTAAGACAAATGTCAGGAAAACTTTAAGGCCCAAACGGTCCCCGAAATCGTATAGCCATCGCAATCATCATCATTCATATTCATCTTAGGTTTAGCTTAGGATTAGGGACTCTCCTGGCGCACCATTATCATCATCATCACCCATCATATCATCGGGGCAACGTAACCCCGCCTTCGAGGCGCCCCAACCTCAGAAGTGGGTTACAAGTACGCCATGCCAGGAGGGAAACCAGGAATGCCGAAAGGCAAACCTGGGGCATTTGAAAAAAAAAAGAATTTACAGAAATTTCATTACTTCCAGCTAATTTATGTACCTGTACTCAGTAATTATATTTTTAATTATTATTATTATCGGCCGCAGTGGACTAGTGATTATGCTCCTTGCCTCTGGCCCCGATGGCCGCTGGTTCAAACCCGGCCAGGGTCGATGGATTTTTTAGGACGGAAAAATCCAAGGAGCAAGTCCTCTGGGAGGGACTTTAAGCCGTGGGTCCCGAGTCTGAAGATTATCGAACCCGTAGGTTCATAGCCGCGCGGACATAAGCTCTCCATACATCCCTATCCTGAGCTAATGCTTTCCAATCATTCCCTGTATAATCTACTTCCTCAAATCATAGTTAATGTTGTTCTCCCACCTCATTCTTGGTCTACCAACTGGGCTTTTTCCCTCTGGCTTTCCTACAAGAAGCTTCCATGCACGTCTTTCATTCCCCATACGTGCAACATGTCCTGCCCATCGCAGTCTACGAGACTTAACTGTTCTTATTATATCTGGCTTCCTATAAAGACCGTGTAGTTCATTGTTATGTAGTCTTCTCCATTCACCTGTCTGTTCATCTCTCTTTGGTCCAAAAAATTTCCTAAGAACTTTATTCTCAAATACTGTAATCTCCTTTCCTCCCTTAAAGTAAGAGTCCATGTTTCGCACCCATATAATATAGCTGGTAGAATAATAGTTTTATACATTTTCAGCTTAACGTTTTTTGAAAGGAGTAATAATAATAATAATAATAATATATAATAATAATAATATATACTAATAATAATAATACTATCATAATAATCATCATGATAATAATAATAGTAATAATATATAGTAAATAATAATAATAATATCATAATAATATAATAATACTAATACTAAATAATAATAATAATATATAAGAAAAATATAATAATAGTAGTAGTATAATATAATAATAAACATAATAAATAATAATATAATATAAGAATAATAATATAATATAGTAGTAATAATAATAATAATATAATAATATCATAATAATATAATAATAGCTAAATAATAATAATAATAATAATAATAATAATAATAATAATAATATAATAATATAATAATAATAGAATAATAAGAATGATAATAATAGCAATCATAATAATATAATAATAGTAGTAATAATAATATAATAATAATAATAATATCATAATAATATAATAATAGTAATAATAATAATAATAATAATAATAATAATAATAATAATAATAATAATAATAGCAGCGTTTTCATTATAACCATGATTTTCACAAAGAACTCGATTTAATATGCATTGTCTACACTAGCTGGAACTACCAACAGAGTTATTAAAATACTTTTCTGAAAATATGATGATATTGTAATATGAAATGTAATATAAAGATTTCCTTTTTTAAAAGCTTCAAGAATATGTCTCATTATATCTCTGTGTGAACCGAACCGGTTCTCATGAAATATGAATAGATCTATAACGTTGGAATGAATTATTCAATAGATGACAACACATGATATTAAAGTATACAACTGATTATGAATTTAGAACGAATATTTGTTATTACGCTAATAAAATGACACCTTAATTAATTTCCTAAAAATTTAATGTTGAAGAAGATAACTCCAAGGGTCATTTGAAATTTGAAAAAAAAAGGTATTTGTGGTTTCTTTTGAGTCAATTGCATTGAAATATATTAAAATCATTCCTTCTGCTTCTGGCTTTTTTTCGTCTTGAGACTTGAAAGTAGTTTTGAAGTTCCTTAGGACAGGTTACTGGCCCGACGCTAAGTAGTCCAGTGGTAGGGCTGCTACCTTTTAGTCTCTGGACAGACATTAGGATACTGCATTTACTCAGTACCTGATGGAACGGTTATACCGCCGTGACTCGGTCCTCAGAGCCTCGTTTGTGAAAACGGGTTGTACCACGAGAAGGTGAGGATGAGAATTAGGTAGGAGAGGTTATACACACGTATCAACCTGCAGGAAGAAGAAGACCAGGACGTCCACTCAAAAGACTTCTGGATGGTGTTTCTCTTGAGGCCGAAACAGGTCAACGAATGGCCTAAATTCGTGAATGTACTATGATGATGATGAATTAATTGTGTTAATTTCACTTCATTTCACCCCCCGCCCAAATGCCTTATCATGGCTACGCCTAAATGACAGAAGAACTTTACATTCACACACCTTACTATTCCAAATTCTGCACACATATTTACCAAGTTATTTAACAACACGTTTTCAAAATTTATCGGCTCATCACAATTTAGGAACAAGATCACAAGACTTTTCTTTACTTTAGGTAACGGACTGTCAACAGCACGTACGGCTTACTGCCCGTGCGAACCATATTTGTAAATAATATTGTAAATATCTTACTTTTTGTCTAATAAAGTCCTACTACTACTTTTGATACCACAGCACAAGCCATGTCTATACTGTGAATCTTACACAATATCTATGACTAGAGCATGGAACTCACTTCCCAGTCATGTCAGTGACTGTCAATCGCTATCATTATTTAAATACAAATTAACTGATATCTTAAGTTCGACACAATGAAAACATTAACTGCATAACAACTATATACATCATTGTATAAATAACCATCTAGGAAGTTACTTACTTTATTTTATATCATTTTATTTTTTATTATATTCCATGTTTTTGTTAGTATTAGCTAGTATTAGATCACATCATCTTTGTATTTAGTTTAGTCTGTATTTTAATAATATCTTAAAATTGTAATATGTATGTAATTTATCACGCCACTTCATTAGACTATCCGACACACATAATCTTGACACTCGATCCCATCAGCACATTGTCCTTTATATCCCTCCTCATCACACTCTATATTATTCATTATAATTTACGGTGTCACTTACCAAAACATGGAATTCCCTTCCGCCCTATGTCAGAGACTGTCAAACTATAACATCATTCAAAAACAAACTAAATAACTATTAAATAACAAACTAACTTATACACCTCACTGATAGTATTCTTTTAACAATTAATAAATTTAATTATTTATGAAAATAATATTAAGATTAACAAATATTTTCTTTTGTTTTGTTTTAAATATTATATAATCGTAGAATTATTTTTCTATATCTCATTATTTTTCTTTGTTTTTTTATGTACATTAGACAGGGACAATTTAATATGTCTTGCTTGTATACATTTTATTATTAGTTTTAGTCTTAATTTTAACTAACATTAACTGGTTGCATTATAGATCGTAATATAATAGATATTAACTTTTTGATCAAATTTTTATTTAGAATTTAATATTAGAGTTCATTGAGATTGTTATATTCTGATGTAATATATGTTTGTCTTGGTGAGTAGAAGAGAAGGCCACATGGCCTTAACTCCACCAGGCTAAATAAATCTAATCTAATCTAATTTTTGTATAATTCTACTATTCGCTGGTTGAGTGGAAGAGAAGGCCTTATGGCCTTAACTCTGCCAGCTAAAATAAAACATTATTATTATTATTATTATTATTATTATTATATTGAAGTATTGGTATGAAAACAGCTATATGTTTGGAAAGGTGCCGCACCTCAAAATCATTTCCCTATTTATTAGTGTTCATTTATATTTACATTTTATTGTTAATAAAAATACATCCTATAGGTAATAGTACTTTTCTTTGTGAACATAATTATTTTAAAAGTTAACCTAGTTAATACATATTAACGTAACAAAATTTGAACATCCCATCTGGACAGTTGTTAAACAACATTGTACATTTTGGTACAGTGTTGTCTTTTGGTTTGTAGGTGTCCATTTCAATTGATAAATGGCTCAGTTAGCCTGGGATACGCTCTTGCATGTACTGTGTGTATAATTGTGCACATGTTCCCGTCTACTTGAAGACATTTGCGCATACATAAACATGCTCTGTGTGTTTAACAAAGTTAGTAACCAGTTAATGCAAATTACCAGCGAAGCTGTCCAAAATTTGTAACATTCTGTTATCTACTAACCCAACTAAATGAAACGAAACTAAGGGTGTATCATATTAAACTCAATAATGAACAGTATCAAAATATATTTATTATTAAAAAGAGTTACAATTGGCTGCTTACGAACTAAATGCAATATGTAGCGATTATAATTTAAAAATTTTAATAAGTAAAACAAAAATAATGGCATTTTGTGGAAGAAATACTCTGCGTGCAAAAATAGTAATTAGAGACGAAATTATTGAACAAGTATCCCACTTTAAATATTTAGGATGTGACATCAGCTATGGGTATGATAAAGATATTGAACACAAAACACATCAGTTTCAAGCTATTTGTGGTACAATAAATAGAACATTGAATAATAAAGCCCATAAACAAACAAAATTAAAATTTTATAAAACAATGATGTCCCTGTCCTTTTGTATGGGAGTGAATCTTGGATTACCACTACCAAACAAGAAAGTAAAATCCAAGCAGCCGAGATGAAATTTTTAAGAAGAGTAAAAGGCTGCACTAGAATGGACCAGATAAGGAACGAGGATATCCGTGAAGAACTGCAGATCTTCTCCATAAAAGAAAATATATTTAACAACAAGATACAGTGGAAAGAACATGTAGAAAGAATGGAAGAAAGTAGATTACCAAATAAAATCTTCCATTATTTTCCAAGAGGAAGAAGAGATGTCGGACGTTCTCGAAGAGATGGTCTTAGATCTATTAGTGAAGACGGAAGAGGCAACTTTTGCCTAAACCAGGAAGTGAAGAAGAAGAAGAAGATTAAAAAGAGTTTACACATATTAAATATCGATTCTGGAGTTTTTTGTTACGTACAAGTGGTAAGACCTAAGTGTAATCATTTTATAAGTATATATCTGTTTTGTCCACCGCTGGGATCTCGCGGTAGCGTGTTACCTTGTCACGCAGTGGGCCAGGGCTCGATTCCCGGTCGGGACAGGCTCCTGGGTGAGGTTTTTCGGGGTTTTCTTCACCTGTAAGACAAATGTCAGGACGTTTAGGGCCGAACGGTCCCCGAAAATCACCCTTATCATTATCATTCATCCTTCACTGGTGTGAAAAGCAACGGGAAGCTACCACACCTACAATTCCCTAGTGAAGCTGCAAAACATACTATGAAAACGATTGCAATGAATGACCGGTCGTCCGACAGAATTTTTATGGAATGGAACATGTTTTAATAGAAGTTAATTAATGTATTTTAATAATATTACGAATATTATCAATATTACAGTATTATATATTTAATAATATTTTATTTATATACAGAGTTTTAATGTTTACACATCTTTCTGTGCCTAAAGTTTTATTTTTCTTCTCCATTCATCTCTCTCCATCCAATCCATGTCCTCCAGTCCCCTTGCTCTCATTCCAGTTATTTCCTGCATCAACGAGTTTCGAGGTCTTCCTCTCCTCCTTCTTCCTGGTGGACACCATTCCAATGTTTTCCTGGGTAATCTTTCCTCTTGCATTCGTCGTACGTGCCCATACCAATTTAATTGCTTCACCGTATTTTAATAATATACTTACTTACTTACTCACTGGCACTATCGAACCCATAGGTTCATGGCCGTGCGGACATAAGCTCTCCATACATCCCTATCCTGAGCTAATGCTTTCCAATCATTCCCTGTATAATCTACTTCCCTCAAATCATAGTTAATGTTGTTCTCCCACCTCATTCTTGGTCTACCAACTGGGCGTTTTCCCTCTGGCTTTCCTACAAGAAGCTTCCATGCACGTCTTTCATTCCCCATACGTGCAACATGTCCTGCCCATCGCAGTCTACGAGTATTTTAATAATATAATAATATTATTATTAATATTAAAATATTAATATGTTTATAATGTTATTTGTTAACGGTGAAATTAATCTATATGCATGTTTTGTATACTACAAAGAAAAAAAAAAGTCAGACCATCGCTGTAGTCCGCTGACGCGATTTCTTTATTCATAAATTCCTGTCAAATTTTATTCTTAGGGTTTCATTTTTTAAATTATTTGCCACAATTTATTATGATTTTTACATTTTTTCTAACTATTATTTCAATATATTTTTCTATCATTTTTAACTACATACGTTGCATGAACTACATACGTTGCCATATTGATTTTAACGAATATTATATGCAACAACAAAGACAGGTCCCAATGCAGCCAACAAAGAGTATGTACTAATTAACTAATGTACACACATACTTCAGAATTTTAGAACTTACTATTTATTTTGGGCGTTGCATTATTTCACAGGTTAGAGTGCTCAAATTGTATTAGGTTAGCTTTTAGGTTAATCTTTCACAGATTAGAGTACTTAAATTGTATTAAGGTTAGCTTTCAGGTTCGTTAAATATCGTGTATATGTTGGCTGCATCCCGTGATTCCATAGTGTAAACCGCTTTGCGTTTGTTGGCGCATGCGCATGGTGTATGATTGGAACTTAGAACAATTTTTCACGTCACATTTTGTAAACTATTCCCGAATATTGTTAATACTTGTATATTTTTTCAGCTACAATCGTTTCCCAACCTATGGTTCGCGAACCCGCAAGGGGTTCGCCAAATATTTCAAGAGGTTCACCAAAAATTTTCCGTAATGGCGGGTTTCGAGGTTAGGTCTATTATTATTTCCTTCATTTCTGCAGCATTGTAATAATAATAATAATAATAATAATAATAATACTAATAATAATCATCATCATCCGGTATCATGGCAGCTGCCGCCGCCTTCCGGAAACCAAACGCCATTCCTCTCTATCCATCCATTGATCTTCCTCCATTCCTCTGATATTCATAGGTGCTTGTACCCCTTCTATCCAAGTTTTCTTCGGTCTTCCTCTCTTCCTCCTTTCCATTGGGATTCATTCCATAACACATTTTGGCAATCTTTGCTCTGGCATTCGTTTGACATGACCATACCACTGCAATCTTTTCTTTTCTATGATGTCTATGATGTCCGGCTCCTCTTGTACACCCATAATTTCCCTTATTTCTTTATTTCGTATTCTATCCATTCTAGATTTTCCAGCTGATCTTCTTAAAACATCCAATTCAGCCTTGAATATTCCATGTGCCAATTTTCGAAATCCTTTTTCTTAGCTTTAATCGTCCTAGAGTGTTTTTCCGAGGCATATTGTTTGGTTTTTTAACATTTTTTTTTCTTTTTATGATGAACGAGGAGCTGGCCCGATGCATCAACCCCCAACCTGGGGGACGGGTAATTTTTGTTCAAGGTTTTCTTCCTCTAGCCTTTGATAGTCCAGTATCTTACTGCAAGGCAGCAGCGCTAGTTTTGGTCCGCCCTGGGTATTTTATTTCCCCAGTACCCACCACATCTGGTGAGAATTCCCCTATCCGCCACCCGGGGAGGCGTCCGATGGGAGACTGGCAACTCCACATGGAAATAATAATAATAATAATAATAATAATAATAATAATAATAATAATTATTATTATTATTATTATTATTATTATTATTTCATCATCATCATCATCATCACTCCAGGGATTAGGCAATTGCCCGTTCCGACTTCATATTGCATCAGCCCAACGTCTTCTAGGTCTTCCAACATCACGCCTTCCTCTTGCTTGATAGTTCCTGGCTAACAATGGATATCTCTCCTTACTCATTCCATCCATGTGATCAATCCATTTCTGTCTGTAATTCGTGACTTTATCCAATAAAGGCTGTACTTTCAATTCTTCTCTTATATCCTCATTTCTTATTCTATCAAGTCTTGTACATCCTTTTACTTGTCTTAGGAACCGCATCTCTGCCGTCTGTATTCTATCCTTCTGTCTTTTCACTGGAGCCCAAGTTTCACATCCATACAATATTGTGGGAACCGCCATAACATTATACATTTTTATCTTGGTTTCTTTTCTAATTTTATTTTTGAATGTTATCTGTATTGTTCCACACACACACCGTCTGAAATTTATTTATTTTGGAGTCAATATCTCTTTCCACATTGTAGCCAACATCACAGCCCAAATATTTGAAACTAGACACCTGTTCTATATTTTGATTTTCTAAAATAATTTTGGTTCTCACTGGATCTCTTCCTCTAAAAGCCATGGTCTTCGTTTTCCTTACAGAAATCTTTAGATCGTATAATTTACATATTTCATTTAATGCATGCATTGATTTCTGTAAGTCGTCTTCATTTTTCTGTATTACGATTACATCGTCAGCAAATAGAAGATTATTTATGCACACTTAATATTATTTGAAAATTAAATTAACCCTGAAATGTCCCTTGTTGCACATGTGTAACATCGGGAATTTATTACATTATTTCCACAATAAATTAATATTTACAGCGAATGCTTTATTTACAGTTACGTAACAACGTTAGGAATTCATTTGATTTCGCTACAACTAGGTCTACACGTTAGGTAACTTTTAAGCCGTAACTAGAGTAACTTTAGGTTTTAACCGTTAAGGGTTAAGTTAATTTAAGGTTATTAAACCTTTTGCTTGGAATTAAATTTTGTGCATGTCCACTATATATATATATATATATATATATATATATATATATATATATATATGTATATATATATTCATCCATAGTAATTCTGCCCGAAGGCAGGTCCTTCACTGCAATCATAGCATTTTCATGTTATGCTTGCAGCTTTACTAGGGAATTGTAGGTGTGGTAGCTTCCCGTTGCTTTCCACACGGGTGAAGGATGATGATGATGATGATGATGATGATGATGGTAATATGATTTCGGGGACCGTTTGGGCCTTAAAGTTTTCCTGACATTTGTCTTACAGGTGAGGAAAAACCCCGATTAAAACCTCACCCAGAAAAACTGCCCCGACCGGGGATCGAACCCGGGCCCGCTGCGTGACAAGTCAGCACGCTACCTCGAGACCGCAGCGGTAGACACATGCATATTAAGGGCATTAAATTTTGAAAACAATAAGGAAATCATTCCTGATTAATGGTCTAAAGTGATATTTTATTGTCGCGCTGATTAGGTTAGCAGTTATAAAAATTAACTGGGAATTATAACGTATACAAGAGATCGTGTAAAAGTAGCATTGGAAGTTTTCTTTGTTTGAAGTCGCTTGTAAAAAGTTGTGTAGAGACACATGTTACCTGGAGCGCAGTTCCGGTTTAAGTTTCTACCCACTTTTAAATTGCCGTGATGTTTAAAAGGTGTGCTTGGGATGTAATAGAGTTTTGAGCAAATTTTTACACATTATTTTAAAAAATTCTCTATTGCGTATAAATAGTAAAATTAAAATTTCGATACAAAATTGAATAATTCGCAAACCTTTAATAGATCTTATTGAAATTAAAGTATCCGTTTATCATAAATAATGCCACGAGTGATTTCCTTCACGACCCACGAAGTGAGAATTTGGAAATCAAGAGTGGCATTTGTTAGGACTATTTAACGAATAAAATTAAGCTGTTTACTCACAAATCATTATTTAACTATAGTTATTTTAAAATATTTATATATTTAATGTAAACGGCGATGTTTGAAAGCAAATGAGAAACGATTGGTACGCTTCATTTGCTTCTTTTGTTCATCACTGCAACCAGATCATATTATTTATTGCCAAAGGAACGCAATATTGTAAGAATGCTCTCTAGTGGAGAAAAAATGAAACACATCAAACTGTATATGAATTAATATCGTATGATGTCGTATGATGTAAATATGACAATTATGTTTTTCTGGAATATTATTACCTGGTAAAAAATACATTTAAGAAAGTGCAAAGTTTTTTTTGTGGTATAATCAATTGCTACAAATGTTTTTATATTAACCTCTGCATATGGTATGTGTTGACATTCGTGTACTATATATACAATCTGGTAGCCGTATTTCTTAGGGAGTCGGTCACTGCAAAATAATGCTATGACCTATTCAGAATGTTAAAAGGAGATGCTTTCTTTATTATGACTATTTAACTCATGCCACAAATGCTAGTCAATGACCAATCACGTTTCAATGAATGTTGTTTTACAACCAATGTCAGTCGTGTTTCACCTCGCTCTTTATCAGTTCCTGCTTTTGTGATAAAGAAAGCTCCTCCTTTTTATGTTCTGAACAGGTCAAAGCATTATTTTTCTCCAACAAATACATTGAATATAGCAAATAATGAAAAGATTCCTTGATTTTACTGAGTTGTTTACTAAAATAAATAAATGAATTACCTGTAATGCTGATTATGATATATATTTTGATGTGTTTCATTATTTCTCCAATTGGGTGCACTGTTACAATATTGTGATCTTATTTGGCAATAAATAATATGATCAAGCAGCAGTGAATGAACATAACCTCACATTTCTGGTTTGTTTTCAAACATCGCCGTTTACATTAAATATATCAATATTTTAAAATAACTATAGTTAAACAATGATTTGCGAGTAAACAACTTAATTTTATTCGTTAAATAGTCCTAACAAATGCCACTCTTGATTTCCAAATTCTCTAGATAAATTCACTCGTGGCATTACTTATGATTAACTTTAGTTGGTAAATTCTAGGCGAAACATGACTGTGATTGGTTGTAAATAAAAAATCATTGAAATGTGATTGGTCATTGACTCCCATTTGGGGCATGAGTCAAATAGTCATAGAAAACACCTGACACTGACAGAGCTTTCTGATCGGGTCGTCAGATGTCGCAAACATCGGTTTTAACCAACCAAACAAAACAATAGCTATAACCCACAAAAGTCGCATATGAACATTGTTATTGGAGGGGATATAAATAACAGCAAATAAAAATGTTTATTATTCATTACAACAAAACAACACATTATTTCCTGCAAAGAGCGGGAATTGTGTAAGAGTTGCTTTGTTTTCGCTCATCGCTGTAATTATAATCTGGATTTCATGCCCTACTTCTCCGCTACGATGTGTATACGTGGCGTTCCATTCTGACGAATGTTAGTTACCTACACCTCTTTATACCTTAAAAGCCTATAAATATAGGATGTTCTTGTATTCACGTAGACTTTCAGAACACTCTTTACTTGATGGCCACAGAGTACAATACCAGAATACAGACATATTATCTAGCTGCACACACTATTTTACCCGTCTACAACGAGAAGCCATCGAAATATTCAAACATAAAAACAGTTTCAATAGAAAAGAAGAATCATTAAAAGTCAACAAAGTATGGATACCGGTTCTAAAAAACGCAAAATGTAAACCTGTACAAGTACAGTCAACTAGACTATCAAACTGCGATCTCATTGGAACAATGGAAGTCCCTACCGCTGACCAATCAGAAGGCAGATGCAACGTACAGTCGACTAAACCATCAAACAGCAATCTCATTTGAGCAATGGAAGTCACTAACGCTGACCAATCAGAAGGCAGATATAACTTACGTATACATCGCGGTGAACGTATAAATAGGACAGACAGCGGACAGAATTGCCAGTCTCAAGACAACCCTTGACGATGCCAGGCGCAGTCTCTGACGAAACGTTGGGGAACTACAAGCCTCATGACCACGGCCTATAGCCCGAAAATCTTCATCAACATCATCATAGGATGTTCTTCTTCCTTCCAAGTATTAGGCCAAGGCCTGTTACGATTCTATAGAAAATTTTCCCTCCAGCGTTTCATAGGACGGCCCAGAAATCTTCGTCCTCTCGGTATATAATTATAGAGCAATTCCATATGTGACTGACTGACATTTACAATACCCTTTTGCTGAAAAATGCTTGCATAAATATTACAATTGGTTGAAATTAGAGGTGTTATATACGTGATATGATAGAGGAAAAGTGTCTGATTAAGATTGTACTTAAATATACAACTTCTGAAGAAAAACAATGTTATTTATTATCTATCAAAGTATGTGTGACTGACTGACATAAATGTCAACTCATCATGCAGCTTAACATGTTCATCTACATCATTCTCTGAAATGTGATCCTTTTTTTTCTGTTAAACTATTGCTTGAAAAAAGAAGAGAATTCAACTTAGAAACACATTTTGCTTTCATAGATTTTGAAAAAGCATTCGACACAGTCAAGAGATCAAAACTCTTAAATATATTGGAAGACAGAAATATACCAAATTTACTTCGGCAGAACATACAAAATACTTACAAAGACAACACCATAAAGATTAAATTAAATGACAGATTTTCTGAAGAAGGAATTATAAATCGTGGTGTGAGACAAGGCTGCCCCTATCTCCAACACTCTTTGCAATTTATATCAATGAAGTAATATGTTGCTGGAACAAAAAATATAAATTTGGAATAAGAATATCAGAAAATAGAAAATTAAACACCATACTGTTTGCAGATGACCAAATAATAAAGCAAATTCCGAAGATAATCTACAGAAAGGTCTGTATGAACTTAACAAAATTACAGAAGAATATGGTTTGAAGATATCTACAGAAAAAACAAAAATTATGGCATTTCAAGGTGTAGATCCTGTCAGAAGTAAAATTGTACTGGACAATAAAATTTTGGAGCAGGTGAATAATTTTACATATCTAGGATGCAATACCTCATATGAAGAAGAAAAGGATGTAAATGCAAAAATATCTAAATTCTTAAGAATTTTAGGGTTAATAAATTCTATCTTCAAGCCACAGTTAGTCCAAAAGCATTCAAGATTAAAAGTGCATAAAACACTGGCTCTTCCAACTCTTTTGTATGGTAGCGAAGTATGGACGTTGAAACAGAAGGATATACAGAGACTTAGATCTGCTGAAATGAGATATCTTCGGAGGACTGCAGGATACACACTACTAGATCACAAAAAAATGAAGACATCTTAGAAGAATTACACATGGAATCTTTAGAAAACAAAATTTCTGATTATAAGTCAAAATGGATACAGCATGTTCATCGAATGGAAGATAACAGAATACCCAAACAAATGTTAAGATATCAACCTGCAGGAAGAAGTAGACCAGGACGTCCACTCAAAAGACTTTTGGATGGTGTTTCTCTTGAGGCCGAAACAGGTCAAAAAATGGCCTAAATTCGTGAATGTACTATGATGATGATGATGATATTTCAATTTTCCAAAATACCGTTTGGAGGAGACATTTCAAGTTACATTTTAAATGAAAATCCCTTGGGACTATCATTTAACTTTATTATAGATTGCTTCCATCTTTGTCTGTCTTGTGCTATTCTAGTCCACAGTGTTCCTATATGGCACTTAAACACTTCACTCCAACGCTTTTTTTGTCTTCCCACTTTCCTTTTCCCTAGTCTGGGTTCACACATAGTCACTATATAAGTCCACTTTTTAGGATCCATTCGGATCACATGACCCTCCCCCCATTTCCGTTTCAACCCCATTGCTGATGTTGCTACGTCTTTTAACCTCGTTATCTTGCGGATGTCCTCGTCCCTGAAGCGGTCCCTTCTTGTGATGTTTAATAGATTCCGCTCCATTTTTCTTTGGTAAATCTCTAGCTGCGATGTTCATTTTCTTGTTAATGACCACGTCTGCGAGCCGTAAGTCAATACTGGTAGTACACACATGCCCATGACTGCTTTTTCAATTTTTAGGCTGATGTCTTTTTCTAGTAATATGAACTTTAGAGCCCAGAATTTTTTCCATCCTTGTGTGAGTCTCCTTTCTATTTCGTTTAGAGTTTGTTTGCTGAATGACACGGCTTGGCCTAAGTAAACATATTCATTGATGTAGTCGATTTTGTGATTTTCGATCTGGATTATCTTTTTACACGCTTTATATTGGTTTGACCTCTATCTATCCATCCATCCATCCATCCATCCATCCATCCACCCACCCATCCACCCACCCATACATCCTCCCACCCACCCATCTATCTATCTATCTATCTATCTATCTATCTATCTATCTATCTATCTATCTATCTATCTATCTATCTATCTATCTATCTATCTATCTATCTATCTATCTATCTATCTATCTATCTATCTATCTATCTATCTATCTATCTGTCTATCTGTCTATCTGTCTATCTGTCTATCTGTCTATCTGTCTATCTGTCTATCTGTCTATCTGTCTATCTGTCTATCTGTCTATCTGTCTATCTGTCTATCTGTCTATCTGTCTATCTGTCTGTCTGTCTGTCTGTCTGTCTGTCTGTCTGTCTGTCTGTCTGTCTGTCTGTCTGTCTGTCTGTCTGTCTGTCTGTCTGTCTGTCTGCCTGTCTGCCTGTCTGCCTGTCTGCCTGTCTGCCTGTCTGCCTGTCTGCCTGTCTGCCTGTCTGCCTGTCTGCCTGTCTGCCTGTCTGCCTGTCTGTCTGTCTGTCTGTCTGTCTGTCTGTCTGTCTGTCTGTCTGTCTGCCTGTCTGCCTGTCTGCCTGTCTGCCTGTCTGCCTGTCTGCCTGTCTGCCTGTCTGTCTGTCTGTCTGTCTGTCTGTCTGTCTGTCTGTCTGTCTACCTATCTGTCTGTCTATCTACCTATCTGTCTGTCTATCTACCTATCTGTCTGTCTATCTACCTATCTGTCTGTCTATCTACCTATCTGTCTGTCTGTCTGTCTGTCTGTCTGTCTGTCTGTCTGTCTGTCTGTCTATCTACCTATCTGTCTGTCTATCTACCTATCTGTCTGTCTATCTACCTATCTGTCTGTCTATCTATCTATCTGTCTATCTATCTATCTATCTGTCTATCTGTCTATCTATCTGTCTATCTGTCTATCTATCTATCTATCTGTCTATCTATCTATCTATCTGTCTATCTATCTATATGCTTCCTCGTATGAATCTGTTATGAGAGCGATGTCATCTGTAAAGCGGAGATTGAATAATTTCCTTCCGTCTATATTTATTCCATAGACTTGTTTCATCCTGCTGAAGATATCCTCCATTAAGGCTATGAAAATGACTGACTTACTACGTACCAATTTTATATTTAATATCTAACTTTCAGGCTCGTAAAAAGTCCTTAAGCCTGAATGAAAAGGCCTCTAAGCAAAATTTATCGAATTATCCCGTCCTAGTTCTACCTTGGTTTCCTAGATGTCAGTGTGAGGCGGAACGCTGACCACGGACCACTCAAAAATGACATATATACGAAAACAAGTGTAACTAAATTAGTATGGTTCAAATTCTTCCCTGTAGGGGGAGAGCTCCTAAAATCTCTGTAAAGGGAAAACATGGGCTTACAATACAATGCAATAGTAACATTAAACAAAGTTTATTAATTGCAAAAATATTGGGAAAAGTAAAAGAAGATTTAGCAAATGTTGAATAATATGTTAAAAGGAATGAAAGATTATGTAATTATTAAGTAATTAAGGTTGAAGAAATATGACTGCGTAGTTAAGTCGACACGAAGATTGACGATAATCCTGTTTTAATCCGGAAGCATGTAGCGGATTAAATTAATGTCGGGGTCCTGTGAAGTGTGCGTGTTCCTGCAATAACGGAGAGTTAATACTTATCTCACACCATCTAATTTAATTCTGATCCTCTGCTATGACCTCCCAGTGATCTTCTTTACTTGAATTGTTTGATCATTCTCATTATTAAATTCAAAGTCTCTCTTGTTTGTGAAAACATAAGAAATGTAGGGTGAAATATATTTTTCCTCTTCTTCTTCTTCTTCGTCATGGTTTAAGCTTATCTATTAGCCTGTTCCGGCTCCAAATTGATGCTGTTTCCAACTTTTCTTTGGTCTTCTCAAAATTCTTCTTCCTCGTGGTGAATATTTGTATGCTGCTTTGATATTCTATTCTCAGTCATCCTTGATAAGTGTTATTTTCGGGATTGTTCTGTATTTCACTATTGTTGTGTTTAATTCCTCTACTTTTAGTTGTTGTCTTATTTCTGTGTTGTGTTCTTGTATGTTTGAGAGAGAAGATTAATGATCTTGAAATGAACGCAAAAAATAGGAACATTAAAGAATTATATCAGGACAACACCACATTAGGACCAGGAGCATCAACCATCATACTAGACATTGTAGCGAAGAAGGACCTGCTGAAGATGGAACGGATGTTCTGAAAGGCCTACACGCACTTCCTGAGTCGTGAATTTATCGATAATTTGGAAATCACTCGTGGCATTACTTATGATAAACTTTAGTTGGTAAATTCTACGCGAAACACGACTGTGATTGATTGTAAATAAAAAATAATTGAAACGTGATTGGTCATTGACTCCCATTTGGAGCATGTTTTAAATAGTCTGCAATATTATTTTAGTTATAAAATTTATACAGCTGCAGTTGCAGCAAATGTCTTGAATAATGTAACCTATTGAATTTTTTGTGGGAATAAAAAAAACAGTAACAGAGTGGCATTGGAGGGAACATATCGATTATTGCTTAAGGCTGTGGCGGTTGTATTAAATTCATAAGAGCAGCAAAAACTGTTATTAATTTTGTGACGTTTGTTCAGCTGTGAAAAACTGGTTACATGGAAATCCATGGCGACAGCTGCGACGATTCTATTTAATTGTTTCTTCATTACTATTATTTGTGGTTAGCACTGGTTCTATTTATTGCTGCAGCTCTCATGTTGTATCACATTTTGGCGAAAGCCTCTATGTATGAGATTTTAACAATTGATGTAATTTTTATGTACTGGAACCTGCGAGTTACGCTCGTTACAGGGGCTTTTTTCACAACTTATTGACTAGCTAATACCCGGCGTGCGCTGCTACTCATAAATAAATGCTAATATGTTTTTACCAACAGCCGTGCGCTGTTCGGGAATCTGCTTATCCCGATCTTCTTGGCATCAATGAATGACAAAAATGGTTATTGTGAGTTATCCGTAGAAGATAAACATATGCTGTCGCGGACTTTTTTGTAGAGTTTTTTTAGATGTTCAATTCTGTGTACATTAATTTTGTGTATTTGTTATGGTTTAGGCAGCGTAAGCCATTTAAGCGTCAAAATAGGGACTTTATTTCACGTTTTTCACTATGAAGGGTGACTTGATAATGAATTGAGATGAGGGTAATTTAAGAATATTTTTCCACACGAACGATTTTTCTTTTTTATTACCATAAATATTTATAGTGCAATTTGCAAAATCTTTCTGTAAAACGAATCGAACTCTCATTCGTCTTTCCAGTGATAGCATTAATTGATTTAACGACCAATGTGAGGTTCTAGTAAATGCCCTTTAATGAAACTATACTCAAGCAGTGAAGTTTCCAGTGAGAAGAATGAAACGCGAATGACTAAATGACTTCAAAAGGTAATGAAGTTCGTCCAATCTAGAGATAAATAATGCACACTCTTTACTTTCGCTTGGTGACATAACGAGGAAAAAGTAATTTTTTAGCTCTTAAGGGGATTATGGATGAAATTTCTATTTTCTACATTTTTTGAGCTAGAGAATTTAGTTTTTGTACAAACATTCACTGCATGATACATAATGATGTGTTTAAGTTTCATTCTTGTGAGACATTTATTTTATGAGTTATTAAATATTATATTTTTAAAAAATGCATATATTATAATTAAATGGGCTCCACAATTTTTTAGTAAAATGTCTGATTTTTTTACAAGACCGCTAAAATATTTAGAAAAAACATCATGCATTAGAATTCTTATAATGTGAATACAAAGGGAGAAAAAAATAATGTTGTACCTCATGCGTTGAATTACAAAAAAAAATTAATAATTGCATGCATTTTATTTTTTATTTCTTAATGCTACTTCAATCATGAAACCCATGCACTACTTTGTTACTCATTGTTTTTAGGACATGCAGTAAAAATCTGAACCTTCTAGGACAAAATTTGTGAATTCCATTGAATTTTGAATGCACACAAATGCAGTGAAAATAAAAGTGTGGAAAAACAAGTTTAAAGATTTGCATGCAGTTTAAATACAATATGTAACATACAGGCCTAATCAGCACTTTAGGCCACTTGGAAGCATCATGGACGTCTGAAACTTTGCCAATATATACAATATGTAACATACAGGCCTAATCAGCACTTTAGGGCACTTGGAAGCATCATGGACGTCTGAAACTTTGCCAATATATACAATATGTAACATACAGGCCTAATCAGCACTTTAGGGCACTTGGAAGCATCATGGACGTCTGAAACTTTGCCAATATATACAATATGTAACATACAGGCCTAATCAGCACTTTAGGGCACTTGGAAGCGTCATGGACGTCTGAAACTTTGCCAATATATGCATTGGAGTACAGGCTATTTTTTAGTACAAGGAACAAAAAATGTCAATTTTGATCTCAAATGCTCAATTTCCCACCCATTACCCCTCTTAAACTCCTCCACCAACTCAGGGGTGCAAAAGTACGCAGATAGCTAGCGAGTGACCTTCACTGAATGCTGTACACTGATACCCCCTACCTGTTCAGATTTATGTGTTCTGGATGTATGCTTTTCTCTAGAACACGAGAACCTTGATTCCAGGAAATAGCTTGTCCCTCATTCCCTCTCTTTTGAGCTCTAAATCCCAGTGAACAAAAGGCAACAATTATTTAAATTCATTTAAATACCAGTGGATCAAATTGTCCTCCATTCGGTTCTCCGGGCGGGGACTACTTCACGTAACCCATGCCAAAGGTTCAAACACAGGGACATGTTCCTAGGAACATGGAATGTTAGGACTTTATACCATAAGGGGGCGCTAGAGATATTAACCCGTGAATTATATAAATCACCCTTGGATATAGTCGCTTTACAGGAAGTTAGATGGCCAGGAGAAAATAGTCAGGAATCAGGAAGCTTTGCATTATACTACGGGGGTGCAGAAAGACCTGAATTTGGAACGGTTTTTTTAGTCCGAAGGAGGATTCGATCCCCTCCATGGTATCTTTACCTTGTCGTGGTGGAGTGGCTTGCATGCTTAAATGATCTTGAGAACTATGCCGGCGGTAGCATTGCTGCTGATAGGGTTACCCATGCCGGACTGGTCGAAGGTGATAAGCCAGACTAAATAAGTACCTTGGTCGAAAGAGTGACGATCTTTCGCCGTAAAAATACAACCGTCAAGAAATGCGGACATGGGTTCTACTCGAGTAAAATTTTCCGGAGGTCAAATAGTCCCCCATTCGGTTCTCCGGGCGGGGACTACTTCAGGGAACCCATGCCAAAGGCTCAAACACAGGGACATGTTCCTAGGAACATGGAATGTTAGGACTTTATACAATAGCGGGGCACTAGAGGTATTAACGTGGGAAATTAGATAAATCACCCTTGGATATAGTCGCTTTATAGGAAGTTACGTGGCCATTGCATGGAAGCTTCTTGTAGGAAAGCCAGAGGGAAAACGCCCAGTTGGTAGACCAAGAATGAGGTGGGGATAACATTAACCATGATTTAATGGAAGTAGATTATACAAGGAATGATTGGAAAGCATTAGCTCAGGATAGGGACACAATTTTCGATTTTTCTCAACGAAATATTAAAATACACCACGGTAGGTATTATCAAAAAAAAAAAAAAAAAAAAAAAGAGCATAATGCGACAATTAGAACTGGAGGGTTACTTGAAGTCCGAAATTAAAAACTGACATGTTTGGTTCGTCTCAGTGCATACTATTCAATTTAATTAATAGGGAGCGGATTTTTATGTAATAAAATATTCCGATTGAGGGTCTTTCCACTTTTCAGCGGTTGCCCTTTTACCAGCCGGCTGCTGGCCCTTCACATCCACATGTGTCAGTCACAGAGGTAGATGATCAACAGCCAGTATAGGGGTGACATGTGGTTAGCATGTCGAGTCCCCCAGCCGTTATAGCTGTTTCCTCAACCTGGAGCTGCTACTTATTGTAGCTACCCAATTGCCTCACGATGCTGGGTGGGCACCGGTCCCATACTGGCCGAAATACCATGAGAAAATTTCTTCCCCCATGGAGACTCGAACCAGCGCAAGTCCCGTAGCTCTGCGCCAAGGCTTCCTACCTTAACCGCTCGGCTACGGCGCGGGACTGTAATAAAAGATAAGATTGCAATACAGATAGTAGACTATATATTATTCAACTGTTTGTGTGTGGAACCAAAACAAAAGACAGTCATAAGTCTAACTTCTCGTTATACTATGTTGCAATCTTAACTTTTAGATCGTAAAAATCCGTTCCCTATTAATTAACCTTTAATATTTAATTTATTTGGGCGTAGCAACGCACGCCGTGTATTAGCTAGTTAGATTATAATTTTATAAACAAAATATTGAGAATACAATATGACATGAATGAGTCATTCAGTATAAACACAAGTATTGCATTATGATGTTGTATAAACATAGTGTTTCTATGTAAACATAACTTTCAACCCTGGAGTAGCGTCCTTTGGGAGTAAGTGAATTGAGTTAATTCCCAAGAGTGCTTCAAGCAAACTGCTGTACTAGCGAGCACTTAATTTTCAAAGCCTACATAACTGCTATCTTCCTACAAGACTAAGAATAACATCGATTGTTATTTTCTGACTTGATTAACCATACATGCCTTATAGTAATCTAGCCACACATCCAGTTTCCCTTCCGATATATTCCTTCTCATGACATGCTCTCACTTAATATATACAGTCAATATTCCCAATTCACCAACTAATGTCAACATGATTTTTCGTTTATGACCCGATGCTTGATCCTTGGGACTGCGAGCAATGTATAAGATACACCTTGAAGTGGGTTGCTAGCCTGTTTTCATGGCGGGTTTATTATTCGGGGTTTCCTCCCTAGGCACTTAGATGCGCCATAGGCATCTGAAACGTTGCCAACACGTACATTAGAGTACAGGCTATTTTGTAGTACAAAAAACAAAAAAATGCCAATTTTGATCTCAAATGGTCAATTTTTCACCCATCGCCCCCCTTAACTGGCTTCGAAAACCATTGAATGCCTACCTCTAAATGTTCAGTAGAACATTCCCTAAGTCCGGATCATTTTTGTTTATTTTTGTTGTGCCATTCTGTATTTATACTGTATATGCCTGTAGCATTTTGAGCCTTTGATGTGAAACTGTGACCAGGGTTTGTTAAAAATATTAACAACACTAGAGGTAATTAGTCAGTAACAAGTAGTGGTGGTTTGATGAATAACTGATAGACATGCAAATCTACCTCAATCACAACACTTGTTAATAAACAAATTGATGGATTTTGAAACAAAAATGTGATTGAGCTGCATTCATAATGTCGTGTATAGCGGTCAATAAAACTTATTTTTAATAATTAACATTTTATTTCTAATTTACATTAGTTTTCTTTCTAAGTCTACTTGTTATTTTGATCGGAGATACCAGTTAGCGACTCTCCATCTTAGACAGTGTTGCTGCAAAACATTTCCTCAACACCATATTAATTCCGAGCTAAGTTCCAATTCCCTTTTCTTCTTCTTCTTCTTCCTTTCCAGGATTAGGTCAATGTGACCTGTTCCGGTCTCAAGTCCATCGTTTCCTTGGCCGTCCCAAAGATCTTTTTCCATGTGGTTTGTAGGTGTTGTCCCGCGCCGTAGCCGAGCGGTTAAGGTAGGAAGCCTTGGCGCAGAGCTACGGGACTTGCGCTGGTTCGAGTCTCCATGGTGGAAGAAATTTTCTCACGGTGTTTCGGCCAGTATGGGACCCAGCATCGTGATGCATTTGGGTAGCTGCAATAAGTAGCGGCTCCAGGTTGAGGAAACCAGCTATAACGGCTGGGGGACTCGACATGCTGTCCATATGTCACCCCTACACTGGCTGATTATCATCTACCTCTGTGATTGACACATGTGGATGTGAGGCCAACAGCCGGCTGGTAGGCTAAGGGCCTTGTAGGCCTGTCGCGCCAGGAGTTTTTTTAGTTTTGTAGGTGTTGATCCTTTTGGTAATCTTATATTGTCCATTCTGTCTAAATGTTCTTTCCATTGGTATTTGTGCTCTTCTATTTTATCAACTATTGAAAATATTTTCAGTTCATTTCTTATTGATTCATTGTGTAATCTATCCATGCGTGTACATCCTTTTACAGATCTTAAAAATTTCATTTCAGTGGCTTGAATGTATGAGATATCTTTTTTTGTAAGTACTCAAGATTCAGATCCATATAAAAGAACAGGAACAGCCATACAGTTCCAGTTGTACTGTAAATAAACACGACGCTATAAGTAGTTTGGTCACTGATCGAATATTCAGTGGTAGCATATAATAGCTGGTACTTTTACTGTCTGATTTGATGTGCAATGTCCCGCATATGGATTGAATATTATTCACAAGTACTGCTCGGGACCCAGCTCCGTGTGTCTGAAAGGAATTTGCTGACTCAGCTGTTAGTGGTAGTAGTAGTAGTAGTAGTAGTAGTAGTAGTAGTAGTAGTAGTAGTAGTAGTAGTAGTAGGACTTTATTAGACAAAAAGTAAGATATTTACAATATTATTTACAAATGTGGGTCGCATGGGCAGTAAGCCGTACGTCCTGTTGACAGTCCGTTACAATAAAGTAATAATTGGTAACAGTACAAAGAAAAATAAAAAAAGCAATAACATTACAATTACATAAAGAAAACACAATAATATTACAATTAAATAATAACACAATAGCATTACACATTAATTAATTTATATATAATTATTAAGAATTAATGGTATTGTATTTTGATAACATATATTTATTCATGAATGAGTGTTGTTCTTATTTTCCGCGTTTTGTCCAGAAATTTACCCAAGTTTATCCAATTTTCTGGATTTACCAATAACTCGTAGCATGTCAATCTTTCCCGATTTGAATTTAGAAATCTTTCCGGTAATAACTGACGTCTCCAATATTCTAAATCATTACATTGTCCTAATATATGTATCTCATCTTCAAATTTCCCGCACATTGGACATATTCGCATATCGTGATCGTCGCTAATTTTTAGAAATTTCCATGCCCCTAGCCTAAACCAAGCAAGCCCTGATCTCTCTTTAAATCCTAGGTTGAGTATATACGATTCTTTTCCCCAGACGTGTTTTAGGTCTCTTTGTAAACACAGTGAGCGTTTTCCTGTACATTAATAATAATAAGTTGGTAAGAGGCACCTTAAAGAACATTAAGTTATAAGTTTATGATTTGTCTTTTATGAGTTCCTTCAGTGATTCTGTCCATATTCTGCATTGTTTGTAATGGTATCGCTCACACTTTTGGTCGCATATCTTGCATTCACACGAATCACTCGGTTGGTGGAATTTTGTATTTTTGCACATTTTGATGATATCCGTGTGTTGCTAAACCTATGATTCTGTGCCTTTGTGGTTGGTTACTTCCAGTCCACTCTCTGTTTGCCATGGCATCTGAGGCGTAGAAATCTTCGTCGATCTCTTTTTCTCTCTGTTTCTTTTTTTTTTTCGATGACTTTCTTATATGGCTCCATTGCTTGCAGTAGTATCCTTTGCCTCAGGTCCTCTAGGAAGAAGGTTTCTCTGGCTAGCATATAGGCCATTCTATTTGGTGTGTATTTGCTTGCACCTAATGCCTTTTTGATGAATCTTTGTTTTACTTTTTCTAACCTCTCCAAATCGCTGGTCGATAGTTTCTCCCATATCAGTTCTATCCCGTAGGTGATCACTGATGCGAATAATTTCATGGCTGTGACTAATTTTAACGATGTGGTGTCTTTGATACTGCACATAGCTCTTATAGCTGCTGCTGCTCTCTCCTGCACATGTGCGCTGAAATACTTTGTTGTTGGCTGCAGAGTTATGCCTAAATATCTGAATTTGTTGACCATTCTTATCGGTTCTTCTCCTAGTTTTAGATTATCACTCCTTCCTCCTTTCTTGAAAACCATTTGTACGGTCTTGATGCTGTTTATCTCGAATTCATTTTCCATAGCCCATTGTTGTATCCCATCTATGCCTTTTTGCAATTCTTCTTTGTTTCGTGCTCCAATGGCCATGTCGTCCGCATACATTACCAGCGTGGTCCCATTTGTTGCATTCCCAATGTCAGCCGTCATTATGTTAAATAGTTTTTCCTGTACATTGGGTAGCTGTTAGTATATGAGAAGCATAGAAGTGTACCTCCTCCCACCCCCCATACTTCTCCCCGCAAACACACAGAGTTTGGTCTCCAGCTGTACGTGTTTTGGAAGCGGCTCCGTTGTGCAAGTTGTTTGACACTCGTCTTCCACCTCTCGGTCCCGCGTTCACATCTTGCTCACTCCAAGGATTTTTGATGGACGAACCGCTGCCAGTTACATTTTTCTCGGAATTTCTCCAGTTTTCCCTGCTAAAAACGTTCTACTAATTCCCCATAGTTATTTCATCGATTTCGCTCCATTTTATATTATATTCCCCTGTGATGATGCGAGGGGCCTGACGCAACAATAACCACAAATATAAATTACATATCATGAAGTTAATTCTTGGATGGTAATTTTATGAAATTGAGGAAATATCTCTGCCAAAACAACATAATTCTTATAAAATTAACTAGAATTACCGGTACCAAACAATTTAATTTATATTTTATTATTACTTTGTCATAATTTTAATTATCATAAGTAATGCCACGAGTTATTTCCAAATTATCGACTCACGAAGTAAGTAGTGAATTTATCTAGACTATTTAACTCATATCGCAAATGGTAGTCAATGGCCAATCACGTTTCAATGAATTCTGTTTTATACCACTGACAGTCATGTTTCACCTCGCTCTTTATCGATTTCTCTTTATCAGCTCCTGATTTTGTGATAACGAAAGCTCCTCCTTTTTTAATATTATGAACAGGTTAGACCATTATTTTTTTCCAATAAATACACTGATCATAGCAAAAAATGAATAGATTCAGTGATTTTACTGAGTTGTTTATTCGAAATATAAATGATTAACCTGTAATGTTGATTATAATAGTTTGATGTGTTTCATTATTTCTCCACTAGAGTGCATTCTTACAATATTGCGATCCTATTTGGCAATAAATAATAAGATCGAGTTGCAGTGAATATACATAACCTCACATTTCTAATTTGTTTTCAGACATCGCCGTTTACATTAACTATATAAATATTTTAAAACACCGGTAACTATATTCAAATAATTATTTTTTAGTAAAGAGCTTAATTTTATTCGTTAAATAGCCCTAACAAATGCCACTCTTGATTTCCAAATTCTCTAGATAAATTCACTCCTCACTTCGTAAGTCGTGAATTTATCGATCATTTGGAAATCACTCGTGGCATTACTTATGAGAATTTGGAAATCAAGAGTGGCATTTGTTAGGACTATGTAACGAATAAAATTAAGCTGTTTTCTCACAAATTATTATTTAACTATAGTTATTTTAAAATATTTATATATTTAATGTTCACGGCGATCATTGAAGACAAATGACAAACGATTGGTATGCTTCATTTGCTTCTTTTGTTCATCACTCCAACCAGATCATATTGTTTATTGCCAAAGGATCGCAATATTGTAAGAATGCACCCCAGTGGAGAAATTTATAATCAACATTAAAGGTGTTAATTAATTCTGGTGTCCTATTATGTAAATATGTCAATTATGTTTTTCTGCAACGTCATTTCCTGGAAAATAATTCGTTTAAGAAAGAGCAAACAGTGGTTTCCTTTTTTTTTGTGATATAATCAATTACTACAAATGTTTTTATATTCTCTTCCGCATGCACTATCTGCTGATACTCAGGTACTATATATACAATCTAGTAGCCGTAATTGTTAGAGGGTTAGTCACTGCAAAATAATGCTATGACCTATTCAGAATATTAAAAAGGAGGAGTTTTCTGTAATATGATAAGCTTCGTTTGATAAATTCGAGGCGAAGCAATACTGTGATTGGTTGTAAATAAAAAATCATTAAAATGTGATTGGTCATTGACTCCCATCTGGAGCACGAGTTAAATAGTCCACCAAAATATATACCTAGGATCTAAGGAGCCATTATAGTGTTGGTTAATAATTGGCTAAGGGACATTGTTCTCATTCCAGTTCTTAATTCTTGCATCCACGAGTTTCGAGGTCTCCCTTTCGTTCTTCCACTCGTCGTACATGCCCATACCAATTTAATTGTTCATATCTCATATAATCTACTATTGAATATGTGATATTCATTTTTTCTCGTATGACAGCTTTTCTTATGTTTTTATAATTTTTAACATCTTGCTGCTCTCATTATGAAATCCATTTCCATCGACATAAGTTTTTGTTCTAAGTTTTTGTTGAATTTCCAAACTTCAGCTCCATATGTCACAGTACTTCTCACTATTGAATTATATATATTTATTTATTGTTTCTGGTCATATTTCTATTCCTATGCATTACAGAGACTCTTGACATCCCAACTCCTTTCAAAAAACGTTAAACTGAAAATATATAAAACTATTCTTCTTCTACTACAAGGTTTAGGCTATGCAGCCTGTTCCGGCGAAGTTAAAATTGGAGTCCTTCTTCTGCGTGGTCGGCCGACATCTCTTGTTCCTCTGGGATTATACAGGAAGGTTCTTTTTGGTATTCTTTTGTTGTTCATTCTCATTAAGTGTTCTGTCCATTTCTTATTATTTTCGCTGATTTTATCTTCAATTTTATATATATTTAATTCTTCTCGTATAACTATTATTCTACCAGTTATATTATATAGATGCGAAACATGGACTCTTACTTTAAGGGAGGAAAGGAGATTACGAGTATTTGAGAATAAAGTACTTAGGAAAATGTTTGGACCAAAGAGAGATGAACAGACAGGTGAATGGAGAAGATTACATAACAGTGAACTACATGGTCTTTATAGGAAGCCAGATATAATAACAGTTAAGTCTCGTAGACTGCTATGGGCAGGACACGTGGCACGAATGCGGAATGAAAGACATGCATGGAAGCTTCTTGTTAGAAGATCAGAGGGAAAACGCCCAGTTGGTAGACCAAGAATGAGGTGGGAGAATAACATTAACTATGATTTGAGGGAAGTAGATTATATAGGGGATGATTTGAAAACATTAGCTCAGATTAGGGCTGTATGCAGAGCTTATGTCCGCGCGGCCATGAACCTACGGGCTCGATAGTGCCAGTGAGTTAGATATATGCCTATTCCTTAAGACTCCATTCACCTTTGCTGTTATTGCTATTTTGCAGGAAAGTAAATTCTAAGTCATTGGCTTTACGTTGGTTATTTATTAGGCTATAGGCCTACAACATTTCGGAGAAGTAGTTTGGAGCATTTGCTCTGTAAAGCTTTATGAACTATAAATAGTTACAAGAATTGCTTATAAGCAAGAAATGCGATGGAATAGACGTAACTATGCATTATGTGTGGTTGCAGTATACAATACACTAGACTCCAAGAAGAAACATTCAGTGGTTTATGGCAGGTTGAGGATTGTTACATGACCCCCCTGAGTGCAGTCCGAAGTGTCAAGTGTTTGCCTGACCTCATTTTAGCTTTAGTCTTACAAGAAATAAGACCACCGTGCAATACTGTAATGTCATTCTTCGTTTTTAGTGATATGTGGAAGTGAGCGTAGATTTAGCCCTCTATGTTCCTCTGCATGAGTGTTATAAGCAAGATAATCTGATATTTTTTTTAAATACGTAACTTACTATTTCTCATCCTTCCTTGTTTCAGCCACACGACTCTGGAATTCCCTCCCTTCGTATATCAAGGACTGCCCGACTCAATAATAGTTAAAAAAAATAGCTCACTACATATTTTCTTAGACAATATAATATATAAATCGTGTTCCATATTACTTTTCTATATAATTTAAACATTCTTTACCAAGCCAATTACTTAATCAAATTATAGGTTATTATTATTGTTATTATTATTATTACCTGAGTGAAGACGAAGCAGAGGAAGGCCTAAAACCTCCAGGAGTCAGGGAATATGTTTATATATGAAGGAGAAACATCTACAACCAGGAGATTGGATAGACCGACAAAACTGGCTATTAGGAATCGGACAATGTCAAAGACATTAATCAACCGATGATCTATCTATTATTATTATTATTATTATTATTATTATTATTATTATTATTATTATTATTATTATTATTATTATTATTATTATTATTATTATTATTATTATTATTATTATTATTATTATTATTATTATTGAAGAAAACCGACTTGCAAAAAGAGCTAAAGAAGATAGACCAATGGACGGGAGAAGAACAAGAGGAAGACCAGCCAAGATATGGATAGACAGTGCATGCACATCCAATACATCTTCCTCCGAGGAGTGATTTTGGAAATAAACAGGATGAAAATCGCACAAATTATGTTTAAGAAGATTATTATTATTATTATTATTATTATTATTATTATTATTATTATTATTATTATTATTATTATATTTCTTTATTTCCCTTGTCAACTCTATATTGTGTACAGTAATATAATAATATAATGTTCGATTAAAAACTGTAAAATAGTTACCTTGTAGGCCCGTCTGCTCTACTTAAGTTGTTTTAAAACTCTATAGGCCTTTCGGGACTAGTCCCATCAGCAGAGTGCATTATCTCCGTACTTGTTGACCCTTGTTGTAGCACTGGCTTGGTTGTGAGTATTTTGTATAGAAGATTGTGTGAACTGGGTGTGTTCTCGTTAAGAATGAAGTTGTTGTTGATTTCTCTTAGGATTGCGATTTCCTCCAGTATATTTATCCTCGTTCGAATGTTTTTTCTATGTAATATTGTGAGGATGTTATCGATGTTATGCATATGGTGTTCAGCCTGAATTACATGTTTTCGGTAGCTTGATTTTCCTCCATTATAAATAAAATCTCTGAAATGTTCCTTGAATTTAATGTTGAAGTTTCTGTTAGTTTTCCCAATGTAGAAGATATTGCAGTGTGCACATGTTAATTTGTAGATGCCTTTATTGTTGAATCCATTTTTTCTTCGATATTGTTATTTATTAGATTGTTTCATTTATTATTATTATTATTATTATTTTAATTTTATGTAACAACAACACACTACAAATACCCGAATTGTGTATTTATTATGTATTTCAATAAAGATAAGATATAGATAGGGACATAGAGCAGACCCGGGGATAAGGGCATTATGCCCGAGGTAACCCGGGGGGGGTGGTGGTAGGGCTCTAAATAAAAAAAAATAAAAAAATACCCTGTCATTATCCTTACCCTGCACAGCGCTCGTAACGCGGTCAGGTGACATTTATTATTACTGATTCATCTCAAAGCAAAAGCCGGATTGGATTTCAGGATATGACCACAGCAAGAAATATTTTCAAACACCCTGTTTAAATAAATATATATATAGTCCACCGCTGTGGTCTCGAGGTACCGTGCTGCCTTGTCACGCAGCGGGCCCGGGTTCGATCCCCGGTCGGGGCAGTTTTTCTGGGTGAGGTTTTTATCGGGGTTTTTCCTCACCTATAAGACAAATGTCAGAAAAACTTTAAGGCCCAAACGGTCCCCGAAATCATATGGTCATCATCTTCATCATCATCATCCTTATCATCATCACCATCATCCTTCACCGGTGTGGAAAGCAACGGGAAGCTACCACACCTACACAATTCTCTAGTAAAGCTGCAAGCATAGCATGAAAATGCTATGATTGCAGTGAAGGACCTGCCTTCGGGCAGAATAACTATGGTTGGATATATATATAATTGGGGCACGCCGTAGCGTAGTGGTTAAGGCACTAAGCTTCAGGCCGGAGGGTCGAGGGTTCAAGTCCCGTTAGGGTCAGGATTTTTAAACTGACCGAAACCCTCTGACGGCACTATGGCCCTGGGGTCGACTCAGCCTCTAACTGAAATGAGTATCAGACGCTTGTTCTGGGGTAAAGGTTCCGTCACGCAGGGCTGACAACCCGGCTGACATCAAGTACCGATTGTCAAGAAAAAGTGGGAGCCTTAACCTCCTACTACCCCAAGGGCCTCCTGAGGCCTGTAGTGGGATCACTTTATATATATATATATATATATATATATATATATATATTTGTTGTGTAATAGTGAATTATACTCGTATTTGCAATTACCTCAAGAAACCTAGATGAGCGATATAGGCTATAAAACTGGAAAGAGCTGACTAGTTCGTTTCGAAACTAATAAAAGCGATAAAGAGATGACAATAATGTGGGTATTATTAAAGCGAACTATTATTACGAACTGTATATGAATTTGCAAGTAGCTGGGAAGTTTATGTGTGTTATAAAGTCCTGGTCTTACGTAATGAAGACGGAGAAGATGGGATAAACACCAGAAAGAGGTAGACACTGACAGAGCCGCTCGATCCATCTTGTGCGAGCGGAGGCAGCATCAGATAATGGCTTGAAAAATTACCTCCAGGGATGTACCGTGTTCCACCCATGAGAATGAATGCCCCAGAACACCGAGACACCTGACAGGGTTACATTTAGAGTAACTGGACCAAGAATTGCCAATTTATAGTAACACAGTAATGTTCTTCCATTATCTTGATGAAAGTGAATTTAAAAAATAAAACTTACTTTTAGCAGTAGGCTTTAGCAAAATTGATCAGTTCCTTATTTTTTTTATTAGGAAATGTGCACTCAGTTGAGCATTAGTGGTGGGACAGGACATACACCCAGATTCAAGGTGGAAATTTAAAATTCCTTACCCCGCCGGAAATCGAACCCGGGTCGCCGGAGTGGACTACGCCACGGCGACGACGGACATCAGTTCCTTATTTAACCGAGATCAATAAAACCCAAAATTCTGTAATAAAATTAGCGTTTTACCTGGAATATCTTTAAGTTTCATAAAAGATCGAGTATTTATTTATTTATTTTACCTGATGGAGTTAAGAACGTAAGATTCCACTTCGCCAGAGTTAAATTATCCCTACATATAATAAGAATTATGATAAATGATACATAATAGATAATTATAGACTAGACAATATAAAGTTGGCAAGGGAAATTAAAAAAATAGTAATAATCTAATATATAAAAATTAATGTTTGTTTTGTTCGTTCGTACTTTATGCGCGGCCATACCGTTCATCCGATTGTGATGGATTTTTTTTTCAAAATGTTCAGAAGATTCCCGAGATGAACATAGGCTATAAAAGAGTTGTGATACGTAACCCCTACACCCTTAAAATCACTTTTTGTAGTGAAAAACGTGAAAATAATCATTCCTTGACGCTTAAAGGGCTTACGCTGCTTAAAGCATAACAAATACACAAAATTAATTTACACAGAAACTCTACATAAAAGTCCGCGACTGCATATGTTTATCTTTTACGGAAAACTCACAATAACCATTTTTGCTTTCACTGATGCCAAGAAGATCGGGATAAGTAGATTCCCGGGCAAGCGTGCACTGCCGATTTTGATGGAGCTTTTGCAAAATGTTCAGGATTATCATAAGTAATGCCACGAGTGATTTCCAAATTATCGATAAATTCACGACTCACGAAGTGAGGAGTGAATTTATCTAGAGAATTTGGAAATCAAGAGTGGCATTTGTTAGGACTATTTAACGAATAAAATTAAGCTGTTTACTCACAAATCATTATTTAACTATAGTTATTTTAAAATATTTATATATTTAATGTAAACGGCGATGTTTGAAAACAAATGAGAAACGATAGGTACGCTTCTACTACTGCTTCTTTTGTTTATCACTGCAACCAGATCATACTATTTATTGCCAAAGGAACGCAATATTGTAAGAATGCTCTCTAGTGGAGAAAAAATGAAACACATCAATCTGTATATTAATTCATTTTTGATGTCGTATGATGTAAATATGACAATTATATTTTTCTCGATTATTACCTGGGAAAAAATACATTTAAGAAAGTGCAAACAGTGGTTTCTTTTTTTGGTGGTATAATCAATTGCTACAAATGTTGACATGTAAGCACTATTATATACAATCTGGTAGCCGTATTTGTTATAGGCTCAGTCACTGCAAAATAACGGTCAGACCTATTCAGAATATTAAAAAGGAGGAGCTTTGTTTAATATATGATAATCCTAACACTGATAAATATTTCGTGAAACACGACTCTGATTGGTTGTAAAACAGGAATCATTGAAACGTGATTGGTCATTGACTCCCATTTGGGGCATGAGTTAAATAGTCCTGGGAAGATTATAGGCTATAAGAGAGGTTTAATGCTCAAGCCCTTCACCCTTAAAAATCACTCTTTGTAGTGAAAAATTAAAATAAAAGTGGCTTTTCGTACGTTTATATGGCTTACGCTGCCTAAACCATAACAAATACACCAAATTAATGTACACAGAGTTGAATATCTAAAAAAAAACTGTACAAAAAAGCCCGCGACAGCACATGTTTATCTTTTATGGATAACTCACAATAACAATATTTGTCTTTCATTGATGCCAAAAAGATCGGTATAAGTAGGTTCCCGGGCAAGCAGAGCAGCAGCACGGATAACTCGAAATGACGAATTTTGTCTTTCAGCTCATTTATGCCAAATCGGGATACGTAGATTCCCGGTCAGTGCCGGGTAATCAGCACGGGGTATCTAAAAATAATAACTATATATATTTGATAGTATTATTCCTTTTACTTATTCAACTAAACGTAAAAACACATTATTATTTATTTAGATGTTGCAGCGCACGCCGGGTATTAGCTAGTAATCTTCTTCTTCTTCTTCTTCTTCCGAATGCAGTATTGGTTGATGATGCCCGTTCTGCGACTACAAAAACTGATCTTTCCATCGGTTGAAGGGTCTTCCGAGGTCTCTTTTGCCTTTAGGGTTGAGGTGGTAAATCATCTTTGGTAAACGGGAATTTGACATTCTCTGGACGTGTTGGAATCATTTAATCTGATAATTTTGTGTATGTTCAACCATTTCCATACTATTCCACTGCATCCTTATCTCATCACTTATGAGAAAGGAGGAGGGGGAGGAGTAACACCTCGTAAAAAAACCTTGGTTCAGCTGGCCCGGCTGATAGTACCACGTGAGGGCCCCTTACCAGGGAACGGTGAAGACCTCAACGGCAATGAAGGCGGAGAGGGATACCCTTCATACGGCAGATTTGGCGGAAGAGACACCCTACCCTCACTCAGGGAAAGCGAGAGAATCCGCTGCCTTGCGGAGAAGGAGAAACTTCAAAGGCTAAGGGAGCATCCCCTACAGAAATGCATGCCTGTCCAAGAGGCATTGAGGTGGCAACCCCACCACTGGACTTACCCAACTATAGGCTGGTAACCTATAATGGGGAAAACTTTAAATACTCGAAATACTATAAGAAGCTAGTAATAATAATAATAATAATAATAATAATAATAATAATAATAATAATAATAATAATAATTAATAATAATATTAATAATAATAATTAATAATAATAATATTATTAATAATAATATTAATTTATTTATTGTAAGCACATGTTTTCCCTTTGCAGAGATTTAGGCGCTCCTCCCTACAGGGAGATATTTGAACCATACTAATTTAGTTACTTGTTTTCGTGTAGATATCAATTTTGAGTGGTACGTGGTCAGCGTTCCGCCTCACACTGACATCTAGGAAACCAAGGTAGTACTAGGACGAGAAAATTCGGTAAATTTTGCTTAGAGGCCTTTTCATTCAGGCTTAAGGATTTTTTACGAGCCTGAAAATCTTCAGGAACTGTGTCGCAATTTTTATAATAGAATAAATGCGTACAAGTTGTGCAGAAAATATGTTACATATGTTTTGCCATTAATTTGATTCACATAGCAGAATTCTACCAGGGATTTCCCTCGTTTTTTGCAAATGGTTACATGGTAACGGTCGCATGGTTGCACGCACAGTTCACACACACAGTTGCTCCCGGGATCCTGGAAACAATTGGTCTTGCATATCTTCTTGTGGAATTCATGCACTGCTTTTGAGTTCACCAGGTGTCGGAGATCTTGATTGGTGTTGGTCCAGGATCTGTTTGTCATGGCTTCTGTTGTATAAAAGTCCAGCCATATCGGAATTCCTAAAAAGTTAGTTAGACTTATACGAATGTGTCTAAATGGCACAAAGAGTAGGGTGCGTGTAGACAAACAGTTTTCGGACACTTTTGAAATCCAGAATGGGTTGAAACAAGGAGATGCACTATCTCCTCTACTATTTAATTTTGTACTAGAGCATGCCATTAAATCTTTAGAGAATGAGGAAGGCTTACAACTCAATGGTATTAATAAGCTGTTAGTTTATGCTGATGATGTAGTACTACTGGCCGATAGCGAGGAGATACTAAAGGCCAACACGCACACACTATTGAGTAACACTAAGAAATTAGGACTGGAAGTAAATATCAATAAAACTGAATATATGGTCACGCGTAGAAATTCATTAAATAATGGAAATGGACAGCTAATGACAAATGAGGGAAATTTTGAGGAAGTGGCTGAATTCAAATACCTAGGAACAATAATCACAAATAGGAATGAGATGCACAAAGAAATGAAACATAGGCTCAATTCTGGAAATGCATGCTATTATGCATTGCAGAGACTCTTGATGTCCCAACTCCTTTCAAAAAACGTTAAACTGAAAATATATGAAACTATTATTCTACCAGTTATATTATATGGGTGCGAAACATGGACTCTTACTTTAAGAGAGGAAAGGAGATTACAAGTATTTGAGAATAAAGTACTTAGGAAAATTTTTGAACCAAAGAGAGATGAACAGACAGGTGAATGGAGAATACTACATAACAATGAACTACATGGTCTTTACAGGAAGCCAGATATAATAAGAACAGTTAAGTCTCGTAGACTGCGATAGGCAGGACATGTTGCACGTATGGGGAATGAAAGACTTGCATGGAAGCTTCTTGTAGGAAAGCCAGAGGGAAAACGCCCAGTTGGTAGACCAAGAATGAGGTGGGAGAATAACATTAACTATGATTTGAGGGAAGTAGATTATACAGGGAATGATTGGAAAGCATTAGCTCAGGATAGGGATGTATGGAGAGCTTATGTCCGTGCGGCCATGAACCTACGGGTTCGATAGTGCCAGTAAGTAAGTATATCTCTTGTCTCTTCTTCTCCCTTTCCTGAAGTAGTTTATTTGATCTGTCTGTGGATGGTAGCGTTTAACCCGAATAATGAAATCTCGAATAATGAGCTTTTACTGTACCATACTCTTCTTGAACTCAAATATGGAATCTGGCTACTACGATAACATACTGAAAGAAATATCTTTGCATGCATTTTCCGCTCCAAGAAACTAGAGGTCACCTTCATTACGTAACATAGTAAGCGTAGGCAAATTACGTTTAACGTATCGTGACGAGTTGCCAATCCAAGCACAGTTTACCATGGAAATCTGTACAAGCGAGATGTGATGCTAGCTTATTAACATTTCACAAAGGAATCTGTAATAACCACACTTAACGCGTTGAAAATGCTGACAAGGTCGATAGTAAAATAACTTCAGCTTTCAGACAAAACTTTGTTTCAATTTCTGAAATGTCGCACTTGTAAGCTATGGATTGGTAGGACTAAATATTATAATCATATTGTGAAAAGAAAAATTAATGTCTGAACCAGGAATCGAACCGTGGACCTCTAGTTCTGGGTAGTAGTGTGCAGCCGACTATACCATTCTAGAAAATGTTTTTTTGTCAATCTTTCATTCTCCTCCACATCCCTCTGTCATTCCAATCTCCATCCTTCAAATCATTTTCCCTCATGCAGCTCAAAACACCATCATCCACGTTTCCCTTCCGCCCTATGTCAGAGACTGTCAAACTATAACATCCTTCAAAAACAAATTAAATAATGATTTAATAACAAACTAACTTATACACCTCACTGATAGTATTCTTTTAACAATTAATACATTTAATTATCTATGAAAATAATATTAAGATTAACAAATATTTTGTTTTGTTTTATTTTAAATATTGTATAATCGTAAAATTAGTTTTTTATATCTCATTATTTTCCTTTGTTTTTTATATACATTAGACAGGGACAATTTAATATGTCTTGCTTGTATACATTTTATTATTAGTTTTAGTCTTAATTTTGAAGAGTCTAGGTGGCCGCTAGTAGTGGAGGACGTGTGTAGCGTGTGCTCTCTAATTAGTGTGCATAATTAGTGGTTTAAGCTTAGTGTACACAGATAAGTTGTAGCATAAGTTAGAGATTAAGTTTTACTGATCATTTTAACATAATTATATTTTCTCTAGGTTAAGTAGTAGTTTAGTTATTAAGAAAGCGTCATTTGTGACTGTTGCTTTGTCCAGCGCAGACATCTTGTCCCCTCCAACTCGCTGTCCCCCACCATCTTTCCCGGCAGCCATGTTGTTCTCACCGCTTCCTAGATACTACTCCTGAGTGCGCGGTCATTTTGAATCCGCAACTGAGCGCGAAATTTAAATCTTTTTAAGTAGTAAATAAGAAACACAGATATATAGCACATTCTAACTCACTCGGCTATAATTATATAATACCGCGTGTGAAATTTAAATAACAGGACAAAACGATAGCCACCTAGATTAAGTTTTAATAAATAGGTAGGCCCACCCCGGGCCTAATGGCCCCAAAGCCCGTCGTTCGTGGGCCAAGAGGTCCAACGATGTCCGGTAACTAACAAATTTCGGCCAACGAGCCAATTGATAAGTGATAATAGTGAAAACTCTAAATTAAGGGAGTATTATAATTAATTAAGACAATTTAGTATTAAAATAAATAAGCAAAATAGGTATATAAATAAATTAGCACTTAAGAAATCCCTTCTCCACAGATTTATAGCCTGTGGTAGAGGGGACATCATATATACATAAATATTCATATCAGTGTTATACACTCTAAGTATCTAAAAATGGTACTCACTCGGACGAGAAGCTACCCTTCTCTTAATAAAACAGTAAAACAAAAAAAACAAACTAAATCTCAAAACAAATTAGAAACATCAAAAAGATCACCTCCAGGCATCAGTCGTCAACTACAATTCACTGATAAGCCTGAAGTACATCAAGCCACACGTATGCCGGTCAGAGAGAGACCATCCTCAGGTTTGGGTGAGAGATCTCCTGGTACGAGCATGCCTACTGTCTCAACAGACATGGACTCTGTATGCTCAGAGCCCATAAACGAAACACACAGGACAAACAGTACACAGGATTCCTTAAGAGAATACCGCACACTAGCAGAGCTTGCTCAAAGCCAGGAGAGCCAAAATATACTGAACTCTGAGGCGGGTCCCTCAAACACTGGCAATGCGTGTGAAGTAACTCACAGTGAACCTGGCTCACCCCAGACAACTAACACTCCACAAAATGTGGAAGTCAGGGACACATACAGCACAACAGACGACACAGATTACCAACAAGTGGGCAGGAATGGCAAAACAATAAAACAAAACACTCAGCCACCTGCAGCAAACACAACGCCAAATACACAAACAAGGAGGGAAAGAAGAAACACAAACTCTTCTACTGGTTCTTCTGTTTCCTCCGCAAACTCATTTATGACAAGACCAACACAACAAATGCCTCCTGTCATAATTCACAATACCTACCAAGGGGACATGGCAAGACTAAACGATACATTCACAACAAGGTATTCTCCCCTAGCCCTACACTGTGTACTGACTAATCAGGGTACACAGGTTAAAACTTCAACTAGAAGGGATTATGTGAACCTACTTAAATACTTAAAAGAATCTCAGGTTCCCTTTCACATAATCGAAACGAGACGCAAGGTCCTAAGCGTCGTAATCCGTGGCGTACCAAGTAACACCCACCCAGAGACAATTGAGGAAGCACTTCGAGTAAAAGGCTTCCAAATCACAGAATGTAAAAATATGAAATCCCCAACTGGAGCTCCTTATCCCTTATTTTCAGTGGAGCTTCCGGATAACGCTGCAAATAAGCAAATATATAACCTAAGAAGTCTGTGCTATTACTCAGTCCTGGTAGAACCATACAGGAATAGGGACCCTGTAGTGCAATGTAAAAATTGCCTAAAATTCCAACATTACAGGGAATCATGTATGGCCTCGCCACGCTGCAGGATCTGTGCTGATTCACACCCAGACACAGACTGCAGACTGCCTCCGAATTGCGCACCACGCTGTGCAAACTGTAAAGGGTCGCACACAGCAACCTCAAATCAGTGCCCAATCAGGAAGGCAGTGATGAATTCCATTAGAAACAGGGGCAGAAACAACACTACACAAAACAACATTGCACACACGCCACAAAGAGCACGAGGAACGCCAATACAAAACAGACGAATTAACAGACCCAATAATACACCACAACACGTTCCTCAAGCACAAAGAGAACAGGCGTTGCAAGCACTGAGAACGGGCGAGAGAGTCATGAGGGAGGCGGAGAACCGTGAGTATTCTCTGGCGGTCCAAAGAGATCCCAGAACTCAGGCTCAGCCGCAGCCCACAAGGCTCCAAGAGCCTCGGGATCGTGCTCCAGCACCTGAAGCTCGACCCAATAATAATACCCAAGAACACCAGCAGCAACAATACCAGCCCACACAATCAGAGGACCCACAAATGCTGGAAATCCGACGAGTTCAGCATCAACTGCAGCAACAACAGGAACTGCTTTCTAGGCAAACTCAGCAACTTAGAGCCGAGTGGCAAAAGTTGCGAGAGGAGCGGAACAGATTCCTGGAGCAGCGGAAGATGTGGGAAGCCAGGATACAGTATAGTAAAGGTCCTACTGAACCAATCAATAACCAACATAGTGATAGTCCACTCCCAGATCGTCGGGACGCTAACAACGTACCAGACGACAGGAGTGAGAGTCACTCAATACACGAGGATGGTCTCATCTCGGCGGTATTTGATGCACTAGACGATGCATATGACACGCTGAGGAGAGAGCCCACCCTTAGGGTATTGCCACACGTAGCTGCACGCTTTGTCAGCACCCTATTGAGCTTCTACTGATCATGGGTAGTAGGGGAACTGGGATCCTATTCTGGAATGCTCAAGGCATCCGTAATAAAAAAGCAGAACTACTACACTATTTAAACAAAAATAAAATTCCCATAGCACTAATAACGGAAACTCACCTCACGGATAGAGAAAAATTCAACAACAGAAACTATTCAACATATAGGTTGGATAGAAACAATAGACAAGGCGGTGGTGTGGCCATCTTGGTACATAAAACCGTCAAACATAACCTAGTCGACTTACCCATCACAAATAGGACGGAATGCGTAGCCATTGGACTTAAAATTGGCCGCCATACGGTAACACTAATTTGTACTTATAATCCTCCAGGAGATATAGACATAAATGATATAGAAAATCTGATAGGAACAAATAACAATATAATACTAGCTGGCGATTTAAATGCCAAGCATACTGATTGGGGCTGCAGAACAAGTAATAGGGCCGGCAACAAACTCAGGGGATTTTTTTACGACTCCAATAGGAGCTTTCAAATCCTGGCACCAGATAAGCCCACTCACTACCCTAATAACATACATTTTCGACCAGATATTCTTGATATCGCTTTAATGAAAAATATTAACATTCCCTGTGATATCACGGTAGAAAATAACCTCCAATCAGACCACCTCCCAGTGCGCCTTACACTAAGAGGTAGACCAAGCAGAGTTCAAACAAGACAAATCCCGAATTACAAATTAGCAAACTGGACCCAATTAAAAATAGATATTGAAAATTCATTACAAGATCGACCATTAAACACGCCTAATGATATTGACACGGGGGTAGACAGCCTAACAAATAGCATAAATACGGCTATTAACACTAATATTCCAAAAAAATCTATTAGAACCAACCAGCCGTATCTCCCAGATCATATCCTACGCCTAATTAGGCAAAGGAACGATGCAAGAAGAAAATGGCAAAGGCATCACAATAACTTGCAATACAGGCAAGAAATGAATGATCTGCAACAAAGAATCAAGGTTGCTATACAAACATTCGTGTCAGACACCTGGGAAAATGTAATCGGCAGTCTAGATACTAAGGACATGCCGAGAACATGGAACATGGTTAAAAAAGTAACACACAAAGCGGATACATATCCCCCTCTCATCTTGCCTAACGGGAAAGCCGTCACAGATCAGGAAAAAGCGGAAGCATTTGCAAATCATCTGGAGCGAACCTTTGTACCACATGACCCTCCGAATAACCCGCAATTTACAAGGGAAACGGAAACAATGGTCCAAGAATTTCTAAATAGAATACCCAATAAACAAATCAGAAAAACAAACGTCTCAGAAGTCAAATGGCTAATAAATCACCTTCCCGATAGAAAAGCACCTGGCCCTGATGGCATACAAAACATAGTGCTGAAACAATTACCCAACATCGGATATGCATTTTTAGCAAAAATAATAAATGCTATGTTCGAAATGAAGTATTTCCCAAAAACATGGAAAACTGGGCGTATAATATTATTCCCCAAACCTGGAAAAAATCCTAGAGAACCAGGAAATTATCGCCCGATAACATTATTAAACACAATGAGTAAGGTATCTGAAAAAATTATATGTAAGCGCCTTAATCACAATCTAAAACAATTAAATGTAATTCGGGATGAACAGAACGGATTCCGTCCAAAACATAGCACAGTAACCCAGCTAATGAGACTTGTTGAACATATCACTAGAGGGTTCAACGAAAATCGTGTCACGATTGGATTATACTTAGATATAAAACAAGCCTTCGACAGAGTGTGGCATCACGGCCTACTACGGAAAATGGTCGAAACAGGATTAGATGACGGAATAATTCATTTAATAGCTAAATATATAAACAATAGGCAATTCGAAGTTGCTTTCCATAACTCAAAATCCGCCCTGCGGCCCGTCTATAGTGGAGTGCCACAAGGCAGTATTCTAGGACCTACACTTTTCAATATATACATAAATGATATTCCACATGACAATAGACATAACAACACTCATCTATATATGTATGCAGATGACACTCTAATCACTAGTCAATCCTCCCGAACAATACACGCGTCTAGACAGATTCAAAATAATCTTAATATTCTCGAACCATGGTTGGAAAAATGGAGAATAAAAATAAACGTAGATAAATGCCAAGCAGTTCTTTATACAAAAAGGTATTCTCAATATCGATACATGCCCCCACAATTAAGTCTTTATGGACACAATATCGAGTGGAAAAACGAAGCCATTTATTTAGGTGTAACACTCGACAAAAAACTACTGTTTAAACAACATATCCAAAATACCTTAGGCAAAGCGTATGGGACATTGAAGCTGCTATACCCTATTTTAAATAACCATAACAAAATTCGAATAAACACAGGGCTAACAATCTACAAGGCACTATTAAGGCCAGTACTCACGTACGCAAGCCCCATATGGGGACACGCCGCTAGAACTCACATAAAGAAACTGCAAGTTTTTCAAAACAAATTATTATATATGATTACAAAACTACCGCGTGTAACACCAGTTGACATATTACACGATCAAACGGGTGTAGAAACAATCGAGGAGTATATTAAACGCATGGCTCTTAAATTTTATAATACATGTGTAGGCCATGATAATCCACTCGTGGCATCGCTGGGAACCTATGAAACAGCCAACAACAAACACAAGCGTCCAAAATGGATCCTGGACAACACTTGACCAGTGAAAGCTGATAGGGCACGCACACACACACACACACACACACACACACACACACACACACACACACACACACACACACACACACAGAAACACATTACACAATTATTCAATTACAATTACAACATTAGCATATAATGTACATTAATAAAATATATTAACACAACAAATTAAAAACTAATAACTAATCTTACTGCTACAGGTTCATCCCACCAGTTCCAGAGAAACTGACATCACCTGACAACTACAGATAGAACAGCAACAACTGAAGAATACAAAAAAAAAATTAAAAAATGCACGTTACCATAATTGTATGATTAATTGTAATAATCTGAAATGTACGCACATTATATTTAAATAAAGAGAAGCCTGGATGCCCTCCCAATATAGAGTCATCCGAAAGCCAAACTTGGCAAGATCCCGCGTGATCGACTATTCCGATTGAGGTTTTAAGCGGTTTCCCTCAATCCAAAGAGCAAATGCTGGAATAGAACCCCAAAAGGTCCGCTTCCGACTTCACTCTGCTAATTAACTTCAAAATTAAATTCAAAATTTAAACCGGGGCTAATGTATTTTACAGGAACCCGGGGTTCTACCTATTAAGGAGGACCAAAATGGATCGCTCACCGCCAACACTTAAGTGATGGCCGCAGAGCTTTCCATCTTTCTATCTATCTAGTCTTAATTTTAACTAACATTAACTGGTTGCATTATAGATCATAATATAATAGATATTATCTTTTTGATCAAATTTTTATTTAGTATTTAATATTAGAGTTAATTGTGATTGTTATATTCTGATGTAATATATGTTTGTCCTGGTGAGTGGAAGAGAAGGCCACATGGCCTTAACTCCACCAGGCTAAATAAATAAACTTTTATAAGATTCATGATGTGTTCCGTTGAGGTTTATTCAAAATTAATATAAAATTATAGAATATTCACCTGAAAGGTCCGTCTCCTCAACTTAATTATCATTTAACTGTAGCGCTTTCGGGACTTGTCCCATCATCGGCAGGATTCAAAACTGGTGTTTCACTGAAGATCTGGTAGAGGGGGTTGCATGTATTTGGTTCGTTTTCGTTTATCAGGCTGTCGTTGTGAGCTGCTTTCATGATTTCCATCTCTTCGAGTACGTTTATCTTCGCTGGATTATTTTCTCTGTGCATTACTGTTAGGGTGTTTTCAATATTTAACATGCGATGTCCTTCATGGATAACGTGTTTTGCATAGCTTGATTTCCCTTCTGCGTGAATGAAGTCTCGAAAATGTTCTTTGAATCTGATGTTAAAACAAGTCCCGAAAGCGCTACAGTTAAATGATTAATTAAGTTGAGGAGACGGACCTTTCAGGTGAATATTCCATAATTTTATATTAATTTTGAATAAACCTCAACGGAACACATCATGAATCTTATAAAAATAAACCTAAACCGTGAAGAAGAAGAAGAAGATATATTTAACGTGTTACATTATGTAACTATAAACATGTTTAAATATTTGGAAAACCCTTCAAAATAGATATTATGTTAGAGAGATTTATCGTTTGGGACCAGTCATGTGAAATTCATATACATCTAACAACTTGGACATTCCTAAATTATTCTCTCTCATTTAGTGGCATTAAATCGCATTAAAGTGTTTATAGCTGTGTCCTGGATTAGATACATCCACTTTAAAACCGCACTTCGATAATCGAATCATTTCTGCTCAACAAACATCAACAAAAATTCTTAAAATCGATATATTGATTTTATACGTTTTAATTTACATTTGTTTGACGCAAAGTTAAGGTAGACAACTAGATATTTCAACTATGCGAAATATTGCATTAATTTTCATTAATAAAACAACTTGTACGCGCATTGATTTTTTTAACAACAAAATATGGATTGCAACTTGATGAAAAGAGCTGGAATTCCTACTGCTTCAAAATTCTTCTGTTATTACGTCACGCGTAACATTAGATTTGCGATCGCAGAGTACAAACCGACCCAGGGTTCATTCGAATTCAAACTAAATAAAACGCTGCAGTCGTAATGTTGAAATTATTCATCTTAAATCGAATGACTTTTCCTTCCTCAACATATCAGGGGTTGTCACACTTGGCACTTTTAAGTCACGCTTATACATTTATTACCTGTTGTCTATTAATTAATTTTTCTCCATTTTTTCAAATTTATACTATGTCATTAATAATTTTTTCTCGTTTTTTATATATCTTGTACATTTTATATTTAATTCATTACATCTAAAGTAAATAAAATAATTTAGAAATAATAATTGTATTGTATTTATAACATGTAATCGTTTATGTTTATTGTAATTTAGATATGATTATTTTTTACACGCTTTATATTAGCTTGACCTGTATGTATCTGTATAACTGAATTTTTCAACACGATTTTCACACACTAAAAACATTGGATCGACTTGAAAATTTGTATATTTGTAAAGGACCAATGACAATACGATAATTTCATTTTATTTCTAAGATCCTGGCCAGGATCAAGAGGGCATCAAAGAAATAAAGACCGCTATAATAAGTTGCGGATGTATCGATTTTTTATTGTATCGTTGTGGTAGCTCAGTTGGTAGAGTGGAGGATTATAGTGGTACATAATTTCAGTAATTCATATGTCGCAGGATCAAATCCGGCCAGGAGGATTTTTTAGAACAGTATTACTTTTAGCTCATACTAAAATAGTATCGAATTTAAAGATATTTACATTTTTATCTTATTCTGTAAAATATTAAAACTAAAAAATAAAAAATAAATAATAGTTTTATAAAACTAAAACAACACGCTTTATTAGAAAACCGGACTAAAAAATGAAACACAATTTTAATTTCTAACACGCTTGGGATACAATTAAAGTAGTCAACGAAAAAAAAATCATTTCCAACACATCTAGAATAAAACTAGTTATCATCGAATCTTGGAGAGGATTCGTCTTCTCCAAATCGAGATTGCTCGACTTCTCGAAATCGTGATAGTTTGTCTACTCGAAATCCTGATGGCTCGTATTCTCGAAATCGTGATTATTCGAGTTATTGAAATCGAGATTATTCGTCTCCTCGATTTCGAGATTGTTCATCTTCTCGAAATCGTGATAGTTTGTCTACTCGAAATCGTGATGGTTCGTATTCTCGAAATCGTGATTATTCGTTTTCTCGAAATCGTATTGTTGGTCTTCTCGAAGTCGAGATTGCTCCTCTTTTTCGATTTCGAGATTGGTCGTCCTCTCGAAATCGAGATTAATCATCTTCTCGAATCGATATTATTCGAGTTCTCGATATCGAGATTACTCGTCTTCTCGATTTCGAGATTGTTCGTCTTCTCGAAATCGTGATAGTTTGTCTACTCGAAATCGTGATGGTTCGTATTCTCGAAATCGTGATTGTCTACTCGAAATCGTGATAGTTCGAATTCTCAAAATCGTGATTATTCGTGTTCTCGAAATCGTGATTATTCGTCTTCTCGAAATCAAGATTGTTCGTCTTCCCGAAATCGAGATTGTTCGTATTCACGATTTCGACGCTGTCTCTTCGATTTCGAGATTGTGCGTCTTCTCGAAATCGAGATTATTCATTTTATCGAAATCGAGATTATTCGAGTTCTCGAAATCGAGATTATTCGTCTTTTCGATTTCCAGATTGTTTGTTTTCTCGAAATCATGATAGTTTATCTAATCGAAATCGCGATAGTTCGTATTCTAGAAATCGTGATTATTCGCGTTTTCGAAATCGAGATTGTCTTCTCGATTTCGATATTGTTCGTCTTATCGAAATAGAGATTATTCACTTCCTCAAAATCGACATTATTCGAGTTCTCGAAATCATCATTATTCGTCTTCTCGATTTCGAGATTGTTCGTCTTCTCGAAATCATGATAGTTTTTCTACTGGAAATCGTGATAGTTCGTATTCTCGAAATCGTGATTGTTGGTCTCCTCAAAATCGAGATTGTTTGTCTTCTCAAAGTCGAGATTGGTCGTATTCACGATATCGAGATTGTTCATCTTCTCGAAATTGAGATTATTCGCCTTCCACAAATCGAGGTTTCCCGTCTTATTGGAATCGAGATTGATCGTATTCTCGATTTCGAGATTGTTTGTCTTCTCGATTTAGAGATTATTCGTCTTCTCTAAATTATGATTGTTCGTGTTCTCGAAATCGTGAATGTTCGTCTTCTCGAATTGGAGTTTGTTCATCTTCCCAAATACGAGTTTGTTCGTTTTCAGGAATTCGAGTTAGTTTGTCTTCTAGAATTCGAATTTGTTCGTCTTCTCGAATTCGAGTTTGTTCGTCTTCACGAATTCGAGTTTGTTCGTCTGCTCGAATTCGAGATTGATCGTCTTATCGATTTCGTGTTTGTTCGTCTTCGCGATTTCGAGATTGTTCGTCTTCTCGAATTCGAGTTTGTTCGTCTTCACGAATTCGAGATTGTTCGTCTGCTCGAATTCGAGATTGATCGTCTTATCGATTTCGTGTTTGTTCGTCTTCGCGATTTCGAGATTGTTCGTCTTCTCGAATTCGAGTTTGTTCGTCTTCACGAATTCGAGATTGTTCGTCTGCTCGAATTCGAGATTGATCGTCTTATCGATTTCGTGTTTGTTCGTCTTCGCGATTTCGAGATTGTTCGTCTTCTCGAATTCGAGTTTGTTCGTCTTCACGAATTCGAGATTGTTCGTCTGCTCGAATTCGAGATTGATCGTCTTATCGATTTCGTGTTTGTTCGTCTTCGCGATTTCGAGATTGTTCGTCTTCTCGAATTCGAGTTTGTTCGTCTTCACGAATTCGAGATTGTTCGTCTGCTCGAATTCGAGATTGATCGTCTTATCGATTTCGTGTTTGTTCGTCTTCGCGATTTCGAGATTGTTCGTCTTCTCGAATTCGAGTTTGTTCGTCTTCACGAATTCGAGATTGTTCGTCTGCTCGAATTCGAGATTGATCGTCTTATCGATTTCGTGTTTGTTCGTCTTCGCGATTTCGAGATTGTTCGTCTTCTCGAATTCGAGTTTGTTCGTCTTCACGAATTCGAGATTGTTCGTCTGCTCGAATTCGAGATTGATCGTCTTATCGATTTCGTGTTTGTTCGTCTTCGCGATTTCGAGATTGTTCGTCTTCTCGAATTCGAGTTTGTTCGTCTTCTCGAAATAGTGATAGTTTGACTACTCGAAATCGTGATAGTCCGCATTCTCGAAATCGTGATTATTCCTTTCTCGAAATCCAGATTTTTCGTCTTCCTAAAATCGAGATTGTTCGTATTCACGATTTCGAGATTGTCTTCTCGATTTCGAGATTGTTCGTCTACTTGAGATCGAGATTAATCATTTTCTCGAAATCGAGACTATTCATTTCCTCGAAATCGTGATTATTCGTCTTCTCCATTACGAGATTGTTCGTCTTCTCGAAATCGTGATACTTTGTATACTGGAAATTGTGATATTTTATTCCCGAAATCGTGATTATTCGTGTTCTAGAAATTGTGATTGTTGGTCTTCTCGAAATCGAGATTGTTCCTCTTCCCGAAATCGAGATTGTTCGTATTCGCAATTTCGAGGTTGTCTTCTCGATTTCGAGATTGTTCGTCTTCTCAATTTTGAGATTGTTCATCTTCTCGAAATCGTGATACTTTGTCTACTGGAAATCTTGATAGTTCGTATTCTCGAAATCGTGATTATTCGTGTTCTCTAAATCGCGATTGTTGGTCTTCTCGAAAACAAGATTCTTCGTTTTCCCGAAATCGAGATTGTTCGTCTTCTCGAAATCGATATTATGTATCTTCTCGAAAAACAGAAATCGATATTATTCGTCTTCCCGAAATAGAGGTTTCCCATGTTATCGGAATCGAGATTGTTTCCCATGTTATCGGATTCTTGATTTCGAGATTGTTTGTCTTCACGATTTCGAGTTTGTTGGTCTTCTCTAAATCGTGATTGTTCCCTTCGCGAAATCGTGATTGTTTATTTTCTCGAAATCGTGATTGCTGGTCTTCTTGAATCGTGATAGTTCGTATTCTTGATTTCGGGCTTGTGATTGTTCGTCTTCTCAAAATAGTGATTATTCGTCTTCTCGAAATTGTGATTGTTGGTCTCCTCAAAATCGTGATTGCTGGTTTTTTGAAATCGTATATGTTCGTATTCTCTATTTTGAGTTTTTTCGTCTTTTAGTAATCTGATTGTTCGTCTTCTCGGATTCGTGATTATTCGTGTTCTGGAAATTGTGATTGTTGGTCTTTTCGAAACCGTGAATGTTCGTATTCTCGAAATCGTGTTTGTACGTCTTCTCGATTTCGAGATTATTCGTCTCGAATTCGAGTTTGTTCGTCATCTCGAATTCGAGTTTGTTCGCCTTCTCGAATTCGAGTTTGTTCGTCTTCTCGAATTCAAGTTTGTTCGTCTTCTCGAATTCGAATTTGTTCGTCTTCTCGAATTCGAGTTTCTTCGTCTTCTCGAATTCGAGTTTCTTCGTCTTCTCGAATTCGAGTTTGTTCGTCTTCTCGAATTCGAGTTTGTGGTCTTCTCTAAATCGTGATTGTTCCCTTCGTGAAATCGTGATTGTTGATCTTCTCAAAATCGTGATTGCTGGTCTTTTTGAAATCGTGATAGTTCGTATTCTTGATTTCGGGCTTGTGATTGTTCGTCTTCCCAAAATAGCGATTATTTGTCTTCTCGAAATTGTGATTGTTGGTATTCTCAAAATCGTGATTGCTGGTTTTCTTGAAATCGTATTTGTTAGTATTCTCTAATATGAGTTTTTTCGTCTATTAGTAATCTGATTGTTCGTCTTCTCGAATTCGTGATTATTCGTGTTCTGGAAATTGTGATTGTGGGTCTTCTCGAAACGGTGAATGTTCGTATTCTCGAAATCATGTTTGTACGTCTTCTCGATTTCGAGATTATTCGTCTCCTCGAATTCGAGTTTGTTCGTCATCTCGAATTCGAGTTTGTTCGTCATCTCGAATTCGTGTTTGTTCGCCTTCTCGAATTCGAGATTGTTCGTCTTCTCGAATTCCAGTTTGTTCGTCTTCTCGAATTCGAGTTTGTTCGTCTTCTCGAATTCGAGTTTGTTCGTCTTCTCGAATTCGAATTTTTTCGCCTTCTCGAATTCGAGTTTGTTCGCATTCTCGAATTCGAGTTTGTTCGTCTTCTCGAATTCGAGTTTGTTCGCCTTCTCGAATTCGAGTTTGTTCGTCTTCTCGATTTCGAGATTATTCGTCTCCTCGAATTCGAGTTTGTTCGTCATCTCGAATTCGAGTTTGTTCGCCTTCTCGAATTCGAGTTTGTTCGTCTTCTCGAATTCGAGTTTGTTCGTCTTCTCGAATTCGAGTTTGTTCGTCTTCTCGAATTCGAGTTTGAACGCCTTCTCGAATTCGTGTTTGTTCGTCTTCTCGAATTCGAGTTTGTTCGCCTTCTCGAATTCGAGTTTGTTCGTCTTCTCGAATTCGAGTTTGTTCGCCTTCTCGAATTCGAGTTTGTTCGTCTTCTCGAATTCGAGTTTGTTTGCCTTCTCGAATTCGAGTTTGTTCGCCTTCTCGAATTCGAGTTGGAACGTCATCTCGAATTCGATTTTGTTCCCCTTCTCGAATTCGAGTTTGTTCGCCTTCACGAATTCGAGTTTGTTCGTCTTCTCGAATTCGAGTTTGTTCGCCTTCTCGAATTCGAGTTTGTTCGTCTTTTCGAATTCGACTTTGTTCGCCTTCTCGAATTCGAGTTTGTTCGTCTTCTCGAATTCGAGTTTGTTCGTCTTCTCGATTTCGAGTTTGTTCGTCTTCTCGAATTCGAGTTTGTTCGTCTTCTCGAATTCGAGTTTGTTCGTCTTCTCGAATTCGTGTTTGTTCGTCTACTCGAATTCAAGTTTGTTTGTCTTCTCGAATTCGAGTTTGTTCGCCTTCTCGAATTCGAGTTTGTTCGTCTTCTCGATTTCGAGATTATTCGTCTCCTCGAATTCGAGTTTGTTCGTCATCTCGAATTCGAGTTTGTTCGCCTTCTCGAATTCGAGTTTGTTCGTCTTCTCGAATTCTAGTTTGTTCGCCTTCTCGAATTCGAGTTTGTTCGTCTTCTCGAATTCGAGTTTATTCGTCTTCTCGAATTCGAGTTTGTTCGTCTTCTCGAATTCGAGTTTGTTCGCCTTCTCGAATTCGAGTTTGTTCGCCTTCTCGAATTCGAGTTTGTTCGCCTTCTCGAATTCGAGTTTGTTCGTCTTCTCGAATTCGTGTTTGTTCGTCTTCTCGAATTCGAGTTTGTTCGTCTTCTCGAATTCGAGTTTGTTCGTCTTCTCGAATTCGATTTGTTCGCCTTCTCGAATTCGAGTTTGCTCGTCTTCTCGAATTCGAGTTTGTTCGTGTTCTCGAATTCGAGTCTGTTCGTCTTCTCGAATTCGAGTTTGTTCGACTTCTCGAATTCGAGTTTGTTCGTCTTCTCGAATTCGAGTTTGTTCGTCTTCTCGAATTCGAGTTTGTTCGTCTTCTCGAATTCGAGTTTGTTCGCCTTCTCGAATTCGAGTTTGTTCGCCTTCTCGAATTCGAGTTTGTTCATCTTCTCGAATTCGAGTTTGTTCATCTTCTCGAATTCGAGTTTGTTCGTCTTCTCGAATTCGAGTTTGTTCGCCTTCTCGAATTTGAGTTTGTTCGTCTTCTCGAATTCGAGTTTGTTCGTCTTCTCGAATTCGAGTTTGTTCGCCTTCTCGAATTTGAGTTTGTTCGTCTTCTCGAATTCGAGTTTGTTCGTCTTCTCGAATTCGAGTTTGTTCGTCTTCTCGAATTCGAGTTTGTTCGCCTTCTCGAATTCGAGATTGCTCGTCTTCTCGAATTCGAGTTTGTTCGTCTTCTTGAATTCGAGTTTGTTCGCCTTCTCGAATTCGAGTTTGTTCGTCTTCTCGAATTCGAGTTTATTCGCCTTCTCGAATTCGAGATTGCTTGTCTTCTCGAATTCGAGTTTGTTCGTCTTCTCGAATTCGAGTTTGTTCGCCTTCTCGAATTCGAGATTGCTCGTCTTCTCGAATTCGAGTTTGTTCGTCTTCTTGAATTCGAGTTTGTTCGCCCTCTCGAATTCGAGTTTGTTCGTCTTCTCGAATTCGAGTTTGTACGTCTTCTCGAATTCGAGTTTGTTCGCCTTCTCGAATTCGAGATTGCTCGTCTTCTCGAATTCGAGTTTGTTCGTCTTCTCGAATTCGAGTTTGTTCGCCTTCTCGAATTCGAGATTGCTCGTCTTCTCGAATTCGAGTTTGTTCGCCTTCTCGAATTCGAGATTGCTCGTCTTCTCGAAATGGAGATTTTGTGGAGCTGAAGTCTCTTTTGTGGGCTCACCAGAAAAAGTCCGCTTCGGGAAACGGATTAGCGGTTGGAACAATTCTTCTCCTCGCTCCCTCCTCATGGCTAATAGCCAGTAGATCCAAGCTAGATTGTTTATCCTCTTTACCACTCGGTATAGGCCGTCCAAGGAATAATGCAGATTCGGTGACTTCCCTTTTATCCGGGTCGGGCGATACACTCACACCAGTTGAGATGGATAGTCGGTCCTTTATCATATAACTGGGTGTGACCACATACAGTACACCTAGGATATTTCTTCTCACGGCTCCTTCCATTTAATCCGACACCAACGTCTCTCCTGAAGCTGGTATCACCTGGTTCTCCTACAAGATGAATGTCCACCTGGCTGGTCTTAGGTACGCATCGTTGTGTAAATATAATCTGTCTGAAATATGGTACCTGTCGTCCAACGTGATCTTAAATGATTCATATTTAATATGAAAATACTTTGAAAGAATACAGATATAAATAAGGAAATGAAAATTAGAATTTATAAAACAGTGATATGAGTATTTTGACATAGGCCTAAGGAACTAGTGTTGATGCTACTGTAGATATTAGAAACTTCTCTGTGAGACATTTCAAAGTATGTTTCGGCATGCAATGGTCGATATTCCCTTCCTTGTAACACAAGTAAAAAATAAAAATGTATTTAATTCATGAAACATTTTAATACAAATATCACGAAAAAAAACTGCATAATTGAGGACTCGAACCTGCGACCTTTATTAATAGAAACAGTGACTGCATGCTTTACCGCTGACCTAACAGGGCACGCAGGAGTATCTTCACTCAGTTGATGCCACATAACGCAGTAGCTCAGGGCCTGCACAATTATGACTAGTTTACTAGTGTGAACCCAGCGCTGTGTCGAGTAGGACTTAGAAGAAATATGCGTTCAAGAGATGACTCATTTTTTTGTCTAAGGGTGTACAGTCACTTATAAGACAAATGTCGGGAAACTTATCCGAACATCATGTAGTCATCAAGATTTACCATCACACCTGCCTTATTCAGTATGAATGCCTGAAATAAGTGTGCTTTCTTAAAATGTTTTTATTGTCTCGGAGGTGGTCCTGGCATTGAGCTGATTACTAATCCTGGGGGCTCTACATGCACTTATCTGGTCACGAGTATGTAATCCAGATTTAAAATTTTGTAAGGCCCATGTATTGTGGGCAAGGTAAAATTTCCTATAGTAGTAGTAGTAGTAGTAGTAGTAGTAGTAGTAGTAGTAGTAGTAGGACTTTATTAGACAAAAGTAAGATATTTACAATATTATTTACAAATATGGGTCGCACGGGCAGTAAGCCGTACGTGCTGTTGACAGTCCGTTACAATAAAGTAATAATTGCTACTAGTGCGAAGAAAAATAAACAACAAAAAAAGCAATAACATTACAATTACATAAAGAAAACGCAATAATATTACAATTAAATAATAACACAATAGCATTATACACTAAAAAAGGCAATAACAGTACAATTACATAAAGAAAACACAGTGATATTACAATTAAATAATAACACAATAGCACTATACACTAAAAAAAACCATAACATTGCAATTACATAACAAAACACAGTAATATTACAATTAAATAATAACACAATAGCATATAAAAGAAGAGGTTAAGTTAAGGTAAAGAGTGAAAGAGAAATTTGTCTCCGGCGCACAGTGATACACGCAGTTGACTATTTTCTATTAATTATTTACAAATGTTCATCATACAGCAACATTAGGTCTGCTTAGAATTTTAATTTTCCTCCACTTAAACCGCAATAGTCTCTGCAACACATTTTCCCGCGTATATATAGCTTATTCTCTTTTTTAACAAAAGTCAAAAGCAAATAGCATTTTTCCACTTCCTATAGCCCATTTTCCATTATAAAGAGTTCATGTGACGGACAGAAAATCAATCAAGTATTGTTAACATTGCTGATTAAAAAAGTTAAATTAGCTTACATGTCATGTCCATGTTTCAATAAAATAGCTCATAACTTAAGTGCGAAAAAAATCATTGATATATATATATAACTAACTCACTGAAATTATCGAACCCATAGGTTCATGGCCGCGCGGACACAAGTTATCCATATACCCGTATCCTGAGCTAATGTTTTCCAATCATCATCATCACTCCAGGGATTAGGCAATTGCCCGTTCCGACTTCATGATGCATCAGCCCAACGTCTTCTAGGTCTTCCAACATCACGTCTTCCTCTTGTTTGATAATTTCTTGCTAACAATGGATATCTCTCCTTACTCATTCCATACATGTGATCAATCCATTTCTGTCTGTAATTCGTGACTTTATCCAATAAAGGCTGTACTTTCAATTCTTCTCTTATATCCTCATTTCTTATTCTATAAAGTCTTGTACATCATTTTACTTGTCTTAGGAACCTCATCTCCGCCGTCTGTATTCTATCCTTCTCTTTTTTCACTGGAGCCCAAGTTTCACATCCATACAATATTGTGGAAACCGCCATAACATTATACATTTTTATCTTGGTTTCTTTTCTAATTTTATTTTTGAATCTTCTTTGTATTGTTCCACACACCGTCTGAAATTTATTTATTTTGGAGTCAATATATCTTTCCACATTGTAGGGCCAAAGGGATCCAATGTCAATAGTAGGGGAAAGACTTCTATGAAAGAAGGCCAACATCACAGCCCAAATATTTCCAATCATTCCCTTTATAATCTATTTCCCTCAAATCATAGTTAATGTTATTCTCCCACATTATTCTTGGTCTACCAACTGCGGGTTTTCCTTCTCGTTTTCCTACAAGAAGCTTTCATGCACGTGTTTCATTCCCATATATATATATATGAAAGAAATAAGGTCCTATAAACAAGTGTCCGGAAATTAACGCTGAGCGTGCAACGACAACCTATCGTCACCGTAGATAGTACGTAGCATAATCGCATCCACGTCACAATAGATGTTCAAAGTGGCCACCATGGGATGCTAATGCACACGTTCACCACGTCGTATCATGGATTGCCTCACTCTTTCGTATGTTCCGGCCTCTTTACAAATAGCGTCACAGGCGACGTGGACACGCTGTTGAAGGGTAAGCACATCAGGAACCGGTTCAGCATACACAACGCTTTTCAGATGCCCCCAGAGGTAAAAATCCAGAGGGTTTAAAGGCCAGTGATCTAGCAGGCCATGCAACAAGGCCCGAGAGAATAATGCCATTCGTAAGTGTCATCTACCGTGTCAACGATGAGTTTATGGATACTTATTCATAGGACATTTTTTTCCTCCATTTCCAGTAAGGAATCAGTCCCTGTAGTTTGTCGGTGTAATTAAAATTCACCCTGTATATATATATATATATATATATATATATATAAAGAAGATGTAGAATATATGATCAGAAAGTTGGTCGATGCGTTTGAGGTATGTGGACTGAAGATAAATTATATTAAAACAGAATATATGGTAATCGGAGCAAATTCAGAAGATCTACAAATAAATATGATAATTAAATGTGTTGATGAATTTTAATATCTTGGATCTATAACAGATAAATCTGGTACTTGTGAAAAATATATTATTAACAGAGTATATTGTGCAAGGAAGGCGATTAGATCCCTGAATGGTCTTTTATGGAATAGAAATTTGTCCAGAAAAAAAAAGAGATTATACAGACAATAATAGAAAATGTACTTACATATGGATCAGAAAGCTGGACATTAAATGAAAGGATACAGAAAAGAATCTTGGGGACAGAAATGAATGGATTACGGAGACGTATGAGAATATCCAGGCTACAACACATTCGAAATATATGTATATCAGGCAAGAAATGGATGCACAAGAAACTGTTATCGACAGGATAACAAAGAGAGCTCTACAATGGTAATGACATGTACAACGGATGTCTGAAGACCAGTTGCCTAAACATGTGTTGGATTGGATGGTACCAGGCAGAAGGAAGAGGGGGAGAAGTATTAGAGCATGGTATGAGGGAATATATGATGTCATGATGAAGAGGGGTATGGAAGATGTACAATGGGAAGATAGGAATCTCTGGAAAGCAGGAATCAAAGACAAACTGCTGTAAAGTTGACAGCCTGTATTAAGTATGAAGTAAGTAAATATATAGTTTTAGACCAGTTTAGTTTAAAATATAGGCCTATGGCCAACATATGAAGTCGAAAAATATATTTATCATAAGTAATGCCACGAGTGATTTCCAAATTATCGACAAATTCACGACTCACGAAGTGAGGAGTGAATTTATCTACAGAATTTGGAAATCAAGAGTGGCATTTGTTAGGACTATTTAACGAATAAAATTAAGCTGTTTACTCACAAATCATTATTTAACTATAGTTATTTTAAAATATTTATATATTTAATGTAAACGGCGATGTTTGAAAACAAATGAGAAACGATAGGTACGCTTCATCTGCTTCTTTTGTTTATCACTGCAACCAGATCATACTATTTATTGCCAAAGGAATGCAAAATTGTAAGAATGCTCTCTAGTGGATAAAAATTGAAACACATCAAACTGTATATTAATTCATTTCTGATGTCGTATGATGTAAATATGACAATTATATTTTTCTGGATTATTACCTGGGAAAAATACATTTAAGAAAGTGCAAACAGTGGTTTCTTTTTTTGGTGGTATAATCAATTGCTACAAATGTTTTTATATTAACTCCCGCATGCGGCATGTGTTGACATTCATGCACTATATATACAATGTGTTAGCCGTATTTTTCACAGGCTCAGTCACTGCAAAATAATGGCCAGACCTGTTCAGAATATTAAAGAGGAGGAGCTTTCTTTAATATGGTAATTATAACACTGATAAATATTTCGTGAAACACGACTCTGATTGGTTGTAAAACAGAAATCATTGAAACGTGATTGGTCATTCACTCCGGGGCATGAGATAAATAGTCTAAAATATACGTCGTAACGATGAGATGGAATTTTGTAATCGTCTCAAGTGAATCGATAAAAATCTGACTTCGAGGAAAGGATATGAACATTTATCAATAACCTGCATGAACAAAGTTTTTTCTTTTTCCACAACTTTTCTAGATCCGAGTTTGGCAGCGTATGTATTGGAAATAAACTTTAAAAATACGTAGTTGAAACGAGTTAAACTTTTGCTGTTATAACTTAAGAGAAATAAACAGTATAGAATCGATTAAACTTTTGTTTCATTTCCTTTCATCTATTTGTTTTTCATGTTGGTTAAAATTGCATTTAGTATCTACTTCCATTAGTTTTTTTACATTATATTGTTACGCATTGTTTGGCTGGCTTTTGAATTTCAGGGGCAGCAGCGAGAGTCGAGTCTCGGTTTGTATGTTACAAGAAGTTTCATGAACTGGCGACTCACGAGTAGGTGGGACCACTGAGAAATTTTTGCATGTGTCTATTTTGATTCTAGAAAAATCGGCTCCTCGAACTTTCTATTCGAGAAGCAACAAAATAGTAAGTGAGATCACTGAGGAAGTTTTGTATGTATCTATTTTGATTCTAGAAAAATCAGCTCCTCGAACTTTCTATTCGTGAGGGTTCCACACTGACTTCCATATAATTCTGATCCTCGCACATTGCCTATAAAGTGGTGCGACGAATAAAAAAAAGTATATTCGACCCAGTAGCTTTGGAATAAAAAGAATATATTTGCTGTGAAAAAAAGTTTTCTTCGTTTCATTTAATTCCATATAACCACAGCAATACAAGACAGGGTATTGATTTGAATGATGTGTTTTCTCGGCGATTCCTTGTCCGTTAGAATACTTTTATTTACTTTCCCATTCATTTCATATCAGATTGAGCAACAGTGAAACATGCTCGGGTTTAGTTAGTGTTATATAAATTTAATTATTAAAATCTCCTATTAATTTAATATCCCTAAAATAAAGAAATAAGATCCAAGGGATCTGTGGAAACTACGGTAGGTTAGACATCACAAACCTCCATTTTGTGTCAAATACCGCTTCATGTACAATATTTTATTTCTCGTTGTAGCACCTTTCTTTGCCATTTTGCAATTTATTCAAAATAGCACAACACCAACAAACTGTGAGAACAATACCCTCCGTGATCTACGATTGAATCGCAGGTGTTCATACAGAACGATTCCAATATTTTTTGCGCGATAGTGCCTTTTGTCGTACTTACAGCAATGGCGACCATGGTTGAAAGTTTAATTTCCTACATTTCGCGGTTACCAACCTAAATAACTACACTGTAATAAAAAAAACTACACTGTAATATTACATACTACAAACCAGGTGTGGGAAGTAAAACCACTGCCCTCTATGTATACTACGTACAATGTATATATAAAAAAATATCCAAAAGGTAAAGTAAAGTAAGTAAAGTGATCCCACACAGGCCTCAGGAGGCCCTTGGGGTAGTAGGAGGTTAAGGCTCCCACTTTTTCTAGACAATCGGCACTTTATGTCAGCCGGGTTGTCAGCCCTGCGTGACGGCCGCCTTTACCCCCAGAACAAACGTCTAGTACTCATTTCCGTTAGAGGCTGAGTCGACCCCAGGGCCATAGTGCCGCCAGAGGGCTTGGGTCAGTTTAAAAATCCTGACCCCAACGGGACTTGAACCCTCGATCCTCCGGCTTGTAGCTCAGTGCCTTAACCACTACGCTACGGCGTGCCCCCAATATTCAAAAGGTAGTGTTAATATTCATTATAAGAAACAAATCACTGCATCTTAAATGAACTGAACATTATTTGAAACAATGTAAAACAATAAATACGTACTTGCCGCTATTTTATTACTGATTGGTGTCACGGCCTCCTGTTGTTTCAACTAATAAACATTGCTCACACTGTTAACGTTAGTCAGTTGTTTATAATGAACGCAAATATTTCCAACAAAGATGTTATTATTTTAATATTATTTATTATTTTGAAAACACCATCGCGCAAAAAATTATATACAATGTACGTTTGTGAAGTGGTTTTTACAGAATCTCGAAAATTAAAAACCTCGCTATCGCTCGGTTTTTAAACATTTTTCTCGCTTCTGTAAAAACCACTTCCCAACCTCGCATCGTAATATATTATGGCGCGATATGATACACTCTTTCTCGCAGTAACCCCAACTATTGCCAAAGACCACCCCAAATTTCACTCATACAATTCAATGCCTACTTAAAATCAATCTGTATGAAATCTAATTGCAGAATACTCATTTTCCGAGAGGTTTCACATTAAAATTCCTTAAATTCATAATTTACAAAAATGCTATATGTTCAAAGGAGTTATGTCTCGAAAAAAAGGCGTACGTATTTGCCAAAATGTTGTCTGCATTGCTTTGAGGCCAGTATGCAACTCTTCAGACCAAACGCGTTTTGAATTTTTTTTTTTCAATACACTCTACTATACAGCATGTCAAAGAGAAATTGCTTGTTTCTTAGATATATTTAATATATATTTGTTACTGAACTGTACTCGAACATTTTAAGGGAGGTGAAGGGTGAAATTTCTATTTTCTACATTTTTTAAGGTATATACTTTATTTTGTGTACACACATTCATGCCATAATAGGTAATATTTTACTGAAGTTTCATCCTTCTGGGCTTAAACATTTTTGAGTTGTTGAAGATATTCTATTTAAAAATTTGCATACTAAAATTTTTAATTAGTCCCTTAATTTTTAGTAATTTTTTAATTTTTTTTCCATACGACCACTGACTTATTTAGAACAACACTATGCATTAACTTTTCTATGTCATTATAATAAAGGAGGAACAAAATATATACATCATCTGCATATGATTTTTTTAAATTAGTACATATATTTTATTTTTTATTTAAAAAACTATCAACGTTGTTTCAAAATCCATGCACAGAATTATTAGCCATAGTATGTAGGATATGCAGTGAAAATGTCGTGATTCTATCATTAAATTTGTCAAAGCTATTTTGATTTGAATGTATTGAAATGCAATGAAAATAAAAGTGTGGAAAAGCCAATTTGAAAGTTTGTATGCAGTTAAATTAGAATGTAGCATACATGCCCTCCTACAGTCATTAGGGAGACTTACAAGCGCCATAGGACTCTGAAACTTCACCAACTTATACTTTAAGGTACATAGTATTTTTTAATACAAAAAAAACAAAAAATGCTACATTTGACCGAAAATGTCGAAAATTTCACCCATCATTTCACCCTTAATTATGACATTTATCGAGCCTATAATAATAGCTATATATTTTTTCCTCCGTTTGTACCTAACGTGGGTAGATCTCGGGGACTGAACTAGATACGTCTAGCAATTCTATCAACAACTGCATTGAATTAATTTCCAAAGCGGACGCATGTTTGTCGCGGCCATAGTTATAATGCAGGCCTATTCACATTACACATGTGCCGGTTCGCTCAGCATAGAATATTATAACTCAGGGATGATTATATTATTTATGTTATTATAAATAAATTTGAACTTATTACTCCAGTTTATTGAATAATTTTGCACTAATATTATTCATATAATTACAATCTTTTATATCTCACTAATATTCGGAGTGGAGTTGATGATTTTATTTAAGTCCACATGTATTTAATATCACTTAAAATTATGAGTTACTAATTATCTTGGATTTTAAAATACTTACGATTTTAAAATTTACTAAAGGTCGCGGACGGTTGCTGTAGGACTTATTTCTTGTAGAACGTATGAGTGTGAGTGTATGTGAGAGCGTTTTGTCACGTGTCCTTTGCCTTATAAGGGCGATGACACCTCCCATAAAGACATTTACCCCACTCCAAATTCACATGTTATTCATTATTCCTTAGAGGGGTAGGTACCATTCGTTTGGGGTTCCTGTGTTGGTAATAGACTCATGTGCACGTTTGTGCGCCTTCCAGTTATTACTATTAATCGTATAATTTTGTACTTAGAGTCTATTAATTCTTGCCACACACATAATGTTCAAACCAAAGTTAAAGCAAAATATACAAATTTCGATTTATTTTAAATGATTCCAACGTCCGGCGGCCTCTGATTTCCTGTGGTTGGTTATTTGTTAAACAAACCGTAAGTAAGATAGCTAATGAATGGACTTTCTGACTTACCAATTAGAAGATTGATGCCCTCTGTAAGATCCTTATCGTACAACGTCACTACTTTGCGACCATCCACCAGCAGAGGTGTGATGTCCAGTAAGACGCCTTCTGTAACGTCACAGTGGTCATATCCCGGGCGCGTGACCCCGTATACGGCTGTCTCCGGTTGTCTCCTGCATCACATCAAATAATTTTCTATGAGTTTCCTATAACAGTCTTAACACATTTTTTAAGTCAATAACAATTGAATCATGACTTGTTAAATGGGCTTAAGTCCATTGTACCTACTTTAGAGAAAACTAAAAAAATTCTATCTGGTTTAATTGTACGATTTTAGTCCATACTAATTACACTGGTCACATGATTTTTGTCTCATGAGTACCAATAGTTGTACTTATTGCAGCTTTTTATCGTGTTTTCAAATACGCATTCGGAATTTCTCCATCACCCACAGCTTTTTTATTTCAATTTCAATTAATGGATTTAAATAATTATTTTTAATAAACTTTTTTCGTCGATTTGTCCATTGTAAAATAAAACCAAATGAGTTAACTCAGGAGATTTCAGCTATGGAAAAGAGATATCAAGGCAAATGGAATCCTAATATGCTGGCCTATTATTGTTGGACCATCAAGAGGGATGCTCCACAGGCGAAATATAGCAGATAATCGTTATTTCTTACTTTCTAGGTGAGTCCGAATGTTCGAATATTGAGTAGTTACGATGTAGAAAATATTAAAGTATTTCAAATTATAAATTCCTGTCTCTCGGAAACCTTGCGTGATGGAGAAAAACCGGTATCATATTTGAATTCAGGAGAACAAATACCATCAGAATTAGATATTTATCTTTCTGACACATAAAAAAAATTATTTTTTCTTGCTCAATGTTATTGCTGTAGTTATGTATTGTTACAAACATATTTATTACAAAACTAATAATTTTAGAAACATTTTATGTGTATTTAAGACGTTTATAGTGCATGGAGTTAAGTCATTTTAACAGGTCATTTGAAAACAATCCTAATATCTGATATATAAAAATGTTTGTTTATTTGTTTGTTTGTTCGTACTTTATGCGCGGCCATACGTTGATCCGATTGTGATGGTTTTTTTTTTTTTGCAAAATGTTCAGGAGATTCCCGGAATGAACATAGGCTATAATAGAGTTGAGATACTCAACTCCTATACCCTTAAAAAACCCTTTGTAGTGAAACACGTGAAAAAGTCCCTTTTTTACCCTTAAATTGCTAACGTTACCTACACCATAACAAATACATAAAATTAATATACACAGAATTGAATATCTCAAAAATCTCTACAAAAAAGTCCGCGACAGCATATGTTTATATTTTACAGATAACATACAATAGTCATTTTTATCTTTTAATGTTGCCAACGAGAGCGGGATAAGTAGATTCCCGGGCAAGCATGTGATTGTCATAGGGGCTTTTTGCAAAATGTTCAGGATTTTCCCGGGAAGGTTATACTAGGTTATAATAGAGTTTTAATGCTCAAGCCCCTCAATCTATAAAATGCCTATAAAAGACCTTAAAAAATCTAAAGATATCCTATAAAAAACGTAAAAACTGAACAAATGACGTAAAAAGTGTCACAATTTGTTACCGAGTGGATAAAGAAAACCTCGCTGCCTTCACCCTCTGCACGAGGTAATTTTCACAAAGTGGCATCTTCTTAGAAAATTTGAAGTTGACATGCGATAGTTCAGGCGGTCACTAGGCTGGTGGGTAAAATAACGGGGTATTTTGTAAGAGTTCAATAGTTTCTCGCGGACAAAATTGTTTGGAATGTGAGAAGTCTTTAGAAAATAAAACTAGATTGTGTTTTTTAAAAGATGTTGTAATTTAGACTAGACTCTGGGGATTCTTGAATTATTATACAAATGGCATAAATGTAGTCAAATGAAGCTAAAGTTACAAAAAAAAAGGCTGTTAAACACCTAAAAAAGAGGATAAAATGGTCAATAAGCCAAAAAAGTCGAAAAAAGGACCAATAAGAAAAATAAAAAGTCGAAAAGGGACAAAAGGACAAATAAAATCTATAATTTTTTGGCCTACAATAACCCAAAATGTATATATATATATATATATATATATATATATATATATATCCATACTTACTCACTGGCACTATCGAACCCGTAGGTTCATCGCCGCGCGGACATAAGCTCTCCATACATCCTTATCCTGAGCTAATGCTTTCCAATAAAGTCCTAACATTCCATGTTCCTAGGAACATGTCCATGTGTTTGAGCCTTTGGCATGGGTTCCCTGAAGTAGTCCCCGCCCGGAGAACCGAATTGGGGACTATTTAACTTCCGGAAAATTTTACCCCAGTAGAACCCATGTCCTCATTTATTGACAGTTGTAGTTTTACGGTGAAAGATCGTCACTCTTTTCGATCAAGGTACTTTTTTCGTCTGGATTATCACCTTTAACCAGTCCGGCATGGGTATCCCTATCGGCAGCATTGCTACCGCCGGCATAGCTCTCAGGATCATTTAAGCACGCAAGCCACTCCACCACGAGAAGTTAAAGATACCATGGAGGGATATATATATATATATATATATAATATACATATTATGGGGGCACGCCGTAGCGTAGTGCTTAAGGCACTGAGCTACAAGCCGGAGGGTCGAGGGTTCAAGTCCCGTTGGGGGTCAGGATTTTTAAACTGACCCAAACCCTCTGGCGGCACTATGGCCCTGGGGTCGACTCAGCCTCTAACGGAAATGAGTACCAGACGCTTGTTCTGGGGTAAAGGCGGCCGTCACGCAGGGCTGACAACCCGGCTGACATCAAGTGCCGATTGTCTAGAAAAAGTGGGAGCCTTAACCTCCTACTACCCCAAAGGCCTCCTGAGGCCTGTTGTGGGATCACTTTAAAAAAATATACATATTATGTTGAGTCTCGTCTATAGATATAAAATAAATAAATAAATATATTTTTCTTCAACTTCCGAGCTCTACTCATTAGTGAATTTAATTTGGGTCCTCGATTTAGAAAACTTTCAACTTTTTCCTATTTAAAATTCCCTAGCCTCTATGTATTTGTTGTTCCTTTCTATTACATGTCCATAAATGATTAGTAAAAAATAACAATGTGTTGGTATTGTAAGGTGTGTAGTGTTTAACACGAATATCTATTTATAATATTTTTGTTAATATAGCAGCAGGAACTAGCTTGGAGCGTTATAGGTTTTGTTGGTTTCGAGTACAAAGGCTGATGTATCGTTAAATATGCAGATAGTTGCAACTGCTTGTTTCCACGTTTGTTTAGTTACTACCTACGGTATGTGTTCCTGCTGCCATACACACAGAAACATTGCATTCTCACACTGCACTGCGTTAACATATCATGCAGGCCTAAAATCTACAGTTTCACAATATAGGCTTTTATTATTATTTCATGGAATTCTGAATTTATCTATACACATTCAGTTATGCCAAAGGGAGGTAACCCTTGAAACGAGGAACTTTATTAACCCGTTATCACCTCACTGATAGTATTCTTTTAACAATTAATAAATTAAATTATTTATGAAAATATAAGATCTCCTCTATTTAATTTTGTACTAGAGCATGCGATCTAAAGATTTCTGTAAGGAAAACGAAGACCATGGCTTTTAGAGGAAGAGATCCAGTGAGATCCAAAATTATTTTAGAAAATCAAAGTATAGAACAGGTGTCTAGTTTCAAATATTTGGGCTGTGATGTTGGCTACAATGTGGAAAGAGATATTGACTCCAAAATAAATAAATTTCAGACGGTGTGTGGAACAATACAGAGAACATTCAAAAATAAAATTAGAAAAGAAACCAACATAAAAATGTATAATGTTATGGCGGTTCCCACAATATTGTATGGATGTGAAACTTGGGCTCCAGTGAAAAAACAGAAGGATAGAATACAGACGGCGGAGATGAGGTTCCTAAGACAAGTAAAAGGATGTACAAGACTTGATAGAATAAGAAATGAGGATATAAGAGAAGAATTGAAAGTACAGCTTTTATTGGATAAAGTCACGAATTACAGACAGAAATGGATTGATCACATGGATGGAATGAGAAAGGAGAGATATCCATTGTTAGCAAGAAATTATCAAGCAAGAGGAAGACGTGATGTTGGAATACCTAGAAGACGTTGGGCTGATGCATTATGAACTCGGAACGGGCAATTGCCTAATCCCTGGAGTGATGATGATGATGACGACTAGAGCATGCCATTAAATCTTTAGAGAATGAAGAAGGCTTACAACTCAATGGTAATAATAAGCTGTTAGTTTATGCTGATGATGTAGTACTATTGGCTGATAGCGAGGAGATACTAAAGGACAACACGCACACACTATTGAGTAACACTAAGAAATTGGGACTGGAAGTAAATATCAATAAAACCAATTATATGGTCACACACAAAAATACATTATATAATGGAAATGGACAGCTAATGACAAATGAGGGAAATTTGGAGGAAGTGGCTGAATTCAAATACCTAGGAACAATAATCACAAACAGGAATGAAATGCACAAGGAAATTAAACATAGGCTCAATTCTGGAAATGCGTGCTATTATGCATTGCAGAGACTCTTGACTTCCCAACTCCTTTCAAAAAATGTTAAACTGAAAATATATAAAACTATTATTCTACCAGTTACATTATATGGATGCGAAACATGGACTCTTACTTTAAAGGCATGAAAGGAGATTACGAGTATTTGAGAATAAAGTTGTCAGGAAAATTTTTGGACCAAAGAGAGATGAACAGACTGGTGAATTTAGAAGAGTGCTTAACAGTGAATTACATGGTCTTTATAGGAAGCCAGATATAATGAGAACAGTTAAGTCTCGTAGACTGCGATGGGCAGACATGTGGCACGAATGGGGAATGAAAGACGTGCATGGAAGCTTCTTGTACGAAAACCAGAGGGAAAACGCCCAGTTGATAGACCAAGAATGAGGTGGGAGAATAACATTAACTATGATTTGAGGGAAGTAGATTACACAGGGGATGATTGAAAAACATTGGCTCAGGATAGGGATGTATGGAGAGCTTATGTCCGCGCGGCCAAGAACCTGTGGGTTCGATAGTACCAGTAAGTTAGTTAGTTAGTTAGTTAGTTATGAAAATATAAGATTGACAAATATTTTCATTTGTTTAAATATTGTATAACCATAAAATTAGTTTTCTTTATCTCATAATTATTTTATTATTTTTGTTTGTTTTTTATATACATTAATTAGACAGGGGCGGTCTACCAACAATTTAATTTATCTTGCTTGAATACATTTTATTATTAGTTTTAGTCTTAATTTTAACTAACATTAACTGGTTGTATTATAGATCGTAATATAATAGATATTATCTTTTTGATCAAATGTTCATTTAGTATTTAATGTTAGAGTTAATTGTGATTGTTACATTCTGATGTAATATATGTTTGTCCTGGTGAGTGGAAGAGAAGACCACATGGCCTTAACTTCACATACTTACTAATTTTACGTTTTTATCGGCTTTCTTTAGTGTATTGACTAATTTTGTCGTTTCTTTTACTTTTTTTTCTTTTATACAGGAAACGAAACGACAAAATTAGCCAATACACAAAAGAAAGCCGATAAAAACGTAAAAACAGTGTACAGAACTAATAACAAATTAAACAACATAATGTACAATAGCATTGAAGAAAATAACATTTTCAAGAGCAAAGGAGTATATAAACTGACATGTAAGGACTGCAACAAATTTTATATAGGAAGAACAAACAGAAGTTTTAACATCAGATTTAAAGACCTTTTTCAAGACTTTATTCACGAAGAAGGTAAATCAAGCTATGCAAAACACGTTATCCATGAAGGACATCGCATGTTAAATATTGAAAACACCCTAACAGTAATGCACAGAGAAAATAATCCAGCGAAAATAAACGTACTCGAAGAGATGGAAATCATGAAAGCAGCTCACAACAACGACAATCTGACAAACGAAAACGAACCCAATACATGTAACCCCCTCTACCAGATCTTCAGTGAAACACCAGTTTTGAATCCTGCCGATGATGGGACAAGTCCTGAAAGCGCTACAGTTAAATAACTGATTGCGTTGAGGAGACGGAGCTTTGAGGTGAATATTCCATAATTTTATATTTTAATTTTGAATAATACTTCAACGGAACAAAACATTAATCTTATTTTTCCCCATTTGAATAAAGAGGTTTTCAGGATTAAAATCTGAAATGAGGGGAGTAGCTTACAACATAATTCGTTTTTCCTGTACCCAAAGAAAACATAAAGAAATACGTCGTAATGTCATACATAGGCCCACTTTCAAATAAAATATCTAAACACTTTAAAAAGTTGAACATTAATGTGGCATTTAAAACTAATAAAACTCTACAAAATATAATAAAAAACAATAAAACCAAAACAAAAAAAGAAAAATTATCAGGTATATATAAATTGAAGTGTGGCACATGTGACAGTGTCTATATAGAACAAACTGGTAGACCTTTTATCTCTCGGATAAAGGAACACATGAGAGCATATAACAGAAATTTAGAAAATTCAAAATATGCTAACCACCTATTCCAATTTAATCATTGTTTCGATCCTAATTTTGAAATTTTACATGTTTGTGATAAGGGTAAGAAGTTAGATCTTTTGGAGGCTGTAGAAATTAATAAATTTAAAAGTAGTAAAAAACTGTTAAATTCTCAACTTGATTTGAATGAATCCCCTTTGTTAAATTTAAAAATTTAAATAAATATTGTTGTATTGTTGCTTTGATCAGTTGGAACACAATTCATAATTTGTTAACATGTCTGAAGAAGGTACAGTGTACCGAAACAGCTGTCACTGAATTATATAATAAATATGAAAATAAAATAAAACTACGTTTTATTTTTATTTAATTAATAATTAGTAATTGTTTAATTTTGTGAGTTACTTTTCTCATCTATGTCTGGATAATACTTTTACAGGTTTTTTCTTTTATTTATTTTGTGTGTAGCCTGTCAGTGATCTGTTGAAATAAACTGTTAGCGTATGTTTTAAACGTGCGATAGAATTGTGTGACGGGATTTGTTTGTGTATTTCTGTTTAAATCTTCTCTTTACAAATAGAGGCATGATCTCTTTTTAAACAACACAAACCTCTCTGACAGCATTAACACTGTATCAAAAAATGTTTTACTTTACAATCTGAATGTGGCTTATACAAATCCCTGATATGATTTTAATATTTTCAGTGTGTTGGCAGCTTCGGCCGCTTACTGTTCGGGTACCTGTTTTAGACCTACATGCATGTTCAGAGATATGTCAATGTCTCTTCTTTCATAAAACGTGTACAAAAGAAATATTTAAAACCTGCCAACTTTCATCACATGAATTGGAAAAGGTACGAAATCACTAGGCACAAAATAAAATATTTATACTTTTACAAAAAGTATTACGGTGGACAAGTGGCTATGCTCTTTGCCTCTGGTCCCGAGGGTCGCGGGTTCAAACCCGGCCGGGGTCGATGGATTTTTTAGGATGGAAAAATCCAAGGAGCAAGTCCTCCGGGAGGGACTTTAAGCCGTGGGTCCCGAGTCTGAAGATTTTCAGGCTTTTAAAAAATCCTTAAGCTTGAATGAAAAGGCCTCTAAGCAAAATTTACCGAAATTTCTCGCCCTAGTACTACCTTGGTTTCCTAGATGTCAGTATGAGGCAGAACGCTGACCACCGACCACTCAAATGACATCTATACGAAAACAAGTGTAACTAAATTAGTATGGTTCAAATTCTTCCTTATAGGGGAGAGCGCCTAAGTCTCTGTTAAGAGAAACATGGGCTTACAAGATTACAAGAGAAGACAAAAATTAAATTAACTGAACTTAACTGTGCTTATTGGACAAAAGACAAATGAACAGACAGGTGAATGTAGATAACTTCACAACAGTGAATTACATGATATGAATAGCAAGCCAGTTAAGTCTCGTAGACTGCGGTGGGCAGGACATGTGACACGAACGGTTAATAAAAGACGTGCATGGAAGCTTCTTTTAGGAAAACCAAAGGGAAAACGCCCAGTTGGTAGACTAAGAATGAGGTGGGAGAATAACATTAACTATGATTCGAGGAAGTAAATTATACAGGGAATGATTGGAAACATCAGCTCAGGATAGGGATGCATGGAGAGCTTATGTCCGCACTGCCATGAACCTACGGGTTCGATATGTGAAGGGCAGGGCATGGGGATGAATGTATGGGGGGATGTAAAAGGTGCATGGAAGCTTCTGGTAGGAAAACCAAAGGAAAAACGCTCTGTTGGTAGACAAGAATGAGGTGGGAGAATAACATTAACTATGATTTGAGGGAAGTATATTATAAGGGGATGATTGGAAAACAGTTCAGGATATGGATGTATGGAGAGCTTATGTTTCGCGCGGCCATGAACCTACGGGTTCAATAGAGCCAGTGGTAAAGTGTGAAAATAATCATGAAATTTAGGGCAGTAATGGAATTTATTAACTTTTTAAATAGACGAAATACATTTTAATTTACATTGGGCAAAGGCCTGTTTGCGAGTATGTGTATATATCTTTTTATGAATAAGAAAATACGAATATATAAACAAATACCTACATGACACACACCTACACTCATACACCCAAAAGGGCATAAACCATGAATATATGTAAGTCTTGTTTATTTTTTATTATTTCACTCACCTCATACTTCATAATTCATAGCAGACCCTGGGTTTCTTCACATCTTTTGTGACATTCTCAATGCTGACTGAGGTCAGTCTGCAGGATAGAAGGCCGTTGGACGTCAGTTGTGAACGTGGCACAGCATTGAGAATGTCACAAAAGATGTGAAGAAACCCTGGGTCTGCTATGAATTATGAAGTATGAGGTGAGTGAAATAATAAAAAATAAACAATATTAAAAAACCTCATAGTGTTATTTCCTATCTACATAACTTAATGTGTAAGTCTCCCTCTGTAGTACATACAAAGTAATACACATCTACACTCATACATAATAAATATGAAATTATTGTATTGTCACGGGTCCTCTACAAGTATACAAAGTTTCAAGTCGATCCGATGATTTTAAGTGGGTGAAAATCGAGTTGAAAAATTCCGTTAGATAGATAGATAGATAGATAGATAGATAGATAGATAGATAGATAGATAGATAGATAGATAGATAGATAGATAGATAGATAGATAGATAGATGATAGATAGATAGATAGATAGATAGATAGATAGATAGATAGATAGATAGATAGATAGATAGATAGATAGATAGATAGATAGATAGATAGATAGATAGATAGATAGATAGATAGATAGATAGATAGATAGATAGATAGATAGATAGATAGATAGATAGATAGATAGATAGATAGATAGATAGATAGATAGATAGATAGATAGATAGATAGATAGATAGATAGATAGATACAGGTCAAGCTAATATAAAGCGTGTAAAAAGGAGAATCTTATATACTCAATCTAGGATGTAAAGAGAGATCAAGGCTTGCTTGGTCCAGGTTAGGGGCATGGAAATTTTTAAAAATTAGCGACCATCACAATAAGCGAATATGTCCAATGTGCGGGAACTTTGAAGGCGAGATACATATATTAGGAAAATGTAACGATTTAGAATATTGGAGGCATCAGTTATTACCGGAAAGATTTCTAAATTCAAATCGTGAAAGATTGGGATGCTACCAGTTACTGGTAAACCCAGAAAATTGAATAAACTTGGGTAGATTTCTGAACAAAACGCGAAAAATAAGAACAACACTTATTCAGGAATAAATAAATATGTTAAAAAATTGCAATACTATTAATTCTTAATAATTCTACATAACTAAGTTAATCTATAATGTAATTGTATTGATATATAATTGTAATATTATCGTGTTTTCTTTTTTTTTTCTTGTTTTTAAACATCAACTTATTGTAACGGACTGTCAACAGCACGTACGGCTTACTGCCCGTGCGATCCATATTTGTAAATAACATTGTATGTATCTTACTTTTAGTTTAATAAAGTCCTTATGTATGTATATTTTTAATGAATAAGAAAATATGAATATATAAACAAATGCATGCATGGCTACACACCTACACTCATACACTCAAAATGTATAAACTACGAATATATGTAAGTCTACGTCTATAGTACATACAAAGTAATACACTCATAAATAAAAGGATTATGTGTATAGATGTAAATATATTTAAAAAATCTCTCGTTTTGTGCAATAATTAAAAAACAATTAGAGAAGAGATTAAAAGAAAATACCCACGTACACCCACATCTACACTCATAAATAAAGAGACTAGATGTATAGATATAAACATATTTTTAAATTCTCTCGTTTTGTGCAATATTAAAAAAACAGCTAGAGAAAAGATTAAAAGAAAACACCCACATACACCCACACACTCATATACACACGCGCGCGCACATATCCCCACCCCCGCAGATAGCAAATGCACTAGCATTCCCTTGGACTAAGACCACTTAATATATAATACTAGAGAGAAAATTCTTAGTTAATATAACATTGCATCAGCTCACTTTATAAATTTTCTAGATTAATCACCAAGGTGACTAAAATTGCAATGGCAAAAAATGCAACTAAGACATTACATGGAATAATTTGGAATAAAAATATTACAAAGGAAACTAAAATGAAATTTATAAGAGCATAATACAAAATATTTTGTCATATGGAACTGAAACTTGGTCTTTGACGGAATTACAAAAGCATAAAATTAAAACAGTTGAATTTCATTATTTTAGAAGAAACCTCCAAAAAAAAAAAACAAGACAGCATAAAATAAGAAATGAATTGCTTTGGAGAGAAATGAATGTCACCACATCTGTTGTTAAGAGGATTGAAAATCAAACGCTTAAATGGTATGGCCATGTACAAAGAATGGAAAATGAAAGATGGCCAAAAAATATATTCCAATGGTCACCTCCCGGGAAGAAATAAACGTGGCAGACCAAGATGGATGTGTAAAACCTATGTCAGAACTATAATGGATGATAGGAATTTGGAAGAGGGAGATTGGAATGACAGAGATAAATGGAAACCGAAGAAGGCAAACCTATAAGTGGGGGAAAGCCGAAGAAGAAGATTAATCACGTCTAATTTTATTATGTTTCACTTATCTCTTATTTTAAATTGTTAAATTGCGCCCTGGGTACTTTTTGCCTTGGTAACCAAATTTTTAAAACCACGCGATCAGCTACCAATTTGCGCCCTGGGAACTTTTGAACCCTTGCACCATTGCCCAGCTTACTGCTACCCTATTGCGCTGCCGTGTTGTTTTAAAATAAATTCTACACTGCTCAAAACAATTAGAGGAACACTATGAAATACGCAAATATTTTTTCATTGGATAAAGGTACAAACATGAAATTAATAAAGTACATTATTTGTGGTTATTTATTTATTTATTTATTTATTGCTCATGTCAGTAAAAACAAATGAATAACGCTGACAATTAACTTTTCAAATAATTCCGCTATGTAAGCAATTGAATCTTGTGCTTATTTTTCAAAGTTAAACACTCGTTATATAGAGTTAGTATCGTGTATGGCCTCCACGACATTCGATGACACTTTGGCACCTTCGTGGCATGCTCCCAATAAGATTCTGGATTTCCTCTTGCGGGATATTCTCCCATTCCTCCTTCAGAGCATCTCCAAGTTGCTGCAGAGTTTGTGGAGCTTGATGTCGGTTCCTGACCTTCCTGTCTAGAAGATCCCACAAGTGTTCAATAGGGTTGAGGTCTGGGCTGACCGCTGGCCACTCCATTACCTCAATTTCATTCCTCCTCAGGAAATCCCTGGTGACAGCCGCAGAATGTGCCCTGGCATTATCCTGCATAAACAGAAATCCAGGGCCTACTCCAATGGCAGCAGGTACTACATGCTCTTCCAGAACGTGCTCGATATACCGGACAGCATTCAGTCGCTGGGGAACAAGTACAAGGTCCGTACGATTGTTGTACATAACTCCGGCCCACACCATTATGGAACCTCCTCCGAATCTATCAATTTCCTGTACAGCCTCTGCAGAAAATCTTTCTCCTGGCCGTCCCCACACCCTCAATCGACCATCACAACGTGTAAGACGATACCTGGATTCGTCCGAGAAGAGCACAGACTCCCACTGGTTCAGGTTCCAATCACCATGGTTTTCAGCATACGTACGTCTTGCTGCCTTATGCCCATTTGTTAAGCGTGGTTTTTTAACGGGCCTTTTTGGACGAATATTCTCTTTCCTTAATCTGTTCCTTATGGTTTGGTCTGAAACCCGGATTCCGGAAGCCATATGAAGGTCATTCTGCAGGTCTTTTGCAGTTTTTGTACGCTGTCGAAGAGCAGAAAGAACAACGTATCTGTCATCCTGGGGGCTTGTTTTAAATTTACGGCCCTGGCCACGTCTTCTACAATACTGACCTGTCTCTCTGTGCCTGTTGCGTAACCTGGACACCACGGAAGGAGAAACCCCAAGCTCTCTAGCCACTTGTCGCAGAGATTGACCTTGTCGTAAAAGATGTAGAGCATGATACACTTCAAACTCATTTAAATGCCTCATTTTGTCAGAGACTTCAATAAACAAGGCAATAATCAACATTCGTCACTATAGCAACATCAGGAAGCTTACCAATTAGAAGTGGCCAGTGCCTTCCAAAATAAAAAAAAATCTCTATATTTGTTATTTGAGGTAATTTCTCTGTATTTAGGCCATGGATCTTTAAAATTTGTATCCAATGATAAAATTAATAATTCAATTTACATATTGTCCAACTTTCAGCATCACAGCTTTAAAAAAACAATTACTTATTCAATTTATTACAAGTGTTCCTCTAATTGTTTTGAGCAGTGTATTAAATCAATCAACCTCTCATACATACTTTTAGTCCTGCCGAGGGTGCCTTACCCTGGCCTGCCGGACCAAACCCAAAATACGCAGCTCGCGTCCTCCAGACGACAAAGCAATGTTCCAACCAAAATCTCCGATCGAATGATAATGTTCACAATGTGTGTAGTCTATTTGAGCATTCCGAGGTAGAGGGGGAAAGATGCGCACTACAAACAGAGGAAAGGGAGGGGTAGAAAGGAGAGTGGGGGTAGATACAGATAGAAAGGAAATTGGCATAGTTCACGAATCTCACTATAGAGGGAGGATAACAGGCACAGATGTAACGAACCGAAATAGCACTTTCGGTTCAAAATGTATACATTTTCGTTTTTATATTTATTTTCCTTATGTGTCTGCCTTAATTCCTTACTTTTTGCTATACTTTGCATAATTATCTAAATTCTGACCTTGATTTAATGTTAAGCCGGACTCATTTATAGATCTCGACCACTAAATATATCTTGCTACCAGGAGACGGGCCTTGACAGCGAGTTATCCGTAAAACAATACCCGCCATGTGCTGCTATGCTTGCACAGGAATCTACGTACTTGTCTCGATCTTCTTGGCATCAATGAAAGACAAAAATGGTTATTATGAGTTATCCGTAAGAGATAAACATATGCTGTCGCGGACTTTTTTGTAGAGCTTTTTGAGATATTCAATTCTGTGTACATTAATGTTGTGTATTTGTTATGGTTTAGGCAGCGTAAGTCATTTAAGCATCCAAAAAGCTACTTTTTTCACATTTTCCACTACAAAGGGCGATTTTAATAGGTGAAGGAGTTGAGTATCACAACTCTCTTATAAACTGTGTTCATCCCGGGAATCTCCTGAACATTTCGTATTCTATCCATTCCTGCTGATCTTCTTAAAACATCCATTTCTGTACTTAAAATTCTTTTCATTGCCCTGGTAGGAATTTGCCAGACTTCAGCACCATATGTTAAAATGCTCTGAATTATGGTTTGATATATTTGTAATTTTCTGTTTTTTGTAATATTTTTGCTGGACCAAACAGAGTTTAAAGCATTTATTGCTTGTTTTGTTTGAGCGATTATATTTTTAATTTCCACTGAGTTATCGCCTGAATGGTCTAATTTTGTTCCTAAATAAGTGCATTCAATATTAGGTTTTAGTTCTTCTCCATTGTTGAAATTTATATTTTCCATTTCTTCTATCAAGGTAGTCAGATAATATTTAAAATGAGTTATAATACAGGCCTGTGTTCAGGAAGCTTTATACGGCATACATTTAAAATTCTACAAACAGGAAACTTAATTTAATTATTCACAGTAGCTTTAATTCACATAGAGAGTGAGGATATGGCAAGAGAGATACTGTATATAGAAACATGGTTCTCATAAACCGGACCACGTTACTTCATTGCCAGCTTTTTTTATTATTAAAGCTAGAATTTGTAGATACAATTTTGTTAATATTGTAGTGAGCAGAGAATCAGAGCAAATTTATGCATTGCGATGGCGAGAATTTTTTTTTAATTCCACAATACGGAGCAAACTCGCAGCGTGCATGGTATTTTAATAAAGGTGGTCTAAATCTAGAACACGTGTTCATATTGAGGCTTACAATTTGCAATCAAGAGCAGAATTCCGTTCGAATTGTATATATAACTAGCTAGTACCCGGCGTGCACTGCTACGCCTAAATAAATATGTTTTTATGTTTATTTTATATAAAACAGTTATTCTCCCTGTTATATGGATGCGAAACATGGACTCTTACTTTAAGGGAGGAAAGGAGATTACTAGTATTTGAGAATAAAGGTCTTAGGAAAATGTTTGGCCAAAAAAAAGATCAACAGGCAGGTAAATGGAGAAAACTACATAATAGTGAGCTACATGGTATGTACAGGAAACCAGATATAATAAGAACAGTTAAGTGTCGTAACGGAACCGAAAATTATCCGACCATCTTCATCATCATCATCATCATTCAGCGATGTGAAAAGCAACGGAAAGCTACCGCACCTATAATTCCCTAGTAAAACTGCAAAGCATAGCATGAAAATGCTATGATTGCAGTGAAAGACCGGCCCTCGGGCAGAATTACTATGAATGGATATATATATATATATATATATATATATATATATGTGTGTGTGTGTGTGTGTGTGTGTGTGTTAAACATAGGCTCAATCCTGGAAATGCGTGCTATTATGCATTACAGAGACTCCTGACTTCCCAACTCCTTTCAAAAAACTTTAAACTGAAAATATATAAAACTATTATTCTACCAGTTATATTATATGGGTGCGAAACATGGACTCTTACTTTAAGGGAGGAAAGGAGATTACTAGTATTTGAGAATAAAGTTCTTAGGAAAATTTGTGGACCAAAGAGAGATGAACAGACAGGTGAATGGAGAAGACTGCATAACAGTGAATTACATGGTCTTTATAGGAAGCCAGATATAATGAGAACAGTTAAGTCTCGTAGACTGCTATGGGCAGGACATGTGTCACGAATGGGGAATGAAAGACGTGCATGGAAGCTTCTTGTAGGAAAACCAGAGGGAAAACGCCCAGTCGGTAGACCAAGAATGAGGTGGGAGAATAACATTAACTATGATTTGAGGGAAGTAGATTATACAGGGAATGATTGGAAAGCATTAGCTCAGGATAGGGATGTATGGAGAGCTTGTCCGTGCGGCCATGAACCTACGGGTTCGATAGTACCAGTGAGTAAGTAAGTAACATGATCTTTTTGACATCCCTAATGTAGATTAACTAAAACCATGATTGCTTATTTAATAACAAGTTTTAAAATATTAAATATATTCCCAGCGATGTTTTTCAATTGAGTAGATAGATAGATAGATAATGGAATTTATTGCATTTTTTCAGAAGAAAGAAAATACATATGCATTTACATTGCGCAAGGGCCTGCTTGGCCGTATGTGCATTATTTTTCCATGAATAAAAGTATAAAACTAATCATAATATAAACAAATACCTACAAATACACCTGTATCAAAAACAATAACAGGCTACATATAAGTAAAATCTATGTCTACACTACATCACAATAATACATATCTACATTCATCCATGAAAAGACCATGTGTATAAATAAATTTAAAAAGTCTCATTCTGTACGTTAATATTAAAAAAAAATTACTAGAAAAAAATTAGAAAAAAAACACACACACACCCACATACACCCACACATATACACACGCGCACGCTCATACCCCCCTCCCACCGTCCCTGCACACATCAAATGCACTATCAGACTATTCAACTTATCAGACCTACTTATTATATAACATAATTAAAGATCGAAAACAAAGACCATATTGAGATACTTCTTATTGATATTACATATATCCTTAATCTACAATTTTGTTATATCTCAATTTTCTTACTGCACCCAAAAATTTGCAATGTTTTTGGTTCACTCTCGAACCGTCCTAAAAGATCCCAACACGCCACTCTCCCATCCGACCTGAGAAATCTCTCCGGCAGCATCTGTAATCTAAGTTGTTCTGTCTCTCTACAGAATGCTATAATATGCTGCCAGTTTTCATGGTTTTCGCATAGTGGGCATTCAATTGAGTAAAGTAATGGGCGATGGTGATAGATAGAGGTGAGGAGAATGACAGTTGATTAATTGGGCGAAGGAAGATATGAACATTGTGAAACCTGCTAAACAAATAAATACATTTTTTGATTTCGGAATTTATCCACAATACAGAGGTTTTCCGTCACCCACAAGAAAATCGTCTTCTCCATTGTAGCGGTTCTGAACATCCTCATTTGTAGGTGTCAGTTAACAAATACAAAATGCTTCTCACACCATCCATCCGATCTTCTTTAGGCCTTCCTTTTCTTCTTTTCCCATCTATTTTCAGCGATTCTGTCAGATATCATCTTGAGATGTCCATACCACCTTAATCGTCCTTCTTCAATTGTTTGTAATATATTTCTTTCAACTTCTACAATTTTACTAATTTAAGCATTATTCATTTATGATGATCTTCCGTAATCCATATATTTTACTAATAACTTGTAACTTGGCACATTTTAAAACGCACACACACACACCACACACACACACACTAACTAACTAACTAACTAACTCACTGGCACTATCGAACCCGTAGGTTTATGGCCGCGCGGAGAAAAGCTCTCCATGCTGAGCCAATGTTTTCCAATCATCCCCTGTATAATCTACTTCCCTCAAATCATAGTTAATGTTATTCTCCCACCTCATTCTCGGTCTACCAACTGGTCGTTTTCCCTCTGGCTTTCCTACAAGAAGCTTCCATGCAAGTCTTTCATTCCCCATACGTGCAACATGCCCTGCATTTCGCAGTCTACGAGACTTAACTGTTCTTATTATATCTGGCTTCCTATAAAAACCATGTAGTTCATTGTTAAGTAGTCTTCTCCATTCACCTGTCTGTTCATCTCTCCTTGGTCCAAAAATGTTCCTAAGTACTTTATTGTCAAATACTCGTAATCTCCTTTCCTCCCTTAAAGTAAGAGTCCATGTTTCGCACCCATATAATATAACTGGTAGAATAATAGTTTCATATATTTTCAGTTTAACGTTTTTTGAAAGGAGTTGGGACATCAAGAGTCTCTGCAGTGCATAATAGCACGCATTTCCAGAATTGAGCCTATGTTTAATTTCTTTGTGCATCTCATTCCTATTTGTGATTATTGTTCCTACATCGCTGGGAAATACATTTAATATTTTAAAACTTGTTATTAAATAAGCAATCATGGTTTTAGTTAATCTACATTAGGGATGTCAAAAAGATCATGTTATCTTGCAAAATGCAAATGTAGGCCTACATAATTTTAATGTAACATGTTCAGATGAAAGAACAGTATGATTCTATCAATATAGAGAATACGCCTTTAGATATGTTTAAAAGGAGAAATAAAAATTCTAACCATCACTTAGAGAACACTCTATTTTATTGTGGATTGAACTTATGGTTAGATCCTTCTTAACGGTAAGAGCTGTTCCTTGAAACCGTTGAATGAGATATAATAGATAACATAAAAATGTCTGGGCTTCAGTATTAAGTTCCGGGAAACGTTCCGACCTCCTTGCAATATTACGTAATAAATAAACAGACAGTTTGCACAGAATCCTCTATTTATGTTATCTCCCTTCCGCAGATACATTTGAACTTGGAAAATCAACCATATAAATTTTCAGATTTCAATATCATTGTTTAGTATTGAAATTATTAACATTGTTTCCTTATTATTGTTCAATATATGTTATTTGTCTTGCCATATATTTAATACGAAGATAATTGTATTAGTTCCTCTAAACAACACAACTAATTCAATATCTAAAATTATATGTTCACAAAATAATATATCTAAACAAAATTAAAATTTTATAAAACAATGGCTGTCCCTGTCCTTTTGTATGGGAGTGAATTTTGGATTACCACTACCAAACAAGAAAATAAAATCCAAGCAGCCGAGATGAAATTTTTAAGAGTAAAAGGCTGCAATAGAATGGACCAGATAAGACACGAGGATATCCGTGAAGAACTGCAGATCTACTCCATAAAAGAAAAGATATTTAACAACAAGATACAGTGGAAAGAATATGTAGAAATAATGGAAGAAAGAAGATTACCAAATAAAATCTTCCATTATTTTCCAAGAGGAAGAAGAGATGTCGGACGTCCTCGGAAGAGATGGTCTTAGATCTATTAGTGAAGACGGAACAGGCAACTCTTGCCTAAACCAGGAAGTGAAGAAGAAGATATATCTATCTATCTTCGGGTTTTTACAGCTGCTGCCGTCTTCCCGTGCCAAACCTCCAAAGCCTACGGTCTTGGGCATCTTCGATGCTTAGCTCTCTAGCTTGCATTACTGTCTTCATGTTTTCCTTCCATGTTAAACTTGGTCTTCCTCTTTTCTTCTTTCTGTTCGGATGCCATTCATATAGTTGCTTCGGCCATCGCTCATCTTCCATTCTTAAAACATGTTCTAACCACTTTAATTCCTTCTCCTCAATTCTTTCAATTATGCTTTCTCATGCTTCCATTATGTTTCTAATTTCCTTATTTGTGACATGTTCTAATTTAGACTTTCTGGCACTTCTGCGTAAATAATCCATTTCTAGAGCTATTAGTCTATTCTTGTAGTACTTATTGATTGTCCATACCTCACTTCCGTACATTGCAACAGATTCCACCAATGTTTTACGAATTTTTTTTTTGTGTCTTTCCAAATATGCTTATTCCACCATATGGAATTTAACGATGATATTATTTTGCTACTCAATTCAATTCTATGTTTTATGTTCTCTTTGCCTATACCTTCGATGTTATCCATAATTATTCCCAAATATTTAGTTTGTTTCACTTGCTTTATTTGGATTCCTTCTTCCAATATTAAATTTTCTCTTTCATTGCTATTTATTGCCAGATATTCTGTTTTTTGTAACTTTAATATAAAGAATATGAATAAAATGAAGAAGGTACAGTGTACCGAAACAGCTGTCACTGAATTATATCTTAATAAATATGAAAATCAAAGAAAACTAAGTTTGATCTTTATTTAATTAATAAATATGGATTTTCATCAAGTAAACACCAACTCAATTGATTATATAATAGAAATAGACAATTAATGTCAAATGAGGGCAGTTTTGAAGAAATGACTGAGGTCAAATACTAGGAACAATAATCACAAATAGGAATGAGATGCAGAAAGAAATTAAACATAGGCTCAGTGCTGGAAATGCATGTTATTATGGATTACAGAGACTCTTGACGTCCCAACTTGTGTTAAAAAAAGTTAAACTGAAAATATATAAAACTGTTATTCTCCCAGTTATATTATATGGATGCGAACATGGACTCTTGCTTTAAGGGAGGAGAAAAGATTACGAGTATTTGACAATAAAGTTTTTAGGAAAAAGTTTGGACCAAAGAGAGATGAACAGACAGTCGAATGGAGAAGACTAACCAGGAGTGAGTGATCAGCCTCATGGGCTATTGGTCAGCGTTTCTGAGGTCCTGGGTTCGATTCTCGGTCAAACCATAAGAAATGTTCCTTAAAGGGTGGTTGCCCATGGTCTGGAATTTAGGTTACGAATGTTCCTGGCGTTTCATCATTATTTATCATCCATCATATCATCGGGGTAACGTAACCCCGCCTTCTAGGCGCCCCAATTTCAGAAGTGGTTTACAATTAAGCCAATGCCAGGAGAGAACACCAGAAAATTGTCGAAATGACAACCTGGGGCATTGGGGGGGGGGGAGCGAGCTATATAATCCTTATAGGGAAGCAGGTATACTTACTTACTTACTTACTCACTGGCACTATCGAACCCGTAGGTTCATGCCCGCGCGGACATAAGCTCTCCATATATCCCTATCCTGAGCTAATGCTTTCCAATCATTCCCTGTATCATCTATTTCCCTCAAATCATAGTTAATGTTATTCTCCCACCTCATTATTGGTCTACATAAAGTCCTAACATTCCATGTTCCTAGGAACATGTCCCTGTGTTTGAGCCTTTGGCATGGGTTCCCTGAAGTAGTCCCCGCCCGGAGATCCGAATGGGGGACTATTTGACCTCCGGAAAATTTTACCCCAGTTGAACCCATGCCCGCATTTCTTGACGGTAATATTTTTACGGTGAAAGATCGTCACTCTTTCGACCAAGGTACTTTTTTCGTCTGGCTTATCACCTTCGACCAGTCCGGCATGGGTAACCCTATCGGCAGCAATGCTACCGCCGGCATATCTCTCAGGATCATTTAAGCACGCAAGCCATTCAACCACGACAAGATAAAGATACCATGGAGGGCGGGAAGCAGGTATATAAACAGTTAAGTCGCGTAGACTCCGATGGGCAGGACATGTGGCACGAATGAGGAACATTGACCTATACCACGCTAACATTCACTTGTTCTCCAGAATACTCAGGGTGGCAGCGAATAGCCCCCTTCGTTGTTCGATCCGAAGAATTTTGAACTAGAGACTCAGTCAAAAGGAAGATGCAAACCCATTTTCCTTCTCCCACCTCCAAATGAGTATACATTTTCTAAACTATATTAAAACTTCTGATGTATGTTTCTATATTACTAGAGACATTCCGCATACTTCATAAATAAAATAAACTTTTTGTGCCTTTTCCAATCACGTCTCGATATGGCTTGTGGAGCACAACTTTATTTTTACTGGCTATTTAACTCGTGCCACAAATGCTAGTCAATGACCAATCACGTTTCAATGAATGTTGTTTTACAACCAATGACATTCATGTTTCACCTCGCCCTTTATCGGTTTCTCTTTATCAGCTCCTGCTTTTGTGATAAAGAAAGCTCCTCCTTTTTAATGTTCTGAACAGGTCAAAGCATTATTTTTCTCAAACAAATATATTGAAAATAGCAAATAATGAAAAGATTCCTTGATTTTACTGAGTTCTTTACTTAAAAAAAATGAATAACCCGTAATCTTGATTATGATATATAGTTTGATGTGTTTCATTATTTCTCCACTTGGGTGCACTCTTACAATATTGCCATCTTATTTGGCAATAAATAATATGATCAAGCAGCAGTGAATGAACATAACCTCACATTTCTGATTTGTTTTCAAACATCGCCTTTTACATTAAATATATAAATATTTTAAAATAACTATAGTTAAACAATGATTTGTGAGTAAACAGCTTAATTTTATTCGTTAAATAGTCCTAACAAATGTCACTCTTGATTTCCAAATTCTCATAAGTAATGCCACGAGTGATTTCCAAATCATCGATAAATTCACGACTCACGAAGTGATGAGTGAATTTATCTAGAGAATTTGGAAATCAAGAGTGGAATTTGTTGGGACATTTAACGAATAAAATTAAGCTGTTTACTCACAAATCATTATTAAACTATAGTTATTTTAAAATATTTATATATTTAATGTAAACGGCGATGTTTGAAAAAACAAATGAGAAACGATAGGTACGCTTCATCTGCTTGTTTTGTTTATCACTGCAACCAGAGCATACTATTTATTGCCAAAGGAACGCAATATTGTAAGAATGCTCTCTAGTGGAGAAAAATGAAACACATCAAACTGTATATTAATTAATTTCTGATGTCGTATGATGTAAATATGACAATTATATTTTTCTGGATTATTACCTGGGAAAAAAATACATTTAAGAAAGTGCAAACAGTGTTTTTTTTTGTGGTATAATAAATTGCTACAAATGTTTTTATGTTAACTCCTGCAAGCGCTATGTGTTGACATCTTATATATACAATCTGATAGCAGTAGTATTTCTTTATGGGCTCAATCACTGCAAAATAATGGTCAGACTCGTTCAGAATACTAAAAAGGAGAAGCTTTCTTTAATATGGTAAATTTAACACTGATAAATATTTCGTGAAACACGACTCTGATTGGTTGTAAAACAGAAATCATTGAAACGTGATTGGTCACTTACTCCCATTTGGGGCATGAGTTAAATAGTCTAGATAAATTCACTCCTCAATTCGTGAGTCGTGAATTTATCGATAATTTGGAAATCACTCGTGGCATTACTTATGATAAAATTGTACCAGAAAAAAAAGACTAATGTATTCGTAGAAATGAGTAGAGAATTGCAGCAGCGCCAGATTACAAGATTAATCAATAAACTACTCGTATATTAGACATTTTCAGCTTTACTTTTATCTACCGAGTGCAGACGGTACGAGAGAAATTTACAATGTTGGCGATTCATAAAACATTACGGTAATATACTACCTGATATAAACGTCAAAACAGTAATTTAAATTTCCTATCAAAATGTAACTAATAAAATATAGCTTCCAACCTCAATTCAGCATTTTGTATTTTACAGATTACACTATGCAGTATGTAAGCTGAACAAATGAACCATTTTGAACACTTCAACACTTCTTCTTCTTCTTCTTCACTTCCTGGTTTAGGCAAGAGTTGCCTGTTCCGTCTTCACTAATAGATCTAAGACCATCTTTTCCGAGCACGTCCGACATCTCTTCTTCCTCTTGGAAAATAATAGAAGATTTTATTTGGCAATCTTCTTTCTTCCATTCTTTCTACATGTTCTTTCCACTGTATCTTGCTGTTAAATATATTTTCTTTTATGGAGTAGATCTGCAGTTCTTCACGGATATCCTCGTGTCTTATCTGGTCCATTCTAGTGCAGCCTTTTACTCTTCTTAAAAATTTCATCTCGGCTGCTTGGATTTTACTTTCTTGTTTTGGTAGTGGTAATCCAAGATTCACTCCCATACAAAAAGACAGGGACAGCCATTGTTTTATAAAATTTCAACACATTTACCATAATTCCATGCTGTAACAGGCCTAGGAGATCCTTGGATCCTTCATCATCTTTTTCTTCTTCTACTCTAGGCTCTACGGTCCTCTAAGAACTTGGCCTCCTTCTCATAATCTGTCCATTCTTCTTTATCCCTAGCTTTCTTTGTCTCCATATTTTAACCTTCAGTTGTTTGAAGTCTTCTTCAAGCTTATCCAATCATCTTAGTTTCTGTTTTCCAACCTTTCCCCTTCCTTCTGGTTTCCTTCTAAAATCCTTGTTGTACTTCTTTCCTGCTCCTCAACTCATGTCCTACCTATTCCAGCCACTTTCTTCTAACATGTCCATCCATCCATCCATAGTAATTCTGCCCGAAGGCAGGTTCTTCACTGCAATCATAGCATTTTCATGCTATGCTTGCAGCTTTACTAGGGAATTGTGTAGGTGTGGTAGCTTCCCGTTGCTTTCCACACCGGTGAAGGATGATGATGATAATGATAATGGTAAGGATGATAATTATAAGGATGATGGCCATATGATTTCGGGGACTGTTTGGGCCTTAAAGTATTCCTGACATTTGTCTTACAGGCGAGGAAAAACCCCGATAAAAACCTCACCCAGAAAAACTGCCCCGACCGGGGATCGAACCCGGGCCCGCTGCGTGACAAGGCAGCACGCTACCTCAAGACCACAGCGGTGGACTCTAACATGTCTTACCTACATAATTCTTTCAATTATTGGTTTGGTCTAATTCTTCACGTATCTTCTTCCTGTACTGCTCCAAATATATATTTTTTTTTTTGCAAATGTCCCAGGTGGTCTTTCAACATTCCTGGTGTTCTCTCCTGGCATTGACGTACTTGTAATCCACTTCTGAGGTTGCGGCGCCTGGAAGGCGAGGTTACGTTGCCCCGATGATATAATGGGTGATGATGATGATAGTTATGCGCCAAGGAGAGTCACTAATACTAAGCTTAATCTAAGATGAATATGAATGATGATGACAATAGTCATATGATTTCGGGGACCGTTTGTGCCTTAAAGGTTTACTGACATTTGTGTTACAGGTGAGGAAAATCCCCGATAAAAACCTCACCCATAAAAACTGTCCCGACCGGGGATTGAACCCGGGCCCGCTGTGTGACAAGGCAGCACGCTACCTCGAGACCACAGCGGTGGACATTGCTCCAAATATTTTTCTTAGTATTTTTCTTTCCCGTCCCGCGCCGTAGCCGAGCGGTTAAGGTAGGAAGCCTTGGCGCAGAGCTACGGGACTTACGCTGGTTCGAGTCTCCATGGGGGAAGAAATTTTCTCATGGTATTTCGGCCAGTATGGGACCGGTGCCCACCCAGCATCGTGAGGCAATTGGGTAGCTACAATAAGTAGCGGCTCCAGGTTGAGGAACCAGCTATAACGGCTGGGGGACTCGACATGCTAACCACATGTCACCCCTACACTGGCTGTTGATCATCTACCTCTGTGATTGACACATATGGATGTGAAGGGCCAGCAGCCGGCTGGTAAAAAGGCAACCGCTGAAAAGTGGAAAGACCCTCAATCGGATTTTTCTTTCCCATGCGTTTAATATGAACTTATTTTTTTTTATAATTTCCATGTTTCACTTCGAAACATGGCTATTAATTTCAGTATTGTTTTATATGTTTTAATATTTGCTATGGTATCATATCCACATGTGTCAAGTACAGCGGTGGGATCATCTGGCCATCACAGAGGTGAGATGTGGTCAGCCTTTCGGGTACCACAGCCTTTACAGCTGATTTTCTGAACCTAGAACTTTACGTGTCGTAGCTCTTCACATTCGTCATGATGCAGGTTGAGCACAGGGCCTATACTGGCCGGTATTCCATGAGAAAGTTTTCCCCTTCATGGTAATTCCAACCAGCGCACGTCTCGTATCTCTGCGCCAAGGAATGATACCTCAAACCGTTCGGATAAGGCGCGGGACACAGTTCCCATAAAATCAATACATTTTTAGTTACCTACATTATTTATATTGTATATGACAGAGCTCGTCGGACTTGGAAGCAATATGGGAGAATTGAGGAGTGGGGATTTTTGAGGGACGCTGTTTAAGGAGAGAAAATTATGAATTATAATGTACCATGCGTTACAAAAACAATTCACCCATATCGCACCACTTTACAATGGAGAAAGTTAAAAATTAAATTGTACCTGTTGGTAGGTGCCGTCGTCATCAACTTAATAATAATAATAATAATAATAATAATAATAATAATAATATAATAATAATAATAATACTTTATTTATTCTGGCAGAGTTAAGGCCATAAGGCCCTCTCTTCCACTCAACCAGCACAAATACAAATAAATATTCGACAAATATAGATATACACTATACTAATTATAAACAGTTAAAGATACAATAAATGTAGCAATGTAAATGTCATGTACAAACAACATTTTATAGGGTAATAACAATAATGATACGATAATAATAATAATAATAATAATAATAATAATAATAATAATAATAAATATAAATATAATACATTATACGGGAAACACCAATTAATATATATATATATATATATATATATATATATATATATATATATATCTTACACTGGATAATAATGAAGTCGAGTTTAGAGCAAATATAAATTTAGATTTCTTTTAAAAGATGCCAATGTTAATATGTTGTATATAAAACTAACAGGAGCGCTTTCGGAAGTTACCTTCCATCTTCTGCAGGTTGAGTTTCCGCTGCTTGTTGTTGTTGTGTACGGTGATGAATACTCCAACTGATTGTATCAGCAAGTCAAACTACAAACAGTTGGAGTATACATCACATTTAGTGCTGAGGCCAAACAGCAACAAGTAACTGAAACACTCAACCTGCAGAAGATGGAAGGTAACTTCCTAAAGCGCTCCAGTTAATTATATATACAATATATTAACAAAGTTGAGGACGACGGCAACTACCAACAGGTACAATTTAATTTTTAAGTTTCATCATATGATTTCACCTCAACGGAATTTGATATGAATTTTACTAGTATTGATTTATAATGGAGTAGCTAATAATTCAGAATCACTGAGAGAAATGCTTTTCGAACGACAATAGAGTGTTGTGAAGAACCGAGTCCATTAACCCTGAAAGCACCGCTGCACTCACCCCAGTGAAATACAACCCCATCCATTTCTAAGTCTTTCAGCGCACATGTGCAGGAGAGAGCAGCAGCAGCAGCTATAAGAGCTATGTGCAGTATCAAAGACATCACATCGTTAAAATTAGTCACAGCCATGAAATTATTCGCATCAGTGATCACCCCGATCGTCACCTACGGGATAGAACTGATATGGGAGAAACTATCGACCAGCGATTTGGAGAGGTTAAAAAAAGTAAAACCAAGATTCATCAAAAAGACATTAGGTGCAAGCAAATACACACCAAACAGAATGACCTATATGCTAGCCAGAGAAACCTTCTTCCTAGAGAACCTGAGGCAAAGGATACTACTGCCAGCAACGGAGCCATATAAGAAAGTCATCGAAAAAAAGAAACAGAGAGAAAAAGAGATCGACGAAGATTTCTACGCCTTAGATGCCATGGTAAACAGAGAATGGACTGGAAGTAACCAACCACAAAGGCACAGAATCATAGGTTTAGCAACACACGGATATCATCACAAAATGTGCAAAAATACAAAATTCCACCAACCGAGTGATTCGTGTGAATGCAAGATATGCGACCAAAAGTGTGAGCGATACCATTACAAACAATGCAGAATATGGACAGGATCACTGAACGAACTCATAAAAGACAAATCATAAACTTATAATTTAATGCTCTTTCGAGTGCCTCTTACCAATTTATTATTATATTTCTCCAAGAGACGTTAGACGAGTTCTGACACAATACTGTGTATGAAATACTAAAATAAGTCTCTAGCATTGCCAGATATATACAGTGCATACTTTATACCTTCCATGGCATCATCATAAGTAATGCCACGAGTGATTTCCAATTTATCTAGAGAATTTGAAAATCAAGAGTGGCATTTGTTAGGACTATTTAACGAATAAAATTAAGCTTTTTACTAAAAAATAATTATTTGAATATAGTTACCGGTGTTTTAACATATTTATATAATTAATGTAAACGTCGATGTTTGGAAACAAATTAGAAATGTGAGGTTATGTATATTCACTGCAACTGGATCATATTATTTATTTCCAAATAGGATCGCAATATTGTAAGAATGCACTCTAGTGGAGAAATAATGAAACACATCAAACTATTATAATCAACATTACAGGTTAATCATTTATATTTTGAATAAACAACTCAGTAAAATCACTGAATCTATTCATTATTTGCTATATTCAATGTATTTGTTGGAGAAAAATAATGGTCTAACCTGTTCAGAATATTAAAAAAGGAGGAGCTTTCTTTATCACAAAAGCAGGAGCTGATAAAGAGAAATCGATAAAGAGCGAGGTGAAATACGACTGTCATTGGTGTAAAACAGAATTCATTGAAACGTGATTGGTCATTGACTACCATTTGCGACATGAGTTAAATAGTCATCAGTAGCATCAAGGATTAGACCTGTTGGTCTGTTCCGACCTCATGTTAGAATTAGTCTATCCATCTTTTACTGGGTCTTCCAACATTTCTTCGTCGTAGTGGTTTGTAATGAAGAATCTGTTTCGAAATTCTATTGTTATCCATTTTATTGATGTGGTCCATACATTCATCTCTGTATTGTGTAATTCTATTTAATATTTTGAATATATCCAGTTCTCTTCGTATATCCTCACTTCGCCTTTGAGGATATATACCTTCCAATTAGTTACTCAATGGCATTATAATTTTTAAAAGTATTTTTTTATGAATTGGCTGATGGGAGTCCAAATCTATCTGCCAATTATATATCCTATCGTCAGTATAAAATAATATTAAAAAGGGAGGACGAAAGCGGACATCCGTGTTTTACAGCTCTGTTTATTATTGTTGTTATATTCTGTTTATTTTTCATTCCAGTTTGTATTGTTTTTTTATTTTCTACATATAGAATTTTTATGCATTTAGTGCTGAGGCACGCCTTTCTGTTTCATTATATTTCACAATTCATTTCTGTTAAATTTGTTAAACGCCTTTTCAAGATCTATAAATGCCATAAGTCCACCGCTGTGATCTCGAGGTAGCGCGCTGCCTTGTCACGCAGCGGGCCCGGGTTCGATCCCCGGTCGGGGCAGTTTTTCTGGGTGAGGTTTTTATCGGGGTTTTTCCTCACCTGTAAGACAGATGTCAGGAAAACTTTAAGGCCCAAACGGTCCCCGAAATCATATGGCCATCATCATCATCCTTCATCGGTGTGGAAAGCAACGGGAAGCTACCACACCTACAATTCCCTAGTAAAGTTGTAAGCATAGCGTGAAAATGCTATGATTGTAGTGAAGGACCTGCCTTCGGGCAGAATTACTAAGGATGGAAATGCCATAAAAGTTGGTAACTTACATTATATTCTCTATGTTTGCCATTTATTTTATTAATAGTGAAAATGCAATCTGAACAGGATCTGCCTATTCTGAATCCATTTTAGGCTTCTAGAATAATATTTTACATAATTACATTTGTACGTGTTTTCAATAATAAATGCATAGATTTCATAACAGGTGCCCAAGACACGTATGCATCTATAATTTTCACAGTCTTGACGATCTCCTTTCTTATAAATTGGTTATATTTTGGCCATCTTCCATTATTAAGTATACAGAATTATAATTTCAAAATAGCAATAAGAAAAACGAAAATCTTAGCTTTTAAATGATCAGACAACGTAAGAGCTAAAATAATTCTGGAGGGAAAACCCATTGAACAAGTGAACCATTTTAAATACCTGGGTTATGAAATCTCCTATTTAAAAAATGGTATTTTTAACAAACTTATTGTAATCTTGTAAGCCCATGTTTCCCTTAACAGAGATTTAGGCGCTCCCCCCTACAGAGAACAATTTGAACCATATTAATTTAGTTACACTTGTTTTCGTATAGATGTCATTTGAGTGGTCCGTGGTCAGCGTTCCGCCTCATACTGATATCTAAGAAACCAAGGTCGTATTAGGACGGGACAATTCGGCAAATTTTGCTTAGAGGCCTTTTATTCAGGCTTAAGGATATTTTACGAGCCTGAAAATCTTCAGACTCAGGACCCACGGCTTAAAGTCCCTCCCGGAGGACTCGCTCCTTGGATTTTTCCGTCCTAAAAATCCATCGACCCCGGCCAGATTTCAACCCGCGACCCTCGGGACAAGAGGCAAGGAGCATAACCACTAGTCCATCGCGACCGATTTTTTGAACAAACTTAATACATTTTGATTATATATGTGGCACAATTAAGAAAATATTTAAAAATACAAGAAAAGAAGCAAAACTGAAATTTTATAAAGCAGTGATAGTTCCCTTACTATTATATGATAGTGAGTTCTGGGTTTTAACTAAAAGAGAAGAGACCATAGAAGCAGCTGAAATGAAATTTCTGAGAAATGTAGCTGTCTGCAAATTAGTAGATAAGAAAATAACTAAAGATATCAGAAATTAGCTAAATATTTTTAAACTTTTAGATAAAATAAAACAATCTAGAAACAAATAATGGAAAGAACATGTCTAAAGAATGAAAGATCAATGCATACAAAATTATACTTAATTGCAAACCAAAAGGAGACAGGAATGTTGGTGGACCGAAAAATAGATGGATTCAACTTTTTGAATGAGAATCTATGAGACCGGAACAAACCACATGGGCTTAATCCGTGATTGTTGATGATGATGACTGATAACAGGTCTGTGGTGTAGGAGTAATTAATTGATTCGATCACTCATCAGAACAAGTTTTATGGGTAAAGGATTTTTTAGGATTTTTCCTCGACTGTAGGACAAATACAGAGTGATTCAGAAATATGGTTATATGTTAGATCGCATTTTGTGACGAAAATATTATTATTATTATTATTATTATTATTATTATTATTATTATTATTATTATTATTATTATTAAAGGAAATATGTTATCATTGGAAAGGGAATCCTTCAAATTACAACAATAGAAGAAAACAAATCACTTACAAGAACACTAAGCAAGTCACTTTATTGCTTCAAACTGTTTGCTGATTCCCTTACAACAAATTCACAAAATTCCATCCGCCTGTCAGAGTCGTCTTCATTAAGTTCGCGGACACGAATGGGTTTGAAGGGGTGGTACTTCTCACGCTTCAAAACACGACACACACTCGATTGGCTGATATGAAGCTCACATGCAGCTTGGCGGGTTGATTTTTGTGGGCTAGCGTCGAACGCCTCCACAATTCTCTTCGTTGTTTCTGCATCCGTGCTAATGCGAGACCTTCCAGGAGGTTTGATTTTCTGCATCCTTCCCGTTTCCAACAGTCGTTTTCTCCACTTCCCCACAGTCGACGGCTGCAATGCTACGTTAAACTCACGCCTTGCGACCTCACGATCATTAGCATACGTTATTGCCCATGCAGCAATTGTAATTTGCTGTTGCATATTCAACCCCATTTTGAATAATGACGTAAGTTCTAGAGTGTTTTGTTTTATTCCATTGTTGTAATTTGAATAATTTCCTTTCCAACGATAATTTCATATTTCCTGTAATGGTAATATTTTCGTCACACAACGCGATCAAACGTATAGCCATATTTATGATTCACCTCGTAGCTGGAAATGTGGCGTGGATCATGTAAAGTAACTTGCAAATATAGTTATTAAATCAATGGAGATAAAAACTGCGTGGGAATAATAGGAATATTTTCATGAACATGAGTTTTTTAAGTCCTCCAGGGAAAAATATTTGTTGCTTTTAGTGTAATGGACTTGATTTAATTAAAATCAGTAGTGTATGTTTATTTTGTATGTAAATACTCCAGACACAACCAATCTTTGTTCATTAAAATTGTCCATGATTACTAGCTCCATGACATATATTCCTGGAATATGTGGTTTTAAATTTACAGTCCGGTTTTTAAACTATGCATCTCTAAATATGGACGCATAAGTATAAATATTGACCTCGCTTCTACTACCGTTTTGAACCGTTATATTGTTGCTTACTATTTTGATTGGAAAGCATAGATTGTTAAAATTGTGACATCTTTGCCCGGGCCCATAGAGGCAAAGAGGAATTCAACTTTCTCTACTAAATTCTCCCAATATGTACTGTTTACTGACTTATAAAATTCAATCGTGGAAGCTTTGGGATAAAGGAACTAACACACGCTTGAGCAAGCTTTTGGAATTTGACTTAGATATCTGACTTATGCTAACTACTGAATGAATAGGCATAGAGTAAGTAAAAAGCACAACTAAAGCTTTTAATGCGAGTCAAAAATATAGTCAGATATGATATAAAGATAAATAAATAAATATTCGATTTACAAAGAAAAGAAATCATAGTAGATCATCTATACAAAAAGAAAATATTATATAAATCAACATACATACATACATTATCACTCACTCTAGTCCAGCCTCGAGTTGGGGGAAATACTGTCCTAGTGTCCCCCCTGGCTTACTGGACTAAACAAACAAAACAGCTCTCCTGAGCTGCTCTGACCAGACTCCAATGATGACTGAGTAGATGATGATTCGATGTTACAAAACACAGCTATTTATGAGAGTTCACAGGGAGAGGGGGAATGCGCGATAGCACAGGGTGCGCACTAGGAAAGGGAAGGGGTAGATAGGAAAGCATTTGGCACTGTTCATAAAGATGACACTCGAGATGGAGACGCGATGACGTATAGTTTGCGCAGTAAGACGTAATTTCTGTATCGAAATGTCCATTTTGGTACAACAAATATGCCTGGAATATGTGGTTTTAAATTTAAAGTCTGGTTTTTAAACTATGCATCTCTAAATATGGACTACATCTAGACGCAAATTTAACCTGACAAACACAATAAAACACATATGTAAAATACTTACTCCATCCTACATTATCTTAGACGTTTAAAGAATTTTCTCCCAGTTTTCTTAAAACAAATCCTTGTGCCACACTTCGATTATCGTGACATTATATATAATGATCTAAACCAGGCATGGGGAACTGGGGCTCCGGGAGCTCATAACAAATCCTCTCCGCCAATACCCATTCCACTCATTTGTACTTGCACTGCAGACACAGGTATACAGTGATTGACAATACGCAGTGAGAGTCAGTGGCGTACAATTCAGCGTGAGCATGGCAAATTCTAAACACCGATACCATTTTAATACTGACTGGGAAAATGTTTATTTTTCTATTCAGAATGCACGGAAGGCTTGGAACTATACAGGTTGTTGTCAATAGACTCGTATCCCGACATGAGAGATTTTGCAGGCCACATTCTCGCAATGTTTGGTTCAACTTATACATGCGAACAATTATTTTCGAAGTTGAACCGTACCAAATGTAAAATACGCTCCAGAATAAACGATGACACCCTAGTCTCAGTATTACGCATCTCTAAGAATACTATCCAGCCTGGCATAGACAAATTAATGTCAAGAAAAAGGCATCAGCGGTCCTCTACGCGCTCTTCAAACGTTACACGTAATGTACGTAAGAATGGAAGGGATTAGTACAGCTCGAGACCAAGCTCTGTGTGTTTGCGGGGAGAAGTGTGGGGAGTGGCAGGAGGTACACTTCTATGCTTCTCATAGTACTAACAGCGGAGACAGCAAATTCCTTTCAGACACACGGAGCTGGGTCCAGAGCAGTATATATGTTTCAGGTTATAAGGGTGTACCGCCACTGATACTGCATGGTATGCGAGACATGAAGGGTGGAATGAGGAAGGATGTCATACTATCCCTCATTCGGCAGTTCCCCATGCCTGATCTAAACTATGACTTGTCGCAGAGACTGCAGCGTGTTCATAATGCTTGCGTTCGATTCAATTTCAATATCCACCGTTTATTTCCGAATACTTCAATAATCTCTCTTGGCTCTGTCATACTGATAGACGTACATTGCACTCTCTTTCACTTATTTTCAAGCTTCTGAATTCCTACACTCCTAGTTACCTGGCGTCCAGTTTTGAGAAGTTATCTTCTTACCACTATATTGACACTAGGTCACAAGATAACAGTCTGCTAACAATCCCTCTTCATAGCACTTCCTCTTATTCTACTTATTTCATAGTAGCCTCTGCCCGCTCCTGGAATCTCCTTCCTCAAGATATCAGGGGTTGCCGCACACTTGGCACTTTTAAGTCACGCTTATACAAATATATGTTGTTAATCATCATCCGGTAACATGGCAGCTGCCGCCATCTTCCGGAAACCAAGCGCCATTCATCTCTGTCCATCCATCGATCTTCCTCCAATCCACTGATATTTATAGCAACTTGTACCCCTTCTATTTTCATCGGTCTTCCTCTCTTCCTCCTTTCCATTGGGATATATTCCATATCAATTTTAGGCAATCTTTGCTCTGGCATTCTTTTCACATGGCCATACCACTGTAATTTTTTCTTTTCTGTAATGTCTATGATGACCACCGCTGTAGTCTCGGGGTACCGTGCTGCCTTGTCACGCAGCGTGCCCGAGTTCGATCCCCGGTCGGGCAGTTTTTCTGGGTGAGGTTTTTATCGGGGTTTTTCCTCACCTGTAAGACAAATGTCAGGAAAACTTTAAGGCCCGAACGGTCCCCGAAATCATATGGCCATCATCATCATCATCATCATCCTTCACCGGTGTGCAAAGCAACGGGAAGCTACCACACCTACAATTCCCTAGTAAAGCTGCAAGCATAGCGTGAAAATGTTATGATTGCAGTGAAGGAACTGCCTTCGGGCAGAATTACTATGGATGGATGGATGGAATGCCTATGATGTCCTGCTCCTCTTGTACACCTATAATTTCCCTTATTTCTTTATTTCGTATTCTATCCATTCTAGATTTTCCAGCTGATCTTAAAACATCCATTTCTGTGCTTAAAATTATTTTCGTTTCCCTGGCAGGAATTTGCCAGACTTCAGCACCATATGTTAAAATGCTCTGAATTATGGTTCGATATATTTGTAATTTTCTATTTTGTTAAATAATTAATTTTTCTCCACAACTAAATTTATTCTATGTCATAAATAGTTTTTTTATCTGACTTTTCTATCTTCTACATTTCATATTTCAATCGGTAAATCTACAAGTAGATTGAATCAAAATATTTTGTAACTAATAATTATTTGGTAGACGTACCATCTACTTACATTTAGATGTAAGAATAATTTTTTATATTTTTTTTAACCTGGTTGAGTGGTAGACAAGGCCTCAAGGCCTTAACTCTGCCAGGTAATATAAAGCTATTATTATTATTATTATTATTATTATTATTATTATTATTATTATTATTATTATTATTATCATTATTATTATTATATTCGGCAGCGGTGGAATAGTGGTTATGCTCCTTGCCTCTGGTCTCAAGGGTCGCGGGTTCAAACCAGGCCGGGGTCGATGGATTTTTTTAGGATGGAAAAATCCAAGGAGCAAGTCCTCCGGAAGGGACTTTAAACCGTGAGTCCCGAGTCTGAAGATTTTCAGGCTCGTAAAAGATCCTTAAGCCTGAATGTAAAGGCCTCTAAGCAAAATTTACCGAATTTTCCCGTCCTAGTACTACCTTGGTTTTCTAGATGTCAGTATGAGGCGGAACGCTGACCACGTACCACTCAAATGACATATGTATGAAAACAAGTGTAACTAAATTAGTATGGTTCAAATCCTTCCCTGTAGGGGGAGAGCGCCTAAATCTCTGTTAAGGGAAACATGGGCTTACAAGAAACAAGATTATTATTAGTATTATTATTATTGTTATTTTATCATTTTACTTAGTTTAACCTCTCCCTATGTTGGTACTTTTACGTCAGCTGGGCCTTAAAATCTATACTATATGTTCGGAAAAGATGTTAAAATGTGGATCACATTCATACTTTTTTGAACCTACAAGTAAATAGAGAGCCTCCACGGATGAGTGATCAGCTCGATTCTAGGGTCACCTCCGAGACAACACAGAACATTATATGACAAGATATATAATTTGCTAATATATCGGACAAAACAAGGCTAATATAATATGAATGATTTTATGGCTAGGTGTTTTTCGAAGAATACTTGGGCCTTAAATTTTCCTGACATTTGTATTACAGGTGAGGAAAATCATCACTGAAGAAACTTGACCCGGCTTAGGGAGGAACCCGAGTCTGCTGCGTCGGAGGTAACGACCACAGCGTTGGACACATTCAAGAGGTAATAATTATGTAATTCAAACTATTTTTATTTCATAAAATATTTCAGAGGAATTGTTCAATTCTAGAAATAATATGTTGAATTTCATTAAGAGGTGAAATATAAAAAATTGTAGTGTAAATTGCGCATTTTCGTTTAGATTTTTGATGTAAAGAGAGAACTTTTTTAACATTTAACAAATTGAAATGGGAACTCGTTTGCAAGCCATTATTCAGGATGACTTGAAGTAACGTGATTTGAAAGAGACCGGACATGGGTCAGAATCAAACAATGCTAACGAGCACGTCGCCTCTGGGCTTGCTTGATTGACGTGCCTCTACACTGTTGTGTTCAACCATTGATTCCATTTTATACTCCAGCCTCTGATTCGTCAGCCATTTCCCTGCTTGTCATCTGTTTTAATCCATTAATTTGGATTACAATTAATGTTTCATAACTTTGATAAACGTCGTGTCTGTTATTTTACATGTTTTCATAACGTGGTGTGCGTATTCATATTTTAACCGCTAACATGCAGAATGCGAATACATTTTATTCGCAAATAAATATTTTACACAGTATCGACACCCTGTGCAGTTATAACCACGCTGACTGCTACCATTTGCCGGGGAGGGGGGTTAGAATATTATATATCCTATGTCTGCCAACCATTTGTGCAGTTTCTTATAAAAAACCACGCTCTGCGCCGCCGTGTATCGTCTTTTGTTTCCGTTGTATGTATTATCGTAGAGTTCATAACAATCAAGGTTATTATTAAAAAGCCTTTGCCCGGGCCCATAAGAAGCAAAGATTGATTCATCTTTCTTTTCTAAACACTTAAACATCAATCAACAATAGATCTTAAAACACTTGAGTAATATATTATGATTCCTGGCTAAACTGGATGTATCATTGTTATTATTATTAACCATGAAAGCCAGATGGAAAAATAAAGGGAAGCTTGTATGATCTCCTAAATAAGTAAATTTATGTACGGGAATATATCGAACAGCAGCATGCACATAAATAATTTGAACATTAAACAGGATGTATATAAAAATGATGTTTAATATAAACAAAACGTCTGAATATATTTAATTAATGTTGGGAAGTAAACATTATGAGGTATAATCATTAAAATTCATCGGAGAACATATTGTTTAAACAACTCACCTCATAGGATTCATGCTTCCATGATATCGCGTTTTCAAACATAGTCATGTTCATCGTCAGCCATAACTCCGACTGACGAAATTCTTCGGCCGTCAACTATTCTATTGTCGCCATCTTCAGTGCTGCCATCTATGGTTGAATTTATGAACTTCGAAATCAATGTAATAATATGGTTAAATTTATGAACTTCGAAATCAATGTAATAATAGATGGCAGCACTGAAGATGGCGACAATAGAATAGTTGACGGCCGAAGAATTTCGTCAGTCGGAGTTATGGCTGACGATGAACATGACTATGTTTGAAATCGCGATATCATGGAAGCATGAATCCTATGAGGTGAGTTGTTTAAACAATATGTTCTCCGATGAATTTTAAAGACGTCTGAAGTTTAGGAAAAATATAACAAATATAAATATTGATCATTCTTGAATTTAAACAAAAATATAAATAATCATTAACATAAAAAATATATATCATACCTCACTCAAACAAGTTCATTCATACAAATAGTGCAAGCCAGGGTGGCTTTGCCTGGTCCTCCGGACCACAACTCAAACCACGTCACTCGCGTGCTCCAGACGACGTAGTCTAAACAAAAGTTCCGATCGAATGATAATGTTCAGAATGTGCGTAGCGTATTTGAGCGTTCCGAGGTAGAAGGGGAGATGCGCAGCACAAACAGCGCAACAGGAGAGGTAAAAAGGAGAGTGGGGATAGATGCATAGAGAAGGGATATTGGCATAGCTCACGAATCTTTCTGTTCAAGGAGGATAACGGCACTGCAGTAGCGAAACGAAAATCGCACTTTCGGTTCAACCCGAATGAGCAAATGATCGTTTTCGGGTGCAGTTCGGTTACAGAAATAATACTAGAATAGGCGGCCGGGTGGGAGAAGAGTGCCTTTTTATTTACGCACTTTAACAGTACATAATTGACATACATGTTATTTAAATACTATATTTAACGTATTTAAGTCTGGGAAAGGAATTATCATTTCTTTATTTTCTCATAAATATGAAAATAAAGTGGGACTATTTCCTGTCATGACCACGGTATCGTTATGATAAGTTAATATATTTGGCGTGAAAGAGTTTTTTTGCCTTTATCTTTAAATTATTTATTATTTTTATAGGTTTTAAGCTTTTTTTATTTCCCTTATTATTTAGTGAACATATTTAAGTAGGAATTTATTTATATTTTATTTGGTAACTTATTTTTAGCCGAGCGGTTAAGGTAGGAAGCCTTGGCGCAGAGCTACGGGACTTGCGCTGGTTCGAGTCTCCATGGGGAAAGAAATTTTCTCATGGTATTTCGGCCAGTATGGGACCGGTGCCCACCCAGCATCGTGAGGCAATTGGGTAGCTACAATAAGTAGCGGCTCCAGGTTGAGGAACCAGCTATAACGGCTGGGGGACTCGACATTCTAACCACACGTCACCCCTACACTGGCTGTTGATCATCTACCTCTGTGATTGACACATGTGGATGTGAAGGGCCAGCAGCCGGCTGGTAAAAGGGCAACCGCTGAAAAGTGGAAAGACCCTCAATCGGAATCGGAATTTTTAGGAATTAGGGAAGACTTATTCGCCACTACAGTTCTTCCTTCTAACCAGCGATAAACCACCGATTATCACACCGATTACAACCGATGTCCACAGATATACCACCGATGACCAGAATACACCACCGATAAACAGCGATAAATCGCATAGGACCACAATGTGTAAACCACATTGTGTACATTTAATTATATCTGTGGCTTCAACAAATTATGTCCGAATTTGTCTTTTAGATATTTAACCGCGTAAAATAATAAAAAGGGTGTTCCCTGGAATTCGCCTACGTTAGAGTAATTGATTTAGTTTCCATTAAATGATTTACGTTTGGTTAGCTTTTAGTTTCCTTGCATTTTAAATCTGATTTAATACGTAACTTAAATGACCTCTTCATATCTGTTATTCTATGGAACATTCAACATGTCTGACGGTTACAGCGTAAAATCATATTTCCACTACTTAATTTCATGATACGTTTCAATATTTTCACGATGGTAAAATCCCGCAGCTAAATGTTATCATTAACACTTCGTAATACTTTAAATTACATCAAAAATGGCGTAAGTCGCGTAAGTAAAAAGCTGGTCTTGTACAACCCCACCGAATAGGCATATATTCATTACGACGTTTTAATTAAAGGATGTCCGTCGCCGTGGCGTCGTCGGTAAAGTCCCTACCTTCCACTCCAGCGACCCGGGTTCGATTCCCGGCGGGGTAGGTGATTTTAAATCTCCACCTTGGGTCTGGGTGTGTGTCATATCTTGTGTTTGTATGTGTGAATAAGATAAAAAGGGTTAACAGAGGTAAAACGAAAAGGAAGAACAGTGTAAACGAAAGAAAACGAGAAATAAACAAAATTAAAAGACATGTTACAGTCCGCCGACCTTCCACTCCGGCGACCCGGGTTCGATTCCCGGCGGGGTAGGGGATTCTAAATCTCCACCTTGGGTCTGGGTGTGTGTTCTATCTTGCGTTTGTATGTTTGAATACGATAAAAAGGTTAACAATGGTAAAACAAAAATTTTATTACTCTGTATTTGATAATACTGTCTTGTGGACTTGATAAAAAGCTATACCCCCTTGTGTTCGCTCTGGAAATATAGAGTTCTGACAGAAACTAGAAGGTACTCTGAGTTTTAATTGCTGCAGGATTCTCAGATGGCGCGTTCTCTACTTTATGCTGACGTAAGAAATGACTCATCACGCCATCTTATTACAAGTTCTTTTCCCCTTTTTGCTTCCAAGTTTATTCCTGCGATTCAAACATTAATCAGACTCTAATGAGATATGTTGTCGGCCATTGTAATGTAGTTGATACGTTCCTTGCCTCTAAGCTCAAGGGTCGTAGGTTCAAACACGGACGGGATCGATTATTAGTATGGTAAAAAAGGGGGGGCACGCCGTAGCGTAGTGATTAACCCATTCGCTTCAGGTTTAAATGTCAATGCATTTCCCCGGAAACCGGATTTTAGTTACCGTAAATTATATTGTCTATTTTCAGACATTCAAAACAAACAAAATATAACGGTATTTGAGATCACAATAAGGGTGAAGGAAAAAGCATGTTCATCTACTATTCATAAATGTTAACAAAGTATTGCCCTACTAAGGGATGTACAAATTATTACAAAATATGTAACAGCAGAGTTAAGCGAGTGTATCTCGTCATCTGAGTTGAAGGTCATTTAACTGCCGGCGAGTCTGCCTCGTCTTTTGAGGCGAATGGGTTAAGGCACTGCGCTACAAACCGGAAGGTCGAGCGGTCAAGTCCCGGTGGGATCAGGATTTTTAAACTGACCCAAACCTTCTGGTGACACCATGACCCTGGGGTCGACTCATCCTCTAACGGAAATGAGTACCAGGCGCTTGTTTTGGGGGTAAAGGCGGCCGTCACGCTGGGCTGGCAATCCGGCTGACATCAAGTGCTGATTGTCTAGAAAAAGTGTGAGCTTTAACCTCTTACTACCCCAAGGGTCTCCTATGACATGTAGTGGGATCACTTTACTAAAATAAAAAAACAAGTCCTCCGGGAGGAACTTTTAGCTGTGGGTCCCGAGTTTTTGAAGATTTTCTGTCTCTCGAAAGAACCTGAAGCCTGCATAAAAATACCTATGAAAAAATTTTAACCGACATTCTTCTATTTTGTAGTACCTTAGTTTTCTACTAGATGTCCTCTCGGGGCGGCGTACTAACCAAATGTCACTCTCTGTCATCTATAGGGAAATAAGCATAATTGAATTTGTCTGGTTAATAAACTTCCCACTAGGGGATCACCCATTCCCGAGCGGGACGAATGGGAATATATCAAAATCAAATCAACGAGATATGTTGGATGTTACTCTTTCTATCAATCCTGGATAATTAAAGGGACTATTTAACTCATGCCCCAAATGGGAGTCAATGACCAATCACGTTTCAATGAACTTTGTTTTACAACGAATCACAGTCGGGCTTCACCTCGAACTTGTCAACTTACGTTTATCATATTAAAGAAAGTTCCTCCTTTCAACATTCTGAATAGGTCAGAGCATTATTTTCCTGTGACTAACTCTCTAAGAAATACGTTGAATATATCTATTTATATATTAAGATGTAAGAATCCTAGAATGCAAGTGGCTCCCAGATTGTATATATAGTGCACGAATTTAAGCAAGTACCGCTTGCGAGAAATAATAGAAAAAAATTGTAGCAATTTATTATACCACAATAAAAAGAAACCACTGTTTGCACTTCCTTAAACGTATTATTTCCCAGGTATTAATGTTGCAGAAAAATATAATTGACATATTTACATCATAGGGCGTCAGAAATTAATTAATAACCTACAATGTTGGTTACAAACAGTTTGATGTGTTTCATTTTTTCTCCACTAGGATGCATTCTTACAATATTTACTTGTCAATAAATAATATGATATGGTTGCAGTGCATGAACAAATGAAACATAACAAACGATTCTCATTTATTTTCTAACATTGCCGTTTGCATTAAATATATAAATATTCTAAAATAACTATATTTAAATAATGGTTTGCGACTAAACAACTTAATTTTATTCGTTAAATAGTCCTAACAAATGCCACTCTCGATTATCAAATCCTGTAGATAAATTGGAAATCACTTGTGGCATTACTTATGATAAATATATATTATTTTATATTATATATTATGTCATATGGCCATCATCACCATCATCATCCTTATCATTATCATCATCATGATCCTTCACAGGTGTGGAAAGCAACGGGAAGCTACCACACCTACAAATCCCTAGTAAAGCTGTAAGCATAGCATGAAAATGCTATGATTGCAGTGAAGGACCTCCCTTGGGCAGAATTACTATGGATGGATTGATAAGAAGCTGGAAGTAAAACATGGAGATGGTGTCCACCTGGAAGAAAAAAGAAAGGAAGACCTCGAAACTCGTGGATGTAATCAATAAGACTGGAATGAGAACAAGAGGACTTAGAGGACGTGGAATGGATGAATAGGGACGAGTGGAGAAGGAAAAACGTTAGGCACAGAAAAATACGTAAAAATTAAAAATCTGTACACAAGTAAATTGATTTAATGAAAAATAAATCGTAAATTGGACGTGTGCAGTTATTGTAGAACATAAAAGGCACGTGTACAACATACAATCTGACCTTTTGTTCTGGGGACATAATTTGGAAAGGAGAGTTGATGAGTGAGTTTGACCAATAGAGCGAGTGTTGGTGGAATGTGTCTTAATACAGTGTTAACTGTGAGTCGCCACGTACAAAGTGTGGTCGTGACATTGATTAAAATTCCCACCACATCACACAGCTTACACATTGCCACTTTGTGTTGCTGCGTCTCTCTACCTCCTTACAATATACTTTTTTCCCTTTCGCCGAATGTACAGGAAAACGCTCACTGTGTTTACAAAGAGACCTAAAACACGTCTGGGGAAAAGAATCGTATATATTCAACCTAGGATTTAAGGAGAGATCAGGGCTTGCTTGGTTTAGGCTAGGGGCATGGAAATTTCTAAAAACTAGCGACGATCACGATATGCGAATATGTCCAATGTGCGGGAACTTTGAAGATGAGATACATATATTAGGAAAATGTAATGATTTAGAATATTTTGGAGACGTCAGTTATTACCGGAAAGATTTCTAAATTCAAATCGGGAAAGATTGGCATGCTACGAGTTATTGGTAAATCCAGAAAATTGGATAAACCTCGGTAAATTTATGGACAAAACGCGAAAAATAAGGACAACACTCATTCATGAATAAATATATGTTATCAAAATGCAATACCATTAATTATTAACAATTATATATAAATTAATTAGTGTATAATGCTATTGTGTTATTATTTAATTGTAATGTTAATGTGTTTTCTTTATGTAATTGTAATGTTAATGTTTTTCTAGTGTATAATGCTATTGTTGTTATTATTTAATTGTAATATTATTATTGTGTTTTCTTTATGTAATTGTAATGTTATTGCTGTTTTTGTTGTTTATTTTTCTTTACACTAGTACCAATTATTACTTTATAGTAACGTACTGTCAACAGCACGTACGGCTTACTGCCCGTGCGACCCATATTTGTAAATAATATTGTAAATATCTTACTTTTTGTCTAATAAAGTCCTACTACTACTACTACTACTACTACTACTTTTTTCCCCCACAAGTCTCGTTTCATGCTGTGATCTTACCCCACCCGCGAATTGAGATTTTTACTTCTGATATTTATTTATATGAATGCGATTGTTTTAGACACTCAACCAGACATTCTAAATGGGAGAAAATCAGAAATACAATTGCACCGCGCGATCCTACCTTATTATTACATTCAGTTTGAAAGTTTAGTTTTGAGTGACAATATCGACATTCCTTTTGCCCAGACCCATAGAAGGCAATGATTAATCCACCTTTCCTTTGTAAATTACTTATCATTTAGTACTGAATGCTAAACAGTATTATAATCGTGGAAGCTAGAAGGAAAAAGGGGATTAATTTGGCTTGAGAAAGCTTTAGAATATATATCAATTCCAAACATGACTAACTACGCAATTAGTAAACATACATTAACTAAAAAAAAAGGTACATTTAATGAGAATCATAAGTCAGATAATACAAATAATTTAACAAAAAAAATCATCTTCTTGACCATCAAAAGATATGAATAAATTAATGAACTCGGTCATCAATAATTTAAAAAAAATCAATAATAATAATAATAATAATAATATTAATTCATACATACATACACACACACAATCCAGTCCAGCCAAGGGCTAGGGTTCACAGTCCGGTTGCCCTACCCTGGCTTGTGGGACTGATGAAACCAAAAAGCTCCTTCGAGCTACAGTAGACCTGACCCCGACGATCGCAAAGTTGATGATGACCGTGATACTAACTTGCACAGCTTATTTGAGGCTTTCGATAACGAGGGGAAGATGCGCAGTCACACGCAGCGCATAAAGAAGGAAGGGGGAGGTACGTAGGAGAGAGGACAACGACGACAGGAATTTGGCACTGTTCTATAACATCACTGTAGAGGGAAGACACGATGACGTAGTTGTTACGTACCGAAAAGGTTATTTCGGTACACGATCATCAGACAACAAATGAAAGTCCAAAATTCAATATTAGATTTTGTGAGATACAGTCAACTGTAATGGTATGGCGGTTCGGTTATGGTTTGGATGCGGATTACTTTGGAGTCACAGACAGAGTTTGTCGTTGTACCACAGCGCGTGAATTCTTTACATTAACGACATTGTTTAATATATATATTTGACGAGGTTATACGAAAATGGAAAAAATCAGGTCCAATAGGAATACAAATTAATAAGGAAATGTATATGAATATTTTAATGTATGCAGATGATCTGGTAATTATACAGAAGTCAGAGGATAATTTACAAAGAGTCATTTACATGTTTAATCAATTAGGACTCTATTATAATCTAAAAGTCTCAACTTCAAAAACTCAAATTATGGCTTTTCAGGGCAAAGTGCCAGTCAGAGAAAAAATAGTAAGCAATAATGAAATAATAGAACAGATAGCACATTTTAAAATCTTGGTTCTGATATAACATATAACTATGATTGGGATATACATAATAAATTAAACCGGTATCAAATGATGTGTGGCACCATAAGAAGAACCCTCCGAAAGACTCGGAGAGAAACTCAGCTCAGGTTTTATAAAATTATGGCTGTTCCTGTTCTTTTATATGAATCTGAATCTTGGGTTCTTACATATTCAAGCCACTGAAATTAAATTTTTAAGATCCGTAAAAGGATGTACACGCATGGATAGATTACACAATGAATCAATAAGAAATGAACTGGAGATATTTTGATATTTTCAATAGTCGATAAACTAGAAGAGCACAAATACCAATGGAAAGTACATTTAGACAGAATGGACAATACAAGATTACCCAAAAAGATAAACACCTACAAACCACATGGAAAAAGATCTTTGGGATGGCAGGAAACGATGGACTTGAAACCGGAACACGTCGCATTGCCTTCAGCGTGTCGTACTCTTTGCTTATGGTATGGACCCTAATTTTCTTCTAATGCTTGATAATGCTGGATGTCATACAGCACAGGCTACAGAGATGTCCTGCAAGAATGCGAAATTCGGGTGATGGACTGGTCTGAATGCATCCGATCGAGCATATGTGGGATAAGCTGGAAAAACTTACTTGTAAGCGTCCTGCTGTGCCACAGAATCTGGAAGAACTTTCAAACGCACTCACCGAGGAATGGGAGAGAATCTCACAAGTTTCTGTAAGAAGGCTTCTGCGAAGCTGCCTCGCAGGTGTAATGCAGTAATTGAAGCTCAAGGAGGACACACTAAGTACTGAGTATTGAAATTACCATGGAAACATTGATATTGTGACCGGGTGGAAAATAACATGATCCGTTTTAGAAGCTGATGGAAGAAGCTCCGTCGAAATCATGCTGAATTCGGTTCTTTGGAACAAGAATATTGTAAATAACACAAAAAGAATAATTGATAATTCATTCATTCAAATTTTAATGTTATATCGAGCTTAAACTTGGATATTAGACAGGTCACATGCAACTAAATGATTAGCTGTAGAAATGGACTATTCAAGAATGGATTAATTTAGAAACCGAAGAATTAGAAAAAATATGAAAGTAGATATAATATTCTTCTTCTTCCTTCCAAGTATTAGGCCAAGGCCTGTTACGATCCTATAGAAAATTTTCCCTCCAGCGTTTCATAGGACGGCCCAGAGATCTTCGTCCTCTTGGTATATAATTTTAAACAGCTTTGTGGATCCGATTTGAACTCATTCTTTCAAAATGATGTTTCCTCAGGGGTCCCCATCTAGGGGATATGTGGATGGCGACCACAAGGTGCCCAAGCTGAGCAAAACATTGCTTCCACTTACTTGTGTTTTGCTCCTTACTTTTATCTTTAACCGATCTGGTATTTCTTCCTTCCTTCCACTTACTTATACCACACTCTTTTAATTTTACTATCTAACTTTTCTTGGTTAACTCTTGTTTTTTCGACCCCGACGCTATTAGGGCATCCGAGGGCTAGGGAGCCTTTCCTTTCTTCCATTTCTTCTTTCCTTTATTTTCTTTTCTTCTCCAGAAAAGCCTGACCAGAGCTATACGATTGCAGCCCCATCACGGGTCTTGCCTTCCTTTGGCCAGCAACCAATCGAAGGGACTGTTATTATGCTTTCAAGTCTTACAGAATATTCTTAAATTAATTAAAGAACGAAAATTGATATGTTAAAAGAATGGGAGAAGACAGAGTTTCAAAAATTATTTTGGAATGGAATACTGAAGGCAGAAGAGGAAAAGAAAACCACAGGAACAAGGGTGGATGGGATCAGGAAAGTATGAATAGAATGAAATTGACGGAAGAAAATGTGATAGGCAGGATTTTCTGGAAGAATAAAATGGCTTTATGTTGAAGGAAAAAAATATTAAATATTGTAGACCTAGCGTAGAAAAAATTCCTAATAAAAATAATCAGTATTTTGTGTACTTGTCCTTATTGTGTGAGCTTAACTCTGCCAGAATTAATCAATATTATTATTACTACTAGTACTGTTACATACACTCTGTACTTTTTTTCTCTATGGTGTAAATTCCATGTGCACCGGTACAAAATCCTTTGAACATACCGCCTATCTCTTTGGAGCTTGTAAGTATTTTTAAATGTCCCCTGAGTACGGTACGAACGTTCTGCTGGGTTAGTCTTTTGGAAGGGCTGCCTCCTTAAAGCATTCGGACTTGCTTCCTTATGTTTTATCCCCACAAGGAGGGTTGACACTGCCGCCTTCTGCCGTTTAGGACTTCACTCTTGTTTCCCCGAGCTGGAGAAACAAAAATAAAAATAAATCAAAGGGAACCAATCATATAACAGGAGGAGTTAGACAAGGTTGTCCACTATCAATCACTCTTCTTAACATTTATTTTGAAATGATGAGATCATGGGAAAAAAATTACCACTGAGGGTATTAACTTAGGAAATATAGTAATAAAAACAGTAGCCTTTGTAGATGAGCAGATTTTAATAGGAAAAACAAAAGACGAATTACAAAAAAGTAATAAAAACTAAATGAAATATAAAAGATACGATATGGAAATATCGTCAGAAAAATAAAGAAAAGGTGGCTTTCAAGGGCACTCATTCAGTTCGGACAAAGATAATATTAGGAAATAAACCAATAGAACAAGTGGTAAGATATAACTTCCCAGGTTGCGAAATATCATACACAGCGGAAACAGATATAAATAACAAACTAAATAAGTTTAATTATATAACAGGAACACTGAAAAGAACTTTGAAAAATAAAGCCGGGAAAGACTCTATAATGAAATTATACAAGACAATGGCAGTTCCTATTATTACTTATGGATCCGAAACATGGACAGTGACAACACAATAATCTGCGAGAATACAAGCTGCTGAAATGAAATTCCTCAGACCAATAGCAGGATATCAAAGAACAGACAAAAAAAAAACAAACAGAAATAAGACAACTAAAAATAGAGGAATTAAACACAACAATAGTGAAATGCAGAACAAACTAGAAAGAACACTTGGCAAGCATGACTGAGAATAGAATATCAAAAGCAGCATACAACTATTCACCACAAGGAAAAAGAAGTTTGGGAAGACCAAAGAAAATATGGAAACAGCAGCAATTTGGAGCCGGAACAGGCTAGTAAATAAGCCTAAACCGTGAAGAAGAAGAAGAAGAAGAAGAATTTTCATTTATTTAGGCGTAGCAGCGCACGCCGGGTATTAGCTAGTTAGTGATAAAATTATAGGTATTTTGTGTATTTGTTCTTACTGAGTGACCCTAACGCTGCCAGAATGAATAAACATTATTAATACTACTACTATATACACTCTGTATGTTTTCTTTATGGTGTAAATTCCATGTATACCGGTACTAAATTCTTACACCTGGCCATTACACTGAGCAACAAAAAAAGAAACTTTGTTTTTGTCCCAGAAAAAAAAATGTGATTCTGATAGTATTTTTTCTCCTGAATTCAAATATGATATCGGTTTTTCTCCATCACGCAAGGTTTCCGAGAGACAGGAATTTATAATTTCAAACACATTAATATTTTCTACATTCGTAACTACACAATATTCGAACATTCGGACTCACCTAGAAAGTAAGAAATTACGATTTTCTGTTATATTTCGCCTGTGGAGCATCCCTCTTGATGGTCCAGCATATTAGGATTCCATTTGCCTTGATATCTCTTTTCCATAGCTGAAATCTCCTGATGAAAGTGTTCCCCGTGCTCATCGCTCAATGGACAAACAGACGAAAAGCGTTTATTAAAAAATAATTATTTAAATCCATTAACTGAAATTGAAATAAAAAAACTGTGGGTGATGGAGAAATTCCGAATACATATTTGAAAACACGATAAAAAAAACTGCATTAAGTACAACTATTGGTACTCATGAGACAAAATCATGTTGAACAGCTCTTAACCCTTAAATTCGTAATGTATCCTTTTGGATACATCAGTTGGTTCAATTAATTTAATATTTTAAATAAGTCAAAAGAAAACGAACAAAAAGATACCACTTAAATGTGTGTCTATACAATATACCTAATAATAACAGTTATACAAGATTCCATTTTCACTGCGGTCCGCCACATTCAAATAACTAGCAGAAGTCTTTTTGAGTTTTGCCAATTTAAGGGTTAATAAATCTCCTGCCAAATGAATGTAATAAGAAATGAAGCTTACAGTAGATGGACATTTTATATGTAGCTGTAACATTGTCTCTAAATGTTTTATTTTGTAAACTTTAACGGTTGCAGAGTTTAAAGTTACACCCTGAAGGTCTCATCAAGGTATCTGTGATGAAGTGCTTCATATTATTTTACGTAATTAGTGCACATTCTCACATTGCACGTCAATTAATGTTTTTCTCCATCCGGCCACACTATTATAAATAACTGCTCATGGGAAAAGCTGTGAAGAACGTAATTAAATCCTGGGTCAACATTAACAAGCTTAGCAGAGGGAAGGTTGAGGTTTCGAAACTTGAATAGAGACATGAATACTTTATTACACGCTTTATATTAGCTTGACCTGTATCTATCTATCTATCTATCTAATCTATCTATGTAACGGAATCTTTCAACGCGATTTTCACCCACTTAAAATCATTCGATCGACTTGAAACTTTGTATACTTGTAGAGGACCCGTGACAATACAATAATTTCATATTTATTTTCTAAAATCCTGGCCATAATCATCAGAAAATAAAAAAAAAGTGTTTTTGTATCAATGTAACGGAATCTTTCAACGCGATTTTCACCCACTTAGAAACATTGGATCGACTTGAACCTTTGTATACTTGTAGAGGATCCGTGACAATACAATAATTTCATATTTATTTTCTAAAATCCTGGCCATAATCATCAGAAAATAAAAAAAGTGTTTCTGTATCAATGTAGCGGAATCTTTCAACACGATTTTCACCCACTTAGAAACATTGGATCGACTTGAAACTTTGTATACGTGTAGAGGACCAGTGACAATACAATAATTTCATATTTTGTTTCTAAAATCCTGGCCAGAATCATCCGAATATAAAAAAAAATTAAAACTGGTATAATAGGTTGCGGACTTGTCGACTTTGTAGTCAATCGTTGTAAGAGCTCAGTTGGTAGAGCATTGAACTCTTAGTGGTATATAATTTCAGTATTCCATCCATACGTCGCTGGTTCAAATCCGGCTGGGAGGGTTTTTTTTTATAGAAGAGTATTACTTTTAGCTCATACTACAATAGTATCGAATTTAAAGATATTTACATTTTTATCTTATTCTGTAAAATATTAAAACTAAAAACTAAAAAATAAATAATAGTTTTAAAAAACTAAAAGAACACGCTTTATTAGAAAACTAAAAAATGAAAAATAATTTTAATTTCCAATACGCTTGGGATAAAATTAAAGTGGTCAACAAAAAAGTAATCTCCAACACATATAGAATAAAACTAGAGTTATCAACAAAAAGAAAATAATTTTACCATCAAAAGCGTGGGGTGCTTTTTATGATGTTTACATTTTCTTCTTAGAGAGCTTACTTTTACCAATATCTGTTTATTATCAATTATATTAATTGATATAGAGCACCCCACGCTTTTGATGGTAAAATTATTTTCTTTTTGTTGATAACTCTAGTTTTATTCTATATGTGTTGGAGATGATTTTTTTGTTGACCACTTTAATTTTATCCCAAGCGTATTGGAAATTAAAATTATTTTTCATTTTTTAGTTTTCTAATAAAGCGTGTTCTTTTAGTTTTTTAAAACTATTATTTATTGCAAACGTGGTACATAACGAGATTCCTGAATGTTTCTATGGTTTACAGACATAAAACTCTAGTTGACTTGAGTTTAAAAGTCGTCATAAAATGATCCAATCGCAAATTTTGAATTCAACTAATTCAAGTTAATTTAAAATAAGTAACACATTTTGTTTTACCTCTCTCTCTATATACGTCTTTCTTTCTCTTCATTTATTAAGATATTTTAAACTTTATCTTCTCTGTTCTTGTTTTTTGAAGACTTTTAATAAGATTCATGATTTGTTCCGTTGAGGTATTATTCAAAATTAAAATATAAAATTATGGAATATTCACCTGAAAGGTCCGTCTTCTCAACTAATTAATGTACACAGAATTGAATATCTCAAACAAACTCTACAAAAAAGTCCGCGACAGCATATGTTTATCTTTTACGGATAACTCACAATAAACATTTTTGTCTTTCATTAATGTCAAGAAGATCGAGATAAGCTGATTCCCGGGCAAGCATAGCAGCTCAAGGCTGGTGGTAAAAACACATTAACATTTATTTAGCAGCGCACGCCGGGCATTAGCTAGTAGTAGTAGTAATAATAATAATAATAATAATAATAATAATAATAATAATAATAATAAGCAAGGATTTCCAAAAACTGGCACAAATGGAACGAGGACATTTATCATAGGAGAAAGAAAAATATTTAATTTGTTCTATCGAATGTTATCATAACATTTTACAAACTGCTTTTAGAAGCATCTTTAGCGAAAATATTTTTTACGAAATTATTTCATATTTTTGAGCTTAATATTTTTATGAGAACGTAACAAAAAATACCTTCTTCATCATCATCCAGGGATTAAGCCTGTTGCCTCGTTCCGGTTTCATGAAAGCTAGAATTGTTAAAATTGTTCAGACCATCTTCTGTGTGGGCGTCCAACATTTCTCCTTCCGTGTGATTTATAATTTAGCAATAATTTTGGAAACCTTTCTTCTCGCATTATATCAATGTGTTCTTTCCATGCGTTCCTATATTCAATTATTCGAACTGTAAGTTCTAAAATACTACAAAAATATGTATATTTATATTTAATTTTCGAAGGCCCATGTTTCCCTTAACAGAGATTTAGGCACTCTCCCCCTACAGGGAAGAATTTGAACCATACTAATTTAGTTACACTTGTTTTCTTACAGATGTCATTTGAGTGGTCCGTGGTCAGCGTTCCGCCAATACTGACATCTAGGAAACCAAGGTAGTATTAGGACGGGTAAATTTTGCTTAGAGGCCTTTTCATTCAGGCTTAAGGATCTTTTACGAGCCTGAAAATCTTCAGACTCGGGACCCACGGATTAAAGTCCCTCCCGGAGGGCTTGCTCCTTGGATTTTTCCATCCTAAAAAAATCCATCCACCCCGGCCGGGTTTGAACCCGCGACCCACGGGACCAGAGGCAAGGATCATAATCACTAGTCCACCGCGGCCGATTTATATTTAATAATAACAATAGTAAATTTAAAAGTAGCGTATCTTGTTGCAAATTAAACACTTGCAACATTATCTTGTTTTATAATTAAATATGTTGATGTTCAAACCTCAATGGCACCTGACACGAATCACGAATTCGAACCACCGCTGTGTTGTAATGAAGGGAAAAGTATACAATGACGTCAACTTTTCCTTTCAACTCCTCATCCAGACACTTCTCTCCCCGCCACTACAGTACTAAGAAATTACGCTCCGAATCAAGTTGCTCGCCAGTTGATGATGGCTATTATATATATACTGCGGCAGAAATGAAATTTATGAGACGTACTGCAGGTTACTCAAGAACAGACCATAAAAGGAATTCTGAGATTCTCAAAGAATTACAAACAGAATCCGTCATGGAATATGAACAAAAATACAGAAACAACTGGAAATCTCACGTAAGAAGAATGAGCAGAACAAGAATACCACGTCATCATCATCATCAACAAGGATTAAGCCCTAATGGCCTGTTACGATCTCATTATAAGCCGAATTGGTCCTTCCATCTCTTCAATGGTCTTCCCAACATTCTTCTACCTTTTAGTTTATAATTATACATTCTTCTTGGTATGCGCTGTTCATTCATTCTTAATACGTGCTGAAGATAAGCATTTTGATAGTATTTTATTCTTTCACAGAGATTAAATATATTAAGTTCTGTTCTTATATCTTCGTTTTTTCTTTTTATCTATCCTTTGGTATCATGCTATTGCTCTCGAGATATTAATTTCTGCAGCCTCTATTTGTTTACCATCTGCCTTTGTTAATGTCCAGGTTTCACATCCATAGATAAGAGATGGAACCGCCAATACTTTGTAAAATTTTAAAATAGTTTCTTTTCTAGTTTTATTCAATAAAGTACGTTTAATTGTGCCACATAGATAATCTAATCGTTGTATTTTAGTGTGTTTATCTAAATTTCTGTCATTACCTAAATGACATTCCAAATAATTAAAATTAAAAAGAATTTAATTATTTATATACAGAATTTTAATGGTTACACATCTTTCTGTGCCTAAAGTTTTATTTTTCTTCTCCACTCGTCTCTCTCCATCCAATCCATGTCCTCCAGTCCCCTTGCTCTCATTCCAGTTCTTATTTCCTGGATCCACGAGTTTCGACGTCTTCCTCTCCTCCTTCTTCCAGGTGGACACCATTCCAATGTTTTTAGCATTTTTATGTTTTTCGTGATGAACAGGGAGCTGGCCTGATGCATCAACCCCCAACCTGGAGGACCAGTTAATTTTTGGTCAAGGTTTTCTTCCTCTAGCCCTTGTCAAACCAATGACGAACTGCAAGGCAGCAGTATCTGTACCCTAGATAAGGGGCCTTCACAGGGTACTATCAGCCGGGCGTACTGAACCCTGGTTTTTTAACGAGGTTGTTACTCCTCCCCCTCACCCTTTTCTAACCTGGCTTGGAACAGGCTTTGGCGGGTCTATTAAAAAGAATACCACGTCAAATCTTAAATTACCAGCCACCAGGCAAGAGATCCTAGGGCAGAACCTTCAAACGTTGGATTGAGACCGTAACAGACCCCTAGGTTTATCATATGAAAGGAAGAAGAAGAAGAACTGTAGATATTTAACTTTTGTCGATTCTTAGACTGATGCAAGCATTGAAAGGAAAACGTAATCTCCCATAATATGAATTCCAATGAAAATATCTGGAAAGAACTAATAAAAATGCGTTCTACCCAATAAGGATTAGGCAGAATGCTCTCAACGAAATATTGGATGAAAAAGAAGAGCGTTCTTTGTAGTACGGTACACAAGAACCCAGAATTTCTTTGTGTGGCCAAGAGCTTGCGTATGACAATGTATCCAAGAGTCACGTCTTAACGTAAATAACTCAAAAGGCCCAAGCTGTGAATTCCCTAAATCTATGTATTCATGAAAATTAATAAAAAATATCATTACAGCTTCATAGGTAACTAGAGATTTAATTCATCGCTTTAGTAGTTAGAATTTATAAATTTTATTTATGTACAGATTTTCATTGTTAACACATGTTTCTGTATCTAAAGTTTTATTTTTCTTCTCCACTCGTCTCTATCCTTCCACTCCATTTCCTCCAGTTCTTCTTCTTCTTCTTATTCTTCCTTCCAAGTATTAGGCCAAAGCCTGTTATGATCCTATAGAAAATTTTCCCTCCAGCGTTTCATAGGACGGCCCAGTGATCTTCGTCCTCTTGCTATATAATTATAAACAGCTATGGGGATCCGATTTGAACTCATTCTTTCAAGATGGTGTTTCCAATTTAGTTGATACTGTTTAATATATTCCAAAATTGGCGTAGTCTTCAATTCTTTTAAGATATAGGTGTTCCTTTGCCGATCCCATCTGGTGTAACCCGCTGTTCTGCGCATGAATCTCATTTCGCAAGCCGTTATTCTGCTTTCATGTTGTCTTTTTAGTGTCCATGCTTCACTGCCATAGGTCAACACTGGTCTAGCCAAAGTGTTATATAAACGTAATCTGGTGTTTTTTTTGTACAAGTGATGGTTTCATAACTTGATTAATAATTCCCAAAATTTTATTATAACTAGTAATTTTTTCAGAGATATCCTTTTCATCCCAGATAGAGAGATAATATCCAAGATATTTAAATTGATTAGATCTCTCTAAAATTTTATTCTGGAGACAGTCCTCTTATTCTCATTCCAGTGTTGATAATGATGCGCAAGGAGAGGCCTTGATCCTAAACTTAATATCCATCCATAGTAATTCTGCCTGATGGCAGGTCTTTCACTGCAATCATAGCATTTTCATGCTATGCTTTGCAGCTTTACTAAGGCATTATAGGTGTGGTAACTTCCCGTTGCTTTCAACACCGGTGAAAGATGATGATAATGATAAGAATGAAGATGATGATGGCCGGATGATTTTCGGGGACCGTTGGGCCGGTAAGCTTCCTGACATTTGTCTTACAGGTGAGGAAAAACCCCGAAAAAAAACTCATCCAGGAACCTGTCCCGACCGAGAATCGAACCGAGGCCCGCTGCGTGACAAGGCGGGACGCTATCTCAAGACCACAGCGGAGGACTAAACTAAATATAATGAAGGGAATATGTTATTGATGACTTAAAAACTCATGCCCCAAATGAGAGTCAATGACCAATCACATTTCAATGATTTTTTATTTACAACCAATCACAGTCGTGTTTCGCCTTGAATTTACCAACTAAAGTTTATCATAATAAAGAAAGCACCTCCTTTGTAACATTCTGAATAGGTCATAGCATTATTTTGCAGTGACTGACTCTTTAAGAAATACGGCTACCAGATTGTATATATAGTGCATTATTGTCAACACATACCGCATGCGGGAGTTAATATAAAAACATTTGTAGCAATTGATTATACCACCAAAAAAAGAAACCACTGTTTGCACTTTCTTAAGTGTATTTTTTCCCAGGTAATAACATTCCAGAAAAGTATAATTATTATAGGACGTCAGAAATGAATTAATATACAGTTTATTGACTTAGGCTTTCACGGCCGGAGTTACTATGATGATCTTGTAGAAGATTTCCGGGCTGTTGGCCGTGGTCTTGACGCTTGTAGTTCCCCACGTTTCACCAGAGACTGCGTCCGGCATCCTCAAGGGTTGTCTTGAGAACCACGGCCAACAGCCCGGAAATCTTCTGCAAGATCATCATAATATACAGTTTGATGTTTCATTTTTTCTCCACTAGGGTGCATTCTTACAACATTGCGATCCTTTGGCAATAAATAATATGATCTGGTCGCAGTGACGAACAAAAGAAGCAAATGAAGCGTACCAATCGTTTCTCATTTGTTTTCAAACATCGCCGTTTACATTAAATATTTTAAAATAACTATATTTAAATAATGATTTGTGAGTAAACAGCTTAATTTTATTGGTTAAATAGTCCTAACAATTGCCACTCTTGATTTCCAAATTCTCTAGATAAATTTTCTCCCCACTGATCCTCATGACTGTGTGACGTCATCATTCACACTTCTTGAGCCGCAACAGAAGGCTGTAAGAGGTTTTCTTGCGAACTTATTTAATAAAATCTAATTATGTCCTAATTACTGAATTTTATGGAAAAAAAGTAACATTTTTTTATCGTCCGTCCATGACATGAGAATTTAACGTTCGGGCAGGACAACGTCTGCCGGGTACGCTAGTTCTTAATAATTTGTGAAACTCGTTGAAACAAATGCCATCTTGCAACATTGTGTTATTCACGTATCTCTGGAAAACAGCTCTACACCAGTTTAACTTGTACACAAGTTTATAGATGCCACCTCCACACGTCTCCAACTTTGCAAGGCGCAGTCTGAAAGATATCTACCAAACATTGAAATCAACTTGCACTTCTCAACTTGTTTTGTACCTTCTGTTTATGAACGTGACTTCATTCATAGCTTACGTTTTCTGCTTCTGTCAACTCGTATGCTCAAAATTTATGGGTAGTTTCTTCAGTAACAATAAAAAATCTTCACCTACACTTTTTAATATCTTGCGATTTATAAACGTGCGATTTAAAACTACAGTAAAACTTGTTTAATCCGGAACGTGAATAATGCGGATATCTGTCCAATGTGAACACATTTATTGGTCCCGGCGAAATAATAGTAATTTTACTTACTTACTTACTCACTGGTACTATCGAACCCGTAGGTTCATGGCCGTGCGGACATAAGCGCTCCATACATCCCTGTCCTGAGCTAATGCTTTCCAATCATTCCCTGTATAATCTACTTCCCTCAAATCAAAGTGAATATTATTCTCCGACCTCATTCTTGATCTACCAACTGGACGTTTTCCCTCCGGTTTTCCTACAAAAAGCTTCCATGCACGTCTTTCATTCTCCATTCGTGCCACATGTCCTACCCATCGTAGTGTACGACACTTAACTGTTCTTATTATATCTGGCTTCCTATAAAGACCATCTAGTTCATGTAGTCTTCTCCATTCACCTCTCTTTGGTCCAAAAATTTTCCTAAGAACTTTATTCTCAAATACTCGTAATCTCCTTTCCTCCCTTAAAGTAAGAGTCCATGTTCACATCCATATAATATAACTAGTAGAATAATAGTTTTATATATTTTTGGTTTAACGTTTTTTGAAAGGAGTTGGGACGTCAAGAGTCTCTGTAATGCATAATAGCACGCATTTATAAGCAAAGTATTAAATAATAATAATAACAATAACAATAATAATAATAATAATGATAATAATAATAATAATAATAATTTAGAGAAATTGCAACGAAAATTAAAAATACAGAAAACACGTAAATTTAACGAACAATAAAGAAATACTTTTTGGAAATTGGTGCCTTGTCACGCAGCGGGCCCGGATTCGATCCTCGTTCGGGACAGATTTTCTGGGTGAGGTTTTTATCGGAGTTTTTCCTCAGCTGTAAGACAAATGTCAGGAAACTTTAAGGCCCAAACGGTCCCTGAACATATGGCCATCGCAATCATCATTCATATTCATCTTAGATTAAGCTTAGGATTAGGGACTCTCCTGGCGCACCACTATCATTATCATCGCCCATCATATCATAACCCCGCCTTAGAGGCGCCCCAACCTCAGAAGTGGGTTACAAGTACGCCATGGCAGGAGAGAATACCAGAAATGTCGAAGTGACAACCTGGTAATTTGAAAAAAAATAGGTAAATATATAAATATTTTAAAATAACTATTTAAATAATGAATTGTGTGTAAACAGCTTAATTTTATTCGCTAAATAGTCCTGACAAATGCCACTCTTGAATTCCAAATCCTCTAGATAAATTGGATGTCACTTGTGGATTACTTATGACAATACTCTCCGGATATTATATACGAATAATAAAATGTTTCCCAGCCCTGGGCATAATTTTTTTTTCTGTAGTGAGAATTGTCCAGATTCCATCAAGGTACGGATGCGTGCGAATCCTTTGATATGAGTGTCTCTATGTATAACAAGAAAAGCATATAAAATAACACAAAAATAGGGAATGAGGATTAAAAAAAAAGCAACAAAAAAAAAAAGAATCTGATGAAATAAAAAAAATACAAATACGTCTCTTTGATTTAACCAACGATTTATTATTTAATACCTCTCACTCCAATTTTTAACCATCTTTTTGTTTATCATCATTCATTTTTTATTTGGTTTTTGTAACTCTGATTTTATTTAACTTGTGTGTGATGTAATCCACCCACTGCAATTTTTGTGGTTCTTGTTTCGCAGTGGGAGGATAGACGTCATTCGTTTTACGCGCCACTTCGGCAGACCATTTTAAGTATTATTTTATTTTGTACAGATAGAAGGGAATTAAGACTATAATAATTAAATCTATACAAAATTTATATGGCAATTGCATATCTATAATTAAAATTGGGAATAAATTGTCACATGGTTTTACGATAAATAAAGGTCTTCGTCAAGGTTGTTGTCTATCACCGACTCTGTTTAAAATAGGCCTATATGTACATGAAATATTAAAGAATTGGAGAAAATGTTCAAGCATGGGAATTCCTATTTCAAACAACAAATGTTATACAACTTACATTTTGCAGATGATCAATTGTTAATTGCACAAGATTATGAAGATTTAGAATATATGACTAGAAAATTAATAGAAGAATATGAAAAAAGGGTATTAATTTTGAACATGAAAGAAACAAAAATATTTATCAATTGGTGAACCAGAACAAATTTTAATTTTGGAGACTGGAGAATCAATAAAATCTTGTAGTGAGATCACATATTTAGGAATTAAAATAAATAAAAATTGGAGTTATGAAGAGGAAATAAGAAACAGAAATAATAAAGGAAATTTTATAATTTCTTGCATGAATGGAATATTGTGGGATAAAAATATAAGTAATAAAAATAAGATGAATATATGTCATACAATTGTTAAAAGCATCATTACTTATGGAGCAGAACTTTGGTCATTAACAACAAAAACAAACAAGTATCTTTTGGCAACGGAAATGGATTTTATACGAAGGGCAGCAAGAATTTCAAGAAGAGAACAATTAGGAACTCAGTTATAAGGGAGAAAATGAAGATCGAAGACACTATTTTAGATTATATTAAAACTCAGTCATTATGATGGTACGGACATGTCCAGCGAATGACAGACGATCGGTTACCAAAATCTGTTTTGGAATGGAAACGTGAGGGAAGACGAGACAGAAGAAGATCTAAAACTTCCTGGAGTTAATCAGGAGATTGGATGGACCGACAAAACTGGCTATTAGGAATCGGACGATGTCAAAGACATTAATCAACCGATGATCTATCTACAGAGAGAAGTAGGCCTATAGGATGAGTGTATAGGATATCAGAAATTAATTAATTAACTAATTAATAACCTGAAATTATGTTTAATTTTTTCTCCACAATATTGTCATTCTATTTGGCAAAAAATATGATCTGGTTGCAGTGATGAACAAATGAAACCTAATATTTCTCATTTATTTTCAAATATCGCCGTTTACATTTAATATATAAATATTTTAAAATAACTATATTTAAATATATAATATTATATAATATATAATAAATATTAAATTATGATTTGTGAGTAAACAGCTTAATTTTATTTGTTAAATAGTCCTAAAAAATGCCACTGTTGATTTCCAATTTCTTTAGATAAATTCACTCCTCACTTTGTGAGTCCTGAATCTATTGATAATTTGGAAATCACTCGTGGCATTACTTTTGACTATTTAACTCATGCTACAAATGCTAGTCAATGACCAATCACGTTTCAATGAATTTTGTTTTACAACCAATGACAGTCGTGTTTCACCTCGCTCTTTATCGATTTCTCTGTATCAGCTCCTGCTTTTGTGATAAAGAAAGCTCCTCCTTTTTAATGTTCTGAACAGGACAGAACATTATTTTTCTCCAACAAATACATTGAATATAGCAAATAATGAAAAGATTCCTTGATTTTACTGAGTTGTTTACTAAAAAAATGAATAACCCGTAATGTTGATTATGATATATAGTTTGATGTGTTTCATTATTTCTCCACTTGGGTGCACTCTTACAATATTGCGATCTTATTTGGCAATAAATAATATGATCAAGCAGCAGTGAATGAACATAACCTCACATTTCTGATTTGTTTTCAAACATGGCCGTTTAAATTAAATACATAAATATTTTTTAAATAACTATGTTAAACAATCCTCCATGGTATCTTTACCTTGTCGTGGCGGAGTGGCTTGCGTGCTTAAATGATCCTGAGAGCTATGCCGGCGGTAGCATTGCTGCCGATAGGGTTACCCATGCAGGACTGGTCGAAGGTGATAAGCCAGACGAAAAAAGTACCTTGGGCGAAAGAGTGACTATCTTTCACCGTAAAAATACAACCGTCAAGAAATAAAATATATAAAACTATTATTCTACAAGTTATATTATATGGGTGCGAAACATGGACTCTTACTTTAAGGGAGGAAAGGAGATTACGAGTATTTGAGAATATAGTTCTTAGGAATTTTTTTGGACCAAAGAGAGATGAACAGACAGGTGAATGGAGAAGACTACATAACAATGAACTACATGGTCTTTATAGAAAGCCAGATATAATAAGAACAGTTAAGTCTCGTAGACTGCGATGGGCAGGACATGTTGCGCGTATGGAGAGTGAAAGACGTGCATGGAAACTTCTTGTAGGAAAGCCAGAAGGAAAACGCCCAGTTGGTAGACCAAGAATGAGGTGGGAGAACAACATTAACTATGATTTGAGGGAAGTAGATTATACAGGGAATGATTGGAAAGCATTAGCTAAGGAAAGGGATGTATGGAGAGCTTATGTCTGCGCGGCCATGAACCTTCGGGTTCGATAGTGCCAGTGAGTAAGTAAGTATAGTTAAACAATGATTTGTGAGTAAACAGTTTAATTTTATTCGTTAAATAGTCCTAACAAATGCCACTCTTGATTTCCAAATTCTCTAGATAAATTCACTCCTCATTTCGTGAGTCGTGAATTTATCGATAATTTGGAAATCACTCGTGGCATTACTTATGATAAAGTATGCAGTTAAGAAGAGTTTTCGCTATCAACAAAATTGATTATTCTGTTCTTCTATACAGAGCAATCTCAACGTGGAACAAAAAATACTGTATATGCTCACATACTGTGATGCATCATTATTTACACTACGATGGACAGGACTATTAATAATTTAGATTTACGCGCTGCAGTTTCATTTGAAAACAAATTAATCATAAAGTGAGCCTACTTTTTCCAAGTTTATGAACACCTGGGACAGTTCATAGTCATCATAAATCATAACTTGAATCATTGAATTCATTTATTACTATTATTATTATTATTATTATTATTATTATTATTATTATATTATTATTATTATTATTATTATTATTATTACTCACTGCCACTATCGAACCAGTAGGTTCAAGGCCGCGCGCACATAAGCTCTCCATACATCCCTATCCTGAGCTAATGTTTTCCAATCATTCCCTGTATAATATTTTCTTTAGTGATCCCACTACAGGCCTCAGGAGGCCCTTGGGGTTGTAGGAGGTTAAGGCTCCCACTTTTTCTTGACAATCGGCACTTGATGTCAGCCGGGTTGTCAGCAATGCGTGACGGCCGCCTTTACCCCAGAACAAGCGTCTGTTACTCATTTCAGTTAGAGGCTGAGTCGACCCCAGGGCCATAGTGTCGCCAGAAGGTTTGGGTCAGTTTAAAAATCCTGACCCCACCGGGACTCGAACCCTCGACCTTCCGGCTTGTAGCGCAGTGCCCTGTATAATCTACTTCCTTCAAATCATAGTTAATGTTATTCTCCCACCTCATTCTTGGTCTACCAACTGGGCGTTTTCCCTCTGGCTTTCCTACAAGAAGCTTCCATGCACGTCTTTCATTCCCCATACGTGCAACATGTTCTGCCCAACGCAGTCTACGAGACTTATCTGTTCTTATTATATCTGGCTTCCTATAAAGACCATGTAGTTCATTGTTATGTAGTCTTCTCCATTCACCTGTCTGTTCATCTATCTTTGGTCCAAAAATGTTCCTAAGTACTTTATTCTTAAATACTTGTAATCTCCTTTCCTCCCTTAAAGTAAGAGTCCATGTTTCGCACCCATATAACATAACTGGTAGAATAATAGTTTTATATATTTTCAGTTTAACGTTTTTTTAAAGGAGTTGGGACATCAAGAGTCTCTGCAATGCATAATAGAACACATTTCCAGAATTGAGCCTATGTTTAATTTCTTTGTGCATCTCATTCCTATTTGTGATTATTGTTCCTAGGTATTTCAATTCAGCCACTTCCTCAAAATTTCCCTCATTTGTCATTAGCTATTATTATTGTTATTATTATTATTATTATTATTATTATTATTATTATTATTATTATTATTATTATTATTATTATTATTGTTGTCTATCCTATATTCATTGTGTATTTTATCTATACGTTCTTATGTTTAGGGTTTTATTGTTTAATAAATAACTTAAACTCGCTTAATTCAATATCGAAACATTTAATGCAAAATAACTCCATTTTGAATAATTTCTCAGCGTGTGATGTATGGTTAAAAAACATGAAACCTCTGGTATTGTTACTTCGTTATCTAACTCGCTGATACTATGGAATCACGAGCTTCATGGCCGAGCGGACTGTTTAGTCTTGTTATTTTAGTAATAATGGTTCTCTCCACATAATTCAATTTCTCTAATACAGTTTTTATTTCGAAACATTCAATTTAACTACCACCTGGAAAGGGAATATAAGCTTCAATTAAAGAAAAGAGGGCGCTGCACGGAATAGGGCTTTTATCTTTATTCACGATGTTGTCCTTATTTTTATAGATTTTCAAAGGACATCAAGAAATTTGAAATGAAGAACAGAACGAATCAGCCTAAGGTTATTTTTATCGATAACTTCACCGCAATCAAAAATATGCTGAGCAACTCCAGATTTTTCAATTCTATTGGATCAGAAATGTGCAATACGTTCGTTGAATCTGATTAAAATGGATCTTATTGTTTGTCCAACATATTTAATATCACATTAGTTACATCCAATTACATAAATACCGGATTTTTTAAGCAATCTACTTTATCTTTAGGTTTTCCAAGTACACTATTTAATGTTAAAATGGAAGAAAAACTAATTTAGTGTCTTATCCTTTGGATGTTAGTGAATTGGGTATATTAACTGTATATTTTACAATAGTTTTATTTGGTTACTTCCTTCAGTTCATTATTTTTACACGCTTTATATTAGCTGGACCTGTATCTATCTATGTAACGGAATCTTTCAAAGCGATTTTCACCCACTTAACATCATTGGATCGACTTGAAACTTTGTATACTTATAAAGGGCCAATGACAATACAACAATTTCATAAATGTTTCTAAAATCCTGGCCAGAATCAGCAGAATATCAAAATAATAAAAACCGGTATAATAGGTTGCGGACTTATCAACTTCTTGCTCAATCGTTGTAAGAGTTCAGTTGGTAGAGCGGTGGACTGTAGTGGTATATAATTTTAGTAATCCATAGGTCGCTGGTTCAAATCCGGCCCGGATGATTTTTTTAATGGAGTATTACTTTTAGCTCATAGTATCGAATTTAAAGATATTTACATTTGTATCTTATTCTCTAAAATATTAAAACCAAAAATTAAAAAATAATAGTTTAAAAAACTAAATAACACGCTTTATTAGAAAACCAAACTAAAAAGTTAAAAATAATTTTAATTTCCAACACGCTTGGGATAAAATTTAAGTGGTCAACAAAAAAAATCATCTCCAACACATCTAGAATAAAACTAGAGTTATCTCCAAAAAAAAATAATTTTACCATCAAAAGCGTTGGGGGTGCTTTTTATAGTTTTTACGTTTTCTTCTTTACTTTTACCAATATCTGTTTATTATCGAATATATTAATTGATATAGAACACCCCACACCCCACGCTTTTGATGATAAAATGATTTTTGTAGATAACTCTAGTTTTATTCTAGATGTGTTGGAGATGATTTTTTTGTTGACCACTTTAATTTTATCCCAAGCGTGTTGGAAATTAAACTTATGTTTCATTTTTTAGTTTGGTTTTCTAAACAGCGTGTTGTTTTTGATTTTTTAAACTATTATTTATTAGTGATTGTGTTTTTCTAATTTTAATAATATTTATAGTTTATCCGAAGTTATATGTCATATTGGAAGTATCGACTATCCAGAGACAACAAAATGAATTCGAAAATAAAGTGTAGATCATATTTCTGAATTGGAAGGATGTATTTTACATTTCATTTGTTTTAAGAGAAACAAATGCCTTGGAAAACACACATCTCTCAAATATTGCAATGGGATTGCATAACTTTACATTCCATTTGGTGCATCTTGACTGAGTAAACACGATACTTGTCAAAGAATTTCTGTGGAGCAAATAAAAAAAGAAACGCGTGAGTTTGAACATGATATATATATAGGTCAACCGATCTGTTTGCAGGACGCGTCAGGTATGAGAAACAAGCTCATGTTTCAGTCAATACAGCTTCCATGAAAACAAGTGCAATATTGAACAGTTGTTCATCAGATATCAGATGCACAACTTATTTTTAGCTCAATCTCAAACGTGTAAAATAAAATAGTTTTGGATTTTCTAAAAACGTATTCCTTTTACCAAGCGGATCGCTGTTATAGATTCAAAAGTATGTATTTTTATCATAACTGAATACTGCGGGTACCTGTTTTGTTTTTATAAAATAATACTAGAGTAAACTATATATGAAGGAGTATGCAACCTAGTGGTGTAAGTCATGTTTCTTCATTTTGAGAATTAACAGTATTTTTTTAGTTCGTGTACAGACAATCAAGTTAGCTTAAAATTGATAATCATGAAGATATTTATCATAAGTAATGCCACGAGTGATTTCCAAATTATCTACAGAATTTGGAAATCAAGAGTGGCATTTGTTAGGACTATTTAACGAATAAAATTAAGCTGTTTACTCACAAATCATTATTTAACTATAGTTATTTTAAAATATTTATATATTTAATGTTAACGGCGATGTTTGAAAACAAATGAGAAACAATAGGTACGCTTAATTTACTTCTTTTCTTCATCACTGCAACCAGATCATATTATTTGTAGCCAAAGGATCGCTATATTGTAAGAATGCACCCTAGTGGAGAATTTTATAACCAACATTACAGGTATTAATTATTTTTTGATGTCCTGTGATATAAATATATCAGTTATATTTTTCTGCAACGTCATATCCTGGAAAATAATTCGTTTAAGAAAGTGCAAGCAGTGGTTTCTTTTTTTTATACTTACTTACTTACTTACTTACTTACTTACTCACTGGCACTATCGAACCCGTAGGTTCATGGCCGCACGGACATAAGCTCTCCATACATCCCTATCCTGAACCAATGCTTTCCAATCATTCCCTGTATAATCTACTTCCCTCAAATCATAGTTAATGTTCTTGGTCTACCAACTGGGCGTTTTCCTTCTGGCTTTCCTACAAGAAGTTTCCATGCATGTCTTTCATTCCCCATACGCGCAACATGTCCTACCCATCGCAGTCTACGGGACTTAACTGTTCTTATTATATCTGGCTTCCTATAAAGACCATGTAGTTCATTGTTATGTAGTCTTCTCCATTCACCTGTCTGTTCATCTCTCTTTGGTCCAAAAATTTTCCTAAGAACTTTATTCTCAAGTACTCGTAATCTCCTTTCCTCCCTTAAAGTAAGAGTCCATGTTTCGCACCCATATAATATAACTGGTAGAACAATAGTTTTATATATTTTCAGCTTAACGTTTTTTGAAAGGAGTTGGGACATCAAAAGTCTCTGCAATGCATAATAGCATGCATTTCCAGAATTGAGCCTATGTTTAATTTCTTTGTGCATCTTATTCCTATTTGTGATTATTGTTCCTAGGTATTTGAATTCAGCCAATTCCTCAAAATTTCCCTCATTTGTCATTAGCTGTCCATTTCCATTATATAATGTCTTTCTACATGTGACCATATATTTAGTTTTACTGATATTTACTTCCAGTCCTAATTTCTTAGTGTTACTCAATAGTGTGTGCGTGTTGGCCTTTAGTTTCTTTTTTTTATGGTTTAATCAATTGCGACAAATGTTTTTATATTATCTCCCGCATGTGCTATCTGCTGACATTAATGCACTATATATACAATCTGGTAGAGGTATTTCTTAGAGAGTCAGTTACTGCAAAATAATGCTATGACCTATTCAGAATGTTAAAGTTAATAAATTCGAGGCGAAACACGACTGTGATTGGTTGTAAATAAAAAACAATTGAAATGTGATTGGTCATTGACTCCCATTTGGGGCATGAATTAAATAGACTAATGAAATTTTTACATTTAGTGTCTCATGCCCTCGAAAAGCTAAAACTTTTGTTTTTGGAGTAGATATATTCAAGTTTCGTGTTTAAGTTTCTTCACAGAGTATAATTTGGAAACAATCATGTTTCCTGCAAACAGACACAAAGGTGATTGAGTTGTATAATACGAAACCAATCAAATTACTGGGTAATGAGCCACCGGAAACTTGGGGTCCTTATATCAAAACACTCAGTTAACACTGGTCAACATGATTTTTGTCTCATGAGTACCAATAGTTGTACTTAATGCAGTTTTTATAGTTTTTTCAAATATGTGTTCGGAATTTCTCCATCACCCACAGTTTTTTTTTATTTCAGTTTCAATTAGTGGATTTAAATAATTATTATTTTAATAAACTTTTTTTCGTCCATTTGTCCGTTGAGCGATGAGCACGGGGAACACTTTCATCAGGATATTTCAGCTATGGAAAAGAGATATCAAGGCAAATGGAATCCTAATATGCTGACCGATTATTGTAGGACCATCAAGAGGGATGCTCTGCAGGCGAAATATAGCAGAAAATGCCATTTCTTAGTTTCTAGGTGAGTTCGAATGATCGAATATTGTGTAGTTACAAATGTAGAAAATATTAAAGTGTTTGAAATTATAAATGTCTGTCTCTCGGAAACTTACGTGATGGATAAAAAGCAATATGATATTTGAATTCAGGAGAAAAAATACTATCAGAATCACATATTTTTCTTTCTGAGACAAAAAAAAAGTTTATTTTTTGTTGCTCAGTGTTAATATTCCTGAACAACTTGTGATATTTGTCGGTAGATTTCGGATTCATTCTGCATCATCATCATCATCTGCATTCATGGATTAGGTCTGTTGACCCGTTCCGACTTCAGCCCATCTCTTTCTAAGTCTGCCCACATCTCGGGTGCCTTTAGGTTTGTATTTTGTTATTTGTTTTGGATATCTATCTTCATTCATTCTGTCTATGTGTTGCTTCCATTTTTGTCTATATGTATCTGTTTTATCAGTTATTGCAAATATTTCAAGTTCCTGTCTTATTTCTGTGTTCTTGATTCTGTCTTCCTTAGTGCACCCTTTAACAGATCTCAAAAATTTCATTTCTGCCGCCGTTATCCTACATAGATCTTGTTTTTTTATGTATACAGGCTTGTGAACCATAGAGCAGTACCGGTACTGCCAACGTTTTATAAAATTTCAATTGGGTCTCTCTTGTTGTTTTGTTATTTAGTGATCGTTTTATCGTATCACATATTCCCTGGAATTTTGCTATTTTATTATTTATATCATTATCATAATTAAATGAAATGTCACATCCTAGATAATTGAGATGGTTCACCTGTTCTATGATTTTGTTTCCTATTACTATTTTCGATCTGATTTGATGTTTCCCTTGGAATGCCATTACCTTGGTTTTTTCTATGGATATTTTGAGATTATATTGTTCACATATATTTGATTAATATGTACGAGTATGAAATAGTATGAAATACTATAATAACTGTTTTTATAGGAGAACCTAGATTCTGTTTATTAGAAAGGGTAAAAAGTCCATCTCATTATTTTTTAATCAATTGAGTTGGTGTTTACTTGATGAAAATACATATTCATTAATTAGATAAAAATAGAACTTAGTTTTATTTGACTTTCGTATTTATTAAGATATATTTAGTGACAGCTATTTCGGTACAGACATGTTAACATGTCTGAAGAAGGTACAGTGTACAGAAACAGCTGTCACTAAATATATATTAATAAATATGAAAATCAAATAAAACTAAGTTTTATTTTTATTTAATTAATAATCATTATTTTTTCATGAATAAATAATAAAAAATAAATATGACACGTATAATCAAATACCTAGAGGTCTACACACCTACATAAAAATGTATAAAAACAATGGAAAAAATAAAAAGATATATATATTATTGTAAATATACATCAATTTGTCCACCGCTGTGGTCTCGAGGTAGCGTGCTGCCTTGTCATGCAGCGGGCCTGGGTTCGATCCCCGGTCGGGGTAGTTTTACTGGGTGAGGTTTTTATATATTTTGTAGTTTAAAAATATTCCTTTGAAGTTCGTCTTCTGTATTTGCTATTATTACCTGGTCATCAGCGTATAATAATGTTTTCAAGTAGTGTGTTTTATCTAATTTTATTCCTTTATTTGTTTCTTCGTTCCATTTTTTATTATATCATTGATGTATAGGTTAAATAAAACTGGAGAGATACTGCATCCTTGTTTAACTCCTTATTAGTATTCTGCATATAATTAATTTTATATCAATTTGACATGAGGATTAATTATGTGGAAACAAAGTTCACAAATGAAGTCTGTAGAGATTATCTACAAATTAAGACGGGACAATGCACTTGGTTGGTGGTCAATGGACTATATTGCTGCACATTAATCCTTTGTGCAGTGTGCAGGAAACTATTTCACGTGTAATGGACGTAGGGCATGCGGTGGCTCCCTGCCAGAATTCTTGACCATACTCTACAGTTGTGCAGTTTGAACCGTAAAGGATTCACATTGATGACGTGTTAATATCCACATTTGTTTATCACTGCTCTTTGTGAAAAGCAGGTGTAACATTTTATGGGAGAAATGAGCTTCCATCACGACCATACAAACTTGATATTAAAGTTAATTTCAACGAGCCTAGGTACAACACTTCCTTTCATAAGGTTTATATAAGAATCATAGTACGAAAAAAGGCGTAAATAATAATAATAATAATAATAATAATAATAATAATAATAATAATAATAATAATAATATCATCATCATCATCATCCGGTATCATGGCAGCTGCCGCCTTCAGGAAACCAAACGCCATTCCTCTCTGTCCATCCATTGATCTTCCTCCATTCCTCTGATATTCATAGCTGCTTGTACCCCTTCTATCCAAGTTTTCTTCGGTCTTCCTCTCTTCCTCCTTTCCATTGGGATCCATTCCATAACAATTTTAGGCAATATTTGTTTTGGCATTCTTTTGACATGGACATACCACTGCAATCTTTTCTTTTCTATAATGTCTATGATGTTCGGCTCCTCTTGCACACCCATAATTTCCCTTATTTCTTTATTTCGTATTCTATCCATTCTAGATTTTCCAGTTGATCTTCTTAAAACATCCATTTCTGTATTTGAAATTCTTTTCATTTCCCTGGTAGGAATTTGCCAGACTTCAGCACCATATGTTAAAATGCTCTGAATTATGGTTTGATATATTTGTAATTTTACATTTTTTGTAATATTTTTGTTCCACCAAACAGAGCTTAAAGCATTTATCGCTTGTTTTGTTTGTGCGATTCTATATATATATATATATATATGAATAGAATAGAATAATAAACGAATGGAGGAAAACACAACGGGGATATATACCCATCAATAGGAACCTCAAACTCGATGCTATTCTTTTTGCAGATGAATTAGCGCTTCTGGTACTTTCCGAAAATGATTTGCAACGAACAATTTATAATTTACAAAAAATAGGTGTCAAATTTAATATGGAAATATCAATTAACAAAACTAAAATAATGGCATTTCATGTGAAGGACCCCATACAAAGTAAAATCTGTCTCCAGAATAAAATTTTAGAGAGATCTAATTAATTTAAATATCTTGGATATTATCTCTCTATCTGGGATGAAAAGGACATCCCTGAAAAAAATACTAGTTATAATAAAAATTTGGGAATTATTAATCAAGTTATGAAACCATCTTTTGTATAAAAAACACCAGATTACGTTTATATAACACTTTGGCTAGACCAGTGTTGACCTATGGTAGTGAAGCATGGTCACTAAAAAGACAACATGAAAGCAGAATAACGGCTTGTGAAATGAGATTCATGCGCAGAACAGCGGGTTACACCAGATGGGATCGGAAAAGGAACACCGATATCTTAAAAGAATTGAAGACTACGCCAATTTTGGAATATATTAAACAGTACCAACTAAATTGGAAACACCATCTTGAAAGAATGAGTTCAAATCGGATCCCCAAAGCTGTTTATAATTATATACCAAGAGGACGAAGATCACTGGGCCGTCCTATGAAACGCTGGAGGGAAAACTTTCTGTAGGATCGTAACAGGCCTTGGCCTAATACTTGGAAGGAAGAAGAATTAGGAATATTCCACAATACACTGTTTCTCCTTCAACCCATAGTGATTTGTCGCCAGAGGTTCCTGTCTTCCCTCAGATCTCTAGCTTCCATACTTCTCCTCACTCCATCCATCCAGCGTTCTCTAGATCTGCCTCTTCCACTTCTTCCATTAGCTTTCCAATTGAGGATCTTCTCTGGTATTCTAATTCTCTTGTCTTCTATTTTTATGAGGTGTCCATACAATTTCAAACGATTTTTTCTTCTATTTTTTCTAATGTTTTTTTTTTCAACTTGCATAATTTCCCTTATTGTGCTCTTTCTGACCTTATCCCTTCTTGAAATTCTTGTCAATAGCCTCCAAAAAGCCATTTCTACTGCTAACAGCTTGTTGGCTTGTTTTTTACTTACTATCAAAGTTTCGGACCCATATAATAAAATGCTTTGTAACAGAACTTGAAATATAGTTTTCTTCGTTCTGTATATTATATTTCTATTCCAAAGCACTGAGTTCAACAAACCAATGATTCTTCTTCCATCAGTTATTCTTCTTTCAGTTTCTGTAGTTGAATTCTCACTTTTATCTAAAATAGATCCTAAATATTTAAAATTTTTACCATTACGTTGTCTTCCTGAATTACATTTTAGCTCATATGTTGCATCCAATGAAAGATATTGTTTTATTATAATTTATCTGTAATCCCCATTTTTTGAATTCTATCTGTAATTTCCTTAACATGAAAGATGCATCAACTGTATCTTGATAAATCACCACCTGAATTCTTAATAATAATAATAATAATAATAATAATAATAATAATAATAATAATAATAATAATAATAATAATAATAGTCAATTGAGGCTGGAGGGAAAATTTTCTATAGGATCGTTACAGGCCTTGGCCTAATACTTGGAAGGAAGAAGAAGATAGTCAATTGAGTTGGTGTTTACTTGAAGAAAATCCATATTTATTAATTAAATAAAAATAGAACTTACAGTTTTATTTGATTTTCATATTTATTAAGATATAATTCAATTACAGCTGTTTCGGCACGCTGTACCTTCTTCAGATATGTTAGCAAATCAACATAATAATAATAATAATAATAATAATAATAATAATAGTAATGATAATAATAATAATAATAATAATAATAATAATAATAATAATAATAATAATAGTCAATTGAGTTGGTGTTTACTTGAAGAAAATCCATATTTATTAATTAAATAAAAATAGAACTTACAGTTTTATTTGATTTTCATATTTATTAAGATATAATTCAATTACAGCTGTTTCGGCACGCTGTACCTTCTTCAGACATGTTAACAAATCAACATAATAATAATAATAATAATAATAATAATAATAATAATAATAATAGTCAATTGAGTTGGTGTTTACTTGAAGAAAATCCATATTTATTAATTAAATAAAAATAGAACTTACAGTTTTATTTGATTTTCATATTTATTAAGATATAATTCAATTACAGCTGTTTCGGCACCTTCTTCAGACATGTTAACAAATCAACATAATAATAATAATAATAATAATAATAATAATAATAATAATAATAATAATAATAATCAATTGAGTTGGTGTTTACTTGAAGAAAATCCATATTTATTAATTAAATAAAAATAGAACTTACAGTTTTATTTGATTTTCATATTTATTAAGATATAATTCAATTACAGCTGTTTCGGCACGCTGTACCTTCTTCAGACATGTTAACAAATCAACATAATAATAATAATAATAATAATAATAATAATAATAATAATAATAATAATAATAATAATTGCCGCGATGGGAAAGTAGTTATTTTTCTTGTCTCTAGTTTCGAGGGACGCGGTTCAAACCCGGTCGTGGTCGATGGATTTTTTTAGATTGGAAAAATCCAATGGACAAGTCCTACGGGATGGACCTCAAGCCGTGGGTCCCGAGTCTGAAGATTTTTAGACTAATAATGAACCATCAATCCTGAATAAAAAGGCGTCTGTGCAAAATGTATCGAATATTCCCATCCTAGTACTGCCTTGGTTTCCTAGATGTCACTATGAGGTGGAACGCTGACCACGGGCCACTCAATGACATCTATACAAAAACAAGTGTAACTAAATTAGTGTGGTTGAATTTCTCTCCTATAGGGGGAGAACGCCTATAATCTGTCCGTAGAATCTGTAGAGATGATGTTCGAAATAAGCCATCTACACAGGAGGCGAGCAAGAAATACATGGCAATGAGACCGCGGAAGGAAGTGCAGTAGGGTGAACAGATCACGTGACATTACTAATTTCACACTTGAGCTTCAACCGAGAAAGTTATCTAATCGGGAAGCTGGCGAATTTCTCTACACAATCCACGGACAGACTATAGGTTTATTGAGAGACACAAGGGCTTACTGCTACTGTAAGAACAGTAAGTTCTTCTTCTTCTTCTACTACTACAAGGTTTAGGCTATGCAGCCTGTTCCGGCGAAGTTAAAAGTGGAGTCCTTCTTCTGCGTGGTCGACCAACATCTCTTGTTCCTCTGGGATTATACAGGAAGGTTCTTTTTGGTATTCTTTCGTTGTTCATTCTCATTAAGTGTTCTGTCCATTTCTTATTATTTTCGCTGATTTTATCTTCAATTTTATATATATTTAATTCTTCTCGTATAGTTTAATTCCTTATTCTATCCGCTCTTGTGCATCCTTTCACATTACGTAAAAACAGCATTTCCGCATTCTGTATCCTGCTTTTATCGCTTGATTTCATTATCCAATTAGTAAGTTAATATTGGTAATTTAAACGAACACTGATTTATTTGTGAGCTTTTCATATAATTATGAAACGTTTTGCGTCTTGTTCCATCCTATATTAGATTAGATTAGATTAGATTTATTTAGCCTGGTGGAGTTAAGGCCATGTGGCCTTCTCTTCCACTCACCAGGACAAACATATGTTACATCAGAATATAGCAATCTCAATTAACTCTAATATTAAATACTAAATAAAAATTTGATCAAAAAGATCCATCCATAGTAACTCTGCCCGAAGGTAGATCCTTCACTGCAATCATAGCATTTTCATGCTATGCTTGCAGCTTTACTAGGGAATTGTGTAGGTGTGGTAGCTTCCCGTTGCTTTCCACACCGGTGAAGGATGATGATGATAATGATAATGGTACGGATAAAGATGATGGCCATAGATCAAAAAGATAATATCTATGATATTACGATCTATAATACAACCAGTTAATGTTAGTTAAAATTAAGACTAAAACTAATAATAAAATTTATACAAGCAAGACATATTAAATTGTCCCTGTCTAATGTATATAAAAAAAAATAATGAGATATAGAAAACTAATTGTACGTTTGTACAATATTTAATGTAATACCAGCCTATTGCGATAGACTAGAAGAGTAGAAAAATGCCTGTTAGATCGACTATAACAAAACAGATAACGGTATAGTGTGTATGTTTAATTTGGCGATTTCTATTGCTTGCATGAAGACGGGCTACTGTGGTTTGGAAGTTTTGCTGTGCACAATACCTATCGACGTTAAGCGGCCGGACTCTGGGGGCTATGCGCGGGGGTGTCGCGCGGGTAGAGTCGTACAAGGGCCGGTGTCGTCAATACGGACGAGCAGGATGTCGCCACTCTGCATCTCGGCGCTTCCCTCCCAACTCACAGACACTGGAGCACATTCCGCGTCCTCGTTGTCCTCACTCTCGCAGTCCGGCTGCACCTGCAACAAAGTTACACCCACCATTTAGACTTCAACAACTAACATTATTACTTACTTACTTACTTACTCACTTACTCACTGGCACTATCGAACCCGTAGGTTCTATCCTGAGCTAACGTTTTCCAATCATTCCCTGTATAATCTACTTCCCTCAAATCATAGTTAATGTTGTTCTTCCACCTCATTCTTGGTCTACCTACTGGGCGTTTTCCCTTTGACTTTTCTACAAGAAGCTTCCATGCACGTCTTTCATTCCCCATACGCGCAACATGTCCTGCCCATCGCAGTCTACGAGACTTAACTGTTCTTATTATATCTGGCTTCCTATAAAGACCATGTAGTTCATTGTTATGTAGTCTTTTCCATTCACCTGTCTGTTCATCTCTCTTTGGTCCAAAAATGTTCGTAAGTACTTTATTCTCAAATACTTGTAGTCTCCTTTTCTCCCTTAAAGTAAGAGTCCATGTTTCGCATCCATATAATATAACTGGTAGAATAATAGTTTTATATATTTTCAGTTAAACGTTTTTTGAAAGGACTTGGGACATCAATGCATAATAGCATGCATTTCTAGAAATGAGCCTATGTTTAATTTCTTTGTGCATCTCATTCCTATTTGTGATTATTGTTCCTAGGTATTTGAATTCAGCAACTTCCTCAAAATTTCCCTCATTTGATATTAGCTGTAAATTTCCAAAAACAAAATGCATTATTCCAAATTCAAGCAAAGGCATAGTTAGATATAAACTAACTCACTGGTACTATCGAACTCATAGGTTCATGACCGCGCGGACATAAGCTCTCCACACATCCCCTTTTCCAATCTTCCCTCAAATCATGGTTAATATTATTCTCCCACCTCATTATTTTTTCATATTATTTAAATAAAACACAATTTCTATCCATTTACCTAAGAGACAATTTACATGAAGTCATAATTTCTGCAAATTAAAAATATATTCATGCATTTATTATTTTAACTGTTATAGTAAACATTTAAGGCGCAAAATTTAAGGCGTGGCGCAAGCGGTTAGATCCTCGCCTCTCACCGCTGAGGATTACAATTCCTCCAATGCCAGGAGAGAAAACCAGAAATATCATAAAAGACAACCTTCTGGTATTAAACAATATATATATATATATATAGGGCCTATATATATTTCTTTTCTGTCATTCTGACCCACAGATCTTCCCCTGGAAATGTAATTTAGAAACTGTTAGGAATTCTATAACGCGCCATTCTGTTGAAGTCACTTTTATTTATATTGCCAATTCGCATATACCAATTGTTTGCTATCCTTTCCTAACTCTTAACGTATTATCATAGGTAATGCCACGAGTGATTTCCAAATTTATCTAGAGAATTTGGAAATCAAGAGTGGCATTTGTTAGGACTATTTAACGAATAAAATTAAGCTGTTTACTCACAAATCATTATTTAACGATAGTTATTTTAAAATATTTATATATTTAATGTAAACGGCGATGTTTGAAAACAAATGAGAAGCGATAGGTACGCTTCATCTGCTTCTTTTGTTTATCACTGCAACCAGATCATACTATTTATTGCCAAAGGAACGCAGTATTGTAAGAATGCTCTCTAGTGGAGAAAAAAATGAAACACATCAAACTGTATATTTAATTCATTTCTGATGTCGTATGATGTAAATATGACAATTATATTTTTCTGGATTGTTACCTGGGAAAAAAATACATTTAAGAAAGTGCAAACAGTGGTTTCTTTTTTTGGTGGTATAATCAATTGCTACAAATGTTTTTATATTAACTCCCGCATGCGGCATGTGTTGACATTCATGCATTATATATACAATCTGGTAGCCGTATTTCTCACAGGCTCAGTCACTGCAAAATAATGGTCAGACCTGTTCAGAATATTAAAAAGGAGGAGCTTTCTTTAATATGGTAATTATAACACTTATAAATATTTCGTGAAACACGACTCTGATTGGTTGTAAAACAGAAATCATTGAAACGTGATTGGCCATTGAGTCCCATTTGGGGCATGAGTTAAATAGTCTTAAAAATGTTTCATTCCAAACTTGATGAAGGATTTTAAAATATTCTGTAAATGTTTTCTTTTTAGTGTACACTGCAATGGACAATTTTCATTGTACAACCACAGGGTATGATTTATATTTTAAATCCCCTTGAGCAAAGCAGGTTCGGAAAAAAACTAGTTTCGTTTGTATATTTACAAAATATATTAATAATATTAAATATGTCATTTATTGTTTATGAATGAATGAGCAAATTAATTAATAAAATTTGATTAAAACTAAGTAAATGTATTATATGTTTCAAATCATGTGAATATTGAATTCACTATTGTCGGTTGTATAGTGTAAATATAACAGGAGGTATCTTTAATCAATTGAGTTGGTGTTTACTTGATGAAAATCCATATTTATTAATTAAATAAAAATAAAACGTAGTTTTATTTGATTTTCATATTTATTATATAATTCAGTGTCAGCTGTTTCGGTACACTGTACCTTCTTCAGACATGTTAACAAATTATGAATTGTGTTCCAACTGATCTAAGCAACAATACAACAATATTAATTTAATTTTTTAATTTAACAAAGGGGATTCATTCAAATCAAGTTGAGAATAACAGTTTTTTATTACTTTTAAATTTATTAATTTCTACAGCCTCCAAAAGATCTAACTTCTTACCCTTATCACAAATATGTAAAATTTCAAAATTTGGATCGAAACAATGATTAAATTGGAATAGGTGGTTAGCATATTTTGAATTTGCTAAATTTATGTTATATGCTCTCATGTGTTCCTTTATCCGAGAGATAAAAGGTCTAACAGTTTGTCCTATATAGACATTGTCACATGTGCCACACTTCAATTTATATACACCTGATAATTTTTTTTTGTTTTTTTTTTGTTTTTGTAAAAATAAAACCACTCCACCTGCAGCACCATTTCTGGATATATCTTTAATCTAATCGGCTAGAGCTTTGTGGATATCAACTCTTGATTGTAATCGAATGCCTCTTTTAGAGGTTCTTTGTTCCTTGAGAATAAGTTATAGTGACAGGGGCTGCTGTCTGGTGAATTTAGTAGATGTTCAAGTACTTCCCAATTCTACCTTCTATACATACTCTACTGAATATCTTTTTAGGGCGGTATTACTTTACTAAATGTGAGAAACAGTGAATGTATTCACAACATATTACTATTTCGAGACTTTCAATATTACAGATGTATACAACAAAGACTACTTAACAATACATATTAATACGTGAAAGAAAAACGCTGTACCCCTTTTTTAAGCACATTGCGCGCACGGAGGAGTGTGATATTTGGCATAATTAAAGTTCATATGGAGAAGGAGAGCCAACAAATAAAATTTATGTATAATAATATGTGTTACAAATAAATTAAATTATCCATATTTGGTTCGTCTTCCGGGCTTATAGGCCGTGGTCTGGTTGTCTTCTTACACGACGTTTCGGCTACTGCTGCGGTAGACATCATCAGGAGATACTGCGTGCTCTCTGTGAACTCCTCAACAGTCGGCTGCACTGCTGCGGTAGACATCATCAGGAGATACTGCGTACTCTCTGTGAACTCCTCAACAGTCGGCTGCACTGCTGCGGTAGACATCATCAGGAGATACTGCGTGCTCTCTGTGAACTCCTCAACAGTCGGCTGCACTGCTGCGGTAGACATCATCAGGAGATACTGCGTGCTCTCTGTGAACTCCTCAACAGTCGGCTGCACTGCTGCGCGGTAGACATCATCAAGAGATACTGCGTGCTCTCTGTGAACTCCTCAACAGTCGGCTGCACTGCTGCGGTAGACATCATCAGGAGATACTGCGTACTCTCTGTGAACTCCTCAACAGTCGGCTGCACTGCTGCGGTAGACATCATCAGGAGATACTGCGTGCTCTCTGTGAACTCCTCAACAGTCGGCTGCACTGCTGCGGTAGACATCATCAGGAGATACTGCGTGCTCTCTGTGAACTCCTCAACAGTCGGCTGCACTGCTGCGGTAGACATCATCAAGGAGATACTGCGTGCTCTCTGTGAACTCCTCAACAGTCGGCTGCACTGCTGCGGTAGACATCATCAAGAGATACTGCGTGCTCTCTGTGAACTCCTCAACAGTCGGCTGCACTGCTGCGGTAGACATCATCAGGAGATACTGCGTGCTCTCTGTGAACTCCTCAACAGTCGGCTGCACTGCTGCGGTAGACATCATCAGGAGATACTGCGTGCTCTCTGTGAACTCCTCAACAGTCGGCTGCACTGCTGCGGTAGACATCATCAGGAGATACTGCGTGCTCTCTGTGAACTCCTCAACAGTCGGCTGCACTGCTGCGGTAGACATCATCAAGAGATACTGCGTGCTCTCTGTGAACTCCTCAACAGTCGGCTGCACTGCTGCGGTAGACATCATCAGGAGATACTGCGTGCTCTCTGTGAACTCCTCAACAGTCGGCTGCACTGCTGCGGTAGACATCATCAGAGATACTGCGTGCTCTCTGTGAACTCCTCAACAGTCGGCTGCACTGCTGCGGTAGACATCATCAGGAGATACTGCGTGCTCTCTGTGAACTCCTCAACAGTCGGCTGCACTGCTGCGGTAGACATCATCAAGAGATACTGCGTGCTCTCTGTGAACTCCTCAACAGTCGGCTGCACTGCTGCGGTAGACATCATCAGGAGATACTGCGTACTCTCTGTGAACTCCTCAACAGTCGGCTGCACTGCTGCGGTAGACATCATCAGGAGATACTGCGTGCTCTCTGTGAACTCCTCAACAGTCGGCTGCACTGCTGCGGTAGACATCATCAGGAGATACTGCGTGCTCTCTGTGAACTCCTCAACAGTCGGCTGCACTGCTGCGGTAGACATCATCAAGAGATACTGCGTGCTCTCTGTGAACTCCTCAACAGTCGGCTGCACTGCTGCGGTAGACATCATCAGGAGATACTGCGTGCTCTCTGTGAACTCCTCAACAGTCGGCTGCACTGCTGCGGTAGACATCATCAGGAGATACTGCGTGCTCTCTGTGAACTCCTCAACAGTCGGCTGCACTGCTGCGGTAGACATCATCAGGAGATACTGCGTGCTCTCTGTGAACTCCTCAACAGTCGGCTGCACTGCTGCGGTAGACATCATCAGGAGATACTGCGTGCTCTCTGTGAACTCCTCAACAGTCGGCTGCACTGCTGCGGTAGACATCATCAGGAGATACTGCGTGCTCTCTGTGAACTCCTCAACAGTCGGCTGCACTGCTGCGGTAGACATCATCAAGAGATACTGCGTGCTCTCTGTGAACTCCTCAACAGTCGGCTGCACTGCTGCGGTAGACATCATCAGGAGATACTGCGTGCTCTCTGTGAACTCCTCAACAGTCGGCTGCACTGCTGCGGTAGACATCATCAGGAGATACTGCGTACTCTCTGTGAACTCCTCAACAGTCGGCTGCACTGCTGCGGTAGACATCATCAGGAGATACTGCGTGCTCTCTGTGAACTCCTCAACAGTCGGCTGCACTGCTGCGGTAGACATCATCAGGAGATACTGCGTGCTCTCTGTGAACTCCTCAACAGTCGGCTGCACTGCTGCGGTAGACATCATCAGAGATACTGCGTGCTCTCTGTGAACTCCTCAACAGTCGGCTGCACTGCTGCGGTAGACATCATCAGGAGATACTGCGTGCTCTCTGTGAACTCCTCAACAGTCGGCTGCACTGCTGCGGTAGACATCATCAGGAGATACTGCGTGCTCTCTGTGAACTCCTCAACAGTCGGCTGCACTGCTGCGGTAGACATCATCAAGAGATACTGCGTGCTCTCTGTGAACTCCTCAACAGTCGGCTGCACTGCTGCGGTAGACATCATCAGGAGATACTGCGTGCTCTCTGTGAACTCCTCAACAGTCGGCTGCACTGCTGCGGTAGACATCATCAGGAGATACTGCGTGCTCTCTGTGAACTCCTCAACAGTCGGCTGCACTGCTGCGGTAGACATCATCAGGAGATACTGCGTGCTCTCTGTGAACTCCTCAACAGTCGGCTGCACTGCTGCGGTAGACATCATCAGGAGATACTGCGTGCTCTCTGTGAACTCCTCAACAGTCGGCTGCACTGCTGCGGTAGACATCATCAGGAGATACTGCGTGCTCTCTGTGAACTCCTCAACAGTCGGCTGCACTGCTGCGGTAGACATCATCAGGAGATACTGCGTGCTCTCTGTGAACTCCTCAACAGTCGGCTGCACTGCTGCGGTAGACATCATCAGAGATACTGCGTGCTCTCTGTGAACTCCTCAAGTCGGCTGCACTGCTGCGGTAGACATCATCAGGAGATACTGCGTGCTCTCTGTGAACTCCTCAACAGTCGGCTGCACTGCTGCGGTAGACATCATCAGGAGATACTGCGTGCTCTCTGTGAACTCCTCAACAGTCGGCTGCACTGCTGCGGTAGACATCACAGGAGATACTGCGTGCTCTCTGTGAACTCCTCAACAGTCGGCTGCACTGCTGCGGTAGACATCATCAGGAGATACTGCGTGCTCTCTGTGAACTCCTCAACAGTCGGCTGCACTGCTGCGGTAGACATCATCAGGAGATACTGCGTGCTCCCTGTGAACTCCTCAACAGTCGGCTCCTGATGATGTCTACCGCAGCAGTAGCCGAAACGTCGAGTAAGAAGACAACCAGACCACGGCCTATAAGCCCGGAAGACGAACCAAATATGGATCAAGATGCCGACCGTGAAAGCCTACAATTATAAATTAAATTATATTAAATTTAATTAATTGTCTCTAAGGAATTTGTGTGTATTGCTCATTCATTTGTGTACTCATTCATTTGTTTACGTTCATACTGAAAGAGTATTGTTGCAAAAATAAAATTGACAGCAACAATGTGAATTGGTTTTCTCTCGCGTATTTATTATTAGTAGTTTAAAGTTAAGTCACGTAGACTGCGATAGGCAGGACATGTTGCGCGTATGGGGAATGAAAGACGTGCATGGAAACTTCTTGTAGGAAAGCCAGAAGGAAAGCGCCCAGTTGGTAGACCAAGAATGAGGTGGGAGAACAACATTAACTATGATTTGAGGGAAGCAGATTATACAGGGAATGATTGGAAAACATTATCTCAGGATAGGGATGTATGTAGAGCTTATGTCCGCGCGGGCATGAATCTACGGGTTCGATAGTGCCAGTGAGTAAGTAAGTAAGTAAGTTTAAAAAAGTGAGTTCATCTTAATTTTTAGATTTAAATTAAACTCTATCTAATCTGGTTTCAGTAATTTCATTACTTTTTATACATATTTAGATATTCACACCTACTCATTATGCGTCGACTTGAATGGTTGGGGTGAGAGACAAAGAAGGGATATATATTCGCGTATACATAATAATAGGCAAAATGCACATTTAAGTAGTGTAGAATTTAATAATATACAAATTTCAAATGACGCGTTATTGTTTTTAAATATGGCTTTGCCAAACTATACGACATATTTCCTACCGTTCGTATTTTTAAAAGAAATCGAAAAATTTAATTAACTTTAATAAAAATAAAACTTAGTTTTATTTGATTTTCATAGTTATTAAGATATAATTCAGTGATAATAAAATTTTAGAGCAGGTGAACAGTTTTAAATATCTAGGTTTCAATTTATCACATGTTAAAATTGAAGATATTAATGACAAAATAAATCAATTTAATCTAATGTGTAGCACTATTAAAAGAACCCTTAAAAACACAAGAAAAGAAACAAAAATTAAATTTTATAAAGTAATGGCTGTTCCTGTATTGATGCATGGATCAGAATGTTGGACGATCACTAAAAGACAAGAACAAAGATTGGAAGCAGCTGAGATGCGATTTTTAAGAAATATAGCAGGATATACTCTGCTGGATAAGAAAAGAAATGAAGATATAAGAAAGGAACTAAATATTTTCAAACTTACAGACCGAATAATTAAATATAGGAACGACTGGAAAGAACGTATTGATAGAATGCCAGAAGGAAGATTTCCAAAATTATTGCTAAATTATAAACCGCGCGGAAGTAGGAATGTTGGTCGCCCACACACAAGAGGTCTGAACAATTTTAACAATTCTAACTTTCATGAAACCGGAACGAGCCAACACGATTAATCCCTGGAAGATGATGATGATGATGATAATTCAGGGACAGCTATTTCGGTACACTGTACCTTCTTCAGACATGTTAACATGTTTTTTTTTTGTTAACATGTCTGAAGAAGGTACAGTGTACCGAAACAGCTGTCACTGAATTATATCTTAATAAATATGAAAATCAAATAAAACTAAGTTTTATTTATATTTAATTAATAAATATGGATTTTCATCAAGTAAACACCAACTCAGTTGATTATTAAATAGAAAATTAATGCATAATGACGTATTTGTGACAAACTTAAAAATTTAATCAATGTAGTCGAATTTCGATCGCTGGTCGACAATTGTCACAACAGTGTTTGCATTACTTATCGAATGCCCTAGCATTTTCACTACGCTGTAACAAGGTTTGTGTTCACAGAAAGTAATGCAAATTTAAATAATACGCAGAACAGGTACTTTGAAGTGTTATGACTAACATAGTCATGGCCTGTATGCACGTTAGCCACGTGGATATAACAGTAGGCCGATAAATTCTAGTTACGTAACAATGTACAAACACCCCTGTGCTTTTTTATGTGAGTTAATAATGTTTAAAAATTAAATGAGCAACCTAACATCTCTTTTAGTGTTATTTACAGACGTTTTAATGGCTAATACGTTTTAATTTAGCTACTTCAAACATCAAATTAGTGAATTTTAGTGTAATTTCCATAAATTTAAACATCAAATTAGTGAATTCTAGTGTAATTTCCATAAATTTAAATATCCCAACACATAAAATATTGGGCACTATTTTTGGTGAGGATATAACTAATGGGACTCGGAGCCGAGCGTATTCATAACAATCTTCTTCTTCTTCTTCTAGATTGCTAGCATGTTCCGGCTCCAAATTGCTGCTTTTTCCATATTTTGTTTGGTCTTCCGAAACTTCTTCTTCCTCTTGGTGAATAGTTATATGCTGCTTTCGGTATTCTGTTCTCAGTCATTCTTGCTAAGTGCTCTTTCCAGTTTGTTCTATATTTCACTATTGTTGTGTTTAATTCCTCTGCTTTTAGTTGCTGTCGTATTTCTGTGTTGTGTTTTTTGTCTGTTCTCTGATATCCTGGTATTGTTCTGAGAAATTTCATTTCAGCAGCTTGAATTCTGGCAGATTGTTGTGTTGTCACTGTCCTTGTTTAAGATCCGTAAGTAATAATATGAACTGTCATTGTCTTGTATAATTTCATTATAGAGTCTTTCCTGGCTTTATTTTTTAAAAGTTCTTTTTAGTGTTCCTATTATATAATTAAACTTATTTAGTTTGTTATTTATATCTGATTCCGTTGTGTATATTTATACCGAAACATGGGCTCTTACTTTAAAGGAGGAAAGGAGATTACAAGTATTTGAGAATAAAATTCTTAGCAAAATCTTTGGACCAAAGAGAAATGAGCAGAGAGGCGAATGGAAAAGACTGCATAACAATGAACTACATGGTCTTTATAGGAAGCCAGATATTTTAAGAACAATTAAGTCTCGTAGACTGCGATGGGCAGGACATGTGACACGAATGGGAAATGAAATATGTGCAAGGAAGCTTCTGTAGGAGAACCAGGGGGAAAACGCCCAGTTGGTAGACCAAGAATGAGGCGGGAGAAAATATTAACTATGATTTGAGGGAAGTAGATTATACAGGGGATGATTGGAAAACATTAGATCAGGATAGGGATGTATGGAGAGTTTCGTCCGCGCGGCCATGAACCTGTGGGCTCGATAGAGCCAGTGAATTAGTTATGTTATATTTATAACAATCAATTTCATATAGTCGTCGCGGTGGACTGGTGTTAAGTTCTTGGCCTCCAGTTCCCAGGATCGCGGGTTCAAACCTAGTCGGGGTCGATGAAATTTTTTTAGGATGGAAATATCTAAGGGACAAGTCCTCCTAGAAGGACTTTAAGCCGTGAGTCCCCAATCTGAAGTGTTTCAGGCTCGTAATGAAAACAGAAGCCTGAATAAAGAGGCCTCTGTGCACCCGTCTCCTTGAGGCTGAACGCTGACGCTGTACCACTCACTGACATCTGTACGAAAACAAATGTAACTAAATTAGAATGGTTAAATATCCTATTTGACCAGACTCATTGGCTAGTGGTCAACGTTTCTGACTATTCTTTATGAGGTCCCTGGTTCGATTTGAACCATAAGAATTTTTCCTTAAATGGAACTATTCCTGTAGTTGCCCATGGTCTGGAATTTAGGTTAAGTTTAAGTTAAGAACTCTCCTGGCGCTTCATTATCATTTATCACCCATCATATCATCGGAGTAATGTAACTCCGCCTTGCAGGTGCCCCAACCTAACAAATGGATTACAATTCCGCCAATGCCAGGGGAGAAAACCAGAAATGTCATAAAAGACAACCTGGTGGCATTAGTACTTACGTACTTACTTACTCACTCACTGGCACTATCGAACCCGTAGGTTCATGGCCGCGCCGACATAAGCTCTCCATAAATCCCTATCCTGAGCTAATGCTTTCCAATCATTCCCTGTATAATCGACTTCCCTCAAATCATAGTTAATGTTATTATCCCACCTCATTCTTGGTCTACCAACTGGGCGTTTTCCCTCTGGCACCTGGTGGCATTAGACAAGAAAAAATGGCTATACCCTATAGAGAATGATGTATAATATTACTGTTACTTCCAAATACACACAAATCTTTGAGACATATTAAAGTACTGGCAAATATCCATGAGATGGGATTAAAGTAACCTAATCTAAGAACATTTTTGGTTATTCAACAGCACTGAATATTTACGCTAATGAATAAATAAAGAAATAAATAAATTGATTAATTAATTGAATTAAATTCCTTTGTAGAAGCTCATGTATAAAATATATTTAATTCGGTTGTAGTATTAAATAAATATAAAATATATAAAAATGAATGTTTGTTTGTTTGTATGTTCGTACTTTATGAGCGGCCACACCGTTGATCCACTTGTGATGGGGCTTTTTGTAGAATGTTCAGGAGATTTTCGGGATGAACATAGGTTATAACTACGTTGTGATACTCAACTCCTACGCCCTTAAAAATCGCCCTTTGTACTGGAAAACGTGAAAAAAGTAGCTCTGTGGACGCTTAAATGGCTTACGCTGCCTAAACAATAAAAAATACAAAGAATTAATGTGCACAGAATTGAATATCTCAAAAAGCTCTACAAAAAAGTCTGCTACAGCATACGTTTATCTCTTACGAATAACTCACAATAACCATTTTTGTATTTCATTCATGCAAAGAAGATAGAGAAAAGTACGTAGATTCCTGTGCAAGCATAGCAGCACATGGCGGGTATTCTTTTACGGATAACTCACAATAACGAATTTTGTCTTTTAGCTCATTTAAGCCAAGAAGATCGAGATAAGTAGATTTCCGGGCAACACCGGATAATCAGTACGGGGAATCTTAAAATAATTACCATATACATTTATAATTATTTTTGCTTTTACTTATTTAACTAAACATAAAATCACATTAATTTTCATTTATTTAGGCGTAGCAGCGCACGCCAGGTATTAGCATTTTCATGCTATGCTTGCAGCTTTACTAGGGAATTGTAGGTGTGGTAGCTTCCCGTTGCTTTCCACACCTGTGAGGGATAGTGATGGTGATGATGATGATAATGATAAGGATGATGATGACCATATGATTTCGGGGACCGTTTTGGTCTTAAAGTTTTCCTGACATTTGTCTTACAGGTGAGGAAAAACCCCGATGAAAACCTCACCCAGAAATACTGTCCCGACCGGGGATCGAACCCGGGCCCGCTGCATGACAAGGCCACAGAGGTGGACTAATAAAACATAGGTCTAGTAAATCATGGAATTTAGTTACATTATTTACAAGTATTAATATGCGGTTGTAAATTATCTGTGATAGCAGATTAATATTTATCACATCAGGAGACAGTAGTATAATTCGTAGTTAGTGATATTGACACATGGAGCGCTACTGTCACTCACTAATTGCAAACTTACCCGTACTTGTTTTAGTGAGTTTATAACGGGAACGATTTACTGGTCTCATTTAGTTATATTGTCAATTTATTGTCACATTGAATACATGCAGAAAAACTTTATTTATTTTATGCACTCTATTTTGTTTCGTTAAACAACTAAATTTCCTCGTAAAATTAAATAAAAACAATCCGGATATAAAACAAACGAACAAAAAAGTGAGTAAAACCGTGCATATAGATAAGAGAGTCGTTTCAAAATTAAAACAAATTATTTTGTAATAAGCGAAATGCCTGCTAAATTTGTCTACATTCCATTCTTTTCCATTAAGGTAGTCTAATCTCTCGCCTTTTGCGTGCCACACGCCTCCCGGTGTCGGGAGAGGGATTTTAAACTGTGGGTCACACATACTTTTTTGATTATATTAAGAAAATATGAAGATTTAGAATATTGGAGACGTCAGTTATTACCGGAAATATTTCTAAATTCAAATCGGGAAAGATTGGCATGCTACGAGTTAATGGTAAATCCAGAAAATTGGATAAACTTGGGTAAATTTCTGGACAAAACGCGGAAAATAAGAACAACACTCATTCATGAATAAATATGTTATCAAAATGCAATACCATTAATTCTTAATAATTCTACATAACCTAATTAATGTATAATGCTATTGTATTATTATGTAATTGTAATAATATTACAATTATATTATTATCGTGTTTTCTTTATGTAATTGTAATGTTATTGTTTTCTTTTTGTTTTTCTTTACACTAGTACCAATTATTACTTTATTGTAACGGACTGTCAACAGCACGTACGGCTTACTGCCCGTGCGACCCATATTTGTAAATAATATTGTAAATATCCTACTTTTTGTCTAATAAAGTCCTACTACTACTACTTTTTTGACCACACAAGGACACGAAGGGCCTCCCCGAATGAGTGATCAGCTCAATGTCAGGGCCTCCTCCGAGACAACACAACAGTAAGACAAAACATTATTGCTTGTGTTAGGCCACTATGTAACCAATTAATAAAACTGAGCAACAAAAAAAGAAACGTTTTTGTCTCAGAAAGAAGAATATGTGATCCTGATAGTATTTTTTCTCCTGAATTCAAATATGATATCGGTTTTTCTCAATCACGCAAGGTTTCCGAGAGACAGGAATTTATAATTTCAAACACTTTAATATTTTCTACATTCGTAACTACACAATATTCGAACATTTGAACTCACCTAGAAAGTAAGAAATTACGATTTTCTGCTATATTTTGCCTGTGGAGCATCCCTCTTGATGGTCCAGCAATAATCGGCCAGCATATTAGGATTCCATTTACCTTGATATCTCTTTTCCATAGCTGATATCTCCTGAGTTAGCTCATTTGGTTTTATTTTACAATGGACAAATGGACAAAAAAAGTTTATTGTAAAAATTATTATTTAAATCCATTAATTGAAATTTAAATAAAAAAAAGCTGTGGATGATGGAGAAATTTCGAATACATATTTGAAAACACGATAAAAAACTGCATTAAGTACAACTATTGGTACTCATAAGAAAAAAAAATCATATTGATCAATGTAATTACAAATAGAAATGAGATGCACAAAGAAATTATACTCAATTCTGGAAATGCGTGCTATTACACATTACAGGGACTCTTGTCGTCCCAACGTCTCTCAAAAAACGTTAAACTTAAAATAAAGAAAACTTTTTTCTTTCATTTATATTATATGGATGGGAAACATGGACTCTTACTTTAAGGAAGGAGAAAAGATTACGAGTATTTCAGAATATAGTTCTTAAGAAAATGTATGGATCAAAGAGAGATGAACAGACAGGCGAATGGGGAAGACTACATAACAGTAAACTGAATTATCTTTATAGGAAGCCAGATATAATAATATCAGTTAAGTCTCGTAGAGTGCGATAGGCGGGACATGTGGCACGAATGGGGAATAAAAGACTTACATGGAAGCTTCTTGTAGGAGAACCTGAGGGAAAACGCCCAGTTGGTAGACCAAGAATGAGTTGGGAGAATAACATTAACCGTGATTTTAGGGAAGTAGATTATACAGGGAATGATTGAAATATATTAGCTTAGTATAGGGATGTGTGGAAAGCTTATGTCCGCACAGCCGTGAATATATGGGTTTGATGGTGCCAATGAGTAAGTTAATTGATATCATGACAATATTAATACCATAATAAACCCGTGGCACAATTCCTAAGGGACAAAATCAACTCAATTCCGTGACTGTCCAATTCACTGCATAAAAATGGATCGGTTAAAGAATGAAGATATAAAAACAGAGTTAAATATATATACATTAAATGATAAAATCAAAGCATATAGAGAAAAATGGTTTAGGCATGTAGAAAGAATGAACGTAACAAGATTAGCAAAATCAGTATTTAATTAGATTAGATTATATTAAATTAGATTAGATTTATTTAGCCTGGTGGAGTTAAGGCCATGTGGCCTTCTCTTCCACTCACCAGGACAAACATATATTACATCAGAATATAACAATCTCAATTAACTCTAATATTAAATACTAAATAAAAATTTGATCAAAAAGATATCTATTATATTACGATCTATAATGAAACCAGTTAATGTTAGTTAAAATTAAGACTAAAACTAATAATAAAATGTATACAAGCAAGACATATTAAATTGTCCCTGTCTAATGTATATAAAAAAACAAAGAAAAATAATGAGATATAGAAAACTAATTTTACGATTATACAATATTTAAAACAAAACAAATGAAAATATTTGTTAATCTCAATATTATTTTCATAAATAATTAAATGTATTAATTGTTAAAAAATACTATCAGTGAGGTGTATAAGTTAGTTTGTTATTAAATAATTCTTTAGTTTGTTTTTGAATATGTTATATGTTATAGTTTGACAGTCTCTGACATAGGGCCGAAGGGAATTCCATGTTTTGGTAAGTGAGACCGTAAAATATAATGAATAATATAGAGTGTGATGAGGAGGGATATAAAGGACAATGTGCTGATGGGATCGAGTGTCAAGATTATGTGTGTCGGATAGTCTGATGAAGCGGCGTGATAAATAATTAGGCGATGATATGTGAAGTATTTTATAGAGAAGGGATAGGGAATGGACAGTTCTACAATCTCTTAGACGAAGCCACGATAATTGTTCCAGGGACGGTGTAACATGGTCAAATTTGCGAATACCACAAATAAAACATACGCAATAATTATGAACACGTTGAAGTCTTTGAGTGAAAATAATATTTAACTACAAGCCAAGAGGTTCAAGGAATATAGGAAGGCCAGTGAAAAGATGAAACAGGCATTTTGCCTAGCCCGTGAAGTGAAGAAGAAGAAGAAGATTTCCAATTCACTTCTTATTTATTGATTTCTTACGTGGTCCAATTTCGTGCATCCTTTGGTCCTTCTTAGGAAATTAATTTCTGCACTTTGTATTCTACTCGAAGTCCTCTTATTTGTTATCCAGGACTCACTACGGTATAAAAGTACCGGTACCGCCATTGTTTTGTAGAATTTAAATCTTGTATTATTCCTTGTTTTATGTTTTAGTGTTCTATGAATGGTGCCATATATATATATATATATATATATATATATATATATATATATATATATGTTCCTAGGTATTTGAATTCATTCACATCTTCGAAATTTCTCTCATTTGTCATTAACTGTTAATTTCCCTTTATACCCCCCAGGAGCTATCATCTTGACGTGGTGGGGGGGCTTAGTACCCGATGAACCAGACGACCCTACTGGGGAAGATTGACTTAGGTTAATCTTGCTGGCGGGTAAGAGGCGAGGGGAACTAAGTATAGCCCACAACGAGGGAATGGTGTCTGTATCCATATTGGGCGGCCACATCTTCGTCAAGTCCTCAACGGTCAACAGGGCGACAAGGAATAGCACAGCTAAACTTGTAGGGCTTGAAGAGCGGAAGAAGCAGCCCTCTCTTGGGTGGTGGATACCCAGAGGAGCATTTTTGGAGGCTCAGAGGAAGCAGCCCTTCCACCATCCTTGTCCTGCGAAGCGCTCGTAACGCTTCCAGGAGACATTTATCTTACTGAGAAGCTTCATGGAAATCAGCCGGAGTTGGAAGACCTAGAAGACGTTGGGCTGATGCATTATGAAGTCGGAACGGGCAATTGCCTAATCCCTGGAGTGATGATGATGATGATTTCTATCTGTGAACATACATTTATTTTTATTGATGTTAACTTCCAGTCCCAATTCTTTAGTGATGATACTCGTCATCATCATCTTCTTCTTCTTCTTCTTCATGGTAGGCCGTCGGCCTGTTCCGCTCTCAGAATTCATCTTCCCATCGTCTTCTAGATGTCCAACATCTCTATAGCCTTGAGGTTGGTACAACAGTGCTTGTTTTGTTAGCCTAGAAGAGTCCATTCTTAAAATATGTTCATGCCATTTTTATATTGAGAGCAATAGCAGGATACCAAAGGGCCGATAAAAAGAATAACGAAGATGTAGGAACAGAACTTAATATATTTAATCTCTGTGAAAGAATAAAATATTATCAAAATGCTTATCTTCAGCACGTATTACGAATGAATGAACAGCGCATACCAAGAGGAATGTATAATTATAAACCAAAAGGAAGAAGAATGTTGGGAAGATTGAAGAGATGGAAGGACCAATTCGACCTATAATGAGATGGGAACAGGCCATTGGGCTTAATTCTTGTTGTTGATGATGACGATGCTATTCTTGTTTTATAGTTTTTATATTTTTTTGATTTAAATTAAACATTTTGAGTTCTTGCCTAATTGTTTCACTAGGAATGTGGTCTCTTAGAGTACATCCTGCAACGTATCTGAGGAACTTCATCTCTGATATTTTTTTAGTAATCTTCTGTCTGATCTATTCATGGCCCAGTTCTCTGATCCATATGTATAAATCTTTAGCATTGTTTCTTTTGTTGTTTTTCTTTGTAATTGTCACAAATAAGGAAATTAGAAACATAATGGAAGCAGAAGAAAGCATAATTGAAAGAATTGAGGAAAAGGAATTAAAGTGGTTAGGACATGTTTTAAGAATGGAAGATGAGCGATGGCCGAAGCAACTGTATGAATGGTATCCGAACAGAAAGAAGAAAAGAGGAAGACCAAGGTTAACATGGAAGGAAAACATGAAGACAGTAATGCAAGCTAGAGGGCTAAGCATTGAAGATGCCCAAGACCGTAGGCTTTGGAGGTTTGGCACGGGAAGACGGCAGCAGCTGTAAAAACCCGAAGATAGATAGATAGATAGAAGTGTTCTTTTAATAGTCCCACACATGCTTTGAAATTTATATTTTTTTTTCATGTATATCATTTTCCCTAGTGATGATATAAATATTCTTTACTCCAACGAAATACAAACCAAACTTTTGAATGATATTTTCTTTTAACTCGAATATGTAAATACCTGCTCTAATTTTAAAAAACAAACTAAGTGATTTTTCTAACTTTTTTTAAAACTACAAGCTGGGCTTTTTTTTTAGAAATATGAAATAAAGGAATAAAATTATTAAAATTAGAAAGAGAAGTTCCATTTTATCTCGAAGGCGTGGTGAAGTTAAGAAAGTTTCCAGCAGACAGCGCTGGAGCAAGTGTTTAATATTCAGCAGAGCAGATAATTGTTGAAAAAAGAGGAATGCTAGCCGCATGTGACGCTCTTCTGATGAATCCCTAACCTCAACATGAAATAAATTTTACTAACTCAAGTACTCATTTCCTCATTTGAATTTTATTTGCTCAATTCACACAGAGAAAATATTAATTCGCAGAACAGCTTTGAAGTTGGGTGAAAATTGAGGATGGAGTGTATGACCAGAGTAAATGAAACTGGGAGCTTAGTGAAGATCACGTGATGTAAAACATTGCATTCATTTTGAAATACATTCAATCATTTAATTTTAAAACGTATAGAGGTTTATTTTAAATTATTCACTCGTAAAATTGTAATTTCATATAAAATAACGGCTGCAGTCTCTCAATTTAAATTTGTTTCCCACATTCTAAAGATGGCGTAATTTAAATACTAATTATTATTCTTCTTCATCACGGTTTAGGCTTTTTTACTAGCCTGTTCCGGCTCCAAATTGCTGCTCTTTCCATATTTTCTTTAGTCTTCCCAAACTTCTTCTTCCTCGTGGTGAATAGCTGTATGCTGCTTTTGGTATTCTATTATCAGTCATCCTTGCCAAGTGTTCTTTCCAGTTTGTTCTGTATTTCACTATTGTTGTGTTTAATTCCTCTACTTTTAGTGTTGAATCTAGAAAAAAATGGAAAGAACATGTTCAACGAATGGAAGATGATCGCATTCCCAAAATTATACAAACCAAAAGGACGCAGGAATGTTGGTAGACCGAAGAAGAGATGGATCCAACTTTTGAATGAGAATCTATGAGACCGGAACAAGTCACATGGGCTTAATCCGTGATTGTTGATGATGATGATGATTTAGTTTTGCCTTATTTCTGTGTTATGTTTTTTGTCTGTTCTTTGATATCCTGCTATTGGTCTGAGGAATTTCATTTCAGCAGCTTGTATTCTGGCAGATTGTTGTGTTGTCACTGTCCATGTTTCTGACCCATCTTGTTTTAGTGTTTTTCAAATAAGTTAAAAGTAATACTCTACTAAAAAAAATCCTCCGGGCCGGATTTGAACCAGCGACCTATGGATTACTGAAATTATATACCACTACAGTCCACCACTCTACCAACTGAGCTATCAGAGGATATAATATTAATTTCTTACAACAATGGACTAAAAAGTCGATATGTCCGCAACCTATTATATATTATTTATGAAATTATTGTATTGTCATTGGTCCTTTACAAGTATACAAAGTTTCAAGTCGATCCAATGTTTTTAAGTGGGTGAAAATCATGTTGAAAGATTCCGTTACATAGATGGATATAGGTCAAGTTAATATAAAGCGTGTAAAAAGATCTCTACTAAGGAAATAAACAATTTCCGGACCTATGTTCATACAACATTTTCTTATCCTTTATCTACAAGAAATCTTTTCACAAATTTTTGTAATACCTTTTTTGTTACACCCTGTATAAAAGCTTTGTAAATCATTTGATTTATTTGAAGTGCAATAATGTCTTATAATAAGAATAATAATGACATTATTTTTATTCTACACTACAATGGTTCTCCTTCAACACAAATTGATTTGTCGCCAGAGTTCTCTGTCTAATGAATTTCCCTCCCTAAGACCCCTTGCTTACATACTCAATCCGTCCAACTTCTTCTCACTTACTCCATCCAACGTTCTCTTAGACTGCCTCTTCCCTTCCTTACTCTAGCCCCGGATTTAAGGGCCCTCTTTGGTATTCTGTTCACTTCCTTTCAAATAACGTGTCCATACCACTTCAAGTTCTTTCTTCTATTTTTTCTAATATGCTCCTTTGGATTATTTCGCTAATTATATAATTCTAGATTTATACCGTCTTAAAAATGATGATGATTATGATGATGATGATGATGATGATAATAATAATAATAATAATAATAATAATAATAATAATAATAATATGACTCAATTAAGATGGAAAAGTTATATAGTATCCTGCTGGAGTTCGGAATTCCTAAAAAGTTAGTTAGACTTATACAAATGTGTCTAAACGGCACAAAGAGTAGTGTGCGTGTAGGCAAACAGTTTTCGGAAACATTTAAAATCCAGAATAGGTTGAAGCAAGGAGATGCACTATCTCCTCTACTATTTAATTTTGTACTAGAGCATGCCATTAAATCTTTAGAGAATGAGGAAGGCTTACAACTCAATGGTATTAATAAGCTGTTAGTTTATGCTGATGATGTAGTACTATTGGCCGATAGCAATAAGATACTAAAGGACAACACGCACACACTATTGAGTAACATTAAGATATTAGGACTGGAAGTAAATATCAATAGAACTAAATATATGGTCACAACATAGAAATTCATTATATAACGTAAATGGACAGCTAATGACAAATGAGGGAAATTTTGAGGAAGTGGCTGAATTCAAATACCTAGGAACAATAATCACAAATAGGAATGAAATGCACAAAGAAATTAAACATAGGCTTAATTCTGGAAATGCGTGCTATTATGCATTGCAGAGACTCTTGATGTCCCAACTCCTTTCAAAAAACGTTAAACTGAAAATATATAAAACTATTATTCTACCATTTGCTGTGGTCTCGAGGTAGCGTGCTGCCTTGTCACGCAGCAGGCCCGGGTTCGATCCCCGGTCGGGGCAGTTTTTCTGGGTGAGGTTTTTATCGGGGTTTTTCCTCACCTGTAAGACAAATGTCAGGAAAACTTTAAGGCCCAAACGGTCCCCGAAATCATATGGTCATCATCATCATCATCATACTTCTCATTATCATCACCATCATCATCATCCTTCACCGGTGTGGAAAGCAACGGGAAGCTACCACACCTGCAATTCCCTAGTAAAGCTGCAAGCATTGCATGAAAATGCTGTGATTGCAGTGAAGGACCTGCCTTCGGGCAGAATTACTATGGATGGATATTATATGGGTGCGAAACATGGACTCTTACTTTAAGAGAGGAAAGGAGATTACAAGTATTTGAGAATAAAGTACTTAGGAAAATGTTTGGACCAAAGAGAGATGAACAGACAGGTGAATGGAGAAGACTACATAAGAGTGAACTACATAGTCTTTATAGGAAGCCAGATATAATAAGAACAGTTAAGTCTCGTAGACTGCGATGGGCAGGGCATGTAGCACGTATGGGGAATGAAAGACTTGCATGGAAGCTTCTTGTAGGAAAACCAGAGGGAAAACGCCCAGTTGGTAGACCAAGAATGAGGTGGGAGAATAACATTAACTACGATTTGAGGGAAGTAGATTATACAGGGAATGATTGGAAAGCATTAGCTCAGGATAGGGATGTATGGAGGTCTTATGTCCGCACGGCCATGAACCTACGGGTTCCATAGTGCCAGTGAGTAAGTAAGTATAATAATAATAATGATTTATTACACTGAGCAACAAAAAATAAACTCTTTTTTTTTGTCTCAGTGATTCTGATACCATTTTTTCTCCTGAATTCAAATATTATATCGGTTTTTCTCCATCGCGCAAGGTTTCCGAGAGACAGGAATTTTTAATTTCAAATACTTTAATATTTTCTACATTCGTAACTACACAATATTCGAACATTCGGACTCATGTAGAAAGTAAGAAATTACGATTTTCTGGTATATTTCGCCTGTGGAGCATCCCTCTTGATGGTCCAACAATAATCGGCCAGCTTATTAGGAATCAATTTGTTTGATATCTCTTTTCGATAGCTGAAACCATTTGAGTTAGCTGATTTGGTTTTATTTTAGAAAGGACATATGGACGAAAAAACGTTTATTAAAAAAATAATTATTTAAATCCATTAATTGAAATTGAAATAAAAAAAACTGTGTGTGATGGAGAAATTCCGAATACACATTTGAAAACACGATAAAAAACTGCGTTAAGTACAACTATTGGTAGTCATGAGACAAAAATCATGTTGACCAGTGTAATTATGTAGTCATATACATCTCACAGTTCAAATGACGACCATGATCAACAAATGTCCGTTCATTTGTTCATATATAATCTTCTTCTTCTTCACTTCACGGGCTAGGCAAAAATTTCCTGTTTCGCCTCACAGTTGTTCTGTCCATATTTTCACTGGCCTTCCTACATTCCTTGAACCTCTTGGCTTGTAGTTTAATGCAGCTCTTGGTAATCTTGATACATTCATTATTTCCACGTGTGTAAACCATTTCTCTCTATATTCTCTGATTTTCTCATCCAATGGATATATATTTAACTCTGTTCATATATAATAAATGATAAAAATGTACATGTCTTATACCTCCAACATCCTCAACTAGTATATAGAAAATATGAAACTAACTAACTGACTGGCACTATCAAACCCGTACGTTCATGGCCGCGTAGAAATAAGCTCTCCACACATCCCTATCCCGAAGTAATATTTTCCAATCATCCCCTGTATAATCTTCTTCTTGTAAGCCTTTGTTTTCCTCAACGAGATTTAGGCGCTCTCCCGCTACAGGGAAGAAATTGAACCATACTAATTTAGTTACACTTGTTTTCGTACAAATGTCATTGTGGCCCGTGGTCAGCGTTCCACCTCATAGTGGCATCTAGGAAACCAAGGTAGTACAAAGGACTGGAAAATTCGGTAAATTTTGCTTAGAGGCCTTTTTTATTCAGGCTTAAGGATCTTTTACGAGCCTGAAATTCTTCTGACTCGGGACCCACAACTTAAAAGTCCCTCCCGGAGGATTGCTCCTTGGATTTTTCCATCCTAGAAAATCCATCAACCCCGGCCGAGGCATTTGAATTCAGGAGAAAAATACTATCAGAATCATATATTTTTCTTTTTGAGACCAAAAAAAAGTTTCTTTTTATGATTTTTACATTTTCTTCTTAGAGAGCTTACTTTTACCAATATCTGTTTATTATCAAATATATTAATTGACATAGAACACCCCACGCTTTTAATGGTAAAATTATTTTCTTTTTGTTGATAACCCTAATTTTATTCTATATGTGTTGGAGATGATTTTTTGTTGACCACTTTATTTTATCCCAAGCGTATTGGAAATTAAATTTATTTTTCATTTTTTAGTTTTGTAATAAAGCGTGTTCTTTTAGTTTTTTTAAAACTATTACTTATTTCTGATGATTGTGGCCATGATTTTAGAAACAAAATATGACATTATTGTATTATCACGGATCTTTTACAAGTATACAAATTTTCAAGTCGATCTAATGATTTTAAGTGGCTGAAAATTGCGTTGAAAGATTCCGTTACATAGATAGATAGATAGATAGATACAGGTCAAGCTAATATAAAGCGTGAAAAAATTAATAAATATTATTTTCATTAGTATAAAAATGTACGTAAAATATATCTTGGCGCTACTCTTAGGAGGTTGAAACTTTAAGCCTGTTTATAAAGAAATTGTTGAGTAACTTCCTTTAGAATTCAGCAAGAAATTTCTCCTATTCAAATGTGTTATGTATTCTCGCGACAGAAGAAAAGGTTTCGTATTGTATGAGTTGGTCGGACGACATTTAATCCCTGCTACAATTGTGTTTCAGTCCATTCACAACTTTCTTTGAGCGAGTACTCTTTCGTGATTGCGCGTCATCCATTACTTGAACAATTCAAATGAATTAGGAACTCGGTACAATTACTATTCCTGCCTTGTGATTCATCAAAAGAAAAGGATGAAATATGGTATGAAGTAAACAAAGGAAAATATCCATTATTTTTTCAAGAAAAACATTTACCTTATCAAATGAGAATACATTATACCCTCGTGACCAATTCTAAACAAAACCCTGGTCTTTTAAAGGGAATTAAATCAAGAATAAAATTAATATTTTTATTATATACAACTTTCCCCATTAGAGGATTTCTTCAAGAACAAAGTGATACAGACAATTGATTTTTGGAATTGATGAAATACATTTTGTAAATACATTTAAAAAAATTCAAATTATAGTTGTACTCTAAAAGAAAATGTATAATTTTTCTACTTGAAAATTTAACATGGGCTTCATTAAAAAGTTAAATTAATTCTTTATACTAAAATAATATGTAAATAATAGAATTTCAGTTCCTATATGTATGTGGAAAATGTGGTAGTTACCTTCAAAGATTTAAAGGTAAAATAGATGAAAAGCATGTCTTCCTATGTAAAGAAAATGAGCAAACAGTACAGCACCTTTACACTAAGCAACAAAAAATAAACTTTTTTTTGTCTCAGAAAGCACAATATGTGATTCTGATAGTATTTTTTTTCTCCTGAATTCAAATATGATATCGGTTTTTTCTCAATCACGCAAGGTTTCCGAGAGACAGTCATATATAATTTCAAACACTTTAATATTTTCTACATTCGTAACTACACAATATTCGAACATTCGGACTCACCTAGAAAGTAAGAAATGACGATTTTCTGCTATATTTCGCCTGTGAAGCATCCCTCTTGGTGGTCCAACAATAATCAGCCAGCATATTAGGATTCCATTTGCCTTGATATCTCATTTCCATAGCTGAAACCATTTTGAGTTAGCTCGTTTGGTTTTATTTTACAATGGACAAATGGACGAAGAAAAGTTTAATAAAAAATAATTATTTAAATCCATTAATTGAAATTGAAATAAAAAAAACTGTGGGTGATGGAGAAATTCCGAATACATATTTGAAAACACGATAAAAAAACTCCATTAAGTACAACTATTAGTACTCATGAGACAAAAATCATGTTGACCAGTGTTATTTGATATGCTATTATATGTTCAGGTAAACCTCCACAGTCAGATTTCGCTGATTTTCGTTGTGAAACATCGAAAATTGCGACTGCTAGAGTGAATTTAAAATGTATTCACATAGACTTTCACGGCCGGGGTTGCTATGATGATCTAGATGAAGAATTTCGGGCTGCAGGCCGTGGTCGTGAGGCTTGTAGTTCCCCGACGTTTCGCCAAAGACTGCGTCTTGAGGATGCCAGACGCAGTCTCTGGCGAAACGTCGCGGAACTACAAGCCTCACGACCACGGCCTGCAGCCCGAAATTCTTCATCTAGATCATCATCAATTTAAAATGTTCGTTTCAGATGAACTCCTACATCTAATGGTTTTAGAACATAATAGATAGAGACTTAGATCTGCTGAAATGAGATATCTTCAGAGGACTGCAGGATACACACTACTAGATCACAAAAAAAAATGAAGACACATCTTGGAAGAATTACACATGGAATGTTTAGAAAACAAAATGTCTGATTATAAGTCAAGATGGATGCAACGTATTCATCGAATGGAAGATCACAGAATACCCAAACAAATGTTAAGATATCAACCTGCAGGAAGAAGAAGACCAGGACGTCCACTCAAAATACTTTTGGATGGTGTTTCTCTTGAGGCCGAAACAGGTCAACAAATGGCCTAAATTCGTGAATGTACTGTGATGATGATGATGAACATAATAGATGATAGCTAAACAGTCTCTGTACCTGAAAAACTGTATTTACAAATTTTCATGAAGATCGGTGAATGGTTTAGCAGTCTATAAAGCGAATACATACGCAGACTGAATTTTATATAGTCCTAGGCCTATAAAGATGTACAAGACAGTCCTAGGCCTATAAAGATGTACAAGACGATCGATTTTAAGTTTTCCGAGAAAAGCAGCATCCTCAAATCTTCTTGAGTCAAGAAAATCTGTTTAGAATTATAATCTTTGGTAAATGTAGTCACAAATGTCAAAACAGTTAAATATTCAACTAAACATTTATTTTATAAATGATTATAGGAATTATAAATAATATTTTCAAGTCAATCACACGAACTAGAATTTATAAAACACTGGCCAGATCCATATTATGTTACGGCAGTGAGGCCTGGACAATTAGCAGTGTACATGAACAAAGACTAACTGTGGCAGTAGTGAAATTTATGAGACGTACTGCATGTTACTCAAGAACGGACCATAAAAGGAATTCTGAGATTCTCAAAGAATTACACACATAATCAGTCATGGAATATGCACAAAAATACAGAAACAACTGGAAATGTCACGTAAGAAGAATGAGCAGAACAAGAATACCACGTCAGATCTTAAATTACCAGCTAATAGGAAAGAGATCTTTGGGTGAATCCTTCAAATGTTGGATTGAGACCGTAACAGACCCCTAGGTCTATCACATGAAAGGAAGAAGAAGAATATTTATTTTAAGGAACTAAGTTACAGAAAATCCAATAATTTCTGGAGCTGCATAAGTCTAGTTCAATTTTAATTTTATACTTACTTACTCACTGGCACTATCGAACCCGTAGGTTCATGGCCGCGCGGACATAAGCTCTCCATACATCCCTATCATGAACTAATGTTTTCCAATCATTCCCTGTATAATCTACTTCCCTCAAATCATAGTTAATGTTATTCTCCCACCTCATTCTTGGTCTACTAACTGGGTGTTTTCCCTCTGGCTTTCCTAAAAGAAGCTTCCATGCAAGTCTTTCATTCCCCATACGTGCAACATGTCCTGCCCATCGCAGTCTACGAGACTTAACTGTTCTCATTATATCTGGCTTCCTATAAAGACCACGTAGTTCATTGTCATTCCTTAAATTATACCGCACATTAATGTGTCACTCTATAGCAACAAAAATATGCTTCTTCTTCTTCTTCTTCTTCACGGTTTAGGGTTATTTACTAGCTTGTTCCGGCTCCAAATTGCTGTTTCCATCTTTCCTTTGGTCTTCCCAAACTTCTTCTTCCTCGTGGTGAATAGCTGTATGCTGCTTTTGGCATTCTATTGTATTCTCAGTCATCCTACGGATTATCACCTTGACGTGGTAGGGAGGCTTAGTACCAATGACCCAGATGATCATAACCGGGAAGCCTTGGCTTGCGGTTAGATAAGAGGAGAGGGAACTAAGAATAATCCGCAACGTGGGAGCAACGACCACACTGGAATCTGCAAACACGGAAGACCACAACGTCAGACACGACGGAGATACAAATGGCGGAAGTGGGGATGAAATAAGAGACCCAGCTCGGGGAAACAAGAGTGAAGTCCTCAACGGCAGAAGGCGGAAGAGGCAACCCTCCTTGTGCGGATAAAACACAAGGAAGCAAGTCTAAAGGCTTTAAGGAGGCAGCCCCTCCAAAGGACTAACCCTGCAGAACGATAGTAGCGTACTCAAGGGACACTTCAAAATACTTACAAGCTCCAACAAAAATATTGTATCTAAAATGTAGTGGTCCATTGTTTCTGTCGACTTTTGGCTAAGCTTCAATAATAAAGGTACTTATGAAAATGTAATAACAGGTTTATTGGAGTTGTCAGATGGTTAAATATTTACAAGGTTCTGGGAATTGAGTGGTAAATAACAATAGTTACAAATCCAATACGTACTAAATATGTAAGAGCTTTTTACATTCACACATGTAAATACATACGTACATAAATAAACATCATAATATAACAAATTCTATGTTGAACATTGAAATGAACAACAATCATTCGAAATGCATTTTGTGTGGAAATGCAGAACACTGCTCTATAGCATTACAGTTGAATTAACAGTAAGGTCACGCCATTCTTTTACAGGTTTGGTTTCCATAGTTACAGTGTTTTTTATACACATATATATATGCATAATGAGCATTTTTATATACTCTATTGTTAATCTTAAAAAATAAGAGTGTTTTTTTGTAAAATAATACACTGCTGTGGTCTCGAATTAGCATGCTGCCTTGTCACGCAGCGGGCTCGGGTTCGATCCCGGGTTGGGACAAGTTTGCTGGGTGCTGTTTTTTCCGGGGTTTTTCCTCGCTTATTTAACATTTTCCAATACCGTTATTTTAACCCTTAAATTGGCAATACAGTAATTTCTTCTGTTAGTTATTTGAATGTGGCGGACCGCAGTGAAAACGGAATCTTGCATAACTGTTATTATTAGGTATATTGCATAATTAGACACATATTTATGTGGTTTCTTTTTGTTCGTTTGCTTCTGATTTATTTAAGGTATTAAATTAATTGAACCAACTGATGTATCCAAAAAGATACATTACGAATTTAAGGGTTAACACAGTTTCAAAAAATGGATCATATTATAACAGTATAATGATATTGTGAAAAGAAAAATTAATAATACATAGATACTTCTAAACGAAGCCGGCCGTTGGCGATGGTAGTGACACGTACCTGGCAGCGGATGAAACGAGAATTATAGATTTGTATATGTGGAAAGAATTGCTATGCTTTACTTACTTACTCACTGGCACTATCGAACCCGTAGGTTTATGGCCGCGCGGACATAAGTTCTCCATACATCCATATCCTGAGCTAATGCTTTCCAATCATTCCCTGTATAATCTACTTCCCTCAAATCATAGTTAATGTTATTCTCCCACCTCATTCTTGGTCTACCAACTGGGCGTTTTCCCTCTGGCTTTCCTACAAGAAGCTTCCATGCAAGTCTTTCATTTCCCATATGTGCAACATGTCCTGACCATCGCAGTCTACGAGACTTAACTGTTCTTATTATATCTGGCTTCCTATAAAGACCATGTAGTTCATGGTAATGTAGTCTTCTCCATTCACCTGTCTGTTCATCTCTTTGGTCCAAAAATGTTCCTAAGTACTTTATTCTCAAATACTTGTAATCTCCTTTCCTCCCTTAAAGTAAGAGTCCATGTTTCGCACCCATATAATATAACTGGTAGAATAATAGTTTTATATATTTTCAGTTTAACGTTTTTTGAAAGGAGTTGAGACATCAAGAGTCTCTGCAATGCATAATAGCACGCATTTCCAGAATTGAGCCTATGTTTAATTTCTTTGTGCATCTCATTCCTATTTGTGATTATTGTTCCTAGGGTATTTGAATTCAGCCACTTCCTCAAAATTTCCCTCATTTGTCATTAGCTGTCCGTTTCCATTATATACTGAATTTCTACGCATGACCATATATTTAGTTTTATTGATATTTACTTCCAATCCTAATTCCTTAGTGTTACTCAACAGTGTGTGCGTATTGTCCTTTAGTATCTCCTCGCTATCGGCCAATAATACTACATCATCAGCATAAACTAACAGCTTATTAATACCATTGAGTTGTAAGCCTTCCTCATTCTCTAAAGATTTAATGGCATTGCTATGCTTTAGCACAAGAATCTACGTACTTGTCTCGATCTTCTTGGCATCAATGGAAGACACAAATGGTTATTGTGAGTTATCCGTAAGAGATAAACATATGCTATTGCGGACTCTTTTGTAGAACTTTCTGAGATATTCAATTCTGTGTACATTAATTTTGTGTGTTTGTTATGGTTTAGGCAGCGTAAATAATTTAAGCGTCCAAAGAGCTACTTTTTTCCACGTTTTCCACTACAAAGGGCGATTTTTATGGGTGTAGGAGTTGAGTATCAGAACTCTCTTATAGCCTATGTTCATCCCGGGAATCTCCTGAACATTTTGCAAAAAGCCCCATCACATTCGGATCAACGGTATGGCCGCGCATAAAAGTACGAACAAACATCATGCATTTTTATATATTAGCTAAGTGTATTTAAATGTTGAATAGTTGAAATCAAATTTAGCTCAAATGTTCATATACTTATTATAGGTGGATTCAGATAAAAATAGAATTATCGTACCATATCATTTATTTTCTAACTTAAAATTAACCTTCTTTTTATACTAATGAATATGCAAAAAAAAGTATGTCATTCAAATTTCCTATATTAAAAGCGTGTTTTATATTTGTGCATGGATTAGAGAAACTGATGAATGCTGAATTTTTGTTCATAAACAAAGAGATTTTTTTTCTGTCAAACTACTTTTCCGTTGAACATTTTGCTTTTGATGTGTTAAACCGAGCTTTGATGATTTTATTTTCAAAAGCCTCTATTTTTACAGGCATCAAAATATTGGAGTTCAAATCCCTCAATGCAGGTATACTCAGCACTCAATGAATATTGGGTATTTTGTGCTTGAGAGCGGCTGAGAACTGAAAAAAAAGTCCCCTCTCTGTCCTATAATGATGACATAAAAATGCATTACTGCAGTATGAATTATATTTCAATTTCAACACGCTGAATCGATTAAATTGTCAAATAGATTGTAGTTTTGTGCGCTACTTCATAAAATATTTCGTGAATTCTCATAATTGACCAATTAAAATAATCTGTCTTTTCAGCCAGATGCTCATAGCACTTAAAATTTCATGTGTTTGTTTTCATATAATCAAAATAAAAAATATTTAACGAAACAATTATATTACACGACAGAGCGGAATGTTTACTTGTAGTCATAGCAGCACTGATGCTGCGTCGCACTGACATTAACACTAACAATGTATAGTCAGGAATACATAGCAAATGAAGCACTTACCCAGCTTACTTAGGGTAGCAGTTCCAAGCAGGCCATCGAGAAGAGCGGACGTGTTTTTGTTAGAGTGGTTGAAGTGTGCAGGGGACAAAGCATTATGGAAGAAGTTAGAAAGCTGATTGAAACATTGTCAACTGAAGTGAAAGAGGGGTTTGAAAAGTGTAACGTGGGTGAAAAAATTCGTGATATTGAGACGAACATGCATCGGATGGAGGATAGATTGAAATGGCTGGAATCTAAATCTACTTAGGGTATTACACTGCAGTCCTCGACGCCACAGACTGACGGGAAGCGAGTGTACGCCGGATAACGAGGCATCATCCACACAAATCATCCACACACAAATCAGTTCTGTGATCTGCTGTGTCAGATAGTACAATTTATGGGAAATAAACAATTACAATGGTTTGGACACACGAAGAGGATGAATGAAGATAGATTTCCAGTTAGGATTTCCAAACCGGAGGAAAAGAAGAGGGAGACATAAGAATACATGGATAGAGGGAATTATGAATTCGATAAAGGACAGGGGAACTGAAGGTTGATGACTGGCAGTAATAATAATGTATCTATCTTCGGGTTTATTTACAGCTGCTGCCGTCTTCCCGTGTTTACGATCTTGGGCATCTTCAATCCTTAACCCTCTTGCTTGCCCTTGCTATCTTCAATGTCAAATTTGGTCTCCCTTTTTTCTTATTTCTGTTCGGTTGCCATTGATATAGTTGTTTCGGCCACCGCTCATCTTCCATTCTTAAAATATGTCCTAACCGTTTTAATTCGTTCTCCTCGATTCTTTCAATTATGTTTTCTTCTGCTTCCATTATGTTTCTAATTTCCTTATTTGTGACATCTTCTATTTTTTACTTTCGGGCACTTCTGCGTAAATAATCCATTTCTAGAGCTATTAGTCTATTCTTGTAGTACTTATTGATTGTCCATACCTCACTTCCATACATTGCAACAGATTCCGCCAATGTTTTACATATATTTTTGGTGTCTTTCCTAATATACTTATCCCACCATGTAGAATTTAACAATAATAATAATATAATCCATACATATGGTGCTAAAGTCTGACAAATTCCTACCAGAGAAATGAAAAGAATTTTAAGTACAGAAATGGATGTTTTAAGAAGATCAGCTGGAAAATCTAGTATGGACAGAATACGAAATAAAGAAATAAGGGAAGTTATGAGTGTACAAGAGCAGCCGGACATCATAGACATTATAGAAAAGAAAAGATTACAGTGATATGGCCATGTCAGAAGAATGCCAGAGTAAAGATTGCCTAAAATTGTTATGGGATGGATCCCAATAGAATGGAGAAAGAGAGGAAGACCGAAGAAAACTTGGATAGAAGGGGTACAAGCACCTATGAATATCAGAGGATTGGAGGAAGATCAATGGATGGCCAGAGAGGAATGGCGTTTGGTTTCCGGAAGACGGCGGCAGCTGCCAAGATACCGCATGATGATGATGATGATGATATATAAATAAGAGTGTATGTGAGTCTGTCTGTCCTTTAAGGACTCAAAAACTACTTCATAGATTTGAAAGGGGTTTTCATCATTTAGAAAAAAATTCTGGGACAATTAATGTATAGTTACATATTACCGTACGTACTCTAGGGTCGGAGCTAAAAAAAAAAGGGCATCGGTGCACTAAAAAGCAGCTTTTTAGAGGATTAAATGGCTTATGCTGCCTAAACCACAATAAATACACCAAATTAATCCACACAGAATTGAATATCTAAAAAATTCTACAAAAATATGCCCGACTGCATATATCTTTTACGGATAGCTCACAATGAACCATTTTTGTATGTTCACCTCCTCACTATAGCCAAGAAGATACGAGGGCGATAGTAGATGTCCCGCGCAAAACGACCAGGTCCATCAGCACGGGTACTTAAAATAATTAGCGATATAAAATGTATATATAGTTTTTGCGTTTTGACTTATCGGCTCATCACAAATTTTAGGAACAAGATCACAAGACTCTTCTGTAGTTTCGAGACCACAGCACAGGGCATATCTTATAGTTCTCGAAATACTACACAATTACATCTATGGCTAGAGCATGGAAAAAACTCACTCCCTCAGTCATGTCAGGGACTGTCAATCGCTATCATTATTTAAAGCCATATTTAACTGCATATCTTAAGTTCCACACAATGAAAAATTTAACGGCATAACAAATATATAGACGCATTCCATTAAGGAATCATCCGAGGAAGCTACTTACTCTTATATTCATATCATTTTAATTTTATATAGATTCTATGTTTTTGTTAGTATTAGTTAGTATTAGATCCAAATTGCATCATTAGTATTTTGTTCTAGTTCTGTATTATTAAATAATATCTTAAAATTGTAAATATGTATGTAATTTTTGAGTGATATATACTATTCGACTGGTTAGAGTGGAAGAACGAAGGCCTTATGGCCTTAACTCTGCCAGCTAAATTAAAGCTTCTTCTTCTTCTTCTTCTTCCGCGCGGTTTAGGCTTATTCTACTAGCCTGTTCCGGCTTCCAAATCGCTGCTCTTTCCATCTTCTTCCTTAGTTACTTCATCAAACTTAATTCTCCAGGCGTGAAGTGAATAGTTTGTATGCTAGGCTTTGGTATTCTATTCTGTCAGCCTTTACCAGTTGGTTCTGCTATTTCGCTATTGTTGTGTTTAATTCCTCTACTTTAAGTTGGATGTCTTATTTCTGAGTTGTGTTTCTTGTCTAGTTCTTTAATATCCTTGCTATTAGGTACTGAGAATTCTCATTTCAGCAGCTTGTATTTCTAGGCAGAATGTTAGTGTTGTCACTGTCAATGTTTCGGAGCCATAAGTAATAATAGGGGGAATGCCATTGTTCTTGTATAATTTCATTCTTAGAAGTCTTTCCTCGGCTTTATTTTTCAAAGTTCTTTTTAGTGTTTCCTGTTATATAATTAAAATTATTTAAAATTTGTTAATTAATATACTAGTTTCCGATGTGCTATGATATTTCGCAACCTAGGAAGTTAGTATACTACCCACTTGTTCTATTGTTTTAGATGTTCTAAGATTATCTTTAGTTACGAATGCTTGGCATGAGCGCCCTTGAAGCCATTCAATTGTTTTGTTATTTTTATGAGGATATTTCCATGTTGTATTTTTTTGATATTTCATTTAGTTTATATAGCATTCTTTGTAGTTCGTCCTCTGTTTTTGCTATTAAAATCTGGTCATCTGCAAAGACTGTTTTTATTACTACATTTCCTAAGTTAATTCCCCCAGTCGTCATTTGCTTCCATGATCTTATCATGTCGTCGAAATAAATGTTAAAAAGAATGGTTGATAGTGGACAACCTTGTCTAACTCCTCCTGTTATATGTATTGGTTCCCTTTGATTTATTGAAATAAAGCATTATTATTATTTAACTAAATATAAAAACACTTAATTTACTTAGGCATAACAGCGCACCGGGTATTGGCTAGTTATATGTAATTAATTTCATTATTGTAGTAAAATAGTGGGTTGTAATATAATTAAGTTGAATTAGGTATATGTTAGGTCGAACACAGTTAATATGTGACAATCTCTTGTGATTGTGTCGTCACACTGTATATCGATTTGTGTGGCTCAGGATGTCCGACAGTAGTTTGCCGCAGCTCTGCCCGGAAACTGTGCTCAACACAAAAATACACCGTCAACATGATTGTCCATTATGAGCACACAATGCCATTGATAGTGATACGAGAAGCAGAGACAATGACATATACCACTATCTATATTTTCAAAATGCAGTTGATCAGATCTTAGTAGTTGGTCTTTTTCCAACCAACAATTAAAGTCTCAAGTATCCCGCTCCTGTGTCTAAATGGCACAAAGAGTAGGGTGCGTATAGGCAAACAGTATTCGCATACTTTTGAAATCCATAATGGGCTGAAGCAAGGAGATGCAATATCTCCTCTTACTTACTTAGTCACTGGCACTATCGAAACCGTAGGTTCATGGTCGCGCGGACATAAGATCTCCATACATCCCTACCCTGAGACAATGTATTCCAATCATTTCCTGTATAATCTACTTCCCTCAAATCATAGTTAATGTTATTCTCCCACCTCATTCTTGGTCTACCAACTGGGCGTTTTCCCTCTGGCTTTCCTACAAGAAGCTTCCATGTAAGTCTTTCATTCCCCATACGTGCAACATGTCCTGCCCATCGCAGTTTTCGAGACTTAACTGTTCTTATTATATCTGGCTTCCTATAAAGACCATGTAGTTTATTGTTATGGAGTCTTCTCCATTCACCTGTCTGTTCATCTCTCTTTGGTCCAAACATTTTCCTAAGTACTTTATTCTCAAATACTTGTAATCTCATTTCCTCCCTTAAAGTAAGAGTCCATGTTTCGCACCCATATAATATAACTGGTAGAATAATAGTTTTATATATTTTCAGTTTAACGTTTTTTGAAAGGAGTTGGGACATCAAGAGTCTCTGCAATGCATAATAGCATGCATTTCCAGAATTGAGCCTATGTTTAATTTCTTTGTGCATCTCATTCCTATTTGCGATTATTGTTCCTAGGTATTTGAATTCAGCCACTTCCTCAAAATTTCCCTCATTTGTCATTAGCTGTCCATTTCCATTATATACTGAATTTCTACGTGTGACCATATATTTAGTTTTACTGATATTTACTTCCAGTCCTAATTTCTTAGTGTTACTCACATAGTGTGCGCGCGTTGGCCTTTAGTATCTCCTCGCTATCGGCCAGTAGTACATCATCAGCATAAACTAACAGCTTATTAATACCATTCAGTTGTAAGCCTTCATCATTCTCTAAAGATTTAATGGCATGCTCTAGTACAAAATTAAATAGTAGAGGAGATAGTGCATCTCCTTGCTTCAACCCATTCTGGATACTATTTAATTTTGTATTAGAGGATGCCAGCAAATATTTAGAGGACGAGGAAGGCTTACAACTCAATGGTATTAATAAGCTGTTAGTTTTCACTGATGATGTAGTACTGTTGGGCTAAACATAAAAACACAATTTATTTGCTAGGCCCTTTTAAAATTCACACTACACACAAACGCTTAAACACACATTGATCCTACACTCGTTTCTGTTCACATTATAGCACATGTCATGTAATTAAACTGGTCTCCGAAGTGTGCGTAAATTAAAAGCAGCGATAGCGCTATCTATCCGCCATGAGCAGTATCTGAAGCACGCAGAGTGCGTTGGGTGACACACGCATTTTGAAACTGAAATAGTTCTGTAATAATTTATCAATTTTTTACCTTTAATATCATAATAGTGTGCTTTACTAACACAAAATGAGTGAAATATAAAAAAATATAAACTGTAGACCTAACCTAGAAAGTAAGATTAAATGTAACAGTGATTGATGAAAAATATTTTCAGCTGTGTCTCTAAAATATCGTCTTTGTAATAATATCTTAATCTAATATAAAACTGATTTTTTGTTTGTTTGTTTGTTTGTTTGTTCGTTCGTACTTTATGCGTGCTATACCGTTGATCCGATTATGATGCGGCTTTTTTTTTGTAAAAAAATTCAGAATATTCCCGGGATGAACATAGGCTATAAGAGAGTTGTCATACTCAACTCCTACACCCTTAAAAATCGCCCTTTGTAGTGGCAAACGTGAAAAAAGTAGCTCTTCGGACGCTTAAATGGCTTACGCTGCCTAAATCATAACAAATACACAAAATTAATGTACACAGAATTGAATATCCCAAAAAGCTCTACAAAAAGTTCGGGACAGCATATGTTTATCTCTTACGGATAACTCACAATAACCATTTTTGTATTTCATTGATGCCAAGAAGATCGAGACAAGTACGTAGATTCCTGCGCAAGCATAGCAGCACATGGCGGGTATTCTTTTACGGATAACTCACAACAACGAATTTTGTCTTTTAGCTCATTTATACCAAGAAGATTGTGATAAGTAAATTCCCAGGCAACACCGGGTAATCAGCACGGGGAATCTTAAAATAATTACGATATACATTTATAATCTTTATAGGAAGCCAGATATAATAAGAACAGTTAAGTCCCGTAGACTGCGATGGGCAGGACATGTTGCGCGTATGGGGAATGAAAGACGTGCATGGAAACTTCTTGTAGGAAAGCCAGAAGGAAAACGCCCAGTTGGTAGACCAAGAATGAGGTGGGAGAACAACATTAACTATGATTTGAGGGAAGTAGATTATACAGGGAATGATTGGAAAGCATTGGCTCAGGATAGGGATGTATGGAGAGCTTGTGTCCGTGCGGCCATGAACCTACGGGTTCGATAGTGCCAGTGAGTAAGTAAGTAAGTAAGTATACATTTATAATTATTTTTCATCTTACTTATTCAACTAATTATAAGAAGTACATAATTTATTGTCTTTCAGGTCATTTATGCCAAGAAGATCGGGATGAGTAGATTCCCGGACAACGCCGGGTAAACAGCACGAGGTATCTAAAAATGATTACGATAAAATTTTTCCTTTTACCTATTTAAATAAACATAAGAGGACAATAATTTTCATTTATTTAGGCGTAGCAGCGCACGCCGGGTATTAGCTAGTTTCGTACAAAAAGTAGAATTAAAATATAATGGAGAATGTTATATATTGTAAAGAACGGTTACATGCAAAACTCACAACATTTCATTAACACAAAAGCTATCTTTAATTTTTTCTTCTCTCAAATAAGGTATTTTAACGAGATTAAAAAAAGTATATCTCGCATATTCAGTCATCTCAAATCACTTTCCTGTGGAGCCTCTGTAACCGGTACATTAATCGGGTTGAAGTAATTACTGTCTGTATAAGACTTAAATTCTACAAAGTAAAATATTTCAGGATTAATTCTTAAATTCACAATTTATCTTACAGGATACATCAGTAGTTTTAATTTATCCAATAGCTTTAATGATGGACTCCAGAAAAAAGTCTCTGGTCCTCCAGGTTGGGGGTTAACGCTATGGGCCAGCTCATCATACATTGTAAAAAAAACATAATGCTAAAAATCTAAAATATATAGCCTCGGATAGGAAATCGTAGACCAAAGCCATCGTGGATAAAGGGAATTCAAGACAACATGGAGAAGAGAAATATGACAAAAGCAGACACTCAAGACCGGGATGTGTGGAAGAAAAAAATTGTATATTTTGGTTGAGGATACATGTGTAAATAACAGAAACAATACTGAAAATAAAAAAGGGAAAAATAAATGGTTTTAATAAAACAGAAGATAGTTTATCGATAAGAAATTACTCAAACATGTGTGAAATTGCACATTACACCTAATAACAGTCATACACGATTTCGTTTTCAGTGCGGTCCGCCACATTTAAATAACTGATACCAGGAATTACCAATGCAGCTCTCTGATTGGCCCACGGGATACTACATAAAAAAGCTAAAAAATAACAATTTTAACAGTCTTTAACAGACCAAATAACAAATTTAATCACCTTCCACAGTAAAAACATTAATTTAAAACATAAAAAATATAAAATTCGAAATTATAAACACGAAAAAACCGATAGCGCCTCTCAACCAATCAGCGCGCAAGTAGCCTCGCATTGCTACTTGACAGAAAAAAAGCTGCTCACCGACGCGAAATTTAAGGAAATAAATAAGAAAAATTTACAAATTAACAAAACTAAACATAACAAATCAAAAAAAATAATCAAAATCAAACTGCGGCCAGGCACTTGCTGCTGCTGCTGGTCAAGAGCCATCCATCAACACCACGATCAACTACTTCTACTGACTAACTAGCCGGGACAAATGGACTATGTCTTGGAACCCGGGGGTCCACATCACGAGTGGGCCGAAGAAATGCTCACTACCTGCTATTCTAATAGCTGGTCGCAGGGCTTTTCACTCTACTCCTCTGTTTTTTTTTTTTTTTTGCCGTAACCTCAACCTCGAATGTTTGAACGCATTAGACAGTAAAAGGCGTTCTCTGCTGATAAAGTTTTATTCAAACACATTTTTCTTACTCAGAAATCTATTCACGCGGTAATAATTGTAAAGCTACCTGACAAGGTACCTTAAGATCGTAGCTCAAGATATAAACTTATGTGAAAATCCCGAAGGGAACCGATGTAGTTTGAAACTTATCCAAGATGTCGGACCTTGAAGACTTCGATCATGTTTTCGGTATACGCGGAGAAGAGGAATTTGATAGAGTCTACCAAAGAATTCAACTGGAAGAACAGGAGAATCGGCGTAATATTGCGCGTCGCAGACGTGTTTGTATACGGTATTATTTGCGGGATGCAAGCATAAATGCATTCCTCTATAGCAGACGAAAATAACGGAAGTGGTTTTATCGCTGAGAATTCTGGGTAATTCGTTGCCAATATTACGAAAACGTCAACATTCATGCATGACCGGTTAAGGCGGCCGTTAATTCGATCTCAGCTCACCAGTGATTGGAAGTAATTTGAGTAGAGAGTAATGTATTTGCATACGACTAAATCACACACTAAGCCAACAGCAGAGAAACCATCCACATGTTTACGCACTACATCACAAAAACAGAATAAACCAAGAGGAGAGAAATCATCCACATATTATAACACTGTACTACAAATCCAAAATCACACTGACAAGCTCTTTGTACATCAAGTCTCTCAGTACACAACTTGGCATTAAGACATATTGGTCTGAAAAGACCAAGATACCCACACTCATACTTGATACCACCTCAGATGTTAAAATCTTTTGTAATCAAATCCCAATCAACCCATTTGGCCAACACGCAAAATATCACACACCCAGAGATAAACCATCTTCATAATCCAACATACCAAGCGGCCAATGTTGTCGTTCTGGGGGTACATCCGGATATCGCCATTAACGATATCATGTATGAGCTCTGTGACGGTGGCATTGACTTCACTAGAGTATTCAGAATACGAAACAACCAGGGTAACACCTCGTTGATTGATACTCATACTTGATACCACCTCAGATGTTAAAATATTTTGTAATCAAATCCCAATCAACCCATTTGGCCAACATGCAAAATATCACACACCCAGAGATAAACCATCTTCATAATCCAACATACGAAGCGCTAGAGAGGCCAATATTGTCGTTCTGGGGGTACATCCGGAAATCGCCATTAACGATGAGCTCTGTGACGGTAGCATTGACTTCACTAGAGTACTCAGAATACGAAACAACCAGGGTAACAGTAAAGACTTTGCTCACAAACGGCCTATATATATATATATATATATATATATATATATATATATATATATGGCAAACTACAGATACAAAGTTGTCCCGCCTATGGAACAACTTCGACATACACCATTTACACGTTGTCACCAATATGGGCATAACATCAACAACTGCCACAACGACAAGAAGTGCCCACGCTGTGGTAGCACTTCTAAATGTACACATCCTCTAAACGAGGCTCGCAGCCCATATTGCGCCGCACGTGAAAACAGAGACCACTATACAGGCCAAATGTGTTGTCCCTTGTATGCAAGGGACACACCAGTCCCAACTGAACCCCGGCACACGCCTCTGGTAAAACAGGACCAATCCATCTCACCAAAAAACCCAGCCAATTCACATCTGCAGATTTTCCTGGTATCAATCATGATGAAACAGACAATCCACAAATACTTACACCTAACACATATGCTTCAAAGATAACAAATACTCCTGTATCTTCTCCCACAGATCTCGCCATACAAGTCCTCACAATTCAAATGGAGGAGTATGTTAACAAAAAAATTAACAACTCGAAACTAAATTAATTCAATATGTGGCAGCAGTTGTTACGTCCACAACATAGCCTCAACACACACAAAACACACATCATCATCATCATCATCATCACTCCAGGGATTAGGCAATTGCCCGTTCCGACTTCATAATGCATCAGCCCAACGTCTTCTAGGTCTTCCAACATCACGTCTTCCTCTTGCTTGATAATTTCTTGCTAACAATGGATTTCCTTTTATGACAATCCGGCTGATTTCCATGAAGCTTCTTAGTAAGATAAATGTCTCCTGGAAGCGTTACGAGCGCTTCGCAGGACAAGGATGGTGGAAGGGCTGCTTCCTCTGAGCCTCCAAACATGCTCCTCTGGGTATCCACCCCCCAAGAGAGGGCTGCTTCTTCCGCTCGTGAAGCCCTACAAGTTTAGCTGTGCTATTCCTTGTCGCCCTGTTGACCGTTGAAGACTTGACGAAGATGTGGCCGCCCAATATGGATACAGACGCCATTCCTTCGTTGTGAGCTATACAGCCCTTAATTAGCACTCAAAGAAAATCTTCAACAAATCTGTTCAAATGGGCAGATTCGGCTTATCAATGAAGGAAGTCAAGGATGCTTTTGAGCGGAGAATTGAAGATTTACTTACTAAATTCACAGACAATATTAATACACTACAATTAACCACCTACATAAATTACACTACTTTTAAGACCAATAACAAAACATAAAATTTTATTAAAATCAGAAATGTATTTAAACACATATATACAACTTATAAACAATTATATAACTATCAACACTTTTTTTTCAAATTCTATATATCATCATAATAGTACATTCACGAACTTAAGCCATTTGTTGACCTGTTTCGGCCTCAAGAGAAACACCATCCAGAAGTCTTTTGAGTGGACGTCCTGGTCTGCTTCTTCCTGCAGGTTGATATCTTAACATTTGTTTGGGTATCGTGTAATCTTCCATTCGATGAACATGTTGCATCCATCTTGACTTATAATCAGAAATTTTGTTTTCTAAAGGTTCCATGTGTAATTCTTCTAAGATGTCTTCATTTTTTGTGATCTAGTAGTGTGCATCCTGCAGTCCTCCAAAGGTATCTCATTTCAGCAGATCTAAGTCAATGTATATCCTTCTGTTTCAACGTCCATACTTCGCTACCATACAAAAGAGTCGGAAGAGCCAGTGTTTTGTACACTTTTAGTCTTGAATGTTTTTGGAGTAACTGTGGCTTGAAGATAGAATTTATTAAGCCTAAAATTCTTGTCTCAAGACAACCCTTGAGGATGCCGGACGCAGTCTCTGGCGAAACGTTGGGGAACTACAAGCCTCAAGACTACGGCCAACAGTCCGGAAATCTTCTACAAGATCATCATAGTCAATATATTTAAGATATGTCTGATATCCGAAAAGCCATTTGAGGATCTCATGTCCGATGATTGAAAATATAATAACTTATCATCGTACACCAGACATAAATTTGTATTTACTCACATTTCTAATATAATCTGGCTATACCTTTCTGCTACTCGATGTCAATAAAACATCAATTCCCTCTTCTCTATATTTATTTTAAAGGAGCGAATTACTTGTTTCTTCTAACATTAATCTTCTTTAGAAAGAGAGAGAAACTTTTTTTCTCCAGAATTCGCCAACCTGACAAGTTTCTTGGAAATGCAATAAAATGAAATCCGTCAATTCTTTCTATAGATTATTAGGCTCGTGAGACTTTAAGGTGCCATAAATGAATGCAGCATATCGTATTGATTTTATTTTACATTTGTATAGAATAGTAAAGTTAGGACATAGGAAAAGCCAACACTGAATCTAGTGAAGGCGGAACCGAAAATTTAACTCCTGTCACATTTTATTGAAAACCTAATTTACATTGGAATAAGTGTTAAGCTAAATATGTAAAAGGTGAAGTGATCCTTCCGGGAAATTCTCGTATAAGACTTGGAAGCATAATAATAGTCCATTCGATTGGTTGCTGGCCAAAGGAAGGCAAGACCAGTGATGGGCCTGCCATCTGGTCTGGCTTTTCTGGAGAAGAAAATAAAATAAAGGAAAGAAGAAATGGAAGAAAGGAAAGACTCCGTAGCCCTCGGATGCCCTAATAGCGTCGGGGTCGAAAAAACAAGAGTTAACCAAGAGAGGTTAGATAGTAAAGTTAAAAGAGTGCAAAACACAAGTAAGTGGAAGAAATGTTTTGCTCAGCTTGGGCACCTTGTGGTCGCCATCCACATATCCCCTAGATGAGGACCCCTGAGGGATCTATAGGATCGTAACAGGCCTTGGCCTAATATTTGGAAGGAAGAAGAAGAAAAAAGGTAAAGTGATCCCACTGCAGGCCTCAGGAAGCCCTTGGGGTAGTAGGAAGTTAAGGCTCCCACTTTTTTTTTGGACAATCGGCACTTGATGTCAGCCCTGCGTGACGGCCGCCTTTACCCCCAGAGCAAGCGTCTGGTACTCATTTCCGTTAGAAGCTGAGTGTACCCCAGGGTCATGAGGCCGCCAGAAGGTTTGGGTCAGTTTAAAAATCCTGACCCCACTGGGACTCGAACCCTCGACCTTCCGGCTTGTAGCGCAATGCCTTAACCACTATGCTACGGCTGTGGTCTCAAAATAGCGTGCTCCCTTGTCACGCAGAGGGCCCGGATTCGATTCCCGGTCGGGAAAAGCTCCTGGGTGGGGTTTTCTCGTGGTTTTTCCTGACCTGTAAGACAAATGTCAGGAAGCTTAGGGCCCAACGGTCCCCGAAAATCATCGATCATCATCATCATCATCCTTATCATTATCATCCTTCACCTTTGTGGAAAGCAACGGGAAGCCGCCGTACCTATAATTCCCTAGTAAATCTGCAAAGTATTGCATAAAAATGCTATGATTGCAGTGAAAGACCAGCCTCTGGGCAGAATTACTATGGATAGCGAAAACTGAACGGAAATGGATTGAAACCATATTTAAAATAAATTAATATAAAACACGGCCTCTTGCCAGTCTTTTTATGTTTGAGTAGTGGAACCGGTTTGGACAGCTCACCGGTAATACGGTCCGTGTGTGAATAAAATGACCTACCCACACATTTTGATATTGCATTAGTACTGTATTCACGTATAGGTAGAATGTACATGTTAAGATATGGAAACAGAGTTTTTGCCACCAAATCACGTAAAAAAGTTATTAGAATACACCAGATTCAGAGGAACACTGCGGTTTCTATTTCCCAGGAGACGTGACATTCAGCCAACTTCAATAAACAGAATATTTATCTGTTCTCACTCTGTGTTAAACTTACTGTTTTCCTGTTTTAAATCGTTTCATTACCTAATAAATGTTCCACACACGAATGGGGAATTAAGTATGTGCATGGGAGTTTCAAAACTAAATATATGGTCACACGTAGAAATACATTATATAAAGGAAATGGGCAGCTAATGACAAATGAGGGAAATTTTGAGGAAGTGGCTGAATTCAAATACCTAGGAACAATAATCACAAATAGGAATGAGATGCACAAAGAAATTAAACACAGGCTCAATTCTGGAAATGCGTGCTATTATGCATTACAGAGACTCTTGATGTCCCAACTCCTTTCAAAAAACGTTAAGCTGAAAATATATAAAACTATTATTCTACCAGTTATATTATATGGGTGCGAAACATGGACTCTTACTTTAAGGGAGGAAATGAGATTACAGGTATTTGAGAATAAAGTACTAAGGAAAATTTTTGGACCAAAGAGAGATGAACAGACAGGTGAATGGAGAAGACTACGTAACAATGAACTACATGGTCTTTATAGGTAGCCAGATATTATAAGAACAGTTAAGTCTCGTAGACTGCAATGGGCAGGACATGTTGCACGTATAGGGAATGAAAGACCTGCTTGGAAGCTTCTTGTAGGAAAGCCAGAGGGAAAACGGCCAGTTGGTAGACCAAGAGTGAGGTGGGAGAATAATATTAACTATGATTTGAGGGAAGTAGATTACACAGGAAATGATTGGAAAGCATTAGCTCAGGATACGGGTGTATGAAGAGTTTATGTCCTCGCGGCCATGAACCTACGGGTTCGAAACTGCCAGTGAGTTAGTTAATAACTGTGCCAGCCAAAGTGCGCTTCAAACAAAGTTTCGAATAAACACGTAGGTTTGTGGGCAGAAAGTAAGACGTCTATTATTTTTATTTTTTTTATTTATGTTTAGGAATACGTTCTTTCCGAGAATTTTTTAATACTAGTTTGTCTCTATTCCATGAGTTATATAAAAAATGAATGTTTGTTTGTTTGTTCGTACTTTATGCGCGACCATACCGTTGATCCGATTGTAATGGAGATTTTTGAAAAATGTTCAAGAGATTCCCGGGATGAACATAGGATATAAGAGAGTTGAAATACTCAACTCCTACACGCTTAAAAATCGCCCTTTGTAGTGGAAAACGTGAAAAAAGTAGCTCTTTGGACGCTTAAATGGATTATGCTGCCTAAACCATAACAAATACACAAAATGAATGTACACAGAATGGAATATCCAGTTAATATAAATATATTTGAAGACCTTGAAATTATAAAGGAAACAAACAACACCTCACTTCTCAATGAGAACGCATCCAATTCAAACGAGATCGTGAAAAACAAGTCAGTTGCTGCTACAAACAGTTGGAGTATACATCACCGTACACAACAACAACGAGTAGCGGAAACTCAACCTGCAGAAGATGGAAGATAACTTCGGAAAGCGCTCCAGTTAATTATATATACAATATTTTAACAAAGTTGAGGAAGACGGCTCTTACCAACAGGTACAATTTAATGTTTAACCTTCATCATAAGATAAAGAATATATAGAATATATGATTAGAAAGTTGGTAGATGCATTTGAGGTAGGTGGACTGAAGATAAATTATATTAAAACAGAATATATGGTAATCGGAGGAAATTCAGAAGACCTACAAATAAATAATGTGATAATTAAATGTGTTGAAAAATTTAAATATCTTGGATCTATAATAGATAAATCTGGTACTTGTGAAAAATATATTATTAACAGAGTAAATTGTGCAAGGAAGGCGATTAGATCCCTGAATGGTCTTTTATGGAATAGAAATTTGACCAGAAAAACAAAAAAAGGGATTATACAGACAATAATAGAAAGTATACTTACATATGGATCAGAAAGCTGGACAATAAATGAAATTATGCAGAAAAGAATCTTGGCGACAGAAATGGATAGATTACGGAGAAGTATGAGAATATCCAGGCTACAGCATATTCGAAATACATATATCATACAAGAAATGGATGCACAAGAAACTGTTATCGATAGGATAACAAAGAGAGCTCTACAGTGGTATGGACATGTACAACGGATGTCGGAAGTCCAGTGGCCTAAACAGGTGTTGGATTGGATGGTACCAGGCAGAAGGAAGAGGGGGAGAAGTAGAAGAACATGGTATGAGGGAATATATGATGCCATGATGAAGAGGGGTATGGAAGATGGACAATGGGAAGATAGGAAACTGAAGGGCAAACTGCTGTAAAGTGGAAAGCCTGCATTAAGTATTAAGTGAATAATTATTGAAAAAAGGTATGTGTTTATAATAAGTGTTCAAACAATAAGTATTTTGACGACGTCAAATAGAATCCTGTGATCGGCCGTGCTGGCCGATCGTTGCTGCGACGATATCAAACATGCAATGAGGTAGCCTACAGGGTCGACTGTTTGAACACTTATTGTAAAAATATGTATTTTTCATAAGTAATGCCACGAGTGATTTCCAATTTATCTAGAGAATTTGGAAATCAAGAGTGGCATTTGTTAGGACTATTTAACGAATAAAATTAAGCTGTTTACTTACAAATCATTATTTAAATATAGTAATTTTAAAACATTTATATATTTAATGTAAACGGCGATGTTTTAAAACAAATGAAAAACGTCTGTTACGCTTCATTTGCTTCTTTTGTTCGTCACTGCAACCAGATCGTATTATTTATTGCCAAAGGAACGCAAAATTGTAAGAATGCACTCTAGTGGAGAAAAAATGAAACACATCAAACTGTATATTAATTCATTTCTGATGTCCTATCATGTAAATATGACAATTATATTTTTCTGGAAAAAATACATCTAAGAAAGTGCAAATAGTGGTTTCTTATTTTGGTGGTATCATCAGTTGCTACAAATGCTTTTATATTAACTCCCGCATATGGTATGTGTTGACATTCATGCACTATACATACAATCTCGTAGCCGTATTTCTTAGTGAGTCAGTCACTGCAAAATAACGCTATGACCTATTCAGAATATTAAAAAGGAGGTGCTTTCTTTATTATGATAAACTTTAGTTGGTAAATTCTACGCGAAACACGACTGTGATTGGTTGAAAATTAAAAATCATTGTAACGTGATTGGTCATTGACTCCCATTTGGGGCGTGAGTTAAATAGTCCATAAAATGATTCGTATAGGCCTAGAATTGTTCGTTTTCAATTCCGACCCTTACGGGTGAACACCTTCATCTGCGCATAACTCATAAACGACGTGTTTGCGACTATATGTTCCTTCACAAAAAATTATCCTCTCTGCAAGGCCTATCATCCCTATCATTTTGTCGGTGAAGTCCTGTTACACCCTGTATATATTCTCCGTTATCCCACAATTGTAGAAGGTGACAGAGGAATATTATATGGCGTGCCGACTTAAGGTATCAGCGGGAAGCTACCTCTGTGAGCCCGAATCTAATTTTTTTAAACACTCGGGAACAGATTTCACTTAATGAAAATTATAATTTTATTTTAAGCATCACATCTGACATTGCGCAGTAATTTAAAATGCGCGAAGGGACGGGGGGAAATGTAGTGGAGATTAAAAAGCTTCATTAATTGCAAGATGGTGAAAATATGACAATCGCGTGACTAGAAAGAAACAAAAGAAAACGATGATCGCGCCAACAAAATGGAGATATGTCATCCTGAAACCACGCAACTCCCACGTTCTTTTATCTAAATTGTAAACTATTTTATTTCCCTTTTTTAATGGAACATATACCGAGAAATTTTATCTTACTCTATATTAAACAAGTTCATTAATAATAATAATAATAATAATAATAATAATAACAATGATAATAATAATGATAAAATAATTATCATCAACAAGAAGATTTTATTTATTAATATATTGTTAAATTTGTTTAATGCAAAGTAAGAGAAAACTTATGGGTATATGTTTCATTAAAAGGAAAATAAAACGGAAAATATAATAATAATAAAAATAATAATAATCTTCTTCTTGTAAACTCATGTTTCCCTTAACAGAGATTTAGGTGCTCTCCCCCTACAGGGAAGAATTTGAACCATACTAATTTAGTTACACTTGTTTTCTTATAAATGCCATTTGAATGGTCCGTGGTCAACGTTCCGCCTCATACTGACATCTAGGAAACCAAGGTAGTACTAGGACGGGAAAATTCGGTAAATTTTGCTTACAGGCCTTTTCATTCAGGCTTAAGGATCCTTTACGAGTCTGAAAATCTTCAGACTCGGGACCCACGGCTTAAAGTCCCTCCCGGAAGACTTGCTTCTTGGATTTTTCCAGTCTAAAAAATCCATCGACCCCGGCCGGGTTTGAACCCGCGACCCTCGGGACCAGAGGCAAGGATCATAACCACTAGTCCACCGTGGCCGATATATAATAATAATAATAATAATAATAATAATAATAATAATAATAATAATAATAATAATAATAATAATAATAATAATAATAATAATAATAATAATAATAATAATAATAATTGTTATTATTATGGAGAACAATGGAGCATATAAAACGGACAGACAAAATAAAAAAGTAAAGATGTGCTAGACAGAGTGGGTGAAGAAAGAACAATGCTGGAACTGACAAAGAAGAGGAAAATAAATTGGATTGGCCACTGGCTAAGAAGAAACTACCTGCTGACGGATGTCCTAGAAGGAATAGTCAACGGAAAGAAAGTTAGAGACAGAACAGACATCAGGTGATAAACAATATTAAAATAAATGGTTTGTATGCGGATACAAAAAGGAAAGCTGAGTTAAGGAAAGAGTGGAGAATGCTGAGTTTGCAGTGAAAGACCTGCCTTTGGGCAGAACACTATGTATGTATGTAGCTGATGATAGAGATTCCAAGGTGGCAGATCTTTGACTAAGTGTCAAACAATCAATCCATCGGTCCGCCGGAATTGTTGGGGGTTAAATTCAGCCTAATAATCGGGTACTCTCATTCATGAATAAATATATGTTATCAAAATGCAATAACATTAATTCTTAATAATTATATATAAAATTAATTAATGTATAATGCTATTGTGTTATTATTTAATTCTAATATTACTGTGTTTTCTTTATGTAATTGTAATGTTATTGTTTTTTTAGTGTATGATGATATTGTGTTACTATTTAATTGTAATATTATTGCGTTTTCATTATGTAATTTTAGTGTTATTGCTTTTATTTTTGTTTATTTTTCTTCACACTAGTAGCAATTATTACCTTATTGTAACAGACTGTCAACAGCACGTACGGCTTACTGCCCGTGCGACCCATATTTGTAAATAATATTGTAAATATCTTACGTTTTTGTCAAAAACTATGGCGTTTCAAGGGAAAATACCGATACGAACTAAAATTGTTATTAACAACAATATAATAGAACAAGTTAATAACTTTACTTATCTTGGCTGCAATCTTTCCTACGACACATGTAAAGACATAGACATAAAATTGGTCAAATTTCAAAAACTTATAGGAACAATAAAAAGCATTCTTTTCCGAAAAGTACGTCCAGATACAATTCTAAAATTTTATAAAACAATGGCTCTTCCAACTCTACTTTATGGTTCTGAAACCTGGACTCTTACTACAGGTAAATTAAATAGGATAGTAGCTGCAGAAATGAAGTTATTAAGACCTTTAGCGGGTTATACGCTTTATGACCACATGCGTAAGAAGATATCCGCAAAGCTCTCAACACACCAGCAATAACTGAAATCATTCAAAAATATCAAAATAATTGGCATGAACACCTTCTGAGAATGCCAAACAATAGACTACCTCTGCAGCTATTGAACTACAGACCCACAGGGCGAAGAGACCCAGGAAGACCTAAGAAGAGATGAAGGAATCAATTTATTTCCTGAAGCGGAATAGGCCAATGGCCTAATCCATGCCTGCAATTGATGATGATGATCTTACTTTTTGTCTAATAAAGTCCTCCTACTACTACTACTACTACTACTACTAATCATAACTTGTTTAGAGGTCCAAAGAAGAAAACGCCTGACAGTTGTGACTCCTTAAATACATAAGAATGACAATTACAATGTAGACGAGATAAACGGCTTCCTGAAGTACCCACTCGTAGAGCTCTCGCAACTTGTAGATAAATAAATCTCTCATAAATCTAGTCACTGGATCTCTTCAACAGGTCTTGTGTGTAGGTGACGTTACAGTCCAGTTCTGGAAACTGTAGCCGTCTGGTGGATCCTAAGGCGTGTGGCAAGAGGGAACATTGCTGAGTGAGGAAGGGGAGTAATAGCAATGCAGAAAACATTTTCTTAATAATAATAATAATAATAATAATAATAATAATAATAATAATAATAATCTTCCAGGGATTAAGCCTGTTGGCTCGTTCTGGTTTCATGAAAGCTAGAATTGTTAAAATTGTTCAGACCATCTTCTGTGTGGGCGTCCAACATTTCTCCTTCCGTGCGGTTTATAATTTAGCAATAATTTTGGAAAAAAAATCTTGCTTCTGGTATTCTGTCAATATGTTCTTTCCAGTAGTTCCTATATTTAATTATTCGGTATGTAAGTTTGAAAATATTTAGTTCCTTTGTTATATCTTTATTTCTTTTCTTATCCAGCAGAGTATATCCTGCTATATTTCTTAAAAATCGCATCTCAGCTGCTTCCAATCTTTGTTCTGGTCATTTAGTTATCATCCAGCATTCTGATCCATACATCAATACAGGAACAGCCATTACTTGTTAATAATAATAATAATAATAATAATAATAATTTTTTATTGTTATTGTAGCAGGGATTAATAGACTCAAAATACTAAAATATAAATAATACAATTAATGGTAATCACTGAGTAAAAATCCCAAGAAGTGAGGGAAGTTCCCCTATAACTAGTAGAATAAGAGTTTTATATATTTTCAGTTTAACGTTTTTTGAAAGGAGTTGTAACTACAAGACTTTCCTGTAATACATAATAGCATGCATTTACATAATTGAGTAGATTGATTTTTATAAAATAAATATTTTATATTTTTTTTATCCTTAAATAGTTAGTCGACCGCGGTGGACTAGTGGTTATGCTCCTTGCCTCTGGTCCCGAGGGTCGCGGGTTCAAACCCGGCCAAGGTCGATGGATTTTTAAGGCGGAAAAATCCAAGGAGCAAGTCCTCCGGGAGGGACTTTAAGCCGTGGGTCCCGAGTCTGAAGATTTTCAGGCTCGTAAAAAATCCTTTAGCCTGAATGAAAAGGCCTCTAAGCAAAAATGTACCGAATTTTCCCGTCCTAGTACTACCTTGGTTTCCTAGATGTCAGTATGAGGCGGAACGCTGACCACGTACCACTCAAAATGACATCTATACGAAAACAAGTGTAACTAAATTAGTATTGTTCAAATTCTTCCCTGTAGGGGGAGAGCGCCTAAATCCCTGTAAAGGGAAAACATAGGCTAACAATACAAATAGTTTGTTAATGTATTATAGATTTTCATAAGTAATGCCACGAGTGATTTCCAAATTATCGATAAATTCACGACTCACGAAGTGAGGAGTGAATTTATCTAGAGAATTTGGAAATCAAGAGTGGCATTTGTTAGGACTATTTAACGAATAAAATTAAGCTGTTTACTCACAAATCATTATTTAACTATAGTTATTTTAAAATATTTATATATTTAATGTAAACGGCGATGTTTGAAAACAAATGAGAAACGATAGGTACGCTTCTACTGCTTCTTTTGTTTATCACTGCAACCAGATCATACTATTTATTGCCAAAGGAACGCAATATTGTAAGGAGGAGCTTTCTTTAATATGGTAATTATAACACTGATAAATATTTCGTGAAACACGACTCTGATTGGTTGTAAAACAGAAATCATTGAAATGTGATTGGTCATTGACTCCCATTTGGGGCATGAGTTAAATAGTCAACAAAAATCTTCATCATGTTTTAAATTGATGTATTATTACATTTATTATTACTCATTTAATTAAATGAAAATAAAACAGTTTTATTTGATTTTCATATTTATTAAGATATAATTCAGTGACAGCTGTTTGGGTACACTGTACCTTCTTCAGACATGTTAACAAATTAATGAACTTTATTTTTATTTAATTAAACAAGTAATGGATTTTCATCAAGTAAACACCAACACAATTGATGATTTATTATTACTAATTATTATTATTATTATTATTATTATTATTATTATTATTATTATTATTATTATTATTATTATTATTATTATTATTATTATTAATATTATTATTATTATTATTATGGAACAGACATATAATCAGGAAAAATAAGTTACAAATATATAATTCAATAGTGAGAAGTACTGTCACATATGGAGCTGAAGTTTGGAAATTCAACAAAAACTTGGAACAAAAACTTATGTCGATGGAAATGGATTTCATGAAGAGAGCAGCAAGATGTTCAAAATTAGACAAAATAAGAAATACTCTCATGAGAGAAAAAATGAATATTGTTTATTCAATAGTGGATTATATACGGTATAAGCAATTAAATTGGTATGGGCACGTACGACGAATGCAAGAAGAAAGATTACCCAGGAAAATATTGGAATGGTGTCCATCTGGAAGAAGGAGGAGAGGAAGATCTCGAAACTCGTGGATGCAGGAAATAAGAACTGGAATGAGAGCAAGGGACTCGAGGACGTGGATTGGATGGAGAGAGACGAGTGGAGAAGAAAAATATAACTTTAGGCACAGAAAGATGTGTAAACATTAAAATTCTGTATATAAATAAAAATTATTATTATTATTATTATTATTATTATTATTATTATTATTATTATTATTATTATTATTATTAAGTCTAGATTAGAACCTGTCACAAATAAGGAAATTAGAAACATAATGGAAGCAGAAGAAAGCATAATTGAAAGAATTGAGGAGAAGGAATTAAAGTTGTTAGGACATGTTTTAAGAATGGAAGATGAGCGATGGCCGAAGCAACTATATGAATGGCATGCGAACAGAAAGAAGAAAAGAGGGAGACAAAAGTTAACATGGAAGGAAATCATGAAGACAGTAATGCAAGCTAGAGGGCTAAGCATCGAAGATGCCCAAGACCGTAGGCTTTGGAGGTTTGGCACGGGAAGACGGCAGCAGCTGTAAAAACCCGAAGATAGAGATAGATTATTATTATTATTATTATTATTATTATTATTATTATTATTATTATTATTATTATTATTATTATTACCTTTAGTAGTAGTATTTAGCCTATATTATAATATATACATTTTAGTATGAAAAACCGCTTGGAGAACAAGTTACTATATAGAAATGTAAAAGTAATCTTCCGCGAAACAGAATCTTTAAAAATATTTAAATTAAAACAACCCCTTAAATAGAGTATAAAGGAAGAAATAATTAATAAAACATGGCTTTTGGTTAGATGAGTGAAATAACTTGATTAAACATGAAGACAGTAATGCAAGCTAGAGGGCTAAGCATCGAAGATGCCCAAGACCGTAGGCTTTGGAGGTTTGGCACGGGAAGACGGCAGCAGCTGTAAAAACCCGAAGATAGAGATAGATTTATATTATTATTATTATTATTATTATTATTATTATTATTATTATTATTATTATTATTATTATTATTATTATTATTATTATTATTATTACCTATAGAAGTAGTATTTAGCCTATATTATAATATATACATTTTAGTATGAAAAACCGCTTGGAGAACAAGTTACTACATAGAAATGTAAAAGTAATCTTCCGCGAAACAGCATCTTTAAAAATATTTAAATTAAAACAACCCCTTAAATAGAGTATAAAGGAAGAAATAATTAATAAAACATGGCTTTTGGTTAGATGAGTGAAATAACTTGATTAAACGCTGTGTTTTAAAAATTAACTTTGTGTCCTCAGGTCTTCTGTTAATAAAAATGGCAAAATAAATCTAAACTTAATAAACAGAACCCTTTGTTTTATTATCTAATTTGAAACTCGGCGTCGGCGAGCCTAGGGCATCAATTTATGAAGAGCGCTGCAAATTGAAAAATAAATCATGCTGGTATCTTCTTCAGCTTCATTTCGGTAACTACAGATGGCCTTCGCACATTTCACTGTGAGGTCTCTAGTTTTTTGGTCGCATAAATCAATTTGTGAAGGTATGTTCATTTCATTTGTTCTCAGAATTTGATTAAATGCGGCTCTGACATCTCATAATCCACTGTCCACAATATTGAATTTACAACTGCTCAAAAAAATTCACGTAGGTCCATCTCTCTTTCACCATCCAGAATGCACAATGTTCCAATATTAGATTTTTCTGTTTTGTTTTATGCGTCGCAATATTGAACATTATTTATTTTTTTAAAGGGAAACTCAATTAAAATTTTACAAAACAGTAGCCGTTCCAACGTTAACATACGGATCTGGGACTTGGTCTTTAACGATCTCTGATAAACATAAAATTGAGACAATAGAAATGAGATTTCTCAGATCAGTTGCAGGTGTATCTGTAAGAGATCGAAAGAGAAGTCAAGATATCAGAGATAAATTACAAATATATAATAAAAACGAGAGAATACACATAAATAAATGTAATATATAAATGCCAAATAATCGTTTATCAAAACAGCTGCTTCATTATAATCCTCTAGGCCGAAGAAATGTAGGAAGACCAAAACGTCGTTAGAAAGATTATCTGCGCCTGCAGCATATAGTGCACCGGGTAGCAGAACGGGCCAACAGGTCCAAACCTTGAAGATGATGATGATGATTTATTTTTTAACAGCTTAAGGCCGTATATCAATTTAAATGTTATAAACTAGTGCACTATACCAAGGGAATATTTACAAAAATAATAAGAAGAAGAAGAATTTGTATATCTTTCTTCATTATTAACATACAATAATGAACTGAAGAATTAAATACAGATAAGAATAAATTCAGCCACACGTGCATATTATGCACTTTTATTACATTTTTTATAAAGAATATTCCATAATGCAGTGTTTCTCTTTCAGCCCAAGTGATTTGTCGCCAGAGGTTCCTTCTTCCCTCAAATCTCTAGCTTCCATACTTCACCTCACGCCATCTATCCAACGTTCTCTAGGTCTGCCTCTTTCACTTCTTCCATTAGGTTTCCAACTAAGGATCGTCTTTGGTTTTCTATCTTCTTCCATTCTTATGAGGTATCTATACCATTTCAAACGTTTTTCTTCTATTTTTCCTAATATGTTTTTTTCAACTTCATAATTTTCCTTATTGTGCTGTTCCTGACCTTATCCCTTTTTGAAATTCTTGTTGATCGCCTCCAAAAATCCATTTCTATTGCTAACGACTTGTTGGCTTGTTTTCTACTTACTGTACAAGTTTCGGACCCATATAATAAAATGCTTTGTAACACAACTTGAAATATAGTTTTCTTAGTTCTATATATTCTATATCTCTTCCAAAGCACTCAGTTCAACAAAACAATTATTCTTCTTCCTTCAGTTATTCTTCTTTTAATTTCTGTAGTTGAATTCTCATTTTTATTTAAAATAGATGCTAAATATTTAAAGGAGATGGTTAGGTATTGACTTAGTGTTCCTGAGGTGTACATGTTGGTTATCTCAATCTTTTAGAATTTAATAAAGAATAAAATAATTTAAAGACATTAAACGAAATATTTTTTGTAAAACTTTTTGTTGGCCGATAGCGAGAAGATACTGAAGGACAATACGAACACAACATTGAGTTCGAGCTAAGGAGACTGAGGACTGGAAGTAAATATCAATAAAAAACTAAATATATGGCCAAACGTATAAATACATGATATAATGGAAATGGACAGCTAGATTGACAAATGGAGGGGAAATGGTTGAGGGAGAGGGGCTTGAATTCAAATTACCGTGGAGGAACAATACTCAAAAATAGGAATGAGATGCACAAAGAAATTAAACATAGGCTACAATTCTGGAAATGCATGCTATTAGGCATTTTGCAGAGAACTCTTGAGTGGTCACAACTCCTTTGCAAAAAACGTTAAGCTGAGAAATATATAAACCTTATTCTTTTTTTTTTTTACCAGTTATATTATATGGGTGCGAAACATGGTCTCTTACTTTAAGGGAGGACCGGAGATTACAAGTATTTGGGAATAAAGTACTTAGGCCAATTTTTTGGACCAACGAGGAGATGCACAGCCCGGTGAATGGAGACGACTCCATAACCACATGACCTCCATGGTCTTTTTTAGGGCAGCCCAGCTATCCTAAGCCCCGTTCAGTCTCGTTCGACTTGCGTTGGGCCGGACATGTTCCACGCATGGGGAATGAAAGACTTGCATGGAAGCTTCTTGTAGGAAAGCCAGAGGGAAAACGCCCAGTTGGTAGACCAAGAATGAGGTGGGAGAATAACATTAACTATGATTTGAGGGAAGTAGATTATACAGGGAATGATTGGAAAACATTAGTTCAGGATAGGGATGTATGGAGAGCTTATGTCCGCGCAGCCATGAACCTACGGGTTCGATATTGCCAGTGAGTAAGTAAGTAAAACTTTAATTAGACAAGTTCTAACGTGTGGTGCTGAGACATGGACATAAGAAAGAATATCTGTGATCATGTAGCCATGTTTGAAAGAATGATTCTTAGGAGAATTTTTAATGCAGTCATATGTTGACATATGTGGAGAAGCAGATATAATAGTGAACTGTAACAACTATATAAACAAGTAGACATAACAACATGCATCAGACTCTCAAGGTTGAGATGGCTGGGTACAAGATCTAGGTATCGACCCAAGATGGTGGGATTATGTGTGGCGGGTCTGCAGAGGGCAACAATACAAAATTGGAGAGAGAGAGAGAGAGAGAGAGAGAGAGAGAGAGAGAGAGAGAGAGAGAGAGAGAGAGAGAGAGAGAGAGAGAGAGAGAGAGAGAGATGATTGGAGGAGAACAATAGAGGAAGCCAGGACGCACTTGGGAAGTTCTGCTAATTAAGAAAAAGAAAAAGAAAAATTTTAACAAAATCTTATCATTATAGTCCACAAGTGCTACCTTGTCACACAGCGGGCCCGGGTTCGATCCCCGGTCGGGGCAGTTTTTCTGGGTGAGGTTTTTATCGGGGTTTTTCCTCACCTGTAAGACAATTGTCAGGAAAACTTTAAGGCCCAAACGGTCCCCGAAATCATATGGTCATCGCAATCATCATCATTCATATCATCATCCTTCACCGGTGTGGAAACCAACAGGAAGCTACCACACCTACAATTCCCTAGTAAAGCTGCAAGCATAGCATGGAAATGCTATGATTGCAGTGAAGGACCTGCCCTCGGGCAGAATTACTATGGATGGATAGTACACAATTCATGAATATAGACCAATATTGACCTGTTTTACGTCCAGGTCATCGTCATTTTCGTGGGCGATACCGAAGAACTCCATATTTAGAAAAAACAGGAAAGAACATGTTCAACGAATGAAAGATAAACGCATACCAAAAATTACACTTAATTACAAACCAAAAGATGACAGGAATGTTGGTAGACCGAAAAAGAGATGGATTCAACTTTTTGAATGAGAATGTATGAGACCGGAACAAGCCACATGAGCTTAATCCGTGATTGTTGATGATGATGATTTAAAAAAATGATAGTATTAGCGTAAACATCTTTACGTTTCTAATTAACTAAGATTAATTATTTTTCTACGTATCCTTTATTTTAAAAAAGGCTCTCTGAATGAGAAACATCGTTGAATTGTCACTTTCTTAAGCATGATCGGAATTCGATCCCATTTGATTCCTGTGGAAACGGTTTAAAACAAATTGACTTAGAGACCGAATTTTTCCACAAATCCTCTGATGACCACGTCGATAAGGGAAATAGAGAGAAACCGAAAATCCCCTTGTCGAAATTTAGTGCCATTGCTCCTGAATTGGTTGTTGTGAGGTGGACTAACCAATACAGTTTTTTATTCTGTCTGGTGTTGTGACAGGCAAATCCCAGGGCTTTCCAGGTTGTAGAGCTAGTGACTCGGAGAACTAATACCACACAGCTCCGGCCCATTTGTTTGCCAGTAGCACCTGAACACAAACGCAAATAGCACGCATTTCCAAACATAACATACTGGAGTGCAAATTTCTTTCACATATTATAAAGAATTCTGCTAGCAATTCGCTAGTGTCAATGTCCTAGATTATACAGTTATTGGTTATTATTTGTGTCACATCTGGGGCATTCTATTGTAACGAATGTCATATTTTATTTGAATTTATTTTATATCTTTTATGTTATAAGTCGGGTATTTGAAATCATTTTGAATTTTAAAAAAATCACTAATGTTCTAATACAAAGGAACGTCCATATCCCCAAATCCAAAATATAATATTCCTCTGTAGCATATTATAAAAATTCTGGAATTTTTTTCTGATGAATATCATTTTAATGCCGATTGAAATGATATTCTACCTGTTGGTAGGTGCCGTCGTCCTCAACTTTGTTAATATATTGTATATAAAATTAACTGGAGCGCTTTCGGAAGTTATCTTCCATCTTCTGCAGGTTGAGCTTCCGCTACTCGTTGTTGTTGTGTACGGTGTTTGTAGCAGCAAGTGACTTGTTTTTACGATCTCGTATAATGAGTTTGACTGGGGTGCGTTCTCATCACCGTACACAACAACAACGAGTAGCGGAAGCTCAACCTGCAGAAGATGGAAGATAACTTCCGAAAGCGCTCCAGTTAATTTTATATACAATATATTAACAAAGTTAAGGACGACGGCACCTACCAACAGGTACAATTTAATTTTTAACTTTCATCACATGACTTCACCTCAAAGGAATTTGATATGAATTTTACTAGTATTGAAATTATATTCGTTATAAAATTTCAACCCCCCCCCAACGGGCTAGACCTTATTGTGGTGGAGGGGCTCAGTACCTAATGACCCAGACGACTAGATAGGGAAGTCAGGTTTTTAACTAGCTTGCTATCTAGTAAGTGGAGAAGAGAAGCGAACTAGCACTAACGAGGGAACCTCAACGGCTTCAGAAGCGGAAGAAGAAACTTGTTCTCAACGGTAAAGAAGGCGGAAGAGGAACCTGCAAGCCAAGGGGTAGATGGGACTCCAAAGCTTTGGTTAACAACCCATCTAGGAGAAGGAAACTCTGAAGTAAATCCCCGATCCACTAGGGAAAGTGATTGTGCGTCTGGGCTGGTAACCCGACCACATAAAAAATTTCCAAACTCATCTCTCTCACAGTGTTCAGCCGGACGGATTTAATGGAGATTACCAAAAGCAGCTTTAACTACAAGCCAAGAGGTTCAAGGAATATAGGAAGGCCAGTGAAAAGATGGACAGAACAACAGTGAGGGCGGAAAAGGCAATTTGCCTAGCCCATGAAGTGTAGAAGAAGAAGAAGAAGAAGAAGAAGAAGATACAATTTCAAAAGTTATTTATGATCTATAGCAAAGAAGATAAGAAACTTGGAATTTTCTGATACTGTTGTTATCCCACTTACATGGATACGAAACATGGACCCTTACTATCCATCCATAGTAATTCTGCCCGAGGGCAGGTCCTTCACTGCAATCATAGCATTTTCATGCTATGCTTTGCAGCTTTACTAGGGAATTATAGGTGTGGTAACTTCCCTTTGCTTTCCTCACCTGTGAAGGATGATGATGATAAGGATGATGATGGTGATGGCCGGATGATTTTCGGGGACCGTTGGGCCTTAACCTTCCTGACGTTTGCCATACAGCTGAAAAAAAGAAAGCGGAAAAAACCTCACCCAGGAGCCTGTCCCGACCGGGAATCTTACCCGGGCCCGCGGCGTGACAAGGCAGCACGCTACCTAGAAACCACAGCGGTGGACACTCTTACTATAAGGAGAGACAGAATATTATGAGTATTTGAAAATAAAGTTCTTAGGAAAATTTTAGGACCAAAGAGAAGTGAACAAACAGACGAATGGAGATGGCTATAAAATGGTGAGCCACATTATTTCTGTGGGAAACCAGATATAATAAGAATAGTGAAGTTTCGTAGACTGCAATGGGCAGGACATGTGGCATGAATAGGGATTGGAAAAGAGACACGGAAAATTCTTGCCGGAGGGAAAACTGCTGTTGTTAGACCAAGAATGAGGTGGGAGAATAAAATGTACCATGATATGAGGGAAGTAGATTACACGGGGAATAATTGGAAAACTTTAGCTCCGGATAAGCATGTTTGGAGAGCTTATATCCGCTCAGCCATGAACCTACGATTTCAAAATTGTTTCGAAGTTAGAAATTTAAAAAAAAGTTTTCTATCTATTTAATACACAAGTGATCTTCTTGGTGATAAAATATTAAAATATATATACAGTCAATATGCCCATTTCACCAATTAATGTTTTAAAATGGTCAACAAGTTTCCACAGCCAAGCTGTCATTCTCAAGACCAGATATTGACTGAAGACAAAATTGATAATAAATAAATAAACAAATTCAGTTAAAAACAAACTACGTCACATGACGCAACATTCATAAGTAAACAATAAAACATAATACAACTAATCCTCTTTTGTTTCAATTAATAATTGATAATTTGATTCGTAAATTTGAATTTAGAAAACTTATTACTGATTCTACAGCCTTCCATTCTCCTATTAATAAAGCTAATTTTGCAATTATGCCGTACGTTCCCTCTTTAACTAGAGGTTTGAACAAGATATTCAAAGGATTAGATACTAAATTAATTTTTACTTCCACTTTGACATTAAATAGTGTACTTGGAAACCCTAAAGATAAAGTCGATTGGTTAAAAAAATCCGGTATTTATGAAATTGGATGCAATGACGGTGATATGAAATATGTTGGGCAAACCAGAAGATCCATTTTAACTAGATTTAACGAACATATTTCCCATTTTAGACTTAACAGAATTGAAAAATCTGGAGGTGCCCAGCATATTTCTGATTACGGTCATGCTATCAATAAAAGTAACCTCAGACTGATTCGTTCGGTCATTGATTTCAAATTCCTTGACGTCCTTGGAAATTTATAAAAATAAGGATAAAATCATGAATAAAGACAAGGGTCCTATTCCGTACAGCACCCTCTTTTCTTTAATTGAAACAAAAGAGGATTAGTTTTATTATGTTTTATTGTTTACTTATGAATGTTGCGTCATGTGACGTAGTTTGTTTTTAACTGAATTTGTTTATTTATTTATTATCAATTTTGTCTTCAGTCAATATCTGGTCTTGAGAATGACAACTTGGCTGTGGAAACTTGTTGACCATTTTAAAACATTAATTGGTGAAATGGGCATATTGACTGTATATATATTTTCTATCTATAGCAGATAAGGGACTTTTAATTTCCGAATATAAGTGATCATTTATTTGAGAAAACTATTTTATTTAAAATTTCAAAATATGTAAAATATGATTTAGAAAACATCAAGTACACAAAGTTTACTGAAAGCATGACGTTTGCTACGGTATGATTATCTGTCATCACGTATTGGAAGTCACAGCATTAATTATACAATAAACATATTCACACATTTTTTATTACTTACATGATTTTTCATTATCAAAATGTTTTTCTTTAATTTTACTTCTTTATTTATATTTTTATTCGTCAACAAAAGGAATTAATTGTAGGTAAGTAAACATGTTAATCGAACAAATTTATTCAGATCGTAGCACTTGAGAGTGGTTTGTGACGTGTCAAGCAAAGTAATTGGTTTTCTTTTTCGTGAATTCCCTCAATCTTCTAAGCAAATACAGGTGCCTCCAGATATCTGAAAGCATGGCTGACGTCAAAGCCGAATAGGTGTGTTTTCTGTCTCTGTCTCTTTCCCATCAGTGCTAAGAATCAAACCGAAAGTATCGGTCGCTTGCGTACATTATTTTACAACAAACATCTTTTCACAAAAGACATCTTCTATGAGTCAGAAAAGTACAAGTGATGCAAACGGCCCACGCATACGTATGAAGCATTTGGAAGGTTGGCAGTAACGGTTTTCGCGTTTTCAGATATCTGCCGGTCTCTGTACTGTGTTGCAGAATTCCGAAAACGCAGTCACTGCAAAATAATAATAATAATAATAATAATAATAATAATAATAATAATAATAATGAGAATGTTCACACATTGTGTATTGCTTTGTTTTATTTGTCCCGATATTATGAATACATAGTCTTTTATATAGATTTTTTATTGTTTTATAGATTATTTTAATTATTCAAGCAAAGTCTTTTGAAATAGAGTTTAGACATTCAAAGTCTGTTGAGATAGAGATAGACATGATATAGTTCAGAGCAAAGTCTTGTTTAAGCTAACTGTAAACATACCTACATTTAGTTCATTGGAATGTTAGTTGGTACAGTTAGGGTGAATTGAGGTCATTTTTAGTATATAACACTTGAGAAGTGAGGGTCTCGTGTCTGTCTGTGTGTGTAAACGGCTGAAGGGTAAGTCACCGACCATTTTTCTTAATAATGTAGTCCATTTCTTTTATATTTTGAATCAAGTACCATTAACATTTTTGAAACTATATTTTAGAAAAGGGATATAACATTTTTAATCTTGTAGATTTGGTTAGATTTAAAAATTCCACAACTCCCTCTTCTCAACCCCCCCCCAAGAAAGTACTGTAGTTTTTAATATAGGCTTAGATTAGATTTAGGGCTAGAATTTAGGGTTTCTAATTATTTATAATTTAGTAATAAAATAGTTTAAAATAAGACTTCCTTTGTTTATTTCAAAACATGTATACTGTACATCCTCATACTAACGCTCGGCTAGACAAACGCTACCAGATTTTCCAAGTCCTGAAGGTCCTTTAAGCCTAAGAAATCCAGATGGGTTTATAATACCCGTGCATATTCACTTATGGGTTTCTTTCTGTTTTTACACACATCTTTCCTTGCACATCTCGCATACGCATGTGTCTTCTGGTACGTGATATGTCTTCTTGGTGCATATTCTCTGGTGGAAACCGTGTACCGCCATCCTGGTCACCAGGTGTCGCAGCTCGTAGTTCGCCGACATCCAGTTGTTGTTTGCCATCGCCTCTGTGGAGTAGAATTCGTCCCAGATCTCGTCTTGTTTTCTCCTTCTGTTGTGCAGTACCTTTGCTGCTGCCTCTGTTGTAGGTAACAAGATCAGGTCTTGAAGCAGGAATGTTTCTCTAGCCATCACATATGACAGCCTGCATGGGGTATATTTCGATAACCCCATCACTCTCTTTAGGTATCAGGCTTTCAGAACTGCAAAATAATGCTATCACCTATTCTGAATGTTAAAAAGGAGGAGCTTGATTTTACAGTGATAAAATTAAACTGATAAAATCGAGGTGAAAAACGACTGTGATTGGTTGTAAATAAAAAATCATTGAAATGTGATTGGTCATTGACTCCCATTTGGGGCATGAGTTAAATAGTCGGCTTAAAACTCTGAAAATTGTTTAAGTAAGAGCCCTGGGAGCAAAATTGTTCGACCCTTTCATACCCATATTACATTTTCGAGAGCATTAATGGCCTTAGACCCTTCAAGAGTCACAGCATTAGCCCAGTCGCTTCAGTTTTACATGCTCTATGCATTTCCCCAGAAACCGCATTTAAGTTACCATAAATTATATTTTCTATTTTCAGACATTTAAAACAAGCAAACGATAACGGTTCTTGAGATCACATTAAGGATGAAGACCAAAACACATTCCTCTACTATTCATAAATATTAACAAAATATTACCCTGCCAAGGGATGTACAAAATATTGTAAAATATATAACAGCAGAGTTAAGCGAGTGTATCTCGTCATCTGAGTTGAAGGTCATTTAACTGCCGGCGAGTCTACCTCGTCTTTTGAGGCGAATGGGTTAAGGGCCTAAAAGACTTATAATTCTACACATTTTGCTATATTCAGCATAAACCAGAATAATAGCCATAAAAATTGAGAAGAATGTTAATAATTTGTCAAAAAAATAGGAAGAATTTTGCTCCCATTCAGGATAATGTTCAATGTAGAATTGTTAAGAACAAAGATCTGGGGATTCTATTTTGTATACACATTCGAATAAATAGTTGAAGTTAAAGGCAAAAGAGTTCGATGATTTAGACATAATCCTTACAGAGATAATAATAGTATATTACGATGCAAGGTTGGGAAGTGGTTTTTACAGAATCGAGGAAAATCACTCGGTTTTTAATTTCCGAGATTCTGTAAAACACTTCACAAATGTGCGTTGTACATTTTTTTTTGCGCGATGGTGTTTTCAAAATAATAAATAATAGTAAAATAATAACATCTTTGTTGGAAATATTTGCGTTCATTATAAACAACTGACTAGCGTTAACAGTGTGGGCAATGTTTTTTAGTTGAAAAAACAGGAGGCCTTGAGAACAATTATTGATAACATGGCCGCAAATACGTATTTATTGTTTTATATTGTTTCAAATAAAGTTTAGTTCATTTAAAATGCAGTGATTTGTTTCGTATATTAACACCATCTTTTGGATATTTTTTGTATATACATTGTACGTAGAGGGCAGTGGTTTTACTTCCCGCACGTGGGTGTAAATGTAATATTATAGTATTGTTATTTAGGTTGGCAACCCCGAAATGTAGGAAGCTGAACTTTCAATAATGTTCGCCATTGCTGTAAGTATGACAAAACGCACTATCGCGCAAAAAACATATTCACCAGGTTTGAAAAATTATACACGTGGAAAAATGTAGCGTGGTAAATCCCGCATACCCAGAGGAGACTAAATGAAGAATTATACATGTTTAGAAAAAGCTCCCCAGGACTTAGCAGCTGACAGGGAACAGTGGGGAGCTCTTGTAAGTGAGGCTAAAAATTAATGAAGATTTGAAGTAGCATACTTTAATAAATGCATGTTCTATGACAGTAAATAAAACATAATTTTACCTACTTAAAAACGTATGATTATATCACTAATAAGATTAATAGAATTTAGGTAAATTTACGTCTCAAGAACAGACCATAAAAAGAATTCTGAGATTCTGAAAGAATTACAAATAAATCAGTCATGGATCATCATCATCATGGACAAATTCGTTTTAGGCCATGTGGCCTGTACGGTAAACCTAGCGAAGATGGTCTTGATCTTTCCACCGATGTTTTGGTCTTCCTTGGTCCCTATGTCCAGTTGGAGTATATTGGAATGCCAATTTTGGAAGTCTATTTCTTGCCATTCTCCTCAGATGATTTTTCCATTCTTGTTGGTATCTTTGTATATCTTCATTTAAACTTGTTACTCCAAGTTTTCCTCTGATAATAGTGTTCAGTCATGGAATATGTACAAAAATACAGAAACAACTGGAAATCTCACGTACGAAGAATGAGCAGAACAAGAATACCACGTCAAATCTTAAATTACCAGCCACCAGGCAAGAGATCTTTGGGCAGACACTTCAAACGTTGGAATGAGATCGTAACAGACCACTAGGTATATCACATGAAAGGAAGAAGAAGAAGAAGTAAAATATTGAGTAAAAATACTACATGTGATATCATAAACATTATTTCATACATTCGCTCATAGAAATAACTGAATCAGGTTTCATTATTTTTTTTAATTTATAAATCTCTAAATGTATTGATTGTCTACAATTTCCAGATTTTTTTAAAGCAATAACATAAATTTTAATTAATAATGCGCTATTACAAACAGAGTCGGCTGCGGTGGACTAGTGGTTATGCTCCTTGCTTGTGGCTCCGAGGGTCGCGGGTTCAAACCCGGCACGGTCGGTGGATTCTTTTTTGATGGAAAAATCCAAGGAGCAAGTCCTACGGGAGCGACTTCAAGCCGTATTTTCAGGCTCGTAAAATTCCTTAAGCCTGAATAAAAAGGTCTCTAAGCTAAATTTACCATCTCAAGTATCCAAGTAATACCTTAGTTTTCTGATAGATGTCTTATTGAGTCGGTGTGTTGACCGCATGCCAGTGATGACATCTATGGACACATAAGGTAACTAAACTAGTAGTAGGACTTTATTAGACAAAAAGTAAGATATTTACAATATTATTTACAAATATGGTCGCACGGGCAGTAAGCCGTACGTGCTGTTGACAGTCCGTTACAATAAAGTAATAATTGGTACTAGTGTAAAGAAAAATAAACAACAAAAACAGCAATAACATTACAATTACATAAAGAAAACACAATAATATTAGAATTAAGTAATAACACAATAGCATTATACACTAGAAAAACATTAACATTACAATTACATAAAGAAAACACATTAATATTACAATTAAATAATAACACAATAGCATTATACACTAATTAATTTATATATAATTGTTAATAATTAATGGTATTGCATTTTGATAACATATATTTATTCATGAATGAGTGTTGTCCTTATTTTTCGCGTTTTGTCCAGAAATTTACCGAGGTTTATCCAATTTTCTGGATTTACCAATAACTCGTAGCATGCCAATCTTTCCCGATTTGAATTTAGAAATCTTTCCGGTAATAACTGACGTCTCCAATATTCTAAATCATTACATTTTCCTAATATAACTAAATGAATTTTGTCTATTATTCCCTAATGAAGAAGAAGCTATGGCTTAACACTGGGCTACGCAATTATATATTATTACAGATTATACTTAGAACAAATGCAGAATAAAATGATGTAAGAAACAAACGAAATACATGAAATTGCTAAATACAGTAGTAAAATGTATGTAACGGATAACACTGGTCAACATGATTTTTGTCTCATGAGTACCAATAGTTGTACTTAATGCAATTATTTATCGTGTCCAAAGAGCCATTTTTAACGCGACGAAACGGGCTGTTTTTTTGCGCGTTTCCGTCGAAATCCCTCGTACATACTATACTTCACTTTTCAATGGCAGCGGAACTACAATTAATCCAACGTAAAAAGACATATACGGTGCTCTATAATTTAAGATTAGTTAATATATATTTTTTTTGTAATGCGGTATTTTGTTTAATGTGGAAAAAAAAATTGGTCCCATGTGATTCCACTTTGAACAAGTTTTACTGTATTAAGGTATTCTTCTATTACATGAATCATTAAATAAGCCATATAACTAGATAATTAAATTAATTTTGTTTGATTAGTGCTACATTTATACATTAATTACAACAATTATGTAATTGGACATGATTATGGGAACTCCATTTAAATTCCCCTCACGTTGAACTTCATTAAAACAATTAGGTCTCCATGACACAGGAAATTACATGAGGTAGTTGCTGCATTATGAACCTAAAAGCAAAGTTGATGTGTGTTGAAACAATTATCAGATTGTCCTTCCGAGTTCTGTTCTACAACAAATATTTGTCAACTAGTTTCAGGATACCACCACTTAAATAAAGCTGAAATTCATAAGTGAGAATAACTAAGTTTTCAAAGCTTTATATCATCATCATCATCATCATCGAACATTCACGAATTTAGGCCATTTGTTGACCTGTTTCGGCCTCAAGAGAAACACCATCCAAAAGTCTTTTGAGTGGACGTCCTGGTCTTCTTCTTCCTGCAGGTTGATATCTTAACATTAGTTTGGGTATTTTGTGATCTTCCATTCGATGAACATGTTGCATCCATCTTGACTTATAATCAGAAATTTTGTTTTCTAAAGGTTCCATGTGTAATTCTTCTAAGATGTCTTCATTTTTTTGTGATCTAGTAGTGTGTCAAAGCTTTATATAATAATCTAATAATCTAATATATAAAAATGTTTGTTTGTTTCTTTGTTTGTTCGTACTTTATGCGTGGCCGTACCGTTGATCCGATTGTGATGGGGCTTTTTTCAAAATGTTCAGAAGATTCCCGGGATGAACATAGGCTGTAAGAGAGTTGTGATCTCAACTCCTACACCCTTAAAAATCGCACTTTGTAGTGGAAAACGTGAAAAAAGTAGCTCTTTGGATGCATAAATGGCTTACGCTGCCTAAATCATATCAAATACACAATATTAATGTACACAGAATTGAATATCTCAAAACGCTCTACAAAAAAGTCCGCGACAGCATATGTTTATCTCTTACGGATAACTCACAATAACCATTTTTGTCTTTCATTGATGCCAAGAAGATCGAGACAAGTACATAGATTCCTGTGCAAGCATAGCAGTACATGGCAGGTATTCTTTTACGGATAACTCACAATAACGAATTTTGTCTTTTAGCTCATTTATGCCAAGAAGATCGAGATAAGTAGATTCCCGGGCAACACCGGGTAATCAGCACGGGGAATCTTAAAATAATTACGATATACATTTATAATTATTTTTCATCTTACTTATTCAACTAATCATAAGAAGTACATTAATTTTTGTCTTTCAGCTCATTTATGCCAAGAAGATCGGGATGAGTAGATTCCCGGACAACGCCGGGTAAACAGCACGGGGTATCTAAAAATAATTACGATATAAAATTTTCCATTCACTTAATTATTTAATTAAATATAAAACACATTAATTTTCGTATTTCAGCTCATTTATGTGAAGAAGATCGGGATAAGTAGATCCCCGGGCAACGCCGGTAATCAGCACGGAGAATCTAAAAAATATTAATTTGTAATTAATTTTCCTTGCACTTATTCAACTAAACATAAAAGCACGTTCATTTTCATTTAATAAGCGTAGCAGCCCACGCCGGGTACCAGCTAGTACTATTATATTATGGGAATGATTTTGTAGTAAAACGTTTAGTAAATATTACCAGCATCCAAAATATCCCTAACTCTATTCCGACCTATAACATATCCATCCATCCATGTAATTCTGCCTGAGGGCAGGGTCCTTCACTGCAATAATAGCACTTTCATGCTATGCTTGCAGCTTTACTAGGGAATTGTAGATGTGGTAGCTTCCCGTTGCTTTCCACACCGGTGAAGGATGATGATGATGATGATGATAATGATAGGGATGATGATGGCCATATGATTTCGGGGACCGTTTGGGCCTTAAAGGTTTCCTGACATTTGCCTTATAGGTGAGGAAAAAACCCGATAAAAACTATAACATATATACGTATCTTTTTCTTGATTATAAATTCTCGGTCTACCGCTATGGTCTTGGGGTAGCGTCGATGTCTCGTAATTCAGTGGGCACGGGTTCGATCCCCTGTTGAGACACGTTTTCTGGGTGATGGGTTTTTTCGGTGTTTTTCCTCATCTGTAAGACAAATGTCAGGAAACGTTAAGGCCCAAACGGTCCTAGAAGATCACCTGAATATCATTATTATCATCATATTCGCCATGTTTGGTACAAATGTGCGTGAATGGTGTATCTTGTTTTAATGTTGTGTTGTCTCGGAGAAGGCCCTGACATTTAGCTGATCACTCATTCAGGGAGGCCCTCCATGTGTTTGTGTGGTCAAAAAATTATGTACGTGATCCACAGTTAAAATCCCTCTCCCGACAGGTCCTATAATTTTAATCTTTAAAAATGGGAAGTATGCTATTTTAGTTACTTAGGAACAATAATGACAAATAGGAATGAGATGCACAAAGAAATTAAACATAGGCTCAATTCTGGAAATTCGTGCTATTATGCATTGCAGAGAC